>JAWHQI010000121.1:0-4800000 GCA_033032865.1 Dactylorhiza incarnata
TAGTCAATCACAGGACACCTCGGGTCCCAACTATCTGGGGAGGGTCACACCCAATGGGTATGGGGTTGTACACAATCCCCGCTCTTTGCGAGCATGTCCCATGCTCAGAAAGAAATGTCCAAGCCCAAGTATCCGGCGGGTGTGAGCCGACCCGGAAAAAAATGGGTATATAATCATATGAATGATGATTCTTCTCTTTTTTGTACACATATTTGTCCTGATGTGATAACCTTTCCCTTTGTTGCCTTTAAATGATCAATTTGGTTGTCAACAACCTTGGTTATACACTATGCCTTCTTTTTTATGGTAGAAACATTATGCCCTTCATGTTCTCAAAATGTCATGCAACTTAATGTCTATTAGCAAGCAAACTCATAAATTAGATTGCAGTTATTTTTACTGTTGCATATTGTGTTATTCAGGAATGGGCCTCAGGGATGATTGACAGTGCTGAGGAAAAGAATGCTCACTATTATCTATAATGATTACATAAACAATCATGCATTGACAATTCAAAATGAATCTGTTTTTGTTTCTAAAACTAATCAAATAATGTTGTGTCATTGTAGGATTCATTATCTTAAGCTTCTGTTTTCAAAACTAATCAAATATTCATTATCTTAAGCTTCTGTTTTCAAAACTATTCTTAAAGAACTTCAATTGTCAGTGAAAACTATCAATTTATCAAGCATAACTGATCCCTTATATGCTAAAGCCTTATATTGAATCTCATCCTTTCTCACTCATTCATAGTGACATGTGAGGATTATCTAGTATCAAAAATATTTCTGGCCAAGGCCACTCATTATTTTTATTGATGGCCATACCATGGTTTGTTGAGTTTCTCTTCTGAGGGAAAACTAAGAGGATGCAAAAATCAGTAAAAAGTTAATTTGAGACCACTATTCAAAGATATAGAAGATTCTCAACTAAGGTAGAAATTCACGCTCTGATACCATGAAGAGAAATGAAAAGTTGTGTGTTATATTAGGTAACACACCTATAAATAAGGGGGATGCCCAAAAATTATAGTGAGGCCCCTAGGGTTTATATAACTACAAAAGATGGATTTTACCCCAGGCCTGATTCTGCTCATAACACCATGCATAACAGTCAATTGGGCGCCATGCATACCATGAAACCTGCAGAAGGTATCTTCTTAACCTTTAATAATAAACTACCATGCAAGCCAAAAGAGTCATCCAAAATGATCTGATAAATTACTTGCATGCACCATCAAGGCGTCACCGATTTACCATTTTAACAAAGGATGAAATAAAACCGTCCAAGAAGCATCGGCATAAATTATTGTGTCATAATGTGCAACATATTATCTCATTTTAGCAGTTCATCAATTAAAGATTATGATGAGACATATTTGATGCGAAAACAAAAAGAATTTCAGTGCGCTGGTGTCGCGTTCTAACAATATCATAAGAAGATCAAACTGTCATCCGAGAGACTCTACACCTGGGAATTACTTATCAGGCTCACTTGTTCCCTACTGGAAATGAGAGTTCAATCGACAAAACTGTTTCGGAGACAACCTTCCAAAACTTCCTTTCTCAAACTATCATCCGAGAGGTCTACCCGCTCTGCCGGTTAGATGAGAGCCCGAACAACGGAACCATCTCGGAGCCGAAATAAAAGAGCCTCCACGAGAGGTCAACCTGCCATTATAAAAAACTTGTCACCTTGCCAGCCTCTCCGCGAGATCAACCTGACCCACCGGATAGTGAGAGCCCAGCAGCGGGATCGTCTTGGGCAATCCAGCATAAAGAACCTGCCACTCGCCAGCCTCTCCAGAGATCAACCGGACCCACCGTCTATGAGAGCCCGGCAGAGGAATCGATCTGAGGCATTCCAGCGCCAAAGAACCTGCCACTCGCCAGCCTCTCCAGAGATCAACCTGACCCACCATCTATGAGAGCCCGACAACGGAATCGATCTGGGGCATTACAGCGCCAAAGAACATGCCACTCACCAGCCTCTCCAGATATCAACCTGACCCATCGTCTATGAGAGCCCGACAGCGGAATTGATCTGGGGCATTCCAGCGCCAACGAACCTGCCACTCGCCAGGCTCTCCAGAGATCAACCTGACCCACCATCTATGAGAGCCCGGCAGCGGAATCGATCTGGGGCATTCCAGCGCCAAAGAACCTGCCACTCGCCAGCCTCTCCAGAGATCAACCTGACCCACCGTCTATGAGAGCCCGGCAGCGGAATCGATCTGGGGCATTCCAGCGCCAAAGAACATGCCACTCGCCAGCCTTTCCAGAGATCAACCTGACCCACCGTCTATGAGAGCCCAGCAGCGGAATCGATCTTGGGCATTCCAGCGCCAAAGAACCTGCCACTCGCCAGCCTCTCCAGAGATCAACCTGACCCACCGTCTATGAGAGTCCTGCAGGGGAATCGATCTGGGGCGTTCCAGCACCAAAGAACCTGCCACTCGCCAGCCTCTCCAGAGATCAACCTGACCCACCGTCTATCAGAGCCCAGCAACAGAATCAATCTGGGGCATTCCAGCGCCAAAGTACCTGCCACTCGCCAGCCTCTCCATAGATCAACCTGACCCACCGTTTATGAGAGCCCGGCAGCGGAATCGATCTGGGGCATTCCAACGCCAAAGAACCTGCCACTCGCCAGCCTCTCCAGAGATCAACCTGACCCACCGTCTATGAGAGCCCGACAGCAGAATCGATCTGGGGCATTCCAGCGCCAAAGAACCTGCCACTCGCCAGCCTCTCCAGAGATCAACCTGACCCACCGTCTATGAGAGCCCGACAGTGGAATCGATCTGGGGCATTCCAGCGCCAAAGAACATGCCACTCGCCAGCCTCTCCAGAGATCAACCTGACCCACCGTCTATGAGAGCCTGACAGCGGAATCGATCTGGGGCATTCCAGCGCCAAAGAACCTGCCACATGCTCAGAAAAGACCTCAGAATATATGCATGGATAATGAAATGCACAACAAGTTGGTTACAAAACTTTTCACGGATAGAATCTTTTCAAGTCGCCCCCACTCCTGGCTCGGCTGATAGGTAAACCTTCCACATCCTGGGAGTGATATCCTCCCGACTTGAGCACTTCACTTACAACGTAAGGCCCCTCCCAGTTGGGCTCTATTTTACCTATAGTGGCTCCTCTCCCTGCCGCATCTACCTTCTTCAGGACCAAGTCCCCCTTTTCGAACTGCTTTACCCAGGCATGGTGATCAAAATACTTGGCCATCCGCCTCTTGATTTCCTCCTGGCGAATGGTGGCCAGGTCCCGGAGCTCCTCCCGGAGCTCCTCCATGTTAATATCCTCACCTGGTGATGAGATGGTATAAAGTATGATTCTCCCTCACGAATGTGACATCCGCATAGACATGATTTCTTAGATGGATAATGGTGATTTTATAACATTGTTTGAGCAGAAAGATATCCTAGAAACACACTTAATAGCCCTGTGATTCAATTTCTCCATATTAGGACTATGATAATGAACAAAAGGACAACTAAAACTTCTAGGATATACATTTGGTTGCATACTCATAGGACATTTAAAACCCAAAATTCTAGATGGAAGGTCATTTGTAAGATGAGTAGTAATGATGGCTTCCCCAATATAATTTAGACACATGAAAGTAGAAAGTCAGTCTGGGAAATAATCTTTAATACCTGAACTTTGTATTTTACCACCAAAGTGACTTTAGATCATAACAATTTGTAAGAATTATACTAACAAAAAGTATATAGGTTTAAGGAAAATCGAAGTGACCCTGATGCTACTATCACTAAATGATACAAACCAACGAGCTCCACTTACAACGAGCTCCAACGAGCTCCCTATCTCTAGTCATGACCTCACTAATGCTTAAGTGCATCGTGTCTTGCCACATAGTTTCATTCCAAGTCTTTATTGGTCTACCCCTCCCTCGTTTATCATGCGATGCCTAACTGGTGCCTCTAATGGTCCCCTTTACACATGATCGAACCATCTTAGTAGAACTTCTCACATCTTCCCTCAAACCTGAGCGTTCGCCAAGAGATGGTGCTGCGATCAATGGTGCAGGTGGCATTGAGCACTCGGCTCGCGCAGCAAAAGTGAGAGCATGCTGCAAAGTCTCCATGACCTCCCGCCGAAGCCCTCGTCGGAACTCCTCGAACTGAGACTGCGAGACCCCTCCCGCGGGTGTCAGCGCATGACCCTGGTCGCCACTTAGTTCCCCTTCTCTAGCATGACGTTCGCTTGAGTTCTTCTGTGCTAGTCACTCTCCACGCTCATTGCACCATAATGTTGAAACCGATTTCTTGGTCACTGTGGAGTTCGGGGTCCCAAAAAAGGGGTGACCGCGCACTTACTACGCTCAAGTAAATGATCTAGACACAAGACTAGGAACTCGAAGTACAGATCCAAGGTCTCAGCGTGGAGGTCCCACCGCACACCCGGAAGACTAACTAACTCTTCCCCTCCCAAGCCAAAGGCTGAGCTAAGGCACCTTTGGAGGGCTCTCTTGGCCGGCCAAAATCCCAGAGCCGACCCCTTACTCTCCATAGGTGCACCTCCCTGGATCTATGCAAAACCTTTCTCGTCCGGTCGACCAATAACGTACTCCCGCCTAACAATTTTACTATACGCAGACCAAATGGGGCTGCCAACAGCGTGACTCCGCTGTTCCGGGAGACTATTAGCGGACTCTCTGGGGTTTCCAAGTAAATTTACCTCTGGACCCCCACTTGACTATGTTAGAAAAGATAAACAAAGAACATGCGTCACAGATTACAGGAATATGAATTCCATACTTCGGCACGCAGGCCGGCAATATAAATAAATAAGGCATTCTCGGGCCGGCACAACCTTGGGCTTAAACCCGCTATTTCCCGCTTTGTTCTGCAACACCTGTATGCCAACGTCTTACCAAGCGGTGGCAAGCGGAACATCGATTAGCTACAACGGGCCGGAGCCTATCGACCCCACCCCTTTTTTGGGGTGGCAATATTTCTCCCCTACAAGCAAGCAGTATGCAACTTCCTTGGAGTCTTCTCCGGGAACCCCAGAACATCACCAATCCAGATTGACATATCCGGATGGGCTTCACACAGCATGCCTAAATCCGTACTCGCACTTCCGGACGCTAATGCAATTATAAGCGGGGATGTACACATCGACCCGTCGGAGAGCTCCCTTCCTCCACCTGTTGGTGGAGAGGGGCTTCCATGTAATCATGCTAATTAAGGGCTTCACCTGCCCAAGAAGAAAAGTCATTACCCTTGAAGTGTGCTTCGGAGGCGTGGGAACGTGCCCAGATTTGATGGCTAGTGAAAGTAGAGGCTGTCCACGCATGGATCTGTTCTCCACGTGTCGATTTGAACTCTAAACGACCACAGAAGCCAACAAAGACTTCTGCCCTTGTTCCGGGTTGACGAGGAAGAGAGGAGAGGGAGGTATAGCTCGGGGGGCTCCTCCTCCTTGCTCCATGCCGACAGGGAGAGATGGAGAAGAGAGCTCGGGGGATGCTCCTCCTTGCTCCAGGCCGACGAGGAGAGAGGGAGAAGAGGGCTCGGGTCCTCCTTGCTTTAGGCGGCATTGGGAAAGGGAGAGGGAGCTCGGGACGGCCTTCCCTACTCCAGGCGATGGGATCGAGATGGATCGAGAGAAAGAGAAGGGAGTTCGGGCTTCCTTGCTCCAGGACGACAGAGAGAGAGAGAGAGAGAGAGGAATCGATAGAGAGAGAAGGGAGCTCAGGCTTCCTTGCTCCAGGCCGACGGGGAGAGAGAGGAGGAAGGGAGATCCGGGGGGGGGGGGGGGGGGGGGGAGCTCGGGCTGCTTCACGCGAAAAAAAAGAGGGGAGGGGGGAGTCAGCTGGGTAGGGTTTGGGGGGGAAGGGAATTTAGGTTATAAATAAAACCTAGCCAAAACTGCTATCCGCAGACCACTCCTCTAAACGCACACCAAAACCCGCTAGACGCAGCCCGATCAATGCTAGCAAATCACAGGACACCTCGGGTCCCAACTATCTGGGGAGGGTCACACCCGACGGGTATGGGGTTGTACAGGGGTGTTAGGGGCAGAGCCCCTAACTGGGTCCAAGGGGCAGCGCCCCTGGCGGTGGTCTCGGTGACCGATCAGCTAGCGGGGTCAGGGGGCAGAGCCCTTGCGGGGTGCGGGGTAGAGCCCTGACCAAATTTTTGAAAAACACACCAATGGAGACCTCACAAAATACATCAAATCTGATGCTCCAGGAAGAAATCTACACATTTAGAACGCTTCCAAATTTCTAGATTTGCACGCACGTGATCACTAACCTGGCTCTGATACCACTGTTGGGTTTTCTATACATCAAATGTATACAGCGGAAGAAACAAAACAAGAACAACCATAAACAGTCAAGGATCTTGCGATTTCATGAATCAAGAAATGAGGAAAGCAACACATTACAATACCTGAAGGGGATTGAGTCAATACTCAACTGAGGTGCTCCACAGCTGAAATCCGGAAACCAGTCGTGGAGTCCCAAGCTCTGAAATGGATCAGTGCCTCTACGGGAGTCCACACGAGTGAGAGGAGAACCCTAGGGCTTGTCGCACAAGAACTAGGTCGGAGAAGAAGAGTCCTATATGTCTCCCACAGACTGCTAGGTCCGACGACAGGGAGAGGCGACAACAGCGGCGGGATCGACCAATCAGAACTCTTCCGTCGGAATCTATCGCGGAACCCTTCCGTCGCTCTCTAATTCGCAAAAGAGGATCGCCTGTTTAGGGTAAAGAATCGTATTCTATTTATACCCATGCGAGAAAGAGAGAGAGGCTATCCGCACACCCACGACATATATTGGAGTAAACAAAATTCGTCGAGTGAATTTTTCACTGAAGAAATTCATCGAATAACAAACTGAATTCGTCGAGTAAAACAGAATTCGTCGAGTGAACCTTTCACTAAATAATTCATCGAGTAACAAAGGATTCGTCGAGTAATCATAAATTCGTCGAGTCATGAATTCGTCGAGTAACATATGATTTCGTCGAGTAATCATAAAACCGTCATTCGACGAACTGAAGTAAGAGTCTTCGAGACACTCTCGACGAATCGACTCAAACAATCGTCAACACGCTCCATACAATATTCATAATACCTGTAGAGCATTCAGTTGACTCGACCAAACTCCAATAAATCATAGGATTGGTCGTTCACTCATCCAATATGAGTAAGGCCAACACAATGTTTTCTCCAACTTCTCCAAACACTCTTGTGTGTGACCCCATAGGCTCATATCACGTTGGCAGTGAGACTAAATGCTTGATCACTTCCAGATCACCATGGAAGCACCAACAGTTTGTTGGTACAAAAAATGTACCTCCACAACTTCACATTAAAGGATATCGAGTGGGACCGATGAGTTGTCGGTTACTTGCAGGTAAAAGGATGGCAAAGGGAGAAAACGAGGCCACCGAGCGGCAAGATCAGACTTACCCGCCACGAAAAATATCACTTGCGATGGGCAATATAATGGATTAAAAATTAGTGGTTACAAGAAAGGTTTAACCGGGCGGTAAGCTAGCAACTCAAAATGGACTAGATTCGAGACCGCTTGCATAGGTAGCGAGCGTGAGGATTCAAATCAGTGTGCCTTCTGGGTATTGCTCACCCCTATTTATAGGTGTCGAGGCCTGCCTAAATTGGCAGACTCTAAAATTACAGGCTACCCGGGATACAGGAGAACCGAGCAGGGATGAGAAGTTACATAGTGAGAACAAAATCCTGACCGAGCGGTCCGGCAGTCAGACTAGCACTTGGTCCTATCTTCCCTTTGAGAAGCTACTAGAGAGAGCGAAGCAGTTTGGGCATTCACCAAAGTAATGACCGTGTAGACTGGCTTGAGACGAACAGAGAGCTAGTCGCGGGATTCTAGGTCAATATGATCCCCGCACATTTTCAAGTTTTTGAGAACTTCAGAAATGCTCGCTTTAACCGTGGAGATCGCGGCCCGTATTTAATGCATAAAATCTATAAATACGATTGTGGAGGCTTGGGAATTCATTTCAATACTCAGGGATGACGAATTTCTCCCCTATCAGTAAGAATATTCCTGATTGCAGTGACCAAAGAAATCAAGCATATGATGATGAGTATTGGTGGGGTTTCCACATGGTCTTCACCTCTAAAGGATGCCGTTGCAAAGAGAAGTTATCGAGCCGTTAACACTTCAAATCCACGGATTGGAGAAAACTCTAAGTCAGTGAAGACGGCAATAACCGCCAAGAAGTTCACTGCAATAGAGAAGTAGACTGAAGTCACTGTGATAGTTGAGCCTCAGCAGATGATAGATGCGGTCACGCCGAACACATCTTCGGCGGGGGAGGGGGGCTTGATGTGCAGATGTAGTAATTGATAATTGTGCATGTTGTATCTTGTATGTGGTGATATAATATTGATGGGGTACCCCCTAAAAATATTCAAGTCAAATCAAACCAATGCACTCCATCAAGTCAACTCGATCGAGCCCACCGCGTGCACGAACCGTACTCGCTCGAAGGGTCACAAAGTTGCCCGGAGGGGTCACAGATATGGCGGACAAACGACGTTGTGCATTGATAAATAGAAAATATACGCAATTTTCTATATAGTTTTTAGTATAGTTTTAATTAAATTTGTAAATAATATATGTAAATTAATGAATAAAATGTTTGTTTTTGCTATTTTTGTTTTTAACTTAGTTTTATTTTCATTTTATAAAATTTCTGTAATTTTATTAAGTCACGCCCTCGGACACGCCCGTGTCCAAGGGCGTGTTCAATAATTTCTGATAATTTTCATTTTTGTCTTTTTTTCCAGCTCAAATACTAGGTCACGCCCTCGGTCACGCCCGTGACCGAGGCCGTGTACTAGGTCACGCCCGTGTTGGTTGTTCAGCCAGAATTCGAGCCCAAATGTCAATGTCACGCCCAATGTCACGGCCGTGATCTAGTCACGCCCGTGACCGAGGCCGTGACTCAACAAAGCTTCCAGAAAACCAAAGGACACGCCAGGTGTCACGCCCAGTTCAAGCTCAAGCCTGCCGACATCGAACACGCCCGTGTTCCTTAGAACACGCCCGTGTACTTCCAAAGTCGCCGATCAAACCTTCTAGATGCCAGCCTGGATCCAGCTGTTCTGGCTATTCGCACCCCAAGCCGTGTCACGCCCTCAGACACGCCCGTGACCGAGGGCGTGTAATTCCAAAATTTTGCCTATAAATAGAGGCCGACCCCCTCATCAATTCCCCCTCTTGGAACCTCTTGGAACCTCTTGGCTCCTAATGGATTGCCCTTTTGGGTGATCTTCCACAATATTTTGTCCACTTTTTGTAATTTTTTATTTTCTTTTTTATGTAATTAATTAGGTGTTTATTTTATTTTCTTTTTGTAATATAAATGTTGTAATTAAATGTTTTTAATTTTGTAATTTTATTTCCTGTAAACCCCGTTATTATGGCAATAAATAAATTTAGTTTTTTCGTGCATTCGTAGCGTAATTTCAAATTCTGCAATTTCATATTTCTGCACCGTATTTCAATTCATAACTTAGCTTTATTTCCGCACTTCAATTTTCGCAATTTTTCTTTCTTTAGCTAGATTTATTCGTCGCCATAAAATCGGTTTTCTCGCTTATATTCGAATTTATGCGTCGTCATAATTTTTCGTTCTTTTCTTCCTTGACACGGTAGTTTAGAATGGGATATTCGGGCTGCGTTTAAAATCGCTTCAAAGCGAGCGTTTTTCTCTCGTAATGCTTTCTTCGTTTTCGTATTTTCACTTTATGTTTTTATTATTCGTGTTTTTGTTGTTTTATGTTTTAATCATTTTCGTTTCCGTCATTTTTTTTCGTTGTCATTACTTTTTAATTCGTGTTTTTGTTTTCGTTATTTCGTTTAATAGCTTAGTTTTATTTCATTATTGCAATGCATTTATTTCCCGCCTATCCATTTGGATAGGACTCGTCCTGCATTTATTTCCCGTCTACCCGTTTGGGTAGAACTTGCACTGCATTTATTTCCCGTCTACCCGTTTGGGTAGAACTTGCTCACGCATTTATTTCCCCTCTACCTATTTGGGTAGGGATTGCATTTCTTTAATTCCTGCAATTTATCGCTTTCATTTCAATTTCGTAGAGTGTGTGCGTTTTAATTTAGTGCGTCCTTTTTGTCTTTTCTATCGCTTTTCTTGGTTTTTGCTAAACGCACACCAAGCCCGCGATTGTTATGTTATCATTTTTCGTTTTCAAATTAATGCACTTATTATTGTATTATCGCTTTTCTTGGTTTTTGCTAGACGCACACCAAGCCCGCGATTGTTATCATTGTTTTTAATTAATGCATAAACTTTCATCTATTTTTATATTCGATAAAACAATACGCGTAGCTCGAAGTAACAATACTCGACGGGACCCAGGACCAATACGACTATGTTATGATATTTTCATCATATATATACTACACGCGATAGGTGCGCTTGCCTCTTAGCAAATTAAATAAAATTATTTTCTTACCGAATGTATTTCGGGAAAATAATTTTCCTATCAAGTTTTTGGCGCCGTTGCCGGGGAGATTCATCGATATTGCGAAAAAAGTTTACGTTATTGATTTTATCATATTTAAAAAAAAAGCCAAAAAAATTAGAAAACCCCAAAAAACTCAAAAATATTTGTTTTTTGATTTTATCATCTTCAAAAACTCAAAAAAAAATTAAAAAACACTAAAAATTTCAAAAATATATGCTTTTGTATTTTCATCATCTTTAAAAAATCCAAAAAAAAAATAAAAAAACCCAAAAAAAAAAAAAAACTCAAAAATATTTGTTCTTTATTTTTATCATCTTTAAAAACTTCAAAAAAAAATAATTAAAAACCCCAAAAAAAAAATGATTTCTATTTTATTTTCATTAAAGTTTAAAATGCATATTTAACAAAATCAAATAATATTTTAATTAAAATAACAAAATAATGGAAAACTTTGAAACATAAATCTTAAAGAATTATTGGAATTTTTGAGATAGAATAATAGGTAGTTTTCTCGAAGTAGGAGTACTCGGCAGACCCGCGAGGGGATTTTTGTCGATATTTTGAAAAGGGGAAACCCTATTACTTTTATCCTTGGATTTCACTTCTTCTTCTTTGATTTTTATTTTAAAATTTCTCTTTATTTTTTATTTTTATAAAGTATAAAGGTTTTTATAAATATGCATATTTGAAAAATGATGAAAATTGATTTAGGAAACTCCAAAAAAAATAATAATATGTGGTTTTACTTTATTTATATATTTCATGCTTTTTGTAAATATAGAAAAACCCAAAATCATATATGATTTTTCTTTCTTTGTTTTTTCTCTTTTTTTTTATACTTATTTTTGTATGTATATAAATATACATATAAGAAAAAAAATATATGATGAAAAATTCTTAAAGAAAATCCAAAAAAAAATTTACTTAATGTATTTTCATTTTCTTTTTCTTTTTGTTCTTTTCCTTTTTATCCCTTATTTTTACTTAATATGTATATATGTAATAAAATTAAAAATCAAAAAAATTTATTATGATAAAAACTTATCTTAGAAAAATTCAACAAATTAATATAATTTTGTATCTTTCTTTTCTTTTTGTAAATATCTTTTTCCTTTCTTTCTTTATTTCTTATTTTTATTTTTAGGTTTTATATATTTTTATCTTATTCAAAATCCAAAAAAATAATGAAAATATTAAAATCCAAAAAAATATATATATAGTTTTACTTTATTTTTGTAACTTAGAAAAATAAGAAAAAGAAATAAAAAACTTATATATTTATATACGATTTTAGCATTCTTACCTCCCCCCCCCCTCTCTTTTGTAAATAACATTTTGTTATTTTGTTTTAACATTTTTTGCAGGTATTAATCCGGTAATCCGTCTCCAAAATAGGGGCGTGCTTTTTCCCCCCTTGTATTTTATTTTCCCTCTTTTTTAATGCTTATGTACATATATAATTAGAATTGTTCCTCATACTTAATTTCAACATTGGGGACAATGTTGATCTTTAAGTATGGGGGTGTTTAGCTCTTTTTGTAATTATTTTTGCCCCTCTCATATTAGAAAAAACCAAAAAATAATAATAATAATAAATTTTATATGTTGCAACATCTTTGTAATAATGTCATAACAAAAATGTGTTGCAACATCTTTGTTCCTCTTTTCACTTACAAAAAAAAAAAAAAAAATTAAGAAAATAAATAAATTAACAAAGTTGTTACAACATAACAAATTATGTTGCAACTTCTTTGTCCTCCTTTTTATTTCTCTTTTCTTTTTGTAAAAAAAAAAAATCTAATATGTAAATAGGAAATAAAATTGAAAAATCCATAAAAATTATATAAATCAAAAAAATTGATGAAAAAAGTTATAAAAATTTTGTTATAACAAAATCCTCACACTTTTGTCATAACACAAAAAATATATATTTTCTTCTCCTTTTTCTCTCTTTCTTTCTTCTTTTCTTTGTTTTGTATTAATGTACATGTTTTTAATAAAATTAAAAATCAAAAAAAATTTTGATGAAAAAAAATATATTAAAAAAAAAAAACCAAAAAAGTATTTTGTATGTTTTTTTTTACTCTTCTTAATTTTTCTTCTTTCTTTTTGTTACTTTATTTTTATTAAGTGTTAATATATGTAATTTGTTATAAAAAATCAAAAAAATCAAAAAAATCAAAAAAAAAAAAAAAAAAATATCATATCTTAAAAACTCCAAAAAAATAATGATGAAAAAAAAAACTTATCAAAAAACTCCAAAAATAGAATAAAAACCCCTACTTAGCTTCTTGTTACTTCTAAGGCTAGGTTAGGTTTATCTTTAAGCGTTTTTCATTATTTTTGATTTACTAAAACCATTTTATTTTTATCATAGTTTGAAAAATTTAAATCGAGGAATTTTCAGTAGTAAAGAAAATCTTGCGATCTTAATTTAATTTGAGAACAGAATTTTTAGCACTACCTCGAGTTAACCCTAAATAGATTCGCTTTTGTATTAAATTGGCAAACCATCTTTAGATTCAATTATTCTAACTCGAACTTGTGAAACTTTAGGAATATTCTAATCTACTAAATTTTGCTCTCAAATCCTTTTTTATTATTCTAGTTTTTCTGTTGAAACCCTCACCCCTTAGCTTGGCATAAAAATAATAAAAGTAGGAGTTTTAAAAGAAATCCTGTGTCAATGGGAATAAAGAGATTCCGTAAACACAGGCACCCAATATTGTTAAAAGAAATCTCGTGTCAATGGGAATAAAAAATTAATAATTCCGTAAACACGGGCATTGGGTTAAGTTTAGAAAAGATTTCAATTATCCCGCGTAAACCAACGCTGGGAACCAAAGCAAAACCACCAAAAAGGTGGGGTGAGAGGATTAAATCCATCACCCCTAATCCAAGCACTCTTCTTTTTGCCAGGGCTACCCTTTTTCCCTACCCCTTAGCCAATAAAATTGTAAGCTAGATTTTAATTTAAAAAGTTTGCGAGAGCATAATTAGTAGGTTTTATTTATTCTTAAAAACTTTCTTTAAAAAGTTAAAGTTTTATATAATTCTACTCTAATTAAAGGCGCCAAAGACTGCAATATTCGACGCTATTTAACTAACTTTAGAAGTTTCGCTAAAACTTTTTCGCTCTTTTTAAATTATCTTCACAATTTAGGACTTACCTCTTTAAATCTCCTAAATTTATTTCGATCTCACTTTTGATTAAATAAAATTTTTAGTAAATTAGAAATTTTATTAAACGTCTTATAGGTATCCCTTACTTTTGCTCTGGAATAGCAAAAGCTTAAGTATGGGGGTGTTTGATAAATAGAAAATATACGCATTTTTCTATATAGTTTTTAGTATAGTTTTAATTAAATTTGTAAATAATATATGTAAATTAATGAATAAAATGTTTGTTTTTGCTATTTTTGTTTTTAACTTAGTTTTATTTTCATTTTATAAAATTTCTGTAATTTTATTAAGTCACGCCCTCGGACACGCCCGTGTCCAAGGGCGTGTTCAATAATTTCTGATAATTTTCATTTTTGTCTTTTTTTCCAGCTCAAATACTAGGTCACGCCCTCGGTCACGCCCGTGACCGAGGCCGTGTACTAGGTCACGCCCGTGTTGGTTGTTCAGCCAGAATTCGAGCCCAAATGTCAATGTCACGCCCAATGTCACGGCCGTGATCTAGTCACGCCCGTGACCGAGGCCGTGACTCAACAAAGCTTCCAGAAAACCAAAGGACACGCCAGGTGTCACGCCCAGTTCAAGCTCAAGCCTGCCGACATCGAACACGCCCGTGTTCCTTAGAACACGCCCGTGTACTTCCAAAGTCGCCGATCAAACCTTCTAGATGCCAGCCTGGATCCAGCTGTTCTGGCTATTCGCACCCCAAGCCGTGTCACGCCCTCAGACACGCCCGTGACCGAGGGTGTGTAATTCCAAAATTTTGCCTATAAATAGAGGCCGACCCCCTCATCAATTCCCCCTCTTGGAACCTCTTGGAACCTCTTGGCTCCTAATGGATTGCCCTTTTGGGTGATCTTCCACAATATTTTGTCCACTTTTTGTAATTTTTTATTTTCTTTTTTATGTAATTAATTAGGTGTTTATTTTATTTTCTTTTTGTAATATAAATGTTGTAATTAAATGTTTTTAATTTTGTAATTTTATTTCCTGTAAACCCCGTTATTATGGCAATAAATAAATTTAGTTTTTTCGTGCATTCGTAGCGTAATTTCAAATTCTGCAATTTCATATTTCTGCACCGTATTTCAATTCATAACTTAGCTTTATTTCCGCACTTCAATTTTCGCAATTTTTCTTTCTTTAGCTAGATTTATTCGTCGCCATAAAATCGGTTTTCTCGCTTATATTCGAATTTATGCGTCGTCATAATTTTTCGTTCTTTTCTTCCTTGACACGGTAGTTTAGAATGGGATATTCGGGCTGCGTTTAAAATCGCTTCAAAGCGAGCGTTTTTCTCTCGTAATGCTTTCTTCGTTTTCGTATTTTCACTTTATGTTTTTATTATTCGTGTTTTTGTTGTTTTATGTTTTAATCATTTTCGTTTCCGTCATTTTTTTTCGTTGTCATTACTTTTTAATTCGTGTTTTTGTTTTCGTTATTTCGTTTAATAGCTTAGTTTTATTTCATTATTGCAATGCATTTATTTCCCGCCTATCCATTTGGATAGGACTCGTCCTGCATTTATTTCCCGTCTACCCGTTTGGGTAGAACTTGCACTGCATTTATTTCCCGTCTACCCGTTTGGGTAGAACTTGCTCACGCATTTATTTCCCCTCTACCTATTTGGGTAGGGATTGCATTTCTTTAATTCCTGCAATTTATCGCTTTCATTTCAATTTCGTAGAGTGTGTGCGTTTTAATTTAGTGCGTCCTTTTTGTCTTTTCTATCGCTTTTCTTGGTTTTTGCTAAACGCACACCAAGCCCGCGATTGTTATGTTATCATTTTTCGTTTTCAAATTAATGCACTTATTATTGTATTATCGCTTTTCTTGGTTTTTGCTAGACGCACACCAAGCCCGCGATTGTTATCATTGTTTTTAATTAATGCATAAACTTTCATCTATTTTTATATTCGATAAAACAATACGCGTAGCTCGAAGTAACAATACTCGACGGGACCCAGGACCAATACGACTATGTTATGATATTTTCATCATATATATACTACACGCGATAGGTGCGCTTGCCTCTTAGCAAATTAAATAAAATTATTTTCTTACCGAATGTATTTCGGGAAAATAATTTTCCTATCATGCATAAAGCAGCAAGGTTATGCGCTACATGTGGCCTCCACGCGTGCGCACACACAGGGTTGCGCATGCGGCCTCCCTATGCATGCGTGCACGAGGCCATGTGCGCGGCCTCCCCGTGCGAGCAGCCGTCCCGAGCACGCGCGACTTCTCTCTGAGCTTGCGCCCGGCAACGCCCCGCCGCCTCCAGCCACCATCGTCGTCGAGCAACCAGCTCAGACTGCCCGAGGGGCATGCTTGTTATTCTCGAAAAATTAATGATCCAGATGACCAAAACCGAGCAACGTCATTTGTCAACTCCAGATCTAGTCATACGCAATTACCAACACATCCCTTCAGAAAAGTTATAAAAAGGCTTTCATGCCTTCATTTGAAAAGGGAGCAATCCAAGAGACAAGAAAGAGCCCCAAGGTTTTCCGGCGAGGACTTGGTACTCCACTCGCTCCTTCACTCTGAATCAGCTCCACTCGCTCTCATGTCTGCTAAAGCTCAAGGTTCCAGTAGACGCTCTCGCAAGCATCGAAAAAGGAACTGAAGAACACTTTCGAGGACGCTCTAGGACTTAGTCTTTGTTCCTCCTTTCTTTATCTTCAAGGCTTGTAAAGGGAGAGGTGGTCATTCACCCTCCGAGGATCTCAAACTCTTGTAACCGCAAAGAAACTAGTGGAATTTGGCCGGCACAGATCTCACTACCTGATTTTTCACCCTTTCTGGGTTTTCCATGTTAAAACGTCTTGTTGTTATCGTTGTTGGTTCACTTTTGACTGTTTGCGCGCTCAGCTCACTCTCGAGCTAAGACGGTCGGATTCTCCAGACCGGGAGAATATCGAGTGACCCGCAACAATTTGACATCGTCTGTGGGAAGGTGTTCTCAACTCTCCAACACATATCCGAGGACAGTGTGAGCACCCCCAACTGACAACAATGACAAAAGAAGATGCTCACGTCACGGGTTTGACGACGCACGAGGAAACCGACAACCAAGCATCCAACAACTCGGCAGCCAGCGACATGTCGCGCCTTGAGGAAGTAATGATCATGCTAGCACACTCAGTGGCAGAACGAATGCGCCGGTTCGAGGAGAAACAGGCTCAGGAACTCGACTTACTAAAGGACTTAGTAGCTTCTCAAGCCCCCCAATCCAGTTCTTGCAACTACTGATTGAACGTCATTCTCTTCAAGCTGCAACCAACTCGGAGGAGTTGTCTGCGCTGAATGATTTGTAGGGTGCCAGCTAGCTAGAGGGGAACGGGACAACAAAGATGTCAGCTGCAAAGAGGCACATCTCCAGTATAAGATGGGTAATCAAAAAAGAAAGAAGGAGCAGGTTCTTAGCCCAACATCCAAGCAGGGAGGCGGACACTGCAGACACTTCACATCTCTCAACATTTCCCAGCATAAGTTCTACAAGCCATCTGCGATCATCCTGCACTCCAGAAACCCAGGATGCTCCATTCAGTAAGGGGAGATCAGACTAAATTTTGTCACTACTATAGAAGTCATGGGCACGACACAGAGGGATGCAAGCACCTAAAAGAAGAGATCGAGTATTTCATGCACCTCGACCTCCTCAAAAGGTTTCAAAGGAAAAGGGGGTTAACACAGTCTACCCCAACCAAGCTCATGAAATAACGGACCACGTGACTTTCTACATAGGTGAGAACGGACAAAGTTCCTTCTACACCTCCTAAAAGAACAGACCTCATGTCCTTCAACTTAGGAAAGAAGAGACAAAAGTACTTCTACACCTCTTGAAAGAACATACACCGTGTCTTTCTACTTAGGCGAGAATGAACAAAGGACATTTTGCATCTCCTGAAAGAACGGACCTCGTGTCCTTCAACTTAGGCGAGAACAGACAAAGGTCCTTCTCCACCTCCTGAAATAACAAACCTCGTGTACTTCTACTTAGGCGAGAACGAACAAAGGTACGTGTGCACCTCCTGAAAGAACGGACCCCGCACCCTTCTACTTAGGTGAGAACATATGAATGTCCTTATGCACCTCCTAAAAGAACGGACCCAGCGCCCTTCTACTTAGGCGAGAATGGATGAAGATCCTTCAACACCTCCTGAAAGAACGGACCCTGCGTCCGTCTACTTAGGCGAGAACGGACAAAGGCCCTTTTGTACCTCCTGAAAGAACAGACCTCGCGTCCTTCTACTTAGGCGAGAACGGACAAAGGTCCTCCTGTAAGAACATACCATGTGTCCTTCTACTATCCAGACATAACAAGTGAAAGCCCTTATACAGCTCTCGATGGGAACTGACCCCGAGTCATTCAATCTCATCAGGGTAAGGGTCAAAATCTCTTCCCATCACACTCAAACATCTATTCTTGGCCTTGACACCAAGTGGTAACTGCTAAATATAACGCCATGCATCATGAACATTCATTCAAGCAAGATGAATGTTTGTTGGTACAAAAATTGTACCTCCACAACTTCACATTAAAGGATATCGAGTGAGACTGATGAGTTGTCGGTTACTTGCAGGTTAAAGGATGACAGAGGGAGAAAAGGAGTCCGCCGAGCGGTAAGATCAGACTTACCCATAGCGGAAAATACCACTTGCGATGGACAATATAATAGACTAAAAATTAGCGGTTACAAGAAAGGGTTAACCGGGCGGTAAGCTAGCAACTCAAAATAGACTAGATTCTAGACTGCTTCCATAGGCGGTGAGAGTGAGGATTCGAATCAGTGTGCCTTCTGGGTACTGCTTACCCTTATTTATAGGTGTCGAGGCCTACCTAAATGGGCAAACTTTAAAATTACAGGCTGCCTGGGATACAGGAGAACCGAGCAGGGATGAGAAGTTACATAGTGAAAACAAAACCCTGACCGAGCGGTCAGGCGGTCAGGCGGTCAGGCGGTCAGGTGGTCAGACTAACGCTTGGTCCTGTCTTCTCTTTGAGAAGCTACTGGAGAGAGCGAAGAGGTTTGGGCAATCACCAAAGTAATGACCGTGCAGACCGGCTTGAGATGAACAGAGAGCTAGTCGTGGGATTCCGGTTAAATATGATCCCCTCACATTTTCAAGTTTTTGAGAACTTCAGAAATGCTCCCTTTAACCGCGGATACCGCGGCCCGTCTTTAATGCAGAAAAATCTATAAATACGGCTGTGGAGGCTTGGAAATTCATTTAAATTCTCAGGGATGGCAAATTTCTCCCCTATCAGTAAGAATAATCATGGTCGCAATGACCAAAGAAATCATGCATATGATGAAGAGTATTGTTGGGGTTTCCATGCGGTCTTCGCCTCTGAAGGTTGCCATTGCAAAGAGAAGTTCTTGTGCCGTTAACACTTCAAATTCACGGATTGGAGAAAACTCTAAGTCAGTGAAGATGACAATAATCGCCAAGAAGTTCACTGCAACAGAGAAGCCGACTGAAGTCACTGTGATAGTTGAGCCTCAACAGATGATAGATGCGGTCACGCCAAACACATCTTTGGCCAGATGTAGTTATTGATGGCACTCCTTCCACTGGAATGGTCGCCACACATCCGAACTATACCGAGGAAAATTTCGATACATCTCGACCTAGTATTGATCTCACACTGGTCACAGACCTGAATGTTCCGAACTCTTCCATTAGTCAAGAGGATGGCGATCAACATGACAACTTGCATGTGGACAATCTCGATGTAAACAAGGTTAAGCAGGGTATGAAGAAAATTATGACTGTTGCCGGCCAACTAAGACAAGAGCTCGGCGTACGATCAGAATCTGAAGAGGTGGTAAAAAAGCATCAACGATCAATTTCCGAATCATTAGAAAAAGACAAATATATAATAGTTAAAAAAGACAAAAATGACGAAGGAAAAGAAGAGGGAGAAGAAGAAAAATAAGAGGAAATTGACCGTCGAGATCAGAGCAGTCAACCTAGATGTAGTTGCTGGAGAGGAGGTGGAGATGATGCGGTCTCCTGCCAAGTCCCCTACTACTGATAAGGAAGATGAAAGTTTTGGCCGGGGTTCTCTTCCCTTGGTTGATTCTCAACCGTCTAAAGAGGTTGACTGCGACTTAGCCACATATTTAGATGATGTGTTTTTTGAAGATGACAATCATAATTATGCGGTTAGCTTGCAGGTTCCTAATATTCAAGATGATGGGAAGGTGAATGCTGATGTAGATACCGAGGTGGCAAGAGTTCTGAAAGAGAAAAAGGAGAAGGACAAGGAGGCCCAGTCCAAACTGGCCTTGGAGAGGGATGGTCTGACTGATGATGTCGCGGTCAATTCTGTGGCTGAACAAGCCAAGATTGAGAAAGCATCAGAGGCCTGAGTAGAGGCCATGGATGCTATCCGGACCGGTAAGGCTCATGTCAGGTCGCGACCTCCTATTCCTTCAAAAGTCTTTAAGCCTTACTTGATGCGCGGTAAGAGACCTAAGATTGAAATTATTCCCGTGGATGATCTCTTCCCAACTACTAATGTCGATCTAAAATTAATATGTAGTGATGGGGAGCGGCTGTAGAAGCAACTGCTCAAAGGAACTGATTCTGGGTGTTTTAGGCCTTCTGACCGCCTAATGCTGGTCGCACCTCCTGCGGCTACAAAAATAGATGAAGAGCCCTTGAATACTTCCAATCCTTCTATCTTAGAAGTAGAAAGTATATGTCTTCTCTGCATGTCATTTTTATCCTTAAAGTAAAAAACAGATATCTTACCGTCCGGTTGTTTGTTTCTTAGCACAGATGAAAGAAAAGCAGAAAAAGTAAAGCCCCTCATGAAGATCCGAAAAGCCTTCCGAAAGCTGCTATGTCCACTGATTGAAGATGTGTAGACCATGCAGTAGAGGGAGAGAGCTCTTGAAGACCATGTGCGGTCTCAAGCTGGTGCTTTTGATAAGGAGATGAAGGAGATAAAGGACATATTTCATGAACAGATGAAAGCTCAAACTCAAGATATGGAGTTAGTCTTGCATAACCAAAATAAAGCTCAGACGGACTGCATCCGAATGCTGGAAAATTTGTTGAATACTATAAGGGGAAAGCCGCAGTTTTGTCCGCTGATGCTGATCGGAGTAAGCTGTCTATTCCTGCAAGGCGGGAACGTCCTCCACCGGTCAGTGGGAAGAGAGGGTGAATCTACCAGGAATCTCCTTAATTCCACATGACAGATTAACATGGATGTTTCCCATCTTCATCGGTCTGCAATGTATGCTAACCGCCATATATGGCAATTGATGTCTGTTATAAGCCAAATACAAGAAAGCGTCGACGCACATTAGACGAGATCGTGCGACCTGATAATACTTAACCGTCTTGCTTCTTTGAACACTATTAATTTGAACAATTGTGATGTGTTGTACTGTGATGAATTTTCTTGTAGACAATGTCAATTTTATTTGATATATGTTTGAATGTTATATTTAAATTATGTCTGGAATGTCTGCTGAATTAACTGTGCGATTAGCGCGGCTAGATATTTTATATCTGATTTCTTATGATTAATGGCTTCTTTCTGAGCTGAAGTAAATGGACCAAACGGTCTGATAGCTGATCGTGCGATTAGATACATTAATCATTTATCTTGTGTAATGAATGATTTTCTTCTGAGCTGAAGTAAATGGAGTGAACGGTCGTGCGATTATATACATTATATTAATCATTTGTCTTATGTAATGAATGATTTCCTTTTGATAACTAACCGTACAATATTATGCATAACCGTGCGATGAAAACATTCCAGAACTTTCCTTGGATTCTTATAAATAGGGCTGAGCTGAGAAGTAAAACGAAGATACCACCGAAATAAAAGTTTAGACAGTCTCCCATATGGTAGCCGTGCGAGTAAATGCGAGTGATATTTTCTTGTCTATTGTTCATAAGCCCCTCGGTTGACTCTTCCAGAGTATATGGAATTTCTCGCAAACCACTCCATTCAATCTCAATTGATCGCCCAACTTCCACTAGAAGATGAAGGAATAAACACTGGATCAGAAAGGATGATCGCGATTCCGATCGATCACTTCAATTTCGGCTTCCACTTTCCTCTCCCCTGGGAGGCTATAACGATCTTCAACAATTCCGGGGTGGTTCGGAGTCAACTTCCACCTAATTTGATTGTTGATATATTCTCTTACATTGCTTACATGTGGTCGGAGAGAGTTCTCTTTACCTTAGATATTTTCCGCAGTGTTTTTACCGTGCGAGCTCTGAAGGAAGGTTAGAAGAAGGAAGAGTTCAAGGGTCTGCTCTACTTTGGTTGTCCTGGGATGAAAGTGACTAACCTTCCGAACAAGGTTCCGAATTGAACAAAAAGATTTTTGATCTTTTCAGGAGACTTTGGAGGCTTAGCCGTGCGGCCAGAAAGTCACAATAACTCTGTGTTCAAGTCTCCAAATGAATTATCAAGAATAGAGATAAAGATTGTGACATATCTAGCCCCTGAGTGGTTAGATGTGAATCATTATATTCAACTGCTTAATGTAGTTGCCGACATACCAGTCAAAGAGAGTAAGTTATATCATGCAAGTATCTTTCAGATAACTGTATTTAACCGCGAAAATAGACATTAATAACCTCTACTTTTATTTTTCAGTGGCCCTACAAAAACCACAAAACAGGTCGCTGAGACCGCAAGGAGAGGTCCTTACTCAGAGAGAACCGACGAAGAGGAGGGATGGAGAGAGGTTTCCGCAACAGTTGGTCAGGGAGGCGAGCTCTTTTTCAAGCTCTTTTCATGTCTCAAACCTCGGCAAGGGTGTTAAGGACCTTGTCGGTAAGCCGATTCTACGCTGAGATAAAAAGAAAAGAAAGTTATTGTCTCCACATATCTTTGTTCATGGAAGAGTGGTCGCCCTAACCGCCATGCCACAATAATCACCAATGTTCTCTATGGGAAGAAGAACATGTCTGAAGCAAGAGAGATCGCTCATGAAGGCATGTTGTTGTGGCTGCCCAAGCTTCTTTAAGAAGTACTGTTTTGAATCACTACATGGGTTGTCTACAACGGCAATCGCTGAAGACCATTGCTAGCCTGGAAGAGAATCTAGAGGTAAGGGAACTACTTTTCTAATCGTGCGGTTAGATACATTGTTAACCGACCGATCTAATTATGATTTTGCTTGCAGAATGCCTACAATCCCGAGAACCCTGCTTTCCAGAAAGCTGTAATTCCTCACCGTCAAAGATGTGATGTTGATGCTAAAGGAGCAGGGTGGCCTTACTGAGGATTTCATGGTGGCCACAATTTTGAATTTCTTTCCAAATTTAACAAACTTTGGGACTGAACCGGTCGTTGTGGTCTCTGATGACGAAGAGCTGGATGATGTGGTTAATGAAGATGGTGGCGGTCAGGAAAATGATGGAGAAGAAGAAGAAGAGAAGGTAGAGGAGAAGAATGATGAGGAGGGAGGAGATTGAGGACAAAGGAGTTGAGGATGGAGGAGATGTTGAGATTGAAGATTTAGGAAATGCTGATGGAGAGGGAGCTAGAGTCTGAGATTGATGATAAAGAAAATGAAGAGGTCGAGCAGTTGGAGAGTGATGGTAAATATCTTGCTTCTCAGTTTGGCTCGAGCTCTTCCTCCAGTTCTAGCTCTGGCTATGAAGGTCTCCTAGCTCTTCAAGTTCCACTGATAGCTCATCTGGGAAGTCTCCAACCAAGAAGAATAAAGGAAGAAGAATGATGAAGATGAGGAGTGAAAGATATTGTTTTAATTAATGTAATCTTTATTTTGAAGAAAAGGGGCACATACTGTTTTTGTTAGTTGCATGGTCTAAACGCATGTAACAATTTTGATATGAAATGAAAGAAGCACTTTTTTGTTACCTTCTTTGTTGCAATTTCATTATATCTGCTTGTATTTTTTGCTGTCTCATTTCATAATTGTTCTGATGTAGTCGGTCACATTTTATTTTAATCACGTAACCATGATACTCTAGGCTGGAGATCCCTCACAGAATCAAGACAATCATACCTATGCGATAAATATCAAGATGACTGACCGCACGATCAAAATATAGAAGAAACAATCTCCTTTATAAAATTTTACTTAGGAAGATTATCCTTTCGTCTTTCAGATAAACTACGTGATAGTTTAAGCCGCGCGGTTGGATACTTAATCCTTGAAGTCACCCATGATTTATGCCTTGGTCATTACTTCTGATCGGTAACATGAAATAATATGATAGGAAGTCTGGAATAGATGAGATCATCGATAGAGAAAGAGATCCAATCTGACTGCATACAGAGATTTCAAAATTTCCTAGAAAAATATTATTACAAGTATTGTAACCTCTCAAGAAGGCCAGAATATTATTTGATTGTCCGCGCGATCCGAAGAAAAACATAGTTGCGCGACATGTATAATAAGAAATCCAAAAACTTTTTATAAGTATTGTATCTGCTAATTAAGTCCAGAATATTATTTGATTGTTCGCGCGATGACAACATACATAACAGAATCCAAAAGAGATAAAGTTTCTGACCGCTCGATCAAAAACATATATCTATCCCAATAATGTTGTTAATTGCTAATACAGAGATTTAGCAATAATATTTCTGATCGTACGAACATAAATTTATAAGAATTGTTCAGATGATATCCATTACCTCATTTAAGGAAATCCAGAAGTGGCATATCTGACTGCACGGTCTGTTCATACGAAGATTAGTGGAACGATATTTTTCGGGAGGTACACAAACTAAGATGACCAATTGGGCAGGTGAGCGCTAAAAAAGCAGCTTCATTGCTTTCCTCAGAGAGGTCATCAAAGCTGTAGTAGCTCCCTAAGGGCCTTGGTAGTCAGAAAAAATGAAAAAGAGGTGCATAAGCTAAAATGATCAATTGGGCAGATGACGTTCTAAAAAGCTACGCTATTGCTTTCCTCGGAGAGATCATAGTGGCTGTGTCGACCCAAAAAAGGAAACGACCTCGGTGGTCAGAAATTTCTAGCCGCTCATGGCTCAGGCGGCGGTCAACATGCTCCTGACTGCCTCTTTCACAACACATGGCTTTCCCCGGGCCATGTAGTATTCGAGGGTCACATGCTAAGATGACCAATTGGGCAGGTGACGTGTTGAAGAGCAGCGTCATGACTTTCTTCAGAGAGGTCATCAAAGATATATCGATATCCCTTAGCATATGACAAAGCTGGACATTCACCTAGACCTCCCTTAATGCAGAGGTGTGTCAGATGTCAGTTGGGGCCCGGAATTCTAAAGATCCTCCACATAATCTTGGCGAGCCACTGCTACACGGATGCCAAATCTGTCCGCTATCCGTGGTCATTGTAGGTTTTACAACTCAAGATTCAAGTCTTGGGGGAAATAAGTAGGATTCGTCGATATCTCGCTTGGTGGGATTTTAGCCTTATGATCAATCCATCAGAACAATTATCTCAAGTGACATGGAAAAAGTGTCAGTACGTATATTGAAGGTAGTTAAGACAATGAAGTAAATGAAAGCAGAAAAGATTTTATTAGGAGAAAAAATGCTTCAAATCGTCCTCACTCAAAGTGTATATTTTCTCCCTTTTATAGGTCTGGAGACGATAAACACCATTTTTGAGTTCTACTTTTACAATAAATGGTCATGCCCAGTTAGGGTTCAATTTCCCAACTGAGCTAGATCTCACTGCTGCATCAACTTTCTTCAGAGCTAGATCTCCAACAACAACTTCTTTCACCCTGACATTCTTGTCGATGTATTTTGTCATTCTTTGCGTGTCTGAAGGTAGTTGTATCCCTTAACTCTTCAATAAGATCAAGACTGCATTTCATATCTTCATAATGTGTTTCCATCCAGTCATTTTTATTTTGCTTAGACAATAGCACCCTCAGACTCATCACCTCAAATTCAACTGGGATGAGAGTTTCAGACTCATGAGATAGCTTAAAGGGTGTTTCACCGGTAGCTGACGTTGGAGTGGTTCTTAGAGTCTAGAGTACCGATGGTAACTGTTCTGCCCAGTTGCCTCGAATATTTTCAACTTTTTCTTTAGGAGACTTAAGATCAACTTGTTTGCTGCTTCTTGCACATTACTCCTTAGATGATGCACAGAAGAAAATTATAACTCAATTCCTATCTAATCGCAGAAATTTATTAATTTTGAATTATTGAATTGATGACCACTGTCTGTGATTATAGCCATCAGAATTCCATTTCTGCACACAATTTCACCCCATATAAATTTTTTCCCTATTTGAGTAGTAGTCTTAGCCAATGCCTTAGCCTCGATCCACTTGCTGAAATAATCAATCATAACGAGGATGAAACCGTGCTGTCTACTAGCCATTAGAAAAGGTCTAATAAGGTCCATTCCCCAAACTGCAAACGACCATGGAGTTGTTATTAATCTGAGCTGGCTGATGTGTAAAGGAGCAAACTTTTGATATTGCACACATTTCTTTGTAAACTTTTCCGCATCCTTCCTTATTTAAGGCCAGCAATAACCTTGTCTTAGGTTTCTTTTTTTTTCAAAGTCCTAGCTCCTGAATGGCTGCCACATTCTCTAGAATGAACTTCTTGAAGTACCATACGAATTTCCTCTTCTGCAACACATCTTGCTAATGATGAGAAATAAGTTTTCCTATACAAAACTCCTGCAATAAGATAGTAGTGAGCTGCTTTCAACTTGAATCTCCTCTCATCTTATACAGATGGATGAAACTCCCCAGTTGAGAGATAAATAATAAATGGATCCATCCAAGATGGATGATGTTCTATTTGCATGACTTCACTTTCTTCATTAGTTGGATGTAATAATTTTGAAGTAGTTCCTCCTAAAAGAAGACCAAATTTTGCCAACTCATATGCTTCTGCATTTTCTGAATGTGGAATATGTTGAATAGTAAATATTTTAAATTTACCTATCTCAATTTTCACTAGCATCTGATACTGCATCAGAGTCAAATCTCTAGTTTCAAAAGTTCCATTCACATGAGAAGCCATTACCAACGAATTTGTTTTCACTTCAACATCCTCAATTTCCAATTCCCTTGTGAATCACAGACCTGCAAGTAATGCTTCATACCCAGCTTGATTGTTTGTAGCGGGAAAATAGAATTTCAATGCCTGATCCAATCTGACTTTATTTGGATTAATCAAAACAATTCCTACCCCAGAAGAATTCCTGCTAGAAGCTCCATCCACATAGATTGTCCAAGCCAGAGGTGCTCTGTCCTTCTTTTTTATATTGCTCTCTGATGTATCTATTACGAAATCTGCTAGAACTTGAGCTTTGATTGTCATCCTTGGCATATAAGCGATATCAAATTTGCTGAGCTCGATGACCCACTTTGCTAATCTACCTGAATGTTCTGACTTTTCCAACACACTCTTTAATGGTAATTCAGTGACTACATGAATTGAATGAGTCTACAAATATGGCCTAAGTCATCGAGTTAAAATGATAAGCACTGATGCTAGTTTTTTGAGGATTGGATATCCAGTCTCTGCATTTTTTAAGAATTTTGCTAACATAGTAAACCAGAAATTGCTTTTTTCTTTTCTTCTCTAAGCAGAACTGAACTTACTGCATCTGAACTAACTCCAAGATAGGAAAAAGTTCTTCACCCTCATGAGGGCTTTGAAGCAACAAGGTTGATGTTAACTGCTTTTTCAATTAATCAAAAGCAACATCACATTCCTTGGTCCATTCAAACTTTGCTCCCCACGCAAAGTTTTACAGAATGGAGCACTCTTATCTCCTGAATGAGATATAAACCTACTTAAACCTGCCATCCTTCCTCCCAATAGCTGAACTTCTTTAGGCGACCTTGAAGGTGTCATATCTAAGATTGCTTTTTTTACTTCATGAGGATTTTGCTCTAACCCTTCCAGGGTAGGTAGATGGCCAAGAAACTTTCCTTTACTTGGTCCAAAAATGAACTTTAGGTGATTCAACCTCAAATTTAAGGCTTGTAGAGTATCGAACATCTCTACGAGATCATTAATATGAACAAAAATGTTTTACTTTTTATTAGAAGGTCATCAACGTATACTTCTAAATTTCATCCTTTTTGATTTTTAAATACAGAATCCATCATTCTTTGATATGTTGCACCATCATTTTGTAGCCCGAAAGGCATCACTACGCGCTAACAAAAACAATAATCATTCGCGATGAAAGAAGTATGAGGGATATCAAGCTTATGCATTCTAATTTGGTGATAACCAGAGAATGCATCTAAAAACTCATACAAGAATGCCCTACCGCAAAATCAACTAATGAATCTATCTGAGGTAAGGGATAACAATCTTTTAGACAGTGATATAGAGGAGGATGAAGAGGACAATGTTCAGCTAGGCCTCATGGCCATCACTGATGAGGAGGACAGTCAGAACAACTCTAACAATGAACATGTATTAATTCACTCCATCTCCTCTTCTGATTATGAGACAAGCCCAGAATTTGAAACACTTTCATCAATTGGTGGAAGTGATTCAGAATCTGAGGAAGATGTCAATCAATTGATTGATAAGTATGGTGCTCTCTTGGAAGCTCTGAAAAAGATCAAGAAGCTGGCCAAGAGGCAAGCCCAAGAAATTGCTTCCCTTAAGATGGTTAAGAAAGAGTGCACTGAATTACCCTCCATGGTGGCTCAGATGTGTAGACAAATAAGCCATCTTAAGGGAATAACATGTTGGAACATGGTCTTCCGCATCTCCTAGGTTTGATAATAACAAATTCTATGTATTTGATCTTGTGTGTTTAAGTGTGCATGATAACAAAGTCCACATGACTCAAGGATTACATAAGAAGGTTGCCCCCAAAGTTGAGCCATCAAATCCAAAACTCATACTAGCGCCGGCGGTAGTACTAGCGCAGGCGCTAGCTGTCGTTCGACGAACTATAAGCTGCACTCGACGAAATGCTCATCACCGCGTTCGACGAAAATTCGCTCGACAAAATGTTAGCGGCGTTTGACGAAAATTCGATCGACAAAATGTTTGCTTAAGCACAAATTCCGGGAGTACTTATAGAAGGAGATAGCGCCTGGCGGTATCCAATAGCGCAGGCGATAGTGCGGAGCACAGTAGGCAAGAGAGAAATGTTTCCCCGGATTGAAGATTCTGCCGCGCAGAATATGTCCTAATATGTGATAGCGCCGGCAGTACCACTAGCGCAGGCGCTAGCGCTGTGTCTATAAAAAGGACCCCTCTCCTCTCGTTTCACAGAGACATCAGAGAGAGAGATAGAGTGCTAGAATTCCAGAGGCTACCTTGGCTAAAAGTTTATGTCCTACCAAAGTTCTGCAAACTTCTGAAGGAGAATCTCATCACGCCCGATCCAATCGAAGTCCGCTTCTACAACGCTTATTCTACAGTGGATCTTCGTCTCCAACTTCAGAAGTTCATCAAGAGGGAGTTTTAATTATTTTCATTTCTTATATCTTGTAAACGGTTAGTGAAATCGCCTCGTGTTGGCGACTAGGTCTGGGTAGGACTTAGGGTGGAAACTCGCCTTGTGTTGGCGACTAGATCTAGGCTAGGTCTAGGGGGTGCTCGAGGCCATATCCGGGGAAGGGTTGGCTAGAGCGGCTTGAGGCCGAATCCGGGGAGGATAGGCTAGGGCCACCGGTTCGTGGGGATGCGAGCCGTGATAGAAAACAAAAAGAGTCTACTATTCATCGCCACCGATTTCTAGCGTTATAGAAGTCAACTTTTGTAAAACCTTATTTGATATTAATAAAGCATGTCTCTACTTTATTTCAATTGTTTTACTTGACTTCTTATTGTCTTAATCTTGCATTATTACAAAGCTTTTCAAAATATAACTTAATTTTTGAAAACCCTTATTCACCCCCCTCTAAGGGCGCCTACCGATCCAACAAGTGGTATTAGAGGGGTTTTATTCCAATCGGCTTAACAACCAGGAATAATGACGTCTCATGATCTCGCTTCTACTAGTGGGGCAAATTTCTGTGAAGAAGAAATATCTCTTAAACCACCTTTATTTGAAGGAACAAATTATAAAGGATGGAAAATTTTAATTGAAAAATTATTAAGACTTTAGATGTCGAAGTATGGAATTTAGCCATTGTAAGACCTACGGATGAATCAAATAAAAAGGAACGTCAACTAAATGCAAAAGCCAAACATTGTTTATTTTGTGTTCTATCAAATGAAATTTTCAAATTAATATATTGTTTTTCTAGTGCATACAAAGTATGGCAATTTCTTGAAGAAATGTATGATTTTCCTCTCGCAGGTATAGAACAAACACATGAGGAGAAGAACATACAAGCATCCACTACTATTCAAGAAGATCTCTCTCGTAGCAAAGCCATGGAAATCATGGAAACTAACTTTGAAAAAGAGAGCTATACATCAAGAGAAAAAGAAGATGAAAATTCATCTATGATGGAGGAAGGCCTAAAAGATAACGAAGGAACTTCATGCTCACATTTTGCCTCTACCAAAAGCACTGTAAGAAAGTCTAAATCTTCTTCTTGTGTAATAACTTCCATCTCTATTTTCAATATACTAAAAACGGCTAAACATAAGATCAATAAATTGAAAATTACAAATAAAAATTTACGTTTAGAAAATAAGAGGTTAAAAGCTAATGTTAATTTAGAATCAAATTGTGATGTGGTTTCACCATCTTGTCCTTTACTTGAAAACACAAAACCTTGTTTTGATTGTAATAATGTTAAGGAAAAACTCAAGGAACTTGAAAAAGAAATTATTTGTATAAAAGAACACAATGAAAAATTATCTTTAGAAAATTTATCTTTAAAAGGTGATTGTGCTACATGCAAAAGTTATAAAATTGAAATTGAAGAGATGGATGAAACATTTGAGGAATACAGAAATGAATACCAAAACCATATTGATTCAATTGTTTCTACTCTTAAAAATAACACAATTGCGTATAATAAAGCTAGACATAATTTGAAACTTAAGAACAATCAATTAGAAACTAAAATTATCTTGCTTAAGGAAATCTTAAAGAAAAATTCTCAATATCAAGCAAACTCCAAAAGCAAGTTAAATACGATATCTCAAAATATGAATAAACCAAACAATGGAAATAAAAAACTTCAAAAGACTGAAAATAAAATTCCAAAATACTATCATCATTATCACTCACAACATCAATCTTCTCCCAACATAAAATTAAATGCTCACAACTTTCCTATAAAAAAATACCTTCAATAATCATCAATATAAAGATTATCATAATGGAAATTTCACATATAAGAATAACACTAAACCAAAGTTTGAATGGAGGCCCAAAACTAAAATTGAAACATTAACATCACATGAAAGGACCCATTCATCAATATCTACCCACAAACCTACACGATATATTTAGGTACCCAAAGGAACCACCACTCTTGGTCCCCTTTGGATCCCTAAATCTCTTACTCATTAAGTATCACCAAATGCATGAAGTAGAAATCAACAAAAAATAAAGTATCAATTATTCTACTTCATGATATGCTTTAACTTAATGAGTTTATAAATCAAATTAATCAAAACTCAAAATCATAGTTTATTTTTGTTTGTGAACTATCTATTATCCTTATATTCATTACATATATATACATCATTTATCAATAATTCAAAATTACTATGGGGTATTAAAATCTCTAACTATAAGTTTTTAAAATATACTACATATGATATTAAAATTGCCTAAAAATCTCCATTTCATGACTTCAAAATTCATAAATAATATGTATAATAAAACCTTTAAAGACTACCAAGAGGAATCAGATAAAAACATTCAAGCATCCAAGAACATGTGTCAAAATACCTATATTATTACAAACCCAAAAAAACTTGTTCCCCTCGGACCTTCCTACTCCACTACTCCTCCTCGTCTATCTGCTCCACACTAGGACTTGGGGATTGTCTTCTGCGAGTCCTCCGAACCGAATGATGGGGTGGATCCTGTTCTGGGCTATCCCACTCCCTCCGCTCCGATGTAGATGGTTTTAGCTTTAATGCCTTGATCATGTACTTCACCATCTTCTTTATACCAGAAACATCTTTCTCCACTCTTGTCATCCGCTCTCCCATCTCTTCTCGAAAAGACTCAAATGAATCATCTTGAGCCCCTCGAGATGATGCTCCTTGCCGGAGTGGTGGTCGAGCAGACGACGATGGCTCATCCGGGTGGGATGTAGTTCGTAAGTGTGAAGTAGTATAAATCGGAGGAAAGCAATCTATCAAGTAAAAACCCATTTCTATAGAAGGATACATCACCTGAATAACCCGTTGAATGATGCCACCCAGGGGCAAGTTATAATATCTCTGACGGGATGGATGCCGCAACTTGTATGAATAGCGAATCAAGGAAAGTAACAAATCTGCCACATCAAATTTTTCCTCCTCTAGAATGAAGTAGGTGACATAACTTAGTTGTGCGGTGACTTTTGCTGTATCACCCAACTTCAGCAGGATTGTGTGTCGTAGTACATCTTGAACGACCAAGGTGTCTACTGTGAGTGACGACACTGAGGAGATCAGACTCCTGCATTCCTATTGTGCAGCACCATATTCACTTGAGTCTAGTCTCTATCTACTCTAAACTTCTCAACAATTTCCAAACGATTTCGATGCTGTGTAAATCCAAACACGTTCCTCAGTTGGTCATGAGTAATTGTCACCACGTGACCCTGCACCAAAGAATGCACTCCTCCATCCAGCTCTGTCTGCGATGGGTGCGTATAGAACTCTCGAACTAATTCTGAAGAAAACCCTTCAGGAGAAAATAAATTCAACACCTCGGATGCAGCAAATAACTGCTTAATATGGTGGTGACGAGGCATGTCAAACTCCACTATATAAGGAACACGCACTACTGCTGCTTCCACGGTCAGCTCTGCAGTTTTCTTCCCTTTAGATCCAGGTGCCATCTGCCACATTACAAGAAGAATTAAAACTAAACAACAATCACTAGCGCCGACGCTATCAATAGCGCCAAGCATTATCAATAGCGCCTACTGTAGCGCCGACACTAATCCTCTGCTCTAAAATGGTAAAAATTTCCCTAAAATAAAATATTTTCAAATACTAACTTGCTAGATCCAAGAAACCCACATAATCCAAACCAAAATCAAAACCAAAATCCTCATAAAAATGCAAAACAAAACTCTTGAAGAAAAGAATCAACCATTGTAGATCTAGCTTCTAAAACCACCTAAAAACCTCAAATATCTTCATCTCTAACATCAAAATCAAGTTTTAAAACGAAAATCATAAGAAAAGATGAAGATTTACCTCAGATCTCCGCGTGTGCTGGGTCGTCTTCTAGGGTTTTTCGGGAGAGAGACAATGGAAATGGCCGAAATGAAAGAGTAAAGTGGATTTAAATAAAGGCTCGATAGCGCCAGCGTTATCGCCAGCGCAGACGATATCGCACCTTTCTGATTTTTTAAGAAAAAAAAATTCTATAAGATTCCTAAATTTATTCTCTGCTGTATGTACTACTTAGTGATGCAAGATTTCGATTATTACGACTTGAGTTAGGTGTCCTAGATCTTTTGAGTTAAAACACATTCACAAACACAATTTTATTGTTTTTAACCATCGAAAACATCTCCTAAAATTCTGAAATTTTAGCATGAAACTACTATCGGGACACTTAATCAAGATCAACAATTAAAAATTTCAAAAACCTAAAAAATCGTGTACTGTTTCCCGCGCTAGCGTACTTATTCATTTTTCTGTATCTTTAAAATTTTGAAATTTTTTTAAAAATATATTAATCTATATGCACTATTTCTTTTTGCACTTCTGATTATATTTCATTTTTGAAAAATCAAATACAAAAATACAAAAGCTAAATTACAAAAATATGTTTTGCTTTTTTGTTTAAAGTCTATTTTTTATGTTAAAATCAAATACAAAATACAAAAGCCAAATTACAAAAAATTATGTTTTGCCTTATTGTTTTTTGTTTAAAGTTTAATTTTTGCAAAAATCAAATACAAAAATATAAAACACTAAAACTATCAAATAACTATATGGATTTTCCTATGAAAATCAAGCATGATTTAATCAATTATTTAGAACTTCTATAATGTTGAAATTTATCTTTTCAAACTCTTTTAACATTGTTTTCATCATGCTTTCATATATCTATTAATATGTGCATCAAGTATCTTTTAAAAGTTGTGTAGAACTACGCTTAACATGCCTCTAAGTATGAGTAAATGTTTTATGTTTGATATTGATCTTTATTCACTCACTTATTTTGGCATTGTCTACATATGTGTTTAATCTAAGAATGCTTGTGTATGTTTTGTATTAGTACAATGAATTAAAATTGCACAAGTATCTTACCTACACTCCTTTATTTGCACTTTTAAAAGTTAAGAAAAGTTGTTATGTTTTTCATAAATTATATTGGTTTGCAAAACAAGTGTATTCAGAGAACTTTGTACAAAACAAAAATCATAAAATATAGTGACAAAGATAACTCCACCAAACACTACTTGAACCTCCTGATAAGTCTTAATAAGCGTTGTGAGGTTGAGCACCTTGGAAAGAATAGTAAAGTATCTTGTGCAAATCAAATCTTTCTTTCAAAATAAAAACCACTTACTCTTAAGTACACCTGATCACTAGTCTCAACACTAAAAATAAAATATGTGATCCCCCAAGCGCTACTTTGCACCCTGATAAGTCTTAATGAGCATTGTGTGTGCAAAGCACCTTGGTAGTTGTACATTTTTTTGTGCATTGAAGTTTGTGGAAGTAAAATTATTTGTGTTTTATTGTGCTCTTACTTTACATATTTCTTGTATTTTTGATTAAAACATTTGTTTACTCTACTCAAAAATACACTTATGTGCACATCATTATCTTCCATAACACTTCTTCTCATGAGTATTGGATCCTAATGCAAATTCTATACTACTCTTTATTTATGAAATGCACTAGATAACCTAGCATGCTTTCTACAATGTTTAGTATGTTTTGAAATTGTGAATTCACATAACATTGTAGTACTCTCTTTTTGGTAACATTATTTCATGCTTGGTTACTTTATTATTGAATTTAAAGATTTTATTTGAACAATGATTTACAAAACATCTTCTTCATAAAATTGAACTCATATATCTTTTTATGGATCATCATTGATTATAATAAGATGTTTCTTGTATTTCGATAAGTCTTCCGCATTATAACCATATAATTGTTTTACCTTGCGCTTTCATGTTTACTTAAAGTCTTTTATTTTGTGTGCATCATCACTTGAATCTTAAAATTCCTTTCTTTCAACAAGTGGTAGACTTGCATGGTAAACTTTATATTGGTTACTCTAAACATGAATATTTTTTTTTGCTAAAAACTCTGATTTATTTCTATGAAAATATTACAATACTAAAACTCTGATTTATTAATGGTTAGCTATGTGAACTTTTCTTTAAAAAATTCAAATATTAAAACCTATTTGCTCTGAAATTATAATTTGATTTAAAACGCTTAAACGCTTCCAATAATTATTATCCATGACTTCATATCTCACCATAGCGGGGGCGTAGGGTTGTAGACATTAGATAACCTTATCTCTAGTCATGTCTTGTCCTTAACCAGGGAGGGTTCCAGTGGGGCCTTGCGAGGCACTGGGGGGGGAAGAGTTCTAGGTTAAGTTTTTGTCTAGTGTTTGCATATGGGACTAACACCCCAACCTACGACATGTTTGCAACTCCTCATGCCCATCCGTCACTTAGTACGGGGCTAAGGTGTAGACATATTGTCTGGGTAGTTTAGTTACTTGGAAATCATTACATTTTTTTGCTTAAAACTCTTATATAAAAAGGGGGATGAACGAACATAATAATACTTAAAAATGTTATATTGCTAAAAACTCTGATCTATCTCCATGAAAAGTATTCTAAAACTCCTTATCATTTCCTTCTCTACAAGCTCGATCATGCCTTTATCTTATTGTCAACTTTTAAGTGGTGTCTCCTTACCCGCTTTTGCTAATAACAAAAGGGGGAGAACAAACATGATAAATATAATATGCTATCAAAAAACTAATATACTTAATTAAGATGATAACTAACATATTAGGGGAGAATTCACTTAGGGGGAGCAATTCTAAATGCTAAAATCATTAATTATCCTAAGTCATCACTCTCACACACACACAAGTAAGTTTCATCATGCTTATATATTAATGCTCTGATTTATCATTAATGGATTTGTTATTATCAAAAGAGGGAGTTTGTTGGAACTTGGTCTTCCGCATCTCCTAGGTTTGAGAATAACAAATCCCATGTATTTGATCTTGCGTGTTTAAGTGTGCAAGATAACAAAGTCCACATGACTCAAGGATTACAAAAGAAGGTTGCCCCCAAAGTTGAGCCATCAAATCAAAAACTCCTACTAGCGCCGAAGATAGTACTAGCGCAGGCGCTAGCTGTCGTTCGACGAACTATAAGATGCGCTCGACGAAATGCTCATCACTGCGTTTGATGAAAATTCGCTCGACGAAATGTAAGCGGCGTTCGACAAAAATCCGATCGACAAAATGTTTGCTTAAGCACAAATTCCGGGAGTACTTATAGAAGGAGATAGCGCCCGACGGTATCCGATAGCGCAGGAGATAGCGCGGAGCACAGTAGGCAAGAGAGAAATGTTTCCTCAGATTGAAGATTCTGTCGCGCAGAATATGTCCTAATATGGGATAGCGCCGGCGGTACCACTAGTGCAGGCGCTAGCGCTGTGTCTATAAAAAGGAGCCAACAGAGAGAGAGAGAGATAGAGTGCTAGAATTCCAGAGGCTACCTTGGACGAAAGTTGATGTCCTACCAAAGTTCTGCAAACTTCTGAAGGAGAATCTCATCATGCCGGATCCAAACGAAGTCTGCTTCTACAATGCTTATTCTACATCGGATCTTCGTCTCCAACTTCAGAAGTTCATCAAGAGGGAGTTTTAATTATTTTCATTTCTTATATCTTGTAAACGGTTAGTGAAATCACCTCGTGTTGGCGACTAGGTCTGGGTAGGACTTAGGGCGGAAACTCGCCTAGTGTTGGCGACTAGATCAAGGATAGGTCTAAGGGGTGCTCGAGGCCATATCCGGGGAAGGGTTGGCTAGAGCGGCTTGAGGCCGAATCCGGGGAGGATAGGCTAGGGCCACCGGTTCGTGGGGATGCGAGTCAGGATAGAAAACAAAAAGAGTCTACTATTCATCGCCACCGATTTCTTGCGTTATAGAAGTCAACTTTTGTAAAACCTTATTTGATATTAATAAAGCATGTCTCTACTTTATTTCAATTGTTTTACTTGACTTCTTATTGTCTTAATCTTGCATTATTACAAAGCTTTTCAAAATATAACTTAATTTTCGAAAACCCTTATTCACCCCCCCTCTAAGGGCGCCTACCGATCCAACATAACAATTGTGCATTTAAGCACCATATCCCAAAAGAACAATGTCATCAAAGACCTTGAGGAGAAGCTTGTGAAATAAAAGGGCCCAGTGGCTCAATTCTCAAAGCCCAAATACGTGCTTCCTATTATTGACACATTTTCCTCTCAAACCAATAGGAGAGGACTAGAGTTCAATAAAATGAAAGTAGGAGAAGGGAGTGGAGAAAAGAGCAAGGACAAGGCTAAGCCTCATACCACCTTTCAGAAGGTATTGCTTCCTACTAACAGGTATGATCATGAAAGCATTTATGGTCACTGGAAGAATGGAAGCTCCTATAGGAAGGAAAACACTCCTTCCTATAGTGGAAGAAAAGGTATGGGAATGAGTGCCATGAAGGCTCCCCATGAAGAAAGTCAAATGGCCCAACCTAGACCATTTGTATTTGGTACTACAGCCTCATCATTTAGGAGTATGGAAGCAAGTTCTTCCAAGCACTGTCCAGCAAAGAACTTGGCTGTTGTAAAACCTATAGACAAGTACTAATTGCTCAGTGTCTGATGCCTTCAAATCTTGCCTAGCCTCCAAGGCAAAGCAAGTTGATGCCATTAAGACAAAGGGTGCCAAGACTGTACAGAGGTTAACATTTAGCCAGATCATTGATGAAAGAAATATGAAAAACGATGATGTCTCCCCTCCTGAACATAAGCACAATGATGCTATTTCATCAAGAAATGTTCAGAAGAGGAGATACAATATTCATGAATGTTGGTGCTGTGGTAAAGTGGGAAACTTTGCCATAGATTGCTGGTACAATCCCAATGTGCCAAGTGCAAAGAAAAGCCTTCCTACAAAGAGTGCAGCTGCTGTGAGGTCATCTCATCATGCTAACAAGGACCTAGGACCCAAAATTATTTGGGCTCCTAAGGGTAACTAAACTCCTTCTTGCAGGTTAGTTCAAGTACCAGCCTCAACCAAATATGGTACTTGGACAATGGGTGCTCAAGGCACATGACAGGAACCAGAGATCTTCTACAGGATTACAAAGCTGTGAAGAATGGACCAAAAGTCATCTTTGGTGGATCTGAAAGAGGAATCACCAAAGGATATGGTATGATCTCCAATGACATAGTTTCAATCACAAGGGTAGCTTATGTTAAAGGGTTGCAACACAACCTAGTAAGCATAAGTCAACTATGTGATCTAGGCTATGTCATTGAATTCCACAATGACAAGTGCTTGATCAAAAAGTTAAATGACTTAGAGACCATTCTCTCAGGCACTAGGAGTGAGAATGTTTATTTCTTAGACTTTATATGCAGTAATTCTCTTTCATATGTATGTCTAGTAGCTAATGAAAATGAGTCTCTTTGTGTTCAATGGCACAAGAGACTTGCCCACATTAACTACAAGATAATGTATAGACTAATCTCTAAAAACCTTGTTAGGAATAATCCTAATTTAAAATATATTAAAAGTGGTCCCTGTCATGCTTGCCAAATGGGTATGCAAACAAGGGCCACCTTTAAAAGTATTGGCTCCAAAGACACTGAAAGATGTCTATATCTCTTGCACATGCACTTGTTTGGTCCTTTGCCAATTCATAGCCTAGGAGGGAAGTTGTATACTTTGGTGATTGTTGATGATCACTCAAAATATACATGGGTATTCTTCCTTAAGAAGAAATCAAATACATTGAATGTCTTTATAAATCATGTCAAGGCTATTCAGAATGACTTACAATGTGCTGTGGTCAGGAATAGGACTGACCATGGTACAGAATTTCAATCTGAAGCCATGACAAGATTTTGTCAAGAATATAGTATCACCCAAGAGTTCTCCTCCCCAAGGACTCCACAACAAAATGGTGTGGCTGAGAGGAGGAATAGAACCTTGATAGAAGCTAGAAGAACATTGCTTAGTGACTCCTCACTCCCAGAATACTTCTGGGATGAAGCAGTCAATACTGCATGTTATGTTCTTAATAGGGCTTCCATCAATAAGGTCCATGGAATTACTCCCTATGAGATTCTGAAAGGCAAACAACCTACAATTTCATACTTTAGAATCTTTGGTTCAAAATGCTACATATTAAATAATGGAAAATCTCAATTAACAAAGTTTGTAGAGAAATGCAATGTGGGGGTTTTTGTTGGCTATAACTCACATAGTAGAGCTTATAGAGTGTATAACAAGAAAACTCATGTTGTAGAGGAGTCTATGCATGTAGTATTTAATGAGACCAGCCTAATTTATAAGGGCTAGTCTAGCTCTTCTATTTTGACAGGAAATGAGAAGGACATGGAAAAGATGTCTGTGCAAGACACACCAAGCAGTAACAAGGCATATACTGATGCAGCAATTCCTGAAGAGGAAGAGGTCCAAGGTGCTGAAGACACTACTGAACTAGCAGAAGTGTTACAACAAACTGAGGACAGATTGGCTCTAGCTGTAAGGCACCTAAGAGATCATCCGAGAGAACAAATTATTGGAGACCAGAACTAAGGGGTACTGACCAGAAGTAGGGCTCATAATGAGGCCCTATTCTTGAGCTTCTTATCACAAATGGAGCCCAAGAAGTTTGAAGAAGCCAACCAAGATACCTTTTGGATTCAAGCAATGCAAGAAGAACTTCTACATTTCAAGAGATGCAAGGTATGGAAGTTGGTGCCAAAACCTCAAGGACACAATATTATTGGCACCAAATGGATTTATAGGAACAAGTTAGATGAAAATGACACAATCATAAAGAACAAGGCAAGGTTGGTAGCCAAGGGCTATAGACAGGAAGAAGGAATAGACTTTGATCAAACCTTTGCCCCTGTTGCAAGGTTAGAAGCAATTAGGCTATTCCTTGCCTATGCTGCCCACAAGGGGTTCAAAGTGTATTAAATGGATGTGAAATCAGCCTTCCTTAATGGTGACTTGAAGGAAGAGGTATATGTTGAACAACCATTAGGTTTTGTGCATCCAACCCTCTCTAATCATGTATATTTACTTAGGAAAGCTCTTTATGGTCTAAAGCAAGCCCCCATGGCTTGGTATGAGACATTGTCTAGCTTTCTCATCAAGAACAAGTTCTTGAGGGGAAAAATAGACAACATATTGTTTTTTAGGGAAACAAGGGGCAAGTGTCTTCTAGTCCAAATATATATTGATGACATAATATTTGGGTCTACTAATGATAACCTCTACAAAAGGTTTGCCAACCTAATGCAGGGGGAGTTTGAGATGAGTAGTATGAGAGAGCTCAAGTACTTTTTAGGCCTCCAAGTGAAATAGTCTGATGAGGGGATATTCATCTCTCAGACCAAGTACATTAGGGAGCTTATCAAGAAGTTTGGGATGGAATCAGCTTCCATCATGAAAACTCCCATGGGGTCCAACATCACCCTGGACAAGGATGAGAAGGGCAAGGCCTTTGATGAATCCATGTACAGGTGCATCATTGGATCCCTATTGCATTTAACTATTAGTAAACCAGATATTATGTATGCTACATGTGTGTGTGCTAGGTACCAGGATTGCCCTAAGGAATCTCACTACTCAGTTGCAAAGAGGATTTTGAGATACCTTAAAGGCACCCTACATCTTGGCCTTTGGTACCCTAAGAACAATGACTTTGAACAAACTGGATTTTCAGATGCAGATTTTGCAGGCTCTAAAGAAGACAGGAAAAGCACAAGTGGCACTTGTCAATTCCTATGAAGGAGGTTGATATCATGGAGCAGCAAAAAACAGACAAGTGTGGAAATATCCACTGCTGAGTCTGAATACATTGATGTAGGAAGTTATTGTGTACAACTATTGTGGATTCAACATCAGTTAGAGGACTACAACCTCAAGGTAAGTGAGTCTCCTCTCTATTGTGACTCATCCAGTGCTATCTCTATTGCTAAGAATCCTGTCTCACATAGCAGGACTAAGCACATAAAGATAAGATATCATTTTATAAGAGAACATGTTGAATGTAAAGACATCTGCCTTGAATTTGTCCCAACTGACAATCAAGTTGCTGATATCTTTACCAAGCCATTTGATGGCCAAGTTTAATTCCTTCAAGATTGAACTAGGAATGTTAAACATTGAATAATTCTTTCTTTCAACTCTTCTATGTGATGTTACATGTTAAGTTAGAATTCAAAATCTTATCACATCAACCCCTGGTAATAGGATAAGGTCACAACACATTCAAACCTCACTTGGTTTAATGATCAGGTAAGAGATCAGCTAGAACATACAAGTCTGTTTCAGCTTAGCTGCTGAGACAGCTGAGAAAAGTTTCAGCGGAACCACTGAGACTGCTAAAACTGTCCCAGCGGCTGATAGTGCTTTATACCAGCGTTTAGGTTGCCATCTCAGTGGTTCCGCTGAGACGGGATGGTTTCATAATACTTTGTCTAAATGCAACCCCAAATTGGCCCAACTCTACTTACAACTATAAGAGCAATTAAATCTAATGATTAGGGTTTGTTGGGAAAATGATTTGTCTTAACCCCCAAAATGAGTTGAATATGAATTCTAAGAAAGAAAAATCAAGGTTAAGTAAATATGCGTCGAATAGTATTCGACGCAACGTCGAAGTGTTGTCGACGTTTTTTCAGAATGAGTCGAAGCAACTTTAATAAGAATTTGACGTATCCTATGTCGACGTAGCTCTGATTTCTAGTCGACGCACCTTAGTCGACGCACCTTCCTTATTCTCCTCTCGACGTCCAGTCAGGATGAATTCGACGCTTACGTCGAATTGTAATCGACGTACGTCGATTACTATGTTAAATTCAAATAACACCAGATCTCTTTCCTTCTTTCTATAGATCTAATTTATATGGAATAATATTATTCTTTTATAGCCGTTATGAATCATTCCTTCCCTCTAATTGATTCTTGGCTAAATTGATTAAGTTGATTATGGATATTATTTGAAATCAAAATAAATTCTTTCCTTCTATAGATATAATAGTTATGGAAATATTTCTCTCTTTCTAATACTCTGTCTACTAATTGATTTCTCTCCTATAGTGTTATCTTAATACACAGAGCTATAAATAAGGAGAAGGTCGACAGAGAACAATGAGAGGTGATCCACTCCATACATTTGAAATATAGAATTCGGAACCAAGGAATCTCCACAACTAAATCAGACAGGGGGAGCTCTCTTCACCATCTTCATCAAGATCCAACTCAACATCCAATCAGGATTTTCAAGTGTCTTCTCAGCTAAAAGAGAAGAACAATATCTCTTTTCCCTTTCTCCTTCCCATCTTGTAAAGGGTTAAAACTCCCTTCAAAAGTTTACTCATGGTGACAGGGCACCTTAGCAAAAACCTGCAACTTGGTTTATAAGCACCGTATCAAAAGCTTATAGGTGAATTGGGCACCTGATCAAAAATCCCATTGGTGTGTGGACACCTTATCAAAATCACCTTGGTGTGTGGACACCTTATCAAAATCACCTTGGTGAGAGGGCACCTTATCAACAACCTCCTAGTGGATTCCTACCAGTGGGTAGAAGAGTAGATGTACCCAGGTTTTGGGGAACTACTATATATCTTGTGTCATCTGGTTATGTGCTTGTTTTTTACTTTCTAAATCAGCACTCATATATATATATATTTATATATATCACTTAATTTGAAACAAAGTTAAATAGGACTTTTAATAATAAGAATGAGAACTAACACTCCTCTTTCAGGGTTAATCTTAACTTTGACTTAAGCCATATAAATAAACAATCTTTAATCAGTAAGAGGTACACGACCTTTCTTTCCTAGCCGTCGAGACGAACCCTTTCCATCCCAGCGCATTCTTCTACAACAACCATGGCTCCCAAAAGCTCTAAGGATCTTCTTGAAGGCTATGAAATAATCAGAGATGGGTTTGCTCATGCTCCAGAAGACATCAAGGGAGTGATTCAACTCCTTATAGACCAAGGCCTGGAATTTCTTCTATCTGAACCCTGTGTCATTCTCAGAACTGAAGTTCTGGAATGGTTTGGGAATGCCAAGTTATCCACTTTAAAATAACCTCTCAAGTCAAAGATTGGAGAAGACAGAATAAAGATCACCTCTGCAAAGCTTGAAAAAGGTTTACATCTCCCATCCTCCAGTCCAAGTGAGGAGGATGAAATATCTGAGAAAGACAAGAAGAAAGCTCTAATATGGACTGAGTACAATGATACCAAAACTGGATCATTGAAAAGGAAATTCTTCAACCAAAAGGGAAAACTTTTTATCAAATATTGTGGGAAAAGCTATCCTTTGCAAATCAGGGTCTCATGACACAATATCACAATACATGTTTGACCTCATGACAAGGATAATTCTGAAAAAGAAAAACCTCTTGGGGAGAAGTCCTATTTCAAAGAATCAAGGAATGCCTACAGGCAGAATTCTTTCCCTATATATCCTCCAAACTTACCCTGACAAGTTTAGCAAATCCAAAGGAGCAAACCTTCATTATCTCAAGAGAATGGATATTAAAACATTAGAAAGGTTTACCATGGTGATTCCCATGAGTCAGCCCACTGAGGCTAAATGAAAAGACAAAAAGGCATCTAAATCCACAAAGAAACCTAGACTGATTATGTCAAGCTCCGAGTATGACACCTCAGACAAAGATGAAGATGTTGGTTCTGACATTGGATCACACATCAATCTTGACAAGGATGCTCCACAGGATGACATGCCAATTGACATTATCCACCCACAGGAGCTGGACAAAGATATAACTCCTAGTAACTAATTTTTCAAACTTCACACTACTCATTTAATTAATAGATCATAGCCAATCAATTAGTTAATCAATTATGACAGTTAAATACTGTGGACCACAGCTCCTCAAGGACAAATGATGCTCCATCTGAGGGGGAGCATCAACAAGAACCAACCTCCTTAGATATTACAAACATCAATAATGATGATGAGGACAAAAGGCCCTCACCTCAAGATTTACAAGGTCAGAATGACAGATTTATTTTCAATCTTGAAGAAAGAATTAGGCTTAATCCTGATAATGAACCTGGCCTCTTGTCCTTACCTTCACCAGAACAATCTAGTGCCCCATCTGAGGGGGAGAAGCAGAAAGAGCCAACTGCTGATAAAGATGAAGTTTTTGGTAAGCCCTACAATCCCATCTGTAGAATTTCTAAGTAGTTAACTCTAACTCCAACTAATTGTCCCAGCCTTCCTGAACTCATCTGACAAAGATGCTCTCTCTAAGGGGGAGGAGCAAGATAATGGTGATGAAGATGATTTGGACAATGATGGAATTCATCCAGATCATATTGATGATATAACTGCCTTTGCTGAGAAGGTGGATGCATAGCTGCAGTACTGCATGAACCTGCAATGCAGATTGTACTCAACATAGTACCTCCTCCAAGTCCACAAAGGTCCCCAACCCCAATAATCATTGATCAGCAAGCCTCAACTTCCACTTCATCAAATAAGAATATTCTTCATGCTATTAACCTGATACTACAGAATAATCTCACTTCCATGAAGACCTATGTAGACCAGTCAGTTACAACAGTCAAAGCAAATATAGATCAGTCCCTGATATTTGTAAAGACTGAAGTACTGAATTAGGTCAAGGAAATTAAGGAAGACACTGACATTATGAATAAATAGATGACCAAATGGTTTGATCTAGCAGAGAAGACTGTAATTTCTCAGAATACTATACTCAGATCCATGGACAAACACCTCCAAATGTCTAAACAAGACATAACTTATGTCAAAAATTTTGTCAGCCAAACAGATGAAGTAATAGAAAAGTCAGCCAATCACATCCATGAGTATATCTACTCAACTGCATTACAATTGAATGAAGAAGCTGTCAGGAACAAGGAGGAGCTGAAGACTGACATTTCCAATGTATTCAAATCCATTGCTGAAACAATCACTACTACCCAACTGAATGCTGGGGTAGTCAATCTCAAAGATGAACTTCAAGCAGACTTTGAGAATGTTTTCCAAAACCTATCTGGCACTATAACAACAACTAAGCAAGACATTCATCAACAAGTATATGAAGAAGCCAGAAAGGGGGAGGACACAAATGCTATTATAAATTCTGATCTTACCCTTAAAGTTCTACAAGATACAAGACTGGCACTGAATCTTCCTCTCTTAGATGTCAATAGGGCAGAATATTGGGATTTCCCACATCAAGAAGCAATTGCCCAGAATGAGAGATTGAAAAAGAGAAGAGAGAGAGAGAACATGTATTACTGACTGAAGAATACATGGCAGGCAAAGGTATATGCAAAATAGAGACCCTGATTATGAGTATTCGAGTGATGACTCCAAAGAAATGATACTAAATGCCTGGCTAAGCCATGGTCAAATTGGAAAAGACATTGATAAACTCTATCCATCTGAAGAATGGATAAGGCATTTAGAGATAAATACAAAAAGAGAAAAAGTATTCAAAGCTAATTTGATAAGAAAAGATAACCCAAGAAGAATGGCTTATAGATACATCCCAAAGCCATTTCTGTATTTCCAGAGGCAAGAGAACAAAAGGAGAATTGCTGAGATTGAAGCTGCAAATACTGAAATAGACACAACCACATATCTCCTTGAAGACATGGCTAAATATGCTGAAGATAAGGGGCTTCCAGTTCAAGAAGAAGTGGTTGCTGAAGACATGGATGCTGCAGCAGACCAACTGTCCTCAACTGAAGGAAAAGAAGCAGATGCTAACATTTCCGAGTGCTCTTGTTCTAAGAAAAGAAAACTCTAAATGAATGTATAAATGTCTTATGAATGGCTGGATGAAAATTGAACTATTATTTGTCTGAAATGTTTTATGAATATGTGAATGCAAATTGAATTATGATTTATTACCCTATTTGAATTGCTAATCTGAGATTTAGCTAAATTTTAACCTTGTTATTATTGGTTAAATTTATCTGTGCTGCATTATCATGTTTATTAAATCATATTGTTGGAGTGATTAAACTCTGTGGTAATATGACTTTCATAAACATTATATGTTATAATATTTCTGATGCAACGAGCATGATATGATGAACTCTTTTTAGTAATGCTACATATCTAGAATTTATGAGTTATGTAATTTAGCATTTGAGGGTGTTCTGCCTTCTTCAAATAGGGGGAGATTGTTGGGAATATGACCCTAAATATTCCCTTGATTTGAAGAGGCTTCACACTCAATGCTAAGTACAAGTTATATTTGATAAACCCCATTTCATGTCATGACTATGCAGGGTTAGGTCATACCAAGGTATGTAGTGAGTTTAGTTGGCTTGCTGCCAAAACTGCTGAGACGAGCTCTCAGTCTCAGCTGAACTGCTGAGACAAGGCCAAAAGCCGCTGAGAAGGAGTCCGGGCCAGCTGAGCTGCAGATAGAAGAAAACCGCTAAGACAACTGTCTGTCTCAGCAGATCCGCTAGGATGAGACAGAAGATGCCGCTGAGACTGGAAGCTGTCTCAGCCCAACCGCTGAGACAGATTCAAAAGGACTGGCGGGTTTTACTTTTGGCGCAACACTTGTAAAGAAGGAGAGGATGTCCCAATCACTCCCATGATGTGTCAGGAGGACATATGATAGCCGTTGAAGATCAGTGAAGTATAAAAGAGAAAATTAGGGCTTTGTAGAAGCACACTTGCTCTCTCGAACTCTCCAGCACACAAAAGAAGAACAAGTTAACTGTTCCATTGACGGCAGCCAAGAAAGCTCTCACTTCTTGTTTCCTGAAGCTGCAAGGAGAGATTAAATTGCTCCTCTTGATCAACTCAAGACAGAGCACATCATCAACAGATAAGAGATCTAACATTTACAACTACCAATACAAAGAGCGAGAGAGAGCAAGGAATCGACCCAATCCGAAGCCTTGTCGAAGATTCACGGTTGGAATCGCAGTGTTGTCAATCCGCGTCCAAGCTCGGTCCTCAACTGCGTACGGGGTAGAGAAGGCTGTCACTACCTTCCAATGGCCCGTCTTCTCCGTGTCACGATCCACCCACACGACCAAGCTTCCTTCTCCTTGGATATTGGTGGGTGTAGGGCTAAATCTCTCTCCTTGGAGCTTGAGGATGATGGAGGAGGCCAAAAGGGGCGGAATACCTGCGGAAATGGCGGAAAACGGCGGAGCGGGCGGAGTTTGATACCTAATTTTGTGAAACAGGGCTTTAAATAGGCGCTGGCAAAAATAGTGCGCACGATCATTGGCGCACGACCAGTGATCGTGCGCGCTGGCGTTCTGCGGTCGTGTGCACTGGCTGGGCGGAGCCTACAAAGCAAAGATTTATAAAATAAAATGTTCGCACGACCATTGGCACACGACCAGTGGTCGTGCGCACTATCGTAAGTGGTCGTGCGCGCTGATCAAGACAGAACTCAGATTTGAGGGGTTAAGTGCGCACGATCAGTGGCGCACGACCAGTGGTCGTGCACAATAGAACCAGTGATCGTGCATAGTGTTCCTGTACAGATTTGTACCGGGAACACCTGCACGACTCCTGTTCCAGCATAAACACCAATCAAACCACTGAAAGTGGCACTTAACAATGCATGAAAGCTAATACAGAAGATAAACATGAAAATATACCAAGACGGGCCTACAAGTGCACAAAGAATGGAACATCAAATATGAACGAAAACATGCCTAAAGTGTAGTGCATAGAGTAGATAATCGGCCCAGATGAGTCCATAAATGTGTATATAATTGGGACTCATCACACCCCCCGACTTACCTGTTTGCGCGTCCTGAGCAAACAAATCCGGCAGAGTAAGAAAAACATAAGCTGACATAGAAATTGTAAAGCGGAGTACCATGCGAAGTCGCATGCTCATGCGCGTAGAAATACAGTAGACAAAATTTCTAATTATACATATTAATTTATACTTTTCTAGGGGCGTATTATATATTACATTTACTCAAAAAGTGAATCACGGTGAATCATAAGGTCGTACATAGGAAGAAAGTAAACTGAACGCTGAGGCGAGCATTGCCAAAGATCGGGGCTCGAGACAACCTCCATTGAAATCCATCAATTTCGGTGACCATATGCTTGCTCGTTCGCACTCTCTCCACGACACAGGTTTGACTCAAATGCGTGAATCAATAGGACTTTAGGTTTTAGATGAGGCTTGGGTTTAGGTGAGGTATACAATGATAAAAACGATGCCTCAAACACTAAACTCAAATGAGCTAGCACAAAATAAATTATCCACACACCATGATAAACAAGCGGGTGCACCACACCCCCAGACTTGGACTTAACTACATGGGTGTGTGCACCGCCTACTCCCAATCATAAGTTTGTACAAAAAGATTTTTTCTTTCACTTAAGCTCATCTATTTTTCTTTTCTTTTCTTATTTTCCTTTTCTTTTCTTTTCAAAACATTTTCAGCAAAATGAGCAATGAAGCGCATCCACATTTTCACAAAAATATCACAACATCAACACCCCAATCATGAAAATAATAAACAACTAAAGCTCAAATTTGGGCGTGCGACTAGGATTGGCTTTTAGGCTTTGGTGAGATAAAAGTGGGGCTGAATCAAAGAACGGGTAGACACAACTGGGCTAATGAGGATAGAGCGATAGGAATGGGCACAAAGGCTCAACCGGGCCAAAATTATGGCCTATATCACATTCACGCGATTGACTAACCATATACCCATGCTTCAAGAGTCGCTTGGGGCAAGTTCTTAGCCACCGAGAAAGATAATCCTTTCTCCCGGCTCGGGCAATACACGTCTAGCGACCATCTACACACATTCCTATGCTACCGTTTGATTCACACCGGATTCACCAATTTTTGAGTTAAGTAAACAATATTACGCTAATAGAAAAATATAATCTAAAAGCATAAAAAGAAATTGAATCTACACTAATTTTTTTATGCGAGGCATGAGCACTTGACTAGGAGCACTATAGAAGTCAACATTTTACTCCGCCTCATAATCCTAAGCCAGCGCAATGATTTTTCAAATCACACAGAAGAGACAAATTCGACTCATGACGTGCCAACATCTAAGCGCGCGCTCGTGTGGGTGCTGTGAAGTGCAATGAAAATGAACAATAACTTAAATAGAAGCTTCTAGTATGCTGTGCAATAGTGCACGTGAGCGGGTACATTCAGAAAAGAGCTAAGGGGAAGAGAGTACCAATGCACTATTAAACTAAACAATCCAACACAATATATAGCTATGAAATTCAGAAAAGAGCTAAGGGGAAGAGAGTACCAATGCTCAGAAATGAGCATACCAGAAGACGCGTGTAAACCAAGACAAAGCTGCAGCATCCGCCATCCCGAAGAAGGACCTGCAGGGGTGAGCTCCGCCAAAAACAAAAGAAAATACACAAAAATAAAATGAAATACAACTAACTAAACTAAATTAGATGGAATAAAATTTTAGGAAAAGTAAGATAACTACTGGGGTTATTGTCTTCCCAACACGACTTATTCAAATTTAAAATAGTTCTAGCTAATGGGAGTATGAAAAAGGAACTGCACAGGTAACTGGTCTAATATGTCTGTCGGTAGCGGGTACCGATACGGAGACAGAACAGTTACCCCTCTACCTAAATAATAATACCTGCTTAACACAGGTAGAGGAAATAGGAAGTAAGAAGAGAAGGAAGGCTGGTCCTCACTCGTCTCACCACAAAATAAATCCTTGCCCAGCAAGGTGTCATCTCCATGCAGGCAGCAGGAGGAGAAGGCAATGAGTGGCGCTCACATAAGAGGATGCTCTCATCATTGACTTGAGCATCATGCTCCAAGTCCTCCTGGGGTACCTGTCGAGGCTCAACCTACATAGGCTCAGATAGAGAAGGGAGGTTAATGAATAAAAGAGAAGAAAACATAAATGATCTAAAATCGAGGGAGTGGTCCCGGTCTCACTCCCAAGAGGTTGGGGAAATAAGATATTGTCGGCATCATCGACAATGCTGCAGGGCTTAGTAGGATCATCAGTGACCTTCTCCTCGATTTGGACTTCCTCCACCGGTGCTGAGGTAGAATCCTCATCACCTTGGAAAATATCCTCCTCCATAGGAATATGCACAACATATAAATCGCATGCCTTATCCTGCGAAACATCCTCAATAATGTCGTCAGAGACAAATGCAGTAAAATGCACAATATATATGAGGAGGAATAGTGCTTGGATAAAAGTCAAGCACTGATTCCTCACAAAGAATCAAATCCATGCAAGGTAATATATGCACAGGGGAGATGGGCTCAACAATGTCAGTGCCTAGATCAGCCACACATCTGATGACTGTGTCCACGCCATACCCTTCAAAATGTGAAGGTGACACGGACACATAACCAAATGTTGAAGGTATAACGCCAGAGTTAGGAGTCGGCACGATTCGGATATCCGGCTCATCATCCTCATCATCCTCATCCAATTGGCGAAGATAAGCAACACAATACTTTAAAGCATGATCCGTGCTCTGACAAAACAAGCACTGCCTTGCGGGCTTCTTTGGCACAGCAGGTGCTGAAGCCGAAAAGAAGTGTGATGGTAAAGGCTCAACAGAATAGCCATAGGACTTACGCGCACCATATGGAGTACCAGACGAAGTCTGTGCTCCATATACTGGGCCTTGAGTCTTAGGGCTATTGTCTCCCTTTGGACATCTATCATTAGCATGAGAGATATCTCCACACCAACGACAACGAATATTTAATGAAGCCCACAATGTGTGAAGATAATAAGATTCAAAAGAAAAACACAATTGTGCAAAATACTACACTCAACAATAATTTACTAAGCAACCTAAAATAAAACAGGAAAACAGAATACGAAGAGATAAAACAAAAGGATGCAATTTACAAATGGAAAGGCTTCTCTTTCAGATTCTCCCTCTCCAGAAAACTCACATGACTGTGTTCCCCGGCAACGACGCCAAAAACTTGATGCGCAAATCTAGCACATTGCTATAGGCGGTAGCGAGACTGCGACACAGAATGACAGTGTACCGATCGTTCAAGTAATATAAAATGTGGGAGTGAATCCCCAAGTATCAAATCTCAAAGGAACACAGTAAGGTGGAGTTAACTATTGAGGAAGGACTTGAGATCGAAGTCCTTTAGGTCGGATGGATGCGAAAGGGGTGGTTGATTTGGTTTGTGGAAATAAAAGAAAATAACTAAACTACTCCTATGCAACGCCGCTATGCAATGCTTCGCTTGGTGAGATGGAAACTACGCAGGCCTTGAGCGCACTGCTTCGCAAGGTGGATGGGCGATTAGGCAAGCGGATGAGGTGAATAAGTGCGGAATCGAACTGTGCAGGCCTTGAGCGAACTGCTTCGTGAGGCAAATGGATTACACAGGCCGCTATGCATCGCTTCACTGCGCGGATGGACGAGTCGGCTTGCGGATGGAGTGAGTTGCACCGGCGGAGTGAGGGTCGCAAGCACCTCGTCAATAAGCACACCACTAGCAATTGCTAGTGCGGCACACGAACGTAGTGGATGGAGTGGTGGATGAAGTGGTGGATGGAAAATGGATGGGGGCACACCTCATACACACATATGAACAGTATAATTTCTTGACAATGAAATAAACATTATAAAGCATGGTTCATAGTGCACATCATCAACAGATAAGAGATCTAACATTTACAACTACCAATACAAAGAGAGAGAGAGAGAGAGAGCAAGGAATCGACCCAATCCGAAGCCTTGTCGAAGATTCATGGTTGGAATCACAGGGTTGTCAATCCGCTTCCAAGCTCGATCCTCAACTGCGTCCGGGTTAGAGAAGGCTGTCACTACCATCCAATGGCCCATCTTCTTCGTGTCACGATCCGACCGCACGACAAAGCTTCCTTCTCCTTGGATATTGGTGGATGTAGGGCTAAATCTCTCTCCTTGGAGCTTGAGGATGATGGAGGAGGCCAAAAGGGGCGGAATACCTGCAGAAATGGCGGAAAACGGCGGAGCGGGCGGAGTTTGATACCTAATTTCGCGGAAAAGAGCTAAGGGAAGGCGCTGGCAAAATAGTGCGCACGGTCATTGGCGCACGACCAGTGATCGTGCATGTTGGCATTCTGTGGTCGTGCGCGTTGGCTGGGCGGAGCCTACAAAGCAAAGATTTATAAAATAAAATGTTCGCACGACCATTGGCACACGACCAGTGGTCGTGCGCACTATCGTAAGTGGTCCTGCGCGCTGGTCAAGACAGAACTCAGATTTGAGGGGTTAAGTGTGCACGATCAGTGGCGCACGACCAGTGGTCGTGCGCAATAGAACCAGTGATCATGCACAGTGTTCCTGTATAAATTTGTACCGGGAACACCTGCACAACTCCTGTTCCAGCATAAACACCAATCAAACCACTGAAAGTGGCACTTAACAATGCATGAAAGCTAATACATAAGATAAACATGAAAATATACCAAGACGGGTCTACAAGTGCACAAAGCATGGAACATCAAATATGAACGAAAACATGCCTAAAGTGTAGTGCATAAACTAGATAATCGGCCCAGATGAGTCCATAAATGTGTATATAATTAGGACTCATCGCGTACTCCGAATTGAGTTTTGTCAGTTGCGTTACTCATATAGTCAATACGAGTGCAGCGGAACTCATTTCATTCCAATCTGAGGTCATATGAAGAATATGACTGTCTTGAGTATTGTAGCGCGTCACGACGACACACTTTTGTATTTTGAGCATACGTATTCCGAATTGAGTTCTGCCAATTGCGTTAGACTTGTATAGTCTATATGAGTGCAACGGAACTCGTTTCATTCTGATCCAAGGTCAGATGGAGAATATGAGCATTTTGAGTATCATAGCGCGTCACGACGACGCGATTTTGTATTTTGAGCATACGTACTCTGAATTGAGTTTTGTCAGTTGCGTTAGACTCATATAGTCAATACGAGTGCAACAAAACTCGTTTCGTTCCAATCTGAGGTCATATTAAGAATATGACCATTTTGAGTGTCGTTGCGTGTCAATACAACGCCATTTTATATATTGAGTGTATGAACTCAGAATCGACTTCCGTTAGTTGCATTGGACTCGTATGGTCAAAATGAGATCGACAAAATTCGTTACACTCAATTCCGACACCATTAGGACAACTTGGTTAAATCGGGTCTCGTCATGTTAAGTAATGCATCAAAAAGCATGCACACATCAATATTACTCCAACACACCAACATTGGCTCATTACTCGATGACTTGAACTTACTTTGACCTTGACCCACATGGGGGACCCACCAGCGGGTTGACTTAGGTCAAACCCTTCAAAAATGGAATTTTTCATATTCAAATTAAGATCCCACTTGAAGACCACTTATCAAGGCCCTACCACCAATCCCTTCCCAGCCTTATATGGGCTATGAATTTTCTAGCATGACACCTAAGGGGTGGGCCTTGGGCCAAGGGAAGAAACTGCTTCATTCCTCTCTTTATTCCTATAACACCCAGGTTTCGCTGAGCGCGGAGGCTGGAATGCCAAAGGCTTGTACATGTTTTTTCTGTACCTGGGAGCTAGCGCTAACATTAGGTGCTAGCGCAGGCGTTAGCTGCCCTGTCTAGTAAAACACTTGTTTCGATAGTGTTCGTCAAGTTGGATTCGTCGAAGCGGTTTCGTCGAAGGGAGTTCATCGAAGAGATAATGCAGGCGATAGCGCTAACGCCGGCGATAGCTTTTCGTCGGGTAATGCAGTTTTGTTGGGTCGTTGAGTTGTATTCGTCGAGGGGGACTTTGTCGAGGGGATAACACAGACGTTAGCGCTAACGCCGACGTTAGCTGACGTAACCTATTCCGTAAGTATTGTTTCCTGGACGTCCGATCTTCTTAGACCTTGATCCAATGGCTCAGATAAGTGCATCCTAATGTACTAAATAGGGCAGAGGAGTTTCATTCCCATTTCATTAAGTCTTTTGTGCTTTTGGAGGCTAAGGAAAGGAGGATGGTTTGGATGAAGAAGAAGGCTAGATCCGCTATTATTAGAGCACCGGAGCTCCGTTCACCGATCCGAGACCAGGTCCATGGAGAGGACTCGAAGGCGCTCCTTTCTATCTGTGCCTTTCAACCGATCCATGGCGAGGAAGAGAACTATTAGGGTAACGACATCTCTCCTCATGGTTTTAGGATGTGTGCATGGCATCTTTGCTTTTACCTTCTCTTTTCTTAAATTTATGGCACTGGATCTCTCAAATGAGAGGGGTTTGGCTCGCCTTGGTTCAAGAAGAACCATCGGGTTGATTGAGACTGTCCCCGACATGATTTTGCATTAGATATCCGCTCCGTTAGTGGATTAGGCATTGTGGGTGAAGCCAAAATCGTGACCGGTTGTTTGATTCGATGATGTTTCTTGACGTGCATTTTTAAGGGTTTTGCTAGAAAACTATTTGCGGCGAAGACATCGTATTGATGCCCTTTATGTTTCATGTGAGAACGAACGTTGATTTGGAAAGGGAAATATTGTGTGCGGTGAATGGCTTGTGAAGCCGCTTGTATGTGAATGTGTGACTTTGTCTTTGTGGTCGACTGTCTAGCCCGTGAATCCTTGGATTCATGTGGGGAGAGTGTCCCGGCAAGACAATTCCCCTTTTGTGCTAACTGATGAGAACAAGTATGCTGATGCGCCCATTGGCAAGATGAGCCATGTAAGGGGTGAGGTCTCAGTGGAGTTCTTGGCTTTTGGCTTAGTGATTGTGGCGAGAACAAGTATGCTGATGCGCCCATTGACAGGATGAGCCATGTAAGGGGTGAGGTTTCAGTAAAGTTCTTGGCCTTAGGCTTGCACGCCATGGGGAAATGATAAGTACCCTTGATTATTGCGAAATGTTGATGTGTGATATTGTGTTAGAAACATACACGACATAGGGTGCCTTGGGTGAAACCCAGGTTTGCATACATGCTGCATTGATAGATCCCTTACTTTTATTGCTCAACATAGAAACGTGGATGATGCTTGTGACACACATGCCTGTCGTTTTATGTTATCATTGTTTATTACATTTGCATACGAAGTGCTGACTTGCAGGGTGATGTAGTTCCCCGGGGTCCGCTAGAACGGTCGGGAGGAGGGGTGTTGTTACACCGTTGTTGGTCTGCCAAAGATGACCCTCGTTATACCGCTCATTGTGATTTGGGTGTAGAGCAAGGATCGCAGGCTGGACCCAGCTCGCCGGCCAAAAAGGCCTAAGCTTCATGAAGGGCACTTTTCTTGTTTTTCTACTTGCTTATGTTGTCTTTATTTTGTTCCAGGTTGCATGCCGAGGTAGCATAGGAATGCTATTTATCTTTTGGCTATTTTGGGTTGTGGTTGTTGGCTTGAGCATGAGTTTTGTAAGGCCTTAAGACCGTAGTACTCTTATGTAGTTGTGGACAACTTCTGTGATTTATTTAATATTTATGCTGTGTATGTTCTGAGTTTTAAGTTTGGTAGTTTCTATATCACTTTTTAATACGAAAGCTGTGGCGATTATATGCTGTGGGGTCCCGACCGAACCTATATTATATAGTCATTGCAGGGGAGGTGTTATAATTTGGTATCAGAGCGGGGTTTGCGTTCTTGTTGAGGTTTACTGTGTTCGGATCGCGTTAAGAGGTTGTCCACATATGAGTACTTTGCGGGACCATGAGTGTCCTTGTGTTCGAGTCTTATGAATAAAGTTTGATTCGTTGTTTCCTTGCTTATGCTAGGATGGTGGAGACGATGCGGGTGCGTCGAGGCAATAAGAGGAGCCTTCGGCAAGCAGTGCTACAGTCCCAGCCCTTATGAATATGGGTGTGTCCCCGGTAGACTTCTGTCGTATGCTAGCAGAGGCGATGGTGGCAGCTCAAGCTGCGGAGATGCCATAGATTTCGACGCCTATTATGCAGGCTGCGACTCTTGTTACTCCAGTTATTGTGACACCAGAGGCAGCAGTGAGTCAGGTAGACTCGTTAGCCGAGAGAGCGGTTGGGCAAAGAGATCGTCAGATGAAGTACTATCTGAGCTTCCATCCTCCGACGTTCAAAGGAGTTGGCACTCCGACGGATGCCGAGGATTGGTTGGCAAGAATTCAGGAACTCCTGAAAGTGGCAGAGACCCCAGAGGACAAGCAGTCCCAGTTCGCTGCATTTATGTTAGAAGGCGACGCCAAGCCGTGGTTGGTGAATCATACCAGTCGTCATTTCCCTGGACGTGCCCCGTCCATGGAAGAGTTTGGAAATGCCTTCCTGAAGCGCTATATCCCCTCTTCGATGAGGTTAGCCCTTCAACGACAGTTCTTGCACTTGGTGTAGCATAAGAAGACGGTAGACGAGTACTTGCAGAAGTTTACTCGTTTGGGTCGTTACGCGGGGACAACCATGGTAGATGATGAGGAGAGGGATAATCTCTTTTATCAGGGTCTGAGAGAGAGATTAAGGTAACCTCTGATAGCCTTAAAGAATGTGGGGTTCAATGAGCTAGTCGAAGCTGCTCGAACATTGGAGAACAATATGGAGTGAACCCAGCGTCGTAAGGGCTTTGCGGTAAAGCAGGGAGAAAGTATACCATTGTTGGGTTTTCTTTACATCATATGTAGACAACATTTCATATATGCGCAGTGGAAATAAAGAACAAGAACAACCCAAAAGAGTTCATGGAACTTGCGATTTCATGAATCAAGAAATAGTAAAACAACACATTGCAATATAACTGAAGGGGATTGAGTCAATACTCAACCAAGATGTTCCAAGATCTGATCCCGAAGACAAAATGTGAGTTCCAAGCGCAGAAATCGATCAGCGCCTCTATGGAAGTCCACACGAGCGAAGGAGAACCATAGCTTCTTGTCGAACAAGAACTAGGTTGGAGAAGAAGAGCCCTCAACGTCTCCCACAGACTGCTAGGTCCGACGACAGGGAGAGGCGGCGGCGGTGGCGGAATCAAAACCCTACGAAACTCTTCCGTCGGTCTGTTTGCGGAACTCTTCCGCCTCTCTTCCAATCGCAAAAGAAGGAACAACTGTTATGGTATAAAACTGGGCTCTATTTATACCCTAAGGAAAGAGAGAAGCTATCCGCACACCCATGACTTACATTGGAGTAAATAGAATTCGTACGAGTGAACATTTCACTGAAGAAATTCGTCGAGTAACAAACTGAATTCGTCGAGTACAAAATAATTCATCGAGTACAAAAGAATTCGTCGAGTGAACCTTTCACTAAGAAATTCGTCGAGTAACAAGTCATTCATCGAGTGAACATTTCAGTTGAAGAAATTCGTCGAGTCAAGAATTCATCGAGTTAGTCGAGTAATCATAAATTCGCCGAGTCATTATGATTTCGTCGAGTCATTACGATTTCGATCATTCAACGAACTAAAGTAAGAGTCGTCGAGACACTCTCGATGACTCGACTCAAAAACTTGTCAACATGCTCCATACAATATTCACAATACCTGTGGAGCATTCAGTTGACTCGACCCAACTCCAGTAAGTCTTAGGATTGGACCTTCACTCATATCCAATATGAGTAAGGCCAACACAATTCTTCCTCCAACTTCTCCAAACACTCTTGTGTGTGACCCCATTGGCTCATATTGTGTTGGCAGTAAGACCAAATGCTTGATCACTTCCAGATCACCTTGGAAACACCAACAACCATATCAGTCTCAAGGGAAGTCTGAGGGAAGTTGGGGGAAGAAAAAGCCCCATCCTTTTAAGACTGGCGAGAGGAGCGGTGCAGCTTCTAGAGAGTTCCATTCCAAGGAACCAGTGACGTGCTACAAGTGTGGCAAGGTGGGACACATAGCTCGGTTCTGTTCTGAGAGTGTAGTTGAGCCAGAGCAGTCGGCGCATTCTGGTCCTAGTGTTGAGGAGAAAGGGAAAGCGACGCAGTCTAGTGCTTCTCATTTACCTCCTGTGCAGCCTAGAGCGTGCAACCTTGGGCAGCAGGAAGCGATTCGTCAACCCGAGGTGGCGACAGGTATGAAAAGTTTATAGTTTCGTACGATAGCTTTAAACTGTTTGCGACCTTTCATATTTATGTTATGCGTGTTAGGCTTCGTGCTAGTTTCTGGAGGGGGAGGTGGAGCTTAGCGTGCGCTTGCCGAATGGGTTTTTCATGACCACTGGAAGGAAAGGACGCATTGATTTGAGAATTTGTGAGTGTGACTTTGAGTTGGTAGCAGTGATTCTACCACTAGCCAAATTTGACATCATCTTGTGGATGGACTGGCTTGCAGAGCAATGAGCTAGTATTGACGGCATGTTAAAGGTGGTGACCCTACGGAGTGAAGGTAGAGCGGAGGTCAAGTTCGAGGGCCTTTGCAGAGTGGCTTGCTCCCTGATTTCTGCCGTGCAAATGGTGCGTACGGTGAATCAAGGAGGTGAGGCGTTTGTAGCTTTGTTGGAGACTCCCTCCACAAAGTTGGCAATCAAAGAAGTGCCAATGGTGGAAGAATTCGAGGTTGTGTTCCCCGAGTAGCTTCAGGGAGCACCTCCTCAGCGTGAAATCGACTTTTCAATATAGTTGGTGTCGGGTGCGAGGCCGGTGTCGCGTCCTCCATTTAGGATGGCACCGAAGGAACTGACCGAGCTAAAGGTGCAGTTGCAAGAGTTGCTTGAGCAGGGGTACATTAGGCCCAGCTCTTCATCATGGAGTGTGCCAATGATATTTGTTAAGAAAAAGGATGGTAGTATGCGGTTGTGCATAGACTACCGTGAGTTGAATAAATTGATGATCAAGAATAAATATCTGATTCCGCGAATCGATGATTTGTTCGGTCAGCTGGTGGGGTCGACGGTGTACTCCAAGTTGGACTTGAAGTCGGGTTACTATCAGTTGAGGATTCGAGAAAAGGATATTCCCAAGACAGCTTTTGGGATGAGGTATGGTCATTTTGAATTCTCGGTGATGCCGTTCGGTTTGACGAACGCGCCATCAGTGTTCATGGATTTGATGAACAGGGTGTTTCAACAATACCTAGATTCGTTCGTGGTGGTGTTCATTGACAACATCTTAGTGTATTCAAAGTCGAAAGCGGAGCATGAGTCTCATTTGAGATTAGTGTTGCATATTCTGAGGGAGAACCAGCTTTATGCTAAGTTCTCAAAGTGCGAGTTCTAGATCGGGAAAGTGGCATTTGTGGGTCACGTGATTAGTGGAGATGGGGTGGCAGTGGATCCTGCGAAGATTGAAGCCATTAGAGATTGGCCTGTATTGAAACCGTGGCAGAAGTCTGGAGTTTCCTTGACTAGCCGGTTACTACAAAAGGTTTGTGGAGAACTTTTCGCGGATGGCTTTGCCCCTTACCACTCTTACCCGAAAGGACCAAAAGTTTGTGTGAATGCCGGAGTGCGCCCGTGCATTTGAGACCTTGAAGGAAAGATTGATGTCTGCTCCAATCCTAAGTCTCCCTAGTGGGACTGAAGGATTTTAGATTTTCAGCGACGCGTTAGGTTGCGGTTTGGGTTGCGTGCTGTTGCAGCATGGAAACGAGATAGCTTATGGGCTGAGGAAGCTCAAGCCTCACGAGAGAAATTACCCTATCCATGACTTGGAGTTGGCGGCGGTGATTTTTGTGTTGAAGTTGTGGCAGCACTACGTGTACGTTGCGAAGGTGGAAATCTTCACGGACCACAAAAGCTTGAAGTATCTTCTAGATCATAGGGATCTTAATTTGAGGCAGCGTAGGTGGGTCGAGTTCCTTGGGGACTACGACGTAGCAAATCAGTATACGCCAGGCAAGGCCAATGTGGTGGCTGACGCCTTGAGTAGAAAGTATTCCGGGCAGGGAAATTGGATTGAAGCGCACGTAAGACATTTGGTGCGAGAGTTCGAGTCTCTTGTCTTGCTATGTGTGGCTAAGGGTGAGTCCAGCGCAGCTCGGCTGAACTGGATCGAGATATAGTGTGATTTAGCAGATCGAATTCGAGAGGCGACCAATGCAGACAAAGAGTGTCAGTGATGGGCGTGGGAAGCCCAGCAAAGTGAAGGCATTGCTTTGGACATGGTTGGTGGACTGTTGAAGAGGAACGGAAGGGTGTGTGTTCCGCGCTTTGGCAAGCTCCGTGAGGAGTTGATTTTTGAGGCTCACTTCACGAAGTACTCCGTTCATCCAGGAAGTACAAAGATGTACTTGGATTTGAATAAATCCTTTTGGTGGCCTGGGATGAAGCGAGATGTAGCTTCGTATGTAAGTCGATGTCAAAGGTGCGCCTTAGTGAAGGCTGAATGTCAAAGGATGGGGGGGGGGGGGGTTCTTGAAACCTCTTCCTATCCCCGAGTGGAAATTCGACGATATCTCCATGGATTTTGTGCATGGTTTGCCTCAATCACAGCTGGGTAACGATGTGATTTGGGTGATTGTGGATTGCCTGACCAAGGTAGCCCACTTCATTCCAAATCGAAAGGACAATAGCGTGGAGAAGCTCGTGGAGCTTTATATTCTTAATATTGTGCGGTTGCACGGAATTCCAAAGAGCATAGTTAGTGATCGCGATGGGCGGTTCACATCCAAGGACTGGAGGTTAGTGCAGAGAAGTTTGGGCACAAAGCTCAAGTTTAGTACCGCGTTCCATCCGCAGACCGATGGTCAAATAGAGAGGACGAATCGTACTTTGGAGGACATGTTGAGGATGTGTGCTCTCGATTTCAGTAAGAGTTGGGAAGACCACTTCTTCATGGTGGAGTTTGCCTATAATAATAATTTCCATGCGAGTATCAAAATGGCATCATACGAGGCTTTGTATGGAAGGCGGTGTCGAACGTCGATGTCTTGGATAGAGGCGGGAGACACCCAGCTTTTAGGTAAAGGAGTGGTGGAAGATGCTTATGAGTTGGTACGAACGATCCAGGAGCGTATGAAGGTTGCTCAGGATCGGCAGGCAAAGTATTTTAATGCGCGCCACAGAAATGTCGAGATTGTGGTGTGCGACATAGTCTACTTGAAGATCAAGCCGTTCAAAGGGATTTCGCGAATTCGGCGACTCAAGAAATTGAGTCCGAGGTATTTGGGTCCATTCAAGGTTACAGAGCGCATAGGCGAAGTGTCCTATCGATTAGCATTGTCCGCAGAGCTAAGCGGATTACATGATGTATTTCATGTTTTGGTGCTGAGGAAAGCGTTGGTGGAGCCGGAAGATGTTGTTGAGTCTTCGATAGTTCCCGTAGCCAAAGATTTGAGGATGATAGTTTGTCCGGTCTGCGTGGAGGATTCTGAAGTTCGACTGTTGTAGAATAAAGAGGTCAAGCTGGTGAAAGTGCGTTGGAATAATTGCGGACGAGATGAGTTCTCATGGGAACACGAGCAAACGATGCGAGATGAATTTTCGGAACTATTTGTTTCAGATATGTGTGTTAATTGTGCTTTCGTTAACGCCTTAAATTTCGAGAACGAAATTCTTGTAAGGGGGGGGGGGGGGGGGGTGAATTTGTAACACCCCAGGTTTCGCTGAGCGCGGAGGCTGGAATTCCTAAGGCTTGTACATGTTTTTTCTGTACATGGGAGCTAGCACTGGCATTAGGTGTTAGCGCAGGTATTAGCTGCCCCGTCGAGTAAAACACTTATTTCGATGGTGTTCGTCAAGTTGGATTTGTCGAGGCGGTTTCGCCGAAGGGCGTTCATCGAAGAGCTAACATGGGCAGTAGCGCTAACGTCGGCGATAGCTTTTCGTCTGGTAATGCAGTTCCGTTGGGTCGTTGAGTTGAATTCGTCGAGGGGGACTTCGTCAAGGGGCTAACACAGGCGTTAGCGCTAACGCCGGTGTTAGCTGACGAAACCTGTTCCGTAAGTAGCATTTCCTGGACATCCGATCTTCTTAGACCTTGATCTAAAGGCTCAGATAAGTGCGTCCTAATGTCCTAAATAGAGCAGAAGAGTTTCATTCCCATTTCATTAAGTCTTTTGTGCTTTTGGAGTCTAAGGAAAGGAGGAGGGTTTGGAGGAAGAAGAATACTAGATCACCATTGATGGAGCACCGGAGCTCCGTTCGCCAATCCGAGACCAGATCCGTGGAGAGGACTCGAAGGCGCTCCTTTCTACCCGTGCCTTTCAACCGATCCATGGTGAGGAAGAGAACTCTCAGGGTAACGACATATCTCCTCCCGGTTTTAGGATGCGTGCATGACATCTTTGCTTTTACCTTCTATTTTCTGATATTTATGGCACCAGATCTCTCAAATGAGAGGGGTTTGGGTCGCCTTGGTTCAAGAAGAACCATCGGGTTGATTGAGTCCGTCCCCAACATGATTTTACATTAGAGATCCGCTCCGTTAATGGATTAGGCATTGTGGGTGAAGCCGAAATCATGACCGGTTGTCCGATTCGGTGATGTTTCTTGACGTGCATTTTTAAGGGTTTTGCTAGAAATCCATTTGCGGCGAAGACATTGTATTGATGCCCTTTATGTTTCGTGTGAGAACGAATGTTGATTTGGAAAGGGAAATGTTGTGCATGGTGAATGGCTTGTGAAGCTGCTTGTATGTGAAGGCGTGACTTTGTCTTTGTGGTCGGCTGGCTAGCCCGTGAATGCTTGGATTCATGTGGGGAGAGTGTCCCAGCAAGACAAGTCACCTTTTGTGCTAACTGATGAGAATAAGTACGTTGATGCGCCCATTGGCAAGATGAGTCTGTTGGATCTTGTGGCGCCCTTAGGGGGGGGGGGGGTGAATAAGGGCCTTTTAGAAATTTTGATTTTTACTTAAGAATTTTAAAACAACTTTTACTTTTCTAAAAATTACTTATAAAAATTTCAAACTAATGTAATTTTTAGAATAAATTCAAACACAAATTTCTAAGTTTAAAGATTAAACAACCATATTTGCAATTAAAGAAAAAATCATAATTTTATAATCATGAAAATCACATACAAATAATATGATCTTAACAATGCTTAAGATCAAGGCACAAATATGATAATAACCCTTTTACAATTTGTGTTTACCAATCCTTCTCCCAAGGATCGGAAGGCTATCACTTGTCTCTCTCTAGACCAAGTCCAAGCCTATCCTCTAGATCTTCCCAAGATCTAGACGTAGTACACAAGGCCACGATTTCCTACCAAGCCACGCAAGGACTTGGACGCTCCACACAAGGAAGCGATTTTCCCCTAAGCCACGCAAGGACTTAGACGTCACGCACAAGGAGACGATTTCCCTACCAATACAAAATGAAATGTATATAAATGAAAATACAATATGAAAAGAGCAACTCCCTAGAAATTCAGATCTCTGAAAGGAAGGTTGAAGCCTCGAGATGATCGTTGATGTAGAAGCGCGCCCGATCTCGTCTTCAATCTCAAACCTTCTAAGCACAAATGGGAGTTGATGCGGTTCTAGAGCTCTATGGTTCGTATGCACTCAGGAAGGGACTTAGAATTCTCAATGCTTGGAATGCACGAACAAAAGGATCCAATATATAGAAATTCGCTGTCGCCTGGGCGACATCAGCTGTCGGAATTTCCGACAGCGCTAAACTGCCGCTCGTAGTGCTGTCGTGCGGGCAGTTGCTGTAACCTCCGAGCTGTCGCCTTGGCGACATCGATGTCGGATTTCTGACAGCGCAAAACTGCCGCTCGTAGTGCTGTCGTGCGGGCAGTTGCTGTAACCTCCGAGCTGTCGCCTGGGCGACATCGTTGTCGGATTTCCAACAGCGCAAAACTGCCGTTCGTCGTGTTGCCGTGGGGGAAGTTGTTGTAACTTCTCTGCTGTCGCCTGGGCGACATCAGCTGTCGAAAAATTCCGACAGCGAAATTTTCATACACTCAAATTGAGCTCCAGCAGAATTGTGAACATCTCATACCTGTTACCTGCACACCATTAATAAAAATAGAATCAAATACAAACAAAACTTTGTTATTATCAAACCGGAAGAGTGCGAAACGCATGCTCCAACAATCTCCCCCTTTTGATAATAACAAATCCGTATAAAAAGAAATCATGTCTATTTAGGTTGTTGATTTTAACATATGGTGTGTGCACAAAAATCACATGATATATTCCTCTTACGAGTAATCTCCCCTAGATGAAATCTCCCCCTAAATGTTATAGTAAATTGAAATGATGTATTGTTTAGGTTGACTATTTAGGTGTAATAGTTTTTTGATTTCTTGAATATACTTATAATTCTCCCCCTTTTGGTATTAGCAAAAGATAATATGAGATGAATGAGTAGTTCTTAAGGGAATAGATAAGATGTAGAAAAGAAGAGTAAGCGGAAGCACTTGGTGGGAATGATTGAAGGTCATGAAGTAATAGTAATATGTCATAGTATGGAATAAACTGATGAAGAGATGGTATAGCCATATGAAGTAGTAGAATAAAACAAAGTAACTTAACTTAAACATGATTAAAGTCATTTTAAAGTATCATAGAAAGACACAAGTGTGTATAAAAATTTGGAATCTTTTCGGTCCAATTCTCATGAGATGAATGTTTATATAACATAATGATGTGTACAGGTGATGCTTGGATCAAACATATGAAATTATTTAATTGACATGATCATTGGAATAGAAAACATAATATAAGCATATAAAGACAACTTTGACCTTGAAGATATAACACAATAAGAATAGACTACCATTTTTTCATTTGCACAAGACACTTTACAATTCTTTCCAAGGTGCTCAACCTCACAATGCTTATTAAGACTTATCAGGAGGGTAAGTAGTGTTTAGTGGAGTATCCTTGTCTTTAATTTAAAATTTTTTTTTGATCACATATTTTATGATATCTTAAGTTCGAGATATTTATAATTTTTATTTTTAATTGACCAAGGATCTCCGAATTTACTTGAATCGCAAAAGATGGTGTATTTTTTGTTGTGCTAACAAATCAAGGTTGAAAGTAGTATTTATGAAGTGCTATTGTATTATGCTAAAGCAAATATGATTCATGTATATATTAAATAGAAAGACATATGTATGGATCAAAAGAAGTGAACGTTATAGTTCATTATTATATATAAACAATTTCTCATACTTAGAGGCATGCGAAAACAATTTCCAATATTCTAAACAACTTAGTAGGAGTGTCAATACGATGATAGAGTGGAAATGAAATCATATAATCATGTAATAGCCTTTTGCTAAAAAATAAAAAGCACATGGTTTGGAATCAATTCATGAGTTGCAGTATTAATAATGACATATAACTACTGGAAAGCATCAAAGGGACCAAAACTGAAGATTAAGCCAATCGGGAGCTGTCGAAAATTTCCGACAGTCACTGTCGCCTGGGCGACAGCTAAAAATATAAATACGGCTCAAAACTGAGTCAAACCCTATTGTGCATCATTATCTGGACTGAAGGGCGAGAGGAAGCTGTCGGAGTTCGGCGACAACCCTAGATTTAAGGTATGGGTTTTTTTGATTTTGAAGTTTTTGACTCAAAAGTTTTAGAGATTTGTGATTTTGGAAAGGAGAGAAGATGAAAAATGTGTTTTTCATTTTACCTTTGATGAATGGTGTAAATCTTTGAAGTTTTGTGTATAATAGATGTAGATCTAGTGTAAATCAAGTGGATCTTGGTGAAATATGTTTGGATTTTGTGATTTTTGGGGTTTAAGGGTTGGATTTTTTTTAACATGGTTTAATTTCAAAAAAAAAACTGAATATTTTTCTTTTGAAGAAGGTTGAAGAAGATGAATAGTAAGGATGTGTGAGAAGATGTAGTTTTGTTCTAGAAAAAAAAATTTTGTTAACAGAAATATAGCTTGATTTTTAGTAGATCTGGAAGTTTAGTTGAAAAAATTAAAGAAACTTCACTGGAGTACTGTCGGAATTTTTCGACCGTCAATATCGCCTGGGCGACATCGTCCCAGTGCACAGAACTTGTTTAATTCATTTTTGTTTTATTATGTTTGCAGAATGGCTTCCAGATCTAAGGCACGAAGGAGTATGTCTGAAGATGCACATAGTTCTTATCAAGTTTACCCTGTGATTGAGAAAGCAATAATTGGAGTGTCAAAATATGTAGAGTTTGACTCTCCGAAGCACGATCATATCTATGATCGTCTTGCTAATACAGGTATAATTTCAGTAATCACAGCAGATACGTTCTCATCCTTTTTGATTCGAGAATTTTATAATCATTTGGAAGACCCGAGTTACACTGAATTGGATGGGGGAGTGAGATCTAGAATCCAAGGTCAACAAGTGGAAATAACACATGTTGATCTTAGAGAGGAATTCGGTCTTCTTATGAGTGAACATATGCCGGATATAGTAGAGAGCTATACAAAGGATAGAGATTGGACACTTGTAAACATGAGTTTACATGGAAGTCAAAAGAAGACCCTAATCACTGAAGTTTCTTCACTCACTCCGGATGCATATTTAGTCCAAGATATATTAAGGAACTCAGTTATGTTAAAAAGTGGAGATACAAGGAGTATCACAACACAGTTGACTCTGATTACATACTTTATTATGGAGGAGGAACCTTTTGATGTAGCGGACTTCACCCTTTCCCAGATTCGGTATGCTTTTAGATTAAAACATCCAAAATGGGTGAAGATTCATACTTTGCCAATGGGGGATATAATTCAACATATACTATATAAGAAGTATGAATGGATAGTTCAAGATTCGTACTTTGATGATTGTTTTCCTGAGATATATTATACGGGTACTATGAAAGTGAAGAAGACTCATAAAAAGCCTCATCATGGAATAGAGATTAGAGAGCCTACAATTCCTAGGGGAGGATCACTACGAGAGTCTACAGATGATCTTCGTGATTCCTTTGAGGAGCACAAAAAAGAAGTGAAGAAGGATCGCAGTAGAATGCAGAAGTTTATGAAATTTCTGGTGAAAGGTCTGAAGTTAAAGCCTACTCCGGAAGAAGCGGCCGAATGGCAAATTCCAGATGAAGAACCGCCACGCCAATCGGTGAGGCGGACTCGACGTGGTAAGGCCGTAAGACGAGGACCTCCAGAAGACTGTCTAGAGAGCAGCTGGGTTGGTTATGAGGATTCTGAGTAGTTTTCATCAGGGTGCTGCTTCTGACTAATGTCGAAATTTTCCGACATCCACTGTCGCCTGGGCGATAATGAATTTACCCAGATTTCATTTTCTGTTATCTGAACTTGATCCTATGTTGATTTCTACTATTTTTTGTGGAACAATTTTATGTAATATTAATTATGTGAGAATTTTTCTTAAGTAATTCAAATTCTATGGTTTGATTTAAAATTTAGTCTTTCTTTTTAAAATGTATAGGTTTTGTGATATTTTTTTTTAATTTTATAGGTCATAAGGAGTGATATAATCATTGTGAAATGTCTAGGATTCCCAATTCTAGCCTAAGCATAGAAAAACGGGAGTCCGGTAACAGTTTAGTGAATATATCCGCTAGTTGATTATCCGTGCCTAAAAATGAAATTTTTATGTGGTTATTTTTAATATGATCTCTAATAAAATGATGTCTCACATCAATATTCTTAGACCTTGAATGATTGACCGGGTTGTATGTTAAATCAATTGCACTTTTATTATCACACCATAATTCAATAGTTTGTTGTTTAATATTAAAGTCTTTTAAAGTTTGTTTCATCCAAAGAGCTTGTGCACAACAACTACCAAGTGCGATGTATTCGGCCTCAGTGGTTGAGAGGGAAACAGAATTCTATTTCCTACTCGACCATGAATTGAGTGAAGGGCCTAAAAAGTGACAAGTGCCATTAGTGCTTTTCCTATCTAGTGAACAACCGGCATAATCAAAATCAGAGTAGCCAAAAAGAGTAAAATCATCGCTATGAGGATACCATAAACCAAGTTTAGATGTGCCAATTAAATATCTAAAAATTCTTTTTACCGCTTTTAAATGTGATTCTTTGGGATCGGCTTGAAATTTAGCACATAAACAAACTGAAAACATAATATCCGGTCTAGAAGCAGTTAAATATAAAAGTGAACCTATCATGCCTCTATATAAAGTTTGATCTATTGATATTCCATTTTCATCTTTTCCTATTTTTAAAGATACACTCATAGGAGTATTTGCTTGTTTGAGATTTTCAAATCCAAATCGTTTTAAAACATCATGAATATATTTTGATTGGTTATTAAAAACTCCATCATGTTTTTGAACAATTTGAAATCCTAAGAAATATTTTAATTCTCCTACCATACTCATCTCAAATTCACTTTCCATCATTTTTACAACATAATTACACAACTCTTCATTAGTGGCTCCAAAAATAATATCATCAACATAAATTTGTAAAACAATTAAATCATCATCTACTCGCTTAATGAAGAGTGTACAATCAACACCACCCATTTTAAAACCATTTTATAATAAATATATAGTCAATCTATCATACCATGCTCGTGGTGCTTGTTTTAAACCATACAAAGCTTTTAGCAATCTATATACGCGATTAGGAAATTTTTCATTTATAAATCCTGGGGGTTGTTCAACATAAACTTCTTCTTTAATCAACCCGTTTAAAAATGCAGTTTTAATATCCATTTGCAATAATTTAAATCTTTTATGGCTAGCAAATGCAACCAAAATTCTAACTGCTTCCAATCGTGCTACGGGTGCAAATGTTTCATCAAAATCTACCCCTTCAATTTGATTATATCCTTTCGCTACAAGTCTAACTTTGTTTCTAGTGACCCTAGAGTCACTATCTAATTTGTTTTTGAAAATCCATTTGACTCCTACCACAGGATGATCACTAGGTCTATCTACAAGAATCCAAACTTTATTTCTTTCAAATTGGTTAAGTTCTTCATTCATATCTAGAAACCAATATTCATCATTTAAAGCGGTGATAACATCTTTTGGTTCTATATTTGAGACAAAACATAAATTTGAAAAACTTTCATGTAAACTAGAACGTGTACGTGCCCCACTTAATGGTTCTCCAATAACAAGTTCTTGCGGATGATCTTTTGAGAACCTTAGCTCGGTTGGAGGTTCTTCTTCTTCACTATCATTTTCGTCTTCTTTCTCCACTTTTTCTTCATCATCATTATCATCATCATTTTTCCTCAGATTTTGTTCCACATCTTCTTCATTTGTCTCATTACCTGCAATTTTAGTATTTTCTACACAAGAAATGTTTTCATCAAATTTTACATGAATAGATTCTTCAACCACTTTAGTACGTTTATTATAAACTCTATAGGCCTTGCTAGTTGAAAAATAACCAATGAAAATTCCTTCATCACATTTTTCATCAAATTTGCCTAAGTTATCTTTTGTATTCAAAATAAAGCATTTACAACCAAAAACTTTAAAGTAAGATACATTTGGTTTTCTTTGAAAATAAATTTCATAAGGAGTTAATTGTGATGTGGGACGAATCATGACACGATTAATAATATAGCATGCAGTACTAACGGCTTCAGCCCAAAAATATTTTGGCAATTAAAATTCACAAAGCATAGTACGTCCTAATTCTTGAAGTGTTCTATTTTTCCTCTCCACTACACCATTTTGCTGTGGTGTGCGTGGAGCGGAAAATTCGTGTTTTATCCCAAATTCATTACAATATGAAATAAATTTTTCATTATCAAATTCTCCTCCATGATTTGATCTAATGCATTTTACTTTTAAATCAAGTTCATTTTGAATACGTGAAATTAGTTTTACAAATTCATCAAAAGCATCAGATTTTGAATTTAAAAACAATGTCCAACAAAATCTAGAATAATCATCAATAATAACAAACGTATATTTTCTACCTCCTAGACTTTGTGTAGAAATTGGACCAAATAAGTCCATATGTAATAAATGTAAAGGTCTACTAGTAGAAATAACATTTTTGCTTTTAAAAGATGATTTTGTAAACTTTCCTTTTTGACATGGTGAACATAATGAAGAAACTTTCCATTCAAATTTGGCAAACCTTTTATAATTTTATTTTTAGAAAGCTTTACTATACGTTTGGTACTAGAATGTCCTAGTCTCCTATGCCATAATTCAAGTTCATCATTCTTTGAAATAAAACATTTAAGTGTAGAATGAGATAAATCGTGAAAAGTGATTGTATAGACATTGTTTATTCTTGGTGCAGTAAGTACGATTTCGTTTGTTTTAGAGTCAATAATTTTGCAAAGGTTTGAGCTAGAGTCAAATAAAATATTTAGATTTTTATCACATAGTTGACTAATAGAAATTAAATTATGTTTCAAACCTTTAACATATAAAACATTTGAAATTTTAAATTCTTTGTTACTGATGAGTCCTCATCATATACACATATCTGGACTCATCCGGGCCATTTTTTCAATCATTCCACTGCACTTTAGCCCCATTTTAGCTCATAATTATCACCCTCCGCTAGGTGCACGTCTTGGCCCATTTCGGTGTTATTTCCTTGTTCGTCTTTATTACAAGTTATCATGCTGTGTTAAGTGCCACCTTCAGTGGCCAGACTAGTGTCTTATGCTGGAACAGGAGTCGTGCAGGTGTTCCCGGTACAATTCTGTACAGGAGTACTGCGCACGATCACTGGCTCCTTAGCGCACGACCACTGGTTGTGCGCCTCCGCTCGTGCGCACTTAACGCCCTTTTCATGAGTTCTGTTTGGCTTATCGCACGACCACTGACGCTAGTGCGCACGACCGCTGGTCGTGCGCCACTGGTCGTGCGAACTTGTATTTTATAAATTTATTTCATTGCAGGCTCCGCCCAGGCAGCGCGCACGATCGCAGAATTCCAGTGCGCACGACCACTGGTCGTGCGCCAATGACCGTGCGCGGTATTCATTCCAGCGCCTATATATACGCCTGTTCCGTTTTTAGGGCATTCATGCAGCCGCGGGAGCGCGATTGGCCGTCCGTACGCCGGCGATTTCCCTTCCTGGACACCTCCACTTCATCTCCTACGCAAGGGGAAGTCTTCTCCAACCATCCCGAGCATCCCTCCATCATCCGGGAGCATTCTCCACCATCCTCAAGCCCTCAAGCCGCTGTTTTCCCGCTTTAGTCCGGTGAGAAGAAGGAGAATCCTGAGGTAGAAGATGACGGGACTACGTAGAGAGATCGTGACAGTTTCTCTACACCGGAAGCATAGTCTGCCCGAGTCCGGAGGTAGCTTGACAACCTACCGTTCCGGCCGTGAACGGCCGCTAGTCTTCATCCATTGGTTATTTCTTTCCTCTTGCTTTCGTTGTAATCTTTGAATCGTTGAGATGTTGAACAGAGTTGTGCTTGGTTCTATTGAAATGAATGTTTCTTCCTTCTTCTTCATTGTCTGTGTGTGAATCGCTTCACCTTCACTCATCCACTCACTCACTCACGCACTCTAGGTGTTCGACCCGCGTTAGCAAGAGCTAACGGCGTTTGTGAAGAGGTGTTTGCGACCCTCACTTTCTCGCACTAGAGCACGCTCCATCCGCCTCACGAAGCACGACATCGCGGCCGTTGCATCCATCTCGTCTTGCGAAGCGGTGTTTTCGACCCGCATTTCTTTTACTGTCGATAAGAGTAGGAAAACCCAACCAAAACCCCTTTGTGTGTTTGTTTACGCTCGTGTAACAATAGTCACACAACGTGATTCGTACACCCAACCTGCATTCCTCAAGAGACCGACACTCGGGGATTTATTCCCAAACTTTATTACTTGAACGATCGGTGCACTTGCCGAAATAATCGCATCAAGTTTTTGGCGCCGTTGCCGGGGAATGCAAGCGTGTAACGTTTTGTGTTGTGACTTTCGTTATACGAGCAGTTGTTTCTGATTTTCTTTGTCTTCTTTTTGTTTTTGATAGTGCATGCAGAGACAGGCCGCAGGGGAACTCGTGCCCTTTGATCCTGAGATTGAGCGGACTGCTCGCGCACGTAGGCGTGCAGCAGCTGCCCAGGCAGCAATGGGTGACCACATAGATCAAAATGATGTTGATCAAGGAGTGCCCGGCGTGGGGCAACACCAGCCTGGAGATGAGCAGGAGGCGGCAAGGCCTCGGCCCCGCACGATGAGAGACTACACCACTCCAACTGTTGGGAGTGTGTATCCTGGGTTCGGGCCCAATATAATGAACAATCAGTTCGAGATAAAACCAGCAATCTTGAACATTATCCGGAACAACGCTCAGTTCTCTGGGATGGCCAGCGAGGATCCGCATCTGCATCTGGCAGAGTTTTCTGATATTTGCGGAACCTTCCGCTACGCTGGGATTGCTGACGACACGGTCAAGCTTAGACTGTTCCCTTTCTCACTCCGTGACAAAGCCAAGGTGTGGCTCCACTCCATTCCACCCGGGACTGCTGCGACCTGGGATGCTCTTGCTTCCAAGTTCTTGGCCAAGTTCCATCCCGTCGATAAAATCGTGAGCTTGCGGCGGGAGATCGCCACCTTTCGCCAACTTGATCAAGAGACTCTTGCTGAGGCGTGGGAGCGTCTTAACGATCTTCTCCGCCGTTGTCCAAACCATGAGCTCCAACAGTGTGGTGTGGTTGAGACGTTTTACTTTGCGATCGAGCCTAACTATAGGGCAATGATCGATGCTGCTGCAGGTGGTACTTTGATGAATCACACTCCAGAGGAGGCCCTTCGGATTCTGCGCGACACCGCCTCCCACAGTACATTCTGGACTGCCGGAAGAAATGCTCCAAAAAGCGGCCGTGGTCTCTTTATGGTCGACTCACTCCCTCCTACATCTGCGCCGGCTGCTGTCATTACGTGCGAAGGATGTGGAGGCGGGGGCCACCACGCATTTGAATGCTCAGGCAACAACGTATCAGGTGACTTCGCGCACTTAACCTTGAATGAATCTGTTAATTTTGTAGGAAATCAGTCTAAGGGGGCACCTTTTAATAATGCTTATCATCCGGGAGCGAGAAGTCACCCGAACTTCTCGTGGAACCCAAACGCGCCTGGCCAACGATGGGCACCGGGGCAGCATCAAAATGATGCTTACGCCTCCGGGAGCCAACCGAGGCCACCTCACCCGGATTATAGCCAAGGCCCCCCAGCCCAAAAAAAGAGTAATCTGGAGGAAATAATGGAAAAGTTCATGCAAGCGGCTACCTCAAATATGGCAAACCAAACCGCATCCATGCGAAACTTGGAAACGCAGCTGGGCCAATTGGCCCAAGTGCTAACCGAGCGGTCGCAGGGGACCCTTCCTAGCAACACTGAAAAGAACCCAATAGATCAAGGGAAGAGTCTCAGCGATTTGGTAGAGGTTGATCCAAGTGATTTAGTGATTTCGTGTTCCATCAATAATGTTGAAACTAAAGCTTTATGCGATTCTGGCTCTTCCTGCAACGTCATTGCGTTGCGAGACGTTGCCAAATTGCAACTTGAGATGAACACGGAGGATCGAAAATCCCTTGTGCTTGCTAATGGGACTGTTATACAATCTGAGGGGGAAGTGAAAAAATGTAGAAGTGACAGTTGAGGGGACGGTCGTGGTTGCTGATTTTCAGGTGTTGGGACCCTAGGAAAATCGCTCTATTCCTATCTTGGGTGTGCCGTTCTTGAAAGAGAGCGGCGCCACCCTTGATTTCACTACGGGGTGTGTCTTTTTACCCAATGAGGTGCCGCAGCCCACGTGCCCCAAAGCTGTAACTGAAACATCCACTCCTCCCCCTCTCTTTATTCTTGATGAATCTCTGAGTTGTGCAGGAAATGAAGAGGATAAAGAAGCAATGGAAGGAGAAAAAGAGGGGTACCAGTCTAGTGAGGAAGAAGAAGTAGATTTTCGGAAAGAATTCGATTCCGAGACGGAGGAAGATTGCACTTCGAAGGATATTGTCTTGAATTTAGTCCGGGGCGTTGCCCCATTATCTTCTTGTTTTAATTCGTGTAATAAACTATTTAAGCGCTCCGTCTATTGGGCCGATCCAGTTGTCACCGCAACGCCGGAAGTGACGCCACCCAACACCAAGGTGGAAAACTCTGAAAGTTTTCAACGTTGGCAGTCCCCGACTGTCACTAAACTTAAACAGGAGAAACTTCTGCACGACGCTCGCGCTGCCGCTCTCCGTGGCAAGAGGGCGGAGGTTAGGGGAACACTGGGTGACACCAGTGTTGGCCCTAAAGCCTTCACCTCCCACCTACGAGCTACGGGAGATGCGCACCATAAGAGCGCCTATAGCTGATTTGTGTTGGGTGAATGTGTGAAACTCTTTTCTGTGAACTTCTCTTTTAATTCCTGCACTTTATGAACAATGTTAATACAGGTATTTGGTCCAGCTTAAGGACATTAAATAAAAGCGCTGCTGGGAGACAACCCAGATTTCCTGATTTTATTTTTGTCTAACATGTTTAGTTCAGTTTATGTATTTGTTTTTGCTGTCTTTAGTTTTGTGCTTGCAGGTGTGTTGTGTTCTTTGGTGCGGATGCTGCGGACCGCTCTTGATCTTAATCGCCAGTCGTCTGGTATGCTCAATTCTGAGCATTGGGTAACACTTCTCCTCCCTATCTTTTCAGTTTTTGTGATATAATGATTCGATTAAGTCTGGGGGAGAGCACGTGTTATTCACTATGCGCACGAGTTGCACCGCATGCTAGACGCTTGTTTTTTTTTAATTTTTCATCATTATTCCATGCTACACACCAACGCACCCACATGAGCGCGTGCTTATCTAAATGTTTTGTTCTGAACGAACTATCTTGGTTAGGAATGTGAATTTGGATGTTAGCTTAGGAATTATTATTGGGAGCGCGATGTCGACTCGAGCAGTGTTCTAGTCGCATCCGCATGCTACAATAGAAATTGAGTAAAATTAGATTCTTTTTATGCTTTTAATTTATGATTAGTATTTGTGCGTAGTTTTATATTTATTTTACTCAAGTGGCGAATGTGAATGAAATTGGTGATAGCCCGGTGTTGTGTGTATACGAGCACTAGTTGTGTGTTGCTCGAGTCGGGAGGAAGGTTTACCTTTCTCGTGGGCTAAGAACTTGCCCCAAGCGACTCTTGAAGCATGGGTGCGGGCGAATCGTTGAGAATAAATGTGATATAGGTCACCTTTTGGCTAGTTTGAGCCTTTGCTTTCCATATCCTATTCGCTCACCTTTGCTACCCAACACTTGTGCCTACCACTCCCTTTGTTCAACTCCTCCTCCATTCACCAAGGCCTAAAGCTTATCCCACTATCGCAACCGAGTATATGTTATCTGCACTCATGTTTTAGATTTGGTGTGATGTTTGGAATCGTTGTGTTGTGAAGGAGAAATAATCTCTATTTGCTGATTTTGAACCAACCGGAGGATAAGATTAAGAAAAAGAAAAATATGATATTGAAATAAAAATCTGAAAAAAAATGTATTGAAAAGTTATCCTCCCGAGCGTATTAAAAAAAAATCTGTCGGTATTTGTGGAGTAGGCCGTGTGCACACCTAGTTTTCATAATAAGTCTGGGGGTGTGTCACATGAGCTTTGTTTTTGTTTTTGCTTGGTGCAACGTTCCGTTAGCTCGATTTGGTTGCGTAGCCTTCGTTTTTACCCTTGATTATCATACCGCAACCTAAGCCCCAATATAATCCTAAAAGTCCTATTGATTTATCTCGCGAGTCTGCTAGCACCGTGGAGAGAGTGTGACCGGGCAAGCGTATGGTTCCCGACGTTGATGGATTTCAGCGGAGTTACTCCCGAACCCCGATCTTTTGCAACACCCTCCTTAGTGGCTTATTACTTTCACACCGGGCATGATCATCAAATTCTTCACAATTCACCAACTGAGTATTGATAAGTCTCTATTTACGCTCTAGTACTTTCATAAATTAGTTAGCATAGTTAGAATCTCTTTTTACGAAATCTCTATTTGCATGCCGTTGCTACTTTGCATTGTACTCCCTTGCGTAATTTTCTTTGCTAACTACCATTTTCACACTCTACCGAATTCGTTTGCTCGGGACGCGCAAAGAGGTAAGTCTGGGGGTGTGATGAGTCCTCATCATATACACATATCTGGACTCATCCGGGCCATTTTTTCAATCATTCCACTGCACTTTAGCCCCATTTTAGCTCATAATTATCACCCTCCGCTAGGTGCACGTCTTGGCCCATTTCGGTGTTATTTCCTTGTTCGTCTTTATTATAAGTTATCATGCTGTGTTAAGTGCCACCTTCAGTGGCCAGACTGGTGTCTTATGCTGGAACAGGAGTCGTGCAGGTGTTCCCGGTACAATTCTGTACAGGAGTACTGCGCACGATCACTGGCTCCTTAGCGCACGACCACTGGTTGTGCGCCTCCGCTCGTGCGCACTTAACGCCCTTTTCATGAGTTCTGTTTGGCTTATCGCACGACCACTGACGCTAGTGCGCACGACCGCTGGTCGTGCGCCACTAGTCGTGCGAACTTGTATTTTATAAATTTATTTCATTGCAGGCTCCGCCCAGGCAGCGCGCACGATCGCAGAATTCCAGTGCGCACGACCACTGGTCGTGCGCCAATGACCGTGCGCGGTATTCATTCCAGCGCCTATATATACGCCTGTTCCGTTTTTAGGGCATTCATGCAGTCGCGGGAGCGCGATTGGACGTCCGTACGCCGGTGATTTCCCTTCCTGGACACCTCCACTTCATCTCCTACGCAAGGGGAAGTCTTCTCCAACCATCCCGAGCATCCCTCCATCATCTGGGAGCATTCTCCACCATCCTCAAGCCCTCAAGCCGCTGTTTTCCCGCTCTAGTCCGGTGAGAAGAAGGAGAATCCTGAGGTAGAAGACGACGGGACTACGTAGAGAGATCGTGACAGTTTCTCTACACCGGAAGCATAGTCCGCCCGAGTCCGGAGGTAGCTTGACAACCTACCGTTCCGGCCATGAACGGCCGCTAGTCTTCATCCATTGGTTATTTCTTTCCTCTTGCTTTCGTTGTAATCTTTGAATCGTTGAGATGTTGAACAGAGTTGTGCTTGGTTCTATTGAAATGAATGTTTCTTCCTTCTTCTTCATTGTCTGTGTGTGAATCGCTTCGCCTTCACTCATCCACTCACTCACTCGCGCACTCTAGGTGTTCGACCCGCGTTAGCAAGAGCTAACGGCGTTTGTGAAGAGGTGTTTGCGACCCTCACTTTCTCGCACTAGAGCACGCTCCATCCGCCTCACGAAGCACGGCATCGCGGCCGTTGCATCCATCTCGTCTTGCGAAGCGGTGTTTTCGACCCGCATTTCATTTACTGTCGATAAGAGTAGGAAAACCCAACCAAAACCCCTTTGTGTGTTTGTTTACGCTCGTGTAATAATAGTCACACAACGTGATTCGTACACCCAACCTGCATTCCTCAAGAGACCGACACTCGGGGATTTATTCCCAAACTTTATTACTTGAACGATCGGTGCACTTGCCGAAATAATCGCATCAGTTACCTACTACTCCAATGCCTTTGACTTTACCCTTGCCATTATCTCCAAATGTCACTGTTCCACCTTTCTTCATCTCCAGGCTAAGGAACTTTGATTTATCGCCCGTCATGTGTTTTGAACATCCAGAGTCCAAATACCACATGTCTTCCTTGTTCCTAGCCTGCACGCACACCTAAAAAGATGATGAGAGTAAAGATCTGGTTACCCAAGTGGTCGATCCCATTGTATAGGTGGATGATGCGCAAATCCTGTACACCGCTATAGGCGGTAGCGAGACTGCGATCCGAACGGCAGTGAACCGGTCGTTGTCAAGTAATAATATGAGGAAGTAAATCCCCAAGTATCGAATCTCTCAAGGAACACAGTAAGGTGGAGTTAACGTTCGAGGAAGGACTTGAGATCGAAGTCCTTAACGTCAGATGGAATGCGGGGGAGTTGGGTTGGCTTTTGGAAAATAAAATAAAAGCTATCAACTACTCCTATGCAATGCCGCTATGCAATGCTTCGCTTGGCGGGAAGGAGACTAGGCAGGCCTTGAGCGCGCTGCGTCGAAAGGGCGGATGGACGAGTAGGCACGCGGAATCGAACTGTGCAGGCCTTGAGCGCACTGCTTCGTTAGGCGGGATGGAATACGGGCCGCTATGCCACGCTTCGGTAGGCGGATGGGCGAGTAGGCTAACGGAATGAGGGTCGCAAGCACCTCTTCGACAAGCACGCCACTAGCAATTGCTAGTGCGGCATATGAACGTGACGACGGGATGGAGGATGGAATGGGGCGCACCTCAAGCACACAAATAAACAAAAAGGGTATTTCACATAGACATGAAATAACTTTAAATAGCAAGGTTTATAGTGTTCTTCATCAAAATACAAAAGATCTAACTATTACAACAATCAATAAGAAGAGAACAAGGCAAGAAATCGACCGAATCCGAAGGCTCGTTGGAGATTCACGGTTGGAATCGCCGGGTTGTCAATCCGCGTCCAAGCTCGGTCCGCAACTACGTCCGGGGTAGAGAGAGCTGTCACGACTCTCCAATGGACCCGTCTTCTTCGTGTCACGATCCGGTAGAGGTTGCAAACTTCCTCTTGCTTGATGGTAATGGCGGCTAGGTCTTCCTTTGGAGCTCTTGAATGAAGGAGGAGGCCGAGAGGAAACTCCAGCTCAAGATTGGCGTGAAGAGCAAGCCCGGAGCACCTCCATATGGTGGGAGACGGTGGAGGGGCGAATCTGGGCGGAACCAGGCGGAAAACGGCGGAAGAAGGCGATCTCCCGACCTAAATCGCGAGCAGCGGATTTTATAGGCACTGGAATTAAACAGTGCACACGGTCATTGGCGCACGACCAGTGGTCGTGCGCACTAGAATCCTGTGATCGTGCGCTCTGCCTGGACGGAGCCTGCAAAGACAGAAATTGTAAAATAAAATGTCGCACGACCAGTGGCGCACGACCGGTGGTCGTGCGCACTAGCGTTGATGGTCGTGCGCAATACAGCAAACAGAACTCAGAATTTTAATGATAAGTGCGCACGAGCAGTGGCGCACGACCGGTGGTCGTGCGCACTGGCGTTGGTGGTCGTGCGCACTGGCGTTGGTGGTCGTGCGCACTGCACCAAACAGAACTCGTGAAAAAGGGTTAAGTGCACACGATCAGTGGCGCACGACCAGTGGTCGTGCGCAATAGAACCGGCGATCGTGCGCAGTGTTCCTGTGCAGAATTGCACCGGGAACACTTGCACGACTCCTATTCCCGCACAACCACAGATCTAGCCACTGAAAGTGGCACTTAACAACACATGAATACTACTAATGACAATAAGCACGAAAATCACACCAAAGTGGGCCTAGATGTGCACCTAGCATGGATTATCAAATATAAGCTATAACAAGGCTAAAGTGCGGTGGAATGACTAGATAAACGGCCCAGATGAGTCCATATATGTGTATATAATCGGGACTCATCACACCCCCAGACTTACCTGTTTGCGCGTCCCGAGCAAACAAATTCTAAGCGAACGGGGAAAGAAAAGTAGATGGCTTAAAACTACAATATAGAGTACCATGCGAAGTCGCATACTCACGTGCATAAGAAGAATAGTAGAGAAGATTTCTGATTATATAAACAGTCTATATATTTCTAAAAGAGTAAAAGCATATTACAACTACTCAAAATGGTGAAAAGCGGTGAATCGTTCGGTCATGCATAAGGAGAAAGTAAACTAAACGCTGAGATGAGCATTGCTCAAGATTGGGATGCCGGACAAACTCCACCGAAATCCATCGGTGTCGGTGACCATAGGCTTGCCCGGTCACATTCTCTCCACGGCACTGGTTTGACTCAAATGCGTGAATCAATAGGACTTTAGGTTTTAAATGAGGCTTGGGTTTAGGTGAGGAAAAACAAAGATAAAAACGACGGCTAAAGCACTAAACCCAAATGAGCTAATGCAGGAAACTATCCTCATTCACCACACAAACATGCGGGTACACAACACCCCCAAACTTGGACTTAACAGCATGGGTGCGTGCACCGCCTACTCCCAAACATAAATCTATACATAAAGATTTTCAAGTAAACATTCCTTCTCTTTCCTTTCTTTTTAACTTCTTTTTCTTTTTCTCATTTTTTTTCTTTTCTTATCATTTTCAGCAAATAAACAAAAGGACACATCCACATCTTCACAAACATATTACCACATCAACAACCCAACTCATGAAAATAATAAACAACTAAAGCTCAGATTTGGGTGTGCGACTAGGATTGGCTTTTGGGCTTTGGTGAAATAAAAGTGGGGCTGAATCAAAGAACGGGTAGGCACAACTGGGCTAGCGAGGATATAGCGGTAGGGATAGGCACAAAGGCTCAACCGGGCCAAAATGATGGCCTATATCACATTCACACAATTGACTAACCGTATACCCATGCTTCAAGAATCGCTTGGGGCAAGTTCTAGCCACCGAGAAAGATTCTCCTTTCTCCCGACTCAAGCAATACGAATCTAGCGATCGTATACACACATCCCTATGCTACCGTTTGATTCCACCGAATTCACCATTTGAGTAGAGTAAACAACATTTACACTAGTAAAAAAAAATATAAAACCATAAGTATAAAGAGAAGTCTAATCTACACGAATTTCTATGCAACCGAGAACTCGACTAGGAGCACTACTAGAGTCAACATTTTACTCTGCTGCATAGTCCTAAGCCATCACCTAGACTTTCCCAAATAAGCAGAAGAATTGAATTCACTACAGAGCACGCATACAGACGAGTACGCGCTCAAGTGGGTGCTGTGGTGTGCAATGAAAATAAACAAAACATTTTAAATGGAATCTTCTAGCATGCAGTGCAATAGTGCACGTGAGCGGGTAAACAAAACTACTCTCCCCCAGACTTAAACTAAACAATCCGCATAATATATGACATGAAAATCAGAAAAGGCTAGGGGAAGAGAGTACCCAATGCTCAGCAAGTGAGCATACCAGAAGATTGGCGTGTAAACCACGACTAAGCTGCAGCATCCGCCATCCAGAAGAAATACCTGCAGGGGTCAGCTCCGCAAAACAAAAGAAACAGAAAAAGATAAACTACAATACTACAGCTAACTAAACAGGATTGAATAAAATAAAATGCATGAAAAGTAAGATAACTACTGGGGTTATTGTCATCCCAGCACGACTTATTTAGCATTTGTACAGTTCTAGCTAATGGGCCTATGAAAAGAAAAGTGGACAGGTAACTGTTCTAATATGCGTGTAGGTAGCGGGTACCTATACGGAGAAAGAACAGTCACGCCTCTACCCGAATATAGATAAAACCTGCCCATCACAGGTAGAGGGAAAAGAAAGTAAGAAGAGGAGGAGGCCTGGTCCTCACTCAACTTACCAAAACTATCCTTGCCCAGCAAGGTATCGTCTGCAGCAGGTCCGCAGGAGGAGAAGGCAATGAGTGGAGCTTCCTCTACGGAGGGGGATAAACCTCCTCACATGAGAGGATGCTCTCATCATTGACTTGAGCAAAACGCTCCAAGTCCTCCTGAAGTACCTGTGAAGATTCAACCTGCACAGACTCAGATGAAGGAAGGGGATCAAGAAATAAAGAAGACGGAGAACATAAATAAACATCAATCGGGGGAGTGATCCCGGACTCACTCCCATCAGGTGGGGGAAGTAAAATAATGTTTGCATTGTCATCAATGCTACAAGATTCGGCGGGATCAATAGTGGCCAAGCTAAAGATTTGGACTTCCTCCACCGGTGCTGAGGAAAACTCCTCTTCACCTAGAAGGTTGTCCTCCTCCATAGGAATAGGCACAATACTAAGATCAACCGCCTCCTCCTGCGACACATCATCAACAATGTCGTCAGAGACGAGTGTAGTATGCACAACAGGGAGAGGAATAGTGCTCGGATAAAAGTCGAGCACCGATTCCTCACAAAGAATCGAATCCACTAGAGGTGGTGGATGCACCGGGAGAATAGGCTCAGCAATGTTGGTGCATAGATCAGCCGCACATCCAGTGACCGTATCCATGCCATTCCCTTCAAGATGTGAAGGTGACAAAGACACATAACCGGATGTTGAAGGTGTGCCGCCAGAGTTAGGAGTTGGGACGATTCGGATATCCGGCTCGTCATCCTCATCCAATTGGCGAAGATACTCGGCACAGTCCTTCAAGACATGATCAGTGCTCCGACAAAACCGGCACTGCCTTGCGGGCTTCTTTGGCACAGCGGGGGCTGAAGCCGAAAAGAAGTAAGACGGTAAAGGCTCGACAGAGTAGCCATAAGACTTACGCGCACCATATGGAGTACCAGACGAAGTCGGTGCTCCATATGCTGGGCTATAAGAATTATGCCTACTGTTCTCCGTGGGGCATTCATCACTAGAGTGGGAGGTAGCTCCACACCAACGGCAACGAAAATTGAGATGTGCCCACATAGTGCGAAGATAAACAAATCAAAAAGAAGAACACTATTGTGCGAAATACTACACCTAACAAAAATTTACTAAAGCAACCTACTATAAAACAAGAAAATGGAATAAAGAGAACAGAAATAAAACAAAAGATGCGATAAACAAATGGAAGGGCTTCTCTCTCAGATTCTCCCTCTCCAGAAAACTCACACGACTGTGTTCCCCGGCAACGGCGCCAAAAACTTGATGCGCAAATCCTGTACACCGCTATAGGCGGTAGCGAGACTGCGATCCGAACGGCAGTGAACCGGTCGTTGTCAAGTAATAATATGAGGAAGTAAATCCCCAAGTATCGAATCTCTCAAGGAACACAGTAAGGTGGAGTTAACGTTCGAGGAAGGACTTGAGATCGAAGTCCTTAACGTCAGATGGAATGCGGGGGAGTTGGGTTGGCTTTTGGAAAATAAAATAAAAGCTATCAACTACTCCTATGCAATGCCGCTATGCAATGCTTCGCTTGGCGGGAAGGAGACTAGGCAGGCCTTGAGCGCGCTGCGTCGAAAGGGCGGATGGACAAGTAGGCACGCGGAATCGAACTGTGCAGGCCTTGAGCGCACTGCTTCGTTAGGCGGGATGGAATATGGGCCGCTATGCCACGCTTCGGTAGGCGGATGGGCGAGTAGGCTAACGGAATGAGGGTCGCAAGCACCTCTTCGACAAGCACGCCACTAGCAATTGCTAGTGCGGCATATGAACGTGACGGCGGGATGGAGGATGGAATGGGGCGCACCTCAAGCACACAAATAAATAAAAAGGGTATTTCACATAGACATGAAATAACTTTAAATAGCAAGGTTTATAGTGTTCTTCATCAAAATACAAAAGATCTAACTATTACAACAATCAATAAGAAGAGAACAAGGCAAGAAATCGACCGAATCCGAAGGCTCGTTGGAGATTCATGGTTGGAATCGCCGGGTTGTCAATCCGCGTCCAAGCTCGGTCCGCAACTACGTCCGGGGTAGAGAGAGCTGTCACGACTCTCCAATGGACCCGTCTTCTTCATGTCACGATCCGGTAGAGGTTGCAAACTTCCTCTTGCTTGATGGTAATGGCGGCTAGGTCTTCCTTTGGAGCTCTTGGATGAAGGAGGAGGCCGAGAGGAAACTCCAGCTCAAGATTGGCGTGAAGAGCAAGCCCGGAGCACCTCCATATGGTGGGAGACGGTGGAGGGGCGAATCTGGGCGGAACCAGGCGGAAAACGGCGGAAGAAGGCGATCTCCCGACCTAAATCGCGAGCAGCGGATTTTATAGGCGCTGGAATTAAACAGTGCGCACGGTCATTGGCGCACGACCAGTGGTCGTGCGCACTAGAATCCTGTGATCGTGCGCTCTGCCTGGACGGAGCCTGCAAAGACAGAAATTGTAAAATAAAATGTTCGCACGACCAGTGGCGCACGACCGGTGGTCGTGCGCACTAGCGTTGATGATCGTGCGCAATACAGCAAACAGAACTCAGAATTTTAATGATAAGTGCGCACGAGCAGTGGCGCACGACTGGTGGTCGTGCGCACTGGCGTTGGTGGTCGTGCGCACTGCACCAAACAGAACTCATGAAAAAGGGTTAAGTGCACACGATCAGTGGCGCACGACCAGTGGTTGTGCGCAATAGAACCGGCGATCGTGCGCAGTGTTCCTGTGCAGAATTGCACCGGGAACACTTGCACGACTCCTATTCCCGCACAACCACAGATCTAGCCACTGAAAGTGGCACTTAACAGCACATGAATACTACTAATGACAATAAGCACGAAAATCACACCAAAGTGGGCCTAGATGTGCACCTAGCATGGATTATCAAATATAAGCTATAACAAGGCTAAAGTGCGGTGGAATGACTAGATAAACGGCCCAGATGAGTCCATATATGTGTATATAATCGGGACTCATCAGTGGACGCCTTAGGTACCCAGATTTGTTTAACATTAACTTTTCCTTTCTTCCAACATGAGCCCGAGATGTGACCAAATCGATGACATTTGGCACACACAATGAATGGTGAGGATCCATTTTTCAATTGTTTCTCTGGACTCTTGCTGGTGGAAACATCTTTATGTGTGGACTTAGAAAAATTTTCATTTTGAAAAATAGGTTTTTTGAACCTGGAGCTGTCGCTGGTTCCGACAGCAGCTGTCGGAAATTTCCGACAGCTTCCAGAGCTTCCAGAAACGTATCCTAGCCCAAATTTTGCTGTCCCATGGCATTTGTTGGCTAAAAGTATATCCAGAGATTTTTTTCCAACACCAAATTTTCCAATTGCCATGTTCAACTCATTTACTTTGGACTTTAAAATTAAATTTTCTTTTACTATCATGCCACATCTATTTGCAACACTTTTCTTATAATTCTCTAATTGAGAATGAGAGGTTTTAACAACTTTTTCTAAGTCCTTTTTCTCTTTTAGAAGTTGATCAATTTTTTGATCGGACTTAGAAATAGTGTTTTCAAGTTCTTTTATCCTTGTCGAAGAGTGATCACAATCTTGACAAATTTCCTTCTCGTTCCCAATAGATTTCAAATCATTTGATAACTTTTTATTTACTTTCAAAAGAACTTTGTTTTCACATTTTAAGAAATCGATTTCCTTTAGACTTTTATCCAAAAATTTGCAAGTTTTCATAAATTCAGAATATAAATCATCATAAGATGGAGGAGTTACCCCAGTGTCACTTTGGACACTGCAATCGTCGTCAGATGACGCATTTTTTCCCCATCAAGCAGACATTTGCCTCCTCTTCCTCCTGTGTTGAGGAATCACTTTCTTCACCAGACGAAGAATCATCCCAAGTCTCTGCCTTTAACACTTTCTTCTTGTAACTTTTATCGTGCCTCTTTGCTTTTTGCTCTTTCAGATACCTTGGGCACTTGCTTCTGATATGACCAATCTTCTTGCAATGGTAGCACTCCGGTAGCGGACACTCCTCTTCATTCTCCATTTTTCCTTTGCCTTTTTGGTAGGCAAAATCATTCTTTTTAAAAAATCTCTTAAATGAATTTCTCCTCTCCGGATTTTTCATAAACTTCTTAAAGTTCCTCACAAACAGTCCTTCCTCATCTTCCTCACTTTCTTCAGATTCAGTTTCAACTTCCTTTTTAGATTTCAACGCCAAGCTTTTCTTTTTGGGCTCCAAATTGTACTCTTGGCTTTGAATCTTCAACTCCACTTCATGGGTTTTCAGATTCCCAATGAGACTCTCCAATTGTAAGGTCTTAAGATCATGTGACTCAGAAATTGCAGTCACTTTAGGATTGAACTTCGGGGGAAGTGATCTTAAGATTTTCCTCACTAAATCTCCATTGGAGAAAACCTTACCCAACACCTTTGAATCGTTCACGATTTTAGTAAATCGTGTGTACATTGTATCAATTTCTTCATCCACCTCCATTTTGAATCTTTCGAATTCTGACTCCAGTTGAAATAGCTTTGAATCCTTTACCTGCGAAGTACCTTCATGAGTGATTTCTAAAAGATTCCAAATTTCATATGCAGTATCACAAGCACAAACTCTATTAAATTCAGTGCGATCTAGTGCGCAAAATAAAGCATTCATGGCTTTTGCATTGTTTTTACATTTTAATTTATCATTATCATCCCACTTGTCTTTTGGTTTGACCATAGTTACATCTTCTACAACAAATGTTGGGGAAGAATAACTCGTCTCGACCATATTCCAAACTTCCATGTCGAGAGCTATTAGAAAACACCGCATTCGGGTTTTCCAATAGTTATAGTCCGTGCCCGTAAAAAGTGGTGGCCTACTAATTCCTTGCCCCTCAACGAACGCGTGATCGTTGTGCGCCATTACTCCAGATGATAAAACCGTTTTGAAGTAACCTCGCTCTGATACCACGTGTTGGACCTTGTGGCGCCCTTAGAGGGGGGGGGGGGGGTGAATAAGGGCCTTTTAGAAATTTTGATTTTTACTTAAGAATTTTAAAACAAATTTTACTTTTCTAAAAATTACTTATAAAAATTTCAAACTAATGTAATTTTTAGAATAAATTCAAACACAAATTTCTAAGTTTAAAGATTAAACAACCATATTTGCAATTAAAGAAAAAGTCATAATTTTATAATCATGAAAATCACATACAAATAATATGATCTTAACAATGCTTAAGATCAAGGCACAAATATGATAATAACCCTTTTACAATTTGTGTTTACCAATCCTTCTCCCAAGGATCGGAAGGCTATCACTTGTCTCTCTCTAGACCAAGCCCAAGCCTATCCTCTAGATCTTCCCAAGATCTAGACGTAGCACACAAGGCCACGATTTCCCACCAAGCCACGCAAGAACTTGGACGCTCCACACCAGGAAGCGATTTTCTCCTAAGCCACGCAAGGACTTATACGTCACGCACAAGGAGGCGATTTCCCTACCAATACAAAATGAAATGTATATAAATGAAAATACAATATGAAAAGAACAACTCCCTAGAAATTCAGATCTCTGAAAGGAAGGTTGAAGCATCGAGATGATCGTTGATGTTGAAGCGCGCCCGATCTCATCTTCAATCTCAAACCTTCTAAGCACAAATGGGAGTTGATAAGGTTCTGGAGCTCTCTGGTTCGTATGCACTCAGGAAGGGACTTAGAATTCTCAATGCTTGGAATGCACGAACAAAAGGAGCCAATATATAGAAATTCGTTGTCGCCTGGGCGACATCAGATGTTGGAATTTCCGACAGCGCTAAACTGCCGCTCGTAGTGCTGTCGTGCGGGCAGTTGCTGTAACCTCCGAGCTATCGCCTGGGCAACATCGATGTCGGATTTCCGACAGCGCAAAACTGCCGCTCGTAGTGCTGTCGTACGGGCAGTTGCTGTAACCTCCGAGCAAAACTGTCGTTCATCGTGTTGCCGTGGGGGAAGTTGTTGTAACTTCTCTGCTGTCGCCTGGGCGACACCAGCTGTCGGAAAATTCCGACAATGAAATTTTCATACACTCAAATTGAGCTTCAGCAGAATTGTGAACATCTCATACCTGTTATCTGCACACCATTAATAAAAATAGAATCAAATACAAACGGTACTTTGTTATTATCAAACCGGAAGAGTGCTAAACGCATGCTCCAACAGAGTCATGTAAGGGGTGAGGTCTCAGTCGAGTTCTTGGCTTTTGGCTTAGTGATTGTGGCGAGAACAAGTATGTTGATGCGCCCGTTGGCAGGATGAGCCATGTAAGGGGTGAGGTCTCAGTGGAGTTCTTGGCCTTGGGCTTGCACACCCTGGGGAAATGATAAGTACCCTTGATTGTTGTGAAATGTTGATGTGTGATGTTGTGTTAGAATCATACACGCCATGGGGTGCCTTGGGTGAAACCCAGGTTTGCATACATTTTGCATTGTTAGGCCCCTTACATTTATTGCTTAACATAGAAACATGGATGATGCTTGTGACACTCTTTCCTGTCATTTTTATGTTATCATTGTTTATTACATTTGCATACGAAGTGCTGACTTGTAGGGTGATGTAGTTCCTCGAGATCTGCTAGGACGGCCGAGAGTAGGGGTGTAGTTACACTGTTGTTGGTCAGCCAAAGCTGACTCTCGTTATACCGCTCTTTGTGATTTGGATGCAGGGCAAGGATCGCAGGTTGGACCCAGCTCGCCGGCCAAAAGGCCTAAGCTTCATGAAGTGCACTTTTCCTGTTTTCCTACTTGCTTATGTTGTCTTTATTTTGTTCTGGCTTGCATGTCGAGGTAGCATTGGAATGTCATTTAACTTTTGGATATTTTGGGTTGTGGTTGTTGGCTTGAGCATAAGTTTTGTAAGGCCTTAAGGCCGTAGTACTCTTATGTAGTTGTGGACAACTTCTGTGGTTTATTTAATATTTCAGCTGTGTTTGTTCTGAGTTTTGAATTGGGTAGTTTCTATATCACTTTTTAATACTAAAGCAGTGGTGATTATTTGATGTGGGATCCCGGCCGGACATATATTATATAGTCATTGCAGGGAGGTGTTATAATTCCTTCCCCAAGCCCAATGTCAAGCCCCCCCATGCAAATCCTTGGGATGCTAACACATGGTTGTACTACACTACCTGGATGATTACAAGTTGCCCAACACCAGCTAGAGAAGGCAAACAATATCCCCTCCTAAGGGGATGAGTCCCATATCGAAGGTAAGAGGGAGTGGGGTGCTTCCACTCCCTATATAAGGACCCCTTGCCTCCCAGAGAGGATTACACCATCCCTCAAGCTCAGTCGAGCTAGCCACACCCCCTGCCTGAGCCCCACCTCGCCGAAAAACCCGAGCCAAGCTCCGCCATCTCCATCACGCTCCCATGCAAACTTCGTCGAAGGGATCCCGGAGGACCTCCAACCAAGATGGGACCTTCTCCTCTCCTTCCTCCCTAACTTCCAGACGTGTCGCATGCGAACTCTGGCGGATGTGGCGCATGTGAACTCCGGCAGCCGGAGCGTCACCGCCGTCTCCCATTTTTTTAAAAAGAATTGCTTCGCCGGTGGCCGGTGGCGGACCATCGCCCGGGGGAGCGCCCGCCACAGTAGAGTCGCCCGGGTCAGAGCCACGTTCGGTCGGTGGTCAGACGCCGGCGGATAGAGCCCATAAGGGGGGCGGCGTATAGGAAAACATTAGGAATTTTATATTTTGTAAATTTTATTTATTATATGAGTTTATTTTCTTGGGCCTCATAGGAAGCACAAATGCAAACATGTTGAACATCAAAATTGTGCATGTCAGTGAGGTGTATCTTCAGAATTTTTTTGAGATTTTTATATGATGACTTAGGATTTTTAATAATTAAAATATAGTGATATTTTGGGTTTTTGAATTATCAGAGGGATAAAATGAAATCAAAAAATTATGATATAGATATGGGATGCTTTCCAGTGCCCATGTACATTTGTTCTAATTATTTAAGAATTTTCAGTAGTCATTATGACAATTTAGTGATTTAATCAAGCTAGGTATTTTAATTGTAAAATTCCACGGGGAGATTTTCATGACCCACATGGCTGAAATTTTTATATACTGTGTATTGGTGTACGACACAGCCTAGGAAAAATAATCAGTTTTTTACATTGACTCCTGATATTTTTCAAGGATTTAATCAAGCTAGGTTCTTTGTAAAAATTCAGGGGGGGGGGGGGGAGATTTTCATGACCCACATGGCTGGAATTTTTATAAAATGTGTATTGGAGTATGGCACAACCTAGAAAATAATAATCAAAATTTTATATTGACTCATGATATTTTTCAAGGATTTAATCACACTAGGTTCTTTACTTGTAAAAATTCCAGGGGAAGATTTTCATGACCCATATGGCTGAAATTTTTATATGATGTGTATTTGAGCAATATGACACAACATAGAAAAATAATCAAATTTTATTATGCAATCCTGTTATTTTTGAAGATTTAAATAAGGTAGAAATTGCTGGTTTAATAATATCAGAGACTTTTAAATTTGTTATACAAATCTGAGAAAATATCTAGATCACAATGGATCTGGTGATTACCCACTGAAAAGGTTTAGTGATTTATTGAATGGCTATATATTTTTGAAAATTTAATTTGTGGCCTCATCTTTATTTTAAATATTCCAGAGAGCTCCTACTTGGTGAAATGAGTCTGATAAAATTATGGAAGCCTCCCTATTTTAGTATAAACTCTTATTCAAATTTTGGCAATTTTTGGATTAGCAATTGTATTTTTGGTATTTTAATATAAGGGTTTATTTGAGGCGAATAATATATCGGAGGCCAAAACAAGCTTAAAATGATTTTAGAAAATTATGAGGATTCTGTTAGGGCAAATACAACCACTGGTTCAAGTTTCTTAAATGTCTAACTCTCCTTGGTATTTGTTGAACAAAAGAGGTTTAAATCGGAAGAATTAATATTGGTCATAATACAAGAGTTTGATTCGCTCTGGTGCAAGTAATTGGGGTTAAAAGATCTCATGTTGGACCTCTTGCGGAGAATCGAATTCTCGTTAATTAAATCAAGTGATTATAACCAGAGGACTTGAGATTAAAATGAAGTTCCTACGGATCAACGCAAAATCCGATAAATTATTGTAACATGTGCAACTAAAGCAACTATCAGATTCAAATAAACCGGTAGACCCCAACACAGTAAAATACTAAGAACCCGTCGCGGAATTGTGAACTTGCCTCCTTGGAACGGAGAAGCCTCCTATGAACAGAGTTGCCTCCTTGGAATGGAGAAGCCTCCTGGGAATGGAGAGAACTGAACTTGTCTCCTGTGATGGAGATGGAACTGAAGGACTACTATCTTTCTTAATTCCTTTTTATTTCAGATTTCGCATTTTCCTTCAGTTTTTCTTTTATTCCAGTTCAGTACTAGTCCAGTTCTTTTCAGCACATCATTCCAGCATTTCAGTTCAGCATTTACTTACTCCAGTTTACTCTAGTACTTATTTTAGTACTTCAATTTTGTAGTTTATTTAACAATTCTGAAGTTGTTCCTCCTGAGAGAAGTCCGAACTTTGCTAACCCATCTGCTTCCGTGTTCTCGCACCTTGGAATATGTTCAATAGTAAAACTTTTAAATTTTCCCACCTCGATTTTTACCAGAGTTAGATACCGTTTTAAGATACTATCTCTGGTTTCGAAAGTTCCATTCACTTGAGAAGCTATCACCAAAGAATCAGTGAGAACTTTGACATCATCGACCCCCAGCTCTCTAGCAAATTTGAGACCGGCTAGCAGAGCTTCATATTCTGCTTGATTATTCGTTACTTGAAAGTAGAACTTCAGGGCTTGATCCAATCTTATTCCATTTGGGTTGACTAAGACAACTCCGGCTCCGGATGAATTTCTTCCTGAGGCTCCATCCACGAAGATTGTCCAAGCAAGGGGTACTCCGACCCCCTTCTGTGATTCAACCTCTTTAGCGTCCACCATGAAGTCTGCTAAAACCTGAGCTTTGATTGCCATTCTTGGAACATAGGATATATCAAATCCACTGAGCTTTATTGCCCACTTCGCCAGCCTTCCTGAATGTTCTGGCTTTTCCAAGACGTTCTTCAATGGAAGGTCAGTGATGACTAGAATCGAATGAGCTTGAAAGTATGACCTTAATCTTCTTGCTGAAATCACGAGCATCAAAGCTAGTTTCTCTAGGATTGGATAGCGAGTCTCCGCATTCTTCAGAATTCGACTTACATAGTAAACTGGAAATTGCTTCTTTTTCTCCTCTTGGACCAAAACAGAGCTTATAGCATCGGCTCCGACTCCCAAATATAGAAAAAGATCCTCTCCTTCTCGCGGGCTTTGGAGTAGAGGCATTGAAGTCAACTGCTTTTTAAGCTGGTTGAAAGCATCATCACACTCTTTGGTCCACTCAAACCCGGCCCCTCCCCGGAGGGTTTTAAAGAAAGGTGCGCTTTTATCTCCTGATCGGGAGATGAAGCGACTCAAGCCTGCCATTCTCCCTCCCAACTGCTGAACTTCTTTAGGGGTCTTGGGAGGTGGCATTTCTAAAATAGCTTTCACTTTGTCTGGATTGGGTTCCAACCCTTCTGGAGTGAGGAGATGACCCAAAAATGTACCTTTATTTGCTCCGAAAACACACTTTAACGGATTCAACCTCATATTGAAGGTCCGTAGAGTTGCAAAAGTTTCCGAGAGGTCTTTAAGATGAGAAGAAAAGGATTTGCTTTTTACCAAAAGGTCATCGACATATACCTCAAGGTTTCTTGCTTTTTGACTCTTGAAAACTGTATCCATCATTTTTTGATAAGTTGCTCCAGCATTTTTCAACGCAGAAGGCATCACGAGATAACAGAAGCAACCATCATTTGTGATATACGAAGTATGCGGTATATCCGGTTTATGCATCTTGATTTGATGATAACCTGAAAAAACATCTAAAAAACTCATAAAAGAATAACCTACCGCAGAATCCACTAAAGAATCTATCTGAGGCAAGGGATAGCAATCCTTGGGGCAAGCTTTATTGAGTTTGGTAAAATCGACACACATCCTCCATTTTCTGCCTGGCTTTGTTACCATTACAACGTTTGATACCCACTCAGGATATTGGATTGGTTGAATGAACTTCGCCCTCAGGAGCTTCTCTACTTCCTCACAGATAGGCTGAGCTAGAGTGGTTGCAATAGTCCTCTTCTTCTGCTGGACCGGGATGACGTTTGGGCTGATGTTAAGGTGATGGCAAGCAACATCTGGATCCACTCCAGGCATGTCGTCTGCCGACCAAGCGAAGATATCTAAATTTTGCAGAAGACAAGAGATGAGCTGACTCTTGTCAGCTTCAGGTAATTCAGCGTTGATGGAGAGGCTCTTGCTCTCATCTTCCTCGCTGATCTGAACAGCTTGAGTTGCTTGGGCAGGCTCCAAGCGAACTCCATCTCTTGTATCTTCCTCGACTTCTTCTACAGCTTGGACTTGTTCAGGAACTTCAACTGACTCAGCCATCATGACTTCTTCGGGAGGTGGCGACACGATCATGTTGACCATCTTTACGTAGCATTCCCTAGCTTTCCTTGGGTCGCTCCTAATTTGGTGTTGTTTGCCATTCAAAGCGAATTTCACCGCTTGATGATAGGTGGAGACAATGGCTTGATACCCGTTCAGAAAGGGTCTCCCGAAAATTGCGTTGTAGCTACTGGGAGCATCAACGACTATAAATTTGACCAACCTCACTATTCCCCCAAGAATTACGGAGAGAGTGACGAGCCCTTCAACTTCCTTCTTTTCTCCTGAAAAGCCATAAAGAGGTCCTTCAGTTGATAGGAGGGATTTACCTGTCTTCAAAGCCTCAAAGGCAGGCTTGAAAAGCACGTTGACTGAGCTTCCCGTATCTATTAGAATTTTTTCCACCGTATAGTTTTCAATTACAGCTTTAATGACGACTGCATCGTCAAAAGGATTCGCGGTCTGGGGAAGATCCTCATCTCCAAAAGTGATCGTCCCTCGGACCGGAGCTGAAGAGGTAACAACAACCTCTGATTGGTAAACTCTCTTCAGGCTTGCCTTTCTCGAGGACTCCGGGCCTGCACCCCCATGGATGCAGAAAAGGTTACCCAAGGCACCCTCATCATTAGCATCCACGCATTCGCTGGGAAAGCCAATGTTGCCCAAATGGCCAACATCATCTATTTCTTCGCATGCCCATTGAACCTCAACTACCTCCTTGGCCTTGGAGGTTGAGCTTTAGCAGGATCACTCTTCTGAAAGAGATCAGGGATTTTGCCCTCTTTCAGAAGCTTTTCCAAGAACAAGCGGAGAGCTCTGCAGTCCTCCGTCAAGTGGCCCCTTTCTCTATGATACTCACAGTAGAGGGTTGGATTTCTTGTTCTCGGATCAGAGTTCAACGGAACCGGCCTTTTGAAAAAAGGCTGCTTCTGAACGGTTTGGAGTACCTCACTCATTGGAACCCCAAAGTCTATAAAACTCTCTTGTGAATTGTTGTAAGGAGACGGGAGGGCCAGAAGTGGAGGTTGGATGTACTGAATCTGGTGGACTGGGGTAGCTTGCGGAGCAGGTGTAGCGGGGGTTTGAAGAAATGAATTTTGAGGTGGGAAAAACTGATTACCTCGATTGAAGCGGTTGTTGCGATAATTCTTACCTCTCGGAGCTGGAGGTGGAAGCTCTTGTCGAGGTTTCGAGGAAGATGGAGCAGGATAGAATCCCGCAGAGCCTTTCTGAGTGGCTCTGTTGGTCAGATTGCTCACATAGGTGGGGTTGTTGATCTCCCCTTCTATATAGCGATTGGCAATGCTGATTAGCTCCTGATAGGAACCTGGTTCCTTGGTTGTGACTTTGAACTTCAGAGGACCCTCCTGCAGGCCGCTGATCAAAGCTACCATATAGAGCTCGGGATCCATGTCTCTGACCCCCAGGATCTCTTTCTGAAAACGGTCAACGAAATGCGCTGCAGTTTCGTTGTCCCCTTGCTTGATCTTGAATAGGGTCGCAGGACCACTCTTCATTTTCTTTGCGGTGGCAAACCTTAGGAGAAGCTCTTGCCTATGGGCAGCAAAGTTTGGGATAGATTGACAGGGTAGCTTATAGAACCATTCCATGGCCGACCCATCAAAGGAGGTGACCATTAGCTTGCACCTCACTCCATCTAAAATGTTCCTGAGAGCCACAGCAGACTCAAAGGCTTGAAGATGACACATCGGGTCGGTCTCTCCTGTATACACAGGAAGGCGGGGTTCTTTGAATCCATGAGGAATCGGATCCCGCCGAATCTCCTCGGTAAAGGGGGAAGGCTCCCCTAATTCAAAAGGCCCCAGAGGAGGGAAAAAGGAAGCAGGAGGAGCTTGAGGGTAAGCAAACCCTTCTTCAAAATTCAAAGCTTGAGCCGGAGGCCCCTGGGCTGCGGCTCGGAAAGAATTATGATAAGCGGCGAACTCCTCATGCTGGGATCGCTGAGGAGCTGCGGGCTGGAAGACAGGATGATCGCCAGGGTGACCGCTTGCCATGCGGTCAGGGGTGGCGACCTGAGAGGTTTGAGGAAGGATCTTCTGGGAGATCGCGGCCAGAACCTGGTTCATGGCCTCAATCTGCTTTGCAGACTCCTGCTGAGTCCGAACAACTTCTTGTCGATCTCGAGCGGCCTCGTGCTGAGACCGCGCGATCTCCTGCTGAACAGAGGCGGTCTCCTGCCTAGCTCGGGCGGCCTCGCGGAGAGCTTGTTCAACACGAAGCTCGAAGCGGCGCTCAAGCGCCTCTAACGGGTTGTGATCGGAAGGAGGAACACTAGGAGATCGCAGGGGACGACCTCTACGACGATCAGCCATCTTAAAAGTCTACGAATTTCACCTGACACTTCAAATCTGAAGGTCGCGTGTTCGTTTTGTTGGTACCAAAAATGGCACCTCCAAAAATCACATACTAAGAGGGATGGGAGAAAACTGTGAAGTGCAGGTTACTTAGGCAAGAGAGGCTGAAAAGAGGAAAACGATCTCAAATTAGCGATCATGAAAAAGTGAGACCGCTTACATAGGTTGTAAGTTGGAGCCTCGGAGCCAAAAAAAGTCCCCTTTCAGGTACCCCTACCCCTCTATTTATAGACGAGGGGGCTGCCCAAACGGGTAGAACTGAAGAACTACGGGCTGCCCGGGGTACAGGAGAGCCGGGGCAGTGAAATGGGGTACAAATAGTAAAAAACAGAAAAAAACCCAGACCGCTCGGACTGGCGATCACGAGTGGCTGCGGCTGCTTGGAACATAGAAAACCAGGTCAGGCTGAAGGTTGGCGATCTGGGCGATCACAAATATTGAAGAGCGCTGAGATCGCCATTTTGCACTTGTAAAGACTAGATCGCGGGTTTTCCGGGCAAACAGCGTGTACTTGGGAAAATTCTCCAGATTTGTAGATAATCTCGTGCTCATCCCGAAATGTGGCGGCACGTCCCGTAACTCTTCCTGGAATGAAAGTTATGATCATTTGAAATTCTGCAACCAGCATAGTCTTCTTCATTGTTTTTGGAGAGTACACGACCTTGGGTCACACCCATGACTTGATTAGAATAACATTCCTCGCTAGAATGATTTACACCACAAAAATAACAAATAAGTTGGCGCTTTCGTGCGGCTTCCAAAATGTTTACCTTATGTTGAAGCTCGACAACTTTTGCGGCCAACTGAGATATCATTATATTTTTTTGGAAAAAGAAAATTAACAACCGTTACTTAATAGAAAGGAATTAAAAAAAAAAGAAATGGGGGCGGAGAAAGAGAATGATAAAAGTAATAAAATTTACGCTTTCAAAATATCAACAAAAATTCCCCGGCAACGGCGCCAAAAACTTGATAGAGATTTTATATAGTTTTAAAAATAATTATAACTAACATCCCGATGTTGGCAAGTGTACCTATCGAAAATATAGTTTAGGAAGGATGTCGTATTTGCCCGAGGCCTGTTGAGTAATCTTACTCACGTAAATTAATATTATTTTATCGAAAATAAAACAGAGTTTTGAAAATAATTAAAAGAAGAGAAACATTTGATCGAGAATACTTCTTAAGTAAAATACTTTGTAAATCTAGAATTCATAAGAAATGGATGTAGACAAACTTGACCGTGGAGGTTCCCAAAATATGGTAGAGACTTTCTCGAGAGAACTACCACCTAACCTTAGGTTGATCGATTAAGACCCCTCGTCCAGTCGAAACCCCTAAGCTTGCTTTATACGGTGAGCCCCACTATTGGATTTGACTCCAATCCGGAAGATTTGTGTCCCCCTCTCTCAAGAAATGCATACAACTCTTTTTATCTTTGGGTGATCTCCTCGTTTGTATGGATCTTTCGATCACTACCATACAGATCTTAGATCGAGAAACATATTCGCGACATATGAATTCGAAGCAATTAAATTCAAAGATAAATCCTAGTTTTCCTAAACTAAACTATGAAAAAGTGATTACAAAATAAAACTACTTAAGAATTCATCCGATCAAATGTAATAAAATTAGCTACTCGTGATTGAAGAAAAAGAACATTTTATAACAATGAAAAGAGAAGTACAAGTGCGAGTAAAGTAAATATAAGCTATGAATTGGAATTGCAAAACAAAAAATAAATTTCATAAATAAAATTACACTAATGAAATGCAGAAAAACTACTCTAAAATTGACCCAATCAAAGCAAGACCTAGATCCCTTGACAATGACAGCAACTGGGAATTAATAAGTAGAAAATTCAGAAGTCACGCCCGCGACCTAGGGCGTGTAAGGTGTGAAACGTGCGTCTTGAAAGCCCGGGAACGTTGGGGGAAAAACCGCCAAAATCCATCAATTTGGAGTACACGCCCCCTGGTCACGCCCGTGACTATGTACGTGTAAGTTGAAACTGCCAGCGGCGGAATACTGCTTCATTGAATGTTCCCCGGGGTGAGTCACGCCCGTGACCTGGAGGTCACGCCCCCAGGTCACGCCCGTGACCTAGGGCGTGTACAGAGAAAAACTTCCAAAATTACACTGGGAAGCATTCGGGAGAAAATTGTAATTTTCCTCAGTACACGCCCGTGTTCACGCCCATGTCACGCTAGTTACATGAGGGCATCTACTTGGGAAAATTCTCTAGATTCGTAGATAATCACGTGCTCGTCCCGAAATGTGGTGGCACGTCCAATAACTCTTCTTGGATTGAAAGTTATGATCATTTGAAATTCTGTAACCATTATAGTTTTCTTCATTATTTTTGGAGAGTACACGACCTTGGATCACACCCATGACTTGATTACACGCCCCTTGGTCACGGGCGTGACCTAGGGCATGTAATTTTAAAATTCTGAATTTTACTATTCGCAGACCAAAATTCTGAATTTTTACTATTCGCAGATCAAAATGCAAAAATTGCTCCGGGACCTCTCAAAATCCCTGAAAACACAAAACAAATTAAATTAGACATATATTAAACTAAAACTATATAATAATTAATTAATTACTTCTAAAAATTATATAAAAATAACTATAAATAATGCATTATCAAATACCCTCATACTTAAGCTTTTGCTATTACAGAGCAAAACCAATTCATAAGTATGAGAATAAAATTTATATGACATTTCAAAAAAATAAAATAATTTACTCCTAATTATGCATTTAAAATTATTCATGACTCATACATAAATGAGTTTTGAAATAAAATTTAGATTCATAAGAAATAAATCATGATTCATAAGTTGACATGCATAGAATAAAAATTAGTTTAAAAAATTCTCTAATTAAATTTTCATTAACAAAATTGTATTGAATTAAGTAAAATAATCTAAGATTAGAATTATAGAAACTTTTATTATCATTCGAAACTTTATTGAAAACCTAAAATATTAACTAAGCTCTCTCATAAATATCTTGAATATGAAATGATATTGGTTAAGTTTGAGTAAAATTGGCATATAAGTGATTTTTAATTGGGAAATGATGAATTTTATCCTCTCATTTTCATTTTTTTTATATACTCTTCTTTTTTATTACCCCAAATGTATATGTTTTGAAGTGATGAATTTTATCCTCTCAGCTGCATGCCATATAATCTTTTACAAATTTGGGTGCATATGTTTAGGAATGATGAATTTTATCCTCTCATTCCATGACATATGATCTTTTATATTTTTTTTTATTTGCCCATTAAAAGGGTAAAGTAAAAGGAGGGGCTAGGGTTTAAAGGCTATAAAATTTTCAAGATAACTATTTTGAGAGCATAGAAAATAAATTAAGAAATCTTTAAGAATCTATGAGTTAAAGAATATAATAAAAATCTAATGATCTTAAGCACAATTGCTACAAAATTAATTCATGATATTTTAAGGAAAGAAAGCAAAACTAAGAAATATTCTAATCAAATCAAAATAATGAAAAATTCTTTAAATCAAATTTATCTAAAAAAATAAATCTAACAAATTATGAAGAGACACATAAAATAGAAAACACATAAAAAGAAAACTTTTGTTTTTTTAAAAGTCATATAAATAAAAGCTCATAATTAAAATTGGTTGGACTCATAAAAGCTTATAATTTTGTTTTGTTTTATATTTTTATATTTGCTTGAATAATTTTTTTTCTTGGACTTCCCAAGGGCTACCCAATGACGGGCTCGCAAGGTACTAGGCGGTTTTGTGGGATGAAAGCCCAACACGGCCCTTTCGCAAGAAATATTTTTTAATTGTTTTTAATTTTTTTTGTAATTTCCATATTTTAAAAACAAAATTGTAAAAGAAGACAAAAGAAGATTTTTTATGATTTTTAAATATTTTTGAAATTTTTTTTGTATTAAAAGTGTTTTTCTATTTTTTTTTGAATTTTTTGAATAAAAACAAACATTTGAGAACACACCCCCATACTTAAAAATAAACATTGTCCCCAATATTTATAAACAAGGATGAAGAGGGAAAACTTGAAAAGAAAAGGGAGATAAAGAAAAGAAAAATTACAAAAAGGATAAGCAAGGGGTGCCTCCCAAGAGCGCTTTCTTTTTCCCGTCTTTAAGCTAGACGGTTATTGTTAGGAAAAAGGAAAATGAAATTGAAAATGCACGAGCAACTCCCTTAATTCACGCTCAGGTGAGCATGCCGAAGTCGGTCGTCCGGCTACTCCTCCGATATGCTCTTGACTCTTTTGCTGTCCGTTAGCTTGAAATTGTGAATCCAAATTACCTATACATACCTTAGGTAATTTGGATTGCTGGAGATAAGCGACAAATGGATCAGTGAAGACGTTTGGTTGCAATGGCTCATCCTCTATATGAAAATTATTAGTATCAAAAGAATCAAAATTAAGCGAGTCAGAAAATTTTTCACAAGGAGTTTCTTGTGAAAACACATGATTAAACATCGGTTGTTCATTTTCAAAAATAAATTTTTTATCAGAAAAATCAATACCAAGGGGATTAAATTCATGGGCGACTAAATTTTCATGAATTTTGATTCCAAATATTTATGTGTTGTGGTTTAAAATTCATGAGAAAGCTCGATAGAGTCGGGCGGCGTAGAAGATGAAACATGTTCTTTCTCTATTTCGCTCGGCACACCCATTATTTTTATAAATTCTTGGTATAAAAAATTATTTTCTTCTTGGGAAAAACTATTCAAATTTTGAATAGGAACATCCGGAGAATCACCAAGAGAAGAAATTTGATCAAAAGAATTTTGCGGATAAAAAGTGGAGGAATAGAAATTTTGATCAATAGAAAATTTTTCATTGCACCGTAAACTATCCGGGTGATCTTGCCACCACGAATAATTATTATCGGAGCAAGAAGGAATTTCAGAAGAATTATAATCTTGAGAAAAATTATTTTGATCAAAAATATTTTGAGAATAAAAATAAGAATAACATTCCTCGCTAGAATGATTTGCAACACAAAAATAACAAATAAGTTGGCGATTTCGTGCGACTTCCAAAAGGTTTACCTTATGTTGAAGCTCAGCAACTTTTGCGGCCAACTGAGATATCATCATATTTTTTTGGAAAAAGAAAATTAACAACTGTTACTTAATAGAAAGACATTTAAAAAAAACAAAAAGAGAAATGGGGGCGGAGAAAGAGAATGATAAAAGTAATAAAATTTACGCTTTCAAAATATCAACAAATATTCTCCGGCAACGGCGCCAAAAACTTGATAGAGATTTAATATAGTTTTAAAAATAATTCCAACTAACATCCCGATGTACGCAAGTGTACATATAGAAAATATAGTATAGGAAGGATGTCGTACTTGCCCGAGGCCTGTTGAGTAATCTTACTTACGTAAATTAATATTATTTTATCGGAAATAAAATAGAGTTTTGAAAATAATTAAAAAAAGAGAAACATTTGATCGAAAATCCTTCTTAAGTAAAATACTTCGTAAATCTAAAATTCATAAGAAATGGATTTAGACAAACTTGACCGTGGAGGTTCCCAAAATATGGTAGAGCTTCTCTCGAGCGAACTACCACCTAACATTAGGTTGATCGATTAAGACCCGTCGGCCAGTCGAAACTCATAAGCTTGCTTTATGCGGTGAGCACCACTAATGGATTTGACTCCAATCCGGAAGATTTGTGTCACCCTCTCTCGAGGAATGCATACAACACTTTTTATCTTTGGGTGATCTCCTCGTTTGCATGGATCTCTCGATCACTAGCATACGGATCTTAGATCGAGAAACATATTCGCGACATATGAATTCGAAGCAATTAAATTCAAAGATAAATCTTAGTTTTCCAAAACTAAACTATGAAAAAGAGATTAAAAAATAAAACTACTTAAGAATTCATCCGATCAAATGTAATAAAATTAGCGACTCGTGATTGAAGAAAAATAACATTTTATAACTATGAAAAGAGAAGTACAAGTGCGAGTAAAGTAAATCTAAGCTATGAATTGGAATTACAAAGCATAAAATAAATTTCATAAATAAAATTACACTAATGAAATGCAGAAAAACTACTCTAAAATTGACCCAATCGAAGCAAGGACTGGATCACTTGACAATGGCAACAGCTGGGAATTAATAAGGAGAAAATTCAGAAGTCACGCCCCTAGGTCACGCCCGTGACCTAAGGCGTGTAAGGTGCGGAACGTGCGTCTTGAAAGCCCGGGAACGTTGGGGAAAACCGCCAAAATCCATCAATTTGGAGTACACGCCTCCTGGTCACGCCCGTGACTATGGGCGTGTAAGCTGAAACTGCCAGCGGCGGAAAACTGCTTCATTGAATGTTCCCCGGGGTGAGTCACGCTCGTGACCTAGAGGTCACGCCCCCAGGTCACGCCCATGACCTAGGGCGTGTACAGAGAAAAACTTCCAAAATTACACCGGGAAGCATTCGGGAGAAAATTGTAATTTTCCTTAGTACACGCCCGTGTTCACGTCCATGTCACGCCCGTGACATGTGGGCGTGTACTCGGGAAAATTCTCCTGATTCGTAGATTATCTCGTGCTCGTCCCGAAATGTGGTGGCACGTCCCGTAACTCTTCCTGGATTGAAAGTTATGATCATTTGCAATTCCGCAACCAGCATAGTCTTCTTCATTGTTTTTGGAGAGTACACGACCTTGGGTCACACCCATGACTTGATTAAACGCCGTTTGGTCACGGGCGTGACCTAGGGCATGTAATTTTAAAATTCTGAATTTTACTATTCGCAGACCAAAATTCTAAATTTTTACTATTCGCAGATCAAAATGCAAAAAATACTCCGGGATCTCTCAAAAGCCCTAAAAACACAAAACAAAGTAAATTAGACATATATTAAACTAAAACTATATAATAATTAATTAATTACTTCTAAAAATTATATAAAAATAACTATGAATAACGCACTATCAAATACCCCTCATACTTAAGCTTTTGCTATTCCAGAGCAAAACCAATTCATAAGTACGTGAATAAATTTATATGACATTTCAAAAAAATAAAAGAATTTACTCCTAATTATGCATTTAAAATTACACATGACTCATACATAAATGAGTTTTGAAATAAAATTTAGATTCAAAAAAAATAAATCATGATTCATAAGTTGACATGCGTAGAATAAAAATTAGTTTCAAAAATTCTCTAATTAAATTTTCATAAACAAAATTGTATTGAATTAAGCAAAATAATCTAAGATTAGAATTATAGAAACTTTTATTATCATTCGAAACATTATAGAAAACCTAAAATATTAACTAAGCTCTCTCATAAATATCTTGAATATGAAATGATATTGGTTAAGTTTGAGTAAAATTGGCATATAAGAGATTTTTAATTGGGAAATGATGAATTTTATTCTCTCATTTCCATTTTTTTATATACTCTTCTTTTTTAATACCCCAAATGTATATGTTTAGGAGTGATGAATTTTATCCTCTCAGCTCCATGCCATATAATCTTTTACAAATTTGGGTGCATATGTTTAGGAATGATGAATTTTATTCTCTCATTCTATGACATATAATCTTTTATATTTTTTTTATTTGTCAATCAAAAGGGTAAAGTAAAAGGAGGGGCTAGGGTTTAAAGGCTATAAAATTTTCAAGATAACTATTTTGAGAGCGTAGAAAATAAATTAAGAAATCTTTAAGAATCTATGAGTTAAAGAATATAATAAAAATCTAATGATCTTAAGCACAATTGCTACAAAATTAATTCATGATATTTTATGGAGAGAAAACAAAACTAAGAAATATTCTAATCAAATCAAAATAATGAAAATTCTTTAAATCAAATTTATCTAAAAAAATAAATCTAACAAATTATGAAGAGACGCATTTTTAAAAAAATAGAAAACACATAAAAAGAAAACTTTTGTTTTTTTAAAAGTCATATAAATAAAAGCTCATAATTAAAATTGGTTGGACTCATAAAAGCTTATAATTTTGTTTTGTTTTATATTTTTATATTTGCTTGAACAACAAAAATAAAACAGAAATAATTTTTTTTCTTGTACTTCCCAAGGGCTACCCAATTACGGGCTCGCAAGGTACTAGGCAATTTTCTGGGATGAATGCCCAACACGTCTCTTTCGTAAGAAATAAATTTTATTTGTTTTTAATTTTTTTTGTAATTTCCATATTTTAAAAACAAAATTGAAAAAGAAGACAAAAGAAGATTTTTTATGATTTTTAAGTATTTTTGAATTTTTTTGTATTAAGAGTGTTTTTCTAATTTTTTTTTGAATTTTTTGAATAAAAACAAACATTAGAGAACACCCCCCCCCCCCCCCCCCCCACTTAAAAATAAACATTGTCCCCAATTTTTATAAACAAGGATGAAGAGGGAAAAACTTGAAAAGAAAAGATAGATAAAGAAAAGAAAATTTGCAAAAAGGATAAGCAAGGGGTGCCTCCCAAGAGCGCTTTCTTTTTCCCGTCTTTAAGCTTGACGATTATTGTTAGGAAAAAGGAAAATAAAATTGAAAATGCACATGCAACTCCCTTAATTCACGCTCAGGTGAGCATGCCGAAGTCGGTCGCCCGGCTACTCCGATATGCTCTTGACTCTTTTGCTGTCCGTTAGCTCGAAATTGTGAATCCAAATTACCTATACATACCTTAGGTAATTTGGATTGCTGGAGATGAGCGACAAATGGATCGGTGAAGACGTTTGGTTGCAACGGCTCATCCTCTATATGAAAATTATTAGTATCAAAAGAATCAAAATTAAGCGAGTCGGAAAATTTTTCACAAGGAGGAGTTTCTTGTGAAAACACATGATTAAACATCGGTTGTTCATTTTCAAAAATAAATTTTTTATCAGAAAAATCAATACCAAGGGGATTAAATTCATGGGCGACTAAATTTTCATGAATTTTGATTCCAAAATATTTATGTGTTGGGGTTAAATATTCATGAGAAAGCGCGATAGAGTCGGGCGGAGTAGAAGATGAAACATGTTCTTTCTCTATTTCGCTCGGCATACCAATTATTTTTATAAATTCTTGGTATAAAAAATTATTTTCTTCTTGGGAAAACTATTCAAATTTTGAATAGGAACATCCGGAGAATCACCAAGAGAAGAAATTTGATCAAAAGAATTTTGCGGAAAAAAAGTGGAGGAATAGAAATTTTGATCAATAGAAATTTCTTCATTGCACCGTAAACTATCCGGGTGATCTTGCCACCACGAATAATTATTATCGGAGCAAGAAGGAATTTAAGAAGAATTTTAATCTTGAGAAAAATTATTTTGATCAAAAATATTTTGAGAATAAAAATAAGATACATTCCTCGCTAGAATGATTTGCACCACAAAAATAATAAATAAGTTGGCGCTTTCGTGCGGCTTCCAAAAGGTAAACCTTATGTTGACGCTCGACAACTTTTGCGGCCAACTGAGATATCAACATATTTTTTTGGAAAAAGAAAATTAACAACCATTACTTAATAGAAAGGAATAAAAAAAAAACAAAAAGAGAAATGGGGGCGGAGAAAGAGAATGATAAAAGTAATAAAATTTACGCTTTCAAAATATCAACAAAAATTCTCCAGCAACGGCGCTAAAAACTTGATAGAGATTTTATATAGTTTTAAAAATAATTTCAACTAACATCCCGATGTAGGCAAACTTGACCGTGGGGGTTCCCAAAATATGGCAGAGCCTCTCTCGAGAGAACTACCACCTAACCTTAGGTTGATCGATTAAGACCCCTCGGCCAGTCGAAACCCGTAAGCTTGCTTTATGCGGTGAGCCCCACTATTGGATTCGACTCCAATCCGGAAGATTTGTGTCACCCTCTCTCGAGGAATGCATACAACTCATTTTATCTTTGGGTGATCTCCTCGTTTGCATGGATCTCTCGATCACTGGCATACAGATATTAGATCGAGAAACATATTCGCGACATATGAATTCGAAGCAATTAAATTCAAAGATAAATCCTAGTTTTCCAAAACTAAACTATGAAAAAGAGATTACAAAATAAAACTACTTAAGAATTCATCCGATCAAATGTAATAAAATTAGCTACTCATGATTGAGGAAAAAGAACATTTTATAACTATGAAAAGAGAAGTACAAGTGTGAGTAAAGTAAATCCAAGCTATGAATTGGAATTGCAAAGCATAAAATAAATTTCATAAATAAAATTACACTAATGAAATGCAGAAAAACTAGTCTAAAATTGACCCAATCGAAGCAAGCACTGGATCCCTTGACAATGGCAGCAGCTGGGAATTAATAAGGAGAAAATTAAGAAGTCACGCCCCTAGGTCACGCCCGTGACCTAGGGCGTTTAAGGTGCGGAACGTGCATCTTGAAAGCCCGGGAACGTTGGGGGAAAAACCGCCAAAATCCATCAATTTGGAGTACACGCCCCCTGGTCACGCCCGTGACTACGGGCGTGTAAGCTGAAACTGCCTGCTGCGGAAAATTGCTTCATTAAATGTTCCCCAGGGTGAGTCACGCCCGTGACCTGGAGGTCACAACCCCAGGTCACGCCCGTGACCTAGGGCGTGTACAGAGAAAAACTTCCAAAATTACACTGGGAAGCATTCGGGAGAAAATTGTAATTTTCCTCAGTACACGCCCGTGTTGACGCCCATGTCACTCCCGTGACATGAGGTCGTGTACTTGGGAAAATTCTCCAGATTTGTAGATAATCTCGTGCTCGTCCCGAAATGTGGTGGCATGTCCCGTAACTCCTCATGGATTGAAAGTTATGATCATTTGAAATTCTGCAACCAGCATAGTCTTCTTCATTGTTTTTGGAGAGTACATTACCTTGGCTCACACCCATGACTTGATTACACGCCCCTTGGTCACGGGCGTGACCTAGGGCGTGTAATTTTAAAATTCAGAATTTTACTATTCGCAGACCAAAATTCTGAATTTTTACTATTCGCAGATCATGCTCCGGGACCTCTCAAAAGCCCTGAAAACACAAAACAAAATAAATTAGACATATATTAAACTAAAACTATATAATAATTAATTAATTACTTCTAAAAAATTATATAAAAATAACTATAAATAATGCACTATTAGCAATCCAGCCTGTGAACTATGGAGGGCGTTGATAACCCATCGTATCTCGTTCAATATCCTGTTCATGGCAGCCGTAGTGTGGCTCAAACTTCTATGTTGGAACCACAAGCTCAGAGCCAGCGACGCAGAGCTCCTAGACGGAACGATGGTACCTACCATAGGAGTCGTCACCCTCCTGTTCAAGTAGGGATGCACTCGAAACCAGTCCAGTATGACGTTCAGTTCGCCATCGTAAAAGCAGATTCCCCCTATGACGCAATATTTGGGAGCCTCGTGCTCGACGCCCTGAATCACGACATATCCATGTCTGGACGCATAACCAGCAAAGGGAAAATCCTCAGCAAGTCAATTCGTGATCTCGACGCGGCCGCAGCCGGGCTCCCTTGGATCAACTACGACCCATCGCCAAATACAAACTCTGAGAAGCAAGACGCGCAGGAGGGCTGAGCAATCCCTACATTGACAGAAAAAGCTAATCTTCCGGTATCAGCAGACCCGCTACAACTTAAAGATACATGTCAAAAGAGAAAGGGCCAGCAACCACAGTTCATGAATGTCGTACCGCCCATTCAGAGCCAAGCAACCCGTTCCCGAGGGTCGGCGAATCAAAGCTCCTGGGTCTACACCCCCATTAAACGACCCCCGCGAGCATATCTTGTATGTAGTCTACAACAGCAAAATCATCAACTGGCCCAGACCGCTCCCCCAGCGCAGGGGAGATCAATCCCAGTTTTGCAATTTCCACAAAGGTCGAGGGCACCGTACGGAGCACTGTGCCAGATTGAAAGAAGAAATTGAATTTCTTGTCCAGTCAGGACACCTCGAGGCTTTCCGCAAAGAAGCACAGAAGGATGCCACCAAGGGCCGGTCGCTGGAATGATCAACACCCTGATCAACACTGCCTACCACGCTGAACGGCCGGAAGAGCTCGAGCAGGCACAACGCAAAGGGAGCTCGACGTTACCTTCTCTCTCGTAAAATTTGTATTAAAATTTACTAGCTCAGAAGCCACAAGATTGCACTTGCGCATGCATCAACGTTCATTTTCTAATTATGTTTTACCTGTCCTAAATTATTCAACTACAGGAACACTTTGGGGCCCTGCCCCGGGGACTTCGCGCTGCCGTCGATTGAAAGTTCGTCCTTCTCCTCCGCAGTCAGGTCCCGACGTCTTAAGGGCCTTCCCCTCATACGTTCGCCCACAATTTGAATACACCCGCTATTCACCGGCCACTTAGGGGCCCTGCCTCGGGGACTTCGCACTGCCTTCGATTAAATGTCTGCCCTTCTCCTCCGAAGTCGGGTCCCGACGTTGTAAGGGTTTGCCCCTCTTACGTTCGCCCACGGTTTGAATACACCCGCTATTCACCGGCCACTTTGGGGCCCTGCCCCGGGGACTTCGCGCTGTCGTCGATTGAAGGTCGCCCTTCTCCTCCGCAGTCGGGTCCCAACGTCGTAAGGGCCTGCCCCTCATACATTCGCCCATAGTTTGAATACACCCAGTATTCACTGGCCCCTTTGGGGCCCTTCCCGGGGACTTCGCGCTGCCAACGATTGAATGTTCGCCCTTCTCCTCCACAGTCGGGTCCCGACGTCGTAAGGTGTTGGAACAACCCTATTATGATTTGGGCTAGGATTACTATGTGTTGACTAGGATTAAGTTGACCCCCAATGCATAGTCTAAGGGTCAAAGATTTAGGCTGATAAGATAGCTAGAACTTAGGATTTCTCTAAGTTTCTGCGTTCGACGAACTCAATATTGTGTTCGACGAATTGCTCTTCGCGTTCGACGAACGGCTTACACTCTGCGTTCGACGAACGGCTTGCTTCAGTCTCAGCGGTCGATGATCTTCAATACTCAGCGGCTCCGCGGTCGACGAATTCTTCAGTTCGATGAACTCTAACTTGAGATCGACGAACTCCAGCCTGTGTTCGACGAATCCTTATCAGATGTTCAGTTCGACGAACTCATCCTTTAGGTCGACGAATTCTTATCTCAGCTCGATGAATTTCTCTCAGTCTATTCAGATCAGTTATTCTAATTCTCTGAACTCAGTTCAACTATCAGATTCAGTTCTATTCTTCATTTAGAGTTATTCTTCCAAATAAGACAAGTTTTATCCTTCCTTTATTTTATTCCCTTTCCATTTCCTTCTCTCGAGAAAAATAGTCGTTTGGCTTATTGGAAAAGGTATCATTTATTGTTGAAAAGGAAAGGAATTAAGATTTGCTGAATCAGTTGAAGTTCCAAGGAAATAATTAATGCAGATTATTCTATTCCTATTCAGAGATTTGAATTTGAAATCAGTTATCTTCTCTCTAAGAAAAGAGGATACCAGCAAGAAAGAAAACTGTAACAGAGATAGAAAATATCAGAGCATCAGTCGAGAGAGAAAATATTCAGAAAGAAAAAGAAAGATCATCTTCCTCAAGCAGCCCATCTCATTCTCTGAGAACTTCTTCAAGTTCAATCTCTCAGTTTTCTGCTGCAAGTTTCAAATCTTCAATAGAGCAACAATAATCTGAGGAACTTCTGTCTCTCAGATTCATTAGCTTATCAAGGAAGATATCTTCATTCAAGAGAAAGCTCCATCCTCAAGCTGTCAAGAATTTCAATCAGACGGGTGGAGCTTTCACCAACAATCCACTAGAGTCTTCTCTTAGATTGTTGACAGAGAAGAACTTCTTAACCCCTTTATTCCATCTTGTACAGGGTTCTAACTCCCTTCAAAAGTTAACCCATTGGTGACAGGGCACCTAAACAAAAACCTGTGGTTTGGTTAGAGCACCTGATCAAAAGCTCCTTGGTGTGTGGACACCTGATCAAAAACCCCTTGGTGATAGGGCACCTGATCAAAAACCTAGTGGATCCTACCAAGTGTGGTAGAAGAGTAGAGGTACCCAGATTTATTGTGGAACTACTATAAAATCCTTGTGTCCTCTGTGTTGTGATTTTCTGTGTACTGTGTTGTGTGCTTTGTTTTCTTTATTTAGTTTTTATAAATCACTCTGCTATACACATATATATCACTATTTTAATTCCGCTATAAAATTAAGTGAAATCTTTTTAATACTCTATTCACCCGCCCCCCTCTAGAGTAACTTTAAGATCTAACCTCATTTTTAATTGGTATCAGAGGATAGTTGATTATTTACAAGCTAACACCTGAATCATAAAGATCAATTAGATCTTAAATTTATTTTAGAGTTTCTTTTTCTAAAAACTCATGGCATAAAACAAAGAATATTCAAGCACAAGACCTCTTATGTGCAATCTAAGTAAGTTTGCACTATGGAAGGAAAGGATTAGATTGTACATGAATTATATTGATGAGGATATCTTTAATGTAATTTTGACAGGACCTCCAACACCTACAACAACAAGTGTTGAAGCACCAGTAAACAACAATGTTGTTCCACCACCTGAGTGGACAGAGGCCCAGAAGAAGCAAAGAAGTGCAGATGCCAAAGCTATGAATATATTGGCACAAACAATGTCTGATGACATTTTCCAGAAAGTGGTGGAATGCACTTCTGCCAGGGAAATCTAGATCTCACTCAACAACATGGTTGAAGGATCAGCAGATGAAAGAAAGGACAGAAGATCTCACCTTATCTCTCAATATGAGAACTTCAAGAAGGGAGAAAATGAAAGTGTAGCTGATATGTACAACATGCTCAGCCTCATAATCAATGAGTTGAAGACCTTGGACAAAGTGATCTCCATCACTGAGATCAATGATAAGATCCTAATGTGCTTCCCCAGCACAAGGGACTCTAGGATCTGGCCAATCAAGGAAGCCAGAAGCCTTAATGAGATCTCCACTGAGAGCTTGTTAGGCAAACTCAAATCCTATGAGCAGCTTATCAAAACTAGAGAAGCTGAACAATCAACTTCATCTTCAGCATCCAAGAAGGAGAAGAATATAGCTTTTCAAGCTACTGAAGAAGAAGAAAAGGCTCCAAGAGATGAGGAGTTCATGAGCCTTCTAGCCAAAAGGTTCTACAAGATGGCTAAGAAGGTCTTTAGAAATAAGGACTCCAGATCCGTAGAAAAGCCAATGTATGACAAATCAAATTCTAAAGAAATTATTTGTTTTGGCTGCAGGAAACCTGGACATATTCTGCCAGAATGTCCAGAGAATCAGAAGAAAGAAAAGAAAAAGGACAAAGAAGACAAGAGACACTCCAGCAAGTCTTCCTCCCACAAAAATAAAAATAAGGGAAGAGGATTTCTAGCAGAAACCTGGAGTGAAACAGATTCTGAATCTTCATCCAGCTCTTCTGAAGATGAAGATAAATCAAATGAGAATGACCAATGCTTGATGGTCATTTATGACTCAAGCAGTGAGTCAGATCTTGCATCTTCATCCAGCTCTTCTGATGATGAAGATAATGAAGAAGAAAGAAGCTTCTGTATGATGGCTATCAATGCCTCAGCAAACAACTCAGATGAAGAAGAATCCGGATCAGAAGCTGACAATGACAGTGATCAGGTAATTTCTAATTTTGATTTCAATTCAGTTGAATTCAAAGATGAATTCAAAGTTCTTTGCTTAGACTTAATAAAATCTGAGGAGATAATCACTCTCAGAAATAAGCTAGCTGAAATGAACAAATTAAGTGAAGAAAATGCTAATCTTAAGAAAGATTTGGCTGCCTCTAGAGAACATATTATTCTCATTGAGAATAAACTATCTGAGGCTAAGAAATTTGAAGAATCCCTAAATGGTAGAAGCATCAAACTGATGGACATCACAAGCACAGTAAATTCCAGATTAAATGGCAAACTAGGCTTGGGTGCATCATCAAGTGAGTCATCTCTGATTATGAAAAACATACTTTCTACACCTATAAAATTCATTTCTACTAAGAGCAAAGAGGTTGTAGATGTAAGTAAAAACATTTCAAGCAAGGCTGTCAAGAATAAGGGAATTTAGCAGAATTTATCGAACGGAGCTCGACAAAATCAGATGAATTCGTCGAACAGAGATCGACGAACTCTGAAGACAGATTTCCTGTATAGTCATTATTTGAACGGTGCTCGACGAACGCCATCCATTCGTCGAACGGCGATCGACGAACTCAGCCCAGCTCGTCGAACAGAAAATATACAGAAAACTTATAGAATTCCTATTCTTCACATACTTTCAATTCTTTCACTGAATGGATAATTACTCCAAGGAGATATCATCCATAAGGTTATAAGGATCAGCCTGAAAATGTTTTTTATTTCAGAGTTTTGTGGAAAATCAAAAGGACCCAAGGTAGTCTGGTCAAAAATAACTAGAATGTTTTATTTTTTGCAGGTACACAACTATCCAAGCAAGAATGAACAATGGTATTTGGATAGTGGCTGTTCAAAACACATGACAGGAAACAAGGCCAACCTGAGCAACTACAAGGCAAAGCTTGGACCCAAGGTGATATTTGGAGACTCCAACTGTGGACAAACCAAAGGCTATGGACAGATCAAAGTTGGAGCAGTTACCTTCAAGGAGGAAGCTTATGTCAAGGGTCTGAAGCACAACCTCATCAGCATAAGCCAGTTATGTGATGAATGTTATCAGGTAACTTTCAATCATTCTTTATGTCTTATTACCAATAATAAAAACATTAATGTGTTATCTGGTATTAGACATGGAAATATTTATCTAGTCAATTTTGACTCTGCCAATTCTGATATTTGCTTATTCAATTCTATAAGTAAAACTAATGAATTATGGCATAAAAGGCTTGGACATATTAACCTTAGAACTATATTTAAGCTTTCTAAGGACAATCTTGTTAGAGGACTGCCTTTTGGTTCATACAAGAAGGAAGGACTTTGCAGGGCTTGTCAATCAGGTAAGCAAACTAGAAGTAGTTTTAAATATTTATCCAAGAGTGATTCACCTAGGATTTTGTACTTACTGCATTTGGACCTTTTTGTACCTACTGCTATACAAAGTCTAGGAGGGGAGCATTACTCTCTAGTTATTGTATATGACTTCTCAAGATTCACTTGGGTGTTCTTTCTTAGGAATAAGTCTGACACCTTCAGTATTCTGACAGACTTTCTCAGTTCCATCAAGATTGAGTACTCTACTCTAGTTGCATTGATCAGAAGTGATCATGGCACTGAGTTTGAATCTCTTCTAATAAGAGAATTCTGTGGAAAAGAAGGGATCAAGCAATGTTTCTCTGCTCCTAGAACTCCTCAACAAAATGGGGTTGCTGAAAGGAAAAATAGAACCCTAATTGAATCAGCAACTACATTACTTGTTGAAGCAAACTTGCCACTCTTTTTTTGGGCAGAGGCAGTGAACACAACAAATTATGTGTTGAACAGAAGCCTGATACATAAACTTAAGGGCAAAACTCCCTATGAATTACTCAAGAATAAAATGCCTAAGGTTAACTATTTTAAGATATTTGGCTGTAAATGCTATGTGCACAATAATGATAAGAAATATCTCAGGAAGTTTGAAGCAAAAGCTGCTGAAGGCATATTCCTTGGATATTCTCTTTCTAATAAGGCATACAGAGTTTACAACAAATCTACTCTTAAGATAGAAGAGTCCATGCATGTATCTTTTGATGAAACTAACATGTTAATTGAGGAGAGGAACACCACCTCTACCAAAGATACTTTGCAGGTACCAGCTCTATGTGAACAGCTAAATGGATTAAATCTACAGAAAGAAGATTCTACACTTCCATCAACTCAAAATCTTGAAGACAGTGAAGAAGAAGATCATCAAGATCTTGCTGACAGTTCAAATCAAATGACAGCTGAACAAACTCCCCAAGTGGATATCTGTTGGGATCATTGCCCACAATGTCTTAGATTTGGAGAAGTCCATTCCTAAGTCAAAGATATATTTCAGAAGATATTTGATATACTCTCTAGAATCAATGTGCAGGAGATCAGGTCAGGCAAAATGTTCATGGAATTCATTCAAGTTCATAAGCGTCGAGACATCATACATCACTATATGCCTGTGACCCAGAAGCGTTGACTCATGTCTACTACTCAAATAGACAAGGTCGCCGCTGAAGTTCTGAGATCAATTTTGGAAGCGTTGAGCCAAGTTATATCGCTCGACGCCTTGGAAAGAGAAGTGTCGACTTAACTTCAGTCAGCTCAGCGCCAACCAGAAGTGTCGAGATATGAAGGCATAGTTAAGAAGCGTCGAGCCCCTGTACGTTGCTCGACTTCTTCAGATAAAAAGCATCGACTAAGTGATGATTGCTCAACGCCTGAGAAGGAGGAGTCGAGAGATTCAGACTAAGGAGTATGCGTCGAGCGTCTAATTATCGCTCGACGCCTAATTGAAAATGCGTCGACAGAGATGTTCAGTGCTCAACGCCTCTTCTATAAATACTCTGAACTGAGGAATATCTTCTACAGCTAGCTGAGCCTTTGTTTCCATTGAAGACCGTTGAAGACGTAACGTCATGCTGACGTGGAGGAGCGTAACAGACATTGCAGATGGCGGGCTATAAATAGAAGGCATGACCTATGGGTTATGCAGTGAAGTTGAGTTAGTTTTACCTATCTTTTCGAAAGCCATTATCGTCTCCATCCGTTTGAGAGAAAGTTTGAGAAAGAATCTGGAGAAGTCGTCTTCCCTTTCAGAACCAATCTAACTTGAAGATTTCATTCAGCAATCTAGTGCTGATACATCTTTCTGAAAGAAGAAGATCAAGAAGGAAGAATCTGTCTTCCTAAGAAGAAGAACAGTCCTCACAGCCTGTTGAATCAAGAAGATCATTTGTTGCTGCTGTTCTATTGAAGATTTCTGTCTGATCATTCAGGAAGATCAAGAAGACTCAACAATCTGAAATCTGAGTATAAGTATTTGTTATTCTCTTTATAAATTCCTGTAGGATCTGAGTTGTCAGATCTGAGTGTAGGATCTGTCAAGGATCTGAGTTGTAAGATCAGGTGTGATCTGAGTTGTAGGATTCAGGGGTGAATCTGAGCTGTAGGCCTAGTTATAAAGGCTGAGGTAGGATATGTGTGATCTGAGTTAGTAAGATCTTTGAGATCTGAGACTATAAGATCTGTTGTGATCTAAGCTGTAAGACCTGTTTGTGGTCTGAGATCTGGAGGAGCTATAAACTCTATCTAGCACATTGCTAGAAGGGGAGAATGGGGAAAGTGGATTACCCAAGATAAGGGGAACCATTATAAAAATCTGTGTGTCTTTTTCTGTGTGTGTTCTTATCTCTTGAAAGCTCTGATCAGTTTTATCTTGGTTATAATCAAGAACTGCAATAGTTTTTAAATAACATATTCACCCCCCCCCTCTAGGTGATTAGCTGCCCTTAATTAAAGTCTTTCAAGTGGTATCAGAGGGTTGTTGTTCAAGAAAAGGTTTAACAGCCTGAACAAGATCTTCTAAGGGTAGATTTCTGAAGCCGTGATGGCTAATACAGAAGGAAGCAAAGAATTCACATCTATGAAGCTCCCAATTTGCAGAAAAGAAAACTTTGGGATTTGGAAAGAAAGGGTCATACTTTTCATGGAAGCATCTGATCCTAGGATTTACATAACTGTTTTAGAGGGACCTTTTGTTCCTATGAAAGTTTCATTTACAGATGTGAGTATAAAGACTCCTAAAACCTATTCAGAGATGACCAAAGATGAAGTGATTCTGGCCTCCATGGATAAGAGAGCTCAGAACATCATTGTTATTGCTATTGAAGATTCAACTTTCCAAAATTTAGTCCATTGCAAAACTGCCAAAGAAATGTGAGAATCTCTTATTGTCTGTATGGAAGGGACTGAAGAAGTCAGAGATGACAGGAAGTCACTTCTAAATCAACAATATGAAGCCTTCAGACAAGACAAGAAAGATTCAATAGCAATCTGCTATGAAAAATTCTTCAAAATTGTAAATTGTCTAAAAACTTATGGAAAAACTTTCACAGATTATGAGCTGATGATAAATTCTTAAGATCACTGAACAAAGAATGGGATATCAAGATCTGTGCAATTAGAGAAATGTTAAATCTGGGAAACATTCAGCCATAGAATTCATATGGGAAACTCTTGTCCCATGAACTTCATCTGAGTACCAGAAAAGCTGAGGAAGGACACAGCAGGGAAAATCCTATTGCTCTGAAAGCAGAAAGTTCCAAGAAAAGCAAAGAAAGAATGTCATTATCCCCCAGGATTCCATCTGAATCAGAAGAATCAGAAACCAGTAATTCTGATTCTGAAATATCAGATGGTGAATTGGCACTCTTTACCAAACAACTAAAAAGAATGTTGAGAAGAAAACAACACTAGAAAATTAGACCCTCTCAGTTATCCAGATCTAAGAAGCATTCAAATTCTTTAGAGGGATTCAAACAAGACTCCAAGAAGGACATGTACAATTCTAAACACAATAAAATTAATTCAGAAGAAATTGTGTGTTTTGGTTGCAGAAAATAAGGACACATGATTGCTGATTGTCCTTCAAAGAGAATGAACAACGAGAAATCTGATGAAAGAAAGCACAAATATGACAAGAGACATGAGATGAGTCTAATAGCCAAAAAGGGCAAGGTCACTCTTAGTGATAGTGAATCTCAGTCATCAGACTCAGATAGTGAGGAGACACTCATAGCTCTGATGGCTGCCAATGAAAATGAAGACAGTCTAAATGATAGACCTATTATAAAAGCCCCACTATCAAGGTCTGATAGTGAAGAGGATGAAGAAGAAAATGCAGGACTCATGGCATTGAGTGATCAAGAAGATCAGGAGACAACTACTGATATAAAGGTAATTGATAAAACTCCTCTATCTGATTCTGATTCTGAACCTGAAATAGATTCATTCTCTTCTGATGAAAATGACTCACAATCTAAACTTCATGTAGATGAAATTATTGAAAAATATCAATTACTTCTCAAAGCACTTAAGAAGAGCAAAAGGCATAATAAAAGGTTACAAAAAGAACTATCTGATTTAAAGTAAACTGATTCTCAAAACTCTGAGACAGCTGATTGGCTGAATCAGACAAGTAAAGAACTTAGCAAACTAAAAGTCATGTCTATTATTCACATACAAACTTTGAGCACCAAGGAAAAGTTAATAAAAGAACTTGAAGCAAAACTCCTAGCAGAAAGGAAACTTGTAGCAAAGTTCTCAAAACCACAAACTATTCTTCCTATAATAGACACATTTTCTGCGCAATACAGATATGGCATAGGATATGATAGGAATGCAGATAAAAACCCTAAAAGTAATGACAAGGCACCTATACAACCTTTAAAGTTTAACAAAGCCATGCCTATCACAAACAAGCACGATCAAAAAGGTGTGCATAAGTGTTATAAGGGTGAATGTTCTAATAGCAAAGATGATTTAATTCAACCAAGTAACAATAATGCCAAACCTCTATGCAAAGAAAAAGTATTAACTCATCATAACTCATTTGAATTTAAAGCAAATACTAAATTCAACAGAAAGGAAATAAGACCTGAAGTGAAAACCACTACTGTCAAGAAAACTGAACCAGTAAAATTTACTCAAACAACTTACATAGCTCCTTTGAATAAATCAATTAAGAAAAATATGAGTCAACATAAAGAAGTAAGAAGACCTCCAAGGAGATATAACAGATATGAATGCTGGTGCTGTGGAAGGGTTGGACATTTTGCTCTTGACTGTTGGTTCAATCCAACTGTTCCAAGATTCAACTCTGGGAGACCAGTATTCAGACCTATGGCAACTCTCACAGCACCAAGGATTAATCAAAAACTAAATGTTCCAGCTCATACTAACAAGGTTCTAGGACCCAACTTGGTGTGGGCTCCTAAGAAAAGGTAATTTCTTTTTGCAGGGTTGTCCAAAGACCAACCAACTTCCAATCAAGTACTTGGACAGTGGGTGCTCTATGCACATGATAGGAACAAAAAGTCTGCTGAATGATTACACTCCTGTAAGGAATGGACCAAAGGTTATCTTTGGAGGGTCTGAAAAAGGTAAAACTAAAGGTTATGGTAATATCACAAATGGAATTGTCACTATCACCAAAGTTGCTCATGTTGATGGATTGCAACACAATCTCATCAGCATAAGTCAATTATGTGATATTGGGTATGACATTTCATTCCACAAGGATGAGTGCCTGATTAAGAAAGAGAATGAGATAATTCTCTCAGGCACTAGGAGTGGCAACATTTACTGCCTAAACTTCATATGTTCTGATCAAGTTAACTCCATATGCTTAGTAGCAGAAAATAAAGTTTCTAGTAGTGTTCAATGGCATAAAAGGTTAGCACACATAAATTATAAGACTATAAATAAACTTATTTCAAAAGACCTAGTGAGAGCTGGGCCTAAGTGGAAGTGTGTGCAGGAGGGTCCTTGCCATGCTTGTCAAATGGGTAAGCAGACCAAGTCATCCTTCAAACCAATTGGTGAGAAGGATTCCATTAGATGTCTATACCTACTTCACATGGATCTATTTGGACCATTGTCAATCCATAGCTTAGGAGGAAAATCATACACCCTTGTAATAGTTGATGATTATTCCAGATTCACATGGGTATTCTTCCTCAAACATAAGTCAGACACTTTAGAAATATTTACCAGTTTTGTTAGGCAAATCACCAATGAAATAGGAAATTTTGTAGCCAAAATTAGAAGTGATCATGGAACTGAATTTCAGTCAGGTGCAATGACCATATTTTGTGAGAATCTAGGAATTTCTCAAGAGTTCTCATCTCCTAGAACTCCCCAACAAAATGGGGTTGCTGAGAGAAGAAATAGAACCCTTATTGAAGCTAGCAGGAGTATGCTGAGTGATTCTTCTCTTCCTGAGTATTTCTGGGCTGAAGCTGTAAACACAGCATGCCATGTGCAAAATAGGGCTCTTATAAACAAAAGACTGGATAAGACTCCATATGAGTTGTTGAAAGGTAGAAAACCCACATTAGCCTATTTTAAAATATTTGGTAGTAAATGTTTTGTATTAAATAATGGAAAGGACCATCTCACTAAATTTGTTGAAAAAGCACATGAGGCAATTTTTGTTGGGTATAGCTCTCAAAGTAGAGCCTATAGAATTTTCAACAAAAAGTCTAATAGGATAGAAGAATCTATACATGTTGTATTTGATGAAACCAGCCTTATTTATAAGGATCTGGGAAGTTTATCTAGTTGTGCAGGTTCTACACAGAAATTGAAGGAGATGAATATCAATGAACAGCACAATGAGGATAATGAAGAAACTAATGAGACTATAATTGTAACTAGTGAGGATGAACTTCAAGCAGAACACAATTATGAAGAACCTATTACTGTTGAAGAACCACCTCATCTAGAACCTCTAGAAGAACCTACTAAAACAGATGCACCAGAATCTCAAAGGGAAAATGAAAGGGGGAGGAATGCAACCAAACATCTGAAGTATCATCCAAAAGAACAGATCATAGGAAATCCAAATGATGGTGTGCAAACCAGAAGAGGAAACTCAATACATGAGGCTTTGCATCACAACTTTCTATCCAAAATAGAACCTAAGAAGTTTGATGAAGCCAATAAAGACACTTCATGGATATCAGCTATGCAAGAAGAGCTAAATCAATTTGAAGGGTGCAAAGTCTGGATATTGGTTCCAAGACCAAAGAAACACAAAGTCATAGGGACCAAATGGGTTTTCAGGAATAAGCTGGATGAAAATGGTGTGATCATCAAAAACAAAGCTAGGTTGGTTGCCCAAGGATATAGATAGGAGGAAGGCATAGATTTTGATCAAGTGTTTACTCCTGTGGCAAGATTGGAGGCAATCAGGTTATTCCTGGCATTTGCTGCACACACTGGATTCATAGTCTATCAAATGGATGTAAAGTCAGCATTCCTTAATGGAACAATATTGGAGGAAGTATATGTTGAACAACCCCCAGGTTTTATTGACTCTACTCATCCAAATCATGTTTATCTATTATTAAAAGCATTGTATGGTCTGAAACAGGCACCTAGAGCCTGGTATGAGACATTATCTAGATTTCTTATTGAGAACAAGTTCTCAAGAGGAAAGATAGACAAGACATTGTTTCTTAGGATAGTTAAAGGTCACATTATTCTAGTACAAATATATGTAGATGATATAATATTTGGCTCTACTGATAATAACCTTTGCAAAAGGTTTGCAAACCTTGTGCAAGGGAAATTTGAAATGAGTAGCATGGGTAAGCTTAAATACTTCTTAGGACTCTAAGTGAAACAGTCTGAGGAAGGAATTTTCATTTCTCAGACCAAGTACACAAAAGAAATTATTAAGAAGTTTGGAATGGAAAATTCAAATGTCATGAAGACACCTATGGCAGCAAATATGTCACTGGACAAGGATGAAAAAGGGAAACCTATTGATGAAACCTTGTACAGAGGCATCATTGGCTCATTGCTCTACCTAACTGCTAGCAGGCCAGACATTATGTTCTCAACATGTGTGTGTGCTAGATATCAAGTGAACCCTAAAGAATCTCACTACACTGCTGTCAAAAGAATCCTGAGATATCTGAAGGGCACTCTTAATCTTGGCCTTTGGTATCATAGAAGCAATGATTTTGAACTAATTGTTTTTTCAGATGCTGATTTTGCAGGATGCAAGGAGGATAGAAAAAGTACATCTGGTACATGTCAATTTCTTGGCAAAAGACTAATATCTTGGAGTAGCAGGAAGCAGACCAGTGTGGCTATTTCTACAGCAGAATCTGAGTACATCTCAGCTGGAAATTACTGTGCTCAGCTACTATGGATTCAACACCAACTCCAAGACTATAAAGTTCAGCTAAGTAAATCTCCTCTATTTTGTGATTCAACTAGTGCTATTGCAATAGCTAACAATCCTGTATCTCATAGCAGAAATAAGCACATAGAAATAAGATACCATTTCATGTAGAAAATGGAGATATCTCAATTGAATATGTTCCCACTGACAAACAGGTTGCTGACATATTTACTAAATCCCTGGATGAAACTAAATTCAATAACTTTAAAATTTAATTAGGTATGTTAAAAATGGATTAAAGTGGTTTTGAATTAAATAAATGAAAAATAATGATTGAATCCTATAAGATGAGTGGAGAAGTTATCTGGCGTCGAAAGAAGATACCTGGCATCGAGAGAAATTACCTGGAGTCGAGAGAAGATACCTGGCGTCGAGAAGATACTTGGCGTCAAGAAGATACCTGACGTCGACTGAAGATATATGGAGTCGAGCGATCTCAACGCTTGTGCGAACATAGCTAGGCCGTCTCGACAGGGTCAATTTGAACCATTAGATCAATCTTGTCAAACAAGTTCGGCGCGCGGCTATTCATCTTCTTGAATTAGAACTTCTATAAATAGGGAAGACACTTCGTTAGTGCATATGCCCTAGTTCTCTAAGTTCGAAATTGGCTGCCCTAGAAAATTTCTCCATCAATTCTCTCTCTCTCTTCGATCATCAACAACAATGCCTCCCAAAAGCAGTGAGTATCTCTATGAAGGAAGTGAACTTGTTCGAAATGGATTCCAATCAGCTTCAGTGGAGATCAAATCAACAATCGAATTAATCTACAATGCAGGACTGGAATTTGTGCTGTCTGAATCAACTCTCATCTGGAAACGAGAGGTATTAGAGCTATACTCCAACATAGTAATCGACTCCGTCAATTCAAAGATTAAGACCAGTGTGAATGGTAAGAAGATTAAGATAACTCCTTCTAGACTTGCTAAGGCACTAGAACTGCCTAGGTTAAAAAGGAATGAAGAAGAAGAAGAGGTGTCCTCTGAACAGATTAAATTAGCACAAATCTGGTGCGGAATTGAAACTTCACGAGAAATCACTGGAAGTATTCTGAGAAAAGGAATGAATTTGAAAGGAAAATTGCTAACAGACGTGATATGAAAGGGTTTGTTGTGCAAGACTGGATCACATGACAAAATTTCCAGAAAAATGTTTATTCTACTAACAAGGATTATTCATTCTCTGAGAACAAATTGGGGGAGAGTAGTGTTTGACAGGATAGTTGAATGTATCCAAGTACCCAACATGGGTAGGATATTATCTTTGTATTTAGTAAAAGTCACTCCTGACTCTTTGAATAATAAACTTGGATCAAAGATAAACCACATGAAGAAAATGGATATGAGAATGATAGAGAGATGGGGCAGAGTCTTATCAAATCCTCCTCCAGCAGATCCTTCTCCCAAGCAGAAGAAATCCAAGAAGCAAAAGAAGAAGAAGCTATCTTCAAGTTCTTCAAGTTCATCCAGCTCATCCTCCTCCAAAATGGAGACCACAAGTCTATCTACTCATTTCCGTAATATTCCAGATTTTCAAAATGATCCAGGGAAACTTGACCCTGGAACTCTCAATAATGCTTAATGTAACAAAAGTCCTCAAGCCCTAATTTCCTACAGAACTCAATCTTCAAAGTCTCTGATTCCTTTAGAGATGAAAGATCTCTTCATCGTAAGTGCATGTTTCAAAATTCAAGAGAATTGATCAAGGAGATGATTATTATTCATAAAACTCTATGTGAGTAACAACATGTGTATTACCCTAAGCTACCTTGGTCTTATCAATCCTTAGGTCTACCGCAATCGTATACAATGTAATTATTTCCAAAACCATAGGACTTTTTCTCCAAAATTACGATTCTTGGACAAAATATGTATCGTACTAAATGTACATGTACGGTGTAAAATTCAGATCATTTGGATAAGTCAGATGATGGGGCTCACAGATTTAGGTATAGGATTCACTTTATATACCTTGCACCAAAGCAGGTGCCCAGGGAGTTTTATTGCAGAGACTTTTATGATTCTAAAATAACTCAGGTTAAAATTATAGTGATCCAATAAACGAAGAAACAAGATTAGCCTCCCGTAAATCTTGTGATGAGTTTCCTATATCCAAAAATTTGGACATTTCAAGTGTGTACTTAATCCTTATAGGTGTAAAGTCCTTGAGATTTGTGTATATGGTAAGGTTCTCTACCCTCAAAAATGCCATTTATCGTAATTCTTTTCCAAGGATCGAGTGCCTATTAAGTGGTCTTCTCTAGGCTGGAATTCTCATTCTACATTCGACATCCTTTCTTTGTAATTGTTTTCCGAGGGTGGGAGTGTGCAGTATTAGCTTCTAAGCCAGTCGAAACGCCTAAGATTGCTTTATGTGGTGAGCCCCACTATTGGATTTAACTCCAATCCGGAAGATTTGTGTCAACCTCTCTCGAGGAATGCATACAACTCTTTTTATCTTTGGGTGATCTCCTCGTTTGCATGGATCTCTCGATCACTAGCATACAGATCTTAAATTGAGAAACATATTCGCGACATATGAATTCGAAGCAATTAAATTCAAAGATAAATCGTAGTTTTCCAAAACTAAACTATGAAAAAGAGATTACAAAATAAAACTACTTAAGAATTCATCCGATCAAATGTAATAAAATTAGCTACTCATGATTGAAGAAAAAGAACATTTTATAACTATGAAAAGAGAAGTACAAGTGCGAGTAAAGTAAATCTAAGCTATGAATTGGAATTGCAAAGCATAAAATAAATTTCATAAATAAAATTACACTAATGAAATGCAGAAAAAATACTCTGAAATTGACCCAATCGAAGCAAGGACTGGATCCCTTGACAATGGCAGTAGCTGGGAATTTAAAAGGAGAAAATTCAGAAGTCACACCCCTAGGTCACGCCCGTGACCTAGGGCGTATACAGAGAAAAACTTCCAAAATTACACTTGGAAGCATTCGGGAGAAAATTGTAATTTTCCTCAGTACACGCCCGTGTTCACGCCCATGTCACACCCGTGACATGAGGGCGTGTACTTAGGAAAATTCTTTATATTTGTAGATAATCTTGTGCTCGTTCCGAAATGTGGTGGCACGTCCCGTAACTCTTCCTGAATTGAAAGTTATGATCATTTGAAATTCTGCAACCAGCAAAGTCTTATTCAGTGTTTTTGGAGAGTACACGACCTTGGGTCACACCCATGACTTGATTAGAATAACATTTCTCGCTAGAATGATTTGCACCACAAAAATAACAAATAAGTTGGCGCTTTCGTGCTGCTTCCAAAAGGTTTACCTTATGTTGAAGCTCGACAACTTTTGCGGCCAACTGAGATATCATTAAATTTTTTGGAAAAAGAAAATTAACAACCGTTACTTAATAGAAAGGAATTAAAAAAAACAAAAAGAGAAATGGGGGCGGAGAAAGAGAATGATAAAAGTAATAAAATTTACGCTTTCAAAATATCAACAAAAATTCTCCGGCAACGGCGCCAAAAACTTGATAGAGATTTTATATAATTTTAAAAATAATTCCAACTAACATCCCGATGTAGGCAAGTGTAACTATCGAAAATATAGTATAGGAAGGATGTCGTATTTGTCGGAGGCCTGTTGAGTAATCTTATTCACGTAAATTTATATTATTTTATCAGAAATAAAATAGAGTTATGAAAATAATTAAAAGAAGAGAAACATTTAATCGAGAATCCTTCTTAAGTAAAATACTTCGTAAATCTAGAATTCATTAGAATTGGATTTAGACAAACTTGACCGTGGAGGTTCCCAAAATATGGTAGAGCCTCTCTCGAGAGAACTACCACCTAACCTTAGGTTGATCGATTAAGAGCCCTAAGCTTGCTTTATGCGGTGAGCCCCACTATTGTATTTGACTCTAATCCGGAAGATTTGTGTCACCCTCTCTCGAGGAATGCATACAACTCTTTTTATCTTTCGGTGATCTCCTCATTTGCATGGATCTCTCGATCACTAACATACAGATCTTAGATCGAGAAACATATTCGCGTCATATGAATTCGAAGCAATTAAATTCAAAGATAAATCCTAGTTTTTCAAAACTAAACTATGAAAGAGATTACAAAATAAAACTACTTAAGAATTCATCCGATCAAATGTGATAAAATTAGCTACTCGTGATTGAAGAAAAAGAACATTTTATAACTATGAAAAGATAAGTACAAGTGTGAGTAAAGTAAATCTAAGCTATGAATTGGAATTGCAAAGCATAAAATAAATTTCATAAATAAATTTACACTAATGAAATTCAGAAAAACTACTCTAAAATTGACACAATCGAAGCAAGGACTGGATCCCTTGACAATGGCAGCAGCTGAGAATTTATAAGGAGAAAATTCAGAAGTCACTCCACTAGGTCACGCCCGTGACCTAGGGCGTGTACAGAGAAAAACTTCCAAAATTACACTGGGAAGCATTCGGGAGAAAATTGTAATTTTCCTCAGTACATGCCCGTGTTCTCGCCCATGTCACGCCCATGATATTAGGGTGTGTACTTGGAAAAATTCTCCAGAATTGTAGATAATCTCGTGCTCGTCCCGAAATGTGGTGGCACGTCCCGTAACTTTTCCTGGATTGAAAGTTATGATCATTTGAAATTCTGCAACCAGCATAGTCTTATTCATTGTTTTTGGAGAGTACACGACCTTGGGTCACACCCATGACTTGATTAGAATAACATTCCTCGCTAGAATGATTTGCACCACAAAAATAACAAATAAGTTGGCACTTTCGTGCGGCTTCCAAAAGATTTACCTTATGTTGAAGCTCGACAACTTTTGCGGCCAACTGAGATATCATTATATTTTTTTGGAAAAAAGAAAATTAACAACCGTTACTTAATAGAAAGAAATTAAAAAAAACAAAAAGAGAAATGGGGGCGGAGAAAGAGAATGATAAAAGTAATAAAATTTACGCTTTCAAAATATCAACAAAAATTCCCCGGCAATGACGCCAAAAACTTGATAGAGATTTTATATAGCTTTAAAAATAATTCCAACTAACATCCCGATTTAGGCAAGTGTACCTATCGAAAATATAGTATAGGAAGGATGTCGTATTTTCCCGAGGCATGTTGAGTAATCTTACTCACATAAATTAATATTACTTTATCAGAAATAAAATAAAGTTTTGAAAATAATTAAAAGAAGAGAAACATTTGATCGAGAATACATCTTAAGTAAAATACTGATGGCGCAAATCTCACACACCGCTATAGGCAGTAGCTCGACTGCGACACAAAATGGCAGTGTACCAATCGTTCAAGTAATATAAAATGAGGAGTAATCCCCGAGTATCGAATCTCAAAGGAACACAGTAAGATGGAGTTTATTATCGAGGAAGGACTTGAGATTGAAGTCCTATCGAGCGGATGGATGCGGAAACGGGGATTTTTAGATTGTGGAAAATAAAGAGAAAATGCTACGACTACTCCTATGCAATGCCGCTATGCAATGCTTCGCTTGGCGAAATGGAGACTAGGCAGGCCTTGAGCGCGCTGCGTCGCAAGGGCGGATGAACGAGTAGGCAGACAGAATCGAACTATGCAGGCCTTGAGCGCGCTGCTTCGAAGGCCGAGTGGATTACACGGGCTGCGATGCCATGCTTCGGTAGGTGGATGGATGAGTAGGCTAACAGAGTGAGGGTCGTAAGCAACTCTTCAACAAGCACGCCACTAGCAATTGCTAGTGCGGCGACGAACGTGACGGCGGGATGGAGGATGGAATGGGGCGCACCTCAAGCAACTCAAACAACAAACATTTCACATAGACATGAAATATATAGAAATACAAACTAGTTTTAAGTGCAACTTCATCTTAATACATAGATCTAACTACGTACACATCAATAAGAGAAGAATAAGGCAAGAAATCGACCGAATCCGAAGTCTCGTTGTAGATTCACGGTTGAAATCGCCGGGTTGTCAATCCGCGTCCAAGCTCGGTCAGCAACTACGTCCGGGGTAGAGAAAGCTGTCATTACTCTCCAATGAGCCCGTCTTCTTCGTGTCACGATCCGGTAGAAGTTGCAAACTTCCTCTTGCTTGATGGTGATGGAGGCTAGGTCTTCCCTTGGAGTGCTAGGATGAAGGAGGAGGACGAGAGGAAGCTCCAGCTCAAGATTGGCGTGAAGAATAAGCCCGGAGCACCTCTATATGGTGGGCGGCGATGGAAGGGCGAAAAACCTGCGGAAGGGGCAAAAACGGCGGAGCTGGGCGGAAGAAATGCGTCGATCCCGACCTAATTCGCGAGCAGGTCAATATATAGGCGCTGGAATAAACAGTGCGCACGGTCATTGGCGCACGACCAGTGGTCGTGCGCACTAGCATCCTGTGATCTTGTGCCTGCCTGGACGGAGCCTGCAAGGTAAGAAAATTATAAAATACAATGTTCGCACGACCAATGGCGCACGACCAGTGGTCGTGCGTGCTATCGTAAGTGGTCGTGCGATAAGGAATACAGAACTCAGATTTCAGGGGTTAAGTGCGCACGATCAGTGGCGCACGACCAGTGGTCGTGCACAATAGAACCAGTGATCGTGCGCTGTGTTCCAGTACAGAATTGTACCGGAAACACCTGCACGACACCTGTTCCAGCACAACCACGAATCCAGCCACTAAAAGTGGCACTTAACAATGCATAGCAACTACTAAAGGAGAATAACACGAAATAACACCGAAAATGGGCCTAGAGGTGCACTTAGCATGAAGTATCAAATATAAGTGAAAACATGTCTAAAGTGAAGTGCAAAGACTAGAAAATCGGCCTAGATGAGTCCATAAATGTGTATATATTTGGGACTCATCACACCCCCAGACTTAACTATTTGCGCGTCCCGAGCAAACAAATTCTAAGCGAACGGGGAAAGAAAAGTAGATGGCTTAAAATTACAATACAGAGTACCATGAGAAGTCGCATGCTCACGTGCATAAGAAAAATAGTAGAGAAGATTTCTCATTATACACAAACAGTTTATATATTTCTAAAAGAGTAAAAGCATATTACAACCACTCAAAATGGTGAACTACGGTGAATCATCCGGTCATGCATACGGAGAAAGTAAACTAAGCGCTGAGATGAGCATTGCTCAAGATTGGGGTGCCGGACAAACTCCACCGAAATCCATCGGTGTCGGCAACCATAGGCTCGCCCGGTCACATTCTCTCCACGACACTAGATTGGTTCATAGCGTGAGTCGGTAGGACTTTAGGCAAGAGATGGGGCTTGGGTTACGGTGAGGTAAACAAAGATAAACCTGGAGGCTACGCACTCCTAACCCAACATGAGCACAAGATAGAGCTACCTGCACGACGATAATAAACAAATGCACCACACCCCCAGACTTGGACTTTTACAACATAGGTGTGTGCAACGCCCACTCCCAATACCAAAATTTCAAAATTTTCAATTCAACTTTTTCATAACAATCCCCCTTTTTTTTTCTTTTCGTTCTCTTCTTCATTCTTCTTTTTCTTTCTTTTCTTTTTCAGCAAAAATATCAATGAATACACCCACAATTTTAACTATAATTTAAAGCTCAAATTTGGATGTGCGACTAGGTTAAGCTTTTAAGCTTTTGGTGCGATAAAAGTGGGGCTGAATCAAGAGGAAGGGGTAGGCACAAAGGGGCTAGCAAGGGTAGATGATAGGCATGAAATAAAAGCTCAATAGGGCCAAAATAATGGCCTACGTCATTCTCACGCACTAGAACTATCCTATGTCAATGCTTCAAGAATCGCTTGGGGCAAGTTCTAGTCACCGAGAAAGATTTTCCTTTCTCCCGACTCAAGCAATACGAGTCTAGCGATCATTTACACACATCCCTACGCTACCGTTTGATTCCACCGGATTCACCATTTGAGTGGAGTAAACAACATTTACACTAATAGAAAAAAAATATAAAACTATAAGTATAAAGAGAAGTCTAATCTACACAAATTTCTATGCAACCGAGCACTCGACTACGAGCACTACTGGAGTCAACATTTTACTCTGCTACATAGTCCTAAGCCATCACCTAGACTTTCCCAAATAAGCAGGAAAATTAAATTCACAACAGAGCAGGCAAACAGATGAGTACGCGCTCAAGTGGGTGCTGTGGTGTGCAATGAAGATAAACAATACTAAATAAATGAAATAGAAATACTTCTAGCATGCAATGCAATAGTGCACGTGCGTGGGCACACAGAACTACTCTCCCCCAGACTTAAACTAGACAATACACACAATATATATCTATGAAATTCAGAAAAGAGCTAGGGGAAGAGAGTACCCAATGCTCAGAAATGAGCATACCAAAAGATTGGTGTGTAAGCTAAAATGAAGCTACAACATCCGCCATCCAGAAGAAGGATACCTGCAGGGGTCAGCTCCGCAGAAACAAAAGAAAATAGAAAACTGAGAAAAAAAATACTACAAACTAAACATGATTAGATGAAATAAAAATGCAGAAAAGAAAGATAACTACTGGGGTTATTGTCATCCCAACACGACTTATTCAAAAACTAAAGGTTCTAGCTAATGGGCGTATGAAAAAGGAAATGGACAGGTAATTGTTCTAATATGCGTGTCAGTAACGGGTACCGATACGGCGATAGAACAGTCACGCCTCTACCCGAATATAGATAAAACCTGCCCATCACAGGTAGAGGGAAAAAAAGTAAGAAGAGGAGGAGGCCTGGTCCTCACTCATCTCACCAAAACTATCCTTGCCCAGCAAGGTATCATCTCCAGGGAGGCAGCAGGAGGAGAAGGAAATGAATGAGGCTTCCTCTATGGAGGAGGTGTCAACCTCCTCACATATAAAGATACACTCATCATTGACTTGAGCATCATGCTCCAAGTCCTCCTGATGTACCTGTGAAGACTCTACCTGCACAGGCTCAGATGAAGAAGGGGGGTCAGGAAAAAAAAGAGAAGAATGACATAAATAATCAAAAATCGGGGGAATGGTCCCGGTCTCACTCCCATCAGGTTGGGAAGTAAAATAATGTTCGCATTGTCATCAATGCTACAAGATTCGGTGGGATCAACGGTTGCCAGGCTTGGGATTTGGACTTCCTCCACCGGTGCTGAGGAAAACTCCTCTTCACCTTGGAGGTTGTCCTCCTCCATAGGAGTAGGCAAAATAATAAGATCAACCGCCTCCTCTTGTGACACATCATCGACAATGTCATCAGAGACGAATGTAGTATGCACAACAGGGGGAAGAATAGTGCTCGGATAAAAGTCGAGCACCGATTCCTCACAAAGAATCGAATCCACTAGAGATGGTGGATGCACATGGAGAATAGGCTCAGCAATGTCGGTGCATAGATCAGCCGCACATCCGGTGACCGTGTCCATGCCATACCCTTCAAGATGTGAAGGTGACAAAGACACATAACCGGATGTTGAAGGTGTGCCGCCAGAGTTAGGAGTTGGGACGATCCGGATATCCGGCTCTTCATCCTCGTCCAATTGGCGAAGATAAGCAGCATAATCCTTCAAGGCATGATCTGTGCTCCGACAAAACTGGCACTGCCTAGCGGGCTTCTTTGGCACAGCGGGTGCTGAAGCCGAAAAGAAGTATGACGGTAAAGGCTCAGCAGAGTAGCCATAAGACTTACGCGCACCATGTGGAGTACCTGACGAAGTCGGTGCTCCATATGCTGGGCTATAAGAATTATGCCTACTATTCTCCGTAGGGCATTCATCACTAGAGTGGGCGGTAGCTCCACACCAACGGCAACGGATATTAAGATGTGCCCACATAGTGCGAAGATAAAACGATTCAAAACGAAGGACACTATTGTGCGAAATACCACACCTAACAAAAATTACTAAAGCAACCTAATTAAAACAGGAAAATAAAATAAAAAGAAATAAACAAAGAAATGCAATTTACAAATGGAAGGGCTTCTCTCTCAGGTTCTCCCTCTCCAGAAAACTCACACGACTGTGTTTCCCGGCAACGGCGCCAAAAACTTGATGGCGCAAATCTCACACACTGCTATAGGCGATAGCTCGACTGCGACACGAAACGGCAGTGTACCGATCGTTCAAGTAATATAAAACGAGGAGTAATCCCGGAGTATCGAATCTCAAAGGAACACAGTAAGGTGGAGTTTATTATCGAGGAAGGACTTGGGATTGAAGTCCTTTCGAGCGGATGGATGCGGAAACGGGGATTTTTAGATTGTGGAAAATAAAGAGAAAATGCTATGACTACTCCTATGCAATGCTTCGCTTGGCGGAATGGAGACTAGGCAGGCCTTGAGCGCGCTGCGTCGCAAGGGCGGATGGACGAGTAGGCAGACGGAATTGAACTATGCAGGCCTTGAGCGCGCTGCTTCGAAGGGCGAGTGGATTACACGGGCCGCGATGCCACGCTTCGGTAGGCGGATGGACGAGTAGGCTAACAGAGTGAGGTCGTAAGCACCTCTTCAACAAGCACGCCACTAGCAATTGCTAGTGCGGCGACGAACGTGACGGCGGGATGGAGGATGGAATGGGGCGCACCTCAAGCAACTCAAACAACAAACATTTCACATAGACATGAAATATATAGAAATACAAACTAGTTTTAAGTGCAACTTCATCTTAATACATAGATCTAACTACATACACATCAATAAGAGAAGAATAAGGCAAGAAATCGACCGAATCCGAAGTCTCATTATAGATTCACGGTTGGAATCGCCGGGTTGTCAATCCGTGTCCAAGCTCGGTCCGCAACTACGTCCGGGGTAGAGAAAGCTGTCACTACTCTCCAATGAGCCCGTCTTCTTCGTGTCACGATCCGGTAGAAGTTGCAAACTTCCTCTTGCTTGATGGTGATGGCGGCTAGGTCTTCCCTTGGAGTGCTAGGATGAAGGAGGAGGCCGAGAGGAAGCTCCGGCTCAATATTGGCGTGAAGAACAAGCCCGGAGCACCTCCATATGGTGGGAGGCGATGGAGGGGCGAAAAACTTGCGGAAGGGGCGAAAACGGCGGAGCTGGGCGGAAGAAAAACGTCGATCCCGACCTAATTCGCGAGCAGGTCAATATATAGGCGCTGGAATAAACAGTGCGCACGGTCATTGGCGCACGACCAGTGGTCGTGCGCACTAGCATCCTGTGATCGTGCGCTTGCCTGGACGGAGCCTGCAAGGTAAGAAAATTATAAAATACAATGTTCGCACGACCAATGGCACACGACCAGTGGTCGTGCGCGCTATCGTAAGTGGTCGTGCGATAAGGAAGATAGAACTCAGATTTCAAGGGTTAAGTGCGCACGATCAGTGGCGCACGACCAGTGGTCGTGCACAATAGAACCAGTGATCGTGCGCTGTGTTCCTGTACAGAATTGTGCCGGAAACACCTGCACGACACCTGTTCCAGCACAACCACGAATCCAGCCACTGAAAGTGGCACTTAACAATGCATAGCAACTACTAAAGGAGAATAACACGAAATAACACCGAAAACGGGCCTAGAGGTGCACTTAGCATGGAGTATCAAATATAAGTGAAAACATGTCTAAAGTGAAGTGCAAAGACTAGAAAATCGGCCTAGATGAGTCCATAAATGTGTATATATTTGGGACTCATCATACCCCCAGACTTATCTGTTTGCGTTTCCCGAGCAAACAAATTCTAAGCGAACTGGGAAAGAAAAATAGATGGTTTAAAATTACAATACAGAGTACCATGCGAAGTCGCATGCTCACGTGCATAAGAAAAATAGTAGAGAAGATTTCTCATTATACACAAACAATTTATATATTTCTAAAAGAGTAAAAGCATATTACAACCACTCAAAATGGTGAACTACGGTGAATCATCCGGTCATGCATACGGAGAAAGTAAACTAAGCGCTGAGATGAGCATTGCTCAAGATTGGGGTGCCGGACAAACTCCACCGAAATCCATCGGTGTCGGCGACCATAGGCTCGCCCGGTCACATTCTCTCCATGACACTAGATTGGTTCATAGCGTGAGTCGGTAGGACTTTAGGCAAGAGATGGGGCTTGGGTTACGGTGAGGTAAAAAAAGATAAACCTGGAGGCTACGCACACCTAACCCAACATGAGCACAAGATAGAGCTACCTGCACGACGATAATAAACAAATGCACCACACCCCCAGACTTGGACTTTTACAACATAGGTGTGTGCAACGCCCACTCCCAATACCAAAATTTCAAAATTTTCAATTCAACTTTTTCATAACAATCCCCTTTTTTTTTCTCTTCTTCATTCTTCTTTTTCTTTTTCAGCAAAAATATCAATGAATACACCCACAATTTCCACTATAGAAATTACCACATCAACACCCCCCAAAATGTAAACATAACTATAATTTAAAGCTCAAATTTGGATGTGCGACTAGGTTAAGCTTTTAAGCTTTTGGTGCCATAAAAGTGGGGTTGAATCAAGAGTAAGGGGTAGGCACAAAGGGGCTAGCAAGGGTAGATGATAGGCATGAAATAAAAAGCTCAACCGGGCCAAAATAATGGCCTACGTCATTCTCACGCACTAGAACTATCCTATGTCAATGCTTCAAGAATCGCATGGGGCAAGTTCTAGTCACCGAGAAAGATTTTCCTTTCTCCCGACTCAAGCAATACGAGTCTAGCGATCGTTTACACACATCCCTACGCTACCGTTTGATTCCACCGGATTCACCATTTGAGTGGAGTAAATAACATTTACAATAATAGAAAAAAATATAAAACTATAAGTATAAAGAGAAGTCTAATCTACACAAATTTCTATGCAACCGAGCACTCGACTAGGAGCACTACTTGAGTCAACATTTTACTCTGCTACATAGTCCTAAGCCATCACCTAGACTTTCCTAAATAAGCAGGAAAATTAAATTCACAACAGAGCAGGCAAACAGATGAGTACGCGCTCAAGTGGGTGTTGTGGTGTGCAATGAAGATAAACAATACTAAATAAATGAAATAGAAATACTTCTAGCATGCAATGTAATAGTGCACGTGCGTGGGCACACAGAACTACTCTCCCCAGACTTAAACTAGACAATACACATAATATATATCTATGAAATTCAGAAAAGAGCTAGGGGAAGAGAGTACCCAATGCTCAGAAATGAGCATATCAGAAGATTGGTGTGTAAGCTAAAATGAAGCTACAACATCTGCCATCTAGAAGAAGGATACCTGCAGGGGTCAGCTCCGCAGAAACAAAAGAAAATAGAAAACTGAGAAAAAAAATACTACAAACTAAACATGATTAGATGAAATAAAAATGCAGAAAAGAAAGATAACTACTGGGGTTATTGTCATCCCAGCACGACTTATTCAAAAACTAAAGGTTCTAGCTAATGGGCGTATGAAAAAGGAAATGGACAGGTAATTGTTCTAATATGCGTGTCGGTAATGGGTACCGATATGGCGATAGAACAGTTACGCCTCTACCCGAATATAGATAAAACCCACCCATCACAGGTAGAGGGAAAAAAATGTTGGAACAACCCTTTTACTGTTTTGGGCTAGGATCACTATGTACTGATTAGGATCAGTTGACCCCATTGTATAGTTTAAGGGTCAAGTCTGTAGGCTGATAAATTAGCTAGAACTTAAGATTAAATCTAAGGTTCCCAGCGCTCAACAAATGGCTTGCAGCGTTCGACGAATGGCAAGTGGCGTTCGACGAATGTCTAGCATCGTTCGACAAATTGTTCTCAGAAAACATAAATATTACAGCCAGTTCCAGCACTCGACATTCTCTGATCAGTGTTCGACAAATGGCTAGCAGTGCTCGACAGATGGCTCCCAGCGTTCGACAGTTTTTACTCACAGCGCTCGACAGTTTTCCAGCCAGCGTTCGACATATTCTGGACAGCGCTCGACAGATTATAGCCAGCGTTCGACAGATCATTTATTGAAGCCCAGATTTGTTATCAACTATATTCTATCTATCCTAACAGCAAAACGACGAATATAACAGATCTATTTAATATCCTTTGGATGTATCCTGACAGATAAGGAAGGATATTAAACTGAGTTAATATATTCCCTTCTTTCCTTTTTCCAAGGCAGCAATAGCCGTTGACATTTAATGAAAAGGAATCTTTTCACAGTCAAAAATAAAAAGGACCTGCCAAAAATCATTTGAGTGGACAGAATTCAAACATTGTTCCATTACAGAATAAATATATATATATATATATATATATATAGAAAAAGAAGAAGAAGCATATAGAGAAAAAGAGACATCTCAGAAAGCATTTTTTCTTCACCTTCTTCTACAAGCAGCACAAAAACTTCTGAGAACATCATCCTCAAGAGCATTCACTCAGAATCTGCTGCAAATTCAGATCTTCTAAAAAGAGCAACAAGCAATCTGAAGAACCTGTTCTTCCAGATCAATCTGCTATAGGAGATCTTAGTTTTCAAGAGAAAGCTCCTTCATCTTTTGTTAAATACTTCAATCTGACAGGGGGAGCTTTATAACAACATCCACTAGAGTCTTCTCTCAGCATCTTGACAGAGAAGAACACTATAAACTCTTTCTTACCTCTCTTGTACAGGGTTATAACTCCCTTCAAAAGTTAACTCTCGGTGACAGCGTACCTTAGCAAAAACCTACAGTTTGGTTAGAGCACCTTATCAACAGCTCACCTGGTGTGAGGGCACCTTATCAACAACCTCCTAGTGGATTCCTACCAAATGTGGTAGAAGAGTAGACGTACCCAGATTTATTGGGGAACTACTATAGCTCCTTGTGTCTTCTGTGTTTGATTATTTTCTGTGCTTGTGCTGTTTGTTTTGTGATTACATTTACTTAATCTTTCTGTTTATATAATTCTCACACTGCTTACACTTATATATAATACTATTTTAATTCCGCTATAAAAACTAAGGAAAAGTTTTAATACTCTATTTACCCCCCTCTAGAGTAACTTAAGATCTAACCTCCACTTTCAATTGGTATCAGAGGAGGGTTGATTCTTTTCAGACTAACATCTGAATCACAAAGATCAACCAGATCTTAATTTGTCTAAGAGCTTCTTTATTTAAGAATTTTATATCATTCAAAACTCATGGCACAAAACAAGGAATATTCTAGCACAAGACCTCCTATGTGCAACCTCAATAAGTTTGCACTATGGAAAGCAAGGATTAGGCTTTATATGAACTCTATTGATGAGGAGATTTTTAATGTTATTCTTACAGGACCTCTAGCACCTACAACAACAACCAGCACTACTGCAACAACAGACAACACTGCTGTTCCACCTCCTGAGTGGACTGAGGCTCAGAAGAAGCAGAGAAATGCAGATGCAAAGGCCATGAACATTCTTTCCCTAACTATGTCAGATGACATATTCCAGAAAGTAGTTGAGTGCACCTCAGCAAAAGAAATCTGGGAATCTCTCAACAACATGGTGGCAGGTTCAGCAGATGAAAGGAAAGATAGAAGATCTCACCTGATCTCTCAATATGAGAACTTCAAGAAGGGAGAATCAGAAAATGTTGCTGATATGTACAATAGGCTCAGCCTCATAATAAATGAGCTGAAGTCTCTGGACAAAGTGATCTCACTCACAGAGATCAATGACAAAATTCTTATGTGCTTTCCCAGCACATGGGACTCCAGAATGTGGCCAATCAAAGAAGCCAGAAGCCTAAATGAGATCACCACTGAAGCCTTGTTGGGCAAGCTCAAATCTTATGAGCAGCTCATCAAAAGTAAGGAAACTGAAGAATCCACTTCATCCCCAGCACTCAAGAAAGAGAGAAGCATAGCCTTCAAGGCTGCAGAAGAAGAAGGACCAACTCCTACCAAAGAGGAGTTGATGAGCTTCATAGCCAAAAGATTCTATAATATGGCTAAGAAAGATTTCAAGAAGAAGTCATCCAGAAGCTATGACAAGCCAAGGTATGACAAAAATCACTCTAATGAAATTATATGTTTTGGTTGCAGGAAGCCAGGACATATTCCTCCTAAGTGTCCAGAGAATCAAAACAAAAAGGACAGAAAGGAGAGAATAAGAGAAAAGGAAGAAAGGAAAGGATCTAGCAAATCTTCCTCCCACTCACACAAAAAGAAGGGAAGAGGATTTGTAGCAACATCCTGTAGTGAAGCAGAATCTGAATCAGAATCTTCATCTGGTTCTTCTGATGAAGAAGAAATAAAAGAGAATAGCCAATGTCTACTGGCAATTTATGACTCAGACTGTGAGTCACAATCTGAATCTTCATCAGGCTCCAGTGATGATGAAGAAGAAAAGAACTTCTGCATGATGGCAATCAATGCCTCAGCCAGCAAATCTGATGACGAAAATTCAGAATCAGAAGAAGAAAATGATGCAGATCAGGTAATGTCTGATGTTGATTTTACTTCAGATGAATTCAAGGCTGAATTCAAAGTCCTTTGCTCAGACTTACTCAACTTTGATAAAGAAATAATCTCACTCAGATGTAAGTTAGCTGAAATGAAAAAGATGAGTGAAGAAAATGCAAATCTTAAGAAAGATTTGGCTGCCTCCAGAGAACACATTGTTCTCATTGAGAATAAACTTTCTGAGGCCAAGAAATTTGAAGAATCCCTAAATGGGAGAAGTATCAAACTGATGGACATCACAAGCACAGTCAATGCTAGACTTAATAATAGCAAACTGGGCTTGGGTGCCTCATCAAGTGAGTCATCTCTGATTAAGAGAAATATCCTCTCCTCACCTATAAAATTTATTTCTGCTAAAAGTAAAGAAGCTGCAAAAAGAGATAAAGATATTTCAAGCAAGTCTGTTAAGGATAAAAGAATTCAACAGAATTCGTCGAACGGAGATCGACAAAAAGATTCAAATTTGTCGAACGGAGCTCGACGAAGTCTGAAAACAGATTTTCAGTATAGTCATCAGATGAACAATAGTCGACCAATTTATCCAAATTTGTCGAACAAATACTATACAGAAAATACTAGAAATCTTAATTCCAAACAAACTAAAAATCCTTTCACTGAATGGATAATACCTCCAAGGAGATATCATCCACAAGGCTATAAGGACCAGCCTGAAATGTCATTTATTTCTGAATTTTGTGGTAACACAAAAGGACCCAAGGTAGTCTGGGTCAAAAACAACTAGTTTATGTTTTTGTCTTTGCAGGTACACAGCCATCCAAGATTAAATCAAAAATGGTACTTGGGCAGTGGCTGCTCAAAGCACATGACAGGAAACAAGGCCAATCTGAAAAATTACAAGGCACCGCTTGGACCCAATGTGATCTTTGGAGACTCCATCCATGGTCAAACCAAAGGCCTTGGTCAAATCAAGGTTGGAGCAGTAACATTCAAGGAAGTCACCTATGTGAAGGGTCAGAAGCACAACCTCATCAGCATAAGTCAGTTATGTGATGAAGGTTATCAGGTAACCTTTAATAAATCAGAATGCATTATCAAGTCATCTGATAATGTCATTGTTTTATCAGGTATTAGACAGGGTAACATATATTTAGTAAATTTCAATTCCTCTAAATCAGAAATTTGCCTGTTTAATGAGCTAAGCAAACCTAGTGAACTATGGCATAAAAGATTAGAGCATGTAAATCTTAGAACAATTGCCAAACTATCTAAAGATAATCTTGTTAGAGGTCTACCATCAGGATCATATAAGAAAGAATGTTTATGTGCATGCCAGCTAGGTAAGCAAACCAAAAACAGTTTTAAATCCTTATCTAAAAGTGATTCACCTAGAATCTTATTTTTGCTACATATGGACCTTTTTGGACCTATAACAATAAAGAGTTTAGGAGGGAAGTCTTACACTCTAGTTATTCTAGAGGAATTCTCTAGATTCACTTGGGTATTCTTTTTGAGAGAAAAGTCAGATAACTTTAAAGTTCTTACAGACTTTCTTAAGAGCATACAGATTGAATACTCTACTGTAGTTGCATTGATCAGAAGTGATCATGGCACTGAGTTTGAGTCTCTTCTTATGCAAGAATTCTGTGAGAAGGAAGGTATCAGGCATTGCTTCTCAGCTCCTAGAACTCCTCAACAGAATGGGGTAGTTGAAAGGAAAAATAGAACCCTAATTGAATCAGCAAGAACATTGCTTGCAGATGCTAATTTGCCACTATCCTTTTGGGCAGAAGCTGTTAGCACAACAAACTATGTTCTGAATAGAAGCTTGATACACAAACTTAATGATAAAACTCCTTATGAATTACTTAAATGGAAGAAACCTAAAGTTGACTATTTCAGAACTTTTGGTTGTAAATGTTTTGTTCATAACAATGATAAGCAATATCTTAGAAAATTTGAACCAAAATCTGAAGAAGGAATTTTCTTAGGATATTCAATAGTTAGCAAAGCATATAGGGTATTTAACAAATCCTCTCTTAAGATAAAAGAATCCATGCATGTTTCCTTTGATGAAACTAACATGTATTACAAGGAGAAGAACTCTTCTACCAAGAATGCTTTGCAGGTACCAGCTCTATGTGAAGAGCTTAATGAACTAAATCTACAGTCAGGAGATTCAATGCAACCATTAGCTCAAAACCTTGAAGATTGTGAAGAAGAAGATCATCCAGATCTTGTTGATTATCAGAATCAAGCAACAACAGAACATCCTCCACAGGATACAATTACTGAACAAAATCCCCAAATAAATACCACTGCAGAATTAATTCCAACTGTTGATCACATCACAGTTAGAGATCACCCAACTTCACAAGTGATTGGTGATATTTCAGCAGGTGTTCAGATAAGACATTAACTACATCAAAATCAGATGCATACTTGCTTTCTATCACAAGTTGAACCTCAAACCATAAAAGATGCAGAACAAGATCCAAATTGGATTCTTGCAATGCAAGAGGAACTCAACCAGTTTGAAAGAAACAAAGTTTGGGATTTGGTTCCAAGACCAAGAGGCCATCCAGTCATTGGCACCAAGTGGGTCTTCAGGAACAAACTTGATGATCAAGGAAATATTGTGAGAAATAAAGCAAGGCTAGTAGCTCAAGGATATTCACAGGAAGAAGGCATAGACTATGATCAAACATTTGCTTTTGTGGCAAGACTTGAAGCAATCAGAATATTTTTAGCATTTGCTGCATACAAATAATTTAATGTATATCAAATGGATGTAAAAAAGTGCATTCCTAAATGGAGATATCAAGGAAGAAGTCTATGTGGAACAACCACCAGGTTTCATCTCTCCAACTCACTCTTCTTATGTATTCAAGCTTAATAAAGCTCTCTATGGTCTCAAACAAGCTCCCAGGGCATGGTATGAGACCTTAGCTAATTTTCTATTGGAAAACAAGTTCTGTAGAGGCTTAGTAGACAAAACCTTATTTTTCAGAATACATAAAAATCAAACATTGCTAGTTCAAATATATGTAGATGATATTATTTTTGGCTCTACTGATTCAAATTTATGCAAAAAGTTCTCTAAACTTATGCAATCTAAATTTGAAATGAGTAGCATGGGTGAATTATCATACTTCCTTGGTCTACAAGTGAAGCAAACCTCATCAGGAATTTTCATTTCACAATCCAAATATGCTAAGGAATTAGTAAAAAGGTTTGGAATATCTGATTCCTCTCCCATGAAAACACCCATGGCTTCTAATGCTGTCATTAATGCTGATGAATCAGGGAAACCTGTTGATCAGAAGATGTATAGAGCAATTGTTGGCTCATTACTCTATTTGACAGCTAGTAGGCCTGATATAATGTTTGCTACTTGTATTTGTGCTAGGTTTCAAGTTAACCCTAAAGAATCTCATCTATATTTATTAAAAAGAATTTTAAGATATATAAAGGGCTGTCCTAATCTAGGTCTCTGGTATCCAACAACATCTGAATTTGAATTAACTGGATTCTCAGACTCAGATTATGCTGGATGCAGAGTAGACAGAAAAAGCACATCAGGAACTTGTCAGTTTCTTGGTGATAGGCTTGTGTCTTAGTTTTGTAAGAAGCAGACATTTGTGTCCACATCAATAGCTGAGGCAGAATACATTGCTGCAGGCAGTTGCTGTTCACAGATACTGTGGATACAAAATCAACTTCTAGACTATGGTATCAACTTAAATCAATCAATTATATTTTGTGACAATACTAGTGCAATATCTATAGCACAAAATCCAGTTCTCCATAGTAGGACTAAACACATAGAAATAAGGCACCACTTTATCAGAGATAATGTGGATAAAAATAAAATTTGCCTACAGTTCATCTCCATTGATTTACAAAGAGCAGATATTTTCACCAAACCCTTGGATGAAAAGAAACATATCTTTTTTATGAATCAACTGGGAATGATAGATGGAGACTCAATTTGTTGAAAATTATATTTTCTATCTTATCCAAAATTTTTGTCGAACGAAGAACGACAAAATTTTTTATTCGTCGAACGATGGTCGACAAAAACCTACATCTTCAGAGTCAGTGAAGAAAATCTCGTTTGTCGAACGGCGGTCGACGAAAAAGATTTTTTTTTTTCTAACACTGTCCGACAAAATTTTAAAGTCGGTTCGACTTCAGATTTAATTAGGTTTTGCCGAACAGCGCTCCTCGAATTCTCCTCCCTATTTTCTCGACTATATAACACTTATTTTATCTTATTCTAAGCTTTGCGCCTACAGAAATCGTCTTTCCCTCCAGTTCCTCTCTGCACTTGATCTCCAACTTTCTTTGCAGGAACAATGGCGATTCCTCAGGCCTCTCTGCACCTAACGAAGTTTGACGCAGGTTTTGACATTGACATGGACTCGTTTGCACAGTCAGACCGAATCATCAAGGATATTCTTCAAACGCTGGATGAACAACAACTAAGGAAGTTTCTAAGCACCAGACAGAAGATAGCTGTTGCAGAGATAAAAGAATGGGTTTTCACTGCAAAACCAGTCGATGAAAGCTTGTCGGGAACAATCTCAGGTCATCATGTCTCTCTCTCTCCCACCATCCTTTCTGAAATATTTGGTCTTGAAAATGGTGAAGATGAGTTAGAAATAAGCTCAAATGAATTTGATGAAGCTTTAGTCAAAATGGGCCATTTGACTGGAAACCCTAGCCACATTCTGAAAAAGAATCTGTCTCAGGACTACAAGTTCTTAACAGATATTGTTGGAAAAGTCTTGCTGAGCAAGACTTCTGGGCATGACTATATCAGTAGGCACCAATTTCTGTTAATGGTGGCCTTAATGGAGAAGAAGAAAGTCAACTGGGGATCAATTCTTTTTGACCTAATTAAAAAGAAAAACTCTACAGAGAATGTATGCTTTGGAAGAATTTTAGGAATTTTTCTGCAGGAAAGACATCCAGAGCTTCTGGTGTCACCAAAAGTAACAATAAATGCCAGCAAGAGGCTGACCTCAGCACTCTTTGCCAAATGGGATAGAGTAATTCCCAAGAAGAATATAGGAGCTGAGGCCTCCAGAAAAAGGAAAGCTTCTGAGGACACAAGGACTGATCAAGTCACTCCATCTACCCTTCTAGAAGATCCTTCCTCAGTTCCTCCTTCCTCTCATATCCTCTCTCCACCTGCTCACCAATCTCCTGCACATTCTCATTCTTCATCCCCTCCTTCAACTGCAATATCACCCATCAATGATATTCCACTCTCAACTGCCCACATCAGTGATGCTCCACCTCCACACCTATCTTCAGAACCACTACTTACCACACCTCCCTCTCCAATACACAATGAATATCATTCACCTATTCATTCTCCTAGTCCAATCCATCTAGACATTCACACACATACCACCAACATCAGCAATATCATTCCTCCAATATCATCTCCATCCACTTCACAACCATCCACTAGCCATCCACCAGATTATCCATCCCTCAACCTCTCCTCTATTGCTGATCAAGTTTTTAATCTTATCCTTCCTAAAATGAGCCAGCTCCTGGATGCAAAACTTGCTCCAGTTCTTCAGGCACTTTCTATTTTATCTGCTAAGTTAGCTTCTTTTCCCTCCTCCACTGCTGTCCCTTCTACTAGGGGCCTAGATTCAGGCTATCCTGAAGCTAGGCAGGGGGAGATATCCTATGAAGAAGCTCCAGAAACAGAAGAAACTCCAGAAGAAGATACATAAGTTACAATTTTTGATACAGATATAATTGATTCAGATACACAAGTTATAGAAGAAATAAATAATATATGCATTCATCCATCTTGTGATCTATATAGCTTATTATCAAAATTTGATGTCACATATACTTCAAGGGTATCACCAAAGGTATACATAGAGGATCTATCAAAGGCTCTGATTTGCCTTCCTCAGAAAACTCATTCTGATATCATACAAAAGTACATATCCTCTATTCCTTCATCCACTGTTCAAGACATTCAAATAAAGGATCATTCTGCAGAATATGAAGATGATCTTGCAGAATTCCTTGATGATACAATAGCCCCACAAATTACTTCTTCACCTCCAATTTCTGTATGGAATGAAGAACCAATGCCAAGCTTTGATGAAATCTGGACAGAAGCAGATGCAGAGTTTGACAAAGCTGAAGAAGAAAGATTAAAGGCTCGTGAAGCAATCAAGAGAATTGATGATCTATACAATAAGCCAATCCCATCTTCTGACTCAAATGATGATGATGACAACAGTGATTTTGATGATACACTTTCAAAGAAAAGAAAGAAAAGAACAGCTAAGTCAAAGGCTGCTCCCAAGCCCCCAAATCCAAATAATGACATTCCTCTGTACATTTTGTATAATGTTCCTCTTGATGAGAAAACTCCTCACTGGATGAAGTTCTCCAGAAATGAGAACAATAGGAGGAAGAAATTCAAGAAAACTGGTTACATCCCTGACAAACCAGTCAAGCACAATCATCCTCCTCCTCCTCCTCCTCCAGCAGTTGGTGCAACAGGATCAGCAGGTGTATCATCTTCCTCTCAGAGGCCAAGCTCTCAACATTCAAGGAGACCTGGTAGTTCTAGTGGTTCTCAAGCCTCTGGATCAGCCAGTGCTCCTTCCTCTAAGAAATCAGCTCCTATCTTTCAAGGAAGTCAAACCTTTTCTTCTTCTTAAATATCTTCAGAATACAAACTTCACATTTCTGATGGATCTCTTCACAGAGATAGAGTACCTCAAAAGGTCATTCAAGACAAAAATGATTCAGAAGATATTTATTACTTTCCAGATCCAGAAGAAGAGAAAATCTGTCAGATGGCAAGACTGAAAGAAACAATTGCATATGCACAGATTAAAAAGGCTAAAGCAGAAGGCAAAGACTTCTCAAATTTCTCAACCATGCCAGAATACAGAAGAAAAGAACTTGAAAAATACAAAACAGTTAAAGCATTCAATATTGAGGAATATATTGATATGCACCCAGAAGCATTTATCCCTCATGTCAAAGAACAGAAAATCATTGGTTCTCAAGATTTGTTTATCAGCAAAAAGAAATCAGAAGACCCCAATAGGAAAATCATATTCAAGCCACCTTCTCAGGACAAAAAGCCTTAAATAAATTGCTTGGTTATGAATGTAAAGTTTTTAAACTCAGAGCACTTATTTTTTTTCTTATCTGATGATCTATTTTAATCTATCAGATATATTTCATTTCATTGTTGCTCTGTTCTGCGGCATCTACTTAATTTTTCTTGTCAAATAGTATCCTAACCCAAATAGGGGGAGATTGTTGGAACAACCCTTTTACTGTTTTGGGCTAGGATCACTATGTACTGATTAGGATCAGTTGACCCCATTGTATAGTTTAAGGGTCAAGTCTGTAGGCTGATAAATTAGCAATAAATTAAGATTAAATCTAAGGTTCCCAGCGCTCAACAAATGGCTTGCAACGTTCGACGAATGGCAAGTGGCGTTCGACGAATGTCTAGCATCGTTCGACAAATTGTTCTCAGCAAACTGAAATATTACAGCCAGTTCCAGCACTCGACATTCTCTGATCAGTGTTCGACAAATGGCTAGCAGTGCTCGACAGATGGCTCACAGCGTTCGACAGTTTTTACTCACAGCGCTCAACAGTTTTCCAGCCAGCGTTCGACATATTCTGGACAGCGCTCGACAGATTATAGCCAGCGTTCGACAGATCATTTATTGAAGCCCAGGTTTGTTATCAACTATATTCTATCTATCCTAACAGCAAAACGACGAATATAACGGATCTATTTAATATCCTTTGGACGTATCCTGACAGATAAGGAAGGATATTAAACTGAGTTAATATATTCCCTTCTTTCCTTTTTCCAAGGCAGCAATAGCCGTTGACATTTAATGAAAAGGAATCTTTTCACAGTAAAAAAAAAGGACCTGCCAAAAATCGTTTGAGTGGACAGAATTCAAACATCGTTTTATTACAGAATAAAAATATATATATATATAGAAAAAGAAGAAGAAGCATATAGAGAAAAAGAGACATCTCAGAAAGCATTTTTTCTTCATCTTCTTCTACAAGCAGCACAAAAACTTCTGAGAACATCATCCTCAAGAGCATTCACTCAGAATCTGCTGCAAATTCAGATCTTCTAAAAAGAGCAACAAGCAATCTGAAGAACCTGTTCTTCCAGATCAATCTGCTATAGGAGATCTTAGTTTTCAAGAGAAAGATCCTTCATCTTCTGTCAAATACTTCAATCTGACAGGGGGAGCTTTACAACAACATCCACTACAGTCTTCTCTCAGCATCTTGACAGAGAAGAACACTATAAACTCTTTCTTACCTCTCTTGTACAGGGTTATAACTCCCTTCAAAAGTTAACTCTCGGTGACAGGGCACCTTAGCAAAAACCTGCAGTTTGGTTAGAGCACCTTATCAATAGCTCACCTGGTGTGAGGGCACCTTATCAACAACCTCTTAGTGGATTCCTACCAAAGGTGGTAGAAGAGTAGACGTACCCAGATTTATTGGGGAACTACTATAGCTCCTTGTGTCTTCTGTGTTTGATTATTTTCTGTGCTTGTGCTGTTTGTTTTGTGATTACATTTACTTAATCTTCCTGTTTATATAATTCTCACACTGCTTACACTTATATATAATACTATTTTAATTCCGCTATAAAAACTAAGAAAAAGTTTTAATACTCTATTCACCCCCCTTTAGAGTAACTTAAGATCTAACCTCCACTTTCAAGAAAGTAAGAAGAGGAGGAGGCCTGGTCCTCACTCATCTCACCAAAACTATCCTTGCCCAGCAAGGTATCATCTCCAGGGAGGCAGCAGGAGGAGAAGGAAATGAATGAGGCTTCCTCTATGGAGGAGGTGTCAACCTCCTCACATATAAGGATACACTCATCATTGACTTGAGCATCATGCTCCAAGCCCTCCTGATGTACCTGTGAAGACTCAACCTGTACAGGCTCAGATGAAGAAGGGGGGTCAGGAAATAAAAGAGAAGAATGACATAAATAATCAAAAATCGGGGGAGTGGTCCCGGTCTCACTCCCATCAGGTTGGGGAAGTAAAATAATTTTCGCATTGTCATCAATGCTACAAGATTCGGCGGGATCAACGGTGGCCAGGCTTGGGATTTGGACTTCCTCCACCGGTGCTGAGGAAAACTCCTCTTCACCTTGGAGGTTGTCCTCCTCCAGAGGAGTAGGCACAATACTAAGATCAACCGCCTCCTCTTGTGACACATCATCGACAATGTCATTAGAGATGAATGTAGTATGCACAACAGGGGGAAGAATAGTGCTCGGATAAAAGTCGAGCACCGATTCCTCACAAAGAATCGAATGCACTAGAGGTGGTGGATGCACATGGAGAATAGGCTCAGCAATGTCGGTGCATAGATCAGCCGCACATCCGGTGACCGTGTCCATGCCATACCCTTCAAGATGTGAAGGTGACAAAGAAACAAAACCGGATGTTGAAGGTGTGCCGCCAGAGTTAGGAGTTGGGATGATCCAGATATCCGGCTCGTCATCCTCGTCCAATTGGCGAAGATAAGCAGCACAATCCTTCAAGGCATGATCTGTGCTCCGACAAAACTGGCACTGCCTAGCGGGCTTCTTTGGCACAGCGGGTGCTGAAGCCGAAAAGAATTATGATGGTAAAGGCTCAGCAGAATAGCCATAAGACTTACGTGCACCATGTGGAGTACCCGACGAAGTCGGTGCTCCATATGCTGGGCTATAAGAATTATGCCTACTATTCTCCATAGGGCATTCATCACTAGAGTGGGCGGTATCTCCACACTAACGGCAACGGATATTAAGATGTGCCCACATAGTGCGAAGATAAAACGATTCAAAACGAAGGACACTATTGTGCGAAATACCACACCTAACAAAAATTACTAAAGCAACCTAATTAAAACAGGAAAATAAAATAAAAAGAAATAAAACAAAGAAATGCAATTTACAAATGGAAGGGCTTCTCTCTCAGGTTCTCCCTCTCCAGAAAACTCACACGACTGTGTTCCCGGGCAACGGCGCCAAAAACTTGATGGCGCAAATCTCACACACCACTATAGGCGGTAGCTCGACTGCGACACGAAACGGCAGTGTACCGATCGTTCAAGTAATATAAAACGAGGAGTAATCCCCGAGTATCGAATCTCAAAGGAACACAGTAAGGTGGAGTTTATTATCGAGGAAAGACTTGATATTGAAGTCCTTTCGAGCGGATGGATGCGGAAACGGGGATTTTTAGATTGTGGAAAATAAAGAGAAAATGCTATGACTACTCCTATGCAATGCCGCTATGCAATGCTTCGCTTGGCGGAATGGAGACTAGGCAGGCCTTGAGCGCGCTGCGTCGCAAGGGAGGATGGACGAGTAGGCAGACGGAATCGAACTATGCAGGCCTTGAGCGCGCAGCTTCGAAGGGCGAGTGGATTACACGGGCCGCGATGCCATGCTTCGGTAGGAGGATGGACAAGTAGGCTAACTGAGTGAGGGTCGTAAGCACCTCTTCAACAAGCACGCCACTAGCAATTGCTAGTGCGGCGACGAACGTGATGGCGGGATGGAGGATGGAATGGGGCGCACCTCAAGCAACTCAAACAACAAACATTTCACATAGACATGAAATATATAGAAATACAAACTAGTTTTTAAGTGCAACTTCATCTTAATACATAGATCTAACTACATACACATCAATAAGAGAAGAATAAGGCAAGAAATCGACCGAATCCAAAGTCTCGTTGTAGATTCACGGTTGGAATCGCCGGGTTGTCAATCCGCGTCCAAGCTCGGTCCGCAACTACGTCCGGGGTAGAGAAAGCTGTCACTACTCTCCAATGAGCCCGTCTTCTTCGTGTCACGATCTGGTAGAAGTTGCAAACTTCCTCTTGCTTGATGGTGATGGCGGCTAGGTCCTCCCTTGGAGTGCTAGGATGAAGGAGGAGGCCGTGAGGAAGCTCCGGCTCAAGATTGGTGTGAAGAATAAGCACGGAGCACCTCCATATGGTGGGCGGCGATGGAGGGGCGAAAAACCTGCGGAAGGGGCGAAAACGGCGGAGCTGGGCGGAAGAAATGCGTCGATCCCGACCTAATTCGCGAGCAGGTCAATATATAGGCGCTGGAATAAATAGTGCGTACGGTCATTGGCGCACGACCAGTGGTCGTGCGCACTAGCATCCTGTGATCGTGCGCTTGCCTGGACGGAGCCTGCAAGGTAAGAAAATTATAAAATACAATGTTCGCACGACCAATGGCGCACGACCAGTGGTCGTGCGCGCTATCGTAAGTGGTCGTGCGATAAGGAAGACAGAACTCAGATTTCAGGGGTTAAGTGCGCACGATCAGTGGCGCACGACCAGTGGTCGTGCACAATAGAACCAGTGATCGTGCGCTGTGTTCCTGTACAGAATTGTAACGGAAACACCTGCACGACACCTATTCCAGCACAACCACGAATCCAGCCACTGAAAGTTGCACTTAACAATGCATAGCAACTACTAAAGGATAATAACACGAAATAACACCGAAAATGGGCCTAGAGGTGCACTTAGCATGGAGTATCAAATATAAGTGAAAACATGTCTAAAGTGAAGTGCAAAGACTAGAAAATCGGCCTAGATGAGTCCATAAATGTGTATATATTTGGGACTCTTCAAATACTTCGTAAATCTAGAATTCATAAGAAATGGATTTAAACAAACTTGACCGTGGAGGTTCCCAAAATATGGTTGAGTCTCTCTCGAGAGAACTACCTCCTAACCTTAGGTTGATCGATTAAGACCCCTCGGCCAGTCGAAACCACTAAGCTTGCTTTATGCGGTGAGCCCCACTATTGGATTTGACTCCAATACGGAAGATTTGTGTCACCCTCTCTCAAGGAATGCATACAACTCTTTTTATCTTTGGGTGATCTCCTCATTTGCATGGATCTCTCGATCACTAGCATACGGTTCTTAGATCGAGAAACATATTCGCGACATATGAATTCGAAGCAATTAAATTCAAAGATAAATCGAAGTTTTCCAAAACTAAACTATGAAAAAGAGATTACAAAATAAATCTACTTAAGCATTCATTCGATCAAATGTAATAAAATTAGCTACACATGATTGAAGAAAAAGAACATTTTATAACTATGAAAAGAGAAGTACAAGTGCGAGTAAAGTAAATCTAAGCTATGAATTGAAATTGAAAGCATAAAATAAATTTCATAAATAAAATTACACTAATGAAATGCAGAAAAACTACTCTAAAATTGACACAATCGAAGCAAGGACTGGATCCCTTGACAATGGCAGCAGCTGGATATTTATAAGAAGAAAATTCAGAAGTCACGCCCCTAGGTCACGCCCGTGACCAAGGGCATGTACAGAGAAAAACTTCCAAAATTACACTGGGAAGCATTCGGGAGAAAATTGTAATTTTCCTCATTACACGCCCGTGTTTACGCCCATGTCACGCCCATGACATTAGGGCGTGTACTTGGAAAAATTCTCTAGATTTATAGATAATCTTGTGCTCATCCCGAAATATGGTGGCACGTCCCGTAACTCTTCCTGTATTGAAAGTTATGATCATTTGAAATTCTGCAACCAACATAGTCTTATTCATTGTTTTTGTAGAGTACACGACCTTGGGTCACACCCATGACTTGATTAGAATAACATTACTCGCTAGAATGATTTGCACCACAAAAATAACAAATAAGTTGGCGCTTTCGTGCGGCTTCCAAAAGGTTTACCTTATGTTGAAGCTCGATAACTTTTGCGCCCAACTGAGATATCATTATATTTTTTTTGGAAAAAGAAAATTAACAACCGTTACTTAATAGAAATGAATAAAAAAAAACAAAAAGAGAAATGGGGGCGGAGAAAGAGAATGATAAAAGTAATAAATTTTACGCTTTCAAAATATCAACAAAAATTCCCTGGCAACGGCGCCAAAAACTTGATAGAGATTTTATATAGTTTTAAAAATAATTCCAACTAATATCCCGATTTAGGCAAGTGTACCTATCGAAAATATAGTATAGGAATGATGTCGTATTTGCCCGAGGCCTGTTGAGTAATCTTACTCACGTAAATTAATATTACTTTATCGGAAATAAAATAAAGTTTTGAAAATAATTAAAAGAAGAGAAACATTTGATCGAGAATACTTCTTAAGTAAAATACTTCGTAAATCTAGAATTCATAAGAAATGGATTTAGACAAACTTGACCGTGGAGGTTCCCAAAATATGGTAGAGCCTCTCTCGAGAGAACTACCACCTAACCTTAGGTTGATCGATTAAGACCCCTCAGCCAGTCGAAACCACTAAGCTTACTTTATGCGGTGAGCCCCACTATTGGATTTGACTCCAATCCGGAAGATTTGTGTCACCCTCTCTCGAGGAATGCATACAACTCTTTTTATCTTTAGGTGATCTCCTCGTTTGCATGGATCTCTCGATCACTAGCTTACGGATCTTAGATCGAGAAACATATTCGCGACATATTAATTCGAAGCAATTAAATTCAAAGTGTACAACCCTCATATTTCCCGAGTCGGTGCGACCCGACCCGGATGAAGCCAAGATAGCAAGGGTGGCTAGGACCGACAAAATGACCGCGTGGAGACGGTCGAAACCGACCAAGGCAGAAAGAGGCCGCGGGAGAGACGGAGGAAGCACCTGCTGCCCCGGCCCCCTTTGGATGAGTGGGAGAATTCCTCCCACTCACCGACCCTTCGCGGGGGGAGTGGGAGAACTTCTCCCACTCATCCGGGCGAGTGGTAGGGGCCCTCCCACTCGTCGGTTGGGTGGGAGAGCCCTCCCACTCGTCGCCCCCTTTGGGGAGAGCGGGAGGGATCCTCCCACTCGCCAGGAGTAGGTGGGTAGGTCATTATGACCTCCCGTGAGGGGGGGGGGGGGGGGGGGGGGGAGTGGACACCTCGAGTCCCACTCGCCCCCCCCCCCCCCCCCCCCCCCCCCCCTCATGCGTGATCGATGGAGGTCATGGTTGGACTGCGGATAGCAGGATTTTTGCTATCCGCGCTCCATTTTTGGGAAAGTCTATAAATAGACCCCCATGGGCACCTTGGGAAGGGTTGGTCACTACCCCCTCCCTCGCGTGTGAGCAAGCACTACCCCTCCCCTCCCCTGTCATTGAAGGTGGACGGTGAGGTGATCCTTAGTGCCCTCCAAGGTGCCCAGGATCAGCATTGGCTTGGGAGGGGAAGTTCCGAGTGAGCTTCTAGGTATGTGGTGGGACCTCCGCGCTGCAGCTTAAGGGGTCCATTTGTGGATTCAAGTGTTTATCAAGTCCAAGTCTTTCAGTTCCTAGTGACCGGTCAAGGGTCTAGGCTTAGGTCAAGTAAGGGTTAGTCGCAATCCCCTTTCGAACGCTGAGACCGGGAAACTGGTTTCAACATTCTGGTGCGGTGAGCGTGGAAGCGACTAGTTCGGAAAGCTCTGAGCCATGTCTCATGGCTGGAAGCGACGAGTTGGGAGACTCGCCTCCGGCATGCGAGTATGTAAAGAAGGGAGACGTCGATGAGTTCAGCAAATGGATCCTGGAGCTCCTGCAGGTCGCATCCTTCACTCGCGGCGAATGCTCGACACCACCTGCAGGGAGGCGATAAGAACGCCCCCGTCCGGCAATGGGGGAGTAACTTCACCTGAAAGGGCCAAGAAGGAGTTGCAGAGATAGAAGAAGTGGCGAAGAAGATGACCAAGGAGCGTGCGGCCAAGTCAAGTGCCCAGGAAGGGCGAGATGTAAGTGAAGTGCCCAGGAAGGGCGAGATGTAAGTGAAGTGCCCAGGAAGGGCGAGATGTAAGTGAAGTGCCCAGGAAGGGCGAGATGTAAGTGAAGTGCCCAGGAAGGGCGAGATGTAAGTGAAGTTCCCACGAAGGGCGAGGTGTAATAAAGTGCCCTGCAAGGGCATAAGGTAGTGAAGTTGTAATAGACGAACTAGGAATGAAAAAGGGTTCTGGGATAATACCCCGATCTAAGATCCCTGACTGGAGATCCCCCGCCGGGCTCAGTCATGCCGGTAGATGGGGGACTCGTCAGGTCGACTCGCGGTCCAACAACCGATTGGGAAGGCGTTGAGCTCCTCTGCCTCCAGGTGAAGGTAAGCACCAAGGACGCGGATGGGTACTTCCACCTCCAATCGATAAAGGGACTAGGAGTGCGTTGAGTCCCTCCACCCCGGTTGAGCTAAGACTCCCAGGACCTGGATGGGCACTACCACCTCCAGTTAGATCAGGAGTGCGCTGAGTCCCTCCACCCCGGTTCAGCTAAGACTCCCAGGACTTGGATGGGTACTTCCACCTCCAATCGGTAAAGGAACTAGGAGTGCGTTGAGTCCCTCCACCCCGATTGAGCTAAGACTCCCAGAACCTGGATGGGTACTACCACCTCCAGTTAGATCAGGAGTGCATTGAGTCCCTCCACCCCGGTTGAGCTAAGACTCCCAGGACCTGGATGGGTACTACCACCTCCAGTTAGATCAAGAGTGCGTTGAGTCCCTCCACCACGGTTGAGCTAAGACTCCCAGGACCTGGATGGGCACTACCACCTCCAGTTAGATCAGGAGTGCGTTGAGTCCCTCCACCCCGGTTGAGCTAAGACTCCCAGGACCTGGATGGGCACTACCACCTCCAGTTAGATCACGAGTGCGTTGAGTCCCTCCACCCCGGTTGAGCTAAGACTCCCAGGATATGGATGGGCACTACCACCTCCAGTTAGATCAGGAGTGCGTTGAGTCCCTCCACCCCGGTTGAGCTAAGACTCCCAGGACCTGGATGGGCACTACCACCTCCAGTTAGATCAGGAGTGCGTTGTGTCCCTCCACCCCGGTTGAGCTAAGACTCCCAGGACCTGGATGGGTACTACCACCTACAGTTAGATCAGGAGTGCGTTGAGTCCCTCCACCCCGATTGAGCTAAGACTCCTAGGACCTGGATGGGCACTACCACCTCCAGTTAGATCAGGAGTGCGTTGAGTCCCTCCACCCCGGTTGAGCTAAGACTCCCAGGACCTGGATGGGTACTACCACCTCCAATTAGATCAGGAGTGCGTTGAGTCCCTCCACCCCGGTTGAGCTAAGACTCCCAGGACCTGGATTGGTACTACCACCTACAGTTAGATTAGGAAGGTGTTGAGCTTTCTCCACCTCCAGTTGGGCTCGGCCCATAGGAGGGTTCTTAAGTGGAGAAAGGTTTTCTCCCACCTCAGGTCGAGCTCGGCTCGACTAGAGGTGCTGAGTTTCTCCTCCACCTCAGGTCGAGGTTAATCCGACCCAAGGTGTTGAGCTTTCTCCACCTCCAGATGGGCTCGGACCATAGGTGGCTTCTTAAGTGGAGAAAGGTTTTCCTCCCACCTTAGGTCGAGCTCGGCTCGACTAGAGGTGCTGAGTTTCTCCTCCACCTCAGGTCGAGGTTAATCCGACCCAAGGTGTTGAGCTTTCTCCACCTCCAGTTGGGCTCGGCCCATAGGAGGGTTCTTAAGTGGAGAAAGGTTTTCCTCCCACCTCAGGTCGAGCTCGGCTCGACTAGAGGTGCTGAGTTTTTCCTCCACCTCAGGTCGAGGTTAATCCGACCCAAGGTGTTGAGTTTTCTCCACCTCCAGTTGGGCTCGGCTCATAGGAGGGTTCTTAAGTGGAGAAAGGTTTTCCTCCCACCTTAGGTCGAGCTCGGCTCGACTAGAGGTGCTGAGTTTCTCCTCCACCCCAGGTCGAGGTTAATCCGACCCAAGGTGTTGAGTTTTCTCCACCTCTAGTTGGGCTCGGCCCATAGGAGGGTTCTTAAGTGGAGAAAGGTTTTCCTCCCACCTCAGGTCGAGCTCGACTCGACTAGAGGTGCTGAGTTTCTCCTCCACCTCAGGTCGAGGTTTATCCGACCCAAGGTGTTGAGTTTTCTCCACCTCCAGTTGGGCTCGGCCCATAGGAGGGTTCTTAAGTGGAGAAAGGTTTTCCTCCCACCTCAGGTCGAGCTCGGCTCGACTAGAGGTGCTGAGTTTCTCCTCCACCTCAGGTCGAGGTTAATCCGACCCAAGGTGTTGAGCTTTCTCCACCACCAATTGGGCTCGGCCCATCGGAAGGTTCTTAAGTGGAGAATGGTTTTCCTCCCACCTCAGGTCGAGCTCGGCTCGACTAGAGGTGCTGAGTTTCTCCTCCACCTCAGGTCGAGGTTAATCTGACCCAAGGTGTTAAGCTTTCTCCACCTCCAGTCGGGCTCGGCCCATAGGAGGGTTCTTAAGTGGAGAAAGGTTTTCCTCCCACCTCAGGTCGAGCTCGGCTCGACTAGAGGTGCTGAGTTTCTCCTCCACCTCAGGTCGAGGTTTAATCCAACCCATGGTGTTGAGTTTTCTCCACCTCCAGTTGGGCTCGGCCCATAGGAGGGTTCTTAAGTGGAGAAAGGTTTTCCTCCCACCTCAGGTCGAGCTTGGCTCGACTAGAGGTGCTGAGTTTCTCCTCCACCTCAGGTCGAGGTTAATCCGACCGAAGGTGTTGAGCTTTCTCCACCTCCAGATGGGCTCGGACCATATGTGGGTTCTTAAGTGGAGAAAGGTTTTCCTCCCACCTCAGGTTAAGCTCGGCTCGACTAGAGGTGCTGAGTTTCTCCTCCACCTCAGGTCGAGGTTAATCCGACCCAAGGTGTTGAGCTTTCTCCACCTCCAGTCGGGCTCGGCCCATAGGAGGGTTCTTAAGTGGAGAAAGGTTTTCCTCCCACCTCAGGTCGAGCTCGGCTCGACTAGAGGTGCTGAGTTTCTCCTCCACCCCAGGTCGAGGTTAATCCGACCCAAGGTGTTGAGCTTTCTCCACCTCCAGTTGGGCTCGGCCCATAGGAGGGTTCTTTAGTCGAGAAAGGTTCACCTTCCATCTCAAGTCAGGATCAACCGAAAAGCTCGGCAGGGATGTCCCGTTGGGAGATCTTTTCGTGGATTCCCTTGAGGTCCCACCTACTCGTCAAATAGGTGGGTTGGACTTTCTTTCCGAGCTTGGAACAAGCTCACAAAGAGCGGGGATTGTGTACAACCCTCATATTTCCCGAGTTGGTGCGACCAGACCCGGTTGAAGCCAAGATAGCAAGGGTGGCCAGGACGGACAAAACGACCGCGTGGAGACGGTCGAAACCGACCAAGGCAGAAAGAGGCCGCGGGAGAGACGGAGGAAGCACCTGCTGCCCCGGCCCCCTTTGGATGAGTGGGAGGATTCCTCCCACTCACCGACCCTTCGCGGGGGGAGTGGGAGAACTTCTCCCACTCATCCGGGCGAGTGGGAGCAGCGGCGAGTGGGAGGGGACCTCCCACTCGTCGGTTGGGTGGGAGAGCCCTCCCACTCGTCGCCCCCTTTGGGGTGAGTGGGATGGATCCTCCCACTCGCCCGGTGTAGGTGGGTGGGTCATTATGACCTCCCGTTAGGGGGGAGTGGACACCTCGAGTCCCACTCACCCCCCCCCCCCCCCCCCCACCCCCCCTCATGCGTGATCGATGGCGGTCATGGTTGGACTGCGGATAGCAGGATTTTTGCTATCCGCAGTCCATTTTTGGGAAAGTCTATAAATAGACCCCCATTGGCACCTTGGGAAGGGTTGGTCACTACCCCCTCCCTCGCGTGTGAATAAGCACTACCCCTACCCTCCCCTGTCATTGAAGGTGGACGATGAGGTGATCCTTAGTGCCCTCCAAGGTGCCCAGGCTCAGCATTGGCTTGGGAGGGGAAGTTCCGAGTGAGCTTCTGGGTATGTGGTGGGACCTCCGCGCTGCAGCTTAAGGGGTCCATTTGTGGATTCAAGTGTTTATCAAGTCCAAGTCTTTCAGTTCCTAGTGACCGATCAAGGGTCTAGGCTTAGGTCAAGTAAGGGTTAGTCGCAACCCCCTTTCGAACGCTGAGACGGGAAACTGGTTTCAACACAAAGATAAATCGAAGTTTTCCAAAACTAAACTATGAAAAAGAGATTACAAAATAAATCTACTTAAGAATTCATCCGATCAAATGTAATAAAATTAGAAACTCATGATTGAAGAAAAAGAACATTTTATAATTATGAAAAGAGAAGTACAACTGCGAGTAAAGTAAATCTAAGCTATGAATTGGAATTGCAAAGCATAAAATAAATTTCATAAATAAAATTACACTAATGAAATGCAGAAAAACTACTCTAAAATTGACCCAATTGAAGCAAGGTCTGGATCACTTGACAATGGCAGCACCTGGGAATTTATAAGAAGAAAATTCAGAAGTCACGCCCCTAGGTCACGCCCGCGACCTAGGGCGTGTACAGAGAAAAACTTCCAAAATTACACTAGAAGCATTCGGGAGAAAATTGTAATTTTCCTCAGTACACGCCCGTGTTCACGCCCATGTCATGCCCATGACATTAGATAATCTCGTGCTCGTCCCGAAATGTGGTGGCACGTCCCGTAACTCTTCTTGGTTTGAAAGTTATGATCATTTAAAATTCTGCAACCAGCATAGTCTTATTCATTGTTTTTGTAGAGTACCCGACCTTGGGTCACACCCATGACTTGATTAGAATAACATTCCTCGCTAGAATGATTTGCACCTAAAAAAAAACAAATAATTTGGCGCTTTCGTGCGGCTTCCAAAAGGTTTACCTTATGTTGAAGCTCGGCAACTTTTGCGGCCAACTGAGTTATCATTATATTTTTTTGGAAAAAGAAAATTAACAACCGTTACTTAATAGAAAGGAATTAAAAAAAACAAAAAGAGAAATGGGGGCGGAGAAAGAGAATGATAAAAGTAATAAAATTTACGCTTTCAAAATATCAACAAAAATTCCTAGGCAACGGCGCCAAAAACTTGATAGAGATTTTATATAGTTTTAAAAATAATTCCAACTAACATCCCGATTATAGGAATGATGTCGTATTTGCCCGAAGCCTGTTGAGTAATCTTACTCACGTAAATTAATATTACTTTATCGGATATAAAATAAAGTTTTGAAAATAATTAAAAGAAGAGAAACATTTGATCGAGAATACTTCTTAAGTAAAATTCTTCGTAAATCTAGAATTCATAAGAAATAGATTTAGACAAACTTGACCGTGGAGGTTCCCAAAATAATGTAGAGCCTCTCTCGAGAGAACTACCACCTAACCTTAGGTTGATCGATTAAGACCCCTCAGCCAGTCGAAACCACTAAGCTTGCTTTATGCGGTGAGCCCCACTATTGGATTTGACTCCAATCCGGAAGATTTGTGTCACCCTCTCTCGAGGAATGCATACAACTCTTTTTATCTTTGGGTGATCTCCTCATTTGCATGGATCTCTCGATCGCTAGCATACGGATCTTAGATCGAGAAACATATTCGCGACATATGAATTCGAATCAATTAAATTCAAGTATAAATCGAAGTTTTCCAAAACTAAACTAGGAAAAAGAGATTACAAAATAAATCTACTTAAGAATTCATCCGATCAAATGTAATAAAATTAGCTACTCATGATTGAAGAAAAAAAACATTTTATAACTATGAAAAGAGAAGTACAAGTGCGAGTAAAGTAAATCTAAGCTATGAATTGGAATTGCAAAGCATAAAATAAATTTCATAAATAAAATCACACTAATGAAATGCAGAAAAACTACTATAAAATTGACCCAATCGAAGCAAGGACTGGATCCTTTGACAATGGCAGCAACTGAGAATTTATAAGAAGAAAATTCAGAAGTCACGCCTCTAGGTCACGCCCGTGACCTAGGGCGTGTACAGAGAAAAACTTCCAAAATTACACTGGGAAGCATTCGGGAGAAAATTGTAATTTTCCTCAATACACGCCCGTGTTCACGCCCATGTCACGCCCGTGATATGAGGGCGTTTACTTGAGAAAGTTTTCCAGATTTGTAGATAATCTTGTGCTCGTCCCGAAATGTGGTGGCACTTCCCGTAACTCTTCATGGATTGAAAGTTATGATCATTTGAAATTCTGCAACCAGCATAGTCTTATTCATTGTTTTTGGAGAGTACACGACCTTGGGTCACACCCATGACTTGATTAGAATAACATTTCTCGCTAGAATGATTTGCACCATAAAAATAACAAATAAGTTGGCGCTTTCGTGCGGCTTCCAAAAGGTTTACCTTATGTTGAAGCTTGACAACTTTTGCGGCCAACTGAGATATCATTATATTTTTTTTGAAAAAAAAAATTAACAACCATTACTTAATAGAAAGGAATTAAAAAAAACAAAAAAAGAAATGGGGGCGGAGAAAGAGAATGATAAAAGAAATAAAATTTACGCTTTCAAAATATTAACAAAAATTCCCCGGCAACGGCGCCAAAAACTTGATAGAGATTTTATATAGTTTTAAAAATAATTCCAACTAACATCCCTATGTAGGCAAGTGTACCTATCGAAAATATAGTGTAGGAAGGATGTCGTATTTGCCCGATGCCTGTTGAGTAATCTTACTCACGTAAATTAATATTATTTTATCAGAAATAAAATAAAGTTTTGAAAATAATTAAAAGAAGAGAAACATTTGATCGAGAATCCTTCTTAAATAAAATATTTCGTAAATCTAGAATTCATAAGAAATGGATTTAGACAAACTTGACCGTGGAGGTTCCCAAAATATGGTAGAGCCTCTCTCGAGAGAACTACCACCTAACCTTAGGTTGATCGATTAAGACCCCTCGGCCAGTCGAAACCCCTAAGCTTGCTTTATGCGGTGAGCCCCACTATTGGATTTGACTCCAATCCGGAAGATTTGAATCACCCTCTCTCGAGGAATGCAAACAACTCTTTTTATCTTTGGGTAATCTCCTCGTTTTCATGGATCTCTCGATCACTAGCATACAGATCTTAGATCGAGAAACATATTCGCGACATATGAATTCAAAGCAATTAAATTCAATGATAAATCCTAGTTTTCCAAAACTAAACTATGAAAAAGAGATTACAAAATAAAACTACTTAAGAATTCATCCGATCAAATGTAATAAAATTAGCTACTCGTGATTGAAGAAAAAGAATATTTTATAACTATGAAAAGAGAAGTCCAAGTGCGAGTAAAGTAAATCTAAGCTATTAATTGAAATTGGAAAGCAAAAAAAAAATTTCATAAATAAAATTACACTAATGAAATGCAGAAAAACTACTCTAAAATTAACCCAATCGAAGCAAGGACTGGATCCCTTGACAATGGCAGCAACTGGGAATTTATAAGGAGAAAATTCAGAAGTCACGCCCCTAGGTCACGCCCGGGACCTAGGGCGTGTACAGAGAAAAACTTCCAAAATTACACTGGGAAGCATTCGGGAGAAAATTGTAATTTTCCTCAGTACACGCCCGTGTTCACGCCCATGTCACGCCCGTGATATGAGGGCGTTTACTTGAGAAAGTTTTCCAGAATTGTAGATAATCTTGTGCTCGTCCCGAAATGTGGTGGCACTTCCCGTAACTCTTCATGAATTGAAAGTTATGATCATTTGAAATTCTGCAACCAGCATAGTCTTATTCATTGTTTTTGGAGAGTACACGACCTTGGGTCACACCCATGACTTGATTAGAATAACATTTCTAGCTAGAATGATTTGCACCATAAAAATAACAAATAAGTTGGCGCTTTCGTGCGGCTTCCAAAAGGTTTACCTTATGTTGAAGCTCGACAACTTTTGCGGCCAACTGAGATATCATTATATTTTTTTTGAAAAAGAAAATTAACAACCTTTACTTAATAGAAAGGAATTAAAAAAACAAAAAAAGAAATGGGGGCGGAGAAAGAGAATGATAAAAGAAATAAAATTTACGCTTTCAAAATATTAACAAAAATTCCCCGGCAACGGCGCCAAAAACTTGATAGAGATTTTATATAGTTTTAAAAATAATTCCAACTAACATCCCTATGTAGGCAAGTGTACCTATCGAAAATATAGTGTAGGAAGGATGTCGTATTTGCCTGATGCCTGTTGAGTAATCTTACTCACGTAAATTAATATTATTTTATCGGAAATAAAATAAAGTTTTGAAAATAATTAAAAGAAGAGAAACATTTGATCGAGAATCCTTCTTAAATAAAATATTTCGTAAATCTAGAATTCATAAGAAATGGATTTAGACAAACTTGACCGTGGAGGTTCCCAAAATATGGTAGAGCCTCTCTCGAGAGAACTACCACCTAACCTTAGGTTGATCGATTAAGACCCCTCGGCCAGTCGAAACCCCTAAGCTTGCTTTATGCGGTGAGCCCCACTATTGGATTTGATTCCAATCCGGAAGATTTGTATCACCCTCTCTCGAGGAATGCAAACAACTCTTTTTATCTTTGGGTGATCTCCTCGTTTGCATGGATCTCTCGATCACTAGCATACAGATCTTAGATCGAGAAACATATTCGCGACATATGAATTCAAAGCAATTAAATTCAAAGATAAATCCTAGTTTTCCAAAACTAAACTATGAAAAAGAGATTACAAAATAAAACTACTTAAGAATTCATCCGATCAAATGTAATAAAATTAGCTACTCGTGATTGAAGAAAAAGAATATTTTATAACTATGAAAATAGAAGTACAAGTGCGAGTAAAGTAAATATAAGCTATGAATTGGAATTGCAAAGCATAAAATAAATTTCATAAATAAAATTACACTAATGAAATGCAGAAAAAACTACTCTAGAATTGACTAAAATTTATAAAGAGAAAATTCAGAAGTCAAGCCCCTAGGTCACGCCCGTGACTTAGGGCGTGTAAGGTACGGAACGTGCGTCTTGAAAGCTCGGGAACATTGGGGAAAAACTGCCAAAATCCATCAATTTGAAGTACACGCCCCCTGGTCACGCCCGTGACTATGGGGGTGTAAGCTGAAACTGCCTGCGGCGGAAAACTGCTTCATTGAATGTTCCCCGGGGTGAGACACGCCCGTGACCTGGAGGTCACGCCCCTAGGTCACGCCCGTGACCTATGGCGTGTACAGAGAAAAACTTCCAAAATTACACTGGGAAGCATTCGGGAGAAAATTGTAATTTTCCTTGGTACACGCCCGTGTTCACGCCCATGCACTTGGGAAGATTCTCCAGATTTGTAGATAATCTTGTGCTCGTCCCGAAATGCGGTGGCACGTCCCGTAACTCTTCCTGGATTGAAAGTTATGATCATTTGCAATTCTGCAACCAGCATAGTCTTATTCATTGTTTTTGGAGAGTACACGACCTTGGGTCACACCCATGACTTGATTAGAATAACATTCCTCGCTAGAATGATTTGCACCACAAAAATAATAAATAAGTTGGCGCTTTCGTGCGGCTTCCAAAAGGTTTACCTTATGTTAAAGCTCGACAACTTTTGCGGCCAACTGAGATATCATTATATTTTTTTGGAAAAAGAAAATTAGCAACCGTTACTTAATATAAAGGAATTAAAAAAAACTAAAAGAGAAATGGGGGCGGAGAAAGAGAATGATAAAAGTAATAAAATTTACGCTTTCAAAATATCAACAAAAATTCCACGGCAACGGCGCCAAAAACTTGATAGAGATTTTATATAGTTTTAAAAATAATTCAAACTAACATCCCGATGTAGGCAAGTGTACCTATCGAAAATGTAGTATAGGAAGGATGTCGTATTTGCCCGAGGCCTGTTGAGTAATCTTACTCATGTAAATTAATATTATTTTATCGGAAATAAAATAGAGTTTTGAAAATAATTAAAAGAAGAGAAACATTTGATCGAGAATCCTTCTTAAGTAAAATACTTCGTAAATCTAGAATTCAAAAGAAATGGATTTAGACAAACTTGACCGTGGAGGTTCCCAAAATATGGTAGAGCCTCTCTCGAGAGAACTACCACCTAACCTTAGGTTGATCGTTTAAGACCCGTCGGCCAGTCGAAACCCATAAGCTTGCTTTATGCGGTGAGCCCCACTATTGGATTTGACTCCAATCCGGAAGATTTGTGTCACCCTCTCTCGAGGAATGCATACAACTCTTTTTATCTTTGGGTGATCTCCTCGTTTGCATGGATCTCTCAATCACTAGCATACAGATCTTAGATCGAGAAACATATTCGCGACATATGAATTTTAAGCAATTAAATTCAAAGATAAATCATAGTTTTCCAAAACTAAACTATGAAAAAGAGATAACAAAATAAAACTACTTAAGAATTCATCCGATCAAATGTAATAAAATTAGCTACTCATGATTGAAGAAAAATAACATTTTATAACCATGAAAAGAGAATTACAAGTGCGAGTAAAGTAAATCTAAGCTATGAATTTGACTTGCAAAGTATAAAATAAATTTCATAGATAAAATTACACTAATGAAATGCAGAAAAACTACTCTAAAATTGACCCAATCGAAGCAAGGACTGGATCCCTTGATAATGACAGCAGTAGGGAATTTATAAGGAGAAAAATCAGAAGTCACGCCCCTAGGTCACGCCCGTGACCTAGGGCGTGTAAGGTGCAGAACGTGCATCTTGAAAGCCCAGGAACGTTGGGGAAAACCAGCCAAAATCCATCAATTTAGAGTACACGCCCCCTAGTCACGCCCGTGACTATGGGCGTATAAGCTGAAACTGCCTGCGGCAGAAAACTGCTTCATTGAATGTTCCCCAGGGTGAGACACGCCCGTGACCTGGAGGTCACGCCCCTAGGTCACGCCCGTGACCTAGGGCGTGTACAGAGAAAAACTTCCAAAATTACACTGGGAAGCATTCGGGAGAAAATTGTAATTTTCCTCATTACACGCCCGTGTTCACGCCCATGTCACGCCCGTGACATGAGGGCGTGTACTTGGGAAAATTCTCCAGATTTTAGATAATCTTGTGCTCGTCCCGAAATGCGGTGGCACGTCCCGTAACCAATCCTGGATTGAAAGTTATGATTATTTGCAATTCTGCAACCATCATAGTCTTATTCATTGTTTTTGGAGAGTACACGACCTTGGGTCACACCCATGACTTGATTAGAATAACATTCCTCGCTAGAATGATTTGCACCACAAATATAACAAATAAGTTGGCGCTTTCGTGCGGCTTCCAAAAGGTTTACCTTATGTTGAAGCTCGGCAACTTTTGCGGCCAACTGAGATATCATTATATTTATTTGGAAAAAGAAAATTAGCAACCATTACTTAATAGAAAGGAATGAAAAAAACAAAAAGAGAAATGGGGGCGGAGAAAGAAAATGATAAAAGTAATAAAATTTACGCTTTCAATATATCAACAAAAATTACCCGGCAACGGCGCCAAAAACTTGATAGAGATTTTATATAGTTTTAAAAATAATTCCAACTAACATCCCGATGTAGGCAAGTGTACCTATCGAAAATATAGTATAGGAAGAATGTCGTATTTGCCCGAGGCCTGTTGAGTAATCTTACTCACGTAAATTATTATTATTTTATCGGAAATAAAATAGAGTTTTGAAAATAATTAAATGAAGAGAAACATTTGATCGAGAATCCTTCTTAAGTAAAATACTTCGTAAATCTAGAATTCATAAGAAATGGATTTAGACAAACTTGACCGTGGAGGTTCCCAAAATATGGTAGAGCCTCTCTCGAGAGAACTACCACCTAACCTTAGGTTGATCGATTAAGACCCGTCGGCCAGTCGAAACCCATAAGCTTGCTTTATGCGGTGAGCCCCACTATTGGATTTGACTCCAATCCGGAAGATTTGTGTCACCCTCTCTCGAGGAATGCATACAACTCTTTTTATCTTTGGGTGATCTCCTCGTTTGCATGGATCTCTCGATCACTAGCATACGGATCTTAGATCGAGAAACATATTCGCGACATATGAATTCGAAGTAATTAAATTCAAAGATAAATCGTAGATTTCCAAAACTAAATTATGAAAAAGAGATTACAAAATAAAACTACTTAAGAATTCATCCGATCAAATGTAATAAAATTAGCTACTCATGATTGAAGAAAAAGAACATTTTATAACTTTGAAAAGAGAAGTATAAGTGCGAGTAAAATAAATCTAAGCTATGAATTCGAATTGCAAAGCATAAAATAAATTTCATAAATAAAATTACACTAATGAAATGCAGAAAAACTACTCTAAAATTGACCCAATCGAAGCAAGGACTCGATCCCTTGACAATGGCAGCAGCTGGGAATTTATAAGGAGAAAATTCAGAAGTCACGCCCCTAGGTCACGCCCGTGACCTAGGGCGTGTACAGAGAAAAACTTCCAAAATTACACTGGGAAGCATTCGGGAGAAAATTGTAATTTTCCTCAGTACAAGCCCGTGACCTAGGGCGTGTACAGAGAAAAACTTCCAAAATTACACTGGGAAGCATTCGGTAGATAATCTTGTGCTCGTCCCGAAATGTGGTGGCACGTCCCGTAATTCTTCCAGGATTGAAAGTTATGATCATTTGAAATTCTGCAACTAGCATAGTCTTATTCATTGTTTTTGGAGAGTACACGACCTTGGGTCACACCCATGACTTGATTAGAATACCATTTCTCGCTAGAATGATTTGCACCAAAAAAATAACAAATAAGTTGGCGCTTTCGTGCGCTTCCAAAAGGTTTACCTTATGTTGAAGCTCGGCAACTTTTGCGGCCAATTGAGATATCATTATATTTTTTTGGAAAAAGAAAATTAACAATCGTTACTTAATAGAAAGGAATTAAAAAAAAAAAACAAAAAGAGAAATGGGGGCGGAGAAAGAGAATGATAAAAGTAATAAAATTTACGCTTTCAAAATATCAACAAAAATTCCCCGGCAACGGCGCCAAAAACTTGATAGAGATTTTATATAGTTTTAAAAATAATTCCAACTAACATCCCGATGTAGGCAAGTGTACCTATCGAAAATGTAGTATAGGAAAGATGTCGTATTTGCCCGAGGCCTGTTGAGTAATCTTACGCACGTAAATTAATATTATTTTATTCTTCATCGTCATGCGTTTAATAAATTCAATTATTTCCTATTAAATTGAATAAAAATAAACATATTAAAAAGAATTCAAATATTTTTTTATTAATAATAAAAAGAAGGTGGGAGATAGCCCAAACCCTTCATGAATACAATCAATATATAGATCTCACTTAATTTTGAGGGTTTCTCCATGACCCAAGGGGAGTTGTGTCAATATGATCTTTCTCCCCCATCACAACACACAAGCACCAACCATTTCTCTCTCTCTCTCTCCCTCCCCTCAGTGATGATGTCGCTGTAGATAGATATCATTTATCCGCGCATCAAGTCGATGTCCATGTGAGCATTGCGGGCGCTCGCCCATCCCCCCATCATCGATTAAGTGTGGCCTTGGCTCGGGATACTGATCGACGGCGCGAGCTGCTGCTCGTCACCCTCAGCTTGCTCGGTCTCCACCCCTTGTTTATTCGTCTTGTCCTTGCTCTTTGATTTGCTTCCGCCATACATGGAATGCCAAAGTAGGATATTCCTTGGACAGTACCCGCAGCCATCCTTTTGTAGCCCATGCAGGAATCAAGTCACACTACAAAACATAACTAAAGAATCCTATTCCATCTCTACAAAGAGGCTATGAGGAGAGAAATTAATCAAAATTTGAAAACTCATGAATAAGAACTTGTAAATCACCTTGTTCGGCAAAAGAACCATGTGTTTATATTTACAGTTCTCCTTTAGGTGCTTCTTCAAATGATGGCATCTTGTGCCAAAGGGATCCCGTGGGTCCACTACCTATTTAACAGTACAAACCACATGATATTTATTAGGGAATGATTAAATCATACTAATCAAGACCCTCCCTGCTTATGATTTGCTATGTTTTCTGGAAAGATAACTAGACACCAAAGCAAGCCCATACAGTTTAGATTAAAAAAATAACAAGGTGTTTTTGAAAAACCAAATTTTGGAACCCAGGAAACAACTTTGATTAAGATCTAATGCACACCAAAAAAACATATAAATTAAAGAGTTCCCAACTAATATACAACTCATTTACTGAGTTTTAAGAAGTTGCAAAGGTGTCAAGCGCAAAGGAAACAAAAATATTGCCATCTTATGCAAATGGTCAGTGCTAATCTCTCTCACGCTTTTAATAGAAGCCAACTTCCAGATGTAAAAACCTACTGAGGCATATTCAATAGTGATTGTTGAATGTTCTTTGATAGAAATCAGATATATTGGAAAAGTTATATATATATATATATAATTTTTGTGAGATCCAATGATGAAGATGAATAACATGCAGTGGCTTGTGCATTGACTGAAATGGTATGGCTTAAGGAGTTACTCAATGATTTAGGTTTAGATTGAGATGTTTCCTGAAGTCGAGCAAGCCTTTGTTCACCTTGATTTTGAATGCGATCATAAGCCCGAGCACTCTGCTTTAAGCAAAATGCCTGGCAGCTAAAAAAACCTGCCATCATTGCTTTCTTCATTTTGACCACGGGAGAACCCGACGCAATGCGCAGAGCTGTGGTTTTTTCCACAAATTTATTCCTATTGTATCAATCCAATAAAAACTAGTCATTACTAATGTACCTTGGTAGAACCCGGCGCAATGCCAACAAGAACTAGCCACTTTTTTGATGGGTCACACCTGTAATTGATAATCTGATTGTTTGGCAAATTAACTGTTATGTCAAATATCTTTACTGGCTCAGAGTCACCTAGATTAAAGATTAGAAGAGAAATATCATTTTATCATTGTCAGACCTGAAAGAGAGATATACAGTCAGAAATAAACAAGTAGTCATGCTATAAGAGAAAATAAACCTTCTAGTGACCAATGATATACAGACGTTTGTGTAACCAACCCCAACATCTTCGGAGTTATCCACTTCCAAAAGACAATCTGAATATCCCACCAAACACACAAGAAATTGAGTTCCAAAATAAGATAAGAACACATGTGCAGAGAGAACTTTACATAAAGAGGAGTTGTCATTGTCTAAGTAAGTAACATGTTACCTGTTCAGGCATTTGATGTGATTTCATTTTAGCGAGTGAGACTCTCTGTTTTAGGCAGAAACCGACAGTCATTTGCTTTTTTCTATGACGCACCGTCGAGGTCTCGAGGTATCGAGGAAGCTGGATGGCGGAAGGCCGAACGGCTGAAGAAGAAGTTAGGGCACGTTGAGGGAAGCAGGCAGAAAGCTGAACATACAATTTGTTTTGCGGGGATAAAACTAGCATTATAAAAGGATTTAGATATTTGATTTGCAAATTGGCAATACCAAAAAACACGTAAAAATAAGAAAAAAACACTTATACAAATATAAAATATTTTGCAATCTAGAGAATAAATGAATTTTATCATGAAAGAAACTCCAAATTTTTTTGAATGTTGGGTTAAATATGTTGCCAAAAACTACTACTTTATTGCAACAATTAAAAAAATATTTCCTATTCAAAGTTTAAGCAACATTTTACAAATGTTACAAAATAAAATGTTGTCAAAAGCCAAATATGTTGTAGTGTTGATGCATGAAATTGGTTGCGTTTGTGTAATCGCGACAAAATAACTGAAGTATCTAGTTCCCTACCTAAATCACCTAGAGGGGGGTGAATAGGTGATCTCTACGTCTTTTGCGGAATTAAAAATTAAACGTAAAGCACATCACACAAAATAAATCACAGCCACAGATAACACCAAGAATTTATAGTGGTTCCCCGTACTTGGGTACTCCACTGCCGGCCTCGCCAATCTAGCACCACAACTAGACTTGACTACTCACTAAATCTCGGATCAAGAACGATCCTACAGTCTCGGAGTCAAACTCCTACAAACTCAGAGAGAACCTCTCTTACAACTCGGAGAAAAACTTCTCCTACAACTCGGAGAACAACCTCTCCTACAACTCGGAGATAACAACTCCTACAATAGATGATAAAATATTTTGAACAATAAGATACCAGATCTGAATAACAGAGGCGTTTTCTTCCTTCTTCTGGAATGGCTTTTGAGAACGATGAGGAAGAACAACGATCCTTCAAATCTGTCTTTGGCAATTCGAAATGATCCAATAGAGATTGTAGAATCAGAACATGGATCAATCGAATCCTTCTTTGATAGAAATCCGCAACTCCAATGAGTAGATCGATCTCCAATCGTAGACGACGGTGAGGCGGCGCTTTTCACGTTCTTTTTGATCGGGAGAGAAATTAGGGTTTGAGAACGATTCGAAAACTTGTTGTCAATAACTCAAGAGCGATCCTATATATAGAGGGAAGCAATTAAGGGTTAAACCGGCCTTAAATGCACTCAATATAGCCATTAGGATCGGGAGAGAGCGTTTACGAAACGACAAGAACAGAGAAAACAAATTAGAAAATAACAGACAGAAATCTCGAGACATAAGGGATCTCTCGAGAACTAACGGGTCTCTCGAGATATGAATCAGAAAGAGCAGGAAAGGGATGTCTCGAGAACTCGATGATCTCTCGAGACATTACAAAGATTTCGGACATAAGGACTTTCGAGACATGCTTGATCTCTCGAGTCATCAAGAACAGAAATACTGAGATCCAAAGAACTTGCCTCTCGAGACATGTCAGAACTCTCGAGACATGCTTGATCTCTCGAGACATGTCCTTAGAAAAATTGTTTTCAACAATTTTCTTTTCTTCTCTTGAACATTTGCTGCAACCGCACTCCAAAGTCTTCAATAGTCTTGAAAATGAAGTGTACCCCAATAGAGAGATCACACATGAGTCATCACCATGTTTCATATAATGAGGAATTACATTGTATGAAACTGTGTTTGCAGACCCATTGTGACCTGACATTGATTTACACTTAGCAATGATAGTCTGCAAGACAATACTGGAAAAACACATCAAATACAAATGCAATTCAATCTTAGTTTAAGGGTGACTTCTCACAAATCAAGGTAATTGTGAATACAATTTCCAACAATAACTGATACCATTGGTATGATATTTTATAGTAGCGTTTATATATCTACAGTTGCACTTATAAACGCTACCATAAATAACTTTTAGTAGCGTTTACTTAACCGCTACAAATTAAGCGTTACCATATGCATGATATGATGTAGTGATTGTAATTTTCCTCAGTACACGCCTGTGTTCATGCCCATGTCACGCCCATGACATTAGGGCGTGTACTTGGGAAAATTCACCAGATTTGTAATCTCGTGATCGTCCCAAAATGTGGTGGCACGTCCCGTAACTCTTTCTGGGTTGAAAGTTATGATCATTTGGAATTATGCAGCCAGTATAGTCTTATTCATTGTTTTTGGAGAGTACACGACCTTGGGTCACACCCATGACTTGATTAGAATAACATTCCTCGCTAGAATGATTTGCACCACAAAAATAACAAATAAGTTGGCGCTTTCGTGCGGCCTCCAAAAGGTTTACCTTATGTTGAAGCTCAACAACTTTTGCGGCCAACTGAGATATCACTATATTTTTTTGGAAAAAGAAAATTAACAACCGTTACTTAATAGAAAGGAATTAAAAAAAAAAAGAGAAACGGAGGCGGAGAAAGAGAATGATAAAAGTAATAAAATTTACGCTTTCAAAATATCAACAAAAATTCCTCGGCAACGACGCCAAAAACTTGATAGAGATTTTATATAGTTTTAAAAATAATTCCAACTAACATCCCAATTTAGGCAAGTGTACCTATCGAAAATATAGTATAGGAAGGATGTCGTATTTGCCCGATGCCTGCTGAGTAATCTTACTCACGTAAATTAATATTATTTTATCAGAAATAAAATAGAGTTTTGAAAATAATTAAAAGAAGAGAAACATTTGATCGAGAATCCTTCTTAAGTAAAATAGTTCGTAAACTAGAATTCATAAAAAATGGATTTAGACAAACTTGACCGTGGAGGTTCCCAAAATATGGTAGAGCCTCTCTCGAGAGAACTACCACCTAACCTTAGGTTGATCGATTAAGACCCGTCGGCCAGTCGAAACCCCTAAGCTTGCTTTATGCGGTGAGCCCCACTATTGGATTTGAATCCAATCCGAAAGATTTGTGTCACCCTCTCTCGAGGAATAAATACAACTCTTTTTATCTTTGGGTGATCTCCTCGTTTGTATGGATCTCTCGATCACTAGCATACAGATCTTAGATCGAGAAATATATTCACGACATATGAATTCGAAGCAATTAAATTCAAAGATAAATATTAGTTTTCCAAAACTAAACTATGAAAAAGAGATTACAAAATAAAACTACTTAAGAATTCATCCGATCAAATGTAATAAAATTAGCTACTCGTGATTGAAGAAAACGAACATTTTATAACTATGAAAAGAGAAGTACAAGTGTGAGTAAAGTAAATCTAAGCTATGAATTGGAATTGCAAAGCATAAAATAAATTTCATAACTAAAATTACACTAATGAAATGCAGAAAAACTACTCTATAATTGACCCAATCGAAGCAAGGACTGGATCCCTTGACAATGGCAGCAGCTGGAAATTTATAAGGAGAAAATTCAGAAGTCACGCCCCTAGGTCACGGGCCACGCCCGTGACCTAGGGCGCGTACAAAGAAAAACTTCAAAATTACACTAGGAAGCATTCGAGAGAAAATTGTAATTTTCCTCAGTACACGCCCGTGTTCACGCCCATGTCACGCCCAAGACATTAGGGCGTGTACTTGGGAAAATTCTTTAGATTTGTAGATAATCTCATACTCGTCCCGAAATGTGGTGGCACATCCCGCAACTCTTCCTGGATTGAAAGTTATGATCATTTGAAATTCTGCAACAAGCATAGTCTTATTCATTGTTTTTGGAGAGTACACGACCTTGGGTCACACCCATGACTTGATTAGAATAACATTCCTCGCTAGAATGATTTGCACCACTAAAATAACAAATAAGTTGGCGCTTTCGTGCGGCTTCCAAAAGGTTTACCTTATGTTGAAGCTCGGCAACTTTTGCGGCCAACTGAGATATCATTATATTTTTTTTGAAAAAATAAATTAACAACCGTTACTTAATAGAAAGGAATTAAAAAAAAACAAAAAGAGAAATGAGGGCGGAGAAAGAGAATGATAAAAGTAATAAAATTTACGCTTTAAAAATATCAACAAAAATTCCCCGGCAACGGCGCCAAAAACTTGATAGAGATTTTATATAGTTTTAAAAATAATTCCAACTAACATCCCGATGTAGGCAAATGTACCTATCGAAAATATAGTATAAGAAGGATGTCTTGTTTGCCCGAGGCCTGTTGAGTAATCTTACTCACGTAAACTAATATTATTTTATCGGAAATAAAATAGAGTTTTGAAAATAATTAAAAGAAGAGAAACATTTGATCGAAAATCCTTCTTAAGTAAAATACTTCGTAAATCTAGAATTCATAAGAAATGGATTTAGACAAACTTGACCGTGGAGGTTCCCAAAATATGGTAGAGCCTCTCTCTCGAGAACTACCACCTAACCTTAGGTTGATCGATTAAGACCCCTCGGCCAGTCGAAACCCCTAAGCTTGCTTTATGCGGTGAGCCCCACTATTGGATTTGACTCTAATCCGGAAGATTTGTGTCACCCTCTCTCGAGAAATGCATACAACTCTTTTTATGTTTGGGTGATCTCCTTGTTTACGTGGATCTCTCGATCACTAGCATACAGATCTTAGATCGAGAAACATATTCGCGACATATGAATTCGAAGCAATTAAATTCAAAGATAAATCCTAGTTTTCCAAAACTAAACTATGAAAAAGAGATTACAAAATAAAACTACTTTAAAATTGATCCGATCAAATGTAATAAAATTAGCTACTCGTGATTGAAGAAAAAGAACATTTTATTACTATGAAAAGAGAAGTACAAGTGCGAGTAAAATAAATCTAAGCTATGAATTATAATTGCAAAGCATAAAATAAATTTCATAAAGAAAATTACACTAATGAAATGCAGAAAAACTACTCTAAAATTGACCCAATCGAAGCAAGGAACTGGATCCCTTGACAATGGCAGCAACTGGGAATTTATAAGGAGAAAATTCAGAAGTCATGCCCCTATGTCACGCCCGTGACCTAGGGCGTGTACAGAGAAAAACTTCCAAAATTACACTGGTAAGCATTCGGGAGAAAATTGTAATTTTCCTCAGTACACGCCCGTGTTCACGCCCATGTCACGCCCATGACATTAGGGCGTGTACTTAGGAAAATTCTCCAGATTTGCAGATAATGTCGTGCTCATCCCGAAATGTGGTTGCACGTCCCGTAACTCTTCGTGCGGCCTCAAAAAGGATTACCTTATGTTGAAGCTCGACAACTTTTGCGACCAACTGAGATATCATTATATTTTTTTGGAAAAAGAAAATTAACAACTGTAACTTAATAGAAAGGAATTTAAAAAAAAAAGAAATGGGGGCGGAGAAAGAGAATGATAAAATTAATAAAATTTACGCTTTCAAAATATCAACAAAAATTCCCCGGCAACGGCGCCAAAAATTTGATAGAGATTTTATATAGTTTTAAAAATAATTAAAACTAACATCCCGATGTAGGCAAGTGTACCTATCGAAAATATAGTATACGAAGGATGCCGTATTTGCCCGAGGCCTGTTGAGTAATCTTACTCACGTAAATTAATATTATTTTATCGAAAATAAAATAATGTTTTGAAAATACTTAAAAGAAGAGAAACATTTGATCGAGAATCCTTCTTTAAGTAAAATACTTCGTAAATCTAGAATTCATAAGAAATGGATTTTGACAAACTTGACCGTGGAGGTTTCCAAAATATGGTAGAGCCTCTCTCGAGAGAACTATCACCTAACCTTAGGTTGATCGATTAAAACCCCTCGGCCAGTCGAAACCCCTAAGCTTGTTTTATGTGGTGAGCCCCACTATTAGATTTGACTCCAATCCGGAAGATTTGTGTCAACCTCTCTCGAGGAATGCATACAACTCTTTTTATCTTTGGGTGATCTCCTCGTTTGCATGGATCTCTCGATCACTAGCATACAAATCTTATATCGGGAAACATATTCGCAACATATGAATTCGAAGCAATTAAATTCAAAGATAAATCCTAGTTTTCCAAAACTAAACTATGAAAAAGAGATTACAAAATAAAACTACTTAAGAATTCATCCGATCAAATGTAATAAAAATAGATACTCGTGATTGAAGAAAAAGAACATTTTATAACTATGAAAAGAGAAGTACAAATGCGAGTAAAGTAAATCTAAACTATGAATTGGAATTGCAAAGCATAAAATAAATTTCATAAATAAAATTACACTAATCAAATGCAGAAAAACTACTCTAAAATTGACCCAATCGAAGCAAGGACTGGATCCCTTGGCAATGGCAGTAGCTGGGAATTTATAAGAAGAAAATTCAGAAGTCACGCAGCTAGGTCACGCCCGTGACCTAGGTCGTGTACAGAGAAAAAATTCCAAAATTACACTGGGAAGCATTCGGGAGAAAATTGTAATTTTCCTCAGTACACGCCCGTGTTCACGCCCATGTCGCGCCCATGACATTAGGGTGTGTACTTTGGAAAATTCTCCAGATTTGTAGATAATCTCGTGCTCGTCCTGAAATGTGGTGGCACGCCCCGTAACTATTCCTGGATTGAAAGTTATGATCATTTGAAATTCTGCAACCAGCATAGTTTTATTCATTGTTTTTGGAGAGTACATGACCTTGGGTCACACCCATGACTTGATTAGAATAACATTTCTCGCTAAAATGATTTGCACCATAAAAATAATAAATAAGTTGGCGCTTTCGTGCGGCCTCCAAAAGGTTTACCTTATGTTGAAGCTCGACAACTTTTGCGGCCAACTGAGATATCATTATATTTTTTTGGAAAAAGAAAATTAACAACCGTTACTTAATAGAAAGGAATTTAAAAAAAAAAAAGAGAAATGGTGGCGGAGAAAGAGAATGATAAAAGTAATAAAATTTACGCTTTCAAAATATCAACAAAAATTCCCCGGCAACGGCTGATGCGCAAATCCTGTACACCACTATAGGCGGTAGCGAGACTGCGATCCGAACGGCAGTGAACCGGTCGTTGTCAAGTAATAATATGAGGAAGTAAATCCCCAAGTATCGAATCTCTCAAGGAACACAGTAAGGTGGAGTTAACGTTCGAGGAAGGACTTGAGATCGAAGTCCTATGGGTAGGATGAATTGCGGACACGGGGGTTGATTTGGTTTGTGGAAAATAAAGAGAAAAAGCTACAACTACTCCTATGCAATGCCGCTATGCAATGCTTCGCTTGGCGGGATGGAGACTAGGCAGGCCTTGAGCGCGCTGCGTCGCAAGGGCGGATGGACGAGTAGGCTAGCGGAATTGAACAATGCAGGCCTTGAGCGCGCTGCTTCGTTAGGCGGGATGGAATACGGGCCGCGATGCCACGCTTCGGTAGGCGGATGGACGAGTAGGCTAATGGATCAAACTATGCAGGCCTTGAACGCGCTGCTTCGTTAGGCGGGATGGAATACGGGCCGCGATGCCACGCTTCGGTAGGCGGATGGACGAGTAAGCTAATGAATCGAACTATGCAGGCCTTGAACGCGCTGCTTCGTTAGGCGGGATGGAATACGGGCCGCGATGCCACGCTTCGGTAGGCGGATGGACGAGTAGGCTAACGGAATGAGGGTCGCAAGCACCTCTTCGACAAGCACGCCACTAGCAATTGCTAGTGCGGCACCGGACAACCAACAATCCACACCACAAGGCACACCTCAAAATAATAAGCAAGAATACTCAAATCACATAGACATAATCAAGTATAAATGCTAATAATCAAGTATGCTTCATCATAAAGTTAGATCTAACTACATATACATCAATAAGAGGAGAATAAGGCAAGAAATCGACCGAATCCGAAGGCTCGTTGTAGATTCACGGTTGGAATCGCCGGGTTGTCAATCCGCGTCCAAGCTCGGTCCGCAACTACGTCCGGGGTAGAGAGAGCTGTCACGACTCTCCAATGGACCCGTCTTCATCGTGTCACGATCCGGTGGAGGTTGCAAACTTCCTCTTGCTTGACGGTAATGGCGGCTAGATCTCTCTTTGGAGCTCTTGGATGAAGGAGGAGGCCGAGAGGAGACTCCGGCTTAAGATTGGCGTGAAGAGCAAGCCCGGAGCACCTCCATATGGTGGGCGACGGTGGAGGGGCGAAACTGGGCGGAACCGGGCGGAAAACGGCGGCTGAAATCGGGCGTCCGACCTAAAATCGCGAGCAGCGGATTTTATAGGCGCTGGAATTAAACAGTGCGCACGGTCAGTGGCGCACGACCAGTGGTCGTGCGCACTAGAATTCGGTGATCGTGCGCTCTGCCTGGACGGAACCTGCAAAGACAGAAATTACAAAATACAATGTTCGCACGACCAGTGGCGCACGACCGGTGGTCGTGCGCACTATCGTCAGTGGTCGTGCGCATTAGACGAAACAGAACTCAGAAATTTAATGATAAGTGCGCACGAACAGTGGCGCACGACCGGTGGTCGTGCGCACTAGCGTAGATGGTCGTGCGCACTGCACCAAACAGAACTCATAAAAGGGTTAAGTGCACACGATCATTGGCGCACGACCAGTGGTCGTGCGCAATAGAACCGGTGATCGTGCGCAGTGTTCCTGTGCAGAATTGCACCGGAAGCACCTGCACGACTCCTGTTCTAGCGTACTACCACGAATCCAGCTACTGAAAGTGGCACCTAACAGTGCATGAAAACTACTAATGAAGATAAACATGAAAACACACCAAAATGGGCCTAAAAGTGCACTTAGCTTGGAATAACAGGTAGAGAACAAATATGAGTGATTATGGATCTAAAATGTAGTGCATTGACTCAAATACTGGCCCAGATGAGTCCATAAATGTGTATATAAATGGGACTCATCAACGGCGCCAAAAACTTGATAGAGATTTTATATAGTTTTTAAAATAATTCCAACAAACATCCCAATGTAGGCAAGTGTACATATCGAAAATATAGTATAGAAAGGATGTCGTATTTGCCCGATGCCTGTTGAGTAATCTTACTCACGTAAATTAATATTATTTTATCGGAAATAAAATAGAGTTTTGAAAATAATTAAAAGAAGAGAAATATTTGATCGAGAATCCTTCTTAAGTAAAATACTTCGTAAATCTAGAATTCATAATAAATGAATTTAGACAAACTTGACCGTGGAGGTTCCCAAAATATGGTAGAGCCTCTCTCGAGAGAACTACCACCTAACCTTAGGTTGATCGATTAAGAGCCGTCGGCCAGTCAAAACCCATAAGCTTGCTTTATACGGTGAGCCTCACTATTGGATTTGACTCCAATCCGGAAGATTTGTGTCACCCTCTCTCGAGGAATGCATACAACTCTTTTTATCTTTGGGTGATCTCCTCATTTGCATGTATCTCTCGATCACTAGCATACGGATCTTAGATCGAGAAACATATTCGCGACATATGAATTCGAAGCAATTAAATTCAAAGATAAATCCTAGTTTTCCAAAACTAAACTATGAAAAAGAGATTACAAAATAAAACTACTTAAGAATTCATCCGATCAAATGTAATAAAATTAGCAACTCATGATTGAAGAAAAAGAACATTTTATAACCATGAAAAGAGAAGTACAAGTGCGAGTAAAGTAAATCTAAACTATGAATTGGAATTGCAAAGCATAAAATAAATTTCATAAATAAATTTACACTAATGAAATGCAGAAAAACTACTCTAAAATTGACCCAATCGAAGCAAGAACTGGATCCCTTGACAATGGCAGCAGCTGGGAATTTATAAGGAGAAAATTCAGAAGTCACGCCCCTAGGTCACGCCCGTGACCTAGGGCGTGTGCAGAGAAAAACTTCCAAAATTACACTGGGAAGCATTCAGGAGAAAATTGTAATTTTCCTCAGTACACGCTCGTGTTCACGCCCATGTCACGCCCATGACATTAGGGCGTGTACTTGGGAAAATTCACAAGTCTTGTAGATAATCTCGTGCTCGTTCCGAAATGTGGTGGCACGTCCCGTAACTCTTCCTGGATTGAAAGTTATGATCATTTGAAATTCTGCAACCAGCATACGGAGAAAGTAAAAGCATATTACAACCACTCAAAATGGTGAACTACGGTGAATCATCCGGTCATGCATACAGAGAAAGTAAACTAAGCGCTGAGATAAGCATTGCTCAAGATTGGGGTGCCGGACAAACTCCACCGAAATCCATCGGTGTCGGCGACCATAGGCTCGCCCGGTCACATTCTCTCCACGACACTAGATTGGTTCATAGCGTGAGTCGGTAGGACTTTAGGCAAGAGATGGGGCCTGGGTTACGGTGAGGTAAACAAAGATAAACCTGGAGGCTACGCACACCTAACCCAACATGAGCACAAGATAGAGCTACCTGCACGACGATAATAAACAAATGCATCACACCCCCAGACTTGGACTTTTACAACATAGGTGTGTGCAACGCCCACTCCCAATACCAAAATTTCAAAATTTTCAATTCAACTTTTTCATAACAATCCCCATTTTTTTTTCTTTTCTTTCTCTTCTTCATTCTTCTTTTTCTTTCTTTTCTTTTTCAGCAAAAATATCAATGAATACACCCACAATTTCCACTATAGAAATTACCACATCAACACCCCCCAAAATGTAAACATAACTATAATTTATAGCTCAGATTTGGGTGTGCGACTAGGTTAGGATTTTAAGCTTTTGGTGCGATAAAAGTGGGGCTGAATCAAGAGGAAGGGGTAGGCACAAAGGGGCTAGCAAGGGTAGATGATAGGCATGAAATAAAAAGCTCAACCGGGCCAAAATAATGGCCTACGTCATTCTCACGCACTAGAACTATCCTATGTCAATGCTTCAAGAATCGCATGGGGCAAGTTATAGTCACTGAGAAAGATTTTCCTTTCTCCCGACTCAAGCAATACGAGTCTAGCGATCGTTTACACACATCCCTACGCTACCGTTTGATTTCACCGGATTCACCATTTGAGTGGAGTAAACAACATTTACACTAATAGAAAAAATATAAAACTATAAGTATAAAGAGAAGTCTAATCTACACAAATTTCTATGCAACCGAGCACTCGACTAGGAGCACTACTTGAGTCAACATTTTACTCTGCTACATAGTCCTAAGCCATCACCTAGACTTTCCCAAATAAGCAGGAAAATTAAATTCACAACAGAGCAGGCAAAAGATGAGTACGCGCTCAAGTGGGTGCTGTGGTGTGCAATGAAGATAAACAATACTAAATAAATGAAATAGAAATACTTCTAGCATGCAATGCAATAGTGCATGTGCGTGGGCACACAGAACTACTCTCCCCCAGACTTAAACTAGACAATACACACAATATATATCTATGAAATTCAGAAAAGAGCTAGGGGAAGAGAGTACCCATTGCTCAGAAATGAGCATACCAGAAGATTGGCGTGTAAGCTAAAATGAAGCTACAACATCTGCCATCCAGAAGAAGGATACCTGCAGGGGTCAGCTCCGCGGAAACAAAAGAAAATAGAAAACTGAGAAAAAAAATACTACTAACTAAACATGATTAGATGAAATAAGAATGCAGAAAAGAAAGATAACTACTGGGGTTATTGTCATCCCATCACGACTTATTCAAAAACTAAAGGTTCTAGCTAATGGGCGTATGAAAAATGAAATGGACAGGTAATTGTTCTAATATGCGTGTCGGTAACGGGTACCGATATGGCGATAGAACAGTCACGCCTCTACCCGAATATAGATAAAACCTGCCCATCACAGGTAGAGGGAAAAGAAATGTTGGAACAACCCTTTTACTGTTTTGGGCTAGGATCACTATGTACTGATTAGGATCAGTTGACCCCATTGTATAGTTTAAGGGTCAAGTCTGTAGGCTGATAAATTAGCTAGAACATAAGATTAAATCTAAGGTTCCCAGCGCTCAACAAATGGCTTGCAGCGTTCGATGAATGACAAGTGGCGTTCGACGAATGTCTAGCATCGTTCGACAAATTGTTCTCAGCAAACTGAAATATTACAGCCAGTTCCAGCACTTGACATTCTCTGATCAGTGTTCGACAAATGGCTAGCAGTGCTCGAAAGATGGCTCCCAGCGTTCGACAGTTTTTTCTCACAGCGCTCGACAGTTTTCCAGCCAGCGTTCGACATATTCTGGACAGCGCTCGACAGATTATAGCCAGCGTTCGACTGATCATTTATTGTAGCCCAGATTTGATATCAACTATATTCTATCTATCCTAACAGCAAAACGACGAATATAACAGATCTATTTAATATCCTTTGGACGTATCCTGACAGATAAGGAAGGATATTAAACTGAGTTAATATATTCCCTTCTTTCCTTTTTCCAAGGCAGCAATAGCCGTTGACATTTAATGAAAAGGAATCTTTTCACAGTCAAAAATAAAAAGGACCTGCCAAAAATCGTTTGAGTGGACAGAATTCAAACATCGTTCTATTACAGAATATATATATATATATATATATATATATATATATATATATATATAGAAAAAGAAGAAGAAGCATATAGAGGAAAAGAGACATCTCAGAAAGCATTTTTTCTTCGTCTTCTTCTACAAGCAGCACAAAAACTTCTGAGAACATCATCCTCAAGAGCATTCACTCAGAATCTGCTGCAAATTCAGATCTTCTAAAAAGAGCAACAAGCAATCTGAATAACCTGTTCTTCCAGATCAATCTGCTACAGGAGATCTTAGTTTTCAAGAGAAAGCTCCTTCATCTTCTGTCAAATACTTCAATCTGACAGGGTGAGCTTTACAACAACATCCACTAGAGTCTTCTCTCAGCATCTTGACAGAGAAGAATACTATAAACTCTTTCTTACCTCTCTTGTACAGGGTTATAACTCCCTTCAAAAGTTAACTCTCGGTGACAGGGCACCTTAGCAAAAACCTGCAGTTTGGTTAGAGCACCTTATCAACAGCTCACCTGGTGTGAGGGCACCTTATCAACAACCTCCTAGTGGATTCCTACCAAAGGTGGTAGAAGAGTAGACGTACCCAGATTTATTGGGGAACTACTATAGCTCCTTGTGTCTTCTGTGTTTGATTATTTTCTGTGCTTGTGCTGTTTGTTTTGTGATTACATTTACTTAATCATTCTGTTTATATAATTCTTACACTGCTTACACTTATATATAATACTATTTTAATTCCGCTATAAAAACTAAGGAAAAGTTTTAATACTCTATTCACCCCCCCTCTAGAGTAACTTAAGATCTAACCTCCACTTTCAATTGGTATCAGAGGAGGGTTGATTATTTACATACTAACATCTGAATCACAAAGATCAACCAGATCTTAATTTATCTAAGAGCTTCTTTATTTAAGAATTTTATATCATTCAAAACTCATGGCACAAAACAAGGAATATTCTAGCACAAGACCTCCAATGTGCAACCTCAATAAGTTTGCACTATGGAAAGCAAGGATTAGGCTTTATATGAACTCTATTGATGAGGAGATTTTCAATGTTATTCTTACAGGACCTCCAGCACCTACAGTAACAACCAGCACTACTGCAACAACAGACAACACTGCTGTTCCACCTCCCGAGTGGACTGAGGCTCAGAAGAAGCAGAGAAATGCAGATGCAAAGGCCATGAACATTCTGGCCCTAACTATGTCAGATGACATATTCCAGAAAGTAGTTGAGTGCACCTCAGCAAAAGAAATCTGGGAATCTCTCAACAACATGGTGGCAGGTTCAGCAGATGAAAGGAAAGATAGAAGATCTCACCTGATCTCTCAATATGAGAACTTCAAGAAGGGAGAATCAGAAAATGTTGCTGATATGTACAATAGGCTCAGCCTCATAATAAATGAGTTGAAGTCTCTGAACAAAGTGATCTCACTCACAGAGATCAATGACAAAATTCTTATGTGCTTTCCCAGCACATGGGACTCCAGAATCTGGCCAATCAAAGAAGCCAGAAGCCTAAATGAGATCACCACTAAAGCCTTGTTGGGCAAGCTCAAATCTTATGAGCAGCTCATCAAAAGTAAGCAAACTGAAGAATCCACTTCATCCCCAGCACTCAAGAAAGAGAGAAGCATAGCCTTCAAAGCTGCAGAAGAAGAAGGACCAACTCCTACCAAAGAGGAGTTGATGAGCTTCATAGCCAAAAGATACTATAATATGGCTAAGAAAGATTTCAAGAAGAAGTCATCCAGAAGCTATGACAAGCCAAGGTATGATAAAAATCACTCTAATGAAATTATATGTTTTGGTTGCAGGAAGCCAGGACATATTGCTCCTGAGTGTCCAGAGAATCAAAACAAAAAGGACAGAAAGGAGAGAAAAAGAGAAAAGGAAGAAAGGAAAGGTTCTAGCAAATCTTCCTCCCACTCACACAAAAAGAAGGGAAGAGGATTTGTAGCAACATCCTTTAGTGAAACAGAATCTGAATCTGAATCTTCATCTGGTTCTTCTGATGAAGAAGAAACAAAAGAGAATAGCCAATGTCTACTGGCAATTTATGACTCAGACTGTGAGTCACAATCTGAATCTTCATCAGGCTCCAATGATGATGAAGAAGAAAAGAACTTCTGCATGATGGCAATCAATGCCTCAGCCAGCAAATATGATGAAGAAAATTCAGAATCAGAAGAAGAAAATGATGCAGATCAGGTAATGTCTGATGTTGATTTTACTTCAGATGAATTCAAGGCTGAATTCAAAGTCCTTTGCTCAGACTTACTCAACTTTGAGAAAGAAATAATCTCACTCAGATGTAAGTTAGCTGAAATGAAAAAGATGTGTGATGAAAATGCAAATCTTAAGAAAGATTTGGCTGCCTCCAGAGAACACATTGTTCTCATTGAGAATAAACTTTCTGAGGCCAAGAAATTTGAAGAATCCCTAAATGGGAGAAGTATCAAACTGATGGACATCACAAGCACAGTCAATGCTAGACTTAATAATAGCAAACTGGGCTTGGGTGCCTCATCAAGTGAGCCATCTCTGATTAAGAGAAATATCCTCTCCTCACCTATAAAATTTATTTCTGCTAAAAGCAAAGAAGCTGCAAAAAGAGATAAAGATATTTCAAGCAAGTCTGTTAAGGATAAAAGAATTCAACAGAATTCATCGAACGGAGATCGACAAAAAGATTCAAATTTGTCGAACGGAGCTCGACGAAGTCTGAAAACAGATTTTCAGTATAGTCATCAGATGAACAATAGTCGACCAATTTATCCAAATTTGTCGAACAGATACTATACAGGAAATACTAGAAATCTTAATTCCAAACAAACTAAAAATCCTTTCACTGAATGGATAATACCTCCAAGGAGATATCATCCACAAGGCTATAAGGACCAGCCTGAAATGCCATTTATTTCTGAATTTTGTGGTAACACAAAAGGACCCTTGGTAGTCTGGGTCAAAAACAACTAGTTTATGTTTTTGTCTTTGCAGGTACACGGCCATCCAAGATTAAATCAAAAATGGTACTTGGGCAGTGGCTGCTCAAAGCACATGACAGGAAACAAGGCCAATCTGAAAAATTACAAGGCACAGCTTGGACCCAAAGTGATCTTTGGAGACTCCTACCATGGTCAAACCAAAGGCCTTGGTAAAATCAAGGTTGAAGCAGTAACATTCAAGGAAGTCACCTATGTGAAGGGTCAGAAGCACAACCTCATCAGCATAAGTTAGTTATGTGATGAAGGTTATCAGGTAACCTTTAATAAATCAGAATGCATTATCAAGTCATCTGATAATGTCATTGTTTTATCAGGTATTAGACAGGGTAACATATATTTAGTAAATTTCAATTCCTATAAATCAGAAATTTGCCTGTTTAATGAGCTAAGCAAACTTAGAGAACTATGGCATAAAAGATTAGGGCATGTAAATCTTAGAACAATTGCCAAACTATCTAAAGATAATCTTATTAGAGGTCTACCATCAGGATCATATAAGAAAGAAGGTTTATGTAGGGCATGCCAGCTAGGTAAGCAAACCAAAAACAGTTGTAAATCCTTATCTAAAAGTGATTCACCTAGAATCTTATTTTTGCTACATATGGACCTTTTTGGAACTACAGCAATAAGGAGTTTAGGAGGGAAGTCTTACACTCTAGTTATTGTAGATGACTTCTTTAGATTCACTTGGGTATTCTTTTTGAGAGAAAAGTCAGATAACTTTAAAGTTCTTACAGACTTTCTTAAGAGCATACAGATTGAATACTCTACTGTAGTTGCATTGATCAGAAGTGATCATGGCACTGAGTTTGAGTCTCTTCTTATGAAAGAATTCTGTGAGAAGGAAGGTATCAGGCATTGCTTCTCAGCTCATAGAACTCCTCAACAGAATGGGGTAGTTGAAAGGAAAAATAGAACCCTAATTGAATCAGCAAGAACATTGCTTGCAGATGCTAATTTGCCACTATCCTTTTGAGCAGAAGCTGTTAGCACAACAAACTATGTTCTGAATAGAAGCTTGATACACAAACTTAAGGGAAAAACTCCTTATGAATTACTTAAAGGGAAGAAACCTAAAGTTGACTATTTCAGAACTTTTGGTTGTAAATGTTTTGTTCATAACAATGATAAGAAATATCTTAGAAAATTTGAACCAAAATCTGAAGAAGGAATTTTCTTAGGATATTCAATAGTTAGCAAAGCATATAGGGTATTTAACAAATCCTCTCTTAAGATAGAAGAATCCATGCATGTTTCCTTTGTTGAAACTAACATGTCTTACAAGGAGAAGAACTCTTCTACCAAGAATGCTTTGCAGGTACCAGCTCTATGTGAAGAGCTTAATGAACTAAATCTACAGTCAGGAGATTCAATGCAACCATTAGCTCAAAACCTTGAAGAGAGCGAAGAAGAAGATCATCCAGATCTTGTTGATTATCAGAATCAAGCAACAGCAGAACATCCTCCACAGGATACAATTACTGAACAAAATCCCCAAATAAATACCACTGCAGAATTAATTCCAACTGTTGATCACATCACAGTTAGAGATCACCCAACTTCACAAGTGATTGGTGATATTTCAGCAGGTGTTCAGACAAGACATTAACTACATCAAAATCAGATGCATACTTGCTTTCTATCACAAGTTGAACCTCAAACCATAAAAGATGCAGAACAAGATCCAAATTGGATTCTTGCAATGCAAGAGGAACTCAACCAGTTTGAAAGAAACAAAGTTTGGGATTTGGTTCCAAGACCAAGAGGCCATCCAGTCATTGGCACCAAGTGGGTCTTCAGGAACAAACTTGATGATCAAGGAAATATTGTGAGAAATAAAGCAAGGCTAGTAGCTCAAGGATATTCACAGGAAGAAGGCATAGACTATGATCAAACATTTGCTTTTGTGGCAAGACTTGAAGCTATCAGAATATTTTTAGCATTTGCTGCATACAAACAATTTAAGGTATATCAAATGGATGTAAAAAGTGCATTCCTAAATGGAGATATCAAGGAAGAAGTCTATGTGGAACAACCACCAGGTTTTATCTCTCCAACCCACTCTTCTTATGTATTCAAGCTTAATAAAGCTCTCTATGGTCTCAAACAAGCTCCCAGGGCATGGTATGAGACCTTAGCTAATTTTCTATTGGAAAATAAGTTCTGTAGAGGCTTAGTAGACAAAACCTTATTTTTCAGAATACATAAAAATCAAACATTGCTAGTTCAAATATATGTAGATGATATTATTTTTGGCTCTACTGATTCAAATTTATGCAAAAAGTTCTCTAAACTTATGCAATCTAAATTTGAAATGAGTAGCATGGGTGAATTATCATACTTCCTTGGTCTACAATTGAAGCAAGCCTCATCAAGAATTTTCATTTCACAATCCAAATATGCTAAGGAATTAGTAAAAAGGTTTGGAATGTCTGATTCCTCTCCCATGAAAACACCCATGGCTTCTAATGCTGTCATTAATGCTGATGAATCAGGGAAACCTGTTGATCAGAAGATGTATAGAGCAATTGTTGGCTCATTACTCTATTTGACAGCTAGTAGGCCTGATATAATGTTTGCTACTTATATTTGTGTTAGGTTTCAAGTTAACCCTAAAGAATCTCATCTATATTTATTAAAAAAAATTTAAGATATATAAAGGGCTGTCCTAATCTAGGTTTCTGGTATCCAACAGCATCTGAATTTGAATTAACTGGATTCTCAGACTCAGATTAAGCTGGATGCAGAGTAGACAGAAAAAGCACATCAGGAACTTGTCAGTTTCTTGGTGATAGGCTTGTGTCTTGGTTTTGTAAGAAGCAGACATCTGTGTCCACATCAACAGCTGAGGCAGAATACATTGCTGCAGGCAGTTGCTGTTCACAGATACTGTGGATACAAAATCAACTTCTAGACTATGGTATCACGATTTACTTAGTACATACCTATGTTCTAACTTCTTGTTAGACAACATCAAATGGAACCAACATTTTTCCATAGAGTCTTTCTGCCCCCTATTTTATAAAAACCTAATACTAATAGATGAATAGTCATTTGATGAAGAAAAAATAATTTTACTATTTTTTTATTTCTCATCATAATTCAAATGAAGCATATGATCCAATCATTTTTGGGAATACAATGAATCATTTCAATATGGATTCTGATTGTTATTATGATATAATCTTTTCCTCAAAAAAAATCTAAAGACAGGTTTCTCTCATGTAAAACTAGGAATTCTCATAAAAAAGATACATAGTTGTTTCTTCAAATCAATCAATTATATTTTGTGACAATACTAGTGCAATATCTATAGCACAAAATCCAGTTCTCCATAGTAGGACTAAACACAGAAATAAGGCACCACTTTATCAGAGATAATGTGGATAAAAATAAAATTTGCCTACAGTTCATCTCCACTGATTTACAAAGAGCAGATATTTTCACCAAACCCTTGGATGAAAAGAAACATATCTTTTTTATGAATCAACTGGGAATGATAGATGGAGACTCAATTTGTTGAAAATTATATTTTCTATCTTATCCAAAATTTTTGTCGAACGAAGAACGACAAATTTTTTTATTCGTCGAACGATGGTCGACAAAAACCTACATCTTCAGAGTCAGTGAAGAAAATCTCGTTTGTCGAACGGCGGTCGACGAAAAAGATTTTTTTTTCTAACACTGTCCGACAAAATTTTAAAGTCGGTTCGACTTCATATTTAATTAGGTTTTGCCGAACAGCGCTCCTCGAATTCTCCTCCCTATTTTCTCGACTATATAACACTTATTTTATCTTATTCTAAGCTTTGCGACTACAGAAATCGTCTTTCCCTCCAGTTCCTCTCTGCACTTGATCTTCAACTTTCTTTGCAGGAACAATGGCGATTCCTCAGGCCTCTCTGCACCTAATGAAGTTTGACGCAGGTTTTGACATTGACATGGACTCGTTTGCACAGTCAGACCAAATCTTCAAGGATATTCTTTAAACGCTGGATGAACAACAACTAAGGAAGTTTCTAAGCACCAGGCAGAAGATAGCTGTTGCAGAGATAAAAGAATGGGTTTTCACTGCAAAACCAATCGATGAAAGCTTGTCGGGAACAATCTCAGGTCATCATGTCTCTCTCTCTCTCCCACCATCCTTTCTGAAATATTTGGTCTTGAAAATGGTGAAGATGAGTTAGACATAAGCTCAAATGAATTTGATGAAGCTTTAGTCAAAATGGGCCATTTGACTGGAAACCCTAGCCACATTCTGAAAAAGAATCTGTCTCAGGACTACAAGTTCTTAGCAGATAGTGTTGGAAAGTCTTGCTGAGCAAGACTTCTGGGCATGACTATATCTGTAGGCACCAATTTCTGTTAATGGTGGCCTTAATGGAGAAGAAGAAAGTCAACTGGGGATCAATTCTTTTTGACCTAATTAAAAAGAAAAACTCTACAGAGAATGTATGCTTTGGAAGAATTTTAGGAATTTTTCTGCAGGAAAGGAATCCAGAGCTTCTGGGGTCACCAAAAGTAACAATAAATGCCAGCAAGAGGCTGACCTCAGCACTCTTTGCCAAATGGGACAGAGTAATTCCCAAGAAGAATACAGGAGCTGAGGCCTCCAGAAAAAGGAAAGCTTCTGAGGACACAAGGACTGATCAAGTCACTCCCTCTACCCTTCTAGAAGATCCTTCCTCAGTTCCTCCTTCCTCTCATATCCTCTCTCCACCTGCTCACCAATCTCCTGCACATTCTCATTCTTCATCCCCTCCTTCAACTGCAATATCACCCATCAATGATATTCCACTCTCAACTGCCCACATCAGTGATGCTCCACCTCCACACCTATCTTCAGAACCACTACTTACCACACCTCCCTCTCCAATACACAATGAATATCATTCACCTATTCATTCTCCTAGTCCAATCCATCTAGACATTCACACACATACCACCAACATCAGCAATATCATTCCTCCAATATCATCTCCATCCACTTCACAACCATCCACTAGCCATCCACCAGATTATCCATCCCTCAACCTCTCCTCTATTGCTGATCAAGTTTTTGATCTTATCCTTCCTAAAATGAGCCAGCTCCTGGATGCAAAACTTGCTCCAGTTCTTCAGGCACTTTCTATTTTATCTGCTAAGATAGCTTCTCTTCCCTCCTCCACTGCTGTCCCTTCTACTAGGGGCCTAGATTCAGGCTATCCTGAAGCTAGGCTGGGGGAGATATCCTATGAAGAAGCTCCAGAAACAGAAGAAACTCCAGAAGAAGATACAGAAGTTACAATTTTTGATACAGATATAATTGATTCAGATACACAAGTTATAGAAGAAATAAATAATATATGCATTCATCCATCCTATGATCTATATAGCTTATTATCAAAATTTGATGTCACATATACTTCAAGGGTATCACCAAAGGTATACACAGAGGATCTATCAAAGGCTCTGATTTGCCTTCCTCAGAAAACTCATTCTGATATCATACAAAAGTACATATCCTCTATTCCTTCATCCACTGTTCAAGACATTTATATAAAGGATCATTCTGCAGAATATGAAGATGATCTTGCAGAATTCCTTGATGATACAACAGCCCCACAAATTACTTCTTCACCTCCAATTTCTGTATGGAATGAAGAATCAATGCCAAGTTTTGATGAAATCTGGACAGAAGCAGATGCAGAGTTTGACAAAGCTGAAGAAGAAAGATTAAAGGCTCGTGAAGCAATCAAGAGAATTGATGATCTATACAATAAGCCAATCTCATCTTCTGACTCTTATGATAATGATGACAACAGTGATTCTGATGATACACTTTCAAAGAAAAGAAAGAAAAGAACAGCTAAGTCAAAGGCTGCTCCCAAGCCCCCAAATCCAAATAATGACATTCCTCTGTACATTTTGTATTATGTTCCTCTTGATGAGAAAACTCCTCACTGGATGAAGTTCTCCAGAAATGAGAACAATAGGAGGAAGAAATTCAAGAAAACTGGTTACATCCCTGACAAACCAGTCAAGCACAATCCTCCTCCTCCTCCTCCTCTAGCAGCTGGTGCAACAGGATCAGCAGGTGTATCATCTTCCTCTCAGAGGCCAAGCTCTCAACATTCAAGGAGACCTGGTAGTTCTAGTGGTTCTCAAGCCTCTGGATCAGCCAAGGCTCCTTCCTCTAAGAAATCAGCTCCTATCTTTCAAGGAAGTCAAACCTTTTCTTCTTCTCAAATATCTTCAGAATACAAACTTCACATTTCTGATGGATCTCTTCACAGAGATAGAGTACCTCAAAAGGTCATTCAAGACAAAAATGATTCAGAAGTTATTTATTACTTTCCAGATCCAGAAGAAGATAAAATCTGTCAGATGGCAAGACTGAAAGAAATAATTGCATATGCACAGATTAAAAAGGCTAAAGCAGAAGGCAAAGACTTCTCAAGTTTCTCAACCATGTCAGAATACAGAAGAAAAGAACTTGAAAAATACAAAACAGTTAAAGCATTCAATATTGAGGAATATATTGATATGAACCCAGAAGCATTTATCCCTCGTGTCAAAGAACAGAAAATCTTTGGTGCTCAAGATTTGTTTATCAGCAACAAGAAATCAGAAGACCCCAACAGGAAAATCATATTCAAGCCACCTTCTCAGGACAAAAAGCCTTAAATAAATTGCTTGGTTATGAATGTAAAGTTTCTAAACTCAGAGCACTTATTTTTTTTCTTATCTGATGATCTATTTTAATCTATCAGATATATTTCATTTCATTGTTGCTCTGTTCTGCTGTATCTATTTAATTTTTCTTGTCAAATAGTATCCTAACCCAAATAGGGGGAGATTGTTGGAACAACCCTTTTACTGTTTTGGGCTAGGATCACTATGTACTAATTAGGATCAGTTGACCCCATTGTATAGTTTAAGGGTCAAGTATGTAGGCTGATAAATTAGCTAGAACTTAAGATTAAATCTAAGGTTCCCAGCGCTCAACAAATGGCTTGCAACGTTCGACGAATGGCAAGTGGCGTTCGACGAATGTCTAGCATCGTTCGACAAATTGTTCTCAGCAAACTGAAATATTACAGCCAGTTCCAGCAATCGACATTCTCTGATCAGTGTTCGACAAATGGCTAGCAGTGCTCGACAGATGGCTCCCAGCGTTCGACAGTTTTTACTCACAGAGCTCGACAGTTTTCCAGCCAGCGTTCGACATAATCTGGACAGCGCTCGACAGATTATAGCCAGTGTTCGACAGATCATTTATTGAAGCCCAGATTTGTTATCAACTATATTCTATCTATCCTAACAGCAAAACGACGAATATAACGGAACTATTTAATATCCTTTGGACGTATCCTGACAGATAAGGAAGGATATTAAACTGAGTTAATATATTCCCTTCTTTCCTTTTTCCAAGGCAACAATAGCCGTTGACATTTAATGAAAAGGAATCTTTTCACAGTCAAAAATAAAAAGGACCTGCCAAAAATCGTTTGAGTGGACAGAATTCAAACATCGTTTTATTACAGAATAAAAATATATATATATATATATATATAGAGAGAGAGAGAGAGAGAAAAAGAAGAAGAAGCATATAGAGAAAAAGAGACATCTCAGAAAGCATTTTTTCTTTATCTTCTTCTACAAGCAGCACAAAAACTTCTGAGAACATCATCCTCAAGAGCATTCACTCAGAATCTGCTGCAAATTCAAATCTTCTAAAAAGAGCAACAAGCAATCTGAAGAACTTGTTCTTCCAGATCATTCTGCTACAGGAGATCTTAGTTTTCAAGAGAAAGCTCCTTCATCTTCTGTCAAATACTTTAATCTGACAGGGGGAGCTTTACAACAACATCCACTAGAGTCTTCTCTCAGCATCTTGACAGAGAATAACACTATAAACTCTTTCTTACCTCTATTGTACAGGGTTATAACTCCCTTCAAAAGTTAACTCTCGGTGACAGGGCACCTTAACAAAAACCTACAGTTTGGTTAGAGCACCTTATCAACAGCTCACCTGGTGTGAGGGCACCTTATCAACAACCTCCTAGTGGATTCCTACCAAAGGTGGTAGAAGAGTAGACGTACCCAGATTTATTGGGGAACTAATATAGCTCCTTGTGTCTTCTGTGTTTGATTATTTTCTGTGCTTGTGCTGTTTGTTTTGTGATTACATTTACTTAATCTTTCTGTTTATATAATTCTCACACTTCTTACACTTATATATAATACTATTTTAATTCTGCTATAAAAACTAAGGAAAAGTTTTAATACTCTATTCACCCCCCTCTAGAGTAACTTAAGATCTAACCTCCACTTTCAAGAAAGTAAGAAGAGGAGGAGGCCTGGTCCTCACTCATCTCACCAAACTATCCTTGCCCAGCAAGGTATCATCTCCAGGGAGGTAGCAGGAGGAGAAGGAAATGAATGAGGCTTCCTCTATGGAGGAGGTGTCAACCTCCTCACATATAAGGATACACTCATCATTGACTTGAGCATCATGCTCCAAGTCCTCCTGATGTACCTGTGAAGACTCAACCTGCACAGGCTCAGATGAAGAAGGGGGGTCAGGAAATAAAAGAGAAGAATGACATAAATAATCAAAAATCGGGGGAGTGGTCCTGGTCTCACTCCCATCAGGTTCGGGAAGTAAAATAATGTTCGCATTGTCATCAATGCTATAAGATTCGGCGGGATCAACGGTGGCCAGGCTTGGGATTTGGACTTCCTCCACCGGTGCTGAGGAAAACTCCTATTCACCTTGGAGGTTGTCCTCCTCCATAGGAGTAGGCACAATACTAAGATCAACCGCCTCCTCTTGTGACACATCATCGACAATGTCATCAGAGACGAATGTAGTATGCACAACAGGGGGAAGAATAGTGCTCGGATAAAAGCCGAGCACCGATTCCTCACAAAGAATCGAATGCACTAGAGGTGGTGGATGCAAATGGAGAATAGGCTCAGCAATGTCGGTGCATAGATCAGCCGCACATCCGGTGACCGTGTCCATGCCATACCCTTCAAGATGTGAAGGTGACAAAGACACATAACCGGATGTTGAAGGTGTGCCGCCATAGTTAGGAGTTGGGACGATCCGGATATCCGACTCGTCATCCTCGTCCAATTGGCGAAGATAAGCAGCACAATCCTTCAAGGCATGATCTGTGCTCCGACAAAACTGGCACTGCCTAGCGGGATTCTTTGGCACAGCGGGTGCTGAAGCCGAAAAGAAGTATGACGGTAAAGGCTCAGCAGAGTAGCCATAAGACTTACGCGCACCATGTGGAGTACCCGACGAAGTCGGTGCTCCATATGCTGGGCTATAAGAATTATGCCTACTATTCTCCGTAGGGCATTCATCACTAGAGTGGGCGGTAGCTACACACCAACGGCAACGGATATTAAGATGTGCCCACATAGTGCGAAGATAAAACGATTCAAAACGAAGGGCACTATTGTGTGAAATACCACACCTAACAAAAATTACTAAAGCAACCTAATTAAAACAGGAAAATAAAATAAAAAGAAATAAAACAAAGAAATGCAATTTACAAATGGAAGGGCTTCTCTCTCAGGTTCTCCCTCTCCAGAAAACTCACACGACTGTGTTCCCCGGCAACGGCGCCAAAAACTTGATGGCGCAAATCTCACACACCGCTATAGGCAGTAGCTCGACTACGACACGAAACGGCAGTGTACCGATCGTTCAAGTAATATAAAACGAGGAGTAATCCCCGAGTATCGAATCTCAAAGGAACACAGTAAGGTGGAGTTTATTATCGAGGAAGGACTTGAGATTGAAGTCCTTTCGAGCGGATGGATGCGAAAACGGGCATTTTTAGATTGTGAAAAATAAAGAGAAAATGCTATGACTACTCCTATGCAATGCCGCTATGCAATGCTTCGCTTGGCGGAATGGAGACTAGGCAGGCCTTGAGCGCGCTGCATCGCAAGGGCGGATGGACTAGTAGGAAGACGGAATCGAACTATGCAGGCCTTGAGCGCGCTGCTTCGAAGGGCGAGTGGATTACACGGCCCGCGATGCCATGCTTCGGTAGGCGGATGGACGAGTAGGCTAACTGAGTGAGGGTCGTAAGCACCTCTTCAACAAGCACGCCACTAGCAATTGCTAGTGCGGCGACGAACGTGAAGGCGGGATGGAGGATGGAATGGGGCGCACCTCAAGAAACTCAAACAACAAACATTTCACATAGACATGAAATATATAGAAATACAAACTAGTTTTTAAGTGCAACTTCATCTTAATACATAGATCTAACTACATACACATCAATAAGAGAAGAATAAGGCAAGAAATCGACCGAATCCGAAGTCTCGTTGTAGATTCACGGTTGGAATCGCCGGGTTGTCAATCCGCGTCCAAGCTCGGTCCGCAACTACGTCTGGGGAATCTATAAATAGGACCTTAAGGGCACCTTTGGAGGGGACTCACTAGAGCTTCTCTCTCCTCAGGCTTTCTTTGGTCAGCATTTACCAAGCTCTCCAAAGGTGCCCAAGTCTCAGCTTTGGCTTAGGAGGGGAAGCGCTCAACGATCTTCCGGGTTAGTGGAGGGACCTCCTCGCTGCGACTAAGGTCTTAGTCATTTTCTTTGTTTCCCATTTGTCTTCTCCGAGGGATCAGTAAGGGCTAGCCGCCCCTCATTTCGGTGAGGGCCCCGAACTCCACAGGAGACCGAGAAATCGGTTTCAACATTTTGGTGCGGTGAGCGTGGAGCGTGGCTGGTTCAAGAAAGTTCCAGAGAAGGGTTATGGCGGGAGATGAGGAGAAGGGAGAGGAGTTCGGCGAGACCCCTCAGGAAGCGATGGCTAGGATGCTCGCGGATTTCAGAAAGGAGGTGCTCGACACCTTGGGGTTCACAATCACAGCTCTGCAAAGTGAGTTGGGGACCCCGGCACCTCAGGCGACCGCTACCCCAACAGCAGTCGGCGAGAGGGCTCCAGGAGGAAGGGCTGGAAAAGAAGTTGCCGTCGGCTTAGGCCAGAGCCAGGAGGGACGGGTGCTGTTCGCCAGTCCGGCGAGCTCTGTGCCAGCGAGCTCAGCGTTGGCGAGCTCCATCCCAGCGAGCGCGTCACTGGCGAGTACACGCCAAGAGGAAGCGGCGACTGTCGGAGTGGTTTAGGCGAGCACCGCCCTCGCGAGCACAGTTCCGGCAAGCTCAAGTTTGGCAAGCGAGCTTGGGGGACGAGTAGAGCTGGGAAGAGTGACAGGAGGGGGAAGCCCCTTTTGCGAGTTGGTGCTTTCCGCACCCGTCCCGGGGGGATTTTGAGAATGGGACCGGGTGTACTACAACGGTAGAGATGACCCTGTCCAGCACCTGCAGAGTTTCGAAGATTCGGTCTCCATCAGGCCGATGTCAGATGCTTTCAAGTGTCGGCTCTTTGCCGTCACCCTCAAGGAGAAGGCCAGGGACTGGTTCCATCATCTCCCTGCAGGGTCAATCTACTCGTTCGAGGATTTGCGCCGAAGTTTTTTGCTGAGGTTCTCGACCTCGAAAAAGAGGAAGAAGGACGCTGATTCCCTCTTCGCAGTGAAGCAAGGACCCAGGGAGTCGCTGGCTCAGTATGCCGATCGATTCCAGGAGGAAGTACAGCTCACTCAGGAGATGCCTGGGTTTGCACTCCAACTCGCCTTCACGATCGGGTTGAGAGAGAGTTTCTTTAAGATGGCGTTGAAGAGAAAAGCCCCCGTCTCCTTTGAAGAGCTGATGGAGAGGGTGTCGGAGGAAGTCGCAAGTGAGGAAGCCAATCCGGAGCTCACCAGGAGGCTAGCAAAGCTCAGTGAGCCGGAGGTGAGGCAGCAGGAGGTTAGGTGAAGGGAAGAACCCCGGGCCCCGGAGGGAGAATGGAGGCCGCAAGGGGGAGGAGTGCAAGGGCAGGGAAGGGGTTACGGCCCAGGAAGGGGTAACCATGTCGGAGGTCAATGGAGGCCCCCCCAGTTAGGGTGGAGGCAAGGTCCGATGCAGATGCCTCCCCCTCCCCAGCAGGCCATGGCGATTGGACGAGGAAGAGGAAGAGGAAGGGTAAGGGGAGTAGAGGCGGAAACGGCAGCCGCTAGGAGAAGAAGGAATAGGGTGGCAGAGGCCGAGGCGAGGGAAGTGGCAGTGTCGTATTGCATCTTCCATGATGTAGAAGGCCACTCAACGGACACCTGTCCGGAGTTCCTAGAAGTGAAGAGGGGCAGAGCGCCCGCGCCACCACAGCAGCAGCCATTAAGGATCGTGGAGGTTGAACCTCGAGAGGGGGAGGAGGAAAGGTGTGAGGATAGAGCCGATCTGGGAAGTAGAGGAGGGATCGGGGTGATCCATAGAGGGGTAGGGGTGGAGGCGACCCGCAAGGCTAGCCTCCATACCATTTACCGCCGAAGCGTGGCTTCGACATCCACCGCCCCACCCCCGGCCGAAAAAATTGTGTTCACTCAGAAAGACATGCCGGGCTACGAGGACCCGTTCTGCGACACGCTGGTCATCCAGACGGCGATCGAGAACTTCACCGTCTCCCGGATCCTAGTGGACAACGGAAGTTCGGTCAACGTCATCTTCAAAAAGGCGTTTGACAAGATGGAGGTAGAGCCTAGGAGGGTGTTGGCCTCAGATGGCCCTTTGTTCGGATTCTCAGGGGAGAGGAAGGAAGTAGAAGGGGGAGTAGGGCTTCATGTGACCCTGGGTGGGCAGTCCCGAAACTGTCGTTTTGTCATTGTGGACTCCCCAAGCAGTTACAGCGCTATTTTCGGACGGCCACTCATCAGCGCGTTCCGCTGTGTCCCTTCCACCTTTCATCAGTGCCTCAAGTTTAACGACGGAGGGGTTCAGGTGCGGATCAGAGGGGATCCCAAGGTGGCAAGACAGTGCTACGTAACGGCTGTCAACACCATCTCCTGGATGGGAGAAGCTGAGGAGTGGGATAGGATGATGGAGGAGGCGGCCGAAGCCGGAAGTATGGAGGTAGCCGAGGAGAAGATGGAGGGAGATGAAGTCCATGCCCAGGAAGAGGTAGTTGAGGTACCCCGGGCGGAAGGAAAGGAAGAAGAAGAGAAGGCCCAGGAGGGAAGGGCGGAAGAGCTGATGGTGGTAGAGAAGGAAGTCGAGGAGGAAACCCAGGCTCCCACTTGTGCCGAAGAGGAGAGGGCCTGGGGAGAGCAGTCCCGGTTGGAGGCTGTGGACGAGGTCGTGGAGCTCGAGGTCACCACCCGGCTGGGGGTGGTGGAAAAAGTCCGGGTCAGCGGAGAACTCAGCCCAGAAGATCAAGCGGAGATTCTGGCTTGCGTACAGAAGAACGTGGACGTCTTCGATTGGAGCGCCGCGGAAATGCCCGGGATCGACGCGGATGTGGATTGCCATCGCCTCAACCTCAACCCCGGTGCCCGCCCCATCCGTCAGAAGAGGAGGGCCGTCGCAGACAAGCTAGAAGGGCCCATCCGCGAGGAGGTGGGCAAACTCCTGCAGGCCGGGTTTGTTTCAGAGATCCAGTATCCAGGCTGGGTCTCCAACGTCGTTATGGTAAAGAAGGGAGGAGGTAAGTGGCGTATGTGTATCGACTTTTCGCTTCTTAATAAATCATGCCCGAAAGATTGCTACCCCCTGCCCAGAATCGACGCGCTGGTTGACTCAGCCGTTGGTTTTTCTGTAATGTCTTTCTTAGATGCTTTTTCAGGTTACCATCAAATCCGCATGCATCCCCCGGACATCAAGGATGTTTCCTTCATCACGGGGGATGGATGTTATTGCTATAAGATGATGCCCTTCGGGCTCAAGAACGCAGGGTCTACGTACCAAAGGATGATGGATAGGGTCTTCCGCGAGCAGAAAGGAAGAAATTTAGAAGTCTATGTTGACGACCTCATGGTGAAGAGCCGAGACCTTGGGACTCACCTCCGAGACCTCGAAGAGACATTCGGGACCCTGCGGCGGTACATGATGAAACTCAATCCCATGAAGTGTGTCTTCGGGGCGAGCCGAGGGAAGTTCCTGGGCCATTTGCTCACCCCCGCAGGAGTGGAGCCCAACCCGGACAAAGTTAAAGCGGTGATGGAGTTGGAGTCGCCAAGAAATCCGAAGGAGGTTCAGATCCTTACGGGGAAATTGTCTGGGCTCAGCAGGTTCCTCTCCAAGGTGGGAGAAAAGTGTGCACCTTTTTTCAAAGTACTGCGAGGAAACAAGAAGTTTGAATGGACCCCGGAGTGCGAAAAGGCCTTCCAGGCTCTGAAAGAACAGCTCACGCAAACCCCTCTGCTCCAGGTACCGAGGCCAGGAGAAGACATATCCCTGTACCTGGGGGTAGGGTCCGAAGCAGTAAGCTCCGTGTTAATCCGGGAGGAAGGGAAGAAACAGTTCCCTATCTACTACGTCAGCCGAGTGCTGAAGAAGGCAGAGCTCCGGTACCCGATTTTGGAAAAGTTGGCCTTCGCATTGGTGGTGTCAGCCCGGAGGCTCCGACCTTACTATGAAGCCCATTCAATTAGAGTAGTGACGGGCCACCCGCTCCGCAAAATCATGGAAGGGGTGGAGCACTCAGGAAGGTTGGCAAAGTGGTCCGTGGAGTTAAGCGAGTTCAATATCGCGTTCGTACCCAGGACGTCCATCAGGACTCAAGCGGTGGCATATTTCATGGCCGACTATGCGGCCGAAGTGGGGGAGCACGAGCCACCTCTCCCAGAAGCATGGAAGATGTTAGTGGACGGAGCGTCGGGAAAATTCCTATGGAGGGGGAATAGTCCTGGTGAGTCCTCAGGGGACTCGGATTGAGCAAGCCTTAAACATCCATTTCCCAATCACCAACAACCAGGCCGAGTACGAAGCAGTGATAGCGGTCCTTCGGCTAGCCCGAGAACTGGGTGTGCAGGACGTGGAGGTCTCCACGGACTCCATGGTGGTAGCATGTCAGGTCAAAGGAGAGTTTGAAACAAAGGACCCGACCCTCCTACTATACCTGGAAAAGGTTAAGGGGGTCATCGGGCAGTTCCGCACCTTCTCCATCAAGCATGTGCCGAGGGAGGAGAGCACCCAGGCGGACCTCCTAGCCAAGTTCGGTCCCCAAGCGGGAGGGACGACTTCGGAACTCTTCTGGCCCTCCATCGAGGAAGGAGAATTGATGGAGGTGGATCAGCAAGCCTCGTGGATGGATCCGTTCATCACCTTCCTATCCTCCGGGCAGTTCCCTGGAGAGGATGTGGACAAGAAACGCTTCAGGTATAAGTCCGCATATTACTCCTTGCATGTAGGGGGGCTATATAGAAAGACCCTCTCGGGACTCCTGGCCCGTTGTGTCTCCGAGGAGGAAGTCCCGAGAGTGCTGGAAGAAATCCACTCCGGGGAGTGCGGTAGTCACTCCGGGAGTCAGACCCTAGAAGGGAGGGTGTTGAGACAAGGCTACTTTTGGCCCACTCTCAGCAGGGATGCGGCAGAGTTCGCAAGAAAGTGTCCGAAATGCCAGCTCTACGCCCTGCTCCAGCTCCTCCCAGCTCAAAGGCTCCGGACCATCACGGCTCCCTGGCCCTTCGCCATATGGGGGCTGGACCTGGTCGGCCCCTTTCCCCAAGCCAGCGGACAGAGGAAGTTCCTGCTGGTCATGATCGACTACTTCTCCAAGTGGGTAGAGGTGAAAGCACTTGCTAAGGTAACCTCTCAGGTTGTAAGGAATTTCGTGTGGGGAGAAATAATTTGCAGACATGGACTCCCTCTAGCTATAGTGACGGACAATGGGCCGCAGTTTGCGAGTGAAGAGTTTGTCGGCTTCTGCACTCAGCTCGGCATTAACCTCAGGTTCGCTTCGGTCCACCACCCGAGGAGTAATGGACAGGTGGAGGCGGCGAACAAGATAACTGTTAACCTGCTAAAAAAGAAAGTGGAAAACCTTCGAGGAAGTTGGGCGGAACAACTACCCTCCGTCCTTTGGGCCATGAGGACTACTCCGAATACCGCCACCGGGGAGACTCCATTCAAGCTCTCTCACGGGTCCGAGGCCGTTCTCCCCATCGAGTTTGAAGTGAAGACCCCCCGGGTGATCGCCGCGAGCGAGGGGGATGAAGAGTGGCTGGAAGGTAACAATGCAGAGCAGAGGCTGTCCTTGGACCTGGTGGAAGAACTCCGGGACTTGGCCACCATCAGGCAGGAAGAGGTCAAGCGGCGGATGGCTCAATATTTTGACAAACATATCCGGATAAAGCACTTTCAGAAGGGAGATCTAGTCCTGAAGAAGGTCGATGCGGCCGGCAGAAGGGCCACGGTGGGTAAGTTTAACCCCAACTGGGAGGGCCCATATATTGTAAGCAGGGTGCTCAAGTCGGGGGGGGGGGGGGGGGTATCATCTCCAGGATGTGGAAGGGGTACCCCTCGACCGAGCCCGAAGTGGGGATGATTTGAAAAGGTTTTACCCTTTAGTGCTTTATTATGTTGTGTAATTAACGTCTTACTCCTTTCTTATGATGCTTATAACAACTACCGTGCCGACATGACAAAAGTGACAAGGGTTGGTGCTGGAGTGCCCCAGATCGATTCCGCTCCCAGGCTCTCACTAGACGGGGGGTTCAGGTTGATCTCTGGAGAGGCTGGCAAGGTAATAAGGGTTGGTGCTGGAGTGCCCCAGATCGATTCCTCTCCCGGGCTCTCACTAGACGGGGGGTTCAGGTTGATCTCTGGAGAGGCTGGCAAGGTGACAAGGGTTGGTGCTGAAGTGCCCCAGATCGATTCCGCTCCCGGGCTCTCACTAGACGGGGGGTTCAGGTTGATCTCTGGAGAGGCTGGCAAGGTGACAAGGGTTGGTGCTGGAGTGACCCAGATCGATTCCGCTCCCGGGCTCTCACTAGACGTGGGGTTCAGGTTGATCTCTGGAGAGGCTGGCAAAGTGACAAGGGTTGGTGCTGGAGTGCCCCAGATCGATTCCGCTCCCGGGCTCTCACTAGACGGGGGGTTCAGGTTGATCTCTGGAGAGGCTGGCAAGGTAACAAGGGTTGGTGCTGGAGTGCCCCAGATCGATTCCGCTCCTGGGCTCTCACTAGACGGGGGGTTCAGGTTGATCTCTGGAGAGGCTGGCAAAGTGACAAGGGTTGGTGCTGGAGTGCCCCAGATCGATTCCGCTCCCGGGCTCTCACTAGACGGGGGGTTCAGGTTGATCTCTGGAGAGGCTGGCAAGGTAACAAGAGTTGGTGCTGGAGTTCCCCAGATCGATTCTGCTCCCGGGCTCTCACTAGATGGGGGGTTCAAGTTGATCTCTGGAGAGGCTGGCAAGGTGACAAGGGTTGGTGCTGGAGTGCCCTAGATCGATTCCGCTCCCAGGCTCTCACTAGACGGGGGGTTCAGGTTGATCTCTGGAGAGGCTGGCAAAGTGACAAGGGTTGGTGCTGGAGTGCCCCAGATCGATTCCGCTCCCGGGCTCTCACTAGACGGGGGGTTCAGGTTGATCTCTGGAGAGGGTGGCAAGGTAACAAGGGTTGGTGCTGGAGTGCCCCAGATCGATTCCACTCCCGGGCTCTCACTAGACGGGGGGTTCAGGTTGATCTCTAGAGAGGCTGGCAAGGTGACAAGGGTTGGTGCTGGAGTGCCCCAGATCGATTCCGCTCCCGGGCTCTCACTAGACGGGGGGTTCCGGTTGATCTCTGGAGAGGCTGGCAAAGTAACAAGGGTTGGTGCTGGAGTGCCCCAGATCGATTCCGCTCCCGGGCTCTCACTAGACGGGGGGTTCAGGTTGATCTCTGGAGAGGCTGGCAAGGTGACAAGTGTTGGTGATGGAATGCCCTAGATCGATTCCGCTCCCGGGCTCTCACTAGACGGGGGGTTCAGGTTGATCTCTGGAAAGGCTGGCAAGGATAAGGTCTTTATGCTAGAATACTCCGTCTCGCTCGGCGGGCCTGTCCGTTCGGCAAAGAGAAATTTCGCACGACGACAGGCGAGTGGCGAGAATTAATCTTACACGATTCCGAACAACCGGTCCTCGGCGGAAAGGTCGCCGACACCAGGTGAGAGGCGAGCCCTCGCCAAGAAGAAAAAACACCCTACGAGACCTAGGAAGAAATACGCATAACCCGAAGGGGTAGTAATCCTAAGAAACGACGAAAGGGCCGAGCAACCAAGGCATCCTATGCTTATCTGTTCAACAACGCACGACGCGAGAACGACCAACGCGAGAATAACCTTAGCGAAGGCGGATATCGAAACAAGCGGAGGCGAGACATTCAATGCATGAAAATAACAAGACAAGAAAGAGAAGACATTGAGCAAAACAAAATTTGCATTCCAGTCCATAGTTTGGTTACAATTTTCGGCGACCCCGCCGATCATAATTACAACGCAAAAGGAAAAATAGCGGCGAGCTCAAGAATCATCCGCCGAGCCTTCTTCGTCATCACTATCCTTCACAGGCGGAAGAGGGAGGAAGAGCTCCGGGACGATGTCTTCCAGAGTCATGTCGGCCGCATTATCAGCCAAGAGGACGATCGCCTTCGCCACCGAGAAGGTATAGCGTGCTGACTCTATAGATCCCACGCGGATCTCTTCATCTCGCGTTCGCCGGTCTTCTTTTAAACGGCGAGGCGAGGGGGGAACCACGGCGCGGGTAAGGTCACCGTTTAGGGCCTTCAGCTCGGCCACCTCGCCCTCCAAAGTCTCGATGCGAGCATTGGCTCTCTCGGCGGCCTCGACATCCTGCAGATAAGCTCAGTTAGAGGTGAAACGGCCCGGAAGAAGGATGAGGGAGGTCTCGATGACTCACCACACGACCCTCCGCGGCGAGCAGCTTCTCCTTCAGCTGCGTGTTCTCGACAAGAACCCCCTGGTAGGCCTTCGCAAGCTCCACGTTCTGAAGCTCCAACTGTAGGCAACGCCTCCCCGTCATATGGGCGAGCTCAGCAGAACGCAGCTGGGACCTCGCGCTCTCGTAAGCAAGGGTCCTCGCGGTCTCATCCTTATAAGACACGGCATCCTCGCGTCCATACAAGGCGAACGCGAGGTCAAAAGCATGACCACTGAACGTCTCCTTTTCCACCCAGGAGGGGAGGATAGAAGAAATGTCCACCCTGTTGGTCTCCGGCTTCCAGGTGATGAGGGGCTCACCAGTCTCGTCCCGACGCCTCTGGCCGAGCCCGAAGTTGTAATGGTTCACCGGGATGGGAAGGGCTTAGGTCCTGACCACCTCCTGGCAGGACTCTTCGTCCTCGCCCACCGAGAGGCCGGTGAGGTCAAACTCGTAGAAGGCGGCCTCACGAGGTTCCTTACCTTTTGACGGAGCGAGCGAGGCCGCGCTTTTCTTGCTTTTCTTCTTGGGCGGAGATTTCGAAGGGGCGGCATGGCTACCGGAATCCCCCGACCTCTTGCGAGAGGAGGGCTCGGCCGGAGCGACGACGTCTCGGCAAGCTTCCGCCCCCATGGCAGCGAGGGCCATAGTGGCGTCGGTTTTCCAATTGCTCGCGTAAGGGGGGTGAAGGGGAAGATCTCGCTCACCTAAAAACAAACAATAATATGGATAAGTATAATATGCTAGCGGACTGAGACAAAGATGTTGGGCGAGATTTTTACCTTCTCCGGCGAGAACCGGAGGCAGCTTGTCTAGGTTGCGGCGGAGGTGGACGACTTCGAAGTTCTTCTTGCATAAGAACTGATGGAGGAGGGCGTCATGGCCGCCGAGGGCGGTGGACCAGTAAGTGGTCTCACTGTGTTGAACCGGCGAGAGGGGAATGTTGCCGAAGTTCCCCTTGACGACGAACTTCTGGGCCCAGAAGTGGGCCTTGTTGACGGTCTCAACCACCTTCGGGCCCGTGCCCACGAAGTAGGCTGTCCCATCTTTGTAGGCTCGGAAAGAGAACAGCTTCCGGAAGACCGGGAGGCTGAACTCGATTCGCTCCTCGCGGAGGTAGGAGGCGAAAGCGGTGACCACCGCCATGGCATTGGGTGTGAGCTGGCCGGGAACCACGCCATAATGCTTGAGCACCTAGCAGACGGCGAGAACAGGATTAATCCGCGTGGAGAGTGAGACTAGAGTGGCAAAAAAAATAGGAGGTAATCGAGAACGACTATTACCTGGCGAACTTCTGGCCATAAGGGAAGGCGCAAACCGACCGCGAAATGGGCAGTAGGAATGGCCAGCTCGTCGACCAACGGGTCGTTGATCACGTCATCCTCACTAGGGCGGCGTGCCTCGAACGGGGGGGGGGGGGGGGGGGGGGGTGACGTAATCAGCGACCGCGCTGAAGTACTCCTCATCAGTCAAATTGCAGGAAAAAAAGCTATGTTCGGCGAAGGCTTTCGCGACCCTTCGCCGACCCTCCGACTCCGCGTCGCCACCCATCAAGAAAACCTGCGAGAAAAGGGAGAAGCACGAGAACGAGAAAGAGCGAGAGCTATGCAGCAAAAGGGGAAGAAGATCGAGAATAAATGTGGTGGTTGGCCCAGTCAAGACCACCTATTTATAGCCAAAGCAAAAGGGTGGGAGGAAGTCCAAACGTCGGCGAGCACAAGTACCAACAAAAACATCACATCACGTGCGCTGGCGAGGAAAACCCGCGGAATTAGCACAAGCGACATCCCTGCAGAATACGTTTAGCGAGGACCGAGGGTCCTTACGAGCGCGATGCAACAAAATAAATAAATTTATTGATAACAAGCGAGAAACCCTAAAAGATGATACTAATTGTCAAAAGAAAACAACCAGCAGGAGTGGCGAATATGCGAGTCACAAAACGTAACGAGACCGTTCAAAGATGACGACGATTATTAGTCACAATACAACGTCTAACGAGAATCGTGGGGGAGCCATTTCCACCGGCCGCCACCCCGCGACCCTGACCTTGGCGGTGCCCTAGAATTATAATATTCCTCTGCCAAATGACCCTCCCGGTCCATGAGGTAAGCATAGTCTCTCATTCTCGCTATGTGCACCTCCGACGTCGTGGCGATCTCATCCTGATCGCGGTGTCTTGCTTGCCGGAGCCTCACGCACTCCTCCATCAGGACCGCGTGCCTATCCTCCGCGGCTTCCCTATCCCCCCTCGCCTGCATATTGAGATCCATCAGCATTCGCCCATGCTTTCTCAAGAGTTCCGCGGCTCGCTGTTTTATCGTTTCCGGATCTCGCGGATCCCCTAAGAATTCCTCCACCTGGTCAGGAAGGGGAGACATCTCGTCATCACCCAGCTCGGAATCAGTATGAGGATTCTCGTCATTATCTGCAAGATTTTAAAAGATTAGATGACGAGCGCTAGATCATGCGGGGTTTCAGCGAGGCCATAACGCTTACCGAGAGGGCGGCGAGAAGTCGAAGGGCGGCCCTGGAAAACATTGCCGTAGGGGGGGTAGAGGGATTTGCCCAGGCCGGCAGGATAAGCTGTGCTGTTGGTCGGGGGAATCTTTGGCGGTGCGGAGCCACCGGTCTCCTCGCTCGTCAGGAGCTGGAACCCGGGCTTATCTATGATTTTACCTGGAGGAGGCGGAGACGGCGGCCGCGACGACGGGCGGGCCGGGGACTTCAAGGGCGAGACTGTAAGAAAATAATAACGAAGGTCATATACGGGTTAAAGTATTACGGTATGCGAGATTAAGATCATACCGGTGATATCCTTCCGCGCAAGGTTCAGGTCCGTCTGTGGACTCTTGCGAGACCCCTCAGCGGGTTCTCCAATATTATCGTTCGGCAAAGCATCCTGTGAGTAAAAATTAGTGAGGAGCGATTTATCGACGTAAATTCGGGTAGCGCATACCTCCTCGGGGCGGCGATCATCCGGGGAAGAGTCCAACATCACAGAATCATCGCCGGAGCGACAAGCCGCCTTCGCTTTCTTGACTTTCGGCGATTGGGCGGGGGGCGGCCGGTTCATCCAAGCGGGAACCTTGGTCGAGGAAGGTAGCCCACAAGCTCTCATCGCCCTCAGGCGAGCCTCTGCTTCTTCGGAGATCGGCATCTCTTGGCAGCTAAAATAAAGAAGGGAAGAAAAGGAACGACGCGCGCCAATAGGTGTTCGGGACGATATTTATAACCTGCGGGGTGGGTCCCACCAAAGATTCCTGACAGGTCATCCGGGAGCGGTCGAATATCAAGGGTTGGACGATTCTTCGCGAGGACATCAGTCCTCGCGAAGAGCGGGGATTGTGAACAACCCCGATATTCTCCAGGTAAGGAAATCAAGCGAGGGGGGAGTGGCGAGGCCCAGACCTCGCCGAGATTGACCCCCAGCCGATGAGACCTCGAGAGACCACCGAAATAGGCAGCGAGGTCCTCGCGAGGCGACCATCTAAAAGAGATGCCACGGGCCGTATTCGCGAGAGGACCCGCGAGAACTCCTTCAGCAAGGTTCTCGCTAGGCGATTCCCCGGAATGACCCGCGAGAAGGCCTGCGAGAAGACCTGCGAGAGTTCCGACAGTAAGGTCATCACAACCCCTTATCCATAAATCATTAGGGTCAACTTACCATTTTACCCTTGGTGGTCTGCCCTTAGCCTCTCCAAACAGCGGAGCTTGGCTGTTAGCAGACCCATTTGGGGTGCAGATAGTAAAATCTAAAGGCGGAATCCTGTTATTTGCAGACCAGACCAGGGAATCTATAAATAGGACCTTAAGGGCACCTTTGGAGGGGACTCACTAGAGCTTCTCTCTCCTCAGGCTTTCTTTGGTCAGCATTTACCAAGCTCTCCAAAGGTGCCCAAGTCTCAGCTTTGGCTTGGGAGGGGAAGCGCTCAACGATCTTCCGGGTTAGTGGAGGGACCTCCTCGCTGTGACTAAGGTCTTAGTCATTTTCTTTGTTTCCCGTTTGTCTTCTCCAAGGGATCAGTAAGGGCTAACCACCCCTCATTTCGGTGAGGGCCCCGAACTCCACAGGAGACCGAGAAATCGGTTTCAACAATGACAATGGCAGCAGCTGGGAATTTATAAGAAGAAAATTCAGAAGTCACGCCCTAGGTCACGCCCATGACCTAGGGTGTGTGCAGAGAAAAACTTCCAAAATTACACTGGGAAGCATTCGGGAGAAAATTGTATTTTTCATCAGTACACGCACGTGTTCACGCCCATGTCATGCCCATGACATTAGATAATCTCGTGCTCGTCCCGAAATGTGGTGGCACGTCCCGTAACTCTTCCTGGTTTGAAAGTTATGATCATTTGAAATTCTGCAACTAGCATAGTCTTATTCATTGTTTTTGTAGAGTACACGACCTTGGGTCACACCCATGACTTGATTAGAATAACATTCCTCGCTCGAATGATTTGCACCACAAAAATAACAAATAATTTGGCGCTTTCGTGCGGCTTCCAAAAGGTTTACCTTATGTTGAAGCTCGACAACTTTTGCGGCCAACTGAGATATCATTATATTTTTTTGGAAAAAGAAAATTAACAACCGTTACTTAATAGAAAGGAATTAAAAAAAAACAAAAAGAGAAATGGGGGCGGAGAAAGAGAATGATAAAAGTAATAAAATTTATGCTTTCAAAATATCAACAAAAATTCCCAGGCAACGACGCCAAAAACTTGATAGAGATTTTATATAGTTTTAAAAATAATTCCAACTAACATCCCGATTTAGGCAAGTGTACCTATCAAAAATATAATATAGGAATGATGTCGTATTTGCCCGAAGCCTGTTGAGTAATCTTACTCATGTAAATTAATATTACTTTATCGGATATAAAATAAAGTTTTGAAAATAATTAAAAGAAGAGAAACATTTGATCGAGAATACTTCTTAAGTAAAATACTTCGTAAATCTAGAATTCATAAGAAATGGATTTAGACAAACTTGACCGTGGAGGTTCCCAAAATATGGTAGATCCTCTCTCGAGAGAACTACCACCTAACCTTAGGTTGATCGATTAAGACCATCGGCCAGTCGAAACCCCTAAGCTTGCTTTATGCGGTGAGCCCCACTATTGGATTTGACTCCAATCCGGAAGATTTGTATCACCCTCTCTCGAGGAATGCATACAACTCTTTTTATCTTTGGGTGATCTCCTCGTTTGCATGGATCTCTCGATCACTAGCATACAGATCTTAGATCGAGAAACATATTCGCGACATATGAATTCAAAGCAATTACATTCAAAGATAAATCCTAGTTTTCCAAAACAAAACTATGAAAAAGAGATTACAAAATAAAACTACTTAAGAATTCATCCGATCAAATGTAATAAAATTAGCTACTCGTGATTGAAGAAAAAGAATATTTTATAGCTATGAAAATAGAAGTACAAGTGCGAGTAAATTAAATCTAAGCTATGAATTGGAATTACAAAGCATAAAATTAATTTCATAAATAAAATTACACTAATGAAATGCAGAAAAACTACTCTAAAATTGACTGAATCGAAGCAAGGACTGGATCCCTTGACAATGGCAGCAGCTGGGAATTTATAAAGAGAAAATTCAGAAGTCACGCCCTTAGGTCACGCCCGTGACTTAGGGCGTGTAAGATGCGGAACGTGCGTCTTGAAAGCCCGGCAACGTTCGGGAAAAACTGCCAAAATCCATCAATTTGGAGTACACGCCCCCTGGTCACGCCCGTGACTATGGGCGTGTAAGCTGAAACTGCCTGCGGCGGAAAACTGCTTCATTGAATGTTCCCCGGGGTGAGACACGCCCGTGACTTGGAGGTCACGCCCCTAGGTCACGCCCGTGACATAGGGCGTGTACAGAGAAAAACTTCCAAAATTACACTGGGAAGCATTCGGGAGAAAATTGTAATTTTCCTCAGTACACGCCCGTGTTCAAGCCCATGTCACGCCCGTGACATGAGGGCGTGTACTTGGGAAGATTCTCCAGATTTGTAGATAATCTTGTGCTCGTCCCGAAATGCGGTGGCACGTCCCGTAACTCTTCCTGGATTGAAAGTTATGATCATTTGCAATTCTGCAACCAGCATAGTCTTATTCATTGTTTTTGGAGAGTACACGACCTTGGGTCACACCCATGACTTGATTAGAATAACGTTCCTCGCTAGAATGATTTGCACCACAAAAATAATAAATAAGTTGGCGCTTTCGTGCGGCTTCCAAAAGGTTTACCTTATGTTAAAGCTCGACAACTTTTGCGGCCAACTGAGATATCATTATATTTTTTTGGAAAAAGAAAATTAGCAACCGTTACTTAATAGAAAGGAATTAAGAAAAAACAAAAAGAGAAATGGGGGCGGAGAAAGAAAATGATAAAAGTAATAAAATTTATGCTTTCAAAATATTAACAAAAATTCCCCAGCAACGGCGCCAAAAACTTGATAGAGATTTTATATAGTTTTAAAAATAATTTCAACTAACATCCCGATGTAGGCAAGTGTACCTATCGAAAATATAGTATAGGAAGAATGTCGTATTTGCCCGAGGCCTGTAGAGTAATCTTACTCACGTAAATTAATATTATTTTATCGGAAATAAAATAGAGTTTTGAAAATAATTAAAATACGAGAAACATTTGATCGAGAATTCTTCTTAAGTAAAATACTTCGTAAATCTAAAATTCATAAGAAATGGATTTAGACAAACTTGACCGTGGAGATTCCCAAAATATGGTAGAGCCTCTCTCGAGAGAACTACAACCTAACCTTAGGTTGATCGATTAAGACCCCTCAGCCAGTCGAAACCCCTATGCTGGCTTTATGCGGTGAGCCCCACTATTGGATTTGACTACAATCCGGAAGATTTGTGTCACCCTCTCTCGAGGAATGCATACAACTCTTTTTATCTTTGGGTTATCTCCTCGTTTGCATGGATCTCTCGATCACTAGCATACAGATCTTTGATCGGGAAACATATTCGCGACATATGAATTCGTAGCAATTAAATTCAAAGATAAATCGAAGTTTTCCAAAACTAAACTATGAAAAAGAGATTACAAAATAAAACTACTTAAGAATTCATTCGATCAAATGTAATAAAATTAGCTACTCATGATTGAAGAAAAAGAACATTTTATAACTATGAAAAGAGAAGTACAATTGCGAGTAAAGAAAATCTAAGCTATGAATTGGAATTGCAAAGCATAAAATAAATTTCATAAATAAAATTACACTAATGAAATGCAGAAAAACTACTCTAAAATTGATCCAATCGAAGCAAGGACTGGATCCCTTAACAATGGCAGCACCTGCAAATTTATAAGGAGAAAATTCAGAAGTCACGCCCCTATGTCACGCCCGTGACCTAGGGCGTGTACAGAGAAAAACTTCCAAAATTACACTGGGAAGCATTCGGGAGAAAATTGTAATTTTCCTCAGTACACGCCCGTGTTCACGACCATGTCACGCCCGTGACATGAGGGAGTGTACTTGGGAAAATTATCCAAATTTGTAGATAATCTTGTGCTCGTCCCGAAATATTGTGGCACGTCCCGTAACTCTTCCTGGATTGAAAGTTATGATCAGTTGAAATTCTACAACCAGCATAGTCTTATTCATTGTTTTTGTAGAGTACACGACCTTGGGTCACACCCATGACTTGATTAGAATAACATTTCTCGCTAGAATGATTTGCACCACAAAAATAAAAAATAAGTTGGCGCTTTCGTGCGGCTTCCAAAAGATTTACCTATGTTGAAGCTCGGTAACTTTTGCGGCCAACTGAGATATCATTATATTTTTTGGGAAAAAGAAAATTAACAATCGTTACTGAATAGAAAGGAATTAAAAAAAACAAAAAGAGAAATGGGGGCGGAGAAAGAGAATGATAAAAGTAATAAAATTTACGCTTTCAAAATATCAACAAAAATTCCCCGGCAACGGCGCCAAAAACTTGATAGAGATTTTATATAGTTTTAAAAATAATTCCAACTAACATCCCGATGTAGGCAAGTGCACCTATCGAAAATGTAGTATAGGAAGGATGTCGTATTTGCCCGAGGCCTGTTGAGTAATCTTACTCACGTAAATTAATATTATTTTATCGGAAATAAAATAGAGTTTTGAAAATAATTAAAAGAAGAGAAACATTTGATCGAGAATCCTTCTTAAGTAAAATACTTCGTAAATCTAGAATTCAAAAGAAATGGATTTAGACAAACTTGACCGTGGAGGTTCCCAAAATATGGTAGAGCCTCTCTCGAGAGAACTACCACCTAACCTTAGGTTGATCGATTAAGACTCGTCGGCCAGTCGAAACCCATAAGCTTGCTTTATGCGGTGAGCCCCACTATTGGATTTGACTCCAATCCAGAAGATTTGTGTCACCCTCTCTCGAGGAATGCATACAACTCTTTTTATCTTTGGGTGATCTCCTCGTTTGCATGGATCTCTCAATCACTAGCATACAGATCTTAGATCGAGAAACATATTCGCGACATATGAATTCGAAACAATTAAATTCAAAGATAAATCATAGTTTTCCAAAACTAAACTATGAAAAAGAGATTACAAAATAAAACTACTTAAGAATTCATTCGATCAAATGTAATAAAATTAGCTACTCATGATTGAAGAAAAATAACATTTTATAACCATGAAAAGAGAAGTACAAGTGCGAGTAAAGTAAATCTAAGCTATGAATTTGAATTGCAAAGCATAAAATAAATTTCATAAATAAAATTACACTAATGAAATGCAGAAAAACTACTCTAAAATTGACCCAATCGAAGCAAGGACTAGATCTCTTGATAATGACAGCAGTAGGGAATTTATAAGGAGAAAATTCAGAAGTCACGCCCCTAGGTCGCGCCTGTGACCTAGGGCGTGTAAGGTGCAGAACGTGCATCTTGAAAGCCCGGGAACGTTGGGGAAAACCTGCCAAAATCCATCAATTTAGAGTACACGCCCCCTAGTCACGCCCGTGACTATGGGCGTATAAGCTGAAACTGCCTGCGGCAGAAAACTGCTTCGTTGACTGTTCCCCAGGGTGAGACACGCCCGTGACCTGGAGGTCACGCCCCTAGGTCACGCCCGTGATCTAGGGCGTGTACAGAGAAAAACTTCCAAAATTACACTGGGAAGCATTCGGGAGAAAATTGTAATTTTCCTCAGTACACGCCCGTGTTCACGACCATGTCACGCCCGTGACATGAGGGCGTGTACTTGGGGAAATTCTCCAGATTTGTAGATAATCTTGTGCTCGTCCCGAAATGCGGTGGCATGTCCCGTAATCCATCCTGGATTGAAAGTTATGATCATTTGCAATTCTGCAACCAGCATAGTCTTATTCATTGTTTTTGGAGAGTACACGACCTTGGGTCACACCCATGACTTGATTAGAATAACATTCCTCGCTAGAATGATTTGCACCACAAAGATAACAAATAAGTTGGCGCTTTCGTGCGGCTTCCAAAAGGTTTACCTTATGTTGAAGCTCGACAACTTTTGCGTCCAACTGAGATATCATTATATTTTTTTGGAAAAAGAAAATTAGCAACCATTACTTAATAGAAAGGAATTAAAAAAAACAAAAAGATAAATGGGGGCGGAGAAAGAAAATGATAAAAGTAATAAAATTTACGCTTTCAAAATATCAACAAAAATTACCCGGCAACGGCGCCAAAAACTTGATAGAGATTTTATATAGTTTTAAAAATAATTCCAACTAACATCCCGATGTAGGCAAGTGTACCTATCAAAAATATAGTATAGGAAGAATGTCGTATTTGCCCGAGGCCTGTTGAGTAATCTTACTCACGTAAATTATTATTATTTTATCGGAAATAAAATAGAGTTTTGAAAATAATTAAAAGAAGAGAAACATTTGATCGAGAATCCTTCTTAAGTAACATACTTCGTAAATCTAGAATTCATAAGAAATGGATTTAGACAAACATGACCGTGGAGGTTCCCAAAATATGGTAGAGCCTCTCTCGAGAGAACTACCACCTAACCTTAGGTTGATCGATTAAGACCCGTCGGCCAGTCGAAACTCATAAGCTTGCTTTATGCGGTGAGCCCCACTATTGGATTTGACTCCAATCCTGAAGATTTGTGTCACCCTCTCTCGAGGAATGCATACAACTCTTTTTATCTTTGGGTGATCTCCTCGTTTGCATGGATCTCTCGATCACTAGCATACGGATCTTAGATCGAGAAACATATTCGTGACATATGAATTCGAAGCAATTAAATTCAAAGATAAATCGTAGTTTTCCAAAACTAAACTATGAAAAAGATATTACAAAATAAAACTACTTAAGAATTCATCCGATCAAATGTAATAAAATTAGCTACTCATGATTGAAGAAAAAGAACATTTTATAACTATGAAAAGAGAAGTATAAGTGCGAGTAAAGTAAATCTAAGCTATGAATTTGAATTGCAAAGCATAAAATAAATTTCATAAATAAAATTACACTAATGAAATGCAGAAAAACTACTCTAAAATTGACCCAATCGAAGCAAGGACTGGATCCCTTGACAATGGCAGCAGCTGGGAATTTATAAGGAGAAAATTCAGAAGTCACGCCCCTAGGTCACGCCCGTGACCTAGGGCGTGTACAGAGAAAAACTTCCAAAATTACACTGGGAAGCATTCGGGAGAAAATTGTAATTTTCCTCAGTACACGCCCGTGTTCACGCCGATGTCACGCCCATGAAATGAGGGAGTGTACTAGGAAAAATTCTCCAAATATGTAGATAATCTTGTGCTCGTCCCGAAATGTGGTGGTACGTCCCGTAACTCTTCCTGGATTGAAAGTTATGATCATTTGCAATTCTGCAACTAGCATAGTCTTATTCATTGTTTTTGGAGAGTACACGACCTTGGGTCACACCCATGACTTGATTAGAATAACATTTCTCGCTAGAATGATTTGCAACAAAAAAAATAACAAATAAGTTGGCGCTTTCGTGAGGCTTCCAATAGGTTTACCTTATGTTGAAGCTCGACAACTTTTGCGGCCAATTGAGATATCATTATATTTTTTTGGAAAAAGAAAATTAACAATCGTTACTTAATAGAAAGGAATTATAAAAAAAACAAAAAGAGAAATGGGGGCGGAGAAAGAGAATGATAAAAGTAATAAAATTTATGCTTTCAAAATATAAACAAAAATTCCCCGGCAACGGTGCCAAAAACTTGATAGAGATTTTATATAGTTTTAAAAATAATTCCAACTAACATCCCGATGTAGGCAAGTGTACCTATCGAAAATGTAGTATAGGAAAGATGTCGTATTTGCCGGAGGCCTGTTGAGTAATCTTACTCACGTAAATTAATATTATTTTATCGGAAATAAAATAGAGTTTTGAAAATAATTAAAAGAAGAGAAACATTTGATCGAGAATCCTTCTTAAGTAAAATACTTCGTAAATCTAGAATTCATAAGAAATGGATTTAGACAAACTTGACCGTGGAGGTTCCCAAAATATGGTAGAGCCTCTCTCGAGAGAATGCAATCTTAGTTTGTTTTGCGGTGAGCACCACTATTGGATTTGACTCCAATCTGGAAGATTTGTGTCACCCTCTCTCGAGGAATGCATACAACTCTTTTTATCTTTGGGTGATCTCATCGTTTGCATGAATCTCTCGATCACTAGCATACAGATCTTAGATCGAGAAACATATTCGCGACATATGAATTCGAAGCAATTAAATTTAAAGATAAATCCTAGTTTTCCAAAACTAAACTATGAAAAAGAGATTACAAAATAAAACTACTTAAGAGTTCATTCGATCAAATGTAATAAAATTAGCTACTCGTGATTGAAGAATAAGAACATTTTATTACTATGAAAAGAGAAGTACAAGTGCGAGTAAAGTAAATCTAAGCTATGAATTGGACTTGCAAAGCACAAAATAAATTTCATAAATAAAATTACACTAATGAAATGCAGCAAAACCACTCTAACATTGACCCAATCGAAGCAAGGACTGGATCCCTTGACAATGCCAGCAGCTGGGAATTTATAACGAGAAAATTCAGAAGTCATGCCCCTAGGTCACGCCCGTGACCTAGGGCGAGTACAGAGAAAAACTTCCAAAATTACACTGGGAAGCATTCGGGAGAAAATTCACTACACCATATCATGCATATGGGAGCGCTCAAAAACCGCTACTATATATTAAGAACCTGCTACTGTAGGGATACGGTAGCAGTTGCGCGTGTGTTGCATCTGCCGCCATGGTCGTAGGGTATGGTAGTGGTTACACATTGTATTGTGGCGTCCTGAAACCGCTACCATAGGTACATCTATTATATCATTTATGATTTTCAATGGTAGCGGTTATTGAGCGCTACCATTCTACAACAATGACTACGATTCTTCATCGCCATGCGTTTATTCTCATATTTGGCAACGTTTATTCTTCATCGTCAGGCGTTTAATAAATTCAATTATTTCCTATTAAATTGAATAAAAATAAACATATTAAAAAGAATTCAAATATTTTTTATTAATAATAAAAAGAAGGTGGGAGATAGCCCAAACCCTTCATGAATACAATCAATATATAGATCTCATTTAATTTTGAGGGTTTCTCCATGACCCAAGGGGAGTTGTGTCAATATGATCTTCCTCCCCCATCACAACACACAAGCACCAACCATTTCTCTCTCTCTCTCTCCCTCCCCTCAGTGATGATGTCGCCGTAGATAGATATCATTTATCCGCGCATCAAGTCGATGTCCATGTGAGCATTGCGGGCACTCGCCCATCCCCCCATCATCGATTAAGTGTGGCCTTGGCTCGGGATACTGATCGACGGCGCGAGCTGCTGCTCGTCACCCTCGGCTTGCTCGGTCTCCACCCCTTGTTTATTCGTCTTGGCCTTGCTCTTTGATTTGCTTCCGCCATACATGGAATGCCAAAGTAGGATATTCCTTGGACAGTAACCGCAGCCATCCTTTTGTAGCCCATGCAGGAATCAAGTCACACTACAAAACATAACTAAAGAATCCTATTCCTTCTCTACAAAGAGGCTATGAGGAGAGAAATTTATCAAAATTTGAAAACTCGTGAATAAGAACTTGTAAATCACCTTGTTCGGCAAAAGAACCATGTGTTTATATTTACAGTTCTCCTTTAGGTGCTTCTTCAAATGATGGCATCTTGTGCCAAAGGGATCCCGTGGGTCCACTACCTATTTAACAGTACAAACCACATGATATTTATTAGGGAATGACTAAATCATACTAATCAAGACCCTCCCTGCTTATGATTTGCTATGTTTTCTGGAAAGATAACTAGACACCAAAGCAAGCCCATACAGTTTAGATTAAAAAAAATAACAAGGTGTTTTTGAAAAACCAAATTTTGGAACCCAGGAAACAGCTTTGATTAAGATCTAATGCACACCAAAAAAACATATAAATTAAAGAGTTCCCAACTAATATACAACTCATTTACTGAGTTTTAAGAAGTCGCAAAGGTGTCAAGCGCAAAGGAAACAAAAATATTGCCATCTTATGCAAATGGTCAGTGCTAATCTCTCTCACGCTTTTAATAGAAGCCAACTTCCAGATGTAAAAACCTACTGAGGCATATTCACTAGTGATTGTTGAATGTTCTTTGATAGAAATCAGATATATTGGAAAAGTTATATATATATATATATATATAATTTTTGTGAGATCCAATGATGAAGATGAATAACATGCAGTGTCTTGTGCATTGACTGAGATGGTATGGCTTAAGGAGTTACTCAATGATTTAGGTTTAGATTGAGATGTTTCCTGAAGTCGAGCAAGCCTTTGTTCACCTTGATTTTGAATGCGATCATAAGCCCGAGCACTCTGCTTTAAGCAAAATGCCTGGCAGCTAAAAAAACCTGTCATCATTGCTTTCTTCATTTTGACCACGGGAGAACCCGACGCAATGCGCAGAGCTGTGGTTTTTTCCACAAATTTATTCCTATTGTATCAATCCAGTAAAAACTAGTCATTACTAATGTACCTTGGTAGAACCTGGCGCAATGCCAACAAGAACTAGCCACTTTTCTGATTGGTCACACCTGTAATTGATAATCTGATTGTTTGCCAAATTAACTATTATGTCAAATATCTTTACTGGCTCATAGTCACCTAGATTAAAGATTAGAAGAGAAATATCATTTTATCATTGTCAGACCTGAAAGAGAGATATACAGTCAGAAATAGAACAAGTAGTCATGCTATAAGAGAAAATAAACCTTCTAGTGACCAATGATATACAGACGTTTGTGTAACCAACCCCAACATCTTCGGAGTTATCCACTTCCAAAAGACAATCTGAATATCCCACCAAACATACAAGAAATTGAGTTCCAAAATAAGATAAGAACACAAGTGCAGAGAGAACTTTACATAAAGAGGAGTTATCATTGTCTAAGCATGTAACATGTTTCCTGTTCAGGCATTTGATGTGATTTCATTTTAGCTTTCATCTCAATACTAAAAATTTGCAGGTGATCCTGAGTAGTTCCAGGCAATTGAGCTGCATATTCAAAAAGAATACAAAGATAAAAACTGGCAAATTCTAAAACCATAGGACAAAGACCTTAGTAAGAGAAGGAAAAAACAGTAAAAAGAACTTCCTAGCAGCAAAAAGAAAGTCTCAAACATGTCCCAAACATATTTGATGCTTTCCACCAAGTTGCATCGAGTGATGCAACTATAGAATTTTTCACAAAAATGACTGTTGAAAAAAATAACTATAACTACAATAGAAAATGTTTTAACATGCTCTTAAACGTCCAGGCTTTTCTTGTAGACATATTCATGATTGTTGTATGCAAATTTATTGTAAATTCAATATAATGAGTTATATCCAAAGCCATTCTTGAGGCTGGAGAATGAGTAGAACATATGTAGAGATTATGGTAGTCATAAAATCCAGAAGTTCTTATTCATCAGACATTTTGGGGAATTTATCCTTTTAGATTTTATAATAAGATTTAGGGAGAGCCCAAACAACTGCTGCTTCGGTAACTAACTGGACATTGGCCGACAACACCTGAGGCTGAGAACACAGAAATGGTTACCATGCCACCATTCATTACAATCAGTGATCCCTAAACTGTTAATTGCATGATTTTGATTTCAATGGTGAAAAAAAGTCATTGGAAAATAAAAAACTAAGAAAACACATGACTAGATGAAAAATACCATACTTGACTTTCTAAAATGCGCTTAACACTAGCATCGCATCCACCACAAGACATCCCCTACAATAAAACAATCAATATGATAATTTTAAAGCTAGCAGAGGAAGAGAGAGATTAACCATTCAAGAGTTCAAGGCTGCAAGCAATACACAAGAATAATGAAAACTTACCATAAAAGGGCCGGAGGACTGGGCAACGGAGCTAGGAAGAGAGCTCGGTCGAGGGACGGAAGGAGTGAGGAACAGAGGAGCCCTGGAGGAGATATTGACGGTGCTCAGGTGCTACCCGGAGGAGATCGATGACTTTACACTGCTTAGAGTCAGGCAGGGCCGCACATCGTAGAAGGAGAACTAGGGAATCACAGCTAGGGCAAAATCGCGATTAGGAGGAGAGCGAGTGAGACTCTCGGTTTTAGGCGGAAACCGACAGCCATTTGCTTTTTTCTATGACGCGCCGTCGAGGTCTCGATGTATCGAGGAAGCGGGATGGCGGAAGGCCGAACGACTGAAGAAGAAGTTAGGGCACGTCGAGGGAAGCAGGCAGAAAGATGAACATACAATTTGTTTTGCGGGGATAAAAATAGCATTATAAAAGGATTTAGATATTTGATTTGCAATTTGGCAATACCAAAAAACACGTAAAAATAAGAAAAAACACTTATACAAATATAAAATATTTTGCATTCTAGAGAAAAAATGAATTTTATCATGAAAGAAACTCCAAATTTTTTTGAATGTTGGGTTAAATATGTTGCCAAAAACTACTACTTTATTGCAACAATTAAAAAAATATTTCCTATTCAAAGTTTAAGCAACATTTTACAAATGTTACAAAATAAAATGTTGTCAAAAGCCAAATATGTTGTAGTGTTGATGCATGAAATTGGTAGCGTTTGTGTAATCGCGACAAAATAACTGATGCCATTGGTATGATATTTTATAGTAGCATTTATATATCTACAGTTGCACTTATAAATGCTACCATAAATAACTTTTAGTAGCGTTTACTTAACCTCTACAAATTAAGCGTTACCATATGCATGATATGATGTAGTGATTGTAATTTTCCTCAGTACACGCCCGTGTTCATGCCCATGTCACGCCCATGACATTAGGCCGTGTACTTGGGAAAATTCTCCAGATTTGTAGATAATCTCGTGATCGTCCCGAAATGTGGTGGCACGTCCTGTAACTCTTTCTGGGTTGAAAGTTATGATCATTTGAAATTATGCAACCAGTATAGTCTTATTCATTATTTTTGGAGAGTACACGACCTTGGGTCACACCCATGACTTGATTAGAATAACATTCCTCGCTAGAATGATTTGCACCACAAAAATAACAAATAAGTTGGCGCTTTCGTGCGGCCTCCAAAAGGTTTACCTTATGTTGAAGCTCAACAACTTTTGCGGCCAACTGAGATATCATTATATTTTTTTGGAAAAAGAAAATTAACAACCGTTATTTAATAGAAAGGAATTAAAAAAAAAAGAGAAATGGAGGCGGAGAAAGAGAATGATAAAAGTAATAAAATTTACGCTTTCAAAATATCAACAAAAATTCCTCGGCAACGACGTCAAAAACTTGATAGAGATTTTATATAGTTTTAAAATTAATTCCAACTAACAACCCGATTTAGGCAAGTGTACCTATCGAAAATATAGTATAGGAAGGATGTCGTATTTGCCCGATGCCTGCTGAGTAATCTTACTCACGTAAATTAATATTATTTTATCGGAAATAAAATAGAGTTTTGAAAATAATTAAAAGAAGAGAAACATTTGATCGAGAATCCTTCTTAAGTAAAATACTTCGTAAATCTAAAATTCATAAAAAATGGATTAATACAAACTTGACCGTGGAGGTTCCCAAAATATGGTAGAGCCTCTCTCGAGAGAACTACCACCTAACCTTAGGTTGATCGATTAAGACCCGTCGGCCAGTCGAAACCCCTAAGCTTGCTTTATGCGGTGAGCCCCACTATTGGATTTGAATCCAATCCGGAAGATTTGTGTCACCCTCTCTCGAGGAATACATACAACTCTTTTTATCTTTGGGTGATCTCCTCGTTTGTATGGATCTCTCGATCACTAGCATACAGATCTTAGATCGAGAAATATATTCACGACATATGAATTCGAAGCAATTAAATTCAAAGATAAATACTTGTTTTCCAAAACTAAACTATGAAAAAGAGATTACAAAATAAAACTACTTAAGAATTCATCCGATCAAATGTAATAAAATTAGCTACTCGTGATTGAAGAAAAAGAACATTTTATAACTATGAAAAGAGAAGTACAAGTGTGAGTAAAGTAAATCTAAGCTATGAATTGGAATTGCAAAGCATAAAATAAATTTCATAAATAAAATTACACTAATGAAATGCAGAAAAACTACTCTATAATTAACCCAATCGAAGTAAGGACTGGATCCCTTGACAATGGCTGCAGCTGGGAATTTATAAGAAGAAAATTCAGAAGTCACGCCCCTAGGTCACGCCCGTGACCTAGGGCATGTACAGAGAAAAACTTCAAAAATTACACAGGGAAGCATTCGGGAGAAAATTGTAATTTTCCTCATTACACGCCCGTGTTCACGCCCATGTCACGCCCGTGACATGAGAGCGTGTACTTGGGAAAATTCTCCAAATTTGTAGATAATCTTGTGCTCGTCCTGAAATGTGGTGGCACGTCCCGTAACTCTTCCTGGATGGAATGTTATGATCATTCGAAATTCTGCAACCAGCATTGTCTTATTCATTGTTTTTGTAGAGTACACGACCTTGGGTCACACCGATGACTTGATTAGAATAACATTCCTCGCTAGAATGATTTGCACCACAAAAATAACAAATAAGTTGGCACTTTCGTACGGCTTCCAAAAGGTTTACCTTATGTTGAAGCTCGGCAACTTTTGCGGCCAACTGAGATATCATTATATTTTTTTGGAAAAAGAAAATTAACAATCGTTACTTAATTGAAAGGAATTAAAAAAAAACAAAAAGAGAAATGGGGGCGGAGAAAGAGAATGATAAAAGTAATAAAATTTACGCTTTCAAAATATCAACAAAAATTCCCCGGCAACGGCGCCAAAAACTTGATACAGATTTTATATAGTTTTAAAAATAATTTCCACTAACATCCCGATGTAGACAAGTGTACCTATCGAAAATGTAGTATAGCAAGGATGTCGTATTTGCCCAAGGCCTGTTGAGTAATCTTACTCACGTAAATTCATATTATTTTATCGGAAATAAAATAGAGTTTTGAAAATAATTAAAAGAAGAGAAACATTTGATCGAGAATCATTCTTAAGTAAAATACTTCGTAAATCTAGAGTTCATAAGAAATGGATTTAGACAAACTTGACCGTGGAGTTTCCCAAAATATGGTAGAGCCTCTCTCGAGAGAACTACCACCTAACCTTAGGTTGATCGATTAAGACCCCCCGGCCAGTCAAAACCCCTAAGCTTGCTTTATGCGATGAGCCCCACTATTGGATTTGACTCCAATCTGGAAGATTTGTGTCACCCTCTCTCGAGGAATGCATACAACTCATTTTATCTTTGGGTGATCTCCTCGTTTGCATGGATCTCTCGATCACTAGCATACAGATCTTAGATCGAGAAACATATTCGCAACATATGAATTCGAAGCAATTAAACTCAAAGATAAATCCTGGTTTTCCAAAACTAAACTATGAAAAAGAGATTACAAAATAAAACTACTTAAAAATTCATCCGATCAAATGTAATAAAATTATGTACTCGTGATTGAAGAAAAAGAACATTTTATAACTATGAAAAGAGAAGTACAAGTGCGAGTAAATTAAATCTAAGCTATGAATTGGAATTGCAAAGCATAAAATAAATTTCATAAATAAAATTACACTAATGAAATGCAAAAAAACGACTCTAAAATTGACCCAATCGGAGCAAGGACTGGATCCCTTGATAATGGCAGCAACAGGGCATTTATATGGAGAAAATTCAGAAGTCATGCCCCTAGGTCACGCCCATGACCTAGGGCGTGTAAGGTGCAGAACGTGCGTCTTGAAAGCCCGGGAACGTTGGGGAAAAACTGCCAAAATCCTTCAATTTGGAGTACACGCCCCCTGGTCACGCCCGTCACTATGGGCGTGTAAGCTGAAACTGCCTGCAACAGAAAACTGCTTCATTGAATGTTCCCTAGGGTGAGACACGCCGGTGTCCTGGAGGTCACGCCCCAAGGTCATGCCCGTGACCTAGGGCGTGTACAGACAAAAACTTCCAAAATTACACTGGAAAGCATTCGGGAGAAAATTGTAATTTTCCTCATTACACGCCCGTGTTCACGCCCATGTAACGCCCGTGACATGAGAGCGTATACTTGGGAAAATTCTCCAGATTTGTAGATATTCTTATGCTCGTCCCGAAATGTGGTGGCACGTCCCGTAACTCTTCCTGGATTGAATGTTATGATCATTCGAAATTCAACAACCAGCATAGTCTTATTCATTGTTTTTGGAGAGTACACGACCTTGGGTCACACCCATGACTTGATTAGAATAACATTCCTCGCTAGAATGATTTGCACCACAAAAATAACAAATAAGTTGGCGCTTTCGTGCGGCTTCCAAAAGGTTTACCTTATGTTGAAGCTCGGCAACTTTTGCGGTCAACTGAGATATCATTATATTTTTTTTGGAAAAAAAATAAACAACCGTTACTTAATAGAAAGGAATTAAAAAAAACAAAAAGAGAAATGAGGGCGGAGAAAGAGAATGATAAAAGTAATAAAATTTACGCTTTCAAAAAATCAACAAAAATTCCCCGGCAACGACGCCAAAAACTTGATAGAGATTTTATATAGTTTTAACAATAATTCCAACTAACATCCCGATGTAGGCAAGTGTACCTATCGAAAATATAGTATAGGAAGGATGTCGTATTTTCCCGAGGCATGTTGAGTAATCTTACTCACGTAAATTAATATTATTTTATCAAAAATAAAATAGAGTTTTGAAAATAATTAAAAGAAGAAAAACATTTGATCGAGAATCCTTCTTAAGTAAAATACTTCGTAAATCTAGAATTCATAAGAAATGGATTTAGACAAACTTGACTGTGAAGGTTCCCAAAATATGGTAGAGCCTCTCTCGAGAGAACTACCACCTAACCTTAGGTTGATCGATTAAGACCCCTCGGCCAATCGAAACCCCTAAGCTTGCTTTATGCGGTGAGCCCCACTATTGGATTTGACTCCAATCCGGAAGATTTGTGCCACCCTCTCTCGAGGAATGCATACAACTCTTTTTATCTTTAGGTGATCTCCTCGTTTGTATGGATCTCTCGATCACTAGCATACAAATCTTAGATCGAGAAACATATTCACGACATATGAATTCGAAGCAATTAAATTCAAAGATAAATCATAGTTTTACAAAACTAAACTATGAAAAAGAGATTACAAAATAAAACTACTTAAGAATTCATCCGATCAAATTTAATAAAAATAGCTACTCGTGATTGAAGAAAAAGAACATTTTATAACTGTGAAAAGAGAAGTACTGTTGGATCTTACGGCGCCCTTAGAGGGGGGGGGGTGAATAAGGGGGTAAAAAATCTTTTTATAATTTCAAGATAATTATTAAGTTGTTTTGATTAATAGGAAATAATGATGATAATTTAGTAATAACAATTTTGCAAAAATGAAATTTTACGCCAATTGAGAGAAATCAAAGTAAACACAAAAGAGACATGATTATATTATAGGAAAAAGGTGTTTACAAAAATTGATTTCAATATCACTTGAAATCGGAGGCGACAAATATGTAAATAATTTTTCCTTTTCTATACTGACTCGTATCCCCACGAACCTGTTGGCTTTAACCTATCCTTCCCCAGATAAGGCCTCGAGCCGCTCTAGCCAATCCTTCCCCGAATATGGCCTCGAGCCCCCTAGATCTAATCACCTAGAACTAGTCGCCAACACAAGGCGAATTTCCCCCTAAGTCCTACCCAGACCTAGTCGCCAACACAAGGCGAATTAACTACAAATTACAAATAAAGAATTGAAGTAAGTAACAAGCATACTCCCTCTTGAGATTTCTGGAGATGAGAATGAAGGATCGTTGAAGCACAAGCGAGGTCGAAGCGATCGTTTTTCGGATGCAGTGTGATGGCTTCCTTCTCCAGAATTTCTTCTTTGGCTTTGAGTGGGAGATGATGTTTTGGCAGAGTAGCAGCACGAGAGTTTGGGCACAAGTAATCTCTCTGGAAGGTCTAACCAAAATGAGAGAGAGCACAGCCTTTTATAGAACTTGGAGCTAGCGCCTGCGGTAGCGTTCGTGTGGAGCAGTTGTGAAATCATCGGCGGCGTGACGCTATGCACGAACTGGAGATAGCGCCTGGCGGTAGCGATAGCGCTGGCGGTAGCGGGAGATAGCGCTGGCGGTAGCGGTTGTGAAACCGGCGCTGTGCACGAACTCGAGATAGCGCCTGGCGGTAGCAATAGCGCTGGCGGTAGTGCTGGCGGTAGCGCTAGCGCTGGCGTTAGCGATAGCGCTGGCGGTAGCGCTGCTCCTTTCAAAAGTTTGCTCTAAGCTGCTTTCTACCTGTGGAGTATTGCACCTATAGTTCATGCACACTATAAACACACTACAAGCAATATCAAATACAATATGTGATTTGTTATTCTCAAACAAAGGGATGTGACACACATGTCCAACAATCTCCCCCTTTTGATAATAACAAATCCTCTAAGCAAGAAATCAACAATAGTGTTTATAGATAAGATAAACAAGATAAAAATGCAATTATAGTAAATGATATGCATGATAATGTGCATACTCCCCCTATCTTAATGCTCCCCCTGCATAAATGCAATTTATGTGTTACTCCCCCTAAACGATAGATTACATGAAATATTCTACCCTTAATCTTCTATATTTCTTCTATATAGATTTCTTCAATTAATGTCCTCCTTTTGGTATTATCAAAAGAAGGTGGGGTGAGGGTAGTAAGGAGGCATTTCTTAGAAATGATAAAGCATGATCGAGCTTTTGTAATATATGAAATGATAAAGAGTTTAAGAATTGTATATAAGAGATTTCAAATAATAAGAATAAGAGTTGTAAGCAAGCGGAAAACTATAGAAAACATCTTTGTGTAAGCATGAAGATCATAAATATAAATATGAGTTTAAGTTCAAAATGTAAAGATGTTGTAACCTTTTAGAAATCTCAAAGTTTTTCATAAAGATACCAAGCATGAAATGATCATATCAAAGAGAGATTATACTACACTGTTACATAATTTTAAGTTCAAGAGATACTAAAACATTGTAGAGGTCATGCTAGGTTATCTACTGCATTTTTTATTTAAAGAGTAATATAGATAAAGCTTTAGAATCCAATACTCATGAGAAGAAGTGTTATGAAAGATAATGATGTGCACATAAGTGTATTTTGGGCAATGTTAACAATTGATTTAAATCACCAAAATACAAGACATATGTAAAGTAAAATGCACAATAAAACACAAGTAAATTACTTTCACACACTTTTAATGCACATAATTTTTAACAAAGTGGTGTAATAACCAAGGTTTGCACAAGAAACTTTACTATTCTTTCCAAGGTGCTCAACCTCACAATGCTTATGAAGACTTATCAGGAGTTTCAAGTAGTGCTTGGTGGAGTTATATTTGTCTACATATATAATTTTTTGTTCACATTTGTGAGACAACATTCTCCAAATACACTTGTTTTGCAAACCAAAAATTTTAACTTAACCACTTTTCTAAATGTCATAAGTGCAATTCAAATGTAGTGTAGGCAATAAACTTATGCAAGTTTTAATTCATTGTACAAATACAATACACAAGCAAGCATTTTTAGATTTAGACACACATGTTGATTACCAAAATAAGTGAGTGAAATGTATCATTATCAATCATAAAATATTTACTCATACTTAGAGGCATGCTAAGCTTGGTTCTACACATTTTTCAATATAATTGATGTACTTTAAATAGATATATCAAAGCATGATAAGCAAAACAATGTTCATAGTAATTTGAAAGAATATGTTTTAACATTGTAAATAATTCTAAATAATAGAATTCATACATGCTTGATATTGGCAATAAAGATCATACAGTTTTTTTGTTTTAAAATTTTTTTTTAATAAAAAAAATCACACAAACATGATTTTTTATTTTTGAATTTTTGTAGTTGATTTTTCATAATTCAAATAAAACAAAAATAAAATAGACAGTAACACAAAAATAAATTTGCACAAATAAACAAACATATTTTTGTTGAATTTTAGAAATTTTAAAAATCATAAAAATCACACACCCACGCTAGCGCTAGTGCTGGAAACAGTACGCGATTTTTCAAGAATTTAAATTTTTTATTTTTGATATTGGTTAGGGGTCTTAAGAGTAGTCTTATGTAGAAATTTTGTAATTATCAGAGATGTCTTGATTGCTCAAATTTCATAAAACATTAGCATTTTATATGTTTTTCATCCTAAGATGTCTAAGACTCCTAATTCCAACCTTAACATTTGAAACCTTGCATCGGGAAGAGGTTTAGTGAATATATCAGCAAGTTGAGAGTCCGTGCCAATGAAACTAATCCTTACATTTTCCTTTTTAATGTGATCCCTTAAGAAATGATGACGCACATCTATATGTTTGGATCTAGAGTGGTGTACCAGATTATTTGTAGGATCAATGACACTCTTGTTGTCACATTTTAATTCAATAAGTTTTAGATGAAAACCAAAGTCCTCTAAAGTTTGGCTCATCCATAGAGCTTGTGCACAACAACTCCCTAATGCAATGTATTCGGCCTCCGTGGTGGAGAGTGCAACCGAATTTTGTTTCCTACTAGACCATGCAATTAATGAATGTCCTAGAAAATGGCAAGTACCACTAGTGCTTTTTCTATCAAGTGAACAACTGGCATAATCTGAATCGGAATAGCCATGCAATGTAAATGAATCATTATGCAAGTCCCATAATCCTAATCTAGATGACCCAATGAGATATCTAAAAATTCGTTTTACCGTTTTTAAATGAGATTCTTTTGGATTGGCTTGAAATCTAGCACATAAGCATACGACAAACATAATATCGGGTCTAGTTGCACTAAGATAAAGTAGAGATCTTATCATACCTCTATATAAAGTTTGATCTATAGAAACTCCTGATTCATCTTTTCCTAATTTTAGTGATGCACTCATTGGTGTAGAAGCATGTTTAAGGTTTTCAAATCCAAAACGTTTAAGCATATCATGGACATATTTAGTTTGACAAACAAAGATACCATCAATTCTTTGTGATATTTGAAAACCAAGGAAATAAGAAAGTTCTCCTACAAGACTCATTTCAAACTCATTTTTCATCACTAAAATAACTTCTTTACACATCTCTTCATTAGTAGATCCAAAAATAATATCATCAACATATATTTGTAAAATAATTATATCATCATTATTGTGCTTAATGAAGAGAGTATTATCCGCACTTCACATAATATAACTGTGCTTTAATAGAAATGATGTAAGTCTTTCATACCATGCACGGGGCGCTTGTTTTAAACCATAAAGCACTTTTTCTAGTTTATAAACAAGATTTGGAAATTTTTCATTAATAAAACCGGGGGGTTGTTCAACATAAACTTCTTCTTTTACAAACCCATTTAGAAAAGCACTTTTCACATCCATTTGAAATAGTTTTATTCTTTTAAAGCTTGCAAATGCTAAAAAAATTCTTAAAGACTCCAATCTAGCAACGGGTGCAAAAGATTCATCAAAATTTATCCCCTCGATTTGAGAATATCCTTGTGCTACTAAGCGTGCTTTATTTCTAGATATTCTAGACTCACCATCTAATTTATTTTTGAAAATCCATTTTACACCTACAACCGGGTGATTAGATGTCTTTCTACTAATTTCCAAACATTATGTCGCTCAAATTGTTCTAACTCTTCATTCATAGCCAAAAACCAAAATTCATCATTTAAAGCGGTTGTAACATTTTTTGGTTCAATTTCGGAAACAAAGCAAATATTTGAATAAGATTCATGAAGAGAAGAGCGAGTTCTTACCCCGATGGATGGTTCACCAATTATCAATTCCCGTGGATGATCCTTTGTGAATTTTAAGACGTTTGGAGGTACATATTCATCTTTCTTGGCCTCCTCTTCTTCTTCTTTGGAAGGTTCTTCATTACCATGCTCCAAAGGAGGTAATAGATCATCCTCTTTACCTGCGGAAAGTCTTTCTATACAAGGAACAAGCTCATCAAATTTCACATTAATTGACTCTTCAACTTTTCTAGTACTTTTATTAAAAACTCTATAAGCTTTACTAGTTGAAGAGTATCCAAGAAATGTTCCTTCATCACATTTTTCATCAAACTTTCCCAAGCTATCTTTTGTATTTAAGATAAAGCATTTACAACCAAAAACTTTGAAGTAAGACACATTAGGCTTCTTTTGAAAATAGAGTTCATATGGTGTGAGATTTAAAGATGGGCGAAGCATGATTCTATTTATAACATAACATGATGTGTTTACTGCTTTGGCCCAAAAGGACTTAGGTAATTTATATTCACATAACATAGTGCGTGCAAGCTCTTGAAGTGTCCTATTCTTTCTTTCTACAACACCATTTTGTTGTGGTGTGCGTGGTGCGGAGAACTCATGTTTTATGCCTAACATATCACAATAAGAAGTAAATTTTTCATTTTCAAATTCTCCTCCATGATCCGAGCGAATGCATTTAATTTTTAAATCACTTTCATTTTGAATACGAGTACATAATTGTGAAAATTCACAAAACGCTTCGGATTTGGATGAGAGAAATATTGTCCAACAATATCTAGAAAAGTCATCTATTAAAACATATGTATACAATCTACCATTGCGGTGCTAACGGGACCAAAGAGATCCATATGAATTAATTGCAAAGGTCTTGTAGTAGAAATAACATTTTTACTTTTGAAAGAGGATCTAGTAATTTTACCTTTTTGACATGGTGAACAAAGTGAAGGTAAATTTCCATTTAATCTAGGCAATCCTCTAATTAAATCTCTTTTGGCAAGTTTTAAAATAAGCTTTGTGCTAGCATTTCCTAGCCTTCTATGCCAAAGATCAAGTTCATCATTTTTGGTAATAAAACATTTTAAAGATGATTTTGAAAGATCATGAAATGAAACAATAAAAACATTGTGTATTCTTGGTGCAGTTAGTAAAATATTGTTTGTAATAGGATTAGATATTTTGCATAGATTAGTAGAAGATTCAAATAAAACATTTAATCCCTTATCACATAATTGGCTAATTGAAATAAGATTATGTTTTAGCCCTTTTACATAAAGAACATTTGATATAGTGAAGGATTCGTTACCAACTGTACCAATTCCCATGATTCTTCCTTTTCTGTTGTCGCCAAAAGTCACAATCCCTCCCTTCTTCCTTTCTAGGCTAAGGAACTTTGATTTATTGCCCGTCATGTGCTTGGAGCATCCTGAATCCAAGTACCACACGTCTTCATTGTCCTTAGCCTTCCTGCACATCTAGAAAGAAGATGAGAGTAAAGATCCGGATACCCAAGTGGAACCACCCATAGAGTAAGTGGAAGCCTTAGGTACCAAGACTTGCTTTAAAGTATTTCGTTTTATTTTCCTGCAAGAACTAGATGTGTGACCTAACCTATAACAGTTTGCACACGAAATAAAGGGGGTTGATGCCCTTTTCTGGTATATTTTCTTGCTGGAAAAATTTTGATTTGCAGAAGGAAAGCATTTTGAAAAAGAAATTTCAGGTTTCTGGTATGAGGTGCTAGCGCCGGCGTTAGTGGCTAGCGCCGGGCGGTAGCCCTCTCCACGATATCCGAGTCCAAACTTTCCAGAACCATGGCACTGGTTCCCTAGAATCATTTCCAGTGATTTTTGGCCTATTCCAAATTTTTTAATGGCCATGGTGAGATCATGAACTTGTGCTTTAAGTGAAGAATCTTCTTTCACAAGCATGACACACCTATTTTCAAAACCTTTTTTTATTATTTTTGATTTTCAAAAGAGAGGCTTCTAATTTCCTTTCTAATTCCCCCTTCTCTTTTAGAAGAGTTTTGGCATGAGAGAGGGCTTTAGAAAGTGACTCTTCAATGTCTTTTGCCAATTTTATGGAGTGATCACATTCTTGGCAAGAAACCTTTCTATTTTCTAGAATAATTACCTTTTTGGAAAGCTTTTGATTTTCTTTAATAAGAGATTCATTTTCACGATTTAATAAAATACTATCTTTCATATTTTTATCAAAAGCTTTGCACGTTTCAAGAAATTTATTAAATAATTCATCATAAGTTGGAGGAATTACCTCAGTGTCACTAGGAATACTGGTGTCATCGTCGTCGTTTTCATGTCCCATGAGGCACATGTTTGCTTCCTCATCTTCGCTTGATGAGGACCCACTTGATTCTTCGGAGGAGGAGGAGGAAGAGTCATCCCATGTTCTAGCTTTTAGTACTTTCTTCCTCTCCTTCCCTTTGTGCCGTTTTTCTTTCTTCTCCTTCAAGAACTTTGGGCATTGGCTCCTTATGTGCCCTGTCTTCCTACAATGAAAGCACTCCGGTGGAGGTCTTTCTTCTTCATCGTCGCTCTCCTTTTCCTTCTTTGAGGACAACCCTTTCCATCTTCCATCTTTTTGGATAAATTTCCGGAAAGTGTTTCGCCTTTCCGGATTTCGCATGAACTTTCGGAAGTTCTTCAACAAAAGACTCTCTTCATCTTCATCCTCATCCTCTTGACACTCCCTTTTTGATTTTAATGCCAACGCCTTCTTCTTTGGCACCGTGTTGTATTCATCAAATTGGATTTTGAGTTCTACCTCATGGGTTTTGAGATTCCCAATGAGGCTCTCAACTTGGAGCGTTCTTAAGTTGTGCGACTCCGAAATAGCCGTCACCTTCGGGTTGAATTTTGGAGGAAGAGAACGAAGGATCTTACGGACCAAGTCGCCGTTTGAGAAGGTCTTTCCAAGAGCTTTTGAGGCATTGACGATCTTGGTGAAGCGCGTGTACATACCATCAACATCTTCGCTTTCATCCATTCAGAATTTTTCATATTCCGACTCCAGTTGGAAAAGCTTGGAATCTTTAACCTGTGATGTACCTTCATGAGTAACTTCCAAATGATTCCAAATTTCATAAGCAGTAGTACAAGCAGAAATTCTATTAAATTCATTTCTATCTAACGCACAAAATAGAGCATTCATGGCTTTTGCATTATTTTTACATTTGAGTTTATCCCGATCATCCCATTTATCTTTGGGTTTGTCTAAAGTTATCTCTCCAACTACAAATGTAGGAGGAGTGTATTCTTCTTCTACCATGTTCCAAACCTCAATATCTAGGGTCATTAGAAAACAACGCATCCTATTTTTCCAATAATTATAATCCGACCCAGTAAATAGTGGAGGTCTACTAATTCCCTGACCCTCGGAAAAAGCGAGATCATAAGACGCCATTATTCCTGGTTTTTAAACCGTTTGGAATAACATGTGCTCTGATACCACTTGTTGGATATTACGGCGCCCTTAGAGAGGGGGGGGGGGGGGGTGAATAAGGGAATAAAAATTCTTTTTATAATTTTAAGATAATTACTAAGTTGTTTTGATTAATAGGAAATAATGATGACAATTTAGTAATAACAAATTTGCAATAATGAAATTTTACGCCAATTGAGAGAAATCAAAGTAAACACAAAAGAGACATGCTTATATTATAGGAAATAGGTGTTTACAAAAATTGATTTCAATATCGCTTGAAATCAGAGGCGACAAATATGTAAATAATTTTTCCTTTTCTACACCGACTCGTATCCCCACGAACCGGTTGGCTTTAGCATATCCTTCCCCGGATAAGGCCTCAAGCCGCTCTAGCCAATCCTTCCCCGGATATGGCCTCGAGCCCCCTAGATCTAATCACATAGAACTAGTCGCCAACACAAGGCGAATTTCCCCCTAAGTCCTACCCAGACCTAGTCGCCAACACAAGGCGAATTAACTACAAAATACAAATAAAGAAATGAAGTAAATAACAAGCAAACTCCCTCTTGAGATTTCTGGAGATGAGGATGAAGGATCGCTGAAGCACAAGAGAGGTCGAAGCGATCGTTCTTCGGATGCAGTGTGATGACTTCCTTCTCCAGAATTTCTTCTTTGGCTTTGAGTGGGAGATTATGTTTTGGCAGAGTAGCAGCACGAGAGTTTGGGCACAAGTAATCTCTCTGGAAGGTCTAACCAAAACGAGAGAGAGCCCAGCCTTTTATAGAACTTGGAGCTAGCGCCTGTGGTAGCGTTCGTGTGGAGCAGTTACGAAACCATCGGCGGCGTGGCGCTGTGCAGCGGTAGCGTGTGGAGCGGTAGCAATAGCGCTGGGGTAGCGGGAGATAGCGCTGGCGGTAGCGCTGGCGGTAGCGGTTGTGAAATTGGCGTTGTGCACGAACTCGAGATAGCGCCTGGCGGTAGCGATAGCGCTGGCGGTAGTGCTGGCGGTAGCGGTAGTGCTAGCGGTAGCGATAGCACTGGCGGTAGCGCTGCTCTTTTCAAAAGTTTGCTCCAAGCTGCTTTCTACCTGTGGAGTATTGCACTTATAGTTCCTGCACACTATAAACACACTACAAGCAATATCAAATACAATATGTGATTTGTTATTCTCAAACAAAGGGATGTGACACACATATCCAACAAGTATAAGTGCGAGTAAAGTAAATCTAAGCTATGAATTGAAATTGCAAAGCATAAAATAAATTTCATAAATAAAATTACACTAATGAAATGCAGAAAAACTACTCTAAAATCGACCCAATCGAAGCAAGGACTAGATTCCTTGACAATGGCGGCAGCTGGGAATTTATAAGGAAAAATTCAGAAGTCACGCCCCTAGGTCACGCCCGTGACCTAGGGCGTGCACAGAGAAAAACTTCCAAAATTACACTGGGAAGCATTCGGGAGAAAATTGTAATTTTCCTCAGTACACGCCCGTGTTCACGCCCATGTTACGCCCATGACATTAGGGCGTGTACTTGGGAAAATTCTCTAGATTTGTAGATAATCTCGTGCTCGTCCCTAAATGTGGTGGCACGTCCCGTAATTCTTCCTGGATTGAAAGTTATGATCATTTGAAATTCTGCAACCAGCATAGTCTTATTCATTATTTTTGGAGAGTACACGACCTTGGGTCACACCCATGACTTGATTAGAATTAACATTCCTCGCTAGAATGATTTGCACCACAAAAATAACAAATAAGTTGGCGCTTTCGTGCGGCCTCCAAAAGGTTTACCTTATGTTGAAGCTCGACAACTCTTGCGGCCAACTGAGATATCATTATATTTTTTTAGAAAAAGAAAATTATCAACCGTTGCTTATTAGAAAGGAATTTAAAAAAAAAAGAGAAATGGGGGTGGAGAAAGTGAATGATAAAAGTAATAAAATTTACGCTTTCAAAATATCTACAAAAATTCCTCAGCAACGACGCCAAAAACTTGATAGAGATTTTATAATGTTTTAAAAATAATTCCAACTAACATCCCGATGTAGGCAAGTGTACCTATCAAAAATATAGTATAGGAAGGATGTCGTATTTGCCCGATGCCTGTTGAGTAATCTTACTCACGTAAATTAATATTATTTTATCGGAAATAAAATAGAGTTTTGAAAAAAATTAAAAGAATAGAAACATTTGATCAAGAATCCTTCTTAAGTAAAATACTTCGTAAATCTAGAATTCTTAAGAAATGGATTTAGACAAACTTGACCGTGGAGGTTCCCAAAATATGGTACAGCCTCTCTGGAGAGAACTACCACCTAACCTTAGGTTGATCGGTTAGACCCGTCGGCCAGGCGAAACCCATAAGCTTGTTTTATGCGGTGAGCCCCATTATTGGATTTGACTCTAATCCGGAAGATTTGTGTCACCCTCTCTCGACGAATGCATACAACTCTTTTTATCTTTGGGTGATCTCCTCGGTTGCATAGATCTCTCGATCACTAGCATACGGATCTTAGATCGAGAAACATATTCGCGACATATGAATTCGAAGCAATTAAATTCAAAAATAAATCCTAGTTTTCCAAAACTAAACTATGAAAAAGAAATTACAAAATAAAACTACTTAATAATTCATCCGATCAAATGTAATAAAATTAGCTACTCATGATTGAAAAAAAGAACATTTTATAACTATGAAAAGAGAAGTACAAGTGCGAGTAAAGTAAATCTAAGCTATGAATTGGAATTGCAAAGCATAAAATAAATTTCATAAATAAAATTACACTAATGAAATGCAGAAAAACTACTCTAAAATTGACTCAATCGAAGCAAGGACTGGATCCCTTGATAATGGCAGCAGCAGGGAATTTATAAGGAGAAAATTATGAAGTCACGCCCCTAGGTCACGCCCGTGACCTAAGGCGTGTAAGGTGCGGAACGTGCGTCTTGAAAGCCCGGGAATGTTGGAGGAAAAACCGCCAAAATCCATCAATTTGGAGTACACGCCCCCTGGTCACGCCCGTGACTATGGGCGTGTAAGCTGAAACTGCCTGCGGCGGAAAACTACTTCATTGAATGTTCCCTGGGGTGAGACACGCCCGTGACCTGGAGGTCACGCCCCTAGGTTACGCCCGTGACCTAGGGCGTGTACAGAGAAAAACTTCCAAAATTACACTGGGAAGCATTCGGGAGAAAATTATAATTTTCCTCAGTACACGCCCGTGTTCACGCCCATGTCACGCCCGTGACATGAGGGTGTTTACTTGGGAAAATTCTCCAGATTCATAGATAATCTTGTGCTCGTCCCGAAATGTGGTGGCACGTCTCGTAAATCTTCCTGGATTGAAAGTTATGATCACTTGCAATTCTGCAACCAGCATAATCTTATTCATTGTTTTTGGAGAGTACACGACCTTGGGTCACACCCATGACTTGATTAGAATAACATTACTCGCTAGAATGATTTGCACCACAAAAATAACAAATAAGTTGGCGCTTTCATGCGACTTCCAAAAGGTTTACCTTATGTTGAAGCTCGACAACTTTTGCAACCAACTGAGATATTATTATATTTTTTTGAAAAAAGAAAATTAACAACCGTTACTTAATAGAAAGGAATTAAAAAAAAGAGAAATGGGGGTGGAGAAAGTGAATGATAAAGTAATAAAATTTACGCTTTCAAAAAATCTACAAAAATTCCCCGGCAACGGCGCCAAAAACTTGATAGAGATTTTATATAGTTTTAAAAATAATTCCAACTAACATCCCGATATAGACAAGTGTACATATCGAAAATATAGTATAGGAAGGATGTCGTATTTGTCTGAGGCCTGTTGAGTAATCTTACTCACGTAAATTAATATTATTTTATCAAAAATAAAATAGAGTTTTGAAAATAATAAACAGAAGAGAAACATTTGATCGAGAATCCTTCTTAAGTAAAATACTTCGTAAATCTAGAATTCATAAGAAATAGATTTAGACAAACTTGACTGTGGAGGTTCCCAAAATATGGTAGAGCCTCTCTCGAGAGAACTATCATCTACTCTTAGGTTGACCGATTAAAACCCCTCGGCCAGTCGAACTTCCTAAGCTTGCTTTATGCGGTGAGCCCTACTATTGGATTTGACTCCAATCCGGAAGATTTGTGTCACCCTCTCTCGAGAAATGCATACAACTCTTTTTATCTTTGAGTCTTCTCCTCGTTTGCATGGATCTCTCGATCACTAGCACACAGATCTTAGATCGAGAAACATATTCGCGACATATGAATTCGAAGCAATTAAATTCAAAGATAAATCCTAGTTTTCCAAAACTAAACTATGAAAAAGAGATTACAAAATAAAACTACTTAAGAATTCATCCGATCAAATGTAATAAAATTAGCTACTCATGATTGAAGAAAAATACTATTTATAACTATGAAAAGAGAAGTACAAGTGCGAGTAAAGTAAATCTAAGCTATGAATTGGAATTGCAAAGCATAAAATAAATTTCATAAATAAAATTACACTAATGAAATGCAAAAAAACTACTCTAAAATTGACGCAATCGAAGCAAGGACTGGATCCCTTGACAATGGAAGCAGCTGGGAATTTATAAGGAGAAAATTCAGAAGTCACGCCCCTGGGTCACGCCCGTGACCTAGGGCGTGTACAGAGAAAAACTTACAAAATTACACTGGGAAGCATTCGGGAGAAAATTGTAATTTTCCTTAGTACACGCCCGTGTTCACGCCCATGTCATGCCCGTGACATGAGGGCGTGTACATGGGAAAATTCTCCAGATTTGTAGATTATCTTGTGCTCGTCCCACAATGTGGTGGCACGTCCCGTAACTCTTCCTGGATTGAAAGTTAATATCATTTAAAATTCTGCAACCAGCATAGTCTTATTCATTATTTTTTGAGAGTACACGACCTTGGGTCACACCCATGACTTGTTTCGAATAACATTTCTTGCTAGAATGATTTGCACCACAAAAATAACAAATAAGTTGGCGCTTTCGTGCGGCTTCCAAAAGGTTTACCTTATGTTAAAGCTCGACAACTTTTGCGGCCAACTGAGATATCATTATATTTTTTTGGAAAAAGAAAATTAACAACCCGATGTAGGCAAGTGTACCTATCGAAAATATCATTTACGCTTTCAAAATATCAACAAAAATTCCCTTGCAAAGCCGCCAAAAACTTGATAGAGATTTTATATAGTTTTAAAAATAATTCCAACTAACATCCCGATGTAGGCAAGTGTACCTATCGAAAATATAGTATAGGACGGATGTCGTATTTTCCCGGGGCTTGTTCAGTAATCTTACTCACGTAAATTAATATTGTATTATCTGAAATAAAATAGAGTTTTGAAAATAATTAAAAGAAGAGAAACATTTGATCGAGAATCCTTCTTAAGTAAAATACTTCGTAAATCTAGAATTTAGAGCCTCTCTCGAGAGAACTACCATCTAACCTTAGGTTGATCGATTAAGACCCCTCGGCCAGTCGAAACCCCTAAGCTTGCTTTATGTGGTGAGCCCCACTATTGAATTTGACTCCAATCCGAAAGATTTATGTCATCTACTCTCGAGGAATGCATACAACTCTTTTTATCTTTGGGTGATCTCCTCGTTTGCATGGATCTCTCGATCACTAGCATACAGATCTTAGATCGAGAAACATATTCACAACATATGAATTCGAAGCAATTAAATTCAAAGATAAATCCTAGTTTTCCAAAACAAAACTATGAAAAAGAGATTACAAAATAAAACTACTTAAGAATTCATCCGATCAAATGTAATAAAATTAGCTACTCGTGATTGAAGAAAAAGAATATTTAATAACTATGAAAAGACAAGTACAAGTGCGAGTAAAGTAAATCTAAGCTATGAATTGGAATTGCAAAACATAAAATAAATTTCATAATTTAAATTACACTAATGAAATGCAGAAAAACTAGTCTAAAATTGACCCAATCGAAGCAAGGACTGGATTCCTTGACAATGGCAGCAACTGGGAATTTATAAGGAGAAAATTCAGAAGTCACGCCCCAGGTCACGCTCGTGACCTAGGGCGTGTACAGAGAAAAACATCCAAAATTACACTGGGAAGCATTCGGAAGAAAATTGTAATTTTCCTCAGTACACGCCCGTGTTCACGCCTATGTCACGCCCATGACGTTAGGGCGTGTACTTGGGAAAATTCTCTAGATTCGTATATAATCTCGTGCTCGTCCTGAAATGTGGTGGCACGTCCCGTAACTCTTTCAGGATTGAAAGTTATGATCATTTGAAATTCTGCAACTAGCATAGTCTAATTCATTGTTTTTGGAGAGTACACGACCTTGGGTCACACCCATGACTTGATTAGAATACCATTCCTCGCTAGAATGATTTGCACCACAAAAATAATAAATAAGTTGGCGCTTTCTTGCAGCCTCCAAAAGGTTTACCTTATGTTGAAGCTCGACAACTTTTGCGGCCAACTGAGATATCATTATATTTCTTTGGAAAAAGAAAATTAACAATCGTTACTTAATAGAAAGGAATTAAAAAAAGAGAGAAATAGGGGCGGAGAAAGAGAATGATAAAAGTAATAAAATTAACGCTTTCAAAATATCAACAAAAATTCCTCGGCAATGGCGCCAAATACATGATAGAGATTTTATATTATTTTAAAAATAATTCCAACTAACATTCTAATGTAGGCAAGTGTACCTATCGAAAATATAGTATAGGAAGGATATCGTATTTGCCCGATGCTTGTTGAGTAATCTTACTCACGTAAATTAATATTATTTTATCGGAAATAAAATAGAGTTTTGAAAATAATTAAAAAAAGAGAAACATTTGATCGAGAATCCTTCTTAAGTAAAATACTTCGTAAATCTAGAATTCATAAGAAATGGATTTAGACAAACTTGACCGTGGAGGTTTCCAAAATATGGTAGAGCCTCTCTCGAGAGAACTACCACCTAACCTTAGGTTGATCAATTAAGACCCGTCGGCCAGTCAAAACACATAAGCTTGCTTTATGCGGTGAGCCCCACTATTGGATTTGACTCCAATCCGGAAGATTTGTGTCACCCTCTCTCGAGAAATGCATACAACTCTTTTTATCTTTGAGTGATCTCCTCGTTTGCATGGATCTCTCGATCACTAGCATACGGATCTTAGATCGAGAAACATATTCGCGACATATGAATTCGAAACAATTAAATTCAAAGATAAATCCTAGTTTTCCAAAACTAAACTATGAAAAAGAGATTACAAAATAAAACTACTTGAGAATTCATCCGATCAAATGTAATAAAATTAGCTACTCGTGATTGAAGAAAAAGAATATTTTATAACTATGAAAAGAGAAGTACAAGTGCGAGTAAAGTAAATCTAAGCTATGAATTGGAATTGCAAAGCATAAAATAAATTTCATAAATAAAATTACACTAATAAAATGTAGAAAAACTACTCTAAAATTGACCCAATCGAAGCAAGGACTGGATCACTTGACAATGGCAGCAGCTGGGAATTTATAAGGAGAAAATTTAGAAGTCACGCCACTAGGTCACGCCCGTGACCTAGGGCATGTACAGAGAAAAACTTCCAAAATTACACTGGGAAGCATTCGGGAGAAAATTGTAATTTTCCTCAGTACACGCCAGTGTTCACGCCCATGTCACGCCCATGACATTATGGCGTGTACTTGGAAAAATTCTCTAGATTTGTGGATAATCTCGTGCTCGTGCCGAAATGTGGTGGCACGTCCCGTAACTCTTCCTGGATTGAAAGTTATGATCATTTGAAATTCTGCAACAGCGTAGTCTTATTCATTGTTTTTGGAGAGTACACGACCTTGGGTCACACCCATGACTTGGTTAGAATAACATTCCACGCTAGAATGATTTGCACCACAAAAATAACAAATAAGTTAGCGCTTTCGTGCGGCCTCCAAAAGGTTTACCTTATGTTGAAGCTCGGCAACTTTTGCGGCCAACTGAGATATTATTATATTTTTTTGGAAAAAGAAAATTAACAACCGTTACTTAATAGAAAGGAATTTAAAAAAAAAAAGAGAAATGGGGGCGGAGAAAGAGAATGATAAAAGTAATAAAATTTACGCTGTCAAAATTTCAACATAAATTCCTCGGCAACGGCGCCAAAAACTTGATAGAGATTTTATATAGTTTTAAAAATAATTCCAACTAACATCCCGATTCAGGCTAGTGTACCTATTGAAAATATAGTATAGGAAGTTTGTCGTATTTTCCCGATGCCTGTTGAGTAATCTTACTCAGGTAAATTAATATTATTTTATCGGAAATAAAATAGAGTTTTGAAAATAATTAAAAGAAGAGGAACATTTGATCGAGAATCCTTCTTAAGTAAAATACTTCGTAAATTTAGAATTCATAAGAAATGGATTTAGACAAACTTGGCCGTGGAGGTTCCCAAAATATGGTAGAGCCTCTCTCGAGAGAACTACCACCTTACCTTAGGTTGATTGATTAAGACCCGTCGGCCAGTCGAAACCCATAAGCTTGCTTTATGCGGTGAGCCCCACTATTGGATTTGACTCCAATCCGGAAGATTTGTGTCACCCTCTCTCGAGGAATGCATACAACTCTATTTATCTTTGTGTGATCTCTTCGTTTGCATGGATCTCTCGATCACTAGCATACGGATCTTAGATCGAGAAATATATTCGCAACATATGAATTCGAAGAAATTAAATTCAAAGATAAATCCTAGTTTTCCAAAACAAAACAATGAAAAAGAGATTACAAAATAAAACTACTTCAGAATTCATCGGATCAAATGTAATAAAATTAGCTACTCATGATTGAAGAAAAAGAACATTTTATAACAATGAAAAGAGAAGTAGAAGTGCGAGTAAAGTAAATCTAAGCTATGAATTGGAATTGCAAAGCATAAAATAAATTTCATAAATAAAATTACACTAATGAAATGCAGAAAAACTACTCTAAAATTGACCCAATCGAAGCAAGGACTGGATCCCTTGATAATGGCAGCAGTAGGGAATTTATAAGGAGAAAATTCAGAAGTCACGCCCCTAGGTCACGCCCGTGACCTAGGGCGTGTAAGGTGCGGAACGTGCATCTTGAAATCCCGGGAACGTTGGGGTAAAAACCGCCAAAATCCATCAATTCAGAGTACACGCCCCCTGGTCACGCCCGTGACTATGGGCGTGTAAGCTGAAACTGCCTGCGTCAAAAAACTGCTTCATTGAATGTTCTCCGAGGTGAGACACGCCCGTGACCTGGAGGTCACGCCCCTAGGTCACGCCCGTGACCTAGGGCGTGTTCAGAGAAAAACTTCCAAAATTACACTGGGAAGCATTCAGGAGAAAATTGTAATTTTCCTCAGTACACGCCCGTGTTCACGCCCATGCCACGCTCGTGACATGAGGGCGTGTACTTGGAGAAATTCTCCAGATTTGTAGATAATCTTGTGCTCGTCCCGAAATGTGGTGGCACGTCCCGTAACTCTTTTTTGATTGAAACTTATGATCATTTGAAATTCTGCAACCAACATAGTCTTATTCATTGTTTTTGAAGAGTACACGACCTTGGGTCACACCCATGACTTAATTAGAATAACATTCCTCGCTAGGATGATTTGTACCACAAAAATAACAAATAAGTTGGCGCTTTCGTGCGACTTCCAAGAGGTTTACCTTATGTTGAAGCTCGACAACTTTTGCGGCCAACTGAGATATCATTATATTTTTTTTGGAAAAAAAAATTAACAACAATTACTTAATAGAAAGGAATTAAAAAAAACAAAAAGAGAAATTGAGGCGGAGAAAGAGAATGATAAAAATAATAAAATTTACGCTTTTAAAATATCAACAAAAATTCCCCGGCAACGGCGCCAAAAACTTGATAGAGATTTTATATAGTTTTAAAAATAATTCCAACTAACATCCCGATGTAGGCAAGTGTACCTATCGAAAATATAGTATAGGAAGGATGTCGTATTTGCCCGAGGCCTGTTGAGTGATCTTACTCACGTAAATTAATATTATTTTATCGGAAATAAAATAGAGTTTTGAAAATAATTAAAAGAAGAGAAACATTTGATCGAGAATCCTTCTTAAGTAAAATACTTCGTAAATTTAGAATTCATAAGAAATGGATTTAGACAAACTTGACCGTGGAGGTTCCCAAAATAAGGTAGAGCCTCTCTCGAGAGAACTACCACTTAACCTTAGGTTGATCGATTAAGACCCCTCGGCCAGTCGAAACTCCTAAGCTTGCTTTATGCAATGAGCCGCACTATTGGATTTGACTCCAATCCAGAAGATTTGTGTCACTCTCTCTCGAGGAATGCATACAACTCTTTTTATCTTTGGGTGATCTTCTCGTTTGCATGGATCTCTCGATCACTAGCATACAGATCTTAGATCGAGAAACATATTCGCGACATATGAATTCGAAGTAATTAAATTCAAAGATAAATCCTAGTTTTCCAAAACTAAACTATGAAAAAGAGATTACAAAATAAAACTACTTAAGAATTCATCCGATCAAATGTAATAAAATTAGCTACTCGTGATTGAAGAAAAAAAATATTTTATAACTATGAAAAGAGAAGTACAAGTGCGAGTAAAGTAAATCTAAACTATGAATTGGAATTGCAAAGCATAAAATAAATTTCATAAATAAAATTACACTAATGAAATGCAGAAAAACTACTCTAAAATTGACCCAATCGAAGCAAGGACTAGATCCCTTGACAATGCCAGCATCGGGAATTTATAAGGAGAAAATTCAGAAGTCACGCCCCTAGGTCACGCCCGTAACCTAGGGCGTGTACAGAGAAAAACTTCCAAAATTACACTGGGAAGCATTCCGGAGAAAATTGTAATTTTCCTCAGTACACGCTCGTGTTCACGCCCATGTCACTCACGTGACATGAGGGCGTGTACTTGCAAAAATTTTCTAGATTTATAGATAATCTTGTGCTCGTCCCGAAATGTTTTGGCGCGTCCCGTAACTCTTTCTGGATTGAAAGTTATAATCATTTGAAATTCTGCAACCAGCATAGTCTTATTCATTGTTTTTGAAAAGTACACGACCTTGGGTCACACCCATGACATAATTAGAATAACATTCCTCGCTAGAATGATTTGCACCACAAAAAAAACAAATAAGTTGGCGCTTTCGTGCGGCTTCCAAAAGGTTTACCTTATGTTGAAGCTCGACAACTTTTGCGGCCAACTGAGATATCATTATATTTTTTTGGAAAAAGAAAATTAACAACCGTTACTTAATAGAAAGGGATTTAAAAAAAAGAAATGGTGCCGGAGAAAGAGAATGATAAAAGTAATAAAATTTACGCTTTCAAAATATCAACAAAAATTCCCCGGCAACTGCACCAAAAACTTGATAGAGATTTTATATAGTTTTAAAAATAATTCCAACTAACATCCCGATGTAGGCAAGTGTACCTATCAAAAATATAGTATTGGAAGGATGTCGTATTTGCCCGAGGCCTGTTGAGTAATCTTACTCACGTAAATTAATATTATTTTATCAGAAATAAAATAGAGTTTTGAAAATAATTAAAAGAAAAGAAACATTTGATCGAGAATCCTTCTTAAGTAAAATACTTCGTAAATCTAGAATTCATAAGAAATGAATTTAGACAAACTTGACCGTGGAGGTTCCCAAAATATGGTAGAGCCTCTCTCGAGAGAACTACCACCTAACCTTAGGTTGATCGATTAAGACCCCTCGGCCAGTCGAAACCCATAAGCTTGCTTTATGTGGTGAGCCCCACTATTGGATTTGACTCCAATCCGGAAGATTTGTGTCACCCTCTCTCGAGGAATGCATACAACTCTTTTTATCTTTGGGTGATCTCCTCGTTTACAAGGATTTCTCGATCACTAGCATACAGATCTTAGATCGAGAAATATATTCACGACATATGAATTCGAAGCAATTAAATTCAAAGATCAATCCTAGTTTTCCAAAACTAAACTATGAAAAAGAGATTACAAAATAAAACTACTTTAGAATTCATCCGATCAAATGTACTAAAATTAGCTACTCGTGATTGAAGAAAAAGAACATTTTATAACTATGAAAAGAGAAGTACAAGTGCGAGTAAAGTAAATCTAAGCTATGAATTGGAATTGCAAAGCATAAAATAAATTTCATAAATAAAATTACACTAATGAAATGCAGAAAAACTACTCTAAAATTGACCCAATCGAAGCTTTCTCGATCAAAGAAGGTTTCTCTTGGTAATGGTCAACTACTTCTCGAAGTGGTTGGAGGTTAAGGCATTGGCCAAGGTCACCTCCCAGGTAATCTGCAACTTTGTATGGGGGAGATCATCTGCCGACATGGGCTCCCTCAAGCCATAGTCACGGATAATGGCCCGCAATTCGCTAGTGAGGAATTCATCAGCTTCTGCAGCCAACTGGGGATAGACCTCAGGTTCACATCCATCAATCATCCCTGGAACAACGGACAGGTGGAGGCGGCGAACAAGATCATAGTGAACCTGCTCAAAAAGAAAGTAGAGAACTTAAAGGGGAATTGGGTGGAGCAACTCCCTTCGGTCCTGTGGGCTCTAAGGACCACGCCCAACACCGCCACTCGGCCAGTCGAAACCCCTAAGCTTGCTTCGATTGGGTCAATTTTAGAGTAGTTTTTCTGCATTTCATTAGTGTAATTTTATTTATGAAATTTATTTTATGCTTTGCAATTCCAATTCATAGCTTAGATTTACTTTACTCGCACTTGTACTTCTCTTTTCATGGTTATAAAATATTATTTTTCTTCAATCATGAGTAGCTAATTTTATTACATTTGATCGGATGAATTCTTAAGTAGTTTTATTTTGTAATCTCTTTTTCATAGTTTAGTTTTGGAAAACTAGGATTTATCTTTGAATTTAGTTGCTTCGAATTCATATGTCACGAATATGTTTCTCGATCTAAGATCCGTATGCTAGTAATCGAGAGATCCATGCAAACGAGGAGATCACCCAAAGATAAAAAGAGTTGTATGCATTCCTCGAGAGAGGGTGACACAAATCTTCCGGATTGGAGTCAAATCCAATAGTGGGGCTCACCGCATCAAGCAAGCTTATGGGTGTCGACTGGCCGATGGGTCTTAATCGATCAACCTAAGGTTAGGTGGTAGTTCTCTCGAGAGAGGCTCTACCATATTTTGGGAACCTCCACGGTCAAGTTTGTCTAAATTCATTTCTTATGAATTCTAGATTTTCGAAGTATTTTACTTAAGAAGGATTCTCGATCAAATGTTTCTCTTCTTTTAATTATTTTCAAAACTCTATTTTATTTCCGATAAAATAATATTAATTTACGTGAGTAAGATTACTCAACGGGCATCGGGCAAATACGAAATCCTTCCTATACTATATTTTCGATAGGTACACTTGCCTACATCGGGATGTTAGTTGGAATTATTTTTAAAACTATATAAAATCTCTATCAAGTTTTTGGCGCCGTTGCCGAGGAATTTTTGTTGATATTTTGAAAGCATAAATTTTATTACTTTTATCATTCTCTTTCTCCGCCCCCAATTCTATTTTTTTTTAAATTCCTTTCTATTAAGTAACGGTTGTTAATTTTCTTTTTCCAAAAAAATTTAATGTTATCTCAGTTGGACGCAAAAGTTGCCGAGCTTCAACATAAGGCAAACCTTTTGGAGGCCGCACAAAAGCGCCAACTTATTTGTTATTTTTGTGGTGCAAATCATTCTAGCGAGGAATGTTATTCTAATCAAGTCATGGGTGTGACCCAAGTTCGTGTACTCTCCAAAAACAATGAATAAGACTATGTTGGTTGCAGAATTTCAAATGATCATAACTTTCAATCCAGGAAGCGTTATGGGACGTGCCACCACATTTCGGGACGAGCACGAGATTATCTACGAATCTGGAGAATCTTCCCAATTATACGCCCTAATGTCATGAGCGTAACATGGGCATGAACACGGACGTGTACTGAGGAAAATTACAATCACTACACCATATCATGCATATGGTAACGCTTAATTTATAGCGGTTAAGTAAACGCTACCAAAAGTTATTTATGGTAGCGTTTATAAGCGCTACTGTAGATATATTAACGCTACTATAAAATATCATACCAATGGTATCAGTTATTTTGTCGCGGTTACACAAACGCTACCAATTTCATGTATCAACACTACAACATATTTGGCTTTTGACAACATTTTATTTTGTAGCATTTGTTAAATGTTGCATAAACTTAGAATAGGAAACATTTTTTTAATTGTTGCAATAAAGTAGTAGTTTTTGGCAACATATTTAACCCAACATTCAAAAAAATTTGGAGTTTCTTTCATGATAAAATTCATTTATTCTCTAGAATGCAAAATATTTTATATTTGTATAAGTGCTTTGTCTTATTTTTACGTGTTTTTTGGTATTGCCAATTTGCAAATCAAATATCTAAATCCTTTAATAATGCTATTTTTATCCCCGCAAAACAAATTGGCCTGTTCAGCTTTCCGCCTGCTTCCCTCGACGTGCCCTAACTTCTTCTTCAGCCGTTCGGCCTTCCGCCATCCCGCTTCCTCGATACCTGGAGACCTCGACGGCGCGTAACCGAAAAAAGCAAATGACTGTCGGTTTCCGCCTAAAACCGAGAGTCTCACTCGCTCTCCTCCTAATCGCGATTTTGCCCAAGCTGTGATTCCCTAGTTCTCCTTCTACGATGTGCGGCCCTGCCAGACTCTAAGCAGTGTAAAGTCGTCGATCTCCTCCGGGTAGCACCTGAGCACCGTCAATCTCTCCTCCAGGGCTCCTCTGTTCCTCACTCCTTCCGTCCCTCGACCGAGCTCTCTTCCTAGCTCCGTTGCCCAGTCCTCCGGCCCTTTTATGGTAAGTTTTCATTATTCTAGTGTATTGCTTGCAGCCTTGAAATCTTGAATGGTTGATCTCTCTCTTCCTCTACTAGCTTTAAAATTATCATATTGATTGTTTTATTGTAGGGGATGTCTTGTGGTGGATGCGATGCTAGTGTTAAGCGCATTTTAGAAAGTCAAGTATGGTATTTTTCATCTAGTCATGTGTTCTCTTAGTTTATTATTTTCCAATGACTTTTTTCACCATTGAAATCAAAATCACGCAATTAACAGTTTAGGGATCACTGATTGTTATGAATGGTGGCATGGTAACCATTTCCGTGTTCTCAGCCTCAGGTGTTGTAGGTCAATGTCCAGCTAGCTACCGAGGCAGCAGTTGTTTGGGCTCTCCCTAAATTTTATTATAAAATCTAAAAGGATAAATTCCCCAAAATGTCGGATGAATAAGAACTTCTGGATTTTATGACTACCATAATCTCTACCTAAGTTCTACTCATTCTCCAGCCTCAAGAATGGCTTTGGATATAACTCATTATATTGAATTTACAATAAATTTGCATACAACAATCATGAATATGTCTACAAGAAAAGCCTGGACGTTTGAGAGCATGTTAAAACATTTTCTATTGTAGTTATAGTTATTTTTTTCAACAGTCATTTTTGTGAAAAATTCTATAGTTGCATCACTCGATGCAACTTGGTGGAAAGCATCAAATATGTTTGGGACATGTTTGAGACTTTCTTTTTGCTGCTAGGAAGTTCTTTTTACTGTTTTTTCCTTCTCTTACTAAGGTCTTTGTCTTATGGTTTTAGAATTTGCCAGTTTTTATCTTAGTAATCTTTTTGAATATGCAGCTCAATTTCCTGGAACTACTCAGGATCACCTGCAAATTTTTAATATTGAGATGAAAGCTAAAATGAAATCACATCAAATGCCTGAACATGTAACATGTTACATGCTTAGACAATGATAACTCCTCTTTATGTAAAGTTCTCTCTGCACATGTGTTCTTATCTTATTTTGGAACTCAATTTCTTGTATGTTTGGTGGGATATTCAGATTGTCTTTTGGAAGTGGATAACTCCGAAGATGTTGGGGTTGGTTACACAAACGTCTGTATATCATTGGTCACTAGAAGGTTTATTTTCTCTTATAACATGACTACTTGTTATATTTCTGACTGTTTATCTCTCTTTCAGGTCTGACAATGATAAAATGATATTTCTTTTCTAATCTTTAATCTAGGTGACTCTGAGCCAGTAAAGATATTTGACATAACAGCTAATTTGGCAAACAATCAGATTATCAATTACAGGTGTGACCCATCAGAAAAGTGGCTAGTTCTTGTTGGCATTGCGCCGGGTTCTACCAAGGTACATTAGTAATGACTACTTTTTACTGGATTGATACAATAGGAATAAATTTGTGGAAAAAATCACATCTCTGCGCATTGCGTCGGGTTCTCCCGTGGTCAAAACGAAGAAAGCAATGATGGCAGGTTTTATTAGCTGCCAGGCAGCTTGCTTAAAGCAGAGTGCTCGGGCTTATGATCGCATTCAAACTCAAGGTGAACAAAGGCTTGTTCGACTTCAGGAAACATCTCAATCTTAACCTAAATCATTGAGTAAATCCCTAAGCCATACCATCTCAGTCAATGTACAAGCCACTGCATGTTATTCATCTTCATCATTGGATCTCACAAAATATATATATATATAACTTTTCCAATATATCTGATTTCTATCAAAGAACATTCAACAATCACTAGTGAATATGCCTCAGTAGGTTTTTACATCTGGAAGTTGGCTTCTATTAAAAGCGTGAGAGAGATTAACAATGAACATTTGCATAAGATGGCAATATTTTTGTTTCCTTTGCGCTTGACACCTTTGCAACTTCTTAAAACTCAGTAAATGAGTTGTATATTAGTTGGGAACTCTTTAATTTATATGTTTTTTTGGTGTGCATTAGATCTTAATCAAAGCTGTTTCATGGGTTCCAAAATTTGGTTTTTCAAAAACACCTTGTTTTCTTTTTAATCTAAACTGTATGGGCTTGCTTTGGTGTCTAGTTATCTTACCAGAAAACATAGCAAATCATAAGCAGGGAGGGTCTTGATTAGTATGATTTAGTCATTCTCTAATAAATATCATGTGGTTTGTACTGTTAAACAGGTACTGGACCCACGGGATCCCTTTGGCACAAGATGCCATCATTTGAAGAAGCACCTAAAGGAGAACTGTAAATATAAACACATGGTTCTTTTGCCGAACAAGGTGATTTCCAAGTTCTTATTCATGAGTTTTCAAATTTTGATAAATTTCTCTCCTCAGAGCCTCTTTGTAGAGATGGAATAGGATTCTTTAGTTATGTTTTGTAGTGTGACTTGATTCCTGCATGGGCTACAAAAGGATGGCTGCGGGTACTGTCCAAGGAATATCCTACTTTGGCATTCCATGTATGGCGGAAGCAAATCAAAGAGCAAGGCCAAGACGAATAAACAAGGGGTGGAGACCGAGCAAGCCGAGGGTGACGAGCAGCAGCTCGCGCCGTCGATCAGTATCCCGAGCCAAGGCCACACTTCATCGATGATGGGGGGATGGGCGAGTGCCCGCAATGCTCACATGGACATCGACTTGATGCGCGGATAAATTATATCTATCTACGACGACATCATCACTGGGGGGAGGGAGAGAGAGAGAGAGAGAAATGGTTGGTGCTTGTATGTTGTGATGGGGGAGGAAGATCATATTGACACAACTCCCCTTGGGTCATGGAGAAACCCTCAAAATTAAGTGAGATCTATATATTGATTGTATTCATGAAGGGTTTGGGCTATCTCCCACCTTCTTTTTATTATTAATAAAAAAAATATTTGAATTCTTTTTAATATGTTTATTTTTATTCAATTTAATAGGAAATAATTGAATTTATTAAACGCCTGACGATAAAGAATAAACGTTGCCAAATATAAGAATAAACGCATGGCGATGAAGAATCGTAGTCATTGTTGTAGAATGGTAGCGCTCAATAACGGTTACCATTGAAAACCATAAATGCTATAATAGATGTACCTATGGTAGCGGTTTCAGGACGCCACAATACAATGTGTAACTGCTACCATACCCTACGACCACGGCGGCAGATGCAACACACGTGCAACCGCTACCGTATCCCTACAGTAGCAGTTTTTAATATATAGTAGCGGTTTTTGAGCGCTACCATATGCATGATATGGTGTAGTGAATTTTCTCCCGAATGCTTCCTAGTGTAATTTTGGAAGTTTTTCTCTGTACACGGGGGCGTGACTTCTGAATTTTCTCTTTATAAATTCCCAGCTGCTGCCATTGTCAAGGGATCCAGTGCTTGCTTCGATCGGGTCAATTTTAGAGTAGTTTTTCTACATTTCATTATTGTAATTTTATTTATGAAATTTATTTTATGCTTTGCAATTCCAATTCATAGCTTAGATTTACTTTACTCGCACTTGTACTTCTCTTTTCATAGTTATAAAATGTTCTTTTTCTTCAATCACGAGTAGCTAATTTTATTACATTTGATCGGATGAATTCTTAAGTAGTTTATTTTGTAATCTCTTTTTCATAGGTTAGTTTTGGAAAACTAGGATTTATCTTTGAATTTAATTGCTTTGAATTCATATGTCGCGAATATGTTTCTCGATCTAAGATATGTATGCTAGTGATCGAGAGATCCATGCAAACGAGGAGATCACCCAAAGATAAAAAGAGTTGTATGCATTCCTCGATAGAGGGTGACACAAATCTTCCGGATTGGAATCAAATCCAATAGTCGGGCTCACCGCATAAAGCAAGCTTAGGGGTTTCGACTGGCCGAGGGGTCTTAATCGATCAACCTAAGGTTAGGTGGTAGTTCTCTCGAGAGAGGCTCTACCATATTTTGGGAACCTCCACGGTCAAGTTTGTCTAAATCCATTTCTTATGAATTCTAGATTTACGAAGTATTTTACTTAAGAAGGATTCTGGATCAAATGTTTCTCTTCTTTTAATTATTTTCAAAAGTCTATTTTATTTCCGATAAAATAATATTAATTTACGTGAGTAAGATTACTCAACAGGCCTCGGGCAAATAAGACATCCTTCCTATACTATATTTTCGATAGGTACACTTGCCTACATCGCGATGTTAGTTGGAATTATTTTTAAAACTATATAAAATCTCTATCAAGTTTTTTGCGCCGTTGCCGGGGAATTTTTGTTGATATTTTGAAAGCGTAAATTTTATTACTTTTATCATTCTCTTTCTCCGCCACCATTTCTCTTTTTTTTTTAAATTCCTTTCTATTAAGTAACGGTTGTTAATTTTCTTTTTCCAAAAAAATATAATGATATCTTAGTTGGCCGCAAAAGTTGCCGAGCTTCAACATAAGGTAAACCTTTTGGATGCCGCACGAAAGCACCAACTTATTTGTTATTTTTGTGGTGCAAATCATTCTAGCGAGGAATGTTATTCTAATCAAGTCATGGGTGTGACCCAAGGTCGTGTACCCTCCAAAAACAATGAATAAGACTATGCTGGTTGTAGAATTTTAAATGATCATAACTTTCAATCCAGGAAGAGTTACGGGACGTGCCACCATATTTCGGGTCGAGCACGAGATTATCTACTAATCTGGAGAATTTTCCCAAGTATATGGCCTAATTTCATGGGCGTGACATGGGCGTGTACACGGGCGTGTATTGAGGAAAATTACAATTTTCTCCCGAATGCTTCCCAGTGTAATTTTGGAAGTTTTTCTCTGTACACGCCCTAGGTCATGGGCGTGACCTAGGGGTGTGACTTCTGAATTTTCTCCTTATAAATTCCCAGCTGCTGCCATTGTCTAGGGATCCAGTCCTTGCTTCGATTGGGTCAATTTTAGAGTAATTTTTCTGCATTTCATTAGTGTAATTTTATTTATGAAATTTATTTTATGCTTTGTAATTCTAATTCATAGCTTAGATTTACTTTACTCGCACTTGTACTTCTCTTTTCATAGTTATAAACTGTTTTTTTCTTCAATCACGAGTATCTAATTTTATTACATTTGATCGGATGAATTCTTAAGTAGTTTTATATTGTAATCTCTTTTTCATAGTTTAGTTTTGGAAAACTACGATTTATCTTTGAATTTAATTGCTTCGAATTCATATGTCGCGAATATGTTTCTCGATATAAGATATGTATGCTAGTGATCGAGAGATCCATGCAAACGAGGAGATCACCAAAAGATAAAAAGAGTTTTATGCATTCCTCGAGAGAGGGCGACACAAATCTTCCGGATTGGAGTCAAATCCAATAGTGGGGGTCACCGCATAAAGCAAGCTTAGGGGTTTCGACTGGCCGAGGGGTCTAAATCGATCAACCTAAGGTTAGATGGTTGTTCTCTCGAGAGAGGCTCTACCATATTTTGTAAGACCCCTTTTTTTTATTTTTTTTGCAAAAACCACCGGGTCTTAGGCCCAGAACCGCCGTTTTGCGGTGACACCCTCGATCGGGAAGGTCGCCACTACAAAACGCTGATCCTGCCGGCCAATTCGATCACAAAGAAAAGTAAAGTTTAAATGAATAAACAAGCCAAGTCCACATCACATTTAAATAAATCATCAAAGAGATGTCCACATACATAACTGAACAAAAAGATAACCAGGGCTTCTGCCCGATACAGAAAAACCTCACTACAAAAGATCACTCGCGGAAGCAAATCAACTAAAATAATCACTCACGGATCCTGTCATCTGAACTCCTGAGCTAGACTGCCCCACCTCCATTTGCACCGGCCTCTGGTGCTGCCCCGTCTCCGCGGTCTCCTAAAATGATAAGGTCCACCGACCGTCAGTCAAAATGACTCAGCCAATTCCCCACGCCTTCCCCCAAGGCTCCTAGGCACCGTATGGGGAGGAGGAAGTGGAGGACAAACAAGGGGTAAGCAAATGTAGGTGACAAGGTAAATTCTACGCTACACAGGTGTTTATATATAAATGAAACAGGAAATAGAAAGCAACATGGTATAAGAAAATAACGAACAGTAAGCAGTAAGTATAGTGGCAAGTAAAAATTATAAAGATAACCATTGATTTATCGGAATGCCCATACAAACCTATAGACCAAGGGGTCGTTTAGCAGGGCCTACCGTATAAGTCGTCCCATAACCGACTTATACGTTAGGGGTAGGTTGAATGCAATGTTTATGCTATGACATGCGAGGTATGCTATTATGGTTTGCTCATACAAGTGCAACTCACCCACTACGACTCCATGCGCATAGACCTTTAGTTCCCTCTTTTTGGAGCGTGCAAGACTCCCAGGATACCCCGTAGTGGCGAACGGAAGCGGTGGGTTGGGCCTCGCCCACCTCTAGGTTGGTATATGCACTACCTAACCTAGACCTATCGTACGCCTCAACGCAAAACCGCGGAGCGCCTGCGTACTCTAACTGACTGGACCGCCAGACTTTTATGGCTAAGTGTAAATACCACACTTGCCGAGCCCAAGTATCAACGTCGGTGCAACGATCGCCAACACAAAAGACCCACCACCTTATGCACATGCAACACGTCTTCCAACAAACTCCGAGCCACGAGCTCCCCGGGCTAACCCGCCCGTCACTAACAAACCTTTCAGAATCATAAGTTCACCGGACTAAACCGGCTAGACACTCATGAGGAAAAACCTCATAATACCCTACCTGGATTAAACCTAGGTACCTTAGGACATTGATGGGAAAAGACGATCTTTCGTCAATCCCGGGACGACCTATCCCAAGGGTGGCTCCCCACCACCCTAGGACTCACCAAACCCTAATTACTCCAGGGGTCCTCACATTATTACATGATTACCACTCAACCCTCACATCTCCAATTCAGTGCCCACTAATTTGACTCTTAACCCCAAAGTTGCTAAACTACTAAACGCAGACCACCCTTAACGTTTCGGTGCTCATGAATGGAAGTACACTAAATACACAATCCTATGACTCAACAATTTTATTGGAGGTCCATGCTACATATTTAAGACCAAATCCAGAGTTTTATACTTTTCCCAATAATATTAATATTTAAATCATTTTTCCCAAAATACCACTTCCTAAGATTTGAACTACAAGTATACTTTTCTGATTTCCAATGCCTGCCACAATTTGTACATAAATCAAGGGTACTTAGAAAACAGTATACATAACATTTTAGGAAAATCCAGCAAGATTTACTATATTTAAAAATTCCAAAATCCATTTATTTCCAATAAGTTCCAAAGGAGGTACCCTCCCATGAACTCCAAACATTATGAAAAATTATACAGAGTTGATTTATACTAAAATATTCATTCTTACTAAATTTGACTATATTCCATAAAGGTTACATTTGTAATTTCCTCAAAGGATATATTTGCAATTATTTCCAAATTGAACTAGAGGTACCAAAAATATTAATCCCTAAATTATGAGAAACATACTGTGGGTTCACAATGGTATTAGATGTCATCCAGCAAGGTTTCATGCAATTACAGAAAGTCATCGCCCTAAAATTAACCATCCCAAAAATTGCCAACAATATGAATAATTACAATTTGGACCTCCAAAAGTTTTCTAATGGTACTAATAGAATCTCAAGAGATTAATAACATTAAAACTAAGTTGGTGACAGAAGATGGTTAATCATTAAGTATTATTTCTTCCTAAATCCCAAAACCCTAAATATTTACAAATCTACCCAAGGATTTATTACCTAGGTTTGGCAACTCCAAACCCCACCAATTTCGGACAATAGGACCCTCTGGTCACCAAGATCATTTCCCCAAAAATTCAAGTCAAACCATTAAGGTTTGACCCATCTTCCTTCTTTGGCCTCTAATTGCACCCCTTCAGGGTTTAACCTAGGGTTAGGGTCAAAACTTCTCCAAATCCACCCAAACTTCTTGTGAGGGTATTATAGGACTCATAGAGCCCAGAAGGGTCCATTACACACCTCTCCAAGGACCAAAACTCCTAAGTCCTTCACAAGTCCTAAAAGGGCACCCTAAGGCTAACCATTAGGGTTTGAGGGCACACTAAGCCCTAATTCCTCCAAAATTGCTCCTTGGGGTGTCCCATACATCCCAAGTCAGTGACCAAGGTCACCCATTTCAATCAGTGGGAGGGAGCCCCTCCACACTCCAAAAATTCTCTTAAGTTCACTTTTGCCCTAATATAACCCTTAAGCAAACAAAAGTCCAAGGGAAACTCCTTACTTTTCCCAAGTCCAAGCTACTCACCATACTGGCCAGGGGTCAGTGAATGACCACACAAGATCCTACCAACACTTAGTGAGGAGTGAGGTTCTATTGGGTACCTAATTGGGGTGCAAGTAGCATTTAGCCCCTTTTTGATTTACTAGGGCAAACCTCCTCCAATGGCCACCAAATTTGGACCAAAGGTTGGCATGAGGGAGGGTGATGTTCACCCCAAATATGAAGCCAATTGTCTTTGTGGAAGAGTGGGGGCACTCACCAAAAGTTTTGCCTAAACCTAGGTGGCCTAAGGTTGTATTGGTGAATTACCCCACCAAACCAACTCCATAAATTATGAGATTTTAACCAGGGACCCTACTTACTCTCTAGGGCCACCCATCCAAGTTTGGAAGGGTTTTGAGGTGCTTAGGGCACCTAATTAGGTCCCACAAGGATTATTGAACTTTTCCAAAACCTATGGAGAAAATTTCTCCAATCAATCTGATTTTTGGACATGTTATACATATATATAAGAGTAGCCTACCCTCCAAATTTCAAGTCATTTGGTTTTTTAGATTGGTGTGGGCATCCAAATCAAGTTCTGGTTAGCCCTATAGACAAACCTCACCAAAATGAGTGTTGTGCCCTAACCAGAGCTCCAAATCGAGTGATCTCAATTTTGGCTTAAACTAGACCTCAGGGGCTCCAACTTTGATGTTGGACAAATGTTCCCTAGAGGTTTCTAAGTATTTTTAGCATAATTAATTATGTGATGCAGTTTAATCACAGAAAATAAAATATAAAGCTAAGGGGCGCACGAATCTTAAAGCAGATCTAACCGCGCATGTTCATCGTCCCCGATAAACCTGCGGTTGGGATCTACCGCGCCTGGGCCGAAAGATCTTGGATTTCTTGGCCACCTGAGCACCGCCCCGGCCGACCAACGCCACCACCACCTCCGTTGAGGTGGTGGCCGGCGATGAGCGGTGTTTGCTCGGCCGGATGTGGCCGGAATCACGATCTGGAAGAAGAAGCCCAACCCGATCGATGGGAAGCTTGGCTGGCTTGATTCCTGGCCAATTGGCCACGAAACGAGCCGCCGACGATTGGGATCTAATCCTCAGGGGTCAGAGAAGAGAATCGGACCTGTTGATGGGCTTGCCGTCGTGTTGTCCTAGTGTACACCATGGGAGCTCGGGGTGGTTGTGGTGCCATGCCGATTCAAGCCTCTTGAACACGATTCCTTCTGAAAACTTGGGGGTTTCTCTCCTCTCCGGCCTCTGAAGGTGATGGGGGGGGGGTCGAATGAAGGTGATGGTGGCTTTAACCACCAATGCCATTAATGGCCTCCTCGAATTCCTCCCAAGGCCGGCCCCCATGCATTCCCCCTGCCTTAATCACCCTTGGAAACTGCTGAAAACTCCTTACAATCGACAGAGGAGATGAAAGGGAGTGTTAATGGGGGAGGCCAAGGGGTGAATCTCCTTAATGGCCATGAATGGCCTCTTTCTCTCACCTCAAAAATGGGGAAACCTTCATTTTCTCTCTCCTAATCACCATGGCCGGTTTCTCCACTCTCTCCTGAGTTTAATGCTAGTCTACTTGGGCTGGTTGACCAATTAAATGAGTTATCCCAAAGGGATTGGGTTAGGTTTGAGAGATTTGACCTAAATTGGGCAATTTTCACTTTTGGTCAAATTGGCCAATTGGGGGACCCTAGGATGGGGATTTTGGGTCCATTGGGTTCTAAATTAAGTTTAGAAACTATTGGTGGGGTCAATTTGGTCATATGAGTCTTAGTTGACCCAATCTAAGCTGATTTGACCAAAATAGGCTAAATTGACTTTGGTCAAATTGAGCCCTAGGGTTGACCCAGTCATGGGGCTTTTAGGTCTACTAGGTCTCTTATGATAATCTAAACCTAGATGTGTGATCAATTTGACAAAGTGAAGGTTGATTGGCTCTAAATAGGCTACTTTGACCAATTAGGGGGTTTAAGTTGACTTTGGTCAATTTGGCATCTTAGGTTGACCCCAATGGGCTCTTGGTGCCCTAAGGGGGCCCCTAAGGGTTAGGGGTACTATGGTGGGGTCAAAAGGTCAAGTTGAGGCCCTAAATTCCAACCCTAAGTTTGGTAAATGGAAATTGCTATTTGCAGACCAGGGTGGTTTCCTCCTTCTTTCCTAAGCTCTCAAGGTCAAATGGCTCTTCCTATGGTTTTGTCATGACCTAGTCATGACAAAACCAACTTAGGAGTCTAGCAGTTTGAGGAATGTTACAAATCCAATACATAAAAATAAAAATTTCGTCCTCGAAATTCAGACAAGCCTGCGGGGTTTCTACTAGAAGAAAAAGTAACATCCCAAAAAGTAAATTGTACCTGTCGTAAGAAGCTGCTGATACTTTTGCTGCATCAAGTCCAATGGCTCCCAAGTGTACTCTTCTTGTCCATGGTTCCTCCACAGGACCTTGACCAGCGAAACTTTCTTACGCCGCAAGACTCGTAGCTCTGTGTCGTCCATCTTAACCGGTTCCAGATGAATCGACCGATCTGTAGCTACTGGCCCCTCTGAAGTAGACACATGCTGCTCAGGCCGAAGTAAAGCCTTCCTAAGTGAGGAGACGTGGAATACTATAGGGCCCCATAAACCTTGGACTGAGGTTCTTCCGCCCGCGAACTCTCGAGACTCCGTGCATCGGAGGTATCTTCAAGAAAACCCGATCTCCCACCTGGAACTCCACCATACGATGATGCGCATCGTAATACATGTCCTGCCTGCTCTGGGCCTCTAGCATCCTATCTCAAATCAGCCTCACCTAGGCCTCCGTGTCCTCCACGAACTCTGAGCCAAGAGCCTTGGGATCCTCATCCTGAATCCATGACAATGGTGTCCTGCACCTCCGTCCATATAGTGCCTCGTAAGGCGCTCTGCCTATACTAGCCTGGTGACTGTTGTTGTACGAGAACTCGACCAACGGCAACAGTCTCTCCCATGGCTCTCCGCGGTCTAGAATGCAAAGACGCAAAAGATCCTCCAGGGTCCGATTGGTGCGCTCTGTTTGCCCGTCTGTCTGGGGATGAAAAGCTGTACTGAAAGTCAACTGGGTGCCTAGGTCGGCCTGCACCGCTCTCCACTCTCTAGATGTAAAACGTCCATCTCGGTCCGAAACGATCGTTCTTGGCACACCATGATATCAGACAAACTGCTCCACGAACTTCCGTACCAAAACTCTAACCGAATCATCCTTCCTAATCGGAATGAACCTGGCCACCTTCGTCAATCTATCGACGATCACCCAAATCGAGTCATTTCCCGCACGGGATCGGGGAAGGCCGTGAATAAAATCCATCGCGATATCGTTGAACCTCCACTCCGGCACCGGAAGTGGTTGTAACAATCCTGCTGGGTTCCGACACTCTGCCTTGACGAGTTGGCAGGTCTCGCAGTGGGTCACAAAATAGACGATGTCTCTCTTCATACCCGGCTAGTACATGGTCTTCTTCAAGTCCGCCGTCATGCCTGGGTGCACTGAATACCTACTGCAGTGAGCCTCTGTCATAATATCCTCCCAAATCTGGTCCCCTGCCAGTATATACACTCCACCTCTAAAACTCAACAGGTCGTCCTTCAGCGAATAATCTCCGGCTGAGCCTGCCTCCAAGGCTCTGAATATCGGCTCCAGCTTGGCATCCTGCCTCTGCCCTTCTCTGATGCGGTCTCTAATGTCGTAAGTGGTACCGGTCGCCGCGAAGTACTCCTCGTACAGCTCCGGATCATCCTCAGATACTAGGGAGATCTGCATATCCTCAAACATCTGCACTAACTCCATGGCCATCAACTTAGGCTCTACTCCTGGCGTAGTAGCTCTCCTGCTCAACGCGTCTGCTACTACATTCGCCTTCCCTGGGTGGTAATGCATAGTGTACTGGTAGTCTGATAAGAACTCCACCCATCGCCTCTGCCGGATATTCAGCTCCTTCTGCGTGTCTACATACTTCAGATTTTTGTGGTCTGAGAATATGTCACAGTGGACACCATAAAGGTAGTGTCGCCAGATCTTGAGAGCGAATACGACTGCTCCCATCTCCAAGTCATGCACTGGGTAATTCCGCTCATGGTTCTTCAACTGGCGGGAGGCGTAAGCTATCACATGCCTGTTCTGCATCAGAATGGCACCCATCCCCTGATATGATGCATCCATATACACCTGGAATCCTTCCTTCCCCGACGGAAGGGCAAGGATGGGAGCCGAAGTAAGCCGACCCTTCAGCTCCTGGAAAGCTGTCTCACACTGCGGCGTCCAACTAAAAATTACGTCCTTCCTCGTCAGGGAAGTAAGCGGGAGGGTTATCTGAGAAAACCCCTGAACGAACTTCCGGTAGTAGCCGACAAGTCCCAAGAAACTCCTCATGTCGGTGGCCTTCTTCAGCGGCGGCCAATCCCGTACTGCCTGAATCTTCGCTGGATCTACTGTTAAGCCTGCTCCACTGATGATATGACCCAGGAAGGCCACCTCCTTCAACCAGAACTGACATTTGCTGAACTTCGCATACAACTGATGCTCCCGAAGTTTCTCCAAGGTTAGTGTCAGATGCCGTGCATGCTCCTCCTCCGTCCTTGAGTAGATGAGGATGTCATCGATGAACACAAGGACAAAGATGTCGAGATAAGGCTCAAACACCCGGTTCATCAGGCTCATAAATGCTGATGGTGCATTTGTGAGCCCGAACGACATCACAGTGAACTCGAACAATCCGTATCGACTGCTGAAAGCCGTATTCGGGATATCCTCCTCCTAGATCCTTAGTTGGTAATATCCTGACCTCAAATCCAGCTTCGAGAAGCAGTGGGCTCTTTCTAGCTGGTCGAAGAGCTCGTCTATCCTTGGCAGAGGGTATGTGTTCCGCACCGTCAACCTATTCAACGCTCTGTAGTCGATGCATAATCGGAGCGTCCCATCCTTCTTCTTCACGAACAACACCGGAGCTCCCCAAGGTGAGGAACTCGGCCTAACGAACCCAGCTTCCACCAGCTCCTGCAGCTGGCTTCGAAACTCTACTAACTCTTTCGGGGCCATCCGATAAGGAGCTTTGGATACCGGCTTTGCCCCTGGCACCAGCTGGATCTGGAAATCCTTCTCGCGGTGCGGGGGCAGCCCGGGAAGCTTTTCTGGAAATACATCCGCAAAATCTCGTACAACCAGAATACTTGACACCGAGTCCTTGACTTTAGTCGTCTCAAAGAGCACCTGATAAACATCGTCTCCCTACAGGCGGGCCTTGACGGCCTGAACAGATGACAAAAAGAGGTGAGAGGTGGGTTGAGTACCTTCGAATACTACTTCACCGTCTCCATGCCTTAGCACGATCCGCCTTGACGGGCAGTCAATCCTTTCCTGGTTCTCATAAAACCAACTCATGCCCAGGATCAGGTCGTAGTCCCTCATCTTTAGAACAGTTGCCGGGGCCTCGAACAGTCTTCCTCCAATTTCCAGACTCATGATGCACGTTGTATTTGTTAGAACCTCCGATCCGTCCGAAAATCGCACCCGCCTATAGTCGCTCTTGAAGTGTTGGACTTGGTCCAAGTCCTCGATAAAATTAGCCGAGATGAACGAGTGCGAGGCACCCGTATCGAACAAGGTGAGAGCAGGTTTGCCATAAACGGGTACTAAACCTGAGGATTTTGTTGTTTGATTCAATGCTAAGCTAAAGCTAAAACTTATAAGGCATTATCAATTTAAAAGGAAAGTACATCAATGTACCTGCGATGACCCTTGCTGGGTCCCGTGGCCTTGCCAAATCTAGAGCATATGCCTGCTCCCTGTACTGTCTCTGATCGTCTCCCTGAAATCCACGACCACGACCACGTCCTCGGCCCCCTAGATGCTGACCCGTGGTGCTGCCTGAAATGCTGGTGGTGCATTCCTCTAGGGGCAGTTCCTCTTGATGTGGCCGACCTGGTGGCAGTGAAAGCACTCCGGAGGTGGCCCGCCTCCTCCAATCCTTGGCATTTCCCTCATCTGCAGAGGCTGAGGGGCCAGCACTACCAGTTCCCTTTGCACCTGTCTCTCCCCCTGGCGGGGTCGGACCTCCACCTTTCCTTCTCCAGTGTCTCGGCCTCTTGGCTGGTCCCTTCTGCCACTTCGTCCCTGTTCCTCCATTGGTCTCTTTCTCCCACGAACAACTTGCTGGTCTCGTTCCAGCTTCTTGGCCATCTCCAGGATCTTTGCCATGCTGCCGTCGAAGACGAAGAGGAGGGCCTGCCTCATCTCATCATGGAGGCCCTTATAGAACCTCTTTGCATAGCCTGCGTCATTTAGCTGATATGATACCGCAAACCGGGATAGGTGGGTAAACTCCTGGTGATACTCCAGGACTGTCCTACTCCCCTGTCGCAACTGCAAAAACCTGTCCTCCAGATCATCTCTTGCCGACTGCGGCACAAAATGTTCCAACAGTGCCGCTTTGAAATCATCCCACAAAATGTTTGCTGCCTCCAGTCCCGGTTAAGCTGTACCCAGGAACCTCTTCCACCACCTCTTGGCATGAGACTCCAAGCAAGAAACCACCAGTGGCACCTCCATGTCTACCGGGCACTGGATTCCTGTAAACATCTCCTCCATGATGTCTATCCATTCTTCGGTCCTCACAACGGTCTCCGTCCCGATGTATGCTGGTGGGGAGAGACCCCGAAATATGCTCAGCCAGTTGGGCCCGGGATTTTGCTGGGGAGCCGGTGCCTGCTGTGCCCTGAAAGTCTCTAGAATGGCCGTCAGTGTCTGTCCCAACTCCGTCTGCTGGAATGGGGTAGGAGCCGGTGGTGGTGGGACGACGTTCGGAGTCGGTGGGACTCCATGCTGCGGTGTAGGTTCCGTCGCCAGCTACATAAGAAAATTTACACTTGTAAGGGACTTTGCTAAGGAACATTCAATTATAAGTGGAACTTTTCATGTGATTTCCCTTATGGGCACACCATTGCTTCCGCTGCTAGTTTGTCCTCAAACTAAGCTCGCGCGGGGTGGCCCAAGGTTTGTGTACTTCTTTTCTTCGGATCGAGGTTTCCTCTGATACCACTTGTAAGACCCCCTTTTTTTTTGCAAAAACCACCGGGTCTTAGGCCCAAAACTGCCGTTTTGCGGTGACACCCTCGCTCGGGAGGGTCGCCACTACAAAACGCCGATCCTGCCGGCCAATTCGATCACAAAGAAAAATAAAGTTTAAATGAATAAACAAGCCAAGTCCACATCACATTTAAATAAATCATCAAAGAGATGTCCACATACATAACTGACAAAAAGATAACCAGGGCTTCTGCCCGATACAGAAAAACCTCACTACATAAGATCACTCGCGGAAGCAAATCAACTAAAATAATCACTCACGGATCCTGTCATCTGAACTCCTGAGCTATACTGCCCCACCTCCATTTGCACCGGCCTCTGGTGCTGCCCCGTCGCCGCGGTCTCCTAAAATGATAAGGTCCACCGACCGTCAGTCAAAATGACTCAGCCAATTCGCCACCCCTTCCCCCAAGGCTCCTAGGCACCGTATGGGGAGGAGGAAGTGGAGGACAACCAAGGGGTAAGCAAATGCAGGTGACAAGGTGAATTCTATGCTACACAGGTGTTTATATATAAATGAAACAGGAAATAGAAAGCAGCATGGTATAAGAAAATAACGAACAGTAAGCAGTAAGTATAGTGGCAAGTAAAAATTATAAAGATAACCATTGATTTATAGGAATGCCCATACAAACCTATAGACCAAGGGGTTGTTTAGCAGGGCCTACCATATAAGTCGTCCCATAACCGACTTATACGTTAGGGGTAGGTTGAATGCAATGTTTATGCTATGACATGCGAGGTATGATGTTATGGTTTGCTCATACAAGTGCAACTCACCCACAACGACTCCATGCGCATAGATCTTTAGTTCCCTCTTTTTGGAGCGTGCAAGACTCCCAGGATACTCCCGTAGTGGCAAACGGAAGCGGTGGGTTGGGCCTCGCCCACCTCTAGGTTGGTATATGCACTACCTAACCTAGACCTATCGTACGCCTCAACGCAAAACCGCGGAGCACCTGCGTACTCTTTCTGACTGGACCGCCAGACTTTTATGGCTAAGTGTAAATACCACACTTGCCGAGCCCAAGTATCAACGTCGGTGCAACGATCGCCAACACAAAGGACCCACCACCTTATGCACATGCAACACGTCTTCCAACAAACTCCGAGCCACGAGCTCCCCGGGCTAACCCGCCCGTCACCAACAAACCTTTCAGAATCATAAGTTCACCGGACTTAACCGGCTAGACACTCATGAGGAAAAACCTCATAATACCCTACCTGGATTAAACCTAGGTACCTTAGGACATTGATGGGAAAAGACGATCTTTCGTCAATCTCGGGACGACCTATCCCAAGGGTAGCTCCCCACCACCCTAGGACTCACCAAACCATAATTACTCCAGGGGTCCTCACATTATTACATGATTACCACTCAACCCTCACATCTCCAATTCGGTGCCCACTAATTTGACTCTTAACCCTAAAGTTGCTAAACTACTAAACGCAGACCACTCTTAACGTTTCGGTGCTCATGAAGGGAAGTACACTAAATACACAATCCTATGACTCAACAATTTTATTGGAGGTCCATGCTACATATTTAAGACCAAATCCAGAGTTTCATAATTTTCCCAATAATATTAATATTTAAATCATTTTTCCCAAAATACCACTTCCTAAGATTTGAACTACAAGTATACTTTTCTGACTTTCAATGCCTGCCACAATTTGTACATAAATCAAGGGTACCTAGAAAACAGTAGAAATAAAATTTTAGGAAAATCCAGCAAGATTTACTATATTTAAAAATTCCAAAACCCATTTATTTCCAATTAGTTCCAAAGGAGGTACCCTCACATGAACTCCAAACATTATGAAAATTTATACAAAGTTGCAGTACACAAAAATATTTATCCTTACAAAATTTAACTATATTCCATAAAGGTTACATTTGTAATTTCCTCAAAGGATATATTTGCAATTATTTCCAAATTGAACTAGAGGTACCAAACATATTAATCCATAAATTATGAGAAACATACTGTGGGTTCACAATGGTATGAAATGTCATCCAGCAAGGTTTCATGCAATTACAGAAAGTCATCGCCCTAAAATTAACCATCCCAAAAATTGCCAACAATATGAATAATTATAATTTGGACCTCCAAAAGTTTTCTAATGGTTCTAATAGAATCTCCAGAGATTAATAACAATAAAACTAAGTTGGTGACAGAAGATGGTTAATCATTAAGTATTATTTCTTCCTAAATCCCAAAACCCTAAATATTTACAAATCTACCCAAGGATTTATTACCTAGGTTTGGCAACTCCAAACCCCACCAATTTCTCACAATAGGACCCTCTAGTCACCAAGATCATCTTTCCAAAATTTCAAGTCAAACCATTAAGGTTTGACCCCTCTTCCTTCTTTGGCCTCTAATTGCACCCCTTTAGGGTTTAACCTAGGGTTAGGGTCAAAACTTCTCCAAATCCACCCAAACTTCTTGTGAGGGTATTATAGGACTCATAGAGCCCAGAGGGGTCCATTACACACCTCTCCAAGGACATACACTCCTAAGTCCTTCACAAGTCCTAAAAGGGCACCCTAAGGCTAACCATTAGGGTTTGAGGGCACACTAAGCCCTAATTCCACCAAAATTGCTCCTTGGGTTGTCCCATACATCCCAAGTTAGTGACCAAGGTCACCCCTTTCAATCAGTGGGAGGGAGCACCTCCACACTTCAAAAATTCTCTTAAGTTCACTTTTGCCCTAATATAACCCTTAAGCAAACAAAAGTCCAAGGGAAACTCCCTACTTTTCCCAAGTCCAAGCTACTCACTATACTGGCCAGGGGTCAGTGAATGACCACCCAAGATCCTACCAACACTTGGTGAGGAGTGAGGTTCTATTGGATACCTAATTGGGGTGCAAATAGCTTTTATCCCCTTTTTGATTTACTAGGGCAAACCTCCTCCAATGGCCACCAAATTTGGACCAAAGGTTGGCATGAGGGAGGGTGATGTGCACCCCAAATATGAAGCCAATTGGCTTTGTGGAAGAGTGGGGGCACTCACCCAAAGTTTTGCCTAAACCTAGGGGGCCTAAGGTTGTATTGGTGAATTACCCCACCAAAACAACTCCATAAATTATGAGATTTTAACCAGGGACCCCACTTACTCTCTAGGGCAACCCATCCAAGTTTGGAAGGGTTTTAAGATGTTTAGGGCACCTAATTAGGTCCCACAATGATTATTAAACCTTTCCAAAAAATGGGGAAAATTTGTCCAATCAAGCTGATTTTTGGACATGTGCTATATATATATAAGAGTAGCCCACCCTCCAAATATTAAGTCATTTGGAGTTATAGATTGGTGTGGGCATCCAAAACAATTTCTGGTTAGCCCTATAGACAGACCTCACCAAAATGAGTGATGTGCCCTAACCAGGGCTCCAAATCGAGTGATCTCAATTTTGGATTAAACTAGACCTCAGGGGCTCCAACTTTGATGTTGGACATATTTTCCCTAGAGGTCTCTAAGTAGTTTTAGCAGAATTAACTAGGTGCTGCAGTTTAATCACAAAAAATAAAATATAAAGCTAAGGGGCACACGAATCTTAAAGCAGATCTAACCGCGCCTGTTCATCGTCCCGGATAAACCTGCGGCTAGGATCTACCACGCCTGGGCCGAAAGATCTTGGATTTCCCGGCCACCTGAGCGCCACCCCGGCCGACCAACGCCACCACCACCTCCGTTGAGGTGGTGGCCAGCGATGAGCGGTGTTTGCTCGGCCGGAGGTGGCCGGAATCACGATCTGGAAGAAGAAGCCCAACCCGATCGACGGGAGGCTTGGATGGCTTGATTCCCAGCCAATTGGCCACGAAACGAGCCGCCGACGATTGGGATCTAATCCTCAGGGGTCAGAGAAGAGAATCGGACCTGTTGATGGGCTTGCCGTCGTGTTGTCCTGGTGTACACAATGGGAGCTCGGGGTGGTTGTGGTGCCATGCCGATTCAAGCCTCCTGAACACGATTCCTTCTGAAAACTTGGGGGTTTCTCTCCTCTCCGGCCTCTGAAGGTGATGGGGGGGGGGGGTCGAATGAAGGTGATGGTGGCTTTAACCACCAATGTCATTAATGGCCTCTTCGAATTCCTCCCAAGGCCGGCCCCCATGCATTCCCCCTGCCTTAATCACCCTTGGAAACTGCTGGAAACTCCTTGCAATCGACAGAGGAGATGAAAGGGAGTGTTAATGGGGGAGGCCAAGGGGTGAATCTCCTTAATGGCCATGAATGGCCTCTTTCTCTCACCTCAAAAATGGGGAAACCTTCATTTTCCCTCTCCTAATCACCATGGCCGGTTTCTCTACTCTCTCTTGAGTTTAATGCTAGTCTACTTGGGCTGGTTGACCAATCAAATGAGTTAGCCCAAAGGGATTGGGTTAGGTTTGAGAGATTTGACCTAAATTGGGCAATTTTGACTTTTGGCCAAATTGGCCAATTGGGGGACCCTAGGATGGGGCTTTTGGGTCCATTGGGTTCCAAATTAAGTTTAGAAACTATTGGTGGGGTCAATTTGGTCATATGAGTCTTAGTTGACCCAATCTAAGCCCATTTGACCAAAACAGGCTAAATTGACTTTGGTCAAATTGAGCCCTAGGGTTGACACAGTCATGGGGCTTTTAGGTCTACTAGGTCTCTTATGATAATCTAGACCTAGATGTGTGATCAATTTGACAAAGTGAAGGTTGATTGGCTCTAAATAGGCTACTTTGACCAATTAGGGGGTTTAGGTTGACTTTAGTCAATTTGGCCTCTTAGGTTGTCCCCAATGGGCCCTTGGTGCCATAAGGGGGCCCCTAAGGGTTAGGGGTACTATGGTGGGGTCAAAAGGTCAAGTTGAGGCCCTAAAGTCCAACCCTAAGTTTGGTAAATGGAAATTGCTATTTGCAGACCAGGGTGGTTTCCTCCTTCTTTCCTAAGCTCTCAAGGTCAAATGGCTCTTCATATGGTTTTGTCATAACCTAGTCATGACAAAACCAACTTAGGGGTCTAGCAGTTTGAGGGATGTTACATTTTGGGAACCTTCACGGTCAAGTTTGTCTAAATCCATTTCTTATGAATTCTAGATTTACGAAGTATTTTACTTAAGAAGGATTCTCGATCAAATGTTTCTCTTCTTTTAATTATTTTCAAAACTCTATTTTATTCCGATAAAATAATATTAATTTACGTGAGTAAGATTACTCAACAGGACTCGGGCAAATACGACATCCTTCCTATACTATATTTTCGATAGGTACACTTGCCTACATTAGGATGTTAGTTGGAATTATTTTTAAAACTATATAAAATCTCTATCAAGTTTTTGGCGTCGTTGCCGGGGAATTTTTGTTGATATTTTGAAAGCGTAAATTTTATTACTTTTATCATTCTCTTTCTCCGCCCCCATTTCTCTGTTTTTTTAATTCCTTTCTATTAAGTAACGGTTGAGAATTTTCTTTTTCCAAAAAAATATAATGATATCTCAGTTGGCCGCAAAAGTTGTCGAGCTTCAACATAAGGTAAACCTTTTGGAAGCCGCACGAAAGCACCAACTTATTTGTTATTTTTGTGGTGCAAATCATTCTACCGAGGAATGTTATTCTAATCAAGTCATGGGTGTGACCCAAGGTCGTGTACTCTCCAAAAACAATGAATAAGACTGTGCTGGTTGCAGAATTTCAAATGATCATAACTTTTAATCCAGGAAGAGTTACGGGATGTACCACCACATTTCGGGACGAGCACAAGATTATCTACAAATCTGGAAAATTTTCTCAAGTACACGCCCTCATGTTACGGGCGTGACATGGGCGTGAACACGGGCGTGTACTGAGGAAAATTACAATTTTCTCCCAAATGCTTTCCAGCGTAATTTTAGAAGTTTTTCTCTGTACACGCCCTAGGTCACGGGCGTGACCTAGGGGCGTGACCTCAAGGTCACGGGCGTGTCTCACCCCGGGGAACATTCAATGAAGCAGTTTTCCACCGCAGGCAGTTTCAGCTTACACGCCCATAGTGACGGGCGTGACCAGGGGGCGTGTACTCCAAAATGATAGATTTTGGCAGTTTTCCCCCAACGTTCCCGGGCTTTCAAGACGCACGTTCTGCACCTTATACTCCCTAGGTCACGGGCGTGACCTAAGGGCGTGACTTCAGAATTTTCTCCTTATAAATTCCCTGCTGCTGCCATTATCAAGGGATCCAGTCCTTGCTTCGATTGGGTCAATTTAAAAGTAGTTGTTCTGCATTTCATTAGTGTAATTTTATTTATGAAATTTATTTTATGCTTTGCAATTCCAATTCATAGCTTAGATTTACTTTACTCGCACTTGTACTTCTCTTTTCATGGTTATAAAATGTTCTTTTTCTTCAATCATGCGTAGCTAATTTTATTACATTTGATCGAATGAATTCTTAAGTAGTTTTATTTTGTAATCTCTTTTTCATAGTTTAGTTTTGGAAAACTAGGATTTATTTTCGAATTTAATTGCTTCGAATTCATATGCCGCGAATATGTTTCTCGATCTAAGATTCGTATGCTAGTGATCGAGAGATCCATGCAAACGAGGAGATCACCCAAAGATAAAAAGAGTTCTATGCATTCCTCGAGAGAGGGTGACACAAATCTTTCGGATTGGAGTCAAATCCAATAGTTGGGCTCACCGCATAAAGCAAGCTTATGGGTTTCGACTGGCCGACGGGTCTTAATCGATCAAGCTAAGGTTAGGTGGTAGTTCTCTCGAGAGAGGCTCTTCCATATTTTGGGAACCTCCACGGTCAAGTTTGTCTAAATCCATTTCTTATGAATTCTAGATTTACGAAGTATTTTACTTAAGAAGGATTCTCGATCAAATGTTTCTTTTCTTTTAATTATTTTCAAAACTCTATTTTATTTCCGATAAAATAATATTAATTTACGTGAGTAAGATTACTCAACAGGCATCAGGAAAATACGACATCCTTCCTATACTATATTTTCGATAGGTACACTACCCTACATCGGGATGTTAGTTGGAATTATTTTTAAAACTATATAAAATCTCTATCAAGTTTTTGGCGTTGTTGCCGGGGAATTTTTGTTGATATTTTGAAAGCGTAAATTTTATTACTTTTATCATTCTCTTTCTCCGCCCCCATTTCTCTTTTTGTTTTTTTTAATTCCTTTCTATTAAGTAACGGTTGTTAATTTTATTTTTCCAAAAAAATATAATGATATCTTAGTTCACCGCAAAAGTTGTCGAGCTTCAACATAAGGTAAACCTTTTGGAAGCCGCACGAAAGCGCAAACTTATTTGTTATTTTTGTGGTGCAAATCATTCTAGCGAGAAATGTTATTCTAATCAAGTCATGGGTGTGACCCAAGGTCGTGTACACTCAAAAACTATGAATAAGACTATGCTGGTTGCAGAATTTCAAATGATCATAACTTTCATTCCAGGAAAAGTTACGGGACGTGCCACCACATTTCGGGACCAGCACAAGATTATCTACAAATCTGGAGAATTATTCCACATACACGCCCTCATGTCACGGGCGTGACATGGGCGTGAACACGGACGTGTACTGAGGAAAATTACAATTTTCTCCCGAATGCTTCCTAGTGTAATTTTGGAAGTTTTTCTCAGTACACGCCCTAGGTCACGGGCGTGACCTAGGGGCGTGACCTACAGGTCATGGGCATGTCTCACCCCGGGGAACATTCAATGAAGCAGTTTTCCGCCGCAGGCAGTTTCAGCTTACACGCCCATAGTCACGGGCATGACCAGGGGGCGTGTACTCCAAATTGATGGATTTTGGCGGTTTTTCCCCCAACATTCCCTGGCTTTCAAGATGCACGTTTCGCACCTTACACGCCCTAGGTCACGGGCGTGACCTAGGGGCGTGACTTCTGAATTTTCTCCTTATAAATTCCCTGCTGCTGCCATTATTAAGGGATCCAGTCATTGCTTCGATTGGGTCAATTTTAGTGTAGTTTTTCTGCATTTCATTAGTGTAATTTTATTTATGAAATTTATTTTATGATTTGCAATTCCAATTCATAGCTTAGATTTACTTTACTCGCACTTGTACTTCTCTTTCCATAGTTATAAAATATTGTTTTTCTTCAATCACGTGTAGCTAATTTTATTACATTTGATCGGATGAATTCTTAAGTAGTTATATTTTGTAATCTCTTTTTCATAGTTTAGTTTTGGAAAACTAGGATTTATCTTTGTATTTAATTGCTTCGAATTCATATGTCGCGAATATGTTTCTCGATCTAAGATCTGTATGCTAGTGATCGAGAGATCCATGCAAATGAGGAGATCACCCAAAGATAAAAAGAGTTGTATCCATTCCTCGAGAGAGAGTTGTTGGATCGGTAGGCGCCCTTAGAGGGGGGGTGAATAAGGGTTTTAAAGATTTTATAATTATTTTGAATATTTTAGAAAAATCTTTGAATATGATAATAAAGAAGATCAAGACTAATCAAATAAAGTAAAAATAGAGACATGATTTTATTAACTTGAGAAACATGATTACAAAATTTGATCTCTTATGAAAGCTAGAAATCAAAGCTAAATAGAAAAGAAACCTTTTGGTTTTCTATCCCGACTCGCTTCCCCACGAACCGGTGGCCCTAGCCTTATCCTCCCCGGATTCGGTCTCAAGCCGCTCTAGCCAATCCCTCCCCGGATGTGGCCTCGAGCCCCCCTAGACCTAGCCTAGATCTAGTCGCGAACACGAGGCGATTTTCCCCCTAAGTCCTACCCAGACCTAGTCGCCAACACGAGGCGATTTCACTAATCGTTTACAAAGAGGAATATGAAATAACAATAAAGAAATAAGAACTCCCTCAAGATGGACTTCTGAAGTTGGAGACGAAGATCCGCCGTTGAATAAGCGTTGTAGAAGCAGACTTCGATCTGATCCGGCGTGACGAGATTCTCCTTCAGAAGTTTTGCAGAGCTTCGCTAGCACATCAACTTTCGGCCAAGATAGCCTCTGGAATTCTGGCACTCAATATATCTCTCTAATGTCTGTATGAAATGAGAGGACTTGGGTCCTTTTTATAGACTAGCGCTAGTGCCTGCGTTAGCCACTACCGCCGGCGCTATCTCATATTAGGAGACTTTTGCGTGGCAGAATCTTCAATCCAAGGCAACAATTCCACCATGCCTTCTGTGCATCGAGCTAGAGCCGGCGCTATCCACTATCGCCTGCGCTATCTCATATTAGGAGACTTTTTGTGCGGCAGAATCTTCAATTCGAGGCAACAATTCCAGCATGCCTTCTGTGCATCGAGCTAGCGCCGGCGCTATCCACTATCGCCTGTGTTAGTGATCAATTTGGAGTTGATGCCTCAATTTCGGGGGCAACCACCATATGTAAACCTTGAGTCATTTTGACCTGTTATCCTGCACACTAAGATCACACAAGATTAAATACACACATAGGATTTGTTATTCTCAAACCTAGGAGATGCGGAAGACCGTGTTCCAACAAACTCCCCCTTTTGATAATAACAAATCCATTAATGATAAATCAGAGCATTAATCTAAATAAGCATGAAGAAGCATATTTGTGTGTGTGTGACAAGGATGACTTAGGATAAATAATGATTATAGCATTTTAGTATTGCTCCCCCTAAATACCTAAATACATGCCCCCCCTAAGTGAATGCTCTCCTAATATGTTCTTAACTGAATTAAGCATGTTAGATATGTTATCATGTTAGTTCTCCCCCTTTTGTTATTAGCAAAAGTGGGAAGGAGACACCACTTCAAACTGTAATAATACGGTTAATAGGCATGATCGAGCTTTGAGAGAAGGAAATGATAAGGAGTTGTAGAAATCTTTTCATTGAATTAGATTAGAGTTTGAGTATCTATATTGTCATAAATCAGAGTTTTGTAGCATAAACACAAGATAAAAGCAAAGGTGCGGAAGACTTAAAAGAAAACATCTTGTATAAGAAATGATAATTCAAAAAATAGTGGAGTTTTCATTTCAGAAAGAAGATGTTTTGTACATCAAAGGTTAAACAAGAGGTTAGTTTCACCAATGAAGAAACCAAGCATGAATAAATATTATCACAAGAGAGATTACGACAATGTTTTGGTAATTCATAATTTCAAAAACAAACTAAACATTGTAGAAATCATGCTAGGTTATCTAGTGCATTTTATAAATAAAGAGTAAGTATAGAATTAGCATTAGGATCCAATACTCATGAGAAGAAGTGTTATGGAAGATAATGATGTGCACAAGTGTATTTTGAATAAAGTGAACAAGTGTGTTAACCAAAAATACAAGACAAATATAGAGTAAAGTGCACAATAAAAACACAAATAATTTTACTTCCACACACTTTTAAGCACAGATTAAAATGTACAACAACCAAGGTGCTTTGCACACACAATGCTTATGAAGACTTATCAGGGTGCAAGTAGTGCTTGGGGGATCACACAAGTTAATTTATCAAGGTTGATTCTTTTTGTTGTGATCCTGTGTACTTAAGAAGAAGTGGTTTTATTTTTAAAATGAAGAGTTTGCACAAGACACTTTACTAATCTATCCAAGGTGCTCAACCCCACAATGCTTATGAAGACTAATCAGGAGGTTCAAGTAGTGCTCGGTGGAGGTAACTTTGTCAAGGTTATGATGAGTTTTGATTTGAACAAAGTTCTCAGATTACACGTGTTTTGCAAACAGTTTAAAGAAGAAATTTCAACCACTCTTCTTAATATTTAATAGTGCAAATAAATGTTGTGTAGGTAAGATACTTGTGCAATTTTAATTTTATGTACAATTACAATATATTAGCAAGCATTCTTAGATTAAGAAGCACAAGGAGACTAAGCCAAAAGGTGAGTGAAATAATATCATTATCAAACATAAAACATTTACTCATACTTAGAGGCATGCTAAGCTTAGTCCTACACAAACTTTCTAATTATTATTGATGCAAATATGAATAGATAGATTGAAGCATGATAAAAGCAATGTTAAAGAAGTTTGAAAGAATCAATTGTAACATTATAGAGACTCTAACGAATAGATTTAAATCATGCTTGATGTTCAAAAAAAATACAAAATTTTTGGATTGTTTTTAAGTTTTATGTTTTTGTATTTTGATTTTTGAAAAAAAACTTTAAATAAAAGCAAAACATATATATATTTTTTTGGTTTTTGTCTTTTGTAATTTTATATTTGATTTTGGTAAATGACAAAAACTTTAAACAAGAGCAAAAATATTTTTGAAATTTTGTCTTTTATAGTTTTGTTTTTGATTTTTCAAAATTTAAATAAAATTAGTGGTGCAAAAACAAATAGTACATATCTAGTAACATAATTTTTGGAATTTTTCAAAATTTTAAAAATGCAGAAATTCAGAAAGTCACGCTAGCGCCGGCGCTAGCGCTAGCGCGGAATACAGTACACGATTTTCGAGGAGTTTAAAATTTTTGAATGTTGATCCTGATTAGGTGTCCCAATAGTAGTTTCATGCTGAAATTTTGGATTTGTAGCAGGTGTATTGGATGGTTAAACATTGCAAATATTAGGTGTTAAAGGTGTGCAAATAGTGGACACCCAACACAAGAAAAAATTGATGAAATCCTGCATTACCAGATAATTCAAAATAGGGGGGGATTAATTTTAGGAGATTATAGATTTTTATTTGAATAAAGAATCAGAAAGCGCGATATCGCCGTCGCTAGTGATAGCGCTAGCGCTATCGCGGATTTTGGTGAAACCGAGATCTATCTCCAGATCTTCCATTTCCACCCAATTTCTCCCAGGAAAAACCTAGAAGACGAGTCCTCCCCTGCATAGATCTGAGGTAAATCATCACCATTTCTTTTGATTTTTGCTTTAATCCTTGATTGTGATGATGAAGATGATGATGTTTGGAGTTTTTAGGTTGATTTAGGGATTAGATCCACAATGTTTGATCTTCTTCTTGGTTTTGATTTTGAGACTTAATGGTTTTGATTTTTGAGACAACATTTTTACATTTTCTTTTGATTTAGAGACTAGATCCACAAAGTTTGGTTTTCTTCACAATATTTGATTTTGGATTTTGGTTTTAATTTGTGTGGATATAAAAATTTTTGATTGAGCAAGGTATGATATGAGAATATTTTGATATGTTCCCAAAAAAAATCTTGAAATTAGTATTTGATATTGTCATGATATATGAGGTTAAGGGTTTTTTGGAATTTTTGTGAAAGCAATTTTTCAACACTTATTAAGATGATTATTAAGATATTGGATTTCTTGATTTTTATTTGTTAATGAGATTATGTTGATTTCTTAAATTTTTGAATTGAGAATAATTGAAAACATGTTGGATTTTAAAGATATTCTTAACAAATTTTTGTTTGTTTTTAGATGATAGTAATTTTAATTGTTATATTAATTTTTTTTTAATAATATGACAGATGGCACAAGGAAATAGGGGTAAGAAGGCGGCAAGTTTGGCCGTGGAGGCGGCAGTGGTGGGAGTCCCGTATGTGGTGGAGTTTGCCCTTCCACAACACCACCACATCATGCAGTTGTTTGTTGCCTCCGAGGTTTTTAGCTTGTTTTCTCCGGATGGGTTCTGCTCGGAGATGGTTAGAAATTTTTATACGCACCTAGAGGATCCATTGGAGTCGGATCTTGATGGAGGAGTACGATCAACGGTACAAGGTCACGAGGTGACGATTACCCATGACCTTCTCAGGAACGTGTTTGGGCTATCACAGTATCCACACCGTTTAGAGATTGTTGAGAAATTTAGAGCGGATAGAGACTGGGCACGAGTGAATATGGTCCTGCATAATAGGGAATGTAGGAGTCTCATTTACACGGTATCGACACTTACCGCAGATGCTTTGGTAGTCCAGGAAGTACTACGCCACACAATCTTATTGAAGTTGGATGGAAATTACCGCTCAACTGAGTTATGTTATATGATTCTAGAGGGGGAGAAATTTGATGTGGCTGATTTGATACTTTCTCTGATTCGATATTCGTTCAAGTTGCGGCATCCATCCCGTCAGAGATACAATAACTTGCCCCTGGGTGGCATTATTCAGCGTGTTATTCAGGGTATGTATCCTTCAGTAGAGCTTGGTTTTTACTTGATGGATTGTTTTCCTATGGTTTATAGTACTTCACAATTGCGAGCATCCTTTGTCTCGGTTGAGCCATCGTCATCAGTTCAACCACCACTTCGCTGAGGAGCGTCATCTCGAGGAGCTCGAGATGCCCCATATGGGACCTTTCGAGAGGAGATGGGTGAGCGGGTGGCACGAGTAGAAGGGGATGTTACCGTGATAAAGAAGGATGTCTCTGGGATAAAGAAAATGATGAAGTTTATGATGAAGGCTCTAAATTTGAGTCCATCAACACCGGAGCGAAGGGAGTGGGAGAGTCCGGTGCAAGATCCGCCAAGGCATTCAATCCGACGGACACGAAGACAACAATCACCTAGTCCAAGTGTGGAGGAGGTGGATGATGATGATGAGTAGAGATAGAATTTTATGTGTGTAATAATACAGGGATGTGAAACTTAGACATCTGCTACTGTCTGCTAGCGCTGGCGCTACCAGTTAGCGCTGGCGCTATCTATGATTTTGATTATGAGTTTTCTGGATGTTTGGCAGTTTCTATCTGGTTCTTGTGATTCATTTTTGCTAATTCTTATACTTTAGTTTCACGTTTATGTTTAAATCTAATGTTATATGAAGTGAAAATATTAAAGATAGATTTGAAAATATAAGCCTTATAATTTTGAAATAACCCAAATAGCATCAAGGATTTTTCTTATGTGGATGATATAAGTAGATAATGAGTTTTAGGAGGATGAAGAATCTTGGTCAATAGAAGTTTTAAACTATCATTTGTTTAATTTTGTAAAACTTCATAGGTTTTAGGATTATATTTTCATCACTACATATAGAATTATCAGCCAAAAATAAATAACAAAAGGTTAAATTATATCATGAGGTAGAATAATTGAAACCCAATTTTTTTTGATGATTTCTACTTCATGCGTTTGGTGACACTTAATGATTAGAAGATTTAGGGATCCAAATGGGACCAAGAGTGGTGGTTCCTTTGGGTACCCAAATATATCGTATAGGTTTGTGGGTAGATACTGATGAATGAGTCCGTTCATGTGATGTTAATGTTTCAGTTCTAAGTTTGGGTCTCCATTCATACATGGGTTTAGAATTATAATTTTGCATTAAATTTCTATGCTCATTAGATTTATGCTTAAAATAATGATGACTTTTGAAATTATTTTTTATAGGAAATCTATGCCTACATGGGAGATACATTTTTTAGTGAATACTTGAGATTTACTAATTTCTTCTGTTTTTCATAGTTAAACTTAGTTATGATATTCATATTTGACTTGGTCTTAGGTGTTTCTTGATATTGTGAATTTGTATTTATAATTTTCATAAGACTGTTGATTTTTTATTCTAATTCATTATTCTTCATCATTAGATTATGCCTAGCTTGATGATAAGCTGATGTGGTATTTTTAAGAGTGGAAACAATAGACTCAATATGATTTTGATAGTTGTTTCTATATTCATCAAATGTTTCATCCATCTCTTGAATTTCAATTTTAAAATCTTTGCACTTAGCACAATCATTTTTCAAGGAAGAATTTTCTACACAAAATCTTTCATTTTGTTCTTTTATACAAATAAGTTCCTTTTTAAGTTCTTTGCATTTTTCATTTAAATTATTGCAATCAAAACACGATTTTGTATTTTCAATTGAAGTGACATGAGTAAAGCTGGATAAATCAGATTTTGATACTACTTTAACTTTTGCTTTTAAATTTTTATTTTCTAAGCGCAATAGTCTATTAGCATTCTTTAATTTCTTAATTTTGCGCTTAGTATTTTGTAACAATTGTAATGAAGAGATAGAAGTACAAAAGATAGAATTTGATTTCCTTACATTGCTTTTGGATGAGGGAGGATTTGAACATATTGTTTCTTTGTCGTCTTCTTGGCACTCCTCTTCCAAAAGTAAGATTTCTTCTCCTTTTTCTCTTGGTGTATTGTTCTTCTTTTCTATTTCAATATTCTCCATGGCTTCGTTCCGAGAGAGATCTTCTTGAAAGATAATGGATACTTGTACGTTCTTTTCCTCCTGTGTTTGTTCCATACCTGCGAGAGGAAGATCATACATTTCTTCAAGAAATTTCCATACTTTATAAGCAATAGAAAAGCCATACACAAATTTGAAAACTTGATTAGATAGTGCACAAAATAAATAATGTTTGGCTTTGGCATTTAGCTGACGTTCCTTTTTATTCGACTCATCCGTACGTCTTAAAATTGCTAAGTTCCATAATTCGATGTCTAAAGTTTTAATAAATTTTTCCATTAATAATTTCCACCCTTTATAATTTTTCCCTTCGAATAAAGGTGGTTTAAGAGATTTTTCTTCATCATAAAAATTTACCCCACTAGTAGAAGCGAGATCAAGAGACGCCATTATTCCCGGTTGTTAAGCCGATTGTAATAACCTGGCTTTGATACCACTTGTTGGATCGGTAGGCGCCCTTAGAGGGGGGTGGGGGTGAATAAGGGTTTTAAAGATTTTATAATTATTTTGAATATTTTAGAAAAAGCTTTGAATATGATAATAAAGAAGATCAAGACTAATCAAATAAACTAAAAATAGAGACATGATTTTATTAACTTGAGAAACATGATTACAACATTTGATCTCTTATGAAAGCTAGAAATCAAAGCTAAATAGAAAAGAAACCTTTTGGTTTTCTATCCCGACTCGCTTCCCCGCGAACCGGTGACCCTAGCCTTATCCTCCCCGGATTCGGCCTCAAGCCGCTCTAGCCAATCCCTCCATGGATGTGGCCTCGAGCCCCCCTAGACCTAGCCTAGATCTAGTCGCCAACACGAGGCGATTTTCCCCCTAAGTCCTACCCAGACCTAGTCGCCAACACGAGGCGATTTCACTAATCGTTTACAAAGAGGAATATGAAATAACAATAAAGAAATAAGAACTCCCTCAAGATGGACTTCTGAAGTTGGAGACGAAGATCCGCCGTTGAATAAGCGTTGTAGAAGCGGACTTCGATCTGATCGTGCGTGACGAGATTCTCCTTCAGAAGTTTTGCAGAGCTTCACTAGCACATCAACTTTCGGCCAAGATAGCCTCTGGAATTCTGGCACTCAATATATCTCTCTAATGTCTGTATGAAACGAGAGGACTTGGGTCCTTTTTATAGACTAGCGCTAGCGCCTGCGCTAGCCACTACCGCCGGCGCTATCTCATATTAGGAGACTTTTTGCGCGGCAGAATCTTCAATCCGAGGCAACAATTCCACCATGCCTTCTGTGCATCGAGCTAGCGCCGGCGCTATCCACTATCGCCTGCGCTATCTCATATTAGGAGACTTTTTGTGCGGCAGAATCTTCAATCCGAAGCAACAATTCCAGCATGCCTTCTGTGCATCGAGCTAGCGCCGGCGCTATCCACTATCGCCTGCGCTAGTGATCAGTTTGGAGTTGATGGCTCAATTTCGGGGGCAACCACCATATGTAAACCTTGAGTCATTTTGACCTGTTATCCTGCACACTTAGATCACACAAGATTAAATACACACATAGGATTTGTTATTCTCAAACCTAGGAGATGCGGAAGACCTTGTTCCAACAAGGGTGACACAAATTAAATCTTCCGGATTTGAGTCAAATCCAATAGTGGGGCTCACCGCATAAAGCAAGCTTAGGGGTTTTGACTGGCCGAGGGGTCTTAATCGATCAACCTAAGGTTAGATGGTATTTCTCTCGAGAGAGGCTCTACCATATTTTGGGAACCTCCACGGTCAAGTTTGTCTAAATCCATTTCTTATGAATTCTACATTTACGAAATATTTTACTTAAGATGGATTCTCGATCAAATGTTTCTCTTCTTTTAATTATTTTCAAAACTCTATTTTATTTCCGATAAAATAATATTAATTTACGTGAGTAAGATTACTCAACAGGCCTCGGGCAAATATGACATCCTTCCTACACTATATTTTCGATAGGTACACATGCCTACATCGGGATGTTAGTTTAAATTATTTTTAAAACTATATAAAATCTTTATCAAGTTTTTGGCGCCGTTGGCGGGGAATTTTTGTTGATATTTTGAAAGCGTAAATTTTATTACTTTTATCATTCTCTTTCTCCGCCCCATTTCTCTTTTTGTTTTTTTAATTCCTTTCTACTAAGTAACGGTTGTTATTTTTTTTTCCAAAAAAATATAATGATATCTCATTTGGTCGTAAAAGTTGCTGAGCTTCAACATAAGGTAAACCTTTTGGAAGCCGCACGATAGCGCCAACTTATTTGTTATTTTTGTGGTGCAAATCATTCTAGCGAGAAATGTTATTCTAATCAAGTCATGGGTGTGACCCAAGGTCGTGTACTCTCTAAAAACAATGAATAAGACTATGCTGGTTGCAGAATTTCAAATGATCATAACTTTCAATCCAGGAAGAGTTACGGGACGTGCCACCACATTTCGGGACGAGCACAAGATTATCTACGAATCTGAAGAATTTTCCCACATACACGCCCTCATGTCACGGGCGTGACATGGGCGTGAACACGGGCGTGTACTGAGGAAAATTACAATTTTCTCCCGAATGCTTCCTAGTGCAATTTTGGAAGTTTTTCTCTGTACACGCCCTAGGTCACGGGCGTGACCTAGGGGCATGACCTCCAGGTCACGGGCGTGTCTCACCCCGGGGAACATTCAATGAAGCAGTTTTCCGCCCCAGGCAGTTTCAGCTTACACGCCCATAGGCCATAGTCACGGGCTTGACCAGGGGGCGTGTACTCCAAATTGATGGATTTTGGCGGTTTTTCCCCCAACGTTCCCGGGCATTCAAGACACACGTTCCGCACCTTACACGCCTTAGGTCATGGGCGTGACCTAAGGGCGTGACTTCTAAATTTTCTCCTTATAAATTCCCTGCTGCTGCCATTATCAAGGGATCCAGTCCTTGCTTCGATTGGGTCAATTTTAGAATAGTTTTTCTGCATTTCATTAGCGTAATTTTATTTATGAAATTTATTTTATGCTTTGCAATTCCAATTTATAGCTTAGATTTACTTTACTCGCACTTGTACTTCTCTTTTCATGGTTATAAAATGTTCTTTTTCTTCAATCATGAGTAGCTAATTTTATTACATTTGATCGGATGAATTCATAAGTAGTTTTATTTTGTAATCTCTTTTTCATAGTTTAGTTTTGGAAAACTAGGATTTATCTTTGAATTTAATTGCTTCGAATTCATATGCCGTAAATATGTTTCTCGATCTAAGATCTGTATGCTAGTGATCAAGAGATCCATGCAAACGAGGAGATCACCAAAAGATAAAAAGAGTTGTATGCATTCCTCGAGAGAGGGTGACACAAATCTTCCGGATTGGAGTCAAATCCAATAGTGGGGCTCACCGCATAAAGCAATCTTATGGGTTTCGACTGGCCGACGAGTCTTAATCGATCAACCTAAGGTTAAGTGGTAGTTCTCTCGAGAGAGACTCTACCATATTTTGGGAACATCCACTATCAAGATTGTCTAAATATATTTCTTATGAATTCTAGATTTACGAATTATTTTACTTAAGAAGGATTCTCGATCAAATGTTTCACTTCTTTTAAGTAGTTTCAAAACTCTATTTTATTTCCGATAAAATAACATTAATTTACGTGAGTAAGATTACACAATAGGCCTCGGGCAAATATGACATCCTTCCTATACTATATTTTCGATAGACACACTTGCCTACATCGGGATGTTAGTTTGAATTATTTTTAAAACTATATAAAATCTCTATCAAGTTTTTGGCGCCGTTGCCGAGGAATTTTTGTTGATATTTTGAAAGAGTAAATTTTATTACTTTGATCATTCTCTTTCTCCGCCCCCATTTCTTTTTTTTTAAATTCCTTTCTATTAAGTAGCAGTTGTTAATTTTTTTTTCCAAAAAAATATAATGATATCTCAGTTGGCCGCAAAAGTTGTCGAGCTTCAACATAAGGTAAACCTTTTGGAGGCCGCACGAAAGCGCCAACTTATTTGTTATTTTTGTGGTGCAAATCATTCTAGCAAGGAATGTTATTCTAATCAAGTCGTGGGTGTGACCCAAGGTCGTGTACTCTCCAAAAACAATGAATAAGACTATGCTGGTTGCAGAATTTCATATGATCATAACTTTCAATCCAGGAAGAGTTAAGGGACGTGCCACCACATTTCGGGACGAGCACGAGATTATCTACAAATTTGGAGAATTTTCTCAAGTACATGCCCACATGTCATGTTCATGACATGAGCGTGAACACGGGCGTGTACTGAGGAAAATTACAATTTTCTCCCGAATGCTTCCCAGTGTAATTTTGGAAGATTTTCTCTGTACACGCCCTAGGTCACGGGCGTGACCTAGGGGTGTGACTTCTGAATTTTCTCCTTATAAATTCCCAGCTGCTGACAATGTCAAGGGATCCAGTCCTTGCTTCGATTGGGTCAATTTTAGAGTAGTTTTTCTGCATTTCATTAGTGTAATTTTATTTATGAAATTTATTTTATACTTTGCAATTTCAATTCATAGCTTAGATTTACTTTACTCGCACTTGTACTTTTCTTTTCATGGTAATAAAATGTTCTTTTATTACATTTAATCGGATGAATTCTTAAGTAGTTTTATTTTGTAATATCTTTTTCATAGTTTAGTTTTGGAAAACTAGGATTTATCTTTGAATTTAATTGCTTCGAATTCATATGTCGCGAATATGTTTCTCGATCTAAGATCCGTATGCTAGTGATCGAGAGATCCATGCAAACGAGGAGAGCACCCAAAGATAAAAAGAGTTGTATGCATTCCTCGAGAGAGGGTGACACAAGTCTTCCGGATTGGAGTCAAATCCAATAGTGGGGCTCACCGCATAAAAGCAAGCTTAGGGGTTTCGACTGACCGAGGAGTCTTAATCGATCAAACTAAGGTTAGGTGGAAGTTCTCTCGAGAGAGGCTCTACCATATTTTGGGAACCTCCACGGTCAAGTTTGTCTAAATCCATTTCTTATGAATTCTAGATTTACGAAGTATTTTACTTAAGAAGGATTCTCGATCAAATGTTTCACTTCTTTTAATTATTTTCAAAACTCAATTTTATTTCCGATAAAATAATATTAATTTACGTGAGTAAGATTACTCAACAGGCATCGGGCAAATACGATATCCTTCCTATACTATATTTTTGATAGGTACACTTGCCTACATCGGGATGTTTGTTGGAATTATTTTTAAAACTATATAAAATCTCTATCAAGTTTTTGGCGCCGTTGTCGAGGAATTTTTGTTGATATTTTGAAAGTGTAAATTTTATTACTTTTATCATTCTCTTTCTCCGCCCTCATTTCTCTTTTTTTATAAATTCTTTTCTATTAAGTAACGGTTGTTAATTTTCTTTTTCCAAAAAAATATAATGATATCTCAGTTGGCCGCAAAAGTTGCCGAGCTTCAACATAAGGTAAACCATTTGGAGGCCGCACGAAAGCGCCAACTTATTTATTATTTTTGTGGTGCAAATCATTCTAGCGAGGAATGTTATTCTAATCAAGTCATGGGTGTGACCCAAGGTCGTGTACTCTCCAAAAACAATGAAAAAGACTATGTTGGTTGCAGAATTTCAAATGATCATAACTTTCAATCCAGGAAGAGTTACGGGACGTGCCACCACATTTCGGGACGAGCACGAGATTATCAACAAATTGAGAGAATTTTCCCAAGTACACGCCCTCATGTCACTTTCGTGACATGAGCGTGAACACGGGCGTGTACTGAGGAAAATTACAATTTTCTCCCGAATGTTTCCCATTGTAATTTTGGATGTTTTTCTCTGTACACGCCCAAGGTCACGGGCGTGACCTAGGGGCGTGACTTCTGAAATTTCTCCTTATAAATTCCCAGCTGTTGACATTGTCAAGGGATCCAGTCCTTGCTTCGATTGGGTCAATTTTAGAGTAGTTTTTCTGCATTTCATTAGTGTAATTTTATTTATGAAATTTATTTTATGCTTTGCAATTCCAATTCATAGCTTAGATTTACTTTACTCGCACTTGTACTTCTCTTTTCATGGTTATAAAATGTTCTTTTTCTTCAATCATGAGTAGCTAATTTTATTACATTTGATCGGATGAATTCTTAAGTAGTTTTATTTTGTAATCTTTTTTTCATAGTTTAGTTTTGGAAAACTAGGATTTATCTTTGAATTTAATTGCTTCGAATTCATATGTCGCGAATATGTTTCTCGATCTAAGATCCATATGCTAGTGATCGAGAGATCCATGCAAACGAGGAGATCACCCAAAGATAAAAAGAGTTGTATGAATTTCTCGAGAGAGAGTGACACAAATCTTCCGGATTGGAGTCAAATCCAATAGTGGGGCTCACCGCATAAAGCAAGCTTAGGGGTTTTGACTGGCCGAGGAGACTTAATCGATCAACCTAAGTTAGGTAGTAGTTATCTCGAGAGAGGCTCTACCATATTTTGGGAACCTCCACGGTCAAGTTTGTCTAAATCCATTTCTTATGAATTCTAGATTTAGGAAGTATTTTTCTTAAGAAGGATTCTCGATCAAATGTTTCTCTTCTTTTAATTATTTTCAAAGCTCTATTTTATTTCCGATAAAATAAAATTATTTTACGTGAGTATGATTACTCAACAGGCATCGGGCAAATACGATATCCTTCCTATACTATATTTTCGATAGGTACACTTGCCTACATCAGGATGTTAGTTGGAATTATTTTTAAAACTATATAAAACCTCTATCAAGTTTTTGGAGCCGTTGCTGAGGAATTTTTGTTGATATTTTGAAAGCGTAAATTTTATTACTTTTATCATTCTCTTTCTCCGCCCCCATTTCTCTTTTTTTTTTAATTCTTTTCTATTAAGTAACAGTTGTTAATTTTCTTTTTCCAAAAAAAATATAATGATATATCAGTTGGCCGCAAAAGTTGTCGAGCTTCAACATAAGGTAAATCTTTTGGAGGCCGCACGAAAGCGCCAACTTATTTGTTATTTTTGTGGTGCAAATAATTCTAGCGAGGAATGTTATTCTAATCAAGTCATGGGTGTGACCCAAGGTCGTGTACTCTCCAAAAACAATTAATAAGACTATGTTGTTTGCAGAATTTCAAATGATAACTTTCAATCCAGGAAGAGTTACGGGACGTGCCACCACATTTCGGGACGAGCACGATATTGTATACAAATTTGGAGAATTCCCCAAGTACATGCCCTAATGTCACGGGCGTGACATGGGCGTGAACACGGGCGTGTACTGAGGAAAATTACAATTTTCTCCCGAATGCTTACCAGTGTAATTTTGGAAGTTTTTCTCTGTACACGCCCTAGGTCACGGGCGTGACCTAGGGGCGTGACTTCTGAATTTTCTCCTTATAAATTCCCTGCTGCTGCCATTGTCAAGGGATCCAGTCTTTGCTTCGATTGGGTCAATTTTAGAGTAGTTTTTCTGCATTTCATTAGTTTAATTTTATTTATGAAATTTATTTTATGCTTTGCAATTCCAATTCATAGCTTAGATTTACTTTACTCGCACTTGTACTTCTCTTTTCATAGTTATAAAATGTTCTTTTTCTTCAATCACGAGTAGCTAATTTTATTACATTTGATCGGATGAATTCTTAAGTAATTTTATTTTGTAATCTCTTTTTCATAGTTTAGTTTTGGAAAACTAGGATTTATCTTTGAATTTAATTGCTTCGAATTCATATGTCGCGAATATGTTTCTCGATCTAAGATCTGTATGCTAGTGATCGAGTGATCCATGCAAACGAGGAGATCACCCAAGTTAAAAAGAGTTGTATGCATTCCTCGAGAGAGGGTGACACAAATCTTCCGGATTGGAGTCAAATCCAATAGTGGGGCTCACCGCATAAAGCAAGTTTAGGGGTTTCGACTGGCCGAGGGGTCTTAATCGATCAACCTAAGGTTAGGTGGTAGTTCTCTCGATAGAGGCTCTACCATATTTTGGGAACCTCCACGGTCAAGTTTGTCTAAATCCATTTCTTATGAATTCTAGATTTACGAAGTATTTTACTTAAGAAGGATTCTCGATCAAATGTTTCTATTCTTTTAATTATTTTCAAAACTCTATTTTATTTCCGATAAAATAATATAAATTTACGTGAGTAAGATTACTCAACAGGCCTCGGGCAAATACGACATCCTTCCTATACTATATTTTCGATAGGTACACTTGCCTACATCGGGATGTTAGTTGGAATTATTTTTAAAATTATATAAAATCTCTATCAAGTTTTTGGCGCCGTTGCCGGGGAGTTTTTGTTGATATTTTGAAAGCATAAATTTTATTACTTTTATCATTCTCTTTCTCTGCCCCCATTTCTCTTTTTTTTCATTCCTTTCTATTAAGTAACGGTTGTTAATTTTCTTTTTCCAGAAAAATATAATGATATCTCAGTTGGCCGCAAAAGTTACCGAGCTTCAACATAAGGTAAACCTTTTGGAAGCCGCATGAAAGCTCTAACTTATTTGTTATTTTTGTGATGCAAATCATTCTAGCGAGAAATGTTATTCTAATCAAGTCATGGGTGTGACCTAAGGTCGTGTACTCTCCAAAAACAATGAATAAGACTATGCTGGTTGCAGAATTTCAAATAATCATAACTTTCAATCCAGGAAGAGTTAAGGGACGTGCCACCACATTTCGGGATGAGCACAAGATTATCTACAAATATGGAGAATTTTCCCAAGTACACGCTCTCATATCACGGGCGTGACATGGGCGTGAACACGGGCGTGTACTGAGGAAAATTACAATTTTCTCCCGAATGCTTTCCAACGTAATTTTGGAAGTTTTTCTCTGTGCACGCCCTAGGTCACGGGCGTGATCTAGGGGCGTGACCTCCAGGTTATGGGCGTGTCTCACCCCGGGGAACATTCAATGAAGCAGTTTTCCGCCGCAGGCAGTTTCAGCTTACACGCCCATAGTCACGGGCGTGACCAGGGGGCGTGTACTCTAAATTGATGGATTTTGGCGGTTTTTCCCCAACGTTCCCGGGCTTTCAAGACGCACATTCCGCACCTTACACGCCTTAGGCACGGGCGTGACCTATGGGCGTGACTTCTGAATTTTCTTCTTATAAATTCCCTGCTGCTGCCATTATCAAGGGACCCAGTCCTTGCTTCGATTGGGTCAATTTTAGAGTAGTTTTTCTGCATTTCATTAGTGTAATTCTATTTATGAAATTTATTTTATGCTTTGCAATTCCAATTCATAGCTTAGATTTACTTTACTCGCACTTGTACTTCTCTTTTCATGGTTATAAAACGTTATTTTTCTTCAATCATGAGTAGCTAATTTTATTACATTTGATCGGATGAATTCTTAAGTAATTTTATTTTGTAATCTCTTTTTCATAGTTTAGTTTTGGAAAACTAGGATTTATCTTTGAATTTAATTGCTTCGAATTCATATGTCGCGAATATGTTTCTCGATCTAAGATCTGTATGCTAGTGATCGAGAGATCCATGCAAACGAGGAGATCACAAAAGTTAAAAAGAGTTGTATGCATTCCTCGAGAGAGGGTGACACAAATCTTCCGGATTGGAGTCAAATCTAATAGGGGGGCTCACCGAATAAAGCAAGCTTAGGGGTTCCGACTGGCCGAGGGGTCTTAGTCGATCAACCTAAGGTAAGGTGGTAGTTCTCTCGATAGAGGCTCAACCATATTTTGGGAACCTCCACGGTCAAGTTTGTCTAAATCCATTTCTTATGAATTCTAGATTTACGAAGTATTTTACTTAAGAATGATTCTCGATCAAATGTTTCTATTCTTTTAATTATTTTCAAAACTCTATTTTATTTCCGATAAAATAATATTAATTTACGTGAGTAAGATTACTCAAATGGCCTCGGGCAAATATGACATCCTTCCTATACTATATTTTCGATAGGTACACTTGCCTACATCGGGATGTTAGTTGGAATTATTTTTAAAATTATATAAAATCTCTATCAAGTTTTTGGCGCCGTTGCCAGGGAATTTTTGTTGATATTTTGAAAGCATAAATTTTATTACTTTTATCATTCTCTTTCTCCGGCCCCATTTCTCTTTTTTTTTTCATTACTTTCTATTAAGTAACGGTTGTTAATTTTCTTTTTCCCGAAAAATATAATGATATCCCAGTTGGCCGCAAAAGTTGTCGAGCTTCAACATAAGGTAAACCTTTTGGAAGTCGCACGAATGCGCTAACTTATTTGTTATTTTTCTGGTGCAAATCATTCTAGCGAGGAATGTTATTCTAATCAAGTCATGGGTGTGACCTAAGGTCGTGTACTCTCCAAAAACAATGAATAAGACTATGCTGGTTGCAGAATTTCAAATAATCATAACTCTCAATCCAGGAAGAGTTAAGGGACGTGCCACCACATTTCGGGATGAGCACAAGATTATCTACAACTATGGAGAATTTTCCCAAGTACAAGCCCTCATGTCATGGGCGTGACCTGGGCGTGAACACGGGCGTGTATTGAGGAAAATTACAATTTTCTCCCGAATGCTTCCCAGCGTAATTTTGGAAGTTTTTCTCTGTACACGCCCTAGGTCACGGGCGTGACCTAGGGGCGTGACCTCCAGGTTACGGGCGTGTCTCACCCCGGGGAACATTCAATGAAGCAGTTTTCCGCCGCATGCAGTTTCAACTTACACGCCCATAGTCACGGGCGTGACCAGGGGGCGTGTACTCTAAATTGATGGATTTTGGCGGTTTTTCCCCAACGTTCCCGGGCTTTCAAGCCGCACATTCCGCACCTTACACGCCTTAGGTCACGGGCGTGACCTATGGGCGTGACTTCTGAATTTTCTCCTTATAAATTCCCTGCTGCTGCCATTATCAAGGGACCCAGTTCTCGCTTCGATTGGGTCAATTTTAGAGTAGTTTTTCTCCATTTCATTAGTGTAATTTTATTTATGAAATTTATTTTATGCTTTGCAATTCCAATTCATAGCTTAGATTTACTTTACTCGCACTTGTACTTCTCTTTTCATGGTTATAAAACGTTATTTTTCTTCAATCATGAGTAGCTAATTTTATTACATTTGATCGGATGAATTCTTAAGTAGTTTTATTTTGTAATCTCTTTTTCATAGTTTAGTTTTGGAAAACTAGAATTTATCTTTGAATTTAATTGCTTCGAATTCATATGTCGCGAATATGATTCTCGATCTAAGATCCGTATGCTAGTAATCGAGAGATCCATGTAAACGAGGAGATCACCCAAAGATAAAATGAGTTGTATGCATTCCTCGAGAGAGGGTGACACAAATCTTCCGGATTGGAGTCAAATCCAATAGTGGGGCTCACCGCATAAAGCAAGCTTATGGGTTTCGACTGGCCGACGGGTCTTAATCGATCAACCTAAGGTTAGGTGGTAGTTCTCTCGAGAGAGGCTCTACCATATTTTGGGACCTCCACGGTCAAGTTTGTCTAAATCCATTTCTTATGAATTCTAGATTTACGAAGTATTTTACTTAAGAAGGATTCTCGATCAAATGTTTCTCTTCTTGTAATTATTTTCAAAACTCTATTTTATTTTTGATAAAATAATATTAATTTACGTGAGCTAGTAAGATTACTCAACAGGCATCAGGCAAATACGACATACTTCCTATACTATATTTTCGATAGGTACACTTGCCTACATCGGGATGTTAGTTTGAATTATTTTTATAACTAAATAAAATCTCTATCAAGTTTTTGGCGCCGTTGCCGAAGAATTTTTGTTGATATTTTGAGAGCGTAAATTTTATTACTTTTATCATTCTCTTTCTCCGCCCCCATTTCTCTTTTTTTTTTAATTCTTTTCTATTAAGTAACGGTTTTTAATTTTCTTTTTTCAAAAAAATATAATAATATCTCAGTTGGCCGCAAAAGTTGCCGAGCTTCAACATAAGGTAAACATTTTGGAGGCCGCACGAAAGTGCCAACTTATTTGTTATTTTTGTGGTGCAAATCATTCTAGCGAGGAATGTTATTCTAATCAAGTCATGGGTATGACCTAAGGTCGTGTACTCTCCAAAAACAATGAATAAGACTATGCTGTTTGCAGAATTCAAATGATCATAACTTTCAATCCAGAAAAAGTTACGGGACGTGCCACCACATTTCGGGACGAGCACGATATTATCTACAAATCTGGAGAATTTCACCAAGTACACGCCCTCATGTCACGTTCGTTACATGAGCATGAACACGGGCGTGTACTGAGGAAAATTACAATTTTTCTCCCGAATGCTTACTAGTGTAATTTTGGAAGTTTTTCTCTGTACACGCCCGAGGTCACGGGCGTGACCTAGGGGAGTGACTTCTGAATTTTCTCCTTATAAATTCCCAGCTGCTACCATTGTCAAGTGATCCAGTCCTTGCTTCGATTGGGTCAATTTTAGAGTAGTTTTTCTGCATTTCATTAGTGTAATTTTATTTATGAAATTTATTTTATGTTTTGCAATTCCAATTCATAGCTTAGATTTACTTTACTCGCACTTGTACTTCTCTTTTCATAGTTATAAAATGTTCTTTTTATTCAATCACGAGTAGCTAATTTTATTACATTTGATCGGATGAATTCTTAAGTAGTTTTATTTTGTAATCTATTTTTCATAGTTTAGTTTTGGAAAACTAGGATTTATCTTTGAATTTAATTGCTTTGAATTCATATGTCGCGAATATATTTCTCGATCTAAGATTTGTATGCTAGTGATCGAGATATCCATGCAAATGAGGAGATCACCCAAAGATAAAAAGAGTTGTATTCATTCATCGAGAGAGGGTGACACAAATTTTCCGGATTGGAGTCAAATCCAATAGTGGGGCTCACCGCATAAAGCAAGCATAGGGGTTTCGACTGGCCGAGGGGTCTTAATCGATCAACCTAAGGTTAGGTGGTAGTTCTCTCTCGAGAGGCTCTATCTTATTTTGGGAACCTCCACGGTCAAGTTTGTCTAAATCCATTTCTTGTGAATTCTAGAGTTACGAAGTATTTTACTTAAGAAGGATTCTCGATCAAATGTTTCTCTTCTTTTAATTATTTTCAAACTTCTATTTTATTTCCGATAAAATAATATTAATTTACGTGAGTAAGATTACTCAACAGGCCTCGGGCAAATACGATATCCTTCCTATACTATATTTTCGATAGGTACACTTGCCTACATCGGGATGTTAGTTGGAATTATTTTTAAAACTATATAAAATCTCTATCAAGTTTTTTGGCGTCGTTGCCGGGGAATTTTTGTTGATAATTTGAAAGCGTAAATTTTATAACTTTTATCATTCTCTTTCTCTGCCTCATTTCTCTTTTTGTTTTTTTTAATTCCTTTCTACTAAGTAACGGTTGTTAATTTTCTTTTTTCAAAAAAATATAATGATATCTCAGTTGGCCGCAAAAGTTGCTGAGCTTCAACATAAGGTAAAACTTTTGGAAGCCGCACGAAAGTGCCAACTTATTTGTTATTTTTGTGGTGCAAATCATTCTAGCGAGGAATGTTATTCTAATCAAGTCATGGGTATGACCTAAGGTCGTGTACTCTCCAAAAACAATGAATAAGACTATGCTGTTTGCAGAATTCAAATGATCATAACTTTCAATCCAGAAAGAGTTACGGGACGTGCCACCACATTTCGGGACGAGCACGATATTATCTACAAATCTGGAGAATTTCACCAAGTACACGCCCTCATGTCACATTCGTTACATGAGCATGAACACGGGCGTGTACTGAGGAAAATTACAATTTTTCTCCCGAATGCTTACTAGTGTAATTTTGGAAGTTTTTCTCTGTACATGCCCGAGGTCACGGGCGTGACCTAGGGGAGTGACTTCTGAATTTTCTCCTTATAAATTCCCAGCTGCTACCATTGTCAAGTGATCCAGTCCTTGCTTCGATTGGGTCAATTTTAGAGTAGTTTTTCTGCATTTCATTAGTGTAATTTTATTTATGAAATTTATTTTATGTTTTGCAATTCCAATTCATAGCTTAGATTTACTTTACTCGCACTTGTACTTCTCTTTTCATAGTTATAAAATGTTCTTTTTATTCAATCACGAGTAGCTAATTTTATTACATTTGATCCGATGAATTCTTAAGTAGTTTTATTTTGTAATCTATTTTTCATAGTTTAGTTTTGGAAAACTAGGATTTATCTTTGAATTTAATTGCTTTGAATTCATATGTCGCGAATATATTTCTCGATCTAAGATTTGTATGCTAGTGATCGAGATATCCATGCAAATGAGGAGATCACCCAAAGATAAAAAGAGTTGTATTCATTCATCGAGAGAGGGTGACACAAATTTTCCGGATTGGAGTCAAATCCAATAGTGGGGCTCACCGCATAAAGCAAGCATAGGGGTTTCGACTGGCCGAGGGGTCTTAATCGATCAACCTAAGGTTAGGTGGTAGTTCTCTCTCGAGAGGCTCTACCTTATTTTGGGAACCTCCACGGTCAAGTTTGTCTAAATCCATTTCTTGTGAATTCTAGAGTTACGAAGTATTTTACTTAAGAAGGATTCTCGATCAAATGTTTCTCTTCTTTTAATTATTTTCAAACTTCTATTTTATTTCCGATAAAATAATATTAATTTACGTGAGTAAGATTACTCAACAGGCCTCGGGCAAATACGATATCCTTCCTATACTATATTTTCGATAGGTACACTTGCCTACATCGGGATGTTAGTTGGAATTATTTTTAAAACTATATAAAATCTCTATCAAGTTTTTGGCGTCGTTGCCGGGGAATTTTTGTTGATAATTTGAAAGCGTAAATTTTATAACTTTTATCATTCTCTTTCTCTGCCTCATTTCTCTTTTTGTTTTTTTTAATTCCTTTCTACTAAGTAACGGTTGTTAATTTTCTTTTTTCAAAAAAATATAATGATATCTCAGTTGGCCGCAAAAGTTGCTGAGCTTCAACATAAGGTAAAACTTTTGGAAGCCGCACGAAAGTGCCAACTTATTTGTTATTTTTGTGGTACAAATCATTCTAGCGAGAAATGTTATTCTAATCAAGTCATGGGTGTGACCCAAGGTCGTGTACTCTCTAAAAACAACGAATAAGACTATGCTGGTTGCAGAATTTCAAATGATCATAACTTTCAATCCAGGAAGAGTTACGGGACGTGCCAACACATTTCGAGATGAGCACAAGATTATCTACAAATCTGGAGAATTTTCCCACGTACACGCTCTCATGTTACGGGCATGACATGGGCGTGAACACGGGCGTGTAATCTTGTGCTCGCTCTCATTTCTCCAGATTTATAGATAATCTTGTGCTCGTCCCGAAATGTGGTGGCACGTCCCGTAACTTTTCCTGGATTGAAAGTTATGATCATTTGAAATTCTGCAACCAGTATAGTCTTATTCATTGTTTTTAGAGAGAACACGACCTTGGGTCACACCCATGACTTGATTAGAATAACATTTCTCGCTAGAATGATTTGCACCACAAAAATAACAAATAAGTTGGCGCTTTCGTGCGGCTTCCAAAAGTTTTACCTTATGTTGAAGCTCGACAACTTTTGCGGCCAACTGAGATATCATTATATTTTTTTGGAAAAAGAAAATTAACAACCGTTACTTAGTAGAAAGGAATTAAAAAAAACAAAAAGAGAAATGGGCCGGAGAAAGAGAATGATAAAAGTAATAAAATTTACGCTTTCAAATTATCAACAAAAATTCCCCGGCAACGACGCCAAAAACTTGATAGAGATTTTATATAGTTTTAAAAATAATTCCAACTAACATCCCGATGTAGGCAAGTGTACCTATCGAAAATATAGTATAGGAAGGATGTCGTATTTGCCCGAGGCCTGTTGAGTAATCTTACTCACGTAAATTGATATTATTTTATCGGAAATAAAATAGAGTTTTGAAAATAATTAAAAGTAGAGAAACATTTGATCGAGAATCCTTCTTGAGTAAAATACTTCGTAAATCTAGAATTCATAAGAAATGGATTTAGACAAACTTGACCGTGGAGGTTCCCAAAATATGGTAGAGCATCTCTCGAGAGAACTACCACCTAACCTTAGGTTGATCGATTAAGACCCCTCGGCCAGTCGAAACCCCTATGCTTGCTTTATGCGGTGAGCCCCACTATTGGATTTGACTCCAATCCGGAAGATTTGTGTCACCCTCTCTCGAGGAATGCATACAACTCTTTTTATCTTTGGGTGATCTCCTCGTTTGCATGGATCTCTCGATCACTAGCATAGAGATCTTAGATCGAGAAACATATTCGCGACATATGAATTCGAAGCAATTAAATTCAAAGATAAATCCTAGTTTTCCAAAACTGAACTATGAAAAAGAGATTACAAAATAAAACTACTTAAGAATTCATCCGATCAAATGTAATAAAATTAGCTACTCGTGATTTAAGAAAAACAACATTTTATAACTATGAAAAGAGAAGTACAAGTGCGAGTAAAGTAAATTTAAGCTATGAATTGGAATTGCAAAACATTAAATAAATTTCATAAATGAAATTACACTAATGAAATGCGGAAAAACTACTTTAATATTGACCCTATCGAAGCAAGGACTGGATCCCTTGACAATAGCAGCAGCTGGGAATTTATAAGGAAAAAATTCAGAAGTCACGCCCCTAGGTCACGCCCGTGTCCTACTGCGTGTACAGAGAAAAACTTCCAAAATTACACTGGGAAGTATTCGGGAGAAAATTGTAATTTTCCTTAGTACACGCCCGTGTTCACGCCCATGTCACGCCCATGACATTAGGGCGTGTACTTGGGAAAATTCTCCAGATTTGTAGATAATCTCGTGCTTGTCCCGAAATGTGGTGACACGTCCCGTAACTCTTCCTGGATTGATAGTTATGATCATTTGAAATTCTGCAACCAGCATAGTCTTATTCATTGTTTTTGAAGAGTACACGACCTTGGGTCACACCCATGACTTGATTAGAATAACATTCCTCGCTAGAATGATTTGCACCACAAAAATAACAAATAAGTTGGCGCTTTCGTGCGGCCTCCAAAAGGTTTACCTTATGTTGAAGCTCGGCAATTTTTGCGGCCAACTGAGATATCATTATATTTTTTTGGAAAAAGAAAATTACCAACCGTTACTTGATAGAAAGAAATTTAAAAAAAAAAGAGAAACGGGGGCGGAGAAAGAGAATGATAAAAGTAATAAAATTTACGCTTTCAAAATATCAACAAAAATTTCTCGGCAACGGCGCCAAAAACTTAATAGAGATTTTATATAGTTTTAAAAATAATTCCAACTAACATCCCGATGTAGGCAAGTGTACCTATCGAAAATATAGTATAGGAAGGATATCGTATTTGCCTGATGCCTGTTGAGTAATCTTACTCACGTAAATTAATATTATTTTATCGGAAATAAAATATAGTTTTGAAAATAATTTAAAGAAGAGAAACATTTGATCGAGTATCCTTCTTAAGTAAAATACTTCGTAAATCTAGAATTCATAAGAAATGGATTTAAACAAACTTGACCGTGGAGGTTCCCAAAATATGGTAGAGCCTCTCTCAAGAGAACTACCACCAAACCTTAGGTTGATCGATTAAGACCCGTCGGCCAGTCGAAACCCATAAGCTTGCTTTATGCGGTGAGCCCCACTATTGGATTTGACTCCAATCCGGAAGATTTGTGTCACCCTCTCTCGAGGAATGCATACAACTCTTTTAATCTTTGCGTGATCTCCTCGTTTGCATGGATCTCTCGACAACTAGCATACGAATCTTATATCGAGAAACATATTCGCGACATATGAATTCGAAGCAATTAAATTCAAAGATAAATCCTAGTTTTCCAAAACTAAACTATGAAAAAGAGATTACAAAATAAAACTACTTAAGAATTCATCCGATCAAATGTAATAAATAGTAGCTACTCATGATTGAAGAAAAAGAACATTTTATAATCATGAAAAGAGAAGTACAAATGCGAGTAAAGTAAATCTAAGCTATAAATTGGAATTTCAAAGCATAAAATAAATTTCATAAATAAAATTACACTAATGAAATGCAAAAAAACTACTCTAAAATTGACCCAATCGAAGCAAGGACTGGATCCCTTGATAATGGCAGCAGTAGGGAATTTATAAGGAGAAAATTCAGAAGTCACGCCCCTAGGTCACGCCCGTGACCTAGTGCGTGTAAGGTGCGGAACGTGCGTCTTGAAAACCCGGGAACGTTGGGGAAAAACCGCCAAAATCCATGAATTTGGAGTACACGCCCCCTGGTCACGCCTGTCACTATGGGCGTGTAAGCTGAAACTGCTTGCGGCGGAAAACTGCTTCATTGAATGTTCCCCGGGGTGAGACATGTCGGTGACCTGGAGGTCACGCCCCTAGGTCACGCCCGTGACCTAGGGCGTGTACAGAGAAAAACTTCCAAAATTACACTGGGAAGCATTCGGGAGAAAATTGTAATTTTCCTCATTTCACGCCCGTGTTCACGTCCAAGCCACGCCCGTGACATGAGAGCTTGTACTTGGAAAAATTCACCAGATTTGTAGATAGTCTTGTGCTCGTCCCGAAATGTGGTGGCACGTCTCGTAACTCTTCATGGATTGAATGTTATGATTATTCAAAATTTTGCAACCAGCATAGTCTTATTCATTGTTTTTGGAGAGTACACGACCTTGGGTCACACCCATGACTTGATTAGAATAACATTCCTCGCTATATTGATTTGCCCCACAAAAATAACAAATAAGTTGGCGCTTTCGTGCGGCTTCCAAAGGGTGTACCTTATGTTGAAGCTCGGCAACTTTTGCGGCCAACTGAGATATCATTATATTTTTTTGGAAAAAAAAAATTAACAACCGTTACTTAATAGAAAGGAATTAAAAAAAACAAAAAGAGAAATGAGGGCGGAGAAAGAGAATGATAAAAGTAATAAAATTTACGCTTTCAAAATATCAACAAAAATTCCCCGGCAACGGCGCCAAAAACTTGATAGAGATTTTATATAGTTTTAAAAATAATTCCAACTAACAACCCGATGTAGGCAAGTGTACCTATCGAAAATATAATATAGAAAGGATGTCGTATTTGCCGAGGCCTGTTGAGTAATCTTACTCACATAAATTAATATTATTTTATCGAAAATAAAATAGAGTTTTGAAAATAATTAAAAGAAGAGAAACATTTGATCCAGAATCCTTCTTAAGTTAAATACTTCGTAACTCTAGAATTCACAAGATATGGATTTAGACAAACTTGACCGTGGAGGTTCCCAAAATATGGTAGAGCCTCTCTCGAGAGAACTACCACCTAACCTTAGGTTGATCGATTATGACCCCTCGGCCAGTCGAAACCCTTAAGCTTGCTTTATGCGGTGAGCCCCACTATTGGATTTGACTCAAATCCAGAAGATTTGTGTCACCCTCTCTCAAGGAATGGATACAACTCTTTTTATCTTTGGGTGATCTCCTCGTTTGCATGGATCTCTCGATCACTAGCATAGAGATCTTAGATCGAGAAACATATTCGCGACATATGAATTCGAAGCAATTAAATTCAAAGATAAATCCTAGTTTTCCAAAACTAAACTATGAAAAAGAGATTACAAAATAAAACTACTTAAGAATTCATCCGATCAAATGTAATAAAATTAGCTACTCGTGAATTAAGAAAAAGAACATTTTATAACTATGAAAAGAGAAGTACTGTTGGATCTTACGACGCCCTTAGAGGGGGGTGAATAAGGGAATAAAAATTCTTTTTATAATTTTAAGATAATTACTTAGTTGTTTCAATTAATAGTAAATAATGATGACAATTTAGTAATAACAATTTTGCAATAATGAAATTTTTTGCCAATTGAGAGTAATCAAAGTAAACACAAAAGAGACATGATAATATTATAGGAAAAAGGTGTTTACAAAAATTGATTTCAATATCACTTGAAATCGGAGGCGACAAATATGTAAATAATTTTTCCTTTTCTATACCGACTCGTATCCCCACGAACCGGTTGGCTTTAGCCTATCCTTCCCCGAATAAGGCCTCAAGCCGCTCTAGCCAATCCTTCCCCGGATATGGCCTTGAGCCACCTAGATCTAATCAACTAGAACTAGTCGCCAGCACAAGGCGAATTTCCTCCTAAGTCCTACCCAGACCTAGTCGACAACACAAGGAAAATTAACTACAAAATACAAATAAAGAAATGAAGTATGTAACAAGCATACTCCCTCTTGAGATTTTTGGAGATGAGGATGAAGGATCGTTGAAGCATAAGTGAGCTCGAAGCGATCGTTCTTCGGATGCAGCGTGATGGCTTCCTTCTCCAGAATTTCTTCTTTGGCTTTGAGTGGGAGATGATGTTTTGGCAGAGTAGCAGCACCAAAGTTTGGGCACAAGTAATCTCTCTGGAAGGTCTAACCAAAACGAGAGAGAGCTCAGCCTTTTATAGAACTTGGAGCTAGCGCCTACGGTAGTAGCTAGCGCCTGCGGTAGCGTTCGTGTGGAGCGGTTGCGAAATCGTCGGCGGCATGGCGCTGTGCACAAACTAGAGATAGCGCATGGCGGTAGCGATAGAATTGGGGGTAGCGGGAGATAGCGTTGGCGGTAGCGGTAGCGGTTGTGAAACCGGCGCTGTGCACAAACTCAAGATAGCGCCTGGCAGTAGCGATAGCGCTGGCGGTAGTGCTGGCGGTAGCGGTAGCGCTGGCGTTAGCGATAGCGCTGGCGGTAGCGATAGCGCTGGCGGTAGCGCTGCTCCTTTCAAAAGTTTGCTCCAAGCTGCTTTCTACCTGTGGAGTATTGCACTTATAGTTCCTGCACACTATAAACACACTACAAGCAATATCAAATACAATATGTGATTTGTTATTCTCAAACAAAGGGATGTGACACACATGTCCAACAATCTCCCCCTTTTGATAATAACAAGTCCTCTAAGCAAGAAATCAACAATAGTGTTTATAGATAAGATAAGCAAGATAAAAATGCAACTATAGTAAATGATATGCATGATAATGTGCATACTGCCCCTATCTTAATGCTCCCCCTACATAAATGCAATTTATGTGTTACTCCCCTTAAACGATAGATTACATGAAATATTCTTCCCTTAATCTTCTATATTTCTTCTATATAGATTTCTTCAATTAATCTCCCCCTTTTGGTATTATCAAAAGTAGGTCGGGTGAGGGTAGTAAGGAGGCATTTCTTAGAAATGATAAAGCATGATCGAGCTTTTGTAATATATGAAATGATAAAGATTTTAAGCATTGTATATAAGAGATTTCAAATAACAAGAATAAGAGTTGTAAGCAAGAGGAAGACTATAGAAAACATCTTTGTGTAAGCATGAAGATCATAAATATAAATATGAGTTTAAGTTCAAAATGTAAAGATGTTGTAACCTTTTAGAAATCTCAAAGTTTTTCATAAAGATACCAAGCATGAAATGATCATATCAAAGAGAGATTATACTACAATGTTACTTAATTTTAAGTTCAAGAGATACCAAAACATTGTAGAGGTCATGCTAGGTTATCTAGTGCATTTTTTATTTAAAGAGTAGTATAGATAAAGCTTTAGAATCCACTACTCATGAGAAGAAGTGTTATGAAAGATAATGATGTGCACATAAGTGTATTTTGGGCAATGTTAACAATTGATTTAAATCACCAAAATACAAGACATATGTAAAGTAAAATGCACAATAAAACACAAGTAAATTACTTTCACACACTTTAATGCACATAATTTTTAACAAAGTGGTCTAATAACCAAGGTTTGCACAAGAAACTTTACTATTCTTTCCAAGGTGCTCAACCTCACAATGCTTATGAAGACTTATCAGGAGGTTCAAGTAGTGCTTGGTGGAGTTATATTTGTCTACATATATAATTTTTTGTTCACATTTGTGAGACAACATTCTCCAAATACACTTGTTTTGCAAACCAAAAATTTTAACTTAACCACTTTTCTAAATGTCATAAGTGCAATTCAAATGTAGTGTAGGCAATAAACTTATGCAAGTTTTAATTCATTGTACAAATACAATACACAAGCAAGCATTATTAGATTTAGACACACATATTGATTACCAAAATAAGTGAGTGAAATGTATCATTATCAATCATAAAATATTTACTTATACTTAGAGGCATGCTAAGCTTGGTTCTACACATTTTTCAATATAATTGATGCACTTTAAATAGATATATCAAAGCATGATAAGCAAAACAATGTTCATAGTAATTTGAAAGAATATGTTTTAACATTGTTAATAATTCTAAATAATAGAATTAATACATGCTTGATATTGGCAATAAAGATCATACCGTTTTTTTGTTTTGAAAATTTTTTTTAATAAAAAAAATCACACAAACATGTTTTTGTATTTTTGAATTTTGAATTTTTGTTGTTGATTTTTCATAATTCAAATAAAACCAAAATAAAATAGACAGTAACACAAAAATAAATTTGCACAAATAAACTAACATATTTTTGTTGAATTTTAGAAATTTTAAAAATCATAAAAATCACACACCCACGCTAGCGCCGGCGCTAGCGCTAGTGCTGGAAACAGTATACGATTTTTTAACAATTTTAAATTTTTTATTTTTGATATTGGTTAGGGGTCTTAAGAGTAGTCTTATGCAGAAGTTTTGCAATTATCAGAGATGTCTTGATTGCTCAAATTGCATAAAACATTAGCGTTTTATATGTTTTTCATCCTAAGATGTCTAAGACTCCTAATTCCAACCTTAACATTTGAAACCTTGCATCGGGAAGAGGTTTAGTGAATATATCAGCAAGTTGAGAGTCCGTGCCAATGAAACTAATCCTTACATTTTCCTTTTTAATGTGATCCCTTATGAAATGATGACGCACATCTATATATTTGGATCTAGAGTGGTGTACCGGATTATTTGTAAGATCAATGGCACTCTTGTTGTCACATTTTAATTCAATAAGTTTTAGATGAAAACCAAACTCCTTTAAAGTTTGGCTCATCCATAGAGCTTGTGCACAACAACTCCCTAATGCAATGTATTCGGCCTCCGTGGTGGAGAGTGCAACCGAATTTTGTTTCATACTAGACCATGCAACTAATGAAGGTCCTAGAAAATGACAAGTACCACTAGTGCTTTTTCTATCACGTGAACAACCGACATAATCCGAATCGGAATAGCCATGCAATGTAAATGAATCATTATGCGGGTACCATAATCCTAATCTAGATGACCCAATGAGATATCTAAAAATTCATTTTATCGCTTTTAAATGAGATTCTTTTGGATTGGCTTGAAATCTAGCACATAAGCATACGACAAACATAATATCGGGTCTAGTTGCACTAAGATAAAGTAGAGATCCTATCATACCTCTATATAAAGTTTGATCTATCGAAACTCCTGATTCATCTTTTCCTAATTTTAGTGATGCACTCATTGGTGTAGAAACATGTTTAAGGTTTTCAAATCCAAAACGTTTAAGCATATCATGGACATATTTAGTTTGACATACAAAGATACCATCAATTCTTTGTGATATTTGAAAACGAAGGAAATAAGAAATTTCTCCTACAAGACTCATTTCAAACTCATTTTTCATCACTAAAATAACTTCTTTACACATCTCTTCATTAGTAGATCCAAAAATAATATCATCAACATATATTTATAAAATAATTATATCATCATTATTGTGCTTAATGAAGAGAGTATTATCCGCACTTCCCATAATATAACCGTGCTTTAATAGAAATGATGTAAGTCTTTCATACCATGCACGGGGCACTTGTTTTAAACCATAAAGCGCTTTTTCTAGTTTATAAACATGATTTGGAAATTTCTCATTATTAAAACCGGGGGGTTGTTCAACATAAACTTCTTCTTTTACAAACCCGTTTAGAAAAGCACTTTTCACATCCATTTGAGATAGTTTTATTCTTTTAAAGCTTGCAAATGCTAGAAAAATTCTTAAAGACTCCAATCTAGCAACGGGTGCAAAAGATTCGTCAAAATCTATCCCCTCGATTTGAGAATATCCTTGTGCTACTAAGCGTGCTTTATTTTAAAATATTCTAGACTCACCATCTAATTTATTTTTGAAAATCCATTTTACACCTACAACCGGGTGATTAGATGGTCTATCTACTAATTTCCAAACATTATGTCGCTCAAATTGTTCTAACTCTTCATTCATAGCCAAAAACCAAAATTCATCATTTAAAGCGGTTGTAACATTTTTTGGATCAATTTCGGAAACAAAGCAAATATTTGAATAAGATTCATGAAGAGAAGAGCGAGTTCTTACCCCGATGGATGGTTCTCCAATTATCAATTCCCGTGGATGATCCTTTGTGAATTTTAAGACGCTTGGATGTACATATTCATCTTTCTTGGCCTCCTCATCTTCTTCTTTGGAAGGTTCTTCAACACCATGCTCCAAAGGAGGTAATAGATCATCCTCTTTACCTGCGGAAAGTCTTTCTATACAAGTAACAAGCTCATCAAATTTCACATTAATTGACTCTTCAACTTTTCTAGTTCTTTTATTAAAAACTCTATAAGCTTTACTAGTTGAAGAGTATCCAAGAAATGTTCCTTCATCACATTTTTCATCAAACTTTCCCAAGCTATCTTTTGTATTTAAGATAAAGCATTTACAACCAAAAACTTTGAAGTAAGACACATTATGCTTCTTTTGAAAATAGAGTTCATATGGTGTGAGATTTAAAGATGGGCGAAGCATGATTCTATTTATAACATAACATGATGTGTTTACGGCTTTGGCCCAAAAGGACTTAGGTAATTTATATTCACATAACATAGTGCGTGCAAGCTCTTGAAGTGTCCTATTCTTTCTTTCTACAACACCATTTTGTTGTGGTGTGCGTGGTGCAGAGAACTCATGTTTTATGCCTAACATATCACAATAAGAAGTAAATTTTTCATTTTCAAATTCTCCTCCATGATCCGAGCGAATGCATTTAATTTTTAAATCACTTTCATTTTGAATACGAGTACATAATTTTGAAAATTCACAAAACGCTTCGGATTTGAATGAGAAAAATATTGTCCAACAATATCTAGAAAAATCATATATTAAAACATATGTATACAATCTACCACCAAGACTTGCGGTGCTAACGAAACCAAAGAGATCCATATGAATTAATTGCAAAGGTCTCGTAGTAGAAATAACATTTTTACTTTTGAAAGAGGATCTAGTAATTTTACCTTTTTGACATGGTGAACAAAGTGAAGGTAAATTTCCTTTTAATCTAGGCAATCCTCTAATTAAATCTCTTTTGGCAAGTTTTACAATAAGCATTCTGCTAGCATTTCCTAGCCTTCTATGCCAAAGATCAAGTTCATCATTTTTGGTAATAAAACATTTTAAAGATGATTTTGAAAGATCATGAAATGAAACAATATAAACATTGTGTATTCTTGGTGCAATTAGTAAAATATTGTTTGTAATAGGATTAGATATTTTGCATAGATTAGTAGAAGATTCAAATAAAACATCTAATCCCTTATCAAATAATTGGCTAATTGAAATAAGATTATGTTTTAGCCCTTTTACATAAAGAACATTTGATATAGTGAAGGATTCGTTACCAACTGTACCAATTCCCATGATTCTTCCTTTTTCGTTGTCGCCAAAAGTCATAATCCCTTCCTTCTTCCTTTCTAGGCTAAGGAACTTTGATTTATTGCCCGTCATGTGCTTGGAGCATCCTGAATCCAAGTACGACATGTCTTCATTGTCCTTAGCCTTCCTGCACATCTAGAAAGAAGATGAGAGTAAGGATCCGGATACCCAAGTGGAACCACCCATAGAGTAAGTGGAAGCCTTAGGTACCCAGACTTGCTTTAAAGTATTTCATTTTATTTTCCTGCAAGAACTAGATGTGTGACCTAACCTATAACAGTTTGCACACGAAATAAAGGGGGTTGATGCCCTTTTCTGGTATATTTTCTTGCTGGAAAAATTTTGATTTGCAGAAGGAAAGCATTTTGAAAAAGAAATTTCAGGTTTCTGGTATGAGGTGCTAGCGTCGGCGTTAGTGGCTATCGCCGGGCGGTAGCCCTCTCCTAGATATCCGAGCCCAAACTTTCCAGAACCATAGCACTGGTTCCCTAGAATCATTTCCAGTGATTTTTGGCCTATTCCAAATTTTTTAATGGCCATGGTGAGAGCATGAACTTATGCTTTAAGTGAAGAATTTTCTTTCACAAGCATGACACACCTATTTTCAAAACCTTTTTTATTATTTTTGATTTGCAAAAGAGAGGCTTCTAATTTCCTTTCTAATTCCCCCTTCTCTTTTGTAAGAGTTTTTGCATGAGAGAGGGCTTTAGAAAGTGACTCTTCAATATCTTTTGCCAATTTTGTCGAGTGATCACATTCTTGGCAAGAAACCTTTCTATTTTCTAGATTAATTACCTTTTTGGAAAGCTTTTGATTTTCTTTAATAAGAGATTCATTTTCACGATTTAATAAAATACTATCTTTTATATTTTTATTAAAAGCTTTGCACGTTTCAAGAAATTCATTAAATAATTCATCATAAGTGGGAGGAATTACCTCAGTGTCACTGGGAACACTGGTGTCGTCGTCGTCATTTTCATGTCCCATGAGGCACATGTTTGCTTCCACATCTTCGCTTGATGAAGACCCACTTGATTTTTCGGAGGAGGAGGAGGAAGAGTCATCCCATGTTCTAGCTTTTAGTACTTTCTTCCTCTCCTTCCCTTTGTGCCATTTTTCTTTCTTCTCCTTCAAGAACTTTGGGCATTGGCTCCTTATGTGCCCCGTCTTCCTACAATGAAAGCACTCCGGTGGAGGTCTTTCTTCTTCATCGTCGCTCTCCTTTTCCTTCTTTGAGGACGACCCTTTCCATCTTCCATCTTTTTGGATAAATTTCCAGAAAGTGTTTCGCCTTTCCGGATTTCGCATGAACTTTCGGAAGTTCTTCACCAAAAGACTCTCTTCATCTTCATCCTCATCCTCTTGGCACTCCCTTTTTGATTTTAATGCCAACGCTTTCTTCTTTGGCACCATGTTGTATTTATCAAATTGGATTTTGAGTTCTACCTCATGGGTTTTGAGATTCCCAATGAGGCTATCAACTTGGAGCGTTCTTAAGTTGTGCGACTCCGAAATAGCCGTCACCTTCGGGTTGAATTTTGGAGAAAGAGAACGAAGGATCTTACGGACCAAGTTGCCGTTTGAGAAGGTCTTTCCAAGAGCTTTTGAGGCATTGACGATCTTGGTGAAGCGCGTGTACACACCATCAACATCTTCGCTTTCATCCATTCAGAATCTTTCATATTCCGACTCCAGTTGAAAAAGCTTGGAATCTTTAACCTGCGATGTACCTTCACGAGTAACTTCCAAATGATTCCAAATTTCATAAGCAGTTGTACAAGCAGAAATTCTATTAAATTCATTTCTATCTAACGCACAAAATAGAGTATTCATGGCTTTTGCGTTATTTTAACATTTGAGTTTATCCCGATCATCCCATTTATCTTTGGGTTTGTCTAAAGTTATCTCTCCAACTACAAATGTAGGAGGAGTGTATTCTTCTTCTACCATGTTCCAAACCTCAATATCTAGGGTCATTAGAAAACAACGCATCCTATTTTTCCAATAATTATAATCTGACCCAGTAAATAGTGGAGGTCTACTAATTCCCTGACCCTCGGAAAAAGCGAGATCATAAGACGCCATTATTCTTGATTTTTAAACTGTTTGGAATAACCTGTGCTCTGATACCACTTGTTGGATCGTACGGCGCCCTTAGAGGGGGGGGGGTGAATAAGGGAATAAAAATTCTTTTTATAATTTTAAGATAATTACTAAGTTGTTTTGATTAATAGGAAATAATCATGACAATTTAGTAATAACAATTTTGCAATAATGAAATTTTACGCCAATTGAGAGAAATCAAAGTAAACACAAAAGAGACATGATTATATTATAGGAAATAGGTGTTTACAAAAATTGATTTCAATATCGCTTGAAATCAGAGGCGACAAATATGTAAATAATTTTTCCTTTTCTATACCGACTCGTATTCCCACGAACCGGTTGGCTTTATCCTATCCTTCCCCGGATAAGGCCTCAAGCCGCTCTAGCCAATCCTACCCCGGATATGGCCTCGAGCCCCCTAGATCTAATCACCTAGAACTAGTCGCCAACACAAGGCGAATTTCCCCCTTAGTCCTACGCAGACCTAGTCGCCAACACAAGGCGAATTAACTAAAAAATACAAATAAAGAAATGAAGTAAATAACAAGCAAACTCCCTCTTGAGATTTCTGGAGATGAGGATGAAGGATTGCTGAAGCACAAGCGAGGTCGAAGCGATCGTTCTTCGGATGCAGCGTAATGGCTTCCTTCTCCAGAATTTCTTCTTTGGCTTTGAGTGGGAGATTATGTTTTGGCAGAGTAGCAGCACGAGAGTTTGGGCACAAGTAATCTCTCTGGAAGGTCTAACCAAAATGAGAGAGAGCCCATTCTTTTATAGAACTTGGAGCTAGCGCCTGCGGTAGTAGCTAGCGCCTGCGGTAGCGTTCGTGTGGAGCGGTTGTGAAACCGTCGGCGGCGTGGCGCTGTTCATGAACTGGAGATAGCGCCTGGCGGTATAGATAGCGCTGGGGGTAGCGGGAGATAGCGCTGGCGGTAGCGGTAGCGGTTGTGAAACCAGCATTGTGCACGAACTCGAGATAGCGCATGGCGGTAGCGATAGTGCTGGCGGTAGTGCTGGCGGTAGCGCTAGCGGTAGCGGTAGCGCTTGTTGGATCTTGTGGCGCCCTTAGAGGGGGGGGGGGTGGATAAGGGCCTTTTTAAATTACGATTTTTACTTAAGAATTTTTAAAACAAATTTTACTTTTCTAAAAAAAAATACTTATATAAATTTCAAACCAATGTAATTTTTAAATTAATTCAAACACAAATTTCTAAGTTAAAGATTAAGCAACCATATTTGCAATTAAAGAAAAAGTCATAATTTTATAATCATGAAATTCACATACAAATAAAATGATCTTAACAATGCTTAAGATCAAGGCACAAATATGATAATAAAACTTTTACAATTTGTGTTTACCAATCCTTCTCCCAAGGATCAGAAAGCTATCATTTGTCTCTCCCTAGACCAAGCCCAAGCCTATCCTCTAGATCTTCCCAAGATCTAGACGTTGCACACAAAGCCACGATTTCCCACCAAGCCACGCAAGGACTTGGACGCTCCGCACAAGGAAGCGATTTTCCCCTAAGCCACGCAAGGACTTAGACGCTCCGCACAAGGAAGCGATTTTCCCTACCAATACAAAGTAAAATATATATAAATGAAAATACAAGATAAAATAAGAACTCCCTAGAAATTCAGATCTCTGAAAGGAAGGTTGAAGCCTCGAGATGATCGTTGATGTAGAAGCGCGTCCGATCTCGTCTTCAATTTCAAACCTTCTCAGCATAAATGGGAGTTCATGAGGTTCTGGAGCTCTCTGGATGGAATGCACTCAGGAAGGAACTTAGAATCTTTAAAGCTTAGAATGCACGAACACAAGGAGTCAATTTATAGAAATTCGTTGTCGCCTGGGCGACATCAGTTGTCGGAAATTTCCGACAGCGCTAAACTGCCGCTGGTAGTGCTGTCGTGTGGGCAGTTGTAGTAACTTCCGAGCTGTCGCCTGGGCGACATTGACTGTCGGAAAATTCCGACAGCGCCAAACTGTCGTTCGTAGTGCTGTCGTGCGGGCAGTTGCTGTAACTTCTCTGCTGTCGCCTGAGCGACATTGACTGTCGCCTAGGCGACATCTCCTCTACCATTTTGCCGTCCGAAACTTCTCCAGACTGTAGATTGAGTCGTTCTCATCTTCGAAATGGTGTGGCACGTTCCGTAACTCTTCCTGGATTGAAAGTTATGGCCATTTTAAGATCAGCTCACAAAACTCATCCTTTTGCTTTTTCTAATGTGTACACACTCTTGGATCATGCCCATGAACGATGACTTGTCTCCTCATTGAACCTGTACAACCTGGACACTATAAACACACAAAAGACTAGATCAAATACATCATGGTATTTGTTATTCTCAAACCAAGAGATGCGGAAAGCAAGTTCCAACAATCTCCCCCTTTTGATAATAACAAATACCCATATGAGAAATTAGTGAGTTTATAGATAAGTGCGATAAAAGATATGCATGAATAAAAGGTTTACTGCGTGATAGATTTTACTCCCCCTAAATATCTATGTCACTAGATTTCTCATTTTATTCTCCCCCTTTTGTTATTACCAAAAGTGGGTTGTCATGATCGAGCAATATCACTCCCTCTACATAGATGCTTTCCATGAAAACTTTTTAATATACTCCCCCTAAATTGTATTCTCCCCCAAAATGTATGCTCCCCCTAAATGTTATAATTAATTGCAATGGTGCATTCTGAAAAATTGAGATTAGTAAGAGATTTCTTGAATTTATATTTCTCTCCTTTTTTGATATTATCAAAAGTTATTTTGAAATAAAGAATACATAATTATGAAGAAATAATAAATATGGGATTATATAAGAGTAATAGATTTTATGTCGAGAAGAAAAATAGGATTCAATCAAAAGCTTGTTAAATACTACTTGTTGAGAAAAATATAGGCATGCTGTAACATAAAGTAGTAAGCAACATAGCTAACATGATAAAGTAAGCATTCTATTTTAAGATACCACTTGCTTAAAGGAAAACACAGTGTTAAAAATAATAAGCACTCTTAAACATAAACATCATTTTAGAAGATAAAACCATATAAAGGATAATGGGTTTTAAATTTGAAAAGTTGATGTTTGAGTTAAAGATTGAAGAGATGCTATTCCATTAAGATAAAAAAAATTGCAAGCATGATTTCATAATATCAAGAAAAGATACACAAACTACAATGTAATAAAATTTTCATTTCAAGTAAACATAAACATTGTAGCGGTCATGCTTTGTTATCTAGTGCATTTACTTAAGTTTGTAGAGATTTGAGTAGATGAGCATTAGGATCCAATTCTCATGAGTAGAAGTTTTATGAAAGATAATGATGTGTACAAAGTAGTGTTTTGATAAAGTATACAAGTGAATCAATCAAAAACACATGACATATATAATGAAATAATACAACATTAAAATACACAAATAATATTACTTCCACAATATTACAATGCACATGAATAAATATTACAACTATCAAGGTGCTATGTACACACAATGCTTATTAAGACTTATCAGGGTGCAAAGTAGTGCTTGGGGGATCACTTTTATACTTTTTAGCTTTATTTTCAAATTTTTTGTGATCCGGCGTACTAAAGAGAAGTGGTGTAGAAATTGTTTGCTACAAGACACTTTACAATTCTTAGCCAAGATGCTCAACCTCACAATGCTCATTAAGACTTATCAGGAGGGTGAGTAGTGCTTGGTGGAGTTTTCCTTGTCATTTATTATTTGCTTTTTAGTTTAGTGACTAAGAACTCCGAATTCACTTGTTTTGCAAACATAGCATTGTAAACCACATTTCTCTAAAGAATAAGTGCATGAAAGACAAAGAATTGTAATAACCAATTCAATGTTGTGTAGGTAATCTATTTAGGCATTTTAATTATTTAAGTTATTACACTACACAATCATGTAAGAATAGGATTGTAAACACATGTAGGTTATCAAAAATAAGTGAGTGAATGAATCATTATCAAACATAATACATTACTCATACTGAGGCATGCTAAACATTTCTATACATGTTTATCTACAATCAATTTCATTGCACATAACAAGATAATTTTCAAGGCATGCCAAATACAAAATAATGTTTTTAAGAAACTTGAAAGTCAAATTAAACATTGTATTTAATCTTTAATTGATATAATTAATCATCCATCCTTGACAATGGCAATGAATAACAATCAGTTTTTGTTTATAAAGTTTTGAATTTTTTTTATATATGCAAAAAATAATAAACACACATAAAGAAAAACATATTTTTGTTCTTTAAAATTGTTTTGTAATTTTGTAATTTTTTTATATATATTCTCTGGAAATCATAGAAGTCTTTAATAGCCCTTTCAGTAAATGATATTCTATGCCAGAGAAATAAACAAAAATAATGTATGAGAAAATACATATATATATATATTTTAAAAGAAATAAAATTTTGTTTTAAAAGGAATAAAAAGATAGAAAACTTTGTACAAACACACAAAATATTAAAATAATACCAGAAATAATTCAAAACAAAAAAAAATTATATTTTGGAGCAAAGGAGCTAACGCTAGACATTAACTTCTTAACGCCAAAACAGAACTGCATTTCTTGATGTTTTGAAAAATATTTTTCTCAATTCATTTGTATTATAAAGAGACCTTCCTTCAGTTGAAATTTCAGAGTATATTGATTAGATTTGAAGGCTCTTTTAGCATATATTTGGTGATTTTTCAAATACTTATGTTTGGTAAAATCATTAAAGCTCGAAATATTAAAATATGCAAACACATGATGCAATGCTAGAATAAAAAAATATGCATGATTTATGTATAAAGAGTGAGATAATGTTCATGCAATGAATATAATATAAGTATATCTAAGATCAAGATACCTTAACTACATGACTACACTTTAGCCCCGTACTAAGTGACGGATGGGCATGAGGATCTGCACACATGCCGTAGGTTGGGGTGTTAATCCCATATGCATACAAAAGACGACGCTCAACCTAGCACACTTTCCCCCCAGTGCCTCTCAAGGCCCCACTGGAACCCTCCCCGGTTAAGGACAAGACATGATTTGAGGTTAGGTCTCTAATGCACACAATCCTACGCCCTCGCTATTGTGAGACACATGTCATATGTTTATTGATTATGGACATACTAAGCGTGTAAGCCTTAAATATATTAAATGTGTTATAATTTCATGATTAGTTTTGGATTTAAAATTTATCGAAGATTGTTGATTTTAAATTCATTTAGAAAAGTTTTATTCATGCAAATAACTACAAAGGAAAATAAGATTTTCATATTTTAATGATATAATTTACTTTAGCATTGCAAGATATAACTAGCATGAGCATTGATTTCAATCTATGGTACATGATAATGATAGTGTGATGAATTAGGACAACATGGTGCAAAGCTAGGTAAAGATGGACAAATATAAGATTGAGTTGCATGTATTCAAACATGGAGTTTTGAATTTTCAAAGACCTAGAAAGAAGTGACAATTCTATTTGATTTCATCTTGTTGATATCAAGTTAATTCATAGGTCTAATGATAGTGAGATTCATGCAAACAATAAAGATGCACATCACACACACAAAACAAGATATGAAACTATAATACCAATTGCAATCATATATTTCATAATTCCTAAGGTTGATAGAATTAGTTGATTTAAGATAGGTCTTGGTGGATCATGAATTATGATATATGATTATAGTGAATTTTAGCATAGGATATTAATAGATCATGGTGGTGATTGTGAAATCATATTCATCATTTTTGTAAATTTTCTTTTTGATTTTAATTTTTAGAAATTAGACAAAACAAATACAAGGTATTTGACAACAATGATAGTAAAAATAATTTTTCAGAGAAAATCAGAATTTTTAGGAAAATATGCTACCGCCAGCGTTAGTGACTGAGTTACTATATTTGATTTAATACACATTGTTTTTGATATTACTTGATTCTGATTTTTCTCGATTATGATTTTCAATATAGGGGCTATTATATGCAGCAACGAAAAAAAGGCAAATATGCAATTAGTTGCGCATTTAATATTTTAGCCTAAGACCCCTAAAAATCCATTTAAATCCAATTTTGAAAGTAATTTCACTAGTCTTGATAATATCATTTAGAAAATTTAGCATTCAATTTATAATGATAATATAAGACATTTATAGGCAAAGGATTTAAAAAGGATAAAACAAAAAGAAAAGATAGATCACTTAAAAATTATGACTTTATGTTCAATTTAATTCAATTTTGATTTGATAAACATTAGGCTTAAAATGTAAAAGTCATATTTCATAATGTATCTAAGTGACCTTAGCGTGTTGGCTCAAAAATAAGAAAACAAACAAAAGAAAAAGCAATTAAGCATATCATGAAGTAGAGTACTGATATTTCATTTTTTAATTAATTTCTACTTCATGCAATTGTTTGCCCGGAAAGCCCGCGATCTAGCCTTTACAGCTCAAAATTAACGGTCTCAGCGGTCTTCGGATTTTGAGATCGCGCAAGATCGTCAGCCTTCTGCTTAACCAGGTTTCCTATGTTGCAAGCAGCTGAAGCCATTCGAGATCGCCGGTCCGAGCGGTCTGGGCTTTTTTCTGTTTTTTACTATTTGTACCCCATTTCGCTGCCCCGGCTCTCCTGTACCCCGGGCAGCCCGTAGTTTTTTAGTTCTGCCCGTTTGGGCAGTCCCCTCGTCTATAAATAGAGGGGTAGGGGTACCTGAAAAGGGACTTTTGGGCTCCGAGGCTCCAGCTTACAACCTGTGTAAGCGGTCTCATTTTTTAGTGATCGCTGTCCTGTGATCGTTTTTCTTCTCTTCAGCCTTCCCAATCTTAGTAACCTGAGCTTCGCAGTCCTCTCCTTTTTCCCCCTAAGTGTGAATTTTGGAGGTACCATTTTTGGCACCAACAGAACGAACACGCGACCTTCAGATTCGAAGTGTCAGGTGAAGTTCTTGGACTTTCAAGATGGCTGAGCGTCGCAGAGGTCGTCCTGTGCGGTCTCCTAGCGGTCTTCCGTCCGATCTTAATTACTTAGAAGCGCTGGAGCGTCGCTTCGAGCTCCGTGTGGAGCAAGCTCTTCGCGAGGCCGCTCGAGCTCGGCAGGACGCCGCCTCCGTCCAGCAGGAGATCGCGCGATCTCAGCAGGAGGCCGCCCGAGACCGCCAAGAAGCTGTTCGAATTCAGCAGGAGTCCGCAAAGCAAATTGAGGCCATGAATCAGGTTCTGGCCGCGATTTCTCAGAGAATTCTTCCGCCTCCGCAAGTCACCACCCCTGATCGCATGGCGAGCGGTCATCCACGCGATCACCCCAGTCTCCAGCCTGCGGCTCCTCAGCGATCTCAGCATGAGGAGTTCGCTGCTCGTCGTCATACCTTCCAAGCTGCAGCCCAGGGACCTCCGTCCCAAACTCTGAATTTCGAAGAGGAGTTTGCTTACCCCCAAGCTCCTCCTGCTTCTTGTCTTGCTCCTCCCGGCCCTTCTCAATTCGGGGAGCCTTCTCCTTTTACCGACGAGATTCGTCGAGACCCAATTCCCCATGGGTTTAGGGAGCCACGTATTCCCATTTTTTTAGGAGAAAGCGATCCGATGTCTCATCTACAGGCCTTCGAGTCTGCTGTGGCTCTTAGGACCATCTCAGATGGGGTGAGATGTAAATTGATGGTCACCACCTTTGATGGGGCAGCTAGGGAATGGTTCTACAAGCTCCCCAATCAGTCCATCCCGAATTTTGCCGTTCTTAGGGAAGAGCTTTTACTGAGGTTTGCTACCGCGAAGAAGAGGAAGAGTGGTCCTGCGACCCTCTTCAAGATCCAGCAAGGGGGCAACGAGACTGTTGCTCATTTTGTTGATCGTTTCCAGAAAGAGATTCTAGGGATCCGGGATATGGATCCTGAGCTCTATATGGTAGCTCTGATCAGCGGCCTGCAGGAGGGCCCTCTGAAGTTCGAAGTCACCACCAAGGAGCCTAGCTCCTATCAAGAGCTAATTAGCGTAGCTAATCGTTTCATAGAAGGGGAAATCAACAACCCGAACTATGTAAACAATCTGACCAACAGAGGAGTCCAAAAAGGTTCTGCAGGATTCTATCCGGCTCCGTCTTCTTCGAAGCCTCGGCAGGATCTTCCGCCTCCGGCTCCGAGAGGTAAAGGTTATCGCAACCACCATTCAAACCGAGGTAACCCATCTTCTTTCCCTCTTCAAAGTTCATTTTTTCAAAATCCCGTCGCTTCTGCTCCGCAAGCTACTCCAGTCCACCAGATTCAATATGCCCAACCTCCCCTTCTGCCCATCCCGTCTCTTTACAATGAATCCCAAGAGTCTTTCACAGACTTTGGGGTTCCAATGAGTGAGGTGCTTCAGACTGTTCAGAAGCAACCTTTTTTCAGAAGACCGGCTCCGTTAAACTCAGACCCGAAAACGAGAAATCCGGCCCTCTACTGTGAATATCATAGGGAAAGAGGCCACTTGACAGAAAACTGTAGAGCCCTCCGTTTGTTCCTAGAGAAGCTTCTGAAGGAGGGGAAAATTTCTGACGTTATTCAGAAAAGTGATCCTGCCAAAGCCTCAATTTCTAAAGCTAAGGAAGTGGCAGAGGTTCATTGGGAATGCGAGGAGGTAGATGACGTTGGCCATCTGGGCAACATCGGCTTTCCAAGTGAATGCATTGATGCTGATGATGAAGGTGCCTTGGGCAAACTTTTTTGCATCCATGGGGGAGCAGGCCCCGAGTCTTCAAGGAAAGCAAGTCTGAAGAGAGTTTATCAATCAGAGGTCGCAACTACCTCTTCAGCCCCGATCCGAGGGACGGTCACATTTGGAGATGAAGATCTTCCTCAGACCGCAAATCCTTTCGATGACGCAGTTGTTATCAAAGCTGTGATAGAGAATTACACAGTAGAGAAAATCCTAATAGACACAGGGAGTTCAGTTAATGTGCTCTTCAAACCGGCTTTTGAGGCATTGAAGACAGGCAAACCCCTCCTATCAACTGAAGGACCTCTTTACGGTTTCTCAGGAGAGAAGAAGGAAGTTGAAGGACTCGTTACTCTTTCTGTGATCTTGGGAGGAATAGTGAGGCTGGTGAAGTTCATAGTTGTTGATGCTCCTAGTAGCTACAACGCAATCTTTGGAAGACCCTTCCTAAATGCCTATCAAGCCATCGTCTCCACTTACCATCAAGCGGTGAAGTTCGCCTTGAATGGCAAACAACATCGAATCAGGAGCGACCCCAGAAAAGCTAGAGAATGTTATGTGAAGACAGTCAGCATGATCGTATCTTCTCCCCCTCAGGAAGTTATGATGACCGAGTCGCTTGAATTTCCCGAACAAATCCAAGCTGCGGAGGAAGCTGAAGAAGATACAAGAGGAGGAGCTCACTTGGAACCTGCCCAAGTGACTCAGGCAATCCCAATCAGCGAGGAAGATGGGAGCAAGTGTCTCTCCATCAACGCTGAATTATCTGAAGCTGACAAGGGTCAGCTCATCTCTTGCCTTCTTCAAAATCTAGATATCTTTGCCTGGTCGGCGGAGGACATGCCAGGAGTGGATCCTGATGTCGCTTGCCATCATCTCAACATCGATCCTAGCTTCGCTCCAATTCAGCAGAAAAAGAGATCCGCTGCCACCACTCTAGCTCAGCCTATCCGTGGAGAGGTGGAAAAACTCCTGAAGGCGAAGTTCATCCAACCAATTCAGTATCCTGCATGGGTTTCGAATGTTGTAATGGTTAAAAAGCCAGGGGGGAAATGGAGGATGTGTGTGGATTATACCAAACTTAATAAAGCTTGCCCGAAAGATTGCTACCCTCTGCCTCGAATAGATTCCTTAGTTGACTCGGCGGTTGGATACTCTTTTATGAGTTTTTTAGATGCGTTTTCTGGTTATCATCAAATTAAAATGCATAAGCCCGACATCCCTCATACCTCATTCATCACAGATGACGGTTGTTTCTGTTATGTAGTGATGCCTTTTGGGTTGAAAAATGCTGGAGCAACTTATCAAAAGATGATGGATACGGTTTTTAAAAATCAAAAAGGAAGAAACCTTGAAGTCTACGTTGACGATCTTTTGATAAAAAGCAAATCATTTTCCTCTCATCTCAGCGATTTAACCGAAACGTTTTCAACCCTTAGAAATTTTAACATGAGGTTAAATCCTTTAAAATGTGTGTTTGGAGCTAGTAAAGGAAAATTTCTTGGTCATCTTCTCACCCCGGGAGGGCTAGAACCAAATCCAGACAAAGTAAAAGCCATTCTAGAGATGCCGCCTCCCAAATCTTCTAAAGAGGTTCAGCAGCTAGGAGGGAGAATGGCAGGTTTGAGTCGCTTCATTTCTCGATCGGGAGACAAAAGCGCACCTTTCTTTAAGACTCTTCGGGGAGGAGGAAGATTTGAATGGACAAAGGAGTGTGATGATGCCTTCAATCAACTTAAGAAACAATTGACTTCAACCCCTTTGCTCCAAAGCCCGCGAGAGGGAGAACCCCTTTTTCTCTATATGGGAGTTGGATCTGATGCCATAAGCTCTGTTTTAGTCCGTGAAGAGAAAAAGAAGCAGTTTCCGGTTTATTATGTAAGTCGAATTTTAAAAAGTGCGGAAACTCGCTATCCCATCCTTGAAAAGCTGGCCTTAATGCTCGTAACCTCAGCAAGAAGGTTAAGACCATATTTTCAAGCTCACCCAATTCAAATTGTCACTGATCTTCCGTTGAAGAGTGTCCTAGAGAAACCAGAGCATTCAGGAAGGTTAGCCAAATGGGCGATAGAACTCAGTGAGTTTGAAATTTCCTATATTCCAAGGGTAGCAATCAAAGCCCAAGTCTTAGCAGATTTCATAGCAGACACTAAAGAACTTGAGTTGGAAAGAGGAAGCAAAGCACCTCTCGCATGGACAATTTTTGTAGATGGCGCTTCAGGAAGAAATTCTTCAGGAGCTGGAGTTATCTTGATCAACCCGAATGGAGTGAGGTTGGATCAGGCGTTAAAATTCTTTTTCAAAGTAACGAATAACCAAGCTGAATATGAGGCTTTGTTAGCCGGACTCAGATTTGCCAGAGAATTAGGAATCGATGATGTCAGGGTACTAACAGATTCCTTAGTAATGGCTTCTCAAGTAAATGGAACTTTTGAAACTAGAGATAGCATTTTGAAGCAATATCTAACTTTGGTAAAAGCTGAGGTTGGAAAGTTTAAAAGCTTTACTATTGAGCATATCCCAAGAGGAGAAAATACGGATGCAGACGAATTAGCAAAGTTTGGTCTTCTCTCAGGTGGAACAACCTCGGAATTGTTTCGTCCGGCAATAGAAGAAGGAGAGATCATGGAGATAGATCAGCATCCGTCCTGGATGGATCCTTTTATTCTTTTTCTTTCAACTGGGAAACTCCATTCTACGGTAAAAGATAAGAAAAGATTTAAACAAAAAGCGGCTAACTATTACCTCGTTGCAGGAGTACTTTACAGGAGAACTTTCCTTTCCCCATTGGCACGATGCGTTTCGGAAGAGGAGGTTCCAATAATCCTTCAAGAGGTTCATACAGGAGAGTGCGGCAGTCACTCAGGAGCAAGAACCTTGGAGAAGAGAATTCTAAGACAGGGTTATTTTTGGCCTCAAATGAGAAAAGATGCGGAGAAATTTGCCCGGAAATGTGTCAAATGCCAAAAGTTTGCTCCACTCCAAAATCAGCCTGCTCAGCAGCTCAAATCAATAGCAACCCCGTGGCCATTTGCGGTTTGGGGAATGGATTTGATCGGGCCTTTTCCTATGGCAAGTGGTCAACGTCGATATATTATAGTCATGATCGACTATTTCAGTAAGTGGATAGAAGCAAAGGCATTGGCCAAAATTACTACCCAAGTTGTGAAGAATTTCATTTGGGGAGAAGTAATATGTCGGCATGGAATTCCAATGGCAATCATTACTGATAATGGCTCTCAATTTAATAATTCAACTCTCATCAGTTTCTGTGATCAAATTGGAATCGAGCTACGCTTCGCCTCTGTACATCATCCTAGAAGCAACGGGCAAGTAGAGGCTGCTAATAAACTTATTATAAATCTGTTGAAGAAAAAAGTAGAAAATCTTAAAGGTAATTGGGCGGAACAGCTACCTTCGGTCTTATGGGCCTTGAGAACAACTCCAAGTTCTGCTACCGGAGAGACTCCTTTCAAATTATCACATGGATCTGAAGCCCTTATTCCAGTAGAGTTTGAGGTGAAAAGTCCGAGGGTGTTGTTAGCACAACAGAATCAAATTGATTGGATGGAAGAGAATGATGAAGAGTTGAAATGCAACCTCGACTTAATCGAAGAATTAAGAGATATGGCAACTATTCGACAAGAAGAGGTAAAAAGGAGAATGGCCAAGCTATTTAATAAAAACGTAAGAACCAAGGAATTCGTTGCTGGAGATTTGGTCTTGAAGAAAGTAGATGCTGCGGCAAGAACTGGTTCAGTTGGGAAGCTTAATCCTAACTGGGCAGGGCCATTCATAATAAAGAGGGTACTCAAAAACGGTGCCTACCACCTCCAAAATCATGAAGGCGAGGAATTGCCTCATTCCTGGAGTGGAGATGATCTCAAACTCTTCTTTTCTTAAAAAGTTCGTATTCATGTTTTCTCACTCTTCTCACCTTTTCTTTCTCTTTTAAGTCATAAAGTCATGGCCAGAATGATCATGGCACGAATGGTTAAGCCGCAAGATAAAATATGAGACATCGACGGATCTTACTTCTTTCCCCTCGGCTTGGAAGTTTGACGCGTAATTCTGCCAGGACCACAGATGTCGGGGAGATTTCGAATCTGTGTAGCAGTGGCTCGCCAAGCTCGAGCGGTGAAGGTTTAGGATACCGGGTCCTAGCTGGCATCTGGCACACCTTGGCAAGGAGGGGTGGCTGGCTCAGCTCTGTCATGCATTGAAAAGGACATTGTTACGATCTTAATGATCTTCGGGGAAAGCAATGTCGGTATAAGCCTCAGCGGCATGACCACACCTGCCCTATCGATCATTCTGATCCGTAACTCTCGAGTGTTCTATAAGAATGATTGAGGAAAGCAAAAAATTCAATAATCCATCAGGGAAAGCAATGTCGGTATAGCCTCAGCGGCATAACCACACCTGCCCTGAGAATTATTTTCTCCCTTTTCTCCTTTCTTTTTCAAAAAGACTCCATTCTATTTCCCAAGTACTGGACTCGGGCGGTCAGAACTTTTGAGACCGCATTTTCTCCTTTACCTTCAGAAGGTGTTCTATATTAAATAGATTAATCTCTTCCAGGATTGATATAAAGGTGATCGCCAACATTGAATCTGTCGAAGGGAGTTAAAATCGGTCTCAATTTGTTAAGATCGTAAGATAAATCTTCATCTAAGGCTTGTGGAATTTTATCCAGGTATCTCTTATCTGAATCGGTTCAAGATTGTCAGAAGATCGTAAAAGTCCAGACTATTATCAGTTCTCAGCGGTCTAGACATTTTGAGGTCACTGGGTCTTCATCTGTAAAGGGTGATCAGAAGTTGATAAATGAAATTGGTTTTTTAGCTCTCAGCGGTCTGAATGTAATGTGATCGTTGAAATGAAAATCCATGAATTTTTCCTTGTTTCAAGAAATAACCTTTGACTACTAAGGGATCGTCAGACGGATTTACTGGAAGGTTTTTTGAGCACGGATCATTTTCGTGGTTTCCTTATATTTCGATCTGTGTAATACGAGGCCGCATACTTTCCTCTCTTCAAGGGGTGATCGACATTTTTTATGGTTCACTTGATATTCTCCAAGATCTGAATAAAAGTGATCGCCAGTATCAGTTTTTTATGATCGCTAGGCGAGACTTTTTCTAAAAAGCTGGATTTTCAGAAATGATTGTTGTTAGATCGGCTGCACTTTTTTCAGGATTAGGCAGAAGTGACCGTCAGGCAAGGCTTTTTTTTTCAAAAAAGATTGAAATCATTATTCAGAAATCTGGTAAATTATCTTGATAGCAATCGATCTAATTATATTAAGATCGCGACCTAAAATATTCTTATTCAAAGATTGCATGAGGCTGCTCATGATCCTTCAATTCTTAACGCTTGATGGTCGGGTCCTTTTCTCAAAATGGCGGTCTGAGTATTGCTCAGATCATCGCAATGACATTCATAGAAATTTCTCTTTATAGATTGTCCGATTATTCGAGATCGCAGAATTATCCTTTTTCATATGCGGTCTTGGATATCAGATTTCTAATCTTCATAAATTATAAGACGCCGAAACCTAAAGCATTGAGATCGAATACTAAATCTCTTACGCTGTGATCGCATGTGACAGAAGTTGTGATCGATCTGCATAAATGATAAAGCAAAAACCAATACAGAAGAATCATTCACGAACAAAATATTTTTCCATTTATCTCAAAAATTATAACATCAGGCGCGATCATTGACCGGCAATTACATCATATTCTATTTTTTCTGCTTCTTTTTTCGTGGAGACCGCTCCTCTGAAGAAGAAGTTGAACTCTCCGAGGACTCACTTTCACTAGCAGTCTCCCTCGATCCAGAATCTGAGGCCGCTGCTGAGCTCATTTCCTCGCCAAGAAAAACACTTCCACTAGGGGAAGCGTGATCGTCTTGACTGTCGACGATCTCGACAGATTCATCTTCAATGGACTCGGAAACCTTCGTTCCTTTAGCCTTTTTCTTTTCTGCCTCCTCGATCATTTCAGCGATCTCAGGGAAGAGATCGGCAAAGGTCGCATCCCGGAAATCAGCAGTAAGACCATCCTTCTCACGAAGAATGGCAAGTGTTTTGTTCGACGCATCCCTGACATGAGTATACAGGGATCTGAGATAGTCGGGATTATGAATATCATACGCGGTCTTCTTGAAATTCTGTAAAAAGCGGTGTATCAGATCAAAGCAGTCAAGGTAAGTATTTAAAGATCGCATTTCTTTTTTACTTACATCAAAGCGATCTTGCAGACGCTCTGCGTGCTGCAAAGATGCGCGAAGAGATCGCCCCATGTGGTGGTTCAGAACCGTGCTTCGGGCGGTCACCTGGGCGCATACGTCGGGGAGATCGTCGGTTCTGATCCTCAATGCTTCATTGGCATTCTTTCTTCCATAAAGGGCAGAGGTGACCGCGAAAGCATGATTTGAAAACCTCCCTCCCCAAAAAGGGAGATCGGTTGACACCTTCAGAGACTTTCCGGTCTCGCCCCATCTCAGCAGAGACTTTCCTTTGATGTCCTTTACTTTCTTTCCAAAACCCAATAAGGGAAATGGCCCCTCCTCCAGATCGCCCTCCTCGGCGATCTCTTTCTCTTTTCTTTGGCGATCTTGTTTCAGACGCCTTTCACGCTGGGTAAGAACCTCCCCACTCGGCGTCACCGGGTCGACCTTCGGGATCACAAATCCAGCTGCAAGAGGAAAACAAGTAAGTTTCCAAACCCTATTAGAGTGACCGCTGGGGATCATAAGAAATTATAGCTTACTTTCTTCCGGCAAGACCGCAGCAACATCGGGCCAGATCGCCAGGTAATGATTCAGGTCGAATCGTTTTCCTGCCAGCCATTCCAAGACGGCAAGTTCTTCCTCCGAGACAAATTTTTCCTTTCTAAATATTTTCTCTGCTCGAGGAGAGGGACGGCTTGCGAGACCGCCAAGGTCGCCTTCAAAGATTAGATATCTCTCGTTCCAGAGAGGGATTTTATTTGGAAGATTTAAAACTTTTATCCCATTGCAGCTGAGATATAACAAACCTTTGAACTCTTCTTTATTCTGACCTTCTTTTAAAACCTTGACAGAGAATGTGCCTCGGAAAATTGACATCGTGAATTTTAGTTTCACCGATCTCAAATAATTAATAAAAACACTCATCAGACCGACCGAGTTCGGCGGGATCTGGGCGAGAACAAGACCGTAATAATTCATCACTTCTATCATTTCCCAAGGGATAGGAATCTGGAGACCATAAGCAAAGTGGTCGATCGGGATGACATGCTTATCCTCGTCTCCAGAATTCAAGTCTTCCTCTTCAAATGGGATTCTGATCGTAATCTCGTCATCGATCTCATACCTTTCGATGAAGGAAAGGTATTCGGTCTCAGAGATTTGATCGCATTTGTGATCGGAGCTCAAGAAGACCTCAGCAGCTTTGGAGCGCGCGGACACCATTTTATAAGATCGCAGGGGGTCAGTAAATCAAAGAACTCAAGAAGAATAAAATAATGATCCGAAGAAGCAGCTATTTATAGATGAAAGAAGATGATTGTGTAATGATTGTACTTCTTGAGATCGCTCTGCGGATAGATCAGACCGCTAAAAGCTGTATAGACGCACACAAGATTCTCCTCAGATAGATCGCATAATCCCTAGTCTTGTAGGAGTCACCAAACGGCTCGCATATAGATCGTAATAAACATAATCCACAGTACACTAATAAAATTGCATTTATAAAAGCCAGACCGAAAAATGACTACCATAAACCCACAGCAAAGTTAAATATATTTTACAGACCAGAAACCAAATGAACAATGTTTTTAAAGAAACCGCTACAAGAAAGGAAAAAGGTCTGCGGTCTTATCGCTTCTGATCTTTCTTCCTTCCGACGAATGCCGCCACATCCTGCATCTCGTTGACCGCAGTCCACGCAGAAGCCAGGCTGTGGTTGGCAACCATGGCAGCCCTATGGATTTTAGACATTTCACGGTCTACTTGTTCCATAGGGATTACCACGATCTCCGCCGATCTCTGTTCCGCGAGGCCGCTGGAAGTGCCCGCCTTCATCGACATTCGAGGTCCCCCCCGAAGAGTGGCGATCTCAACAGCAAGTGCAGCGGCTTTCCCTCTGTAATAATCGGCATCCCTTTCAGCTTTTCGAAGTTTTTCTTCGAATTCGCCTCGTGCCTGCTTTTCTTTAGCTTCAAAGTTCGCGGTCTGAATGCGGAGGCGGTCTTCTAGCATCCTCTTGCGATCTCGCATGACCCTCATGTCGTCAAGCATCGGCTTGAGGAGATCAGCGAACTCTGGAGGAATTGAAACTTTCCTTGGTATCTCACCTTCTTCAGGAGCTGAGCTCGTATTTTCATCTGCAAATCAGAGAGAAAAGACGGTCAAAAGTAATCAGCATCTACTATCAAGAAATAAGGATTTCACGTGAAGTACTTGACAGTGTAGAAAGACCGCGGTCAAGTAAGTTCTTTTCAGCATCTTTTGAGATCGCAGCACCGGCGGTCAACAAAAGACGGTCAGATCCCCTCAGGCATTCTAAATTGATTTTTTCTAATTGTCTTTTTTGCGACCGCTCGCCTTCTTTTCTTCTTCTTTTTAATTCAGCATTATTAACAAGAATGTCATCAGTTTCAAAAATGACAATCTCAGGTCGTTTTCCAGGAGGCGCAGGGCGGAAAGCAAGTTTGGGAAGTGAACCAATCGGTCTCGCGACCATCTTCGCCTTACCGGCATTAATAAAATCTAACACAGCTGCGCGGTCTGCCGCCTCCACCTCCGGCTCTTTTTCCGCCTCTAATAAAGCATAGCCGAGATCATTAGACGTGGCGATCTCATTTTTCTCTTTTCCGACCAAGACCGCCTTTCCAGCGATTCTCTTTTTCTCTTTCTTTTTCTCCTTATCCTTCTTCCCAGCAGCGAAAGCTTCTTTCCCTCTTTTCTCCGCGGTCATAGCAATTATTTCTTTTTCTTTTCTCTCCCTTTCTGCTTTGGCGATCTCCTCCTGCTTTCTTTTCTCTCTCTCCAAACCCTCAGTGATCGCCGCAAGCCTAGCGACCTCGTCCTCTTTTGCTTTTCTTTCTTCCTCTTTTCTCCTCTCTTCTACCTCTTTCTTCTTCTCCTCTTCTTTTCTTTGTTCTTCAGCGGCTTCTTCCTCGGCGATCACTCTAAGTCGTTCGACTTCAAAAGGATCCATTGACTGTAATTTTAAATTTTTACATGGTAACTTGCAATTATCACTAAGTAAAAGTAAAGTTAAGAGTAGTAATTCGGTCACTTACATTCACAACAGGATTGTTGTCTGAAAGATAATCTTGAAGAGAAATATCTTCGGCGGTCATTTCCTGACCGACAGTTGCTTTCGATCTCTTGACGATCTCCTCCTTCTCCGCGGTTTTCTCCAGATCGGCGATCCGGTTTCTAAGTTTTTCAGCTGAAAGACTTTGCTGTTGTAAAGCAGCCTTGATCGACTCTGTAGAGGCGGTCTTGCCAGAAGGTCCTGCTGGTTGGCTCGTCACTACCGGGGGTATCTCAGTGGAAGCCTTTGTGATCGTCAGATCGACAATGTCATCCGGAGCGGAATTTCTTTTTCTCTTTGAACCCTTAGCAGGTTTTTCCTTGCCAGAATCCGCGGTCTTCTTCGAAATAATTTTCTTTGCTTTTGATGCAGACCTCGGAGATTGTCGAGATTGCGCTGATAGCTTCATCATGTCCAAAGCATCCATTCTGGAAAAGTTTTTCTTTGCGCGATCTCAATAAATGATGATCGGTCAAGGCTCTGATTTTTCTCTATATCTTGAAAACTGGAGATCTGAGGTGGTATTTATAGCTCAAGCCGCATTTATGACAGTCGCGGTCTCGGCGGTCAAAATTTACATTTTCGAAGTTCAAGCGTAACTTAAAAATGTGCGGGGATTATGTTTGCCCGGAAAGCCCGCGATCTAGCCTTTACAGCTCAAAATTAACGGTCTCAGCGGTCTTCGGATTTTGAGATCGCGCAAGATCGTCAGCCTTCTGCTTAACCAGGTTTCCTATGTTGCAAGCAGCTGAAGCCATTCGAGATCGCCGGTCCGAGCGGTCTGGGCTTTTTTCTGTTTTTTACTATTTGTACCCCATTTCGCTGCCCCGGCTCTCCTGTACCCCGGGCAGCCCGTAGTTTTTTAGTTCTGCCCGTTTGGGCAGTCCCCTCGTCTATAAATAGAGGGGTAGGGGTACCTGAAAAGGGACTTTTGGGCTCCGAGGCTCCAGCTTACAACCTGTGTAAGCGGTCTCATTTTTTAGTGATCGCTGTCCTGTGATCGTTTTTCTTCTCTTCAGCCTTCCCAATCTTAGTAACCTGAGCTTCGCAGTCCTCTCCTTTTTCCCCCTAAGTGTGAATTTTGGAGGTACCATTTTTGGCACCAACAGCAATATAATGATTCCTAGTGAATGAGAGACTTAGGTATCCAATGGGGACCAAGTGTGATGGTTCCTTTGGGTACCCAAATACATCATGTAGGCTTTTGGAGAGATAGTGATGAATGAGCCTTTACAAGTGGAGTTAGTGTTTCGTTTTTAATTTTGGGCCTCCATTCATACTTTGGCTGTTTATCTTTTAAATTCATATTATGATTATTTGACATCTTTTTGGAATGATAGATATTTGAAAAATAATTCATTTGGGATTTATGTTTATTCAAATTATTTTTCAAAATACATTGATGTTGATAATCATAATGAATTTTATTATATTGATTCATTGAGAGTTTATAAGAGTGATGGTCTTTCTTAAGAATTGAATGTTGAAAAGTGGGTTACAATATGTTTTAAATGATTGGTTCTTATTTTAATGATTTTCATTTTCATTCTTTCTTATAGACGTAATCTTATAATATGAAGTTAAGCTTTTAGACTTTTGATAATTTGATAAACTAGAAATAAAAGATATTTTATTATATGAAAAGTTTTGAATAAACATTTTTAATGATTCTAATTTATCCTTTAAATTATCATTTTCTTTTAACAATTTTTCATTATGCTATTTTGAAGTTAAAAGACCTTTTTCCAAAAACTTGAGTTCTTCTTTAAATGTATTATAATCAAAACAAGGTTTAGCATTTTCAATTAAAGAGCATAAACAAGAATTTGAAACATCAATATAAGATTCTACTTTAGTGTTTGCTTTTAAAGTTTTATTTCTAAACGTAATTTGGAATTAGCATGTTTCAACTTTAAAATTTTACGTTTAGCAAATTTAAGCACACGAAATGTAGAAATAGAATTAGTTACTAAAAGAGAAGATTTAGATTTTCTTACCTTGCTATAGTTTCCGTCTTCTCTTTTGCTTGATGTTTTGCCATCAACTGAGTCCAATATTGTGACGTTGTCTTCTTCATTTTCCTCTTTCAAACAAGAGTGTCCATCATCCTTTCCGCTTGATGAGCATTCTATGGATCCATCCTTTGTGTAGCTTTCTTGAATATTTGCATAGGCTTGCATATTCTCCGGTTCTTGTGAATGTTCCGTACCTGTAGAAGGAGAATCATAAGTTCTTTCAAGAAAACTCCAAATTTCATATGCGGTAGGTAAAGTATAAATAAGATTGAAAATATTTTGGTCTAACGCACAAAATATACTATTCATAGATTTTGCATTTAAAAAAATTTTGTTTCTAGTTAGTACGCTAGATGGCTTTTTAATAGTAATATTCCAAACTTTTTCATCAAAGGCCTTAAGAAAATTTTTCATTAATATTTTCCACCCTTTAAAATTTTTGCCCTTAAATAAAGGTGGTGATAATACCTTTTCATTTATATTAAAATTTTCCCCACTAGTAGAAGCGAGATCATGATCAAGAGACGCCATTATTCCTGGTTGTTAAGCAGATTTGGAATAACCTGGCTCTGATACCAATTGTTTGATCTTGTGGCGCCCTTAGAGGGTGGGTGAATAAGGGCCTTTTTAAATTACGATTTTTACTTAAGAATTTTTAAAACAAATTTTACTTTTCTAAAAAAAATTACTTATATAAATTTCAAACCAATGTAATTTATAAATTAATTCAAACACAAATTTCTAAGTTAAAGATTAAGCAACCATATTTGCAATTAAAGAAAAAGTCATAATTTTATAATCATGAAATTCACATACAAATAAAATGATCTTAACAATGCTTAAGATCAAGGCACAAATATGATAATAAAACTTTTACAATTTTTGTTTACCAATCCTTCTCCCAAGGATCGAAAAGCTATCATTTGTCTCTCCCTAGACCAGGCACAAGCCTATCCTCTAGATCTTCCCAAGATCTAGACGTAGCACACAAGGCCACGATTTCCTGCCAAGCCACGCAAGGACTTGGACGCTCCGCACAAGGAAGCGATTTTCCCCTAAGCCACGCAAGGACTTAGACGCTCCGCACAAGGAAGCGATTTTCCCTACCAATACAAAGTAAAATGTATATAAATGAAAATACAAGATAAAATAAGAACTCCCTAGAAATTCAGATCTCTGAAAGGAAGGTTGAAGCCTCGAGATGATCGTTGATGTAGAAGCGCGTCCGATCTCGTCTTCAATTTCAAACCTTCTCAGCATAAATGGGAGTTCATGAGGTTCTGGAGCTCTCTGGATGGAATGCACTCAGGAAGGAACTTAGAATCTTTACAGCTTAGAATGCACGAACACAAGGAGTCAATTTATAGAAATTCGTTGTCGCCTGGGCGACATCAGTTGTCGGAAATTTTCGACAGCGCTAAACTGCCGCTGGTAGTGCTGTCGTGTGGGTAGTTGCGGTAACTTCCGAGCTGTCGCCTGGGCGACATTGACTGTCGGAAAATTCCTACAGCGCCAAACTGTCGTTCGTCGTGCTGTCGTGTGGGAAGTTGCTGTAACTTCTCTGCTGTCGCTTGGGCGACATTGACTGTCGCCTGGGAGGTATCTCGTCTTCATTTTTGCCGTCCAAAACTTCTCCAGACTGTAGATTGAGTCGTTCTCATCTCCGAAATGGCGTGGCACGTTCCGTAACTCTTCCTGGATTGAAAGTTATGGCCATTTTAAGATCAGCTCACAAAACTCATCCTTTTGCTTTTTCTAATGTGTACACACTCTTGGATCATGCCCATGAACGATGACTTGTCTCATCATTGAACCTGTACAACCTGGACACTATACACACATAAAAGACTAGATCAAATACATCATGGTATTTGTTATTCTCAAACCAAGAGATGCGGAAAGCAAGCTCCAATAGCGCTGGCGTTAGCGATAGCGCTGGCGGTTGCACTGCTCCTTTCAAGAGTTTGCTCCAAGTTGCTTTCTACCTGTGGAGTATTGCACCTATAGTTCCTGCACACTATAAACACACTACAAGCAATATCAAATACAATATGTGATTTGTTATTCTCAAACAAAGGCATGTGACACACATGTCCAACAATCTCCCCCTTTTGATAATAACAAATCCTCTAAGCAAGAAATCAACAATAGTGTTTATAGATAAGATAAGCAAGATAAAAATGCAACTATAGTAAATGATATGCATGATAATGTGCATACTCCCCTATCTTAATGCTCCCCCTACATAAATGTAATTTATGTGTTACTCCCCCTAAACAATAGATTACATGAAATATTCTCCCCTTAATCTTCTATATAGATTTCTTCAATTAATCTCCCCCTTTTGGTATTATCAAAAGAAGGTGGGGTGAGGGTAGTAAGGAGGCATTTCTTAGAAATGATAAAGCATGATCGAGCTTTTGTAATATATGAAATGATAAAGAGTTTAAGAATTGTATATAAGAGATTTCAAATAATAAGAATAAGAGTTGTAAGCAAGCGGAAGACTATAGAAAACATCTTTGTGTAAGCATGAAGATCATAAATATAAATATGAGTTTAAGTTCAAAATGTAAAGATGTTGTAACCTTTTAGAAATCTCAAAGTTTTTCATAAAGATACCAAGTATGAAATGATCATATCAAAGAGAGATTATACTGCAATGTTACTTAATTTTAAGTTCAAGAGATACCAAAACATTGTAGAGGTCATGCTAGGTTATCTAGTGCATTTTTTATTTAAAGAGTAGTAAAGATAAAGTTTTAGAATCCAACACTCATGAGAAGAAGTGTTATGAAAGATAATGATGTGCACATAAGTGTATTTTGGGCAATGTTAACAATTGATTTAAATCACCAAAATACAAGACATATGTAAAGTAAAATGCACAATAAAACACAAGTAAATTACTTTCACACACTTTTAATGCACATAATTTTTAACAAAGTGGTGTAATAACCAAGGTTTGCACAAGAAACTTTACTATTCTTTCCAAGGTGCTCAACCTCACAATGCTTATGAAGACTTATGAGGAGGTTCAAGTAGTGCTTGGTGGAGTTATATTTGTCTACATATATAATTTTTTGTTCACATTTGTGAGACAACATTCTCCAAATACACTTGTTTTCCAAACCAAAAATTTTAACTTAACCACTTTTCTAACTGTCATAAGTGCAATTCAAATGTAGTGTATGCAATAAACTTATGCAAGTTTTAATTCATTGTACAAATACAATACACAAGCAAGCATTTTTAGATTTAGACACACATGTTGATTACCATAATAAGTGAGTGAAATGTATCATTATCAATCATAAAACATTTACTCATACTTAGAGGCATGCTAAGCTTGGTTCTACACATTTTTCAATATAATTGATGCACTTTAAATAGATATATCAAAGCATGTTTAGCAAAACAATGTTCATAGTAATTTGAAAGAATATGTTTTAACATTGTTAATAATTCTAAATAATAGAATTCATACATGCTTGATATTGGCAATAAAGATCATACAGTTTTTTTGTTTTGAAATTTTTTTTTTTAATACAAAAAATCACACAAACATGTTTTTGTATTTTTGAATTTTGAATTTTTGTAGTTGATTTTTCATAATTCAAATAAAACAAAAATAAAATAGACAGTAACACAAAAATAAATTTGCTCAAAGAAACTAACATATTTTTGTTGAATTTTAGAAATTTTAAAAATCATAAAAATCACACACCCACGCTAGCGCCGGCGCTAGCGCTAGTTCTGGAAACAGTACACGATTTTTCAAGAATTTTAAATTTTTTATTTTTGATATTGGTTAGGGGTCTTAAGAGTAGTCTTATGCAGAAGTTTTGTAATTATCAGAGATGTCTTGATTACTCAAATTGCATAAAACATTAGCGTTTTATATGTTTTTCATCGTCAGATGTCTAAGACTCCTAATTCCAACCTTAACATTTGAAACCTTGCATCGGGAAGAGGTTTAGTGAAAATATCAGCAAGTTGAGAGTCCGTGCCAATGAAACTAATCCTTACATTTTCCTTTTTAATGTGATCCCTTATGAAATGATGACGCACATCTATATGTTTGGATCTAGATTGGTGTACCGGATTATTTGTAAGATCAATGGCACTCTTGTTGTCACATTTTAATTCAATAAGTTTTGGATGAAAACCAAAGTCCTCTAAAGTTTGGCTCATCCATAGAGCATGTGCACAACAACTCCCTAATGCAATATATTCGGCCTCCGTGGTGGAGAGTGCAACCGAATTTTGTTTCCTACTAGACCACGCAACTAATGAAGGTCCTAGAAAATGACAAGTACTAATAGTGCTTTTTCTATCAAGTGAACAACCGGCATAATCCGAATAGGAATAGCCATGCAATGTAAATGAATCATTATGCGGGTACCATAATCCAAATCTAGATGACCCAATGAGATATCTAAAAATTTGTTTCACCGCTATTAAATGAGATTCTTTTGGATTCGCTTGAAATCTAGCACATAAGCATACGGAAAACATAATATCGGGTCTAGTTGCACTAAGATAAAGTAGAGATCCTATCATACCTCTATATAAAGTTTGATCTATAGAAACTCCTGATTCATCTTTTCCTAATTTTAGTGATGCACTCATTGGTGTAGAAGCATGTTTAAGGTTTTCAAATCCAAAACGTTTAAGCATATCATGGACATATTTAGTTTGACATTCAAAGATACCATCAATTCTTTGTAATATTTGAAAACCAAGGAAATAAGAAAGTTCTCCTACAAGACTCATTTCAAACTCATTTTTCATCACTAAAATAACTTCTTTACACATCTCTTCATTAGTAGATCCAAAAATAATATCATCAACATATATTTGTAAAATAATTATATCATCATTATTGTGCTTAATGAAGAGAGTATTATCCGCACTTCCCATAATATAACCGTGTTTTAATAAAAATGATGTAAGTTTTTCATACCATGTACGGGGTGCTTGTTTTAAACCATAAAGCGCTTTTTCTAGTTTATAAACATGATTTGGAAATTTTTCATTAATAAAACTGGGGGGTTGTTCAACATAAACTTCTTCTTTTACAAACCCGTTTAGAAAAGCACTTTTCACATCCATTTGAAATAGTTTTATTCTTTTAAAGCTTGCAAATGCTAGAAAATTCTTATAGACTCCAATCTAGCAACGGGTGCAAAAGATTCATCAAAATCTATCCACTCGATTTGAGAATATCCTTGTGCTACTAAGCTTGCTTTATTTCTAGATATTCTAGACTCACCATCTAATTTATTTTTGAAAATCCATTTTACACCTACAACTGGGTGATTAGATGGTCTTTCTACTAATTTCCAAACATTATGTCGCTCAAATTGTTCTAACTCTTCATTCATAGCCAAAAACCAAAATTCATCATTTAAAGCGGTTGTAACATTTTTTGGTTCAATTTCGAAAACAAAGCAAATATTTGAATAAGATTCATGAAGAGAAGAGCGAGTTCTTACCCCGATGGATGGTTCACCAATTATCAATTCTTGTGGATGATCCTTTGTGAATTTTAAGACGTTTGGAGGTACATATTCATCTTTCTTGGCCTCCTCTTCTTCTTCTTTGGAAGGTTCTTCATCACCATGCTTCAAAGGAGGTAATAGATCATCCTCTTTACCTGCGGAAAGTCTTTCTATACAAGGAACAAGCTCATCAAATTTAACATTAATTGACTCTTCAACTTTTCTAGTTCTTTTATTAAAAACTCTATAAGCTTTACTAGTTGAAGAGTATCCAAGAAATGTTCCTTCATCACATTTTTCATCAAACTTTCCCAAGCTATCTTTTGTATTTAAGATAAAGCATTTACAACCAAAAACTTTGAAGTAAGACACATTATGCTTCTTTTGAAAATAGAGTTCATATGGTGTGAGATTTAAAGATGGGCGAAGCATGATTCTATTTATAACATAACATGATGTGTTTACGGCTTCGACCCAAAAGGACTTAGGTAATTTATATTCACATAGCATAGTGCGTGCAAGCTCTTGAAGTGTCATATTCTTTCTTTCTACAACACCATTTTGTTGTGGTGTGCGTGGTGCGCACTACAAGATATAGTCTCTACGATGACGTTTTTTTTGCGACATTTTTGAAAGCGTCGCTGTTAGTTTTATATTTAGCGACGATTTTTTTTATAAACGTCGTTAATGCAAAAAAATAGCATTTGCTACGTTTTTTAGGGAAAATGTCACCATGCTTGTTTAGCTCTTGTGACGATTATTTTTAAAACGTCACTAAAGTAATATTTTTATTGTGACGTTTTTGAAAACGTCGTCGTTAGTTTACATTTAGCGACATTTTTTTTAAAAAGTCGCCAATATAAAAAATTAGCATTAGCCACGCTTTCCATGAAAATACGTCAGCATACATGTTTATCTTTCGTGACGATTTTTTTAAAAAACGTCATCAAAACACATGATATTCTGTCAAAATTTGTTATCAAACATTTCAGAAGATCTTTTGTTAAAAGGGATATGAGTGATATAGTTATCATTTATCAAATGATTGAACATGAATCATGTCATGTACTTAGTGAGCATGATGCATGAAATACGTACATGAAGTATGTATACGATGCGCATTATGCATGTTTAAGTTGATATATATCAGCCTTATCTATATGTACACACCCATAACCATACACTTGGTTATGTGCGTACTCCAATGATATGGGTAGTTTGCTATGCACACATGCCCCCATGCACAATCATGCGCTTGGGGCTATACGCACCCCATGATGGCCGGATATTTTGCTATGCGCACATACCTAGCTATATGCATGCACATACCCATGCATGCATGCATGTACGATGGGGTATTTCGCCATGCGCTATAACCATATGCTTGGCTATGCACACCCCCATGATGGGGGTATTTAAGTGCTATGAGCACCACCCATAACGTACTACGCTTGGCTATGGGCACCGTACCCTCATGATGGGTGTGTTTTGCTATGCGCATACCTATAATCATACACTTGGCTATGTGCATCGCCATGATAGGGTATTTTGCTATGAGCAAACCCATCACCATACACCTGACTATCCGCACTCCAATGGTCGGGAGACGGCGCTGCGCGCGACAGACGGTGAGCGCGGCGTAATCAAAACATACGATCTTCTGTTAAAATTCTAATAATGATATTTTTGATGGTAGTGAAGTTATATTGATCATGATAGCGACGATCTCAATCGTAAGCCTTATACGAGTAATTAAATATATATAATTTGAATATGTTCACCGTGGATATTATATATGTCTCCACAACCGTACATATAACTGTTAGGGTCGGCATACAAGCATCTTCACACGGCCTACGCCCGTTCTCGATGCTCTCGGGCGGCATTCGGCCGCATTAATGCAAGCTTCACGGCGCTGGGGTGCGAGCGACGAGGTATTCGTGATGTTCACGGGCAAAGCTTGTGCAATCGAGAGCAGTGAAGATGGTCGCAGCACGGGCTTTATGCAAGCGAAGCACGCAATGATGCGACTGAATGTCGTCCGAGAGCATCGAGCACGGGCGTAGCCCGTATGAAAATGCTCGTGTGTGTCTATATATCTTCTTTATCTTTATTATAGAGCGATGTTAAACGCAGGCCAGTTTTGGCTATATGCAGGCCACAATTTTTTTAAAAAGCGCGATGTTAAACGCAGGCCAGTTTTAGCTATATGCAGGCCATAGTTTTTAAAAAAAAATATCATTTTTCCTTTTAAAACTTCAGGAAAAATGATTAGAGTAGTTTAATCTTATGTGTTTTTTCCTTCCATGCAACGTGTCCCCAGGGAGTTTATTCGTTTGTCCGAGTCCGATGTGCTTTTAAATTACAACTGGCCTAAAGCGATGGCGACGGCGGCGATGGCGATGATCGCGACTTCGTTGGCGATGTCGGAGATGGCGGCGATGTCGGCGATGGCGGCGATGGCGGCGATGTCGGCGATGGCGGCGATGGCGACGTCGTCGGCGAGGGCGGCGATGGCGGCGTCCGCGATGTCGTCGGCGATGGCGGCGATGGCGACGATCGCGACGTCGGCGTCGTCGTCGGCGATGGCGGCGATCGCGACATCGTCGGCGATGGCGCGATGGCGTCGTCGTCGGCGACGTCGACGATGGAGGCGACGTCGGCGATGGCGGCGACGTCGGCGATGGCGGCGATCTCTCTCTCTGTCTCCTCGCATGCATATATCCGCACGCATATACTTATTTTATGAATGCACACATATACCTATTTTATGAATGCTATTTTGCTTAGTGATTTATTTAGGAAAATATTAATTTAATTTTTGAATATAGTATGTAAATATGAAATTTGGCCTACATGAAATATTTTTTGGCCTGCATATATCCGTGGCCTGCATATAGCCAAAATCGGCCTGCATTTAACATTGCTCTTATTATATAAGGGAAGACCAAAGGTTTCATGGTGAAACATTTTTCTCCCCAAAATACCCTCTAAACAATCTCGCTTCTCTCCAAAATTTTGGTTTTCTGGTCATTATACATTCCTGTCAAAAACGTGTTCTCGCAGAGCTCCATCATTATGGCCCCTGCAAAGCATTCTATGCACGTCAAACCCTCCTCACTTCTGCCCGCCGAAAGCAACAGCTCCTCAAACCCTCCTCGAGAGAGCCATCGTGCTTCGAGATGCCGACGGAGAACAATGAGCGGGTGTTTCTCGCTGGGAAGAATAATATATTGAGCGAGATGGAGGACGCGGCGAAGGAGCTGGCATTTGGGGTGTCGGCAAAGGTGGCGGATGAGGTGCTGAGCGGGCAGAAGGCGGAGGTGTTCTTGCCTGGACCGGAGGAGTGGAGGGAGGAGAGGGGACAGTGGCGTCAGCACAGTGATATGTCGTTGGAATACTCTGTTCTGGAGGTAGCTGCGGGGTTTTGAGGAGAAGTCGTGGTGGTGCGCGGCGTAGGCTGAATGGAGGTAAATGTATGTAGGAAGATAAATAAATGACTGTATGGGGTTGGGGGAGACTAGCTAGCTAGTAACGACCTTGCAATATGGTTTACTCTATTTTTTTTCTATGTATGTGGAATATTATGATGAAGGAGAATAAAGTTGCAGCCTTTTCTTGCCCTCTCTTGGTTTGATTTGGAAATCAGTTGTACCTAATCGAGCTCGGTATTTGATTAATCATGTAAAGATCAGAGACATTTTTGGTGGAGTTCTGCGGTTTGGTAGAGTCCGCGACTTCTTAATTTGCTCCAACCACCTTTGCTCTGCTGCACATTTTCCTCTCTCGTGTAATTAAAAGCCATGGTGGCGATGGAGGAACAGCACCTCTGAACCTTCTTGAGAGGGAAGCCTCCTGCACGTCTCCTCGATAGGGTATCCCTTTCGACAGGCATCCTCGATCAGCTTCCTTGACAAATATCCCTCCTCCAGATCTCCTCCTCCGCCCTTTCTAGCTGTTGCAGCTGTGATTCTGACCCATCGATTCCAGGTGCTTGAGGTGTTCTCACAGAGCTTCCTTCAGTTTGGAAGCATTCTTGAGGTGTTCTAAAGGTTTTGTCTCCTAATGGTTTTGTCTTCCCTTGATCTATGGATTTCGGGAGTTATAGTATTGGGATTTGTCCAGAACTCCTCTATATTCTCATTTTTCTGACTTAATATCCTTAACAATTTTGAGGTTATAATTATCTATGGGTTATTTTTGTTTGGTTCTGTTGAGTTTTATGGCTGAACTTTTGTTAAAATTTATTACCAAAGTTACCTATCAAGCAACGTCTTATTTTCGGCCATTACAGTAGAAGGCTTCGGGATGACGCCAAAACCTTCATCCATTGACGTTCAATCAAGATGGTCAATTTTCAAAAGTTGGGAAGGTTTTTCCATCATTCGTATGTAATTCGTTTGATTCAGGTATCCTCCTACATTTTCTATTCTTTTGAACTCCTTTTGATCATTTTTTGGTTATTTTCAGTTACTTTTGATTAGAACTTGCATTCTCGAAGTTTGACAGCAAGATAATTATAGCTCTTTTAAATTTCGTCAAGTTTCTCATGTATTTTCTCTATTTGAGTTCCTTTTCCCCCTATTTTTTGGGCTGTTCATAATTCTTTTATTGCAACACTCAACCTCTGGTATAAACCAAAGTTTTTTGATCCTTTGATGATGATAGGCCTCTGCTTCCAAAAAATAATGTTTAAATTTTTCTCTTCATTTGTTCTAAAGAATTCCATTGTAATTTTCACCACAAAGTATTTGATAGAGTTCTCGCGGGGAAAACATTTTTTTTCTTGTTTGGAGCCTCTTTACTTAATGATTCTATTAGTGTGTCTAAATTAGACAAATTCTATTATGTTTATCTTAAGTTGATCCCTTCGAAAAGATTCCATGCTCATCTGCTTAACAAGTACTTGATTGGAAGATCCGGTTTATGTACTCCTCAAATATGTTATATCTTTAATTGTGCTTCTAAGGCTGTTTGGTTTTTTCAGCTTCAGATTATTGTGTCTTCTTTCAGTTTGATGTAGTGTGTGCACAATCATTTGGCAAACTGGATATGTAGTGTGTATGGCGATTATGATTTTTTTTTTACTTTCATTTGGGATTGAAATATGATTGCTTACTTTGTTCTGATATTAAACTGTGTAAGCTTTTGTTTCTGAGATTATTGTTAATTTCTGTAAATTTAGTTACTGGTTAGTTAACATTGTACGAGATCTGTTACTCTTCCATTACTTAGGTTCAAGTGAATGATATTATAATCTCCTTGGTGCTGAGATACTACAATACAAGTAATGCTTTTAACATATTTTTTGCATTTCGGATGCAGGTAGTAGCTTGATTTTCATGCTAATGGATATTATCTAAAGAAGAGTGGAGAAGACATCAGTTGACTATCAAATGTGTACAAGAATGAGCATTTGTAGATTTTTTTTTCTTTGTAGATACTTTTTATTCATGTATTTAGTTTAATTAGAGATGGAAATACTATTAGTCTGTATTGAGGGGTTTGGGAAATCTCCCACCCTTTTTTTTCTATTAATAAAATAATGAATATTAAACACACTTCTCTTTGATATTGAGCATTTTATTTATTTTTATTTTTGAATGTCAAAAATTGAATTAAAATAAAAAGTAAATGTTTAATAGAGTTTTGATTAGTATTTAGATTATTTGAGAAGTATTATCACAATTTTTTTTTTTCATTTTTTTTAAATATATTACTTTGCAACATTTTTTGGAAAAAAATGTTGCTGTATAGTTTTGCCTTTGGTGACGTTGGCTAAGAAGCGTTGTGGTAGGATGAACATCTTTCATGACGTTTTTGGAAAAGTGTCATGATAGAACAACTACTTATCATGACGTTTTTTTAGAAAAATATCACGGTAGAACAATTGCCAATCATGACGTTTTTGGAAAAAAATGTCGCGGTAGAGTAACTGACAATCACGACGTTTTTTTTAAATCGTCGCAAAGAGCTACGGCGACACGCGCAATCACGATGATTTTGTGATGTTTTAATAAACGTCACGAAAACTATCGCGATGCTTAAAAATCGTCACTAATGACATAAAAAAATGTCACCGTATACCAATTTTGTTGTAGTGGCGGAGAACTCATGTTTTATGCCTAACATATCACAATAAGAAGTAAATTTTTCATTTTCAAATTCTCCTCCATGATCCGAGCGAATGCATTTAATTTTTAAATCACTTTCATTTTGAATACGAGTACATAATTTTGAAAATTCACAAAACGCTTCGGATTTGGATGAGAGAAATATTGTCCAACAATATCTAGAAAAATCATCTATTAAAACATATGTATACAATCTACCACCAAGACTTGCGGTGCTAATGGGACCAAAGAGATCCATACGAATTAATTGCAAAGGTCTTGTAGTAGAAATAACATTTTTACTTTTGGAAGAGGATCTAGTAATTTTACCTTTTTGACATGGTGAACAAAGTGAAGGTAAATTTCCATTTAATCTAGGCAATCCTCTAATTAAATCTCTTTTGGCAAGTTTTACAATAAGCTTTGTGCTAGCATGTCCTAGCCTTCTATGCCAAAGATCAAGTTCATCATTTTTGGTAATAAAACATTTAAAAGATGATTTTGAAAGATCATGAAATGAAACAATATAAACATTGTGTATTCTTGGTGCAGTTAGTAAAATATTGTTTGTAATAGGATTAGATATTTTGCATAGATTAGTAGAAGATTCAAATAAAACATCTAATCCTTTATCACATAATTGGCTAATTGAAATAAGATTATGTTTTAGCCCTTTTACATAAAGAACATTTGATATAGTGAAGGATTCGTTACCAACTGTACCAATTCTCATGATTCTTCCTTTTCCGTTGTCGCCAAAAGTCACAATCCCTCCCTTCTTCCTTTCTAGGCTAAGGAGCTTTGATTTATTGCCCGTCATATGCTTGGAGCATCCTGAATCCAAGTACCACACGTCTTCATTGTCCTTAGCCTTCCTGCACATCTAGAAAGAAGATGAGAGTAAAGATCTGGATACCCAAGTGGAACCACCCATAGAGTAAGTGGAAGCCTTAGGTACCCAAACTTGCTTTAAAGTATTTCGTTTTATTTTCCTGCAAGAACTAGATGTGTGACCTAACCTATAACAGTTTGCACACAAAATAAATGGGGTTGATGCCCTTTTCTGGTATATTTTCTTGCTGGAAAAATTTTGATTTGCAGAAGGAAAGCATTTTGAAAAAGAAATTTCAGGTTTCTGGTATGAGGTGCTAGCGCCGGCGTTAGTGGCTAGCGCCGGGCGGTATCCCTCTCCTCGATATCCGAGCCCAAACTTTCCAGAACCATGGCACTGGTTCCCTAGAATCATTTCCAGTGATTTTTGGTTTATTCCAAATTTTTTAATGGCCATGGTGAGATCATGAACTTGTGCTTTAAGTGAAGAATTTTCTTTCACAAGCATGACACACCTATTTTCAAAACCTTTTTTATTATTTTTGATTTGCAAAAGAGAGGCTTCTAATTTCCTTTCTAATTCCCCCTTCTCTTTTGTAAGAGTTTTGGCATGAGAGAGGGCTTTAGAAAGTGACTCTTCAATGTCTTTTGCCAATTTTGTGGAGTGATCACATTCTTGGCAAGAAACCTTTCACTTTTCTAGAATAATTACCTTTTTGGAAAGCTTTTGATTTTCTTTAATAAGAGATTCATTTTCACGATTTAATAAAATACTATCTTTCATATTTTTATCAAAAGCTTTGCACGTTTCAAGAAATTCATTAAATAATTCATCATAAGTGGGAGGAATTACCTCAGTGTCACTAGGAACACTGGTGTCGTCATCGTCGTTTTCATGTCCCGTGAGGCACATGTTTGCTTCCTCATCTTCGCTTGATGAAGACCCACTTGATTCTTCGGAGGAGGAGGAGGAAGAGTCATCCCATGTTCTAGCTTTTAGTACTTTCTTCCTCTCCTTCCCTTTGTGCCGTTTTTCTTTCTTTTCCTTCAAGAACTTTGGGCATTGGCTCCTTATGTGCCCCGTCTTCCTACAATGAAAGCACTCAGGTGGAGGTCTTTCTTCTTCATCGTCGCTCTCCTTTTCCTTCTTTGAGGACGACCCTTTCCATCTTCCATATTTTTGGATAAATTTCTGGAAAGTGTTTCCCCTTTCCAGATTTCGCATGAACTTTCGGAAGTTCTTCACCAAAAGACTCTCTTCATCTCCATCCTCATCCTCTTGGCACTCCCTTTTTGATTTTAATGACAACGCGTTCTTCTTTGGCTCCGTGTTGTATTCATCAAATTGGATTTTGAGTTCTACCTCATGGGTTTTGAGATTCCCAATGAGGCTCTCAACTTGGAGTGTTCTTAAGTTGTGCGACTCCGAAATAGTCGTCACCTTCGGGTTGAATTTTGGAGGAAGAGAACGAAGGATCTTACGGACCAAGTCGCCATTTGAGAAGGTCTTTCCAAGAGCTTTTGAGGCATTGACGATCTTGGTGAAGCGCGTGTACATACCATCAACATCTTCGCTTTCATCCATTCGGAATTTTTCATATTCCGACTCCAATTGGTAAAGCTTGGAATCTTTAACCTGCGATGTACCTTCATGAGTAACTTCCAAATGATTCAAAATTTCATAAGCAGTAGTACAAGCAGAAATTCTATTAAATTCATTTATATCAAATGCACAAATAAAATAAAGTTTTGAAAATAATTAAAAGAAGAGAAACATTTAATCGAGAATCCTTCTTAAGTAAAATACTTCGTAAATCTAGAATTCATAAGAAATGGATTTAGACAAACTTAACCGTGGAGGTTCCCAAAATATGGTAGAGCCTCTCTCGAGAGAACTACCACCTAACCTTAGGTTGATCGATTAAGACCCGTCGGCCAGTCGAAACCCATAAGCTTGCTTTATGCGGTGAGCCCCACTATTAGATTTGACTCCAATCCGGAAGATTTGTGTCACCCTCTCTCGAGGAATGCATACAACTCTTTTTATCTATAGGTGATCTCCTTGTTTGCATGGATCTCTCGATCAATAGCATACGGATCTTAGATCGAGAAACATATTCGCGACATATGAATTCGAAGCAATTAAATTTAAAGATAAATCTTAGTTTTCCAAAACTAAACTATGAAAAAGTAATTACAAAATAAAACTACTTAAGAATTCATCCGATCAAATGTAATAAAATTAGCTACACATGATTGAAGAAAAAGAACTTTTTATAACCATGAAAATAGAAGTACAAGTACGAGTAAAGTAAATCTAAGCTATGAATTGGAATTGCAAGGCATAAAATAAATTTCATAAATAAAATTACACTAATGAAATGCAGAAAAACTACTCTAAAATTGACCCAATCGAAGCAAGGAATGGATCCCTTGATAATGGCAGCAACATGGAATTTATAAGGAGAAAATTCAGAAGTCACGACCCTAGGTCACGCCCGTGACCTAGGGCGTGTAAGGTGCAGAATGTGCGTCTTGAAAGCCCGGGAACGTTGGAGAAAAACCGCCAAAATCCATCTATTTGGAGTACACGCCCCCTGGTCACGCTGGTGACTATGGGCGTGTATGCTGAAACTGCCTACGGCGGAAAACTGCTTCATTGAATGTTCCCCGGGGTGAGACACGCCCGTGACCTAGAGGTCACGCCCCTAGTTTACGCCCGTGACCTAGGGCGTGTACAGAGAAAAACTTCCAAAATTACGCTGGGAAGCATTCGGGAGAAAATTTTAATTTTCCTCAGTACCTGCCCATGTTCACGCCCATGTCACGCCCGTGACGTGAGGGCGTGTACTTGAGAAAATTCTCCATATTCGTAGATAATCTTGTGCTCTTCCCGAAATGTGGTGGCACATCCCGTAACTCTTCCTGGATTGAAAGTTATGATCATTTGAAATTCTGCAACCAGCATAGTTGTATTCATTGTTTTTGGAGAGTACACGACCTTGGGTCACACCCATGACTTGATTAGAATAACATTCCTCGCTAGAATGATTTGCACCACAAAAATAACAAATAAGTTGATGCTTTCGTGCGGCCTCCAAAAGGTTTACCTTATGTTGAAGCTCGGCAACTTTTGCGGCCAACTGAGATATCATTATATTTTTTTGGAAAAATAAACTTAACAACCTTTACTTAATAGAAAGGAATTTAAAAAAAAAAAGAGAAAAGGGGGCGGAGAAAGAGAATGATAAAAGTAATAAAATTTATGCTTTCAAAATATCAACAAAAATTCCTCGGCAATGGCGCTAAAAACTTCATAGAGATTTTATATAGTTTTAAAAATAATTCCAACTAACATCCCGATGTAGGCAAGTGTACCTATCGAAAATATAGTATAGGAAGGATGTCGTATTTTCCCGATGCCTGTTGAGTAATCTTACTCACGTAAATTAATATTATTTTATCGGAAATAAAATAGAGTTTTGAAAATAATTAAAAGAAGAGAAACATTTGATCGAGAATCCTTCTTAAGTAAAATACTTCGTAAATCTAGAATTCATAAGAAATGGATTTAGACAAACTTGACCGTGGAGGTTCCCAAAATATGGTAGAGCCTCTCTCGAGAGAACTACCACCTAACCATAGGTTGATCGATTAAGACTCGTCGGCCAATCGAAACCCATAAACTTGTTTTATGCGGTGAGCCCCACTATTGGATTTGACTCCAATCCAAAAGATTTGTGTCACCCTCTCTCGAGGAATGCATACAACTCTTTTTATCTTTGGGTGATCTCCTCGTTTGCATGGATCTCTTGATCACTAGCATACGGATCTTAGATCGAGAAACATATTCGTGACATATGAATTCGAATCAATTAAATTCAAAGATAAATCCTAGTTTTCCAAAACTAAACTATGAAAAAGTGATTACAAAATAAAACTACTTAAGAATTCATCAGATCAAATGTAACAAAATTAACTACTCATGATTGAAGAAAAGAACATTTTATAACCATGAAAAGAGAAGTACAAGTGCGAGTAAAGTAAATCTAAGTTATGAATTGGAAGTGCAAATCATAAAATAAATTTCATAAATAAAATTACACTAATGAAATGCAGAAAAACAACTCTAAAATTGACCCAATAGAAGCAAGGACTGGATCCCTTGATAATGGCAGCAGCATGGAATTAATAAGGAGAAAATTCAGAAGTCACTCCCCTAGGTCACGCCCGTGACCTAGGGCGTGTAAGGTGCGGAACGTGCGTCTTGAAAACCCGGGAACGTTGGGGGAAAAACCGCCAAAATACATCAAGTTGGAGTACACGCCCCCTGGTCACGCCCGTGACTATGGGCGTGTAAGCTGAAACTGCCTGCGGTGGAAAACTGCTTCATTGAATGTTCCGTGGGGTGAGACACGCCCGTGACCTGGAGGTCACGCCCCTAGGTCATGCCCGTGACCTAGAGCGTGTACAGAGAAAAACTTCTAAAATTACACTGGGAAGCATTCGGGAGAAAATTGTAATTTTCCTCAATACACGCCCATGTTCACGCCAATGTCACGCCCATGACATTAGGGCGTGTACTTGGGAAAATTCTCCAGATTTGTAGATAATCTTGGCACGTCCCGTAACTCTTCCTAGATTTAAAGTTATGATCATTTGAAATTCTGCAACCAGCATAGTCTTATTCATTGTTTTTAGAGAGTACACGACCTTGGGTCACACCCATGACTTGATTAGAATAATATTCCTCGCTAGAATGATTTGCACCACAAAAATAACAAATAATTTGACGCTTTCATGCGGCCTCCAAAAGGTTTACCTTATGTTGAAGCTCGACAACTTTTGCGGCGAGAAAATTGTAATTTTCCTCAATACACGCCCGTGTTCACGCCCATGTCACGCCCATGACATTAGGGCGTGTACTTGGGAAAATTCTCCAGATTTGTAGATAATCTTGGCACGTCTCGTAACTCTTCCTAGATTGAAAGTTATGATCATTTGAAATTCTGCAACCAGCATAGTCTTATTCATTGTTTTTAGAGAGTACACGACCTTGGGTCACACCCATGACTTGATTAGAATAGCATTCCTCGCTAGAATGATTTGCACCACAAAAATAACAAATAATTTGACGCTTTCGTGCGGCCTCCAAAAGGTTTACCTTATGTTGAAGCTCGACAACTTTTGCGGCCAACTGAGATATCATTATATTTTTTTGGAAAAATAAACTTAACAACCGTTACTTAATAGAAAGGAATTTAAAAAAAAAAAGAGAAATGGGGGCGGAGAAAGAGAATGATAAAAGTAATAAAATTTACGCTTTCAAAATATCTACAAAAATTCCTCGGCAACGGCGCCAAAAACTTGATAGAGATTTTATATAGTTTTAAAAATAATTCCAACTAACATCCTGATGTAGGCAAGTGTACCTATCGAAAATATAGTATAGAAGGATGTCGTATTTGCCAAATGCCTGTTGAGTAATCTTACTCGCGTAAATTAATATTATTTTATCGGAAATAAAATAGAGTTTTGAAAATAATTAAAAGAAGAGAAACATTTGATCGAGAATCCTTCTTAAGTAAAATACTTCGTAAATCTAGAATTCATAAGAAATGGATTTAGACAAACTTGACCGTGGAGGTTCCCAAAATATGGTACAGCCTCTCTCGAGAGAACTACCACCTAACCATAGGTTGATCGATTAAGACCCGTCGGCCAGTCAAAACTCATAAGCTTCCTTTATGCGGTGAGCCCCACTATTGGATTTGACTCCAATCCGAAAGATTTGTGTCACCCTCTCTCGAGGAATGCATACAACTCTTTTTATCTTTGGGTGATCTACTCGTTTGCATGGATCTCTCGATCACTAGCATACGGATCTTAGATCGAGAAACATATTCGCGACATATGAATTCAAATCAATTAAATTCAAAGATAAATCCTAGTTTTCCAAAACTAAACTATGAAAAAGTGATTACAAAATAAAACTACTTAAGAATTCATCAGATCAAATGTAATAAAATTAACTACTCATGATTGAAGAAAAAGAACATTTTATAACCATGAAAAGAGAAGTACAAGTGCGAGTAAAGTAAATCTAAGCTATGAATTGGAATTGCAAAGCATAAAATAAATTTCATAAATAAAATTACACTAATGAAATGCAGAAAAACTACTCTAAAATTGACCCAATCGAAGCAAGGACTGGATCCCTTGATAATGGCAGCAGCAAGGAATTTATAAGGAGAAAATTCAGAAGTCACGCCCCTAGGTCACGCCCGTGACCTAGGGCATGTAAGGTGCGTAACGTGCGTCTTGAAAGCCCGGGAATGTTGGGGGAAAAAACGCCAAAATACATCAAGTTGGAGTACACGCCCCCTGGTCAGGCCCGTGACTATGGGTGTGTAAGCTGAAACTGCCTGCGGTGGAAAACTGCTTCATTGAATGTTCCCTGGGGTGAGACACGCCCGTGACCTGGAGGTCACGCCCCTAGGTCACGCCCGTGACCTAGGGCGTGTACAGAGAAAAACTTCCAAAATTACGCTGGGAAGCATTCGGGAGAAAATTTTAATTTTCCTCAGTACACGCCCGTGTTCATGCCCATGTCACGCCCATGACATGAGTGCGTGTACTTGGGAAAATTTTCCAGATTTGTAGATAATCTCGTGCTCGTCCCGAAATGTTGTGCCACGTCTCGTAACTCTTCCTGGATTGAAAGTTATGATCATTTGAAATTCTGCAACCAGCATATGCTTATTCATTGTTTTTGGAGAGTACACGACATTGGCTCACACCCATGACTTGATTAGAATAACATTCCTCGCTAGAATGATTTGCACCACAAAAATAACAAATAAGTTGGCGCTTTCGTGCGGCCTCCAAAAAGTTTACCTTATGTTGAAGCTCGGCAACTTTTGCGGCCAACTGAGATATCATTATATTTTTTTGGAAAAATAAACTTAACAACCGTTACTTAATAGAAAGGAATTTAAAAAAAAAAGAAATGGGGACGGAAAAAGAAAATGATAAAAGTAATAAAATTTACGCTTTCAAAATATCAACAAAAATTCCTCGGCAACGGCGCAAAAAACATGATAGAGATTTTATATAGTTTTAAAAATAATTCCAACTAACATCCCGATGTAGGCAAGTGTACCTATCAAAAATATAGTATAGGAAGGATGTCGTATTTGCCCGATGCCTGTTGAGTAATCTTACTCACGTAAATTAATATTATTTTATCGGAAATAAAATAAAGTTTTGAAAATAATTAAAAGAAGAGAAACATTTGATCGAGAATCCTTCTTAAGTAAAATACTTCGTAAATCTAGAATTCATAAGAAATGGATTTAGACAAACTTGACCGTGGAGGTTCCCAAAATATGGTAGAGCCTCTCTCGAGAGAACTACCACCTAACCTTAGGTTGATCGATTAAGACCCGTCGGCCAGTCGAAACCCATAAGCTTGCTTTATGTGGTGAGCCCCACTATTGGATTTGACTCCAATCCGAAAGATTTGTGTCACCCTCTCTCGAGGAATGCATACAACTCTTTTTATCTTTGGGTGATCTCCTCGTTTGCATGGATCTCTCGATCACTAGTATATGGATCTTAGATCGAGAAACAAATTCGCGACATATGAATTCGAATCAATTAAATTCAAAGATAAATCCTAATTTTCCAAAACTTAACTATGAAAAAGTGATTACAAAATAAAACTACTTAAGAATTCATCAGATCAAATGTAATAAAATTAACTACTCATGATTGAAGAAAAAGAACATTTTATAACCATGAAAAGAGAAGTACAAGTGCGAGTAAAGTAAATCTAAGCTATGAATTGGAATTGCAAATCATAAAATAAATTTCATAAATAAAATTACACTAATGAAATGCAGAAAAACTACTCTAAAATTAACTCAATCGAAGCAAGGACTGGATCCCTTGATAATGACAGCAGCAGGGAATTTATAAGGAGAAAATACAGAAGTCACGCCCCTAGGTCATGCCCGTGACCTAGGGCGTGTAAGGTGCGGAATGTGCGTCTTGAAAGACCGGGAACGTTGGGGGAAAAACCGCCAAAATACATCAAGTTGGAGTACACGCCCCCTGGTCACGCCCGTGACTATGGGCGTGTAAGCTGAAACTGCCTGTGGTGGAAAACTGCTTCATTGAATGTTCCCTGAGGTGAGACACGATCGTGACCTGGAGGTCACGCCCCTAGGTCACGCCCATGACATAGGGCGTGTACAGAGAAAAACTTCCAAAATTACACTGGGAAGCATTTGAGAGAAAATTGTAATTTTCCTCAATACACGCCCGTGTTCACGCCCATGTCACGCCCATGACATTAGGGCGTCTACTTAGGATAATTCTTTAGATTTGTATATAATCTTGTGCTCGTCCCGAAATGTGGTGACACGTCCCGTAACTCTTCCTGGATTGAAAGTTATGATCATTTGAAATTCTGCAACCAGCATAGTCTTATTCATTGTTTTTGGAGAGTGCACGACCTTGGGTCACACCCATGACTTGATTAGAATAACATTCCTCGCTAGAATGATTTGCACCACAAAAATAACAAATAAGTTGACACTTTCGTGCGGCCTCCAAAAGGTTTACCTTATGTTGAAGCTCGGCAACTTTTGCGGCCAACTGAGATATAATTATATTTTTTTGGAAAAATAAACTTAACAACCGTTACTTAATAGAAAGGAATTTAAAAAAAAAAGAGAAATGGGGGCGGAGAAAGAGAATGATAAAAGTAATAAAATTTACGCTTTCAAAATATCAACAAAAATTCCACGGCAACGGCGCCAAAAACTTGATAGAGATTTTATATAGTTTTAAAAATAATTCCAACTAACATCCCGATGTAGACAAGTGTACCTATCGAAAATATAGTATAGGAAAGATATCGTATTTGCCCGATGCCTGTTGAGTAATCTTACTCACGTAAATTAATATTATTTTATCGGAAATAAAGTAGAGTTTTGAAAATAATTAAAAAAAGAGAAACATTTGATCGAGAATCCTTCTTAAGTAAAATACTTCGTAAATCTAGAATTCATAAGAAATGGATTTAGACAAACTTGACCGTGGAGGTTCCCAAAATATGGTAGAGCCTCTCTCGAGAGAACTACCACCTAAACATTGGTTGATCGATTAAGACCCGTCGGTCAGTCGAAACTCATAAGCTTGCTTTATGCGGTGAGACCCACTATTGGATTTGACTCCAATCCGAAAGATTTGTGTCACCCTCTCTCGAGGAATGCATACAACTCTTTTTATCTTTGGGTGATCTCCTCGTTTGCATGGATCTCTCGATCACTAGCATACGGATCTTAGATCGAGAAACATATTCGCGACATATGAATTCGAATCAATTAAATTCAAAGATAAATCCTAGTTTTCCAAAACTAAAATATGAAAAAGTGATTACAAAATAAAACTACTTAAGAATTCATCAAATCAAATGTAATAAAATTAACTACTCATGATTAAAGAAAAAGAACATTTTATAACCATGAAAAGAGAAGTACAAGTGCGAGTAAAGTAAATCTAAGCTATGAATTGGAATTGCAAAGCATAAAATAAATTTCATAAATAAAATTACACTAATAAAATGCAGAAAAACTACTCTAAAATTGACCCAATCGAAGTAAGGACTGGATCCCTTGATAATGGCAGCAGCAGGGAATTTATAAAGAGAAAATTCAGAAGTCACGCCCCTAGGTCACGCCCGTGACCTAGGGCGTGTAAGGTGCGGAACGTGCGTCTTGAAAGCCCGGGAATGTTAGGGGGAAAAACCGCCAAAATACATCAAGTTGGAGTACACTCCCCCTGGTCAGGCCCGTGACTATGGGCGTGTAAGTTGAAACTGCCTGTGGTGGAAAACTGCTTCATTGAATGTTCCCTAGGGTGAGACACGCCCGTGACCTGGAGGTCACGCCCCTAGTTCACGCCCGTGACCTAGGACGTGTACAGAGAAAAACTTCCAAAATTACGCTGGGAAGCATTCGAGAGAAAATTTTAATTTTCCTCAATACACGCACGTGTTCACGCCCATGTCACGCCCATGACATTAGAGCGTCTACTTAGGATAATTCTTCAGATTTGTATATAATCTTGTGCTCGTCCCGAAATGTGGTGACACGTCCCGTAACTCTTCCTGGATTGAAAGTTATGATCATTTGAAATTCTGCAACCAGCATAGTCTTATTCATTGTTTTTGGAGAGTACACGACCTTGGGTCACACCCATGACTTGATTAGAATAACATTCCTCGCTAGAATGATTTGCGCCACAAAAATAACAAATAAGTTGACGCTTTCGTGCGGCCTCCAATAGGTTTACCTTATGTTGAAGCTCAGCAACTTTTGCGGCCAACTGAGATATCATTATATTTTTTTGGAAAAATAAACTTAACAACCGTTACTTAATAGAAAAGAATTTAAAAAAAAAGAGAAATGGGGGCGGAGAAAGAGAATGATAAAAATAATAAAATTTACGCTTTCAAAATATCAACAAAAATTCCTCGTCAACGGCGCCAAAAACTTGATAGAGATTTTATATAGTTTTAAAAATAATTCCAACTAACATACCGATGTAGGCAAGTGTACCTATCGAAAATATAGTATAGGAAGGATGTCGTATTTTCCCGATGCCTGTTGAGTAATCTTACTCACGTAAATTAATATTATTTTATCGGAAATAAAATAGAGTTTTAAAAATAATTAAAAGAAATGAAACATTTGATCGAGAATCCTTCTTAAGTAAAATACTTCGTAAATCTAGAATTCATAAGAAATGGATTTAGACAAACTTGACCGTGGAGGTTCCCAAAATATGGTAGAGCCTCTCTCGAGAGAACTACCACCTAACCTAAGGTTGATCGATTAAGACCCGTCGGCCAGTCGAAACCCATAAGCTTGCTTTATGCGGTGAGCCCCACTATTGGATTTGACTACAATCCGAAAGATTTTTGTCACCCTCTCTCAAGGAATGCATACAGCTCTTTTTATCTTTGGGTGATCTCCTCGTTTGCATGGATCTCTCGATCACTATCATACGGATCTTAGATCGAGAAACATATTCGCGACATATTAATTCGAATCAATTAAATTCAAAGATAAATCCTAGTTTTTCAAAACTAAACTATGAAAAAGTGATTACAAAATAAAACTACTTAATAATTCATCAGATCAAATGTAATAAAATTAACTACTCATGATTAAAGAAAAAGAACATTTTGTAACCATGAAAAGAGAAGTACAAGTGCGAGTAAAGTAAATCTAAGCTATGAATTGATATTGCAAATCATAAAATAAATTTCAAAAATGAAATTACACTAATGAAATGCAGAAAAACTACTCTAAAATTGACCTAATCGAAGCAAGGACTGGATCCCATGATAATGGCAGCAGCAGGGAATTTATAAGGAGAAAATTCATAAGTCACGCCCCTAGCCCGTGACCTAGGGCGTGTAAGGTGCGGAATGTGCGTATTGAAAGCCCGGGAACGTTGGGGGAAAAACCGCCAAAATACATCAAGTTGGAGTACACGCCCCCTGGTCACGTCCGTGACTATGGGCGTGTAAGCTGAAACTGCCTGCGGTGGAAAACTGCTGCATTGAATGTTCCCTGGGGTGAGACACGCCCGTGACCTGGAGGTCACGCCCCTAGGTCACGCCCGAGACCTAGGGCGTGTACAGAGAAAAACATCCAAAATTACACTGGGAAGCATTCGGGAGAAAATTGTAATTTTCCTCAGTACGCGCCCGTGTTCACGCCCATGTCATGCCCATGACATTAGGGCGTGTACTTGGGAAATTCTCAAGATTCATAGATAATCTCGTGCTCGTCCCGAAATGTGGTGGCACGTCCCGTAACTCTTCCTGAATTGAAAGTTATGATCATTTGAAATTCTGCAACCAGCATAGGCTTATTCATTGTTTTTGGAGAGTACACGACCTTGGGTCACACCCATGACTTGATTAGAATAACATTTCTCGCTAGAATGATTTGCACCACAAAAATAACAAATAAGTTGGCGCTTTCGTGCGGCCTCCAAAAGGTTTACCTTATGTTGAAGCTCGCCAACTTTTGCGGCCAACTGAGATATCATTATATTTTTTTGGAAAAATAAAATTAACAACTGTTACTTAATAGAAAGGAATTTAAAAAAAATGGGGGTGGAGAAAGAGAATGATAAAAATAATAAAATTTACGCTTTCCAAATATCAACAAAAATTCCTCAGCAATAGCGACAATAACTTGATAGAGATTTTATATAGTTTTAAAAATAATTCTAACTAACATCCCGATGTAGGCAAGTGTACCTATCGAAAATATAGTATAGAAAGGATGTCGTATTTGCCTGATGCCTATTGAGTAATCTTACTCACGTAAATTAATATTATATTATCGGAAAGAAAATAGAGTTTTGAAAATAATTAAAAGAAGAGAAACATTTGATCGAGAATCCTTCTTAAGTAAAATACTTCGTAAATCTAGAATTCATAAGAAATGGATTTAGACAAACTTGACCGTGGAGGTTCCCAAAATATGGTAGAGCCTCTCTCGAGAGAACTACCACCTAACCTTAGGTTGATCGATTAAGACCCGTCGGCCAGTCGAAACCCATAAGCTTTCTTTATGCGGTGAGCCCCACTATTGGATTTCACTCCAATCCGGAAGATTTGTGTCACCCTCTCTCGAGGAATGCATACAACTCTTTTTATCTTTAGGTGATGTCCTCATTTGCATGGATCTCTCGATCACTAGCATACGGATCTTAGATCGAGAAACATATTCACGACATATGAATTCGAAGTAATTAAATTCAAAGATAAATCCTAGTTTTCCAAAACTAAACTATGAAAAAGAGATTACAAAATAAAACTACTTAAGAATTCATCCGATCAAATGTAATAAAATTAGCTACTCATGATTGAAGAAAAAGAACATTTTATACAAATTAAAAGAGAAGTACAAGTGCGAGTAAAGTAAATCTAAGCTATGAATTGTAATTGCAAAGCATAAAATAAATTTCATAAATAAAATTACACTAATAAAATGCAGAAAAACAACTCTAAAATTGACACAATCGAAGCAAGGACTGGATCCCTTGATAATGGCAGCAACAGGGAATTTATAAGGAGAAAATTCAGAAATCACGCCCCTAGGTCACGCCCGTGACCTAGGGCGTGTATGGTGCGGAACGTGCGTCTTGAAAGCCCGGGAACGTTGGGGGAAAAACCGCCAAAATCCATCAACTTGGAGTACACTCCCCCTGGTCATGCCCGTGACTAAGGGCGTGTAAGCTGAAACTGCCTGCGGCGGAAAACTGCTTCATTGAATATTCCCCGTGGTGAGACACGCCCGTGACCTGGAGGTCACGCCCCTAGGTCACGCCCGTGACCTAGGGCGTGTACAGAGAAAAACGTCCAAAATTACACTGGGAAGCATTCGTGAGAAAATTGTAATTTTCCTCAGTACACGCCTGTGTTCACGCCCATGTCATGCCCATGACATTAGGGCGTGTACTTGGGAAATTCTCAAGATTCGTAGATAATCTCGTGCTCGTCCCGCAATGTGGTGGCACGTCCCGTAACTCTTCTTGGATTGAAAGTTATGATCATTTTAAACCCTGCAACCAGCATAGTCTTATTCATTGTTTTTGGAGAGTACACGACCTTGGGTCATACCCATGACTTGATTAGAATAACATTCCTCGCTAGAATGATTTGCGCCACAAAAATAACAAATAAGTTGGCGCTTTCGTGCGGCCTCCAAAAGGTTTACCTTATGTTGAAGCTCGGCAACTTTTGCGGCCAACTGAGATATCATTATATTTTTTTGGAAAAAGAAAATTAACAACCGTTACTTAATGGAAAGGAATTTAAAAAAAAAAAAGAAATAGGGGCGGAGAAAGAGAATGATAAATGTAATAAAATTTACGCTTTCAAAATATTAACAAAATTCCTCGTCAACGACGCCAGAAACTTGATAGAGATTTTATATAGTTTTAAGAATAATTCCAACTAACATCCCGATGTAGGCAAGTGTACCTATCGAAAATATAGTATAGGAAGGATGTCGTATTTGCCCGATGCCTGTTGAGTAATCTTACTCACGTAAATTAATATTATTTTATCGGAAATAAAATAGAGTTTTGAAAATAATTAACAGAAGAGAAACATTTGATCGAGAATCCTTCTTAAGTAAAATATTAAGTTTCTGTTCTTAAGTAAAATATTAAGTTTTGAAAATAAGAAGGATTCTCGATCAAATGTTTCTCTTCTTTTAATTATTTTCAAAACTCTATTTTATTTCCGATAAAATAATATTAATTTACGTGAGTAAGATTACTCAACAGGCCTCGGGCAAATACGACATCCTTCCTATACTATATTTTCGATAGGTACACTTGCCTACATCGGGATGTTAGTTGGAATTATTTTTAAAACTATATAAAATCTCTATCAAGTTTTTGGCGCCGTTGCCGGGGAATTTTTGTTGATATTTTGAAAGAGTAAATTTTATTACTTTTATCATTCTCTTTCTCCGCCCCCATTTCTCTTTTTGTTTTTCTTAATTCCTTTCTATTAAGTAACGGTTGTTAATTTTTTTTTCCAAAAAAATATAATGATATCTCAGTTGGCCGCAAAAGTTGCCGAGCTTCAACATAAGGTAAACCTTTTGGAAGTCGCACGAAAGCGCTAACTTATTTGATATTTTTGTGGTGCAAATCATTCTAGCGAGAAATGTTATTCTAATCATGTCATGGGTCTGACCCAAAGTCGTGTACTCTCTAAAAACAATGAATAAGACTATGCTGGTTGCAGAATTTCAAATGATCATAACTTTCAATCCAGGAAGAGTTACGTGACGTGCCACCATATTCGGGACGAGCACAAAATTATCTACAAATCTGAAGAATTTTCCCAGGTACATGCTCTCATGTCACGGGCGTGACATGGGCGTGAACACTGGCGTGTACTGAGGAAAATTATAATTTTCTCTCGAATGCTTCCCAGTGTAATTTTGAAGTTTTTCTCTGTACACGCCCTAGGTCACGGGCGTGACCTAGTGGCTTGACCTCCAGGTCACGAGCGTATCTCACCCCGGGGAACATTCAATGAAGCAGTTTTCCGCCGCAAGCAGTTTCAGCTTACACGCCCATAGTCACGGGCGTGACCAGGGGGCGTTTACTCCAAATTGATGGATTTTGACGGTTTTTCCCCCAACGTTCCCGAGCTTTCAAGACGCACGTTCCGCACCTTACACACCCTAGGTCACGGGCGTGACCTAGGGGCGTGACTTCTGAATTTTCTCCTTATATATTCCCTGCTGCTGCCATTATCAAGGGATCCAGTCCTTGCTTCGATTGGGTCAATTTTAGAGTAGTTTTTCTGCATTTCATTAGTGTAATTTTATTTATGAAATTTATTTTATGCTTTGCAATTCCAATTCATAGCTTAGATTTACTTTACTCGCACGTGTACTTCTCTTTTCGTGGTTATAAAATGTTCTTTTTCTTCAATCATGAGTAGCTAATTTTATTACATTTAATCGGATGAATTCTTAAGTAGTTTTATTTTGTAATCTCTTTTTCATAGTTTAGTTTTGGAAAACTAGGATTTATCTTTGAATTTAATTGCTTCGAATTCATATGTCGCGAATATGTTTCTCGATCTAAGATCCATATGCTAGTGATCGAGAGATTCATGCAAACGAGGAGATCACCCAAAGATAAAAAGAGTTGTATGCATTCCTCGAAAGAGGGTGACACAAATCTTCCGGATTGGAGTCAAATCCAATAGTGGGGCTTACCGCATAAAACAAGCTTAGGGGTTTCGACTGGTTGATGGGTCTTAATCGATCAACCTAAGGTTAGGTGGTAGTTCTCTCGAGAGAGGCTCTACCATATTTTGGGAATCTCCACGGTCAAGTTTGTCTAAATCCATTTCTTATGAATTCTAGATTTACGAAGTATTTTATTTAAGAAGATTTCTCGATCAAATGTTTCTCTTCTTTTAATTATTTTCAAAACTCTATTTTATTTCCGATAAAATAATATTAATTTAAGTGAGTAAGATTACTCAACAGGCATCTGGCAAATACGACATCCTTCCTATACTATATTTTCGATAGGTACACTTGCCTACATCGGGATGTTAGTTGGAATTATTTTTAAAACTATATAAAATCTCTATCAAGTTTTTGGCGCCGTTGCCGAGGAATTTTTGTTGATATTTTGAAAGCGTAAATTTTATTACTTTTATCATTCTCTTTCTCCGCCCCCATTTCTCTTTTTTTAATTCCTTTTTATTAAGTAACGGTTGTTAATTTTCTTTTTCCAAAAAATATAATGATATCTCAGTTGACCGCATAAGTTACTGAGCTTCAACATAAGGTAAACCTTTTGGAGGCCGCACGAAAGCGCCAACTTATTTGTTATTTTTGTGGTGCAAATCATTCTAGCGAGGAATGTTATTCTAATCAAGTCATGGGTGTGACCCAAGGTCGTGTAGTCTCCAAAAACAATGAATAAGACTATGCTGGTTGCAGAATTTCAAATGATCATAACTTTCAATCCAGGAAGAGTTACGGGATGTGCCACTACATTTCAGGATGCGCACAAGATTATCTACAAATCTGGAGAATTTTCCCAAGTACACGCCCGCATGTCACGGGCGTGACATGGGCGTGAACACGGTCGTGTACTGAGGAAAATTACAATTTTCTCCCGAATGTTTCCCAGTGTAATTTGGGAAGTTTTTCTCTGTACACACCCTAGGTCACGGGCGTGACCTATAGGGGCGTGACCTCCAGGTCACGGGCGTGTCTCACCCCGGGGAGCATTCAATGAAGCAGTTTTCCGCCGCAGGCAGTTTCAGCTTACACGCCCATAGTCACGGGCGTGACCAGGGGGGCGCGTACTCCAAATTAATGGATTTTGGCGGGTTTTCCACCAACGTTCCCGGGCTTTCAAGACGCACGTTCCGCACCTTACACGCCCTAGGTCACGTGCCTGACCTAGGGGCGTGACTTCTGAATTTTCTCCTTATAAATTCCCTGCTGCTGCCATTATCAAGGGATCCAGTCCTTGCTTCGATTGGGTCAATTTTAGAGTAGTTTTTCTGCATTTCATTAGTGTAATTTTATTTATGAATTTTATTTTATGCTTTGCAATTCCAATTCATAGCTTAGATTTACTTTACTTGCACTTGTACTTCTCTTTTCATGGTTATAAAATGTTCTTTTTCTTCAATCATGGGTAGCTAATTTAATTACATTTGATCGGATGAATTCTTAAGTAGTTTTATTTTGTAATCTCTTTTTCATAGTTTAGTTTTGGAAAACTTGAATTTATCTTTGAATTTAATTGTTTCGAATTCATATGTCGCGAATATGTGTCTCGATCTAAGATCCGTATGCTAGTTATTGAAAGATCCATGCAAACGTGGAGATCACCCAAAAATAAAAAGAGTTGTATGTATTCCTCGAGAGAGGGTGACACAAATCTTCCGGATTGGAGTCAAATCCAATAGTGGGGCTCACGGCATAAAGCAAGCTTATGGGTTTCGACTGGCCGACGGGTCTTAATCGATCAACCTAAGGTTAGGTGGTAGTTCTCTCGAGAGAGGCTCTACCATATTTTGGGAACCTCCACGGTCAAGTTTGTCTAAATCCATTTCTTATGAATTCTAGATTTACGAATTATTTTACTTAAGAAGGATTCTCGATCAAATGTTTCTCTTCTTTTAATTATTTTCAAAACTCTATTTTATTTCCGATAAAATAATATTAATTTACGTGAGTAAGATTACTCAACAGGCATCGGCCAAATACGACATCCTTCCTATATTATATTTTCGATAGGTACAGTTGCCTACATCGGGATGTTAGTTGGAATTATTTTTAAAACTATATAAAATCTCTATCAAGTTTTTGGCGCCGTTGCCGAGGAATTTTTGTTGTTATTTTGAAAGCGTAAATTTCATTACTTTTATCATTCTCTTTCTCCGCCCCCATTTCACTTTTTTTTAAATTCCTTTCTATTAAGTAACGGTTGTTAATTTTCTTTTTCCAAAAAAATATAATGATATCTCAGTTGGCCGCAAAAGTTGTCGAGCTTCAACATAAGTTAAACCTTTTGGAGGCCGCACGAAAGCGCCAACTTATTTGTTATTTTTGTGGTGCAAATCATTCTAGCGAGGAATGTTATTCTAATCAAGTCATGGGTGTGACCCAAGGTCGTGTACTCTCCAAAAACAATTAATAAGACTATGCTGGTTGCAGAATTTCAAATGATCATAACTTGCAATCCTGGAAGAGTTACGGGACGTGCCACCACATTTCGGGACGAGCACGAGATTATCTACAAATATGGAGAATTTTTCCAAGTACACGCCCTAATTTCATGGGCGTGACATGGCCGTGAACACGGGCGTGTACTGAGAACAATTACAATTTTCTCCCGAATGCTTCCCAGTGTAATTTTGGAAGTTTTTCCCTGTACACGCCTTAGGTCACGGGCGTGACCTAGGGGCGTGACTTCTGAATTTACTCCTTATAAATTCCCAGCTGCTGTCATTGTCAATGGATCCAGTCCTTACTTCGATTGGGTCAATTTTAGAGTAGTTTTTCTGCATTTCATTAGTGTAATTTTATTTATGAAATTTATTTTATGCTTTGCAATTCAAATTCATAGCTTAGATTTACTTTACTCACACTTGTACTTCTCTTTTCATAGTTATAAAATGTTCTTTTTCTTCAATCACGAGTAGCTAATTTTATTACATTTGATCGGATGAATTCTTAAGTAGTTTTATTTTGTAATCTCTTTTTCATAGTTTGGTTTTGGAAAACTAGGATTTATCTTTGAATTTAATTGCTTCGAATTCATATGTCGCGAATATGTTTCTCGATCTAAGATCTGTATGCTAGTGATCGAGAGATCCATGCAAACGAGGAGATCACCCAAAGATAAAAAGCGTTGCATGCATTCCTCGAGAGAGGGTGACACAAATCTTCCGGATTGGAGTCAAATCCAATAGTGGGGCTCACCGCAAAAAGCAAGCTTAGAGGTTTCGACTGGCCGAGGGTTCTTAATCGATCAACCTAAGGTTAGGTGGTAGTTCTCTCGAGAGAGGCTCTACCACATTTTGGGAACCTCCACGGTCAAGTTTGTCTAAATCCATTTTTTATGAATTCTAGATTTACGAAATATTTTACTTAAGAAGGATTCTCGATCAAATGTTTCTCTTATTTTAATTATTTTCAAAACTCTATTTTATTTCCGATAAAATAATATTAATTTACGTGAGTAAGATTACTCAACAGGGCTCGGGCAAATACGACATCCTTTCTATACTATATTTTCGATAGGTACACTTGCCTACATCGGGATGTTAGTTGGAATTATTTTTAAAATTATATAAAATCTCTATCAAGTTTTTGGCGCCGTTGCCGGGGAATTTTTGTTTATATTTTGAATGCGTAAATTTTATTACTTTTATCATTCTCTTTCTCCGCTCCCATTTCTCTTTTTGTTTTTTTTTGTAATTCCTTTCTATTAAGTAACGGTTGTTAATTTTTATTTTCCAAAAAAATATAATGATATCTCAGTTGGCCGCAAAAGTTGTCGAGCTTCAACATAAGGTAAACCTTTTGGAAACTGCACGAAAGCGCCAACTTATTTGTTATTTTTGTGGTGCAAATCATTCTAGCGAGAAATGTTATTCTAATCAAGTCATGGGTGTGACCCAAGGTCGTGTACTCTCCAAAAACAATGAATAAGACTATGCTGGTTGCAGAATTTCAAATGATCATAACTTTCAATCCAGGAAGAGTTACGGGACGTGCCACCATATTGCGGGACGAGCACACGATTATCTACTAATCTGGAGAATTTTCCCATGTACACGCCCTAATGTCACCGGTGTGACATGGGCGTGAACACGGGCGTGTATTGAGGAAAATTACAATTTTCTCCCGAATGCTTCCCAGTGTAATTTTGGAAGTTTTTCTCTGTACACGCCCTAGGTCACGGGCGTGACCTAGGGGCGTGACTTCTTAATTTTCTCCTTATAAATTCCCAGCTGCCATTGTCAAGGGATCCAGTCCTTGCTTCAATTGGGTCAATTTTAGAGTAGTTTTTCTGCATTTCATTAGTGTAATTTTATTTATGAAATTTATTTTATGCTTTGCAATTCCAATTCATAGCTTAGATTTACTTTACTCGCACTTGTACTTCTCTTTTCATAGTTATAAAATGTTCTTTTTCTTCAATCATGAGTAGCTAATTTTATTACATTTGATCGGATGATTTCTTAAGTAGTTTTATTTTGTAATCTCTTTTTCATAGTTTAGTTTTGAAAAAATACGATTTATCTTTGAATTTAATTGCTTTGAATTCATATGTCGCGAATATGTTTCTCGATCTAAGATCCGTATGCTAGTGCTCGAGAGATCCATTCAAATGAGGAGATCACCCAAAGATAAAAAGAGTTGTATGCATTCCTCGAGAGAGGGTGACACAAATCATCCGGATTGGAGTCAAATCCAATAGTGGGGCTCACCGCATAAAAGAAGCTTAGGGGTTTCGACTGGCCGAGGGGTCTTAATCGATCAACCTAAGGTTAGGTGGTAGTTTTCTCAAGAGAGACTCTACCATATTTTATGAACCTTCACGGTCAAGTTTGTCTAAATCCATTTCTTATGAATTCTAGATTTACGAAGTATTTTACTTAAGAAGGATTCTCGATCAAATGTTTCTCTTCTTTTAATTATTTTCAAAACTCTATTTTATTTCCGATAAAATAATATTAATTTACGTGAGTAAGATTACTCAACAGGGCTCGGGCAAATACGACATCCTTCCTGTACTATATTTTCGATAGGTACACTTGCCTACATCGGGATGTTAGTTTGAATTATTTTTAAAACTATATAAAATCTCTATCAAGTTTTTGGCGCCGTTGTCGGGGAATTTTTGTTGATATTTTGAAATCGTAAATTTTATTACATTTATCATTCTCTTTCTCCACCCCCATTTCTCTTTTTGTTTTTTTTATAATTCCTTTTTATTAAGTAACGGTTGTTAATTTTCTTTTTCCAAAAAAATATAATTATATCTCAGTTGGCCGCAAAAGTTGTCGAGCTTCAACATAAGGTAAACCTTTTGGAAGCCGCACGAAAGCACTAACTTATTTGTTATTTTTGTTGTGCAAATCATTCTAGCGAGAATTGTTATTCTAATCAAGTCATGGGTGTGACCCAAGGTCGTGTACTCTCCAAAAACAATGAATAAGACTATGTTGGTTGCAGAATTTCAAATGATCATAACTTTCAATCTAGGAAGAGTTACGGGACGTGCCACCACATTTCGGGACGAGCACACGATTATCTACAAATATGGAGAATTTTCCCACGTACACGCCCTAATGTCACAGGCGTGACATGGGCGTGAACACGGGCGTGTACTGAGGAAAATTACAATTTTCTCCCGAATGCTTTCCAGTGTAATTTTGGAAGTTTTTCTCTGTACACGCCCTAGGTCACGGGCGCGACCTAGGGGCGTGACTTCTGAATTTTCTCCTTATAAATTCCCAGCTGCTGCCATTGTCAAGGGATCCAGTCCTTGCTTCGATTGGGTGAATTTTAGAGTAGTTTTTCTGCATTTTATTAGTGTAATTTTATTTAAGAAATTTATTTTATTCTTTGCAATTCCAATTCATAGCTTAAATTTACTTTACTCGCACTTGTACTTCTCTTTTCAAAGTTATAAACTGTTCTTTTTCTTTAATCACGAGTAGCTAATTTTATTACATTTGATCGGATAAATTCTTAAGTAGTTTTATTTTGTAATCTCTTTTTCATAGTTTAGTTTTGGAAAACTAGGATTTATCTTTGAATTTAATTGCTTCGAATTCATATGTCGTGAATATGTTTCTCGATCTAAGATCTGTATGCTAGTGATCGAGATATCCATGCAAAGAAGGAGATCACCCAAAGATAAAAAGCGTAAATTTTATTACTTTTATCATTCTCTTTCTCCGCCCCCATTTCTCTTTTTTTTTTAAATTCCTTTTAATTAAGTAACGGTTGTTAATTTTCTTTTTCCAAAAAAAATATAATAATATCTCAGTTGGCCGCAAAAGTTGTCGAGCTTCAACATAAGGTAAACCTTTTGGAGGCTGCACGAAAGCGCCAACTTATTTGTTATTTTTGTGGTGCAAATCATTTTAGCGAGTAATGTTATTCTAATCAAGTCATGGGTGTGACCCAAGGTCGTGTACTCTCCAAAAACAATGAATAAGAATATGCTGGTTGCAGAATTTCAAATGATCATAACTTTCAATCCAGGAAGAGTTACGGGACGTGCCACCACATTTCGGTACGAGCACGAGATTATTTGTAAATCTGGAGAATTTGCCCAAGTACACGCCCTAATGTCATTTGCGTGACATGGGCGTGAACACGGGCGTGTACTGAGTAAAATTACAATTTTCTCCCGAATACTTCCTAGTGTAATTTTGGAAGTTTTTCTCTGTACACGCCCTAGGTCACGGGCACGACCTAGGGGCGTGACTTTTGAATTTTCTCCTTATAAATTCCCAGCTGCTGCCATTGTCAAGGGATCCAGTCCTTGCTTCGATTGGGTGAATTTTAGAGTAGTTTTTCTGCATTTTATTAGTGTAATTTTATTTAAGAAATTTATTTTATTCTTTGCAATTCCAATTCATAGCTTAAATTTACTTTACTCGCACTTGTACTTCTCTTTTCAAATTTATAAACTGTTCTTTTTCTTCAATCATGAGTAGCTAATTTTATTACATTTGATCAGATAAATTCTTAAGTAGTTTTATTTTGTAATCTCTTTTTCATAGTTTAGTTTTGGAAAATTAGGATTTATCTTTGAATTTAATTGCTTCGAATTCATATGTCGCGAATATGTTTCTCGATCTAAGATCTGTATGCTAGTGATCGAGAGATCCATGCAAAGAAGGAGATCACCCAAAGATAAAAAAAAGTTGTATGCATTCCTCGAGAGAGGGTGACACAAATCTTCAGGATTGGAGTCAAATCCAATAGTGGGGCTCACCGCATAAAATAAGCTTAGGGGTTTCGACTGGCTGAGGTGTCTTAATCGATCAACCTAAGGATAGGTGGTAGTTCTCTCGAGAGAGGCTCTACTATATTTTGGGAACCTCCACGGTCAAGTTTGTCTAAATCCATTTCTTATGAATTCTAGATTTACGAAGTATTTTACTTAAGAAGGATTCTCGATTAAATGTTTCTCTTCTTTTAATTATTTTCAAAACTCTATTTTACTTCCGATAAAATAATATTAATTTACGTGAGTAAGATTACTTAACAGGCCTCGAGCAAATACGACATCCTTGCTATACTATATTTTCGATAGGTACACTTGCCTACATCGGGATGTTAGTTGGAATTATTTTTAAAACTATATAAAATCTCTATCAAGTTTTTGGCGCCGTTGCCGGGGAATTTTGTTGATATTTTGAAAGCGCAGATTTCATTACTTTTAACATTCTCTTTCTCCGCCCCCATTTCTCTTTTTGTTTTTTTTAATTCCTTTCTATTAAGTAACGGTTGTTAATTTTCTTTTTCCAACAAAATATAATGATATCTCAGTTGGCCGCAAAAGTTGTCGAGCTTCAACATAAGGTAAACCTTTTGGAAGCTGCACGAAAGCGCCAACTTATTTTTTATTTTTGTGGTGCAAATCATTATAGCGAGAAATGTTATTCTAATCAAGTCATGGGTGTGACCAGGAGGCGTGTACTCCAAATTGATAGATTTTGGCAGTTTTTCCCCCAACGTTCCGCACCTTACACGCCCTAGGTCACGGGCGAGACCTAGGGGCGTGACTTCTGAATTTTCTCCTTATAAATTCTTTGCTGCTGCCATTATCAAGTGATCCAGTCCTTGCTTCGATTGGGTCAATTTTAAAGTAATTTTTCTGCATTTCATTAGTGTAATTTTATTTATGAAATTTATTTTATGCTTTGCAATTGCAATTCATAGCTTAGATATACTTTACTCGCACTTGTACTTCTCTTTTCATAGTTATAAAATGTTCTTTTTCTTCAATCACGAGTAGCTAATTTTATTACATTTGATCAAATGAATTCTTAAGTAGTTTTATTTTGTAATCTCTTTTTCATAGTTTAGTTTTGGAAAACTAGAATTTATCTTTGAATTTAATTGCTTCGAATTCATATGTCGCGAATATATTTCTCGATCTAAGATCTGTATGCTAGTGATCGAGAGATCCATGCAAACGAGGAGATCACCCAAAAATAAAAAGAGTTGAAAGCATTCCTCAAGAAAGGGTGACACAAATCTTCCGGATTGTAGTCAAATTCAATAGTGGGGCTCACCGCATAAAGCAAGCTTAGGGGTTTCGACTGGCCGAGGGGTCTTAATCGATCAACCTAAGGTTATGTGGTAGTTCTCTCGAGAGAGGCTCTACCATATTTTGGGAACCTCCACGGTCAAGTTTGTCTAAATCCATTTCTTATGAATTCTAGATTTACGAAGTATTTTACTTAAGAAGGATTCTCGATCAAATGTTTCTCTTCTTTTAATTATTTTCAAAACTCTATTTTATTTCCGATAAAATAATATTAATTTACGTGAGTAAGATTACTCAACAGGCCTCGGGCAAATACGACATCCTTCCTATACTATATTTTCGACAGGTACACTTGCCTACATCAGGATGTTAGTTGGAATTATTTTTAAAACTATATAAAATCTCTATCAAGTTTTTGGCGCCGTTGCCGGGAAATTTTTGTTGATATTTTGAAAGAGTAAATTTTATTACTTTTATCATTCTCTTTCTCCACCCCCATTTCAATTTTTGTTTTTTTTTAATTCCTTTTTATTAAGTAACGGTTGTTAATTTTATTTTTCCAAAGAAAATATAATGATATCTCAGTTGGCCGCAAAAGTTGCCGAGCTTCAACATAAGGTAAATCTTTTGGAAGCCGCACGAAAGCTCAAACTCATTTGTTATTTTTGTGGTGCAAATCATTCTAGCGAGTAATGTTATTCTAATTAAGTCATGGGTGTGACCCAAGGTCGTGTACTCTTCAAAAACAATGAATAAGACTATGCTGGCTGCAGAATTTCAAATGATTATAACTTTCAATCCAGAAAGAGTTACGGGACGTGCCACCACATTTCGGGACGAGCACAAGATTATCTATGAGTATGGAAAATAATCCCAAGTACACGACCTCATGTCACGGGCGTGACATGGGCGTGAACACGGGCGTGTACTGAGGAAAATTACAATTTTCTCCCGAATGCTTCCCAGTGTGATTTTGGAAGTTTTTCTCTATACACGCCCTAGGTCGCGGGCGTGACCTAGGGGCGTGACCTCCAGGTCACGGGCTTGTCTCACCCCGGGGAACATTCAATGAAGCAGTTTTCCGCCGCAGGCAGTTTCAGCTTACACGCCCATAGTCACGGGCGTGACCAGGGGGCGTGTACTCCAAATTGATGGATTTTGGCGGTTTTTCCCCCAACGTTCCCGGGCTTTCAAGACGCACGTTCCGCACCTTACACGCCCTAGGTCACGAGCGTGACCTAGGGGCGTGACTTCTGAATTTTCTCCATATAAATGACCTGCTGCTGCCATTATCAAGGGATCCAGTCCTTGCTTCGATTGGGTCAATTTTAGAGTAGTTTTTCTGCATTTCATTAGTGTAATTTTATTTATGAAATTTATTTTATGCTTTGCAATTCCAATTCATAACTTAGATTTACTTTACTCGAACTTGTACTTCTCTTTTCATGGTTATAAAATGTTCTTTTTCTTCAATCATGAGTAGTTAATTTAATTACATTTGATCGGATGAATTCTTAAGTAGTTTTATTTTGTAATCGCTTTTTCATACTTTAGTTTTGGAAAACTAGGATTTATCTTTGAATTTAATTGCTTCGAATTCATATGTCGCGAATATGTTTCTCGATCTAAGATCCGTATGCTAGTGATCGAAAGATCCATGCAAACAAGGAGATCACCCAAAGATAAAAGGAGTTGTATGCATTCCTCTAGAGAGGGTGACACAAATCTTTCGGATTGGAGTCAAATCCAATAGTGGGGCTCACCGCATAAAGCAAGCTTATGGGTTTCGACTGGCCGACGGGTCTTAATCGATCAACCTAAGGTTAGGTGGAAGTTCTCTCGAGAGAGGCTCTACCATATTTTGGGAACCTCCACGATCAAGTTTGTCTAAATCCATTTCTTATGAATTCTAGATTTACGAAGTATTTTACTTAAGAAGGATTCTCGATCAAATGTTTCTCTTCTTTTAATTATTTTCAAAACTCTGTTTTATTTTCGATAAAATAATATTAATTTACGTGCGTAAGATTACTCAACAGGCATCGGGCAAATACGACATCATTCCTATACTATATTTTCGATAGGTACACTTGCCTACATCGGGATGTTAGTTGGAATTATTTTTAAAACAATATAAATTCTCTATCAAGTTTTTGGCGCCGTTGCCGAGGAATTTATGTTGATATTTTGAAAGAATAAATTTTATTACTTTTATCATTCTCTTTCTCAGCCCCCCATTTCTTTTTTTTTAAATTCCTTTCTATTAAGCAACGGTTGTTATTTCTTTTTCCAAAAAAATATAATGATATCTCGGTTGGCCGCAAAAGTTGCCGAGCTTCAACATAAGGTAAATTTTTTGGAGGCCGCACGAAAGCGCCAACTTATTTGTTTTTTTTGTGGTGCAAATCATTCTAGCGTGGAATGTTATTCTAATCAAGTCATGATTGTTACCCAAGGTCGTGTACTCTCCAAAAATAATGAATAAGGCTATGCTGGTTGCAGAATTTCAAATTATCATAACATTCAATCCAGGAAGAGTTACGGGACGTGCCACCACATTTCGGGACGAGCACGAGATTATCTACGAATCTGGAGAATTTTCCCAAGTACACGCCCTAATGTCATGGACGTGACATGGGCGTGAACACGAGCGTGTGATGAGGAAAATTACAATTTTCTCCCGAATGCTTACTAGTGTAATTTTGGAAGTTTTTCTCTGTACTCGCCCTAGGTCACGGGTGTGACCTAGGGGCGTGACTTCTGAATTTTCTCCTTATAAATTCCCAGCTGCTGCCATTTCCAAGGGATCCAGTCCTTGCTTCGATTGAGTAAATTTTAAAGTAGTTTTTCTGCATTTCATTAGTGTATTTTTATTTATGTAATTTATTTTATGCTTTGCAATTCAAATTCATAGCTTAGATTTACTTTACTCGCACTTGTACTTCTCTTTTCATAGTTATAAAATGTTATTTTTCTTCAATCACGAGTAGGTAATTTTATTACCTTTGATCGGATGAATTCTTAAGTAATTTTATTTTGTAATCACTTTTTCATAGTTTTTTGGAAAACTATGATTTATCTTTGAATTTAATTGCTTCGAATTCATATGTCGCGAATATGTTTCTCGATCTAAGATCTGTATGCTAGTGATCGAGAGATCCATGTAAACGAGGAGATCACCCAAAGATAAAAAGAGTTGTATGCATTCCTCGAGAGAGGGTGGCACAAATCTTCCGGATTGGAGTCAAATCCAATAGTGGTGTTCACCGCATAAAGCAAGCTTATGGGTTTCGACTGGCCGACGGGTCTTAATCGATCAACCTAAGGTTAGGTGGTAGTTCTCTCGAGAGAGGCTCTACCATATTTTGGGAACCTCCACGGTCAAGTTTGTCTAAATCCATTTCTTATGAATTCTAGATTTACGAAGTATTTTACTTAAGAAGGATTCTCGATCAAATGTTTCTCTTCTTTTAATTATTTTCAAAACTCTATTTTATTTCCGATAAAATAATATTAATTTACATGAGTAAGATCACTCAATAGGCCTCGGGCAAATACAACATCCTTCCTATATTATATTTTTGATAGGTACACTTGCCTACATCGGGATGTTAGTTGGAATTATTTTTAAAACTATATAAAATCTCTATCAAGTTTTTGGCGCTGTTGCCGGGGAATTTTTGTTGATATTTTAAAAGCGTAAATTTTATTACTTTTATCATTCTCTTTCTCCGCCCCCATTTCTATTTTTGTTTTTTTTAATTCCTTTCTATTAAGTAACGGTTCTTAATTTTATTTTTCCAAAAAAATATAATGATATCGCATTTGGCCGCAAAAGTTGCCGAGCTTCAACATAAGGTAAACCTTTTGGAAGCCGCACGAAAGCGCCAACTTAATTGTTATTTTTGTGTTGCAAATCATTCTAGCGAGGAATGTTATTCTAATTAAGTCATGGGTGCGACCCAAGGTCGTGTACTCTTCAAAAACAATGAATATGACTATGCTGGTTTCAGAATTTCAAATGATCATAACTTTCAATCCAGAAAGAGTTACGGGATGTGCCACCACATTTCGGGATGAGCACAAGATTATCTACGAATTTGGAAAATTTGCCCAAGTACACGCCCTCATGTTACGGGCGTGACATGGGCGTGAACACGGGCGTGTATTGAGGAAAAATACAATTTTCTCCAGAATGCTTCCCAGTGTAATTTTGGAAGTTTTCTCTGAACATGCACTAGGTCACGGGCGTTACCTATGGGCGTGACCTCCAGGTCACGGGCGTGTCTCACCTTAGGGAACATTTAATGAAGCAGTTTTCTACCGCAGGTAGCTTCAGCTTACACGCCCATAGTTACGGGAGTGACCAGGGGGCATGTACTCCAAATTGATGGATTTGGGCAGTTTTCCCCCAACGTTCCCGGGCTTTCAAGACGCACGTTCCGCACCTTACACGCCCTAGGTCACGGGCGTGACCTAGGGGCGTGACTTCTGAATTTTCTCCTTATAAAATTCCTACTGCTGCCATTATCAAGGGATCCAGTCCTTGCTTCGATTGGGTCAATTTTAGAGTAGTTTTTCTGAATTTCATTAGTGTAATTTTATTAATGAAATTTATTTTATGCTTTGCAATTCCAATTCATAGCTTAGATTTACTTTACTCGCCCTTGTACTTCTCTTTTCATTGTTATAAAATGTTTTTTTTCTTCAATCATGAGTAGCTAATTTTATTACATTTGATCCGATGAATTCTTATGTAGTTTTATTTTGTAATCTCTTTTTCATAGTTTAGTTTTGGAAAACTAGGATTTATCTTTGAATTTAATTTCTTCGAATTCATATGTCGCGAATATGTTTCTCAATCTAAGATCCGTATGCTAGTGATCGAGAGATCCATTCAAACGAGGAGATCACCCAAAGATAAAAGGAGTTGTATGCATTCCTCGAGAGAGGGTGACACAAATCTTCCGGATTGGACTCAAATCCAATAGTGGGGCTCACCGCATAAAGCAAGCTTATGAGTTTCGACTGGCCGACGGGTCTTAATCGATCAACCTAACGTTAGGTGGTAATTCTCTTGAGAGAGGCTCTAGCATATTTTGGGAACCTCCATGGTCAAGTTTGTCTAAATCCATTTCTTATGAATTCTAGATTTACGAAGTATTTTACTTAAGAAGGATTCTCGATCAAATGTTTCTCTTCTTTTAACTATTTTCAAAACTCTATTTTATTTCCGATAAAATAATATTAATTTACGTGAGTAAGATTACTCAACAGGCATCGGGCAAATACGACATCCTTCCTATACTATATTTTCGATAGGTACACTTTCCTACATCGGGATGTTAGTTGGAATTGATTTTAAAACTATATAAAATCTCTATCAAGTTTTTGGCGCCGTTGCTGAGGAATTTATGTTGATATTTTGACAGCGTAAATTTTATTACTTTTACTCTTTCTCCGCCCCTATTTCTCTTTTTTTTTAAATTCCTATCTATTAAGTAACGGTTTTTAATTTTCTTTTTCCAAAAAAATATAATGATATCTCAGTGGCCGCAAAATTTGTCGAGCTTCAACATAAGGTAAACCTTTTGGAGGCCGCGCGAAAGCGCCAACTTATTTGTTATGTTTGTGGTGCAAATCATTCTAGCGAGGAATGTTATTCTAATCAAGTCATGGGTGTGACCCAAGGTCGTGTACTCTCCAAAAACAATGAATAAGACTATGGTGGTTGCAGAATTTCAAATGATCCTAACTTTCAATCCAGGAAGAGTTATGGGACGTGCCACCACATTTCGGGACGAGCACAAGATTATCTACAAATCTGGAGAATTTTACTAAGTAAACGCCCTCATGTCATGGGCGTGACATGGGCGTGAACACGGGCGTGTTCTGAGGAAAATTACAATTTTCTTCCGAATGCTTCCCAGTGTAATTTTGGAAGTTTTTCTCTGTACACGCCCTAAGTCACGGGCGTGACCTAGGGGCGTGACCTCAAGCTCACGGGCGTGTCTCACCCCGGGGAACATTCAATGAAGCAGTTTTCCGCCGCAGGCAGTTTCAGCTTACACGCCCATAGGCACGGGCGTGACCAGGGGGCGTGTACTCCAAATTGATGGATTTTGGCGGTTTTCCCCCACGTTCCGCACCTTTCACGCCCTAGGTCACGGGCGTGACCTAGTGGCTTGACTTCTGAATTTTCTCCTTATAAATTCCATGCTGCTGCCATTATCAAGGGATCAAGTCCTTGCTTCGATTGGGTCAATTTTAAAGTAGTTTTTCTGCATTTCATTAGTATAATTTTATTTATGAAATTTATTTTATGCTTTGCAATTCAAATTCATAGCTTAGATTTACTTTACTCGCACTTGTACTTCTCTTTTCATGGTTATAAAATGTTCTTTTTCTTCAATCATTAGTAGCTAATTTTATTACATTTGATCAGATGAATTCTTAAGTAATTTTATTTTGTAATCTCTTTTTCATAGTTTAGTTTTGGAAAACTAGGATTTATCTTTGAATTTAATTGCTTCGAATTCATATGTCGCGAATATGTTTCTCGATCTAAGATCTGTATGCTAGTGATCGAGAGATCCATGCAATCGAGGAGATCACCCAAAGATAAAAAGAGTTGTATGCATTCCTCGAGAGAGGGTGACACAAGTCTTCCGGATTGGAGTCAAATCCAATAGTGGGGCTCACCGCATAAAGCAAGCTTATGGGTTTCGACTGGCCGACGGGTCTTAATCGATCAACCTAAGGTTAGGTAGTAGTTCTCTTGAGAGAGGCTCTACCATATTTTGGGAACCTCCACGGTCAAGTTTGTCTAAATCCATCTCTTTTTCATAGTTTAGTTTTGGAAAACTAGGATTTATCTTTGAATTTAATTGCTTCGAATTCATATGTCGCGAATATGATTCTCGATCTAAGATCAGTATGCTAGTGATCGAGAGATCCATGCAAACGAGGAGATCACCCAAAGATAAAAAGAGTTGTATGCATTCCTCGAGAGAGGGTGACACAAATTTTCCGGATTGGAGTCAAATCCAATAGTGAGGCTCACCGCATAAAGCAAGCTTAGGGGTTTCGACTTGCCGAGGGGTCTTAATCGATCAACCTATGGTTAGGTGGTAGTTCTCTCGAGAGAGGCTCCACCATATTTTGGGAACCTACACGGTCAAGTTTGTCTAAATCCATTTCTTATTAATTCTAGATTTACGAAGTATTTTACTTAAGAAGGATTCTAGATCAAATGTTTCTCTTATTTTAATTATTTTCAAAACTCTATTTTATTTCCGATAAAATAATATTAATTTACGTGAGTAAGATTACTCAACAGGCCTCGGGATAATACGACATTCTTCCTATACTATATTTTCGATAGGTACACTTGCCTGCATCGGGATGTTAGTTGGAATTATTTTTAAAACTATATAAAATCTCTAACAAGTTTTTGGCGCCTTTGCCGGGGAATTTTGGAGAGTACACGACCTTGGGTCACTCCCATGACTTGATTAGAATAAAATTCCTCGCTAGAATGATTTGCACCACAAAATAACAAATAAGTTGGCGCATTCGTGCGGCTTCCAAAAGGTTTACCTTATGTTGAAGCTCGGCAACTTTTGCGGCCAACTGTATCATTATTTTTTTTTGGAAAAAGAAAATAAACAACAGTTACTTAATAGAAAGGAATTTAAAAAAAACAAAAAGAGAAATGGGGGGCGGAGAAAGAGAATGATAAAAGTAATAAAATTTACGCTTTCAAAATATCAACAAAAATTCCACGGCAACGGCGCCAAAAACTTGATAGAGATTTTCTATAGTTTTAAAAATAATTCCAACTAACATCCCGATGTAGGCAAGTGTACCTATCGAAAATATAGTATAGGAAGGATGTCGTATTTGCCCGAGGCCTGTTGAGTAATCTTACTCACGTAAATTAATATTATTTTATCGGAAATAAAATAGAGTTTTGAAAATAATTAAAATAAGAGAAACATTTGATCGAGAATCCTTCTTAAGTAAAATAATTCGTAAATCTAGAATTCATAAGAAATGGATTTAGACAAACTTGACCGTGGAGGTTCCCAAAATATGGTGGAGCCTCTCTCGAGAGAACTACCACCTAACCATAGGTTGATCGATTAAGACCCCTCGGCAAGTCGAAACCCCTAAGCTTGCTTTATGTGGTGAGCCCCACTATTAGATTTGACTCAAGTCCGCAAGATTTGTGTCACCCTCTCTCGTGGAATGCATACAACACTTTTTATCTTTAGGTGATCTCCTCGTTTGCATGGATCTCTCGATCACTAGCATACAGATCTTAGATGGAGAAACATATTCGCGACATATGAATTCGAAGCAATTAAATTCAAAGATAAATCCTAGTTTTCCAAAATTAAACTATGAAAAAGAGATTACAAAATAAAACTACTTAAGAATTCATTCGATCAAATGTAATAAAATTAGTTACTCGTGATTAAAGAAAAAGAATATTTTATAACTATGAAAAGCGAAGTACAAGTGCGAGTAAAGTAAATCTAAGCTATGAATTGGAATTGCAAAGCATAAAATTAATTTCATAAATAAAATTACACTAATGAAATGCAGAAAAACTACTATAAAATTGACCCAATCGAAGCAAGGACTGGATCCCTTGACAATGGCAGCAGTTGGGAATTTATAAGGAGAAAATTTAGAAGTCACGCCCCTAGGACACGCCCGTGACCTAGGGCGTGTACAGAGAAAAACTTCCAAAATTATACTGGAAAGCATTCGAGAGAAAATTGTTATTTTCCTCAGTACACGCCCGTGTTTACACCCATGTCACGCCCGTGACATGAGGGCGTGTACTTGGGAAAATTCTCCAGATTTGTAGATAATCTCGTGCTCATCCGGAAATGTGGTGGGACATCCCGTAACTCTTCCTGGATTGAAAGTTATGATCATTTGAAATTCTGCAACCAGCATAGTCTTCTTCATTGTTTTTGGAGAGTACACGACCTTGGGTCACACCCATGACTTGATTAGAAAAACATTCCTCGCTAGAATGATTTGCACCACAAAAATAATAAATAAGTTGGCGCTTTCGTGCGGCTTCCAAAAGGTTTACCTTATGTTGAAGCTCGGCAACTTTTGCGGCCAATTGTATCATTATAATTTTTTGGAAAAAGAAAATTAACAACCGTTACTTAATAGAAAGGAATTAAAAAAAACAAAAAGAGAAATGGGGGCAGAGAAAGAGAATGATAAAAGTAATAAAATTTACTCTTTCAAAATATCAACAAAAATTCCCCGGCAACGGCGCCAAAAAGATGATAGAGATTTTATATAGTTTTAAAAATAATTACAACTAACATCCCGATGTTGGCAAATGTACCTATCGAAAAATATAGTATAGGAAGGATGTCGTATTTGCCCGAGACCTGTTGAGTAATCTTACTCACGTAAATTAATATTATTTTATCGAAAATAAAATAAAGTTTCAAAATAATTAAAATAAGAGAAACATTTGATCGAGAATCCTTCTTAAGTAAAATACTTCATAAATCTAAAATTCATAAGAAATGGATTTAGAAAAACTTGACCGTGGAGGTTCCCAAAATATGGTGGAGCCTCCCTCGAGAGAACTACCACCAAACCATAGGTTGATCGATTAAGACCCTTCGGCCAGTCGAAACCCCTAAGCTTGCTTTATACGGTGAGCCCCACTATTGGATTTGACTCCAATCCGGAAGATTCCTGTCACCCTCTCTCGAGGAATGCATACAACTATTTTTATCTTTGGGTGATCTCCTCGTTTGCATGGATCTCTCGATCACTAGCATACAGATCTTAGATCTAGAAACACATTCGCGACATATGAATTCGAAGCAATTAAATTCAAAGATAAATTCTAGTTTTCCAAAACTAAACTATGAAAAAGAGATTACAAAATAAAACTACTTAAGAATTCAACCGATCAAATGTAATAAAATTAGCTACTCGTGATTGAAGAAAAAGAATATTTTATAACTATGAAAAGCGAAGTACATGTGCGAGTAAAGTAAATCTAAGCTATGAATTGGAATTGCAAAGCATAAAATAAATTTCATAAATAAAATTACACAAATGAAATTCAGAAAAACTACTCTAAAATTGACCCAATCGAAGCAAGGACTGGATCCCTTGACAATGGCAGCAGTTGAGAATTAATAAGGAGAAAATTCAGAAGTCACGGCCTTAGGTCACGCCCGTGACCTAAGGTGTGTAAGGTGCGGAACGTGCATCTTGAAAGCCCGGGAATGTTGGGGGAAAAACCGCCAAAATCCATCAATTTGGAGTACACGCCCCCTGGTCACTCCCGTGACTACGGGCGTGTAAGCTGAAACTGCCAGCGGTGGAAAACTTCAGAGGTCATGCCCCCAGGTCACGCCCGTGACCTAGGGCGTGTACAGAGAAAAACTTCCAAAATTACACTGGGAAGCATTCGGGAGAAAACTGTAATTTTCCTCAGTACACGCCCGTGTTCACGCCCATGTCACGCCCGTGACATTAGGGCGTGTATTTGGGAAAATTCTCCAGATTCATAGATAATCTCGTGCTCGTCCCGAAATGTGGTGGCATGTCCCGTAACTCTTCCTGGATTGAAAGTTTTGATCATTTGAAATTCTGCAACCAGCATAGTCTTCTTCATTGTTTTTGGAGAATATACGACTTTGGGTCACACCCATGACTTGATTACACGCCACTTGGTCACGGGCGTGACCTAGGGCGTGTAATTTTAAAATTCTGAATATTACTATTCGCAGACCAAAATTCTAAATTTTTACTATTCGCAGATCAAAATGCAAAAATTGCTCCGGGATCTCTCAAAAGCCTTGAAACACAAAACAAAGTAAATTAGACATATATTAAACTAAAACTATATAATAATTAATTAATTACTTCTAAAAATTATATAAAAATAACTATAAATAATGCACTATCAAATATCCCGATACTTAAGCGTTTGTTATTCCAGAGCAAAACCAATTCATAAGTATGTGAATAAAATTTATATGACATTTCAAAAAAAATAAAAGAATTTACTCCTAATTATGCATTTAAAATTATACATGACTCATACATAAATGAGTTTTGAAATAAAATTTAGATTCATAAGAAATAAATCATGATTCATAAGTTGACATGCGTAGAATAAAAATTAGTTTAAAAAATTCTCTAATTAAATTTTCATAAACAAAATTGTATTGAATTAAGCAAAATAATCTAAGATTAGAATTATAGAAACTTTTATTATCATTCAAAACTTTACAGAAAACCTAAAATATTAACTAAGCTCTCTCATAAATATCTTGAATATGAAATGATATTGGTTAAGTTTGAGTAAAATTGGCATATAATAGATTTTTAATTGAGAAATGATAAATTTTATCCTCTCATTTCCATTTTTTTATATACTCTTCTTTTTTAATACCCCAAATGTATATGTTTAGGAGTGATGAATTTTATCCTCTCAGCTCCATGCCATATAATCTTTTACAAATTTGGGTGCATATGTTTAGAAATGATGAATTTTATCCTCTCATTACATGACATATGATCTTTTATATTTTTTTTATTTGCCAATCAAAGGGGTAAAGTAAAAGGAGGGGCTAGGGTTTAAAGGCTGTAAAATTTTCAAGATAACTATTTTGAGAGCATAGAAAATAAATTAAGAAATCTTTAAGAATTTATGAGTTAAAGAATATAATAAAAATCCAATGATCTTAAGCACAATTGCTACAAAATTAATTCATGATATTTTAAAGAGAGAAAACAAAACTAAGAAATATTCTAATCAAATCAAAATAATGAAAAATTCTTTAAATCAAATTTATCTAAAAAATAAATCTAACAAATTATGAAGAGACACATTTTTAAAAAAATAGAAAACACATAAAAAGAAAACTTTTGTTTTATTAAAAGTCATATAAATAAAAGCTCATAATTAAAATTGGTTGGTCTCATAAAAGCTTATAATTTTGTTTTGTTTTATATTTTTATATTTGCTTGAACAAGAAAAATAAAACAGAAATAATTTTTTTTCTTGGACTTCCCAAGGGCTACCCAATGACAGGCTCGCAAGGTACTAGGCGGTTTTGTGGGATGAAAGCCCAACACGGCCCTTTCGTAAGAAATAATTTTTAATTGTTTTTTATTTTTTTGTAATTTCCATATTTTAAAAACAAAATTGAAAAAGAAGACAAAAGAAGATTTTTTATGATTTTTAAATATTTTTGAATTTTTTTTTTGTATTAAAATTGTTTTTCTAATTTTTTTTTTATTTTTTGAATAAAAACAAACATTAGAGAACCCCCCCCCCCCCCCTACTTAAAAAGAAACATTGTCCCCAATGTTTATAAACAAGGATCAAGAGGGAAAAACTTGAAAAGAAAAGATAGATAAAGAAAAGAAAATTTGCAAAAAGGATAAGCAAGGGGTGCCTCCCAAGAGCGCTTTCTTTTTCCCATCTTTAAGCTAGACGGTTATTGTTAGGAAAAAGGAAAATAAAATTGAAAATGCACAGGCAACTCCCTTAATTCACGCTCAGGTGAGCATGCCGAAGTCGGTCGGCCGGTTACTCCTCCGATATGCTCTTGACTCTTTTGTTGTCCGTTAGCTCGAAATTGTGAATCCAAATTACCTATACATACCTTAGGTAATTTGGATTGCTGGAGATGAGCGGCAAATGGATCAGTGAAGATGTTTGGTTGCAACGGCTCATCCTCTACATGAAAATTATTAGTATCAAAAGAATCAAAATTAAGCGAGTCATGAAATTTTTTACAACACATGATTAAACATCGGTTGTTCATTTTCAAAAATAAATTTTTTATTAGAAAAATCAATACCAAGGGGATTAAATTCATGAGCGACTAAATTTTCATGAATTTTGATTCCAAAATATTTATGTGTTGGGGTTAAATATTCATGAGAAAGCGCGATAGAGTCGAGCGGAGTAGAAGATGAAACATGTTCTTTCTCTTTTTCGCTCGGCACACCAATTATTTTTATAAATTCACGGTATAAAAAATTATTTTCTTCTTGGGAAAAACTATTCAAATTTTGAATAGAAACATCCGGAGAATCACCAAGAGAAGAAATTTGATCAAAAGAATTTTGCGGATAAAAAGTGGAGAAATAGAAATTTTGATCAATAGAAATTTCTTCATTGCACCGTAAACTATCCGGGTGATCTTGCCACCACGAATAATTATTATCGGAGCAAGAAGGAATTTCAGAAGAATTATAATCTTGAGAAAAATTATTTTGATCAAAAATATTTTGAGAATAAAAATAAGAATAACATTCCTCGCTAGAATGATTTGCACCACAAAAATAATAAATAAGTTGGCGCTTTCGTGCGGCTTCAAAAAGGTAAACCTTATGTTGAAGCTCAACAACTTTTGCGGCCAACTGAGATATCATCATATTTTTTTGGAAAAAGAAAATTAACAACCATTACTTAATAGAAAAGAATTTAAAAAAAAAAGAGAAATGGGGGCGGAGAAAGAGAATGATAAAAGTAATAAAATTTACGCTTTCAAAATATCAACAAAAATTCTCCGGCAACGGCGCCAAAAAATTGATAGACATTTTATATAGTTTTAAAAATAATTCCAACTAACATCCCGATGTAGGCAAACTTAACCGTGGGGGTTCCCAAAATATGGTAGAGCCTCTCTCGAGAGAACTACCACCTAACCTTAGGTTGATCGATTAAGACCCCTCGGCCAGTCGAAACCTCTAAGCTTGCTTTAAGCGGTGAGCCCCACTATTGGATTCGACTCCAATCCGGAAGATTTGTGTCACCCTCTTTCGAGGAATGCATACAACTCATTTTATCTTTGGGTGATCTCCTCGTTTGCATGGATCTCTCGATCACTAGCATACGGATCTTAGATCGAGAAACATATTCGCGACATATGAATTCAAAGCAATTAAATTCAAAGATAAATCCTAGTTTTCCAAAACTAAACTATGAAAAAGAGATTACAAAATAAAACTACTTAAGAATTCATCCGATCAAATGTAATAAAATTATCTACTCATGATTGAGGAAAAAGAACATTTTATAACTATGAAAAGAGAAGTACAAGTGTGAGTAAAGTAAATCTAAGCTATGAATTGGAATTGCAAAGCATAAAATAAATTTCATAAATAAAATTACACTAATGAAATGCAGAAAAACTACTCTAAAATTGACCCAATCGAAGCAAGCACTGGATCCCTTGACAATGGCAGCAGCTGGGAATTAATAAGGAGAAAATTCAGAAGACACGCCCCTAGGTCACGCCCGTGACCTAGGGCGTGTAAGGTGCAGAACGTGCGTCTTGAAAGCCCGGGAATGTTTAGGGAAAAATCGCCAATATCCATCAATTTGGAGTACACGCCCCCTGGTCACGCCCGTGACTACGGGCGTGTAAGCTGAAACTACCTGCTGCGGAAAACTGCTTCATTAAATGTTCCCCAGGGTGAGTCACGCCCGTGACCTGGAGGTCATGCCCCCAGGTCACGCCCGTGACCTAGGGCCTGTACAGAGAAAACTTCCAAAATTACACTGGGAAGCATTCCCGAGAAAATTGTAATTTTCCTCAGTACACGCCCGTGTTCACGCCCATGTCACTCCCGTGACATGAGGGCGTGTACTTGGGAAAATTCTCCAGACTTGTAGATAATCTCGTGCTCATCCCGAAATGTGGTGGCACGTCCCGTAACTCTTTCTGGATTGAAAGTTATGATCATTTGAAATTCTGCAACCAGCATAGTCTTCTTCATTGTTTTTGGAGAGTACACGACCTTGGGTCACACCCATGACTTGATTACACGCCCCTTGGTCACTGGCGTGACCTAGGGCGTGTAATTTTAAAATTCTAAATTTTACTATTCGCAGACCAAAATTCTGAATTTTTACTATTCGCAGATCAAAATGCAAAAATTGCTCCGGGACCTCTCAAAAGCCCTAAAAACACAAAACAAAGTAAATTAGACATATATTAAACTAAAACTATATAATAATTAATTAATTACTTCTAAAAAATTATATAAAAATTACTATAAATAATGCACTATTAGCAATCCAGCCTGTGAACTAAGGAGGGCGTTGATAACCCATCGCATCTCGTTCAATATCCTGTTCATGGCATCTGTGGTGTGGCTCAAACTCCTAAGTTGGAACCTCAAGCTCAGAGCCAGCGACGCAGAGCTCCTAGACGGAACGATGGTACCTTCCATAGGAGTCGTCACCCTCCCCGTTCAAGTAGGGATGCACTCGAAACCAGTCCAGTATGGCGTTCAGTTCGCCATCGCAAAAGCAGATTCCCCCTACGACGCAATATTTGGGAGCCTCATGCTCGACGCCCTGAATCACGACATATCCATGTCTGGACGCATGATCAGCAAAGGGAAAATCCTCAGGGATTAAATTCGTGGTCTCGACGCGGCCGTAGTCGGGCTCCCTTGGATCAACTACGACCCATCGCCAAATACGAACTCTGAGAAGAAAGACGGGCAGGAGGGCTGAGCAACCCCTACATTGACAGAAAAAGCTAATCTTTCGGTATCAGCAGACCCGCTATAACTTAAAGATACATGTCGAAAGAGAAAGGGACAGCAACCACAGTTCATGAATGTCGTACCGCCCATTCAGAGCCAAGCAGCCCATTCCCGAGGGTCGGCGAATCAAAGCTCCTGGGTCCACACCCCCATTAAACGACCCCCGCGAGCATATCTTGTATGTAGTCTACAACAGCAAAATCATCAACTGGCCAAGACCGCTCCCCCAGCGCAGGGGAGATCAATCCCAGTTTTGCAATTTCCACAAAGGCCGAGGGCACCGTACGGAGCACTGTGCCAGATTGAAAGAAGAAATTGAATTTCTTGTCCAGTCAGGACACCTCGAGGATTTCCGCAAAGAAGCATAGGAGGATGCCACCAAGGGCCGGTCGCTGGAATGATCAACACCCTAATCACCACTGCCTACCACGCTGAACGGCCGGAAGAGCTCGAGCAGGCACAATGCAAAGGGAGCTCGACGTTACCTTCTCTCTCGTCAAATTTGTATCAAAAATTTACTAGCTCAGAAGCCACAAGATTGCACTTGCACATGTATCAACGTTTATTTTCTAATTATGTTTTACCTGTCCTAAACTATTCAACTACAGGAACGCTTCGGGGCCCTGCCCCGGGGACTTCGTGCTGCCATCGATTGAAAGTTCATCCTTCTCCTCCGCAGTCAGGTCCCAACGTCGTAAGGGCCTGCCCCTCTTACGTTCGCCCACGGTTTGAATACACCCGCTATTCACCGACCACTTCGGGGCCCTGCCTCGGGGACTTCGCACTACCTTCGATTAAATGTCTGCCCTTCTCCTCCGCAGTCGGGTCCCGACGCCGTAAGGGTTTGCTCCTCTTACGTTCGCCCACGGTTTGAATACACCCGCTATTCACCGGCCACTTTGGGGCCCTACCCCAGGGACTTCGCGCTGCCGTCGATTGAAGGTTAGCCCTTCTCCTCCGCAGTCGGGTCCCAATGTCGTAAGGGCCTGCCCCTCATACGTTCGCCCACAGTTTGAATTCACCCAGTATTCACTGGACACTTCGGGGCCCTGCCCCGGGGACTTTGCGCTGCCAACGATTGAAGATTCGCCCTTCTCCTCCGCAGTCGGGTCTCGACATCGTAAGGTGTTGGAACAACCCTATTACTGATTTGGGCTAGGATTACTATGTGTTGACAAGGATTAAGTTGACCCCCAATGCATAGTCTAAGGGTCAAAGCTTTAGGCTGATAAGATAGCTAGAACTTAGGATTTCTCTAAGTTTCTGTGTTCGACGAACTCAATACTGCGTTCGACGAATTGCTCTTCGCGTTCGACGAACGGCTTACACTCTGCGTTCGACAAACAGCTTGCTTCAGTCTCAGCGGTCGATGATCTTCAATACTCAGCGGCTCAGCAGTCGACGAATTCTTCAGTTCGACGAACTCTAACTTGAGATCGATGAACTCCAGCCTGTGTTCGACGAATCTTTATCAGATGTTCAGTTCGACGAACTCATCCTTTAGGTCGACGAATTCTTATCTCAGCTCGATGAATTTTCTCTCAGTCTATTCAGATCAGTTATTCAAATTCTCTGAACTCAGTTCAACTATCAGATTCAGTTCTATTCTTCATTTGGAGTTATTCTTCTACATAAGACAAGTTTTATCCTTCCTTTATTTTATTCCCTTTCCATTTCCTTCTCTCGAGAAAAATAGTCGTTTGGCTTATTGGAAAAGGATATCATTTATTGTTGAAAAGGAAAGGAATTAAGATTTGCTCAATCAGTTGAAGTTCGAAGGAAATAATTAATGCAGATTATTCTATTCCTATTCAGAGATTTGAATTTCAAATCAGTTATCTTCTCTCTAAGAAAAGAGGATACCAGCAAGAAAGAAAACTGTAACAGAGATAGAAAATATCAGAGCATCAGTCGAGAGAGAAAATATTCAGAAAGAAAAAGAAAGATCATCTTCCTCAAGCAGCCCATCTCATTCTCTGAGAACTTCTTCAAGATCAATCTCTCAGTTTTCTGCTGCAAGTTTCAAATCTTCAATAGAGCAACAATAATCTGAGGAACTTCTGTCTCTCGGATTCATTAGCTTATCAAGGAAGATATCTTCATTCAAGAGAAAGCTCTATCCTCAAGCTGTCAAGAATTTCAATCAGACAGGTGGAGCTTTACACCAACAATCCACTAGAGTCTTCTCTCAGATTGTTGACAGAGAAGAACTTCTTAACCCCTTTATTCCATCTTGTACAGGGTTCTAACTCCCTTCAAAAGTTAACCCATTGGTGACAGGGCACCTGAACAAAAACCTGTGGTTTGGTTAGAGCACCTGATCAAAAGCTCCTTGGTGTGTGGACACCTGATCAAAAAACCCTTGGTGATAGGGCACCTGATCAAAAACCTAGTGGATCCTACCAAGTGTGGTAGAAGAGTAGACGTACCCAGATTTATTGGGGAACTACTTTAAAACCCTTGTGTACTGTGTTGTGTGCTTTGTTTTCTTTATTTAGTTTTTATAAATCACTCTGTGTTGTGTGATTTTCTGTGTACTGTGTTGTGTGCTTATGAAGGGAGTTATTTATTGGGGAACTACTCTATGTTGTGATTTTCTGTGTACTGTGTTGTGTGCTTTGTTTTCTTTATTTAGTTTTTATAAATCACTCTGCTATACACACATATATATATCACTATTTTAATTCCGCTATAAAATTAAGTGAAATCTTTTTAATACTCTATTCACCCCCCCCCCCCCCCCCCCCCCCTCTAGAGTAACTTTAAGATCTAACCTCATTTTCAATTGGTATCAGAGGATAGTTGATTATTTACAGGCTAACACCTGAATCATAAAGATCAATTAGATCATAAATTTATTTTAGAGTTTCTTTTTCTAAAAACTCATGGCATAAAACAAAGAATATTCAAGCACAAGACCTCTTATGTGCAATCTAAGTAAGTTTGCACTATGGAAGGCAAGGATTAGATTGTACATGAATTATATTGATGAGGATATCTTTAATGTAATTTTGACAGGACCTCCAACACCTACAACAACAACAAGTGTTGAAGAACAAGTAAACAACAATGTTGTTCCACCACCTGAGTGGACAGAGGCCCAGAAGAAGCAAAGAAGTGCAGATGCCAAAGCTATGAATATATTGGCACAAACAATGTCTGATGACATTTTCTAGAAAGTGGTGGAATGCACTTCAGCCAGGAAATCTAGATCTCACTCAACAACATGTTTGAAGGATCAGCAGATGAAAGAAAGGACAGAAGATCTCACCTTATCTCTCAATATGAGAACTTCAAGAAGGGAGAAAATGAAAGTGTAGCTGATATGTACAACCTGCTCAGCCTCATAATCAATGAGCTGAAGACCTTGGACAAAGTGATCTCCATCACTGAGATCAATGATAAGATCCTAATGTGCTTCCCCAGCACAAGGGACTCTAGGATCTGGCCAATCAAGGAAGCCAGAAGCCTTAATGAGATCTCCACTGAGAGCTTGTTAGGCAAACTCAAATCCTATGAGCAGCTTATCAAAACCAGAGAAGCTGAACAATCAACTTCATCTTCAGCATCCAAGAAGGAGAAGAATATAACTTTCCAAGCTACTGAAGAAGAAGAAGAAGAAAAGGCTCCAAGAGATGAGGAGTTCATGAGCCTTCTAGCCAAAAGGTTCTACAAGATGGCTAAGAAGGACTTTAGAAATAAGGACTCCAGATCCAGAGAAAAGCCAAGGTATGACAAATCAAATTCTAAAAAAACTATTTGTTTTGGCTGCAGGAAACCTGGACATATTCTGCCAGAATGTCCAGAGAATCAGAAGAAAGAAAAGAAAAAGGACAAAGAAGACAAGAGGCACTCCAGCAAGTCTTCCTCCCAAAAAAATAAACACAAGGGAAGAGGATTTGTAGCAGAAACCTGGAGTGAAACAGATTCTGAATCTTCATCCAGCTCTTCTGAAGATGAAGATAAATCAAATGAGAATGACCAATGCTTGATGGCCATTTATGAATCAAGCAGTGAGTCAGATCTTGCATCTTCATCCAGCTCTTCTGATGATGAAGATAATGAAGAAGAAAGAAGCTTCTGTATGATGGCTATCAATGCCTTAGCAAACAACTCAGATGAAGAAGAATCAGGATCAGAAGCTGACAATGACAGTGATTAGGTAATTTCTAATTTTGATTTCAATTCAGTTGAATTCAAAGATGAATTCAAAGTTCTTTGCTTAGACTTAATAAAATCTGAGAAGGAGATAATCACTCTCAGAAATAAGCTAGCAGAAATGAACAAATTAAGTGAATAAAATGCTAATCTTAAGAAAGATTTGGCTGCCTCTAGATAACATATTATTCTTATTGAGAATAAACTATCTGAGGCCAAGAAATTTGAAGAATCCCTAAATGGGAGAAGCATCAAACTGATGGACATCACAAGCACAGTAAATGCCAGATTAAATGGCAAACTAGGCTTGGATGCATCATCAAGTGAGCCACCTCTGATTATGAAAAACATACTTTCTACACCCATAAAATTCATTTCTGCTAAGAGCAAAGAGGTTGTAGATGTAAATAAAAACATTTCAAGCAAGGCTGTCAAGAATAAGGGAATTTAGTAGAATTCGTCGAATGGAGCTCGACAAAATCAGATGAATTCGTCGAACGGAGATCGACAAACTCTGAAGACAGATTTCCTGTATAGTCATTATTCGAACGGTGCTCGACGAACGCACATCCATTCGTCGAACGGTGATCGACGAACTCAGCCCAGCTCGTCGAACAGAAAATATACAAAAAACTTATAGAATTCCTATTCTTCACATACTTTCAATTCTTTTACTGAATGGATAATTACTCCAAGGAGATATCATCCACAAGGTTATAAGGATCAGCCTGAAATGTCTTTTATTTCAGAGTTTTGTGGAAAATCAAAAGGACCCAAGGTAGTCTGGTCAAAAATAACTAGAATGTTTTATTTTTTGCAAGTACACAACTATCCAAGCAAGAATGAACAATGGTATTTGGATAGTGTCTGTTCAAAACACATGACAGGAAACAAGGCCAACCTGAGCAACTACAAGGCAAAGCTTGGACCCAAGGTGATATTTGGAGTCTCCAACTGTGGACAAACCAAAGGCTATGGACAGATCAAAGTTGGAGCAGTTACCTTCAAGGAGGTAGCATATGTCAAGGGTCTGAAGCACAACCTCATCAGCATAAGCCAGTTATGTGATGAATGTTATCAGGTAACTTTCAATCATTCCTTATGTCTGATTACCAATAATAAAAACATTAATGTGTTATCTGTTATTAGACATGGAAATATTTATCTAGTCAATTTTGACTCTGCCAATTCTGATATTTGCTTATTCAATTATATAAGTAGAACAACTGAATTATGGCATAAAAGGCTTGGACATATTAACCTTAGAACTATATCTAAGCTTTCTAAGGACAATCTTGTTAGAGGACTGCCTTCTGGTTCATACAAGAAGGAAGGACTTTGTAGGGCTTGTCAATTAGGTAAGCAAACTAGAAGTAGTTTAAAATATTTATCCAAAAGTGATTCACCTAGGATTTTGTACTTACTGCATTTGGACCTTTTTGTACCTACTGCTATACAAAGTCTAGGAGGGGAGAATTACTCTCTATTTATTGTAGATGACTTCTCAAGATTCACTTGGGTGTTCTTTCTTAGGAATAAGTCTGACACCTTCAGTATTCTGACAGACTTTCTCAGGTCCATCAAGATTGAGTACTATACTCTAGTTGCATTGATCAGAAGTGATCATGGCACTGAGTTTGAATCTCTTCTAATCAGAGAATTCTGTGGAAAAGAAGGGATCAAGCAATGTTTCTCTGCTCCTAGAACTCCTCAACAAAATGGGGTAGCGTAAAGGAAAATAGAACCCTAATTGAATCAGCAACTACATTACTTGCTGATGCAAACTTGCCACTCTCTTTTTGGGCAGAGGCAGTGAACACAACAAATTATGTGTTGAACAGAAGCCTGATACATAAACTTAAGGGCAAAACTCCCTATGAATTACTCAAGAATAAAAAGCCTAAGGTTAACTATTTTAAGATATTTGGCTGTAAATGCTATGTGCACAATAATGATAAGAAGTATCTCAGGAAGTTTGAAGCAAAAGCTGTTGAAGGCATATTCCTTGGATATTCTCTTTCTAATAAGGCATACAGAGTTTACAACAAATCTACACTTAAGATAGAAGAGTCCATGCATGTATCTTTTGATGAAACTAACATGTTAATTGAGGAGAGGAGCACCACCTCTACCAAAGATACTTTGCAGGTACCAGCTCTATGTGAACAGCTAAATGGATTAAATCTACAGAAAGAAGATTGTACACTTCCATCAACTCAAAATCTTGAAGACAGTGAAGAAGATCATCCAGATCTTGCTGACAGTTCAAATCAAATGACATCTGAACAAGCTCCCCAAGTGGATATCTGTTGGGATCATTGCCCACAATGTCTTAGATTTGGAGAAGTCCATTCCTAAGTCAAAGATATATCTCAGAATGTATTTGATATACTCTCTAGAATCAATGTGCAGGAGATCAGGCCAGGCAAAATGTTCATGGAATTCATTCAAGTTCACAAGCGTCGAGACATCATACATCGCTCGACGCCTGTGACCCAGAAGCGTTGACTCATGTCTACTACTCAAATAGACAAGGTCGTCGCTGAAGTTCTGAGATCAATTTTGGAAGCGTCGAGCCATGTTATATCGCTCGACGCCTTGGAAAGAGAAGTGTCGACTTAACTTCAGTCAGCTCAGCGCCAACCAGAAGTGTCGAGATATGAAGGCATAGTTAAGAAGCGTCGAGCCCTTGTACGTTGCTCGACTTCTTCAGATAAAAAGCGTCGACTAAGTGATGATTGCTCAACGCCTGAGAAGGAGGAGTCGAGAGCTTCAGTCTAAGGAGTATGCGTCGAGCGTCTAAATATCGCTCGACGCCTAATTTAAAAAGCGTCGACAGAGATGTTCAGTGCTCAACGCCTCTTCTACAAATACTCTGAACTGAGGAATATCTTCTACAGCTAGCTGAGCCTTTGTTTCCATTGAAGATCGTTGAAGACGTAACGTCATGCTGACGTGGAGGAGCATAACAGACATTGCAGATGGCGGGCTATAAATAGAAGGCATGACCTATGGGTTATGCAGTGAAGTTGAGTTAGTTTTTCCTATCTTTTCGAAAGCCATTATCGTCTCCATCAGTTTGAGAGAAAGTTTGAGAAAGAATCTGGAGAAGTCGTCTTCCCTTTCAGAACCAATCTAACTTGAAGATTTCATTTAGCAATCTGGTGCTGATACATCTTTCTGAAAGAAGAAGATCAAGAAGGAAGAATCTGTCTTCCTAAGAAGAAGAACAGTCCTCACAGCCTGTTGAATCAAGAAGATCATTTGCTGCTGCTGTTCTATTGAAGATTTCTATCTGATCATTCAGGCAGATCAAGAAGACTCAACAATCTGAAATCTGAGTATAAGTATTTGTTATTCTCTTTATAAATTCCTGTATGATCTGAGTTGTCAGATCTGAGTGTAGGATCTGTTAAGGATCTGAGTTGTAAGATCAGGTGTGATCTGAGTTGTAGGATTCAGGAGTGAATTTGAGCTGTAGGCCTAGTTATAAAGGCTGAGGTAGGATCTGTGTGATCTGAGTTAGTAAGATCTATGAGATCTGAGACTGTAAGATCTGTTGTGATCTGCTGTAAGACCTGTTTGTGGTCTGAGATCTGGAGGAGCTATAAACTCTATCAAGCACACTGCTAGAAGGGGAGAAGGGGGAAAGTGGATTACCGAAGATAAGGGGAACCACTACAAAAATTAGTGTGTCTTTTTCTGTGTGTGTTCTTATCTCTTGAAAGCTCTGATCAGTTTTATCTTGGTTATAATCAAGAACTGCAATAGTTTTTAAATAACCTATTCACCCCCCCCCCCCCCCCCTCTAGGTGATTAGCTACCCTTAATTAAAGTCTTTCAAGTGGTATCAGTGGGTTGTTATTCAAGAAAAGGTTTAACAGCCTGAACAAGATCTTCTAAGGGTAGATTTCTGAAGTCGTGATGGCTAATACAGAAGGAAGCAAAGAATTCACATCTATGAAGCTCCCAATTTGCAGAAAAGAAAACTTTGGGATTTGGAAAGAAAGGGTCAGACTTTTCATGGAAGCATCTGATCATAGGATTTACATAACTGTTCTAGAGGGACCTTTTGTTCCTATGAAAGTTTCATTTACAGATGTGAGTATAAAGACTCCTAAAACCTATTCAGAGATGACCAAAGATGAAGTGATTTTGGCCTCCATGGATAAGAGAGCTCAGAACATCATTGTTAGTGCTATTGAAGATTCAACTTTCCAAAATTTAGTCCATTGCAAAACTGCCAAAGAAATGTTGGAATCTCTTATTGTCTATATGGAAGGGACTGAAGAAGTCAGAGATGATAGGAAGTCACTTCTAAATCAGCAATATGAAGCCTTCAGACAAGACAAGAAAGATTCAATAGCAATCTGCTATGAAAAATTCTTCAAAATTGTAAATGGTCTAAAAACTTATGGAAGAACTTTCACAGATTATGAGCTGAATGATAAATTCTTAAGATCACAGAATTTATATGGGAAACTCTTGTCCCGTGAACTTCATCTGAATACCAGAAAAGCTGAGGAAGGACACAACAGGGAAAATCCTATTGCTCTGAAAGCAGAAAGCTCCAAGAAAAGCAAAGAAAGAATGTCATTTTCCCCCAGGATTCCATCTGAATCAGAAGAATCAGAAACCAGTCATTCTGATTCTGAAATATCAGATGGTGAATTGGCACTCTTTACCAAACAGCTAAAAAGAAAGTTGAGAAGAAAACAAACTAGAAAACTAGACCCTCTCAGTTATCCAGATCTAAGAAGCATTCAAATTCTTCAGAGGGATTCAAACAAGACTCCAAGAAGGACAGGTACAATTCTAAACACAATAAAATTAATTCAGAACAAATTGTGTGTTTTGGTTGCAGGAAATCAGGACACATGATTGCTGATTGTCCTTCAAAGAGAAAGAAAAACAAGAAATCTGATGAAAGAAAGCACAAATCTGACAAGAGACATGAGAAGAGTCTAATAGCCAAAAAGGGCAAGGTCACTCTTAGTGATAGTGAATCTCAGTCATCAGACTCAGATAGTGAGGAGGCGCTCATAGCTCTGATGGCTGCCAATGAAAATGAACACAGTCTAACTGATAGACCTATGATAAAAGCTCCACTATCAAGGTCTGATAGTGAAGAGGATGAAGAAGAAAATGCAGGACTCATGGCATTGAGTGATCAAGAAGATCAGGAGACAACTACTGATATAAAGGTAATTGATAAAACTCCTCTATCTGATTCTGATTCTGAACCTGAAATAGATTCATTCTCTTCTGATGAAAATGACTCACAATCTAAACTTCATGTAGATGAAATTATTGAAAAATATCAATTACTTCTCAAAGCACTTAAGAAGAGCAAAAGGCATAATAAAAGGTTACAAAAAGAACTATCTGAATTAAAGCAAACTGATTCTCAAAACTCTGAGACAGTTGAGAGGCTGAATCAGACAAGTAAAGAACTTAGCAAACTAAAAGTCATGTCTATTATTCACATACAAACTTTGAGCACCAAGGAAAAGTTAATAAAAGAAATTGAAGCAAAACTCCTAGCAGAAAGGAAACTTGTAGCAAAGTTCTCAAAACCACAAACTATTCTTCCTATAATAGACACATTTTCTGCACAATACAGATATGGCATAGGATATGATAGGAATGCAGATAAAAACCCTAAAAGTAATGACAAGGCACCTATACAACCTTTAAAGTTTAACAAAGTCATGCCTATCACAAACAAGCATGATCAAAAAGGTGTGCATAAGTGTTATAAGGGTGAATGTTCTAATAACAAAGATGATTTAATTCAACCAAGTAACAATAATGCCAATCCTCTATGCAAAGAAAAAGTATTAATTCATCATGACTCATTTGAATTTAAAGCAAATACTAAATTCAACAGAAAGGAACCAAGACCTGAAGTGAAAACCACTGCTGTTAAGAAAACTGAACCATTAAAATTTACTAAAACAACTTACATAGCTCCTTTGAATAAATCAATTAAGCAAAATATGAGTCAACATAAAGAAGTAAGAAGACCTCCAAGGAGATATAACAGATATGAATGCTGGTGCTGTGGAAGGGTTGGACATTTTGCTCTTGACTGTTGGTTCAATCCAACTGTTCCAAGATTCAACTCTAGGAGACCAGTATTCAGATCGATGGTAACTCTCACAGCACCAAGGATTAATCAACAACTAAATGTTCCAGCTCATACTAACAAGGTTCTAGGACCCAACTTGGTGTGGGCTCCTAAGAAAAGGTAATTTCTTTTTGCAGGGTTGTCCAAAGACCAACCAACTTCCAATCTGGTACTTGGACAGTGGGTGCTCTATGCACATGACAGGAACAAAAAGTCTGCTGAATGATTACACTCCTGTAAGGAATGGACCAAAGGTTATCTTTGGAGGGTCTGACAAAGGTAAAACTAAAGGTTATGGTAATATCACAAATGGAATTGTCACCATCACCAAAGTTGCTCATGTTGATGGATTGCAACACAATCTCATCAGCATAAGTCAATTATGTCATATTGGGTGTGACATTTCATTCCACAAGGATGAGTGCCTGATTAAGAAAGAGAATGAGATAATTCTCTCAGGCACTAGGAGTGGCAACATTTACTGCCTAAACTTCATATGTTCTGATCAAGTTAACTCCATATGCTTAGTAGCAGAAAATAAAGTTTCTAGTAGTGTTCAATGGCATAAAAGGTTAGCACGCATAAATTATAAGACTATAAATAAACTTATTTCAAAAGACCTAGTGAGAGTTGGGCCTAAGTGGAAGTGTGTGCAGGAGGGTCCTTGCTATGCTTGTCAAATGGGTAAGCAGACCAAGTCATCCTTCAAATGGATGTAAAGTTAGCATTCCTTAATGGAACAATATTGGAGGTTGTATATGTTGAACAACCCCCAGGTTTTATTGACTTTACTCATCCAAATCATGTTTATCTATTATTAAAAGCATTGTATGGTCTGAAACAGGCACCTAGAGCCTGGTATGAGACATTATCTAGATTTTTTATTGAGAACAAATTCTCAAGAGGAAAGATAGACAAGACATTGTTTCTTAGGATAGTTAAAGGTCACATTATTCTAGTACAAATATATGTAGATGATATAATATTTGGCTCTACTGATAATAACCTTTGCAAAAGGTTTGCAAACCTTGTGCAAGGGAAATTTGAAATGAGTAGCATGGGTAAGCTTAAATACTTCTTAGGACTCCAAGTGAAACAGTCTGAGGAAGGAATTTTAATTTCTCAGACCAAGTACACAAAAGAAATTATTACGAAGTTTGGGATGGAAAATTCAAATGTCATGAAGACACCTATGGCAGCAAATATGTCACTGGACAGGAATGAAAAAGGGAAACATATTGATGAAACCTTGTACAGAGGCATCATTGGCTCATTGCTCTACCTAACTGCTAGCAGGCCAGACATTATGTTCTCAACATGTGTGTGTGCTAGATATCAAGTGAACCCTAAAGAATCTCACAACACTGCTGTCAAAAGAATCCTGAGATATCTGAAGGGCACTCTTAATCTTGGCCTTTGGTATCCTAGAAGCAATGATTTTGAACTAATTGGTTTTTCAGATGCTGATTTTGCAGGATGCAAGGAGGATAGAAAAAGTACATCTGGTACATGTCAATTTATTGGCAAGACTAATATCTTGGAGTAGTAGGAAGCAGACCAGTGTGGCTATTTCTACAGCAGAATCTGAGTATATCTCAGCTGGAAACTGCTGTGCTCAGCTACTATGGATTCAACACCAACTCCAAGACTATAAAGTTCAGCTAAGTAAATCTCCTCTATTTTGTGATTCAACTAGTGCTATTGCTATAGCTAACAATCCTGTATCTCATAGCAGAACTAAGCACATAAAAATAAGATACCATTTCATTAGAGAACATGTAGAAACTTTAGATATCTCAATTGAATATGTTCCCACTGACAAGCAGGTTGCTGACATATTTACTAAACCCCTGGATGAAACTATATTCAATAACTTTAAAATTGAATTAGGTATGCTAAAAATGGATTAAAGTGGTTTTGAATTAAATAAATGAAAAATAATGATTGAATCCTATAAGGTGAGTGGAGAAGTTATCTGGCGTCGAAAGAAGATACCTGGCGTCGAGAGAAATTACCTGGCGTCGAGAGAAGATACCTGGCGTCGAGAAGATATCTGGCGTCGAGAAGATACCTGGCGTCGACTGAAGATATATGGCGTCGAGCGATCTCAACGCTTGTGCGAACATAGCTAGGCCGTCTCGACAGGGTCAATTTGAACCATTAGATCAATCATGTCAAACAAGTTCGGTGCGCGGCTATTCATCTTCTTGAATTAGAACTTCTATAAATAGGGAAGACACTTCGTTAGTGCATATGCCCTAGTTCTCTAAGTTTGAAATTGGATGCCCTAGAAAATTTCTCCATCAATTCTCTCTCTCTTCGATCATCTACAACAATGTCACCCAAAAGCAGTGAGTATCTCTATGAAGGAAGTGAACTTGTTCGAAATGGATTCCAATTAGCTTCAGTCGAGATCAAACCAACAATCGAATTAATCTACAATGCAGGACTGGAATTTGTGCTGTCTGAATCAACTCTCATATGGAAACGAGAGGTATTAGAGCTATACTCCAACATAGTAATCGACTCCATCAATTCAAAGTTTAAGACCAGTGTGAATGGTAAGAAGATTAAGATAACTCCTTCTAGACTTGCTAAGGCACTAGAACTGCCTAGGTTAAAAAGGAATGAAGAAGAAGAAGAGGTGTCCTCTGAACAGATTAAATTAGCACAAATCTGGTGCGGAATTGAAACTTCACGAGAAATCACTGGAAGTATTCTGAGAAAAGGAATGATTTTGAAAGGAAAATTGCTAACAGACGTGATAGGAAAGGGTTTGTTGTGCAAGACTGGATCACATGACAAAATTTCCAGAAAAATGTTTATTCTACTAACATGAATTATTCATTCTCTGAGAACAGATTGGGGGAGAGTAATGTTTGACAGGATAGTTGAATGTATCCAAGTACCCAACATGGGTAGGATATTATCTTTGTATTTAGTAAAAGTCACTCCTGACTCTTTGAATAATAAACTTGGATCAAAGATAAACAACATGAAGAAAATGGATATGATAATGATAGAGAGATGGGACAGAGTCTTATCAAATCCTCCTCCAGCAAATCCTTCTCCCATCAAGAAGAAAGCCAAGAAGCAAAAGAAGAAGAAGCTATCTTCAAGTTCTTAAAGTTCATCCAGCTCATCCTCCTTCAAAAGAAAATCTAAATCTACTCCAATTCATGATCCAAACCTTACAACATCTGAAGAAGAAGAAGGGAACAATGTAAGGGACGGTTCTCCTGCTACACCAAAGGATGAGAGTGAGAAAGGAGAAGAAGAAAGAGGAAGTCTTCATGTATCCCCTGCTAGACTTGAAGGGGTTTTTCTAAAAGAGAAAGAGACTCAAGATGAGATTCCTGCTCAGAACAATTCTGAAATGAGCAAAGCAGCAGTTGAGGGGGAGGCTCAGGATGAGATCCCTGCTCAGGATAAAATTGATCTGATCAATGCAGAAACTGAGGGGGAGCCTCAAGATGAATTTCCAGCTGAAGATAAAGCACCATTTGAGGGGGAGTCTCAGGCTGAGATCCCTGCTAAAGAGAATTCTGTAGTTGATGCTATAGAGGTAGAAGGAGAGCCTGAAGCATCAAAGAAACCTGTTGAGAAGGTTATCAAAATAGAATCCTCTAGCTCCCATATGAGCTAGAGAGATGATTCTTTAATCAGATAAGAGAGCAGTAAAGGTGTTGAAATGGAAAAGGAAATCCATGTGGATCTTAGTCCTATTCTACCTCAGCTGGAGGTGTTGCTGAATAATCAAAGAAGATTCTTAGAACAATATATTGAGGAGAATAATACAAAAATGAAAAATGAGGTAGATTTCCAATTGAAATTGGTTAGATTTGAAGTAAATCATCAGATATCTGCATTAAGAAAGGAGATGGTAAAGTTATTTAAGAGAGTTGGTGCTTCAGTAGATTATACAACTGAACAACTTGATGTAATTAAAGAAACATCAAAGGTTATTAAAGAATCACAAGCTGGAATTACAAAGACAGTGGATGATGTTCAGACAAATCAAGGAATACTAAGTAGCAACATGCAAGTTCTCTACAAAGAACAGGTACCACAAATCCTAACAGGTACAAATAAGATTGAAGCTAGACTGCAACAGCAGAATGCTGATATCTTGGCTAAAATTGATGAGAGCTCCACAGTTCTAAAAGATCAAGCAAAGTTGCATGCAGATACTATAGATGATCATCTCTTTAAAGTAAAGAAAACGATTGAAAGTGGAGTTAATCACTTGGAAGGTCAATTTAGATTTCAGAAGAATACTTTAAGAGATCACATTGTTGAAGAAGTCCTAAAAGGGGAGAGGTCAATGATTCAAGCTAGTTCTGAACATGCTGTGTGGACCTCAAACTCTATAAGAGAACCTCTTGGATATCCTCCCATAGACTATGTGAATGATCAAGTTTCTGAGACAAGGCCAGCTTCTCTTACTCAGGTTCAAAAGCAAATTATTAAAATGTAATAGTCCTGAAGATAAAAGCAAATGTATAATCCTGAAGATAAAAGCAAAAGAGAGCATTTTACTAGTGAGCAAGTAGAATCAAGTAAAAGAAAGTTCAGAGAAGAGATTCAATCAAGGGTTGATTTTGAACATTGGTCTCCATCTTCCAGAGAATTGATTCTGTCAGCATGGGAAGCTGTGAAAAATAACCCAGATGAAAGAGGTAAGTGGTATTCTGAAGCTGAATGGTTAAAGCATAGGGATCAAGAGGAACTGAAGATCAAATTCAAGGCTGACAAAATGGCTGGGAAGGTCCAGGCAGGAGAAATGGAGCCAATCAGATACTTTCCAAAGCCATTTGGCTATTTCAAGAGGAAAAAGGAAGTTGCTGAAGCACTCTCCAAAAGAGCCAAAAGAGGAATTGAATTCAAGGATCCTGAGCAGCTTTAGAAATTTAATCTTTACTTTTTACTTTCAGAAGAATGTTGAAAGTGCACAGTTAACCTCACTAGAATTCTCTAGAGGGGGGTGAATAGAGATTTAAAATATTTTGTGCAAAGTTAATATATATGTGTATGATCACAGATTAGAGCTTCCCACACACCAACAAGAATTAGACAAGTAATTAAAGTAAATGCAAGAGAGAAAATCACAGCACAACACAAGAAAATATAGTGGTTCCCCAAACTTTGGGTAGTCCACTCTTCTACCCCCTTGGTAGGAATTCACTATCTTGCACTGAGTCTTTTGATAAGGAGACTCTTAGAACCACCCTGAGTCTTTTGACAAGGAGACTCTTAGAACCAACTGAGTCTTTTGACAAGGAGACTCTTAGAACCAGTACACTGAATTTTTTGAAGAGAGATTCTAAAAACTCTTTTACAATATTTAAGTAAGAAAGAAAGAAAGTAAGAAACAATAATGAATCTTCTTCCTAGCAAGAAGATTGGAAGCACAAGAAGTGAATTAAATCTTTCTTCTATAGAGAGAAGAAGATTTGTAGCCTTTCTCTCTTTTAGTGAGAGCAATCAGATTTTGCAGCAGTGAGCAGAAGAAGAAATGGTTGAATATTGCTGCAGAGCTTTTTCTCAATTTCTCTCTTTTCTCTTGGGAGCTTTTCCTCTATTTCAAAATGTATGTGGTAGATCACTCAACTGCTTTTCCTGCCGACCTCCTCCTTATTTTATAGCTCTGTGTAATAACATAGCACTATAGGAGAGGAATTAATTAGCAGCCAGAGATTTAGGAGGAGAGAAATATTTCCATAGCAGATATAACATAAATGGAAAATATTAATTCAGATTTCAAATAATATCCAAAATAGAGTTAGTCAGATTTTAGCCAAGAATCAAATAGAAAGAGAATGATTCAGAACGGCTATAAAATATTTACTTTATTCCATATAAATTAGATCTACAGAAATGAAGGAAAGAGATCTGGCGCATATATAAATCTGTCATATAGATCGACGTGCGTCGATTACTATTCGACGTAAGCGTCGAATTCATCCTGTCTGGACGTCGAGAGAAGAATAAGGAAGGTGCGTCGACTAAGGTGCGTCGACTTCTTTATATGCGTCGACTAGAAATAAGAGTAGCGTCGACAATACATACGTCGAAATCTTCCTAAAGTTACTTCGACATATCCTGAAGAAAACGTCGACTATATTTCGACGTTGCGTCGAATACTGTTCGACGCATATTTACTTAGTCTTGTTTTTCATTCATAAAAACTCTTTCTTTAACTCATTTCTAGGGGTTAAGAGAAATTATTTCCCCAACAATCTCCCCCTATTTGTCTTAACCCTTCTTGGAGAGAAATTGTACTAGCATAAGAAGTATGTCACTTTAAAAAGTGAAATTTAGATAAGGAGATCAAATATTCCAGAATACCAATTCATTTTTAACTATAGGATGAGATATATCAGCAATGTTTTCAAATACTACTCAGGTGGGGTAGGAGGAGTCTTTCTTTTTCTCTTGAATACTAATGTTTGAGGAGAGGAGGATTTCTCTTTCCCACTTGTAAGAAGTTCATTTAGCTCCCCCTGAGCAGGTAGCTCCCCCTGGGGTAGCTCCCCCTGGAATATCTGTCTCTTTTTCTTTTCCAGTATCAGCTTCATTTCCTTTCTCAGTTCCATCAGCTGGTTCATTTCCATCTAGATTTGTACCAATTTCATTTTCAGCCTCATTCACTGCTCTGCTTCCTTCCCCCTGTAGTGGTGTCATTTGATTTGCAGCATCTCTTGCTATGTTGAGTATCTCTATTGTTTGTTCATCAATATGGAGCTCAGGTACTATCTCATTCCCAAGGGTTTTGAGCAGTGCTTGACTGTCAGTTTTTGAGGTAGGAAGGGATTTGTGAGAAGGAGATTTAGGATTGGAGAGTTGATCTTCATCTAGATTCTCCCCCTTCTTGACCTTCTTGGCCAAGGAGGTTAAGAAAGACCTAGTTACTCTAGAGGAAGAGAGAGATGACTTTAGATCTTGCACAGAGGCACTGACCCCATCTATTTGGGTGTGCATGTGTAGGATGGAGGAGTGAATCTGTTAGCAATGCTCATCTAGCATTGCCTGGAATTTTTGGGCTGCAGATTGGATGCACTGAGTGAGTAGAGCCTTAGTGGATGCAGATGGTGGAGGAGGAGGAGATAATGGTGGAGGTGTATGAGAGGAATGTGGAGAGGGAATACTATCATGTTGGGTTGGTGTATTTGATGGAGGAGGTGGAGGAATAGAAGAGAGCTGAGCATGGGATTGAGGTGGTATTTGTGTGGATGATGATGGGAGAGAGGAGAGATTTGTTTGAGGAGGAGGAGGAGGAGGATGAGTAGGAGAGTTAGAAGGAGAGGGAGACTTTTCAGGAATGGAACCAGGCTTAGGGATTTGCCTGGCCCATTTAGAAATAGTGCTATAGAAATCCTTTTTCCTGGAGGGATGGGAATTCCTTTTGATCTGCAGAGGTCAGGGAAGGAATGGAAGAGAACCTGACTCATGATTCTCATATAAGCATTTTCCTTGTGGGAATATTTGGAGGCTATCATTTTGAGAAGACAGCTGGCCCAATCCACCTTCTTCAACACAAGGGCCCCCATGATGTTCAGTTGTTGTTTTGGTACTGCATCATGTGCTGAGATCTTGCACAGTAGAACTTTCCCTACTATATCAGCCAGCAGCCTATATTCATCAGAAAAGTCTACCTTTTTCAGATGGATTGGTTTATCTTTTGAGAATTTCATGGTGGTAAGTAAATGCTTGACTTCATCAGGTGTGAGTTCAATGGATTCATCACCTAATAGGGGAATAATTTTATACTAGTTGAGTCATTCATGAGAAGCTCATTTTCTTTTCCTATTTTATTGAAATGAAGATGACATTAAGATATACCTGATGGGAGGTCAAAGGTGGCCCTAATGTGGTCTGCTGAAATTGAGACTAGTGTCTCATAGAGTGTTCCTTGGATTTCTCCTTGTTCGGAAATCTGAACATGAGTTATGAGATCAGTGAGCTCAGTTTCCAGGAGCTTGCACCTAGTGGAGATGATCTTGTTCAGTCCTGCTTCAGTGAAGAGAGCAATGATGCTTTTATAGTTCTCTGTTGCTGCTTGGAAGGATTCGAGATCGATGTCGAACCCAGAATTTATTTTGGGAGCCATTGAAGATCAGTGAGAGAGGAGCAAGAAGAATCAGCTGGACAAAGGAGCACGAAGGATAAAAGATGCAGAGTAGTGGAGGTTTCTGAAGAGTCTTTTTAAGTCAGGTGAAACGTCGAGACAGGGCTCAATTCGAGGCTTTTTCGGTACTCTAGTGGATGTGACCGAAAATATTCTAATGTTGTCGCTCTTTATCATGAAGTCGACGTTACGTCGAGTGGAATTCGACGTCATCGTTGATATAGACAGAGTTTGAGATGTTTAGGGTTTTCTATCGACGCATGCGTCGATTTATTGTGTTGGTTATCGACGGTGCGTCGACAAGAAGTGACTTTTAAAACGAATTTTAAATTTTTATTTCTCTTTATTTCTTTCTAGTCCTAATGTTTTCTAAGTCAGTTTTGAACTAGATTTTACAGATAGTTTGATTGATTGTACCAACATTGCTTGGTAGTGTGGCCAGCTTTGTTACATATATAGTACTTGATTATCCTAGTATTAAGGGAATTTGAATTTAGAGCAGGATAGAAGTGTTGATTAGGATAAGAGTGTTGGTTTGAATATAGGTTTTGATTAAGATGGGATTTTTGGTTAAGATAAACATTTTGTTTGGGATTGAAGTGTTGATTTGGATAAAATTCATGATTAGGATGACTTGGTCCTAAATGAGGGTTAGGATGAAAGACTTTTGGAGAAAATGTATTTAAGTTGCTCTGAACATTTGTGCGTCGATATCTATTCGACGCATGTTGATAGTCGCGTCGATTTGTATTCGGCGCTTTCTCCAGATGACGTCGATCTGATTTCGACGCATAAAAAAGGTTGCGTCGATTTAAAGTCGACGTGCTTTTGTTCAGCCGTCTAGAAGAGATCGAAGCATCTGAGAGATTGCGTTGAGTAGAAGTCGACGCACTATCGTGCATGTGTCGATATGAAGTCGACGCATCTGTGTCTTCACAAATTTTCATTTTGCCTTTCTCTGTTTTTACTCCTTTATGTGTTGTTTTTCTTGGATTGATTGTTTCTTCAGATGAAGTTTGTGAGTCATCAGCTGAATAATAAGATGTTTCATCAAATTCTTTTATTTCTTTGAAGGAGTTTTCTTCCTGTGGCTCTTTTTCTGGTTTTAACAAATTAACAGGTTTAGTGAATTTTACAGGGCTCATCCAAGCAGGTTTGTTGGATGGAATTAGGCTGATTAAGGGATCAGCCCCTAGCCCAAGATACTTGTGTCTTAGTTTTTGCTTTTCAGTGATTTCCTTAAGAGTTTGGCTTCTCATTTTTATTGATTCTTCAAAGGCCTTTGCCTGGGTTACTTTATCTTTAAGGTACTGATTTTCTATTCTAGCCCTTTCTATTTCTTTAGCTTTTAGTGCATAATCTTTTGAGCATATTTTCTCTTTAACACTTTGGTTTTTAACCATGTTAATTTGTTCTTTTAGATCTTTGATTTCTTGTTTTGTTTTTAGTTGATCTAGGTACATTCCCATAAAGTCATTTCTAAAATTATCACATTGAAAATCTATTTCATCAAAAATGCTTACCTCATCCTTATCCTCAGATTCCTCTATGAGAATAAGGCTATTTTCTTTTTCATCATCAGAATATATGCTTTCTTCTGATCCTGTTTCACTCCATGATTTATCATCATTCATTGACCCTTCAAAGGCCATCAAGCATAGATCTTCTTGCCTAGGTTCTTCACTGTCACTCTTAGAAGAGATACTGTCCTCAGAGTTAGTTTCACTCCAAGCTTCTGCAATGAAGCCTCTTTCTTTCTTCTTCCCCTTTTCCTTGAGATCTTTCTTTTTCAGACCTTTCTTTGTCTCAACATTCTCTGGACATTCTGAAGCAATATGTCCAGGTTTCCTGCAAGAATAACACACAATTTCTTTAGTAGGAGTTTTGTCATACCTTGGTTTTGACTCCCTTCTTCTTGATCCATCAGTCTTGACCCACTCTTAAATCTTCTGGCCAAGGAACTGAATAGTTCATCTTCAGAGACAGGAGTCCCTTCTTCTGTTGCTTTTAGGGCAATGTTCCTGTCTTTTGAGGAAATTGAAGTGTTTTCTCTTCTTTCCTTCTCTTCTCTAGTTTTCAGCAATTGCTCATAGGATCTGAGTTTTCCTAAGAGAGCATCTGTTGACATCTCTTTTTGTCCTCTTGTGTCTCTTACTGCCCATATTCTTGAGTCCCATGAACTAGGGAGACTCATTAACAATTTGTCATTAATCTCAGTAAGAGAGATTTCTCTATCCAAGTCTCTTAGTTGATTGATGATCAGACTGAATCTGTCATACATTTCAGAGATGCTTTCTTCAGCCTTCTTTTGAAAGTTCTCATATTGAGAGATCAATAGGGCCTTCTTGTCTTTCTTTTCATCAGCACTTCCTTCCACCATCTTTGTGAGGGCATCCCAAATTTCCTTGGATGATTCACAGTCAACAACCTTTTGAAAGATGTCATCTGAGAGAGTTGAGACAAGTATGTTCATGGCCTTTAGATCATGAGTTCTTGCCTTCTTCTCATCTTCTGTCCATTCAGATCTTGGAACAAGTGTTTGTGTGATGTTGTCATTTGCATCCTTTCTGTAAGGCTTTGGGGGACCTGTTACAGTAATATTGAACAAGTCAGCATCAATGGAATTCATATAGATTCTGATTCTTGTTTTCCAAACTGCAAACTTTTCAAGATTGCACATTGGTGGTCTGGTGGAAGCATAATCTTTGATTTGTGCCATGTGAAAAATAGTTTTGAAAATATATATATATATAAGAGGTAGGATCTTTTTGATCAAGGAGTTATCCTTTTTAGATCAACCTCGCTCTGATACCAATTGAAAGTGCACAGTTAACCTCACTAGAATTCTCTAGAGGGGGGGTGAATAGAGATTTAAAATATTTTGTGCAAAGTTAATATATATATGTGTATGATCACAGATTAGAGCTTCCCACACACCAACAAGAATTAGACAAGTAATTAAAGTAAATGCAAGAGAGAAAATCACAGCACAACACAAGAAAATATAGTGGTTCCCCAAACTTTGGGTAGTCCACTCTTCTACCCCCTTGGTAGGAATTCACTATCTTGCACTGAGTCTTTTGATAAGGAGACTCTTAGAACCACCCTGAGTCTTTTGACAAGGAGACTCTTAGAACCAACTGAGTCTTTTGACAAGGAGACTCTTAGAACCAGTACACTGAATTTTTTGAAGAGAGATTCTAAAAACTCTTTTACAATATTTAAGTAAGAAAGAAAGAAAGTAAGAAACAATAATGAATCTTCTTCCTAGCAAGAAGATTGGAAGCACAAGAAGTGAATTAAATCTTTCTTCTATAGAGAGAAGAAGATTTGTAGCCTTTCTCTCTTTTAGTGAGAGCAATCAGATTTTGCAGCAGTGAGCAGAAGAAGAAATGGTTGAATATTGCTGCAGAGCTTTTTCTCAATTTCTCTCTTTTCTCTTGGGAGCTTTTCCTCTATTTCAAAATGTATGTGGTAGATCACTCAACTGCTTTTCCTGCCGACCTCCTCCTTATTTTATAGCTATGTGTAATAAGATAGCACTATAGGAGAGGAATTAATTAGCAGCCAGAGATTTAGGAGGAGAGAAATATTTCCATAGTAGATATAACATAAATGGAAAATATTAATTCAGATTTCAAATAATATCCAAAATAGAGTTAGTCAGATTTTAGCCAAGAATCAAATAGAAGGAGAATGATTCAGAACGGCTATAAAATATTTACTTTATTCCATATATATTAGATCAACAGAAATGAAGGAAAGAGATCTGGCGCATATATAAATTTGTCATATAGATCGACGTGCGTCGATTACTATTCGATGTAAGCATCGAATTCATCCTGGCTGGACGTCGAGAGAAGAATAAGGAAGGTGCGTCGACTAAGGTGCGTCGACTTCTTTATATGCGTCGACTAGAAATAAGAGTAGCGTCGACAATACATACGTCGAAATATCTCCCGAATGCTTCCCTGTGTAATATTCAAAGTTTTTCTCTGTACACGCCCTAGGTCACAGGAGTGACCTAGCGGCGTGACTTCTGAATTTTCTCCTTATAAATTTCCAGCTGCTGCCATTGTCAAGGGATCCAGTCCTTGCTTCGATTGGGTCAATTTTAGAATAGTTTTTCTGCATTTCATTAGTGTAATTTATTTATGAAATTTATTTTATGCTTTGCAATTCTAATTCATAGCTTAGATTTACTTTACTCGCACTTGTACTTCTCTTTTCATAGTTATAAAATGTTCTTTTTCTTCAATCACGAGTAGCTAATTTTATTACATTTGATCGGATGAATTCTTAAGTAATTTTATTTTGTAATCTCTTTTTCATAGTTTAGTTTTGGAAAACTAGGATTTATCTTTGAATTTAATTGCTTCGAATTCATATGTCGCGAATATATTTCTCGATCTAAGATCTGTATGCTAGTGATCGAGAGATCCATGCAAACGAGGAGATCACCCAAAGATAAAAAGAGTTGTATGCATTCCTCGAGAGAGGGTGACACAAATCTTCCGGATTGGAGTCAAATCAAATAGTGGGGCTCACCGCATAAAGCAAGCTTAGGGGTTTCGACTGGCCGAGGGGTCTTAATCGATCAACCTAAGGTTAGGTGGTAGTTCTCTCGAGAGAGGTTCTACCATATTTTGGGAACCTCCACGGTCAAGTTTGTCTAAATCCATTTCTTATGAATTCTAGATTTACGAAGTATTTTACTTAAGAAGGATTTTCGATCAAATGTTTCTCTTCTTTTAATTATTTTCAAAACTCAATTTTATTTCCGATAAAATAATATTAATTTACGTGAGTAAGATTACTCAACAGGCCTCGGGCAAATACGACATCCTTCCTATACTATATTTTCGATAGGTACACTTGCCTACATCGGGATGTTAGTTGGAATTATTTTTAAAACTATATAAAATCTCTATCAAGTTTTTGGCGCCGTTGCCGGGGAATTTTTGTTGATATTTTGAAAGCGTAAATTTTATTACTTTTATCATTCTCTTTCTCCGCCCCCATTTCTCTTTTTGTTTTTTTTTATAATTCCTTTCAATTAAGTAACGGTTGTTAATTTTATTTTTCCAAAAAAATATAATGATTTCTCAGTTGGCCGCAAAAGTTGCCGAGCTTTAACATAAGGTAAATCTTTTGGAAGCCGCAAGAAAGCGCCAGCTTATTTGTTATTTTTGTGGTGCAAATCATTCTAGCGAGAAATGTTATTATAATCAAGTCATGGTTGTGGCCCAAGGTCGTGTACTCTCCAAAAACAATGAATAAGACTATGCTGGTTGCAGAATTTCAAATGATCATAACTTTCAATCCAGGAAGAGTTATGGGACGTACCACCACATTTCGGGATGAGCATAAGATTATCTACAAATCAGGAGAATCTTCCCAAGTACACGCCCTAATGTCACGGGCGTGACATGGGCGTGAACACGAGCGTGTACTGAGGAAAATTACAATTTTCTCCCGAATGCTTCCCAGTGTAATTTTGGAAGTTTTTCTCTGTACACGCCCTAGGTCATGGGCGTGACCAAGGGGCGTGACTTCTGAATTTTTTCCTTATAAATTCCCAGCTGCTGCCATTGTCAAGGGATCCAGTCCTTGCTTCGATTGGGTCAATTTTAGAGTAGTTTTTCTGCATTTCATTAGTGTAATTTTATTTATGAAATTTATTTTATGCTTTGCAATTCCAATTCATAGCTTAGATTTACTTTACTCGCACTTGTACTTCTCTTTTCATAGTTCTAAAATGTTATTTTTCTTCAATCACGAGTAGCAAATTTTATTACATTTGATCGGATGAATTCTTAAGTAGTTTTATTTTGTAATCTTTTTTTTATAGTTTAGTTTTGAAAAACTAGGATTTATCTTTAAATTTAATTGCTTCGAATTCATATGTCGTGAATATGTTTCTCGATCTAAGATCTGTATGCTAGTGATCGAGAGATCCATGCAAACGAGGAGATCACCCAAAGATAAAAAGAGTTGTATGCATTCCTCGAGAGAGGGTGACACAAATCTTCTTGATTGGAGTCAAATCCAATAGTTGGGTTCACCGCATAAAGCAAGCTTAGAGGATTCAACTGGCCGAGGGGTCTTAATCGATCAACCTAAGGTTAGGTGGTAGTTCTCTCGAGAGAGGCTCTACCATATTTTGGGAACCTCCATGGTCAAGTTTGTCTAAATTCATTTCTTATGAATTCTAGATTTACGAAGTATTTTACTTAAGAAGGATTCTCGATCAAATGTTTCTCTTCTTTTAATTATTTTCAAAACTTAATTTTATTTCCGATAAAAAAATATTAATTTACGTGAGTAAGATTACTCAACAGGCCTCGGGCAAATACGACATCCTTCCTATACTGTATTTTCGATAGGTACACTTGCCTACATCGGGATGTTAGTTGGAATTATTTTTAAAACTATATAAAACCACTATCAAGTTCTTGGCGCCGTTGCCGGGGAATTTTTGTTGATATTTTGAAAGCATAAATTTTATTACTTTTATCATTCTCTTTCTCCGCCCCCATTTCTCTTTTTTTTAATTCCTTTCTATTAAGTAACGGTTGTTAATTTTCTTTTTCCAAAAAAATATAATGATATCTCAGTTGACCGCAAAAGTTGTCGAGCTTCAACATAAGGTAAATCTTTTGGAAGCCGCACGAAAGCGCCAGCTTATTTGTTATTTTTGTGGTGCAAATCATTCTAGCGAGAAATGTTATTCTAATCAAGTCATGGGTGTGACCCAAGGTCGTGTACTCTCCAAAAACAATGAATAAGACTATGTTGGTTGCAGAATTTCAAATGATCATAACTTTCAATCCAGGAAGAGTTACGGGACGTGCCACCAGATTTCGGGATGAGCACAAGGTTATCTACAAATTTGGATAATTTTCCCAAGTACACGCCCTCATGTTACGGGCGTGAAATGGTCGTGAACACGTGCGTGTATTAGGGAAAATTACAATTTTCTCCCGAATGCTTCCCAGTGTAATTTTGGAAGTTTTTCTCTGTACACGCCCTAGGTCACGGGCGTGACCTAGGGGCGTGACTTCTGAATTTTCTTCTTATAAATTCCCAGCTGCTGCCATTGTCAAGGGATCCAGTCCTTGCTTCGATTGGGTCAATTTTATAGTAGTTTTTCTGCATTTCATTAGTGTAATTTTATTTATGAAATTTATTTTATGCTTTGCAATTCTAATTCATAGCTTAGATTTACTTTACTCGCACTTGTACTTCTCTTTTCATAGTTATAAAATGTTATTTTTCTTCAATCACGAGTAGCTAATTTTATTACATTTGATCAGATGAATTCTTAAGTAGTTTTATTTTGTAATCTCTTTTTCATAGTTTAGTTTTGGAAAACTAGGATTTATCTTTGAATTTAATTGCTTCGAATTCATATGTCGCAAATATGTTTCTCGATCTAAGATTCGTATACTAGTGATCGAGAGATCCATGCAAACGAGGAGATCACCGAAAGATAAAAAGAGTTGTATGCATTCCTCGAGAGAGGGTGACACAAATCTTCCGGATTGGAGTCCAATCCAATAGTGGGGCCACTATAACATTTTTAGTCTTTAGCAACACTTTCTTTGCAACATTTCTAAAACTGTTGTCTAAACCTTGAATAGAGAACAGTTTATAAGTGTTGCAATAAGTTAGCATCTTTAGGCAACAATTTCTGTGCAACGTTTACAAATTGTTCTCTAATCTCTTATAGGGAACATTTTTGAAATGTTGCATATGGCGGTTCACTTTATGCAACAATTATGTTATGTTGCCTCTTTAAAAAATAATTTACAACACGTTAAAAGTATTGCCTAACTCTTTTCAACTTAACCAAAATTACTATTCGCACACCCCAAATTATTACTTAAACATTTAAATTTATAAAAATGATATTTCTAACTCACAAACCCTCGATCAGCCTTTCCCGATCCCCTTCCTCTTCCTCCCGTGCGGGCGACTTCCTCGCTATTTCCTCCGGTGCAGTGATCCCCTTCTCCTCCGCCCGCGTCTCGACCATGCCGATTCTTCCCTCCGGTTGCGCCTCCTTCTCCCTGGGCTTTTGATTAAATGCATTAGTGGCTGGGAGGAATTATAATTGGTAGGAAATCTCTTTTCTTTCCCTCATTCTCAGCCCTCCCCTTCCCTCGATGGCACCCGACCTCTCCGAGTGCGCGCTAAAGGAGGGCTAGGGTTTGCGTTGTAATCGCTTGGCTTCGGTGGTTTAGGCCGTCTGAGGGAGCTTGGAGTCGCCGGATTTTGTTCTCGTCGCCGGGGCTAGGGCTTTGCTCGGCTCTCGGCGTGTTGGTCGCGACCCGGCGAGTCGTCGGTTGAATCCGAGGAAAGGAAACACTTCCCTCTCCTCTCTCTTAATTTCTTTATTGCTTTTAGTTTTGATAAAAAAGGGGGCGTGCTGCTTCTTTTGTTGCTTGATATATGTTTGGCCCTCTCGTATCTGCTAGCTGCTGCTTGGTTGGATGAATTTTTTTTTATTTGGGGCTTTCATGAAGAAATCTCCTCCTTGGTTTATGTTAGAAACTATCTTGGTATTTCCTTGGTTTATGCTGAAAAGGAGGACTGGCCTTCAGTATATGATGTCAAAGCCCTCAATAGCAATCAGGTATGCTATTATTTCTTCTGCTTTATTCTGGATTATGGTTATTGGGGGTGGGCAAATTCATATAAATTTGACATTTCAAATGCATTTTCGCAGAATTGTTGATATGGATTTCGATGGAATGCGCTCTAATGATTCATCAATGCAGGTTCCTGTAGCCGCCGCTGTTTATTTTGAGGACATGTATGTTAACTTTAACCTCGCCATGGAGACGGCGTCAGAGATTGCTGGGATCAGGCTGTGGGTGACCAATGAGTACATGCACTCGGGGCTTAGAGACAGTGGCTCTCAAGTCTTTGTTCAGTTGATGGGGATTTATAGGTATTTGAATGTAGGCCATATCTAAGAGAAATCTCCACTAGAGTGGATTTAATCAAATATAAGGATTAAATTTCATGCTAGATAACTACTGTGTGCTGGCATATGATGCATGTTTTAGACTATGCCTTCATTCCTTTGCTAGAGTTTGCATGGAAGCACCATCATTCTTGGAAAATGAATGCTATCTATTGAGAGAAGCATTTGGTAAGATGAGATTTCTGAAATTTTACTACACTGATTAATAGCAAGCATATTCTATTTAATTTGTATAATTTTTTTCTTGAAATATGTACACACTTAAGACGGATTAACCTAAATATCTTGAAATATATATACACTGGAGTTCTAGGAAAATTTTCATGGACATGCAAAATTTCATCGTGAACTAAAGATAAGTAAAAAATTTATGTTCTGTATTAAATTTTCTTGACGTGCATAAACTTTGTCAGGCTTGATTCCCCATATTTTCTTGCTTCAGGATAGATTTATATTGCTTCTAGTTGAACGTAGCTCTTTTTATAACTTTGACAATGGTTAAAATTGAACTGTCAAACCGTGAAAGCCATCATTTAGTTGTTTAATCTACCTTTCCAAATAGCATTGCATTGTTATTAGATTCTATTTAAATGGTTCATATTTGCATTAAGTTTCCATAAGTTTCAATGTTATATTACTGGCAGTATAGTGCATTTGGTTTAATGTTATTTTAATAAATATAATGTTGTCTAGAATAATCAACAATGATTATTATCTCTCTTAGACATTTAATGCTACCAGATTAGGACTACATTTCAAATGTTCCCTGATTTTCTTATTTTTTGCATTTGAACCTTCAAGTGCTATGGTGACTAATTTTTTTGTACTTTAGATAATCATGTGTTCCAGGTTATCAAGAAAATTCAACCATCTTCGAGTGGAGAGAAGAGCTCATGCAAGTTGTTGGCTTCAAATCAATTTAAAATGGCGGAGTTCAACCAATGTAAGTCCCTGAAATATCATTTTATTTGAATTTTCTCTTTTATTGCTCGGATGTTTTATTTGGATTTTCTATTTTATTGCTCGGAAGTGAGACATTGTCTGTTGTTTATGTTCAAATTTTGAGACTTTTATTGTTATTTGAATGGCCTTGAGTGCTTTGAATTGGATGATTAATTTTGAGTGTTTGGATATCTAGAAAGTGTATTATATAGTTCACCATGCAGATATTACGTTGCACATGTAACTTGCTCAATAATTGCACGCCAAATAGGCCCAATGAGTAGACCATTATAAGTGAAAACTGCTGCCAACAGCAGCAGTTTTTGACAAACTCCAGCAACTATTTGCAAAAAAAATCTGCCAGTAGTAACAGTTTTTGCAAACTGCAGCAGCAATTTGCAAAAAAAAAATGCTGCCAGCTGAAGCAGATTTTCCAAATATTCATTTAAAGGTCTTGCCCTCACTCCCTCTGATGAATATTTTGCTGCTAATTTAGAGGCCTTTCTTCCTCTGCTGCTGATCTGCCTATATAATTGTTGCAGTCTTTCATAACCCAAACAGGTGTGAGCACCATCAAGGGATCATCAAGTGACATGCCCAGATTAGGCATTCCCATAATTCTTAGGCATATAACAGAGCAACAGAAAACACATTAGCCATTCCCATATTAGGCATAAATATGTTATATGCCTAATGTGCGGTGTGCCAACATAAAACAAAATAGTATATAACCAGTTTACATGACCAATCTATAGAAATCATCCATTACCAGATCTTCATAAGGTTGTTTTCATATCAAAATGGGGGACATATATTGATTTTGATAATAACAAATATTTCCTGTGCGAGTGAACTGGTAGATGTGTTCATATAATGCGGGCTTAGTCCATTTATTTGTATATGGCCTATTTATTTGTAAATACCTGAATATATAATAAGCATATATATATATTATTGAAAATGCTGCATTGGAGTCATTCGAATACATAATGCCAAATGGTAAAACATCATCTCATCTGTATTTTCTTCATCGAAGATTATGTGCATGACTTCTTTTTTTATTGTTACTTTATGTGTGTGTCAATAAATGCGAGGTTGTAGGCACAACTTTTTAAACCTAATGAATGCATGGATAGATTCCCGAATTAAAGCGATTTGCCATTGAATTTTTGAGTGAGTTCCAGGACATCCTATGTGAAATTAGGAAGCATGCAAATTTCAGAAATTATGGCAACTAGCTCAGGTCCAAAAAGCTCATATAAAACTTGCTCATCCCATGCACCATTCACGTTAAGCAAATCTGAAACCAAGAACTCCCAGAACTCCCATTACTTAAATTCTAGCAGTGAGCCGAAGCTTTTGGAGGTATGTGAATGTTTCCATCTTTTCTATTGTTTTTAATTTCAATCTTGCAGGAGCACTTAGTGAAAGATTTTACTTTTAAACACACTCCTTATAATTCGCAGGTCGGTGGTCGGAACAATGTTTTTGAAGACGCGCTTAATAAGCGTATCCCTCTTGTATCAGATGTGCCGACCATTATATTTGGGGCTGATGTGACGCATCCGGCTCAGGGAGAAGACTGATCAATGGCTCTTGATGCGGTGCGCCGCTCATCACTATGAAGAGGAATCTTCAAGTAATGTCGAAATGGACTTCTTTAGAAACCAAACTATGTAGAGGAATAGAGCGGGAGAAGGAGAAGAGTACATGAGAGAAGAGATTATACAACTTTCAATCAATGTCCATGAGTTTACTATTTATAATTTTCTAATTTGTTATCTGTTTGTATGCATAAAAGTTTCTTTTGATAAAACTGTAAGAATGACATTATTAATTTGTAATACATACTTGTTGGATATTTGACATGACATAAGTGTGGATATTTGGCTAATATATATGTTTATTGATAATTGATAAAAGAGCCGGTTAATATACGTTTGGTAGCATTTGTGGATACAATGTTGCCTATTTTTTTATAGTATTAATAAAAGAATTTGACAATTAATTTTTTTTCTTCATTACAAAAATTTGGCAACATTTGCTAACTATAACGATATAAGACAACATTTCAAAACTGTTGCAATAGGTCCATCGAAAAACTGTTGCCTATTCTAAGGGTTTAGGCAACAGTTTTTGTATAGTGTTGCCTAAAAGTATGAAAACTGTTGCCTTAGACCTTTGGCAACACGCGTATAGAGGACACCCATATGGCAACAGTTTTCAATGTTTTGGCAACACTTTGTAGTTTTACGCAACAGTTTTCAAGTGTTGCTAAAGGCCGAAAATGTTGTAGTGGGCTCACCGCATAAAGCAAGCTTAGAGGTTTCAACTGGCCGATGGGTCTTAATCGATTAACCTAAGGTTAGGTGGTAGTTCTCTCGAGAGAGGCTCTACCATATTTTGGGAACCTCCACGGTCAAGTTTGTCTAAATCCATTTCTTATGAATTCTAGATTTACGAAGTATTTTACTTAAGAAGGATTTTCGATCAAATGTTTCTCTTCTTTTAATTATTTTCAAAACTCTATTTTATTTCCGATAAAATAATATTAATTTACGTGAGTAAGATTACTCAACAGGCCTCGGGCAAATACGACATCCTTTTTATACTATATTTTTGATAGGTACACTTGCATACATCGGGATGTTAGTTTGAATTATTTTTAAAACTATATAAAATCTCTATCAAGTTTTTGGCGCCGTTGCCGGGGAATTTTTATTGATATTTTGAAAGCGTAATTTTTTTTACTTTTATCATTCTCTTTCTCCGCCCCCGTTTCTCTTTTTGTTTTTTTTTAATTCCTTTCTATTAAGTAACGGCTGTTAATTTTCTTTTTCCAAAAAAATATAATGATATCTCAGTTGGCCGCAAAAATTGTCGAGCTTCAACATAAGGTAAACCTTTTGGAAGCCGCACGAAAGCGCCAACTTATTTGTTATTTTTGTGGTGCAAATCATTATAGAGAGAAATGTTATTCTAATCAAGTCATGGGTGTGACCCAAGGTCGTGTACTCTCCAAAAACAATGAATAAGACTATGTTGGTTGCAAAATTTCAAATGATCATAACTTTCAATCCAGGAAGGGTTACGGGAAGTGCCACTACATTTCGGGACGAGCACAAGATTATCTACAAATGTGGATAATTTGCACAAGTACACGCACTCATGTCATGGGCGTGACATGGGCGTGAACACGGGCGTGTACTGAGGAAAATTACAATTTTCTCCCGAATGCTTCCGAGTGTAATTTTGGAAGTTTTTCTTTGTACACGCCCTAGGTCACGGGCGTAACCTAGGGTAGTGACTTCTGAATTTTCTTCTTATAAATTCCCAGCTGTTGCCATTGTCAAGTGATCCAGTCCTTGCTTCGATTGGGTCAATTTTAGAGAAGTTTTTCTGCATTTCATTAAGGTAATTTTATTTATGAAATTTATTTTATGCTTTGTAATTCCAATTCATAGCTTAGATTTACATTACTCGCACTTGTACTTCTCTTTTCATAGTTATAAAAAGTTCTTTTTCTTCAATCAGGAGTAGCTAATTTTATTACATTTGATCGGATAAATTCTTAAGTAGTTTTATTTTGTAATCTCTTTTTCATAGTTTAGTTTTGAAAAACTAGGATTTATCTTTGAATTTAATTGCTTCGAATTCATATGTCGCAAAAATATTTCTAGATCTAAGATCCGTATGCTAGTGATTGAGAGATCCATGCAAACGAGGAGATCACCCAAAGATAAAAAGAGTTGTATGCATTTCTAGAGAGAGGGTGACACAAATCTTCTGGATTGTAGTCAAATCCAATAGTGGGGCTCACCGCATAAAGCAAGCTTAGGGGTTTCGACTGGCCGAGGGGTCTTAATCGATCAACTTAAGTTTAGGTGGTAGTTCTCTCGAGAGAGGCTCTACCATATTTTGGGAACCACCACGGTCAAGTTTGTCCAAATCCATTTCTTATGAATTCTAGATTTACGAAGTATTTTACTTAAGAAGGATTCTCGATCAAATGTTTCTCTTCTTTTAATTATTTTTAAAACTCTATTTTATTTCCGATAAAATAATATTAATTTACGTGAGTAAGATTACTCAACAGGCCTCAGGAAAATACGACATCCTTCCTATACTATATTTTCGATAGGTACACTTGCCTACATCGGGATGTTAGTTGGAATTATTTTTAAAACTATATAAAATCTCTATCAAGTTTTTGGCGCCGTTGCCGGGGAATTTTTGTTGATATTTTGAAAGCGTAAATTTTATTACTTTTATAATTCTCTTTCTCCGCCCCCATTTCTTTTTTTTGTTTTTTTTTAATTCCTTTCTATTAAGTAACGGTTGTTAATTTTCTTTTTCCAAAAAAAATATAATGATATCTCAGTTGGCCGCAAAAGTTGTCGAGCTTCAACATAAGGTAAACCTTTTGGAAGCCGCACGAAAGCGCCAACTTATTTGTTATTTTTGTGGTGCAAATCATTCTAGCGAGTAATGTTATTCTAATCAAGTCCTGGGTGTGACCCAAGGTCGTGTACTCTCCAAAAACAATGAATTAGATTATGTTGGTTGCAGAATTTCAAATGATCATAACTTTCAATCCAGGAAGGGATACGGGCCGTGCCACCACATTTCGGGACGAGCACAAGATTATCTACAAATATAGAGGATTTTACCAAGTACACGCCCTCATGTCACGGGCGTGACATGGGCGTGAACACGGGCATGTAATGAGGAAAATTACAATTTTCTCACGAATGCTTCTCAGTGTAATTTTGGAAGTTTTTCTCTGTCCACGCCCTAGGTCATGGGCGTGACCTCCAGGTCACGGGCGTGTCTCACCCCGGGGAACATTTAATGAAGCAGTTTTTCGCCGTAGGCAGTTTCAGCTTACACACCCATAGTTACGGGCGTGACCAGGGGGCGTGTACTCCAAATTGATAGATTTTGGCGGTTTTTCCCCCAACGTTCCCGGGCTTTCAAGACGCACGTTCCGCACCTTACACGCCCTAGGTCACGGGCGTTACCTAGGGGCGTGACTTCTGAATTTTCTCCTTATAAATTCCCTGTTGCTGTCATTATCAAGGGATCCAGTCCTTGCTTCGATTGGGTCAATTTTAGAGTAGTTTTTCTGCATTTCATTAGTGTAATTTCATTTATGAAATTTATTTTATGCTTTGCAATTCCAATTCATAGCTTAGATTTACTTTACTCGCACTTGTACTTCTCTTTTCATAGTTATAAAATGTTATTTTTCTTCAATCACGAGTAGATAATTTTATTACATTTGATCGGATGAATTCTTAAGTAGTTTTTTTTTTGTAATCTCTTTTTCATAGTTTAGTTTTGGAAAACTAGGATTTATTTTTGAATTTAATTGCTTCGAATTCATATGTCGCGAATATGTTTCTCGATCTAAGATCTGTATGCTAGTGATCGAGAGATCCATGCAAACGAGGAGATCACCCAAAGATAAAAAGAGTTGTATGCATTCCTCGAGAGAGGGTGACACAAATCTTCCGGATTGGAGTCAAATCAAATAGTGGGGCTCACCGCATAAAGCAAGCATAGAGTTTTCAACTGGCCGAGGGGTTTTAATCGATCAACCTAAGGTTAGGTGGTAGTTCTCTCGAGAGAGGCTCTACCATATTTTGGGAACCTTCACGGTCAAGTTTGTCTAAATCCATTTCTTATGAATTCTAGATTTACGAAGTATTTTACTTAAGAAAAATTCTCGATAAAATGTTTCTCTTCTTTTAATTATTTTCAAAATTTAATTTTATTTCCGATAAAATTATATTAATTTACGTGAGTAAGATTTCTCAACAGGCCTCGGGCAAATACGACATCCTTCATATACTATATTTTTGATAGGTACACTTGTCTACATCGGGATGTTAGTTGGAATTATTTTTAAAACTATATAAAATCTCTATCATGTTTTTGGCGCCGTTGCCGCGGAATTTTTGTTGATATTTTGAAAGCGTAAATTTTATTACTTTTATCATTCTCTTTCTCCTCCCCCATTTCTCTTTTTGTTTTTTTTTTAATTCCTTTCTATTAAGTAACGGTTGTTAATTTTCTTTTTCCAAAAAAATATAATGATATCTCAGTTGGACGCAAAAGTTATCGAGCTTCAACATAAGGTAAATCTTTTGGAAGCCGCACGAAAGCGCCAGCTTATTTGTTATTTTTGTGGTGCACATCATTCTAGCGAGAAATGTTATTCTAATCAAGTCATGGGTGTGACCCAAGGTCGTGTACTCTCCAAAAACAATGAATTAGACTATGCTGGTTGCAGAATTTCAAATGATCATAACTTTCAATCTAGGAACAGTTACGGGACGTGCCACCACATTTCGGGGCGAGCACAAGGTTATCTACAAATCAGGAGAATTTTCCCAAGTACACGCTCTCATGTCATGAGCGTGACATGGGCGTGAACACGAGGGTGTACTGAGGAAAAGTACAATTTTCTCCTGAATGCTTCCCAGTGTAATTTTGGAAGTTTTTCTCTGTACACGCGCTAGGTCACCGGCGTGACCTAGGGGCGTGACTTCTGAATTTTCTCCTTATAAATTCGAGCTGCTGTCATTGTCAAGGGATCCAGTCATTGCTTCGATTGGGTCAATTTTAGAGTAATTTTTCTGCATTTCATTAGTGTAATTTTATTTATGAAATTTATTTTATACTTTGCAATTCCAATTCATAGCTTAGATTTACTTTAATCACACTTGTACTTCTCTTTTCATAGTTATAAAATGTTCTTTTTCTTCAATCACGAGTAGCTAATTTTATTACATTTGATCGGATGAATTCTTAAGTAGTTTTATTTTGTGATCTCTTTTTCATAATTTAGTTTTGGAAAACTATGATTTATCTTTAAATTTAATTGCTTCGAATTCATATGTCGCGAATATGTTTCTCGATCTAAAATCTGTATGCTAGTCATCGAGAGATCCATGCAAACGAGGAGATCACCCAAAGATAAAAAGAGTTGTATGCATTCCTCGAGAGAGGGTGACACAAATCTTCCAGATTGGAGTCAAATCCAACAGTGGCGCTCACCGCATAAAGCAAGCTTAGGGGTTTCGACTGGTCGAGGGGTCTTAATCGATCAACATAAGGTTAGGTGGTAGTTCTCTCTCGAGAGGCTCTACCATATTTTGGGAACCTCCACGGTCAAGTTTGTTTAAATTCATTTCTTATGAATTCTAGATTTACGAAGTATTTTACTTAAGAAGGATTTTCGATCAAATGTTTCTCTTCTTTTAATTATTTTCAAAACTCTATTTTATTTCCGATAAAATAATATTAATCTAAGTGAGCAAGATTACTCAACTGGCCTCGGGCAAATACGACATCCTTTCTATACTATATTTTCGATAGGTACACTTGCATACATCGGGATGTTAGTTGGAATTATTTTTAAAACTATATAAAATCTCTATCAAGTTTTTGGCGCCGTTGCCGGGGAATTTTTGTTGATATTTTGAAAGCGTAAATTTTATTACTTTTATCATTCTCTTTCTCCGCCCCCATTTCACTTTTTGTTTTTTTTAATTCCTTTCTATTAAGTAATGGTTGTTAATTTTCTTTTTCCAAAAAAATATAATGATATCTCAGTTGGCCGCAAAAGTTGTCGAGCTTCAACATAAAGTTAACATTTTGGAAGCCGCACGAAAGCGCCAACTTATTTGTTATTTTTGTGGTGCAAATCATTATAGCGAGAAATGTTATTCTAATCAAGTCATGGGTGTGACCCAAGGTCGTGTACTCTCCAAAAACAATGAATAAGACTATGATGATTGCAGAATTTCAAATGATCATAACTTTCAACCAGGAAGGGTTACGGGACGTGCCACCACATTTTGGTACGAGCACAAGATTATCTACAAATCTGAAGAATTTGCCCAAGTACACGCCCTCATGTCACGGGCGTGACATGGGCGTGAACACGGGCGTGTACTGAGGAAAATTACAATTTTCTCCCGAATGCTTCCCAGTGTAATTTTGGAAGTTTTTCTTTGTACACGCCCTAGGTCACGGGCGTGACCTAGGGGCGTGACTTCTGAATTTTCTTCTTATAAATTCCCAGCTGGTGCCATTGTCAAGTGATCCAGTCCTTGCTTCGATTGGGTCAATTTTAGAGTAGTTTTTCTGCATTTCATTAGTGTAATTTTATTTATGAAATTAATTTATGTTTTGCAATTCCAATTCATAGCTTAGATTTACTTTAATCGCACTTGTACTTCTCTTTTCATAGTTATAAAATGTTCTTTTTCTTCAATCACGAGTAGCTAATTTTATTACATTTGATCGGATGAATTCTTAAGTAGTTTTATTTTGTAATCTCTTTTTCATAGTTTAGTTTTGGAAAACTAGGATTTATCTTTGAATTTAATTGCTTCGAATTCATATGTCGCGAATATGTTTCTCGATCTAAGATCTGTTTGCTAGTGATCGAGAGATCCATGCAAACGAGGAGATCACCCAAAGATAAAAAGAGTTGTATATATGCATTCCTCGAGAGAGGGTGACACAAATCTTCTGGATTGGAGTCAAATCTAATAGTGGGGCTCACCGCATAAAGCAAGCTTAGGGGTTTCGACTGGGCGAGTGGTCTTAATCGATCAACCTAAGGTTAGGTGGTAGTTCTCTCGAGAGAGGCTCTACCATATTTTGGGAACCTCCACGGTCAAGTTTGTCTAAATCCATTTCTTATGAATTCTAGATTTACGAAGTATTTTACTTAAGAAGGATTTTCGATCAAATGTTTCTCTTCTTTTAATTATTTTCAAAACTCTATTTTATTTCCGATAAAATAATATTAATTTACGTGAGTAAGATTACTCAACAGGCCTCGGGCAAATACGACATCCTTTCTATACTATATTTTCGATAGGTACACTTGCCTACATCGGGATGTTAGTTGGAATTATTTTTAAAACTATATAAATCTCTATCAAGTTTTTTGCACCGTTGCCGGGGAATTTTTGTTGATATTTTGAAAGCGTAAATTTTATTACTTTATCATTCTCTTTCTCCGCCCCCATTTCTCTTTTTGTTTTTTTTACTTATTTTCTATTATGTAAGGTTGTTAATTTTCTTTTTCCAAAAAAAATATAATGATATATCAGTTGGCCGCAAAAGTTGTCGAGCTTCAACATAAGGTAAACCTTTTGGAAGCCGCACGAAAGCGCCAACTTATTTGTTATTTTTGTGGTGCAAATCATTATAGGGAGAAATGTTATTCTAATCAAGTCATGGGTGTGACCCAAGGTCGTGTACTCTCCAAAAACAATGAATAAGACTATGATGGTTGCAGAATTTCAAATGATCATAACTTTCAATCCAGGAAGGGTTACGGGACGTGCCACCACATTTCGGGACGAGCACAAGATTATCTACAAATCTGGAGAATTTGCCCAAGTACACGCCCTCATGTCACGGGCGTGACATGGGCGTGAACACGGGCCTGTATTAAGGAAAATTACAATTTTCTCCCGAATGCTTCACAGTGTAATTTTGGAAGTTTTTCTTTATACACGCCCTAGGTCACGGGCGTAACCTAGGGGCGTGACTTCTGAATATTCTTCTTATAAATTCCCAGCAGCTGCCATTGTCAAGTGATTCAGTCCTTGCTTCGATTGGGTCAATTTTAGAGTAGTTTTTCTGCATTTCATTAGTGTAATTTTATCTATGAAATTTATTTTTTGCTTTGTAATTCCAATTCATAGCTTAGATTTACATTACTCGCACTTGTACTTCTCTTTTCATAGTTATAAAATGTTCTTTTTCTTCAATCAGGAGTAGCTAATTTTATTACATTTGATCGGATGAATTCTTAAGTAGTTTTATTTTGTAATCTCTTTTTCATAGTTTAGTTTTGGAAAACTATGATTTATCTTTGAATTTAATTGATTCGAATTCATATGTCGCGAATATGTTTCTCGATCTTAGATCCGTATGCTAGTGATCGAGAGATCCATGCAAACGAGGAGATCACCCAAAGATAAAAAGAGTTGTATGCATTCCTCGAGAGAGGGTTACACAAATCTTCCGTATTGGAGTCAAATCCAATAGTGGGGCTCACCGCATAAAGCAAGCTTAGGGGTTTCGACTGGCCGAGCGGTCTTAATCGATCAACTTAAGGTTAGGTGGTAGTTCTCTCGAGAGAGGCTCTACCATATTTTGGGAACCTCCACGGTCAAGTTTGTCTAAATCCATTTCTTATGAATTCTAGATTTACGAAGTATTTTACTTAAGAAGGATTCTCGATCAAATGTTTCTCTTCTTTTAATTATTTTCAAAACTCTATTTTATTTCCGATAAAATAATATTAATTTACGTGAGTAAGATTACTCAACAGGCCTCAGGCAAATACGACATCCAACCTATACTATATTTTCAATAGGTAGTACACTTGCCTACATCGGGATGTTAGTTGGAATTATTTTTAAAACTATATAAAATCTCTATCAAGTTTTTGGCGCCGTTGCCGGGGAATTTTTGTTGATATTTTGAAAGCGTAAATTTTATTACTTTTATCATTCTCTTTCTCCGCCCCCATTTCTCTTTTTGTTTTTTTTAATTCCTTTCTATTAAGTAACGGTTGTAAATTTTCTTTTTCCAAAAAAATATAATGATATCTCAGTTGGCCGTTGTTTGCCCAGAAAGCCCGCGACCTCCTCTTACTAGTCAATTTTTTCAGTCTCGGCGGTCTCAGTTTAGGTGATCGCCCAGACCGCCAGCTGCCTTCTCAACCAGGATTTTCAAAGTACCAAGCAATCAGGACAGTGCGAGACCGCCAGATTAAGCGGTCTGATCGTTTTTCTTTATCTTTGTTATTTGCACCCATTCTCCCTGCCCTGGCTCTCCTGTATCCCGGGCAGCCCGTAGTTTACAATTCTGGCCGTTTGGGCAGCCCCCTCGTCTATAAATAGAGGGGTGGGGGTACCAGAAAAGGCATTTTTTACTCGGAGGCTCCAGCTTACAACCTATGTAAGCGGTCTCATTTCTTCGTGATCGCCATTTTTATGATCGCCTCACTTTTTTCCAGCATCTTCTGTCTTAGTAACCTGCACTTCGCAGTTTCCTCCCATCCCCTTTAGTGTGAATTTTGGAGGTACCATTTTTGGCACCAACAGAACGAACACGCGACCTTCAGATTCGAAGTGTCAGGTGAATTTTAGACTTTCAAGATGGCTGATCGCCGTAGAGGTCGTCCCCTGCGATCTCCTAGCGTTCCCCCTTCCGATCACAACCCGTTAGAAGTGCTTGAGCGCCGCTTCGAGCTTCGTGTTGAGCAAGCTCTCCGCGAGGCCGCCCGAGCTAGGCAGGAGACCGCTTCTGTTCAGCAAGAGATCGCTCGGTCTCAGCAAGAGGCCGCTCGAGATCGGCAAGAAGTCGTCCGGACTCAACAGGAGTCCGCAAAGCAGATTGAGGCTATGAACCAGGTTCTAGCCGCGATCTCCCAGAATATCCTTCCTCAAGGCTCTCAGATCGCTACTCCTGACCGAGTGGCAAGCGGTCACCCTAGCGATCACCCCGTCTTCCAGCCCGCAGCTCCTCAGTGATCTCAGCATGAGGAGTTCGCCGCTCGTCATAATTCTTTCCGAGCCGCAGCCTAGGGGCCTCCGGCTCAGGCCTTGAATTTTGAAGAAGGGTTTGCTTACCCTCAAGCTCCTCCTACTTCCTTTTTCCCTCCTCTGGGGCCTTCTGAATTAGGGGAACCCTCCCCCTTTACCGATGAAATTCGTCGGGATCCTATTCCTCATGGGTTCAGAGAACCCCGACTTCCTGTGTATACCGGAGAGACCGACCCCATGTGCCATCTTCAAGCCTTCGAGTCTGCTGTGGCTCTCAGGACCATTTCAGATGGAGTAAGGTGCAAGCTGATGGTCACCTCCTTTGATGGGTCGGCCATGGAATGGTTCTATAAGCTGCCTTGTCAATCTATCTCAAGCTTTGCTGCCCCGAGGCAAGAGCTCCTTCTAAGTTTTGCCACTGCAAAGAAAAGGAAGAGTGGTCCTGCGACCCTCTTCAAGATTAAGCAAGGCGACAACGAAACTGCGGCGCATTTCGTTGACCGTTTTCAGAAAGAGATCTTGGGAGTTAGGGATATGGATCCCGAGCTCTATATGGTGGCTTTGATCAGTGGCCTGCAGGAGGGTCCTCTGAAGTTCAAAGTCACAACCAAGGAGCCTAGCTCCTATCAGGAGCTGATCAGCATTGCCAATCGCTACATAGAAGGGGAGATCAACAACCCCACCTATGTGAGCAATTTGACAAATAGGGCCACTCAGAAAGGCTCTGCGGGATTTTATCCGGCTCCATCTTCCTCAAAACCTCGACCAGAACTCCCACCTCCAGCTCCGAGAGGTAAGAATTATCGCAACGGCCGCTTCAATCGAGGTAACCATTCTTTCCCACCTCAAGGTTCATTTCTTCAAACCCCTGCTACCCCTGCTCCGCAAGTCACCCCAGTCCACCAGATCCAGTACGCCCAACCTCCCCTTCTGCCCATTCCTTCGCTCTACAATGAATCCCAAGAGTCTTTTACAGACTTTGGTGTTTCTATGAGTGAAGTGCTCCAAATCCTTCAAAAGCAACCCTTCTTCAAGAAGCCAGCTCCGCTAAACTCGGATCCAAAGACCAGAAATCCTACTCTCTACTGTGAGTACCATAGAGATAGGGGACATTTGACAGAGGATTGTAGGGCTCTCCGCCTGTTCTTAGAGAAGCTTCTGAAGGAGGGTAAGCTTCGAGATCTCATCCAGAAGAATGATTCTGCCAAAGCCTCAACCTCCAAGGCTAAGGAAGTAGCGGAAGTTCATTGGGAATGCGAAGAAGTGGACGATATTGGCCATCTCGGCAATATCAGCTTTCCCAATGAATGTGTGGATGCTGATGACGAAGGCGCCTTGGGCAATCTCTTCTGCATCCATGGATGTGCAGGTCCGGAATCTTCAAGGAAGGTGAGTCTGAAAAGGGTTTACCAATCAGAGGTTGTTGCTACCTCTTCGGCTCCGATTCGAGGGACGGTCACTTTTGGAGATGAAGATCTTCCTCAGACCGCGAATCCCTTTGATTATGCAGTCGTCATCAAAGTTGTAATCGAAAACTATACGGTGGAAAAATTCTAATAGATACGGGGAGCTCAGTCAATGTGCTTTTCAAGCCTGCCTTTTAGGCGTTAAAGACAGGTAAACCCCTCTTATCAACTGAAGGACCTCTTTATGGTTTTTCAGGAGAAAAGAAAGAAGTCGAAGGGCTCGTCACTCTTTCCGTGATTCTTGGAGGAATAGTGAGGCTGGTCAAATTTATAGTCGTTGATGCTCCCAGTAGCTACAACGCAATTTTCGGGAGACCCTTTCTGAACGGGTATCAAGCCATTGTCTCCACTTATCATCAAGCGGTGAAGTTCGCCTTGAATGGCAAACAACATCGAATCAGGAGCGACCCTAGGAAAGCTAGAGAATGCTATGTAAAGACGGTCAACATGATCGTGTCTTCTCCACCCCAGGAAGTTATGATGACTGAATCCATTGAAGTTCCTGAACAAGTTCAAGTTGCAGAAGGAGTGGAGGATGCGAGAGATAAAGTTCGCTTGGAGCCTGCCCAAGCAACTCAAGCTATTCAGATCAGCGAGGAAGATGAGAACAAGAGCCTCTCCATCAACGCTGAATTATCTGAGGCTGACAAGAGTCAGCTCATCTCTTATCTTCTGCAAAAATTAGATATCTTCGCTTGGTTGGCAGACGACATGCCTGGAGTGGATCCAGATGTTGCTTGCCATCACCTCAACATCAACCCAAACGTCATCCCGGTCCAGCAGAAGAAGAGGACTGTTGCAACCACTCTGGCTCAGCCTATCCGTGAGGAAGTAGAGAAGCTCCTGAGGGCGAAGTTCATCCAACCGATTCAATATCCTGAGTGGGTATCAAACGTTGTAATGGTAACAAAGCCAGGTGGAAAGTGGAGGATGTGTGTCGATTTTACCAAACTCAATAAAGCTTGCCCCAAGGATTGCTATCCCTTGCCTCTGATAGACTCTTTAGTGGATTCTGCGGTAGGTTATTCTTTTATGAGTTTCTTAGATGCTTTTTCAGGTTATCATCAAATCAAGATGCATAAACCAGATATACCGCATACTTCGTTTATCACGAATGATGGTTGTTTCTGTTATCTCGTGATGCCTTTTGGGCTGAAAAATGCCGGAGCAACTTATCAAAAAATGATGGATACAGTTTTCAAGAGTCAAAAGGCAAGAAACCTTGAGGTATATGTCGATGACCTCTTAGTAAAAAGTAAATCCTTTTCCTCTCATCTTAAAGACCTCTCGGAAACTTTTGCAACCCTACGAACCTTCAATATGAGGTTGAATCCGCTGAAGTGTGTTTTCGGAGCAAATAAAGGTAAATTTTTAGGTCATCTCCTCACTCCAGAAGGGTTAGAACCCAATCCAGACAAAGTGAAAGCTATTTTGGAAATGCCTCCTCCCAAGACCCCCAAAGAGGTTCAACAGTTGGGAGGGAGAATGGCAGGCTTGAGTCGATTCATCTCTCGGTCAGGGGATAAAAGTGCACCTTTCTTTAAGACCCTCCGGGGAGGGTCCAGGTTTGAATGGACTCAAGAGTGTGATGATGCTTTCAATCAGCTTAAAAAGCAGTTGACTTCAATTCCTCTACTCCAAAGCCCGCGAGAAGGGGAAGATCTTTTTCTATATTTGGGAGTTGGCGCCGATGCTATAAGCTCTGTTTTGGTCCGAGAGGAGAAAAAGAAACAATTTCCAGTTTACTATGTAAGTCGAATTCTGAAGAATGCGGAGACTCGCTACCCGATCCTAGAGAAGCTAGCTTTGATGCTCGTAATTTCAGCAAGAAGACTAAGACCGTACTTCCAAGCTCATTCGATTTTAGTCGTCACTGACCTTCCATTGAAAAATGTCTTGGAAAAGCCAGAACATTCAGGGAGGTTGGCAAAGTGGGCAATAGAACTTAGTGAATTTGATATATCCTATGTTCCAAGGGTGGCAATCAAAGCTCAAGTTTTGGCAGACTTCATGGTGGATGCCAAAGAAGTTGAGTCGCAAAAAGGAGGCGGAATACCCCTTGCTTGGACAATTTTCGTGGATGGAGCCTCAGGGAAAAATTCTTCCGGAGCCGGAGTAGTCTTAATCAGCCCTAATGGAGTAAGATTGGATCAGGCCCTGAAGTTCTACTTTCAAGTAACAAATAATCAGGCAGAATATGAAGCTTTACTAGCCGGTCTTAAGTTTGCTAGAGAGCTGGGGATCGATGATGTCAAAGTTCTCACTGATTCTTTGGTGATGGCTTCTCAAGTAAATGGAACTTTCGAAACCAGAGATAGTATCTTAAAGCGGTATCTAACTCTGGTAAAAATCGAGGTGGGAAAATTCAAAAGTTTTGCTATTGAACATATTCCTAGGGTCGAGAACATGGAAGCAGATGGATTGGCAAAGTTCGGACTTCTCTCGGGAGGAACAACTTCAGAATTATTTTGCCCGGCAATTGAAGAAGGAGAGGTCATGGAGATTGATCAACATCCGTCTTGGATGGATCCGTTTATTCTGTATCCTTCAACTGGAGAGCTCCATTCATCAATAAAGGACAGGAAAAGGTTTAAACGGAAAGCGGCTAACTATTATCTTGTTTCAGGAGTACTTTATAGAAGAACTTTCCTATCACCATTAGCACGGTGTGTTTCGGAAGAAGAAATTCCAGCGATCCTTCAGGAGGTCCATTCTGGAGAGTGTGGAAGTCACTCTGGGGCTAGAACTTTGGAGAAAAGAATTCTGAGGCAAGGCTATTTTTGGCCCCAGATGAGGAAGGATGCGGAAAAGTTTGCTAAGAAATGTGTAAAGTGCCAGAAGTTTGCTCCTCTCCAAAATCAGCCGGCTCAACAACTCAAGTCAATAGCAACTCCATGGCCATTTGCAGTTTGGGGAATGGATTTGGTTGGGCCTTTCCCTATGGCAAGTGGGCAGCGGCGATATATTATAGTCATGATTGACTATTTCAGCAAATGGATAGAGGCAAAAGCATTGGCCAAAATTACCACTCAAGCTGTGAAAAATTTTATTTGGGGAGAGATAGTATGTCGACACGGGATTCCAATGGCAATCATCACGGATAATGGTTCTCAGTTCAACAATTCAACTCTTATTAGTTTCTGCAAGCAAATTGGCATTGAGCTACGTTTCGCTTCCGTACATCACCCTAGAAGCAATGGGCAGGTAGAGGCCGCCAACAAACTCATCATAAATCTCTTGAAAAAGAAGGTAGAAAATGTCAGGGGCAACTGGGCAGAACAACTACCTTCCGTCTTATGGGCCTTGAGGACGACTCTGAATTCTGCTACTGGAGAGACTCCGTTCAAACTGTCACACGGTTCCGAAGCACTTATTCCGGTAGAATTTGAAGTAAAAAGCCCAAGAGTATTATTGGCACAACAAAATCAAATTGATTGGATGGAAGGAAATGATGAAGAGCTAAAATGCAGCCTTGATTTAATTGAGGAATTGAGAGATACGGCAATCATCAGACAAGAAGAGGTGAAAAGAAGGATGGCGAGGTTGTTCAATAAAAATGTAAGAACCAAAGAATTTGCTGTTGGAGATCTAGTCTTGAAGAAGGTAGATGCAGCAGCAAGAACCGGTTCAGTTGGAAAGCTTAACCCAAACTGGGCAGGGCCGTTCGTGGTGAAGAATGTGCTTAAAAATGGTGCTTACCATCTCCAAACTTATGAAGGAGAAGAGCTGCCTCATTCATGGAGCGGAGATGATCTCAAGTTTTTCTTCTCTTAAATGTTCGTATCTGATTCATTCATTCCTTTTTCCTCACTTTTCTTCTCTTAAAACATCACGCAGGTATTATCAAAGCATTCGCAATACAAGTGATGGATGACAAGTCTTAAAAATAAGTTGATTTTTGAAAAGCCAAAAAACCTGTCAAGTGAGATATCGACGGATCCTACTATCTTCCCCCTCGACTTGTTAGCTCGACGTGTAATTCTGCCAGGACCACAGATGTCGGGGAGATTTCGAATTTGTGTAGCAGTAGCTCGCCAAGCTCGAGCGGTGGAAGTTTAGGATATCGGGTCCTTGCTGACATCTGGCACACCTCAGCGTTTCAAGGAGGTCTAGGTCGCTGGCTCAGCTCTGTCATGCATTGAAAAGGACATTGTTACAATCTTAATGATCTTTCAGGGAAAGCAATGTCGGTGTAGCCTCCGCGGCATGACCACACCTGCCCTACCGATCATTTTGGTCTGTAACTCTCGAATACTCGTTGAAGCGTGGTTAGGTAAGGGGCGGCAAGAAACATCTATGACCGTCACCTGAACCTTAGATTGGCAAGTTTGCAGCAAACTCAATAATCCTTTAAGAAAAGCAATGTCATTATAGCCTCCGCGGCATGACCACACCATCCATTTGGGTTATTTTCAAGATCCTTTTTCCCATCTTCTTCTCACTACAAAGATCTTATTCATCCCTTTGTATTGGGATTAGGCGGTCAGCAATTTACGAGACCGCAAGTTCTTCTTTCCTATAAAGAATGATCTTTTATTTATGATCGTCAGGCATAATTCTTTCAGGATGATCAAGGTCGCTATTCGGGAGTCTCTTACTCCAGCTTGATAGAGATCGGCCCGATCTCAGAAAGATCAAAGATCCCGGGCGGTCTGAATGTAATATGATCGCTGAACTGGAAAGTCATGAAGAGTTATTGTTTTTCTTTTTATTGTCTTGGTTATCAAGGGGTCATCAAATGGATTTCCTGAGTCATTGGGGGGTCGATCACCCAGAGTTCAATGAGTTCAAATCTTCAAGTTATAGTTTCCTTATATCGCGACCTGTGTAATATGAGACCGCATGACCATTGCAAATAAATTGGTTATTTTTCTGATCACAATTAAGTTGCTAAATTTTTTTCCGTGGTTTGATTATATCAAGATCGCAGAGTAGTTTTATCTATGCAAAAGCATCAGTTTTTCCTTCAAGGTCCTTGATGTCTTTTTCAAGAGATCGCCATCTGTAGTTCTTTAATGTTGATATAAAAATTACGTGATAAGCCTAAGGCATTGAGATCGAATGCCGATTTTAAACTCAGAAAAACAAATAAATGTACATCAAAAACAAGTTCGCCCAGAATCTAACAGAAATCCAATTTTCATATATATTCTCTAAAGTATCTATTACAACGAGACCGCTCGGTCTCCAAGAGAAAAAATATATATATCATTACAATTCATTCCTTCTTTGATTTCTTCGGAGATCGCTCATCTGAAGAAGTGGAGTCAGTGTCTGCAGAAGATTCATCTGATTTACTAAGAGGAATTCTTGATCCAGAGCTGGAACCCGAGCTGGAGTCCCGGCCTTGGGTGTAGCGGCTTCCGCTTTCTTCATCTTCGATCACCACGTCTTCATCTTGACCCACGGTCTCATCAGCAAGATCCGCGGTCTCTTCAGCAGTTGCAGATTGCTCTTCAATCCTCTGTGCCGCGTCAGGGAAGAGATCGGCAAATGTGATGTCCTTATACTCTTCAGTAAAACCACCTCGACCTCGAACCTCATTCAGCACTTGGTCGGCGGTCTCTTTAATATGATGCATCATAGCCCTCTGAAAAGCTGGATTTTCAGGGTCATAAGCTGCATTTTCAGATTGCTGCAAAAAAGATATATGTTAGACCGCGCGATCATAGGTAACGCGTTCATGAAATTTAAGTAAAATTCTCACTTTTCTTTCTTCTTGCAAGGCAGTTATCTCGTCCAGAGCGCTGCGAAGAGACCGCCCCATATGGTGATTTAAGATCGCACTTCTAGCGGTCACTTGGGCACAGAGGTCGGGGAGGGCATCGATCTCTATATTCAATATTTCATTTGTATTCTTTCTCCCATACAGAGCCGAAGTGACCGCATATGCGTGACGGGTCACTTTTCCGCTCCATAAGGGAAGATCAGTGGAAACCTTCACAGATCTTCCTTTGGCCGCCCATTTGAGGAGAGGTTTTCCTTTAATATCCTTCATTTTTCTTTTGAAACTGATCAATGGAAAATCTCGCTCGACGGTCTCAGAGGTGGTGCCAAACACATCGGCTTCGCGCTTCAGCCTCGTCTCCCGCTGAGTGAGAGTTTCTGCTGCTGGGGAGATAGGATCTTGTGTAGGGACCGCAAAGGTCGCTAGAAGTAAAAAAAAGAAGAGTTAGGAAAAGCATTCAAAAGACATGAAAGGAAATTGTTCGAGACCGCAAGAAAAATTTACTTTCAGCAGGGACGATCTCGGCGATCTCGGGCCAGATCGCTATATAATGAACAAGATCGATCCTCTTGCCCGCCAAGAAAGCTAAAATTTTCAGCTCCTCTTCTGAGACCGCTTTTATCTTCTTAAAGATGTTGTCAGGTGGCGGAGAGGGTGAGCTCCTGAGACCGCCAAGGTCACCTTCAAAGACAAGGAATCTCTCCGTCCAGAAAGAGATTTTGTTAGGGAGATTCAGAATTTTTATCCCTTCTGCTGAGAAGTACATCAGCCCTTTAAACTCTTCCTTCTTCTTGCCTTCCTTCAGAACTTTTGCAGTAAAAGTTGCGTGGAACAGGTTCATCGTAAATGTCACCTTTTCCGATCTCAAATAATTGATGAAGAAATTAATCAGACCGATCGAGTTTGGAGGCAGCTGAGCGAGCACAAAGCCATAATACTCCAAGATCTCTAGCCATTCCCAGGGGAGGGGAATTCTCAACCCTTGGTCAAAGTGATCGATAGGGATGATAAACTTTCTCTCCCCTACGAAGTTTAGCCTTTCATGATCATCTGGCGGTCTTACAACTATCTGTGTCTAAATCATGTGCTTCTTAATGAAATCAATATACTCGTCCTTTGATAAGTGGCTTTGCTTGTGATCGGTGTTCAAGAAAGTATTAGCAGAAGAGGCACGAGCGGACACCATTTCGCGCGATCGCTGAGATCGGTGCTTAGCACGCATACAAAAGAATATGAAATGAAGGATATGAAGACAGCTATTTATAGAAGTCGAAGGGTCATTTCGTAATCATTACCTTCTGCAGACCGCTCAGCAAAAGCCTCTCAGACCGCTCGATCTATGCAAGGTTAAATGAGAGCATTCCATACTGGCGATCTCAATAAATAAAATATAACAGCAGTAACACAGGCAGTCAATGCATAAAGAGATTGAAATCAGAGAAATCAAGACCGCACAAAACATAGAATTGAAAAAAGTCACAAAAATAGATGGAACATTAGTAGTAAAAATATTACAAGGCAAATCGTTTAAAAGTCAGAGACCGCTCGGTCTCAAATCAAATGTTCATCTCCTAGAAGGCCTGTTTCTCCCTACATGAGCTGCGACATCTTGTATGTCATTCACTGCGGCCATAACCGACACCAAGCTGTGATTGGCCAGCATCGCAGACCGGTGGATTTTCGACATTTCCTTGTCCACCTGCTCCATAGGGATCAGCACAATTTCAGGTTGCGGTCTCTCCGCTGGATGATCGATGGAGGTACCCGGTCGCATCAGCATCTTTCCATGACCGCCCCTCAGCCTCTCATTCTCCGCAGACAGCGCCGCAGCCTTCCCCTTATAGTACTCAGCCTCCCTTTCGGCCTTCTTAAGAGCTCGTGCGATCTCTGCAACTCTCAGATCGCATTCTTCACAAATCCGCTTCTCATTGTTGCGCAATTTTTCTTCGAGATCACGGATCTGGTCGTTCTGAGTCCGCTCCCTCATCAGCATAGAACGAACATCCTCGAACATGGGGTTGAGGATGTTGGTCAACTGAGGGGAGATCTTGATATGCTGAGGAAGTTTTCCCTCCTCGATCTCAACATTTTCGTTACCTGCGGTCACAAGAGATGGGTTATTTCAATCATAAGCGTACAATCAGATAAGCTCTTTAAATAAACAGAAAGAGTACTTGGAAAGAAGTTAAGACCGCAGTCACGTAAAGCTCTTCTGGTATCTTTAGTGACCGCGGGATCTGCGGTCAGAGAAAGGCGATCTGATCCCCTTAGACGCTCCAGATCCATTCTTTCCAAATCTCTTTTCTGCGACTTTTCTCCCTCTTTTCTTCTCCTTTTTAATTCTTCATTGCTCAAGAGAATATCGTCGGTCTCAATAAAGACGATCTCACGTTTTCTTTCAGGAGAAGCAGAACGAACCCTAGACAAAGGAAGGAGCTCAACTGACTGGGGAATCACTTTACTCTTACCAGCTCGCAAATTCGAGACCGCCGAGGCATGATCTGCTGCAGCCTTCCTCAGACGGTCCTGGGAAGAATCGCCAGGGAGATCGCTAGAAAGCACAGTTTTCTCCTCTGCAGTCTGCAATTTTTTCGCGATCTCCTCTTCAGTTTTTTCTCTTTTCTGCGGTCTGCAAGACCGTCTCTCCCCTCTTCTCTTCTTCAGCGATCAGAGCCGTCTTCTCCTTAGCGACCCTGACCGCCTCCTTCTCCTCCTCCTCAGCGATCTTATCCGCTTCTCTCTTCTTTTCCTCTTCCTCTTTTTCTTTCTTCTCTTTTTTCTCCTTGACCTTTTTCTTCTCCTCATCCTCCCTCTTTTTCCTCTCTTTCTTCTCCCTCCTTTCTTTCTTGCCCTTCTCTTCTTTTTCCTTCACTCTCTCTTCTTTTTTCCTCTGATCCTCTGCCTCCTCTTTCTCCTTCATCGCATCTTCCATTTCCTTCTTTTTCTTTTCCTCCTCCTTTGCCTTGATCGCTGCGTCAGCGATCTCCTTTTCCCTGTCTGCAATCTCCCTCTCAACAACGACATTTTTGAGAGTTGAAGCCTCGAGGGGATCCAACCCCTGCAACGATGAAAAAGATGAATTGTTAGAAGAAACCCCATCAAGATAGGTGATTAATTCGGAATCATCCTCTCTTGATAAAGTTGAGATCGCAGGGGAGAAGAAGAGATCGCCTTTAGCACTCACCTTTGAAGTACCCACAGCGTTCTCCAGATCAGAAGATTCAGGAAGTGTGGTCGCCCCCGAGGCGATCACGTCTTTTTTTTTCCTCATTTTTCTTGCTTCTCTTACAAGTCAGACTGGATGGGCTTGAATTTTTTCTCTTCTTGCTCTCGGCAGCTTCCGCGCGATCAGCAATCTTTTGCCTTAGAGATTCTGCCTCGGCCTGTTTCTGGCGCAGACCGGCCAAAATGGTTTCGGTAGAGGCGGTCTCGGGTGGCTTGGAAATTGTTTGATCTAGCACTTCCAGGGTTTTCTGACAGTCAAAGGAAATGGAAAAGTCAGATAATTTCCATACAGGATCTGAAGAAGCATTAGATGGTTCAGGGATAACAGAGACCGGCGCAACTGAACTCTCAGGAAGTTCAGATTTCTTCGGAGATCGGGCGGTCCCCTTTGAAGCGCTCGCTTTCGTCAAAATTTATGGCGCCTTCTTCCCTTTCTTTGAGCTAACACTTTCCTTTTTCCCAGGAGAGTTCGCTTTTGATGGAAGAGCTTTTAAGAGGTCGAGCATAGTCATCTTTTGTAAGAGACCGCGCCTACCAACTCTTCAGTGACCGCTCGAGGATTGGAATTTCTCAATATCTAGCAGAGTGGAGATTACAGCCGGTATTTATAGACCAAGCTGCATTTATGACGGTCGCGGTCTCCGCGGTCAGAGTTTACATTTTCGAAGTTCCAGGCGCAACTTAAAAATGTGCGGGGATTATGTTTGCCCAGAAAGCCCGCGACCTCCTCTTACTAGTCAATTTTTTCAGTCTCGGCGGTCTCAGTTTAGGTGATCGCCCAGACCGCCAGCTGCCTTCTCAACCAGGATTTTCAAAGTACCAAGCGATCAGGACAGTGCGAGACCGCCAGATTAAGCGGTCTGATCGTTTTTCTTTATCTTGTTATTTGCACCCCTTCTCCCTGCCCTGGCTCTCCTGTATCCCGGGCAGCCCGTAGTTTACAATTCTGCCCGTTTGGGCAGGCCCCTCGTCTATAAATAGAGGGGTAGGGGTACCAGAAAAGGCACTTTTTACTCGGAGGCTCCAGCTTACAACCTGTGTAAGCGGTCTCATTTCTTCGTGATCGCCATTTTTATGATCGCCTCACTTTTTTCCAGCATCTTCTGTCTTAGTAACCTGCACTTCGCAGTTTCCTCCCATCCCCTTTAGTGTGAATTTTGGAGGTACCATTTTTGGCACCAACAGCCGCAAAAGTTGCCGAGCTTCAAGACGCACGTTTTTCGCCGAAGGCAGTTTCAGCTTACACGCCCATAGTTACGGGCGTGACCAGGGGGCGTGTACTCCAAATTGATAGATTTTGGCGGTTTTCCCCCCAACGTTCCCGCGCTTTCAAGAAGCACGTTCCGCACCTTACACGCCCTAGGTCACGGGCGTGACCTAGGGGCGTGACTTTTGAATTTTCTCCTTATAAATTCCCTACTGCTGCCATTATCAAGGGATCCCGTCCTTGCTTCGATTGGGTCAATTTTAGAGTAGTTTTTCTGCATTTCATTAGTGTAATTTTATTTATGAAACTTATTTTATGCTTTGTAATTCCAATTCATAGCTTAGATTTACTTTACTCGCACTTGTACTTCTCTTTTCATGGTTATAAAATGTTCTTTTTCTTCAATCATGAGTAGCTAATTTTATTACATTTGAACGGATGAATTCTTAAGTAGTTTTATTTTGTAATCTCTTTTTCATAGTTTAGTTTTGGAAAACTAGGATTTATCTTTAAATTTAATTGCTTCGAATTCATATGTCGCGAATATGTTTCTCGATCTAAGATCCGTATGCTAGTGATCGAGAGATCCATGCAAACGAGGAGATCACCCAAAGATAAAAAGAGTTTTATGCATTCCTCGAGAGAGGGTGACACAAATCTTCCGGATTGGAGTCAAATTCAATAGTGGGGCTCACCGCATAAAGCAAGCTTATGGGTTTCGACTGGCCGACGGGTCTTAATCGATCAACCTAAGGTTAGGTGGTAGTTCTCTCGAGAGAGGCTCTACCATATTTTGGGAACCTCCACGGTCAAGTTTGTCTAAATACATTTCTTATGAATTCTAGATTTACGAAGTATTTTACTTAAGAAGGATTTTTAATCAAATGTTTCTCTTCTTTTAATTATCACTACACCATATCATGCATATGGTAGCGCTCAAAAACCGCTACTGTAAGTGAAAAAAACACTACTGTAGGTCTACGGTAGCGGTTGCGCGTCCGCTACATCCGCCGCCGACGTCGTAGGGTATGGTAGCGGTTACCCAATGTATTGTGACGTTTTTATAACCGCTACTATAGGTACATCTATTGTAGCGTTTATGATATCCAATGGTAGCGATTATTTCATTTTACAGCAACGTTTACGATGCTCTATTGTAGCGTTTATGCTTATATTTGGCAACATTTAAGATACTTTATGGTAGCATTTATGCTTATATTTGACAACATTTAAGATACTCTATGGTAGTGTTTATGCTTACATTTGGCAACATATATGATTTTCTATGGCAGCATTTATGCTTGTATTTGGCCACATTTATGATCTTCTATGCATGATATCATTTATGCTTGTATTTGATCACAAAATTAAATTTTAATAAACTTATTTATTTGCCATTAAATTGAATAAAGAATATAGACAATAATAGATATAAAATCTATTTTGTGAAAAAAATATTTTTATTAATAATAAAAAGGTGGGAGATAGCCCAAACCCCTCAATACAAATCAATGGTGCACTTATCTATATTAAACTCAATATATACATGAAAATTAATCTCTTTCTTCTTCACGGGATCGTCCTTGTATTCTTCCTTCTTCGGCGTGACTCCTTTAATGCCTCCTTCTTTTGCATCAACTTGCACCTCTCCAGCTTTTTTGAACTCAACCCTACATCCATAATGATTTTTATTAATCATGCAAGTATATAGTGAATGGGAAAAAAGGTAAAAAGAAAGATTGGGTAATGTGTGAAAATTGGTGGTAGTGTAACAACTGAACAATTACAATTTACATCTAACAATTACTAACAACTGAACCCTAAACAATTCATCCAACTTTGCGCAAGCAAACTGCAGCCAGCAGTTTGCTTGTGCAAGCAAACTGCAGCCGGAGTTTGCGCAAGCCAACTGCAGCCGCAGTTTGCGCAAGCCAACTGCAGCCGCAGTTTGCGCAAGCCAACTGCAGCCGCAGTTTGCGCAAGCCAACTGCAGCCGCAGTTTGCGCAAGCCAACTGCAGCCGCAGTTTGCGCAAGCCAACTGCAGCCGCAGTTTGCGCAAGCCAACTGCAGCCGCAGTTTGCGCAAGCAAACTGCAGCCGCAGTTTGCGCAAGCCAACTGCAGCCGCAGTTGGCGCAAGCCAACTGCAGCCGCAGTTTGCGCAAGCCAACTGCAGCCGCAGTTTGCGCAAGCCAACTGCAGCCGCAGTTTGCGCAAGCCAACTGCAGCCGCAGTTTGCGCAAGCCAACTGCAGCCGCAGTTTGCGCAAGCAAACAGCAGCCGCAGTTTGCGCAAGCCAACTGCAGCCGCAGTTTGCGCAAGCCAACTGCAGCCGCAGTTTGCGCAAGCCAACTGTAGCTGCAGTTTGCGCAAGCAAACAGCAGCCGCAGTTTGCGCAAGCAAACTGCAGCCGCAGTTTGCGCAAAAAAATTGCACCCACAGTTTGCGCAAGCAAACTGCAGCCGCAGTTTGCGCAAGCCAACTGCAGCCGCAGTTTGCGCAAGCCAACTACAGCCGCAGTTTGCGCAAGCAAACAGCAGCCGCAGTTTGCGCAAGCCAACTGCAGCTGCAGTTTGCGCAAGCAAACAACAGCCGCAGTTTGCGCAAGCAAACTGCAGCAGCAGTTTGCACAAGCAAACTGCAGCCGCAGTTTGCGCAAAAAAAACTGCAGCCGCAGTTTGTGCAAGCAAACTGCAGCCGCAGTTTATGCAAGCCAAATGCAGCCGCAGTTTGCGCAAGCAAACAGCAGCCGCAGTTTGCGCAAGCAAACTGCAGCAGCAGTTTGCGCAAGCAAACTACAGCCGCAGTTTGCGCAAAAAAACTGCAGCCGCAGTTTGCGCAAAAAAACTGCAGCCGCAGTTTGCGCAAGCAAACTGCAGCCGCAGTTTGCGCAAGCAAACTGCAGCAGCAGTTTGCGCTTGCACAAGCAAACTATAGCAGCAGTTTGCGCTTGCGCAAGCAAACTGCAGCAGCAGTTTGCGCGCTTGCGCAAGCAAACTGCAGCAGCAGTTTGCGCAGGATTATGGGAATGCATAAAACGTTGCATGCATATCAATGATTAAACGTTCATCAAAAGTTTCATATTACCCACTTCTGCATGCATCACCTGAATTATGGCAGGATCATTGTGAACAGGTGTAGTTTGAACAGGTGGTGAGGCCTTGACCTGTAAATCCTGGAAATATGCCATCAAAATAATTCAGGACGCGAAAACATGCCATTATTCAGCATATATAGGAAACTAACATTATAACTGCTACAATTAAAGCGATGAAACCAAATCTACATAAAAATCAGACGAGGAGCATACAAGTTAGGGACAAATGTAATAGCAATTTAATACTATCAAATGTAGGGTTAGCAAAATGGTGAAATCAATTAAATCTATGAAACCAAATCTACATAGCAATCAGATTAGGAGTAAATAGCTAGGTTACAGAGAACAAAATCAACAGAATTTTCAGAAATCAACTGACCGTGGTTGCGGGCAAGGAGTGGCACCGGGGAAATCAATTAAAGCGAGGTAATATGTAGTGCTGGAAGAAGGGGAATCCATAAACTGCAGGAGCGCTGGTAAGATCCACGAATGTAAGCGGAGAGATGGGGAGGCTCAGATTTACATTTGTGTATGGAGAACGAAACCAGCTGAAGCTCTTTTTTGTTCAGCCCTCGAGTGATCCCCAACCAAATCAACTTTTGCTCGAACGGAACCCAAGCAGAACTTGGTTCAGGAAATCCACCAAATACGTGGGATGCACCAACTATATGTCTCTTTGAATAATCAATCCAACCCCATCCTATACCCATGCCCTTATAGACAGCCATGACACATTCTAATTTTCTAGATAAAGCACAGAAACATGAATAAAATAGCCCACAATAGTCCAAACAGAACATCAACTAGTGCACAACAAATCATATGAATGCAAATCAACATGGAATGAAAATTAACAAACCACCCATTAAACATGAAGAGTGAAATTAGTAGCATAAATTATCATAGGAAACATGGTCGCATTTATGGTGCAAAATATATAATCCTGCAAACAAGACATTACTCAAAATCAACATAAGATGAGCTGTTTGCATTCCTTGTCCCATGTCCGCTAACGGCATCTCCTGGAGATTGGATCCCTGTCATCAATCCAGCAAGAATAGAATCTGAATCAAGATTAGGAATGACACGTTGTAGGTTGATTAAGACTGTTGAAAGAATCTCCTGCGTCAATTCAGCCTTAACCCTTGATGTGATAGACTTCACAAGGTCTACCGGAACTTTTACGTTGATGCCATCAACCAATGTTGCACCATTACTTGATGATGATGCCTTCAAATCAGATTTAGACACACCCTTTCCCATTAGACTGACACGACCCAGACGATCTTTCTGCATAACAACATTGAACGGATCATTTGTGCTACAATTCTCTTCCTGTTGTGCTTGCAATTGCTCCATTTCAGCCTGTATTACAACTTATATATTTTAGTAATTAATAATATAAACACCAAAAACTTGAGCAAGATAACATGCATAATTACAATTTTTCTTTGGGTATATTCAAAAGATTTCTTGTACTCTCGGGTAAGAACTCTTTTGCGGGTCTCGGTAAACATTTGCACTGCTGTGGGAGGTTCTTTGTTTGCATTAGCCTTTTGCTATAAATAACAATAGAATAAATATTAAGCTACAAATAGGAAGCTCTGAATTCCTGAATCACAAAATCACATACCAACTCATTTCTTAAGCATGCAAAACTTGTTCGACCTGTTGTGTGCATATTTTTTTGCTTTTTCCGGCATCGCTTATTTCTTCTTGCTAATTTCTGGACATTATCAAAATGTATCGTCTTCCAAATAGAAGGAAAAAAGGAAAGGTCAAACCAAAATAATTATAAAAATAAACATAACATACCTTATATTGCTTGGACCCTAATATCTCGATAAATCCCTTGAATTGTTCTTCAGGAATACCTTTGGGTCGATTCAAGAGTCTCTCCTTGTCATTGTCATATGGCTTATAAAACTTATGTTTGATTATGTTCTTATATCTTCGCCAACTGCTATTAATTGTTGCAAGAGTCCACTTCTTTCCTTCATCTGGAATAATCCACTTTTTCTACCCAAAAATAATTATTTTTTTGGAAATTAATTTATAAACAGAAATCAACCGATAAAAAAAATGTTAGCAACTTACTTGCACATAACTCTACATCTTTTCTTTAGTGTTCAGCAACCTCCAATCTGTACAATCTATACGACAAAGACTTGGAATTCGAGCCAATGTACCCAAAAAGCTTGCAAATTGGTTCACTACTGTTCTATCAGGGCCTATTGGCTGGTTGTGCTCATTTAAAATAACAAAAACACGATGCTCAAACTTTCTACTGTGTATCTCTTTCATCATGGTTCGGCCCCTACACTTTTGTGCTTCAGGTGCTGCAAAAATCAAAGAATATCATAATTAGATGTTGATTAAAAGATAACAACGTTAACAAATTAAGAAAACACTCCACACACACATACCTTTCTCTGTCTCTGGATTTGTCTCTTTCCCTATCTCTTCACCAGGCATACTTTCTTCATGTAGGTCCACGTCAAGATTATTTAGTTCCTCCTCTGGAACTAAATCTTCGCAAATATCCGGCTCTAAATTTAAATCCTCCTCCTCAAAAACATGAGGTAGATCTACATCATCATCCTCAATATTATTAAGTTCATCAACGACAAATTCTGGATCTTGACGTTGCTCTTCAAGATGAGGTGCATCTATTTGTAACAAATCTTCATTCGTTGTTTGGAATGCTCCTTTCCTTGATCTCGTTTTCATTCGTAAATAATGGACCATCGAGCCCGGTTTACAATATTTAACAGGTTGTTTGGACTGCTTCATTGCTTGAGTTATCCAAAATATTTAACAACTGTTTCAGGAAATAAACTATGAATTAAAGTATTTAACAACTGTCAAAAATACAAGTTTCTGCAGACAACACCTGCTGCACATACACACACCTTGCTGCACACATGCACACATGCACATTCGTGCACATACACACACACACACTTGCTGCACACACACACACACACACCTGCTGCACATACACACACTTTCCTGCACATACACATACCTGCTGCACATACACACATTCCTGCACATACACACACATTCCTGCACATACACACACTTTCCTGCACATACACACACCTGCTGCACATACACACACTTTCCTGCACATACACACACCTTCCTGCACATACACACACTTTCCTGCACATATACACACACCTGCTGCACATACACACACTTTCCTGCACATACACACACCTTCCTGCACATACACACACTTTCCTGCACATACACACACCTTCCTGCACATACACACACTTTCCTGCACATACACACACACACACCTGTTGCACATACACACACTTTCCTGCACATACACACACTTTCCTGCACATACACACACCTTCCTGCACATACACACACTTTCCTGCACATACACACACACGCACCTGCTGCACATACACACACTTTCCTGCACATACACACACTTTCCTGCACATACACACACTTTCCTGCACATACACACACCTTCCTGCACATACACACACTTTCCTGCACATACACACACTTTCCTGCACATACACACACCTTCCTGCACATACACACACTTTCCTGCACAAACACACACACACACACACACACACCTACTGCACATACACACACTTTCCTGCACATACACACACCTTCCTGCACATACACACACTTTCCTGCACATACACACACACACCTGCTGCACATACACACACTTTCCTGCACATACACACACTTTCCTGCACATACACACACTTTCCTGCACATACACACACCTGCTGCACATACACACACTTTCCTGCACATACACACACCTTCCTGCACATACACACACTTTCCTGCACATACACACACTTTCCTGCACATACACACACACACACCTGCTGCACATACACACACTTTCCTGCACATACACACACTTTCCTGCACATACACACACTTTCCTGCACATACACACACACCCCTACTGCACATACACACACTTTCCTGCACATACACACACCTTCCTGCACATACACACACTTTCCTGCACATACACACACATTCCTGCACATACACACACTTTCCTGCACATACACACACCTGCTGCACATACACACACTTTCCTGCACATACACACACCTTCCTGCACAGACACACACTTTCCTGCACATACACACACACCTACTGCACATACACACACTTACCAGCACATACACACACCTTCCTGCACATACACACACTTTCCTGCACATACACACACCTTCCTGCACATACACACACTTTCCTGCACATACACACACCTTCCTGCACATACACACACTTTCCTGCACATACACACACACACACACCTGCTGCACATACACACACTTTCCTGCACATACACACACTTTCCTGCACATACACACACCTTCCTGCACATACACACACTTTCCTGCACATACACACACACACCTGCTGCACATACACACACTTTCCTGCACATACACACACTTTCCTGCACATACACACACTTTCATGCACATACACACACCTGCTGCACATACAGACACTTTCCTGCACATACACACACCTTCCTGCACATACACACACTTTCCTGCACATACACACACTTTCCTGCACATACACACACACACCTGCTGCACATAGACACACTTTCCTGCACATACACACACCTTCCTGCACATACACACACTTTCCTGCACATGCACACACCTACTGCACATACACACACTTTCCTGCACATACACACACCTTCCTGCACATACACACACTTTCCTGCACATACACACACTTTCCTGCACATACACACACTTTCCTGCACATACACACACTTTCCTGCACATACACACACTTTCCTGCGCATACACACACCTGCTGCACATACACACACATTCCTGCACATACACACACTTTCCTGCACATACACACACACGCAAACACACTTTGTTATACACACACACACACACGGTTCTGCACATAACAACACACACATGAACAATTTATATCATGTCTGAATGCACAATACACACACATAATGTTGCACATACACACCTGCTGCAACATGTTTGGTAAATCTTAATTGATAAATAGAAATTGATAAACAGAAATTGAGTGTTGTTTTAAACAACAAAAATTCATCAAAATAAAAACAAAATTTGATAAACAGAAATTGATGAACAAAATTTCAACAAAATTAGAACCATTCTGAATCATCTTGAATTTCTTGTCTATCAAGATCATCGGCACTAAAAGGCATTTCAAGAGCCACATCACGTCTACACCAAGTATCATCATCGTCATCTCCAATAGTTGGACTCACATCAACCCCAACATTACGTGCATCTGCCCAATATGATTCATCACTAGCTACTAGAGATTGGTCAAGATCTAACAAATCTCTAGGAATGTTTTGTAGAACATAGTGACGTTCTTCTTCTAAAGGATCTTGTACATAAAAAACTTGATGTACTTGAGAAGCCAACACAAAAGGATCATCCATGTAGCAGAGCTTCATGAAGTTAACACATGTAAGCCCGAATTTATCTTTCTGAACATCAAACCAAACACATCTAAATAGCACAACACTAAATGTTCCCCAATAATCTATCTCAATTATGCCATCTATTGCCCCATAATATTCCACATTACCGACAATAAGATTTCGGTCCCTTGAGCTAGCAAAACTTGGAGTTGTTGCCGTAAGAGTAACTCCACTGTTTTGAGTCTTGCATTTCCCATCTCGTTCCCTGGTATAAAATTTATAACCAGAGATACAATAGCCTTTGTATCTCCTTGCCACTGAATTTGGAAATTTGGAAAGCCAGTTTATGTAATCAGGAACTTGGTCATTAGTTACTCTAGCTTCAAACCAATGCACAAATTCTTGACTATGCATCTTTTCTTTAGCCCATTTACTCAATCCACGTCTTATCAATCAAATTTTTATGCTCTCTGCATTTACATGAAATAAAGTTAGGTTGAATAATTGGAAAAAGAGACAAAGTAATTATAGTCTTATGTAATGTACTTCTCAACTTGTTCGTCTCCACAGTTGAAGATAGCATATCGATGAGCTAGTGTTAAGGTAAGATCATCTAGCATAATAGCCTCACCCTTCAGCTTTTTCTTCCCTTTTCCTCTTTTCTTCTTACCTCCTAGCGGATAACCTATTTGTACAAAGGGAAAAATGGAACGTGTTTCACCAGAGTTTTGACCCCCAGAATACCTGGTCAATCTTGTTTTCACCCCATCATGCATATACCTTGAACAAAATGCTAAACATTCATCAGCCAAGTATGCTTCTGCAATAGACCCTTCTGGACGACTCCGATTACGAACATATGATTTCAATCTACAAAGATATCTTTCCATCCAATACATCCATTGAAAATGCACCGGTCCACCCAGTTTAATTTGATGAATTAGATGTATAGGCAAGTGTACCATTACGTCAAAAAAACTTGGAGGAAAAATCTTTTCAAGTTGACAGAGTATTTCAACAATTTCGCTCTGGAATTGATCAAGGTCGTGAACTTTGATAACTTTACTGCATATGGACTTGAAAAAAGCTCCTAGTCTCATTAAAGTAAGTGCAACATGTTTCGGCAATGCCTTCCTAACAGCAACTTGAAGTAAATACTGCATTAAAATATGTGCATCATGACTCTTATACCCTCATGAAAGCCTTTTGTCTTGCACAAAGCGAGATATATTGGATGAGCAAGCATATGGCAACTTAGCATTCTTTAAGACACTACAAAATGTTCTCTTTTCAGCATCTGTCATAGAGAAAGTTGCTGCCCTGAAAATGATTTTTTTACGTTTCTTACAAAAAAAAAGGTTGAAGTTCCTTTCTAATACTCATCTCTTTAAGGTCATAGCGACCCTTTGCATGATCTTTTGTCTTTCCTGGAATGTCTAGCAAAGTTCCAAGTACACTCTCACATATATTCTTTTCAATGTGCATAACGTCAAGGCAATGACGACAAGGATTATGCTCCCAATAGGGTAACTGGAAAAATATTGATCTTTTCTTCCATGGGGTGTCACTGTCTGACTTCTTCTGCCGTTTTTTTCCATACACTGTTTTAAAATTCGTAAACTCCAGCACTTCTTGTCCTGATAAGGGGGTAGGAATGGTCCTTAATTCCACTTTCCCATTGAATGATCTTGTGTCAAATCTCCAAGGGTGGTCCTCTTCTAAGAACAATCGAGAGGACATATAACAAAACTTCCTACTATGCTTTAGGTATTGAGAAGTTGTTTCATAATTGCAAGAAGGGCATGCAAATTTTCCTTTGGTGCTCCACCCTGATAACATGGCATATGCTGGGAAGTCACTGATTGTCCACAATAAAGCTGCACGCATTTGAAATGTTTGATTCTTTGAAGCATCATATACTTCCAATCCGAACTCCCACAACTCCTTTAATTCCTCAACCAATGGTTGCAGATAAACATCAATATTATTTCCAGGAGATTGAGGTCCTTGAATTAGAAGAGACAATATCAAAAACTCTGGCTTTATGCTTAGCCATGGTGGTAAATTATAATTGATCAAAACCACGGGCCAAGTGTTGTAGACACTATTCATTGTACGAAATGGATTGAATCCATCACTAGATAGGCCGAACCTTACATTCCTAGGATCCATAGCAAAATCATGATCTAAAGCATCAAGAGTCCTCCAAGCTTCACCATCAGCTGGATGCCTTAAGTTTCCATCCTTTGGCAATTTATTAGCATGCCAAGTCATCAAATCAGCTGTTTTTGAGCACATGAACAGCCTTTAAAGCCTAGGCTTCAATGGGAAATGCCACAGAACTTTCGCTGGAATTTGACGAGCCTTCTTAGCTAATGAATCAGCTTCTTTTTCTTTATTATCTCCTTCAGAGTTCCACCTAGAAGATCCACAAATATGACAAGATGAAGCATCATTGTGGTCCTTCCAGTACAGCATACAATCATTTTGGCATGCATGTATCTCTTGATAATGAAGACCTAAATCCTTCGCCGTCTTTTTTGCATCGTTGAAAGAATCAGGAAGTTTTGCATTTGGGAAGGCTTCTCTTAGCAGACTCAAAAGATCATCAAAAGCTTCATTGCTAATACCATGTACACACTTGTTGATGTACAGACGAATAGTAAATGATAACTTTGAAAAACTAGTACACCCTGGATAAAGCTGTTCTTGGCCTTCCTCCACTAACTTATAGAATTTTTTGGCGTCTTCATTTGACCCTTCACTTGCTTTTCCCCTATCTTCTTGAGGCGTAGGAGAATCTTGTTCAACGTTTCTATACATGTCATGCAACATACCATCAATGTCATCATGGATGAACCCACCATCATCATTTCGATTGTCAATATTCATCTCATCACTTTCCCCATGAAAAACCCATTCATCGTAACCATCAATAAATCCATCAACAATCAAGTGATCTCTCACGATATCCTTGGTATGATAATAAAGAAAAACACACTTGATGCATGGACAACAAATTTCTTCCCCTTGAGTTTCTTGGACAAATGTTGTTTGAAGAAAATGATCTACACCTTCAATGTAATCATGATAACATCTAGGAAGGGTCATCCAACTCTTATCTCTATCCATTAGCAAGAATATCACTGGAATGAACATAATCAGCATGAAGGAAACAACAGAATGATCACAAATCCACACACTCACTCAATCAACAAATCCACATAAATGCATACACACAATCAACACACACAATCAACACACATCACATATTCACCAAAAAATCCACACACTCACTCACATATTCACCAAAAAATCAACACACATCACATAAATGCATACACACACACACTCATCAGTCACATATTCACCATAAAATGAACACATACACACATCATATACAAACACACGTGTATCTGGGAATCATTTCTACGGGTTAGAATAAGTTACATTCAAAAAATGCAAAGAAATGCAAAGAACTAAGTTTCTTCTTGGAGGTGGGGCTCCCTTTAATTAAATTTGAGGTGATTTGAGAATCACATTCACAGGGCTCCCTTTAATTAGATTTGAGAATCTTTTTTTCCTTTCACTAATTACATTCAAAAATGCACACAAATAAACATACACAAACTAACACATACATATACATTCAAACATACACAAACTAGCACATACATACAAACATACACACAAACAAACAAATATATACATACACACACAAACACATATCTATTCAAACACACACACACACACACATACATACACATTCAAACACACACAAACACATTTATACATGCACACACAAACACATATATGCATACAAACATACACACACACACAAACACATATATACATACACACAAACACATACATAAACACAAAAACACATATCTATTCAAACACACACACACACACACACACACACACACACATACACATACAAACATACACACACACAAACACATATATATACATACACACACACACAAACACATAAATATACATACAAACACATTTATACATACACACACAAACACATTTATACACACACACACAAACACATTTATGCATACAAACATACACACAAACAAACAAATATATAAATACACACACAAACACATATCTATTCAAACACACACACACACACACATACACATACATACATACACATTCAAACACACACATATATATACAATCACACATATATACCCCCACACATACACATATACATACAATAGCTGAAAAAATCCACATATACATTCAAACCTCCACATATAGCTGAAAACATACACATTCAAACCTCCACAAATAGCTGAAAAAATCCAGAAAAAAAAAACCTAAATCTAACCATGGGCCCTAGCTGCCATTACAAGAAGAAAGGAGGAGGAGAAGAAGATGCTTACAGTAAGGAGGAGGAGAAGAAGATGCTCTCGTGCAGATCTCCAGTCGAAATCGCGCCTCTCTGCCTCTACCCTAATTCGTCACTTCTGGGCAGGATCGGGATCGACGGAGGGAGGACAGCCGGGCTCGCCGAAGGGAGATATGTAGAGACCGGCCACGACGGGGGCGACCTCGCCGGAGGAGGAAGGAGCACCGGACTTTCGCCGGAGGAGGAAGAGGCACCGGACTGGTCGCGCGGTATCGGGACGGGAACGGGAGGAGGAGCAGGATCGGGAGGAGGGGTGGGATCGGGAGGGAAGCGATTCGTGAACCGTCATATTAGTAAGGCAGAAATTTAAGGCAATTGTTATTAGCACACCAGTTTTGGTATGATACTCTATAGTAGCGTTTATTTATTTAGAGTTGCGCTTAAAAACGCTACCATAAATAACTTTTGGTAACGTGTACTGAACCGCTACAAATTAAGCGTTACCAAATGCATGATATGGTGTAGTGTATTTTCAAAACTCTATTTTATTTCCGATAAAATAATATTAATTTACGTGAGTAAGATTACTCAACAGGCATCGGGCAAATACGACATCTTTCCTATAATATATTGTCGATAGGTACACTTGCCTACATCGGGATGTTAGTTGGAATTATTCTTAAAACTATATAAAATCTCTATCAAGTTTTTGGCGCCGTTGCCGAGGAATTTTTGTTGATATTTTGAAAGCGTAAATTTTATTACTTTTATCATTCTCTTTCTCCACCCCATTTCTTTTTTTTTAAATTCATTTCTATTAAGTAACGGTTGTTAATTTTCTTTTTCCAAAAAAATATAATGATATCTCAGTTGGCCGCAAAAGTTGTCGAGCTTCAACATAAGGTAAACCTTTTGGAGGCCGCACGAAAGCGCTAACTTATTTGTTATTTTTGTGGTGCAAATCATTCTAGCGAGGAATGTTATTCTAATCAAGTCATGGGTGTTACCCAAGGTCGTGTACTCTCCAAAAACACTGAATAAGACTATGCAGGTTGCAGAATTTCAAATGATCATAACATTCAATCCAGGAAGAGTTACGGGACGTGCCACAACATTTTGGGACGAGCAAGAGATTATATACGAATATGGAGAATTTTCCCAAGTTCACGCCCTAATGTCATGGGCGTGACATGGGCGTGAACACGGGCGTGTACTGAGGAAAATTACAATTTTCTCCCGAATGCTTCCCAGTGTAATTTTGGAAGTTTTTCTCTGTACACGCCCTAGGTCACGGGCGTGACCTAGGGGCGTGACTTTTGAATTTTCTCCTTATAAATTCCCAGCTGCTGCCACTGTCAAGGGATCCAGTCCTTGCATCGATTGGGTCAATTTTAGAGTAGTTTTTCAGCATTTTATTAGTGTAATTTTATTTATGAAATTTTTTTATGCTTTGCAATTCTAATTCATAGCTTAGATTTACTTTACTCGCACTTGTACTTCTCTTTTCATAGTTATAAAATGTTCTTTTTCTTCAATCACGAGTAGCTAATTTTATTACATTTGATCGGATGAATTCTTAAGTAGTTTTATTTTGTAATCTCTTTTTCATAGTTTAGTTTTGGAAAACTAGGATTTATCTTTGAATTTAATTGCTTCGAATTCATATATCGCGAATATGTTTCTCGATCTAAGATATGTATGCTAGTGATCGAGAGATCCATTCAAACGAGGAGATCACCCAAAGATAAAAAGAGTTGTATGCATTCCTCGAGAGAGGGTGACACAAATCTACCGGATTGGAGTCAAATCCAATAGTGGGGCTCACCGCATAAAGCAAGCTTAGGGGTTTCGACTGGCCGAGGGGTCTTAATCGATCAACCTAAGGTTAGGTAATAGTTCTCTCGAGAGAGGCTCTACCATATTTTGGGAACCTCCACGGTCAAGTTTGTCTAAATCCATTTCTTATGAATTCTAGATTTACGAAGTATTTTACTTAAGAAGCATTCTCGATCAAATGTTTCTCTTCTTTTAATTATTTTCAAAAATCTATTTTATTTCCGATAAAATAATATTAATTTACGTGAGTAAGATTACTCAACAGGCCTCGGGCAAATACGACATCCTTCCTATACTATATTTTCAATAGGTACACTTGCCTACATCGGGAAGTTAGTTGGAATTATTTTTAAAACTATATAAAATCTCTATCATGTTTTTGGCGCCGTTGCCGCGAAATTTTTGTTGATATTTTGAAAGCGTAAATTTTATTACTTTTATCATTCTCTTTCTCCGCCCCCATTTTTCTTTTTGTTTTTTTTAATTCCTTTCTATTAAGTAATGGTTGTTAATTTTCTTTTTCCAAAAAAATATAATGATATCTCAGTTGGCCGGAAAAGTTGTCGAGCTTCAACATAAGGTAAACCTTTTGGAAGCCGCACGAAAGCGCCAACTTATTTGTTATTTTTGTGGTGCAAATCATTATAACGAGAAATGTTATTCTAATCAAGTCATGGGTGTGACCCAAGGTCGTGTACTCTCCAAAAATAATGAATTAGACTATGCTGGTTGCAGAATTTCAAATGATCATAACTATCAATCCAGGAAGAATTATGGGATGTGCCACCACATTTCGGGACGAGCACAAGATTATCTACGAATCTGCAGAATTTTCCTAAGTACATGCCCTCATGTCACGGGCGTGAACACGGGCGTGTATTGAGGAAAATTACAATTTTCTCCCAAATGCTTCCCAGTGTAATTTTGAAAGTTTTTCTCCGTGCACGCCCTAGGTCACGGGCGTGACCTAGGGGCGTGACCTCCAGGTCACGGGCGTGTCTCACCCCGGGGAACATTCAATGAAGCAGTTTTCCGCCGCAGGCAGTTTCACGTTACACGCCCATAGTCACGGGCCTGACCAGGGGTCGTGTACTCCAAACTGATGGATTTTGGCGGTTTTCCCCCAACGTTTCCGGGCTTTCAAGACGCACGTTCCGCACCTTACATGCCCTAGGTCACGGGCGTGACCTAGAGGCATGACTTCTGAATTTTCTTCTTATAAATTCCCAGCTGATGCCATTGTCAAGGGATCCTGTCCTTGCTTCGATTGGGTCAATTTTAGAGTAGTTTTTCTGCATTTTCATTAGTGTAATTTTATTTATGAAATTTATTTTATGCTTTGTAATTCCAATTCATAGCTTAGATTTATATTACTCGCACTTGTACTTCTCTTTTCATAGTTATAAAATGTTCTTTTTCTTCAATCATGAGTTGTTAGTTTTATTACATTTGATCGGATGAATTCTTAAGTAGTTTTATTTTGTAATCTCTTTTTCATAGTTTAGTTTTGGAAAACTACGATTTATCTTTGAATTTAATTGCTTCGAATTCATATGTCGCGAATATATTTCTCGATCTAAGATCCGTATGCTAGTGATCGAGAGATCCATGCAAACGAGGAGATCACCCAAAGATAAAAAGATTTGTATGCATTCCTCGAGAGAGGGTGACACAAATCTTCCGGATTGGAGTCAAATCCAATAGTGGGGCTCACCGCATAAAGCAAGCTTAGGGGTTTCGACTGGCCGAGGGGTCTTAATCGATCAACCTAAGGTTAGGTGGTAGTTCTCTCGAGAGAGACTCTACCATATTTTGGGAACCTCCACGGTCAAGTTTGTCTAAATCCATTTCTTATGAATTCTAGATTTAAGAAGTATTTTACTTAAGAAGGATTCTCGATCAAATGTTTCTCTTCTTTTAATTATTTTCAAAACTCTATTTTATTTCCGATAAAATAATATTAATTTACTTGAGTAAGATTACTCAACAGCCTCGGGCAAATAAGACATCCTTTCTATACTATATTTTCGATAGGTACACTTGCCTACATCGGGATGTTAGTTGGAATTTTTTATAAAATTATATAAAATCTCTATCAAGTTTTTGGCGCCGTTGCTGGGGAATTTTTGTTGATATTTTGAAAGCGTAAATTTTATTACTTTTATAATTCTCTTTCTCCGCCCCCATTTCTTTTTTTGTTTTTTTAATTCCTTTCTATTAAGTAACGGTTGTTAATTTTCTTTTTTCAAAAAAAATATATTGATATCTCAGTTGGCCGCAAAAGTTGTCGAGCTTCAACATAAGATAAACCTTTTGGAAGCCGCACGAAAGCGCCAACTTATTTGTTATTTTTGTTGTGCAAATCATTCTAGCGAGGAATGTTATTCTAATCAAGTCATGGGCGTGACCCAAGGTCTTGTACTCTCCAAAAACAATGAATAAGACTATGCTGGTTGCAGAATTTCAAATGATCATAACTTTCAATCCAGGAAGAGTTACGGGCCGTGCCACCACATTTCAGGACGAGCACAAGATTATCTACAAATCTGGAGAATTTTCTCAAGTACGCGCCCTCATGTTACGGGCGTGACATGGGCGTGAACACGGGCGTGTACTGAGGAAAATTACAATTTTCTCCGGAATGCTTCCGAGTGTAATTTTGGAAGTTTTTCTTTGTACACGCCCTAGGTCACGGGCGTAACCTAGGGGCGTGACTTCTGAATTTTCTTCTTATAAATTCTCAGCTGCTGCCATTGTCAAGTGATCCAGTCCTTGCTTCGATTGGGTCAATTTTAGAGTAGTTTTTCTGCATTTCATTAGTGTAATTTTATTTATGAAATTTATTTTATGCTTTGTAATTCCAATTCATAGCTTAGATTTACCTTACTCGCATTTGTACTTCTCTTTTCATAGTTATAAAATGTTCTTTTTCTTCAATCAGGAGTAGCTAATTTTATTACATTTGATCGGATGAATTCTTAAGTAGTTTTATTTTGTAATATCTTTTTCATAGTTTAGTTTTGGAAAACTATGATTTATCTTTGAATTTAATTGCTTCGAATTCATATGTCGCGAATATGTTTCTCGATCTAAGATCTGTATGCTAGTGATCGAGAGATCCATGCAAACGAGGAGATCACCCAAAGATAAAAAGAGTTGTATGCATTCCTCGAGAGAGGGTGACATAAATCTTCCAGATTGGAGTCAAATCCAATAGTGGGGCTCACTGCATAAAGCAAGCTTAGGGGTTTCGACTGGCCGAGGGGTCTTAATCGATCAACTTAAGGTTAGGTGGTAGTTATCTCGAGAGAGGTTCTACCATATTTTGGGAACCTCCACGGTCAAGTTTGTCTAAATCCATTTCTTATGAATTCTAGATTTACGAAGTATTTTACTTAAGAAGGATTCTCGATCAAATGTTTCTCTTCTTTTAATTATTTTCAAAACTCTATTTTATTTCTGATAAAATAATATTAATTTACGTGAGTAAGATTATTCAACAGGCCTCAGGCAAATACGTCATCCTTCCTATACTATATTTTCGATAGGTACACTTGCCTACATCGGGATGTTAGTTGGAATTATTTTTAAAACTATATAAAATCTCTATCAAGTTTTTGGCGCCGTTGCCGGAGAATTTTTGTTGATATTTTGAAAGCGTAAATGTTATTACTTTTATCATTCTCTTTCTCCGCCCCCATTTCTCTTTTTTTTTTTTAATTCCTTTCTATTAAGTAAAGGTTGTAAATTTTCTTTTTCCAAAAAAATATAATGATATCTCAGTTGGCCGGAAAAATTGTCGAGCTTCAACATAAGGTAAACCTTTTGGAAGCCGCACGAAAGCGCCAACTTATTTGTTATTTTTGTGGTGCAAATCATTATAGCGAGAAATGTTATTCTAATCAAGTCATGGGTGTGACCCAAGGTCGTGTACTCTCCAAAAACAATGAATTAGACTATACTGATTGCAGAATTTCAAATGATCATAACTATCAATCCAGGAAGAGTTATGGGACGTGTCACCACATTTCGGGACGAGCACAAGATTATCTACGAATCTGCGGAATTCTCCTAAGTACATGCCCTCATGTCACGGGCGTGACATGAGCGTGAACTCGGGCGTGTAATGAGGAAAATTACAATTTTCTCCCGAATGCTTCCCAATGTAATTTTGCAAGTTTTTCTCTATACACGCCCTAGGTCACGGGCGTGACCTAGAGGCGTGACTTCTGAATTTTCTTCTTATAAATTCTCAGCTGCTGCCATTGTCAAGGGATCCAGTCCTTGCTTCGATTGGGTCAATTTTAGAGTAGTTTTTCTGCAATTCATTACTGTAATTTTATTTATGAAATTTATTTTATGCTTTGTAATTCCAATTCATAGCTTAGATTTATATTACTCGCATTTGTACTTCTCTTTTCATAGTTATAAAATGTTCTTTTTCTTCAATCATGAGTAGCTAATTTTATTACATTTGATCGGATGAATTTTTAAGTAATTTTATTTTGTAATCTCTTTTTCATAGTTTAGTTTTGGAAAACTACGATTTATCTTTGAATTTAATTGCTTCGAATTCATATGTCGCGAATATGTTTCTCGATCTAAGATCCGTATGCTAGTGATCGAGAGATCCATGCAAACGAGGAGATCACCCAAAGATAAAAAGATTTGTATGCATTCCTCGAGAAAGGGTGACACAAATCTTCCGGATTGGAGTCAAATCCAATAGTGGGGCTCACCGCATAAAGCAAGCTTAGGGGTTTCGACTGGCCGAGGGGTATTAATCGATCAACCTAAGGTTAGGTGGTAGTTCTCTCGAGAGAGACTCTACCATATTTTGGGAACCTCCACGGTCAAGTTTGTCTAAATCCATTTCTTATGAATTCTAGATTTACGAGGTATTTTACTTAAGAAGGATTCTCGATCAATTGTTTCTCTTCTTTTAATTATTTTCAAAACTCTATTTTATTTCCGATAAAATAATATTAATTTACGTGAGTAAGATTACTCAACAGTCCTCGGGCAAATACGACATTCATCCTATACTATATTTTCGATAGGTACACTTGCCTACATCGGGATGTTAGTTGGAATTATTTTTAAAACTATATAAAATCTCTATCAAGTTTTTGGCGCCGTTGCCGGAGAATTTTTGTTGATATTTTGAAAGCGTAAATTTTATTACTTTTATAATTCTCTTTCTCCGCCCCCATTTATTTTTTTGTTTTTTTTAATTCCTTTCTATTAAGTAACGGTTGTTAATTTTCTTTTTTCAAAAAAAATATAATGATATCTCAGTTGGCCGCAAAAGTTGCCGAGCTTCAACATAAGGTAAACCTTTTGGAAGCCGCACGAAAGCGCCAACTTATTTGTTATTTTTGTGGTGCAAATCATTCTAGTGAGGAATGTTATTCTAATCAAGTCATGGGTGTGACCCAAGGTCGTGTACTCTCCAAAAACAATGAATAAGACTATGTTGGTTGCAGAATTTCAAATGATCATAACTTTCAATCCAGGAAGAGTTACGGGTCGTGCCACCACATTTCAGGATGAGCACAAGATTATCTACAAATCTGGAGAATTTTCCCAAGTACACGCCCTCATGTCACGGGCGTGACATGGGCGTGAACACGTGCGTGTACTGAGGAAAATTACAATTTTCTCCCGAATGCTTCCCAGTGTAATTTTGAAAGTTTTTCTCCGTGCACGCCCTAGGTCACGGGCGTGACCTAGGGGCGTGACCTCCAGGTCACGGGCGTGTCTCACCCCGGGGAACATTCAATGAAGCAGTTTTCCGCCGCAGGCAGTTTCACGTTACACGCCCATTGTCACGGGCCTGACCAGGGGTCGTGTACTCCAAACTGATGGATTTTGGCAGTTTTGCCCCAACGTTTCCGGGCTTTCAAGACGCACGTTCCGCACCTTACATGCCCTAGGTCACGGGCGTGACCTAGGGGCGTGACTTCTGAATTTTCTCCTTATAAATTCTCTGCTGTTGCCATTATCAAGGGATCCAGCCCTTGCTTCGATTGGGTCAATTTTAGAGTAGTTTTTCTACATTTCATTAGTGTAATTTTATTTATGAAATTTATTTTATGCTTTGCAATTCCAATTCATAGCTTAGATTTACTTTACTCGCACTTGTACTTCTCTTTTCATGGTTATAAAATGTTCTTTTTTTTCAATCATGAGTAGCTAATTTTATTACATTTGATCGGATGAATGCTTAAGTAGTTTTATTTTGTAATCTCTTTTTCATAGTTTAGTTTTGGAAAACTAGGATTTCTCTTTGAATTTAATTGCTTCGAATTCATATGTCGCGAATATGTTTCTCGACCTAAGATCCGTATGCTAGTGATCGAGAGATCCATGCAAACGAGGAGATCACCCAAAGATAAAAAGAGTTGTATGCATTCCTCGAGAGAGTTTGACACAAATCTTCCGGATTGGAGTCAAATCCAATAGTGGGGCTCACCGTATAAAGCAAGCTTATGAGTTTCGACTCGCCGACGGGTCTTAATCGATCAACCTTTGGTTAGGTGGTAGTTCTCTCGAGAGAGGCTCTACCATATTTTGGGAATCTCCACGGTCAAGTTTGTCTAAATCCATTTCTTATTAATTCTAGATTTACGAAGTATTTTTCTTAAGAAGGATTCTCGATCAAATGTTTCTCTTCTTTTAATTATTTTCAAAACTCTATTTTATTTTCGATAAAATAATATTAATTTACGTGAGTAAGATTACTCAACAGGCATCGGGCAAATACGGCATCCTTCCGATACTATATTTTTGATAGGTACACTTGCCTACATCGGGATGTTAGTTGGAATTATTTTTAAAACTATATAAAATCTCTATCAAGTTTTTAGCGTCGTTGCCGAGGAATTTTTGTTGATATTTTGAAAGCGTAAATTTTAATAAATTATCATTCTCTTTCTCCGCCCCCATTTCTCTTTTTGTTTTTTTTAATTCCTTTCTATTAAGTAATGGTTGTTAATTTTCTTTTTCAAAAAAATATAATGATATCTCAGTTGGCCGCAAAAGTTGTCGAGCTTCAACATAAGGTAAACCTTTTGAAAGTCGCACGAAAGCGCCAACCTATTTGTTTTTTTTTTGTGGTGCAAATCATTCTAGCAAGAAATGTTATTCTAATCAAGTCATGGGTGTGACCCAAGGTCGTGTACTCTCCAAAAACAATGAATAAGACTATGTTGGTTGCAGAATTTCAAATGATCATAACTTTCAATCCAGGAAGATTTACGGGACGTGCCACCACATTTCGGGACGAGCACAAGATTATCTACAAATCTGGATAATTTCTCAAGTACGCGCCCTCATATCACGGGCGTGACATGGGTGTGAACACGGGCGTGTATTGAGGAAAATTACAATTTTCTCCCGAATGCTTCCCAGTGTAATTTTGGAAGTTTTTCTCTGTACACGCCCTAGGTCACGGGCGTGACCTAAGGGCGTGACTTCTGAATTTTCTTCTTATAAATTCCCAGCTGCTGCCATTGTCAAGGGATCCAGTCCTTGCTTCGATTGAGTCAATTTTAGAGTAGTTTTTCTGCATTTCATTAGTGTAATTTTATTTATGAAATTTATTTTATGCTTTGCAATTCCAATTTATAGCTTAGATTTACTTTACTCGCACTTGTACTTCTCTTTTAATAGTTATAAAATGTCTTTTTCTTCAATCATGAGTAGCTAATTTTATTACATTTGATCGGATGAATTCTTAAGTAGTTTTATTTTGTAATCTCTTTTTCATAGTTTAGTTTTGGAAAACTACGATTTATCTTTGAAATTAATTGCTTCGAATTCATATGTCGCGAATATGTTTCTCGATCTAAGATCCGTATGCTAATGATCGAGAGATCCATGCAAACGAGGAGATCACCCAAAGATAAAAAGACTTGTATGCATTCCTCGAGAGAGGGTGACACAAATCTTCCGGATTGGAGTCAAATCCAATAGTGAGGCTCACCGCATAAAGCAAGCTTAGGGGTTTCGACTGGCCGAGGGGTCTTAATCGATCAACCTAAGGTTAGGTGGTAGTTCTCTCGAGAGAGGCTTTACTATATTTTGGGAACCTCCACGGTCAAGTTTGTCTAAATCCATTTCTTATGAATTCTAGATTTACGAAGTATTTTACTTAAGAAGAATTCTCGATCAAATGTTTCTCTTCTTTTAATTATTTTCAACACTCTATTTTATTTCCGATAAAATAATATTAATTTACGTGAGTAAGATTACTCAACAGGTCTCGGGCAAACACGACATCCTTCCTATACTATATTTTTGATAGGTACACTTGCCTACATCGGGATGTTAGTTGGAATTATTTTTAAAACTATATAAAATCTCTATCAAGTTTTTGGCGCCGTTGCTGGGAAATTTTTGTTCATATTTTGAAACTGTAAATTTATTACTTTTAACATTCTCTTTATCCGCCCCCATTTCTCTTTTTGATTTTTTTTAAATTCCTTTATATTAAGTAACGGTTGTTAATTTTATTTTTCCAAAAAAATATAATGATATCTCAGTTAGCCGCAAAAGTTGTCGAGCTTCAACATAAGGTAAATCTTTTGGAAGCCGCGCGAAAGTGCCAATTTATTTGTTATTTTTGTGGTGCAAATCATTCCAGCAAGGAATGTTATTCTAATCAAGTCATGGGTGTGACCCAAGGTCGTGTACTCTCCAAAAACAATGAATAAGACTATGCTGGTTGCAGAATTTCAAATGATCATAACTTTCAATCCAGGAAGAGTTACGGGTCGTGCCACCACATTTCGGGACGAGTACAGGCCCTCATCACACGGGCGTGACATGGGCGTGAACACGGGCGTGTACTGAGGAAAATTACAATTTTCTCTCGAATGCTTCCTAGTGTAATTTTGGAAGTTTTTTTCTGTACACGCCCTAGGTCACGGGCGTGACCTAGGGGCGTGACCTCCAGGTCACGGGCGTGTCTCACCCCGGAGAACATTCAATGAAGCAATTTTCCGCCGCAGGCAGTTTCAGCTTACACGCCCATAGTCACGGGCGTGACCAGGGGGCGTGTACTCAAAATTGATGGATTTTGGCGGTTTTTCCCCCAACGTTCCCGGGCTTTCAAGACGCACATTCCGCACCTTACACGCCCTAGGTCACGGGCGTGACCTAGGGGCGTGACTTCTGAATTTTATCCTTATAAATTCCCTGCTACTGCCATTATCAAGGGATCCAGTCCTTGCTTCGATTGAGTCAATTTTAGAGTAGTTTTTTTGCATTTTATTAGTGTAATTTTATTTATGAAAATTATTTTATGCTTTGCAATTCCAATTCGTAGCTTAAATTTACTTTACTTGCACTTGTACTTCTCTTTTCATGGTTATAAAATGTTCTTTTTCTTCAATCATGAGTAGCTAATTTTATTACATTTGATTGGATGAATTCTTAAGTAATTTTATTTTGTAATCTCTTTTTCATAGTTTAGTTTTGGAAAACTAGGATTTATCTTTGAATTTAATTGCTTTGAATTCATATGTCGCGAATATGTTTCCCAATCTAAGATTCGTATGCTAGTGATCGAGAGATCCATGCAAACGAGGAGATCACCTAAAGATAAAAAGAGTTGTATGCATTCCTCGAGAGAGGGTGACACAAATCTTCCGGATTGGAGTCAAATCTAATAGTGGGTCTCACAGCATAAAGCAAGCTTATGAGTTTCGACTGGCCGACGGGTCTTAATCGATCAACCTAAGGTTAGGTGGTAGTTCTCTCGAGAGAGGCTCTACCATATTTTGGGAACCTCCGCGGTCAAGTTTGTCTAAATCCAATTTTTATGAATTCTAGATTTACGAAGTATTTTACTTAAGAAGGATTCTCGATCAAATGTTTCTCTTCTTTTAATTATTTTCAAAACTCTATTTTATTTCTGATAAAATAATATTAATTTACGTGAGTAAGATTACTCAACAGGTATCGGGCAAATACGACATCCTTCCTATACTATATTTTCGATAGGTACATTTGCCTATATCGGGATGTTAGTTGGAATTATTTTTAAAACTATAAAAAATCTCTATCAAGTTTTTGGCGCCGTTGCCGAGAAATTTTTGTTGATATTTTGAAAGCTTAAATTTTATTACTTTTATCATTCTCTTTCTCCGCCCCCATTTCTTTTTTTTTAATTCCTTTCTATTAAGTAACGGTTGTTAATTTTCTTTTTCCAAAAAAATATAATGATATCTTAGTTGGCTGCAAAAGTTGATGAGCTTCAACATAAGGTAAACCATTTGGAGGCTGCACGAAAGCGGCAAGTTATTTGTTATTTTTGTGGTGCAAATCATTCTAGTGAGGAATGTTATTCTAATTAAGTCATGGGTGTGACCCAAGGTCGTGTACTCTCCAAAAACAATGAATAAGACTGCTGGTTGCAGAATTTCAAATGATCATAACTTTCAATCCAGGAAGAGTTACGGGACGTGCCACCATATTTCGGGACAAGCACGAGATTATCTACGAATCTGGAGAATTTTCTCAAGTACACGCCCTAATGTCATGGGCGTGACATGGGGGTGAACACGGGCGTGTACTAAGGAAAATTACAATTTTCTCCCGAATGCTTCCCAGTGTAATTTTGGAAATTTTTCTCTGTACACGCCCTAGGTCACGGGCGTGACCTAGGGGCGTGACTTCTGAATTTTCTCCTAATAAATTCGCAGCTGCTGCCATTGTCAATGGACCCTGTCCTTGCTTCGATTGGGTCAATTTTAGAGTAGTTTTTTTGCATTTCATTAGTGTAATTTTATTTATAAAATTTATTTTATGCTTTTCAATTCCAATTCATAACTTAGATTTACTTTACTCGCACTTGTACTTCTCTTTTCATAGTTATAAAATGTTCTTTTCTTCAATCACGAGTAGCTAATTTTATTACATTTGATCGGATGAATTCTTAAGTAGTTTTATTTTGTAATCTCTTTTTCATAGTTTAGTTTTGGAAAACTAGGATTTATCTTTGAATTTAATTGCTTCGAATTCATATGTCGCGAATATGTTTCTCGATCTAAGATCTGTATGCTAGTGATTGAGAGATCCATGCAAACGAGGAGATCACCGAAAGATAAAAAGAGTTGTATGCATTCCTCGAGAGAGGGTGACACAAATCTTTCGGATTGGAGTCAAATCCAATAGTGGGGCTCACCGCATAAAGCAAGCTTAGGGGTTTCGACTGGCCGAGGGGTCTTAATCGATCAACCTAAGGTTAGGTGGTTGTTCTCTCGAGAGAGACTCTACCATATTTTGGGAACCTCCACGGTCAAGTTTGTCTAAATCCATTTCTTATGAATTCTATATTTACGAAGTATTTTACTTTAGAAGGATTCTCGATCAAATGTTTCTCTTCTTTTAATTATTTCCAAAATTCTATTTTATTTCCGATAAAATAATATTAATTTACGTGAGTAAGATTACTCAACAGGCCTCGGGTGTTGATGCAAAAAATGCCCTCTTCGTTAGTTAGGTTATGAAGATGAGCGAACTGTGGATTTCCAGTTACTTGGTCCCCTGTGAATATCGGGAGTGATGTTATCGAACGATCAGTGAAGACTATTGTTATGGGATTCCTGCTGATTGTTATCGCTTTTGACGCTTGGCTGCAAGAAATATTCTAGTGATAGAAAAATGATTAGAATACAAAAAGAGGTTAGGGAACAGACCGGACTAAGAGAGGAGATTCGAGCTGGAATTGAGACCGCTTGATTAACCGATCTGTTTTGAAAAGCCTTCCACGGTGTCCTTCTTGAGGACTTCACCCCCCCCCCCTAATTATAGGCGTGTGAGCTGCCCGAACGGGTAGCATTCGGAGAATACGGGCTGCCCGAAGCTTTTAGGCAAAGAAGAGACAAAATGTTTGTTATGTGAAGAAGAGGATTCAGACCGCGCGACCTCACGTACCGCGCGATCTCCAAAGCTGACCGTGCGACTTTGTTAACCCTGAAAAGTTCGGCATCGTGATCTTTTGGATGAACATAATCCCCGCACATTTTTAAGCTCTGAGGTGCTTCAAAAATGTTAACCTTCAGACCGCGAAGATTGCGATGGCTTGGAATATTTAAATCTTTTTCTTCCAACTATAAATAGACCTGTTGGTTCTTTTATTTTTACAAAAAACTGAAATTTTTGAGGTAGAAATTTACCAGGCGGTCTGAATTCTGAGTTCGCTTTTAATTTCGGTTGATCATGGGTTTGTTAAAAAGTATTGCTGCTGAGAAAGGAGTCATTCCTCCTGTAACTTTGAAGAAATCAACTCTTAAAAAAAGGAAAAGCGGTTATATCCCCTTTGAAGAATCCTCCAGGGAAAGAACCAAGCAAAGCCTCTGATATGTCGGCCTCAAATGCCTTGACTATTGCGGATTCTCCCACGAAAGCTAAAGAGACCGATCAGTCTACGGACTTATCTTCCGCCTCAAAAAAGGAACCAGAAGCTTTGGACCCTTCTGCTAAAAAATATTTCCAGGATGTCTCGACCAGTCTCATGGAAACGGTATCCTTGGCTAAAAAGATGAGACAAAAGGAATGAGAAGAGAAGAAAAAGAGTAGAAAGAGAGGAAGAGAAGAGAAGATGATCAAAAGGAATGGTTCTGAGAAAAAAAAGAAAGAAAAGAAGAGATGATCTTGAGAGAGTTGACACGGTCTCGAAAGAGATCGAAACGGTTTTGGATGTCATCCCGAGGAATAATGAGGAGAAAGATGTTAATACTGAAGGGAAGCAAGAGGATCGGCTCGCTTCTGAAGCTCAGATACTGAGAGAAAAAGAAATTCCTTCTGCTGAAGAACCCTTACCTCACCAGGATGACGCTACGATGGCAAAACAGGCCAAAGACTGTGCGATCGCTATTTCCTCGATTCGGGATGGTAAGCCTTTTCAGACCGCTTCACATGACATCTCTCTGCCAATCTATATTAGGCCGCAATCTCCGGCCCGGCGTCGTGAGCTTGTCCTTATTGAGACCGTTGACATTCTTCTTATTTCTCAGAGTTGAAACGACGAAGGAAAGAAGGAGATCTATCTAAAAAAAGACAGTTAGAAAAGATAGATCTTGAACGCCGAAAGCGCTCTCTTCGCACGACTTTAAACCCTGCTCTTACGGTCTCTGAGACCGCTCGGGATGATCTTTCTGCCTATCCTGTTTCTATTTCTCCAAGTATGAAATATTATGCTTAGCAACTTTTCTTTCTGGGTTGTAGATGATTGAACTTCTTTTTTGCTTGTAGGAGAAGATAGGGAGGCCCGAAGATTGTTAGACAAGATTAAGCTAACCGCTGATCAGACCGATCTACCTCCGCTTCCAACACTCGCTTCTCCCTTTATGCAAGTGATCCATACCTTTCAAACTCGAGAGAGAGATTTTGAGAAGAAAATGCTGGAGAAGGACGAGATTTTGTTGGCTGAGAGAGATGTTGTAAAATCACTTCGCGTGGCCTTGGTAAAAAATGAGCAGAAACTAATTGATCAGCGGAAGTTATTTGAGCAGAGAGAAAGAGACGGTAAAAGAAAATTGGAGGAGGAGGTGGACGATTTACGAAAAAGGCTTCGCGAAGCTAGGGAGGAAACAAATTTCTTTAAGGGGAAAGCGGATGCTTTACACACCGCGTTTGCTCAACTGAGAACGGGCTATCCTATTTCTTTGCTCGCGAGCTCTTCAAATGTAGCCACAGATGATCGCGCGAACCAAGAGGAAAATATTTCTTGGGAAGAGCTGAAACGAGATGTCGGCGATCTTCAACGATATGATGTTGATGCTAATACCGGTATTTGCATGACGCTTTCGGCAGTCAATAAGCTTCAGAATAGAGTGGCCTTCCTTGGGAAGAAGAAGGATCTTTCGAAATGATTTTTATTTGATTTTTATTTGATTTTTATGCTTCTAGTATTGAGAGACTTGGCCAGGCTACTTTTGGATATATTTAAGAGGGAGTATGTATATGTTGTGTTTTGATTCTGGATTATTTTTCAACCTTTTTAGCTTTGCTATATATCTCAGAATATATTTCGATATACTCTGAGATCGTGTGATCTGAAAATTTATTGTTATATGATTTATTTGTGATGATCATGAAATGTTTATTTGAGTTAATGCGGTGTGGACCAGCGGTCTCCAACATCCTGGATTTGGTAATGATTATATCATGATTGCCCGCGTTGCTATATATATCCGGTCGGTGGCCCTACTAAATATACTTTTCTAAAATTTTCCGTTTAGGCGGTCTGGAATTTTCTGAAGGATGGTGTCCGCGCGAGCTGGTGCTTGTAAGATCTTCCTCAAGTCCGAGCAACGTCCTTGCCGTCTTTCCCAAGCTGAATATTTAGATTTCCTGAGAGATTATCCAATGAGCTCGCAAATAATGATTCGCCTGCCCGCTGCAGGTGAACGTCTTAATTTGTGTGGAGAGAATGAGATCGTGGTGCCCATAGACCATTTCTTGCATGGTTTTTGCCTCCCCCTTCCGTGGGAGATGAAACAAATTCTTAGACATTATGGTGTTGTTCCTGGGCAGCTTCCCCCAAACTCGATTGCATTGATTTTTACTTATATAGTTTATCTACGGTCAGTTAAAGTCGAGTTCACCCTTGATTTATTCAGATCGCTTTTTGCCCTAAAAGTTTTAAAAGAGGGTTCGAGAAAAGAAGATTTCAAAGGGCTGTTATATTTCACCTGAAGCGGTCTGAAGGTTATTAACCTTCCTACCAAGGTCCCGAACTGGGCAGAAAGATATTTGATTTTCCAAGGAAGGCTGGGTGGTCTGCGAACTTATCCAAAGTTTCGAGATGAATCATTTTTTCGAAAACCAAAAGGTTTATCTGAGGTGGAGAAGCAGATAAAGGATTTGCTGAAGGATCGCAGGGCCGATCTAGATCATTATCTAGGACTTAGGCCTCAGGCTTCCTCTGTTAGAAGAAGGGATAGTGAGTTCTCGCGATCTTAGTTTTTCTGACCGCCCGACCTAAAGTCTCGATTTCATTTGAAATTCTTTTTTTATGTCTTGCAGCCGTCTTGCAAGTTCCTTCTTCCTTACCTTACGCTCCTGAGGGTGAACTTACTCAGAGAAAAAAAAGACTGAAGAGGGACCAGGATCGATATCGATGTCAAACCGCCGGGCCTTCGGAGTATTCTGACAAATCCTTTGACCTGTATGGTTATAGGAGTTCGATGACCGACCTGCAAGGGAGACCGCTTTTAAAATGGGATGCTAAGGGAAAACGTGTGGGAGTTTCCACATCCCTTCCGAACTGGGGCGGTGGGCTTTCTCGCCATGCTAGCGCGGTCTCAGCTGCCCTCTATGGTGAAGAAAATTTTAAGGAGGTTTACAGCTGGGAGAATTGTCTTATTCCTGATATGTGTGCCCAGACTGGTCTCAGACATCAGGTTTATTGTCATCATATGGGAAGGCTGCTTCGAAGGTATATGCAGGAGAATAAGGCTGTTAAGGCCGAGCTGGAGGTAATTAAGACCGCGCGGTCTAGTTTCTTTGTTCTTGTTCGTCTTACCTTGAATGATATTAACCTTAACGTATTATTATTTTGTAGAGAACAAAGAAAGAAATGTATGACGAAAATAATCCTGCTTATCGAAAGGTGATGTTGGAGGAGATAAATGAAGCAGTTGAAATGACTCTTTGTAAGTTACGAGATAATGGTGTTCAGATCCCTGAAGACACTGATTTTTCATCTTTGTTCCCTGAGGCCGCTGCTTCTCAAGTGGAGGAAGATAATATGATGGAAGAGGAAGAAAGACTGGATGAAGAGACGGAGGTAAAGGATAAGGAAGGAGAGGAAGAGGAAAAAGTGGAAATTTTAAGTGAGGAAGATGAAGTGGAAAGAGAAGAGGTAGGGAAGAACAGAAATGAGCTTGGAGCTTAGATTGATGAGATGAATGAGGATGATTTTTTAGGAGGTCGAATGGTTACACAAGAACAGTTTGACGAACTCGATTTCGAGAATGTAGACAATTTTTTGAACGCTGATTTTAGCAAGCCATTGATTAGGATTGATGATGAGCGAAGCGGAAGTTAGTTCGATCCCAATGATGAGTTGAGCTCGGCAGCGAAATCCGATGTTGGTTCTCTGGAAAAGTCTTCTAGCTCGAGCGAACTCAGTGCTGATTCCGCTTCAACTGAAGATGAAGACCTACCCTCCAAGAAGAAGAAGAAGTAGAGAAAGGAATATTTTTTTTTCTATTTTTGCTTATTCTAATGTATCTGACCGCTGATATGGCGGCCTGAATTATTGCCGATGTAATGAAAACTTTTAAATGAGCAGTAGTAAAAATAGAAGTTAATTTTTTCCATGCTAATATTTGGATAAGTAGTATCAAAGTTATTGCCATTTCATATGATAATTTGAAAGAGATATAAAAGTTGAATGTGAAGGCCGATTGAGACAAAAATTTGTATGAATCATGTACATGCTAGTATTGACCTGTGATAATAATTTCAGATTTACTTATGTTGTGATGACTCCTTAAAAGAACCTTCAATTGTTAGTTTTATGTTGAACCGTAAAAAGGGCATTTGTAGTTGATGGTGAAGGTAAATAACATTGATTATGGGTGAGGTCTAAATGTTTAGCATTATGTATAATGATCATATAAATGTAGAGCACTGTAAATATGTATGGCATAATACAATGAGGTCGAAATTTGGTGGTAATGACTCTGGCATTAATTATGACTTATGGTAGAAGTTTCAGTGGATTTGGTTTTGAAATGAATCCATAATTAAATGTGTCGTTATATATTATTATGCTGAAAAGAGATATTAAGGTGCTCATTTTGACAAGGATTTTGGAAATGTGACATTATATGCACAAGTAGTCCAGCGGGATCTCATAGAGTAATTTCCATGTTATGCGCACGCCACTACACAAGAGTTATAATAACTCGGTATGGGTAGCATTGATGGCTTGATGCAGGTTATAAGATATGGCCATATCTTATGGTGCAATGTTAAGGACCCGGTGGTTGGGGGCCTTGGATGCTAATTAGCATCGGCATTGATTGTATGAGGAGAAGTGTAATAAGACTCCTTCGTGAGTCCATGGGTGCTTGATAGCACAAATTATGCATGGGAATTACATGAATGTGCATGATTTACACATGGTGGTGTAATGATCCTGGTTGAAGGATTGCTTGTGGCAGATATATAGGCTCGCTATTCGTCACACCGACGGGAGCTGGCAGATAGATCTTGTCTGGTTGGGCTGTGCTCTTTGTGTTTACATCCAAAGACCCCTTCCGTTCCTAGTGACCGGTTGGACTGTGCTCTTGGTGTTTACTTCCCAAGAACCTTTCCGAGTCCAGTACGCAGGTGCTCCGCTGTTGTGTTCTTAGCGTCGAGGAGTACATAAGGCATAAGTCTGGTAGTGTGCATACCCACCTAGTAGTGGAGAAGCTCGTTCTACTGCCACCGTCTGGCCACAACGGGGGGGGGGGGGGGGGGGGGGGGGGGGGGGGCGCCTGAGAGGTTAGCTACCTTTAAAAAGTAGAAAGTACATGTCTATGTCGACATAGCAAATATGCATGGGTGAGTCATCATATCATAATCATTGCATTGCATTCATCCTTTCATGATCATAGCATTGCACCGCTTCAGGTCCATCATATAAATTAGTATGGGCTCTTTTATATGATGGGTTCCAAATTGGAAACCTTAACTTATAAGTTTGTATGGGCATTCATGTAAGTTAAGGTACGTTTTGAAACTGCAAATATACTGCTTACTTCTGTACTGTTACACTGCATTCTATACCTGCTACTCGTCACTATGCTAGCTTAGAATTATTTTTTACTTCACTATCATAGTAACTGCTAGCATAAATGTACTATTGTGTATAGTAGCTTTATTTATGTTGTTGATATAGAATTGCTAAGATTGTACCCTTACTACTGCCACCTGTTCCATTGTACTTATAGTTTATATTGCAGAGTTCTCCTCTTTCCTTCCTCCGGTGCCTAAGAGTCACCGGGGAAGAGGATGTGAAGCCACTTAGTCTTTATGACTAACGGTTGTTACAACACTATTTTTAGGAGCACTCTCAGGTGGAGCAGCAACGTACAACACAGGAGGACAACCAGGCCGGGGTGATAGGGCATGCGACGATGTTACCTTCGTTACCGTTAGTGACAGATGTGAGCGGTAGTTTTAAGATGTAGCCCTTGGGCAAGCTTGTACTCTGATGCTTAACAGGAGCTTTTGCAGCTTCCTGTTCTTTTGTACTGTAATGAACATTATTACTTAGTTGTGAATAAATGGCTTCTGTTGTTTTTGTATTATTGATTGGTTGGCATGATGATATTTGAGAATAGCTGGCAGGATAGGTGTCTTGTGGAGGGGGCTAGCCCGTGTGCTGGCACTTTTGCAAGGCAGCTGTCCTGGGCATAGGACTCCCCTCAGCTGTGTCTTATGTTCCGGGAGGGGGGGGGGGGGGGGGGGGGGGGGGGGTATTACAAATGGTATCAACTTGCAACGATCCTGAGATAAAGAAGTTCATTAAACCACTAGGTCCCCCATGCTAGCTAAATCAGTTTGAGGACAAACTAATGCAGCGGAAGCAGTGGTGTGCCCATGTGGGATTCACATTAAGTATGTCCACTAATCTTTAGAACTAGTGCCAACCTAACTAGGACACCACCTTATTCTAACTTACCAAGACGTTTCGTGGCGTATCCTAGTCAAAAGTCGATCTCAGGTATGGATTTGGTTTAGACATGAGGACACACAAAGTGATTATGGGAAGAGTTTAATGTGGGAGTAAATTTTCAAGTCTTACACTATAATGTGCAGCTTCGCTTATTAAGAGATATTACCACCTCTTACCCATACTAATAGGATATCTGGAGGAAAAGTTGATGTCCAGAAACTATTATTGAAGTAGTAGGAGACTCGTAAGCCTAATTATGTTGCCGATAACTTGACACTTCCCATTTTTTGTTGTATTAAAGCAATCACCATGACGAATACCAGAGGTCGAATAAGAATTTGAATCCAGAATTGGCCTATTTTGATTTGGTCACATGTTGACCTTAAAAAGGATGTCGTAAATAGTAACCTTAAGGGCATAAAGAATGGATTAAGTTCAGGATAAAACTCCGAGTCGAGGATAGTATGCCCCATAATTGTGTGCACATGTAGGGTGATTGTACCATGTTGGTAGTCAAAGAAACTCAACCCAGGAACTTTGAGGGGCTGATCTATTCTTTTATTGGGCTAGTGACCTACCGACTGGAGATTTCTTAGGGAATTGGAAAATTTTCATAATTTTTCAACACTGGAAAGTCGTAATCCATAAACAATTGGTTCATCTTGAGCAGGGTGGACATCTAATACCATGTTTGGGTTGATAGGAATTTTATTAGTGAAATAAGAGAAGAAAGCATTTTGAAGATGATAACTCTCTCTATATTGTTCTAAGATTATGTGGATAAGTAACGAGGAGACTAGTAAACTAACACTTTGGGGATATGCAGCTATGTTGTGATAACATTATAACTGGGAAGTTAATGAAATTGTGTGCATGCATTGCTGGTATGATGATAAACTACCCTTGAGTTTGGAAATTCTTGGTGAACATTCCCTCTAATGTTGTAATTACTTGACATTGCAAAATTAATAAGTGTTAGGTGGTGGAGTCAACAAGATTAATGACTTGTTTGATTATCTAAAATCCTGAAAGTTTTTCATAAAATAAACATGTCATGGATGATTGTTGGCAGGGATGGTAGGGCGCTTGGAATGAATTTGATTTAGTTTATCATATTGTGAAGTATGCCTTACTTTGGTAGTCTGCTTAACTCATGTCGAAGGGAAATCATCTCGAACCTTGTACATTGGTTCATGTCAAGTTCAAACATATATATAAAATGTACCGGTTGATTGGATGTTATTTGTACATGCTCTCATCACAATGAGATGTAACTTGGTCGTCGTCGTACAAATTTGAATTTCTACATCACGGTTGATGTACAAGTGCGTCGATACATAGATTTATAGGGTAATAACCCTACGTTGAGGAATATATGCCCCTATGGATTGTGGTCGTACATGAGATGAATGTATCATATGGATGGTGGAAGAAACCTAGTCCAAATGTATGGGGGCTTATCGCTTCATTTATTGGACTAGTCATGTACCGACTTGGGTTTTTCCCCTAAATCCTATTTTGAAATGGTGTGTTGCAGACGTATGATATCAAGGTTTTGCTTAAAAAATATGTGAATGATGATGACCATATTTGGTCGGTGATTAAGATATTGTGGAGTTTGGAATAGGAATTCACAATAGTATTCATTTTTAGTGTTTGACCTGGAAAGAGGTCGCACATGCTTGAGGTGAGAATAGCAGAAGCGTACATGTGGAAATCCTCCCGGGATAAAATACCCAAAAGATGTGAAACTTGATACATACCTTCAAGTCTACCTTAGGAAGGGCTCCAAAAATTGGGTGTAATTATTGGAGCACGATTTTCCTAAAATTAGTATCGTAACCCAACTGTTAAATAAGGTTTATGTTCATGGTTGAGGAACCCTTAAATGAAATGACCTAAATCACAAGAGAAAATTGACACCAATTTCTGAATTCGGTACAAGTTTAAATAAGACCTGGATTAGACAAAAGTAACACTTGACTCGGGTCTCGTGTCCTTGGAAGGGAATGATGTGATAATGACCTATGTGAGGTGTACAGTCATGAATTCACCTTGCCACGAGCCTGCAACAATGCTTCGTAATATCACCAAGGTAAACTTTTTAACCATCACAGACTAAAACAAGTATTGAGTTTTAAAAAAAATTCGAAGCATAAAGCTTACCACGACTAAATCCTTGAGACAATAACACCTTGTTTGAGAATGTGTAGGTTGAAATAGGGTAGTATCATGACAAATCGGGTGGTGAAAATTCAGGATGTTTGAACAATTTTGATTATTGGAAGTTCATTAAAACTATAAAAATTTGAAATCAAGTGAGTTTCATTTTAAGTTCTAGGAGATGTGTAGAATATATGTGATCCTTTGGATATGGATCTGATGATTTCAAGAATCAAAGTGCAATTGTTTGGCGATATTATGATCATTCTTATTCAGTTTCTGAATTGTTGAACACATGGTTGTTGGGAATTTGTCAATTATAATTATATAAATTTATAAATTTACCGTTCAGAAATAGTTGTGGTGAAATCGCGTGAACTTGGAATGCGATGAAGATGTTGTAAATATCAATTTATAAGTTGTGGTACAAATTTCAAGGCGAGGTATGTTGGAAATGGATTTCCTTATTAAAAGAGTTATTATAGTTTGTCTTGATGAACAGAGAATGTAGTATGCCCATTAAGATCTGTAATCTAGAAATATGCGGAGATTGTAATTTACAGTTGATCATGAGAACCAAATGTGTGTATGAATGGTAGATGATTGTATTGACCAACTGCTCATGCATACTTTTGTGGGGAATTATAACGATACACTTGGGGGAAATTTGGGATGATGCGCGATGCAATGTGGATAAGAGATGCCATGCACAAGTGTTAAGTGGGAGTCAGGACATGCTAAATTAGTAACCTCGTCAAGTGTATTCCAAATTTGGATTTACATAGTCCGACCTTCAATCCCCACATCCTCAACCTAAATTTTGGGGATGAAATTGTTTCTTCGTTTATTGGATTTGTAACATCCCAATTCGAGCTAGACCCATCGGGAGTGTGTTGTGTCGCTGAGAATTGACTCGGACTCGGTAGAAGCCCTAAGGCCCTGAGGTGGCCATATTTGAGTCACGGTTAGCAAGTGATGATTGATTTACTCCACTCTAATTGTAGTGTTGTAAGTATAAGTATGTCCTGACAGTCCAGAAATAGGCTTTGGCAGAGGTAGGATAGGTTAGTTTAGAAAATTTGGGAAAAGAAATCGTTAAAGTCAAAATTGACTGGGCATCCCGCCGATCGACGGACCGTCCCGTCGATCAATGGGAGCTCCTGTCGATCCTTGCCATCGGGTGGGAGAGGTGGCCTTTTAATCTTGTAAGTCAAAATCGACTGTGCATCCCGTCGATCGACGGACCGTCCCGTCGATCGTTGCCTTCAGCTGGGAGATAACGTCGGCGGTAGCGGCCGAATCTGTGCCCGTGACTTTTCTCATGGTGGGTGGCTAAAATGGCATAAAATATGGTTGTAGTGGAGTTGATGTCCAATAGGAGGCTGACAATAAAGCTTAGAGTTTCAATGCATTGCTTGGAAAAGGGTTTGGCCATTAAATGCTTATTAATGCAAACCTCTCTCTCTCTTCATTCTCTCTTAAACTCAAAGGGGCTGAACTCCCCTAATCAGATGGCCCTATTCATTTTCTTCGTCTTCTTCCTCACACCTCAAGGTTTTAACTAAGGGTTCTTGAAGGAGCAAGCTTGGAGAAGAATTTGGAGCTTGGCCGACCACCACCCGTCTGCCATGAAGATGAGCTATCATCATGGCCAAAAAATAAGGTAACGTCCGACCCCTCTCCCTGGGTGCTAGATCGTAGAGAAAAAAATTTGGAGAGGTGTTGAACTCAAAAGAGCTTGGCTTGTGAGTTAATGAAGCTTCCTAGGAAAATACCAAATCGGATCATTCTTTTTAGGGCACCGATTACCGCGAAAGTTCCTTAAATCACTTATTTTCTTCAAAAGGAAGAGATGGGATTTGATTTCGTGAGAATCCATGGTCTAATTTGGGAGTATTGGAGGAGAGAAGGTGAAATGACCTAACTCTTGTTTGGGCAAGATGATGAATAGTTCTCTGTTAAATAGGGTTTTAATTATACATTTAGTGATGAAGATGATGGATAGTCCCCTGTAAGTAGGTTTTTAACTATATATATTGTGATGAAGATTAAGTGTTCTTTCATTTAGAGTTAAAAAGGTTTTGTCAAAATTGCTATACGCAAACAAAAAGGGGTAATAGTGTGCGCAGCTGGGTTCAAGCCAATTTTTAGGCTTGATCCCACTAGAATTAGACTGAAGGCTCATCATGAAAGTTGTAGCCCTCGGAAAGAGCTTTCCGACTATAGGTTAGCCGTTTTATAAAGTGACATGTAGCTCCCTAAGAGTTCAGTCGAGTGGACTGTCCAGAAAGCTGGAATGGGTTAAGTGCATGCTGTTTTGTTGTCCAGATTTCTGCAGTTGACTTCATAGCAGATTTTAGGTAGAACCCACTTGGATCTGGGTTTAGGGCTCAACATGAATGTTGTAGCCCTTGATGTTAGCTTTCCAAATTGGGGTGGATCATAATTTTTGGACAAATGTAGCACCCAGAAATCCAGTTTTAGTAAACTATGTCATAACACTTTCGATCTAAGTATTTTGTGGATGTTCTCAAGATATTGGTTGGATGCTCATGAAAATTGGTGGAGACATTGGTGATAAAAAAATCTAGACCCTTGTTGAATTTCATAATTTTTGGATAAGTTGTATCAAAGTTATTTCCGTTTCATTTGATAACTTAAAGGAGATATAAATGCTGAATGTGAAGGCCGATTGGGACGAAATTTTGTATGAATCATGTACATACTAGTATTGACCTGTGATAATAATTTCAGATTTACTTATGTTGATATGACTTCTTAAATGAACCTTCAATTGTTAGTTTTATGTGGAACCGTAAAAAGGGCATGTGTAGTTGATGGTGAAGGTAAATATCATTCATTATGGGTGAGGTCTAAATATTTAGCATTGTGCATAATGATCATATAAATGTAGAGCACCGTAAATACGTATGACATAATACAATGAGGTCGAAATTTGGTGGTAATAACTCTGACATTAATTATGACTTATGGTAGAAGTTTCTGTGGATTTGGTTTTGAAATGAATCCATAATTAAATGTGTCATTGTAAATTATTATGCTGAAAAGAGATATTAAGGTGCTCATTTTGACAAGGATTTTGGAAATGTGACATTATACGCACAAGTAGTCATGCAGGGTCTCATAGAGTAATTTCCATGTTATATACACACCACTACACAAGAGTTATAACAACTCGGTATGGGTACCATTGATGACTTGATGTGGGTTATAAGATATGGTCATATCTTTGTTGGTGTTTCCATGGTGATCTAGAAGTGGTCAAATATCTAGTCTCACTGCCAAGCGATATGAGCCTATGGGGTCCCACACAAGAGTGTTTGGAGAAATTGGAAGAAGAATCCTGTTGACAAGTGTTCGGATCAAAGTAAGTTCGACGAACTCAAAGTGCGTTCGACGAATGACTAGCGTAGTGCGTTGGTTGAACGGCTAGTGTAGCACGTTCGTCGAACGGCTAGTGTAGCACATTCGTTGAATGGCTAGTGTAGCACGTTCGTCGAATGGCTAGCGTAGCGCGTTCATCGAACGGCTAGTGTAGCACGTTCGTCGAACGGCTAGCGTAGCGCGTTCGTCGAACGGTTCGTCGAACGGCTAGCGTAGCGCGTTCGTCGAACGGTTCGTCGAATGGCTAGCGTAGCGCGTTCGTCGAACGGTTCGTCGAACGGCTAGCATAGCGCGTTCGTCGAATGGCTCATCGAACAGATAGCATAGCGCGTTCGTCGAACGGTTCGTCGAAAGACTAGCGTAGCGCGTTCGTCGAATGGTTCGTCGAACGGCTAGCGTACCGCGTTCGTCGAACGGCTCGTCGAACGGCCAGCGCATTTGACGAATGCTTGCCAGTTCGTCGAACGCAGTATTCGACCAATGTATCTTCTCCTGACGCTTCTCTTTTTCGCTAGGGGTATAAAAGAATACGATTCTTTTGACCTAAGTACCCGATCTGTTTTGCGATCTATTTTGCGAGAGAGAGCGACGGAAGAGTTCCGCAAGGCTTCTGACGGAAGTGTTCCGACCGGTCGATCCTTCCACCGCCGCCGCCTCTCCCTGTCGTCAGACCTAGCAGTCCGTGGGAGACATAGAGAGCTGTTCTTCTCCGACCTAGATCTTGTGCGACAAGAGGCTAGGGTTTTTCAGCACTCGTGTGGACTTCCCGTAGAGGCACCGAACCATTTCAGCGCTTGGAACTCAGCCGTACGATCTCTGGATTTCTCATTGGAGCACCTCGGTTGAGTATAGACTCAACCCCCTTCAGGTATAAATTTCTGCAATGTGTTGTGGCTATTATTTTATTTCTTGAATCAATGAAATCGTAAGTTCCTTATAACTGTTTAGGGTTGTTCTAGTTAATTTATTCTGCTGCGCATATATGATATGCTGTATTATCATTTCTGAAGTGGTATCAAGAAAAACCCAACAGTGGTATTAGAGGGAGGTTGTCTATCTAATGAGTGTAAATCAGAAATTTAGAAGTGTTCTAAATGTCTAGATTTCTTCCTAGGTGTTTGGATTTCGATGAAGTGTTCTAAATTGGAACCCCGTCAGGAACGCATATGATTGTGTTGCAATTTCATTGTTTAAGAAATTATGTCTCCTTAGCAGTAATCGTCTCTCTAGTTGGTTTGTAAAACCAAATGTCTTAGATTTTGAATCTGACATTGAGAGACGAGCTTGTCTACTGCATAAGTGGAGTTGTTTTTGCCTGTGTCAAATGCATGTAAATCTGGAGATTTAGAAGTGTTCTAAATGCTCAGATTTAGCCCTTTTTCTATCAAAGCGTTGATAATTTTATTTTGTGCACATCTGGGATGTATTTGGTTGTGAATGTTGTAATTTTGTAAATGTGCACATTGATTAATTGTTAATCATTTTTATAAAAAAAATCTCTTATCCAATATTAAGTATACGGATGCCTTCCGATGGATGACACTCTTCCTGCCTCGATCGATGAAGTGTGGGCTTGCCAAAGCAAGGTGCATTAATCTATCTTGGTAAGGGTGCGGCGGATAATTGTGATATCTCATTATTGACATCGGGTCCAATTTAACTAGGTGACCTCAAAAGTTGAGTGCCTAGAGACATTGGGTTGGCATGCACCATATGATGGATGCGAATAAAGAGTTACGCACCAACCATACAAGAGTTGCATAGTGATGCAATTGGCAAGTGTTGCCTACCTAAATAACCGCATTATGAGAGGAATGCCAAAGCGGACTCGTTGTGTTGGTGAAATACTGATCTTGTCCACTAAGAGAGTAGCTCGCATAAACTCTCCGAATTGATATTAAGGGTTATCAATTTGAATAAAATAGTGGGAGTATTTAATAAAAGACCTTATTAAAATAAAATTGTATTTTGAAATATAGTACTAAAATATATTTTGCATTATTTTGTAGAATTTTCATGGCAAATACTTCACACTCCACGTTGTCCCTGAGAGCCATCCTTGAGAAGGACAAGCTCAATGGGACGAATTTCCTAAACTGGTTCAGGAACCTGAGAATTATTCTCAGGCAAGAGCGTAAGCTCTATGTCCTTGAAGAAGATCCCCTAGAGGAGCCAGCCACTACTGCACCTCATGCAGATAAAGATGCTTACAAGAAGTATGGAGATGACTCCTTGGATGTTGAATGTCTCATGCTCGCGACCATGAACTTTGAGCTTCAGAAGCAACATGAGAACATGAGTTGTTACGAGATGGTAGAGCACCTGAAGAAAATGTTTCAAGGGCAAGCTCGCCAAGAGAGGTTTGACATATCCAGGGCGTTATTTCAATGTAAGATGGGAGCTCGGGACCCAGTAGGAACTCACGTACTCAAGATGATTGGATATATAGAGAACCTTGAAAGACTAGGGTTTCCATTGGGCCAAGAGTTGGCCACTGACCTGATCCTGCAATCGTTGCCAGACAGTTATGAGCAGTTTGTCTTGAATTACAATATGAATGAAATTGACAAGATACTGCCCGAGCTCCTAGGCATGTTAAGAACTGTCGAGATCAATATGAAGAAGGTCAAGCTTGCTAGCCCCATATTGATGGTGCATAAAATCAAGGGCAAGACCAAGGGATTCAAGAATACTAAGGTGGGACTTAAGTCATATCTTGATCTCAAGTCTTCAGCACTGAAGAACAAGGGCTTGGCTAAGGAAGGGAAGTGCCACCATTGTGGTAAGGAAGGGCATTGGACGAGGAATTGTCCCCTCTATCTTGAAGATCTGCAAAAGAAGAAGGAAGTGTGACTTCCACTTTAGGTATTTTTGTTATAGAAATAAACCTTTCTGCTCCTTCATCTTGGGTATTGGATACCGGATGTGGTTCTCACATTTGTATGAATGTGCAGGAACTGCCAAGGAGAAGAATGCTGGGTAAAGGAGAGGTAGACCCGCGCGTTGGAAATGGAGCAAGAGTTGCTGTCGTTGACATTGGTGTTTATTGTCTTTCTTTGCCCATTAAGCTTGTAAGAGAATTAGATAATTATTATTTTATTCTAGTCATGACTTGAAACATTATTTCTATGTCTTGTTTAGACATGAAAGGTTTTACTTTCATTATTAAGAACAATAGTTGTTCTATATTTCTGAATGATGTTTGTTATGGTTTAGCCCAACTGTTTAATGGTTTATATATTTTGAACTTAGACCATCCGATCTATAATGCATAAAATACTAAAAGACTAAAAACAAATGACTCGAACCCCACATACCTTTGGCATTGTCGTTTAGGCCATATAAACAAGAAACGCATATCCAAGCTCCATAGAGATGGACTACTCGACTCATTTGATTATGAATCATTTGAGAGATGTGAGTCATGTTTATTAGACAAGATGACGAAAGTTCCTTTCATTAGTTGTAGTGAGAGGGTTGATGATCTCTTGGGTATAATACATAGTGATGTATGTGGACCCATGAGTTCTATGGCTAGAGGTGGGTACTACTACTTCGTTATATTTACTGATGATTTCATTAGATACGGATATGTGTTTCTTATGAATAACAAATCCGAAACCATTGAAAAGTTCAAAAAGTTTAAAAATGAAGTAGAGAACCAACTGGGAAAGAAGATAAAAGCACTCCGATCTGATCGAGGTGGCGAATATCTGAGTCATGAGTTTCGTGATCATCTGAGAGAGTGTGGTATTGTATCACAGCTCACTCTGCCCAGAACACCACAACATAATGGTGTGTCTGAGAGGAGGAATCATACTTTGTTAGACATGGTACGGTCGGTGATGAGTCATGCAGATTTGCCCGTTTTCTTTTGGGGATTTTCTTTAGAGACAGCTGCTTTCACATTAAATCGTGATCCAACGAAAATGGTTCTAAAGACACCATATGAGATATGGACTGGGAAGCGTCCTAGTATTTCTTTTATTAAGATTTGGGGCTGTGAGGCATACGTGCGACGTCAAATGTCTGACAAAGGGAACCCAAGTCAGATAAGTGTTATCATGTGGGATATCCTAGGGAAACCAAAGGGTATTACTTCTACCTGCCATCCGAGGGCAAAGTGTTTGTCGCAAGGACTGACGTCTTTTTGGAGAAAGAGTTCTTATCCAAAAAGACTACAAAGGTGGAACTTGAGGAAGTTCAAGAACCACAAACAATAGTTGAACCGATTTTAGAACCTGAGCAAGGACTACAAGTTATTGTAGCTAGAGAGTCTGCTCAAGAAACACAAGTCCTACGTAGATCTGATAGACCAAGATTTGAGCCTGAGAGATGTGGATTTCTCGTGTCTCAAATAGGTAATATGTTGCTTATAGATCATCATGATGAGCCTGCAACCTATCAAGAGGCTATGTGTGGACCTGACTCCGAGAAGTGTCTTGAGGCCATGAAATCTGAAATGGACTCCATGTATGCAAACCAAGTTTGGACCTTGGTGGAACCACCTGAAGGGGTACGACCCATAGGGTGCAAGTGGGTCTTCAAGAAAAGACCGACATAGATGGGAATGTACAGACATTCAAAGGCCGGTTGGTGGCTAAAGGTTTCAGTCAAATTCATGGTGTTGACTATGATGAGACCTTTTCCCCTGTATCCATGGTCAATTCCATCAGAATTCTACTTGTTATTGCTGCGTATTATGACTACGAGATCTGGCAAATGGACGTCAAAAAGGCTTTCCTTAATAGAAAGCTCCTTGAGGAAGTATATATGACACAACCCGAGGGTTTTGAATCTCCAAATGAAGCCACTAAAATATGCAAGTTGAATCGATCCATTTATGGATTGAAACAAGCTTCTCGAAGTTGGAATCTTCGTTTTGATGAGAAAATCAAAGAGTTTGGTTTCATCAAGAACGAGGATGAACCTTGTGTTTACAAGAGGATTAGTGTGAGCATTGTCATTTTCTTGATATTGTATGTGGATGACATACTGTTGATTGGAAATGACATTCCGACCCTGCAAGCTACTAAGAACAGGCTAGGGGACTGCTTTTCTATAAAGGACTTGGGTGAAGCGACTTATATACTTGGTATTAAGATCTATAGAGATAGATCGAAGAAGTTGTTGGGTTTGACCCAGAATACATACATTGAGAAGGTGTTGAAACGGTTCAATATGCTTGAGTCCAAGAAAGGATTCTTACCCATGTCACATGGTGTGAGTCTCTCTAAGGACCAGTGTCCAAAATCTTTGGAAGATAAGGACCGCATTAAGTTGATTCCATATGCTTCGGCAATTGGATCAATCATGTACGCAATGTTATGTACTCGACTCGATGTCTCGTATGCTTTGAGCATGACTAGCAGATATCAGTCTGATCCTGGTGAGAGTCACTGGATTGCAGTCAAGAATATGTTAAAGTACTTGAGAAAGACTAAAGATGTATTCTTGGTGTATGGTGGAGAGGAAGAGCTCGTCGTAAAGGGTTACACAGATGCTAGCTTTCAGACTGATAGAGATGACTCAAAGTCCGTGGGAGACGTAGAGAGCAGTTCGACGAACGCGCTTTGAGTTCGACCGGTCGATCCCTCCACTGCCACCGCCTCTCCCTTTCGTCGGACCTAGCAGTCCGTGGGAGACGTAGAGAGCAGTTCTTCTCCGACCTAGGTCTTGTGCGATAAGAGGCTAGGGTTCTTCAGCACTCGTGTGGACTTTTCGTAGAGGCGCCGAACCATTTCAGCGCTTGGAACTAAGCCGCGCGATCTCTGGATTTCTCATTGGAGCACCTCAGTTGAGTATAGACTCAACCCCCTTCAGGTATAAATTTCTGCAATGTGTTATGGCTATTATTTTATTTCTTGAATCAATGAAATCGCAAGTTCCTTATAACTGTTTAGGGTTGTTCTAGTTAATTTATTCCGCTGCGCATATATGATATCCTGTATTATCATTTCTGAAATGGTATCAAGAAAAACCCAACAATCTTATGGTACAATGTTAAGGACCCGGTGGTTGGGGGCCTTGGATGCTAATTAGCATCAACATTGCTTGTATAAGGAGAAGTGTAATAAGACTCCTTCGTGAGTCCTTGGGTGCTTGATAACACGAATTGCGCATGGGAATTACATGAATGTGCATGGTTTATACATGGTGGTGTAATGATCCTGGTTGAAAGATTGCTTGTGGCAGATCTACGGGCTTGCCAGATGTCACACCGACGGGGGCTGGCAGATAGATTTTGGTAGGTTGGGTTGTGCTCTTTGTGTTTACATCCAAAGACCCCTTCCGTGCTTAGTGACCGGTTGGGATGTGCTCTTTGTGTTTACATACAAAGACCCCTTTCGTGCCTAGTGACCGGTTAGGCTGTGCTCTTGGTGTTACCTTCCCAAGACCCTTTCCGAGTCCAGTACGCAGGTGTTCCGCTGTTGTGTTCTTAGCGTCAAGGCGTACGTAAGGCCTAGGTCTGGTAGTGTGCATACCCACCTAGTAGTGGAGAAGCCAGTTCCACTGCCACCATCTGGCCACGACGGTGGGCGCCTAAGAGGTTAGCTACCCTCAAAAAGTAGAAAGTACATGTCTAGTTTGATATAACAAATATGCATGGGTGAGTCATCATATCACAATCATTGCATTGCATTCATACTTTCATGATCATAGCATTGCACCGCATCGTGTCCATCATATAAATTAGTATGGGCTCTTTTTTATGATGGATTCCAAATTGGAAACCTTAACTTATAAGTTTGTATGGCCATTCATATAAGTTAAGGTACATTTTGAAACTGCAAATATAATGCTTTACACTGCATTCTATACCTTGCTACTCGTCACGATGCTAGCTTAGAATTGTTTCTTACTTCACTATCATAGTAACTGCTAGCATAAATGTACTCTTGTGTATAGTAGCTTTATTTCTGCTGTTGATATAGAATTGCTAAGATTGTATCCTTACTGCTGCCACCTGTTCCATTGTACTTATAGTTTATATTGCAGTGTTCTCCTCTTTCCTTTCACCCGGTGCCTAAGAGTCACCGGGGAGAGGATGTGAAGCTACTTAGTCTTTATGACTAACGGTTGTTACACCACTATTTTTAGGAGAACTCTCATATGGAGCAGCAACGTACAACACGGGAGGACAGCCAGGCCAGGGTGATAGGGCCTGCGACGAAGATACCTTTGCTACCGTTAGTGACAAATATGAGCGATAGTTTTGAGATGTAGCCCTTGGGCATGTTTGTACTCTGATGTTTAACATGAGCTTTTGCATCTTCCTGTCCTTTTGTACTGTAATGAACATTATTACTTAGTTGTGAATAAATGGCTTCTGTTGTTTTTGTATTATTGATGGGCTGACATGATGATATTTGAGAATAGTCGGCAGGATAGGCGTCTTGTGGAGGGGGCTAGCCCGTGTGCTGGCACGTCCGCAAGACGGCTATCCTAGGCATAGGAATCCCCTCTGCCGTGTCTTGTGTTCAGGGAGGAGGGTCTTACACAAACCACCCTAAACCGTCATCCGGTTTACCGCGGACATATGAGGAGATTGTTGAGGATTTAATAATATATGTCCACGTGTCCGAACCAACACGACAGGTGTTAACGGGTCGCGTGTCGACCTAGGGCTTGGTCCATGAGCTGGAGATACTATAAATACGCATTCCAAACTCGATGTTGTATTGTAGAATATCTTGAGTGCCCTAACCCTAACTAAAACAACTTCCTTGTAGCATATTTTGGGGATAACAGTTTTGTTGGGGTGAACAAGTTTCGCTTGGAATGATGAGTCGTGATTGAAACATTTCGAATCTGCTTTTCTCAGATGGAGAATCAGAGCAGCATCGATGCATTTGTAAATGTTGTTGATAATTTGTTGCGGGAATTGTCAAGATGCATAGAGATTGAGATGGTTTGTGCTTGTATTGCAGATGAGTTAATTGCTCATTTGAAGCACCAAGTGTTTGAGAATGTTGGGATTAAGGAAGGTGCATGCTTCCCTACATTGAGATGGTTTGTGTTTGAGAATGTTGAGATGGTTTGCGCGTCGTCGATCTATAGTTGCTTGAAGGGATTCATGCCGAGGTTTGCAGAAGAATGGCGCGACGACAACTGGAGTGAGGGGGTGCGCGAGAAAGCCGCCGGTATATGAGGAAGATGACTGCTTTAAGATTTTATTTGGTTTGTATAGTGTTTTTAGAGGACCAAAAATATTAGATTTTTTTTATTTGTATATAATCAAAATTGATCTGCTTATAGCATTGAAATGGATAGAACTTATGTTAGTTTAGGATTGGGATGCATGCCCCGTCCTAATTCCTAAAACAAAGAAAAACGAAAACTCTCGCTCAATTTATTCTCATTTTAAAATATGGAATAAATGTATAAAGCCGTTTACCCAGAATAAATAAATAAATAAAAGTATTAAAGTCCAAAAATAGATATCCTAAACATGAAGAAGATGACAGAAGTGGTCGTCCATGCCTGTAATTCCTCCGGAACTCCCGTAGCAACCGATGGCATTGAGCTCTGAACAGGCTCGCCGGAGACTAAATATGGCAACAAAACCTCCCCCGCTCCTTGTATATAAACTCCCCACCGCCCCCCTCTCCAAATCGAAGCTCCCCGGTCGGTCTCAAGCTAGCTCTAAGAATCCATATACAGCTAGCTCCGGGACCTTCCATGTCGTCCCGCTAATCTCCGTCGATCTTCATCTTCTTCATCTCCTCCGATCCTCTCCCCGATTAAAAAATGTCGAGAGCGGGGGCGGCGCTGCTCGCTCTCCTCCTCTGCGCCGCGGCACTGGCAAACGCCGAGGATCCCTATCTCTTCTTCACTTGGAATGTGAGATACGGTATTATTTCAACCATGGGCGTGCCGCAGCAGGTCATCACGATCAACGGCCAGTTCCCCGGCCCTGTAATCAATTGCACGAGCAATAACAACATCGTCATCAACGTCTTCAACTTCCTCGACGAGCCCTTCCTCCTTTCATGGAACGGGATTCAGCAACGGAAGAACTCGTGGCAGGACGGTATGCCGGGAACTAATTGCCCCATTCTTCCCGGCCAAAATTTCACCTATCATTGGCAGGCCAAGGACCAGATCGGGAGCTTTTACTACTTCCCTTCCCTCGGGATGCACAAAGCAGCCGGCGGTTACGGTCCCATCCGCATCCACAGCCGGCTCCTCATCCCCGTCCCCTTCGACCCCCCGGCCGACGAGTACGACGTCCTGATCTCCGATTGGTACGGCCGCCGCACCCACAAGGAGCTCACCAATTTTCTTGATTCCGGCCGCCGGCTCACCCGCGCCCGCGGCGTGCTCATCAACGGCGCGGCATCCGCTGCCGCCGGCGCCGCCCCGGCCTTCTTCATGGAGGCCGGCAAAGTGTACCGCTATCGAGTCTGCAACGTCGGCCTCAAGGCGTCCCTGAACTTCCGCGTCCAGGGCCACAAGTTGAAGCTGGTTGAGATCGACGGCAGCCACACGATGCAGAACGTGTACGACTCCCTCGACGTTCACGCCGGACAATGCTACTCTGTTCTCGTCACCGCCGACCAGACCCCCCGCGATTACTTCCTCGTGGCCTCCACCCGATTCCAGAAGACCGTGCAAACAGCCACCGCGGTGATCCGTTACGTCGGAAGCAATGCCCCGCCCGCAGCGGAGCTTCCGGAGGCGCCCACCACCTGGGCCTGGTCCCTCAACCAGTGGCGCTCTTTCCGATGGAATCTCACCGCAAGCGCCGCCCGACCCAACCCACAGGGATCTTACCACTACGGCCAGATCAACATCACCCGCACCATCAAGCTCGCCAGCTCCACCACCGCAGTAGGCGGCAAGCTCCGCTTCGCATTCAACGGCGTCTCCCACCGCGACGCCGATGTTCCACTCAAGCTCGCCGAGTACTTCGGTATCTCCGGCAGAGTGTTCCAGTACAACCAGATCTCCGACGAGGGCCCAGCCCCCGGCGCGCCGGTGAAATTGGAACCGAACGTGATAACAGCCGACTTCAGAACGTTCATCGAGATCATCCTTGAGAATCCCGAGACGAGCATCCAGTCTTACCACCTGGATGGCTACTCCTTCTTCCCGACGGGGATGGGTCCCGGCAAGTGGACGCCGGAAAGTCGCAAAACCTACAATCTGCTCGACGCCGTGAGCCGGCACACCATACAGGTGTACCCCAAGTCTTGGACGGCGATCATGCTCACCTTCGACAATGCTGGAATGTGGAACCTGCGGTCCGAGATTTGGGACCGTCGACATCTGGGCCAGCAGTTGTATATCAGCGTCCTCTCCCCTGAGCGCTCGCTCAGGGACGAATACGACCTGCCGGAGAACGCTCTCCGGTGCGGCGCCGTCGTCGGCCTCCCCCTCCCCGCCCCTTACACAATATAACTGGAGAATGAAGATCATGTGTGGGTCGGCAATTGGATGCTGAGGATCATCTGTGCCTTCCCTGTTGTTGTGGCTTAATTAAACCAATTTTATTCCATTCGTAATTAAATAAATGGTTGAAAATTCTAAGAATTTTCCCTCTGTGCAATCAAAAAATGTATGATATCTTCATGCAAGGATTTTTTTTTTGGGAAAATCAAATTATATATACTATATATATATTATAATTTTAAGAGTAGATTTATCATTATACCATCAAACTAACGATACATAATAAATATATTTTAAGATAAAAATTAATTAATATTTTATTAAAAATACTAAATGGATATTTTATTGAAAGTAAGACTTGAACCTATAACTAAGACACTATGCAGAGAGGATATTGAGCAAAATAGTGGTATGATGCGAGTGATCAAATGTATGGTTGCGGTCTCATATGGGTATTTTGTGCACTGTGACTCACATATATATATATATATATATATATATATATATATATATATATATATATATAATAGATGATTTAATAATGATTAGTGAAGTAAAATGATAAAACATAACAACTATTTGTAAACTTACATTCTTAACGAGATATATTAGAAAAAATAGAAAAAAAAAGTTGAATAATTTGATGTTTTAATGTTAAATTGCATTATTTTATATTTATCTATAATTTTAATGTTTAGAATTCATTTCGCGCGTTTGACTGCTTTTTAAAAAAACTATTTTACATTTTAAAGGATAGATTACAAATTTACAACTCACCATTCGAGCTCTTAAGTCTTATCCCATCATAAATTCATAGTGGGCGAGCAAAAAAATAGAATAGAAAAGTAAAGAAAATGTGTGATGTGGTCCTTTTAAGTAAAATTAATGTATAATTTATATTTATTAATGATTAGTTATTAAATTTATTTTAAATGATTTAAAATTGCTAAAAAATTCAATCATTTTCTTTCTTTTAGAAGATAAATTTTTAATTAAAAAATAAAAGTTTAGTCTAAGATAGTGTTGCAGGATGCACATAATGTGACACTATGTACGACTGATGATGCACATGATGTGACACCATGTACGACTTGTGGCAGTCCAAGCAATGAACATAAGCACAAATTATATGAATACGATATGATCAACAATAATTTGTCGAATACGACATGAGATATTATTGGTTGTTACACCTACACGGTGGGGCCCACGTGGCGCACTGCTCCCATACATATCCGCAATCACAATTGTGTTTTTCCCTTGTGTATACCAAGGTTTTGAAAATCGGACCTACCGATTCAACGGGTCAAACTGCCGACTGGATCAGAACCAAGGCGATCAGGCCTAAAGGACTTCTTCGGCCATGAACTGGCTAACAACCAAGGAAACGGGCGGGCGGGCAGTTGAACCGGGGACCGGTTCCTATTTCGATCAACCGCTCGGTCCATATTAAAGTTCAAAATTTTAAAATGTAAATTTACAGAGAGGTTCCTCTTCCAAATCGAAGCCAGCCCTCTGTTCCTACAATATTTTTTCCTCTTCTTCGGTAAGTTGTATTTCTATTATCAATTGTTTCATTTTCTTCTTTTACTAGTCATGGATTTCTTTCTTGTAATATCAGAAAAAATCGTGAATCACAATTTGTTGTTTTAAAAATTATGGGGTAAATGCCTATAGTATATCCCTCTTTGAATTTTTCATTTCCCCTCTAACTAGCACTTTGAATAATGTAGATTTTCCAACAAAATCCTAAAAGATCTATATTTAATTAGTTAGGGTTTCTGTTTTATTTCAAAGTTAGGGTTCGAGTTGGCTTAGAACGGAGAAGAATACGAACTTTTCAGAAAAATCTAGAAGCAACTATGCCACCGAGTCGTGTCTACGAATGCCGCAACACCGAGGTAAGAAACTCGATTCATTTTGGCTAAACATACCACATAGTTTATCGCATGATCTGTTCTTTTATAGTTAAGAGGATACACTAAATAATATGAGACTGTATGTACCAAAATTTGATTATAAATTATCATAAGAAATTATAAACCCTCGTGAATATGATGTAATTGTATAGTATATGAAATTACGTTATATATGAGACGTTCAGATAGCATGATATATGATCTAAGACGTAAAGATGAATAAGTATGCAAGCCAAAGTATAATAGAAAACAATTAAAAGACACAATTGAGATTTCCTCACGTGATAGATAGAGGCACGCTACCTTACTCATATGGTTTAGTAGACCTTATGAGCCTCAAATTGGGGAGACGAGACCTTATATAAAAGATTAGTAGATGCGAGTGTCCGTGAGACACTAGAGCACATGTGTTGGTTAGTAGGGACTCAGATTATTAGAATGTGCATAATAGTCCAATTAACTTGGAACACGAACAAAATAAATTCTAAAACATCTAGAATTCAAGTGTCTGCTGAAATCTAGAATCCCTATAGTGCAACAATTTTGAAACATGAACAAAATTTAGAATATGATAACATTAGGACATACATTTATGTTTAAAGTATTTTGATAAAAAAAATATGCATAAGGTTGTAGTACATTTTTCTCAGTATAAAATATTGTTTAAAAGCATGCACATATTTTTTTTCAAGATATTCTTAGTGTCACTAGGAGGAATGATTTTTCTTACTCTCTAATGGGCTAACCCGTCATCGAACATTTTTTTCAGGGGTGACAGGTAAGGAGATACACTCAGGATAAGTATTTATGGATCTCTATTTTGTTTAGCTTCCTTTCAGTTGTCTTTCATTTCATGATGTCATACCTTTAACTTTTGAAAACATTATATTTGAATTATAAAGTTTTCAATGTATTACACGATGTTTAAGATTTCAATATTTCAGATTAGTAGTTCTGTACAAATTGATAAATTCATGAAAATACATTTAATTTAATCATATTTTCATTATTATTTTTATTTATATTGATATTTTTCACGTATGTTGTGTTTGTGCTTGCAAATTATAAAAGTACGCGCTTCAGAAAATATTGATACAAATGCGTCAAAAGTGTAAATTTGGATGATCGTATATGATGTGAGCCGCATCAAACCATGCAGCCACATCAACATTTTCACGAAGCCATGACATAATGACACATAATGCAGAATTGAATCAGGCCATAACGCCATAGTGGCGTTGACCAAGTCAGTGCCAACAAAGGCGCTAGAATGGGCGCTAGAATTGGCTGCTGAATAATTCCTGAGCCCTTGGAGTTGATTTAGTCAACGCCTTGATGGCGCTGAATTAAAATTCAGCGGCATACATGGGCTTTGATTCATGGGCTATGATTAAATTAGCACCATAATTGTGGCTGATGACTCATGGGCTTTGAAAGGTTTATTGGCGTTAATATTATTTTTTATTTCATTTTTTTAATCTTTTCCCACTCTTTTGAATGGAAATCTTCGCCTAAGTTTTTCCTATAAAGTCATTGTATTTTCTGAGGAGGGGGATAACTTTTTTGGGAGCTGAAAATATATTCTACTAGCATAGTTTATGCGAGTTTATGAGAGAGATTGTCTAAGAGGAGAAAGCTTATGTATGCGCTTCGTGCAAGTTTGTAAGTCTTTATTTTTGAATCAATAAAATTCTTAATTTTCTTCTTTGTTCTTTCATGATGATCTCTCCCATAATATTTGTAAAACATATCATGCATGAGTAGTTTATTTTTGTTTCGGGTGCAACGTAATTATTTATTTAATTATATGATTGTTATAATTCTTCATCGCTCAACCATATTTATATCCGAAAATTGTAATGAGAAACTTTGATATTTTGTGTAGCCTAATGCGCATATTGCATTCCTACGAAAGTTCGATGTTATATACATACAAAATATTCATAGTAATTTAAGCAAACTTTCAGACTCATTCTTGAGGCTCTGAATCATGTTTTATCACTTAAAGTCTTTGTCTTAGTTCGCTCGCATATATCGCATGCTTAAGAAGTTTTGATGTAATATGTGGAAAGTGATTAATATAAAAATATTTTTGAGAATTATAAAATAACAAGATCTTTATGCGCACCCCAACTTCTATATATCATTATTATCTCACGATGAGGTCTTATTCATTAAATCATATATTAAATATTTTAATAAAATTGCACCTGAGACATATTTATCAAAAATTATTTTTCTCAAATTAAGATCTCATTTTTAAACAAATCAATCAAACCTTTTATTTATAGTTCGCCTGGATTAAAGTACAATTTAGACCTTCTCTGTGGATCGACCCGTACTTGTATTAGTATTACAATCGTACATTGTGCACTTGCGGTTCTTATTACTTAAATTTTGTTGCACTATATAAACTCCAACCATCACTGCGTATCTTATTGTGTTGTTATTTTAGTGCTTTGGATTTTTCCCACCACAAATCTAGTTGGCTCTGTGAATCAAAAAATTGAGATACCATTTTACCCTCAGTTTCATACTTTATTTTCTGCCACATGTTTTCAGTTAGTACTTTTTTTTATGCATGTTATGTACCAGTTTTATTATCATTATTTAGTTTACTTCTAATCACGTATTTCAGCCATACTATTGATTGTTGTTAAATTAGGCAGGGGTGTTATAGATTGGTATTAGAGATAGTTTAGGATCCCATGACTCAGAAAATTCATAGAGCCTTAAGATTTCATATAAATCACTCCTTCATTTGATTCCTTAACTTGAACAGAACTCACGTTAGGGTCATTAAGTTCATCTAGCTCTTAGTTATGATATGTATGAAAATACCCTTCAAATTAGATTCCTCATATATGCCATGTTCAGCAATAATCACTCTTCTTTCTTATTTTAAGTACCCCGTAGCGGTGAGACATGCGAACCTTCGTGTCAAAATACCACTCCTGAGATTGTCATAGATGACGTCAATGCACCAGCAACGCCATCTCCTACTAACATGACAACTAAAATTGCCAAGACAGTAACTCTAGCCCTTTTGGAGTTCAGGAATGCTCTACCTGCAGTGGTCCCAGCTCCAGCCTCTGCACCTACAGCTGTGGAGATCGGGATGGACCGTTACTTGAGGAACTTTAGAGATCTCAACTCATCCAACTTTAGTGGAGAAGAAAGTCTGATGGAAACTATTGACTGGCTATGTCATGTCGTTCATCGAATATCTTCACCTGTAATGATTTCTGTAAATCACTCACAAGCTGGTTCGTGCCTCCTTTAAAGCGTCTAAGTCTCTAAGAAAAGTACCTCGAGCTGAGTCAAGGGAATATGACTGTCACAGCTTATGAGTAAGAATTTAACCACTTATCTCACTATGCGGGTAGCCTCTTACAAAATTTCATGGTAAGGTTTGCCTGCATTTCACCTATGTGGTGGGACCCTTCCCCGGACCCTCGTTGCGCGGGGATGTCTTTGTGCATCAGGCTGCCCTTTTTTCTCACTATACAGGCACAGTGCAAGGAGATGAAGTTGAAAAGTGTAACCATTTTACGGATGACCTACATGAATCACTGAGATAACCGTTGAAAACCATGGTCAATGTTGACTATAGAAGCTTGGTCGATAATACGAGGGAAATTGGAGACAGATCAGCTAAATGTCCAAAGACTTTTTGTACTAAGTGACCCCAAGATGCGCAGTAAAAACTTCGGAATAGGAACCTTCAAGGAAGAAACTAGAACTAGAAACAGAAAAATGGTGATAAGAGAAGTAGCCATCCCGAAGCGAAGATCAAAGATTATCCCCTCTGTCCTAAGTGAAACTGCCACCATCAGGGTGAGTTTTTGGCTGCAGCAGGGGTGCGCTATAAGTGCAATAGCCGAGATATATAGCTCGCTACTGCCATGGATATTTCAATTGTCAGGTAACAAATTTTAAGTTTTGTAATCAGTTTAAATCTAAATCAATTCCATCTTAGTCTTACAAATATGACCCTTTTCTATAGTCAAAGTTAAAGGTTGGTGGTTCAAGTAATATCGACAAGTGAAAGACACTGATGTGACCTGATGTAAAACTAGTTCCAAGGCAAGGTCTAGTGACACCAAGAGCGTATGGATTTGGCCAGCAGGAGGCCAAGGAGCAGGAGGATGTAGTTACATGTATGATTATGTCGTAGATAGTCTATTTATTCCTCCTTAATGACACTACATTACCCATATTACATTCATGCATGTAGGTATAATTATGATTCATAATATACCCGCCAAGATTCTCTTTGACACATGTGCTTCATGTAAGACCCCCCCTCCCAAATCGGCGGTCCGACCGGGGGATCTTATCGCACACCACCCTTTTAGCACGACGCCGAAGCGATCCCGAAGGGTGGAGGCACTAGCTTACCCAACCCCTTCCTTGAACACTCTGTTGTCACGCATAGGGGTGGTGTTAAGCAAAAGCCACTACACACCAACAGAGTAGGGAAGCAGTATTCTAACGGAAGACATTATCACAGAGTGCACATTATAGCACTTGGAGAAAGACGTAGTATTATAGCGGAAGATTAATTATCACAGAAACTCTTATATTTAAGACCTGTAGGAGTAGCGTCATCCTCTCTGCCATACAAAAACTCCAGCGCCACAGTATATATATATTTATATACCATGAAAAAGGGGTACAGAAGAAGATGCGGATTAACAAATATGTACCTGAAGTAGCTTGCTCTGTGGATTCCTCCACATTTGGGTGTTGTACCTCACCCACACCTGTCCCTGTGCTAAGGACAAGTTATTAGAACCACGAATAGAATCCAACCCCTACTAACAAACAGACATAATATAACATTTATAAGGGAGGGGATATCTGGACTCTTATTGGGCCGAGGTAGTCTTCCCACGACTACCGCCTACGTACTCCATATCATCCTGCATACGGTCTCAGACCCACGTAGTTCTATTAGTTTCGCATGGGTTTCCCTCCCAGACCGTTCATCGTGCTGGTTGCCTTAGAGTAAAACTCATCGGCCATCCGACATTCTCTCAAGGCACATTTTCCGAAGGCACATTTATATTCCCGTAGGAATGTTTCTCGAAGGCACAATATATTCCCGTAGGAATATTTCTCGAAGGCAACATTTTATTCCCGTAGGAATTATTTCTCGAAGGCAACATTTCATTCCCGTAGGAATTATTTCTCGAAGGCAACATTTCATTCCCGTAGGAATTATTTCTCGAAGGCACAATATATTCCCGTAGGATAATTTCTCAAGGCAACATTTCATTCTCGTAGGAATTATTTCTCGAAGGCACATTTCATTTTCATAAGATGAGAGAAGAGAAACTTTTTTAAGCTTAACAATAATTCCATCCGAGAGTTTATAGAGGGAGAGAAGAGAAACTCCTTTTTAAGCTTAACAATAATTCCATCCGAGAGGAGCAATCATTTCAATCAGGCTTTCGTCGATCTTTTGGATTGCTTGGAAGTCAAACCCAAGTCATCCTCATATGGCCCATAGGCTTCCGTCAATCATTTGGATGCTTGGCGATCAAGCCCAAACCATCCATTTAAGATGCATGCATTTCCCAGTTACAAGAGGTTAGAGAAGGAGAGTTTCCAACATGCAGAATATTTAAAATCAGGCTCCCCTCGATCTCTTGGCATGCTTGGTGATCAAACCCAAACCATCCATTCAAGGCTCATGTATTTCAGTAAGCACGTGTTGCGACATGGTCTTCCGCATCTCCTAGGTTTGAGAATAACAAATCCTATGTGTATTTGATCTTGTGTGTTCAAGTGTGCAGGTTTACTAGGTCCACATGACTCAAGGAGTACACATGATGACTGCCCCCAAAATTGAGGCCAAAATTCGAAGAGGCTCACTAGCACTGACGGTAGCAACTAGCGTCGGGCGCTAGCGATGAAGAGCGCGTTTCCGGGAGCTGTTATGGAAGGCGCTAACGCCTGGCGGTAGCAGATAACGCCGGCGGTATCGGTGAACACAGAAGGAATGAAAGCCTCGTTGTCGCGGATTGAAGATCCTGCCGCGCAAATTGTTTCTTAATCCGGGATAGCGCCGGCGGTAGCGCTTGGGCTATAAAAAGACCCCCTCTCCTCTTGTTATCGTACACCAATTGCATACACCTCAGAGAGAGAGTACTAGAGTTCTAGAGGCTTGTCTTGGCCGAAATTTGAGGTCCCAGCGAAGCTCTGCCAACTTCTGAAGGAGGATTCCATCACGCCGAAGCCAAACAAAGTCCGCTTCAACAAACACTGATTCTACAGCGGATCTTTGCCTCCATATTCAGAAGTTCATCTTAAGGGAAGTTCTTTAGTATTCTATTTATCTTTCTTTGTAAACGGTAGTGAAATCGCCTCGTGTTGGCGACTAGGTCTGGGGTAGGACTTAGAGCTGAAAATCGCCTCGTGTTGGCGACTAGATCTAGGCTAGGTCTAGGGGGTGCTCGAGGCGACATCCGGGGAAGGATTGGCTAGAGCGGCTTGAGGCCGAATTCGGGAAGGAGAAGGCTAGGGCCACCGGTTCGTGGGGAAGCGAGTCGGGATAGAAAATGAAAAGAGCTTTTATTATTCGCCTCCGATCTCCAGCGTCATCGAGATCAAGTTTTGTAAACCTTATTTAATATTAATAAAGCTTGTCTCTTTTTGTTTTACTTGTCTTCTTATTTTTAATATCACCTTATTCCAAAGTTTTTCTAAATAAATATAAAGCTTTTTGAAAACCCTTATTCACCCCCCCTCTAAGGGCGCCGACCGATCCAACAAGTGGTATCAGAGCGGTTTTGTTCCAATCGGCTTAACAACCGGGAACAATGGCGTCTCATGATCTCGCTTTTCCTGAGGGTCAAGGGGTTAGTCGACCACCTCTCTTTACTGGGTCTGATTTTAACTACTGGAAAAAATCGAATGATGTGTTTTCTTATGACTATGGATGTAGAAGTATGGAACATGGTAGAAGTTCCGTACTCTCCTCCTACAACTGTAGTGGGAGAGGCGACATTAGCAAAACCTAAGGATAAATGGGACGATAATGATAAACTAAGGTGTAAAAATAATGCTAAAGCAATGAATGCTTTATATTGCGCTTTAAATAGAACTGAGTTTAATAGAATTTCTGCATGCACAACTGCTTATGATATTTGGAATCAATTGGAAGTTACTCATGAAGGTACATCACAGGTGAAAGATGCAAATCTATTCCAACTGGAATCTGAATATGAAAAATTCAGGATGGATACCGAAGAGGACATTAACTCGATGTACACCCGCTTCACCAAGATCGTCAACGCTTCAAAGGCACTTGGAAAGACCTATTCAGACGGGGACTTGGTAAGGAAAATTCTTCGTTCCTTACCTCCAAGGTTCAATCCAAAGGTGACAGCCATCTCGGAGTCGCACAACTTAAGAACACTCCAGATCGAGAACCTTATTGGGAATCTCAAAACCCATGAGGTAGAACTTCAGATTCAACACGATGAATAAAACAAAGAGCCAAAGAAAAAGGTGCTTGCACTAAAGTCAAAGAAGGAAAGCATCGAAGATGATGATGAAGACGAAGAAGGTCTCCTGGTGAAGAACTTCAGGAAGTTCATCAGGAATCCGGAAAGAAGGAACACATTCCGCAAATACTTTCAAAAGGATACTCGACGAAAGGGATCTTCCTCTTCATCAAGGAAAGAAAAAGGAAGCGAAGATGAAGAAGAAAGACCACCACCAGAGTGCTACCACTGCAGAAAGACCGGGCACATTCGGAGCCAGTGCCCAAAATATCAAAAGGAGCAAAAAGAACAACACAAAGCAAAAGAGAAGAAGAAAGTACTAAAAGCCGCAACTTGGGATGATTCTTCCTCTAAAGAGTCAAACGAGTCTGAGTCAAGCAGCGAGGACGAAGCAAACTTATGCTTAATGGCAAAGAGCAACGATGACGACACCAGTGTTCTTAGCGACACTGAGGTAATTCCTCCTACTTTCGAAGAACTTTATGATGAATTTGTTTTAACTTGCAAATCTTATGATCAAAGTATAAAAGATAATATTATATTAAATCGTGAAAATGAATCTATTATCAAAGAAAATCATAAACTCACAAAAAAGGTGATTTCCCTTGAAAAGAGAAAGGTTTCATATCAAGAGTGTGAGCACTCTTTGTTTTTGGCAAAAGAACTTGAAGTTTCTCTTTCTAAAGCCCTCTCACTAAACAAAATTATTGCAAAAGAAAAGGGGGACTTAGAAAGAAAACTAAAAACCTCTATTTTAGAAATTCAAAATAACAAAAAGGGTTTTGAAAATAAATGTGTTATGATAGTACAAGAAAATACTTTTCTTAAAAAACAAAATCATGATCTCAATATTGCCATTAAAAAATTCGGGATTGGTCAAAAATCCCTGGATATGATTTTGGGAAACCAATGTTATGGTTCTGCAAAATTTGGGGTTTGATTTAAAAGTAAACCCTACCGCCCAGCACTAGCAACTAACACCGACGGTAGCTCAAGTTTTAAAAAATCTTCTGTTTTTTCTAATGTTCAAACATCATCCAACAAGAGCAACGTAGAAACTCTAAAAAGGGTCTCAACTCCCTTTATTTCGTGTGCTAATTGTCTTAAGTTTGGACACATGTCTAGCTCTTGCAGGAATATAAAACAATGTTCTTTAAAACAAATCTGGGTACCTAAGAAATCCACTTACACTATGGGTGGTACCTCTTGGGTATCTGGATCTTTACTCTCATCTTCTCTCTAGATCTGCAGGAAGGCTAAGGAAACAGAAGACGTGTGGTATTTGGACTCAGGCTACTCCAAACACATGACGGGCAATAAAGCAAAATTCCTTAGCCTAGAAAAGAAGAAAGGAGGAATAGTAACGTTTGGCGATAACGGTAAAGGAAGGATCATGGGCATTGGTACAGTGGGTAACACTTCTTTTCTTATGTCAAATGTACTTTATGTGAAAGGATTAAAACATAACCTAATATCTATAAGTCAACTGTGTGATAAAGGTTTAGACGTACTTTTTGAATCTTCCACTAACCTTTGCAAGATTGTTAATCCTAAAACAAAAAATGTGTTATTAACTGCACCTAGAATTCATAATGTTTATATAATTTCATTTCTTGACCTTTCTAAATCTTCTATAAAATGTTTTATAACAAAAAATGATGAATTAGAATTATGGCATAGACGCTTAGGCCAGGCTAGTACAAAACTCATCTTAAAACTAGCAAAAAGAGAATTGATTAGAGGATTGCCTAAGTTAAATGGAAATTTATCTTCATTATGCTATCCATGTCAAAAAGGCAAATTTACTAAGTCATCTTTTAAAAGCAAAAATGAAATTTCTACATCAAAACCTCTGCAATTAATTCATATGGATCTTTTTGGTCCCGTTAACACTGCGAGTTTTGGTGGTAGATTATACACTTATGTTCTCATAGATGACTATTCTAGATATTGTTGGACTTTATTTCTCTCCTCCAAATCTGATGCGTTTTGCGAATTTTCAAAATTATGTACTCGCATTCAAAATGATTTAGATTTAAAAATAAAATGCATTCGCTTAGATCATGGAGGTGAATTTGAAAATGAAAATTTTAAATCTTTTTGTGACATGTTAGGTATTAAGCATGAGTTCTCTGCTCCATGCACACCTCAACAAAACGAGGTTGTAGAACGGAAAAATAGGACAATACAAGAACTTGCACGCACAATGCTATCTTAATATAAATTACCTAAACATTTTTGGGCAGAAGCTGTAAGCACTGCATGCTATGTAATGAATAGAGTTATGCTTCGCCCATCATTAACTCTCACACCATATGAACTCTACTATCAAAAGAAACCTAACGTATCGTATTTTAAAGTATTTGGATGTAAATGCTTCATTCTTAATACAAAAGATTCTTTAGGAAAATTTGACGAAAAATGCGATGAAGGAATATTTCTTGGTTATTCTTCAACTAGTAAAGCATATAGAATATTTAATACAAGATCAAGCAAGGTTGAAGAGTCAATTAATGATAGATTTGATGAGTTTGTTTCATGTGCAGAAAAACTCCCTACAGGTACCGATGATGAACCTTTGCCATCCTTGGAGCACGACGAAGAAGGACCATCCAAAGAAGAGGAGGAGAAGTCAAAAGAAGATGAATATGTACCTCCAAGCATTCTAAACTTCTCCAAAAATCATCCAAAGGAGCTGGTCATTGGGGAACCTTCTACTGGGGTAAGAACTCGGTCCTCTCTTCATGAAACATTTTCAAATATTTGCTTTGTGTCTGAAATTGAACCTAAAAACGTTTCCACCGCTTTAAATGACGAATTTTGGTTTTTGGCAATGAATGAAGAGTTAGGACAATTTGAAAGAAATAAAGTATGGAATTTAGTAGAAAGACCATCTAATCATCCAATTATTGGCGTAAAATGGATTTTTAAAAATAAGCTAGATGGTGAATCTAGGATTGCAAGAAATAAAGCACGCTTAGTTGCTTAAGGCTATTCACAAATCGAGGGGGTAGATTTTGAAGAAACTTTTACACCCGTAGCTCGCTTAGAATCTATACGAATATTTTTGGCATTTGCGAGTTTTAAAAGAATAAAATTATTTCAAATGGATGTTAAAAGTGCTTTTTTAAACGGGTTCATTAAAGAAGAAGTTTATGTAGAACAACCCCCCGGTTTCATAAATGAAAGATTTCCAAATCATGTTTACAAATTAGAAAAAGCGCTTTATGGTTTAAAACAAGCGCCCCGTGCCTGGCATGATCGTCTTACATCGTTTTTGTTAGAGCACGGTTATGTTATGGGAAGTGCAGACAACACACTCTTCATTAAGCATAAAAATAACGAATTAATTATTTTACAAATATATGTTGATAACATCATTTTTGGAGCCACTAATGAAGAGTTGTGTAATGAAGTAGTCTTAATAATGAAAAATGAATTTGAAATGAGTCTTGTAGGAGAATTATCATATTTTCTTGGTTTTCAAATTTCACAAAGAACTTATGGTATTTTTATATGTCAATCAAAATATGTTCACGATATGCTAAAACGATTTGGATTTGAAAATCTTAAACAAGCTTCTACTCCTATGAGTGCTTCTTTAAAACTAGGAAAAGATGAATTTGGAATTTCTATTGATCAAACGCTATATAGAGGAATGATAGGTTCTCTTCTTTATTTAAGTGCATCTAGACCAGATATAATGTTTGCCGTATGTTTATGTGCTCGCTTTCAAGCCGATCCAAGAGAATCTCATTTAAAAGCGGTAAAATGTATTTTTCGTTATCTAATAGGGTCATCTAAACTAGGATTATGGTACCCACATAATGACTCTTTCACACTCCTCGGCTATTCCGATTCAGACTATGCCAGGTGCTCACTAGATAGAAAAAGCACTAGCGGTACGTGTCACTTTTTAGGACCCTCTTTTGTTGCATGGTCTAGTAGAAAACAATCTTCGGTTGCACTCTCCACCACGGAGGCCGAATATATTGCACTTTGTAGTTGTTGTGCACAAGCGTTATGGATGAGCCAAACACTAGAGGACTTTGGATTTCATCTCAAAAACATAGATCTTAAATGTGACAACAAAAGTGCAATAGACCTCACATATAATCCCGTACACCATTCTAGATCCAAACACATCGCGTTCGTCATCATTTCATTAGGGATCACATTAAGAAAGAGAATGTAAAAGTAAGCTTCATTGGGACGGACTCTCAACTTGCTGACATATTTACTAAACCCCTTCCTGATGCAAGATTTCGATTATTACGACTTGAATTAGGTGTCCTAGATCTTTCAAGTTAAAACATGCTTACTAATGCAATTTTCATCATTTTTAACCATAAAAAACATTTCCAAAAATTCTGCAAATTCAGCATGAAACTACTAATGGGACACCTAATCAAGTTCAAGCATCAAAATTTTTGACACCCTAAAAAATCACTTACTATTTCCCGCGCTAGCGCTAGCGCCGGCGCTAGCGCCGAGGTTCGAATTTCTGTGTTTTTAAAATTTCTAAAAATTCCTAAAAATATTTTGATCTATATGTACTATTGAGTTTTTGCACATCTGTTTTTCTTTTCTTTTTGAAAAATCAAATACAAAAATAGAAAACCAAATTACAAAAAACAATGTGTTTCATTTTGTTTTTTGTGTGTCATTTTTTTTCTGCAAAAATCAAATACAAAACTACAAAAACAAATTACAAAAAAAAAAAAAGTTTTTCCTTTGTTTGCCTTTGTTGTTTCCCTTGTTTAAAGTTCATCTTTTTACAAAAATATAAAAATTACAATAGCAAAAATTACAAAAATATGCTTTTATTTGCTAAAATCAAATACAAAAATATAAAACTTTAAAACTATAAAAAAAACTCTATGATTTTTTTTGTGAAAAATCAAACATGATTTAATCTACTATTTAGAAATTCTATAATGCTACAATTTCTCTCTTCAAACTACTTTGGACATTGTCTTTCTTCATGCTTTGATATATCTATTCACATGTGCATCAATTATAGTTTAAAAGTTGTGTAGGATCAAGCTTAGCATGCCTCTAAGTATGAGAAATGCTTTATGTTTGATAATGATATTTATTCACTCACTTTTTTGGCATTGTCTACATATGCATTTAATCTAAGAATGCTTGTGTATGTTTTGTATTAGTAAAAATAAATTAAAAGTGCACAAGTATCTTACCTACACTCCTTCTTTTGCACTCTTAAAAATTAAGAAAAGTGGTTATATTTTTTCTTTCTCATAAAATCTATTGATTTGCAAAACAAGTGTAATCAGAGAACTTTGTACAAAACAAAATTATAAAATAAATGACAAAGATAACTCCACCAAGCACTACTTGAACCTCCTGATAAGTCTTAATGAGCATTGTGAGGTTGAGCACCTTGGAAAGAATAATAAAGTGTCTTGTGCAAATCAAATCTTTCTTTCAAAAATAAGAAAAATCACTTTCTCTTAAGTACACCGGATCACTAGTCTCAAAATTCAAAATAAAATATGTGATCCCCCAAGCACTACTTTGCACCCTGATAAGTCTTAATGAGCATTGTGTGTGCAAAGCACCTTGGTAGTTGTACATTTTTTTGTGCATTAAAGTGTGTGGAAGTAATCATATTTGTGTTTTATTGTGCTTCTTACTTTACATATTACTTGTATTTTTGATTAAAACATTTGTTTACTCTCCTCAAAATTACACTTATGTGCACATCATTATCTTCCATAACACTTCTTCTCATGAGTATTGGATCCTAATGCTAATTCTATATTACTTTTTATTTATGAAATGCACTAGATAGCCTAGCGTGTGTTCTACAATGTTTTGTATGTTGTTGAAATTTAAGAATTAAAGTAACATTGTGGTCATCTCTTTTTGATAAATATTATTTCATGCTTGGTTATTCTAAAATTTAAAACTGCCAAATGATTTCCAAAAACATCATTTTTTTGTGATCTTTAACTCATATTTTTTTTAGATTATCATTACTATTTGCTATAAGTCTTCCGCATCTTAACCATATAAGTGTTTTTACCTTGTGCTTTCATGCTTACTGCATATTTTGTATTATTTGCACCATCACTTATTCTTAAAAATTCCTATCTTTCATTAAGTGATAGATTTCCTTGGAACACTTTTTATTGGTTACTTCAAACATAAAAATCTCTTATGCTAAAAACTCTGAAATTTTGTAATAACTCTGATCTATTTCAATGAAAAACAATTCTAAACCTTCTTATCATTTACCTAAAAAGCTCGATCATGCCTTCTCTTTTATTTACTCATTTTTAGTGCTTTGTTTCCCTACCCACTTGTGCTAATAACAAAGGGGGAGAACTAACATGATAAATACAACCCGCTATCAAAAACCCAACATGACAAATTAAGATGATAGCTTACATATTAGGGGAGCATTCACTTAGGGGGAGCATGTATTTAGGGGGAGCAAGTCTAACATGCTAGAATTTATCCTAAGTCATCTCTCACACACACACAAGTATAGTTTCATCATGCTTATCTATGATTTATCATTAATGGATTTGTTATTATCAAAAGGGGGAGTTTGTTGGGACATGGTCTTCCACATCTCCTAGGTTTGAGAATAACAAATCCTATGTTTATTTGATCTTGTGTGTTCAAGTGTGCAGGTTTACTAGGTCCACATGACTCAAGGAGTACACATGATGACTGCCCCCAAAATTGAGGCCGAAATTCGAAGAGGCTCACTAGCGCTGGCGGTAGCAACTAGCGCCGGGCGCTAGCGATGAAGAGCGTGTTTCCGGGAGCTGTTATTGAAGGCGCTAACGCCTGGCGGTAGCGGATAACGCCGATGGTATCGGTGAACACAGAAGGAATGAAAGCCTCGTTGCCGCGGATTGAAGATCCTGCCGCGCAAATTGTTTCTTAATCCGGGCTAGCACCGGCGGTAGCGCTAGCGCTGGCGGTAGCGCTTGGGCTATAAAAAGACCCCCTCTCCTCTTGTTTTCGTACACCAATTGCATACATCTCAGAGAGAGAGTACTAGAGTTCTAGAGGCTTGTCTTGGCCGAAATTTGAGGTCCCAACGAAGCTCTGCCAACTTCTGAAGGAGGATTCCATCACGCCGAAGCCAAACGAAGTCCGCTTCAACAAACGCTGATTCTATAGCGGATCTTTGCCTCCATATTCAGAAGTTCATCTTAAGGGAAGTTCTTTATTATTTTATTTATCTTTCTTTGTAAACGGTAGTGAAATCGCCTCGTGTTGGCGACTAGGTCTGGGGTAGGACTTAGGGCTGAAAATCGCCTCGTGTTGGCGACTAGATCTAGGCTAGGTCTAGGGGGTGCTCGAGGCCACATCCAGGGAAGAATTGGCTAGAGCGGCTTGAGGCCGAATCCGGGAAGGAGAAGGCTAGGGCCACCGGTTCGTGGGGAAGTGAGTCGGGATAGAAAACGAAAAGAGCTTTTATTATTCGCCTCCAATCTCTAGCGTCATCGAGATCAAGTTTTGTAAACCTTATTTAATATTAATAAAGCTTGTCTCTTTTTGTTTTACTTGTCTTCTTGTTTTTAATATCGCATTATTCCAAAGTTTTTCTAAATAAATATAAAGCTTTTTGAAAACCCTTATTCAACCCCCCTCTAAGGGCGCCGACCGATCCAACACCACGTACTTCCGATAAGGCACAAAGTCTACATTAAGGCACATGAATCCCAATGAGGCGTAATTATCAAATAACGACACACGTCCTACCTCTTTTATACCTTAGGATTACTTGGGTAAACAATAACTATTAACCCGAATACAAATTGACATAAGAGCATGATATGCTACTAGAGACAAGCAAAGCATCAATTAACCCCTTAATCTAACACATGTGCGATACTAATGTGCTAAGTGCTGCCGAAGATCATGGGCAAGATTAGCCCCATAAAAGTATATACTTGGAGTACGACCCACTATATAGATCCTTCATAAAATGCTGGACTAAATTCAAAACTTCACGGTTTAAGTATACCACCATTCTAGTTCGATGATCAAGGAGGAGGTTATGGCACCATACTCAGATTTGGGGTAGAAATCAGCGCACTAGAAAGCAAGTGCTGAAGCTCCCAGCTCCCATTTTCTTACGCATGCGACGATAAACAACAGTAAATATAGAGCAGCAAATAAAAGAAACTATGTCGCATGGGTTGCCGGAGCAAGAGCTCAGGTCGTCCCCCATGCGCCCATATTTAATCTAAATAAAGTATGTTTATTCCCACAACCAAGAGGAGGCACTAGGACTAGGAAGGATAGAATGGTTTCACCCTATTCTACTTCCTCATCCAAGAAAACCTCAAGTGGTCATAAAAGACTTACCCCAATAATCAAGTGAAAAATGATATCATACCAGAAACGAGAGCAGAAGATGTAGATGATTTGCACCTTGAATCCACTGGAAACCTAACTAACCGCAAGCCCTCCACAATGAGAAAATGCTACCACACCTAGCATTCTCCGGAAGATGAATTGGTCGACTATGAACTTGTGCCTTCAGTCCAGATATGAATCAGATGATGTTATGTATGAATTACAAAACTAGTAGTGAAAGCCACATAGGCACCCTCTCTATTTCCAAAATAGTTTAAGCTGCATTTTATTCCTTCCCAAAATCACATTTTGATGGCGGTATCACATCCCTGCCGAGCTCGATAATCGAGAAGTGTTGAAGGAGATCCTTCGAAACTTACAAAAAATATGATATGCAATATATCAGAATGCAACATAACTGAATGGGATTAGTCAGGTAACCAGCATGATGCATTAAAGGCTCCGAGACATTCATCAGGCCAAGAACCTTGAAATGATAAAGCAATATACACAAGTGTGGCGAGCATGGAAAATAGTGGTTTGGTGAACTTGAGAGGCTTTTGATGTTCCCACCCCACTTGTGTGTGTATATCATTTTTGGAATGAATACTGCCGCCAAAATCATTTCCAGCTCTTATATACTCAATTTATTTATCAACATCAGAGGGGGGAAAGATTCTAATAGATAACACTTGATATCACCTATGCAGAAAAGTCACTTATTAAGCACACCAACTTTCCCAAGTGAGGCCCGAAGATAGTGTCTCTTATGTGCGTACATATGCATGAACATATGTAAATATATATTAAATCCTGCACAGTTAGAGAAAGAGAGTGAGGGGGAGAGATGGGGTTAGAGCAAACCATTGATCCCCTTTTGAGAAAAATCTCTTAAGCGAGCCGCACTAAGATTTCATATTTATCAACCTTCTCATACAATCCCCCAGACAGGCCAGCCCTCTCTTAAGAAAGCTTACAACTCATATATATAAACATATAACGGCTTGCATGGACAGAGAGAGAGAACGATATTAGTACATCAATCATATGCAAAGCTCTTAGAGGGAGAGTAGGAGCACATGAAACATCCAAGGGCTGCACTAGAGCCTTTGCTCATCCACCTTCTCCTGTGCATATATATATATATATATATATATATTTCCATCCAGATTTTTAGCTAATGAGTTATGCAGAATTAGCCAATCAAATATAGGAAATATGCAGAGTCTAGCAAACAACATGATCAGGAATGCCAAAATGAACCAAGCATGTAATCTTGTTAGCATGAAACCAAGAATTTTGTTAGTATAAAACAAACAGCCACCAACCCCTATTTCCCACAAAAAGAAAAGAACCTTTTCAATAATGAAATTCCTGTAAGGGTAAAACCAAGCAGCCACCCCACCCGATTAGGAAATCCAGGATTTGTTAGCATAACTATCGAAATCTGTTAGCATATATATACCCAGAAATTTGTTAATACCAGTCAGGAATTGGTTAGCATAAATCAGGAACAATTTGATAACATAAGCTAGGAAATCTGCTAGCAACCCCCACCCCAAAAAAAAAAAAAAAAATTGTTAACAGGAACTAGCAAAATTAGCTAGCATAATTATATACCCAGAACTGTTAAATACCAGCCAGGATTTAGTTAACATAATCAGGAAAAACTGTTAATATAACTAAGAAATCTGCTAGCATAAACTCCCCAACATATCAGGGCCACGATCGATAAAGCAACAGAGAAGTGATGAGGGGGAAAAGGAGGAAGAGCTCTCGGGCCTGTAGAAGAACACCAAACCAGCCCTATTTATAGTCATGGATAACCAATCCAGTGCCGCCAACGAGCTTAAGAGCTCAAAATATCTGAGCTATCGTGGCATTCTTTCGATGGATCGAGTCCCCTCACCGTTGAATTTCCCCCAAAATCCAGCCAAGTGGGAGATCTGATTCCTCCGGTGAGCTTCTTCTCCCGCCCAAGGTTTTCCGCCCATGGTTTTTCCGCCCATGGTTTTTCCGCCCATGGTTTTTCCGCCCATGGAGATAGTTCGTCGATCTCCCGCCCATTCGTCGAACACAGAAAATAAGGCTTTCATTGAACCCAGAAAGGAGTTCGTCGAACTTGATGTGGAGTTCGTCGAACCGAGAAATAAACTGAAGACTTTCTGGAGAACTTGATTCGTCGAGCTGAGAAGAACTTTCGTCGAACTGAAGCACACCGTTTGTCAAACTCAGGATGGAGTTCGTCGAACGGAGATTAAAGCACGCTGTTTGTCAAACTCAGGATGGAGTTCGTCGAACGCAGATTGAAGCACGTTGTTCGTCGAACTGAATATTTGACTTTCGTTGAACCCAGAAAGGAGTTTGTCGAACTCGATGTGGAGTTCGTCGAACTGAGAAATAAACTGAAGACTTTCTAGAGAACTTGATTCGTCGAGCTGAAAAGAACTTTCGTCGAACTGAAGCGCGTCGTTCATCGAACTCAGGATGGAGTTCGTCGAACGGAGATTGACGCACGCTGTTCGTCGAACTCAGGAGGGAGTTCGTCGAACGCAGATTGAAGCACGCTGTTCATCAAACTGAATATTTGTTACTGATTCGTCGAACAGAAACAAGACTTTCGTCGAACTGAAGCACGTCGTTCGTCGAGGGGATTTGATACGCGTTCGTCGATCGAAGCCCGTGTTCGTCAAACGAAGTCTGCGTTTGTCGATCGAAGCTTATTCGTCGATTATGGCCATTCGTCGTTCGTCGATCGCCCGTCAAAACAGTGCGTATCCCAATATGAGCCAATATATATATATATATGAATATATATATACATAAGTTTATGTTATATCTATGTACATATATACATACGTGGCGAGCTTGATTCCCTCAAAACGTGATTTTACATAATTGCAGTTATGATTTTGGCCTCAAAACGTGTATTCTTGTATATGTCATGTTATGCACAAGCCCTGAATATACCTTAACCAAAATATGTCAACTTATATGGGACCTTATATAATTTTGGCGTCTCAAGCCCTGTATATTTCTATAACCATAACTTCTAATATAAGTGCAAAAAAATTGCGTGGATGGTGTCGTTGTGTTTGTATCAACCATGCTAAGCTAACAAAATCATCTGAAGTTTATTCCGGGTCTGTTTGCTCATAATTATTTGCTTGAGTTGGCACGTAGCTCAAAATAACTCATTTCGACTAACTTTCTCAAATCCCATCGGATTAGAATGAGACGAGTTCTGTTGCACTCGTATCGACCATACGAGTCTAACGCAACTGATGGAAGTTGATTCGGAGCACATATGCTCTATATTCTAAAACTGCGTCGTCGTGACGCACTACGATACTCAAAACGGTCACTTTCACCAAATGACCTCAGATCGGGACGAAATGAATTCCGTTGCACTCGTATCAACTATACGATTTTAACGCAACTGACGGAAGTCGATTCGGAGCACGTATGCTCTATATTCTAAAGTTGCGTCGTCGTGACGCGCCATGATACTCAAAATTGTCACTTTCACCAAATGACCTCGGATTGGAACGAAACAAATTCTGTTGCACTCGTATCAACTATACGAGTTTAACACAACTGACGGAAGTCAATTCGGAGCATGTATGCTCTATATTCTAAAACTGCGTCGTCGTGACGCGCTACGATACTCAAAACGGACACTTTCACCAAATGACCTCGGATTGGAACGAAACGAATTCCGTTGCACTCATATGGATCATGCGAGTTTAACGCAATTAACGGAAGTCGATTCGGAGCACGTATGTTCATTGTACTATTTCGGTGTTGTGGCGCAGCACAATGCTACCCAAAACAGTCATTTCTCTAAATGACCACCATTAAGTGGCGAAGGTCGGGTCGTGGTTCTCCTCTGACCCGACCTAAGTTCCTCCAAGCGTTCAACTGAACCGGCTAGACCCTTTTTTAGAGTTGGGATGTTACACTTCACACTCATTCATAGAAGAATCCTTGCGCTTACTGAGCTTAGAGATCCTCTTAGAGTCACCACCACTAGAAGTCATGATGCCAAATGGATCTCTTATGCATACTAGATGTAAGTATAAAGTCCTAGTGATGTTTGGGGAAGCTGAAATTATCGTAGAAGTTTCTGTCCTTTCCATTGCAGAGTTTGAATTAATTTTGGGGGTATGGACTGACAAACAGATGTGAATGCCAAAATAGAATACAAGAGCAAGGAAATACAGATAGAAGGACTCAACCTGTCCACCATTACCTTTCAGGGTATGAAGGAAGTCTCCAAACCAATTATCTATTTAGTCAAGGATGTCAGAAGTATCAATAATGGTTGTGTTACTTTTTTAGTGTTGATGCATGCAGAAGCAAAATTAATGTTATAAGTATCAATAGTTCAGGATTTACCATATGTCTATTTAGAAGAGCTACCTGGTGCCCCTCTTACCAGAGAAATTGATTTCCAAATCGACCTTATGTCTAGATCTGTGTCAGTGGACAATGATCCTTACCACACGTCTCCCAGAGAACTAGCTGAATTAAAGATCCTGTTGCAATAATGGTTTGATTTCGATTTTATTCATCCTAGCATATCGCCTTGGAGTGCACTAGTTCTATTCATAATAAAGAGGGATGAAAGTTTGAGATTGTGCATAGAATATCATGAGCTGAACAAGCTAACAATTAAGAATACCTTATTCCAAGGATAGATGATTTGTTTGATCAACTTGAGGGGTCTTGCAGAATCTTCAAGTTAGATCTGAGAATGAGATACCATCAGTTGAAAATTCGGGATGAGGTTGTTCAGAAGACAGCTTTCATCATGAGGTACAAGCACTATGAGTTCGTAGTCCTGCCGTTTAGACTGACTAATGCCCAGTTTGCCTTAATGGACTTGATGAGCATGGTGTTTCGGGAATTCCTAGATCGTTTTGTTATCATCTTCAATGGAGTTATCCTGGTTTATTCAAGGAGTCAAGAAGAACATATTGGACAACTCATGACAGTTTTGAGCACGTACTCTCATGGATAATCAATTGAACACAAAATTTTCTAAGTGCGAGTTTTGGCTTTCAGAGATTGTTTTCTTAAGACATACTATCAGTCCGAGAGGTCTAGAAGTGGATCTAAAGAAAATTGAAACAATCTGAGATTGGTTAAGGCCGAAGTCAATCACTGATGGTTGAAGTCAATCACCAAAAAAGGAAAAACATTTAGTTGGACAATTGAATGTGACCTTGATTTTGAGGAGTTGAAAACCAAACTGATGGCTGCACCAATTTTATATTTACCTTTGGGGGTAGAGAGTTTCTAGATCTATAGTAATATTTCAGGTCAAGGTTTCAGATGTGTGCTGATGTAGCATGAGAGAGTCATAGCCTTCACATCCTGCACTTGAAAGTGCATGAGAAGAATTATCTCATTCACGATTTAGAATTGACAGTAGTTATTCATGCATTGAATATTTGGAGACATTACCTCTACGAAGTTCGTTGCAATTTTTTACAGATCACAAAATTCTCAAGTATATTTTTAATCAGTAAGAACGTAACTAAATGTGAGCCATCGTGGGTGGTTGAAATTTCTGTCAGATTATGAGGTGGATAACCAGTACCACCCAGGGAAAGCAAATGTGGTGGAGGATGTTCTTAGAAGAAGAAGTTTGAGTTATTCTCTCATTACTTAATAAGAGGATTTATCGCGAGCTCTGGAGACCCTAGAGATCAATGTGTTTTTTGCACACCAGTATTTGTTCTGCAAGTTTAAGCTAGATAGAAGTCACTTGTGATATTAATGACAGAATCAGACAGACTTTACCCTTAGATCCAAAGATGGCAGAGTTTTGGGAGTTGACTCAGGCAAGTCAGAAAGAGAAGTTCATAATTTAGGAGGGCTTAGTACTATACGATATAAGAGTTTGCATTCCAGATGTTAGTCATCTTTACGAGGACATTTTCTTCGAGGCTTATAAGTCCAAATATTCTATACATCCGGGTAGTATGAAGATGTATGCAAATCTTAGGAGGTCAGTGTGGTGGTCAAGAATGAAGGGTGACATTGTAGAGTATGTTGGAAAGTGTTAAACGTGCAAGTTAGTCGAAGCTGAATGCTAGTGACCAAAGGAAATGTTGCAGTCGCTTCCTATTCCAGAGTAAAATTTTGAAGATATATTAATGGATTTCATTCACAGTCTTCCCAGATCCTGAAGTGGGAATGACTCTCTATAAGTTAAAATGGATTGTCTTTCTAAGGTTACTCATTTCATTCCTAATAAGAGAACAGATCAGGGTCCGAGATCGGCTCAATTATACATAAATGAGATAGTCTGACTGCATGGTATTCCGAAGGCTATCATTTCAGCTCGAGATGACAGATTTACCTCTAAAGATTAGAAATACGTTCAAGAGCGTTTGTGTACTAAGATAAAGTTCAGTACAACTTTTCAGCCCCAAACAGATGGGCAAACAGAGCACACAAATAGAATTTTGGAAGATATGTTTCATGTGCGCGTCTTGAACTTTGGAGATAAGTGGGAGAAATATGTCACCTTAGTAGAGTTCTCCTGCAATAATAACTCCCATGCAAGTATTGGGATGACACTTTTCAATGCTCTTTATCTCAGACATTATCGGACACCATTGTTCTGGGCTAAAAGTGAGGAGAGGATTCCTAATAAATAATCATGGATTGATAAGACCACAACTCGAGTCAATCTCACTTAGGAACATATAAAAATAGCTCAGGATCGTCAAACCAAGTATTATGATCAGAGGCACAGAACTAGGTTTGAAACTGGTGCGGTTTGAGCCCAAACCGCAACCGCACTGAAGAGGGCCGATTTTGGAAATTACAAAACCGCACCGCATCCAAACCGTGCGGTGTGGTTTTGCATTGGTGCAGTTTGGAGTAGATTTTTTCGGTACGGTTTTGGTTTTTGCACATTTACCAAAACTTATCAAAGAGTACATGGACTATTTACATTTTATACCCAATAATGTTATTCCCTCAAAATTTTCTAACACATGGTATTCTCTTAGAATTGGGTGATAACCATATATTTCAAGAACTATATCATTACTTTAATAATGATACTATTTGTCCAATAACTATCAACCGTTTGATCATAAGATACATGTACTTTTTTCTATAGTATATGGAAATAGTGAATCTATTCAGCTATATTAGCTGTGCAAGTAGATATGTGATGAAAATTATCATGACACTAAAGTTATCATAGGATTATATATAACCACGACATTCAGATCAAGAAATTCATCATATTATGAATTATGATTCATAAAAGACCACAATTCCTGAAGCAAGGCAGAATATAAGATAAACTCAAAACCAAAAATGCTAATAATAAAAATTCAATGCATTCAATAAAGACAGTGCAAGGAATACAAATTATAAGATAAACTACTCGCAAAATCATCTACCTCATGTTAAATAGTCAACTACAACTATGTATCTACATCTTCAAGATGATCTGGACTCTCCCGTATTTCCTTTTCCAACTCTAAAATAAAAAAAAACATTATCAAGCAATCTAATAATTTATAATGTAATATGCTAATAATAAAGAGAAATAGAAAAATATTTACCTTTGTCAAGTTCTTCGTATATCTCAGTATCGATCATCATATCTTCTATCTCATTGAGACTTGTCTTGCAACACAACTAACTAATCACGACAACATACGAGATCTTCAACTATTTTTGGTGCTTGTGAGCTTCTAAATGGATCTAATATTCTGCCACCAGTACTAAATACTGATTCAGAGGCCATAGTTGAAATTGGTATCCCCAAGACATCTCTCGCAATTTGAGATAGTATTGGAAACCTTGATAAGTTCACATTCCACCAATTCAATATGTCAAAGTTAAGTCGCATTTTAGTGCATCTTTCTTTAAATATAATGTCAACAAAGATGCACAAATTTTAGGTTCGTTTTCATGAGAATCATCTAACCATATTTTCTTTTTGTGCTCAAAAAAGCTAAATTCAACATCTACATCCATACACTGTGCATAGCTTGATGATTGACCAACATAAGTTTGACTAATATATTTGTTGGAACTTGTATTATAATGATCATATAAATGAGTGAGTGTGCTTTCAATCAACTGAACAATAGTCATTGTTTTTATATCATCATATATTACACTCAAACACTTTGTCACATGTTTAATCTTACACTAAGGATCCAACACAAAAGCAACATATAGCTATACCTTACTATTTTTTGAACTGCCCCAATATTTATCAAATTTAATCTTCATACGGTTAGCAACATCACTCATTACTGAATCAGTACTATCACACATTGAATTAATAATATACTCCATCATTGAAATATTTTGAAAGAATAGATGTGAAGTCGGATATTTAGAACCAGATACCTCCAAAGTAGCAGTGTAAAATAATTTGAGGAGCTTTATAAATAGACTAGCATTTTTCTAATCTAATGGAGTAGGAGGTCCATTAGGGAAGTAACTCGTATATGAAGTTGCATCCTCTAATCCTTTGAAAGCCCTCTCAAATTTTACTGCAGTTTCTAACATCAAATAGGTGGAATTCCCTCTAGTTTCAACATCAAGGCATACCAACGCTCTACATTATATCTCTGCATTTGCAACACACTTTTTAAAGCGCTCGAGTCGTTGAGAAGATCCCTTCACATATTTAACTACCAACCGAATCTTTTCAATTGAATCATTATATTTGGACAACCCCTCTTTCATAATTAAACTTAAAATATGAGCAGAACATCTAACATGAAAAAACTAATGCCCCAGTACGGTACTTCTCCATCCAATACTTTTTTTTGGTTATATGTCTTGCCACCACATCATTAGCAGATGCATTGTCCATGGTAATTGCGAAGATTTTTTTAATCTCCCATGAAGACAAACAATTCATAACTTCATTTCCTAGTCCCTCTCCCGTGTAATCAATGATATTAATGAAATTAAGAATTCGATTCTGTAACCTCCATTATTTGTCTATCCAATGTCCAGTGAGACACATATAACCATATATTTGAGTTGATGTTCATGTATCGGTTGTTAGACAAATCCTCTCTAACTTTAGTTTTTTTTCTCTTCGGTATAAATATTTGTACAATATTTAGCAATTGTGATTCGAGAAGGAACATTGAATCTTGGTTCTAGTTGTTTTGAATAGTTTCTAAATCCTTCACTTTCAACAAATCTAAACGACAATTCGTCAACAGCAACTATTTTTGCCAAAGCTTTTCGACACTGCTCCTCGTCAAACTTAATGGCTTTTAAGGACCCAACAACAATACCATCCTCTTTTTTCCCCGTAAAAGATAAATTTTTTTATTACTATCTACCTTTCGGAAATGGCATAACGTTAACATATGTGCTCTCAAAGAACTAGTACCATTTTCCCTAGGATCAGATGCATATACTTTCGAATAATGTTTACATTTAGCTTTCTCTCTCTTCTTTTAGAATCTTTAATTTTATCGAACCATTCACACACTGCAGATTTAACTTTACCAACTTCACGCCCTTCTACTTTTGGTTTTTTTGAAGCACCACAAAGATCCCCCTTTTTCTCTCCTGCGTCACTCTTTGAAATAAGCATCATATTACATTGGAATTTTTTTTATACAATTTGATCTTAAAATTGATACATCATGCATATATAAAAATAATACCTATAGGGCTCGATCATATCATAGAAGCAGAGAGCCACAATACTCGATCAAGAAGCAGAGAAGGGAGCCACAAGCAATACTCGATCAAGAAGCAGAGAAGGGAGCCGCAATACTCGATCAAGACCCCTAAACAACGTGAGGTAGGCCGTAGGAAAATAAGAAGGTAGCCGCAATACTAGATAAAGAACCCTAAACGGATGTTGGCTGTAGAAAAAAATGAGAAGCAAAGAAAAAAATATCGACGGTAGGAGATGCTCGATCAGGAACCCGTGAACCCTTAACGGGAGGTAGCCTGCCATAGAAGCTGCTCGCCGGCGTCGCCGCTAAGGAAGTAATGGATGAAAAGGTGCTTCACGCTCGCTCGCGTCGCCGTCGCCCGTCAAGCTATGATAGAAAGCCGGACAGGCATGCGGAAACAGGAAGGAATGAAAAAACCGGAAGGAATGAAAAATGAAAATACGCGCTATGTTGGTTCGATATCACTATTTCAGCGGTTCAGCCCACGAGTCTACCGTTCACTCCTGGCAGAGGCGGTAGTAGCGTAGTGCGGTGCTGAGTTAGATTTAGATACAAAGATTAGAGATACTTTGATTAAGTAATAATAATATATTATATTATATAATTATAAGATATAATATAAGATATATTAATTAATTTGTAAGATATATTATAAGATATAAAAATAAAATAATATTGTAATCATTGTAATGCGGTGCGGTTTATTCGGTTTTGTCAAAGAAAAAATTGAACAGCACCGCAAACCATGCAGTTTTCCAATTACCAACACCGCACCACAATCACACCGTTCGGTGTGGTTCAAAAACGATGCGGTGTTGCAGTTTTTAAATTTCAGGCCTGCAAAGAATAGTGCAATTTAGCGTTAGAGACTATGTTTACCTGTGTTTTCACCTGAGTTTTTTTGGCCTGGTCGCGCGTTTTTTGCTTGAGCATGCGTTTTACGGCCGGGCGTGTGTTTTTCGGCCTAGTGCGTGTTTTTCGGCCGAGGGTGCATTTTTTGCCCAGGTGGGCATTTTTTCACCCAGGCCGGCGTTTTTTTCGCCTGGTAGTGCGATTTTGCGCTCGGGCGCGTGTTTTTCACTAGTGCGCGTATTTTTCTCCCAGGCCCGTGTTTTTCGGCTGGCCGGGTATTTTCGGCTGGCTGGGTATTTTTCGGCCGGCATGAAATTTTCACCCAAGCGCGCGTTTTTCGTCACAGAGTGTGCATTTTTCGGCCGAACAAGCGTTTTTAGACTAGGCGTGCATTTTTTCGGCCGGGCGCGCATTTTTTCGGTCGTGCGCGTGTTTTTTAGTTTGGGCGCGCGTTTTTCGCCCGGACGCATATTTTTCCGCCCGAACGCGCATTTTTCGCCCAGGCACACTCATTTTTCGCACGAGCCACATTTTTCGGCCGGCCTGGCCTATTTTGTCCTCCCGGGCATTTTTCGCCCAGGAGAGCATTTATCGTCCGAGCGTGCGTTTTTTCGCTCGGAAGCGCATTTTTCAGTCGGACGCGCGTTTTTCGACCCAGGCAAGCATTTTTCGCCCGGGCGCGCGTTTTTCGCCAGGGCGGGCGTTTTTTCGCCTGGGCGGGCCTTCTTCGGCACGAGCGCACGATTATCGACTGGGATCACATTTTTCGGTCGGACGCGCATTTTTCGCCATAAAGCGTGTTTTCCGCGCGGGGACGCTTTTTTCGCCTAGGTGCGCATTTTTCGCCCATGCACGGGGTTTCGCCCACGCACGGGATTTTCGCCCGGGCGCACATTTTTCTCCAAACCGCGTTTATTTCGACCCAGGCACGCGTTTTTTCTTTGGCCCGCTTTTTTTGCAATTTAATTGGTTTGGGCGAAAAACGTGTGTCTTAAAACATATTATGCAATTTAATGCGTTCGACGTTGACGACTGTTTTAGATTTTATAAAATTATTTTGTACTGTCAATTCTAATACCAATTCTATCATTCAGACGAACAACTTTTGTGGCTCAATTCCAATTCCGTTGACTTAATTCAATCATACAGCTGAACAATATAATTGGAATTTTGTACAAAGTCAATTTCTGCAGATATTAGTTTTTGTCGAAAAGCCAATTCTAGAAAGCCAATTCCGTTCAAACGAACGGACCCTAAGGGATCTATAATTAATTAGTTAGGATTTGTATTTTATTTCAATGTTAGGGTTCGAGTGTGCTTAGATCAGAGAAGAATACGAACTTTTCAGAAAAATCTAGAAGCAACCATGCCACCGCATCGTGTCTACAAATGCCGCAACACCGGAGTAAGAAACTCTATTCCTTTTGACTAGACATACCACATTGTTTATTGCATAATTTTCTCTCGTATAGTTAGGAGAATACACTAAATAATATGAGACCATATACACCAAGATTTGATTATTGATTATCATAAGAAATTATAAACCCTCATGAATGTATATAATTATACAATATATGAAATTATGTATTTATTTAGACAAGTAATTGTCAAATCACCAGCATATGTATATGAGATGGTCAGATAGCATGAACCACAATCTAAAACTTGAGGGTGAATAAGTATGCAAGCCAAAGTCTAATAGAAAACAATTAGGAGACACTGTCGAGGCTTCCTCGCTTGATAGATAGAGGCACACTATCTCACTCATATGCCTTAGCAAACCTCATGAGCCTCAGGTTGGGGAGACGACACCCCATATAGATGATTAGTAGATATGAATCCGTGTCCGTGAGGCATTTGTGTTCGTTAATAGGAATTCAGATCGTTAGAATGCACATAATAACCTGATTAACATAGAACAAGAAGAAAATTAATTCTAAGACATCTAAAATTCAAGTGTATGCCGAAATCTAGAATTCCTATAGTTTAACGATTTCAAAACTTGAATGGAAATTTAGATATTGATGATAGCATTAGAACAAACATTTATGCTTAAAGTATTTTGATAGAAAATCATGCATAGAATTGTGAGAACTTTGACAGCACCAAAGCCTGCAAAAGATCGTAATTGTCACCGTTGCATTAATTTTTCAAACAAATTAACCGGACAGAGATATCTCAAGCATACCTTGTGGATCTTCATGAACATCACACCCCTGCGAAATGTTTCTGCTCCATAATCTAGCTGAATCCTGCAATCTACACAGACCTGCATCATTGCAACATTTATTCCTACACTATTTATATTTCCTATGGTTCATTTCCGTTGACCCATGAACCGTTGACCCAAACATAGCCTAAATCACATTTTTCCCCTTATTGAATCAAACCTATATTCATGCATTCAAATCAATTCCTCCATTATTTACAGTGCTGAGTGAATACATAGAAATTAGAATATAAAAAATTATGGCAATGCTTATGCGTAATCATTGAGCAAATCAACATATTAAACTTAAGCATAAAAATCTAAGTTACGCCCCTACTCGGACGTTCATAACCGACAGTTCATAATCACCATGTTCATTACTGTCACCGCCATACCGAACAGACATTAAGTAGATTGATTTTGTTGTTAATAGACATAGTTGTAAATTAGCACAAATGTAGCACAAATCTAATTACCTTTTTATTCTAATATCATTCAGATTTATTTTAGTCAGTTAATTCAAAAAACTGTTTATAGTATTTTAACTTGTTGAATACATTCATTTTCATCATAAGGGCTGTTTATCGATGCTTCAGTTTGCAAAATTATAGGTTGCACATATTTATCTTTTGAAATTACAAATCCACTTTTGTAAGTTTACATTTCACTACATACATGCACAAAAATATCTCTTAAAGGGACTTCAAAAAGGTGTAAAATATTAATTCAGATGAGAGATTTATGTAATTCCAAAAGATAAAGAGGTAGAAATGTACAATATGTAATCCTCATTAATTAGCAATATACAGAACAAGTTTTTAAATATCCTTCGTGGTCATTATTTGTGAAATTGTATATTTGTCATTGTACTATCATCCATTAGTCGTAGTTTTATTCTGCAATTAGAGTAAATTTATTCTATAAATTTGAGTCTTTATTAATAATCAACATTATTTTATGTAATGATAATATTAAATTTATTTCAGTAACAGTTGGAGAAATTTTAACCAATTATATCAGCAAACCAATCAAATTAAGCATGCTAATTAATAGTAAATCAAATTTGACCAAAGAGGGGAGCATAAGAGGCGTCAGTGGCGGACCCACATAGGGCTCACTGTGGGCGACCCGCCCGCACGATTAAAAAAAAAATACTATTTTCAATAATAGAAAACATATTTTTTTATTTGTTTGATACCAAATATATATACTTATGAATAAAAGCAAACAAGTAAGACCTTGTTTGCCTGGCTGCAGCGATGAGAAAACTAGTGGTAAGAAAATCTATTTTTATGCAGAATGGTGGCAAAATCACCAAACTATTTGGAAGAGCAAATTTCTCAATGCTGTTTAGAAATAGAAAACTGTTTCAACTGTTTGGAAGAAACAATGGTGGGAAAATCTATGAACAATTTTTTTCATTATCACCACATTTTCATTATCATAGTACGAAAATGAAAACAATAATTTTTAAATCAAACATGATAAACCTACGATTTATAGTGGTTTATGGAACATATTAAGCTTTATGAAAAACCTATGATAAAACTATTGATATCAGAGTTATTTCAAGCTAATATGTAAATAATTATAACTCCGAAAGGCAATCCACTTCTAAAGATTAACGAAAGACCCGCCTATCAAAAACTCAATCATTCGTACATCAATGACAAAGATTCTTAATGCAGATCCAAATAGAGATGAATTTATAGTAGGGGAAAATGTATATCATCTGAGAATGGTGGATAGAGGGAGTAATGCAGCGAGAGTAATAACAATAATTCTAAAATCTGTAATCTTTTGCCAGATCTGAAAAACAATAACTCTAAAATTTGTAATGCAGTGAGAGTAATAACAATAAACCTATTATCAATTGAACAACAATAACTCTAAAATCTTTTGGCAGATCTGAAGAAAAAAAAACCAATCTGTAATCCAAGAAAAAACCATTTATGGAAAAATTTATTTCTTCCTCTTTTGCCAGATCTGAAAAAACCAGATCTGGAAAGGGAAAGATTGGGAGGAAATGCATACCAGCGTCGGTGAGGAACATGTGATATACGTCGACGATGGAGGAAAAGGTGGCCTGCTTCGTCGACGAGAGATGATTTGTCGTGCTTTGTCGGCGAGAGAGGGGTTGGCATGCTTCGCGCGGGATGAGAAGGTCTTCTGCTATGTTGGGGGAGGGAGGAGAATCTCTTCTTCGTCGGTGTGGGAGGAAAACCCTATCAGGAGCGTAGCAGTGGCACGGGAGCGGAAAATTTGGGAAGATAAATAATGAAAATTGACTTTCAATCGTCGATGGGGGGCACTGTGGGAAAATAGGCAAAGATCAGGTTATTTTTCATAATCTACTTGCCACCACTCCTCTAAAAACTTGTTTGACGCGGCTTCTCGAAAAACAGCAGTCCACCACTGCTAAAACATGGGGCCAAACAGAGTCTAAGTCTCTTAGGTAAGTTGTTATGAGTATTTGATATCTTACTATATGGTCATGAGTTTGATGCGTAGTTTATTTACTCATCTTTTAGTATAGGTTTATTATAGTTTTAATATGAAATTATATAAATTATATGATTTACATCATGTAAAATACTCCTTTTCAATTCCATGAACTAACTTAAGCTGATCTTATGTTTTCAGGTTTTCTAGGCATTTTGAGCAAAAAGTGCAAGTACACCCCCAAGGTCATGGACGTGACCAAGAGGCGTGTAACCTACGATGTATTCCAGACCTGTGTCCGCCACCCCGGGGTCATTCTGTGAAGATTCGCCAATTACACGCTCAGGTCACGGGCGTGACCAAGGGCGTGAACCAGTGTCACGGCCGCCCCGCCACCAGCATCCAGATCAGCCTGCCACGACAATTAAAGTTACACGCCCCAGGTCACGGGCATGACCCAGGGGCGTGACATCCAGTCACGGGCGTGGTCAGTTCCCGCCGAAAGCCCCCCCCTGCCGAAAGCTTCCTGCGCGTTGTTTAAAGTTACACGCCCCAGGTCACGGGCGTGAACCAGGGCGTGACCCAGGGGCGTGACATGCACGTAACGCCTACATTAAATCCAGAAGATGCTTATCCCGCGCCAGCTTCAATCACGCCTGTTACACGCCCCTTGGTCACGGGCGTGACCAAAGGCGTGTAAACTCAAATTTTCAGCTATTTAAAGGGAGCCTCTCCAGATGATCAGAGATGAATTAGTGGAGTTCTAGCTTTAGTTTGTGCACTGTTTTCTCATTTTCAAGCTCTTGTACTTCTCTTTCTTCTTAACTTGTACTTCATTTCAAAAGCTTGTAACTTTCAATTCCTTAGTAGTAATTCTCAATTGCAATTCAAAATTAGTCTTTTTATGCTTTCAGTCTCTTCTAATTTTATGATGAACTTCCCTACTTTTGTTAATTTCTCCATTTCTATGAGTAGCTAAATTTTTATTAGTACTCGACCGAGATGATCCAAGGAAAATATAATTTATGATTTAATTTATAGCTTCTCTTTCTCTTCCTTAGAACACTTATGATTTATCCTTGAACTTTATTGGATTGAGATTATATTTTCGATATATAATTCTCATTCTTGTCTTCCTAGTCTAATAACCGAAAGGTTCTAAATTCGAATCGATCATTTCAAGAATAAAGAAAGTTGAATGCACTCCTCGAGAGAGGATGACATAAATCTCCCGGATTGGAGTCAAATCCAATAGAGGGGTTCACTACGATAAAGTGAGTTTTAGGGGTTTTGATTCTAGAGCGAAAGTTCGATTGATCAACCTAAACTCAGTTGAGTGTATCCTCGAGAGAGGTACGTTTATAATTCGGGAACCTCCACGGTCAAGTAATTTCTTTAAGAGAATTAGAAGTTTTATTTCTTTATATTAATTTTCCGAGGTGATTCAAGGTTGAGTACTAGTCTTTTAACTCATAGTTTTAAAATAAGTTATCTCTTTTTCTTGCAACAACCAACCCCAAGTTTTAATTGATAAGATAATAAAGATTTTCCAAAGTAAAAATATTCAACTAGCCCGGATTTAATACGACCTTGGTTTTATTAACTTATACTACTTTTGATACGGTACATGCCGTCATCGTTTGAGGATATAGATTTCCCCCCTCAAGTTTTTGGCGCCGTTGCCGGGGAATTAAGTTGATATTTTGAAAAAAGAAATATCTATTAATTTTATCTTTTCTTTTCTTATTTTTATTAAGATGCAACTAAATTCCTGGAAAGGGCACTTTGGGTTATCCCCATCACAACTCCTAGTACCTCGCGAACCCTCACCGGGTAGACCTTGGGAAGTCCAGGACTAATTCTAAAACACCTAATTATAAAAAAATTATATAAAAATAAAAATATATTTTTCTAAAATTTTATTTTTCTTTTTCCTTTCTTTTCTTCCCGCCACCTCTAATTTGTTTGTCTTGGTGTATGACCCGAGCAAATTCTTCGAATAATCTTGATTATAATTTTGATCCGGAAATAGAGCGCACCTTACGACGTCGTCTCCGATTCTGTGATCAGGAATTACCAATCTTTCCTGAAGAATCTATCGGAGACACGAGCGTAGAAATAATGAGAGAGCCAATTCAGAAAGCAGCCCAGCAACATGCTATGTCCTATTATGCGCGGTCGAACCTAGAATGGACACAATCAAGTATTTTGCGCCCTACAGTGGCAAACAATTTTGAGATCAAGTCTAGCATCATCCAAATGGTGCAACAATCAGCAACCTTTGATGGTTTGCCAGACGAAGATCCAAATTCTCACCTAACTAATTTTCTCAACATATGCGACATTTAAAATAAATGACGTTACTGATGACGCCATTCATTTGCGTTTATTTCCTTTCTCTTTGCGGTCAAAGGCCAAACAATGGTTGACCTCTCTCAATAGAGTATCTATCACTACTTGGGCCGATTTGGCAGAGAAATTTTTAACAAAATATTTTCCTTTGGCCATGAGTCCCAGTTATATACACTTTTATGGACTCATCTGGGCCATTTTTCACTCACGTGCATGGTCATTTTCACGTGAAATCGTCACTTTATTGAATATTGCTCATTCCACTTGTTGTGCACGTTATTTGCCCACTCTCGAGTGTATTGGGGTTTGTTTCCACTCGTGTGTGTATTTGTACTGCATTTTTTATGGTTAGAATGTCTGTGTTAAGTGCAATGATCGGTGACCCCTTTGTGCGTTTATGCTGATTCGGGAATCGTGCAGGTTTTCTACGTCAAATCTGTACAGGAATACTGCGCACGATCACTGGCCCTATTACGCACGATCAATAATCGTGCGCCGCTGGTCGTGCGCACTTAACCCTTTAAAATCGAGGTCTGTCATTCAATTCGCACAATCACTATCCACAGTGCGCACGATCACTGATCGTGCGCCATTGTCCGTGTGCGCTAATATTTTCTGTAAGTTTTCTGGCACAGGTTTTTGCCCAGGCCTAGCGCACGAGCACTGCATTCTAGTACGCACGATCACTAATAGTGCGCCAATGACCATGCACAATGTTTTCTGCCAGCGCGTATAAATACCCGCCCTCACGGATTAGGGTGAGAAATCAAGTTCCGGGGCTCGATTAGGCCGCCGTTTTGGGCGATTTTCATCCCATCTTCATCCCCCTTCCATTCCATCATCCGGGAGACTCCTTCGGCGATCAAGAGTTGTTTCTCTACCATCGGGGAGCCCTTCCGGCCGTCAGCAAAGCTTTCCTAGCGACCGTTCTTCAAGTTGTTGCGGAGAAAGTGGAGATCACCGGAGAAAGTGACAGATCTCCGGCACCGGAAGCACCCTTTGACCGAGATCGGAAGAGGATTCACAACCCGCTATTCTGGCCGTGACCGACGGTTCTCCTTCTTGAGTGGTTTTCTCTTAACTTATCTTGTTATAACTAGTTGAATATTTGTGTAATGAACTTGAATGATTTGTTTGTCTATGAATGAATTATTTCTTGTTTACATAATCTCCTTTGTATTGCTTTGTGTTGCGTTCGCTTACACTCATTCCACTCCATGCACTCCCGTCCATTCACATTTGCGTTGGGTTATAGCCACGGCTATGGATATTTGCGAAGAGGTGTGTGTGACCCTCAATCGTCACAGTTACTTTCCATCCACGCGCTTTCCGAAGCACGACATCACAGTCGTTGCATCCATCCGCCTTGCGAAGCGGAGTTTTGACCCGCATCTCATTTCTGTGTCGTAATTTAGGAAACCAAAATCAAAGCTCCGATTTTTCCTTTAATTTACTCTCGTAATTATTTTCTCAATCCGAAGAGTCAAACTAACCACGCGCATTCCTTGAGAGACGATATTCGGGGACGTACTCCCAACTTTATTACTTGTGCGACCGGTGCACTTGCCGTTACCGCATCAAATTTTTGGCGCCGTTGCCGGGGAATGCAGGCGTAGTTTGATTTTGGTGTTTGAGTTAATAGTTACAACAATTTTTTTATTTCTACTGTTTTCGGGTGGTGTGTATGCAGGAGCGATGTCATGCTCTTTACTGCCTCTGTCACAACATGATGAGGATATAACTTATTTGGAGGAGAAATTCTTCAAATTTGCTCAAATTATAATTCAAGGCCTTAAAACGCGGCAAGAGTATGTTGATAGATTGACTATGCAGGTTGAGACTTTGTTGTCTCTTGCCTCGGTCGTGTTGCAAGAACCTCCTCATGATGTGATAGTTGTGCAATCAGAACCTGCGGGGAGTGAAATCGGGATCACTCCCTCGACTAATGAGTCTTTATGTTCTTCATCTACTTTGTTTCTTGACCCTCCTTCATTGGTTACAATTCAATAGGAAGAGTTAGTGTTGGTCATCCAGGTGGAATCTGATTATCTCTCACGGGAGGATGTTACTTGTGACATTTCTTCCTCCTACATTGCTCCTACGGATGTTGAGTCTACTCTCGCTCCATCTCTTCATGCTATTTCTAACATCGTTTCATTTATGCCCCCGCAGAATTTGGAATATGCTGACCCATTTTTGGGCAGTCGAATGATGCGTTCCTGGCATGATAAGCATGTTGCAGTGGCAGACGATATTGCTCTGTCCGCTCCAGTGTCACCGCATATGCTTCCCCTAAAGGACTGGCTGCAGGGGGGAAAGCAATTTTTCTTTGAAGAAATACTCTTGGAAGAGAAAAAGAGAGCAAAAAAAGAGGAGACTTGGGGATGGGGGCTAAACCTCTTACTTGTTGCCATCAGTTGTGGGTCTTTAGACTTTTTTCTTCTATCTACAGTTACTATTTTAAATCAACGTATAGTTGATTTCTCCATATGGTTGTGTAATAATACTACGTATACTTGGATGATCTCCTCTCTTTAATTTTGCGTGAACAATTCTATAATCTGTTAATACAGGTATTTGGTCCACCTTAAGGACGTTAAACAAAAGGGCTTCTTGGGAGACAACCCATGGGGGAACCATTCGGTTCCGAACTTTCGTTCAGATTTTTGTTTATTATTGAAAGAATATAAGGTTTGCAGTCTAAATCACCTAGAGGGGGGGGGGGGGGGGGGGGGGGTGAATAGGTCTTTTGAATTTTACTTGATTAACTTTAGCTGTTTTCAGAATTAGTTCAAGCAAATCAACAAACACAGAAAGCACACGATAATTTAAAGTGGTTCCCCAAAGAAAGTGTGTCTATGGGTTGTCCACTTTCCCCCTCCACCCTTCTAACAGTGTGTTAGATAGGGGCAACTTCTCCAATCTCGACTCAAAGATCTTACAACACAAGTTCTGTAAGATCTCTTTTCTCAAAACCCGTTCCGGTACATGAAAACTCGAACCTCTCCCGCATCGCACGATTGAGGTGGATCTTCGCCCAGAATCGCTGCCTTGCGGTGCCACCAACACTCGGGTTGGCTAACCCCGCTCAGCACTGACTCTGCCGACTATACGATCATAAGTAAATATATGCCAAAAGTAAGTACAGAATTAAAGGCATGTCCACAAGTCACAACATCATATAGAATGTAATGAAACAGAAATGTCCAAAAAGAGACAGTACAAGCAAAAGGGGGCTTAAGCCCGATACATATCCAAAATAAGTACTCTCTCTCTCTACAGCATGCGGAAAATACAAAACTCTAAAATACTAAAATCTAACTATCTAATCATCAACCTGTGGCGTCGTGGTAGTACGCTGCATCCGCTGCTCAGGTCTTGCCATCTCGTCCAGCTGCGCGCGGGACAACTCCGTCTCCTTGGGCTCCTGCGGTCAGAACCGACCGTTAGTCATAAAGACTAAGTCGTTTTTTCCTCGCCTCCCTCCACGACTCCTAGGAACCGAGCGGGAGGAAGAAGCGGAGGACAACAATGGGTAAACAAGGATAGAGGTGACATGACACTAATCTAGCAAGTATAGGAAAAACAGTAAAACTAGCTAGCAGTATAGTGCAAATAAATGACAGTAAACTAGAGCATGAAGTAAACCAGTAATAAAAATGCGGTGCAGTAAGTAAAACTAATCTACCATTACAGATTCGTACCTTAACTTATATGAACGCCCATACGACATATAAGTTAAGATGTCCAGGCAACCCATTATATAAAAGAGCCCATACTAATTTATATGATGGGGGGTATGCTAATGTGTATGTTATGCTATGCTTATGATGATTTAATGTGTTTATGCAATGTGACTCACCCACACGACTCTATGCGCACAGACCTTTATAGTTCCCAATTTGTTTGAAAGGAATCCAACCTTTCGGGTACCGACCGTCGTGGCTCACGGTGACAGTGGATCGGGCACTCCACATCCTAGGCGGGTATGGTCACTACCAAGCCTAGACCTCATGTACGCCTCAACGCTAAGAACACAACAGCGGAGCTCCTGCGTACTCTTGCTGGAATCCACCAGACTTTAAGGTCGGGGTGGGTTATTAGGGATTATCCTCCAGACCGCGGTACTTACACTTACCGGCCCTCTAAACCTCACCCTCACCTGAGTCAACGTACTATCGTCGGTGACATGACTAGCCTAGTACCGAAGACTCGCCACTAATTGCATAAGTAACATGTGTAATCAAGTCCACCCGAGCTTTCAGCTCAGGGATTTACACACAAGTTGCTCCATCCCATCTACATCCCGAAGGAGATCCATACTAGTTTGCTAACCTAATTAGGCTACTCTTGCCTACAATTTAGTTAGTGATAGATTTAGGGTGAATCTTGGACTTCCCGCGGTATACCCCGTAAAGGGGCCCCCAACGGTACTGAGGATTCAATGGGCTCAACCCCACCATCCTCCTTCTCAAGACAATTACTTTAGTTGGTGATTAACCTTTAGTTCACCCCTTTTTATTTCGTATAATTAAAGTGACTTAGCTCAACACCCGTCCCACCCAATTGGGTTGGACGTGCCTCCACACCTCATACACTAACCCTAGCACAATCTCACTGCTAACCCTAGGTTTGACCCTCCTTGGATCATTGCGAGATATAACTCAAATACTGAATGGATATAACTTCTAACACTACTTAGGGGTCTGAGTCGTCTAAAATTCAAAATTCTATTTTTACTAATCGCAGACCACTAAGTTAAACCAACCTCAAACCTCATAAGGGAATCCTTCTAAAAACTCATGACCAAGGTCTGGTATAATTATCCTAGGCTCCCACTGACCTTAATAAGGTATGTTCCAATTTCGATAATTTTCCATATTAATTTGGCATTTATTATTATTTAAAGTAGTTAAGGCCTTAAGTCAAATTACACATGATCTATCCTCAAAATGCTTCTACATGCTACATGAAAATTATCAGTAAGGTAATGTTCCCTATCAAGGTGGTTTACTGAGTTTCAAGACCCTAGGATGTCATGTTGCCTACTAAATCATCATAGTTGTATAATTACCAAAATGCCACTATAATTAGGAAAAATAGTATTTCACATCTGAAAATTCTACAAAAAATACCAAGTGTTCAGATAAGGATCTAGATTCCTCTTCCAAAGGATTTTGTTATTACCATATGATCTGACATTTTAAAATGATTTAACTTCTAAGTGTTGTAAATACCAATTTCTACATGAGGTACATGAAATACAAATCTACAAGCTTCCAAATAATTATCATGAGTATATATTAACATAAAATGGCAGATAACCAAGTTTCATAATTTTTCCCTATGATTTGACATTTTTCGAAATTAAATTCCTCTAAGCTAGTAAGCACTTAAAAATTCCTCCACAAGGGATAACACTTCAATAAATCATAATAAAATTACCATAGCCTATTTTCATCCCAAGTCAGCCACTTTTAAAGTTTCAAAGCCATACAAGGTCATAAGGCCATGCATTTTATTTATTTAAGGAAAAAGTGGCAATTTCATTTATTAAGAGAAAAATACCCAAATGATTCCAAAAATTCCCATTAAATTATCTAAGCTATTTTATGCTCCTAGAATCAAGTCTACCAAGTTCTGAGCCATGGCAAGGACATTTGGTCCTATGCCTTCACAAGCCCTAATATGCAACCTTAAGGGTTTACCCTTAGGGTTTTAGGACACACCACCTTAGTGGATCCAAATGCTCCAATAGGGTATGTCACATGCATTTGTATATCAATACCTGCACAACCATCATGGTGGGAGGAGGCTAACTCACTCAACTCCTTAAAATGACCTAAACCCTAATTTGACCCTTAAAGGCCCTCATTAGGGTTTCCCATTTTTCATATCAAATCAACTCCAAATGGAGTGAAAATTTAGGCAGGCACTACTCATGTACTAAAGAGCATTCCACCAAAATTTGGTGTCATTTGGACTTCATATGCTACAATAATCAACATTATTTAAATATCCTAAGTACCACAAAAACTATAGGTAAAATTGCCCATCCATGGCTGTCCTTTGGGCAGGGGGTGCCCCTAGGGTATACCTACCCATGGTTAAAATATCAACTTCAAAGCTGGAGGGGTTTAGGCTAGGTAACTATTTTAGTGGACTGACCTAGTGTAGGACCAGTCCTAGTAAAACAGCTCCCCAGAGAGGTGTGGGTCACCAAATGACTTGAACTCAAGCCCTAATGAAAGTCAAGACCAAGGCCTACAACTTTCATGTTGGGCACTTTTCTAATTCAGTCATTAAGAGGCCCTAATTAATTTTTGAAGTGGACTGAATAATAGAGGCAGAAATTCTAATAGTTTGAATTAATTTATATAAAGAAATTAGGCTTTGCACGGATCTTAAAGCAGATCTGGCGGCAGTGGCTCATCTTCCCCCTCCAGCCAATGACTGAGATTCAACCGCGCTGGGCGACCTTGCGAGGGAGATTGCCGGCGATCCAGCCACCACCACCGTCGGCAAACACCACCGACACCTTCGTGGTGGTCGGGGCTACCGTCAGCCGGCGACTGGTGGCCGGAGGAGGCGGTTTCCGGCGATCCCAACCTTCCCATTTCGAGACAAAATCCATGGAATTGCGGAGTGGATTCGGGCTCAATTGAGCCCGATCCTTCTTCGTTTTATGATAGGAAGCTAGCGTGGGGGGAGGGGAGGAGAAACGAACCGTGATTGGGGCGTGGCGGCGGCTCCGGCGATGGTTCACCATGGATATGCCTTGTTCTGGAGACCCTGCTCCTGAACTCGTTTCTCCGGCAATAGCTCTGCTCCAGGTGCCATTTCTGACTGCTCTCTCCCTTCTGAAGCTAATGATGTGGCTGGAATGGGGTGGGGAAGCCTCTATAACTTGGTTTGAAATCAAGCTTCCTCGGGCATGCCCCTTGCTGCCACCCTCCTGCACCAGCTGGCATCCTGCTTCCCTCTGGGTCAAGCCCAGACCCACAGCAATCAGGGTTGGCCCCTAGGCTGATTGGAGGTTGAGTGTAGAGGAGGGGGGGGGGGGGGGTTAGCTTTTGCTTTTGCCTTTTTGCTTTTGCCTTTTTAATCACCTTTTGGCCCCCCTCTCATTTGATTAATCAAACCATGGTTTGGGTTCAGTACAAGGCTGATAATGGGCATATCCTAAGTCCAAGAATGATTGGTTAATTGATGGGTGTTGGGTTCCACTCAATTTAGGCTTGGAATTCACCTTAAAGGGCTAGGTTGACCATGGTTGACTTTGGTCAACAAGGTGAGTGGGTTGACCCCACTTGGGGGGGGGGGGGGGTCATGGGTCCCTTAACATCACCTAACATTGGTTGGTCCATGGTGGGGCCCCAATTGGTTCAATTTAATCAAAGGGTGTAGATTTGACCAAAATTGGGTAAAGTTTGACTTTGGTCAATTTCATGCAATTGGGTCCCACCCAAGTGCAATTTCCATCCTATTGTTCTCCCTTAGTGGTTAGGGCATCACATGTGAGGTCAATTTGGACAATTGAGGGTCAACTGACCTAGTTGAGGGGCTTAGGGTTAGGTTGGTTTTTGAGCTTTGGTGTGCACTTAGGAATTTCTACCTTAGCCTAAGGCCCTTGTGGCCACTCATCTCACCACTATGCCCTAACATTTCCAATGGGTCTAGCAGGATTGGGGATGTTACAAGTTCCTCGGAACTTCTCAGATCAAGAATGATCCTACCTTAGGACACAAGTCCCTACAACTCAGAGTTATCACCAGCTCCTATCTCAGTCACACATGCCCTACAAACTCAGAGGATAACACCTCTTACAGCTCAGATAATAATGTCCTACAACTCAGGTTGTTAAGCCCTACCTCAGATCTGCTCCAGATCCTACAGTTCAGACCTCTCCCAGGTCCTACTACTCAGAGGACTCCTCCTCCTACTTCTCAGACCATCTCCTGTCCTACCTCAGGCTGTTAAGCCCTACCTCAGATCTGCTCCAGATCCTACACTCAGGCCTTCATCCCAACAACTCAGAACCCTTAAGTTCCTATAATCTCAGACCAAAAGGTCTTACAACTCAGGCAAAATTTCCCTACAGAAATATGATTTAGAAATATTTTTACAGTAGAGGTACTCTCCGGTAGATCCTGCACCGTCTGTGCTTCCTATAGCTGAAGATGTCGATGCCAGCTACTAACTTGATCTTCCTCTTTGACAGAGTGATGGAAGATCACCTTGCTCCTTGCAAAGGAGCTAGCTTTCTTTCTCTATTTTCTTCTTCTTGTTCAGTGAGAAGGAGGAAGAAGACGAGAGCTTCAGCCGTTAATGTAACAGTTGATCTCTTTTGCACGCAACGGGGGCGTTTCAACTGTGCCCTAACTCTTCCTTTTATACATCTCTGATCTTCAACGACTCTTAGCTGATCTGCTGAGAAGTATGGGAGAAGCTGGTGGACCCCACACAGCTTTTCTGCAACTAGTCCTAGCCGCAGGTCCCGCCGCCCTTCTTTTCCGTAGAGAAGGACTGCGCTCGACGAACGTGGAACACTCTGCGTTCGACGAACCAGCTGTCCCCTGCGTTCGACGATCTTGCCAGCTCAGCGTTCGATGAACTTGCCTTGTGTGTCTTCTCAATGGCTCCTGCTTTGATCTCGTCTCAGCGGTCGACGAACGGCGTTCAGCGTTCGACGAACGGCTGTCTTCATTCGACAACCACGCTGATTCTCAGTGTATAATGAACTTATCAGCGGAGGCACCTTATTCTCAGCGGATACGCTGAGACGACTCCTCGTCTCAGCGGTTTTGACCCCTCGTCTCAGCGGTTCAGCTGAGACAAAACTTCATCTTTTGGGAGATGATTTCTCCACATCTAAGGGCATGTTTGGCCCTTCCTTTTGAGTCACCTGCACCTGTATATCTTACACAAGTATAGCTCATCAAATACAATATGTCCTTAGCATTGAGAGTGATGCCTCTTCAAATCAAGGTACTATTGAGGGCAATATACCCAACAATCTCCCCTTATTTGAAGAAGGCAGAACATCCCCAATGCTAAGGTACATTAACAACAAAAACCATATCACAAAAATGATCTGTGTAGCATATGCCATATCTCCCTCTTTCTAACATCCTAAGCATAGGTTCTTACTTAGCATTGGCCCTTTATCCCCCTTTCTGGTTTCTTCAACTATTTATCCCATTAGGGATAGGGAGGCAACATCTATAGATCCCTTTGGATCAACTTATAGGTCAACCTATACATTCTTGGCATTTGCCATCTCCCCCTCAACCTGAGCAGGGAATTTGCTCCCCCTTAATTGGAGAGCTATTTTCTGTAATAGCTGAACCTGTTCAAATTGAACATCCCATTCTAGCTCCCCCCAATGTGAGTACTAGTCTATACTCAACATCCCTAGTTCTATCTTGAAAGCATTAAACTTGGCCTCATCCAATGACTTAGTTAAGATATCAACTACTTGATTGTCTGTAGGGACATATTCAAGTTTGATATCTTCACACTCTACATGCTCCCTAATAAAATGATACATAATTTCTATGTGCTTGGTCCTGCTATGGGAAACAGGATTTTTAGCAATAGAAATTGCACTGGATAAGTCACACAGCAAGGGAGAATGTCTTACCTTGATGTTGTAATCTTCCAACTGATGTTGGATCCACAGAATTTGAGCACAGCAGCTACCTGCTGCAATGTACTCTGACTCAGCTGTGGATGTGACCACACTGGTTTGCATTTTGCTGCTCCATGAGACCAGCCTCCTCCCTAGGAATTGACAGGTGCCACTTGTGCTTTTCCTGTCCTCTTTACATCCTGCAAAATCTGCATCTGAATAGCCCATCAGTTCAAAGTCATTGTTCCTAGGGTACCAAAGACCAAGATTCAGGCTGCCCTTGAGGTATCTTAAGATCCTCTTGACAGAGGTGTAGTGAGATTCCTTAGGAAAAGCCTGATACCTAGCACAAACACATGTAGAATACCTAATGTCTGGCCTACTAGCAGTTAAGTACAACAGGGATCCAATGATACACATGTACACGGATTCATCAAAGGCCTTCCCCTTTTCATCCTTGTCAAATGATACATTAGATCCCATGGGTGTTCTCATGGTGGATGCAGATTCCATCCCAAATTTCTTGATGAGCTCCTTGGTGTACTTGGTCTGGGAGATGAAAATTCCATCATCAGACTGTTTCACCTGGAGCCCAAGGAAATATTTGAGCTCACCCATACTGCCCATCTCAAACTCCCCCTGCATTAGATTGGCAAATCTCTTGCAGAGGTTGTCATCAGTAGACCCAAAGATTATGTCATCAACATAAATTTGGACTAAGAGACAATTGCCCCTTGTTTCCCTAAGAAACAATATGCTATCTATCTTTCCCCGTATGAACTTGTTCTTGAGGAGAAAGCTGGACAAAGTCTCATACCAAGCTCTTGGAGCTTGCTTAAGACCATACAGGGCTTTCCTAAGAACATAGACATGAGATTTGAGAGTGGGATGTACAAAACCTGAAGGCTGCTCTACATATACTTCCTATTTTAGATTTCCATTCAGGAATGCTGATTTGACATCCATCTGGTAGACTTTGAAGCCCTTGTGAGCAACATATGCTAGGAATAGTCTTATGGCCTCCAACCTTGCAACTGGGGCAAAGGTTTGGTCAAAGTCTATTCCTTCCTCTTGCCTATATCCTTTTGCAACCAGCCTTGCCTTGTTTTTGATGATTGTCCCATTCTCATCTAACTTATTTCTGAATATCCATTTGGTGCCAATGATGTTGTGTCCTTGTGGTCTTGGCACCAACTTCCATACATTGCATCTTTTAAACTGCAAAAGTTCTTCTTGCATTGCCTGGATCCAGAATGGATCCATATTGGCCGCTTCAAACTTCTTAGGCTCAACATGTGATAGAAAACAGAGGAACAGAGCCTCATTATGAGCTCTGCTTCGGGTTGTCACACCTTGCTGGGCATTTCCAATAATCTGTTCCAAGGGATGATCCCTGAGATGTCTTGTAGCTGCAGGTAATCTGTGCTCTACTTGCTGAACTTCTACCAGTGGTTCAGCATCTTCAGCATCTTGCACCTCTGCTTCTTCTTGAACTTCTGCATCAGGATTTGCTTTACTTCTGCTGGAAGGTTTTTGTATGGATAGTTCTTCCATTGCATCATCACTTCCTGTCAAAATAGAAGAACTGGGCCAGCCCTTGTAGATTAGGCTGGACTCATCAAATACTACATGCATGGACTCTTCAACATCATGGGTTTTCTTGTTATATACCCTATAGGCTCTATATGTGAGCTATATCCAACAAGAATCCCCATGTTGCACTTTTCAGCAAACTTGGTTAACTGAGCTTTTCCATTGTTTAGAATGTAGCAATTAGACCCAAAGATGCTAAAGTATGAAATTGTAGGTTATTTGCCTTTCAAAATCTCATAGGGGGTAATTCCATGATCTTTATTGATGGAAGCTCTATTGAGAACATAACAGGCAGTATTGACTGCTTCAGCCCAGAAGTATTCTGGGAGTGAAGAGTCACATAGCAATGTTCTCCCAGCTCCTATCAATGATCTATTCCTCCTCTCAACCACCCCATTTTGTTGTGGGGTCCTTGGGGAGGAAAATTCTTGAATGATACCTAGTTCTTGACAGAACCTTGTCATGGCTTCAGATTGAAACTCTGTGCCATAGTCAGACCTAGTTCTGACCACAGTACATTGTAAATCATTCTGAATGGCCTTGACATGGCTCATGAAGACATTTAGAGTATCAGATTTCTTCCTAAGGAAAAATACCCATGTATATCTTGAGTGATCATCAACAATCACTAAGGTATACAACTTTCCTCCTAAGCTTTGAATTGGCATAGGACCAAACAAGTCCATGTGCAGTAGATAAAGACGTCTCTTAGTGTCTTTGGGGCCAATACTTTTAAAAGTGGCCCTTGTTTGCTTACCCATTTGGCAAGCATGACATGGGCCATTTTTAACACATTTTAAATTAGGACTATTTCTAACCAAGTTCTTAGAGAATAGTCTATGTATTGTCTTGTAGTTGATGTGGGCAAGTCTCTTGTGCCATTGAACACAAAGAGACTCACTCTCATCAGCTACAAGACATACAGGAGATGAAAAAGATTTGCAGAAGAAATCTAAACAGTAAACATTTCCACTCCTAGTGCCTGAAAGGATGACCTCTAAGTCATTAGACTTTTTGATGAGGCACTTATCATTGTGAAATTCAATGACATGGCCAATATCACACAATTGGCTTATGTTGACCAGGTTGTGTTGTAACCCTTCAACATAAGCTACTTTTGTGAAAGAGACTATGCCATTAGAGATCATACCGTAACCTCTGGTGACCCCCTTTTCTGATCCCCCAAAGATGACTTTGGGTCCATTCTTCACAGGCTTGTAATCCTGTAGAAGACTCCTAGATCCTGTCATGTGCCTTGAGCACCCACTGTCCAAGTACCATATTTGGTTGAGATTGGTACTTGAACTACCCTGAGCATTGTCAGAGGCATCCTGACTTCCTTCCTCATCAGTGAAGGCCATGAGGCCTAGCTGAACAATGTCTTCTTCATCCTCCTCTTCATCACTGTCTGAATGTGATGGAGGCGCCCTGACTTCAGTCCTGCCAACAGCAATTTCTTCAACAGCTACCAGCCTAATGAGGGCTTCTTCCATTTCAGATTCTGATGAGCTAGAGTCTGATTCACTCCAGCTTTTCTTCTTCTTCTTCTTGGCTAGAAAGGATTTCTCTCCTTTCTTGCTTCTTGATTGATGAGCCTTCTTCTCATCCTTCTCTCTTCTCTTCATAGGGCAGTCAGCAATGACATGCCCAGGCTTGCTGCAGCAATAACAAACAACTTTGGAAGAATTATATTTTGAGTTAGACTCATACCTGTCACTTCTGGAGTGATGCTTTGACTCTTTGCTGTCTTCCTTGTTGTGATGTGAGGAGGAAGGCTTGTTCTTCCATAGCTTCCTCCTCAACAGCTTTCTGAAGTGCCTTGTAAGAACAACAATTTCTTCATCAGAAGAAGAGCAGCTTGATGAGCTAGGCTCAAAATCTTCTGGTTCAACAGATCTTCTGGGAGGAGAGTGAGCCTTCTCTTTCCCTCTTCTTGAGCAGTCAGCCTTGAAGGCCAGAGAATTTTCCCTGGTATCACCCTTTGCCTTCTACTCTTCTTCCTTCCTGGCAGACAGCTGCATTTCATAAGAGAGCAGCTTTTCATAAAGAGTTTGGGGAGGAGTTTCAGTCAACTTAGCCACCTCCCTTATGGCACAAATTTTTGTGTCCCACTCTCTTGTTAGAGATCTGAGGAACTTATCATTCAACTCATAATTTGTGAACACTCTCTCATAAGTCCTTAGTTTATTTATTATTCTAAAGAACCTTTCATAACACATGGAGATGCTCTCCTGCCCTTGCTGCCTGAAAGCTTCATATTCCTGATTGAGGAGTGACTTCCTATCATTCCTCACATCTTCAGGTCCTTCCATGTACACTATCAGTGTATCCCACATCTCCTTAGCAGATATACAGTGACAAAATTTTGAAAGGTTGAGTCATCAATAACATTGACTATGATATTTTGAGCCCTTTTATCCATAGTAGCCAATGCTATCTCATCCTTGGTCATTTCAGTGTATGGTTTGCCTACATGCCTGGTAGGATCAACAAAAGAGGGTTTTGTGATAGTGAAGGGGCCTTCCTGAACAGTAATGTAGATTCTAGGGTATGAGGTTTCCATGTACAGCCTAACCCTCTGCTTCCATATGCCAAAGTTGGCTTTGCTAAATATGGGCAGTTTCATTGAACTCATTTCCTTCTGCATTACACTAGAGGCCATTGGGTGATGACTTGACTAAGACTTTTAGGATCTGGTCAGACTGTTAAGTCCTTTTTGACCAACCTCGCTTTGATACCACTTGAAAGAATATAAGGTTTGTAGTCTAAATCACCTAGAGGGGGGGGGGGGGGGGGGGGGGGTGAATAGGTCTTTTGAATTTTACTTGATTAGCTTTAGCTGTTTTCAGAATTAGTTCAAGCAAATCAACAAACACAGAAAGCACACGATAATTTATAGTGGTTCCCCAAAGACAGTGTGTCTATGCGTAGTCCACTTTCCCACTCCACCCTTCTAACAGTGTGTTAAACAGGGCCAACTTCCCCAATCTTGTCTTAAAGAGCTTATAACACAAGTTCCTCAGAACTTCTCAGATCAAGAATGATCCTACCTCAGGACACAAGTCCCTACAACTCAGATCTATCACCAGCTCCTACCTCAGGCACAGCTGCCCTACAAACTCAGAGGATAACACCTCCTACAGCTCAGACAATAATGTCCTACAACTCAGGCTGTTAAGCCCTACCTCAGATATGCTCCAGATCCTACAGTTCAGACCTCTCCCAGGTCCTACTACTCAGAGGACTCCTCCTCCTACTTCTCAGACCACCTTCTGGTCCTACCTCAGGCTGCTAAGCCCTACCTCAGATCTACTCCAGATCCTACACTCAGGCCTTCAGCCCTACAACTCAGAACCCTTAGGTTCCTACAATCTCAGACCAAAAGGTCTTACAACTCAGGCAAAATTGCCCTACAGAAAAATGATTTAGAAATATTTTTACAGTAGAGGTACTCTCCTGTAGATCCTGCGCCGTCTGTGCTTCCTGTAGCTGAAGATGTCGATGCCAGCTACTAACTTGATCTTCCTCTTCGACAGAGTGATGAAAGATCACCTTGCTCCTTCTTGCAAAGGAGCTAACTTTCTTTCTCTGTTTTCTTCTTCTTGTTCAGTGAGCAAGAGGAAGAAGACGAGAGCTTCCGCCGTTAATGTAACAGTTGTTCTCTTTTGCACGCAACGGGGGGGGGGGGGGGTTTCAAATGTGCCCTAACTCTTCCTTTTATACATCTCTGATCTTCAACGGCTCTTAGCTGATCTGCTGAGAAGTATGGGAGAAGCTGGTGGACCCCACACAGCTTTTCTGCAACTAGTCCTAGCCGCAGGTCCCGCCGCCCTTCTTTTCCGTAGAGAAGGAATGCGCTCGACGAACGCGGAACACTCTGCGTTCGACGAACCAGCTATCCCCTGCGTTCGACGATCTTGCCAACTCAGCGTTGAACAAACTTGCCTTGTGTGTCTTCTCAGCGGCTCCTTCTTTGATCTCGTCTCAGCGGTCGATGAACGACGTTCAGTGTTCGACAAACTTGCCTTTGTGTCTTCTCAGCGGCTCCTGCTTTGATCTCATCTCAGCGGTCGACGAACGACGTTCAGCGTTCGACGAACGACTGTCTTCGTTCGACAACCACGCTGATTCTCAGTGTATAATGAACTTATCAGCGAAGGCACCTTCTTCTCAGCGGATACACTGATACGGCTCCTCGTCTCAGCGGTTTTGACCCCTCGTCTCAGTGCTTCAGCTGAGACAAAACTTCATCTTTTGGGAGATGATTTCTCCACATCTAAGGGCATGTTTGGCCCTTCCTTTTGAGTCACCTGCACCTGTATATCTTACACAAGTATAGCTCATCAAATTTAATATGTCCTTAGCATTGAGAGTGATTCCTCTTCAAATCAAGGTACTATTGAGGGCAATATACCCAACAATTATGTTTTGTTATTTGCTTTATGCTAACATCGCAGGTTTAAGCTCTCGCTTGGGGGATGAGGGAGGAGAAATTTAAAGAAGGAACTGCCGCACTTCTGGCATGCTCATTCGTGAGCATAGGTCCACTCTACCCCTATTTTCCGTATTCAAGAATTCTTTATTTTATATGGCTTTGATCAAGCCTGGGAGAGAGATCAAGTTATGCACGTGCACGCACTTTGCATTGCATGTTAGAATGTGCTGAGTTAGGATTTTTAATTTTGGTGCACACATTGCATACATTTGCACCTAGTTCACGCGTACTTGATCGCACGCGCTTATTGGATATTGCTGATAGGTCCCCCGCTCGTAAGAATTGGATTGTTAGTGTAGGAGTGAGGGGTAGAGAAAAATGTCGACTCGAGTAGTGCTCTAGTCGAGTGCTCCCGTCACGCCTAGAAATTCAATTAAAGTAGAATAAAATTCAATGTTATAATTTAATTATTTCTATTATAGTATTTGCAAATTATTTTATTCTAGTGGTGAATCCGGTGAATCCAATGGTAGCATATGGTCGAGTGTAGCAAGATTAGTCGTAGCTTATTACTAGGATCGGAAGGACGGATAAACTTTCTCGGTGTGTAGAACTTGCACTAGGCGACTCTTGAAATGATTGCGTTGAATAACTCGTTATAAAGCGTGATGTAGGCCATTTCTTGATCCGTTTGTGCTTTTGAAATCCTAACCAATGTAATCACCCTTGCAAGCCCACTTGAGCCTACCTTTCCTTCTTGTTTAGCTCCACTTAAATTCCACCAAAGCCATACGACCAAACCTATATTCGCACCAACAAATGAGTTTGAAAGGAATTTATATATCTATTACGTTTGGTGTTATCTCTGATGTGTATGGTAACTTTGAGAAAGCTAAAGGAGAAGTTTATAAAGTGCTTACAAAAGATATATTTGTCGAGAAAATTAAAATAATTGTGCAAAAAGAACTTTCAAATACAATCTTTCGATAAAACAATGTATGGTCGGCTTAGCACACACCTAGTGTCCAGTTGAAGTCTGGGGGTGTTGTGTGGTTCTTGAAATTGTTGTATTGGTGATTTTATACTCCTGAGTACTCAGGTTATGTTGAGTGCGATGCCCATCGTTCTTCTACTTATCTAACCTAAACTCAACCTAAGCCAAATCTCAACCTATAAGTCATATTGATTTTAGATATGAGTCATCTCATGCAGTGGAGAGAGTGCGAACGTGCAAGCCTATGGACACCGACTTTGATGGATTTCTTAGGAGATTGTCCTGAGCTTTGATTCGAGTAATACTCTACTCATTAATCATGCTATTGTCCCTTGTGCGCGACCAAGAAAGACATGGGAGTTTTGGGCGCTATTACTAAGATTCACCGGGATTCACCATCCGAGTAAAGTAAATTTCAAATTACTGTTCTAGAAATAGTTAAATATAATCTTGAGTTAAATTCTATTCTAACGTATTTCTACGCATGTGAGCATGCGACTTCGCATGGGTCTCTACCGCTCAAACTCACTCTAACACCAAATTGTTTAGACGGAGAGCTGAGTAGTTTGCCCGAGACGTGCAAATGGTTAAGTCTGGGGGTGTGATGAGTCCCAATTATATACAATTTTATGGACTCATCTGGGCCATTTTTCACTCACGTGCACGGTCATTTTCACGTGGAATTGCCACTTTATTGAATATTGCCCACTCTCGAGTGTATTGGGGTTTTTCCACTCGTGTGTGTATTTGAACTGCATTTTTTATGTTTAGAATGTCCGTGTTAAGTGCCATGATCGGTGGCCCCTTTGTGCGTTTATGCTGATTCGGGGATCGTGCAGGTTTTCCACGTACAAATCTGTACAGGAATACTGTGCACGATCACTGGTCCTATTGCGCACGATCACTGATCGTGCGCTGCTAGTCGTGCGCACTTAACCCTTTAAAACCGAGGTCTATCATTCAATTCGCACGATCACTGTCCATAGTGCGCATGATCACTAATCGTGCGCCACTGTCCGTGCGCGCTAATATTTTCTGTAAGTTTTCTGGCACTGGTTTTTCCCTGGCCTAGCGCACGAGCACTGCATTCTAGTACGCATGATCACTGATCGTGCGCCAATGACCATGCGCAATGTTTTCTACCAGCGCGTATAAATACCCGCCCACACGGATTAGGGCGAGAAATCCAGTTCCGGGGCACGATTAGGCCGCCGTTTTTGGCGATTTTCATCCCATCTTCATCCCCCTTCCATTCCATCATCCTGGAGACTCCTCCGGCGATCACGAGTTGTTTCTCTACCATCAGGGAGCCCTTCCGGCCATCAGCAAAGCTTTCCTAGCGAGCGTTCTTCAAGTTGTTGCGGAGAAAGTGGAGATCACTTTAGAAAGTGACAGATCTCCGGCACTGGAAGCACCCTTCGACTGAGATCGGAAGCGGATTGACAACCCGCTATTCCGGCCGTGACCGACGGTTCTCCTTCTTGAGTGGTTTTCTCTTAACTTATCTTGTTATAACTAGTTGAATAATTGTGTAATGAACTTGAATGATTTGTTTGTCTATGAATGAATTATTTGGTGTTTACATAATCTCCTTTGTATTGCTTTGTGTTGCGTTCGCTTACACTCATTCCACTCCATGCACTCCCGTCCATTCACGTTTGCGTTGGGTTAGCCACGGCTACGGAGATTTGCGAAGAGGTGTGTGCGACCCTCAATCATCACAGTTACTTTCCGTCCACGCGCTTTCCGAAGCACGACATCGCGGCCGTTGCATCCATCCCGCCTTGCGAAGTGGAGTTTTGACCCGCATCTCATATCTGTGTCATAATTTAGGAAACCAAAATCAAAGCTCCGATTTTTCCTGTAATTTACTCTCGTAATTTTTCTCAATCCGAAGAGTCAAACTAACCACGCGCATTCCTTGAGAGACGATATTCGGGGATGTACTCCCAACTTTATTACTTGTGCGACCGGTGCACTTACTGTTACCGCATCAGGCCAAAACCGCTAGAATGCGCACAAACATTGCGTCATTTCTGCAAATAGGCTCGAAGACTCTCTACGATACATGGGAGCACTTCAAGGAACTTTTGCGGAGATGCCCTCAGCATGCGCTCCCAAATTGGCAACAAGTCCAAATCTTTTACACTGGTTTAAATTTCCAAACGAGGCAAATGATTGATGCGGCTGCCGGAGGTACTCTAAATAATAAAACTCCGGAAGCCGCTCAAGAGCTTTTCGAGGAAATGGCCAAGAACGCCGACCAGTGGAATGTGCCACGGAAACGCCCTAATAGGCCGACCAGACTCTATAAAGTCGAGTCAACCACTAGTTTAGCGTTACAAGTAGAAAGATTAACCAAACAAGTGGCGGAGATGTCTGCTTCCTCCGCCACCAATTGGGCTAATAATAATAATTATTTCAATAATAATAATTTTATTCAAGAGCATGTAGATTATATGGGGAACTCTTACTATCCTCCTTATAATCCGAATAATTACATTACTTTTAATCATTCTTAAAATTCGGGTTTAAGGAACCATCCAAATTTTTCATGGAGCAACCCTAATAATGCTCAAAGACCACAGCAAATGAATCCTCCCGGATTTGCTCCACCCCCCCGAAGCCCTCTACAATCGAAGAGGTCTTCACTAAATATGTTGCCTCAAACGAGTCCAATATCAGGAACTCTCCGGATCTATCAAAAGCTTGGAAAACCAAATTGAACAGCTCGCCAAAATGATCGCCGAACACCAGCAAGGAGCACTACCAGGAAATACTGAGCCCAATCCATGGGAGAGCGGCAACGCAATCACCCTCCGTAGAGGAAAGGAGGTAAAAACTTCAAAATTGGTCGAGCCCGAGGTAAACGTTTCAACTCCGCCTCCATATTTAAAGTCTTCTGATTTAGCTCCGCGCATTATTAAATCGCCTTCTATTCCGAACCCTTCTAAATTACAAAATGAGCGTAACGAGGGGAGTACAAAAAAATCATAAATATTTTAAAACAAATTCAAATCAACGTACCATTCTGCGAGGCACTCTCTCAAATGCCTAAATATGTGAAATATCTCAGGGATTTATTGTCAAATAAAAAGAAATTTGAAGATATTTCGCGCGTTTCTCTCAGCGCAGAATGTTCTGCGATTGTTTTAAATAAATTACCGGAAAAATTAAATGATTCGGGACGGTTCTCCATCCCATGTTTATTCGGTAATTTATTAATTAAACACGGTTTGGCCTATCTAGGAGCTAGCATAAATCTTATGACGTTCTCCGTATTTAAGAAGCTCGGTTTGGGCACCCCAAGCCCAACTAATATGAGCATCCAATTAGCGGATCGGTCCGTTAAGTACCCGATCGGGGTTATAGAAGATATGCTAGTGAAGGTTGACAAGTTTATCTTTCTGGTAGACTTTGTTGTACAACCCTTATTCTCCGAGGGTAGGGCCTAGTCAAGGCCACATAGGCAGAAGTCAAGATCAAAGAGTCAACACAGAAGCCAGAAGCCCAAGACACAAGACAGCTCAGTCAGCAGGAGAAGTACAAGGCCTGGGCGAGTATATATGGGCGAGCATGTGCGAACAACCTACATACTCGCCAAAAAGTCGGTGACCATAGGAAATACTCGCCCCTTTTCAGGCGAGGTCGCCTCAATGTCGCCTAGTCGCCAAGCTGGGTGGGGTATAAATAAGACCCATCCCCCTTTCTTTGGTTTTCCTATAAATAGGACCACAACGGTACTTAGATTGGCATCTGAACTTGAGCTTTTGGAACCTGATTTCCGAATTCTCGGACCCGTCATCCTTGGCCGCTACTCTTGATACTAGCCAAGTCGGTGCTTTTCTCGTACCCTGCTGGACCAATTTTAGTTGTGGAGGGGAAGTCTCTTTCGAGCTTCCAGGTACGTGGTGGGACCACCCTGCCGCAGCATTTGGGGTCCTGTTGTTGTTGTTCTAGTTCCTCTGTCGTTGCCAGCCAAGTCGTCTCGTTGGACCGCTGGGCGAGTAATCTCCGGCTGCATTGATCTGAATTTTGGAGTTAGGATTTTTCTGGCTTTACCACTTTGGTGCGGTGAGCGTGGATCGTAGCCAGAGTGAGAAAGCTTGGAAGAAAGGCGAGATAGTTGTAGTTGGCGACCATGAGGAGGTAGTCAGCAACTCGGCCGGAGGCGACGAGTTTGTGATGGTAGCTGTTTTCGAGGAGTTCGCGCGGCGTCTAGAGGGAACCGTGCGAGCAGCTCTCCAGCCTCGCACGGAGGGCACTGCGACCTCGTCCCATTGCCCATTTCTGACCGAGGGAGGCAGTCCCCCCCCCCCGGCGAGCAGGGAAGGAGCATGAGGAGGAGCCCGAGTGACCAAGGAGGTCGCAGTTCTACCAGCAGACCTCGCAGGGAATCCGATTTCGCAATGTGGAGGAACAGGCGAGGTATCATGATACTCGCCCATATGGTGGCGAGTATGGAGGTAATACTCGCCAGGGGGAGGATCTTCTCTAGCCAGGTGGGAGGATCCCAATCTGTGAGGAGATTCTTGCCGCACCCGTGCCGGAAAGGATCAGAGACCCCGTGATGAATTACTACTCAGGGAGGGATGACCCTATCTGTCACACCCTGGCCCGGTAAGCTCGAGTTAACGAGGCGGGAACAGTAAATGTGAGGTAAGAATCTTTTTATGGTTACACATTTCTAGAGCGAAATCAACAAAACAACATATTTTATTTATATAAAAGTTTACATGTACATCAGCAGATTGGATATAACATTTTCATTTACATAGTAAACTCAAAACATAGTAGTCATCCTCACTGCCCACTGGCGCACATATCAGCATTGGTACCTAAAAATATAAGTAGGCTGGTGAGCATTCTGACTCACCCTGAAAGAATAACACAACATATATATGTATGCACATGTTTTAAGAAAAATGCAAGTATAACAGAAGAGTAGCACATCACTAGATATTCATTTAATTTGTTTGTAAAACCCATTTATTTTTATATCGAAAATGTTTGATTTACTAGTTAGCACTTACAGTACGCCGGTCGGCCAAACCAGAGGGCTCATTCACTTGCAGGCGGTATGCCACACAATACAGATTTTTGGCTAGCTAAGCCCAGAAGGAGCGCCACTCCCATGATATAAGGGTCCTCGGACAAAACACTGCGGGCTCGATACTCCACAGGCGGATTGCAAGTGGCTAATTTTGCCGGATTGGGAGCGCTAGTCCCGAGATGTTCCCCTCATGTAGAAGGGGACCCAGGTAGGGTGAGCCAAATACTGGGCTAACGTAATCATACACATCATTTATTTGTATATCATATTTAAGTAATTGATTAGTCTCATTTAACTAGCATATTGGCCAGGTAAGTGTAAGGTTAGTGGTCGCACAATGTACCGTTATACACCATCTTCCTTTCGGGGGATACTGGCTCACCCCTAACCACTTTCCTAGACACCAATTGAGCAAGTTAACTTTTGACATCTCAAGTACTTGTATATGATATTTTTCAGAATTTCATATTTCCAGAATACACAATTTCATATTGTTAATATGCATGCACGAGAACTCAGGACATCATTATTACTTGAATACACGTAATTCCACCCATCGTTATGTTTATCAGAAGTTCAACATTATTTCTGTATATTAACTGATTTATATCATAACTTCGGCATCACTTTCAGGGGAAAGGCAAGGGACTGGTTCCATCAGTTGTAGAAAAAGAACTCTTTCTGTAATACTTCTTATATCCCGACGAATTGTTCTCAGGCAAGAGCGAAAGCTATACGTCTTGGAAGAAGAAGCCCCCGAGGTGCCGACCGGGAACTCGTCCCGTGTTGATAAGGATGCTTATAAGAAGTATACCGATGACGCCTTAGACGTCGAGTGCCTTATGCTTGCCACCATGAACTCTAAGCTTCAGAAGCAACACGAGAACATGGGGTGCAAGGAGATTGACGAGCACCTAAAGAAAATGTTTCAAGGGCATGCTCGTCAAGAGAGGTTCGATGTCACGAAGGCCTTATTTCAGTGCAAAATGGGAGCTCGAGACTCAGTTGGTACTCACGTACTCAAGATGATTGGGTATATTGAGAACCTGGAGAGACTGGGTTTTCCTCTGGGTCAAGAGTTGGCCACAGATCTTATCCTGCAATCGTTGCCCGATAGTTATGAGCAGTTTGTCTTGAACTACAACATGAATGAAATAGACAAGACACTGCCCGAGCTCCTAGGCATGTTGCGAACTGCCGAGATAAATATGAAGAAGGCCAAGCCTGCTAGTCCCATATTGATGGTACATAAAGGCAAGGATAAGGCCAAGGGCTTCAAGAAGACGAAGGTGGGACCTAAGTCACATCTTGAGCCCAAATCTTCTGCGCTGAAAAGGAAGAGCACCGTGAATGAAGGGAAATGCCACCACTATGGCAAGGCTGGTCATTGGAGGATGAATTGTCCTTCGTACATTGACGGTCTGCGGAAAATGAAGGGAGGTATGACTTCCGCTTCGAATATTTACGTTATAGAGATAAACTTTTCTGCTCCTTCATCTTGGGTATTGGATACCGGATATGGTTCTCACATTTGTACAAATGTGCATGTACTGGGAAGGAGGAGATTGCTGAGTAAAGGAGAGGTGGACCTGCGCGTCGGCAATGGAGCAAGAGTTGCTGCTGTAGCCGTAGGGATTTATCGTCTTTCTTTGCCCAGTGGGCTTGTAATAGAACTTAATAATTGTTATTATGTTCTGGCCATAACTAGAAACATTATATCCATTTCATGCTTAGACATGATTGGTTTTTCTTTTATAATTAATAACAATTGTTGTTCTATATTTAAGAATGATGTTTGTTATGCTGTAGCTCAATTGTTTAATGGTCTTTATGTTTTGAACCTGGACCATCCAATCTATAATGTAGATAATAATAAAAGACTAAGTACAAATGACTCAAATCCTACATATCTCTGGCATTGTCGTTTGGGCCATATAAACGAGAAGCGCATATCCAAGCTCCATAAAGATGGACTATTGGACTCATTTGATTATGAATCATTTGAGCGATGCAAGTCTTGTTTATTAGGCAAGATGACTAAAGCCCCTTTCACTGGTTATACTGAGAGGGCTGAGGATCTTTTGGGTATAGTACATAGTGATGTATGCGGACCCATGAGTTCTATGGCTAGAGGTGGGTATTTCTACTTCGTTACATTTACTAATGATTTCAGTAGATACGGATACGTGTATCTTATGAAGTGCAAATCCGAAACTTTTGAAAAGTTCAAAGAGTTTAAGAATGAAGTGGAAAACCAATTGGGTAATAAGGTTAAAGCACTCCGATCTGATCGAGGTGGCGAATACCTGAGTCATGAGTTCCGTGATCATCTGAAAGAGTGTGGTATTGTATCACATCTCACTCCACCTAGAACACCGCAGCATAATGGTGTGTCTGAGAGGAGAAATTGTACTCTGTTAGACATGGTACGGTCGATGATGAGTCATGCAGACTTGCCTGTTTCCTTTTGGGGTTTTGCTTTAGAGACTGCTGCAATGACACTAAATCGCGCTCCGACGAAAACGATTCTAAAGACACCATATGAGATATGGACTGGGAAGCGTCCTAGTATGTCATTCATTAAAATTTGGGGCTGTGAGGCATACGTACGATGTCAAATGCCTGACAAGCTGGAACCCAAATCAGATAAGTGTTATCTGGTGGGATATCCTAAGGAAACGAAAGGATATTATTTTTACCTACCGTCTGAGGGCAAAGTGTTTGTCACAAGGACGGGTGTCTTCTTGGAGAAAGAGTTCTTATCAAGAAAGACGCAAAAGGTAGAACTTGAAGAATTTCAAGAACCACAAGTAGTGAATGAACCAGAATTGGATTCTGAGCCAGGACTACAACATGTTGTAGCTGGAGAACCTGCTCAAGAGACACAAGTCCTACGTAGATCTAGTAGACCAAGATTTGAGCCTGAGAGATATGGATTTCTCGTGTCTCAAATAGGAAATGTGTTGCTTATGGATCATGATGATGAACCAGCGACCTACCAAGAGGCTATGAATGGACCGGACTCCGATAAATGGCTTGAGGCTATGAAATTCGAAATGGACTCCATGTATACAAACCAAGTTTGGAACTTGGTGGAACCACCTGAAGGGGTACGACCCATAGGGTGCAAGTGGGTCTTCAAGAAGAAGACCGACATGGATGGGAATGTACAGACATTCAAAGGGCGACTGGTGGCTAAGGGTTTCAAGCAAATTCATGGTGTTGACTATGATGAGACCTTTTCCCCTGTTGTCATGGTAAAGTCCATTAGGATATTGCTTGCTATTGCTGCGTATTATGACTACGAGATCTGGCAGATGGATGTCAAAATGGCTTTCCTAAATGGAAACCTCCTTGAGGAAGTGTACATGACACAACCCGAGGGTTTTGTATCCCAAAATGGAGCCACTAAAATATGCAAGCTGAACAGGTCCATCTATGGATTAAAACAGGCCTCTAGAAGTTGGAATCTTCGTTTTGATGAGAAGATCAAAGAGTTTGGTTTTGTCAAGAACGAGGATGAACCGTGTGTTTACAAGCGAATCAGTGAGAGCATTGTTGTCTTCCTGATATTGTATGTAGATGACATACTGCTGATCGGGAATGACATACCTACCCTGAAAGTTGTTAAGAACAACCTAGGGAACTGCTTTTCTATGAAGGACTTGGGTGAAGCGACTTAAATACTGGGTATTAAGATCTATAGAGATAGATCGAAGAAGTTGCTGGGTTTGACCCAGAGTACGTACATTGAGAAGGTGTTGAAGCGGTTCAACATGCTTGAGTCCAAGAAAGGATTTTTGCCCATGTTTCATGGTGTGAATCTCTCTAAGGACCAGTGTCCAAAATCTTGTGAAGATAAGGACCGCATGAAGTTGATTCCATATGCTTCGACAATTGGGTCAATCATGTATGCAATGTAATGTACTCGACCCGATGTCTCTTTTGCTTTGAGCATGACTAGAAGGTATCAGTCTGATCCCGGTGAATGTCATTGGATAGCCGTAAAGAATATCCTGAAGTACTTGAGAAGGACTAAGGATGTATTCTTGGTGTATGGTGGAAAGGAAGAGCTCGTTGTAAGTGGTTACACGGATGCCAACTTCCAAACTGATAGGGATGATTCGAAGTCTCAGTCAGGGTTTGTGTTTTGCCTGAATGGAGGAGCTGTGAGCTGGAAGAGTTCCAAGCAAGAGACAGTTACTGATTCTACAACTGAGGCCGAGTATATCGCTGCGGCAAATGCAGCGAAGGAGGATGTGTGGATTAGGAAATTCATCGGCGAGCTAGATGTAGTTCCTAGCATTGTTGGTCCCGTAGTTCTCTACTGTGATAACAATGGTGCAATTGCACAATCTAAGGAACCTAGATCCCATCAGCGCTCCAAGCACATACATCGGCGGTTCCATCTTATTCGTGAGATTGTCGAACGAGGAGATGTGAACATTTGCAGAGTGCCGACTGAGGAGAATATTGCAGATCCACTGACAAAGCCTCTCGCACATAGAAAAAATGAGGGTCATACTAGATCAATGGGTATACGATACCTGAGTGATCAACTCTAGTGGGAGTCTTGTGGGTTGCATGTAAAATATTTATTCTGTTGGCTGTTCAATATTTATTCATATGATGAATTGTGTACCAATTATTTCCTTTTACAATTAATGGCAAGTTCTTTTATTACGATATACTGTTTCTATATGATAGAATAAAATTCGTGATAAATACCCTTAGAATGTTCGCTTCCATAGGACATCAAGTACGTGACTTGAATGTGAGAGCCTATGATTTCGAAGCTTCATTCTTAAAAGGTCCCTGGTCGGGGTATCATCGTAGAAGCTAAGGGTGATGATGATACATTAAGACTAGCATGTGTGTTGACTGATGACCGGTTCTCACAGGTCATGATATTGTGATATCAAGTCATCACGTGGGTACTTGTTAGTGAACAAGTTGTACTGGACAGACCCAACCTGAGACTACTTTGTGGATTGTTACTTAAAAGTGTCACAAGTAGGTCTCATTTGACAATGGTGTTGTGGTCCTTTGACCTGAAGTCACAACATTCATCGAGTGAGGAAGAGCGTGCTTTGATGTCATCTAAAGTCTTCCTTGAAGAAGGTTGATGATAAGGGTGGTCGTTGGGTACGTTACGAATCATTTGGGTGTTTGGGTGTGAGCAGATATGGGATTTGTCCTCCTATATAACAGGAGTTGCATCCATGGGCCCCTTGATGGAATTGGACTGAGAAATGCATGGCCATGCTTGGTTGAGTCAATATGTGATATTGAGCTCACCATTCTCTTGAAGTCCGTTCTAGATCAAGAAACTTGGATTGATCTATTATGAGGGTGATACGGTCCATGCCTCTAGTTCTATCCGGATGTAAGGGACAAAGGGACAAAGACAAAGCTGGAACATTGGTCATAAAGGCTTATGAGTTATGAACTCTTATTGCTTGGGGAGCAATGATGCATTGCTAGATGCCGCTCATTGTTTGTGAGGTTTTTGTTTGATACTTTCAAGATCAAGTGGGAGACTGTTGGAGTTACCATTGTGATCTAGAAGTGGTCAAACATGTAATGTCACTGCCAACGTGATATGAGCCTGTAGGGTGGCACATAAGAGCATGTGGAGAAGATGGAAGATTGACTGTGTTGGTAAAGGTTGCCAATCACCATATAGAATAGGGGAAGGTCCAGCAAATGTTGCTGTCTGAATTCATCGGGTTTACACGGATAGAATTCGTCGTAATTCGTCGGATATGATTCGTCTGATTCGTCGGATTGTTCCGTGGAATCCCGACGAATTGTTACAGAGGTCCTTAACTCGGCAAATGTTGCCGTCTGATATGATTCGTCGGAATTCGTCGGATTCGTCGTATTGTTCCGTGGAATCCCGACGAATTGTCCTTAACTCGGCAAATGTTGCCATCTGATGTGATTCGTCGGAATTCGTCGGATTATCCCGTGTAAACTCGACGAATGCTGATTCGTGAAATCCCGACGAATTGTTACAGAAAGAGTTCTTTTTCTGTATGGACTGCGGATAGCGATTCTTTTAGGTCTGTTTATACTTCGGCTATAAATAGAACCTAATATCAAGGGTTCAGTACGCTCTTCTTACGCCTCCTGAAAGAAGACCAGACGGAAGAGTTCCGCCTCACGAACCCTAGCCGACGGAAGTGTTCCGCCATTTCGCTCGCCTACGCAGACCTCCTTCCGGCGATCGTCGCCGTGATTATTCTTCCTGGAGTGAACCTAGCAGTTCGTGGAAGTGCAAGGTGCAGTCGTTCTTCTCCCGGCTCGTGTGGATCACTGTAGAGACGTAGACATCATTCTACGTGAGGACTCTCGCATAGCCGCTGACAGGATTCTTCTTCTTGGAGCACCTAGGTTGGATTTGATCCAATCCCGCAAAGGTAATTTCATACCTAGCAATTTTATTAACTTCTTGAATCAATGTTCATGGCCCGATCCGAATCTTTTTGGGTTGTTTCTGTTCATTTCCGCTGCGCCTACATGTGATGTATGGTTCTAGAAAAATCCCAACAGACACGTGTCGCCACGTGTCGCCATATGGTGGTCATGAAACTATGGAGGTGCCAAATGGCAGCCATGCACATCTCCACATGGCATCATGCATGTCGCCACATGGCGGTCATGCACGAAGCCACGTGTCGCTACGTGGCGGCCATATACGTCGCCAAGTGGCGGCCATGCACGTCGCCACGTGTAAAAAAATGAATATACATACTCTGGGGTTTTTTGACGTTCTGATTCCAAATTCGGCGTCGGTTTTCTCAGATTCTTTACAATTCGTGTTGAATTCCTCAGTTTCTCAAAATTTGTGTCGGTTGCGCCGAAAAATCGTGTTTTTCCTAAGAATCTCCGATTTTAGCAAATAATATGTCGATTCTAAGGTTTTTCGACCTTCTGAACCTAACTGTGGACTCTATTGTTTGAAAATCAGCTTAGTTGGATAATTTAGTGCTCGAACATTTTTATTAATTACTCTAATTCGGATTAGATAAACACGGGATATTACACTATCCGTCACATCCAATGGTTCGAGGATGTTCCCTCCATCCGAACCATGTCGGATGCCTTCAAGTGTAGGCTCTTCGCCATCACTTTCAGGGGAAAGGCCAGGGACTGGTTCCATCAGTTGACAGCAGGTTCGATCTACTGCTTCGAGGATTTGTGTCGGGGGTTGACGATGCGATTCGCCACGGCCCGGAAGATGAAGAAGGAGGCGACGACCCTTTTCTATCTGGTACAAGAACCAAAGGAGACGTTGGGGCACTATGTCGATCGCTTTCAGGAGGAGGTGTTGGACATCCAGGAGGTGGATGGTTCGACCTTGCAGCTTTCTATGACATTCGGCCTAAGTGAAGGCCTCTTCAAGTTGGAGCTCAGCACGAACCCTCCCTATTCTTATGACAATCTCATTGAGAGAGCCAACAAGTTTGTTCATGGGGAGGCTTCTAACAAAGGCTTCTTGGCCAAGCTCACCAAGCTGACCAAAGAGGAGGAGGCAGAAGCGGAGGAGACCCCTGAGAGAAGGAAGAGAGAAGAACCCCAAAGGGCGGAAAAGAGGATGCCAGATGAGAGAAGAAGGGAGGAGGGGAGGAAGGAGGAGCCCAGGAAGGAAGAGCCGCAAAGAAACGATGAGAGGAGACTCATCGTGGCCCCGGAGCGTCAGGAGGAAGAAAGGCGCTACCAGGTTCCCATCAATCGGCCACCTTGGCAGCCGGCTGGACGATTTCAGCATCAGGATCATAGGAGAAGATCCCCGCATAGAAGAAATTTCAACCAGCCAGCTCGATGTCAGGAGAGAGGAAGGGATGAAGAAATGGCGGTTGCCAGGCTTGGCCATCGCCAAGGTCGGAAGAATCAGAAAAGGAGGCCACAGGCGGAGGAGGCCCCCCTCTATTATGATCTGCATCAGGTAGAGGGGCACGGGACGATGGCTTTGTCACAACCCGTATTTTCTCCGAATTTAGGAATATCAGAGTAAGAGAAAATACGCGTTATGATGCCACGTCATGCAGGAGAAAACTGCAGACGCTCAAGCGGGAACCTATTACTTAATTAATCAAAACATGTTTACATGATAGGTCATCATTTGAAATCATTTATTAGGGTTTGGGGTAAGAACTGTGTCTCTCAGTTCGTGGATCAACTAGTCCACCGAGAAAATATATATAATTGCAGCGGAAAGTACTTGATTTAGTTCACTTAAGGTCCTAAATGCACGTGATGACAGAACATAAAGTAAATGATATGCACATATCTAGGCGTATTATAAGTATAGAAAGTATCTTTATGCGACTTTAAAGATAAGGATTTCTGTTAAAAGGAATGCAATGAGGATGAAAGAAATGCCATTTTATAACTATAATGCACCTAGACATAAATCATTCCCAGAGAGCAAGATACACAAGATCTAAAAGTAGTGGCATTTAACTGGCAAGTAAGCTATAAAGTATCAAAAGGCACAGCGGGCGTCAACAACCTGACACTAACCCGTTGGCTCCAAACTAACATGTCTGAACACAAGAAGAAAACTAACAACAACTACCTCGCAGCAACGGGGTAAGACAACAACTAAAACTCCCGAAGACTCTGGGCTACACCACTAGCAGCTAAGGCTCTGAACCTGAGGCATTCAATGAAACAAAGAATGCCTCAGCAAGGAATTTACAACTGGCAGAGAAGCAAGAAGTAAAGTAAATAAGGCATAAGGGGTACCATCCCATGCCCAACACTTACAGGAAAGGAAGCTCCAAGCACAGAACTAAACAATGTACCAAGTGCACCAAATACCAAATAGAGATACCAGTGAAGTTCATTTATCTTGTTAAATTTAATCAAAGAGACTGATCAGCTCAAATTAAGCGGGGGCGGTCCTTTATCCTCTGCCACCCAAAGCCAAAAACGGGTGGGTGTTTCACTATCCCCAAACACCCAAACACGACCCACAGGACCACGGGCCAAGCCTGTGGTTCACCTCTAAAATGGCCACCATGCAAGGCTACAACAAATCCCCCACTATCCCCCAAACACGACCACCGTGCAAGTCTAAAGACAACGATTCTTATTAATTAATTTCTTTAGTTAGGCACGGGACGAAGCCCGAGGAAAAATATCACCAGGATACCCTAAGGATAGGGTTACAAATGAAGTAAACACTGCATAAGAAGATTCATAAGAGAACCTATAAGTTATTTTAACCACAACGGGTACGAGATATCAAAGGAAGACGTGAAGTAATCAGAGGCATAACTCAAGTACTAAGAAGCAAAAGGGCATTTCTCGAGGAATCAAAAGCTAAGACCCTAAAGTTCTCGAGAAATCAAGGACTAAGAACAAATGGTTCTCGAGAAATCAAGAGCTAAGATCAAACATTTCTCGAGAAGTCGAGGGCTAAGGTCAAAGGGTTCTCGAGAGATCAAAGGCAGAGGATAGGTTTCTCGAGAAATCCCCAAGGCAGGATAAAATGACTTTTCGAGAAATCCCAGACAGGAGAGGCAATCTCTCGAGAAATCCCCAAGGCAAGATATAATGACTTTTTGAGAAGTCCAAGATAGGAGAAGTAATCTCTCGAGAAATCCCCAAGGCAGGATTAACAGTTTCTCGAGAAATCAAGGTCTTCTTCATTAAAAACAGGGAGAAGGTCTAGGCAGCATGCAAATTTTTCCTAGGGAAAAATTCTAGACACCTTAGGGTGAGATCAAGGAGATACAAAAGTTAAATTAACCAAGAAACACCACAAGGTCAAGTGTTAAGCAATGCAATACGAACTCAAGCAAGAAACAACAGTTCAACAACGAAAGAGAAGGAGAAATTTGCCACTTGCCTTAAACCTTGCAAACTCGAAGACCTCCGCTCCAAAAGCTATGGATCGGTCAAGAACTCACCCGAGCATGAAATCTTGAAACTTTTCGGATCGAAAAGAGGAATTAGGTCACTACCATAACTCCAAAAATTCCATGAAACGGGAAAAGCTTACCACTAGAACGAAGATCCCACTGAGAGCTTTCCAAATCTACTCTCCAAACGCGATTCCGACTACAACAACCCTAGGAATCGCCGACCGGAAGCTCCACAACACGCCGCTCTCGCTCTCTCGCCCGATAGAACTCTTGATCGGCCGAAAGGGGAAAGAGATGAAAAAAAGATAAAACCTAAGCTTATTATATATATATATGTATTCATAATAATAACCAGGAATTCGCCGAATGAACCTCTCGCCGAAAACAAGGCAGTTCTTCGAATTCATCGAACGCAGAGTTCTTCGAATTTGTCGGACGCCGAGTTCCCCCAGTTCGTCGAACGCAGAGTTCCCCCAGTTCGTCGAAAGCAGAGTTCCCCCAGTTCGTCGAACGAAGAGTTCCCCTAGTTCGTCGAATGCCGAGTTCCCCCAGTTCGTCGAATGCAGAGTTCTCCCAGTTTGTCGAACTCAGAGTTCTCCCAGTTCGTCGAACGCAGAGTTCTCCGAGTTCGTCGAACGCAGAGTTCTCCCAGTTCGTCGAATGCAGAGTTCTCCCAGTTTGTCGAACGCAGAGTTCTCCCAGTTCGTCGAACGCAGAGTTCTCCCAGTTCGTCGAACGCAGAGTTCTCCCAGTTCGTCGAACGCAGAGTTCTCCCAGTTCGTCGAACGCAGAGTTCTCCCAGTTCGTCGAACGCAGAGTTCTCCCAGTTCGTCGAACGCAGAGTTCTCCCAGTTCGTCGAAGGCAGAGTTCTCCCAGTTTGTCGAACGCAGAGTTCTCCCAGTTTGTCGAACGTAGAGTTCTCCCAGTTCGTCGAACGCAGAGTTCTCCCTGTTCATTGAACGCAGATTTCTCCCAATTCGTCGAACGCAACTTCTTCGAATTTTCATGAAAAATAATAAATGTAATAATTAGAAAATAATTCTCTCATTCTATTTAAACTACGACGATGACTAAATCACCTCGGACTTCTACGAAACTTGCACCAAAATTGAAATTTGGCGCTACGAATCCAACGGCGAAGTCAGAATTCAATTACAACGAGCCAAACTTGAGATTGAAATTCCCGAAGCTAAAATCTCGATAACTACTCAAAATCTTCTCTATAGCTCGAAACGACGTGAAATCTCGCACGCTTGATCTAAATTGCATACTTTAACTAGGCTAAGGCCCAAAACTAAACCTGACGAGCTGACGTAACGCCCTTACGCCACAACGGCCACGTAAATAATTAACGAAAACCAGGGGCGTTACAGGCTTACCCGGATTTTTGGGAAGCTAGGAGGAGGTTGACAGCAGGAGAAGCAGGAGGAGAGCAGTGGAGGATAGAAGCCCCTGTCGAGCCGCCGGCAGTGCAGGCCGTCGCTCGAAGGAGGAACAAAGATCGGATCGACCATGGAGGTCGAGGGGACATCAACCAAGGAGGCAGATGAGGAGGAGTAGGGGTGATCCACGTGGGAGCAGGGCTAGGAGCTTCCCGTAAGGGGAGCCTCCATCAGATTTACTAAAGGAGCGTCGCCTCGACCTCGCAAGCACCGCCCCCGTTGGAGTAAATCACCTTTTTGGAGGAAGACATGTTGGGGAATGAGAATCACTTTTATGATGCCCTCGTGATCCAGGCAGCAGTAGAGGACTTCACCGTTGATCGAATTTTGATCGATAACTGTAGCTCCGTGAATGTCATTTTCAAAGAGACGTTCGACGGGCTGGGCGTCGGAGCGGAAAGAGTTTGGGCATCGGATGGTCCCCTATTTGGCTTCTCAGGAGAGAAAATAGTGGTTGAGGGGGGAGCAGATCTCCTTGTAACACTCAATGGCACCTCCATCAAGTGCCGATTCATCATCGTCGACGCCCCGAGCTGCTACAAGGCAATCTTTGGGAGGCCGGTTCTCAATTCCTTCAAGGCCGTCCCATCCTCCTACCATCAGTGCCTCAAATACTGCCAGGGATATGTCCAGATGAGGATCAGGAGCGATCCAAGAGCCGCCTATGAGTGCTACCTCAGTGCGGTCAGCACCATCAGTTGGATAGCTGATGCAAAGGAGTTTGAGAGAGTGCTGGAAAGCCCGACCAGGTTGGAAGTGGCCAAGGAGGTGGAAGAAATCGAGGCACTCTCTGAAGCAGGAGTATCTGGGTTGCTGAAGATAGAAGGTCGCTGAAGACCGAAGAAAAGATCAAGATCTTGGCGTGTCTGTAAGAGAACGTCGACATCTTCCCCTGGAGTGCTACTGAGATGCCCAGGATTGACCCAGAGGTTACCTGTCATCGCCTCAATCTAGACCTCACGGTCAAACCTGTCCGTTAGAAGAAGAGATCAAGCGCCACTATATTGGCCGTGTCTATCAGGGAGGAGGTGAAGAAGCTGCTCGAATCCGGCTTTGTGTCAGAGATCCAATATCCAGGATGGGTCTCAAATGTTGTAATGGTCAAGAAAGCTGGGGGCAGCTGGAGAATGTGTGTCGACTTTTCTTTTGTTGAATAAAAGCTGCCCGAAGGATTATTATCCCTTACCTCGAATCGAAACGCTGGTTGATTCAGCCATCAGTTTTTCTATAATGAGTTTCCTTGATGCATTTTCAGGATATCACCAGATCCGGATGCATCCCCCGATTACCGCGATGTCTCCTTCATCACTGGCGATGTTTGCTACAACTACAAGATGATGCCCTTCGGGTTAAAGAATGCAGGAGTCACCTACCAGCAGATGATGGATCATATTTTCAAGGAGCAAAATGGGAGGAATCTGGAAGTGTATGTGGATGACCTCTTGATCAAAAGCAATCGCATCTAGGAGCATGTAGCTGATCTGGTGGAGACCTTCGCAACGTTGAGGAGATTCAAGATGAGGCTCAATCCGACAAAGTGTGTGTTTGGAGATGGAAGGGGGAAGTTCCTAGGGAATCTCCTCACCCCAGAGGGAGTAGATCCTAACCCCGACAAGGTGAAGGCATTCCTGGAGATGACCTTTCCAAAGACCATGAAAGAATTCCAAAGATTGACCGGAAGGCTAGTAGGTCTTAGCCGCTTCCTGTCAAAGGCAGGGGAGAAGTGTTCTCCATTCTTCAAAACGCTCCAAAAAAACAAAGATTTCGTGTGGTCCGAAGAATGCGAGAAGGCGTTCGGGAAGCTGAAGGAGCAGTTTACCCAGACACCTCTCCTTTGTTGGATCGGTCGGCACCCTTAGAGGGGGGGGGGGGTGAATAAGGGTTTTTAAAAACTTAAGATTATATTTAGAAAACTTTGAAATATTGCAAGATTAATACAATGAGAAATCAAGTAAAACAATGATGAATAGACATGCTTTATTAATATCCAATAATGTTTTACAAAACTTAATTCCTGTGACGCTAGAAATCAGAGGCGACTAATAAAAATCCTTTTTGTTTTCTATACCGACTCGTATCCCCACGAACCGGTTGGCTTTAGCCGATCTCTCCCCAGATACGACCTCAAGCCGCTCTAGCCAATCTATCCCCAGAAAGGCCTCGAGCACCCTCTAGACCTAGCCTAGATCTAGTCGCCAACACGAGGCGATTTTCAGCCCTAAGTCCTACCCCAGACCTAGTCGCCAACACGAGGCGATTTCACTACCGTTTACAGAAAAGATATGAAATGAAAAGACAATAATATAAAAACTCCCTCTATGTGGATCTCTTGGAGAAGTGGACGAAGGCCCGCAGAATATGATCGTAGTCGATGCGGCCTTTCGTCACGATGATGACGCGTGTTGAAATCTTCTCCACGGATCTCCTTAAGGCTTTATGGAATTGTGGGAGTATCGCTCTGAATCTTTCTCTCTTTGCTGTGACACGAAGCTCTGGAGTTTGGGATTGGTGGAGGATTAGGAATTCGGAGCCAAAGCATTCAATTTATAGCCTTCACACTACTGCTAGCGCTAGCCCCGATTAAGTAACAATTTGCGCGGCAGGATCTCCCATCCGCGACAACATATTGTTCCATGGCTCTTGTGCGCCATGCTACCGCCAGCGCTAATAGCTACCGCCGGCGCTATCCCTGATTAAGAAACTTCTTGCGCGGTAGGATCTTCAATCCGCGGCAATGAGGCTTTCATTCCTTCTGTGATCACCGATACCGCCGGCGTTATCCGCTACCGCCAGGCGTTAGTGCCTTCCAGAACATCTCCCAGAAATGCGCTCTTCATCGCTAGCGCCCGACGCTAGTTGCTACCGCCGGCGCTAGTGGTCCTCTTCGAATTTTGGCCTCAATTTTGGGGGCAGTCATCATGTGTACTCCTTAAGTCATGTGGACCTAGTAAACCTGCACACTTGAACACACAAGATCAAATACATAGGATTTGTTATTCTCAAATCTAGGAGATGCGAAAGACCATGTTCCAACAAACTCCCCCTTTTGATAATAACAAATCCATTAATGATAAATCAAAGCATTAATAGATAAGTATGATGAACTATACTTGAGTGTGCGTGAGAGTGATGACTTAGGATATTTATTGATTTTAGCATTTAGAATTGCTCCCCCTAAATATATGCTCCCCTAATATGTAAGCTATCAACTGAATTTGTCATGTTGGATTTATGATAGCGGGTTACATTTATCATTGTTAGTTCTCCCCCTTTTGCATTTTATCATGTTAGTTCTCCCCCTTTGTAATTAGCAAAAGTGGGTAGGGAAACAAAACACTAAAAATGTGTAAATAAAAGAGAAGGCATGATCGAGCTTTTTAAAGTAAATGATAAGGAGTTTTAGACTTGTCTTTCATTGAAAATGATTAGAGTTATGACTTATTTTATCCCTTTTGTTTGTAGTTGTCCCCCTTTTATAAATCAGAGTTTAGCAAAAAATAATAATTTCCCCTTTAAATAAGAGTTTTAAGCCAACAAAAATGATTTCCAAGTAACCAATCTACGCAGACAATATGTCAACACCCTAGCCCCGTACTAAGTGACGGATGGGCATGAGGAGCTGCAAACATGCCGTAGGTTGGGGTGTTAATCCCATTTGCAAACACTAGACAAAAACTTAACCTAGCACTCTTTCCCCCCAGTGCCTCGCAAGGCCCCACTGGAACCCTCCCCAGTTAAGGACAAGACATGACTAGAGATAAGGTTATCTAATGTCTACAACCCTACGCCCCCGCTATGGTGAGAAATGAAGTCATGGATAATAATTATTGGAAACATTAAGCATTTAAATCTGATGGGAAATATCATAGCATATGGGTTTATATTTTTATTTGAATTTTTGAAATAAAACTCACATAGCTATATTGAAATTCATGAATGAATCAGAGTTTGAGTATTGCGGAAGATTTCGAAAAAGAAACATCATAATACTAAATAAGAGTTTAAGTTAAAAAAGAGATGTTTTATAAGCAATATTTCACTTGTTGGAGGAGTGTTTAGAATAGAAATAGATCAGAGTTATAAGCAAAAAAAAATTCAACCAATATAAAGTTTACCAAGCAAGTCTATCACTTGTTGCAAGAAAAGGAATTTGAAGATTCAAGTGATGATGCACACAAAATGAATGATTTTAAATAAGCATGAAAGTGCAAGGTAAAACAATTATATGGTTATGATGGGGAAGACTTATAGAAGTACAAAAAAACATCTTATGGTAATCAGTGATGGTTCATAAAAAGATATATGAGTTCAATTTCAAAAAGAAGATGTTTTTGTAAATCATTTTGCATTTAAAATTTTTGTCTTGACAATACAGAAACCAAGCATGAAATATTCTTATCAAAAAGAGATTACTACAATGTTACTTTAATTCACAATTTCAAAACATACCAAACATTGTAGAAAGCATGCTAGGTTATCTAGTGCATTTCATAAATAAAGAGTAGTATAGAATTAGCATTAGGATCCAATACTCATGAGAAGAAGTGTTATGGAAGATAATGATGTGCACAAAAGTGTATTTTGAATAGAGTAAACAAATGTGTTAATCAAAAATACAAGTAATATGTAACGTAAAGAGCACAATAAAACACAAATAATTTTACTTCCACTCACTTCAATGTACAAAGAAAAATGTACAACTACCAAGGCGCTCTGCACACACAATGCTCATCAAGACTTATCAGGGTGCAAAGTAGTGCTTGGGGGATCACATAGTTTTATTCTTCAAGATTGATTTTTATTGTGATCCGGTGTATTTAAGAATAAGTGGTTTTTATTTTGAAAGAAAGTTATGGTTTGCACAAGATACTTTATTATTCTTTCCAAGGTGCTCAACCTCACAACGCTTATTAAGACTTATCAGGAGGTTCAAGTAGTGCTTGGTGGAGTTATCTTTGTCACTTTATTTTATGATTTTGTTTTGTACAAAGTTCTCCGAATACACTTGTTTTGCAAACCAATATAATTTATGAGAAAAAATATAACCACTTTTCTTAAATTTTAAGAGTGCAAAAGAAGGAGTGTAGGTAAGATACTTGTGCGATTTTAATTTATTTGTACTAATACAAAACATACACAAGCATTCTTAAATTAAACCATATGTAGACAATGCCAAAAAGTGAGTGAATATCTATCATTATCAAACATAAAACATTTCTTATACTTAGAGGCATGCTACGCTTGATCCTACACAACCTTTTCAATACAATTGATGCACGTATTAATAGATATATCAAAGCATGAAGAAAGCAATGTTCAAAGTAGTTTGAAAAGATAAATTGCAACATTATAGAAGTTCTAAATAATAGATTAAATCATGCTTGATTTTCAATGAAGTCCATACAATATTTTTGATATTTTTGAGGAACAATTTTTATTTAAAGCTTGAACTCATAAAAATTGATCTTGGACTTCCCGAGGACTACCTTGTGAAAGGTTCGCCCGGTACTAGGTGATATGATGGGATGATAGCCTAAATCACCCTTTTGCAAGATACAAGGAAAAGTTAAGTTCAGAAGAATAATTTTGATATTTGTTGTTGTTTTGTTTATATTTTTGTAGTTGATTTTTACAAATAAAAGCATATTTTTGTAATTTTTGCTTTAGTAATTTTTATATTTGATTTTTCAAAAGATAAAGAAACACAGAAGTTCAAAACTAAGTAGAAAATATAGATTTATATATTTTAAGGGATTTTTAGAAATTTAAAAAATACAGAAAAGTGGACCTCGACGCTAGCGCCGGCGCTAGCGCTAGCGCGGGAAACAGTAAGTGGTTTTTTAGGGTTTTGAAAATTTTGATGCTTGAACTTGATTAGGTGTCCCATTAGTAGTTTCTTGCTGAATTTGCAGAATTTTTGGAAAAGTTTTGGATGGTCCAAATTGCATGAAACGTTAGCGATTTCTTATATGACTTGACAAACTAATCATTGCACGAGATATATTTACTTATGTTTTCATTTTGACTTTTCTAAAGACTTGTGCTTATAACTAAAAAAAATAGGAAATGAAAACCCAAGATATCATGTTTGAACAAATCAAATATGCATGGTTTCGGTGAACAAGGAGTAATGTTCACGCAAATAGTAACATGGATATGCCCTGTCATATAAAACCTAACATAGATATAAATATTCTTTAGGTGACAATGTTAGTATGATAAATTTGAGATTAATGTTAGGCCAAAGTTTGATTGTGTTTCAACTTAGAGACCTAGAATGGAGTGACAATTCTATTTGATTTGATATCAAAATGATTCAAAGGTCTAAACTAGAAATATATATCACAACATAACACCAACCATGGTAAATAATTATAATGTCAATTGTTATCATATAATTTGTGATAGTTGTTTATAGATGATTCTTGATATGAATTATGATTTTAGAGATGTTTAGCAAAGGATATCACTAGATCATAGTGGTGTTTGTGAATTCAATATTCATTATGAAGATAACTTCTTTCAATACATTTTAGTGATTTTCCTTTAATTAAGAATTTTGAATATATATGTGATTTTTGATAGGTGAACAATAGTAATGATTTAGATCATGTTTGATATCAAGGAGAGAACACAATATATTTTTTGTTGTGAACAATGACACCCATATTGAAAGTTGAGCTTTTATTTAAATCTTGAATTTTCTTTTAGATCAAGTTATATCACTAAACCACTTGTTGGTGAAGGCTAAGAATCTTAATAGCCTAATAACCGGATTTAATTTGAAATATATTATAGCAAATATAGAGTTTGGTTCATATGGATAATATGAGATATTTAGAAGTATTGAATAAAAGATAGGTCATCAAAATATGATTTTGAATTTGGATCAAAAGTGATTTATAAACTCATTAAGCTTTATGAGATAAAATCATATTTCCAATACTATATAAGATGACCATGGCATGATAGTTTAAAAAAGAACACAAAAAGAAAAAGATAGAAAAGACATTAAAGCACATCATGAAGTAGAAATTTGTGTATTTCATTATAATTAATTTCTACTTCATGCAAATGATGGGATACTAATGAATAAGAGATTTAGGTATCCAAAGAGGACCAGGAGTGACGGTTCCTTTGGGTACCCAAATACATCGTGTTTTCTTTTGGAGAGATATGTTTGAATGGGCCCTTTCGTTTGACATTAATGTGTCATTCTTAAGTATAGGTTTCCATTCGTACCATGAACAAATGTAATTTTTGTTTTTCAAATTTCCATAATCATTACTCTTGAATTTATTATATAATGGAAATTTGTTTTCATTTGAATTTAAGTTGGGAAAAGAATCTGATGAATGGATCCTTGCATTTAAGTTTTCATTTTTTCTTTTTGGTCTCCATTCAAGACTTGGTTTAATATTGTTCTTATTTATTAAATTTTCTTGATGATTTTCTTTCCTTTGAAGATTATAATTGAAATTATCATTTATAGGAAATTTGTGTAATTTCAATTTTAAGTTGGGAGAACCATGATTTTGTAAATAATGATGATTTGGTTTTTGATATGAAAAAACATTTTGTTTATTATTCCCATTATTAGGTTTAGTTAAGATATTTGTATTCAACTTGCTTTTAGATATTGCTTGATATTCTAAATTTGTATGTTTTGAATTTGTATTTATAATTTTCATAAGCAAGTTGATTTTTGATTTTAATTCATCATTCTTTATCTTTAGATTATGCCTAGCTTTATTATAAGCTGTTGTGCTATTTTTAAGAGTTGAGACAAATGAGTCAATATGATTTTGATACTCATTTCTAAACTCATCAAATGTTTCATCCATCTCTTTAAATCTTTGCACTTAGCACAATCATTTTTCAAGGAAGTATTTTCTAAACATAATTTTTCATTTTGTTCTTTTACTAAAATAAAATCCTTTTCAAGTTTCATGAGTTTTTTTCCTTAATATTATAATAATCAAAATAAGGTTTTGTGTTTTCAAGTAAAGGACAAGATGGTGAAACCACATCACAATTTGATTCTAAATTAATATTAGCTTTTAATCTCTTATTTTCTAATTGTAAATTTTTAATAGTGATTTTCAATTTCTTGATCTTACGTTTAGCAGTTTTTAGTATATTGAAACTAGAAATGGAAGTTATCACACAAGAAGAAGATTTAGTTTTCCTTACAACGCTATTGGAGGAGGCAGATTGTGAACTTGACATTTCTTCGTCATCTTTTAGTTCTTACTCCATTATAGATGGATCTATATCTTCTCTTTCTCTTGGTGTATGGTTCTCCTTTTCTATTTCAATATTCTCCATGGCTTCGCTCCGAAAGAGATCTTCTTGAATGATAATGGATGCTTGTACGTTCTTTCCTCCTGTGTTTGTTCCATACCTGCGAGAAGAAGATCATACATTTCTTCAAGAAAGCGCCATATTTTGTATGCACTAGAAAAATAATATATGAATTTGAAAATTTCATTAGATAGTGCACAAAATAAATAGTGTTTGGCTTTGGCATTTAGCTGACGTTCTTTTTTATTCGATTCATCCGCACGTCTTATAATTGCTAAGTTCCATACTTCGATGTCTAAAGTTTTAATAAATTTTTCCATTAAAATTTTCCATCCTTTATAATTTGTTCCTTCAAACAAGGGTGGTTTATATGATATTTCATCTTCACAGAAATTTGCCCCACTAGTTGAAGCGAGATCATGAGACGCCATTATTCCCGGTTGTTAAGCCGATTGGAATAAAACCTGGCTCTGATACAACTTGTTGGATTGGTCGGCGCCCTTAGATGGGGGGGGGGGGGTGAATAAGGGTTTTTAAAAACTTAAGATTATATTTAGAGAACTTTGAAATATTGCAAGATTAATACAATGAGAAATCAAGTAAACAATGATGAATAGACATGCTTTATTAATATCCAAAAATGTTTTACAAAACTTGATTCCTGTGACGCTAGAAATCGGAGGCGACTAATAAAAATCCTTTTTGTTTTCTATACCGACTCGTATCCCCACGAACCGGTTGGCTTTAGCCAATCTCTCCCCAGATACGGCCTCAAGCCGCTCTAGCCAATCTATCCCTAGAAAGGCCTCGAGCACCCCCTAGACCTAGCCTAGATCTAGTCGCCAACACGAGGCGATTTTCAACCCTAAGTCCTACCCCAGACCTAGTCGCCAACACGAGGCGATTTCACTACCGTTTACAGAAAAGATATGAAATGAAAAGACAATAATATAAAAACTCCCTCTATGTGGATCTCTTGGAGAAGTGGACGAAGGCCCACAGAGTATGATCGTAGTCGATGCGGCCTTTCGTCACGATGATGACGCGTGTTGAAATCTTCTCCACGGATCTCCTTAAGGCTTTATGGAATTGTGGGAGTATCTATCTGAATCTTCCTCTCTCTGCTGTGACACGAAGCTCTAGAGTTTGGGATTGGAGGAGGATTAGGAATTCAGAGCCAAAGCATCCAATTTATAGCCTTCATGCTACCGCCGGCGCGAGCGCTACCGCCGGCGCGAGCGCTACCACCGGCGCTAGCCCGGATTAAGTAACAATTTGCGCGGTAGGATCTCCCATCCGCGGCAACATATTGTTCCATGCCTCTTGTGCGCCATGCTACCGCCAGCGCTAGTAGCTACCGCCGGCGCTATCCCTGATTAAGAAACTTCTTGCGCGGCAGGATCTTCAATCCGCGGCAACGAGGCTTTCATTCCTTCTGTGTTCACCGATACCGCCGGCGTTATCCGCTACCGCCAGGCGTTAGCGCCTTCCATAACAGCTCCCGGAAATGCACTCTTCATCGCTAGCACCCTGCGCTAGTTGCTACCGCCGGTGTTAGTGGTCCTCTTCGAATTTTGGCCTCAATTTTGGGGGCAGTCATCATATGTACTCCTTGAGTCATGTGGACCTAGTAAACCTGCACACTTGAACACACAAGATCAAATACATAGGATTTGTTATTCTCAAACCTAGGAGATGCGGAAGACCTTGTTCCAACATCCTTCAGATCCCAAAGGAAGGCGAAGACCTATGTTGGAGCATGCGTTTCACACTCCTCCAGTTTGATAATAACAAAGTCCCATTTGTATTTGATTCTATTTTATTAATGGTGTGCAGGTAACAGGTATGAGATGTTCACATTTCTGCTGGAGCTAAATTTGAATGTAGGAAAATTTCACTGTCAAAAAATTCCGACATCTGATGTCGCCCAGGCGACAACAGAGAAGTTACAACTACTTCCCTCCACGGAAGCACGACGAAAGGCAGTTTTGATCTGTCGGAAATCCGACAGCGATGTCGCCCAGGCGACAGCTCGGAGGTTACAACAACTGCCCACGACATCACCACGACCGGCAGTTTTGCGCTGTCGGAAATCCGACATCGATGTCGCCCATGCGACAGCTCGGCAGTTACAGCAACTGCCCGCACGACGGCACTCCAGCGGCAGTTTAGCGCTGTCGGAAAATTCCGACAGTCGATGTCGCCCAGGCGACAGCGATTTTCTATAAATTGACTCCTTGTGTTCGTGCATTCCAAGTATTGAGAATTCCAAGTCCCTTCCTGAGTGCATACGAACCAGAGAGCTCCAGAACCTCTTCAACTCCCATTTGTGCAAAGAAGGATTGAAGATTGAAGATGAGATCGGGCGCGCTTCTACATCAATGATCATCTCGAGGCTTCAACCATCCATTCAGAGATCTGAATTTCTAGGGAGTTGTTCTTTTCATATTGTATTTCCATTTACACACATTTTATTTTGTATTGGTTGAGAAATCGTCGTCTTGCGTGCGACGTCTAAGTCCTTGCGCGGCTTAGGGGAAAATCGCTTCCTTGTGCGGAGCGTCCAAGTCCTTGCGTGGCTTGGTGGAAAATTGTGGCCTTGTGTGCTACGTCTAGATCTTGGGAAGATGTAGAGGATAGGCTTAGGCTTGGTCTTGGGAGAGACAAGTGATAGCCTTCCGATCCTTGGGAGAAGGATTGGTAAACCAAAATTGTTGAATTTTTATTAACATAATTGTGCTTTGATCTTAAGCATTATTAAGATCATTTTTATTGTATGCAAATTTCATGATTAATATAATTATGTCTTTTTCTTTAATTACATATTTGGTGGCATAATCTTTATCTTACAAATTTGTGTTTGGTTTAATACGAAAATTGCATTGGTTTGAAAGTGTTTATAAGTAATTTTTTAGTAAAGTAAAATTTGTCTAAAAAATTATTAAGTAAAAATTATATTTTAAACACACCTTTATTCACCCCCCCCTCTAAGGGCGTCACACGATCCAACAAGTGGTATCAGAGCAAGGTTACTCCAAAACGGTTTTACCACCGGGAGTAATGGCGCACAACGATCATGCGTTCGTTGAGGGGCAAGGCATAAGTAGACCACCTTTATTCACGGGCACAGACTATAATTATTGGAAAACACGTATGCGTTGTTTTCTAATTGCGCTAGATATAGAAGTCTGGAATATGGTAGAATCTAGTTACACTTCTCCAACAGTTGTTGTAGGAGATGTAACTATGGATAAGCCCAAAGACAAGTGGGATGACAATGATAAATTAAGATGTAAGAACAATGCAAAAGCCATGAATGCTTTATTTTGCGCACTAGATTGCACTGAATTTAATAGAGTTTGTGCTTGTAATTTTGCATTTGAAATTTGCAATCTGTTAGAAATCACTCATGAAGGTACTTCGCAGGTAAAAGATTCAAAGCTATTTCAACTGGAGTCTGAATTTGAAAGGTTCAAAATGGAGGTAGATGAAGAGATTGATACGATGTACACACGATTCACAAAAATCATGAACGACTCAAAGGTGCTAGGAAAGGTGTTCTCAAATGGAGATTTAGTAAGGAAACTCTTAAGATCACTTCCCCCGAAGTTCAATCCTAAAGTGACTGCAATTTCTGAGTCACATGATCTTAAGACCTTACAATTGGAGAGCCTCATTGGGAACTTGAAAACTCATGAAGTTGAAGTGAAAATTCAACAACAAGAGTATATGGAGCCAAGGAAGAAGGGATTGGCTCTAAGATCTAATAAGGAAGAAACTAGTGATTCTGAGGAGGATGAAGAAGATGAGGAAAGTTTATTTGTTAAAAAATTTAGAAAATTTATGAAAAATCCGGAGAGGAGGAATACTTTTAAGAAGTATTTTAAGAAGGAGACTTTTAGGAAGAAAAAAGGAAAGGAAGGCGATGAGGAGGAAGAGAGACCGCCACCGGAGTGCTATCACTGCAAGAAGATAGGACACATCCGAAGCAAGTGTCCAAAGTACTAGAAAGAACTTAAAGAAAAGAAGCACAAAGGGTCGAAGAAGGTGTTAAAGGCGGAAACATGGGATGATACTACTTCTGAGGATGCAAGCAATTTAGACTCAAGTAAAGAAGAGGAGGCCAACATGTGCTTAATGGGAAAGAGCATCATATCTGATGATGAATGCAGTGTCCAAAGCGACACTGAGGTAACTCCTCCAACCTATGATGAATTATTTTCTGAATTTTTAAAGACTTGCAAATTTTTTGAAAAAAGTTTAAAAGATAATGATCTTCTTAAATCTGAAAATGAAATTTTACTTAAAGAAAACAAAAAATTGTTAAATGAAATTAAGACCATTGGAAAAAGAGATATTTCTTGCCAAGAGTGTGATCACTTTTTGGGAAGAATTAAAGAACTTGAAGAATCTCTTTCCAAATCTCATTCTACAATAAAAGTTCTTACTAAAAAGAATGAGATTTTAGAGAGAGATCTGAAATCTTCAATTTCCAAAGTCCATGAGGGAAAGAAATCTTTTGAACGTAGATGCGTAAATCTAGTATCCGAGAATACAGAAATGAGAAACCAGATTCATGACTTAACACTAGCCATGCAAAAATTTGGAATGGGCCGAAGATCACTGGATATGATCTTAGGATACCAACGCCATGGATCTGGAAGGTTTGGGCTCGGATACACGTCTGGAAGCTGTCGCCCGGCGACAACCACTGTCGTCGGCGACAGTGAAAAGTCCAGAAAATTTACTTTAAAAAATTCTAAAATTAATGAATTGTCAAATATTGCATCCTCATCCAGTAAAAGTCCAGAAAAGTTATACTCCTCTAAATACATTACATGTGCCAAATGCAATAGATTTGGTCACACTACGGACTCTTGCTAGAAAGAAGGAAAAAGTAAAATCAAACAAATCTGGGTGCCTAAGGCTTCTACCTATACTATGGGTGGAACCACTTGGGTACCAGATCTTTACTCACCTCTTCTTTCTAGGTGTGTTGGCAGGCTAAGGACAAAGAAGACGTGTGGTACTTGGACTCGAGTTGTTCAAAACACATGACGGGCAATAGAGAGAAGTTCCTTAGCCTAGAGATGAAGAAAGGAGGAGTTGTTACTTTCGGAGACAATGGAAAAGGAAAAATCATCGGCATCAGAGTTGTGGGTAACGAAAATTTTTCAATTTCAAATGTTTTATTTGTAGAAGGATTAAAGCATAATTTGATTTCTATTAGTCAATTATGTGATAAGGGTTTAAATGTTTTATTTGAATCTTCTACAAATTTGTGCAAAATTATTAATTCCAAAACAAATGAAATTGTTTTTGCCGCACCTAGATGTCATAATGTATATATGATTAAATTTCTAGATTTTTCAAATTCTACTTTGAAATGTTTTTTATCAAAAAATGATGAATTAGATTTATGGCATAGGCGACTTGGACATACTAGTGCCAAGTTAATTACAAAACTTTCAACAGATAAATTAATTAAAGGTTTACCTTTGTTAAATGGAAATTTATCTTCTTCACTATGTGTGCCTTGCCAAAAAGGAAAATTTTCAAAATCATCTTTCAAAAGTAAAAACATTATTTCTACCACTAGGCCACTTCAATTAATACATATGGATTTATTTGGGCCAATTGGAATTTCTAGCTTAGGAGGTAGAAAATACACATTTGTATTGATTGATGATTATTCTCGTTTTTGTTGGACTTTATTTCTAAGCTCCAAATCCGATGCATTTTTAGAATTTTCAAAATTATGTTTGCGTATCCAAAATGAATTTGAGTTAAAAATTAAACGCATACGATCAGATCATGGAGGAGAATTTGAAAATGAAAATTTTATTTCTTTTTGTACGGAGTTAGGAATTAAACATGAATTTTTCGCTCCACGCACACCACATCAAAATGATGTAGTGGAGAGGAAAAATAGAACTCTTCAAGAGTTAGCCCGTACGATGTTATCTGAATTTAAATTACCAAAATCTTTTTAGGCTGAAGCGGTTAGTACGGCATGTTATGTAATTAATAGAGTAATGCTTCGCCCTATTTTAAAATTAACTCCTTATGAATTAATTTTTAATAAACAACCAAATGTTTCTTATTTCAAAGTTTTTGGTTGTAAATGTTTTATTTTGAATTCTAAAGATTCCTTAGGAAAATTTGATGAAAAATGTGATGAAAGTATTTTTATTGGCTATTCTTCAACTAGTAAAGCTTATAGGATTTTTAATAAAAGAACAAAAATAGTTGAAGAATCTATTCATGTTAGGTTTGATGAGTTTGCTTCATGTGTAGAAAAGAAAATTACAGGAAGAGAAGATGATCCCCTTCCTTCGATGGAGAATGATGATGAAGAACTTGGAGAAAATGAAGAAGGAAAAGAAGAAGAAAGAGAAGGAGAAAGAGAAGAAGGAGATAGAGAGGTAGAAGAAAGAGAAGAATATGAGCCTCCAAGTGAATTGAGGTTTTCAAAGGATCATCCAAAGGAGCTTATCATTGGAGATCCGCAAAAAGGGGTTAGTACTCGTTCATCGCTACATGTTTTATTTTCAAACCTTTGTTTTGTCTCTGAAATAGAACCAAAAGATGTTTCCACCGCTTTAAATGATGAATTTTGGTTTTTAGCTATGAATGAAGAACTTAATCAATTTGAACGTAATAAGGTTTGGAATCTTGTAGAACGACCCAAAAATCGTCCTGTAGTTGGTGTTAAGTGGATTTTTAAAAATAAAATGGATAATGAATCTAGAATTGTTAGAAATAAAGCCAGATTAGTTGCAAAAGGTTATGCACAAATTGAAGGGGTAGATTTTGATGAAACTTTTGCACCCGTAGCAAGATTAGAAGCGGTTAGGATATTTCTTGCATTTGCTTGTTTTAAAAGATTTAAATTATATCAAATGGATGTCAAAATCTCATTTTTAAACGGGTATATAAAAGAAGAGGATAATGTAAAACAACCCCCTGGCTTTATAAATGAGAAATATCCAAATTATGTTTATAAATTAGATAAAGAGCTTTATGGATTAAAACAAGCGCCTCGTGCTTGGTATGATCGATTAACTCAATATTTGTTAAAGCACGATTATAAAATAGGAAGTGCTGATTCTACACTCTTCATTAAGCAAATTGATTATGATTTAGTAATTTTGCAAATTTATGTTGATGATATTATTTTTGGAGCCACTAATGAAGAGTTGTGTAATGAAGTAGTTCAAATTATGAAAAATGAATTTGAAATGAGTATGGCTGGAGAACTTTCAAATTTTCTAGGTTTTCAAATTACACAAAAACATGATGGTATTTTTATATGTCAAACCAAATATATTCATGATATGTTAAAAAGATTTGGATTTGAAAATATTAAGCATGCAAACACTCTTATGAGTACTTCACTAAAATTAGGAAAAGATGAAAGTGGTGTTTCAATTGAACAAACCCTTTATAGAAGTATGATAGGATCTTTATTGTATTTAACCGCATCTAGACCTGATATTATGTTTGCCGTATGTTTATGTGCTAGGTTTCAAGCTAATCCTAAAGAGTCACATTTAAAAGCGGTGAAACGCATTTTTAGATATCTTATAGGAACATCTAAATTAGGATTATGGTATCCTCATAATGATTCCTTTATTTTACATTGTTTTTCGGATTCCGATTATGCCGGATGTTCTTTAGATAGGAAAAGCACTAGTGGCACTTGTCATTTTATCGGCCCTTCACTTATTTCATGGTCGAGTAGGAAATAGAATTCTGTTGCCCTCTCTACTACCGAGGCCGAATATATTGCACTAGGAAGTTGTTGTGCCCAAGCTCTTTGGATGTCACAAACGTTAGAAAATTTTGGCATGCAACAAAGTAGTATAGAATTAAAGTGTGACAATAAAAGTGCTATAGACTTAACTAACAATCCCGTGTTACATTCTAGATCTAAGCATATAGATGTCCGACATCATTTTATAAGGGATCATATTAAGAAGGGTAATATAAAAATCAACTTTATAGGCACGGAAAATCAACTAGCGGATATATTCACTAAGCCGTTACCGGATTCCCGTTTTTCTATGCTTAGGCTAGAATTGGGAATCCTAGACATTTCACAATGAATATATCACTACTTAAAACCTATAAAATTAAAAAAAAAACACAAAACCTATACATTTAAAAAAGAAAAAGCCTAAATTTTAAAATCAAACCATAGAATTTAAAATGACTTAACAAAAATTCACACATCATTAATATTACATCAATATTGTTCCATAAAAACAGTAGAAAACAACATAAATTCAAGTTCATTAACAGAAATCAACATCTGAAGAAGTTCACTGTCGCCGATGTCGGAAATTTCCGACATCAGTCAGCAGCAGCAGCCTGATGAAACTACTCAGAATCCTCAAAACCAACCCCGCTGCTCTCTGGACAGTCTTCTGGAGGTCCTCGTCTCACGGCTTTACCACGTCGAGTCCTCCTCACCGATTGGCGTGGCGGTTCTTCGTATGGAACTTGCCATTCGGCCTCTTCCTCCGGAGTTGGCTTTAGCTTCAGACCTTTCACAAGAAATTTCATGAACTTCTGCATTCTACTCCGATCCTTCTTCACTTCTTTCTTATGATCCTCTAGTGAATCACGTAGATCATCAATAGACTCTCGAAGTGATCCTGCCCTAGGCATTGGCGGCTCTCTAATCTCAATTCCAGGATGGGCCTTTTTATGCGTCTTCTTCACTTTCATAGTACCCGTATAATATATCTCCGGATAACAATCATCAAAATATGAATCTTGAGCTATCCATCCATACTTCTTATATAATATACGCTGAATTATCGCCCCCATTGGTAGCGTATGAACCTTCACCCATTTTGGATGCTTTAATCTAAACGCATACCAAATCTGGGAGAGTATGAAGTCCGCCACATCGAAAGGTTCATCCTCCATAATGAAATAAGTAATGAGGGTCAACTGAGCCGTGATACTCCTTGTATTTCCACTCTTCAACATGACTGAGTTCCTTAATATATCTTGAAATAAAAAAGCATCCGGAGTGAGTGACGTAACTTCAGTGGTTAGAGTCTTCTTTTGACTCCCATGTAAACTCATGTTTACAAGGGTCCAATCTCTATCTTTTCTATAACTCTCCACTATATCCGGCATATTTTCACTCATCAGTAGTCCGAATTCCTCTCTTAGATCAACATGTTTTATTTCCACATGTTGACCCTGCATTCTTGATCTAACTCCCTCATCCAATTAATGTGTAATTTGGATCATCCAAATGATTATAGAATTCTCGAATCAAAAAGGATGAGAACGAATCTGCTGTGATTATTGAGAGTATACCTGCATTCGCAAGACGATCATAGATATGATCGTGCTTCGGCGAATCAAATTCAACATATTTCGATACTCCAACTATGGCTTTCTCCACCCCATGGTACACTTGATACGAACTATGCGCATCTTCAGAAGTACTCCTTCGTGCTTTAGAACTGGAAGCCATTCTGCAAATAACATATAAAAAAAAGGGATTAAACATGTGCTGTGCACTGGAACACTGTCGCCCACTGTCGGAAAATTCTGACAGTACTTCAGTAAACTTCTCTTGAAATTTTTTACATAAACTTCCAGATCTACTCAAAATCAAGTTTTATTTCAACATCAAGTTTTAAAAAAATATAATATTTTGTCAAATCTACATCTTCTCCATATCCTTACATCATCTTCAACCTTCTTCCAAAAGCAAATCTTCCATTTTCAAAAAAAAAATTTATAAATGCAGAACTTCAACCACAAAAATCACAAAAACAAAACATTTTTCACCAAGATCCACCAAGATCCCCTTGATTTACACTAGATCTACACTTTTAAAACACAAAACTTCCAAGATCTAGACCATTCATCAAAGGGAAAATAAAAAACAAACATCTTTTATCATCTCCCCTTTCTAAAATCAAAAATCCCTAAAAAAATTTTGAGTCAAAACACTTAAAAATCAAAAACCATACCTTAGATCTAGGATGTCGCCGAACTCCGACAGCTTCCTCTCATTTTTAACTCCAGTAAATGATGCATAATAGGGTTTGACTCAGTCCAAAGCCGTATTTATATTTTTGGCTGTCGCCCAGGCGACGGTGACTGTCGGAAATTTCCGACAGCTCACGATTTGATTAATCTTCAGTTTTTGGTCCCTTTGATGCTTTACAATAGTTGTATGTCCTTATTAATGCTACAACTCATGAATTGATGCCAAACCATGTGCTTTTTATTTTAACAAATGGCTCTTACATGATTATATGATTTCATTTCCAAGCTATCACCGTATTGACACTCCTACTTAGTTGTTTAGACCATTGGAAATTGTTTTCGCATGCCTCTAAGTATGATAAATTGTTTATCTATCATAATGAACTATCACGTTCATTTCTTTTGATCAATACATATGTCTTTTTATTTAATATATACATGAATCATATTTGCTTTAACATAATAAAATAGCACTTCATAAATACAACTTTCAACCTTGATTTGTTAGCACAACAACATATACACCATCTTTTGCGATTCAAGTGAATTCGGAGATCCTTGGTCAATAAAAAATTATCAATATCTCAAAATTAAGATATCACAAAATCTGTGATAAAAAAGGTTTAAAATAAAGACAAGGATACTCCACCAAGCACTACTTACCCTCCTGATAAGTCTTAATGAGCATTGTGAGGTTAAGCACCTTGGAAAGAATTGTAAAGTGTCTTGTGCAAAAGAAAAATGGTTTACTATTCTTCTTGTGCTATATCTTCAAAGTCAAAGTTGACTTTATATGCTTATATTATATTCTCCATTTCATGATCATGTACATTAAATAACTTCATATGTTTGATCTAAGTATCACATGTACACATCATTATGTTATATAAACATTCATCTCATGAGAATTGGACCGAAAATATTCCAAATTTCTATCCACTATTGTGTCTTTCTATGATACTTTCAAATGAACTTAATCATGTTTAAGTTATTTTATTTTCTTACTTCATATGGCTATACCGTCTCTTCATGAGTTTATTCATACTATGGCATATTACTATTATTTCATGAACTTCAATCATTTCAAACATGTGCTTCCGCTTACTCTTCATTTCTACATCCTATTTTTTCCCTTACGAACTACTCCTTTATCTCTTCTTAACTTTTGCTAATACCAAAAGGGGGAGAATTAAAAGTATAAAAAGAGAAATCACAAATCTATTACACCTTAATATTCCACCTAAACAATACATCATTTCAACTTACTTTAACATTTAGGGGGAGCATATATTTAGGGGGAGCTTTCATCTAAAGGGAGATTATTTATTTTAAGAGAAATATATCATGTTATTTTTGTGCACACACCAAATGTTAAAATCAACAATCTAAATAGACATGATTTCTTTTTATATGGATTTGTTATTATCAAAAGCGGGAGATTGTTGGAGCATGCGTTTCGCACTCCTCCGGTTTGATAATAACAAAGTCCCGTTTGTAGTTGATTCTATTTTATTAATGGTGTGCAGGTAACAGGTATGAGATGTTCACATTTCTGCTGGAGCTAAATTTGAATGTAGGAAAATTTCACTGTCGGAAAATTCCGACAGCTGATGTCGCCTAGGCGACAGCAGAGAAGTTACAACTACTTCCCTCCACGGCAGCACGACGAAAGGCAGTTTTGAGCTGTCGGAAATCCGACAGCGATGTCGCCCAGGCGACAGCTCGGAGGACACAACAACTGCCCACGACATCACCACGACTGGCAGTTTTGCGCTGTCAGAAATCCGACATCGATGTCGCCCAGGCGACAGCTCGGCGGTTACAGCAACTGCCCGCACGACGGCACTCCAGCGACAGTTTAGCACTGTCGGAAAATTCCGATAGTCGATGTCGCCCAGGCGACATCGATTTTCTATAAATTGACACCTTGTGTTCGTGCATTCCATGTATTGAGAATTCCAAGTCCCTTCCTGAGTGCATACGAACCAGAGAGCTACAGAACCTCTTCAACTCCCATTTGTGCAAAGAAGGATTGAAGATTGAAGACGAGATCGGGCGCGCTTCTACATCAACGATCATCTCGAGGCTTCAACCATCCATTCAGAGATCTGAATTTCTAGGGAGTTGCTCTTTTCATATTGTATTTCCATTTACACACATTTCATTTTGTATTGGTAGAGAAATCGTCGTCTTGCGTGCGGCGTCTAAGTCCTTGCGCGGCTTAGGGTAAAATCGCTTCCTTGTGCGGAGCGTCCAAGTCCTTGCGTGGCTTGGTGGGAAATTGTGGCCTTGTGTGCTACGTCTAGATCTTGGGAAGATCTAGAGGATAGGCTTGGGCTTGGTCTTGGGAGAGACAAGTGATAGCCTTCCGATCCTTGGGAGAAGGATTGGTAAACCAAAATTGTTGAATTTTTATTAACATAATTGTGCCTTGATGTTAAGCATTATTAAGATCATTTTTATTGTATGCAAATTTCATGATTAATATAATTATGTCCTTTTCTTTAAGTACATATTTGGTGGCATAATCTTTATCTTAGAAATTTGTGTTTGGTTTAATACGAAAATTGCATTGGTTTGAAAGTGTTTATAAGTAATTTTTTAGTAAAGTAAAATTTGTCTAAAAAATTATTAAGTAAATATTATATTTTAAACACACCCTTATTCACCCCCCTCTAAGGGCGTCACACGATCCAACAACCTACTCATTTACTTGGGAGTAGGGGCGAAAGCAGTAAGTTTTGTGCTAGTCCGGGAGGAGGGAAAGAAGCAGCTGCCCATCTACTGTGTGAGCAGGGTGCTCAAGAAGTCAGAGCTTCGCTATCCGATCCTGGAGAAGCTTGCCTTTGCCCTGGTGGTGTCGGCATGTAAACTCCGACCATATTTTCAAGTTCACTCCATCAGAGTAGTGACTAACCATCCTCTTCGAAGCGTCCTAGAAGGGGTGGAGCATTCGTGAAGTCTAGCGAAATAGTCAGTAGAACTTCGAAGCGTCCTAGCCCCGGGAGGCGATCAAAGCACAGGCGGTAGCAGATTTCTTTGCTGACTTCTTGGTGGAAGCAGAGTCAAGAGAGGAAGCCTCTAATCCAGTCCCTTGGAATATGTTCGTAGATGGAGCGTTAGGAAAGAGCTCTGTGGGAGTATGCATTGTGCTTGTCAGCCCACAAGGAACTATGATCGAGCAAGCGGTCGAGATCCTCTTCCCCGTCACGAACAATCATGCAGAGTATGAGGCCATAGTGGCGGGCTTGCGCCTCGCCAGGGAGTTTGGCGTCCAAGATATCCGGGCTTTCACCGATTCAATGGTGGTCGCATCGCAGATTCTAGGAGAGTTCAAAGTGCGCGACACCATCTTGCAGAAGTATATTGTCAAGGTAAAAGGATTGATTGGAGGCTTCCAATCCTTCTTCATCGAGCATGTACCAAGAGAGGAGAACTCAGCAGCGATCCGTTTGGCCAAGTATGGGCCGAGGGCTGGAGGGACTATCACTGAGTTATTTCGACCATCCATCGAAGAGGGAGAGATGATGGAAATCGAGCAACGCCCTTCTTGGATGGATCTGTTCGTGGCATTTCTGGCCACCGGCCAGGTCCCTGCAGAAGGTGGGGATCAAAGAAAGTTTCGGTACAAAGCGGCATATTCCTTATTACAGTATGGGGAGCTGTAACGCAAGACCATCTCGGGCCCCTTGGCCAGATGCGTCTCTGAAGCTGAAGTACCTCGAGTGTTGTAAGAGATCCACTCAGGAGAGTGTGGAAGTCATTCTGGTACTCGCACTTTGGAACAGAGGATCTTGAGGCATGGCTACTTCTGGCCTACCATCCGGAAGGATGCGGAGGTCTTCTCGAAGAATTGCCAGAAGTGTCAGCTATTCGCCTCCTTCAATTGCAGCCAGCCCAGCAACTTCATTCAATAACTGCCCCATGTCCGTTCGCCATTTGGGGAATGGACTTGATTGGTCCCTTCCCACCAGCTAGTGGCCAGAGGAAGTTTGTTCTCATCATGATCGACTATTTCTCCAAGTGGATCGAATCCAAAGCTTTGGCCAAAACCACCTCTCAAGTCATGAAGAACTTCATCCGGGGGAGATCGGTTGCAGATTCGGGATTCCTCTCGCCATCGTCATCGACAACGGTCCTCAATTTGCCAGCCTGGAGATGGAACATTTTTGCAGGCAACTTGTAACTGATCTTCAGTTCGCTTCAGTGCATCATCTTCGGAGCAACGGGCAAGTGGAGGACGCCAATAAACTGATTATCAACCTACTGAAAAAGAAAGTCGAGAACCTAAGAGGTAATTGGGAGGATCAGCACCCTTCGGTCTTGTGGGCTTTGAGGACCACTCCTAGCTCAGCCATAGATGAAACGCCATTTAAACTCTCTCACGGGTCCGAAGCTCTCATTCCAGTAGAGTTCGAAGTCAGAAGTCCAAGGGTGGTTGCAGCCGAAGATGAAGGTGAAGAATGGCGGCTGGAGAATGAGGAAACTCAGAAGCCATCTCTCGACTACATCGAAGAACTCCGAGATTTGACCTCAGCTAGGCAGGAGGAAATCAAGCGTCGAATGACGAAACACTTCGACAAGTACGTCTGCCTCAAGCATTTCTAAACAGGTGATCTAGTCCTGAAGAAAGTAGACTCGGCAGGGAGATCAGCGGCCGTTGGAAAGATCAACTCAAGTTGGGAGGGGCCCTTCATCATCCATGAGCCATTTACGACAGGAGGATATCGCCTGCAGAATCATGGAGGGGAGCTACTAGGGAAAACCTGGAGTTACGACGACCTGAAAAGGTTTTACCCCTGAGCGGGAGGGTGTTTGTCACTCTTCTGTAAATTTATTTGTTCTAAGTAAATTTCTCACCTCCCTAAAACACGAGATGGCATTCATTCTTTTTACATCTCGGCAAATGCTTCCAAAAGGGAAGAAGAAAGCAAGTAAAATCGATCTCCAAGCCAGGTTGGGAAATGAGCCTCCGACTTGATTCTCGTAAAACCCAGAGAGGATGATGGGATAGTTCCTCAGTAGTGCATTCACTTAAGACCAAGCCTCTGCATTGACGGTCGAGATCCCCCCATTGCACGTTGGCCGTAGATACCCTCCGACCGCATTTCTAGTCCAACTGGAGAGATTATCAGGAAGAAGTCTGGACGCCGACCTCCCAATTCGACGAAGAGATGGTCGATTTAACTGGTTGGGGGATCCTTGTATCAAGGTGTCATTTGACCCCTCGCAGCAAAGCATTTCTTTTCTGATTACTCTATCCAATCGTGTGGATTAGTGTGCTTAACTCCCCGCTGAATTGTTGAGCAGCAGGAGGCAGGCATGATCAACATTCAGCATCCAAGTAGGAAGGAGACCTCGGGATGGTGTATCCCCTTGGACCTCCCCGACTGTCATTACCTACTTGTCGATCTTCATCAACATTCAGCATCCAAGTAGGAAGGAGACCTCGGGACGGTGTGTCCCCTTAGACCTCCTCGAATGTCATTCCCTACTTGTCCTTCTTAATCGACATTCAGCATCCAAGTAGGAAGGAGTCCTCGGGACGGTGTGTCCCCTTGGACCTCCCCGATTGTCATTCCTTACTTGTCGATCTTCATCGACATTCAGCATCCAAGTAGGAAGGAGACCTCGGGACGGTGTGTCCCCTTGGACCTCCCCGACTGTCATTCCCTACTTGTCGTTCTTCATCGACATTCAACATCCAAGTAGGAAGGAGACCTCGGGATGGTGTGTCCCATTGGACCTCCCCGACTGTCATTCCCTACTTGTCGATCTTCATCGACATTCAACATCCAATGGAGGCCTCGGGATGGTGTGTCCTCTTGGACCTGCCCGACCGTCACTCCCTACTTGACGCCGTTATTTCACAAGCATTCAACATTCAAGTAGGATAGAGGCCTCGGGACGATGTGTCCCCTAGGATTTGTCGGGCAGTCATTCCCTACATCTCTTCTTCTCATCTCTACTACTGTTATGACGTTTTAACAAACTCTTCACTAGGGAAAAGAAAGGGCCTTGAGAGCGTATGTCCCTCAGGACCCGCTCCAATTATCCTCCACAGAACGAACCTATCAAGAAATTTTGAAAATAGGCGAGTATGCATGTGCGAGTATCTGTATGCGAGTAAGTTGTGCTCGTCAATCACATCAAGCGAGCACTCAACCTCGTCTTGAGCCTAGGATCCTAGCAAGCTCTCAACCTCGCCTCAAGCCTAGGAGCCTAGCGAGCTCTCAACCTCACCTTGAGCCTAAGAGCCTAATCGACCTACACGCCTGAAAGCGAGTATAGAAGGAAAAAGCAAGCAAAAATCTCTGTCTTCATTTCATTTATAAGTTTTAAATTACATCTCCGGCAAAAAATTCTGCACACGCCCTCAGACCATCAAAAAGGAGCCCATGACGACTACTCTTCATCCTCGTCTCCATCTTCATCCTCATCCTCGCCCTCAGCGTCAACATCTTCCTCTCCATCCTCGTCCTAGGAGTCTTCATCCTTGGCATCACTGGACTGCGGGGATGGTACTCGCACGGGAGAGGCAGATTCCTCGGCGAGCAGCGCCGGAATGACATCCCCCCACCGTCAGGTTCATCGCCTCCGGCTTTAAGTGACCATCAGATTTCAACCGGCTCAGGACGACCTTCCCGGTTGCTCGCGTGATTTCTCGGCTAATATGCGGCATCTCGTCGCCATGTATCCGAACCTGCTTGTCGACCCTGGAGGGACCTGCCCCCGCTGGCTGTTGCTCAGCAGGCCGAGTTTCCAGCTAGGTGATGCGAACTTGGGCAGCCTCCAGAGCTTGGAGAGTGTCTTCAAGCTCCTTCTCCACCTGGGACACCTTCTTCGCTGTCTCTATCTCGGCAGCCTGCAAAACACGCGAGAAGTAAACGTTAGTAATAGTCGGCATAGCATGCGAGTATTACAGAAGAAAGAAGAATAGCGCGCGAGTACCTCGAAATCATTCCACTTGGCGGCCTATAGACCCAAGGAGATGAGCTTCTTGCTCTGCATCTTGATCATCTGCTCATTATCAAGCAGGCGCCTCGCCGTCGCATGGCTGAGCTCGGCAGATCGAAGGAGCGAGGTCTGGTGAGCCAGAAACTCGGCCGAGACCTCTTATAGAGACTCAGCGTCCGCGCGACCATAAGGGGAGAAGGTCACGTCGAATGCTCGCCCTTATCCTCCCAGTACTCCGACCATACGGGGAGGTTAGAGCTCAGAGCCACCTCATGGGCACTCTTCGACCAGGTCACCAATGGGCGACCATAGACGTCCTCGCTACGGACGCTTTCCTTGAAGAGTGGATGGTTGTCGGGCTCACCAGCCTCCGAAGGGTCCGCTTTCTCCCCCAAGTAGCGATGCGCGACCTGCTTCCTCTTCCTCATAGGCGCAGGGACCTTGCCCTTACCCTTCCTCTTCCTTAAAATCTCGGCATCATCGTCGGCGACCTCTGGCTCATCGCCCACCGACGACAAAACAATCGAGGAGGTTCCCCCATCCCCGCTCGCCGGGGTCCCCGCACCTCCTTGAGTGGAAGTCGTCTCCTTCACCACTGCAGGAAGAAGCTCGCGCGACAAAGTGTGCATAACTGCAAAAGAAGGAAGACAAAGAGATTAGTTGCCAAGTTGAAGACAAAAGGCTAGTATAACCAATACTCGCGCAGAAGACTACCATCGCTAGGGAACACCTCATCGAGCTGATCTACTCGCCTCCTCCAGAAAACCATGTCAAGGAGGCAATTTTGAAAGGAGTTGAGTAGCTTCTCCCTGCTCTCCTCCAGATAAGGGATGACGAAGGATCTCTCCGGAGGCTGAAAGGACGCGCTCAGAATAATTCCAAAGTCGCCACTAATGACGACAAACCGCTCACCCCAGCGGTGGTTCTTGTTCGCTGTGTCGACTGGCGTGCAGTCATGGCTGCAGAAGAATATGACGCCCTCGCCTGTCACCATGAAGTGGAATACCCGCCTGAAGACGGAGAGATCAAAGGCGATCCACTGTTCTCGCAGGTAGCAGAGGAACCCAATGATCATTGCCACTCCATTTGGGTTGATCTAGGCGGAGACTATCCCGAAGTAGCGCAGAATCTGGCCGAATTTTGTCCACAACGATAGTCGCAGGCCGACCTCGAAGTGCTGAATAGGGAACACCATCCTAGTGGACGAGAAGGTGTTTAGTCGCTCAGACTGGTGAGGAAGCCTGACGACATACCCAGGCGGCAAATACTTATCGCAGAAATCGTCCAAGTCTTTTTGCCGAGTAATCGACTTCTTAAAAATTGTGGCCTCGAAGTTCTTCGCGTGGTTTGTACGTCGAATGGTCTCCTCGTCCGTCATTATGGAGAGTGAAAGGGAGTGAAACGAGTATCAATGAAGGTGAGAAGAAGAGCAATCGAAAGATACTCGCTGTCGATAAGAGAAGATCGCCAAAAGCGCAATTAATACTAACCCACCCCCCTATTTATAGGGATCGAGAAAACTTGGCTTGTCGGGCACGATGCCGCTACTATGAATAAGGGGGTGGCAAGTATTAAAAAAGATCGTCGAATCCAAAATGCGCGTTAGATTGCCAACCTGTAGCTCACGAATACTAGCAGCAGAGCACAAGCAGCTTGCCATAACAGGCGCAACCTTCAACCCTTACTCATAGAAATAAAAGAAGATAGAAAAAAGTTCAAGACATCATAAACAAGCAAGCAAGAACATAAAAGGCGAGATTGGAATACTTACCAAATAATATTACATAAATAAGAATTGTCTTGATTACAAATACTCGCCAAGGGGCGGCCATTCAAATACAGGAAAAAAATGGCTTAAGAGGGACCTGGAGGTTCGCCTGAGGATCTGGGGGTTGTGGATGTCACCCAACCTAGCCCATGCTACGAGCCCGCTTGAAGTGCTCGAAGGTCCAGGTCATCGCATCCCCGCCCTAGCACAAATGGTCCTCGATCCTCGCCAGCCGCCCGACCGAGCACATGCTCGCGCGCATCCCTACCAACTCGTCGTGATGCAGCTGCTGGTAATGCTCGATCCTCGCGACCCGACGCTCTAAGTCACTGACAGATTGAAGATGAGATTCAACACCGGTCAGTCGAGTATCAAACTCTTCCTACCGAGACACTCGCGCCTCCAACTAAGTCAAGCGACGATGAGTATCACTGCTCGCCGGGCGTTCAACCCGCTACTCCATCTCAGTCAGGCGGCGTTGAGGCTCGCTGATCGCCAACCGCTCCAGCTTTGACTCCAGCTATAGGATAGCGTGAGTAGCCCTCTCCTGGTACTCGAGAGAAGAGAGCCTGATGGTGTCGATCAAAGCTCCCATCGGAGTATGAGCGCGAGCTGCAAATCAAAAGGTACGTTAGAACATTAATGGCGAGTATTGAATAAAGGTCGCAGACGCAAGCAACCAACCAGTTTCCAGGCCGATGGGCTTCGCTCCTCATATCGCGATGAGGACCGCGAGATTGCCGCCGAGGAGAGCCCCTTCCTCGGTGTGGAGATGGGCTGCGGCGGTGATCACCTCGCCAGCTAGAATGAGACCCGACAGTCTGCTCCCGGCTAGGAGGCGCATTCCCCCGGCCGCGACCATCTCCTGGTCGCCCTTCACCCCTCGGGGTGAAGAATCCTAAAGACCCCCAACCCCGCCTCAGCGTGAGGACTCCCCCAGATGTGTTGAGGGAGCAGTAGAAGACGAAGGGCGCTGATCACCCGGGACGCCGTCAGAAGGTGGCAGTGGCGGTGGTTGTGGAAGCCCACCCGCGAGCAGCTGCGAGCTACTCTCCAAATCCGGATGCGGTAATGGCGGTGGCGGTGGAGGCGCGCTTCTCGCCGAAGGATCCCTTTGCTCGCTCATCGGCCTTTTCTCCAAAGAGGAGCTGTGAAGAATCATTACTGAGCGACTACCGCGGGACCCTCCTCCAGTCGAGATCATCGGAGATGATCGCAAGGGAGGAACAACCAAAGGCTCCTCCAAAACACCAGTAGTCGACGAATCTGTGAACAAAAGAAAGGATGTCAGAACCTCGCCAATAGCGACGATATAACAGCAAATCCAAAAAAAGCGAGTAGGGAGCCCTCACCTCGCCCAGAAACGAGATCCTCGGGTTAAGTGTGAGTATGGGCCCCAGCCATACTCTCCTCCGGAGCGGCCTTGGGCGCAGGAGGAGTAGGAGCGGGCGAATCGCCCAAATGGGAGAGACCCTGATCATCTAGCAGCTGTTGATGCTGGTCTCCTAGAGGTTCGGCGACATCCTCCGCGAAAGCGTTCTTCTTCTTCTTCTTCTTCATTTTCTTGGTGAGCCAATTCATCTTTTGTGAGGTGAGGAAGTCCTCAAGCTTGGGATATACATGAGCAGGTGGCCGAGAAGGCGGCAGCAAACCCAGAAGGCCGGCCATGTCATCCTAAGTTTCCTTAGCATAATCGTGCGGCATCTTGTGCGAGGTCAGAGAGGCCGTGCCATCAGAGACCCCTCCCCCTCTATATATAGAGTCCGGGCGTCGGCCAGCGAGATGCCGACTATCGCCAGATACTCGCCAATACAGCGGCTCGTCGAATAAAGGTTGTATGACTCCCTTTTGTTTTCCTATAAATAGGACCCTAGGGGTACTTGGATTGACACCTGAACTTGAGCTTTTGGAACCCGATTTCTGAATTCTCGGACCCTTCATCCTTGGCCACTACTCTTGATACTAGCCAAGTCAGTGCTTTCCTCGTACCCTGCTCAGCCAATTTTGGTTGTGGAGGGGAAGTTTCTTGTGAGCTTCCAGGTACATGGTGGGATCTCCCTGCCGCAGCACCTGGGGTTCTGTTGTTGTTGTTGTTGTTGTTCTAGTTCCTCTGTCGTTGCCAGCCAATTCGTCTCGTTGGACCGCTGGGCGAGTAGTCTCTGACTGCATTGATTCGAATTTTGGAGTTAGGATTTTTCCCGTCTTCAACACTTGTCATCCTCGACATTGAAGAGGACGCCGAAGTACCCCCCATACACCGTCGGCCCTTCCTAGCCACCGCTCGGGCTATTATCGATGTAAGTAACGGAAATCTTCTTCTACGAGTTGGGGAAGAAGAAGTTATTTTTAATGTAAATCAGTCGATGAGAAATGCGCTTCCAAACGACGACTCTTGTTTTACCTTAGAAAAAAATTTTGAAGAGGAAATAACGCTGTTTTCTGAAATAATTTCTCCTTTATTTGAAAATTTGGAAATTACAAATTTATTTTGTCTAAAAGAAATAGCTCGGCCGCTCAAATTTGAAGAATTAAAATTGAATAATTCTAAAATAAAACATCTTACTAGGAATCACCGAGTTTAGAATTAAAACAATTACCGGAACATTTAAAATATATTTTTAGAAAAAGATTCAAAATTGCCTGTAATAATATCTTCCGCACTTAACGATTCGGAAATTTTCAAATTAATTAAAATTTAAATAATCAACGTCATGCAATTGAATGACAAATTTCGGATATCAAGGGGATTAGCCCCTCATTTTGCACACATAAAATAAATTTAGAAAATAATTCTCACGGCACTATTCAGCCTCAACGACGCCTTAATCCCAATATGAAGGACGTCGTTAAGGCCAAAATTATAAAATTATTAGACGCGGGAATTATTTACCCAATTTCTGACAGCACTTGGGTTAGCCCAGTGCAAGTCATGCCTAAAAGGGTGGAATAATGGTAGTTACAAACGAGAATAACGAGTTAATTCTAACTCGTACCGTTATAGGTTGGCGGGTATGCATCAATTTTAGAAAACTAAATGATGTCACCCGCAAGGATAACTTTCCACTACCCTTTATTGACTAAATCTTAGAACGTCTATCCGGTCACTAACATTATTGTTTTCTTGATGGTCTTTCGGGATACTTTCAAATCCCAATTGTGCCCGAAGACCAAGAGAAAACTACTTTTACGTGTCCCTTCGGCACCTTCGCCTATCGAAGGATGTCTTTTGGCCTTTGTAACGCACCGACTACATTCCAAAGATGTATGCTGGCAATTTTTAATGAATTAGTAAGAGACATCATGGAAGTTTTTATAGACGATTTTTCTGTCTTTGGCGACTCTTTTATAAATTGTTTAAATAATCTTGATCGTGTTCTTCAACGATGCGAAGAAACGAATTTGGCACTCAACTGGGAGAAGTGTCACTTTATGGTATGAGAGGGGTTAGTCCTCGGACATAAAGTTTCTAGTAAGGGGATCGAGGTCGATCGGGCCAAGATCGAAGTCATAGAAAAACTTCCTCCTCCCATCAATATTAAATCTATTAGAAGTTTTCTAGGACACGCGGGATTCTATAGACGATTCATTCGAGATTTTTCTAAAATTACAAAACCTTTTACTCATCTCTTAGAAAAAGAATCCGCGTTTATTTTTGACGATGAATGCTTGAAAGCTTTTGAAAAAATTAAAAAAGAACTAATAAACTTGCCAATTTTAATTGCGCCAAATTGGTCGTTACCGTTTGAAACAATGTGCGATGCGAGTGATTTTGATGTAGGGGCTGTTTTAGGCCAAAGGATGGACAAATATTTTCACCCGATTTATTAGGAAAGCAAAACACTCACTTCCGCCCAAGCTAATTATACAATAACGGAAAAAGAACTTTTGGCGATTGTTTTTGCATTTGATAAATTTTGTTCTTATTTAACGCTTTCAAAAGTTATTGTTTTTTCAGATCACTCTGCCCTCCGATATTTACTAGATCAAGGGGATGCTAAGCCCCGACTCTTGAGTTGGATCATCCTTCTTCAAGAATTCGATTTAGAAATCCGAGACAAGAAAAGAGCAGAGAACGCAGCGGCAGACCACCTCTCAAGATTGGATAATCCGACGACAGGAGAACTAGTGGAGGCTGAAATTGATGATAAATTTCCAGAAGAGCGCCTCCTCACCATCGAAAAGGTAACGACTTCTTCCACTCTTTGGTATGCGGATCTTGCCAACTATTTAGTGGCTCGGGTCTTCCCAAAAAATTATTCAAGTCAACAAAAGAAGAAATTATTTTCAGACTTGAAAATTTATTTTTGGGAAGACCCCTTTTTATTTCGTGTCTGCGTGGACCAAGTGGTAAGAAGGTGTATTTCGGGCAAGGAAGGCGAACAAATTCTGCGGCACTGCCACGAAGGACCAACCGGTGGACACTACCAAGAAAACCAGACCGCAAAAAAGGTGCTAGAGACGGGCTTCTATTGGCCCACTTTATTCAAAGACGCTCACACCTTTGTGAGTAAATGCAATAAATGTCAAAGGTCAGACAATATTTCTAACCGGGACGAAATGCCCCAAAATATATTTTTAGAATGCGAAAATTTTGATTTATGGGGAATAGATTTCATAGGTCCTTTACCCTACTATTTTAATAATAAATATATCCTTGTTGCGGTCGATTACGTGTCGAGGTGGGCGGAAGCACAAACTTCTCCCACCAACGATGCGAGAGTCGTCGTAAATTTTTTTAAAAAAATATTTTCACGATTTGGCACACCCCGAGCACTAATTAGTGATCGGGGCACACATTTCTGTAACAACCAACTTGCTAAAATTTTAGCAAAGTATGGAGTTACACACAAATTGTCTACCGCCTACCACCACAAGCAAATGACCAAGTGGAGGTGGTGAATCGTGATCTAAAATGAATATTAGAAAAAACTGTTTCCGTTAATAGGAAGAATTGGTCACTAAAATTACACGACGCACTATGAGCCTATCAGACAGTGTACAAAACCGTCATCGGATGTACGCCGTACCGGTTAGTCTATGGAAAAGCTTGTCATTTACCGGTAGAATTAGAACATCGCGCTTTTTGGGCGCTAAATTTTTTAAATTTGGATTTAGACTTAGCCTCCAAACATAGAAAAATGCAAATAAATGAACTAGACGAATGGCGCGCAAACGCCTATGAAAATAATAAATTTATAAGGAGCGCACTAAATTTTATCATGATAAAAAAAATCAAAAATCCAATTTTTTTTTCACCGGGAGATTTAGTCCTTTTGTATAATTCTAGACTTAAGCTTTTTCTGTGCAAATTAAAATCCCGATGGTCCGGTCCCTTCATAGTAAAAGAAGTTTGGCCATACAAGACCGTGCTAATAGAGCACCCAGAAAAAGTCTCTTTCAAGGTCAACGGACAGCATATAAAATTATACCACCCCGGCGACCCAGCGTCTGGAAACATCGAAACAATTTACTTCCAAAATATTAAAAATCGTTACTTAGTCAAGCTACGAGACGGTAAACAAAGCACTTTTGGGAGGCACCCCAATGTTATCCTTTTTTTGTTATTTCTTTTCTTGTTTGTTGTTTAATTTAATTTTGCAGGTTTTTGTCCGGCAACCCCGTCTACCAACCAGGGAAGCCCACTTCACCCTTTAGTCACTTATATTTGATCTTCCTTTTTTGTTTATTTTAATCAATTTATTTTTTTTAAAAAAGTGTAATTCATGTTTTATCTTCATACTTAGTTTTAAACATTAGGGAGAATATTTAATTTTAAGTATGAGGGTGTAGCATAACGTTCATTGTATTTTTATTTGAAAAAGAAAAAAATTACAATTTAATAAAAATTTAATTTCTTGGAAAGGGCACTTTGGGTTATCAACCCATCACAGCTCCTAGTACCTTGCGAACCCTTCACCGGGTAGCCCTCGGAAAGTCTAAGAACTAATACAAAAATAAAATAAACTAATAATAATAAATACGCCTAGTCTTGTGTTTTATCTTTCTAGAAATCTAATTTGAGGTTTGATAGGAATTCATACATAGGCCCTCATATATATAAAGATGACCGGGTGGCGGTTACTCACATAACCCACTCCCCTCACTAAGGTAGTGGAGGGTGAGTGGGAGAGCAAACCGAACCCTCCACAACCGCAGCCAACCGCCAGTGCGAGAGCCAAACCGCCGGTTCGGGCTCGCGTAACCGCACCCCCTAAGTGGGGTGTGGCCAAATTGTACCCCATGAGGGGTGCGGCCAAGCCGCACCCCACAAAGGGTGCGGCCGACCGCACCCCCCCCCCCCCCCCCCCAAGTGGGGTGCGGCCAAGCCGCACCTATAGGTAGGTGCGGCCAAGCCGCCCCCCCCTTGTGGGGTGCAGCCAAGCCGCACCCAAATGTGGGGTGCGGCCAGGCCGTACCCCCTTTTTTGGGGTGCGGCCGAGGGCGTTCCCACGTCGGGGCCGAGCGGAGTCCCTTCATCCCTGTCGGGGCACAGTTTCTTGCCCCCGCGCTCGTCACACTCTGAGCTCTTCTCCGGTCACTCAGAAAGCCTCTTAGCACGCTCAGAACGCTCCCGTGTTCTTCGCGCGCTCAGAACACTCCGCGCTCACAGCGTGCCCAAAACACTTCCGTGTTCGTTGCATATTCAGAACGCTTCTCCGATCGCTCAGATTGCTTCTCCGTTCGTTGCGCACTCAGAACGCTTCTTAGCGCGCTCAGAACGCTTCCACATTCCGGGCACGCTCACAACTTGTCTTTCTAAATTCTCAGATTGTGGGAACGGCTCGTCGCCTTTTTCACCTTCAACGAAGCTGCCCGAATTGCCCGAACAGCCCGAAGATCGTGACGGTCATTTATGAAAAATGGTGATCCGTGTGCTCCAAATCGACCAGCCTGATTTGCTCGTCGGGTGGTTACGGTGGTTACGACGGCAAAATTTCCGGGCTACCCCTGGCCAAAGCTATAAAAGGAGCCCCATGCCTTCATTTCAATGGACCTTAATTTCGGCACCCGAGAGAGCTCCGCGAAGATTTCCTCCGAGCTTTCCTTCGGTGCTTGAAGATCTCCTTCGTGTACTTGAAGATTTCCTCTCCCCCGAAAGGCGACCCAACATTCTCACTTTTCTTCTCCCCAACATTCTCACTTTTGTTTTCCGAGCATTCTCACTTTTGTTCTCAGAGCATTCTCACCTTTGTTCTCACCGCAGTTCTCAGAAGGAAAAGGACTTAGTTATCGAGGAGGTGGTCTGTCACCCTCGGAGTTCTCTCTCTCTCCCTATTATTGTAACGAGCGGCAGCCTATCGCGCTCGAATTCTAAGTACCTGATTGTAACCCCCCAGAAGATAGTGAAGTTTGGTCGGCACAGCTCCGGCCGCGTGGTTTTTCACCCTTTCTGGGTTTTCCACGTTAAAAAGTCTCAGTGTACTCAACGAATCTCTAATTGACTGTTTGCGCGCTTGGTTCGCTTCAGAGCTAAGGTGGTTCAATTAGACCGGTCTACCAAGAGCATCCAAGCGTCCCACAATTGTTTGGCGCCGTCTATGGGAATGGATTCCCAAATACCGAGCAAAGGATTTCCAAACGCAGCGCCCACCTCGCCCAAGTTCACGGAACCAGCAAGAGTGGACACCTCCCCCGAACTATCCGATGCATGCAGTTCCTCAATCCCTGAAAGCCAGGCAAAAAGAGTGCTCATCGCTGTACCCATCCTTCCCCAGTGGCTTGGATCAACCAGCAAGCCGTCCCCTCTCGCGGCGGGACAGGATTCTAGCAATGTCACGTACCAACAAAGGTGATCCCCCTGTCAAAGTCAATCTTGGCATATCCAGTCCCATCATGGCTAAAGATCCCGAACTACAAGGAGTTTTACGGAGCAGAGGACCTGTACGGACACGTTAATCACTTCTTGATAACGATGCGGACATTCGGACTTCTAGACCAAATCAGCTGCAAAATCTTCCCCGAGACACTGCGCAGAGATGCCCTCCACTGGTATCAATCTCTGCCTAAGGGAGCGATTCACATCTTCACCGAGCTATCTCAACTGTTCGTTGAATGGCATGAAGCGCGCACGCCAAGGACCCAAGAAGACGAGCGGGAAGGTCCTGAGATGCGTAGGTCCCCCCGCCCAGGGGAAGCGGAGCAGAGCAAGCGGGAAGAAAAGATCTTCATAAACTTCCGCCAGGAGCGTCCCCGTGGATGGTTGGACTTCGCCTTAGACGAAAGCATAGGCAATCCAGCCTGTGAACTAAGGAGGGCGTTGGTAAACCATCACATCTCGTTCAATATCCTGTTCATGGCAGTCGTGGCGCGGCTCAAACTCCTAAGTGGGAACCTGAAGCTCAGAGCCAGCAACATAGAGCTCCCGGACGGAACCATGATACCCACCATAGGAGTCGTCACCCTCCCCGTTTAAGTAGGGATGCACTTAGAACCAGTCCAATATGAAGTTCAGTTCGCCATCGCAGAAGCAGACTCCCCTACGATGCAATATTTGGGAGCCTCTTGCTCGACGCCCTGCATCATGACATTTCCATGTCCGGACGCATGGCCAGCAAAGGGAAAATCCTCAGGGATTCAATTCGTGTTCTCGACACAGCCACGAACGGGCTCCCTTGGATCCACTACGACTCATCACCATATCTGAACTCTAAGAAGCAAGACACGCAGAAGGGCCGCGCAACCCCTACGTTGGTAGAAAAAACTAATCTTCCGGTATCAGCAGACCCACTTGTTGGAACACAGTTCAACCCTACTACTGATTTGGGCTAGGATGCCTATTTCCAGGTATAGGATCTGTTGTGACCCAACATGTATAGTATAAGGGTCATAGGCTAAGTCTAGAAGAAATTTGAAGATTAGCTAAGTCAGGGTGTTCGACGAACCTCCAGTACGTTCGACGAATTCAAGTTTCGTTCGACGAACTTGGTTCGACGAACTTCAAAAGTTCTGTTCGACGAAAATTTCTGTTTGTTCGACGAACTTCCCAGGTCAAGTTCGACGAACTTCCCTTCAGATCAACGAACTTCTTCAGAGTCTCTATATTCTGTGACCTCTTCTATTCAGAGTATTATTTTGGAGTTATCCTCAGGATTTCTTATGAAGGCTGACAGCTGGTCTAATTAAAATATCAGTCAGTTATTGCAGTATTCTCTATCAAAGATTTTATGACCGTTGCTGCATTAATTAAGGGCTGCGTGCAGATTATTTTATAAGGCAGATTGCAAGTTTCAAGGAATTTAATATATTGGTATTCCAGAGAAATCTTCCTTTTTGTCTCCTTCCTTTCCAGCCCTGTTTGAAATTTTAAAGAGGATCAACTCTCTCTCTCTCTGAAAAAGAGATTATCATTGCTATTTATACTAGAGAGAGATACAGATACAATATATATCAGTGAGGCCGTGTGCTACTCAGTTATTCATTCCTCAAGAAGAACTCTCTTTGTTTTCTCTCTGAAGTCTTCTTTCTTTCCAGACACCTACTTTCAATCTCTAGAAATCATCTGCATCATTTTTCCTCTAGAGAACTTGTGCTGGAGATACTCTGAAGATCAAGAAGACCTACACCCTGAGCAGATTTTCTCTCCTGTTTACTTACTCTTACTCACAGGGGGAGATCTGACAATTTCATCAATCCACTAGTCTTCTCTGTTGTTAGAGAAAAGAGAAGACATCATCACTTTTATTTTATTGTTATCCTATAACTGTGTACAGGGTTCTAGCTCCCTTTAAAAGTTAAATTGTGGTTTAGAGTACCTGATCAAAAGCTCTGTGGTGAAGGCTCACCTGATCAAAAAAGGCCTTAGTGGATTTCCTACCAGGGTGGTAGAAGAGTAGATGTACCCAAGTTGTGGGGAACTACTATAGATCCTTGTGTCTTCTGTGCTTGCTTTTATTATTTGTTTGTGCTGTGTTCCAGTTTGTATTTATACCTGTGCTGCACTTTCTTACACATATACTAAATAACTAAAATTGTTTTATACAGTTTTTTTTGGCTAAGTAAGATTATTTTAAAATACTCTATTCACCCCCCTCTAGAGTAATCTTGATCTATCCTCACTTTCAATTGGTATCAGAGGTTGGGTTGGTTGTTGCAGGCTAACACCTGGACCAACAGATCTGATAGATCTAGACTACTTTAAAGGTTTTGTCCATTAAAGCCATGGCACAGAACAAAGAATTTTCAAGCACAAGACCTCCTATGTGCAATCTGAACAAGTTTCCACTATGGCAAGCAAGGATCAAACTTTACATGAATTCTATTGATGAAGAAATTTTTAATTCTATTTTGACAGGACCTCCAACTGCATCAACCTCAACAACAAATACAACATCAGACACAACAGCTGTCCCTCCTCCAGAATGGACAGAAACACAAAAGAAACAGAAAACTGCTGATGCAAAGGCCATGAATATCTTAGCTCAAACCATGACTGATGACATATTTCAAAAGGTGGTTGACTGCACCTCTGCCAAAGAAATTTGGGACTCCCTCACAAGAATGGTGGCAGGATCAGCAGATGAGAGAAAGGACAGAAGATCATATTTGATCTCCCAGTATGAGAACTTCAAAAAGGGAGAATCAGAGACTGTTGCAGACATGTACAACCGACTCAGCCTCATCATTAATGAGTTAAGAACCCTTGAAAAAGTGATCACAGTCACTGAAGTTAATGACAAAATCCTAATGTGCTTTCCCAGCTCTTGGGACACAAGAATCTGGCCAATTAAAGATGCCAGAGGACTAAATGAGATTACAACTGAGAATCTTCTTGGAAAGCTCAAATCCTATGAGCAGCTGATAAAAAGCAGAGAAGCAGAAGCCTCTCCTTCCTCATCCTCAAAGAAAGAGAAAAGCATTGCCTTTCAGGCAACAGAGGAAGAAAAGAAGATTGGTGATCAGGAGATGCTGAGTCTCTTAGCAAAGAGATTTTACAAGATGACAAGGAAGGACTTTAGAAGAAAACCCAACAGGCACAATGAAAAGCCAAGGTATGATAAAACTCCATCTAAAGAAATAATATGCTTTGGGTGCAGGAAGCCTGGACACATCATCACTGAATGTCCAGAAGCTCACAAGAAAAGTAGGAGAAAAGAGCAGGAACACTCCAGCAAACACTCATCAAAAGGCCACAAGAAAAGAGAAAAAGGCTTTGTTGCTGAAACCTGGAGTGACACTGAATCTGAGTCATTCTCCAGCTCCAGTGATGAGGAGAAGGAAACAGAAGACAAGGAATTCTGCATGATGGCAATCAATGCCTCCTCATCAAATGACAATTCAGATGATGAATTGGAAGCAAATGAGGATGAGGTAATTTCTAGTTTTGATTTTCATTCAGAACAATTTAAAGATGATTTTAAACAATTGTGTAAAGATATGATCAGATCAGAGAAAGAAATTATTGCTCTGAGAGACAAGTTAGCTAAGATGGATGGAATATCCACTGAAAACACTAACCTCAAAAATGAGCTAAGAATTTCCAGGGAACAAGTAAGTTCTCTAGAAACACAGCTAACTGAGGCCAAGCAGCTAGAGAACTCTCTAAATGGGAGAAGTCTCAAGCTGATGGACATCACAAGCACAGTGAATGCCAGGCTGACTGGTAAACTGGGCTTGGGGGCATCATCTAATCAACCTCTTCTTTTGAAGAAGAATATGTTATCCACCCCAGTGAAATTTGTATCTGCAAAAGAGAAGGAAGCAATACAAGACACAGAAAAAATTTCAGAAACAAATATTGCACAAGCAAGTTCGTCGAACGGCGATCGACGAAAACCAAGGCCTAAATCTAAACAGCAAACCTACTGCAGACAGGGCTCGACGAATGCCACATCTTTCGTCGAACCAGGTAGACGAACACAACAAAGTTCGTCGAACGCAAATTTTACTAAAGACAGACAATATACATCCTCTTCTAAAATGAAGAATTCATTTAGTGATTGGATTATACCTCCTAGAAAATATCACCCTCAAGGTTATCATAGTCAACCTGTTGTCTCTTATATTTCTGCATTTCAAGGTTACAAAAAGCAACCCAAGGTAACCTGGGTTAAGAACACCTAACCTCCTTTCTATTGCAGAAAAAGAACTGTCCTACTACAGAGGAACAGTGGTACTTGGACAGTGGATGCTCAAAACATATGACAGGAACAAGAGCCAAATTAATCAACTACAAAGCAAAGCTTGGACCAAGAGTGATTTTTGGAGATTCCAATTGGGGACAGACAGAAGGCTATGGATCAGTCCAGATTGGGACAATCATATTCAAAAAGGTAGCCTATGTAAGTGGACTCAAACATAACCTCATCAGCATAGGTCAACTATGTGATGAAGGTTATCAGGTATGCTTCAACCAATCTAGATGCATTATCATTTCTGAAAATAATAATGTCATTTTAGGAAATAGACAAGGTAATGTTTATTTAGTAGATTTTGATTCAGCCAAACCTGAAATCTGCTTGTTTAACCAAGTCAGTAAAAACACTGATTTGTGGCATAGGAGACTAGGTCATGTAAACCATAGAACTCTAGCCAAATTATCAAAGGGCAATCTTGTCAGGGGACTACCTTCTGGATCATACAAGAAGGAAAGCCTTTGCAGAGCATGTCAATTGGGAAAGCAGACTAAGAGCAGCTTTAAGTCGTTATCTAAGAGTGATTCTCCTAGGTTTCTGTATTTACTGCACTTAGACCTTTTTGGACCCCTTCCCATACACAGTTTGGGAGGTAAGTCTTTCACCTTAGTTATTGTTGATGACTTCTCTAGATTTAGTTGGGTATTCTTTCTGAGAAGCAAGTCAGATAATTTCAAAGTTCTTACAGACTTTCTCAGGAGCATCAAGATTGAGTATTCTACTCAGATTGCATTGATCAGAAGTGATCATGGCACTGAGTTTGAATCTCTTCTGATGAGAGAATTCTGTGAGAAGGAAGGTATCAGGCAGTGCTTTTCAGCTCCTAGAACTCCTCAACAAAATGGGGTAGCTGAAAGGAAAAATAGAACACTAATTGAATCTGGAAGAACATTGCTTGCAGATGCTGGTTTGCCCCAATCCTTCTGGGCTGAGGCTGTCAGCACAGCAAATTATGTTTTAAACAGAAGTTTAATTCATAAACAAAAGGGGAAGACACCTTATGAACTACTTAAAGGGAAGAAGCCTAGAGTAGATTACTTTAGGATCTTTGGCTGTAAATGCTTCATTCATAATAATGACAAGAAGCACCTAGGGAAATTTGAAGCAAAAGCCTCAGATGGCATTTTTCTTGGTTATTCAGTTAGTAGTAAAGCTTACAGAGTATTTAATAAATCTTCTTTTAAAATAGAAGAATCTATTCATGTAACTTTTGATGAAACCAGCTTAAGCTGCAAGGAGAGAAATATCTCTACCTCACAAGATGCACAGGTACCAATTCTCTGTGAGAAGTTAGATAACCTAACTCTTCAGAAAGAGGATTTAATAAATCCTTCTCAATTACCTAATGAGGACAGTGAAGAAGAATGTCATAATGAACCAACATTGAATACAACAAATATTCCTACAAATCTTGAAGCTATTAATGCTGAAGTTCAGGAGGACATAGAAATTCCTCATAGAGAAAATGAACAAGCTCAAGGAGAAGTTATATTTCCTACTAATTATGTCAACATAAGAGATCACCCCAGATCTCAAGTAATTGGTGACATCTCAGTGGGTGTGCAAACAAGAAATCAACTAAATCAAAATAATTTGCACACCTGTTTCCTCTCTCAAATTGAACCTCAATCCATCAAAGATGCAGAGCAAGATCCCAACTGGATTACTGCTATGCAAGAAGAATTAAATCAATTTGAAAGGAACAAAGTATGGGAACTTGTTCCAAGACCCAAGAATCATCCAGTAATTGGCACTAAATGGGTATTCAGAAATAAATTGGATGCTCAAGGAGTCATAGTCAGAAATAAGGCAAGACTAGTGGCTCAAGGATACTGCCAAGAGGAAGGCATAGATTATGATCAGACTTTTGCACCTGTAGCAAGACTGGAAGCAATTAGAATATTCCTAGCATTTGCTGCATACAAAAGATTCAAGGTATTTCAAATGGATGTTAAGAGTGCTTTTCTAAATGGAGATATCAAGGAAGAAGTATATGTGGAACAACCACCAGGTTTTGTTTCTCCAACTCAACCCTCTCATGTATTTAGATTACATAAAGCTTTGTATGGTCTCAAACAAGCTCCTAGAGCATGGTATGAGACCCTTACAAACTTTCTTTTGGAAAATAAATTTTCTAGAGGTAAAGTAGACCAAACATTATTTTTTAGAAATCATAAATCTGAAACCCTATTGGTACAAATATATGTAGATGACATAATATTTGGTTCTACTGACTCTAAGTTATGCAAACGATTTTCAAATCTAATGCATTCAAATTTTGAAATGAGCAGTATGGGAGAACTGTCTTATTTTCTTGGTTTGCAAGTTAAGCAAACAAAAGAAGGCATCTTTATATCCCAATCTAAATATGCTAAAGAGCTTGTTAAAAGATTTGGGATGTCAGATGCCTCCCCCATGAAAACTCCCATGCCTTCAAATGCAGCTGTTGGCACTGATGAATCAGGAAAACCTGTTGATCAGAAAGTATATAGAGCCATTGTGGGATCTCTTTTATACCTAACAGCCAGTAGACCAGACATCATGTTTGCCACATGTATTTGTGCTAGATTTCAGGTAAATCCTAAAGAATCTCACTATATTTTATTAAAAAGGATTTTAAGATATATAAAGGGTTGTCCAGATCTAGGACTCTGGTATCCTACAGAATCAGGATTGAGTTGACTGGATATTCAGATGCTGATTATGCTGGATGCAGAATAGACAGGAAGAGCACCTCAGGAACTTGTCAGTTCCTTGGAGATAAGCTTGTGTCCTGGTTTTGTAAGAAACAAACCTCTGTGTCTACATCAACTGCAGAAGCTGAATATATAGCAGCTGGCAGTTGCTGTTCACAACTTTTGTGGATACAGAACCAGCTCCTAGACTATGGTTACAATCTAAATAATTCCAAAATCTTTTGTGATAACACCAGTGCAATATCAATAGCACAAAATCCAGTACTCCACAGTAGAACTAAACATATTGAGATCAGACACCACTTTATCAGAGATAATGTAGAAAAGGGAAAAATATGTTTAGACTTCATACCAACTGATTTGCAGAGAGCTGATATTTTCACTAAGCCCTTAGATGAAAAGAAACATCAATTCTTTATAAATCAGCTTGGAATGATAAATGAGGAGTCAATCTAATTGGCAAAGTTCTCTACCCAACAATTCGTCGAATGCGCTCGACGAACGACATCTTTTTCGTCGATCAAGGTCGACGAACTGGTCAAGAATTCTTTCTAAAAAGTTCGGAGAAATTTTCGTCGAACTCGATCGACGAAGTCTTAATTTCGTCGAACCCCTCCGACGAAGTCTTTGACGTTCTATCTTCATTATGAGAGAAGTTTTGAAAAGTTATTAGTCGAACGAGATTGACGAAATATTTCATTCGTCGAACGGGATTATCAAAAGAACCTTTTCCCGCTAACACGTGTCTTCTCGTCACATTCGTTCCGCGAAAACCCTAGTCTTCGGCGAACCCTAATATTTAATCTCTATTCTGTCTGGATTCTGTCTTTTGCGCTCTCAAACTCTTCGTCTCCCTCCAGTTCCCTTTGCACTTGATCATTTTTCTTTCTTTGCAGGAACAATGTCGATCACTGCTGAAATCCTCGCCTCAATAAAGTTCGATACAGGATTCGATATTGATCTAGAATCGTTTGCCCAGTCCGGAGAAGGCTTCACAGACATTCTGAATCTCTTTGAAGACTCGAAGTTGCGCAAGTTTATGACTTGTCGGCCCAAGATTCATACCAATGAGATAAAGGAATGGGCATTCACTTCTGAGATTCGCAATGGCACAGACATTGCAGGAAAAGTGTCAGGGCATGAATTGGTTCTAAATGCTGCTGTTCTGTCTGAAATTTTTGATTTTGAAAATGGAGATGATGATTTAGAACTCACTGAGGAAGAGTTCAACTTGATGCTGGACAGGATGGGGTACTCTGGGAGTAACCCCAAACATCTTCTGAAACGTGATTTTACAGTGGAATACACCTTCCTGGCAGATGTCGTGGGAAAGGTTCTGATGGGGAAGAGCTCAGCACATGACTACATAACCAGGCAGCAATTTCTAGTCATGAGTGCTTTGATTGAGAAAAAGCACATCAATTGGGGTCTGACTCTATTTGATTCCATCAAAAAGAAAGTAACATCAAGGAATGTAGGCTATGGAAGGATTCTGGGAATCTTTCTTCAGGCCAAGTGTCCATCCCTCTCAGTTTCTACTGCTGTTGGCATTAATGCCTCAAAGAAACTGACCCCCCTTCTTTTCAAAAAGTGGGATAGGACATTCAAGAAGAAATTGGCTCCTGAGACTCCATCAGTTCAAGCTTCTGAGGACACCAGGGCTACAACAGCCACTCTCTCACCCCAGATTCCTCCTCCTCCTCCAGAAAATGAAATTCTCTCTAATTCTCCTCCTCACATTTCTCTTCCTCCTCCTCAAGACATTCTCACTCCAGACCTCTTTCAGGATGAAATCCCATCAGATTTCAATCCTCCTCCTCCTCCATCCACTTCTTATGCTCATACCACATCTTCCATCCCTTCTTCTTCTTCTTCTCACCCAACTCCAGATGTACTGTTTGTGGATGTCTCACAGATAGCCACCCAGGTGTTTGGTCACATAACTCCTAAACTACAAGAGCTTATTGATCAAAGTCTGGTCCCAGTACATTCTAAGCTTGATCTCATTCTCTCCCATCTTGCCTCTCTTTCCTCTTCCTCTTTCCCTTCATCTGGGGGCCCAGACTCTAGCTTCCCAGAGTCTAGGCAGGGGGAGATGTTCCAGGATGAAGCTCTAGAGGCAGAAGCTCCTGAAGAGAAAAGGTCAGACCTACCTGATGTCTGCTCATCACTAGTCTCCCTGGCTCAAAGCACAGAAAGTGCTCCTCTTCCTCCTCCTCCAGAAGTTCTTCTCAGCAGCTCCTTCATACTCTCCCCTATAGTAAATAAGATTCTGCAGCTTTCCAATCAGTCCCTTAGCTCAGTCCCATCATTCAAGGTATCAGCTGAAGACCTCTCCAAGGCCATTATCTGCTATTCCCCAGACTTGGAAGCCAGGAATGGAGATTTGCAAATGTCTCCAGCTCCAGAGCCAGTTATCTCTAAGGCAGATCAGGAACCTACTGCTCCTGAACAGACTGTCCTTGATGAACAGATGCCTGATGCCTTTGCCTCTGTTCTCTCCTCTTCTTCTGAGCCTGCTGCTGCTGCTACTGTCAAGAATATTGATTTAGAGAAAAGAATGACTAAAGCATACAAGGAAATTGATGAAATGTATGAGAATGTGCCTTCATCTTCAAACTCTGATGATGATGATGACAGTGATGATAGTGATGCCAAAGTCAATTCAAGAAAAAGAAAAACTACATGCAAGAAGCTGCCAGCCCCGTCTAAAAAGCCTGATAAAAATGATATTCCTTATTATGTGCAAAAAAATCTCAAGCCTCATGAAATAACTCAACCTTGGATGCAATTCTCCAAGAATGAGCTCAAGAGAAGGAAGCTTGAAAGAAGATACCAGAAGGATCACCCTGCTGTGTTCAAGAAACCCCCTCCTCCTCCACCTCCTCCAGGTGCAGGTTCTGCAGGAGGACTTTCTTCCACATCCAGGTCATCTCAGTCTGCTGGCTCCAAGCCATCTGGTCAATCCTCTTCTATTAAGAAAGAAAGATCTTCAGACTATCAGGTTTATGGAAGAAAGCATAGCAAATTATCTGAACAAGAAATCAAAAATAAGGAAGCTGAAGATAAAGCTGAAGCAGATAGATTGTACAATATGGCAAGGTTTAGAGAGCATGTTGCTCTTTCTCAGATCAAAAAGGCCAGAGAAAAGAATATGGATACTTCTCATATTTCTACCTTATCTCCCTATAGAGAACATGAACTTCAACAATACCAGGTGAAGAATATGTTCAACACTTCGGCCTACATAAGTCTCCATCCAGAGGCTGTGCTGCCAAATATCTCCAAGAAGGTAACACTGGGTGATAAAGACTGCAAGCTAAGCAAAAGGCAATCTGAAGATACTAGCAGGAAAATAATCTTCAAGAAGTCATCTTTAGAGGACAGGAATCCTTAACACTCTCTCTGATTAATTAACTTTTTACTATCCTGTGATGATATCTGCTTATGACAATTGATCTATATCTGCTCCCTCTTTCTTGCATATTTGTTTAAATTGATAAGTGCTATTCATAGGATCCTAACCCAAATAGGGAGAGATTGTTGGAACATAGTTCAACCCTACTACTGATTTGGGCTAGGATGCCTATTTCCAGGTATAGGATCTGTTGTGACCCAACATGTATAGTATAAGGGTCATAGGCTAAGTCTAGAAGAAATTTGAAGATTAGCTAAGTCAGGGTGTTCGACGAACCTCCAGTACGTTCGACGAATTCAAGTTTCGTTCGACGAACTTGGTTCGACGAACTTCAAAAGTTCTGTTCGACGAAAGTTTCTGTTTGTTCGACGAACTTCCCAGGTCAAGTTCGACGAACTTCCCTTCAGATCAACGAACTTCTTCAGAGTCTCTATATTCCGTGACCTCTTCTATTCAGAGTATTATTTTGGAGTTATCCTCAGGATTTCTTATGAAGGCTGACAGCTGGTCTAATTAAAATATCAGTCAGTTATTGCAGTATTCTCTATCAAAGATTTTATGACCGTTGCTGCATTAATTAAGGGCTGCGTGCAGATTATTTTATAAGGCAGATTGCAAGTTTCAAGGAATTTAATATATTGGTATTCCAGAGAAATCTTCCTTTTTGTCTCCTTCCTTTCCAGCCCTGTTTGAAATTTTAAAGAGGATCAACTCTCTCTCTCTCTGAAAAAGAGATTATCATTGCTATTTATACTAGAGAGAGATACAGATACAATATATATCAGTGAGGCCGTGTGCTACTCAGTTATTCATTCCTCAAGAAGAACTCTCTTTGTTTTCTCTCTGAAGTCTTCTTTCTTTCCAGACACCTACTTTCAATCTCTAGAAATCATCTGCATCATTTTTCCTCTAGAGAACTTGTGCTGGAGATACTCTGAAGATCAAGAAGACCTACACCCTGAGCAGATTTTCTCTCCTGTTTACTTACTCTTACTCACAGGGGGAGATCTGACAATTTCATCAATCCACTAGTCTTCTCTGTTGTTAGAGAAAAGAGAAGACATCATCACTTTTATTTTATTGTTATCCTATAACTGTGTACAGGGTTCTAGCTCCCTTTAAAAGTTAAATTGTGGTTTAGAGTACCTGATCAAAAGCTCTGTGGTGAAGGCTCACCTGATCAAAAAAGGCCTTAGTGGATTTCCTACCAGGGTGGTAGAAGAGTAGATGTACCCAAGTTGTGGGGAACTACTATAGATCCTTGTGTCTTCTGTGCTTGCCTTTATTATTTGTTTGTGCTGTGTTCCAATTTGTATTTATACCTGTGCTGCACTTTCTTACACATATACTAAATAACTAAAATTGTTTTATACAGTTTTTTTTGGCTAAGTAAGATTATTTTAAAATACTCTATTCACCCCCCCTCTAGAGTAATCTTGATCTATCCTCACTTTCACCACTGCAACTTAGGGATACATGTCGAAAGAGAAAGGGACAATAACAACAGTTCGTGAAGACCGAACGCCTCATTCAAGACCAAACAGCCCGCTCCCGAGGGTGGGCGAATCAAAATTCCCAGGTCTACACCCCGCTAAATGCCCCTCGTGAGCACATACTGTCCGTAATCTACAACAGCAAAATCATCAACTGGCCCAGAGCGCTCTCCCAACACAGGGGAGACCAGTACCAGTTTTGCAATTTCCACAAAGGGCGAGGGCACCTTACGGAGCACTCTGCTAGATTGAAAGAAGAAATTGAACGCCTCATTCAGTCAGGACACCTTAAGGATTTCTGCAAAGAAGCACAGATGGATGCCACCAAGGGTCGGTCGCCGGAATGATCCACACCCGGATCACCACTGCCTACTGAGTTGAACGGTCGAAAGAGCTCGTGCAGGCATAATGCGAAGGGAGCTCAATGTTACCTTCTCTCTCGTCAAACTTATATCAAAAATTAACTCAGAAGCTGCAAGATTGCACCTGCGCATGTATCAACGTTCATTTTTTAATTATGCTTTGCCTGTTCTAAACTATTATACTACAGGAACACTTCGGGGCCCTGCCCCGGGGACTCCGCACTGCCGTCAATTAAAGGTTTGCCCTTCTCCTCCGTCGTCGGGTCCCAGCGTCGTAAGGGCCTGCCCCTCTTTCGTTCGCCCACGGTTTGAATACACCCACTATTAACTGGCCACTTCGGGGCCCCGCCCCGGGGACTTCGCACCGCCGTCGATTGAAGGTTCTCCCTTCTCCTTCGTCGTCGGGTCCCGGCGTCGTAAGTGCCTGCCCCTCTTACGTTCGCCCATGGTTTGAATACACCCGCTATTCACCAGCCACTTTGGGGCCCTGCCCCGGGGACTTCGCACCGCCGTCGATTGAAGGTTCGCCTTTCTACTACGTCATCGGGTCCCGATGTCGTAAGGGCCTACCCCTGTTACGTTCGCCCACAACTTGAGTACACCCGCTATTCACCGGCCACTTCGGGGCCCTGCCCCAGGGACTTCGCACCGCCGTCGATTGAAGGTTCGCCCTTCTCCTCCGCCGCCGGGTCCCAGCATCGTAAGGGCCTGCCCCTCTTACGTTCGCCCACGGTTTGAATACCCCCACTATTCACCGGCCAAACTAATTTTTTATTATATAAAAGCCGCGAGCTCAGAATCGCGAAAACTAATTTTTTATTATATAAAAGCAGCGAGCTCAGAAGCGCGCAAACTAATTTTTTATTATATAAAAGCCGCGAGCTCAGAATCGCGCAAACTAACTATTTATTATGTAAAATCCGCGAGCTCAGACTCGCGCAAACTAATTATTTATTATGTAAAAGCCGCGAGCTCAGACCCGCACAAACTAATTTTCTATCACGTAAAAGTCGCGAGCTCAGACTCGCGCAGACTCATCCGGTACTTTGTAAAAGACCATCAAGCTACTCAGGTATCGACGCTAAGTAGCAAGCACACAATAGTTTGGCAATGACCAGAATGACAAAGTCACAAATAACTCAAGGAGAAGAGTACGATATATACGATAAAGGAATACAACCACATCAGCTAAACGCTGTATACAAGCAAGAACGATGACCAACAAACAATAAAAAAAGCAGGAAGATGGAAGGTAACTAAGACAAGCATCAGTCCTCGGCTGCATCCGAATAGTCGTCCCCCGAAAGATACCCGGCTCCAAGACCGGCAATACCGCACCCAAACTTCCTCTCCATCATACAAAGAGTCTTCTGAATACCTCTCTGAAAGGAAACTTCGCACTCATCCGCTAACAGCAGCTCAACCTCCTTCGTCATCACCTCGGCGCGAATCTCCTCCGTCATCTGGAACCGCTCCTCTACAAACGCTAGGGAATCTTTGTACTCGGACACACCTACAACCTTGGACTCCTCAATGCTATGCTCGATAGACGATAACCGGTCTGTCTCGCTCCTCAGGAAACCCAGCTCCCCCTCCAAGCGGAATATCCCCCCCTGAGCCTCTGAGAACTGGTGAAGGGCATCCTGAGCAAGTGCCTTGTCACCATCGCATTCCGCTCGTAAGACCTCAACCTCCGACCGGGAAGAAGAAATGTCCGTTTCCAGCTGTCTGATGCTAGCGAGATCGCGATCCCTCTTCTTCTTCAGGGCGGATAAATTGCCCCTCGCCACGCGAAGCTCCTCCTGAAGAGTGAAGTAGCCGTCCTTGAGGCCCACATAACAATCATTCCACGTAAGTGCAACGCTGGTCAAAACATTGGCTTGCAGGAAGAAACAAACAATTAGCACGCACATACAAAGATGGAAAAGAAGGGACAACACGGGAAAAGCAGAGCTCTACTCACCGCAGAAGTCATCGCCTGAAGAGAAGACGAAACTCGCCTCAATGGAGGCAAAGTAGGAGGCGGTGGTAAGTCCCCCTGTGGAACCTAGCCAGCGACAGGAGATGCCCGGATCTCAATATCTGGATCGTCCGGACTCGGCTCCACCCGGCGGCTGCTCGGACCATCTTCATGATCATGGATCCTAGGCACAGCAGAGCAAGCCCTGGACTGGAACCTCCATTCTTAAAAACGATCTTACTCTTCTTCCCACGAACTAGGGGAACGACAACCGCACGCTCAGCATCCCAAGAAAGTCCCACCGAGAGCAATCGACTCTCCTCCACGCAACCAGAGACACAATAGAGGGCCTTCGATAGCCCCTCTCGCCCAGGAAAACCAGGGAAAGGAACAAACTCGTCCTCCCACCCCGTCTGACGGCGGCAACGTCCAGGGAGCGCCCTCCACAACTCTGGCAACTCCCAACGATTCTGAACATACCCGTAAAGGTTATTCCCATGCCTATAATCATTCTTCTCCCCGAAGCGAAATGAGCTCTTATTTCTTTGGACCTCGATGCGACCCCCTGGGTTAGTGGAAACACGCACCAATCTTTTAACACCTAGATGGAAAACCATGCGATATGCTCCCGAAAGAGCACAATCATCCCCATAATTCTCGCCATCCCAGCAGGAGTAAACTGAGTAATCGGAACACCGCAGAATCGGAGTATCTCGATAACGTCCTCCGATGGGGGAAGGAGAAACCCAAATTTCAAGCAGCTCTCAGAGAGAGTCATGAAACCGGTCGGCGGGTTCTGAGCGCGCTCCTCCGCCCGCGGGATCTTCACCTCAATGCTAGAAGGCAATCCAAACCGCTTACGCCACATGTTGATCTGAACGCCATCAACAGTAGAGCGTAGACGCATCAGCCTTGACTGGCCGCCCCGTTTCGAAGCCTGAAAACAAAATATGTGTACATAAGCACATACATCAAAGAAATAAAGGCCCAAGAAGGCACACATAAGGCAAACTCCGCCAGAACGCCCACAGGATAGGCACCTCAACAACAGGCCAGACCGTGCCCCAGCCGCGCGTGCCGGTCTCCCCCGCAAGATGTGCGGGCGCCGGCCACCCCTGTAGGCCGCGCGTCCCGGCCGCCTGGTTTCCTGGCCGGCACCGACCGCGTGCATGGGGCGCGGGCGCTGACCGCCCCCGCAAACCGCGGCCGGACTCCCGCTTCCCCGGCCGGCACCGGCCACACGCACGAGAGCGCGGGCACCGGGCGCCCGCTTTCCCGACCGGCACTGGCCGTGCGCGCGGGCGTCGGCCACAAGCCGTGCGGCCGGCTGCCACTTTCCCCGCCGGCACCGGCCCGCACGCGCGCTCCTCTCTCTCTTCTATCTTTTCATGCGAAGCAGAGAAAAAACTCACCTCCGGCATGGTTCGACGCGCCGCGCAGAGATGGCGATGATCGGAGCCGCTGCAGGCAAGAAAAAACCTTCGCACTCCTCCGCACGGATGTTTGGACTCCGAAGGTTTGGGGGGATTTTGATAGGAATTCATACATAGGCCCTTATATATATAAAGATGACTGGGTGGCGGTTACTCACATAACCCACTCCCCCCACTAAGGTAGTGGAGGGTGAGTGGGAGAGCGAACCGAACCCTCCACAACCACCAGTGCGAGAGCCAAACCGCCTGTTCGGGCTCGCGTAACCGCACCTCCAAGTGTAGTGTGGCCAAACCGCACACCATGAGGGGTGCGACCAAGCTGCACCCCACAAGGGGTGCGGCCGACCGCACCACCCCAAGTGGGGTGCGGCCAAGCCGCACCCCACATGGGGGTGCGGCCACGCCGCATCCCCAATAGGGGGTGCGGCCACGCCGCACCCACCATGTGGGGTGTGGCCAGGCCGCACCCCCTTTTTTGGGGTGCGGCCGAGGGCGTTACCCCGTCGGGGCCAAGTGGAGTTGAAAGAATCTAGTTGCTACCTAAATCACCTAGAGGGGGGCGGGGGGTGAATAGGTGAATTCTATGGCTTTTAGGCGGAATGGAAATTTTAAATATAAGCACAAAGAACAAAAGAATCAACCACAGACACAAGGATTTATAGTGGTTCCCCGGAATGGGTACGTCCACTTTACCACCTCACCTATCTAGCACTTTTGGCTAGACTAGGCTACTTCACTATTCTCAGATTAATAATAATCTTACAACTCGAAGTCGATCACTCCTACAAGCTCGGAGACAACTTCTCCTACAAACTCGGAGATCAAACTCTCCTACACACTCGATCCTTTTTAACCTAGGATCTACACGAACTCGGAAGATAAACTTCCTACAAGTGTTTGTAAATGATAATATAAACAACTTGGATTATAGAATCCAATCTTTTAGAATCTCCTATAGATTCTACTTCTTCAGATCTGAATCAGTGGATCTTCTTCTTCCTTGAGAAATGAATTTCAGAACTTGAGAGAGGAAGAGGAACACCTTGTTTCTTGAAAGCTTTGATCTGATCTATTAAACACCCAACAAGATTTGGAGGAGTATCGAAACAATCCAAGCACAGAGATCTTGTTAAGTGAGAACTTGCAAGGGAATCGAGCACCAAACTGATCGACGATTGTAGATCATCTTTTAAGAGAACGAGCGCACAAGCCGACTGGATTCATTTTTTAATGAATGATTTGCACAATTAGGGTTAGAAGAAATCATCTCTTATGTATTTATTGACTTCTCCCTCAACGACTATAAGCGGGCCTTAAGGATAGATGACCACGTGGAGGAAAGCCCTAAACAGACAGACGGACGGAAATCGCGCTCTGTCGGCATTCATCGAGAGAACCCATTGTTTCAACGAATTCGTCGAAAGGAAGAGATTATTCGACGACAATACTTAGAGATATCTTGGAGATTGAGAGATGAAGAGATTATACATTTCGTCGACGAGAATGCTTGTTCTCGACGAATCCGTCGAATGAAAGATTTTCCTCAACGAATTTGTCGACTAAACTTAGGCATTCGTCGACGATGATATACAACCTAACCGATTATCTGTTTGAGTTATATCGTCGAGACTTGCTAATGTCTCGACGAATTCGTCGAATAATCTTAGGCTTATTTGACGAAAATACTTAGACAGAATTCTTCTACTTCTGATTTCAGCAACCTGTGACTTTAAGCTTTCCCTTAGTACTTGAGTGTAAAGTACATTCCAAGATAGAGATTTCATATGAGTCAACACCTTGGTCTACACAATGAGGGATTACATTGCGTAGGCCTGTGTTTATGACTCACTGAAACCTGACCTTGGTTTGTACTTAGCAATGAACATCCTGCAGACATATAACTGAAAAACAGTATCAAATACAATATCATTTTTTCTTAGTTCAAGGGACACTTCTTCAAATTAAGGTTATTGTGGCTACAATACCCAACAATCTCCCCCTATTTGAAGGAGTCAGAACCCTATATACTAAGATGAATTGCACAGACAATAAATGTGAAAGAAAGTACAACAAGGTATAATATGATAATTGAGATAAAATGAAATATCAGCACATCGAGACATTAAAATGTATATATATATGTGTTTGTGTGTGTTTAGATTTCAAGGGATCACAACACACACTAAGGCATTTTAGCCTTTTCTTTCTTGGACTTCTGAGTTTGCCTAGCAAAATATTCCTTAGGCTTTGGGTAATATCTGGGAGGAGGAGGTATTGTTGGATTGTTGTGACCGTGAAGTCTGAAATGGATTTTTCTTTTGAGCTTGGCAACTTTATACATATTGTACTCTTCCTGGCTGTAGTATTCATGAGGTTTGATATTTCCAATCTCCAGAAGATTGTAGTTGTCCAAGATAATGGCTTTGGAAGTTGGACTCCAGACTTCTTGACCAGCCCTTCTTTCAGATACCGGCTCTTTGATCACTATATTTGGATTTCTGGTTAGAGAATTTCTAGCTCTGCGAGAGGATGTTCCTTCATCTAATTTTATTTTCTTGGGAGCAGGCACAAAAGGCTCAGGAACATCTTCAGCATCAGACGCCAACTGAGTATATTGAGATGGAGGGTTGACAGGAAATTCTTCATATGAACCTACAACTTGTTGGATCGGTCGGCGCCCTTAGAGGGGGGGTGAATAAGGGCTTTCAAAAAACTTTAGATTATATTTATAAAACATTGAAATATTGCAAGATTAATACAATGAGAAATCAAGTAAAACAACAATGAATAGACATGCTTTATTAATATCAAATAATGTTTTACAAAACTTGATTCCTGTGACGCTAGAAATCGGAGGCGACTAATAAAAATCCTTTTTGTTTTCTATACCGACTCGTATCCCCACGAACCGGTTGGCTTTAGCCGATCTCTCCCCAGATACGGCCTCAAGCCGCTCTAGCCAATCTATCCCCAGAAAGGCCTCGAGCACCCCCTAGACCTAGCCTAGATCTATTCGCCAACACGAGGCGATTTTCAGCCCTAAGTCCTACCCCAGACCTAGTCGCCAACACAAGGCGATTTCACTACCGTTTACAGAAAAGATATGAAATGAAAAGACAATAATGTAAAAACTCCCTCTATATGGATCTCTTGGTGAAGTGGACGAAGGCCCGCAGAGTATGATCGTAGTCGATGCGGCCTTTCGTCACGATGATGACGCGTGTTGAAATCTTCTCCACGGATCTCCTTAAGGCTTTATGGAATTGTGGGAGTATCTCTCTGAATCTTCCTCTCTCTGCTGTGGCACGAAGCTCTGGAGTTTGGGATTGGAGGAGGATGAAGAATTCGGAGCCAAAGCATCCAATTAATAGCCTTCACGGTACCGTCGGCGCTAGCGCTACCGCCGACGCTAGCCCGGATTAAGTAACAATTTGCGCGGCAGGATCTCCCATCCGCGGCAGGATCTCCCATCCGCGGCAACATATTATTCCATGCCTCTTGTGCGCCATGCTACCGCCAGCGCTACCCGATACCGCCGGGCGCTAGCGCCTTCTAAATAAGCTGCCGGAATCGCGCGAATCAACGCTATCGCCGGGCGCTATCGCTACCGCCGGCGATAGTGAGCTTGTTCGATTTTTGGCCTCAATTTTGGGGGCAGTCATCATGAGTACTCCTTGAGTCATGTGGACCTAGTAAACCTGCACACTTGAACACACAAGATCAAATACACATAGGATTTGTTATTCTCAAACCTAGGAGATGCGGAAGAACATGTTCCAACAAACTCCCCCTTTTGATAATAACAAATCCATTAATGATAAAACAAAGCATTAATAGATAAGCATGATGAAACTCTACTTGTGTGTGTGTGAGAGTGATGACTTTAGGATAATTATTGATTTTAGCATTTAGAATTGCTCCCCCTAAATATATGCTCCCCCTATGTGAATGCTCCCCTAATATGTATGCTATCAACTTAATCAATCATGTTGGGTTTTTTATTTTGATAGCGGATTATATTTATCATGTTAGTTCTCTCCCTTTTGCATTTTATCATGTTAGTTCTCCCCCTTTGTTATTAGCAAAAGTGGGTAGGGAAACAAAGCACTAAAAATGTGTAAATAAAAAGAAGGCATGATCGAGCTTTTTAAGTAAATGATAAGGAGTTTTAGACTTGTCTTTCATTGAAAATGATCAGTGTTATGACTTATTTTATCCCTTTTGTTTGTAGTTCTCCCCTTTTTATATATAGAGTTTAAGCAAAAAATAATGATTTCCCCTTTAAATAAGAGTTTTAAGCAAAAAATAATGATTTCCAAGTAACCAAACTACCCAGACAATACGTCTACACCCTAGCCTCGTACTGAGTGACGGATGGGCATGAGGAGCTGCAAACATGTCGTAGGTTGGGGTGTTAGTCCCATATGCAAACACTAGACAAAACTTAACCTAGCACTCTTTCCCCCCCATTGCCTCGCAAGGCCCCACTGGAACCCTCTCCGGTTAAGGACAAGACATGACTAAAGATAAGTTTATCAAATGTCTACAACCCTACGCCCCGCTATGGTGAGATATGAAGTCACGAATAATAGTTATTGGAAACATTAAGCATTTAAATCTAATGGGAAAATTCATAGCATTTGGATTTTTATTTGAAAATAAAATACACTTAGCTATATTGAAATTCAAGAATAAATCAGAGTTTGATCATTTCGGAAGATTTAAAAAAAAAAGGAACATCAATATTTAGAATAGAAATACTAAATAAGAGTTAAAAAGAGATGTTTTTATAAGCAATATTTCACTTGTTTAGAATAGAAATAGATCAGAGTTATAAGTAAAAAAAATCAACCAATATAAAGTTTACCAAGCAAGTCTACCACTTGTTGCAAGAAAGGAATTTGAAGATTCAAGTGATGATGCACACAATATGAAAGATTTTAAATAAGCATGAAAGTGCAAGGTAAAATAATTATATGGTTATGATGCGGAAGACATATAGAAGTACAAAAAAACATCAATGATGGTTCATAAAAAGATATATGAGTTCAATTTCAAAAAGAAGATGTTTTTGTAAATCATTTTGCATTTAAAATTTTTGTTTTGACAAATCAGTAACCAAGCATGAAATAATCTTATCAAAAAGAGATTACTACAATGTTACTTTAATTCACGATTTCAAAACATACCAAACATTGTAGAAAGCATGCTAGGTTATCTAGTGCATTTCATAAATAAAGAGTAGTATAGAATTAGCATTAGGATCCAATACTCATGAGAAGAAGTGTTATGGAAGGTAATGATGTGCATAAGAGTGTATTTTGAATAGAGTAAACGAATGTTTTAATCCAAAATACAAGTAATATGTAAAGTAAAGAGCACAATAAAACACAAATAATTTTACTTCCACTCACTTCAATGCACAAAGAAAAATGTACAACTACCAAGGTGCTCTACACACACAATGCTCATCAAGACTTATCAGGGTGCAAAGTAGTGCTTGGGGGATCACATAGTTTTATTCATCAAGATTGATTTTTATTGTGATCCGGTGTACTTAAGAATAAGTGGTTTTTATTTTGAAAAAAAGTTATGGTTTGCACAAGATACTTTATTATTCTTTCCAAGGTGCTCAACCTCACAACGCTTATTAAGACTTATCAGGAGGTTCAAGTAGTGCTTGGTGGAGTTATCTTTGTCACTTTATTTTATGATTTTGTTTTGTACAAAGTTCTCCGAATACACTTGTTTTGCAAACCAATATAATTTATGAAAAAGATAACCACTTTTCTTAACTTTTAAAAGTGCAAATAAAGGTTGTGTAGATAAGATACTTGTGCAATTTTAATTCATTGTACTATTACAAAACATACACAAACATTCTTAGATTAAACACATAAGTAGACAATGCCAAAATAAGTGAATGAATTGCGATCATTATCAAACATAAAACATTACTCATACTTAGAGGCATGCTACGCATAGTTCTACACAACTTTTTCAATATAATTGATGCACATATTAATAGATATATCAGAGCATGATGAAAGCAATGTTCAAAGTAGTTTGAAAAGATAAATTGTAACACTATAGAAGTTCTAAATAATAGATTACATTATGCTTGATTTTCAATGAAGTTCATACAATATTTTTGATATTTTTAAAGAGTAATTTTATTTAAAGTTTGAACACATAAAATTGATCTTGGACTTCCCAAGGACTACCTTATGAGAGGTTCGCCCGGTACTAGGTGATATGATGGGATGATAGCATAAATCACCCTTTCGCAAGATACATAGAACAGTTGAGTTCAGAAGAATAATTATGATACTTGTTTTTGTTTTGTTTTATATTTTTGTAGTTGATTTTTACAAATAAAAGCATATTTTTGTAATTTTTGCTTTTGTAATTTTTATATTTGATTTTTGCATAAAGATGATCTTTAAATAAAGGAAACAACACAAGCGAAAAAAAACAAAACATATTTTTTTGTAATTTGTTTTTTGTAGTTTTGTATTTGATTTTTCAAAAAATAAATGAACACAGAAGTGCAAAACTAAGTAGAAAATATAGATTTATATATTTTAAGGGATTTTTAGAAATTTAAAAAATACAGAAAAATGAACCTCGACGCTAGTGCCGGCGCTAGCGCTAGCGCGGGAAGCAGTAAGTAATTTTTTAGGGTTTTGAAAATTTTGATGCTTGAACTTGATTAGGTGTCCCATTAGTAGTTTCATGCTGAATTTGCAGAATTTTTGGAAATGTTTTTGATGGTTAAAAATGAAGAAAATTGTATTTGTAAGCATGTATTAACATGAAAGATCTAGGACACCTATCTCAAGTCGTGACAAACGAGATCTTGCATGAGCTATAAGATAGATTATCATAATGTATGCAGATTCAAATTTTTCTAGACTTTTATCACAATTTAAAGTCACATAGTTCTTTTATCGTTCAATTTTATTTTATTTTACTTCATAATTAATTCATTATGGTAATATGAGATAACTAGCATGAATAATATCTATTAGTTGATAATGCTAGAATAATGAGTTTGATTGTAATTGTTATACCACAAGATTAATTGAGATAATGTTGCATGTATTCAAGAAAGTGATTTCATTTGATTTAATTTAGATAATGATTTAATATTTTGACATAGAATGAATGATTTCATTTGTTTTATTAATATAACGTTGATTCTATGGTTTATAAACAAATGAGATACATGCAAGTCATACTACATTAATTCATTCATGTAATTAATATGATCACCAATGAAGTGTTAGAATTGAGTGGATCTTTTGAATTTAGAGATCTTTTGATTTTACATAATTATGATTTTAGAGAGTTTTAGCAAAAGATATCAATAGATCATGGTGGTGCGTATGACATCAATATTTATGACAATTAATCTTTCAATATGTCTTATGTGTTTTTCTTTTTTATTTAGATAAGTATCTCATAGCAAATTCAGAATTTTATCCACTTGTTGGTGAAGGCTAAGAATCTTAATAGCCGGATTTAATTTGAAATATCTTATAGCAAATTTAGAGTTTGATTTAAATGGATAATATAAGATATTTAGAAGTAATGAATATAGGAATAAAAGATGGGTCATCAAAATAAAATATGATTTGGAATTTTGATCAATTTGATTTTATAAACATATTGATCTTGTAAGAGATAGGATCATATTTTCAAAATTGTATAGGATGACCATGACATGATAGTTCAAAAAAATAAGAAAAATTAAAAGACATGAAAGTATATCATGAAGCAGAGCTTTGTATATTTCTTTTTGAATGGATTCTACTTCATGCAATTGATGATACCTAATGGATAAGAGATTTAGGTATCCAAAGAGGACCATGAGTGATGGTTCCTTTGGGTACCCAAATGCATCGTGATGATTTTTGTGAAGACAAAGATGAATGAGTCCTTTCATGTGAAGTGAATGTTTCATTTTTAATTTTAGGCCTCCATTCAAACCTTGGTTTAATATTATTCTTATTTATCAAATTTCCATGATGATTTTGCAAAACATTCTTTATAGGAAATTTGTTTATCTTTAAATTTATGTTGGGAGAGTGGTTATTTTGTAAATGATAATGATTTGGAATTTTATTTTTAAGCATTTGATATTCTTTATTTCCTTTGTTGGATTTATCAACATTTTGAGAAATTATATTCAACTTGCTTTTAGATATACCTTGAGATTGTGAATGAATGTTTTGAGCGTTTTTCTTAATGATTTCCTTAAGCAAGTTGATTTTTTATTTTAGTTCATCATTCTTGATTTTTAAATTATGTCTAGCTTTATTATAATTTATTGTGCTATTTTTAAGAGTGGAAATAATTGAATCAATATGATCTTGATAGTTGTTTCTATATTCATCAAATGTTTCGTCCATCTCTTTAATTTCAATTTTATATTCTTTACACTTAGCACAATCATTTATCAAAGATGAATTTTCTAAACATAATTTTTCATTTTGTTCTTTTACTAAAATAAAATCCTTTTCAAGTTTCATGAGTTTTTCCTTAATATTATAATAATCAAAACAAGGTTTTGTGTTTTCAAGTAAAGGACAAGATGGTGAAATCACATCACAATTTGATTCTAAATTAACATTAGCTTTTAATCTCTTATTTTCTAAATGTAGATTTTTAATAGTGATTTTCAATTTCTTGATCTTACGTTTAGCAGTTTTTAGTATATTGAAACTAGAAATGGAAGTTATCACACAAGAAGAAGATTTTGACTTTCTTACAGCGCTTTTGGTAGAGGCAAAGTATGTGTATAAAGTTCCTTCGTTATCTTTTGGTCCTTCCTCGATCACAGATGAGTTTTCATCTTCTTTTGATGTATTGTTCTCTTTCTCTATTTCAATATTCTCCATGGCTTTGCTCCGAAAGAGATCTTCTTGAATGATAATGGATGCTTGTACGTTCTTTTCCTCCTGTGTTTGTTCCACACCTGCGAGAGGAAGATCATACATTTCTTCAAGAAAGCGCCATATTTTGTATGCACTAGAAAAGCAATATATGAATTTGAAAATTTCATTAGATAGTGCACAAAATAAATAGTGTTTGGCTTTGGCATTTAACTGACGTTCTTTTTTATTCGATTCATCCGCACGTCTTATAATTGCTAAGTTCCATACTTCGATGTCTAAAGTTTTAATAAATTTTTCCATTAAATTTTTCCATCTTTTATAATTTGTTCCTTCAAACAAGGGTGGTTTGTGTGATATTTCATCTTCACAAAAATTTGCCCCACTAATTGAAGCGAGATCATGAGACGACATTATTCCGGGTTGTTAAGCCGATTGGAATAAAACCTCCCTCTGATACCACTTGTTGGATCGGTCGGCGCCCTTAGAGGGGGGTGAATAAGGGTTTTCAAAAAACATTAGATTATATTTATAGAACTTTGAAATATTGCAAGATTAATACAATGAGAAATCTAGTAAAACAACAATGAATAGACATGCTTTATTAATATCAAATAATGTTTTACAAAACTTGATTCCTGTGACGCTAGAAATCGGAGGCGACTAATAAAAATCCTTTTTGTTTTCTATACCAACTCGTATCCCCACGAACCGGTTGGCTTTAGCCGATCTCTCCCCAGATACGGCCTCAAGCCGCTCTAGCCAATCTATCCTCAAAAAGGCCTCGAGCACCCCCTAGACCTAGCCTAGATCTAGTCGCCAACACGAGACGATTTTCAGCCCTAAGTCCTACCCCAGACCTAGTCGCCAACACGAGGCAATTTCACTACCGTTTACAGAAAAGATATGAAATGAAAAGACAATAATGTAAAAACTCCCTCTATATGGATCTCTTGGAGAAGTGGACGAAGGCCCGCAGAGTATGATCGTAGTCGATGCGACCTTTCGTCACGATGATGACGCGTGTTGAAATCTTCTCCACGGATCTCCTTAAGGCTTTATGAAATTGTGGGAGTATCGCTCTGAATCTTCCTCTCTCTGCTGTGGCACGAAGCTCTGGAGTTTGGGATTGTAGGAGGATGAAGAATTCAGAGCCAAAGCATCCAATTTATAGCCTTCACGCTACCGCCGGCGCTAGCCCGGATTAAGTAACAATTTGCGCGGCAGGATCTCCCATCCGCGGCAACATATTGTTACATGCCTCTTGTGCGCCATGCTACCGCCAGCGCTACCCAATACCGCCGGGCACTAGCTCCTTCTAAATAAGCTGTCAGAATCGCGCGAATCAATGCTATCGCCGGGCGCTATCGCTACCGCCGGCGATAGTGAGCTTGTTTGAATTTTGGCCTCAATTTTGGGGGCAGTCATCATGAGTACTCCTTGAGTCATGTGGACCTAGTAAACCTGCACACTTGAACACACAAGATCTAATACACATAGGATTTGTTATTCTCAAACCTAGGAGATGCGGAAGACCATGTTCCAACACAACTGGCTGAAACTGATTGGAGGATGGGAACTAATCTGAGGATGGCACTTGTTCTGCAGACAACTGCTGAGGACCACGTATAAGTGCTTCATAAAGCCAGTTTATGCCTTGATGACGTTCAATATTTGCCTCTGTGCACTTGCTTTCCATATCTCTGTTCTGATCATGTAGCTGAACTAGTATTCTCTCCTCCCCCTTTCTGACTTCTTTAGTTACAGTCTGGAGAACTTCATATTTGAAGGCAGATATACTTTGGAGAATTGCATTCTTGAATTTGGCTATGTCTGAGATGATATCATCTCGAATGCTATCACTCTATTAATAGATTTTGCCCTGGCCTGTCAACAGATAATTGGAATTTTCATGGACAGCCTGCAGTCCTTCATTGGTGGTTTTCACCACATCAGCTCCAGTTGAGAAGAACTTGTCTAAATCAGTTTTCATTTTAGACATATTGTGGTTTATTGCTGGCATGCCATTATTCACATCTTTCTCAACTTCTTTTACCTTCTTGAAGACCTGCTTTAAAGAAAATTCAAAGTGTTCCGCTTGAGACTTAAGCAGTGCCTCCATGGTCTGGAGCAGCTCACTGTTGGAAGTAGATGGCACAGGCACATGCACACTTTGAGGAGAAGGAGTGCCAAAGCTTTCATCATTGAAAATAAACTCGTTTGATTGAGCTCCCCCTTGGCCATGTAACTCATCTCTTGCCTGCACACCCTGTTTTGCTTGGGAAGAAGGCAGTCCTTCATCTTTCTCCGCTAGAGCTTCTATGTTTTCTTTGAATATCTCCCGTCAGAACATTCCGGGGAGAACCTTTCTGGTGTAGATTTAAGTCTAGCCCCCTCTGGATCTGGAGCATCATCATTGTCATCATCATTATCATTGTCATCAACCTTATCATTTCCATCAACATCATCATGGTCATAAACATCAAGAAACTGTTCTTGATCTCTGGGAAGAATCTTTTCTGAGTAGTGGCCAGGGATCAGGTTGAGACTCTTCTCGATGCCTGAGACACAAGAAGCAAACTGGCTTTGAATGCTTGATTGAACTGATACTGATGAATGTGGTCCTTGTTGAATGGGTATTGCAGGTGACTGGGAGATTTCCTTCTTAGTAGATGGGACTACGGGGGCTGGCACTGTGGTGATCTCTAGCTTGGGAGGAGTGATGACTGGAGGTGCAGTACTGACAGGAGGTGGAGTATTGACTAGTGGTGGAGTGTTGACTGGTGGTGGAGTTTTTACTGGAGGTGGAGTATTTACTGGAGGTGGAGATGCTCTGAGTGGGGAGGGTTTGTTCCTTTTCTCTGTTTCGTCTTTCTCCAGAACAACAGGCTGCTTGAGGTCGGGCCTTATAATCTCCCTTTCCCATCTGTCCATTATAGAAGAATCTATCTTCTTGAGGTGGTGAATGGGATAACCAGACCTCATATCAAACTGATCACCATCTATCTGATTCAAGTAAAGACTTATAGTCCTACCAAAGTTTCGGACCATCAAACTTGCTTTTATTCTGTCAAATAGAACTTGACCCCAATCAACTCTTCTTCTGCAGATTATAGCTACTGCTAATTGGAACATTTCACTAGACATGTAGTCATGTGAGCCTGTCTTGTAGAGCAACACCTTACCCAGGATGTCTGAGAGGAGCTTTCCTTCTCCATTCATATTCTTGCGCCTAATTGAGGTTGCTCCCCTAGGAAAACCACAGAATAATAAAGCCTTTGTATAATCATCATCATGAAGGGGGTCCTCTTATTCAATGACTGGCAGTTGAAGGAATCTTGTCAATCTCGATGGCTTTAACTTGATCACCTCTCCACTTTGTCAGAGATTAACATGCTTGAAGAATTCTAATAGATCCCTCTCAAGAACACGACATGGATGTTCAAGCACGAAGGATAATCAGGCTTCCTCTAGACAAATAATGATGTTTCGAAATTCATCTGGAGCGTCATCAAATCCAATGCTCACAAGTTCTCCCCCTACCTGAAGCAGACCTGACCTTTTGCGAGACATTGCAGTTGAACAGAGTGAGCAAATCAGCGATTGAAGTCGGTGAGTGAAGTCGGCGATGGAGGCAAGTTCGTTAATGCAAGTTGATAGGAGAAGGAGGAGTCGACGGAGGAGATGGAGTTGGAAGGTGGAGGCGAGTGGTCGGGAGAAGGCGAGTTGAAGGGAGAAGACGAATCGAAGGGAGGAGACGAACCGTCGGGATGTTCGGCGATTGAAGAGAATGCGTGACCTTTGAAATCGTTTATTCATATATATATGTTAATGTTTTGATTTGAATTAAAAGAGCATAAATGTACCTTTTTCATAGAGATGATTCTTCAGATCCAATAAGAAGATTTATAAAGTGGTATGCGAATAGACATTGACGAACCAGGTGGTGATGAAGCTTCGATTCGTTGAGATGAGTCGACGAAAAGTCATTTTCGTCTGAAGATGAGTCTGTATTCGACGAATTCGTCAAGTGACTTCTTGACGTCTTAAGTGAATTTCTTGGAACAACCATAGAATCACTATATGTTAACTAAGGATAAGTTGACCCCAATGTATAGTTTATGGGTCAAGAGCTTATGAAGAAATTTGGCTGTTAGAACTAGAAATTTCACTAAGGCTCAGCATTTGTCGAACGACGCTCAGCATTTGTCGAATGGCGTTCAGCATTCGTCGGACAACGTTCAACGAAATATCAAGGAAGCGGTCAACGAAATCCAGCCATCTCTGCGCTCGACAAATGGCTGCCAGTGTTCGACAAATGGCTGCCAGCGCTTGACAGATCTCAGCCAGCATTCGACAGATCCCAGCCAGCGCTCGACAGTTCTCCAGCCAGCGCTCGACAGTTTTCCAGCCAGTGTTCGAAATTCTCTGAGCAGCGCTCGACGAATTTCATCCAGCGCTCAACAAATTTCTTATTGAAGCTCAGATCGACAAATATTGATTCCAGATCAATTAATACTTTAATATCAGTTATTTGTTAGTACTCTGAACACAATTCGGCGACTCTAACGGATATATTCAGTACATTTGGACATATTTAAGTAAGAATATTATATTCAGTTATTATATTCTTTCTTTCCTTTATTCCAAGGCAAGGATAGCTGTTGATAATTAATGCAAAGGAGTATTTCATGGTTAAGGAATTAAAGGACCTGCCAAAGTTGTTTTGTCTCTGTTACAGTTCCAAGAAAGAATTAAATCTTGATTATTCTATTCCAAAGATAGAATATATTGTTGGACATGTGTGTCACATCCCTTTGTTTGAGAATAACAAATCACATATTGTATTTGATATTGCTTGTAGTGTGTTTATAGTGTGCATGAACTATATGTGCAATACTCCACAGGTAGAAAGCAGCTTGGAACAAACTTTTGAAAGGAGCAACGCTACCGCCAGCACTATCGCTAACGCCACCGCTATCGCTGGCGCTACCGCTACCGCCAGCACTACCGCCAGCGCTATCGCTACCGCCAGGCGCTATCTCGAGTTCGTGCACAGCGACGGTTTTGCAACCGCTACCGCCAGCGCTACCGCCAGCGCTATCTCCCGCTATCGCCAGCGCTATCGCTACCGCCAGGCGCTATCTCTAGTTCGTGCACAGCGCCACGCCACCGACGGTTTCGCAACCGCTCCACACGAACGCTACCGCAGGCGCTAGCCACTACCGTCGGCGCTAGCTCCAAGTTCTATAAATTGGAGCTTTCCTTCTCGTTTTGGCTAGAGATCCCAGAGAGGTTGCTTGTGCCACAACTCCAGTATGTTATGCTGCCGAAGATGGATCTCCCACAAAAAGCTTAAGGAGAATTCTGGAGGAGGACTACGTCACGCTACATCCGAAGGACGATCGCTTCGATCTCACTTATACTACAGCGATCCATCATCCTAAACTCCAGAGATCTCATATAGGGAGTTTTATTATTGTTTTTTCATTATTTTCATTCCATACTTTTGTAACCGTTTAGAGAATTTGCCTTGTGTTGGCGACTAGGTCCTTGCGCGGCTTAGGGGGAATTCGCCGCGTGAGTTGGCGACTAGGTCTTGGGGATTAGATCTAGGGGGCTCGAGGCCATATCCGGGGAAGGATTGGCTAGAGCGGCTTGACGCCATATCCGGGGAAGGATTGGCTAAAGCCAACCGGTTCGTGGGGATACGAGTCGGTATATAAAAGAAAAAATTATTTACATATGTACGCCTTCGATTTCTAGCGATATTGAAATCAAATTTATGTAAACACTTTTCTTTTATATAAATACAATCATGTCTCTATTTGTGTTTACTTGATTTCTCTTTTTTGGCGTTATCTCTAAAATATTGGTTACAAAGTCTTAAATCCAAATTACTTTATCTAAATTGTTTATTTCAATCTCTTAATCATAAAACAATTTAGTACTTATTTCTAAACTTAAATATTATGATATTCTCACAAATTGGCTAAATTGTCATTTTGCATTTCTCATATTATAAAACAATTTAGTATTTTCCATAAAATTATAAAAAGATTTTTATTCCCTTATTCACCCCCCCCCCTCTAAGGGCGCCGTAAGATCCAACAAGTGGTATCAGAGGGAGGTTATTCCAAACGGTTTAAAAACCAGGAATAATGGTGTCTCATGATCTCGCTTCTACTAGTAGGGGAAATTTTCTTATAAATGAAAAATCTTTAGCACCACCTTTATTTAAACTCAAAAATTATAATGGGTGGAAATTTTTATGGAAAAATTTCTTAAGTCTTTGGATATGGAAGTATGGAATATTACTATTAAAATACCCCCAAGTACTTTAAATAAAAATGAAATGTTTTTAAATGCCAAATCAATGAATAGTCTATATTGTGCATTGCATCAAAATATTTTCAAACTAATTTATACACTTCCTACTGCTTATGAAGTTTGGAAATTTCTTGAGAATACTTATATTCTTCCTTCTACAAATGATGATAAGAGGAATTCCTTATGGATCCAAGAGAAGAAATCGACGAGGAATTCCTTATGGATCCAAGAGAAGAAATCGACGAGGAATTCCTTATGGATCCAAGAGAAGAAATTGATGAGGACATATGCTTGAAGGAAGAAGAATACAACGTCACAATATTGGACTCATTTGTTGGCAACACATCAAGCAAAAGAGAAGACGAAAACTATTGCAAGGTAAGAAAATCTAAATCTCCTCTTTTTGTAAAAAATTCTATTTCTACATCTCGTAGCTTAAAATTGCTAAACGTAAAATTTTAAAGTTAAAAATTGCTAATTCCAAATTACGTTTAGAAAATAAATCTTTAAAAGCAAACGATAACGTAGAATCAAATATTGATGTGTTAAATTCTCTTTCATGCTCTTTAGTTGAAATTCCTATTCCTTGTCTTAATTGCAATTTATTAAAAGAAAAATTCAAGGAAATTGAAAAAGGGCTCTGAATTTCTAAAATGCATAATAAAAAATTGTTAATTGAAAATGATGTTTTATCTTCTAAGTTAATACAATTAAAATCTTTTGTTGAAAATTTTCAAATGTCATCTAATGAATCTCATCGTAAGATTTTGAATAACAAGGATAAATTAACTTACAAAATCTTTTCTAAAAAGGATCATTTTCATACATCAACTCAAAAGGAGTTAAGTTTCAAAAAGAATTATAACCCTCACAAAATTCTTAAGAGTCACTATTATAAGTCTCAATATATTTTCAATCATGACTCAAACTTAAAAACTCCTTTTCATGAAAATCAAAATATAAAATATTATCCTTTATATTATAAGAGTATGTCTATAAGAAAGAGTGGAAATGAAAATCATCAAAATAATGATCAATCTTCTAAAACATATTGTAATCCACTCTTTCAACAATCACTTCTAAAGAAAGACAATCACTCTTATAAAGTTTTAAACAATCCATATAATAAAAATCATTATGATTATCAACATCAAGCTATTTTGAAAAATAATTTAAATAAACATAAACCTCCAATGAATTATTTTCAAAGAATTCACATAATCATTACATGGATTTAAGTAATAAACAACCAATGTATGAATGGAGACCCATAAAGAAAAATGACATATCAACATTAATTAAAAAGGCTCATTCATCATTATCTTCTCAAAAGCCATCACGCCATATTTGGGTGCCCAAAGGAACCATTACACATGGTCAACTTTGGATACCTAAATCTCTTATTAATTAGTATCAAATCATTTGCATGAAGTAGAAACAATTAAAAATGAAATATCACTACTCTACTTCATGATATGCTAATTGTCACTTTTCTTTTGTTTATTTTTATTTTTTGAACAAACATGCTATGATCACTCTATATATCATGTAATATGACTTTCATATATTAAGCCTTATGTTTATCAAATCAAATTTGAATTAAAATTGAACATTAAGTCATATATTTTTCAAAGTGATCTATCTCTCATCTCTTGATTGTTCTTTATCCTTTTAAATCCTTTACCCTTAATTGTCTTGAATTAACATTATCATTTGAATATTGAAATTATTTTTTTAAGACTAATGAAATTATTTTTTTTTAAAAATGGATTTAAATGGTTTATTAAAGGGCTTAAGCTAAAAATTAAAATGCGCAACAGTTTGATTATTTTCTATGTTATTTGCTGCATATGATAGCCCTTATAATGAAGAATATTATCTAGAAAATTTGAAAACAAAAATTCATCTAAACGCATGTTTAAACTTTCAAAAATGCGAGTTTTCGATCAAAACTTCAAACATCCATATCTTTTGATCCGCTCGCCTGATTTTCGCGTTTAATATTTTTTCGGAAAGAGCACAAAAATCTCCATCCAACGGCAAACTAGGCTTGCTCATTTGAGTTCTTTTGGTGCTGTCAACTTGCCCAATTTCAACTCCGTTTTAAAAGCTATCTTAGTTTGCTTGTTTTGGAAATTTCTGTGTTTATGGATTTTTTATCACATGATATCCTATGTATAATTGTTTCATATATTAATTTAGATATTATGTGTGATGTGTATCACCATTGTTTGCATGTAATTTAGACCTTAGAATCATCTTATTTCATTAAGATCAAATCAAAAGTTTAATCATTTCATTATAGGTCTAAAGAAAATTAATTAGTAAACTTCTCATATTACATGCAACATTATCTCCATTAAATAATATGTAATAACATTGCATTCAAACTCATCATCCTAGCATCACTTCTTAGTTTATGCTTAAATTTATATGCTAGGTATAACATTTACAATGTTATTAAAATATCATGATAACTATGTGATTTGAAATTATATAGAATACTAAAATTCCAACAACCACATAGTTTATGGAGTAATCATTAGAATATTTGTGAATATTGTTTCATGAATCATATATTATCATGCAAAACCAAAGATCAATAAATTCAATTATTGAATGACATTCTATTTCAAAACTATATATTTGTGATCTTTGTCTTTGATATGATAGCATGATCATCATTTTCTAGACTTAAAATTCAAACATGCTCATTCAAAAGAAAATCTCCAAATCATATTGTCATAAGTCTAGAAGAATTAGAGTTTACATACATCATGATGATCTAACATATATTCTATGCAAAAATTCTCTTTAATCTTAAATCATAATTCATGTTCTATCAAGACTTGTCTCAAATCGATAATAGGAATTATGAATCTTAGAATAAAAATTATGAATATTGTTTTCTTTACATTATTTGATGTATTGATTTGCTTTGCTAGTGATTGCATGTATCTCTCATATTTGCAGACTCTAGAATCAACTTTGTAATGAAAGTATAAATCAAACTAAATCATCACTCCATTCTATATCTATAATTTGAAATTCTATTTTGGAATACATGCAATATTAATATAAATCTTATGACATGACATTTAACCCAAAACTCATCATACTAGCATTGTCACTTATTGAATATTAGTAATTGTGCTAGTTATCTCATTTCGTCATCTCATAAAAAGTTAAAAAAACTATGCGGATTTATATAAATCATCACATTAAACAAAACCCATAGTTTTTATATCAACCCTTAGATTTAAAAGCATAGGTTGTCCAAAAGATTATTTCACCTTTGACTTCATATCTCACAATAGCGGGGGCGTAGGGTTGTATGCATTAGAGACCTAACCTCTAAGTCATGTCTTGTCCTAAAACGGGGAGGGTTCCAGTGGGGCCTTGCGAGGCATTGGGGGGAAAGAGTGCTAGGTTGAGCATTCTCTAGTGTGTGCATATGGGACTAACACCCCAACCTACGGCATGCGTGCAGCTCCTCATGCCCATCCGTCACTTAGTACGGGGCTAGGGTGTAGACATTTAGTCGGGATAGCCTTTAATCTTAGGACATACTTATATTACTCACTACATGAACATTTTTATTTACTTATCACTTTAATCATGCATATTTTGGGTTGTTTAATAAAAAATATCCTCTTGTGTTTGCATAATTTATCTTTTGAGCTTAAATGTTTTTTTTTTGAAAACACATGAATTTGAAAAAGCCAAAGTTTCATGCAAATTTGATCAACCTAGAGATCTCCAAAAATTCTAAAATTACAGCATGGAACTACTCTAAGGACACTTAACCAATATCAAAAATAAAAAATTTGAAATTCTTGAAAAAATGTGTACTGTTTCCAGCGCTAGCGCTAGCGCCGGTGCTAGCGTGGGTGTTGGAATTTTCTGTTTTTCAAAATTTCTAAAAATCACCAAAAATATTTTAGTCTATATGTACTACTTTGTTTTTGTATTTCAGACATTTGTTATTTTTTTTATTCATATTATGAAAAATCACCTACAAAAGTTCAAAATTCAAAAAATATAAAAATATGTTTTTGATTATTTGTGTTTTTATTCATATTATGAAAAATCAACTCGAACTTCAAAAAATACAAAAATATGTTTTTGATTATTTGTGTTTTTATTCATATTATGAAAATTCTACTACAAAAATTCAAAATTCAAAAATTACAAAAATATGTTCTTGTGATTTTCTGTTTTTATTTGATTTAAAAATGATAAATAAAAAAAATTTGTATGATCTTTATTGGAAATATCAAGCATGTATGAATTCTATTATTTAGAATTATTTACAATGTTAAACCTTATTTCTTCAAATTACTATGAACATTGTTTTGCTTATCATCCTTTGATATATCTATTTAAAGTGCATCAATTATATTGGAAAATGTATAGATACAAGTTTAGCATGCCTCTAAGTATGAGTAAATGTTTTATGATTGATAATGATACATTTCACTCACTTATTTTGGTAATCAACATGTGTGTCTAAATCTAAAAATGCTTGCTTGTGTATTGTATTTGTACAATGAATTAAAACTTGCATAAAGTTTATTGCCTACACTACATTTGAATTGCACTTATGACATTTAGAAAAGTGGTTAAGTTAAAATTTTTGGTTTGCAAAACAAGTGTATTCGGAGAATGTTGTCTCACAAATGTGAACAAAAAATTATATATGTAGACAAATATAACTCCACCAAGCACTACTTGAACCTCCTGATAAGTCTTCATAAGCATTATGAGGTTGAGCACTTGGAAAGAATAGTAAAGTTACTTGTGCAAACCTTGGTTATTACACCACTTTGTTAAAAATTATGTGCATTAAAAGTGTGTGAAAGTAATTTACTTATGTTTTATTGTGCATTTTACTTTACATATGTCTTGTATTTTGGTGATTTAAATCAATTGTTAACATTGCCCAAAATACACTTATGTGCACATCATTATCTTTCATAACACTTCTTCTCATGAGTATTGGATTCTAATGCTTTATCTATACTACTCTTTAGATAAAAATGCACTAGATAACCTAGCATGATCTCTACAATGTTTTGGTATTTCTTGAACTTAGAATTAAGTAACATTGTAGCTTAATCTTTCTTTGATATGTTCATATCATGCTTGGTATTTTTATGAAAAACTTTGAGATTTCAAAAAGATTAAAACATCTTTCAAATTTGAACTAAAACTCATATTTCTACTTATGCTTTTCATGCTTACAAAAAGATATTTATTATAATCTTCCGCTTGCTTACAACTCTTATCTTTATATTTGAAACCTCTCATATATGCTATGGTTAAACTCTTTATCATTCTTTATATTTCGAAAAGCTCGATCATGATATATAAATGCCTCCTTACTACCCTCACCCCACCTTCTTTTGATAATACCAAAAGGGGGAGATTAATTGAAGAAAACTATATATGAGAAATATAGATAAATAAGGGGAGACTAATTCATGAAATCTATCATTTAGGGGGAGTAACACATAAATTGCATTTATGTAGGGGGAGCATTAAGATAGGGGGAGTATGCACATTATCATGCATATCATATACTATAGTTGCACTTCTATCTTGCTTATCTTATCTATAAACACTATTGTTGATTTCTTGCTTAAAGGATTTGTTATTATCAAAAGGGGGAGATTGTTGGACATGTGTGTCACATCCCTTTGTTTGAGAATAACAAATCACATATTGTATTTAATATTGCTTGTAGTGTGTTTATAGTGTGCAGGAACTATAGGTGCAATACTCCACAGGTAGAAAGCAGCTTGGAACAAACTTTTGAAAGGAGCAACGCTACCGCCAGCGCTATCGCTAACGCCAGCGCTATCGTTGGCGCTACCGCTACCGCCAGAGCTACCGCCAGCGCTATCGCTACCGCCAGGCGCTATCTCCAGTTCATGCACAGCGACGGTTTTGCAACCGCTACTGCTACCGCTACCGCCAGCGCTATCTCCCGCTACCGCCAGCGCTATCGCTACCGCCAGGCGCTATCTCCAATTCGTGCACAGCTCCACGCCACCAATGGTTTCGCAACCGCTCCACACGAACGCTGCCGCAGGCGCTAGCCACTATCGCCGGCGCTAGCTCCAAGTTCTATAAATTGGAGCTTTGCTTCTCGTTTTGGCTAGAGATCCCAGAGAGGTTGCTTGTGCCACAACTCTAGTGCTGTTATGCTGCCGAAGATGGATCTCCCACAAAAAGCTTAAGGAGAATTCTGGTGGAGGACTACGTCACGCTACATCCGAAGGACGATCGCTTCGACCTCGCTTATACTACAGCGATCCTTCATCCTCAACTCCAGAGATCTCATGTAGGGAGTTTTATTATTATTTTTCATTATTTTAATTCCATACTTTTGTTACCGTTTAGAGAATTCGCCTTGTGTTGGCGACTAGGTCCTTGCGCGGCTTAGGGGGAATTCGCCGCGTGAGTTGGCGACTAGGTCTTGGGGATTAGATCTAGGGGGGCTCGAGGCCATATCCGGGGAAGGATTGGCTAGGGCGGCTTGAGGCCATATCCGGGGAAGGATTGGCTAAAGCCAACCGGTTCGTGGGGATACGAGTCAGTATAGAAAAGGAAAAATTATTTACATATGTACGCCTTCGATTTCTAGCGATATTGAAATAATTTTATGTAAACACTTTTCTTTTATATAATTACAACCATGTCTCTATTTGTGTTTACTTGATTTCTCTCTTTTGGCGTTATCTCTAAAATATTGGTTACAAAGTCTTAAATCCAAATTACTTTATCTAAATTGTTTATTTCAATCTCTTAATCATAAAACAATTTAGTACTTATTTCTAAACTTAAAAATTATGATATTCTCACAAATTGGCTAAGTTGTCATTTTGCCTTTCTCATATTATAAAACAATTTAGTATTTTCCATAAAATTATAAAAAGATTTTTATTCCCTTATTCACCCCCCCCCCCCTCTAAGGGCGCCGTAAGATCCAACATATATCATGACAGACCTTTATTGTCTCAGATCTCGACAAAATTCAAATATACTCTTACAGAATACAGAGAGAGAAGAACAACAAGTATAGAGAAAGAAAAGGAAGAACACTCAGAAAAAATTATTCTCAGTCTTCTTTTTCCTTAAGCAGCAATCACCTTTTCTCTGAGAACATCTTCTTCAAAGATCAAACTCTAAGATATCTGCTGCAAGTTCAAGTCTTCTAAAAGAGCAACAAAGAATCTGAAGAACTATTTCTTCCAGATCAATCTGCTACAGAAGATTTCTGTTTCTAGAGAAAGCCTCTCCACCATCTGTCAAATACTTCTATCAGACAGGGGGAGCTTTACAACAAATCCACTAGAGTCTTCTCTATACATATTGACAGAGAAGAACTTCATAACCCCTCTCCATCTCATTCTGTACAGGGTTAATACTCCCTTCAAAAGTGTAACTCACTGGTGGCAAGACACCTTATCAAAAAATCCTTGTTTGGTTTTTAAGCACCTTATCAAAAGCTTATCGGTGATGTGGGCACCTGATCAAACTCCCATTGGTGTGTGGACACCTTATCAAAAAACCCTTGGTGTGAGGGCACCTTATCAATAATTCCTAATGGATTCCTACCAAGGGTGGTAGAAGAGTAGACATACCTAGATTTATTGGGGAACTACTATAGCTCCTTGTGTCTTCTGTGTTTGATTTCTTTTCTGTGTTGTGCTGTGCTGATTTTCTTTACTTAGTCTTTATTACTCACTCTGCTTACACATATATATTACACTATTTTAATTCCGCTATAAAAACTAAGGAAAAGTTTTTAATACTCTATTCACCCCCCCCCCCCCCCCCCCCCCTCTAGAGTAACTTAAGATCTAACCTCCATTTTCAGAATTTGGTAGATTTCATGTTGTCTGTGATTATGCTACCTTGATCAATATTCTTTGTTCAGCATGCCAAGTTCTAGCTTGAAGAAGTTTAACTTGGATTCATCGAGCGTCTTTGTGAATATGTCTGCGATTTGTGTGTCTGTTGGGACATAACAAAGGTTGATGTCCATGTTCTCCACATGCTCCCGGATGAAATGATAATGGATTTCTATGTGCTTTGTCTGGCTGTGAGATACTGGATTATTGGCTATAGCAATTGCACTTAATGAGTCACAGAACATTGGAATCTCCTTCAGCTTCAAGTTGTAGTCTTCAAGTTGATTCCTGATCCACAGAACTTGTGCACAGCAACTGCCTGCGGAGATGTACTCTGATTCAGCCGTTGTGATTGCTACACAATTCTGTTTCTTACTTCTCCATGAGATAAGCCTCTTTCCAAGGAATTGGCATGTCCCAGAAGTGCTCTTCCTGTCATCCCTGCTACCTACAAAGTCAGCATCTGAAGAACATGTTAGCTCGAAGTCATTACTTCTTGGGTACCATAGACCAAGATTTGGTGTGCCTTTAAGATATCTCAAAATCCTCTTTGCAGCGGAGTAATGAGATTCCTTAGAGTTCACTTGAAATCTAGCACAAACGCGTGTGGAAAACATTATATATGGTCTACTAGCAGTGAGGTAGAGCAAGGACCAAATTATGCTTCTGTATTTGGTTTCATCAAACGGTTTCTCTTTCTCATCCTTGTCCAGATTCATACTTGAGCCCATTGGAGTCCTCATCGAGGTTGCATTCTCCATTCCGAATTTCTTAATTAACTCTTTGGTGAACTTCGTCTGAGAGATGAAAATTCCATCCTCAGATTGCTTCAACTGAAGTCCTAAAAAATACTTCAGCTCACCCATACTACTCATTTCAAATTTCCCTTGCATTAAGTTAAAAAAGGTTTTGCATAGGTTCTCATCTGTAGAACCAAAAATGATGTCATCGACATAAATTTGCACTAGCAAAATCTTTCCTTTTACTTCCCTAAGAAATAATGTCTAATCTATCTTTCCTCTTGTGAACTTGTTCTCAAGAAGAAAGGTAGAGAGTGTCTCATACCAAGCTCGGGGAGCTTGTTTGAGACCATATAATGATTTACGAAGAAAGTAGACATAATCAGGTACGGTGGAGTCAACAAAACCTGGGGGTTGTTCTATGTATACTTCTTCCTTTAAGTTACCATTAAGGAAGGCTGACTTTACGTCCATTTAATAGACTTTAAATCCTTTGTGAGCCGCATACGCTAGAAACAATCTGATTGCTTCGAGCCTTACCATTGGGGCATAGGTCTGATCGTAGTCGATCCGTTCTTCTTGTCGGTAACCTTGGGCTACAAGTCTGGCTTTGTTTTTAATGATTACTCCATCTTCATCCAGCTTGTTTCTGTAAACCCATTTAGTTCTGATCACGTTCTGACCTTTGGGTCTTGGCACTAGCTTCCAGACTTTGCATCATTTGAACTGATTGAGCTCCTCTTGCATTGCGATGATCCATGACACATCCTCTTTGGCTTCATAAAATTTCATTGGTTCAACCTAAGAGAGAAAACTCATTGGCAAAACTTGATTAGCAGTACCTCTTCTGGTTCTAACCCCAACATATGTTTCTCCGATGATTTGATCAATGTTGTGATCCCTGTGATGTCAAGTCACCAGGTTTCTTCCATGTCCTTTGACAACAGGTACATCTGCTTGTGGTACATCTTTCACTTCTTGGAGTTCTTCTTCTTCAGGAGTGAGAGTGTCACCAACTAAAATTGTTCCTGGGGCATCTTCTTCAATGTCTTTTTCCAAGTTCAGTTCTTTTAGTTTCATACTAGCATCTGCATCTTCAACATAAACACTAGAGGAGCTACTGTGAAGCATACTCGTCTCATCAAAAACAACATTAATTGATTCTTCTACAACAAGTGTTTTCTTGTTGAAAATCCTATACGCCTTACTATGGCTACTATAGCCTACGAAAGTACCTTCAAAACATTTTTCACCAAACTTAGTTTTGTAATACTTCCCCTTGTTCAAAACGTAGCATTTACTGCCAAAGATTCTAAAATATGATATATTCGGTTTCCTGTCCTTTAGAAGTTCATAAGTGGTCTTATGATGATTCTGGTTGATTAATGCTCGATTTTGCACTTGACAAGCAGTGTTGTCTGCTTCTGACCAGAAGTATTCTGGAAGAGGAGAATCATTCAACATTGTTCTGCTTGCCTCTATGATTGTTCTATTATTTCTCTCAGCAACTCCATTTTGTTATGGAGTACGAGGAGAGGAAAACTCATGAAAGATGCCTAGGCTTTCACAAAATTCTGTCATAGCCCCAAATTTGAATTCTGTCCGGTTATCACTTCTGATTTTGACTATGGAGCAATTTAATTCATTCTGTACTTGCCTGACAAAATTGGTGAAAGAGTCAAAAGTATCTGACTTATGTTTTAGAAAGAATACCCAAGAAAAACGTGAGTAGTCATCAACAATAACCAATGTATAAGCTTTACCTCCTAAGCTTCTAACTGGCATGGGACCAAATAGATTCATATGGAGCAGATATAAACATCTGGAAGAATCGTTGTCAATATTGCTCTTAAAGTTAGCCCGAGTCTGCTTGCCCATCTGGCATGCATGACAAGGTCTTTCTTTAATGCACTTAACATCAGGGGCGTTACGAACCAAGTTGTGAGAAAATAACATGTTTATAGTTTTGAAATTTGTATGAGCTAATCTCTTATGCCATTGATCGCAGTAAGATGCGCTATCTTTTGCCAAAAAGCATACTGGTGTAGATGAATCTAAACAAAGAAAATTCAAACAAAAGATATTTCTACTCCTAGTGCCTGATAAAATAGTTTCTGACGTATCAGACGACTTTAACAGACACTAATCCTTGTAGAACTCAACCATATAGCCTTTGTCACATAGTTGGCTTATGCTGATAAGATTATGTTGTAATCCCTTGACATAAGATACGTCAGTGAAAGAGACTATACCGTTGGAAATCATACCATAGCCCTTTGTGATTCCTCTGTCAGATCCACCAAAGATAACATTTGGGCCATCCTTGATGGGAGTGAACCTTTGTAGGAGGCTTCTAGTTCCGGTCGTGTGCCCCGAACATCCACTATCCAAATACCATATAGGCGTTGTGTTGGCCTTTGGATATACCTGCAATCAACAATCAATTGCCCTTAGGAACCCAAAATGATTTGGGTCCTTGGCTTCTTGTTAGATGACTTCCACTAGAATTATTAACATTGTGAGTGGTCGACCTTGCATTGTTAATTATTGGAATTCTTGCATTCCTTGGATTAAACCAGTAATCTATGGTGAAGTGACCAACTTTGCCACACCACAACAATCAAATCTGTTATATCTTCTCTTACCCTCCTGCTTGACTTTTTGAGTGGGGGGTCTAGCATGGGTTACTAACTTGGAGGTAGAGGCCTCGTGATTGCAACAAACACAGGGATCCTTCTCAGGTGGTTTCGCTACAACAGTCTTGATTTTTGTTGCTCTCTTAGCAGACGGTCCATGCACGAATGAACCATAGTCTTTGAGAACTATTTCTTCGTAAGGAGCTTTGAAAGAAGTCATTCCAAAGTTTCGGGGACGGCTCCATCCTTGGTTCTCTTTACTTGACTCAATGTGAGTTGGCCTCGTAAAGTGACCATAGGATGTTTTGAAGTCATACATGTTAGTGGGAAACACTACCTTCTTAAAAGAAGGTTGACTCTTATTAGCCTTGCCCTTACCTTTAACGGCTCTTTTCTTGGCTGCCTCACTTTTCTCGGTCTGATGACCGATACCACTACCCTTTGTAAGAGCGGAAAAGCCATCAATGAGAGGTAGGATGGTCTTTGGTTTGGAGAAGCTAGACACCAGCTTTCTCTCAACCACTAACTTTCCTTCCAATTCATTTATGATTTTCTCCTTCTGCTTTAATAGTTCATCAGATCTTACCAATTCGTCCTTCAAGGATTAGACTTCATTTCTGATGGAATTAATGTTTCAATTTCTTCCCTCAGATTTGATTCCAAATCCTTGAGGGCCAGAATTTTGTTTGCTTGAAATTTAACTACACTGCGTCATCTCTTAAATAATTTAAGCAACGCTTGGTGCTGAACCATTAATTCAGATTCCTCTGCAGAGGTATCATCGTCATTCACGTTGGAGTCCGTCTCAGATTCAGAGAGAGCAGTGTGAGAGTTTACCTTCCCCTCATAAGGGGTGTCATATTTCTCCTCATCAGATTGAGCCATTAGGCCAAAGTAGGCCTCTTCATCTGAGCTTAACTCATCTGAGTCGCTGTCGCTCAGTGTTTTTGGCTTCTTTGCTAAGAAGCTCTTTTCTTCCTTCCTCCTACTCTTGAAGGTCTTCTTTTCTTCCTTCCTCGATCCTTCTTTCTTTTTGTACGGGCATTTCGCAATTACGTGCCCTGGCTTATTACAACAGTAATAAATAATGTCAGTAGAAACATGTTTGTTCAGTTTAGACTTATACCTGTCATTATTGTAATCCTTCTTGTGATGTTCACCATCACGTTTTGATCTTCTGTGATCAGAAGTAGAGGATTGCCCTCTCCTCTGCTTTCTTTTATTTAGTAGCCTCTTGAATTGCTTAGAGAGAAGGGAGAACTCTCCATCAGACATGTCTAAGCTAGAAGAGCCAGCCAAGGACTCATCATCCTCTTCTGATGACCGAGTTCTTACTGGTGTCATGACCTTGCTTTTCTTAGATCCTTCAGATTTCAGAGCCACGGATCTTTCCTTTCCGGATGTCCTGTTGCCATCTTCCTCAGCTTTTCTGATGCTGAGCTTAAGCTCATGTGATAAGAGCTTTTTGAATAATATCTGTGGATCCATAGTAGCCAACTTTTCGAATTCTCTGATTGCAATGGCCTTGGTATCCCATTCTTTCGTCAGGGATCTCAAGAACTTATCATTCAATTCGCCGACGGTGAATTCTCGGTCATAATTTCTTAAACCGTTTACTATCTTGAAGAATTTTTCATAGATGTCAAAAATAGAATCTCTTGGATCTTGCTTAAATGCTTCATACTCTTGATTTAGCAAAGATCATCGATCATCTCACACCTCTTATGTACCTTCCATGAGAACCACTAGAGAATCCCACATCTCTTTGACAGATTTGTAGTGTGTTGGAACCATAGGTTGTGATTTGGGTTAGGATCATATGCTATGCTCACTTATGATAAGAATCAAATGGTCCCTTATGATAAGCTCAGATGATAACTTATGATGATCTGTCAAATTAAACTATAAAGATCACCTGTTGATTTTATAAGGAAACGAAAATTTTCTAAGTAAATATTTCGATCGACGAAAGTCTATCTGCGCTCGACGATTTGTTCTCAGCGCTCGACGTTTTTTTCTTAAACTCAGCGTTCGACAAAATCTCAGCTGAGATCGACGAACCTCGTTCTGAGGTCGACAAACTTCGAGCTTAGTTCGACAAAATTCTCTATCAGATCAACGATCATTTCATCTCATCTTCTCAACCAAGTCAAATATTTCTCTCAAGAGATTTTATCTGTAAAGAAAGATTTTCTTTTGGCATGCGCATTTAATGCTCTCCTTCTTGAAAAATCAACTGTTCATTTCCAAGGAGAAAATCAATAAAGACAAGTCCTGTCATACCATAAATAATTTTGTCTTTTCTTATAACGGCTACAGAGCGGTTTACAGAGACATACAGCTATATATATAGTTGTGTGGAGAAGAGAACTATACATATATACATACAGAGATATACAGAGATATATACAGAGAGACACAGAGATATAAAAATACAGAGGATGAACACTTAAAGGTTCAACAGAAGTATCAGAAAAGAGCACAGAGATAGATGTTTCAGAAAGGCATTAGTGATATACATATATATATACATCTTGCACTAATTCTATTTTGCAGAACTCTTCTTCCTCATCTATGAGCAACAGCACCAACTAGCTCAAGCTTCAAATTCCAGACAACAATCAACAATCTGAAAAGAACATTTATTCAGGATTATTTGCTGGAATTTCAAAGAAGCTGAAGAGTCCTTATACACTTAAGCAAGGCTCACCTGACAGCAACATCTCATCTTCTCAGGGGGAGCTTTGTTCAAGATCAAAAATCATTTGTCTTCTCTTTCTTAAAACAGAGAAGAACATCTAACTCTTCCTTACCCCATCTTGTAAAGGGTTCTAAACTCCCTTCAAAAGTTTAATCTTGGTGGCAAGACACCTTATCAAAAAATCTAGTTTGGTTTTTGAACACCTTATCAAAAGTTCATTGGTGATTTGGGCACCTTATCAAAATCCCATTGGTGGCAGGGCACCTTATCAAAAACCTGTAGTGGATTCCTACCAAGTGAGGTAGAAGAGTAGATGTACCGTATTGAGAGGGGAACTACTATAAGTTTCTTGTGTTCTCTGTGATTGCTTTATTTTCTTTATACTGTGCTGTGCTGAATGTGTTTTCTATATGAGAAATAATTAACTAAATTATTATACATCACCTATTTTAATTCCGCTATCAAAAACCCCTCAATAAATCACTCAAGTTTTTAAAATACTCTATTCACCCCCCTCTAGAGTAAACTAGATCTAAAACCCCTCACTTTCAATTGGTATAAGAGGGTGTTTGGTTGCTACAGGCTAACACCTGAACCAACAAAGATCTTCCATAGATCTATTTACTTTAGTGTGTCATCACTGTCTTTATCTTGTTTTATAAAAACCTCATGGCACAAAATAAAGATTATTATAGCTCCAGACCTCCCATGTGCAATTTAAACAAGCTTGCACTATGGAAGGCAAGAATAAGATTATATATGAATTCAATTGATGAAAATATTTACAGTTCAATCTTGACAGGACCTCCATCAACTTATGATCAAGGAAAGCTACAAAATGCTGATGAAGAGGCCAGGAAGATTCTAACTCAAACTATGTCACATGCCATTCTTCAAAAAGTTGAGAACTGCAAATCAGCCAAAGACATATGGAACTCACTCACTGAAATGGTAAATAAAATTCCTTCCACTTCTACTAACTGTATTTATGATACAGATTCTTCAACAAATCTAAGTATAGAAGAAGAAAGGGAAGAACAAAAAGCTAGAGCTTTTTGCTTGCTGGCCATATATGGGCCAAACCACAACTTAGATACAAAATATGAATTTAATGAAAGTTCTGCTGAAGAGCCAGAGTCATCATCAAGATCATCTGAAGATGACATTGATGCAAATAACAATGATCAATACTTGAGGGTTATATATGACTCATACAATGATCATTCTTCCTCATCCAATTCCAGTAATGAGAAAGATGAGAGAAATTTCTGCATGATAGCTTTTAATGTCTCAACAAACATTTCAGAAGGATCAGACAATATTGCTGATCAGATTGTATCTAACCTAAATCTTAGCTCCACTAAGTTTAGAAATAATTTTAAAATTCTCTGTTTAGATTCTAGAGAATTTAAGAAAGAAATTACTTCATACAAAACAGAGTTAACAAAGATAAACAATCTAACTTTTGAAAATAATAAAATCAAAATAAATTTGAAAAACTCCAAAGAACAAATTCTATCTTTAAAAATTAAACTAATTAAGGCTAAGAATAATAAAATTAGTTATGAACATCAAAATCAAGAATCATTCTTAAACTCATACTTTAATGAGATAAAAAGGCCAAAGAAGCTTTTACTACTACAAACATTAAAAAATTCTGTTGATTTCTTCTATCAAAGTCAAATAACTTCAGGTTCTCATAGACTTTCTTAAGTGCATAAAGACTGAGTACTCTGCTACAGTTGCATTGATTAGAAATGGTCATGGCACTGAGTTTGAATCTCTTCTCATGCAAGAATTCTATAAGAAAGAAGGTACTAGGCTTTGACTCTCAGCTCCTTGAATATATGGGGCAGCTGAAAGAAGAAATAGAACCCTAAATTAAGTTTATAACAACATTACCTGTATAATTCTCAAACTTAAAAGTAAAGAAGAAGAATCCTGAACCAACTAATTAAGAACATGTGGTTATGAAAACTATGTTCACATAAATAAATAGATTAATTTTACCTCAACCTGGAATGATAAATAGAGACTCCTTAATTTGAGAAAATGCGATATTTTTTTGAACATAAAATGTTTTCTTAAAGTTTAAAGTCAAAAATCTTATTGTAGACAATTTATCCTCACCTAAGAAAATACTTGAATTAATCAGGAAAAATTCATAATGAAAACATAAAGCAAGAAGAGAAGACACAAATAGAATAAAGTTAAAATACTAAACAGAAATCAATGAATTAATTCTCTCAAAAAATAGTACTTAAATAATTATCACTTGATAAACAATTAAAAATAAGTAATCATAATTATTTCAGTTAAAAACAGTTCGACCAAATATTTAAAACTTAGTCAAACGGAGATCGACGATCTTAAGCCGTTAGTCGGACAACGCTCAACTAGGCTATTCTCTCCTTCAACAAGGTTAACTCGTACTTAGTCGAACGGAGATCGACGAAAGATGTACGACGCTTCATATTTTAGAATTAGCTCTATTTTCGTCGCCCTCCTTTCCACGTTTTTTCCTCGACTTCGTCGAACCCTAATATATATTCTAAATTTGGGTTAGGATTCATTCGCGCTTTCTGAAACTTGTGTCTCTTCCTCTTCTGCTCTTTCGACTCCTACCTTCGTCATCTTCAAATGGCGATCTCTCATGCTGTCCTCTCCTCAATGAAATTCGACACCGGCTTCGACATCGACATGGACACCTTCTGTAACTCAGACCAGGTCTTCCAAGACATCCTTCAGAAATTTGAAGCCCAGCAACTAAAGAAGTTCATGACTTCAAGGATAAAACTTCCAGTTAACAAAATCAAGGAGTGGGCACACACCTCCCTGAGTCAGGATGATGAAACCCTAGTAGGATCAGTATCAGGTAACTAAACCTTTTCTAGCCTTTTTCCGTTCGTTCTAATCTGATATACATGAATTAGGAAATAAAGTAGACATTCTGGACAACTTCAATGAGAAATTAGACTTATTCTAGTAGTCTCAATCCTAAACAAAACAGTTTTATCTGTAACAGGAACTCAAATCACTCTGTCCCCCACAGTTGTGACTGAGGTATTTGGATTAGTAAATGGAGAAGAAGACATGGAAATCTCCAGTGAAGAGGCTGACTCCTTGCTAGATAGGATGGGTTATAATGGAACCAACCCAAAGCACCTCCTAAAGAAAATCTGTCTATAGAATACAGACTTTTGGCTGAAATAGTAGGAAAAGTGCTGCTTGGAAAGCACTCAGCTCATGATCACATTACAAGGCACCAGTTGCTGTTAATGGGTGCAGTTTTGGATTTGAAAAAGTTGAACTGGGGAGCAGTATTGTTTGACTGCATCAAAAAGAAGATTTCCAAGATGAGCATAGGACATGGAAGAGCACTGGGACTACTTCTAATGAGTAAGTGTCCTGAGCTATGTGTATCTCCCAAGATACATATAAATGCCTCCAAGAGGATCACCAGTGCCCTCTTTGGCAAATGGAAGAGAATCATCATCAAGACTCCCAGAGCAGAGCCATCTAAGGTCTCAAGGGTTGTATCAGCCACTCCCTCAACTCCATTGGAAGAAGTTCCCTCCATCACTCCTTCTCTTCCACTCTCAATTCCTCCTTCTCAAACTCCAGATGACATTCCATCATCTTCTATCATTCCAACTCAACAACCTACATCCTCACCCTCTTCACCTCATCTAGATCTAACATCATCACCAGGGCATTCATACCCTCATGATGAAATCATGACTGATTACACTTCTCCTATCATCACTCCACCCACATCCACATTCAACATTGAATCACTCCACCTCATTCATAATTCAACTTCACTACAAGTTGCATCTCATCCACTCCCTCAGGAAACAACTCCTGAAATTTCCCCTCCATCAATGCCACAGCCTTATCTATGCAGAAATTGTACAGCTGCTTCCATTCCTTCCTCCTCCATTCCACCCACTAAACATACTCCACCATCATCTGACACCATGTTAGTTGACATTTCTTCTATAGGTAATCAAATCTTTAATTACCTTCAACCTCACATTCAGGAGCTCTTGACCAACAACTTAGCTCCTATTCTTCTTTCAATCAAGGATCTATCATCCAAGATTGATTTTATATCTTCTCAGCTTCCTTCATCCTCTTCTGTCCCTTCTTCCTTTTGGGGCCTTGATCCATGCTATCATGAATCTAGGCAGGGGGAGAGATCATATGAAGAAGCTCCAGAAGCTCAAATAACTTCAGAGATCATCACTGATGGTGATTATATTATCCATCCCTCAGTTGATTTATACAAGTTATTATCTATGTATGATATTGTGGATAGTCCAACAACATCAAAAGTACCAGTGTACATAGAGGACTCATCCAAGGCCTTGATATGCCTTCCTCAGTCAGCTCATTCATCCATCATAGAAAGTTTCATATCAACCATCTCTTTCACTTCTGATCAAGATATTCAGATGAAGGATGCTCCTGCAGAACATGAGAATGCTCCTGTAGAATCTCCTAATGAAACAACTTCAGAATCAGCTCTCTCTCCTCCTCCTCCTCTATGGAATGAAGAACCAATTCCAAGCTTTGAGGAAATATGGAGAGAGCAAGATGCAGCCTTTGATGAAGCTGAAAAGCAAAGAAAGAAAGCTCTTGAATTGGTTAAATTAATTGATGATCTTTATGATAACCCAATTCAATCTTCTGATGATTCAGATACAAATGATGATGATGATTCTAAAGAAGACAAGAAAAAGAAAATGGCATCAAAGAAAAGGAAAGCTGCTTCCAAGATCCCTTCCAAACCAAACCCCAATCATGACATTCCATACTACATTCTCCACAACATCGAACCTTCTCCAGAAATGCCTTATTGGCAAAAATTTTCTAAAAATCAAATGAAAGAAAGGAAGAAAAAGAGAAAGTACAGCTCTTCTACTCCTAAGAAAACTTTTAGAGGACCTCCTCCTCCTCCAGCTGCAGGCTCAGCTGGATTAAGCTCTCAACCTTCCAAATCACACCAACATCAGCAAAATCCAGAAAGGAGCTCAAGCAACCAAAATAAATCTACAAACTCAGATTCCTACAAAGGAGAAAGCAAGCAGACAAACTATCCTATATCAAAAGGACTTGAGCATAGGGAAAAGAATCCTCAGCTTGTTTCATCCAATCCAGAATTTTCTTATGATGAACAGCCAATATCTCATATCATTGCTGAAGCTGATGAAATCTCTCACATGGCTAGATTCAGAGAAACAGTTGGATTAGCTCAAATCAACAAAGCTAAAGCTGAAGGAAGAGACATTTCTCAGCTCACCACTATGTCCTCTTACAGAGAACAGGAATTCAAAAGAATAGATCCAAAAGGCATATTTGAAGTAGATGAGTACATGAAGATTCACCCTGAAGCCATTTTACCAACTATTGTAGAACTAAAGATTTTGGGTATTCAAGATTGCAAGATGAGCAAAGATGAAGCCTTAGACCCAAACAGGATTATTGCATTTCAAAAGTCATTTGAAGACAAGAAGAATCCTTAACCTATGAACTCAAAGTACTATAACTCAATTTTATCTACTGAAGTAAATCCACATTTTGTCAGATATAATTATATGCTTTGATGTTTATTCTCTTACTGTTTTTCATTTGAACTCTTGGTTAACAAATATCTCCAACCCAAATAGGGGGAGATTGTTGGAACCATAGGTTGTGATTTGGGTTAGGATCATATGCTATGCTCACTTATGATAAGAATCAAATGGTCCCTTATGATAAGCTCAGATGATAACTTATGATGATCTGTCAAATTAAACTATTAAGATCACCTGTTGATTTTATATGGAAACAAAAATTTTCTAAGTAAATATTTCGATCGACGAAAGTCTATCTGCGCTCGACGATTTGTTCTCAGCGCTCGACATTTTTTTCTTAAACTCAGCGTTCGATGAAATCTCAGCTGAGATCGACGAACCTCGTTCTGAGGTCGACAAACTTCGAGCTTAGTTCGACAAAATTCTCTATCAGATCAACGATCATTTCATCTCATCTTCTCAAACAAGTCAAATATTTCTCTCAAGAGATTTTATCTGTAAAGAAAGATTTTCTTTTGGCATGCGCATTTAATGCTCTCCTTCTTGAAAAATCAACTGTTCATTTCCAAGGAGAAAATCAATAAAGACAAGTCCTGTCATACCTTAAATAAATTTGTCTTTTCTTATAACGGCTACTGAGCGGTTTACAGAGACATACAACTATATATATAGTTGTGTGGAGAAGAGAAATATACATATATACATACAGAGATATATACATAGATATATACAGAGAGACACAGAGATATAAAAATACAGAGGATGAACACTTAAAGGTTCAACAGAAGTATCAGAAAAGAGCACAGAGATAGATGTTTCAGAAAGGCATTAGTGATATACATATATATACATCTTGCACTATTTCTGTTTTGCATAACTCTTCTTCCTCATCTATGAGCAACAGCACCAACTAGCTCAAGCTTCAAATTCCAGACGACAATCAACAATCTGAAAAGAACATTTATTCAGGATTATTTGCTGGAATTTCAAAGAAGCTGAAGAGGCCTTATACACTTAAGCAAGGCTCACCTGACAGCAACATCTCATCTTCTCAGGGGGAGCTTTATTCAAGATCAAAAATCATGTGTCTTCTCTTTCTTAAAACAGAGAAGAACATCTAACTCTTCCTTACCCCATCTTGTAAAGGGTTCTAAACTCCCTTCAAAAGTTTAATCTTGGTGGCAAGACACCTTATCAAAAAATCTAGTTTGGTTTTTGAACACCTTATCAAAAGTTCATTGGTGATTTGGGCACCTTATCAAAATCCCATTGGTGGCAGGGCACCTTATCAAAAACCTGTAGTGGATTCCTACCAAGTGAGGTAGAAGAGTAGATGTACCCTATTGAGAGGGGAACTACTATAAGTTTCTTGTGTTCTCTGTGATTGCTTTATTTTCTTTATACTATGCTGTGCTGAATGTGTTTTCTATATGATAAATAATTAACTAAATTATTATACATCACCTATTTTAATTCCGCTATCAAAAACCCCTCAGTAAATCACTCAAGTTTTTAAAATACTCTATTCACCCCCCTCTAGAGTAAACTAGATCTAAAACCCCTCACTTTCATAGTGTATCAAATTTTGCAACATTGAATCGTCCACTGCACCAGCAATGATGTTCTTGGCCTTTTTATCCAAGGCGACGAGAGCAATCTGATCCTTGGTCAACTCCAGCATTTTCTTGGCTATTTGAATATTTGAATTTATTAACGAAGGTTTCATAGGGACATGAGGGCCCTCTTCAACAATCTGAAAGATTCTTGGGTCTACGGCTTCCATGTAGAATCTTACCCTTTCTTTCCACATGGAAAAGTTCTCTAGTGCAGACTGGCAACTTCACAGAAGATTCCTTGGCTCTTTCCATTCCATACATGTTGACCTTTAACAACTAGATGGAGGAGTTTGTTCAAGGTGTTAACCTTTTTCCGAACAACCTACCTCTGATAGCAATTGAAAGTATCTAGTTGCTACCTAAATCACCTAGAGGGTGGTGAATAGGTGAATTCTATGGCTTTTAGGCTGAATTGAAATTTTAAACAAAAGCACAAAGAACAAAAGAATCGACCGCAGACACAAGGATTTATAGTGGTTCCCCAGAATGGGTACGTCCACTTTACCACCTCACCTATCTAGCACTTCCGACTAGACTAGGCTATTTCACTATTCTCAGATTAATAATAATAATCTTACAATTCGAAGTCTATCACTCCTACAAGCTCGGAGACAACTTCTCCTACAAACTCGGAGAACAAACTCTCCTACACACTCGATCCTTTTTAACCTAGGATCTACACGTACTTGGAAAATAAACTTCCTACAAGTGTTTGTAAAAGATAATATAAACAACTTGGATTAAGAATCCAATCTTTGAGAATCTCCTATAGATTCTACTTCTTCATATTTGAATCAGTGGATATTCTTCTTCCTTGAGAAAAGAATTTCAGAACTTGAGAGAGGAAGATGAACACCTTGTTTCTTGAAAGCTTTGATCTGATCTCTTAAACACCCAACAAGATCTGGAGGAGTATCAAATCAATCCAAGCACAGAGATCTTGTTAAGTGAGAACTTGCAAGAGAATCTAGCATCAAACTGATCGGCGACTGTAGATCGTCTTTTAAGAGAACGAGCGCACAATCCGACAGGATTCTTTTTGGAATGAATGATTTGCACAATTAGGGTTAGAAGAAATCATCTCTTATGTATTTATAGACTTCTCCCTCAATGGATATAAGCGAGGCTTAAGGATAGATGACCACATGGAGGAAATCCCTAAACAGACAGACGGACGGAAATCACGCTCTGTCGGCATTCGTCGAGAGAATCCATTATTTCGACGAATTAGTCGAAAGGAAGAGAATATTCGACGACAATACTTAGAGATATCTTGGAGATTGAGAGATGAAGAGATTATACATTTCGTCGACGAGAATGCTTGTTCTCGACAAATTCATCGAATGAAAGATTTTCCTCGACGAATTCGTCGACTAAACTTAGGCATTCGCCGACGATGATATACAACCTAACCGATTATCTGTTTGGGTGATATCGTCGAGACCTGCTAATGTCTCGATGAATTCGTCGAATAATCTTAGGCTTATTCGACGAAAATACTTAGATAGAATACTTCTACTTCTGATTTCAGCAACCTTTGACTTTAAGCTTTCCCTTAGTACTTGAGTGTAAAGTACATTCCAAGAAAGAGATTTCATATGAGTTAATACCTTGGTCTACACAATGAGCGATTACATTGCGTAGGCCTGTGTTTATGACCCACTAAAACCTGACCTTGGTTTGTACTTAGTAATGAACATCCTGTAGACATATAACTGCAAAACAGTATCAAATACAATATCAATTCATCTTAGTTCAAGGGACACTTCTTCAAATTAAGGTTATTATGGCTACAATACCCAACAGGAGTCCCTTCTTCCCTATCGGGGCACGATTTCTCGCCCCCATGCTTGTCACACTCAGAGCGCTTCTCCGGTCTCTCAGAATGCCTCTTAGCGCGCTCAGAATGCTCCCGTGTTCGTCGCGCACTCAGAACACTCCGCGCTCACAGCATACCCAGAACACTTCCGTGTTCGTTGCATATTCAGAATGCTTCTCCGGTCGCTTAGATTGCTTCTCCGTTTTTTGCGCGCTCAGAATGCTTTTGAGCGCGCTAAGAACGTTTCCACATTCCGGGCATGCTCACAACTTGTCTTTCTAAATTCTCAGATTGTGGGAACAGCTCGTCGCCTTTTTCACCTTCAACAAAGCTGCCCGAATTGCCCAAACTGCCCGAAGGGCGTGACGTTCATTTATGAAAAATGGTGATCCGTGTGCTCCAAATCAACCAGCCTGATTCGCCCGTTGGGTGGTTACGGTGGTTACGATGGCAAAATTACCAGGCTACCCCCGACCAAAGCTATAAAAGGAGCCCCGGGCATCCAAGCGACCCGCAACAAGGTTTAATCATAAGTAATCCTACATTTTAATTTACCTAATATTTTGTTTCATCAGAATTTGTTAGACTTAAATTTAAAGTAGTTTAGTTTTAATTTTTTTATGTTTTTAATTCAATTAGAGAATTTATTTAGCACCACTTCTCTTTTTAATTTTAAATGGCTTCAATTTGTGGTAAATTGGCTAAACGTTTTTAGATTTTTGTTATATACTCTACTAACTTTAAGATCTTAGAAAATTTTATTCCACTAAGAAAGTTGCTCTCAAAATAGTTTAATTTATAAGCTAGAAGTATTTCCTTTCCCTCACCCTTTATTGACAAATAAAAAAAAGTGTAGTAAAAGATCATATGTCATGGGAAAAAGAGGATAAAATTTATTATTCCCTAAACATATGCACCCAAAATCAATTAAAAGACTATATGTCATGATATAAGAGGATAAAATTCATTACAACTAAACATATACATTTTGCGTAGTTTTTGATAGAATAGCATTGTTAAAAGATTATATGGCATGGAAAATGAGAAGATAAAATTCATCATTTTCCTAAACATATACAAATATGAATTTTTGAGTGAGGTTTTCACCACCTCCAATCAATGAACTCTTCATTTTGCCATATTTACAAAACCAATCCCTATCCATTTCTATTGATTCTAGTCCTAAATAAAATTATTTAGAGAGCAATATTTTGGTAGGTGTCTTCTCCTTAAAGTTTCTTTTATGTTAGAGTGTCTATAATTTCAATCTATTCTTATTTGAAAATTTCTATAATTTTGTTTGCTAAATAGTTATCTTGAGAAATACTTAGCTAAACATTTTTCTCTTTTTAAATTATCACCATAACTTATGACTTAATTCTTGAATTCCTAGAATTTGCTTTTAACTTACTATTGGTCTAATAAAATTTTAGTTAATTAGAAACAATATTGATTTCTTGTAATTCTTTCCTCATTCTTTTGCTCTGGAATAACAAAAGCTCAAGTATGGGGGTGTTTGATGAGTAGTTAATTTACTCATCTTTTAGTGTAGGTTTATTATAGTTTTAATATGAAATTATATAAATTATATGATTTACATCATGAAAACTACTCCTTTTTCAATTCCATGAACTAACTTAAGCTGATCTTAAGTTTTCAGGTTTTCTGGGCATTTTGAGCAAAAAGTGAAAGCGCACGCCCAATGTCACGGGCGCAACCAAGGGACGTGTAACCTATTGTTGGGAACAGTGCCCTGCAATGTTCCTGATTTGAAGAAATGCTCAGCTCAATGATAAATGCAAGTTGTATTTAATGTCCCATCTAGTTCATGCTTGCAGAGATGAGACAATATGTCCAGTACTTCTACACCCTGCCTAAGTATAATATCATCGTAAAAGGATGGACATATCGTCGACAAGTACAGGCACATCGTTGAGATGACGAGCAAAGCAAAGAAGAATGTGTGTCCGTGTCGTCGAGAAGAATAGGCGATATCGTTGACACAATGTGCTTGTCGTTGAGATGATGGCCAAAGCATAGAAGAATTTGTGTCTGTGTCGTCGAGAAGAATAGGAGATATCGTCGATAAAGTATGCTTGTCGTCGTGATGATGAGCAAAGCAAACGCTAAGACTTGGCGAGTTCGTCGAACGAAGAATGAAGTTCGTCGAACGAACTTGGCGAGTTCATCGAACGTTGAGGCTTGGTGAGTTCGTCGAACGCTGAGACTTGGCGAGTTCGTCAAACGATAAGACTTGGCGAGTTCATCGAACGCTGAGACTTGGCAAGTTCGTCGAATGAAGGATGCAGTTCATTGAATGCATAATGAAGATAGTCAAATGCAGAGACGGGACAGAAGAATGAAGTTCGTCGAACGCAGAGACAAGATAGAAGAATGAAGCCCGTCGAACACAGAATGTTGTTCGTCAAACGCAGAATGAAGTTCGTCGAACGCAGAGAAGACATGAAGATATCAAAGGAAGGAATGTCGTCGAGAACATGCAGTATCGTTGACATCAACAAAGTAGACTTGTCGTCAAGAAGAACAGACATCGTCGTGAAGAAGCCTTTTCGCTAAAAAGGCTAAGTTTGACTGATGGCGTTGGACATCGTCGTAAAGGCGTGTCATCAAGAAGACTGAAGAAGGACAGCTGAAGACAAACAGTTGCTGAAGTATAGTCTATCGACTTGATATCACTCATGTCGTCGAGAGAACAATATGATTACGATGATAGTCTACAAGATAAAAGATCACGATGACACAGTAAGAGATAGCATATCGTCGTATATACAAAAACGCCAGAATATGTCGTATCGTCGAGATACCAGCATCAGAGGCAAAAGCAAGAAGAATTGAAAGCCTACCAAAGTTCAAGGCATCGACAAAGTCCTGTCGTCGAGATATTATCCATGTCATCGTATCAATGGAAATATCGTCGAGATAGGTTCAAATGTTGCGGACACGCTGTCAGCATTTAATATCGTCGCATGATTGTCCAATCTGCGCGTGCTCTTAAGGAATGGACATCTGACAATAAAGGACATCACATGTGACCGTTATGCGGCTCATCCGTCCTATAAAAGGGAATAGTGATGCCCTAAAAAATAGGGTCTTTGAAATAGAGAAAAAGAACGAAAAAGAATTCTGCCTCTACACTTCAATAGAACGATACTTTCAGCAGAGAAGAAGAAGATCAAGTAGAGAATAAGAGTCAAGTGGTCTCTGAAGAATCAGTCATCTCCATCGACTGAAAAGAAGTCATTCCTCATCAGGATAAGAGAAGATTGAAGAAGAAATGCGCGTTCAAGATCTGAATCAGAAATATCTTCTTCAACCTTAAGAAGCCGATCTTCATCAAGCTAAGTTGCCAATCCTTATCCGGCAGAAGAAACAATCTTCATCACTGTAATTTCTTATAAGGCTTGCAGGCCTATTTGTCTAGCTTGATGGCTGGAGAGCTGTGAGGATTGAGGGCCAGGGCAGTGGACTTGCGGGTACAACACCGTCTAGCTTGAGGGCTGGAGACCTGTGAGGCTTGAGGGCCAGGGCAGAGGCTAGACTTGCGGGTCTAAGCTAGGTAGGGCTTGAGGGCCTGATTGTTAAGCTTGAGGGCTTGAGACCTCTAAGGCTTGAGGGCCAGGGCAGAGGCTAGACTTGCGGGTCTGAGCTAGGTAGGGCTTGAGGGCCTGAGTGTCGAGCTTGCGGGCTCGGGTGCAATAGGGGCTTGCGTGCCTAGGCTGTAGGACTTGCGGGTCCGTGGTGTAAGGCTTGAGGGCCTGAAGATTTGGCGAAGTTTGCCGAGCCTAGCACACTGCTAGGTAGGCGCAGAGGGAAAGAGGACTACTCAAGATACCCGGTCTTGAGGAACCTCAATATATCTTTGTGTGCTTTTCTGTGTTGTGCTTTCTACTATATATATCTATTAATTAGAAATCAAGAACACCTAAAAGGGAATAATATAATTTGAAAAACCTATTCACTCCCCCCCCCCCCCTCTAGGTGATAAGTTGACACCCAATAAACAACAAGTGTTATCAAAGTGAGGTTGTTCAAAGAAAGGCTTAACAGCTTGAACAGATCTGCCACTGGGTGTCCAAGTATCATAGCTATGGAGTCAAGAATAGTCATTTGTTCTAAGGAGAACTTTGTCCTTTGGAAAGTAAGAGCAAGGATATACATGGAGGCAATGGATCCCAGAATGTTCTTAATTATTCAAGAAGGACCCTCCATATCTATAATAAAAGATGAGATCCTTCTAGGCAGCATGGACAAAGAAGCCAGAAGTATTCTAGCTGGTGCAGTAGATCTGCCAACGCTCCAGAAGCTGAGTCATTGCACAACAGCAAAGGACATGTGGGACTTCCTAGAAGTCCTTATGGAAGGTTCAGAGGAAGACTTTCAAGATGAAATCCCTCATTAACAAGTATGCATCAGAGCACCCCTGACTTCTTCAGACAGTGAAATAGAAGATGAAGAATGCTCTGTAGTTAGAAGAAGAAGAATAAGAGCACCCTTGACTCTCAGAGATTGTGATTCTGAGGATGAGGTGGTCTATGGGCTGATGGCCCTATCAGATGAAGAAAATCATGATGAATCACATCAAGATCAGGTATGCACCACTCACACACCTTTACTTCCTGCTTCATTTAAGAAGACCAAGAGTGCATCAGATGATTGTTCATCATTTGTAGATGATGCAGAAGACTGCTCATCTTGCAATAATAAGAACCATGCTGATCTAATTGAGCAGTTTGGTGATCTCTTGAGGGCTCTGAGAAAGAGCAAGAAGCTTGTTGAGAAGCAAGCTAGGGAGCTAGATTCACTCAAGGCTGAGAAGAATAAGGAAATGGGTATGTCTCCCAATGAGGGCACCAACTCCTGCGAGCTCAAGAAAATCATAAACAATCTTTATGATGAAAGAGGCCAAAGAGAAGAACTTATCAAGAAACTTGAGAGTGGCCTTCTTAAGGAAAGAAGCTCGGTGGCTCAATTCTCTAAGCCCAAAACTGTACTGCCCATCATTGACACCTTCTCCTCCTATGGAAATAGGAGAGGGTTGGGTTTCAATGAAGGGGCAATAGTTGTTGAGAATGGAGAAAGGGGAAAAACTAAAGCAGAGCCTCACAACACCTTTCAGAAGCTAGTGCTTCCCTCAAATAGGTATGATCAGGACAGTGTCCATGGTCACTGGATGAATGGAGCCTCCATTATTCATGGAAATGCTCCTGACTATGGGAAGAGAAAGGGCATGAGGATGAGTGCATTAAAGGCTCCCCATGAGTAAATCCAAATGGCCCATCATGGACCATTTGTGTTTGGTGCCCCAGCCCCCACTTTCAAGGATAAAGGAGCAACATCTTCCCAATCTCTTCTAGATAAGAAACAGACTAGTAGCCCCAGTATAATCAATTCTCACTTGATCATACCTGATGCCATCAACACCATGTCAACTACCAAGCTGACATCTGTTGCTGACAAACAGATAAAGTCAAGAAGAAACAATGAAACCAGAGCAGCTAGTCTGCTCTTGGCTGAGAGAGATAGGAAGAATGTTGCTGCCTTCTCTACTGAACATACTTCAAAAATTGTTCAGAAAAGAAGGTACAACATCCATGAATGTTGGTGCTGTGGCAAAGTGGGACACTTTGCCATTGACTGGCACAACCCTAGTGTGCCTAGTGCAAAGGAGATACCTCCTGGAAGGGCTGAGGTGAGTAGAAGAATTCCCTATTATGCTAACAAGAACCTAGGACCCTAGTCACCTTGCGTTCCTAAGGGATATTAAAATCTGTTTTACAGGATAGTCCATTTAGCCAATAAAAAGCAAACGAGGCAAATGGACAATAAGTGCTCCAGCCTCAAACTTGGACTAAGAAAAACTCACCACATGCCAAGATGCATTGATCAAGGGGGAGCTAAGAGTAAAGAAAAGTGGGCATTCCATCAAGGGGGAGCCACTAGCTCAAGAAGACTTAAAAGCTAAGGTGAAGGTAACCATGTTAATGTTTAATACATAACCTCATCTTTATCTAAGTCTGTTAAAGTAATTTTCAAAAACCATGTCGAAATGATGATTGGTATCGTTGAAATGACCCCTCGACATCGATTTTGCATCACGATGATATCCAATCATCAGCGTACTCTTAATTAGACCTAAGCTCAATCGTTACAGCTAAACTTGAGTTAATCAGAAATTTAACAAATGACACTTCGACTTCCAACTCGGACACTATAAATAAGGTCAAATGCCTTAAGGTTAAAACACTCTCTACATTAGCCCTAAAAAGTCATCGTGTTCTCCACGCCTTCTAAGAGTGAACGATTCGACAGTGCTGAAATCCTCCTAGATCAAGCAAAAGATGGCACCAAAGAAGGAATGATTCCTCTTTGAAGGAAGTGAAGTGGTGAGAAATGGTTTTGTGGAAGGACCAGAAGACATTAAAAATGCTATCAAGCTATTGGACGTCGTCGGTCTGGAATTTGCCCTCTCCGAACCAACAGTGATACTCAAAAGAGAAGTGCTGGGTTCTACTCAAATGCTAAGGGTGGTTCAAAAGGAACATCCGTGAAAAGCTTAATCAACGGGATAAAGGTCAAAGTAAATCCTAAGAGGCTGGCTAGGGCACTTCAGTTGCCGACCTTTGCCAAAGGGGAGGAAGATGAAAAGATCACCCAGGAAGACCTTGACAAAGCTCTGGCATGGTGCGGGCATTCGAGCAAGACCTATGGGTCCCTGGAACGGAATAACTTTAATCAACAAGGAAAACTTGTGGCAGATATATTAGGTAAAGCTCTCCTCTGCAAGGTAGGGTCGCATGACAGGATATCCAAGCCCATGTTTGAAATAATGGCAAGGATAATCCTAAGTAAAAAGACCAAGTGGGTTCAGCAAATCTTCAAGAGGATACAAGAAAGTTTTCAAGCCCCAAATATGGGGAGAATTCTATCACTATATCTTCTACTATCCTACCCTGAAAGCTCTAACAAAAAGTATGGAGTAAAAATTCATCACATGAGAAGGATGGACATCAAGATTCTTGACAGGTGGGAGAAAACTCTGACTAGGCCTCCCAAGAAGTTGAAGACTACAGAAGATGTGAAAAGGAAGGGAGAAAGCTCGTCTGAAGGAAGTGAGTCAGGCAACAGCTCACCTCCATCTAACTCAGAGGCGGCTGTGGAGACAAGGAATGTCGCCCTCCAGACCTCTGCTCTAAGTCGAGGATCCAGGATAATTACAGGAACAGATTAAGGAAATGCTAAAACTAAGGGGGAGAAGAACAGTGAGCTCCCAGCTCAAGTGGATGAAGTGATCAATAAGATCATAGGAACTGAGGATGTTGGTCATTCTGAATCAGCAATGCAAGAGGACAATCAAGAGAGCCCTACTGATGAAACTAGCAAAGATCAGCAAAGTCCTGAAAAGGAGAATGAGCCAAACCACTCACCAATAAGAAAATCTCTATCTCCAATAATTGAAGGGAATGAAGAAGACGAACAAGATAGATCATCTCCAGAGAATAGACCAGTGGAGCTCTCACTATTATCTCAGATAAAGATGCTCCTGGAAGAGCAAAGATTAAAACTTGAAAGCTATGTCACCTCTGTTATCAATGATCTAAGAAGGGAACTGTCTGCTGAAACAGAAACCCTAAGAAATGATGTGAAAAATCTGCAAGAATTCACTGCCCGTACTCACAAGGGTATATCTAACCTAGGGGCTAATCAGTCATTGATTGTCGGCAGCATAGAAAAGGTCTACATTGCATCCACCAAGAGGATGACTGAACACAAAACTGATCTCAAAGAAAGTCTAGATCACCACAATAAAGACCTAGACAGTCATCTGCTTGAGACCAAGAATCACTTGGAAGCGGGAATCCACATGCTCAAAAACAAGATATTGGCCTCCGAGGAGAATCTTCAAAGGGGGATGTCTGAAGAAGTCATAAAGGGGGAGAGATCAATGATAAAGGCCAATATTGATCATGCCATCTGGACCACAAACATCATCAGGGAAGCAATGAATCTCCCTCCTCTATATTATGACAAGCCTGCTGAAGAGCAACATACAGATATTCCTGATACTAATAAGGGTAAAGAAAATGAAGCACTGGAGGATGAAGAAACAAAAATGAGAAAGAGAAAGTACAGGGAATAAATGGAGAAAAAGGATGACTATGAAAGATGGAGTCCCATATCCAGGACCATCATTCTAAAAGCATGGGAGAAAGTGAAAGTTAACAAAGGTGAAAGATATAATGTATACAGTCCTCACGAATGGGCTAAGCATGAAGATCAAGAAGAAGTAAGGAGAGAATACAGAAGAAATAACCAAGCAGGAAGAATTCCAGCGGACACTCCTGAACCTCTAAAGTATCATCCTAAACCGTTTGAGTACTTCAGAAGACAAGATGAAAAGGAACAGGAAGTCAGTGCCAAGAAAGTAAAGGGTGATGCTGATATGAGAGCACCAGAGATATAAATGGCTAAATATTTAGGGGGCTAAATGTAGAAATGTCAAAACTTTTGAAAACATTTGGCACTATTTATAAATGAAGTAATATTTGTCAAAATTCTGCGTTCACTCAATTTTAGCTGGAATGTCATCATTACATGCTTATTTGCTTAAAATGTTAAACCTTTTTTTATGAATGGCATTTATCATTGAGTGGGTTATGACTTCTTCAAATTGGGGGAGATTGTTGGGAATAGTGCCCTGCAATGTTCCTGATTTGAAGAAATGCTCAGCTCAATGATAAATGCAAGTTGTATTTAATGTCTCATCTAGTTCATGCTTGCAGAGATGAGACAATATGTCCAGTACTTCAACACCCTGCCTAAGTATAATATCGTCGAAAAAGGCCGGACATATCGTCGACAAGTACATGCACATCATTGAGATGATGGGCAAAGCAAAGAAGAATGTGTGTCTGTGTCGTCGAGAAGAATAGGCGATATCATCGACACAGTGTGCTTGTCGTTGAGATGATGGAAAAAGCATAGAAGAATCTGTGTATGTGTCGTCGAGAAGAATAGGAGATATCGTCGACAAAGTATGGTTATCGTCGTGATGATGAGCAAAGCAAGCGCTAAGACTTGGCGAGTTCGTCGAACGAAGAATGAAGTTCGTCGAACAAACTTGGCCAGTTCATCGAATGCTGAGACTTGGCGAGTTCGTCGAACGCTGAGACTTGGTGAGTTCGTCGAACACTGAGACTTAGCGAGTTCGTCGAACGCTGAGACTTGGCAAGTCCATCAAACGAAGGATGCAGTTCGTCGAACGCAGAATGAAGATAGTCGAACGCAGAGACGGGACAGAAGAATGAAGTTTGTCGAACGCAGAATGCTGTTCGTCGAACGCAGAATGGAGTTCGTCGAACGCAGAGACGGGACAGAAGAATGAAGCACGTCGAACGCAGAATGCTGTTCGTCAAACGCATAATGAAGTTTGTCAAACGCAGAGAAGACATGAAGATATCAAAGGAAGGAATGTCATCGAGAAGATGCAGTATCGTCGACATCAACAAAGTAGCCTTGTCGTCAAGAAGAACAGACATCGTCGTGAAGAAGCCTTGTCGCTGAAAAGGCTAAGTTTGACTGATGGCGTTGGACATCGTCGTAAAGAAGGCGTGTCGTCGAGAAGACTGAAGAAGGACAACTGAAGACAAACAGTTGCTGAAGTATAGTCTGTCGACATGATATCGCTCATGTCGTCGAGAGAACAATATTATTACGATAATAGTCTACAAGATAGAAGATCATGACGACACAGTAAGAGATAGCATATCGTCGTATATACAGAAATGCCAGAATATGTCGTATCGTCGAGATACCAGCATCGGAGGCAAAAGCAAGAAAAATTGAAAGCCTACCAAAGTTCAAGGCATAGACAAAGTTCTATCGTCGAGATATTATCCATGTCATCGTAACAATGGAAATATCGTCGAGACAGATTCAAATGTTGCAGACACGCTGTCAGCATTTAATACTGTCGCATGATTGTCCAATCAGCGCATGCTCTTAAGGAATGGAGGTCTGACAGTAAAGGACATCACATGTGACCGTTATGCGGCTCATCCATCCTATAAAAGGGAACAGTGATGCCCTAAAAAATAGGGTCTCGAAATAGAGAAAAAGAACAAAAAAGAATTCCGCCTCTACACTTCAAAAGAACAGTACTTTCAGCGGAGAAGAAGAAGATCAAGTAGAGAATAAAAGTCAAGTGTTCTCTGAAGAATCAGTCATCTCCATCGACTGAAAAGAAGTCGTTCCTCATCAGGCTAAGAGAATATTGAAGAAGAACTGTGCGTTCAAGATCTGAATCAGAAATATCTTCTTCAACCTTAAGAAGCCGATCTTCATCAGGCTAAGTTGCTGATCCTCATCCGGAAGAAGAAACAGTCTTCATCACTGTAATTTCTTGTAATGCTTGCAGGCCTATTTGTCTAGCTTCAGGGCTAGAGAGCTGTGAGTCTTGAGGGCCAGTGCAGTGGGCTTGCGGGTACAACACCGTCTATCTTGAGGGCTGGAGACCTCTGAGGCTTGAGGGTCAGGGCAGAGGCTAGACTTGTGGGTCTGAGCTAGGTAGGGCTTGAGGGCCTGATTGTCAAGCTTGAGGGCTTGAGACATGTGAGGCTTGAGGGCCAGGGCAAAGGCTAGGCTTGCGAGTCTGAGCTAGGTAGGGCTTGAGGGCCTGAGTGTCGAGCTTACGGGCTCGGGTGCAGTAGGGGCTTGCGGGCCTAGGTTGTAGGACTTGCGGGTCCGTGGTGTAAGGCTTGAGGGCCTGAAGATTTGGCGGAGTTTGCCGAGCCTAGCACACTGCTAGGTAGGCGCAGAGGGAAAGAGGACGACTCAAGACACCCGGTCTTGAGGAACCTCTATATATCTTTGTGTGCTTTTCTGTGTTGTGCTGTCTACTATATAGATCTATTAATCAGAAATCAAGAACACCTAAAAGGGGATAATATAATTTGAAAAACCTATTCACCCCCTCCCCCTCTAAGTGATAAGTTGACACCTTATAAACAAGACCTATGATGTGTTCCAGACCTGTGTCCGCCACCCCGGGGTCATTCCGTGAAGATTCACCAATTACACGCCCAGGTCACGGGCGTGACCCAGTGTTACGACCGCGACCCGCCACCAGCATCCAGATCAGCTTGCCACATAAATTAAAGTTACAGGCCCCTAGGTCACGGGCGTGACCCAGGGGCATGACATCCAGTCACAAGCATTGTAAGTTCCCCCCGAACCCCCCCCCCCCCCCCCCCCCCCCCCCCCCCCCCGCCGAAAGCTTCCCACGCGCTGTTTAAAATTACACGCCCCAGGTCACGGGCGTGACCTAGGGGCGTGACACACACATAACGCCTGCATTAAATCCAGATGACGCTTATCCCGCGCCAGCTTCAGTCACTGCCCCTTAGTCACGGGCGTGTAACATCAAATTTTCAGGTATTTAAAGGGAGCTTCTCCAGATGATCAGGGATGAATTTGTGGAGTTCTAGCTTTAGTTTATGCACTATTTTCTCATTTTCAAGCTCTTGTACTTCTCTTTCTTCTTAACTTGTATTTCATGTCAACAGCTTGTAACTTTCAATTCCTTAGTTGTAATTCTCAATTGCAATTCAAAAATAGTCTTTTTAGGATTTCAGTCTCTTCTTATTTTATGATGAACTTCCCTACTTTTGTTAATTCCTCCATCTCTATGAGCATCTAAATTTCTATTAGTACTCAACCGAGATGATCCAAGGAAAATATAATTTATGATTTTATTTATACCTTCTCTTTCTCTTCCTTAGAACGCTTAAGATTTATCCTTGAACTTTATTGGATTGAGATTATATTTTTGATATATAATTCTCATTCTTGTTTTCGTAGTCTAATAACCGAATGGTTCTAAATTCGAATCGATCATTTCAAGGATAAAGAGAGTTGAATGCACTTCTCGAGAGAGGATGACATAAATCTCCCTCATTGGAGTCAAATCCAATAGAGAGGTTCACTACGATAAAATGAGTTTCAGGGGTTTTGATTCTCGAGCGAAAGTTTGATTGATCAACCTAAACTCAGCTGAGCGTATCCTCGAGAGAGGAACGTTTATAATTCAGGAACCTCCACGGTCAAGTAATTTCTTTAAGAGAATTAGAAGTTTTATTTCCATATATTTATTTTCTGAGGTGATTCAAGGTTGAGTACTAATCTTTTAACTAATAGTTTTAAAATAAGTTATCTCTCTTTCTTGCAATAACCAACCCCAAGTTTTAATTGATAAGATAATAGAGATTTTTCCAAAGTAAAAATATTCAACTAGCCCGAATTTAATACGACCTTGGTTTTATTAACCTATACTACTTCCGATACGGTACACTTGTCGTCATCGTTTGCATATTTGACACCTTTATTTATATTTTTATTTTCTATTCATTCCACATTTGTTGTTCATGGAACGTTCACATAGAGGGGGGGTGTTAGGTGATCTCGCTTCGTTTCAGAATATTAGCGCGATTTATGACTATTCAAGCAGAGCACACAAGTATTGCACAAGAAAATCACAGCAGACGACACAAGATCTATAGAGGTTCCTCAAGACCAGGTGTCTTGAGTAGTCCTGTGTCCCTCTGCGCCTACCTAGCATTGTGCTAGGCTCGACAAACTCCGCCAATGCTTCAGTCCCGCAAGCCTTACAACACGTACCCGCAAGTCCTATATCCTAAGCCCGCAACCCCCTATTGCACCCGATCATGCAAGCTCGACACTCGGGCCCTCAAGCCCTACACAACACAGACCCGCAAGTCATGTGCCTACAGCCTAGGACCGCAAGCCCTTACTGCACCCAAGCCCTCAAGCTCGACAAATTCGGACCCGCAAGTCCACTTCCCTGGCTCTCAAGCCTCACAGCTCTCCAACCCTCAAACTAGACACAATCAGACCCGCAAGTCCACTGCCTGGCCCTCAAGCCTCACTGCTCTCCAGCCCTCAAGCTAGACACTTAGATCTGAAAGTAGATCTTACAGGTTTGGCCCTCAAGACTTACAACAATAAAAGTTTGAAATAAAACTCTGCCTAATGAAGAACGAAAACTTGAGGTTGAAGAAGATGTTTCTGATTCAGATCTTGAAAGCACAGTTCTTCTAAAATCTCTTCTCTTAGCCTGATGAGGAACGACTTCTTATCAGCCGATCAAACGACTGATTCTTGCGAGAACACTTTCTGAGAATTCTTGTTTTTCTCTTTCTTTCTTTACGCCGTTGTTACTGTTCTATTTGCTGCATGCGTAAGTTCTTTCTGATTGATCATCGCTTTAGGGCAACCCCTTGTCTCATTTATAAGACTGCGAGGCCTCCCAATGGTCTCCTGAAAAAGTTCCTTAAGTGTCAAATGCCCCATTCATTAAGAGCGCGCTCTGATTGGATAATCAAGCGGCGGCATTAAATGCAGACTGCGCGTCCGCAACATTTGAATTCCGTCTCGACGATATTTCCAGCTTTATGCCGATACAGACAGCGTCTCGACGATATTTCCAGCTTCATGACGATACAGACAGCAATACGATGATATGGATAATATCTCGACGACAGGACTTTGTCGATACCTTAGACCTTGGTGGATCTTTAGGTCTTCTTGCTTCTGCCTCTGATGATGATATCTCGTCGATACGAGATATCCTAGCGTTTCTGCATATACAACGATATGTTATCTATGACTGTGTCGTCGTGATCTTCTTTCTTGCAGACGGTTGTCATAATCACTTTGTTCTTTCGATGACATGATCGATATCATGTCGACAAACATTGCTTTAGCAACTGCTTGTCTTCAACTGTCCTTCTTTAGTCTTCTCGACGTCATGCCTTCTTTATGACGATGTCCAACGCCATCAGTCACACTTAGCCTTTTCAGCGACAAGGCTTCTTCATGACGATATCTGTTCTTCTTTGGCTTTATCGACGATACAGTTTCTTGTCAACGATATCATCGACACTGATCTTCCCTTTGCCTTTTCAACGACAAGGCTACTTTGATGATGTCGATGATACTGCATCTTCTCGACGACAAGGCTACTTTGATGATGTCGACGATACTGCATCTTCTCGATGACATTCCTTCCTTTGATATCTTCATGTCTTCTCTGCGTTCGACAAACTTCATTCTTCGTTCGACGAGCTCTGCGTTTGACGAACTTCATTCTTCGTTCGACGAGCTCTACGTTCGACGAACTTCATTCTTCGTTCGACGAACTTCATTCTTCGTTCGACGAACTCTCCAAGTCTCGTCATTTGCTTATGTCCCGTTTCTGCATTCAATGAACTTCATTCTTCGTTTGACGAACTCACCAAGTCTCGGCGTTTTCTTCTGTCCCGTCTCTACGTTCGACGAACTTCATTCTTCGTTCGACGAACTCGCAAAGTCTCAGTGTTTTCTTTGCTCATCATCATGACGACAAGCATACTTTGTCGACGATATCTCCTATTCTTCTCGACGACATTCCTTTAACTTCCTGAGATTATGAGCTAGAGAAGTGATCAAATATAAAGTGAAGTTTTCTTGACTTGGTGACTTCTTCAAATCAGGAATCATGTGGGCAAGATTCCCAATAATCTCCCCCTATTTGAAGAAGTCAAAATCTCAATTCAAGACTACTTTCACTTAACAATAAATGTTATAATCTTAAATGGAAGGCATGAGCATTTGAGCATTTAAGATTTTACTTATCTTTTGCTGAACTTATGAGTACATCAAGCATGTAGCTCCCCCTTGATTTGATGTCTCTTCTTTTGTGGCTCCCCCTAATCCTTTTCTCTCCCTATCTTTGAGGTCTTCTCGAGCATCTTGTCTTGAACATATTGATGCCATTTCTCCCCCTTTCTGACTTTTCTCATGCAGCTCTCCTTTAGGTAGACAATAGTCCAAGCTCCCCCTTGCTCAGTCATAGTTCATCCTAATCCTGAGAGATTTTCTAACCAATCATCTAGAAAGGGATTAGTGAAGAATCAGTTAAGGACTAACCTAAGTTTAACATCCCCAATTGGAATTTGAAGAAGTTAAACTTAGCTTCATCTAGGGGCTTTGTAAATATATCAACCACTTGTTTGTCTGTTGGGACAAACTTAAGGGTGATATCTTCATTTTCTACATGCTCCCTGATGAAGTGATACCTGATCTCAATATACTTAGTCCTGCTGTGAGAGACAGGGTTCTTAGCAATTGAGATTGCACTTGAAGAGTCACAAAACAGGGGTGTTTTGGTCATCTTTAGATTCTAGTCTTCAGGTTGATGCTAAATCCATAGTAGTTGGGCACAGCATCTCCCAGCAGAGATATACTCTGATTCTGCTATTGAGATTGCTACACTGGTCTGCTTCTTACTGCTCCAAGAGATTAGTCTTCCACCAAGGAATTGACATGTCCCTGAGGTACTCTTCCTATCTTTCTTGCACCCTGCATAATATGCATCTGAGTAGCGAGTCAGTTCACATCCATTGTTCCTAGGGTACCATAGGCCAAGATTTGATGTACCCTTTAGGTATCTTAAGATTCACTTGACAGAGACATGATGAGATTCCTTAGGATTCACCTAATATCTAGCACAGACACATGTAGCAAACATTATGTCAGGCCTACTTGCAGTTAGATAAAGCAAAGATCCAATCATGCATTTGTACTTGGTTTCATCAAAGGGTATGTCCTTCTCATCCTTGTCCAGATACACATTGGTTCCCATTGGAGTCTTCATTGAAGAAGCACTCTCCAATCCAAATTTCTTAACTAGCTCCCTACTGAATTTGGTCTGGGAGATGAAAATACCATCTTCAGATTGTTTCACTTGGAGACCTAGGAAGTATTTGAGATCACCCATACTGTTCATCTCAAACTTTCCCTGCATCAAGTTGGCAAACGTTTTGCAGAGATTGTTATATGTAGAGCCAAAGATGATGTCATCCACATAGATCTGCACTAGCAAGATCTTGCCCTTTACTTCCCTTAGGAACAATATCTTATCAATCTTTCCCCTTGAGAATTTGTTCTCAATTAAAAAGCTTGACAGAGTCTCATACCAGGCCCTAGGTGCCTGTTTTAAGCCATAAAGTGCTTTTCTAAGAAAGTAAACATAATCAGGGTGAGTGGGGTCTACAAAACCTGAGGACTGCTCTACATATACCTCCTCTTTGAGGTCACCATTTAGGAAGGCGAACTTCACATCCATATGGTAGACCTTGAAACCTTGGTAGGCTGCATAGGCCATAAACAGTCTTATTGCTTCCAGTCTGGCTACTGGAGCAAATGTCTGATCAAAATCTATCCCTTCCTCTTGTCTGTAGCCTTTTGCCACTAGCCTTGCTTTATTCTTGGTGATGATTCCATTTTCATCCAATTTGTTTATGTAGACCCATTTAGTTCCTATGATGTTCTGTCCTTGGGGTCTTGGAACCAGTTTCCAAACTTTGCATCTCTTAAATTGGTTCAGTTCCTCCTGCATTGCTGCAATCCAAAATGGATCCTGATTTGCTTCCTCAAATTTCTTGGGTTCAATTTGAGATTGAATACTCAGGTACAATGCTTCATTTGCAGCTCTACTCCTTGTCAGCACACCTTGGTTGACAACTCCTATAATTTGCTCCTGAGGATGATCTCTTACTTGTCTCAAGGTGGCTGGCAGTATTCTAGGGATTTCTTCAGTTGCAAGTCTTTCAGGTTGGACTTCTTCTGATGTTTCCGTGTCTTCCACAGCATCTGTTTCAAACTCAACATCTATTGATTGATCTTTACTTTTAGCTGAGGTTTCAGCTTGGTCATCAATGCATAATTTTTCCATCTTCTCATCAGTACCTACATTCACTAGAGAACTAGAACAGCCTATGTGAATGATGCTGGTCTCATCAAATAAAACATGTACAAATTCTTCCACTGTTTGGGTATTGATGTTGTACACTCTATAGGCCTTGCTATGAGAGCTGTAGCCAACAAAAATACCCTCACTGCTTTTCTTAGCAAACTTGGTTAGTTTGGATTTCTCATTATTAAGGACATAACATTTACTACCAAAAATCCTAAAGTAGGATAGGGTTGGTTTTCTGCCCTTCATTAACTCATAGGGAGTTTTCTTGTGTTCTTTGATGATTGAAGCCCTAATTATCACATGACAAGCAGTGTTGACAGCCTCTGCCCAGAAGTATTCTGGTAGAGAGGAGTCACTTAACATTGTCCTACTTGCCTCTATCAAGGTTCTATTCTTCCTTTCAGCCACCCGATTCTGTTGAGGAGTTCTGGGTGAGGAAAATTCTTGGGAGATACCTAGTTCTTGGAAGAATTCTGTCATGGCCCCTGACTGAAATTATGTCCCATGGTCACTTCTGAGTTTGACCACGGTACAGTCCATCTCATTCTGGATCTGCCTGACAAAATTTCTCAAGATATCTAGGGTATCTTATTTCTTTTTGAGGAAGAATACCCAAGTGAACCTTGAGTAATCATCAACAACTACAAGGGTGTACGCCTTCCCTCCTAAGCAATGAACTGACATAGGACCAAACAAATTAGGATGCAGTAAAAATAAGCACTTAGAGGACTCTTTGTTAGATATGCTTTTAAAGCTGGTCCTAGTCTGCTTTCCAAGTTGGCAAGCTTGACAAGGACCATCTTTGATGCACTTAATATTAGGTCCATTCCTAACTAGGTCTTGTGAGAAAAGCTTGCTTATTGTCTTATAGTTGATGTGTGCAAGTCTCTTGTGCCATTGTACACATAGAGCCTCTTTATCATCAGCCATAAGACATATAGGCTTGGAAGAATTTGTATTAAGAAAGTTCAAGTAGTAAATATTGCCACTCCGAGTGCCAGTTAAGGTAGCCTCAGAATCTAAGGACTTCTTAATTAGGCACTTATCCTTGTGGAAAGTAATAACAAAGACTAAGTCACAAAGTTGACTTATGCTTATGAGATTGTGTTTCAAACCCTCCACATAAGCAACCTTTGTGATATTAACTAACCCATTAGAGATGTTGCCATAACCTCTAGTCACTCCCTTTTCAGAACTTCCAAAGATAACGGTTGGTCCATTCTGCATAGGGAAGAACTCTCTTAAGTGCTTTATGACTCCAGTCATGTGCCTGGAGCAGCCACTGTCCAAATACCAAATTGGAGATTGGTTGGCATTTGGACATACCTGCAAAACAAATCACTTCCCCTTAGGTACCCAATATGGATTGGGTCCTTGGTTTCTCTTAGGGTGATATAAAGGAACAACAAACCTCTGAGGGTTCTGCACTCTCTTTGCATTGAGCCCTGTTAGGTTGAACCAATAGTCCAAAGCAAAGTAGCCTACTTTCCCACAGCACCAGCATTCATATCTGTTATATCTTCTCTTCTGCTTCATCATCTGAATAGGGTGGCAGTGCCGATGAGCAGGAGAGATGGCTTCTTGCCTAATAGATCTTGGGTGAACCTCATATGTGTGAGTCTGGGGAGGAATTGGTCTCACCACATTTTGGTTCACCTTCTTGGGAACAGGCTTTATAGGAACAGCCTTTTCCCTGCCCTTGACTGATGTTGCTGCAGGTTTGTGGGCTAAAGGACTTGACACCAGCACCTTCTTATAGGAAGGTCTAGCTTCAGAATCTATGCCTGTAACTATCTTCTGATTGAAACCGATACCAGCTCTGAACTGTCCAGAGAAGGTGTCAATGATGGGCAGGATAGTTTTGGGCATAGAGAAGCTGGATGCAAGTTTCTTCTCAGCCTACACAATTTCCTTAAGGTCCTTGATGACCTTGTTCTTCTGTCCTAATTCAACATTCTTAAGCCTTATGGCTTCCTTGAATTTGTCCACTTCTTTGCTCATAGCAGCCAGCTTCTCAACTGTCTCCTGGAGCTTAGATTGAACAGGCTTTAAGGAATCTAACTCCTTGGTCTGGACTTTGAGGAGTTTCTTACAGCTTTTGAAAGCTTTCCACAAGGCTTTATATTGCCTTATCAGTTCAGACTCAACCTCATATTTGGATCTTGAGGCTGTGCTGTTGGTAGCAGACATACCCTCATCATCATGCAAGGAATCTGTTGCTGATTCGGAATCAGAGTCAGATAGAGAAGTTTTGTTAGTTACCTTCCCAGGAAAGATGTCATCCTGGTTGTCTTCACCGATGGACATCAAGCCAATGAGTGCATCTTCCTCAGTAATAGAGGAGCTTGAGTCAGAATCACTCAGTGTTCTAATCTTCTTGGCCATGAATCCTTTTTCAGATTTCCTCTTGCTCCTTGAGCTTCTTCTTTCTTCATGGTTCCTCGACTCCTTCATAGAAGGGCAGTCAGCATCCATGTGACCTGTCTTGCTGCAGGAATAGCAAATAATATTATTTAAATCATATTTACCAGGGTTAGATCTGTACCTTTCCTCCCTGGGGGCTCTGGATCTGTCATGATAATCTGATCTTCTGGAGCTTGAGGAGGGATTTCTGTGATTGTCCCTCCTCCTTCTGTGTAACAGCCTCTTGAACTATTTTGAGAGAAGGGCCACCTCTCTGTCAGTATCATCAGAGTCTGAAGAGCTGGCATCTGATTCTTCACTGCTCTCAGATCTGTTCTGAGTTACAGAGGTCTTGCTCTTGGATCTTCTCGTGCTCTCAGCTTTTAGAGCCACAGATCTATCTCTTGAGCTCCCCTTTGAGCTTTCTTCTTCAGCCTTCCTGGTGTTGAGCTGAAGTTCATGGGACGAAAACTTCCCATACAGGTTTTTGGGCTCCATGATGCCCAGCTGACCCATCTCTCTGATGACACAGATTTTGATGTCCCATTCCTTTGTGTGGGATCAAAGAAACTTGTCATTAAAATCAGAGTTGGTGAACTCTCTTTCATAGTTTCTTAGTCCATTCACTATCTTGAAGAATCTCTCATAACAGTTAGAGATTGTTTCATTCTTGCCTTGCTTGAAGGCCTCATACTCCTGGTTGAGAAGGAATTTCCTATCATCCCCTACCTCTTCAGTACCCTCCATGTACATGATCAGGGAGTCCACATCTCCTTGGACGTTTTGTAGTGCATCAGATTCTGGAGGGTAGAGTCATCTATGGCACTCACAATGACATTTTGGGCCCTCTTATCTAGGCCTGCCAAGGCTAGCTCGTCCTTAGTCATGTCCTCATATTTCATTATCACCTTGTTGGATCAATGGTGGAAGCAGTTGTAGGGATAAAGGGACCATGTTGGACTGTTAAGTAGATTCTTGGATCAGCCGCCTCCATGAAAAGCCTTACCCTTTCCTTCCGGATGGGAAAGTTCTCCTTTGTGCAGATTGGGAGTTTTATGGATCTCATCTCCCGATTCTGATCTCCACCAGCCATAGCGAGTCGTTCCACGATCTAGATCAGACAGTTAAGTCTTCTTTTGATCAACCTCCCTCTGATACCACTTGTTGTTAATGGAACGTTCACCTAGAGGGGGGGGGGGTGTTAGGTGATCTCGCTTCGTTTCAGAATATTAGCGCGATTTATGACTATTTAAGCAGAGCACACAAGTATTGCACAAGAAAATCACAGCAGATGACACAAGATCTATAGAGGTTCCCAAGACCGGGTGTATTGAGTAGTCCTCTGTCCCTCTGCGCCTACCTAGCAGTGTGCTAGGCTCGGCAAACTCCGCAAAGCTTCAGGCCCGCAAGCCTTACAACACCGACCCGCAAGTCCTACATCCTAAGCCCGCAAGCCCCTACTGCACCCGAGCCCGCAAGCTCGACACTCAGGCCCTCAAGCCCTACACAACACAGACCCGCAAGTCCTGTGCCTACAGCCTACCCAAGCCCTCAAGCTCGACAAATTCGGACCCGCAAGTCTACTGCCCTGGCCCTCAAGCCTCACAGCTCTCCAGCCCTCAAGCTAGATGCAATCAGACCCGCAAGTCAACTGCACTGGCCCTTAAGCCTCACAGCTCTCCAGCCCTCAAGCTAGACACTTTGATTTGAAAACAGATCTTACAGGTTTGGCCCTCAAGCCTTACAACAATAAAAGTTTGAAATAAAACTCTGCCTGATGAAGAACGACAACTTGAGGTTGAAGAAGATGTTTCTGATTTAGATCTTGAAAACACAGTTATTCTTCAATCTCTTCTCTTAGCCTGATGAGGAACGACTTCTTATCAGTCGATCAAATGACTGATTCTTGCGAGAACACTCTGAGAATTCTTCTTTTTCTCTTTCTTTCTTTACACCGCTGTTACTATTCTATTTGCTGTATGCGTACGTTCTTTCTGATTGATCATCGCTTTAGGGCAACCCCTTGTCTCTTTTATAAGACTGTGAGGCCTCCCAACGGTCTTCTGAAAAAGTTCCTTAAGTGTCAGACGCCCCATTCCTTAAGAACACACGATGATTGGACAATCAGGTGACGACATTAAATGCGGACTGCGCGTCCGCAACATTTGAATTCTGTCTCGACGATATTTCCATCTTTATGCCGATATAGACAGCGTCTCGACGATATTTCCAGCTTCATGCCGATACAGACAGTATTACGACGATATGGATAATATCTCGACGACGGGACTTTGTCGATACCTCAAACCTTGGTGGATCTTCAGGTCTTCTTGCTTCTGCCTCTGACGCTGATATCTCGACGATATGAGATATCCTAGCGTTTCTGCATATACATCGATATGTTATCTCTGACTGTGTCGTCATGATATTCTTTCTTGTAGACTGTCGTCGTAATCACTTAGTTCTTTCGACGACATGAGCGATATCATGTCGACAGACTATGCTTTAGAAACTGCTTGTCTTTAGCTGTCCTTCTTCAGTCTTCTCGACGTCATGCCTTCTTTACGACGATGTCCAACACCATCAGTCACACTTAGTCTTTTCAGCGACAAGGATTCTTCACGACGATATCTATTCTTCTTTGGCTTTATCGACGATACAGTTTCTTGTCAACGATATCTTTGACAATGATCTTCACTTTGCCTTTTCAACGACAAGGCTACTTTGATGATGTCGACGATACTGCATCTTCTCGACGACAAGGCTACTTTGATGATGTCGACGATACTGCATCTTCTCGACGACATTCCTTCCTTTGATATCTTCATGTCTTCTCTGCGTTCGACAAACTATATTCTTCATTCGACGTGCTCTGCGTTCGACGAACTTCATTCTTCGTTCGACAAGCTCTGCGTTCGACGAACTTCATTCTTCGTTCGACAAACTTCATTCTTCATTCGACGAACTCGCCAAGTCTCGACGTTTTATTCTGTCCCGTCTCTACGTTCGACGAACTTCATTCTTTGTTCGACGAACTCGCCAAGTCTCGGCGTTTGCTTCTGTCCCGTCTCTGCGTTCGACGAACTTCATTCTTTGTTCGACGAACTCGCAAAGTTTCAGCGTTTGCTTTGCTCATCATCATGACGACAAACATACTTTGTCGACGATATCTCCTATTCTTCTCAACGACATTCCTTTAACTTCCTGAGATTATGAGTTAGAGAATTGATCAAATATGTTGGGAAAATGATTTCTCTTAACCCCTGAACATAAGTTGAATATGAATTCCAAGAAAAGAAAATCAAGGTTAAGAAAATATGCGTCGAATAGTATTCGACGCAACGTCGAGATAAAGTCAACGTTTCTATCAGAATGAGTCGAAGTAGCTCCATGCAGAATTCGACGTATCCTATGTCGACGTAGCTCTGACTTTTAGTCGACGTATCTTGAGAAGTCGACGCACCCTAGTCGACGCACCTTCCTTATTCTCCTCTCGACGTCCAGACAGGATGTATTCGACGCTTGCGTCGAATAGTAATCGACGCACATCGATCTTTATGACAGAATTCAAAATCGCCAGATCTCTTTCCTTTTCTTATAGATCTGATTTATATGGAATCAATTTATGTCTTATAGCCGTTCTGAATCTTTCTTTTCCTCTATTAAATTCTTTGCTAATTTGATAAAATTCATTATGGACATTATTTGAAATTGGAATGAATTCTTTCCTTCTATTGGTATGCTAACTATGGAAATTTTTCTATCCTTCTAATTCTCTGTCTGATAATTAAGTTTCCTCCTATGAGTATTATTTGAATGAACAGAGCTATATATATAGGAAGGAGGTCGACAGAAAAACCAATGAGGGATCCACCATTTTACTCATTGAAAAGAGGAAAAGCTCCCAAGTGATAAAAAGAGAATTGAGAAATAGCCCTGCAACAATATTCAAGCATTCTTCTTCTCCTGCTTCTGAAGTCACTCTGCTGCAAATTCTGATAGCTCTCACATAAGAGGGAAAAGCTACAAATCTTCTTCTCTCTGTAGAAGAAAGATTTAATTCACTACTTTTTGTGCTTCCAATCTTCTTGCTAGGAAGAAGATTCATTTTTGTCTTAAATACTTCTTTTTCCTTTTCTCATTTTCATACTCACATACTGTAAAAGAGTTTTTAGAATCACTCTTCAAAAAATTCAGTTGTACTGGTTCTAATAGTCTCCTTTTCAAAAGACTCAGTTAGTTCTAAGAGTCTCCTTGTCAAAAGACTCAGGGTGGTTCTAAGAGTCTCCTTATAAAAAGACTCAGTGCAAGTTAGTGAATTCCTACCAAGGGGGTAGAAGAGTGGACTACCCAAAGTTTGGGGAACCACTATATTTTCTTGTGTTGTGCTGTGATTTCTTTTCTTGCATTTACTTTCTTTATTTGTTTAATTCTTGTTGGTGTGTGTGGGAAGCTCTAATCTGTGATCATACACATATATATATATATATATTTACTTTGCACAAAATATTTTAAATCTCTATTCACCCCCCTCTAGAGAATTCTAGTGAGGTTAACTGTGCACTTTCAATTGGTATCAGAGCTAAGTTGATCTAAAAAGGTTAACTCCTTGATCAAAAAGATCCTACCTCTTGTTTATAAATATATTTTTTTCTAACAATTATTTTTCACATGGCACAAATCAAAGATTATGCTTCCACCAGACCACCAATTAGCAACCTTGAAAAGTTTGCACTTTGGAAAACAAGAATTAGAATTTATTTAAACTCTATTGATGATGAATTGTTTAATGTTATCTTGACAGGTCCCCCCAAGCCATTCAGAAAGGACTCAAGTGGAAAAGTGACTGAAACACTTGCTCCAAAAGCTGAGTGGACAGAGGAAGAAAAGAAATCCCAAGGATATGATGCCAAGGCTATGAATATACTAGTCTCAACCCTCTCAGATGAAATCTTCCAAAAGATTGCTGATTGTGAGTCAGCTTAGGAAGTATGGGAAGCTCTCACCAAAATGGTAGAGGGAAGTGCTGATGAGAAAAAGGATAGAAAGGCACTACTCATCTCTCAATATGAAAACTTTCAGAAGAAAGAAGGTAAAAGTGTTGCTGACATGTATGCCAGATTCAGCCTCATAGTGAATGAGTTGAAGACACTTGAACAAGACATATCTCTCACTTAGATAAATGACAAACTGCTTACTTGCTTCCCTAGCTCTTGGGATTCAAGAATCTGGCCAATTAGAGACTCCAGAAGTCAAAGAGAAATTTCAACAGATGTCCTGTTGGGCAAATTAAAATCCTATGAACATCTGTTGAAGACAAGAGCTGAGAAAGAAGAGAAAGAAAAAGCTCCCTCTCTCTCAAAAGAAAAGAGTATTGCATTGAAGTCTATTGAAGGTGAACCCTCTACAGGTGATGAGGAGCTGATCAGTCTGCTAGCCAGAAGGTTTAAGAAGTGGATTAAATCAGAAGGATCCAGAGGAAGAGACTCAAAAACCAGGTATGATAAAACACCTACTAAAGAGATTATATGTTACTCTTGCAGGAAACCTGGACATATTGCACCTGAATGTCCTAAGGAGATCAGCAAAAAGAAAGATCTGAAAAGAACAGATCTACAGAAGAAAAAGAAGAAAGAGAAAGGTCTCATTGCTCAATCATGGAGTGATTCAGAAACTGAAGAAAGCACCTCATCTGACAATGATCAAGAAGAGACCAAGCTGGAGGAAACCTGTTTGATGGCCACTGAGAAGCATGATGACACATCTATGGTAAATATACTTGATGATGTAGATTTATCTTCCACTATCTTCAAAAACAATTTCAAAGAATTCTGTTTAAATTTAATCAAATCTGAAAAAGAAATAGATGAACTAAGAAATGAATTAAAAACTCTCAAACAAGTGAACACACAGTATAATAACTATGAGCTCAGTCTAGGACTCTTAGAAAAGCAATTAGACAAAATATTTACAGAAAACCAAACACTAAGAAATGAGCTAGCAAAAGCAAAGTCCTTTGAAGACTCTCTAAATGGGAGAAGTCAGAAGCTCAAGAACATCTCTAAAAATCTTACTAATAGATTTAGACAACTAGAAGATAATACTAACTTAGAACCAAAATCTCAATCACCTAGGAAATCTGCTTGGAGACATCCCATTCACTCCACTAGGGAAGGTCACTTGACAGGAGAAAGATCACAGGAAAATCCAGAAACAACCACTGTCTTTAATAAAATTAATCATATTATATATGTAGGAATCCTAGGAAGATATCCTCAGAAAAAATCTAAACATACGTCAAATTCTTATCAACGTGCGTCGACTTGTAATCGACGCTTACACCAAAGTGCGTCGACTTCTACCCGACGCAACCTCTCTCATTCTTCGACTAAAAGAAAACGCAGAATGGAGAAAGCGTCGACTTCATATCGACGTAACCATAAACCTACGTAGAATACATATCGACGCAACCAATCAGACAGACATCTCTCCTCTACCAAACAACAATCTCAATCCATCTCCTTTTACTATGATCACTACTTCTGTAACATCACCAAAGAAAATTGCTATGATAAACCAATGCCCCTAAAGGAGGAAGGATATTCAGAAAAACCCACTTACTCTCTTATTAAATTTCACACTGATGGGAGAAAGGGACCCCATCTCAGCAGGGTTCAAACTAATGTTTAAAATTTTATGTGCAGATGTATCACATCTCCAGGCTGGTGTGGTACTTGGACAGTGGATGCTCCATGCACATGACAGGATGCAAAAACCTGTTAATCAACTTTGAGGACAGACTTGGACCATCAGTAACTTTTGGAGACTCTAGTTGTGGCCAAACTAAGGGCTTTGGAGATTTCAAAGAAGGGAAAGTCACCTTCAAGAATGTGGCAGTAGTCAAAGGACTGAAGCACAATCTGATAAGTATAATTCAGATATGTGAAAATGGTAAGTATGAGGTAAAATTCACCACACTATTCTGCCATATTATTGATATCAAGACTGGTGCCACAGTACTCAATGGAATTAGAAAAGGAAAAGTATTTGTAGTGGACTTTAGTTCCTCACCCACAGAAGTCTGTTTATTCAACAATATTATTGATAAATGTGAACTATGGCATAGGAGACTAGGTCATCTAAACTACAAAACAATTAGTAAACTAGCAAAGAATAACCTAGTTAGAGGCTTACCAAAGGGTAGGTACTCTAAGGATTCTCCATGCAGACCTTGCCAACTAGGAAAACAAACCAAATCATCCTTCAAACCAATTGGTAAGGATGACTCTCCCAGGTTCCTTTACTTACTACACATGGATCTCTTTGGTCCCATCTCCACTCAGAGCTTAGGTTGAAAATCCTATACCCTAGTCATTGTGGATGACTACTCTAGATTCAGCTGGGTATTCTTTCTTAGGGCTAAGTCTGAAACCCACAAGACTCTCTCAAGATTCATAAAACAAATTCAATCTGAACTCAATAGTCAGGTTTCCATAATCAGAAGTGATCATGGGACTGAATTTGAAAATCAGTTTATGAGTAGTTTCTGTGAAGATATAGTATCAAACAAAGTTTTTCAGCCCCTAGAACTCCTCAGCAAAATGGAGTTGCTGAAAGAAAGAATAGAACTTTAATAGAATCAGGAAGGACCTTACTTGTAGAATCAGGTTTGCCGAAAACTTTCTGGGCTAAAGCAGTCAACACTGCCAACTATGTTCTAAATAGAAGCCTAATACACAAAACTAAATCAAAAACTCCATATGAGCTCCTGAAAGGAAAAACACCCATAGTTAAATATTTTAAGATCTTTGGATGTGCTTGTTTTATCCTAAATAATGGAAAGGATCATCTTGCCAAGTTTGACAAGAAATCTGATGATGGAATATTTCCGGGATATTCAGCATCTAGTAAAGCCTATAGGTGCTATAACAAGAGAACTCTTAAAATTGAAGAGTCTATGCACATTATATTTGATGAAACTAACATGCTGTTTAAGGGGGAGGGAACTCCCACCAGCTCTTTTCCACAGGAAAGCAGCAACATAGAAATACAGCTTGAACAACTGGTTCTAGAGAACACAGATAATGGAAAAGAAAACAAGATAAAGGAATCAAGTGAGGAATCTGAACAAGAACATGAAGAAGATTCAGAAAAGAGCATGCAAAACCAACTCCCACAAGAGAACATGGTTCAGGAAGGCCAGGTGGACATTGACCCTATCACCAATGAGGAAGAAGAACATCTGACAAGTCCAGGCAAGACAAGGGTCAATTTAAAAGATCATCCACAAACTCAAGTAATTGGAGACCCCAATACAGGAGTAAGAACAAGACACCAGGTCTCCAATGGGATGATGCTCCAATGCTTCCTAACACAAGTTGAACCAAAGAAGTTTGAGGAAGCAAATTGTGATCCTTACTGGATTATGGCCATGCAAGAAGAACTAGGCCAATTTGAGAGAAACAAAGTATGGAATTTAGTGGAAAGACCAAGAAACTACCAGTGATTGGCACAAAATGGGTATATAGAAATAGATTAGATTCCACTGGAGTAATTGTCAGGAACAAGGCAAGACTTGTAGCACAAGGATATAGACAAGAAGAAGGAATAGACTACAATCAAACCTTTGCTCCAGTAGCCAGACTAGAAGCAATTAGGCTCTTTCTTGCCTATGCAGCTTTCATGAAGATGAAAGTATATCAGATGGATGTCAAGAGTGCTTTTCTGAATGGTGACCTTCAAGAAGAGGTATATGTGGAGCAACCACAAGGTTTTGTTAATCCCTCCTCTCCTAACTTTGTTTATAAACTCAACAAAGCACTATATGGTCTTAAGCAAGCTCCTAGAGCTTGGTATGAAACTCTCTCTAACTTTCTTTTGGAAAATTCCTTTGAAAGAGGAAAAGTAGGCAAAACACTTTTTACTAGAACCCATAAAAACCAACTTCTTCTTGTTCAAATATATGTAGATGATATCATCTTTAGCTCAACTCATCCTAAAATGTGTAAAAGATTTGCTAATCTCATGCAATCTAAATTTGAAATGAGTAGTATGGGAGAACTCTCATATTTCTTAGGATTACAAGTAAAACAAAGTAGTGAAGGAATCTTTATCTCACAATCAAAGTACACTAAAGAGCTAATCAAGAAGTTTGGAATGGAATCAGCCTCCTCTATGAAACCCCCATGGCAACAAATGTCATTATAGAAAAGGATGACAAGGGAAAATCAATAGATCAAAAGACATATAGGGCAATCATAGGATCCCTTCTATATCTCACTGCTAGCAGACCTGACATTATGTTTGCAACTTGCATATGTGCTAGATTTCAGGTTGATCCAAAGGAATCCCATCTCACCTCTGTACAAAGGATTCTTAGATACCTAAAGGGAACTCCTGAACTAGGTCTATGGTATTCAGCAGAAACCAACTTTGAATTAATAGGTTTCTCAGATGCAGACTATGCTGGATGTAGGGTTGATAGAAAAAGCACATCTGGCACTTGCCAATTCCTAGGTGACAGATTAATCTCATGGTTTAGTAAGAAACAAACCTTAGTCTCAACCTCAACAGCTGAAGCTGAATATATAACTGCTGGGAGCTGTTGTTCACAAATCTTGTGGATGCAAAATCAGCTTCTTGACTACAAACTGGAAGTCAATAACTCTAAAATTTATTGTGATAGCTCTAGTGCTATATCTATAGCATCTAACCCAGTCCTTCATAGTAGAACCAAACACATAGAGATCAGACATCACTTCCTTAGAGATAATGTAGAAAAAGGTAAGATAACCTTCGAATATATACCCACAAAAAGTCAAAGAGCAGACATTTTTACAAAACCCTTGGATGAAACCAAACACAACTACTTCAGAAACACCTTAGGAATGCTTGATGGAAGCTTGTAAACACCATTGTTAGGGAACTCTAAAGAAATCAGACAATCTAAGAAAATATCTTGCAGATACGTCGAATACATATCGACGCTCCGTCGAGACAAACTCGACGCTGACATCGATTTCCATCAGACAAAGTTACGTCGATCCTTTATCGACGCACCGTCGAATTCATATCGACGCAAGACTATGATCACGTCGATAGAACTCCAGGCTGGCCAATCTCCACGGAGCGCCGACTCTCTATCGACGCAAACGTCGACATCCATTCGACGTAATGACGACTTCAGGTTAAAATTAGAATCAAATCCTTACTTCCTCTTCTGACGATTGGATTACCTTGATTTCTGTTTCCTTTCTCGACGTTTCATCTTATTTAAATAATACTTCTTATTTCATAACATATAACTTTCTGAACCCGCCAAAACTTTGTCTTCTTCCTCTCTCTCTTTCTGCTTCAATGACGCCCACTCCTGGTCAATCTGCTCTTATCAAAGCGATGAACGATGCTCTGGAAAATCTTCTCAACGACTTCCAGACACGTCTAACCAACTTCTCCAATGAATGTGCCAATATGATCACCACCTGTGAAGCCAAATTGGCCACCCTATCTGCCTCTCTTCCTGAGCTTCATGCTCTTCTTCGAGAAGAACCTCTGTCGCCACAAAGGTTTACATCCTTCCTGAAAGATATAAACCAGGGGGAGAGTTGCTCCAGAAACCCCTCTTGCTAGGTCCTTGATCTCACTTAAGGCTCAGGTTTAACTCTCTTCTCCCCAACTCTAAGTATTCTCTCTAACTATTACTCCAATTCCATTATAGGCTCCACTCCTCTCAAATCACTCTGACTACACCTTCATCAAACATTTTGGTGAATCCTCCTCTTACAACACTGAAGGGGAGCATGCTGTGGATTTAGCATTCAGAGTTGATGACCCATATAACTAGGGGGAGATTCCTGTAGTAAAGAACCCAGAAATCCAGGGGGAGGAAGAAGCAGTCACCTCTGATGATTGGAATGGACAGATGTGGATTGATGCACCCTTATGTGAGGAGGAACTTCAACATCACTCCCCTGGCTTCTCTGCCAGTTACATCAAGCTAAAGACACCTATACTTGAGGACATCCCTACAAAAGAGCTTGGAGGAGACAATCATCCCTCAGCAGAGAACATTCTACCTGAAGTCATTCTGCCTTCTATTGTAGAACAGACTCCTCTTCTTGATATAGTTCCCTCTCCACCCAAAGAGAAAACTCATTCTCCTTCATCTCCACCTCTACCTCTACCTCCACTTCAACCTTCTTCTCTACCTCCTCTGTTACCTCTACCTCCACAAGTAGCAAGCCTCTCTAAACAGATCCTACCTAGGCAAAGTCCAGGAGGACAAATGAAAAAGAAAAGAGAAGCCATTCCCTACTGGCAAAACTTCTCCAAAGAAGAAAGGAGAGAGTATGCAAAAGAAAGGAAGTATAGAAAAGCATGTGAGGAAATAAAAAGATTTGAAAAGATGCCTATTATCACTCCTAACAGCCCTGTGAAGGAGTACCATGACCCTGACATGGAAAAGAGGCATGAAGAGATACGAAAAAGAGAACTGTATGAATATGAAGCAGCTAGGAAAGAAGTGGAAGATAAAAGGAATGCCTGGATAGAAAAGATCAACAAGGGAATGACTAAAGAACAAATTCTTGCTTAATCTTCTATCAGAATTTCAAAGAAGTTGTTTGATATTGATGCTTATCAAAAGAAAAACCCTCAGGCAGGGATCATTCTAGAAAAAGGTCAAAAACACAAGAAGGGTGTAGGGTGTACAGAAGATACTTACATTCCCTACAAGAAGCCCAACAGAACTGTAAAATTAGACAAATGGCATGCCTCACCCTGGAAAGGGAAAGGAAAAATGGCTGACATTCCTGAGAAGCAGCAATCAGAAAAGAAAACAAAATATAGGCCCAAGGTTGATAACAAGGGACCACCTAAGATCAAGCCTACTGAAAAGAAAGTTCAAAACATTACAATTGAGATGATTGATGAAAAGGCAGCAATCATCATCAGCAAAGGCTACTCCATAAATGACACAATCCCTGATGGTGATAAACTATTGGAAAAATTGCATACAATCATCAGGAATGTCCAGGAATGACCTGATAGAGCCAGGGGCTACATTTTTGATGCAATTGAAAACTTATCTAGGAAACTTTATTCTGCTTTTGTCAACTTCATGTACAGAAAGAAGTTTCTTGTTTAATTCTTGTGAAATACAAATGCTTGTCATATGCTTTCTTATTCCAATTTCTCTTCTGATTGTTTAATATATTTCTTATCTTTACAAATGCTGTGAAGTATTAATTATATGCTTTCTCTCCTATAGGGTAAAGACAAATAGGGGTAGATTGTTGGGAAAATGATTTCTCTTAACCCCTGAACATAAGTTGAATATGAATTCCAAGAAAAGAAAATCAAGGTTAAGAAAATATGCGTCGAATAGTATTCGACGCAACGTCGAGATAAAGTCGACGTTTCTATCAGAATGAGTCGAAGTAGCTCCAAGCAGAATTCGACGTATCCTATGTCGACGTAGCTCTGACTTCTAGTCGACATATCTTGAGAAGTCGACGCACCCTAGTCGACGCACCTTCCTTATTCTCCTCTCGACGTCCAGACAGGATGTATTCGACGCTTGCGTCAAATAGTAATCGACGCACGTCGATCTTTATGATAAAATTCAAAATCGCCAGATCTCTTTCCTTATCTTATAGATCTGATTTATATGGAATCAATTTATGTCTTATAGCCATTCTGAATCTTTCTTTTTCCTCTATTAGATTCTTGGCTAATTTGATAAAATTCACTATGGACATTATTTGAAATTGGAATGAATTCTTTCCTTCTATTGGTATGCTAACTATGGAAATGTTTCTATCCTTCTAATTCTCTGTTTGATAATTAATTTTCCTCCTATAAGTATCATTTGAATGAACAGAGCTATATATATATGAAGTAGGTCGACAGAAAAACCAATGAGGGATCCACCATTTTACTCATTGAAAAAGAGGAAAATCTCCCAAGTGATAAAGAGAGAATTGGGAAATAGCCCTGCAGCAATATTCAAGCATTCTTCTTCTCCTGCTTCTGAAGTCACTCTGCTGCAAATTCTGATAACTCTCATATAAGAGGGAAAAGCTACAAATCTTCTTCTCTCTATAGAAGAAAGATTTAATTCACAACTTCTTGTGCTTCCAATCTTCTTGCTAGGAAGAAGATTCATTTTTGTCTTAAATACTTCTTTTTCCTTTTCTCATTTTCATACTCACACACTGTAAAAGAGTTTTTAGAATCACTCTTCAAAAAATTCGGTTGTACTGGTTCTAAGAGTCTCCTTTTCAAAAGACTCAGTTGGTTCTAAGAGTCTCCTTGTCAAAAGACTCAGGGTGGTTCTAAGAGTCTCCTTATCAAAAGACACAGTGCAAGATAGTGAATTCCTACCAAGGGGGTAGAAGACTGGACTACCCAAAGTTTGGGGAACCACTATATTTTCTTGTGTTGTGCTGTGATTTCTTTTCTTGCATTTACTTTCTTTATTTGTTTAATTCTTGTTGGTGTGTGTGGGAAGCTCTAATCTGTGATCATACACACATATATATTTACTTTGCACAAAATATTTTAAATCTCTATTCACCCCCCCCCCCCCCCCTCTAGAGAATTCTAGTGAGGTTAAGTGTGCACTTTCAAAATACAAAGTGAAGTTTTCTTAACTTGGTGACTTCTTCAAATCAGGAATCATGTGGGCAAGATTCCCAACAACATTTATTTACCATTTTATTTTCTAAGTATGACGCATTTATTCACCATTTTATTTCACACATTTAGTTACCATTTTTCGATATAATTCAAATTAGGAATATTTTCAAATTTTATTATTTTAATTAGAACAAATTGTTGAAAACCCCCTTAGTTTTATCCCTTTTGTCATCAAGTTATAATAATTGGTTGATAACCCCCTTAGGTTTCAAAATTAACACCATTTCTTTTCCTTGGCCGACCAGCCCTCCTCCTTCCACGTTTTTTCTTTTTCACGATCTCCAACCCAAGTAGATCGCGGGCGATGCTCCCCCTTTCCAACAGCTAATCTTCTACGGCAAGTTCGTGGCCTACATCTTCTCCAGTTTGTCGGCCTAGATCTTCTATGGCAATTGCCAAGTGGTTTTCGAAACACCTCTAGCTCTAGACGATCCGCGACCCTCCCCATTTCCGGTTTTTGCGTTGAATGTAATAATCTATAGAGGAGATGCGGCGAGTTCGTTGAGCAAGTTTATGATCTCTTCTAGATTTTGTGAAGTCCAGATATTGAATGTGTTCTAAAAAATGTATCCAAATGCAGGTGGCGACAAACTTAAAATTCCAATGACGTACATATATTTGTTCGAAAGCCATTAAAATGCGGAATTTCTTAACTTGATCGCTTAACTTAAATATTAATGTTGTTCACCAATTTTACTACTTACTCATTGGAGCAAGTTCAATTGGATTCATTTCATGGAGTTAACCGTGCGCGATTAGTGCTGTGAAGAATGGAGTTAACGGTGTTAACTCAAATTGGTAAAAAAAAAACCCTCCCCCAATTTAATAAAACTAAAGGGGGTTATCGACCTATTATTAAAATTTGGGGGGGGGGGGGTTCTACTCTGGTATGAGGGGGAAAAGGGGGATGGGGAGGGAAGAGAAATAAAAAGAGCGGGATGAGAAAAAAGAGGGGGAGGAGAAGGAAAGGGGGAGAGAGGAAGAGAAAAAAGGGAAAAGAAGAAAAAATGGAGGGAGGGAGAGATGAATGCTCTTTGCAGTGATAATTCTTATCACTGTGGCGATAATTTGGATCTCCGCAGAGAGTCATTTGGATCTCCGCGGAGATCCAAATGGCTCTCCGCGGAGATCCAAATGGCTCTCCATGGAGATCCAAATGGTTTTCGACGGAGAACCTTTTAGGTCTCCGCGGAGAACCTTTTGGATCTCAGCGAAAAACCATTTGCTCTCCGCGGAGAGCCTTCTGGATCTCCGCGGAGAACCATCTGGATCTCCGCGGAGAACATTTTGGATCTGTGCAAATTTAATTTAAACCTATAATTATGCATCTTTCGAACCATTTGAAAATGTTATTCATCCATGAAATAATTGCTATTATAGACAAATATTTCAAATGTACAAGAATGATGTTTCTAAATTTACATCAATCATCCACAAAATACTTAAAGATTTCTGCATAGATCTGGGCTCTAAACATAAGCATTTTTGTTTGCCAGTCTGCGCAACTCGTCTAGCTTATCACCCCTGCCTTCGCTATGTGCTCCATATACTTCATAATAAAGGTACCGCAGTCCACGGAGTTCTCCTGCTGTGGTATACCAGTGGTCAAGTTGATACTCCACTTCGAGAATCCTGCGTGAACTTTTTTCACGGCCTCCTTCTGGAGCACAAAAATCTGTATTAACACAAATATGTTCGTACATTAGAAACTATGTAATGTACACTACTATATTGCATGACAACGAACTGTACTTACCACAATTTTAGCGGTATCTCTCCGCTTGGGGTTGCATAAAGAGTCGTGTATGAGCCACTTCTCTTTAACAAGACCCACCAATAAAAATCAGTGTTGGCTATATCATACTGGCATTAGAATCATTGGGATATTGACGAAATTTTCCTAGGTAACATCCTTGAGGAATGCAACTACAATCGTAAATTTTGCATCCTTGGACTGTGGGTAGTGCAACTATATAAATTGCAGCATTTTTAGCAATGCAGACAGAATTGACAATGTGTACAAAGCATAGGTAGAGATCATACCAAAAGGTTAGGACTGATATACATAAATGGACGATGCGCTTCTTCATCCTGCTCTCTACGCAAAGTCAAGATCTTTGTGTAGGCCTCAACGTGACAATCTTCAACGTATTTGTTTGTCAGGAGAGCATCCATGGTCTCTCGAAATCCGATTATATTCCATTTATTGAAAGGTTGGTCGATCTTGAAACATTAGAAAATCATCTTTTTATTACCTAGAAGCCAAGCTTATTGATTTTCTCTTAGATGGGGGAGGTGGTGGTGTCTTTTGTGTTGTCATCTCTGAACATAACACCTTCTCTTCAGGTGTTATGTCGTCGAGTACTTCCAACACCTACAAAGAAGAAAAACAACCATTGTATTGAATAGTTCAACATTAGTAGTTTATCGAATAAACTTAATTATTTACCTACTCATCCATTATAGATGGAATAGTGACCCCCAGCTCCTTCAAAGTAAAGGAGACCTTCTCCGACCATCTTAATAGTCGAGGCCTCAAGGTCAGATAGTGCGGAGCGATGCTGGTGGTGTGCTCAAGGAACCAAATCTATATGAATCATTGCAATAGTTTAGAACATATAAACAAAATTCATTTTAAGACTTAAAAATATAGATACTTACAATGAGAACATGGGTGCATCCATAGATGTATCACAACGAAGACTCTGTCCTCTGAAGGAGTTGGCCTTCTTCTAAAACCGGTGGTAGCTTCTCCACCATCACCCTGAATGACCTCATGAGGAAGGCATCAATTGTTTCTGGACAATTGAACTTCTGGAAGTTCTCCAAGCTGGAGACCTCCTCGAAGAACTTTGGCATCCTCTCTGTGCTAGAGGGGAAGAAAAAATTGTACAGAAGGTGCAAAACCAATATGCTGATCTTCACAGGGGACGGCCCCTTCTCCATCGCCAAAAGCTCTGTCTTCAAGGATTGTTTGTTGAGCGCTCCAAAAGGCTTGGAAGCTAGGATGGCTTCCTCCCCACAGTTAGGCAAACTCAATATCAACGCAACGTCATTGGGGGATAAGGTAAGCTCCCTCGATCCAATGACAAAGAAGTCCTTCTCGATGTCGTACCAATTAACCAGAGCATAGAGCAGCGAAGTGTTCTGCGGCAGCTTCGGTGCATGAAAAATATGCCAGATGTGGGCATCCATCAAAAGCTTCTTGTCACTCTTCTCCATTCGATCAAGAATGGTAGAAGTTTGGCCCTTAAATGCCGACAAGTAGCACCTAGATCTCAGAAAATGAAATTTTTTCTGCCTCATAGAACTGTCAAAATCATATGCGATTGTTACAATAAACCGTACACATGCATGTGGAAAAAGATATGAAGAAACCACCACAAAGTTCTCTGCGGAGAACATTTGGATCTCCACGAAGAACAATTTGGATCTCCGCGGAGATCCTTTTGGCTCTCCGCGGAGATCAAAAATTTCTCCGCGGAAAGCCAAAAGGATCTCCGCGGAGAACCTTTTGGCTCTCCGCGGATATCCTTTTGGGTCTCTCCGTAGAGAGTCAAATGGATCTCCGCGGAGATGAAGATGTCCATCTCATCAATCTCACACCTATTCAACTAAATTGTGATAATCAAGCGGCTCTACACATTGCATCCAACCCTGTCTCTCAAAAGATTGTTAATACAAAAGATTGTTAAAATACATGCTTGCCCGTTGTTCACATAGATTGTTACAAACTCTTTTTCTTGTTATTATCCTTCACCTGTAACTTGAGCTGCCCATCGGATCGAACCTGAAACTGGTTCATCCCCAACACCTGCGCGACTCGTGCCCAATACAAGAAATGCTTGGCTAGGCTCTTCCAAGACGTGTGATCACCAATCGTCGATTTTACATGGGAGCGCTCTGCTGGACTAGTTAACAAGTACTTGAGGAGCTCCTTCTCCGCTTGGGAAAATGGCTGCCCTGAAGATGGGGCCAGGACGATGGCCTCCATTATCTGATTCAAAGTAGGCAATTGTTGATTGACCATGAATGGAGGACGCGAACCAATCTCGTTGACAGCGGATGAGCTACCAGCAGTTCCTTCTCCGTCGTGATGACTGCAGAAGATGTTGGTTGAGTTGAGTTCTGGGTGGTCGGAGTTGCGGTTGGCAATGGTGGTTTAACAAGTAGTGACGATGGAATGTTGAGGGAACCTTGATCATCGAGCTCCTTCCGCGCTTCGGTATGCGATTATAAACTGGAATAACGACCTGGTGTTGTCGATGAGGTTGATTCCCCTCTCCTTTTGAGGCGTGCAAGATACTCCCAATGATTCTGAATCTCATTGTGGATCATCTGAAGTAGATCCTCACGACGCGCGGCAATGCAGGCGTACACCGGGGCGACCACTTTGGTCGAGTGAATGTTGCCGGCATGACCAACATAAATCTCTATTTGAACAAGTCGATCAATGATATCGTTCGTTGATCCTTCAATGACTTGTTCGGGCGGTGATTGTAGATCTGATGCATGGAGTTGACTTGAACTATGATCGGCGCTGGTTGTCAAGGTGACGATTCGAGTTGTTGTTGTGGTGACAGTCTCTTCAAACTGCAAGAAATTGATAGTCGGGCGCGCCCGCATTGGAGCAATCAATGACGCATCCTGATTCAGGGCAGTAATGATGCTTCATTTGGGCGTTGTTCGTTGAATGGGCAATCTGAATCGGGCCTGAGCAACCATATCCTCCAAGTGTTGTTTAAGAACCTGTTTTGATTTCGGCCGAATGAACCGTTTGAAAGCAAAATTGGTGTTATGCAAAGCCGAGATAAGAACAGACCATATTCGATGCAATTGTGGAATATGCAAGAATTCAATAGGAAAATCCTTCAGATTCAGCAGTTCATCGGGCTGAAGAAATTTGAGAGCAACCGTTCGGAGTAAGAGACATTCGAAAGGGTTGATCATTGGTGAAGTGCTCACCACAGCTTCCTAAATATTAAGCCCTTGTAATGCCAATTGACATTCATTGCCCAATGAATTGAGAGTGCGAGATTTCTTATGGTGACTTGATGAAGAGCTGCGCTCATGCGATGTTGGTCTGACTTTTCGGCGCTTGCGACTGGACTAAATGGAATGGGACATGTTGCTTACATTGATGCAAGATTCCGCACCAATCAAAGGATCGACGTCTTTGGTATGGTTCAGATCACCATCGTGTTGCGGTGCAGCTTCATCTTCTTCAACTATATGATGATCATCATGAGCCCTCTCCACAATAGTTGCGGCAACATCATGTGCATCCTTCACAATCGCATCGAACGTGTGGATCGACCAAATTGCATTATCTGCAATTGATTCGGTGATCATTCCAACGGACTCTAGTTGCCCGACAGGAATTTCTGGTAGTTGAGGAAGGGATTGTCCAAACGTCGTCGTCAATCCAAATTCACCATCACAATCATCAATCGAGAGAGGCAACAAATGAAACATCATCGATAGAGACGTAGGTGAAGGAGTAATGCCATCAGTCGGAAGCAGTGTGAGATACAGAGAGAATGATATGCATACCAGAGATTGGCAAATACGCCCAACGAGGATCAAATTAAAGTTTGCCGTGAATGTTGATTTGAGCGACCACGACATGGAGCAGCAAGATCCCTCCATTCTGGGATATAGTCTCCGGGCAAATGGCTCGTCCATGGCGCCATAAGTTTTCGTTCTTCCCTGATCCACAACGCAGAGTCGAATGAAAGAAGCGATCAACGATGGTGGTCGACGCGCCTGCTGGCGGTGTTAAGCAATTTCTGATGTGCGTTTTCAGCGTCTCATGGAAAGCGAGAAGTTTGCTCGTCACAATGCACTTGGAAGGTGGCACATCATTCTCAATTTCCCACTTTTTAATGCTATCCAACAATGCATCCAATTCAACCTCAATGATGGAGCCTTCCCGCATTGAAGCATGTCCATTGTCAATAATGATTTCGGCCACGACAGCCATAAATTGTTCGTGCCGAGCACAATCCATGCCATTCGAATTATCCTTGTAGCTTGTGATCAGGTGATGATTGTCAAGGAGAACAAAGATGTTCTTGAAGTCTTCTATCCATTCCCGATCATCGCAACACTTGTCAAGGTACATTATGAGCATCGAAGTATCAATATCGTAAGCGTTGTACCGGTTCTGCAAACCCCGACCAACAAATCGACGCTCTGCATTGCCCGTCGTGGTTGTGAATTGATGGGAGAGCATTTGTTGGCGCTCGTTCATCGGAGTGCAATCCATAAAAGAGGGTGAATTTTCTGCCATTGAACTCATCCGTCAATTTCATGCATCCCGGCACATTGTGATGATGGTCTGCCAAGAGATGAGTCCCAGTTATGGTGCCTTCCATTCGGTTGAAGAACAAAAGTTGACGAGCAATGCAGTCATTGACTAGGCCTGTAAGCGTTGATTCCACTGGACCGAGAGTGCCATTGTACCCGTTGCAATGCTGAAAAAACGAAGGAAAATTAGGAAACACTGTCGGATCCTGTTGCGATGACATTTGCCCGAGTGCTGCATCCCATAAGCGCATATCCAAATACTACGACACGTTACCATGATATAGTGCGGCTTGACATATATATCAAGTCATTCAGGCACAACAAATCACCTTGGCGGTATCAACACTGCCGAAACGGGATGTGTACAAGTAGTAAGCCATTTGAATATAACCGACATCGTGCGCGCTCTGTTCGAACAGCTGCACAGGATAGTTAAGTACGATGGGCGTCGGGATCAATTTCTCGGTTTTGGCCTCGTCCATGACATGGAACGTGACACCACATCCGCCTGAGGTGTTCGACGTCTTGCACACGTATCGAGCACTGATAGCAAATGCAGTGGTGTCGATGCAATCGATGACTCGCGGGGCACTGAATTGCTTGCGGAAAAGATAGCCGACTTTGTTGCAAGATAGGCATGCACCCGCTGTCACATTGCCGTCGTACTGTCATTCCGGATCGATCACGAACAACGGTTTCAATAGATACGCACTCAGGTCGGGACGCTTGTTCCACAGTGGCACGGGCGGATCGATTCGGATAGGAGGGCGCATGCCATCCTCGATCATTTTCAATTGGATCTTGATCCAATCCTCCTGAATTTTGTTCAACTTGCCAGATTACTTGCCACAAATGCACGGCTCACTAGTGGGGCGATCAAATGCTGATAAATAGAATAGAGGTGTTTGCATCGGAATCGATTCAGGTGAAATTTCAGGGCAGCGATGAACAAGGGTCTCTAATGATCGTTTTGTTTTCGCAATGTCCCGCAGCACAAGGTCAATACCGTTCATTGTCGATAATGAGAACCTTTTGATCTCTGTGAAGAACTTTTGTATCTCCGTGGAGATCCTTTGGGTTCTCCGCGAAGACCTTTGGACTATTTAATAAGGCAATTGTTAACCGCACCCCAGTTTTGGCTATCCGCAACCCTTTTATATGAAGTATTACGCATTTTTTTTGAAATATGCCTTCTATAAGCATTTCTAGGAAAAGTGTTCAACACGAAAGTTATAGATATCGTCGAGATCTACAACTTTCATGTTGAACAATTTTTCTAAAAATGCATGCACAATGCGTATTTTCAAAAATTCGTTATAGTTACGCTAATGTTTCAATTCGAGCGGCGATACTTCTTGTGCGTGCATTTTTAGCAAAAGTGTTCAACACGAAAGTTGTAGATCTCGACGATATCTACAACTTTCGTGTTAAACACTTTTCCTAAAAATGCTTGTACGAGGCGTATTTCCAAAAAAAATGCGTAATACTTCATATAAAAGAGTTGAGGATAGCCAAAACTTAGGTGCGGTTAACAATTGCCTTTAATAATCCAAAGGTCTCCATTCCGTGAAGATCCAAAGGTCTCCGCGGAGAACCCAAAAGACCTTCGCAGAGATCCAAAAGGTTCTCCGCCGAGATCAAAAGGTTCTGTGTGGAGAACCATTTGATCTCCGTGAAGATCCAACATATATACTCTCCTCTTTTCTATGAAACGACGAAGATCACTACGCCGTGTCGCCGCCGGTCGAGAACATTTCCGGAGATCAAAAGGTTCTGCGCGGAGAACCATTTGATCTATGCGGAGATCCAACATATATACTCTCCTCCTTTCTATGAAACGGCGGAGATCACTACACCGCCGGTCGAGAACATTTATACAAGTGTGTGGAAGAGAGGACTTCAACAAAATGGCAGACAAGAGTGGAGATAAAACATCGTCCCAGGAGTTCTTGATGTCGTGAGAATCCGGAGGGGATATCGTCGCCGGAGGATGGTTGGAATCAACCCGGAATGGATGGGGGAGGCGGCGCCGGATGTAGCAAAACCTAGAGTTGCGAGAGGAACGAGGTGTTTTTTCGGCTGCAGGAGAGAATGAAGTAGAGAGCGGGAGGAACGAGGTGTTTTTTATATTTTTAATGTTTATTAATACTATTTTAATAATATTCAGTCAAATTCTATCAACCAGAGTGAGGCCTGACCGGAGGAGGGGGGGGGGGGGGGGTATTGACAATGGTGATAAACATAAGAAGGTTTTTCAACAATTTGTTCTTTTAATTACTTACAATTATATATGCTTTACAAACTGTATTCACTTATTTTAATAACTTCTTCGTCGGTGTGAGATTTTAATTACTTCAAAATTTATTATTTTATAATTCAACTTTTTTTTTGAATGCATAATTATGTAGATAGATATTATAATTTAAATTATTTTGAAATAAAAAAATTTGACGACATTAAATAAAAAAAATAAGAATAGTATTGACATTATGAATGCTTCACCAAATGAGATTTTTCAATTTTATATAGTATATATATACACACACAAACTAGCATCTTCATCCGTGCTCGATGCTCTCCGGCGGGCTTTGCCCGCACCCAAGCGGGTTGCGCCCACATTCAACGGTTAGAAATTGAACGGCTGGAAAATAAGATTGACGCATCCTAATTAATCAAAATAAGTACATGAAATTTTCCCTAGTCATCATAATTATTAGGCGGGCCCCACTCCTCTTTCTGTGGCGGAACTAGGATTTTAATCCGACCCGGACACCAAATAAAACGTCAAAGTGCTAGCAGAAAACACGACTCTAAATGAGATAAGACTGCACAAACCGAACGATAAAACCTTTTGTTATTGTTCATCTCCACTAGTACCAAAACATCAAGCAAAGGTACCAGGATTGAAGTATTGATTCCTTGTAATCAAGAGTACACTTTTAGCATTTAAAATTATAATTTCTTCTTTCTAAATTTCTTTGTAAATAATAGATGTAGCCAACAATATTTTTCCTCCCAAAGGATTGTAATCAACAACTGCAAAGGTCAATCAAGAAACATATGAAACTTCAATAGAAATAACTGCAGTCTTCTATACTGATTATCCATCGCAACGAGTTCATTTTCAGTGTTATCCCAGTGTAATCACCACTTCTCTCATCTTGAGCAGAGAATGTAGAATATACATTGTTCTCAAAATTGAAATCCCACTCCAGTCATGACTTTATTTACTTCATCTTTATTGAATTCTTGATTACAAAAAATATAAACATAATTCAGTTCGTTATTCAATAGAAATTAAAGATTGCACAGAGGACCCTTTGAGTTTACGAATGTGATCTCTTGTGTTAGAAACAAGATTCTCACTCGAATATCCAAAACTCCCAAATGAGTCAACACATGTTTAATTAAAATCACATACACACAAATATTGATAGAAACCGAGTCAGGAAAATAAGCAAACAGTTACCGTGCATGATATTTCATCAGCAGGAGCATTTCTTCTTCAACACGTCAACCACCGAAACATCAAACATCCACCATGTACAACAAAGATCATAAGAGAATAAAGAATCATACCTCACTGAATTAAAAGAATGCAGAATGATACCTCACGGCTCAAACTAACTTGTATCCACTTTCCTGTCACCTTGCAGGAATCAATTAGATAATCAAGTTTAGGGTTTACCAATTACCGGATAGCAGGAAAAATCAGCGAACACCTCGATGTCTAAGACCAAGGAGCTGCGAACACCTCGTCGATGAAGGAAGCAGAGCTCGTGACTTGCATTCTGATAATAGAAGCAAGAGGCGAAGGATAAAGATCATCCCCTGCAGCGCCAACACCATCGTCCGTTGTCCAATCGCCCAGCCACCGTCCTAGAGAAGCAGTAGCTGCCTCCGTGCCATTCGTCGTCACCTCTAAAGACGGAGGGAGAAGTGGGAAGCGGAATGGAAGCTGTCTCTGTGCTTAAGCCATGAGGATATAAGACAGACTCGCGAAAACACACCCGAGCACGTGCCCGGGTGTGTCTGGGTCCGCCGGGCTCTTTCTCTCTTTCTCATGAAGTGGTAGAGCAATCATTTTTTTTCTTAAAAATTGTGCGGCCCCACTCCACTCTCTCTTCCTCCTTCTCATTGCTCTAATGGTATGAGAGCGTTGTCATACGTGAGATCAGTGGATTTCATAAATCGTTGTATGTATGTATGTATATATATATATAAATATATATAATTTTTATAACTTTGAAATTACATCAATAATGGATTTAATTTATTTAATGATGTCACATTACTAACATATTCTTGAAATGTATCTATATTTATACTATATATTAAAAAAATTATTTTTTTTCCTTTCAATGTTATCATTATTTCCTCTTAATTACACTTATGTTTATAACTATTTTTAAAATATAAAAATAATTAGAATAAATAAAAGCATAGAAATTATATAAACATTATAATGATACAATTTAAAAACTAAAATATAATTAAACTATATTATATCATTGTAAGGGAAATGATTTATCTTAATCCCTAGAATTAAGAAGAATATAAATTCTAAGTATGAAAAATTAGGCTAAGTAAATATGCGTCGAATAGTATTCGACGCAACGTCGAAATACATTCGACGTCTCTCTCAGAATGAGTTGAAGTAACTCTTAGAAGAATTCAACGCATTCTATGTCGACGTTACTCTGACTTCTAGTCGACGCATCTAGTGAAGTCGACGCTCCTTCCTTATTCTCCTCTTAACGTTCAATCAGGATGAATTCGACGCTTACGTCGAATAGTAATCGACGCACGTCAATATCTACAAGAAATTCAAAAACACGCCAGATCTCTTTCCTTCTTTCTGTAGATCTGATTTATATGGAATGATATTATTCTTTTATAGTCGTTCTGAATCAGCTTTTCCATCTATTTGATTCTTGGCTAATTTGATTAAGATTGTTATGGATATTATTTGAAATCAGAATGAATTCTTTTCTTTCTACAGAAATATTCATTATGGAAACTCTTATCTCTTCCTAATTTTCTGTCTGCTAATTAATTATTCCCCTTTAGCAATATCTTTTAAACAAAGCTATAAATAAGGAGGAGATCGGCAGAGAATGACAACAAGTGTACCACCATATTCATTTTGAAAAAGAGGAAGAGCTCCCAAGTGAAAAGAGAGACAATTGAGAAATAGTGCTGCAACAAAGATCAAGCTTTCTTCTCCTCATTCTGAAGCCATACTGCTACAAACTCTGATAACTCTCAGTAAAAGAGAGAAAAGGCTCACAATCTCCTTCTCACTATAGAAGAGAGATTTCATTCACTATTTCTTGTGCTTCTAATCTTCTTGCTAGGAAGAAGATTCTTTCTTGTTTCAAATACTTCTTCTTCTCTTTCTAATTTCATTTTCAAATATTGTAAAAGAGTTTTTAGAATCTCTCTTAAAAAAATTCAGTTGTACTGGTTCTAAGAGTCTCCTTTTCAAAAGACTCAGGCTGGTTCTAAGAGTCTCCTTATCAAAAGACTCAGGCTGGTTCTAAGAGTCTCCTTATCAAAAGACTCAGTGCAAGATAGTGAATTCCTACCAAAGGGGGTAGAAGAGTGGACTACCCAAAGTTTGGGGAACCACTATATTTCTTTGTGTTGTGTTGTGATTTTCTTCTTGTTATTTTCCTTCTTTATTTGCTTAATTCTTGTTGGTGTGTGGGAAACTTAAATCTGTGATTATTACACACACACACATATATATATATATATATATATATATATAATTGCACAAAGTATTTTTAATCTCTATCCACCCCCCCCCCCCCCCCCCCTCTAGAGAATTCTAGTGAGGTTAACTCTGCACTTTCAATTGGTATCAGAGCTAGGTTGATCTAAAAAGGTTAACTCCTTGATCAAAAAGATCCCACCTCTTATTTATATATATATATATATATATATTTCTAAAAATTATTTTTCACATGGCACAAATCAAAGATTATGCTTCCACCAGACCACCAATGTGCAAGCTTGAAAAGTTTGCAGTTTGGAAAACAAGAATTAGGATTTATATGAATTCTATTGATGAAGAATTATTTAATGTTATCTTGACAGGTCCTACCAAGCCTTTTAGAAGAGACTCAAGTGGTGAAGTGACTCAAACACTTGTCCCAAAGGCTGAGTGGACAGTTGAAGAAAAGAAGGCAGGAACATGGGATGCAAAAGCTGTGAACATTCTTGTCTCAACCCTCTCAGATGAAATCTTTCAAAAGGTTGTTGACTATGAATCAGCCAAAGAAATCTGGGAGGCTGTCATAAAGATGATAGAAGGAAGTGCTGATGAAAGAAAAGATAGGAAGGCTCTATTAATCTCTCAATATGAGAATTTCCAAAAGAAGAAGAAGAAAGCATCTCTGAGATGTATGACAGATTCAGTCTGATCATTAATCAATTAAGAAGCCTGGATAGAGATCTCTCTCTCTCTCACAGAGATCAATGACAAACTGTTAATGGGTCTCCCAAGTTCATGGGACTCAAGAATATGGGCAATAAGAGATACAAGAGGACAAAGGGAAATTTCAACAGATGCTCTCTTAGGAAAACTCAAATCCTATGAGCAACTGCTGAAAACCAGAGAAGAGAAGAAAAGAAGAGAAAACACTCCAACCTCTTCAAAAGACAGGAACATTCCATTAAACACTACAACAAACTGCACTTATAGTAAGGACCTAATTCGTTACAATAAGTGCCAAAATTCGTTACATAAACTCTTTGGTAACGAAAAAAACTTTTAGTAACGGTCCTCCTCTAAAGCTCGACGCTAAAGGTTATTGTAAAGAATGTATGCATGTCGTTACAAATAAATTAATTGTAACAAACGATACTTTCTCACCAAAAAGAGATTCTTCCTCACAATAAATTGGTCACAATAAATATTATTTCGTTACGAATGTTTTTTTTCCTTAAAAAAAACAGTTACGATTAAAACTATTTCGTTACAAATATTTTATTTTTTCCTCACTAAAAAAAACTAACTTCGTTACAATAAAGTATAATAAACATTATTTCGTTACAATAGATTAAACAATAGTAACGAAAAAATCGTTACATTTGTTTTCCATTCTTCTTACTACAGCCAATTCATTTATATATCAAAAATATTCCATTTCTATTTTTTGTGTACCTGAGATTTTTTTACAAATAATAATCTTGAAAACACACATTTAATATTTCATAACAAGATCAACATGTATTTATTCACACCAAAAAGTATTACATAGAGTACAAGTTATTATCATCTCTTCTAAAATAATACAATATTACATTACAAGATCAACATGTTTCTAATAAATCTTTCGTCATTTTTCGGAAAATGAATCGTCCATCACTTTCTGACTAATAAATCTTTCGTCACTTGCCGGTCAATGCTCGAGCACCCTACAAATAAAAGAGAGCAATTAAGATCACCCTACAAATAAATGAGAGCAAAAACATCCATACAAACTCACATCCATACGTACATAATCCATACACACCCCATTAAACAAGCGTACAATAAAACACACACTTGCCGCCCGTTGTTTAGTTCACACTGAAATTAAGGACATGAGGGAGTTCACTGTTTAGTTGTAATGTTCTGAAATTAAGATCACCTGTTAATCACACTTCAATGCACTTAAAATCACACACTTCACTACACAACTCTTTAAAACGTACAACACGCACACAGTTTACTGCACTTAACATTGATCGCACACACTTCACTGCACAACTCTTAAAACAACACACACATGCACACATTTCACTGCACTTAACATCACACGCGCACATACAAAACTCATAAAAACAGCACACTGCACTTAACATCACACACACATAACTCTTAAAAATAGCACACACATACACACAGACATTTCAATTCACTTAACATCACACACACTTCACTACACAACTCTTAAAAACACCACACACACACACACACTTCACTGCACTTAACATTTCACTCCCTTTACTACACAGCTCTTAAAAACAACAAACACACACACTCACACACTGACACATACACTTAGCTGCAATTTTTCCAAACTGCACATGCACTTTTCCCAAACTGCACATGCAGTTTGCCCAAACTGCACATGCACACACACATGTTTAAAAAGTATTTCTTGATGTTTGTGTGTTTGGTTGTCCGTGTCTGTGTGTGTGCATGTGTCTGGGTTTGAGCCCCGACACATGCAATACGCGCTAGCTCTCAAGCAAAAAAAAGGAAAACTACACGCACGAGAGTGCATTTGTGTGTGCGCGCGAGTGCATTTGCGTGCACGCGAGAGTGCTGTTGCGTGCGCGCGAGAGTGCATTTGCGTGCGCGCGAGAGTAAATTTGTGTGCGCGAGAGAGTGCATTTGCGTGCACGCGGGTTCGTGCGTGATTTTATTTTAATTCCAAAATCTTTACCATATATAAAGAAATATCAAACTCATGAATTTTAAAGCCATTGATATGATCACGACCTTTGAATCTGACATGATATTTCATCAGCTGTCGGATCAAATCGCTCCCTCTCTCTCTCTCTCTCCACTTTTTCATAGGCCTCCTAAACCTACTAGGGGGTGACCTAAAACTATAAAGGTGTAGAGTACCCTACAACATGAAATTACGATTTTACCTCTAAATTTATTGAAAAATGAGTGTCTTATGACCTGTTTTTTAATCTCACAAATTTTGTCAATGGTGAGAATTGAACCCAGGTCTCCACTATGTCAACCAAAGATGACAACCATCACACCATATGGTTATTGTTGAACAAAATTAAATTAAGTTTTATATAACCGATATAAATATAGATCGCCCCCGCAGAAAGTCGCCGCCCCTGGCGAATATGACCCCCGTCAAATGTCGCCGCCCCTGCCGAATGTCGCCGCCCGCACGGGGGGCCCCGTGCCCTGTCACCCGTTATATTAAAAAATTAATGTCATATTAATTTGCATTCATTTTTACATTTAATATATTTTTAATTTTTAGTTTGTTTTGTTCAAATTTTTATGGAGGGAAATTTTCATCTGTATATTTCATTCATTCATGTGAGAGAGAGATAGAGCTGCATGGGAGAGAGGCAGAAAAACTTTTATAAAAAGTTAAAGATTTATAAAAAACCCCGTACGCGCAAAAATACATGTCGCAATAGTACCACATATCTGCGACAGCCGCGCACGGATGTTTGCGAGTTGTAGGAGTACTGTCGTCGCGTTAGAGCACTATCGAGGCGGGGTACTGTCGCGCGCATACAAATTTTTTTTCTTCAAAAAAATAAAAATTCAAAACTTTGATAATAAAATTGTAAAAAAATTGAAAATAAAATATGATATATTTTTTGTAACAAAACTTTAATAATAAAATATTACTATTAGTAAGGACAATATTTTTGTCACAAAAAACTTTCATGATGTGGTTACAATTGATGCTTATTGTGAGAAAAGTTTTCTATTTGTAACGTAACATTAGTGTTGTTACAAATACTTACAGTTATAGTGACGAATTAATTATTATTGTAACAAAATTTAAAATATTCGTTACAAAAAAGTAATTTTTTGTAACAACAAAAAAAATTTGTTACTAAATATAACTATTAGTAACAAACTGTGTTTCAGTTATATTTCAGTCCTTACAACAGGTGCAGTTTGTTGTAGTGAAAAGCAACAGAAGAAAGAACCTCTGTCACTGAAGAAGAACTATTCTGTTTCATGGCTAGAAAATTCAAGAAATGGGCCAGGACAGATGGATCTAGAAGGAGAGAGTCAAAACCAAGGTATGACAAAACTCCCACTAAAGAAATTGTGTGTTATTCTTGCAGGAAACCTGGACATATTGCCCCAGAATGTCCAAAAAATGCTGAGACAAAGAAAGATCTGAAAAAGAAAGATCTCAAGAAAAAGGGGAAGAAGAAAGAAAGAGGCTTTATTGCAGAAGCCTGGTGTGAACCAGACTCTGAGGACAGCTCCTCTTCTAAAAGTGACAATGAAGAGTCTAAGCAAGAAGATCTATGCTTAATGGCTCTTGAAAGCTCAAAGAAAGATGATGTTGTTGAATCATGGAGTGAGACAGGATCAGAAGAAAGCATATCATCTAAAGATAGCCTTATTCTCATAGATGAATCTGAGGATAAGGATGAGGTAAGCATTTTTAATGAAATAGACTTCTCATGTGATGATTTCAAAAACAACTTTAGAGGATTATGTTTAGCTCAACTAAAAGCTAAGCAAGAAATTAAGGATCTAAAAGAACAAATTAATATGGTTAAAAACCAGAGAAATAGAGAGGCTACATGCTCTAAAAACTATGAATTAAGGGCTAACATCATAGAAAAGGAAATAGAAAGGGCTAGAATAGAAAACCAGCTCCTTAAGGATAAGGTATCCCAGGCAAAAGCTTTTGAAGAATCAATAAAAATGAGAAGCCAAACACTTAAGGAAATCACTGAACAACAAACAAGGAGACATAAAAATCTTGGGCTAGGGGCTGATCCCTCAACCAGCCTAATTCCATCCAACAAACCTGCTTGGATGAGCCCTGTAAAATTCACTAAACCCATCAAATCAACAAACCAAGAAGAAGACTCACAAAATAAGGTAGAAGACTTTAAGGAAATAAACCAATTTGATGAAACATCATACTATTCAGCTGATGACTCTCAAACTTCTTCTGAGAAGGCAACTAGGCCAAAAGAAACAACTTATAAAGAAATAAAATCAGAAAAAGGGAAAAATAAAATCTGTGAAGACACAATTGCGTCGACTTCATATCGACGCAAGAATGATAGTGCTTCGAATTCTACTCGACGCAATCTCTCAGATGCCTCGACCTCAACTCGACGCTTGAATAAAAGTACGTCGACATCCAATCGACGCAACTTCTTCCATGCATCGATACCAGATCAACGCAATCTGAAGAAAGCGCCGAATATATATCAACGCAACTATCAACATACGTCGAATAGATATCGACGCATAAAAACTCAGAGCAACTTAAATGCCTATCCTCCAAAAACCTTCCATCTTAACCCCAATTCAGGACCCTTTCATCCTGATCGAAATTTTTATCCTCATCAAAACTTCTATTCTAATAAAAAATCTTTTAATAACCAAAATTACTATCCTGATCAAAACTTTTATCCTAATCACCATCTCTATTCCTCCCTAAACTCAAATTTCCTTAGTCAAAAGAAAATTAGGTGTTATATTTGCAATAAAATTGGCCACACTGTCAACCAGTGTTGGCATAATCAATCAAATTGTTCTTAAAATTAGTCCTAGAGTAATTTAGAAAACTTTAGGAATAGGAAGAAATAATTTCTCAAGAAAAACCCAGAATCTGTCAAATAAAGTCACGTCGACCTCGAATCGACGCACCGTCGATAACTCAGTTCAATAAATAAAATCGACGCATGCATCAATTCCAATCGACGCATACGTCGATAGGAAACCCTATCGTCCCAAACCAGACTATATTGACGCTCACGTCGAATTCCACTCGACGTAACGTCGACTTCATGAAAACGAGCGACAATACTAAAATATTTTCGGTCACATCCACTGTTGTACCGAATAAGCCTCGAATTGTGACTCGTTTCGACGTTTCACCTGACTTAAATAGACTCTTCAGTTAGAAACCTTCACGACCTCTGCATCTTCCATCCTTCTTGCTCCTCAGTCCAACCATTTCTTCCTCTCTATCACTGACCTAAAATGGCTCCTAAGACCAACTCAGGCTTTGACATTGACCTCGAATCTTTCCAAGCCGCCGTAGAAAATTACAAGAGCATCATAGCTCTGTTTACTGAAGCTGGATTAGACAAGCTCATCTCCACAAGATGCAAGCTCCCGGAGACAGAACTCACAGAGCTCATGACTCATGTTCAGATATCTGAACAAGGAGAAATCCAAGGAACGATCCATGAGACACTTGTCTCAATCTCTGCAGAACACATTAGGACCACCTTTGATCTTCCATCAGGTATATTCCAATATTATCTCTGTTCAACTCAAATAGGAAAGAAAATCAGTTTCTAAAGAGCAACTAAACAAGTCTCCTTCATCATTCCCTAATCAGGTGATGAACCTGTGGAACTCACCCCTGATGAAATCAAGAATCTGTTAAACACCATGATGTTTTCAAAAGATAGACCAATCCACCTGAAGAAAATTGACTTTTCTGATGAATATAGATTTCTGGCAGATATAGTAGGAAAAATTCTACTATGCAAGATCTCTGCCCATGATGCAGTACCCAAGCAGCAATTGAACATCATGGGGGCCCTTGTGCTGAAGAAGAAGATAGACTGGGCCAGCCTCCTGCTCAGAATGATAGGCTACAAATACTCTCATAAAGAGAATGCTTACATGAGAATCATGAGTCAAGTACTCTTCCACTCCTTCCCTGACCTATGTAGGTCAAAAGGAATCCCTATCCCTCTAGGAAAAAGGATGTCAATAGCCATCTTCTCTAAATGGACCAGGCAAATTCCCAAGCCTGGTGCCATTTCTGAAAGGACTCCTTCTCCTCCCAACTCTCCTGCTCATCCATCATCACCTCTTCCTCCTCCTCATACAGACATCTCCTCTGTACCACCATTATCCACACCTTCACAAATACCAACTCAGTCACCTGCTCAACCCTCTTCTATTCCTCCACCTCCTCCATCAAATACACCTCCTCAACACACTACAGTCCCCTCTCCACCTTCTACACATTCACCTCCACCATTATTATCTCCTCCTCCATCACCACATTCTGAACCATCTCCATCCACTGAGAGCCTCATCACTCAATGCATCCAATCCACAGCCCAAAGATTCCAAGCAATTTTGGATGGACACTACTCCAAGATTCATTCCTCCATCTTACACATGCAGACCCAAATAGATGGGGTCAGTGCCTCTGTGCAAAGCCTAAAGACCTCTATCTCATCTTCTAAAGTCACCAGATCATTCTTAACCTCCTTGGCGAAGAAGGTCAAGAAGGGGGAGAAGTTAGATGAAGAACAGCTCTCCAGTCATAAATCTCTCTCTCTCACAAGTCTCTTCCTACCTCAAAAACTGATAGTCTTGCACTGCTCAAGACCATTGGGAATGAAGTAGTACCAGAGCTACATACTGAAGAGCAAACATCAGATGTACTGATTATAGCAAGAGAAGCTGCACAACAAGTGGATCTATTATAAGGGGAGGCAAGTAGAGCAGAGAATGAAGCTGAAGAGGAAGCTGAAGCTCAGGGGGAGCTAGATGCTGTTATACTTGAAAATGGAGATAAGAAAGAAACTGAAAAAGAAGTAGAAGGCTCAAAAGAAGTTCCATCCCATGGGGAGCAACCTGCTGTAACTCAGGGGGAGTTGAGTGAACTACCTGCTACTGAGAAGGGGCAACCCACCTCTCCAAAAACAGTAGTATTCACTAGGAAAAGAAAAACTCCCCCTACCCCTCCTGAATGATGTGTTTAACAATATTGATACAATCTATATTTCTCTTCTCCATGCTTAAATTATGAAGTCTGTTTATATGATTCTGATTGCTTAGCATATTTCCTCTCTATATAAATGCTTTGCTTTGTTGATTAAAAGACTGATACAATTTCTCTCTATGTAGGGTTAAGACAAATAGGGGGAGATTGTTGGGGAAATGATTTATCTTAACCCATAGAATTAAGAAGAATATAAATTCTAAGTATGAAAAATTAGGCTAAGTAAATATGCGTCGAATAGTATTCGACGCAACGTCAAAATACATTCGACGTCTCTCTCAGAATGAGTCGAAGTAACTCTTAGAAGAATTCAACGCAGTCTATGTTGACGTTACTCTGACTTCTAGTCGACGCATCTAGTGAAGTAGATGCACCTTAGTCGACGCTCCTTCCTTATTCTCCTCTCAACGTTCAGTTAGGATGAATTCGACGCTTACGTCGAATAGTAATCGACGCACGTCGATATCTACAAGAAATTCAAAAACACGCCAGATCTCTTTCCTTCTTTCTGTAGATCTGATTTATATGGAATGATATTATTCTTTTATAGCCGTTCTGAATCAGCCTTTCCATCTATTTGATTCTTGGCTAATTTGATTAAGATTGTTATGGATATTATTTGAAATCAGAATGAATTCTTTTCCTTCTACAGAAATATTCATTATGGAAACTCTTATCTCTTCCTAATTTTCTGTCTGCTAATTAATTATTCCCTTTAGCAATATATTTTAAACAGAGCTATAAATAAGGAGGAGATCGGCAGAGAATGACAACAAGTGTATCACCATATTCATTTTGAAAAGAGGAAGAGCTCCCAAGTGAAAAAAGAGACAATTGAGAAATAGTGCTGCAGCAAAGATCAAGCTTTCTTCTCCTCATTCTGAAGCCATACTACTGCAAACTCTAATAGCTCTCACTGAAAGAGAGAAAAGGCTCACAATCTCCTTCTCACTATAGAAGAGAGATTTCATTCACTATTTCTTGTGCTTCTAATTTTCTTGCTAGGAAGAAGATTCTTTCTTGTTTCAAATACTTCTTCTTCTCTTTCTAATTTCATTTTCAAATATTGTAAAAGAGTTTTAGAATCTCTCTTCAAAAAATTCAGTTGTACTGGTTCTAAGAGTCTCCTTTTCAAAAGACTCAGGCTGGTTCTAAGAGTCACCTTATCAAAAGACTCAGGATGGTTCTAAGAGTCTCCTTATCAAAAGACTCAGTGCAAGAAAGTGAATTCCTACCAAAGGGGGTAGAAGAGTGGACTACCCAAAGTTTGGGGAACCACTATATTTCATTGTGTTGTGCTGTGATTTTCTTCTTGTTATTTTCCTTCTTTATTTGCTTAATTCTTGTTGGTGTGTGGGAAACTTAAATCTGTGATTATTACACACACATATATATATATAATTGCACAAAGTATTTTTAATCACTATTCACCCCCCCCCCCCCCCCCCCCCCCCCTCTAGAGAATTCTAGTGAGGTTAACTGTGCACTTTCAATCATATACATTTATTATTTATTTAATAATTGATATAGTATCTCAAAAATCAAAGATCATGTACACAAAATTTGGCGGGCATGGGAAATTCGTGTTGGGCAACCACACTCATTGCACGTTGTTAGATATTTTATTAATATTTCCGCGCGTGTCGAGACCAACTCGGAATGACCATTGGATTGTGTGTGTCTACCTAGGATTAGACTCTACGCTGGAGATACTATAAATATACATTCTGAACTTGATGAGCTATTGTGGACTATCTTGAGTTAGAGCAAAAACCCTAACATTCTCAAGATACCATTTTGCGCTCCCGCTAGGGCGTTCACTCCAGTCTCGCGGCTCTCGCATCACCGCTTGCTGCTCTCGCGTCGGCGCCGCTCACTGCCGCGTGAGATCTAAAGGAGAAAGGAGTTCCCGTCTCTCTCAGTGGAAGATCCGCACCGGTGTTCTGGCGCAGGCAAGCTCGCTATTGAAGCCAGGGAAATCCTAGCTCCAAAAATTTGGATCAATGCAGTCAAAGGCTACTCGTCCAACGATCAAGCTCAATGGTTTGACGGGCAACGATGAAGGGGCTAAAATAACAACAACAGGACCCCGTGTGCCACGACAGGGAGGTCCCACAATGTACCTAGAAGCTCAGAAGAGACTTCCACTCCACAACCAAAGATGACCAAACAAGGTAAGAGGAAGGCACCAACTTGGCGAGTATCGAGAGTGACGACCAAGGATGACGGGTCCAAATATTCGAAAATGGGGTTCCGAAAGCTCAGCCCAAAAGTCTAGTTCCTGATACCCTTAGGGTCCTATTTATAGGAAAACCAATGGGGAGGGGGGTCTTATTTATAGCCCAGCCCAACCCGGCGACGATGCAAAATTGAGGGGATCTCGTCTGGCTTCGACGAGCATCGCCTATGGTCGCCCACCTAGCAAGTAAGAGGGGCTGCTCGCACATGATCGCCCATACTCGCCTAGGTCTTCTACTGTTTCTGATGGCTGAGTTGTCTTTTATCTTTGACTCATGGCTTATGCTTTGACCTTTGATTTTTGACTTCTGTCTTATGCTTTGACCTTTGACTTTGTCTTCTGCCTACATGGCTTAAATTGGGTCCCACTCTCGAAGAATATGGGTTGTACAAAATCCCCGCTCTTTGCGAGCAACGAAGGAGCTTAGAAAGAAACATCCAACCCTTATTCGATGAGTTGCTTATAGCGAGTATCTGGTCTACTTGACTTCAACCTGTCTGCCCTCGGGGTTCTATATATAGAGGGGGCGCTCTTTTATTGGACTATTTGTTTGAACTCGCACGTAATGTCGCTCACTACCGAGGAAGAGTTTCCGGCGAATATGACCTAGTTGGAGGGTTGGATGGAGCCATCTACTCGGAAGCATCCTCGCGAGGGCGACGACGTTGAAGAGTTCCTCTCCCCCCAAGCAAAAGAAAAAACTTGTGAAGAAGAAGAAGAAAACGCAACCCGCTCCGACGGAGAATGTCGCCGATCTCCCCGGCGATCAGCGGGAGATTCCTGCGAGCACCCAGAGACTTCCTGACGTGCTGAGTTTGGGTGGCGATGTCGATCAACCCACTCCCGAGCCCTATACACCACAGGTCACTCCTGCGGTGGATCCTTCAGGGTCCCAAACCTAGTCGCACCCAGAGTTTGCTTCCTCGTGAGGTAGAGACTTCATACTCGCTGGCTAGATCATCCTCATGCTGGTTTTGCTTTGAGACTATGATGAAATTTTCTCTATTTGCAGACCCGTCGACTTTTAAAGATCCTAATGATCATCTGATCGTGCCTCCTCTGTGATCAACTCCAATAATCGCACTGGGATCACAGCAGGGAGTGCGAGTTGGCAGGTCGGTGTAGATCCACCATGGCTCTCAGGAGACTCTAACGAAGAAGCAAGTTCCCTATTTGAGCGATAAGCGAGCTCCTCCGGAGAAGAACTCACAGCCGAGGATGAGCAAGGCGTCCCTACCTTCTTCGGGCGAACAAGGGAGTCTTACTGTGAGCAACCTGCCTCCACCGCCTCCGAATGAGCCGCGATCAACTCATTCGAGCACCTCGCAGCTGCCCGCGGGCGGTCTTCCGCCGCCACCTTTCTTGCCTCCAACATTGAATGTTCCAGCCGACCTTCGCCCATCAGCGACATCCGCACCCTTGATCCCCATGTGGGATCATCGCGATGCGGGGGAAATGGGGGATCCTCAGGCTTCTTCAACCCGAGAGGGGGAGGGAGATCACTGGATGGTCGCGGTAGGGGACACGTTGATGACATCCCCAGGCGACCTGTCATGTCGCCATTGCGCCCAACCCCATCGAGCAGGAAACATCCTGGGGGTTCTTTGTCGGGTCGACGAGATGTTGCCAACCGACGCCCTTCTCCTCGCTGAGGTCGGTCTCCTCTCCGGGGTCGATCTCACAGCCCTCGTCGCGAGGAGAGGACTGAAGCTCCTCGGACTGGTAAATTGCCATCTCTTTGCTAGCCAATATTTCCTTCGACTAGAATTCTTGCTGACCATGCAATCATCTTCTCTATTGGCAGCTCGCGCGTCTACTCCGGAGGAGCGCTGATTGACGCCATCTGGCTCCTGCCCTGCGAGTATCAGGAGAAGAACGTTCAGCCGTACATGGATCTGGAGGCAAAGTTCAACCAGCTGGCCATCTGCGACCCTCATCACCGCATATCCGCGCTGGAGGTGTGAGTGGCGAAGCTTGAGGAATTTGAGGTACGGCTGGTTGGTGTTAATTCTCAGTTCTATCTGATCAATGAGTTGGAGTGGCGCGTGCCGATGATAGAACATCGCCAGCAGTTTCATCATGAGGAGTTGGTCGGCATGCGGGTGAGCATGTGCTCGGCATGGAGGATGACGAGGATCGAGGATCAGCTTTGCAAGGGCGAGTATGCGATGTCGGTGGCCTCCGAGCACTTTAAGAGCACGCGCATAATGGGCTGGGTCGGGCAGCATCCTCCAGCAGGGGGCGAGATCTCCAGCAGGGGGGAGGCGGGCTCCTCTCGCCCCCGCCCCCAAGTAGGGAGGTGAGCTCCTCTCGCCCCCCGCCCCCAGCAGGGGTGAGAGATCTCCAGCAGGGGGGGGGGGGGGGGCGGGCTCCTCTCGCCCCCCGCCCCCAGTAGGGGGGTGAGATCTCCAGCAGGGGGGCTCCTCTCGCCCCCGCCCCCAAGCAGGGGGGCGTGCTCCTCTCTCCCCCAGCCCCAAGCAGGAGGGCGAGCTCCTCTCGCCCCCCGACCCAGCAGGGGGAAGAGATCTCCAGCAGGCGGGGGGGGGGGGGGGGGGGGGGGCTCCTCTCTCCCCCACCCCCAAGCAGGGGGGTCGACCTCCTCCCCCCCCCCCCCGCCCCAAGCAGGGGGGCGAGCTCCTCTCTCCCCCTGCCCCCTACAGGGGGACGAGCTCCTCTCTCCCCCCTCCCCCTACAGGGGGGGCGAGATCTCCAGCAGGGGGGGGGGGGGGGGGGGGGCTCGTCTCCCCCCCGCTCCCAAGCAGGGGGGTGAGCTCCTCTCGCACCCCCCCCCCCCCCCGCCCCCAGCAGGGGGGAGAGATCTCCGGCAGGGGGGGGGGGGGGGGGGGGGCTCCTCTCACACCCTCCCCCAAGCCGGGGGGCGAGCTCCTCTCGCCCCCCCCCCCCCCCCCCCCCCCCCCCCGCCCCAAGCAGGGAGGCGAGCTCCTCTCGCCCCCCCCGTCCCCCAGCAGGGGGGCGAGATCTCCAGCAGGGGGGGGGGGGGGGGGGGGGGGCAGGCTCCTCTCGCCCCTGTCCCCAAGCAGGGGGGGGCGAGCTCTTCTCGCCCCCGCCCCCAAGCAGGGGGGGCGAGCTCCTCTCGCCCCCCCCCCCCTCCGCCCCAAGCAGGAAGGGGGCGAGCTCCTCTCGCCCCCCCCCCCCCACCCCAAGCAGGGGGGCGAGCTCCTCTCGCCCCCCCCCCCCCCCCCGCCTCCAGTTCGGGGGAGATCCCCAGTAGGGGGAGAGCTCCTCTCGCCCCCCGCCTCCAGCAAGGGGTGCGAGATCCCTAGAGGACGAGGGGAGACCAGCCCCTCTCTCGCCCCAGCTCCAGTAAGCAGGATGGTCTGCGTTTAGCAGGATGGTCTGCGTTCAGCGCCGTAGAATAACGGGATTTGGCTATCCGCAGAAATTTCCAAGGGTATTTTGGTAATTTCAGGGACCAGATTATTGTTATCTGCAGCCCAAGCTCAGGAATCCTATAAATATGACCAAGGGGCACCATTTGGAGGCAAGTTGGTTCTACGCTAGCTCCCTCTCTCTCTCTCCCTCCCCCCCCCCCCCCCCCCATTTTCTCTCTCTAGTGGGTGAGGAGAGCCTCCAAAGGTGCCCAAGTCCGGCATTGGCTTGGGAGGGGAAGCACTCTAAAGATCTTTCGGGTATGTGGTGGGACCTCCTCGTTGAGCCCTTTGTCCAGTTCATAGTTCCAACACCTTCAGCCTAGAGCTCTCCCCTGGGGGGAGTAATAGTTGGCCACCCCTCAACTTGTTGGGGGCCCCGAACTCCATAGAGGCCGAGAAATCGGTTTCAACAGTAATATTATTTGGCGAGCATTTAATCTCACTCTTTACTTGTTATCTACATCCTGCGTTGATATGTCCGTCGTGTCTTCTTTAAATTGTTCGTGAGCATTGACGATGGATCGTTGCGTAAACTTTGGCAAGATTCTAAGTTTTTTGTGCAGGTCCTCGTGTGTGGAGGGTTGGCTACTACGGATGCACAAGGCGACCACAGTGACTTCATAGGGTGCTCGCCATACCCTTTTTTGTAGTTGCGTTGGGATAGACGATACCCCTCCCTTGCCTTTGTCTATAAATTGAGGGTGGTGGTGTGTGGGTAAGTATTTAATATGCTATCAGCGACCTACTCCTTCTTGCGAGTTTCTTCAGCTTCCTTCTTTCTCGTTGTCTGATACTCGCTCTTTCTTCTCGACTCTTTCTTCTTCACTCTTTCTTCTCACGATGATTGACGAAGCTACTGCTCGGCGGGATGGCCATTCGTGAAACTTTGCCATAGTGACATTCAAGAAGTTCGTTACTATGCAGAAGGACTTGTACGATTTCAAAGAGAAATTTCTTCCCGAGGGATACTCGGTCAGGCTTCCTCGCCAGACCAAGTGACAAAACACCTTCCTGGAGGGTGAGATCATCTTCCCGATCCGCCACTTAGAGGTCGGCCTGCGGCTTCCCTTGTGGCCAGTGTTCCGCCAGATTCTCTGCTACTACGGGATAGTCCCCGCTCAGATAAACCCAAACGGGATGACGATGATCGTCGTCTTCCTCTACTTCTTGCGAGAAGAGAAGATCATCTTCGATCTTTTAGTCTTTAGGGAAATCTTCTTCTTTATGGCAACTGGCAAAGGAGTCATATTCCTGTCCAGCCATATCTGCATGCTGGTTGGTACGACGAACAAGAACCATTGCCGGGGCGAGCAGATAGTCATAGTCGGCAGCGATTTGAAGACATTCCTCGCCGATCTAAGTAGCCGCCTGAAGCCGCTTTTGTCACTCCCTTCCTGGAGGGACCTAGGGAGAAGCTCTTCAACACCTTCCGAGTTCGGCGGTTCAACGTTGTCTTCTGGCAACAACGGGTGAACGAGATAGACTGGGTATTCCCGGGTGAAGGTATATTGTTGAGCAAGTATTCGCTATACTTGCGCTTTAGGGAGCTCTTCTTGATTGGTGACTAACCATCATCTTCTTGCTTCTACAGCTACTCATATTCAACCGCGCGAGCCTCTCCCCGTGGAGAAAGAGACACCTACTTAGGAGGGCGCGGGGATCCCACCGCACGATGATGAGGGGATGTCATCATCCCTTATCGACTTGTCACAGATTCCCGGGACCCAGTGGATGCTGACGAGAAGCTGGGATCCTCGCGGAAGAGGAAGTACAAGGGGAAGACCAAGGTCGGGGAGCCTATGAGGAAGAAGGAGATTACGAGCATAAAGCTCAGAGGGAAGGCAGATCTCGCGAAGGCAGGCGAGCCTAACTGTCACCCCAACTTTGGTGAGGGCGAGCGTGACGAGGATGCATATGGTCGCTCTCTTGTGACTTGGGAAGAGTGCGTGCGTGAAGTGACTTTGAGCACCAATCAACCCGCCTGGTTGAAGGATTGGGAGGATAGAGGTGAGGCATTCGACGTCATGTTCGCCCTCTATGGTCGTGCCGATGTCTAGTCGCTTCAAGAGGTTTCAGTCGAGTATCTGGCCCACCAGACCTCACGCTCTCTCTTGCGGTCGACAAAGCTGAGTCATCAGACGGCGAGTTGGTTGCTCGTCTATGAGGAGCGGGTAAAGGTGCTGAGTAGGACCCTCACTCTCAGGCCCAAAGCCGTTAAGTGTCAGGCTTATAAGGTACTCGCGACCTTATTGAAATATATACCCCTTGATGTTGCTCACCATTTGTCAATCATCGTGCTAACGCTTATCTGTCATGCTCGCAGGATGCCAAGGTGGAGGCTGAGAAGAATATGTCTCAGCTTGTGAAGGAGTTGGGGGACACTCGGGCAGCCTTGGAGGCCGCTCAAGTGAGGATCGCCAAGCTGGAAACTCGCCATCTTGAGCAACAACCTTTAATGGTGGATCCTTCCTGGGTGGGGAAGCAGATCAGGATCCACGACAATGAGATGTCGAGTATTCGCCGTGGCATATCGCAAGACGCTGAGAATGTCATCCTGTGTCGGTTGAAAGACGGCGACCACTTGGTGCCTGAAGAGATGAACCTGACGGTGATGGACATGATCCCATCCCTACTTGCTGAGGAGTCCACTTCCCCTACTCGCGCTCCTGCTCCTCGGTCGAGCGATGGAGAGGATGAGGACTCTGAGGATGAGGAGGAGGATGACGAAGAAGAGGTGATCGTCAACGTCGATGAAGAGGACGAAGATGCCAGCAAGAATAAAGGAGGTGATGATGACGCCTAATTGGTAGGGCCCCCTTTTTAATCTCCTTGTCGGATTTGTTAAGCTTTTGTGGATGTAATACTCGCACACATATATAAAAGAAAGATATTCATTTGTTCTTCTACTTTTCTCAGACTCGCATGCTTTGTGGGATTTGGTAGGCTCTTAGGCTCTTCTGCGATGAGGGCTCGCAAGGATCCAAGTCTCGAAGTGATTTTGAGCGATCGTCTTCATGACAGGTGAGACTTTATAGAAACTCACCTTCTTCAAAGAATGATGTCAGCCATGGGCACCCGGGGGGTCCCATAAGACGCACACTCTTGAGGCTTGTACTCCACATGGTGAGAAGTTTTTTAGAGATCAGAATCATAAAAAAACAATCAAGGTAAGTAGGGAATGACAGTCTGGAGGTCCAAGGGGACGCACAATCCCGAGGCCTCCATCCTACTTTGATGCTAGATGCTGACGAGTAGGGAATGACAGTCGGGAAGGTCCAAGGGGACACACCATCCTAAGGCCTCCATCCTACTGTGTTGCTGGATGCTGATGAGTAGGGAATGACAGTCAAGGAGGTCCAAGGGGACACACCATCCCGAGACCTCCATCCAACTACGTTGCTGGATTCTGATGGGTAGGGAATGACAGTCAGGGAGGTCCAAGGGGACACACCATCCTGAGGCCTCCATTCTACTGCGTTGCTGGATACTAATGAGTAGAGAATGACAGTCGGGGAGGTACAATGGGACATGCTATCCTGAGACCTCCATCCTACTGTGTTGTTAGATGTTGAGAAGATCTTCCTCCTGCTACTCAACAATCAAAGGGGGTTAACTGTACTGACTCAATGATGGGAATAAATGATAGTAAGACAAAGCTCCTCCACGAGCTTCTTATTATTTGAGGTTAAAACAACACCTCTACGCAAGGGTCCCTCAGTCAGTTAAACCGATCCTCACTTCTCCGAGTTGGGAGGTCAGCGTCCAGAATTTTCCCTGATAATCTATCTAGTCGGATGAGAAATGCGATCAGGGGCGGGGGTGGGGGGTGGGTGGGGGGGGGGGGGGGGGTCACTCGGCCAACATACAAGGGGGGAGCTGATCTCAGCCGTCAGTATATAGGCTTGGTCTTAAGAAAATGCGCTAACCCGATGCACCGTCTCATCACCTGTACTGGATTTTACAAGAGTCAAGTTGGAGGCCTGTTTCCCAACCTATCGTGGAGATTGATTTTAACTACTCCTTTTTTTGGATACTTGCTAGTGGAGAATAATGATTCATGCCAACCCATGTTCCAGGGGGCGGGGAATTCATTTATACAAAATAAATACATCTAGGAAGGGTATATTCATTCCTGTCAGTGGTAGAACCTTTTCAGGTCATCACAGCTCCAGGTATTCCCAAGCAGTTCCACTTCGTGATTCTACAGACGATATCCTCCATCCGCTAGTGACTCATGGATGATGAAAGGCCCTTCCCAATTCGGGTTAAGATTTTCGACAGCAGCTGCTCTTCCTCATGCATCCACTTTCTTCAGAATGAGATCGCCTGCTTGGAATTACTTGATGCAGATGTGCTTGTCAAAGTATTTTGTCATTCGTCTCTTGATCTCTTCCTATCGAGCCGAGTCTTGGTCTTGGAGTTCTTCGATGTAGTCGAGAGATAGCCTCTGAGCCTCTTCATTCTCTAGCCATCATTCCTCCTCTTTATCTTCTGTTGCAACTACTCTAGGACTCTTGACCTCAAAATCCACTGGTATGAGAGCTTCGGACATGTGAGTTAACATAAAAGGAATTTCTCCCATGGCTGAATTAGGAGTGGTCCTCATAGCCCATAGGACTGAAGGGAGTTGCTCTGCCCAACTCCCTTTTAAGTTCTCTACCTTTTTCTTCAGGAGGTTGATGACCAGCGTATTGGTTGCTTCCACTTGCCCGTTGCTCTGAGGATAGTGCACTGAGACAAATCAAAGATCGGTTCTTAACTGCTTGCAGAAGTCCTCCAACTCTAAGTGGCAAATTATGGGCCATTATCCGTGACGATGGCGAGAGGGATCCCTAACCTGTAGGCAATTTCTCCCCAGATGAAGTTCTTCATGCCTTGAGAGGTGGTCATAGCCAGATCCTTGGACTCGATCCATTTGGAGAAGTAGCCGATGATGATGAGAACGAATTCTCAACTTCCTCTGGATGCTAGCTTGGGGAAAAGGGCCTATCAGATTCATTCCTCAGATGGCAAACGACCATGGGGCCATGATCAAGTGAAGCTGCTGGCTGCAACTGGAGAGGGGCGAATAGCTGACACTTCTGACATCTCTTCGAGAAAGCTTCGACATCCTTTCAGATGGTTGGCCAGAAGTAACCCTGTCTCGGGCTTCTTTGCTTAAGAGTGCGAGTTCTTGAATGGCTACCACATTCTTCTAAATGGATCTCTTCCAACACTCGAGGCACTTCGGCCTCTGAGACGCATATGGCTAGAGGGTCCGAGATAGTCTTGCGATATACCTCCCTGTTATACAACAAGTAATAATCCGCTTTATATCTGAACTTCCTTTGATCTTCGCCGTCCGCTGGGAGTTGACCGAGAGTTGTGAAGGTTGTGAACGAATCCACCCAGGAAGGGCGTTGCTCGATCTCCACCATCTCTCATTCTTCACACCGCTATAGGCGGTAGCGAGACTGCGGCAAGAAACGGCAGTGTACCGATCGTTCAAGTAATATAAAATGTGGGAGTGAATCCCCAAGTATCAAATCTCAAAGGAAAACAGTAAGGTGGAGTTTACTATCGAGGAAGGACTTGAGATTGAAGTCCTTTAGGTCGAGAGGATTGCGGAAAAGGGGGTGATTTGGATTGTGGAAAATAAAAGAAAACAACTACTCAACTACTCCTATGCAGGCCTTGAGCGCACTGCTTCGCTAGTCGGGATGGAAACTACGTAGGCCTTGAATGCACTACTTCGCAAGGGCGGATGGACGAGTAGGCAAGCGGATGGAGTGGTAAGTGCGGAATCGAACTGTGCAGGCCTTGAGCGCACTGCTTCGTGAGGCGAATGGATTACACGGGCCGCTATGCCACGCTTCACTAGGCGGATGGACGGAGAGCTTGCAAATGGAATGGGTCGCACCGGCGGAATGAGGGTCGCAAGCACCTCATCGACAAGCACGCCACTAGCAATTGCTAGTGCGACAACACCGAACACTCACACCACAATCACCACGAAAGCACACCTCAAGCACTCATAAAGCATGAAAACAGTTCATAATATATAACAAGAAGTTCAACAAATATAGAGTGCAACATCATCAACATAAAGAAGATTTCACTAACAACAATAGTCCAAGAGGAGAAAAATGCAAGAGATACAACCGAATCTGGAGGCTTGTAGTAGATTCACGGTAGGAATCATCGGGTTGTCAATCTGCGTCCTAGCTCGGTCCCAACTATCGTCCGGGGTAGAGGAGAGCTGTCAATTCCTCCCAATGGACCCGTTTTCTCCGGTAAACTATAATTCGGCCACGTCTACTGCGAAGAGCTCTTTGCTTGGCGATGAAGATGAGTGTAGAATCTTCTCCTTGAAGCACTTGGATGATGGAGATGGCTGAGATTATCTCCGGGCTCAAGATAGGCGTGAAGACTAGTCCCGGAGCACCGCCTGGTGGTGGAAGATGATGCAGGGGGCGAAAGAGGCGAACAGGGCTCGAAAACGGCGGAGGTAAAGTGTCATCCGACCTAATTTTGCGGGCTGCGTATTTATAGAAAACAGGGCGCACGATCAGTGGCGCACGACTAGTGATCGTGCACACTGGAAGTTGGTGGTCTTGCGCACTGTGCCCGAAAACCTGCAAGACAAAAACTCACAAAAAAGTAATATTCGCACGACCATTGGTGCACGACCAGTGGTCGTGCGCACTATCGTTATTGGTCGTGCATTTGGTCAAGACAGAACTCAGATTTTTAAGGAGTTAAGTGCACACGATCAGTGGATGACCAGTGGTCGTGCGCAATAGAACTAGTGATCATGCACAGTGTTCCTGTACAGATTTTCACCGGGAACACCTGCACGACCCCTGTTCCAGCAGAAATACCAATCAACCCACTGAAAGTGGCACTTAACAATGCATGAAAGCTTATAAAGATGATAATCAAGAAATTACACTAAATCGGGACTAGAATGCACTTAGCGTGGAATAATAGATGACTATCAAATATGAACGAAAACAAGTCTAAACTGTAGTGCTTTGACTAGAAAATCGGCCCAGATGAGTCCATAAAAGGGTATATAATTTGGACTCATCACACCCCAGACATACCTGTTTGCGCGTCCCGAGCAAACAAATCCCTCAAGCGGATGAGAAAATACAAAGCTAGCATAAAAATTGCAAGGGCGGAGTACCATGCGAAGTCGCATGCTCACGCTCGTAGAAATACAGTAGACAAAATTTCTAATTATACATATTAGTTTATACTTTTCTAGGGGCGTATTTATATATTATATTTACTCAAAAAGCGAATCGCGGTGAATCAAAAGGTCGTACATAGGAAGAAAGTAAACTGAACGCTGAGGCGAGCATTGCCAAAGATCGGGGCTCGAGACAACCTCCATTGAAATCCATCAATGTCGGTGACCATAAGCTTGCCCGTTCGCACTCTCTCCACGACACAGGTTTGACTCAAATGCGTGAATCAATAGGACTTAAGGTTTTAGATGAGGCTTGGGTTTAGGTGAGGTATACAATGATAAAAACGACGGCTCAAGCACTAAACCCAAATGAGCTAGCAATAAAAACTATCCTCAAGCACCACAAAAAGATACGCGGGTACACCACACCCCCAGACTTGGACTTGACTACATGGGTGTGTGCACCGCCTACTCCCAATCATAAATCTATAAAAAAATTCAATTAAACACTTCTTCTTTTTCTTTTCTTTTTACTTCTTTTCTTTTTCTCATTTTTTTTCTTTTCAAAGCATTTTCAGCAAGATGAGCAATGAAGCGCATCCACATTTTCACAAAAATATCACAACATCAACACCCCAATCATGAAAATAATAAACAACTAAAGCTCAAATTTGGGTGTGCGACTAGGATTGGCTTTTAGGCTTTGGTGAGATAAAAGTGGGGCTAAATCAAAGAATGGGTAGGAACAACTGGGCTAACGAGGATAGAGCGACAGGAATGGGCACAAAAGCTCAACCGGGCCAAAATGATGGCCTATATCACATTCATGCAATTGACTAACCATATACCCATGCTTCAAGAGTCATTTGGGGGCAAGTTCTTAGCCACCGAGAAAGATAATCCTTTCTCCCGACTCGGGCAATACGTGGCTAACGAACGTCTACACACATTCCAATGCTACCATTTGATTCACACCGGATTCACCAATTTCTGAGTAAAGTAAACAATATCTACGCAAATAGAAAAATATAATCTAAAAGCATAAAAAGAAATTAAATCTACACGAATTTCTATGCGAGACATGAGCACTCGACTAGGAGCACTATAGGAGTCAACATTTTACTCTGCCTCATAATCCTAAGCCAGCGCAATGATTTTTCAAATCACACAGAAGAGACAAATTCGACTCGCGACGTGCCAACGGCTAAGCGCACGCTCAAGTGGGTGCTGTGGTGTGCAAAGAAAATGAATAATACTAAATAAATGAAATAGAAATACTTCTAGCATGCATTGACATTGAGTGTGTGCAGTGGGTAACAAACACAGAAGCTCTCCCCCAGACTTAATCTAAACATTCTAACACAGGATATAACCATGAAATTCAAAATGAAGTCTAGGGAAATAGAGTACCCAATGCTCAGTAGTGAGCATACCAGAAGTTTGGCGTGTAAACCAAGACAAAGCTGCAAACTCCCCATCCAGAAAAAGGACCTGCTGGGGTGAGCTCCACAAAAACAAAAGAAAATATACATACTAAAATGAAATACCACTAACTAAACTAAACTAGATAAAATAAAAATGCAGGAAAAGTAAGATAACTACTGGGGGGTTATTGTCCTCCCAGCACGACTTACTCAAATTTAAAACAGTTCTAGCTAAGGGGTCTATGAAAAGAAAAGTGCACAGGTAACTGTTCTAATATGCGTGTCGGTAGCGGGTACCGATACGTCGATAAAACAGTTACCCCTCTACTTAAATAATAATACCTGCTCATCACAGGTAGAGGAAGCAGAAAGTAAGAAGTGGAGGAGGAGTCCTCCTCACTATTCTCACCAAAAACATCCTTGCCCAGCAAGGTGTCAACTTTAGGGAGGCGGCAGGAAGAGAAGGCAATGAATGAGGCTTCCTCTATGGAGGAGGGATCAACCTCCTCACATGAGAGGATACACTCATCATTTACTTGAGCAAAATGCTCCAAGTCCTCCTGGAGTACCTGTGAAGGCTCAACCTGTATAGGCTCGGATAGAGAAGGTGGGTTAGGGAATAAAAGAGAAGAAAAACATAAATGATCTAAAATCGGGAGAGTGGTCCCGGTCTTACTCCCAAGAGGTTGGGGAAGTAAAATAATGCCGGCATCATCGACAATGCTGCAGGGCTCAGTAGGTTCATCAGTGACCTCCTCCACGATTTGGACTTCCTCCACCAGTACTGAGGTAGAATCCTCATCACCTTGGAAAATATCCTCCTCCATAAGAATAGACACAATACATAAATCACCTGCCTTATCCTGTGAAACATTCTCAGTAATGTCGTCAGAGACAAATGTTGTAGTATGCACAATAGGGGGGGATAGTGCTTGGATAAAAGTCAAGCACCGATTCCTCACAAAGAATCGAATCCATACACGGTGATATATGCACAGGGGAGATGGGATCAGCCATGTCAGAGCCTAGATCAGCCACAACTCTAATGATTGTGTCTGCACCATTCCCTTCACCACTTGAAGGTGATACATCAACGTAATCAGAGGTGGAAGGTGTGCTGTCAGAGTTAGGAGTTGGGATGATCCGGATATCCGGCTTGTCATCCTCGTCCAATTGGCGAAGAAATGCAGCACAATCCTTCAAGGCATGATCCATGATCTGACAAAACAAGCACTGTTTTGCATTTTTCTTCGGCTCAAATTGGACCGGAGATGAATGCAAAAATGGCACGTGCGGAGCGGAAGAGTATCCATAGGACTTATGCGCACCATATGGAGTACCAGACGAAGTCGGTGCTCCATATATTGAGCCTTGAGTGTTAGGGCTATTATCTCCCTTTGGACATCTATCACTAGCATGAAAGATATCTCCACACCAACAGCAACGAATATTAAAAGAAGCCCACATTGCGTGAAGATAACAAGATTCAAAAGAAAAAACTATTGTGCAAAATACTACACCCAACAATAATTTACTAAGCAACCTATGTAAAACAAGAAAATGGAATAAAAAGAACTGAAATAAAATAAAGGATGCAATTTACAAATGGAAGAACTTCTATCGCAGGTTCTCCCTCTCCAGAAAACTCACACGACTGCGTTCCCCGACAACGACGCCAAAAACTTGATGCGAAAAATCTAGCACACTGCTGTAGGCCGTAGCGAGACTGCGGCACAAAATGGCAGTGTACCGATCGTTCAAGTAATATAAAATGTGGGAGTGAATCCCCAAGTATCGAATCACAAAGGAACATAGTAAGGTGGAGTTTACTATCGAGGAAGGACTTGAGATTGAAGTCCTTTAAGTCGAGAGGATTGTCGGAAAGGGGGTGATTTGGATTGTGGAAAATAAAAGAAAACAACTACTCAACTACTCCTATGTAGGCCTTGAACGCACTGCTTTGCTAGGTGGGATGGAAACTACGTAGGACTTGAACGCACTACTTCGCAAGGGCGGATGTATGAGTAGGCAAGCGAATGCAGTGGTTAGTGCGGAATCGAACTGTGCAGGCCTTGAGCGCACTGCTTCGTGAGGTGAATGGATTACACCGGCCGCTATGCCACACTTTATTAGGCGGATGGACGGAGAGCTTGCGAATGGAATGGGTCGCACCGGCGGAATGAGGGTCGCAAACACCTCGTCAACAAGCACGCCACTAGCAATTGCTAGTGCGGCAACACCAAACACTTACAACACAATCACCATGAAAGAACACCTCAAGCACTCATAACGCATGAAAACATTTCATAATATATAACAAGAAGTTCAACAAATATAGAGTGCAGCATCATCAACATAAAAAAATATTACACTAACAACAATAGTCCAAGAGGAGAAAAATGCAAGAAATACAACCAAATCCGGAGGCTTGTTGCAGATTCACGGTAGGAATCGTCGGGTTGTCAATCCGCGTCCTAGCTCGGTCCCAACTATCGTTCGGGGTAGAGGAGGGCTGTAACTTCCACCCAATGGACCCGTCTTCTCCGGTAAACTACAATCCGACCACGTCTGCTGCGAAGAGCTGTTTGCTTGACGATGAAGATAAGTGTAGAATCTTCTCCTTGAAGCACTTGGATGAGGGAGATGGCTGAGATGATCTTCGGGCTCAAGATAGGCGTGAAGACTAGTCCCGGAGTACCTCCTGGTGGTGGAAGATGATGCAGGGGGTGGAAGAGGAGAATAGGGCTCAAAAATGGCGGAGGTAAAGTGTCGTCTGACCTAATTTCGCGGGCTGCGTATTTATAGAAAACAGGACGCACGATCTGTGGCGCACGACCAGTGGTCATGCGCACTGGAAGTTGGTGGTCGTGTGCACTATGCCTGAAAACCTATAAGACAAAAACTCACAGAAAAATAATATTCACACGACCATTGGTGCACGACCAGTGGTCGTGCGCATTATCGTTATTGGTCGTGCATTTGGTCAAGACAGAACTCAGATTTTTAAGGAGTTAAGTGTGCACGATCAGCGCGCACGACAAGTGGTCGTGCGCAATAGAACCAGTGATCGTGCGCAGTGTTCCTGTACAGATTTGCACTGGGAACACCTGCACGACCCCTGTTCCAGCAGAAATACCAATCAACCCATTGAAAGTGGCACTTAACAATGCATGAAAGCTTATAAAGATGATAATTAAGAAATTACACCAAATCGGGCCTAGAAGTGCACTTAGCGTGGAATAATAGATGAATATCAAATATGAACAAAAACAAGTCTAAAGTGTAGTGCTTTGACTAGAAAATCGGCCCAGATGAGTCCATAAAAGGGTATATAATTTGGACTCATCAGACCACCTCCGAATTCTCCTCCCTTGGCATGTGCTCGACGAAGAATGACTGAAAGCCTCCAATCAGCCCTTTAACTTTGATCATGTATTTTTGCAGGACGGCGTCGCGCACTTCAAACTCTCCTCGGATTTGCGAAGCGACCACCATCGAATCCGTGAAAGCTTGAATGTCTCGGATTCCCAACTCCTTTGCAAGACGCAAGCCTGCCACTATGGCCTCATACTCTGCTTGATTATTCGTGACGGGGAAGAGGATGTCGACCGCTTGATCGATTCTAGTTTCCTACGTGAAAGTATATAGTTGCTACCTAAATCACCTAGATGGGGTGAATAGGTGAGTTCTATGGCTTGTAAGCAGAATTAAAATTTTAAACAAAAACACACAGAAATCAAAGATCACACACAAACACAAGGATTTATAGTGGTTTCCCGAAATGGGTACGTCCACTTTCCCTCCTCACCTATCTAACACTCCCGGCTAGACTAGGATACTTCACTAATCTCAGATTATCAATAATCTTACAACTCGGAGTTCACAACTCCTACAAGCTCGGAGACCACGTCCCCTACAAACTCAGAGTATTCAACTCCTGCAAACTCGGAGAACAAACTCTCCTACACACTCGATCCTTTAATCTAGGATCTACAAGAACTCGGAAGATAAAACTTCCTACAAGAATATGTAAAAAGATGTTACAATAACTTTGGATTGAAAATCCAATCTTTAAGAATCTCCACGAGATTCTACTTCTTCAGATCTGAAATAAAATGTATTCTTCTTCCTTGAAAGGATGAGCCCCTGAACTTGAATGATGAAGAAGAAAATACCTTTTCTTGAAAGCCTTGATCTGAATACTTATCGACCCAATAAGATCTAGAGGAAACTTGAATCAATCAAAGCACTGGGATCTTGTTGAATCGAGACTTGCAGAAGAATCGAGCACAGAACTTGTCAGCGGCAGAAGATCGTCTTTTGCATGAACGAGAAGGATGCCGATGGAAATCTCGATGTCTTGATTTTGATTTGCACGATTAAGGTTTAGGGGAAAACATCTCTTAAGTATTTATAGATCTCCTTCCAATGGCTATAAGCATTACTTAAGGAGAAAGATCCACGTTGACGAAAACCCTAAAAGAAAATACCGCTCGTCAAATTGAAGAAAACACGCTCTGTTTCATTTCGTCGAATGAATTCGTGGAATAAGAAGTTACTCGATGAAATTCATATTATGACTCGACGAACCAAACTTAGGAATTATTCGCAGAGACGGGAATCGAATATTTCATCACTCATCGAATTCGTCGATTGAATAAAATTACTCGACGAATTCGTCGAATGAATAACATTATTCAACGAAAACACTTAGCAGATTCTTCTGATTCGATTCGAGAAATTTCAGCAAATAGCTAAGTCTTTCACGAGATGTTTCGACGAATTTACATGGATTCACGAAATCACTCGACGAAAAATACTTAGACTATTTTTCTTCCAATCCTAAATCCAGCAACCATTGACTCCTAACTTTTCCATAATGTTTGAATATGATGTACATCCCAATAGAGAGATTTCACATGAGTCAACACCTTGGTCAACACAATGAGGAATTACATTGCATATGCCTGTGTTTATGACTCACTGAAACCTGATATTGGTTAGTACTTAGCAATTAGAGTCCTACAAACACACAACTAAGAAATATATCAAATACAATATCAATTCATTTTAGTTCAAGGGACACTTCTTCAAATCAAGGTTATTGTAGCTACAATACCCAACAATCTCCCCATATTTGAAGAATTAAGAACCCTATCTACTAAGGTGAATTGCACATATAATAATTATAAATATAAGTATGACATAAAGAGACAAATAAAATGAATTGAAATACCAAAACATCAATATATATATCAATGTTTTTCAGATTTCAAAAAATTCACAGCACACATTGAAGGCATTTTGGCCTTTCCTTGCTTGCTCTTATATATCTACCGGGAAAGTACTCCTTTGGTTTGGGATTATATTTTTGAGGAGGAGCATCTGGGTTGTGGTGACCTTTAACTCTGAAGTGGATTTTTCTCTTTAATTTGGCAGCTTTGTACATGTTGTAATCATCTTGGCTGTAATAGTTCAGAGCCTTGATGTTCCCAATTTCCAAAAGATTGTAATTGTCCAAGATGATAGCCTTTGAAGTTGGACTCCAAACATATTGACCAACTCTTCTTTCAGCTGTCGACTCTCTGATCACTATACCATGATTTCTTCTTATAGATTGGTTAGCTTTGCATGAAGAAGATCCTTCATCATATTTTCTCTTCTTTGGAGCGGGCTCTTCCGCAGCTTCTTCATGATCAGACCATAGTTGATTATACTGAGAAGGAGGGTTGTTAGGAAGCTCTTCATGGAAACCTTCAGTGGTCTGGAACAGCTCGAAAGAGGGAAGCTGCTCTGCATGAGGTTGATACTGAGGAACTCCTATGAAACTTTCATATAGCCAGTTCAAGTTTTGATAACGATCGACATTTGCTTCTATGAACTTGCTCTTTATCTCTCTGCTTAGATCATGCAGCTGACATTGAATCTTTTACTCCCCCTTTCTGTCTTCTTCAGTTAGGGTTTGGAGCATTTCATTCTTGAACTTTGTCATGTCTGCAATAATGTCATCCTGAATGCTGTCACTCTGCTCATATATTTTTCCTTGACCAATAAGAAGATTATTTGAAATCTGATGAACTTGCTTCAACCCTTCATTAGTGTAGCTCACCGCTTGAACACCATTGGAGAAATAATTGTCTAGCTAATTTCTCATGTTAGACATATTATGTTTAATCTCCGCTAGACCATTATTCAGGTCAGTTTCAACTTCTTTCACTTTAATAAATACATGTTTCATGGCAAAATCAAACTGTTCAGCTTGAGACTTGAGCTATGCTTCAATAGTCTGGAGCAGCTTACAGTTCGAGGTAGAAGTAATTGGGGCATGGACACTTTGAGGAGTTGGAGTGCCATAACTTTCATCATTGAAAAGAAATTCATTTGACTGAACTCCCCCCAGGTCAGGCAATCCATCCTTTACCAAAGAATCTAGAGCAGGGGGTGCAGAATGCACATCCTCTCCTTCCTGTACTGCGGACATTTCTTCATCTTTTTCGTCTTCTTCCTTCTGATCCTCTTTTACAGACTCCCCCTCAGAACCTGCAGGGGTGCTCTTTTCTTGGACAACTTCTTCCTTATCAGCACTTTCTACTACTGGGGCATCATCATCCTCATCATCATCAGCAGCATCTTCATCACTACCATGCATCATCTTAACCATCATCTTCATCATCACCAATATGGTAATCAAGATCATCATCCTCCTCCTCATCATCAACAGTAGCAAGCAACCGCTCTGGCTCCCTCGCAGAAAGATCAATTATCTTCTCTGAATAGTGTCCAGGGATCAGATTTAGGCTCTTCTTAATACCTAATACACAAGCAAAAAAATTACTTTGAATGCTTGGAGGAGCTGACATGGCTGGAGTTGGTTCTTTCTGAATTGGCATTTCTGGTGACTTTGATATCTCCCCTTCAATTGATGGAACTTCTGTGTCTGGAACTGGAGATATCTCTGTCAGAATTGGTAGAATTGCTTAAGGAGAGGGTACCCTTAATGGAGAGGGTTCCTGCCTTTCCTCTTCTTCTGCTTCTTCATGCTCAACAGGCTCCTCAACTTTAGGTCTCCTCAATCCAGGCCTTATTATCACTCTTTCCCATCTCTCCATGATGGAAGAGTTTATTTTCTTGAGGTGGTGGATAGAGCAACCAATCCTCATATCAAACTAGTCTCCATCCAGTTGATTTAGATAAAGACCGATGATCCTACAGAAGTTAGGAATCATCAAGCTTGCTTTGATATTTTCAAACAAGACGAGAACCCAATCTACTCTTTTCCTGCATATTATAGCTGCTACCAACTTGAACATATCATTTGATAGGTAGTCGTGGGAACCTACCTTGCATAACAATACCTTGCCCAAAATATCTGATAGGAGCTTCCCTTCTCCATTCATTTGCTTTCTCCTCACTAACGTTGTTCCTCTTGGTAAGACACAAAAAAGTAAAGCTCTTTGATGATCATCCTCAAATAGACAATCCTGTTCTTCAATGGCCGGCAATCTCAGAAGTCTTGTCAACCTTGATGGCTTCATCTTGATTACTCTGCCTCTAACCTTTGACTTGATCACCTCCCCGCTGTGTCTAACCTTGGCATTCTTGAAAAAATCGAGTACGTCTCTTTCAAGAACTCGGCATGGATGTTCAAGAATGAACGACAGCCTTACTTTTTCCAAGCATAAAACGACATTTCGAAACTCATCGGTGGCGTTAGAAAATCCCGTTCTGACTAACTCTCCCCCTACCTGAAGCAATCCAGAGCACTTGCGAGACATTGTCGCTTGATTCGACGGAGAAATGCGGCGAGGAAGACGAATAGACAGAAGGTTTCGGCGAGGAAGATGAATCGACGGAAGTGGTTCGACGAATTAGAGTGCGTGACTTTTGAAATCCGAGAACCCCTACATATATTTTTTAAGTTTTGAAAGAGGAGGCGCATACCTTTTTGGGAGAAATGACTCTTCGTATCCAATAATAATAAAATTAGATTTAATAGAATCTAGAATAAAGTCATTCGACGAAAAGGTGTGATGCAGATTTGCAATTCGTCGATTGCATTTGGCGAAGATAAAGTTTTCGTCAAAAGGCATTTGATTATTCGACGAATTCGTCGAAATGACTCGTGTAATTTCCTTGGTTTCTTGAGTAAATCTGATTTTCTAATTTTGACTTTAATCCTTTTGCATTTTTTTCAAGATTCCTTATTCAGCATACCAAGTTCTAGCTTGAAGTAGTTGAACTTGGTTTCATCAAGCGGCTTCGTGAAAATAACAGCAACTTGCCTATCCACTGGGACATAACTGAGGTTGATGTCCTTGTTCTCCACATGCTCCCAAATGAAATGATAAAGAATCTCTATGCATTTTGTCCGACTGTGAGAGACTGGATTGTTGGCAATTGCAATGGCACTTGATGAATCACAAAACAATGGAATCCCTTTCAGCTTCAAATTGTAGTCTTCTAGCTGATTCCTGATACATAGAAGTTGTGAACAGCAACTGCATACGGACATATACTCTGATTTAGCAGTTGAGATTGCTACACAATTCTGTTTCTTGCTACTCCAAGAGACAAGCCTTATTCTGAGGAATTGGCATGTTCCTGAAGTGCTTTTCCTGTCATCCCTGCTTCCTGCAAAATCAGCATCTGAAAATCTCTTTAGATTGAAGTCATTACTTCTTGGGTACCATAAGCCAATTTAGTGTGCCTTTAGGATATCTCAAAATCCTCTTTGCAGCGGCATAGTGAGATTCCTTAGAGTTCACCTAAAATCTAACACAAACACATGTTGAGAACATTATGTCTGATCTACTGGCAGTAAGGTAGAGCAAGGATCCAATATTAATTATGCTTCTGTATTTGGTTTCATCAAAAGGTTTCCCTTTCTCATCCTTATCCAGAGTCATATTTGAACCCATTGGAGTCCTCATTGAGGTTGCGCTCTCCATTCCAAATTCCTTAATTAATTCTTTGGTGAAATTTGTCTGAGAGATGAAAATTCCATCATCAGATTGTTTCACCTGAAGTCCTAAGAAATAATTCAGCTCACCCATACTACTCATTTCAAATTTCCCTTTCATTACGTTTGAGAACTTTTTGCAAAGGTTATCATCCGTAGATCCAAAAATAATGTCGCCGACATAGGCACTAGCAAATTCTTGCCTTTTACTTCCCTAAGAAATAATGTCTTATCTATCTTTCCTCTCGTGAATTTGTTCTCAAGAAGAAAGCTAGAGAGGGTCTCATACCAAACTTGGGGTGCTTATTTTAGACCATATTGTTGGTGTTTCCAAGGTGATTTTGAAGTGATCAAGCATTTAATCTCACTGCCAATGCGATATGAGCCTATGGGGTCACACACAAGAGTGTTTGGAGATGTTGAAGGAAGAATTGTGTTGGAATTACTCATATTGGATATGAATGAAGGACCAATCCTACGACTTATTGGAGTTGGGTCAATTTGACTAAATGCTCCACAGGTGTTGTGAAACACCCCAATTCCCGAGAAATCAAAAGCAGAAAATATAAATTCTCGAGAAATCAAAAGCAGAGAATATAAATTCTCGAGAAATCAAAAGGCAGCGAATACATTTCTCGAGAAATGAAAAGGCAGAGAATACATTTCTCGAGAAATAAAAGGTAGGAAATGCTAGTTCTCAAGAAAAAGAAAGGGCAAGGCCGTTCGTCAAACATCGTTCGACGAACGCCAGATCGGGTCGTTCGTCGAACGCCAGGACGTTCGTCGAACGCAAGGCTGTTCGTCAAACGCAGCTTCGACGAGTTCATCGAACGCAGCTTCAATGCTATTCGTCGAACGCAGCTTCGACGAGTTCATCGAACGCAGCTTCAAAGCTATTCATCGAACACAGCTTCAAAGCAGTTCGTCGAACGCAGCTTCAAAGTTGTTCGTCGAACACAGCTTCGACGAGTTCGTCGAACGCAGCTTCGACGAGTTTGTCGAACGCAGCTTCAAAGCTGTTCGTCGAACGCAGCTTAAAAGCTGTTTGTGAACGCAGCTTCAAAGCTGTTCGTCGAACGCAGCTTCGACGAGTTCGTCGACCGGAGCTTTAAAGTTGTTCGTCGAACGCAGCTTCGATGAGTTCGTCGAATGCTGCTTCAAAGTTGTTCGTCGAACGCAGCTTTAAAGAGTTCATCGAACGCAACTTCAAAGAGTTCGTCGAATGCCGTTGAATTTCTTAAGCGGCTGTGAATAAATTCAGCCACCACCATAAGGGTTAACGCCCAGCGTTAGGTCCTAACGTCGGCGTCAGCTAAGAAAATATATAAAGTAGCCAAATCCAGTTTCCCTTCTCAGTTCTGATTCCAAGTCTTCCAAAGGCAGATCAGAAGTAAGGAGGTCTTTTTGGGCTAGCCTTTTGTTTTGTTGAGGGCAAATCCGTGGAGGAGATTGCTTGCGTGTTTGTTGTCATCGTCGATTCAGTGGAGAGGAAGCTGTTTAAAAAGATTCCAGCCGATTTCCTCCCAATTCTATGGCACCGAAACGAGCATCGAGGGTAACAATTCTCCTCCCTAATACTTGGACATGTACGTCCTTTGATTTGCATGATTTTGGGAGACTTCTACTAATCAGTAGATCGGATCTTCCGGTGGGTTGATGTTATCCCCACAAAATTTGCATATAGAGTCCGAAATGGTAGTAAGGACATTGGTATATTGTGTGAAGCCCATCTGGATAGGTTGGTCCGGATTGGTGATGTTTATTGCTTGTAGCGTGCCGGAGAAGGCTCCATGTATATGTTGCGTTTTGGGTTCATGCACTGTTGTGGACAGCAAATTGATCTGGAGGTGTTTCCCAGAAAGTACCCGAGAAAAGTGAGTAGAACTAGGTTCCGTTACTAACGCCAGGCGTTAGAGTTAACGCCGGCGGTAGCTCCAGGTGAGCAGATTGTGTGATCTTGTGCGACCTAAGGTCCCAGAAGAAGCTGAAGGGCCGGAAGCCTAACATTAGGAGACGGGCTCAAGGCGAAGCTTACCCGCATCGTACATAGTTGATTGCGATGATTGAGCACAGGCCTAGATGATCTGAACCCGTCCATAGTGGTGGTGAAGAGGTCGCCCCTCGGTGCACAGGGCTATGGAAGAGTCCGGAATTTCATGAGTACGGACTAGCTCAAATTGATGTTCTAAGTTGAAATAAGACTTAGCTTGGAGGCGTAACTCAGGGAGTATGCCAATGTGTGCCTTGAGAGCACGAAGCGGATGGATCTGGATGCCTCCGTCGATGTTGTTTGCAGATATATATGTTTATATGCTGCTGAATCTTGCTTGCAGGGATGGAGCACCACCGCCCCAAGCATGGGGTGGGGTCGTTATAAGTCTTGGTCAGCTAAAGCTGACCGGTTACTTGTTTTCCTACCGCTTGGTTGATTTGTTTATACAGGTCCTTTCGAGACTAGAGGGAGATGGCGGGCTAAAGCCCCTACTGTTGCATTGTGCTATGCTGAGCTGGCCCTCGAAGGCCGAGTTGTCTTGTTTACTGTTTTCATATATGGCCGGCCTGCGTGCCGATGTTTGGAAGCCACCTTTATTATAAACATGTTGTAAACAAACCTTGTAAATAACTTGATGTATTTCATTCCTAGTAGTTAATGTGGACAATGTATGAACTACTTTTATTCAAAATTAAATGCTTCCGTTGTGTGACTCTGTGTGCTGAGATGGTTATGTTATTAACTGTTTAATGCTAATTAAGTAACGTGCTCTTCTGTTCGTTTCATATGGCATGGGGTCCCGGCCGGACCTACTGCTATATGCTATGTAACAGGGAGGGTGTTACAAATTGGTATCAGCTACGGGTCTCGATCCCTTTTCGTCTGAATTCGTGGTCGAATTCTTTTAAGGGGTGGTGAGCACGTGTGTGCGTCATGTTGGAACCTTAGTTTTGATTTGAGTTAGGAACCCCCTTAGGTATCTAGGTTTATATCATAACTCATCCTATAAATCAGATTAAGAAATATAATAATAGGCTAATTAATATGAGAGAAAATAATATAAGAGAATATATTATAAGGGAAATTAATATGAAATAATATAAGAAAAATACTATATTTCATATAAGCCAGCTGCGTTCGACATTTGTCGAACGACGCTCAGCTATTGTCGAGCAGCGCTCGACATCTTATTTTACAGGCGGTCGACGAAATGTAGAATGGCGCTCGACAAATTTCTATCAGGCCAGCGCTCGACAAATTCCAGTCAGAATAAATCTCAGCAGCTAAAGCATTCTCTGAACGGCGCTCGACAAATCCAGAAGAGCTCGACGAATATGTTATCAGCAATATTTTTATTATTATTATACAGCTGGACTAACATTAATTTACTCATGCTTTTCTGATATAGCCGTTACAAGTAATAAAGTTTATAGCCGTTTTCAGAAGAGTAAAAGACGGAAACTTATCTTCCCAAGGAATCAAATTAAAGAGATTTATCTCTTTCCTTATTCCCGGGCAAGAATTCAAATACCTTCTCCAGATTATATATATTAAAGAAGAGAGCAGAAAATAGATAGATAGACATATAGAGACAAGCATATAATACCTCTCTACAGGAAACATCTTTTGCCTAACATCTTCTTGCAGATCATACACATCCTGAGACAACAATCACAATCATTTGCTCAGGATCATCACTGCATAAGAAGAGGTGCTTGTTCAATCAAGAGAAGGAGCCTCCAGAACTGTCACCAATCTCTACCAGACAGGGGGAGTCTTCTTCAACATCATAATCAGATCCTTTCAACACCATATCAGGATCTTCAAGAGTCTTCCTATACAGAGAAGAACATTATATTTTTCCCCTTCCCTTTCTCCCATCTTGAACAGGGTTATTACTCCCTTCAAAAGTGAACTCTCGGTGACAGGTCACCTTAGCAAAAACCTGACTGTGGTGAATTGGGCACCTGATCAAACCTCCATTGGTGTAAGGGCACCTGATCAACTCTCCTAGTGGATTCCTACCAGTGGGTAGAAGAGTAGACTACCCAGATTTGGGGAACTACTATATTTCTCTGTGTCATCTGGATTGCTTCTTATTTATGCTTTATTTTATTTCCTGTGCTGTGATTATTTATGCACTCTAGCTGTTTGTGTTTATTACTCAGCAAACACTTTTATATTTATATACCATTATTTTGAAACTAAAACTTAAGCAAGAGCTTTAAACTTATAATAAGAACTAAACCCACTTTCAATTGGTATCAAAGCAGGTTGATTTTTCACACAGGCTAACACCTGAAATCACAAAGATCACATAGTTCTTAAATTTGTTCTAAAAGTTTTTCAAAATGACACAAGACTTTTTATTTTCAGATCCAGCTGTTTGTAATCTAGATATATTTACTATATGGCAAGTTAGAATCAAACTATATATGAATGCCATAGATGAAGAAATTTACAAATCTATTTTGACAGGGCCTGTTTATGTTGGCGCTGATATATCTTCTTCAAAGAAAACTACCACTGATGCAGAGGCAAAAGCTTTGCAGATCTTGACTCAATCAGTGTCAAAAGACACTCTTCAAAGAGTTGAAGACTGCACTTCTGCAAGAGGAATTTGGAACTCCCTCTCTAAGATGGTAAATGAACCTTCTTCCATCTCTTCAACTGATTGTATTTTTGATGCAGAACCATCAACAAAACTAAGTGAAGAAGAAGAGGAAGAAGAACTCAGAGCTAGAGCTTTCTGCATGATGGCCATAAATGAGTCATACCAAAATCCAGATGCAGAAGTAGAATTAGGAAAGGTAAATAAGGTAAAATCAAATCACAACTCTACCTCTAAAACTGTTTTTAAAATAACTCTCACAGATTCAATAACAATAGACAAAGAAATTAAAAGGAAGTTAACAAACATAAATTATTCAACTTCTGAAAATAATAAAACTGAAGAAAAATCAAAGGCACAAAATAAATCAATTAAGGATAAATTGCTTAATGATTGTCAAGAAAACTTTAAAATAATTTCAAACATATATTTTAATGACTACAAAAGAAAACTTTCAATTAGCATTAAAAATCAGATTTTAAAATTCTTAAAACATATATTTCAAATAGAATTTTCAAAAGGTATTAAAAAGTTTTTCACCATTAAACTCCATCCCTAAATTAAACAGCAAAACATAGAATTCATTTAAATGTTTATATCATTAAAAACAATGTCAGATAACTTCACAGTCTTATAGATTTCTCTGAAAACCATGTTGAGCATTCTACTGTAGTTACATTAATCAGAAATGATTATGTGACTGAGTGTGAGTCTCTTCTGATTTAAGGGATTCTTTAAGAAGGAAGGTATCAGACAAAGTTTTTCTGACTTCAACATTCAAATGAATCCATTAAAGGTTGCTGCAATTGAAAATTTTAAATCAAAATCTAGGAAATTGCAAAAATAACCTTACAAAGAATAAAAATTGTTTAAAACCAAGTGAGAGAGAAAAGGAGAAAAATAAAGAAACCAAGTAGAATATATAAATTAAAACTGTCGGCATCCTAAACCAAATAGAGGGAGAGTACCAGGCCACTAGTTTTAATTTGATTTAGGATCCCAACTCAAATAGGGGGAGATTGTTGGAACCTTAGTTTTGATTTTGAGTTAGGATCCACCTTAAGTATCTAGGTTTATATCATAACTCATCCTATAAATCAGATTAAGAAATATAATAATAGGCTAATTAATATGAGAGAAAATAATATAAGAGAATATATTATAAGGGAAATTAATATGAAATAATATAAGAAAAATACTATATTTCATATAAGCCAGCTGCGTTCGACATTTGTCGAACGACGCTCAGCTATTGTCGAGCAGCGCTCGACATCTTATTTTACAGGCGGTCGACGAAATGTAGAATGGCGCTCGACAAATTTCTATCAGGCCAGCGCTCGACAAATTCCAGTCAGAATAAATCTCAGCAGCTAAAGCATTCTCTGAACGGCGCTCGACAAATCCAGAAGAGCTCGACGAATATGTTGTCAGCAATATTTTTATTATTATTATACAGCTGGACTAACATTAATTTACTCATGCTTTTCTGATATAGCCGTTACAAGTAATAAAGTTTATAGCCGTTTTCAGAAGAGTAAAAGACGGAAACTTATCTTCCCAAGGAATCAAATTAAAGAGATTTATCTCTTTCCTTATTCCCGGGCAAGAATTCAAATACCTTCTCCAGATTATATATATTAAAGAAGAGAGCAGAAAATAGATAGATAGACATATAGAGACAAGCATATAATACCTCTCTACAGGAAACATCTTTTGCCTAACATCTTCTTGCAGATCATACACATCCTGAGACAACAATCACAATCATTTGCTCAGGATCATCACTGCATAAGAAGAGGTGCTTGTTCAATCAAGAGAAGGAGCCTCCAGAACTGTCACCAATCTCTACCAGACAGGGGGAGTCTTCTTCAACATCATAATCAGATCCTTTCAACACCATATCAGGATCTTCAAGAGTCTTCCTATACAGAGAAGAACATTATATTTTTCCCCTTCCCTTTCTCCCATCTTGAACAGGGTTATTACTCCCTTCAAAAGTGAACTCTCGGTGACAGGTCACCTTAGCAAAAACCTGACTGTGGTGAATTGGGCACCTGATCAAACCTCCATTGGTGTAAGGGCACCTGATCAACTCTCCTAGTGGATTCCTACCAGTGGGTAGAAGAGTAGACTACCCAGATTTGGGGAACTACTATATTTCTCTGTGTCATCTGGATTGCTTCTTATTTATGCTTTATTTTATTTCCTGTGCTGTGATTATTTATGCACTCTAGTTGTTTGTGTTTATTACTCAGCAAACACTTATATATTTATATACCATTATTTTGAAACTAAAACATAAGCAAGAGCTTAAACTTATAATAAGAACTAAACCCACTTTCACGTCACCGTCAACTCATGTAAATAACCAGTACTTGTCCACTTTAGGAATGAAATACATGTATGTGTGTAGCATTGGGATGGAACTTCTGTGTTCCTTTATTGATACATGTTATCTCTCAGTCGCTAATTGTGTTTTAAGCACATGTATAGGCGGTTGGGAGTGGAGTGGGGCCGTCTCGACCCCCGCGTTCGACTGCGAGTAGTGCACCAGCTGCGGTGCCGACTCCTCTTTCTGCTGAGACAGTAAGAATGGTAGCTGAAGTAGTGTTTGCTATGTTCACTGCACAACCTGGAGGGCATGTTCCTGGACAGCCTCCTACTCCTGGAGTGGCTCTAGTGCCGGTTGTGGCAGCTGAACCTGCAATTGAAAGGCCAGTGCCGGTGAGGGCACGAAGAGCTCCGGACCAACAACTGCAGTACTTTCTTAGTTTCCATCCTCCTATGTTCACGGGGGTAGGAACCCCGACGCAAACTGAGAATTGGCTATCAAGGGTGTGCAAGACCTTGAAGGACACTAATACAGAGGAAGGGCAGAAAGTTACTTTGGCAACCTTCCTACTTGATGGGGAGGCGCAGTTGTGGTGGGATGAGATTGAGTTGCATCACCTAGCAGGAAGGCAGCTGGCGGACATCTCGTTTGACGAGTTTTCGATATTGTTCTTGGCACGGTATCTCCCACCTGCTCAACAAATAGAGATGGAGAATCAGTTCAACCGTCTAACTCAAGGTGATCGTATGATTGATGATTACCTGCATGAGTTTACCCGGTTGGGGCGATACGTAGGAGCGACCTTTGTCGATGAAGCTCAGAAGACCAATCGGTTTTATGAAGGACTGCGGGAAGAATTGTGGTTCCTTTTATCGGTGCCAATGACACAGGGGTCAATACGGCTCGTTCCTTAGAAAAGGATATGAAGCGGTCCCAGAGCAGGAAGGAGTTAGCGGTGGTAAAGCCAGAGTTCAAAGCACCGAGCTCTGCGAAGTCTGGGCGAGGCAGATGGAGGAAGAGAGCGCGACCTTCCAGGTTAGCTCAATCTGCGGCTTCGGTAGGGACGACCGGGCGAGGCCCACTAATCTGTTTTAACTGTGGCAAACTGGGGCATTATGCTCACGAGTGTCGCAGCGGCTCCCAGAAAGGGAAGACAGCCAATAAAGGAAAGGCAGCAGAGTCAACCGCATCCCATGCTGCCCCAGCCCAGCCTAGGGTGTACAATATTGGCCAGCAGGAGGCCATAAAACAAAGCGATGTGGTGACATGTATGCGTTAGTATACAGCTTTTGTTGCTTTTTATACTTCATACCTTGTGCATTGCTTGTAACCTTGTGTATATTAGGCTTTGTCCTAATCTTTAACTCTCCGGCGAGAGCACTGTTTGACACGGGTGCTTCACATTCCTTTCTATCGGAGGCCTCCATACAACAGCTTGGAGTACCTTCGTCATTTAGAAAGGAGCGATTAGATGTGTTGCTACCCAATGGGTGTTCTATGCATACGGATCGAGGTTGTGTTGTAAAGGTACGAATAAGAAGTCAAGATTTCAATTTGGAAGCACTGATACTGCCTCTTTCGGAATTCGATGTGATCTTTGGTATGGACTGGCTGTCAGCGCAGCAGTCCTACATTGATTGCACTTCTAAGGAGGTCACACTGGGGTGGAATACCGAACGTGCGACTACGTTTGCCGGTTTGCGTGGATCGAGCAAAACATTGATGTCTGCTGTCCAAGTAGTCAAGGCAGTTCGGCAAGGAGCAGAATTGTGTATTGTGCTAGTGGGGGCTGCAAAGCCTCAACCCAGTCTGAGTGACGTTCCTATTATTTCAGAGTATCCTGATGTGTTACCTAAAGATCTTCCTGCGGTGCCACCTCAGCAAGAGATAGACTTCACTATAGAGCTGGTGCCAGGTGCCAAGCCTGTGTCACGCTCTCCGTACCGAATTGCGCCAAAGGAGATGGCAGAGTTGAAGGTTCAATTGCAGGAGTTACTAGAGCAAGGCTATATACGCCCAAGAACATCACCTTAGGGTGCTCCGGTCCTCTTTTTGAAGAAGAAGGACAGAAGCCTACATCTCTGTATCGACTACCGTGAATTGAACAAGCTGACCGAGAAGAACAAGTATCTGATTCTTCGAATCGATGACTTGTTTGATCAGCTAGTGGGTTCGTCGGTGTATTCAAAGCTGGATCTTAAGTCTGGCTACTATCAGTTGCGGATTCGGGAATGCGACATTTCTAAGATGGCATTTAGTACCTGCTACGGGCACTATGAGTTTACAGTCATGTTGTTTGGACTGATGAATGCACCGTCAGTGTTCATGGATCTGATGAATAAGACCTTTAGAGAGTGCCTTGACCAGTTTGTGATCGTCTTTATTGACGATATTCTGGTACTCTCAATCTGAAGAAGAACACGCGATTCATTTACGCGTAGTTTTGGAGACCCTGCGACAGAGTCAGTTGTATGCCAAGTTCTCAAAGTGCGAGTTCTGGCTAGCTTCAGTAGCGTTCCTTGGTCATGTGGTTAGTTGTGAGGGTATCGCAGTGGATCCAACAAAGATAGTTGCTATCTAGGAGTGTCCCGTTTTGATGACAGTAGCGGAATTCGGGAGTTTCCTTGGACTTGTCGGATACTATCGGCGTTTCGTGGAAAACATTTTGCGGATTGCTCTTCCTCTCACGACCTTGACAAGGAAGGATCAGAAGTTCGTTTGGTCACCAGCGTGTGCACGAGCTTTTGAAGAATTAAAGAGTTGTCTGACCACGACACCGATATTGTGTTTGCCATGTGGTGCAGAAGGCTAGGAAATTTACAGCGATGTGTTAGGGAGCGGATTAGGTTGTGTACTTCTTCAGCACGGTCAAGTGATAGCTTATGGCTCTCGCCAGTTGAAAGTGCACGAGCAGAACTACCCGGTCCATGACTTGGAGTTTCCGGCCGTGATCTTCGCTCTGAAATTGTGGTAACACAACTTATATGGCGTGAAGGTTGATATCTTTACGGACCATAAGAGCCTAAAATATTTGCTAAATCAGAAAGAACTCAATATGTGACAGCGAAGGTGGATGGAGTTCTTGGGGGACTACACTTTCGAAATACACTATACTCCCGGGAAGGGAAACGTCGTCGCAGATGCTTTGAGCTGAAGGGCTTCTGCGCAGGCCAACTGGGTTCAGATACATGACTCGCGTCTGATTAGTCACTTAGAAGCTTTAGAGATCTCCTGTGTGGAGAGGAGTTCTAGTGCAAGTGCGTGCTTGAACTGGATGGAGGTGCAATACGACCTTGCGGACAGAATACGACAGGCCCTAGAGCTTGATTTGAGCATGCAGCGTTACTTGGCAGAGTCTGGGGTTGGGACTGCTGCAGAGTTTGTGTTAGAAGACGGTCTAATGTGGAAAGATGATCGGTTGTGCGTCCCAAATGTGGGTAAATTGCGGGAGGAATTGATGTATGAAGCCAATTTTACAAAATACTCAATTCACCCAGGGAGCACAAAGATGTACCAAGATATGAAAAAGCTGTTTTGGTGGCCAGGATTGAAGAAGGACATTGCTCTTTATGTGGCAAAGTGTAAGACTTGCGCACTTGTAAAGGCCGAATGTCAGAAACCTGGAGGATTCCTGAAGTCGTTGCCTGTACCGGAGTGGAAATTTGATGACATTTCGATGGATTTCGTACACGGTTTGCCGAGATCGCAGAGTGGGAATGATGCCGTATGGGTGATCGTAGATCGCTTGACGAAGGTAGCCCACTTTATTCCAAACCAGAGGGACAATTCAGTTGAAAAGTTGGCAAAGCTGTATGTTGATAGCATCGTACGACTACACGGTGTACCCCGTAGCATCGTTAGTGACCGAGACGGACGCTTTACTTCGAAAGATTGGAGGCTAATCCACCAATTGTTGGGTACAAAGTTGAAGTTTAGTACTGCCTTCCACCCTCAAATGGATGGACAGACTAAACATACAAACAGAATTCTAGAGGACATGCTCCGTATGTGCATCCTGGATTTCGGTAAGAAGTGGGAAGATCATCTTTTCATGATCGAGTTCGCTTATAATAACAGCTATCAAGCAAGTATAAAGATGGCGCCCTTCGAGGCCCTCTATGGTAGAGCTTTTCGCACTCCTTTCTTGGGCGGAGACAGGCGAGACGAAGCTGTTTAAGAAGAAGGAAGTCGAAGATGCAAATTAGGCTATTCAAACAATCCGGGAGAGATTGTTGATTGCACAAGATTGGCAGGCGAAATACTACAATGCCAGGCACAAAAACGTCGAGTTCGCTATGGGCGACTGGGTTTACCTAAAGATCAAACCTTTCAAGGGTGTGTCCCGGATTTGGCGCTTGAAAAAGCTGAGTCCGAGGTACCTTGGACCGTTTAAGATTTCGGAGCGTGTTGGCGAAGCTGCCTATCGGCTCGCTCTTTCGACAGAGTTGAGCAAACTACACGATGTGTTTCACATCTCTGTGCTGCGGAAAGCTATGCCAGAGCCTAGCCAGGTCCTGGTAAAGAATCAGGTGTCGGTCGATGATGATCTGAAGACGTTGGTCTCGCCTATTTGCATCGAAGACACTGATGTCAGGCAGTTACGGAATAAAATGATCCGAATGGTCAAAGTCCGCTGGAAAAACTGCGGTCGTGAGGAGCTTTCATGGGAGCGTGAGCAAACCATGCCGGATGAATTCCCCAAACTGTTCCGTTGAGGTACAAGTTATGTTTTGTATCTTATGTTTCTTTGCACTGTTAACATTTCGGGACGAGATTTCTTAAAGGAGGGGAGATTTGTAACACCCCAATTTCTGAGAAATCAAAAGCAGAAAATATAAATTCTCGAGAAATCAAAAGCAGAGAATATAAATTCTCGAGAAATCAAAAGTCAGAGAATACATTTCTCGAGAAATGAAAAGGCGGAGAATACATTTCTCGAGAAATCAAATGGTAGGAAATGCTAGTTCTCGAGAAAAAGAAAGGGCCAGGCCGTTCGTCAAACGTCGTTCGACGAGTTCGTGGAACGCAGCTTCAAAGTTGTTTGTCGAACGCAGCTTCGACGAGTTCGTCGAACGCAGCTTCAAAGCTATTCGTCGAACGCAGCTTCAAAGCTGTTCGTCGAACGCAGCTTCAAAGCTGTTCGTCGAACGCAGCTTCAAAGCAGTTTGTCGAACGCAGCTTCAAAGCTGTTCGTCGAACACAGCTTCAAAGTTGTTCGTCTAATGCAGCTTCGACGAGTTCGTCGAACGTAGCTTCAAAGCAGTTCGTCGAACGCAACTTCAAAGCTGTTCGTCGAACGCATTTTCAAAGCAGTTCATCGAACGTAGCTTCAAAGAGTTCGTCGAACGCAGCTTCAAAGAGTTCGTCGAATGCCATCAAATTTCTTAAGCGACTGTGGATAAATTCAGCCACCACCTTAAGGGCTAATGCCCAGCATTAGGTGCTAACACTGGCGTCAGCTAAGAAAATATATAAAGCAGCCAAATCCAGTTTCCCTTCTCAGTTTTGATTCCAAGTCTTCCAAAGGCAGATCATAAGGAAGGTCTCTTTGGGCTACAATTGGCTGCTCTTTTCAATTGGCAGACTAGCGGTGACTTTACTACCTGGATCCTCATCTGTTTCACACCTTTCTTGGCTTTCGGGTTGTTCACTGGTAGGCTGGGCTTCCCGGTCGCTGGTGCTCTCTGGATTGGACCATGCTTTCGCACAAAGAGCCCTCTTTTTGGGGCTGAGACTCCTGCAAAATAATCTATCTCTTTCTTCTTTGGGTTTAGCCGGAATTCTCTTGTTTTTTTATGGTGGAATCCATTACCTATCGATCCGATCAAAGGCAGAGGTTCTTTGGAGGCCCCATCTTCTACGCCAGGATTGAGAATCTTCGTCCTCCGAAGGTCTAAAAGAAGCTCTGTTTCCAAACTCCAACAACCCTGGCATATTCGTCTAAGGACCAAGGAATTCATCGAAACTGAGCAAATCCGTGGAGGATATTGCTTGCGTGTTTGTGCCATCGTCGATTTAGTGGAGAGGAAGCTGTTTCAAAAGATTCCAGCTGATTTCCTCCCAGTTCTATGGCACCGAAATGAGCGCCGAGGATAAAGATTCTCCTCCCTATTCCTTAGACATGTACGTCCTTTGATTTGCATGATTTTGGGAGACTTCTACTAATTAGTAGATCGGATCTTCCGGTGGGTTGATGTTATCCCCACAAAATTTGCATATATAGTCCGGAATGGTAGTACGGACATAGGCATACTGTGTGAAGCCCATCTGGATAGGTTGGTCCGGATTGGTGATGTTTATTGCTTGTAGCGTGCCGGAGAAGACTCCATGTATATGTTGCGTTTCTGGTTCTTGTACTGTGTTGGACAGCAAATTGATCTAGAGGTGTTTCCCAGAAAGTACCCGAGAAAAGTGAGCAGAACTAGGTTCTATTACTAATGCCAGGCGTTAGAGTTAACGCCGTCAGTAGCTTCAGGTGAGCAGATTGTGTGATCCCGTGCGACCTAAGGTCCCAGAAGAAGCTGAAGGGCCGGAAGCCTAGCTTTAGGAGACGGGCACAAGGTGAATCTTACTCGCATCGTACAGAGTTGATTGCGATGATTGAGCACGGGCCTAGCTGATCCGAACCCATCCATAGTGGTGGTGAAGAGGTCGCCCCTCAGTGCACCGGGCTATGGAAGAGTCTGGAATTTCATGAGTACGGACTAGCTCAAATTGATTGTCTAATTTGAAATAAGACTTAGCTTGGAGGCGTAACTCGAGGAGTATGCCAATGTGTGCCTTGAGAGAACGAAGCGGATGGCTCTGGATGCCTCCGTTGGTGTTGTTTGCGGATATATATGTTTATATGCTGCTGACTCTTGCTTGCAGGGACGGAGCACCGCCGTCCCAAGCATGGGGTGGGGTCGTTATAAGTCTTCGTCAGTTAAAGCTGACCGGTTACTTGTTTTCCCACCGCTTGGTGGATTTGTTTATACAGGTCCTGTCGAGACTAGCAGGATATAGCGGGCTAAAGCCCCTGCTGCTGCGTTGTGCTGTGATGAGCATGCCCTCGAAGCCGAGTTGTTTTGTTTACTGTTTTCATGTGTGGTCGGCCTGCGTGCCGATGTTTGGAAGCCACCTTTATTATAAACATGTTGTAACCAAACCTTGTAAATAACTTGATGTATTTCATTCCTAGTAGTTAATGTGGACAATGTATGAACTGGTTTTATTCGAAATTAAATGCTTCCATTGTGAGACTCTGTGTGCTGAGATGGTTATGTTATTAACTGTTTAATGCTAATTAAGTAACGCGCTCTTCTGTTCGTTTCATATGACATGGGGTCCCGGCCAGACCTACTGCTATATGCTACGTAATAGGGAGGGTGTTACAAACTGTGAATATTGTATGGAGTATGTTGGTGAGTTTTCGAGAATGTCTCGATGAAACTTATCTCAATTCGTCGAAAGAGTTCGTCAAATGGTCTCGACGAATTAGATCTACTTGGCAAAATAGTTCTTCGAATGGTCTCGACAAAATATGTCAATTCGTCGAAATGTCTCGACGAAGTGGATATTTCCATAGAGTCAATTCGTCGAATTTTTCGACGAAATAGATCTTCTCGACGAAATCTATTCATTGAATTATCTCGATGAATTTGTTGAATGGTTTCGACGAATTCGTCGAATGGTTTCGACGAATTAACTTTACTCGACGAATTCTGTTTGCTCCAATTTTGGTCGTGGGTGTGCGGATAGCCTTTCTCTCTCCCTGGGTATAAAAAGATCACGATTTTATGCCCTAAATGAGTTTTTATCCCTTTTGCGTTCTTAGAGAGAGATGGAAGAGTTCCAAAAAGGTTCCGATGGAACAGTTCCGACCGATCGATCCTGCCGCCGCCTCTCCCTGTCGTCAGAACTAGCAGTCCGTGGGAGATGTAGAGGGAACTTCTTCTCCAACCTAGTTCTTGTGTGACAAGAAGTTAGGGTTCTTCTTCACTCGTGTGGACTTCTGTAGATCCGCCGATCAATTTCTGCGCTTGGAAGTCAGATTTTGTATCCGAGAGTTCTTCTTGGAGCACCTTGGTTGAGAATTGACTCAACCCCTTTCAGATATTGCAAAGTGTTGCCTTTCCTATTTCATGATTCACGAAATCACAAGTTCCTTACAACTGTTTAGGGTTGTTCTTATTGTTTATTCCGATGCGCATATATGATATGATGTCCATCTCGATGTATATAAAACCCAATAGTGGTATCAGAGGTAGGTTGTGATCCCATGCATGTAAATTTAGGATTTTAGAAGTGTTCTGAATACCTAGATTTCCTCTTAGAATTTAGAAGTGTTCTGAATACCTAGATGTCCATCTCGATGTATATAAAACCCAACAGTGGTATTAGAGGTAGGTTGGACCACCGCCAGGGGCGCCGCCCCTTGTACCCCATTAGGGGCTCCATCCCTAAGACCCCGCCAGGGGAGCGACCCCTTGGAACCCCTCTAGGAATGCATGTGATTGCGTTGCGACTTCATTGTTTCAGAAATTGTTTCTCCTTTGCAGTAACTGTCCCTCAAAGTGATTTGTGGTATCAAATGTCTTAGATTTTGAATCTGACATTGAGAGACGATCTTGTCTACTACATAAGTGGAGTTGTTATTCATAGGTCCAATGCATGTAAATATGGAGATTTAGAATGGTTCTAAATGTTCATATTTAGCCCTTTTGTCAAAGTGTTGATATTTTTATTTTGTGCACATCTGGGATGTATTTGGATTATGAATGTTGTTTTTAGTTTCTGTGAATATGCACATTGATTAAACGTTAATCACGATGAAACATTCATCGATTGTATCTTAAAATCCCTTAATCCAATATTAAGTATACAGATGCCATTCGATGGCCGACACTCTTCCTACCTCGATCGATGAAGTGTGGGCTTGCTAAAGCAAGGTGCATTAATCTATCTTGGTAAGGGAGCGAGCAGATAATTCTGATATCTCACTGTCAACATAGGGTCTATCTTAACCAGGTGACCTCAAAGGTTGAGTGCCTAGAGGCATGGGGTTGGCATGCCCCATATGATGGATGCGAATAAAGAGTTATTCACCAACCATATAAGAGTTGCATAGTGATGCAATTGGCAAGCGTTGTCTACCTAAATAACCGCATTATGAGAGGAACGCCAAAGCGAACTTGTTGTGTTGGTGAAATATGGATCTTATCCACTAAGAGAGTAGCTCGCATAAACTCTCTGAATTGATGTTAAGGGTTATCGATTTGATTAAAATAGTGGGAGCCCTTTAATAAAAGTCCTTATTAAAATAAAATGTATTTTAAAAATATTGTACTAAATTTTTACTTTGCAAAATTCATTGTAGAATATCCATAGCAAGTGGCTTACACTCCACCTTGTCCCTAAGGACGATCCTTGAGAAGGACAAGCTAAATGGGTCAAATTTCCTAGATTGGTTTAGAAACCTGAGAATTGTTCTCAGGCAAGTGCGTAAGCTCTATGTCCTGGAAGATGATCCCCCCCAAGAGCCAGCCGCTACTGCACCACGTGCAGATAAAGATGCTTACATGAAGTATGGAGATGACTCTTTGGATGTTGAATTCCTTATGCTCGCGAACATGAACTCTTAACTTCAAAAGCATCACAAGAACATGAGTTGTTACGAGATGGTCGAGCACCTGAAGAAAATGTTTCAAGGGCAAGCTTGCCAAGAGAGGTTTGACATATCCAGGGCATTATTCCTGTGTAAAATGGGTGCTCGAGACCCAGTAGGGACTCACATACTCACGATGATTGGGTATATAGAGAATCTTGAAAGACTAGGGTTTCTTTTGAGCCAATAGTTGGCCACTAATCTGATCCTGCAATCGTTGCCGGACAGTCCTAGGCATGTTAAGAATTGCTAGGCATGTTAAGAACTGCTGAAATCAATATGAAGAAGGTCAAGCCTACTAGTCCCATATTGATGGTGCATAAAGGTAAGGGCAAGACCAAGAGATCCAAGAAGACTAAGATGGGACCTAAGTCATATCTTGATCCCAAGTCTTCAGCACTGAAGAACAAAAGCTTGGCGAAGGAAGGGAAGTGCCACCATTGTGGTAAGGCAGGGCATTAGAGGAGGAACTGTCCCCTCTATCTTGAAGATCTGTAAAAGTAGAAAGGAAGTGTGACCTCCACTTCTGGTATATTTTTTTATAGAAATAAACCTTTCTGCTCCTTCATCTTCGGTATTGGATACCGGATACAGTTCTCACATTTGTATAAATGTGCAGGAACTGGGAAGGAGAAGACTGCTGGGTAAAAGAGTGGTAAACCTGCGCGTTGGAAATGAAGCAAGAGTTGTTGTCGTTGTCATAGGAGTATATCATCTTTCTTGGCCCATAGGACTTGTAATAGAATTAGATAATTATCATTTTGTTCCAGCCATAACTCGAAACATTATATCTGTGTCGTGTTTAGATATGAGAGGATTTACTTTCATTATTAAGAACAATATTTGTTCTATATTTATGAATGATGTTTGTTATGGTGTAGCCCAACTGTTTAATGGCTTATACGTTTTGAACTTAGATCCGCCAATCTATAACATAGAAAAGACTAAAAGACTAAAAACTAATCACTCGAATCCTTCGTATCTTTGGCATTGTCGTTTAGGCCATATAAATGAGAAATGCATATCCAATCTCCATAAAGATGGAATGTTGGACTCATTCGATTATGAATCATTTGAGGGATGCGAGTCATGTTTATTAGGCAAGATGTCAAAAGCCCCTTTCACTAGTTGTAATGAGAGGGCTAATAATCTATTGGGTGTGATACATAGTGATGTATGCGGACTCATGAGTTCTATGGCTAGAGGTGGTTTCTACTACTTCGTTACATTCACTGATGATTTCAATAGATACGGATATGTGTTTCTTATGACGAACAAATCTGAAACCTTTGAAAAGTTCAAAGAGTTTAAGAATGAAGTAGAGAACCAACTGGGAAAAAGAATTAAAGCACTCTGATCTGAACAAGGTGGTGAATATCTGAGTCATGAGTTTCGTGATCATCTGAAAGAGTGTGGTATTGTATCACAGCTCACTCCGCCCGGAACACCACAACATAATGGTGTGTCTGAGAGGAGGAATCGTACTTTGTTGGACATGGTACGGTCAATGATGAGTCATGCAGATTTGTCCATTTCCTTTTGGGAATTTGCTCTAGAGACTGCTGCTTTCACTTTAAATCGTGCTCCATCGAAAACGGTTCAAAAGACACCATATGAGATATGAACTGGGAAGCACCCTAGTATGTCTTTCATTAAGATTTGGGATTGTAAGGCATACATGTGACGTCAAAATGCCTGACAAGATGGAACTCAAATCGGATAAATGTTATCTAGTGGGGTATCATAGGGAGACCAAAGGGTACTACTTCTACCTGCCTTCTGAGGGAAAAGTGTTTGTTGCAAGGACATGCGTCTTTTTGGAGAAAGAGTTCTTATCCAGAAAGACTGCAAAGGTAGAACTTGAAGAAGTTCAAGAACCACAAACTGGAAATGAACCTAGATTGGAACCTGATCAAGGACTACAAGTAGTTATAGCTAGAGAGTGTGCCCAAGAAACACAAGTACTACGTAGATCTGGTAGACCAAGATTTTAGCCTAAAAGATATGGATTTCTCGTGTCTCAAATAGGTAATGTGTTGCTTATTGATCATGATGATGAGCCTACAACCTACGAAGAGGCTATGAATGGACCAGACTCCGAGAAGTGTCTTGAGGCCATGAAATCTAAAATGGACTCCATGTATGCAAACCAAGTTTAGACCTTGGTGGAAACACCTGAAGGGGATAAGACCCATAGGGAGCAAGTTGGTCTTCAAGAAGAACACTGACATGGATGGGAATGTACAAACATTCAAAGGCTGGTAGTGCCTAAAGGTTTCAGGCAAATTCATGGTGTTGACTATGATGAGACCTTTTCCCCTATTGCTATGGTCATGTACATCAGAATTCTACATGTTATTGCTGCATATTATGACTACGAGATCTGGCAAATGGATGTCAAAATGGTTTTCCTTAATGGAAAACTCCTTGAGGAAGTCTATATTACACAACCCGAGGGTTTTGTATCTCCAAGTAAAGCCACTAAAATATGCAAGTTGAATCGATCCATTTATGGACTGAAACAAGCTTCTCGAAGTTGGAATATGCATTTTGATGAGAAATTCAAAGAGTTTGGTTTCATCAAGAATGAAGATGAGCCTTATGTTTATAAGTGGATTATGGGGAGCATAGTTATCTTCCTGATATTGTATGTAGATGACATAATGTTGATCGGAAATGACATTCCAACCCTGCAAGCTATTAAGAATAGGCTAGAGACTGCTTTTCTATAAAGGACTTGGGTGAAGCGACTTATATACTTGGTATTAATATCTATAGAGATAGATCGAAGAAGTTGTTGGGTTTGACCCAGAGTACATACATTGAGAAGGTGTTAAAACGATTCAACATGCTTGAGTCCAAGAAGGGATTCTTACCCATGTCACATAGTGTGAGTCTCTCTTAGGACCAGTGTCCTAAATCTTTGGAAGATAAGGACCGCGTGAAGTTGATTCCATATACTTCGGCAATTGGATCAATCATGTATGCAATCTTGTGTACTCGACCTGATGTCATATGCTTTGAGCATGACTAGAAGGTATCAGTATGATCCTGGTGATGGTCACTGGAAAGCTGTCAGGAATATCCTAGAGCACTTGAGAAGGACGAAGGATGTATTCTTGGTGTTTTGTGGAGAGTAAGAGCTCGTTGTAAAGGGTTATACGAATGCTAGCTTCCAGACTGATAAGAACGATTCAAAGTCCCAATCAGGTTTTGTATTTTGCCTTAATGGAGGAGTTGTAAGTTGGAAGAGTTCCAAGCAAGTGATAGTTGCCAATTCTAGAACAGAGACCGAGTATATCGCTGCTGCAAATGCGGTGAAGGAGGCTGTGTGGATTAGGAAATTCATCAGCGAGCTTGGTGTAGTTCCTAGCATTATTGATCTCATAGTTCTCTACTATGACAACAACGGTGCTATTGCACAAGCTAAGGAACCTTGATCTCATCAGCTCTCCAAGCACATACTTCGGCGATTCCATCTTATACGAGATATTGTTGATCGAGGAGATGTGAGCATATACAGAGTACCGACTGAAGAAAATATTGTGGATCCCCTGACGAAGTCTCTTGCACAGAGAAAGCATGATGGTCATACTAGATCAATGTGTATTAGATACCTGAATGATCATCTCTAGTTGAAGTCTTGTGGATTAATTTATATATTTGTCGGTTGTTGTTTATTCATGTGATGTATAGAGTACTTAATATTTTCATTTTACATTTATTGCAAGTTCTCATTATTATGTCAAATGTTTCTATATGATAGATTAATTAGCATAATAGATTCCCTTACAATGTTTACTTCCATAGGAATTCAAGTGCGTGACTTGAATATGATGGCCTATATATAATTATAATCTTTATTCTTAAATGGTCCGTGGTTAGAGTATCATCTTAGAAGTTGAAGGGCGATGATGATACATTAAGACTAGCATGTGCGTTGACTGATGACCGGTTCTCACAAGTCATGATATTGTGATATCAAGTCATCACATGGGTACTTGTTAGTGAACAAGTTGTACTGGACAGACCCATCGTGAGACTACTTTCTGTATTGTTATATGAATGTGACACAAGTAGTTCTCAATTGGCAATGGTGTTTTTGGTCCTTTGACCTGAAGTCACAACATTCATCAAGTGAGGAAGAGCATACTTTGATAGATCAAGAAACTAGGATTGAATAATTATGAGGGTGACATGGTCCATGCCTCTAGTTCTATCCGGATGTAAGGGACAAAGGGACATGACAACACTGATACATTGGTCAAGTCATGCTTGTTGATTTATGAACTCTTATTGCTTGGGTAGCAATGATGTATTGCTAGATGCCGCTCATTGTTTGTGAGACTTTTGTTTGATACGTTCAAGATCAAGTGGGACACTGTTGGTGTTTCCAAGGTGATCTGGAAGTGATAAAGTATTTAGTCTTACTGCCAACACGATATGAGCTTATGGGGTCACGCACAAGAGTGTTTGGAGAAGTTGAGGAAGAATTGTGTTGGCCTTACTCATATAGGATATGAATGAAGGACCAATCCTACGACTTATGGGAGTTGGGTCGAGTTGACTGAACCTCCACAGGTATTGTGAATATTGTATGGAGTATGTTGGCGAGTTTTCGAGAATGTCTCGATGAAACTTATCTCAAGTCGTCGAAAGAGTTCCTCGAATGGTCTCGGTGAATTAGATCTACTTGACGAAATAGTTCTTCTAATGGTCTCGACGAAATATGTCAATTTGTCGAAATGCTCGACGAAGTGGATATTTTTGTTGAGTAAATTTGTCGAATGGTTTCGATGAATTAGATCTTCTCGACGAAATCTATTCAGTAAATTATCTCGACGAATTCGGCGAATGGTTTCGATGAATTCGTCGAATGGTTTCGACGAATTAACTTTACTCGTCGAATTCTGTTTGCTCCAATTTTGGTCGTGGGTGTCCGGATAGCCTTTCTCTCTCCATGGGTATAAATAGATCATGATTTTATGCCCTAAATGAGTTTTTATCCCTTTTGCGTTTCTTAGAGAGAGACGGAAGAGTTCCGAAAAGGTTCCAACGGAAGAGTTCTGACCGATCGATCCCGTCGGCACCGCCGCCTTTCCCTGTCGTCGGACCTAGCAGTCCGTGGGAAACATAGAGGGCACTTTTCTTCGACCTAGTTCTCGTGTAAAAAGAAGCTGGGGTTCTTCTTCACTTGTGTGGACTTCTATAGAGGCGCCGATAGATTTCTGCGCTTGGAACTCCGAGTTTGTCTTCGAGAGTTCTTCTTGGAGCACCTTGGTTGAGTATTGACTCAACCCCCCTTCATGTATTGCAAAGTGTTTCCTTTACTATTCCTTGATTCATGAAATCGCAAGTTCCTTACAAATGTTTAGGGTTGTTCTTGTTGTTTATTCTGCTGCGCATATATGATATGTTGTCCATCGCAATGTATATAAAACCCAACACATATAATGATTTACGTAAGAAGTAAACATAGTAAGGGAGGGAGGAATCAAAAAACCTGGGGGTTGTTCTACGTATACTTCATCCTTTAAATTACAATTAAGGAAGGCTGGCTTCACGTCCATTTGATAAACCTTAAATCCTTTGTGAGCAGCATACGCTAGAAACAACCTGATCACTTCGAGCCTTGCAACTGGAGCATAGGTTCAATCGAAGTCGATCCCTTCTTCTTGTCGGTAACCTTGGGAAACAAGTCTGGCTTTGTTCTTGATGATAATACCATCTTCATCCATCTTGTTTATGTAAACCCACTTTGTTCCGATGACATTCTGACCTTTGGGTCTTGGCACCAGCTTTCAAACTTTGCATCTTTTGAACTGATTGAGCTCCTCTTGCATTGCAATGATCCACGAAGTATCTTCTTTGGCTTCATCAAATTTCCTTGGTTCAACCTGCGAAAGAAAACTTAAATGCAAAATTTGATTACCTGTACCTCTTCTGGTCCTTACTCTAACACTAGTTTCTCCGATGATTTGATTAACCGGATGATCTCGTTGGTGTTAAATCACCAGATTTCTTGCATCTTCATTGATACCAGGCATTTCTGCCTGCGATACATCTTCAACTTCTTGAAGTTCTTGTTCTTCAGGAGTGATTGGATCACTTACTGAGACTGTCCCTGGAGCATCCTCCTTGATGACTTCTTCCAAGTTCAGTTCTTTCAGTTTTAAACTGGCACCTGTATCTTCAACAAAGATACTAGAAGAGTTATTGTGAAGCATACTCATCTCATCAAAAACAACATTTATTGATTCTTCTACGAGTAGTGTTTTCTTGTTGAAAATCCAATATGCCTAACTATGGCTACTATATCCTGCGAAAATACCTTCAAAACATTTTTCACTAAACTTAGTTTTGTAATACTTCCTGTTATTAAGAACGAAGCATTTACTGCCAAAAATTCTAATGTAAGATATAATTGGTTTCCTATCCTTCAGAAGCTCATAAGGTGTCTTATGATGGTTCTTGTTGATTAATGCTCTATTTTGTACGTGACAAGCAATGTTGACGACTTCTGCCCAGAAGTATTCGGGAAGAGAAGAATCATTCAACATTGTCCTGCTTGCCACTATAATTGTTCTATTCTTTCTCTCGACAACTTCATTTTTTTGTGGGGTACGAGGAGAGGAAAACTCATGAAATATCCCTAATCTTTCACAAAATTCTGTCATATTCCCAGACTTGAATTCTATTTTGTGGTCACTTCTGATTTTGACTACGGAGCAGTTTAATTCATTCTGTATTTGCCTGACAAAATTAGTGAAAGAATCAAAAGTATCTGACTTGTGTTTTAGAAAGAACATATAAGCAAAACGTGAGTAGTCATCAACAATAACCAAAGTATAAGCTTTACCTCCTAAAATCCTAACTAGCATGGGACCAAACAGATCCATATGCAGCAGATATAAGCATCTGGTAGAATCTTTGCCAATTATGCTCTTAAAGTTATCCCGAGTCTGCTTGCCCATTTGGCATGCATGACAAGGTCTCTCTTTAATGCACTTAACATCAGGAGCATCACGCACTAAGCTGTGAGAAAATAACATATTGATAGTTTTGAAATTACTATGTGCTAATCTCTTGGCCATTGATCACAAAGAGATGCACTATATTTTGCCAAAAAGCATACTGGTGTAGATGAATCTAAACAAAAAAAATTTAAGGAAAAGATATTTCTACTCCGAGTGCCTGTTAAAATAGTTTCTGACGTATCAGACGACTTTATCAAGCACTTGTCCTTGTAGAACTCAACCATATAGACTTTGTCACAAAGTTGTCTTATTCTAATAAGATTATGTTGTTATCCCTTAACATAAGCTACATCTGTGAAAGAGACTATACCATTAGTAATCATACCATAGCCTTTTGTGATTCCCCGATCAGATCCACAATAGATAACCTTTGGACCATCCTTGATTGGGGTGAACTTTTAGAGAAGGCTTCTTGTTCTGGTCATGTGCCACAAACATCCACTATCCAAATACCATATAGGGGTGTTGTTTGCCTTTGGACATACCTGCAATTACTAATTAATTGCCCTTAGGAACCCAAGTGAACTTGGGCCCTAGGTTCCTGTTAGCATATTAGCAAGTATTTCTACCTTCTGCAACTCTTGCAGGAAGGTTCTTCTCTGCATTAGTCACACATGGATCGTGCCAACAGTCAATGGCAAAGTGTCACACTTTACCACAGCACCAACATTCATAGATGTTGTACCTTCTCTTCTGAGCCTTTCTTGATTTGTAAGTAGCATCATAATGCTTGTCTTCAATTGAGAGGGCAACTGTATTCTTCCTATCTTTCATAGCTAAAGGCTGATTGGGTGCTCTAGCATAATCATTCCTACTTGATTTAATCTATTTGACAACAACAGATGACAGCTTGGAAGCTCTCATGGTGTTAACGACATCAAATATGTTCAAGTGAGGGTTGGTTACGTTGTTGCACCTAGCTTGCTTCCTTGATAGGAGGGATTGGGAAGATGATGCTTCCTTACCCTTGAATGTAGGGGTTGGAGTACTAAATACAAATTGTCCAGGATTGGCCATTTGGATTTCTTCATGGGGAGCTTTCAGTGCACTCACTCCCATTCCCTTTCTTCTACCATAGTTAGGAGTATTCTCCTTACTATAGAAACCTCCAGTCTTCCAGTGACCATGTACACTATCCTGATCATACCTGTTAGAGGGATTCAACACCTTTTGAAAGGTGGTGTGAGGCCTAGCTTTATGTGTGCTCTCTCCTCTAGTCCTTGCATCAATTGATTTGGGTTTAGAGAATTGAGCCACTGACTTTTTTTCCACAGAAAGATTCTTCTCTAGAGACTTGATTGTTCTGTCCTGAACTTCAGATTTCTTCTGAAGTAGAATGATCTTATTGAACAATTTAGTCACCTCATTGGTCTTCTCATCTACTTGAGATCTGAAGGGCTTAAAGATTCTGATTTCCTCAGCCTGAGATTTAACCAGCTTCTTGCTCTTTTCAAGAGCTGCTAAGAGAGCATCATACTGAACTACCAGATCAGACATGTCATTATTTTCTGACAAGTTTGTCTTAGCTTCAGAATCTGTGACAGACAGTGTACAACCCCGATATTCGCCAGGCAAGAAAACCAAGCGAGACGGGAGTGGCGAGATCCAGACCCCGCTGAGATTAACCCCCAGCCGGCGAGACCTCAGCAGACCACCAAAGTGGATTAGCACGAACCCCGCAAGGCAACCCTCTGAAGGGGATGCGGGCGATGTTCGCGAGAGCTCCTGCCGCGGGGTTCTCGCAACGCTACCCTCTAGAGGGGGGTTCCCGGACAAGGTCCGCGAGAAGGTAGGCGAAAACTCCGATCGTAATGTTCTCGCTCCATTTTGGGGTGCGAATAGCCATTCTGGGATTCGCCGAGGCAGTGCAGGCTCGCGAGCTGCACTCGCGAGGAAGGCCGCCTTGGGGTACAGTTAGCCATTTTGGGGCTTAGACGGGTCGTAATTGGCGAGCCCAGCCAGTTGGAGGAGTTCGCTAGGCAAGTCCGTCTAGAGGGCGAACGAACAGTCACCCTGGGACTCACCGAGATAGTGTAGGCGAGCGAGCTATGTAACACGATAATGAACAATTCGGGGGCTCGCCGACCCAGGGGGTCGCGAGCTCCACTCGCAAGGAAGACCCCGAAGCAGGCCGGCTCGCCCAGTAAAAGTCCAGGGAGGGATTTTTACCAAAAGGCCCCTGGTGGTCTACGATTAGCCTCTCCAAACAGCGGAGTTTGGCTGTTCGCAGACCAATCCGGTGTGCGGATAGTAAGAATGGACAGCGGGATTTGGTTATTGACAGACCACAAAACAGAAACCTATAAATAGACCTCAAAGGGCACCTTGGAAGAAGACCGGTTCATTATTTTTGAGCTCTTCTCTTCCTAGGTCGCTTTGGTTTGAGCTCTCTAGCTCTCCAAGGTGCCCGAGTCTTAGCTTTGGCTTGGGAGGGGAAGCGCTCAACGATCTTCCGGGTTAGTGGAGGGACCTCCTCGCTGAGACTAGGGTCTTCGTTCTTGGCTCGAGTCATCAACCTTACCTCTCCCGAGGGACCGGTAAGGGCTAGCTGCCCCTCATTTCTGTGAGGGCCCCGAGCTCCACTCGAGACCGAGAAATCGGTTTCAACATTTTGGTGCGGTGAGCGTGGAGCGCGGCTGGTTCAAGAAAGTCCCAGAGAAGAGTTATGGCTGGAGATGAAGAGCAGGGCGAGGAGTTCGGCGAGACCCCTCAGGATGCCATGGCTAGGATGTTCGCGGACTTCAGGAAGGAGGTGCTCGACACTTTGGGGTTCACGGTCACGGCACTGCGGAGCGAATTCGCGACCCCGGCACCTCAGGCGACCACTCCCCCAACAACAGTCGGCGAGAAGGCACCAGGAGGAAGGGCTGGAAAAGAAGTTGCCATTGAACCAGGACATGACAGGGAAGGGCGAGTGTTGTTCGCCAGTCCGGCGAGCCCGGTGTTAGCGAGCTCCGCGCCGGCGAATTCGGTGCCGGCGAGCTCTGCCCCAGCGAGCACGACACAGGCGAGCGCACGCCAGGAAAACGCGACGACAGCCGGGGTGGTTCAGGCGAGCGTCGCCCTCGCGAGTGCGATCCCGAGCTTGGCGAGCGAGCTGGGTCCGCGAGCCGAGCGAGAGAAGATGGTAGGAGGGGGAAGCCCCTTCTGCGAGTTAGTGTTGTCTGCGCCCGTTCCGGCGGGATTCGGAGAATGGGATAGAGTGTACTACAATGGCAGAGATGACCCAGTTCAGCATCTGCAGTCTTTCGAGGACTCGGTCTCCATTAGGCCGATGTCCGATGCCTTCAAGTGTCGGCTCTTCGCCGTCACTCTCAAGGAGAAGGCCAGGGACTGGTTTCATTCGCTTCCGGCAGGCTCTATCTACGCGTTCGAGGACCTGCGCCGAAGTTTTCTGTTAAGGTTTTCGACTTCAAAGAGGAGGAAGAAGGACGCTGACTCTCTCTTCGCGGTGAAGCAGGAGTCCCGGGAGACGTTGGCTCAGTATGCGGATCGGTTCCAAGAGGAAGTGCAGCTCACTCAGGAGGTGCCTGGGTTTGCACTTCAACTCGCCTTCACGGTCGGGTTGAAGGAGAGTTTCTTCAAGATGGCGTTGAAGAGGAAGGCCCCCGTCTCCTATGAGGAGTTGATGGAGAGGGTGGCGGAGGAAGTAGCGAGCGAAGAAGCTAACCCCGAGCTCACCAAGAGGCTTGCAAAGCTCAGTGAGCCGGAGTTGAGGCAGCAAGAGGTCAGAAGAAGGGAAGAGCCCCGGGCCCCGGAAGGGGGATGGAGGCCGCAAGGTGGAGGAATGCAGGGGCAGGGAAGGGGTTACGGCCCAGGAAGGGGTAACCGTTTCGAGGGTCAGTGGAGGCCCCCCCAGTTGGGGTGGAGGCAAGGCCCGATGCAGCCACCTCCCCCACCTCAACAGGCCATGGCGATTGGCCGGGGGAGAGGAAGAGGGAGGGGAGGAGAAGCGGAAACGGCGGCCGCTAGGAGAAGGAGAAATAGGGTGGCGGAGGCCGAGGCCAGGGAAACGGCGGTGCCCTACTGCATCTTCCACGATGTGGAAGGCCACTCCACGGACACCTGTCCGGAGTTCCTGGAGGTGAAGAGGGGTCGAGCACCCGCGCCGCCACCGCAGCAGCCAGTAAGAATCGTGGAGGTGGAACCTCGGGAGGAAGAGGAGGAAAGATGTGAGGATAGAGCAGATCTGGGGAATAGAGGAGGGATCGGAGTGATCCATGGGGGGGTAGGGGTGGAGGCGACCCGCAAGGCTAGTCTCCATACCATCTACCGCCGGAGCGTAGCGTCAACATCCACCGCTCCACCCCCGACCGAAAAAATTATTTTCACCCAAAAGGACATGCCGAGCTACGAAGACCCGTTCTGCGACGCGCTGGTCATCCAGACGGCGATCGAGAACTTCACCGTCTCCCGAATCCTAGTGGACAATGGGAGTTCGGTCAATGTCATCTTCAAGAAAGCATTCGACAAAATGGAGGTGGAGCCCAGAAGGGTGTTGGCCTCGGATGGCCCTCTGTTCGGATTTTCGGGGGAGAGGAAGGAAGTAGAAGGAGGGGTGGGGCTCCATGTGACCCTGGGTGGGCAGTCTCGGAACTGTCGCTTCGTCATAGTGGACGCCCCGAGCAGTTACAGCGCCATCTTCGGACGGCCACTCATCAGCGCATTCCGTTGCGTCCCTTCCACTTTCCATCAGTGCCTCAAGTTCAACGACGGAGGGGTCCAGGTGCGGGTCAGGGGGGATCCCAAGGTGGCAAGACAGTGCTACGTGACGGCTGTCAACACCATCTCCTGGATGGGAGAGGCCGAGGAGTGGGACAAGGTGATGGAAGAGGTAGCCGAAGTCGGAGGTCTGGAGGTGGCTGAAGAGAAGAAGGGAGGTGAAGTTCATGCCCAGGAAGGGGTGGCTGAGATACCCCGGGCGGAGAGAAAGGAAGAAGAGGAGAAGGCCCAGGAGGAAAGGGCGGAAGGGCTGATGATGATAGGGAAGGAGGCCGAGGAAGAGACTCAAGCTCCCGCTTGTGTCGGGGAAGAGAAGGCTTGGGGGGAGCAGTCCCGGTTGGAGGCCGTGGACGAGGTCGTGGAGCTCGAGGTCGTCACCCGGCTAGGGGTGGTGGAAAAAGTCCGGGTCAGCGGAGGACTCAGCCCAGGAGATCAGACGGAGATTCTAGCCTGCGTGCAACAGAACGTGGACGTCTTCGCTTGGAGCGCCGCCGAAATGCCCGGGATTGATGCAGATGTGGCGTGCCATCGCCTCAACCTCGACCCCGGTGCCCGTCCCATCCGCCAGAAGAGGAGAGCCGTCGCAGACAAGCTAGAAGGGCCCATCCGCGAGGAGGTGGGCAAACTCCTGCAGGCCGGATTTGTATCGGAGATCCAGTATCCAGGCTGGGTCTCCAACGTCGTTATGGTAAAGAAGGGCGGAGGTAAGTGGCGTATGTGTATCGATTTTTCACTTCTTAATAAAGCATGCCCGAAAGATTGCTACCCCTTGCCTAGAATCGACGCGCTGGTTGACTCAGCCGTCGGTTTTACTGTAATGTCCTTCTTAGATGCTTTTTCAGGTTACCATCAAATCCGCATGCATCCCCCGGACATTAAGGACGTTTCCTTCATCACGGGGGATGGATGTTATTGCTATAAGATGATGCCCTTCGGGCTCAAGAACGCTGGGGCAACATACCAAAGGATGATGGATAGGGTCTTCCGCGAACAGAAAGGAAGAAATTTAGAGGTCTATGTCGACGACCTCATGGTTAAGAGCCGAGACCTCGGGACCCACCTCCGAGACCTCGAAGAGACATTCGGGACCCTGCGGCGGTACAAGATGAAGCTCAATCCCTCGAAGTGTGTCTTCGGGGCAAGCCGAGGGAAGTTCCTGGGCCATTTGCTCACCCCCACGGGAGTGGAGCCCAACCCGGACAAAGTTAAAGCGGTGATGGAGTTAGAGTCACCGAAGAACCCGAAGGAAGTCCAGAGCCTCACAGGGAAATTGGCTGGGCTCAGTAGATTCCTCTCCAAGGCGGGAGAGAAATGTGCACCTTTTTTCAAAGTACTGCGGGGAAACAAGAAGTTCGAATGGACCCCGGAGTGCGAGAGGGCCTTCCAAGCCCTGAAAGAACAGCTCACTAAAACCCCTCTACTCCAGGGACCGAGACCGGGAGAGGACCTATCTCTATACCTAGGGGTAGGATCCGAGGCAGTAAGTTCCGTGCTAATCCGAGAGGAGGGGAAGAAACAGTTCCCGATCTACTATGTTAGTCGAGTGCTGAAGAAGGCGGAACTCCGATACCAAATCCTAGAAAAGTTAGCCTTCGCCTTGGTGGTATCGGCCCGGAGGCTCCGGCCTTACTTTCAAGCCCACTCAATTAAAGTGGTGACCGACCATCCGCTCCGCAAAATCATGGAAGGGGTGGAACACTCAGGAAGGTTGGCAAAGTGGTCCGTGGAATTAAGCGAGTTCAATATCACCTTCGTACCCAGGACATCCATCAGGGCTCAAGCAGTGGCAGACTTCATGGCCGACTACGCGGCCGAAGTGGAGGAGCACGAGCCACCTTCCCCGGAAGCATGGAAGATGTTGGTGGACGGAGCGTCGGGAAAACACTCCTTCGGGGGGGGAATAGTCCTAGTGAGTCCTCAGGGGACTCGGATTGAGCAAGCCTTGAACATCCATTTTCCAATTACCAACAACCAGGCGGAGTACGAAGCAGTGATAACGGGCCTTCGATTGGCCCAAGAACTGGGTGTGCAGGACGTGGAGGTCTCCACGGATTCCATGGTGGTAGCGTGCCAGATCAAAGGAGAGTTCGAGGCAAAGGACCCAACCCTCGTGCTATACCTGGAAAAGGTTAAGGGGGTCATCGGACAGTTCCGCACCTTCTCGATTAAACATGTGCCGAGGGAGGAGAGCACCCAGGCGGACCTCCTAGCCAAGTTCGGTCCTCGGGCAGGGGGGACTACCTCGGAACTCTTCCGGCCCTCCATCGAAGAGGGAGAGTCGATGGAAGTGGATCAGCAGGCCTCATGGATGGATCCATTCATCACCTTCCTATCCTCCGAACAGTTCCCAGGAAAGGAAGTGGACAAGAGGCGCTTCAGGTATAAATCTGCATATTACTCTTTGCATGCAGGGGGGCTATACAGAAAAACTCTCTCGGGACTCCTGGCTCGCTGTGTCTCCGAGGAGGAGGTCCCGAGGGTGCTGGAAGAAATCCACTCCGGGGAATGCGGCAGTCACTCCGGGAGTCGGACCCTGGAAGGGAGGGTGTTGAGACAAGGCTATTTCTGGCCCACTCTCAGCAAGGATGCAGCAGAGTTCACAAGAAAGTGTCAGAAGTGCCAACTCTACGCTCCGCTCCAACTCCTCCCCGCTCAGAGACTCCGGACCATCACGGCTCCCTGGCCTTTCGCCATATGGGGGTTAGACCTGGTCGGCCCCTTTCCCCAAGCCAGCGGTCAGAGGAAGTTCCTGCTAGTCATGATTGACTACTTCTCCAAGTGGGTAGAGGTGAAGGCGCTAGCTAAGGTAACCTCTCAGGTTGTAAGGAATTTTGTGTGGGGGGAAATAATCTGCAGGCACGGGCTCCCACTAGCCATAGTAACGGACAATGGGCCACAGTTTGCAAGTGAAGAATTTGTTAGCTTTTGCACCCAGCTCGGCATTGACCTCAGGTTCGCTTCGGTCCACCACCCGAGGAGCAATGGGCAAGTGGAGGCCGCGAACAAGATAATCGTCAACCTACTCAAAAAGAAAGTGGAAAACCTACGAGGAAGTTGGGTAGAACAACTACCCTCCGTCCTCTGGGCCATGAGGACTACTCCGAATACCGCCACCGGGGAGACTCCATTCAAGCTCTCTCACGGGTCCGAGGCCGTCCTCCCCATAGAGTTTGAGGTGAAGACCCCCCGGGTGACCGCTGCGAGCGAAGGGGATGAAGAGTGGCTAGAGGGTAATAATGCAGAACAGAGGCTGTCCTTGGACCTGGTGGAAGAACTCCGGGACTTGGCCACCATCAGGCAGGAAGAGGTCAAGCGGCGGATGGCCCGATATTTTGACAAACATATCCGGATCAAGCACTTCCAGAAAGGGGACCTAGTCCTGAAAAAGGTCGATGCGGCCGGAAGAGGGGCCGCAGTGGGTAAGCTTAACCCAAACTGGGAAGGCCCGTATATTATAAGCGAGGTGCTCAAGTCGGGAGGGTATCACCTCCAGGATGTGGAAGGGATGTCCCTTGACCGAGCTCGAAGTGGGGATGATTTGAAACGATTCTACCCTTAAAAACTTTATTATGTCATTCAATCATTATCTTACTTTCGTTCGTTGTGTTTCTGACTGCTGCTGTGCCAAGGTTGGATATGTTGGTGCTGGAATGCCCCAGATCGATTCCGCTCCCGGGCTCTCATCTAGACGGGGGGTTCTGGTTGATCTCTGGAGAGGCTGGCAAGGTTGGATATGTTGGTGCTGGAATGCCCCAGATCGATTCCGCTCCCGGGCTTTCACCCAGACGGGGGGTTCTGGTTGATCTCTGGAGAGGCTGGCAAGGTTGGATACTTTGGTGCTGGAATGCCCCAGATCGATTCCGCTCCCGGGCTCTCATCTAGACGGGGGGTTCTGGTTGATCTCTGGAGAGGCTGGCAAGGTTGGATACTTTGGTGCTGGAATGCCCCAGATCGATTCCGCTCCCGGGCTCTCATCTAGACGGGGGGTTCTGGTTGATCTCTGGAGAGGCTGGCAAGGTTGGATACTTTGGTGCTGGAATGCCCCAGATCGATTCCGCTCCCGGGCTCTCATCTAGACGGGGGGTTCTGGTTGATCTCTGGAGAGGCTGGCAAGGTTGGATACTTTGGTGCTGGAATGCCCCAGATCGATTCCGCTCCCGGGCTCTCATCTAGACGGGGGGTTCTGGTTGATCTCTGGAGAGGCTGGCAAGGTTGGATATGTTGGTGCTGGAATGCCCCAGATCGATTCCGCTCCCGGGCTTTCACCCAGACGGGGGGTTCTGGTTGATCTCTGGAGAGGCTGGCAAGGTTGGATACTTTGGTGTTGGAATGCCCCAGATCGATTCCGCTCCCGGGCTCTCATTTAGACGGGGGGTTCTGGTTGATCTCTGGAGAGGCTGGCAAGGTTGGATACTTTGGTGCTGGAATGCCCCAGATCGATTCCGCTCCCGGGCTCTCATTTAGACGGGGGGTTCTGGTTGATCTCTGGAGAGGCTGGCAAGGTTGGATACTTTGGTGCTGGAATGCCCCAGATCGATTCCGCTCCCGGGCTCTCATCTAGACGGGGGGTTCTGGTTGATCTCTGGAGAGGCTGGCAAGGTTGGATACTTTGGTGCTGGAATGCCCCAGATCGATTCCGCTCCCGGGCTCTCATTTAGACGGGGGGTTCTGGTTGATCTCTGGAGAGGCTGGCAAGGTTGGATACTTTGGTGCTGGAATGCCCCAGATCGATTCCGCTCCCGGGCTCTCATCTAGACGGGGGGTTCTGGTTGATCTCTGGAGAGGCTGGCAAGATTGGATACGATGGTGCTAGAATGCCCCAGATCGATCCCGCTCCCGGGCTCTCATCTAGACGGGGGGTTCCGGGCGGTTTCGGGAGAAAGGGTAGGCTGACGTCTTTTGTCGGCAAACCGTCTCGCTCGTCAGACATGCTCGCTCGGCCAAGAAGGGTCGCGTATAATACTACGCAAGTAGCGAGGATCAATCTCATACGATCCCAAACATCTAGTCCTCGGCAGAAAGGTCGCCTGCACTAGGTAAGAGGCGAGTTCTCGCCAAGAGAAAAATACCCTACGAGACAGATACCCAAAAGCGCAACAAGCCTAAGGCAAACGGCGAGAGATCCAAGCAGCCGGAGCGTCCTGAGCGCACCTACCCAATAACGTGCGGCGCGAGAATGACCTCCGCGAAAGCGAAGGATGAGATAAACAATAGCGGGACATTCAACACATGAAAATAACAATACAAAAAAAGAGGGGGCGAGACAGGATGAGCAAAGCAAAAATTTATATTCGACACTTTAGAGTTCGGTTACAACTTTTTGGCAACCTCGCCAATCAAAAATTACAACACAAAATGAGAAAGTCGGCGAGCCTCAGGAATCGCCTGCGGATCCTTCTTCATCATCGCTGTCCTTCACTGGCGGGAGGGGGAGGAAGAGCTCTGGAACGATGTCTTCCAGGGTCATGTCAGCTGCGTCGTCCGCCAAGAGGCCAATCGCCTTCGCCACCGAGAAAATGTAGCGAGCCGACTCTATCGACCCCACGCGGACTTCTTCGTCTCGCGCTCGCCGGTCTTCCTTTACACGACGAGGCGAGGGGGGGACAACGGCACGGGTAAGGTCGCTGTTCAAAGCCTTCAACCCGGCCACCTCGCTCTCCAGATCCTTGATGCGAGCGTTGGCCCTCCTGACGTCCTCGACATCCTGCTAGCAGGTCCGGTTAGAGAGATGAAGGGGCTAAGAGAAAAAGGAAGTTGGAGGTATAGATAACTCACCACCCCACCCTCCGCGGCGAGGAGCTTCTCCTTCAGCTGCGTGTTCTCGGCAAGGATTCCCTGGTAGGCCCTCGCGAGCTCCACGTTCTGAAGCTCAAGCTGTAGACAGCGCCTCCCCGTCATGTGGGCGAGCTCAGCAGAGCGCAGTTGGGACCTCGCGCTCTCATAGGCGAGAGTCCTCGCAGTCTCATCCTTGTAGGACCCCGCGTCTTCGCGACCGTAGAGTGCGAATGAGAAATCGAAGGCGTGGCCACTGACGGTCTCCTTCTCCACCCAGGAGGGGAGGATAGAAGAAATGTCCACCCGGTTGGTCTCTGGTTTCCAAGTCACAAGGGGCTCGCCAATCTCGTCTCGACGCCTCTGGCCGAGCCCGAAATTGTAATGATTCACCGGGATAGGGAGGACCGAGGTCCTGGTCGCCTCCTGGCCAGGCTCTTCGTCCTCGCCCACCGAGAGACCAGTAAGGTCAAACTCATCAAAGGCAGCCTCGCGAGGCTCCTTACCTTTCGGTGCAGCAAGCGAGGCTGCGCTTTTCTTACTCCTCTTTTTTGGCGGAGACTTTGGGGGCGCGCCGTGACCACCGGAAGCTCCCTGCCTCTTGCGAGAGGGGTGCTCGGCCGGGGTGGCTTCGCCTCGACAAGCTTCGGCCCCCATGGTAGCGAGGGACATGAGAACATCAGGTTTCCGGTTGCTCGCGTAAGGGGGACGGAGGGGGAGATCTCGCTCGCCTATAAACAGGTGCATTAATATGGCAAACTTGCGAATTGAGGCGGACATATTAGGCAAAAATCTATACCTTCTCCGGCGAGAACCGGGAGCAACGTGTCCAGGTTTTGGCGGAGGTAGGCGACTTCGAAGTTCTTCTTGCTTAGGAATTGATGGAGGAGGGCTTCATGCCCGCCCAGGGCGGTGGGCCGATAGGTGGTCTCGCCATGTTGGACCGGCGAAAAGGGAACGTTGCCGAAGTTCCCCCTGACGATGACGAACTTTTGGGCCCAGAAGTGGGCCTTGTTGACGGTCTCAACCACTTTCGGGCCCGTACCCACGAAATACGCGGTCCCATCCTTGTAGGCGCGGAAGGAGAACGCCTTTCTGAAGACGGGAAGGCTGAACTCTATTCGCTCTTCACGGAGGTAGCAAGCGAAGGCAGTAATCACCGCCATGGCGTTGGGTGTGAGCTGACCAGGAACTACGCCGTAGTGCTTGAGCACCTAAGGATAGAGAGCGAGATTAATGCACGCGGCGAGCGAGACTAGAGTGTCAAAATGAGTAAGAGGTAAGCGAGAGCGAGGATTACCTGGCGAACCTCCGGCCACAATGGAAGGCGCAAACCAACCGCAAAGTGGGCGATGGGGATGGCCAACTCGTCGACCAACGGATCGTTGATCGTGTCGTCCTCGCTGGGGCGGCGCGCCTCGAATGGGGGGGTGACGTAATCAGCGACCGCGCTGAAATACTCCTCGTCTGTTAGGTTGCAGTTAAAGAATCCGTGCTCGGCGAAGGCCTTCGCAATCCTTCGCCGTCCCTCCGATTCCGCATCACCACCCATCTTGCGAACCTGCGAGAAGCGAAAAAAGGCGAGAACGAGAAATAGCGAGAGCTCTGCAAAAGGAGAAGAAGAGGATCAAGAATAAATGCGGTGGTTGGCTCGATAAACACCGCTTATTTATAGCAAAAGCAAAAAGGCGGGAAGAAGTCCAAGCGCCGGCGAGCACGCATATCAACAGAAAACATCGGGTCATGTCCGCGAGGGATAAATACCTGCAGGGTTAGCGTAATCAACACTTTCAAGACATATCTTTGGCAAAAATAGAGGGTTCGCGCGAGCAATGTAATGTGAAATAAAGCAGACTAGCCAGCAGCCGAGCGAGAAGTCATAAAGAACAGATACAACTTATTGTCAATAGAAATAAAGCCAATATATATAAATGGCAATTACGCAAGTCACCCACAGTAGCGAGATTTTCTAACAACAAGCGACATCCATTGCAATTAAATCCATGATAACTAGCGGGAATCGTGGGGGAGCCATTTCCACCGACCACCACCCCGCGACCCTGACCTCGGCGGAGCCCTAGAGTTATAATATTCCTCCGCCAAACGACCCTCCCGATCCGTGAGAAAGGCGTAGTCCCTCATCCTCGCTATGTGTACCTCCGGCGTCGAGGCGATCTCATCCTGATCACGGTGTCTCGCTTGACGAAGCCTCGCACATTCCTCCATCAGGACCGCATGTCTATCCTCGGCAGCTTCCCTGTCCCGTCTTGCCTGCATGTTGAGATCCATCAACATTCGCCCGTGCTTTCGCAAAAGCTCCGCGGCCCGCCGTTTCATCATCTCAGGATCTCGCGGATCCCCTAAGAAATCTTCCACCTGATCAGGAAGGGGGGACATTTCGTCGTCGCCCAGTTCAGAATCGGTGTGCGGGTTCTCGGCAGAATCTGCGAGATCTCCAAAGGTCAGGTAATGAGCGAAAGATCACGTAAACTGTCGGCGAGGTCATAACACTTACCTAGAGGGGGGCGAGAACCCGAAGGACGGCCCTGAAACACGTTTCCATAATGGGGGTAGAGGGATTTGCCCAGTCCGGCAGGATAAGCTGTACTGTTGGTCGGGGGAATCTTTGGCGGTGCGGGGCCACCCGTCTCCTCGCTCGTGAGGAGCTGGAACCCGGGCTTCTCTACGATTTTATCTGGAGGCGGCGGAGATGGAGGTCGCGACGACGGGCGGATCGGGGACTTCAGAGGCGGGACTAAGAAAATAGTAACAGAGATCATATGTTTAGACATAAATATTACAGCATGCGAGATCCAGATCGTACCAGTAGTGTCTTTTCCTGCGAGATTCATGTCCACCTGCGGGCTTTTCCGAGACCCCTCAGCACGTTCCTCACAAATCTCGCTCGGCAAAGTATCCTGCGAGTGAAAATGAATGAAGAGCAATTTATAGACGTGAATTCGAACAACTCATACCTTCTCGGGGCGGCGATCATCCGGGGAGGAGTCCAGCGTCACGGAGTCGTCTCCAGAGAGGCGAACCGCCTTCGCCTTCTTGGTTTTCGGCGACTGAGCGGGGGGAGGCCGATTCATCCAGGCAGGTACCCTGGTCGGGGGAGGTAGCCCGCCGGCTCTCATCGCCCTCAGGCGAGCCTCTGCCTCTTCGGAAATCGGCATCTCCCGGCAGCTAGAACAAGAAAAGAAGGGAAAGAAGCGACGCACACCAATGGGGGTTCAGGACGATATTTATAACCTGCCTGGTGGGTCCCACAGAAGATTCCTGACAGGTCATCTGGGGGCGGTCGAATATCAGGGGTTGGACGGTTCTTCGCGAGGACATTAGTCTTCGCGAAGAGCGGGGATTGTGTACAACCCCGATATTCGCCAGGCAAGAAAACCAAGCGAGACGGGAGTGGCGAGATCCAGACCCCGCTGAGATTAACCCCCAGCCGGCGAGACCTCAGCAGACCACCAAAGTGGATTAGCACGAACCCCGCAAGGCAACCCTCTGAAGGGGATGCGGGCGATGTTCGCGAGAGCTCCTGCCGCGGGGTTCTCGCAACGCTACCCTCTAGAGGGGGGTTCCCGGACAAGGTCCGCGAGAAGGTAGGCGAAAACTCCGATCGTAATGTTCTCGCTCCATTTTGGGGTGCGAATAGCCATTCTGGGATTCGCCGAGGCAGTGCAGGCTCGCGAGCTGCACTCGCGAGGAAGGCCGCCTTGGGGTACAGTTAGCCATTTTGGGGCTTAGACGGGTCGCAATTGGCGAGCCCAGCCAGTTGGAGGAGTTCGCTAGGCAAGTCCGTCTAGAGGGCGAACGAACAGTCACCCTGGGACTCACCGAGATAGTGTAGGCGAGCGAGCTATGTAACACGATAATGAACAATTCGGGGGCTCGCCGACCCAGGGGGTCGCGAGCTCCACTCGCAAGGAAGACCCCGAAGCAGGCCGGCTCGCCCAGTAAAAGTCCAGGGAGGGATTTTTACCAAAAGGCCCCTGGTGGTCTACGATTAGCCTCTCCAAACAGCGGAGTTTGGCTGTTCGCAGACCAATCCGGTGTGCGGATAGTAAGAATGGACAGCGGGATTTGGTTATTGACAGACCACAAAACAGAAACCTATAAATAGACCTCAAAGGGCACCTTGGAAGAAGACCGGTTCATTATTTTTGAGCTCTTCTCTTCCTAGGTCGCTTTGGTTTGAGCTCTCTAGCTCTCCAAGGTGCCCGAGTCTTAGCTTTGGCTTGGGAGGGGAAGCGCTCAACGATCTTCCGGGTTAGTGGAGGGACCTCCTCGCTGAGACTAGGGTCTTCGTTCTTGGCTCGAGTCATCAACCTTACCTCTCCCGAGGGACCGGTAAGGGCTAGCTGCCCCTCATTTCGGTGAGGGCCCCGAGCTCCACTCGAGACCGAGAAATCGGTTTCAACAGACAGAGGTGCCCTTATGCATATCTGTTCAGGAGAGATTTCATCCTGAGTTTCCTCCTCTGACTCAGATAGGGCAGTCAGTCCAAGATGTGCTTCCTCTTCTAGATCTGAACAGCTTGAGTCACTGTTACTCAAGATTCTGATCTTCTTCTCAGCTACAGTGCCTCTTTCTTCCTTCTGACATTTGAAGGACAATGTTAACTGAGCCTCTCCTTCTTTTGATCCTTCCATAAGAGCTGTTAGAGAGTCCCACATTTCCTTTGCCATTGTGTAATGAACAAGTTGCTGGAATGTAGAAACATCAACTGCACCAGCTAGAATGCTCTTGGCTTCCTTGTCCAAGTTGACTAAGATAATCTCATCTTCAGTCATTTCAAAAATTTTCTCGGGCACAAGCTTAGAAGGACAGCAAATAGAGGTTGTCATGGGATCATATGGCCCTTCTTGAACAACTAGAAACAATCTAGGATCTGTAACTTCCATGAACATCTCAGCCCTCACCTTTCATAGGGTAAAGTTCTCCTTAGTGCAGAAAGCTAATCTTGATTCCATAGATCTGGTGTCATTAAACAACTAGATGTAGAAGTTTGTTCAAGGTGTTAACCTCTTAACGAACATCCTATCTCTGATACCAATTGAAAGTATCTAGTTACTACATAAATCACCTAGAGGGGGTGAATAGGTGAGTTCTATGGCTTCTAAGTGGAATTAAAATTTTAAACAAAAGCACACAGAAATCAAAGATCACACACAGACACAAGGATTTATAGTTGTTCCCCGGAATGGGTACGTCCACTTTCTCGCCTCACCTATCTAGCACTCCCGGCTAGACTAGGCTACTTCACTAATCTCATATTATCTATAATATTACAACTAGGAGTTCACAACTCCTATAAGCTCGGAGACCAGTCCCCTACAAACTCAGAGTATTCAACTCCTACAAACTCGGAGAACAAACTCTCCTACACACTTGATCCTTTAAGCTAGGATCTACAAGAACTCGGAAGATAAAATTTCCTACAAGAATATGTAAAAAATGTTACAATAACTTTGGATTGAAAATCCAATCTCTAAGAATCTCCACGAGATTCTACTTCTTCAGATCTGAAATAAAATGTCTTCTTCTTCCTTGAAAGGATGAGCTTCTGAACATGAATGAGGAAGAAGAAAATACTTTTTCTTGAAAGACTTGATATGAATACTTATCGACCCAACAAGATCTAGAGGAAACTTGAATCAATCTAAGCACTGGGATCTTGTTGAATCGAGACTTGCAGAAGAACTGAGCACAGAACTTGTCAGAGGCAGAAGATCATTTTTTGCGTGAACGAGAAGGATGCCGACCGAAATCTCGATGTTCAATTTGCATGATTAAGGTTTATGGGAAAACATCACTTAAGTTTTTATAGATCTCCTTCCAATGGCTATAAGCGTTACTTAAGGAGAAAGATCCACGTTGACGAAAACCCTAAAAGAAAATACCGTGCGTCAAATAGAAGAAAACACGCGTTGTTTCATTTCGTCGAATGAATTCTTGGAATAAGAAGTTACTCGACGAAATTCATATTATTACTCGACGAAACAGACTTAGGAATTATTCGCAGAGACGGGAACCAAATATTTCATCACTCGCCGAATTCGTCGATTGAATAAAATTACTTGACGAATTCGTCGAATTAATAACATTATTCGACAAAAACACTTAGCAGATTTTTGTGATTCTATTCGAGAAATTTCAGCAAATAGCTAAGTCTTTCATGAGATGTTTTGATGAATTTAAATGGATTCATCGAAATCACTCGACGAGAAATACTTAGACTATTTTTCTTCCAATCCTGAATCCAGCAACCATTGACTCCTAACTTTTCATCGTGTTTGAATATGAAGTACATCTCAATAGAGAGATTTCACATGAGTCAACACCTTGGTCTACACAATGAGGAATTACATTGCATAAGCCTGTGTTTATGACTCACTGAAACCTGACATTGGTTTGTACTTAGCAATTAGAGTCCTGCAAACACACAACTAAGAAACTATATTAAATATAATATCTGTTCATCTTAGTTCAAGGGACACTTCTTCAAATCAAGGTTACTGTGGCTACAATACCCAACACTACAAGCTGTCAAGTACGATAACTACTCCCACATAGCTTTTACCCGAAGCTCCGTCCACGAACATCTTCCAGGAAACCAGACTTGAGGGGCCCTCACTTTTGTTTGTCTCCCCTGAGAGGCCAGCTAGGAAGTCTGCCACTGCCTGCGCTTTTATCGCCACCTGGGGCGAGAAGGAAATGTCGAACTCACTGAGTTCTACCAACCATTTTGCCAACCTTTTCGAATGCTCAACTCCTTCCAGGATACTTCGAAGGGGGTGATCGGTCATGACTCAGATAGAGTGGGCTTGAAAGTAAGGTCCGAGCTTCCGCACCAACACCACCAAGGCAAAAGCTAGCTTCTATAGGATGGGATACCTCATCTCTGCCTTTTTTAGCATGCGGCTTACATAGTAGATGGGTAGCTGTTTCTTCCCTTCCTCTTTGACAAGCACAAAACTTACTGCCTCTGCCCCTACTCCTAAGTAGTGGAGTAAGTCTTCGCCTTCCCTCGGGCCTTGGAGGAGAGGTGTCTGGGTTAGCTTCTTCTTCAGCTTTTTGAAGGCATTCTCGCACTCTTCGGTCCATTCAAATTGCTGATTGCTTTAGAGCATTTTGAAGAATGGAGAGCATTTATCTCCTGCCTTCGATAGGAAGTGAATATGGACGGCCAGCCTTCCAGTCAGCCTCTGTACTTCACTGATGCTCATTGGAGATGTCATTTCGATGATAGCTTTGACCTTGTCAGGGTTAGGCTCCACTCCTTCGGGGGTGAGGAGATGTCCCAAGAACTTCACTCTTCCAGCCCCGAACACGAACTTTACGGGATTGAGCCTCATCTTGAACCTCTGGAGAGTTGCGAAGGTCTCCTCCAGATTGATGACATGCTCCTAGACGGTCTTGATTTTGACCAAAAGATTATTCACGTACACTTCCATGTTCCTCCCGGTTTATTCTTTGAAAACTTGATCCATCATTCGTCGGTATGTAGCTCACGCATTCTTCAACCCAAAAGGCATCATCTTGTAGCTGTAGAGGCCATCACTAGTGATGAAAGAGTCATTGTGACAATCGGGAGGATGCATCCGGATCTTCTGGTATCCAGAAAAGGCATCAAGGAAGCTCATCACAGAATAACCGATGGCTGAATCAACCAACGCGTCAATTCGAGGCAGGGGATAACAATTCTTCGGACAAGCTTTATTTAACAACGAAAAATCGACACACATCCTCCATCCCCTAGTGGCCCTTTTTTACCATTACAACATTTGAGACCCAGCCTGGAAACTGGATCTCGGATACAAAACCTGCCTCAAGGAGTTTCCTCACTTCCTCTCTAATTGGCTCGGCCAACATAATGATACTCGTCATCTTCTTTTGTCGGATGGGCTTGACCGCGGGGTCTAGATTGAGGCAATGGAACGCAATCTCCACGTCAATCCTGGGCATCTCGGCGGCGCTTCAGGCGAAGATGTCAACATTTTCTTGAAAGCATGTCACCATCTTTATCTTCTCATCGGTCTTTAGGGATCCTCGGATCTTCAACAACCCAGGCTCTCCAGCTTTGGAGAGTACTTTTATCTCTTCCACTTCATCGGTTGCTTCATGCCTTGCCATATCCTCCAACACTTTCCCCATCTCCCCAGCATCCTCCATCCAGTGGATGGTGTTGACCGCGCAGAGATAACACTCGCGGGAAGCTCTTAGATCACTCGAATCCTCACTTGGGCGTCTCCCTAACAGTACTTTAAACACCAATGGTAGGAGGATGGGACGGATTTGAAGAAGTTGATAAGCGGCTCCCAAAGATTGCCTCGTAGCAGCTCGTGGCAACGACGATGATGAAATTGCACTTGAGTGAGGTGCCTCCATGTGTTACTAGCAGACCTGCTCCTCCCTCCACCTCTTTTTTCTCTGCCGAGAAGCCAAAGAGGGGACCATCCGGGGCCATTACCCTTTTTGCATCAACTCCCAGCCCGTCCAACATTGTTTTGAAGATAACGTTCACGGAACTCCCGTTATCCACCAAAATTTGATCGATGGTGTAGTCCTCCACTGCTTCCTGGATTACGAGGGCATCATAGATGGGATTCTCATTCTCTAGCATGTCTTTCTCTGAGAAAGTTATCTCCTCCAACGGGGGTGGTGCCTACGATGTCGAGGAGACGCTCTTGCGGTAGATTTGATGGAGACTCCCCTTGCAGGAAGATCCTGTTAAAATTTTTTATTTGAATCGTTTAGGAGTAAGCAGGAGTTGCATCAACAGAGTTATAACCAAACAACCACAAAGCCACACAGCAACACAAAAGACTTTATTGAATCACAAACTTCATTTACAGTGCGAGGCATACATGGCGAGACATGATTCATAAGAATCACGAAGGAGAGAAGAACAAAACACACCAAAACAAATATGGCGGCTAGACAAGCTGAGACTGCACAGACCGCTCGACTCCAGAGGTCGCCCGGCTTGTCCTGAGACCGCGCGAACAGAAAACAGACAGACCGCCTGCGCTGCAAGACCGCCACCTCAGACCGCACGAACTGGAGCTTTATTGGAACGAAGAACTGAAGCTGTCGCCAGACCGCAACTCAGATCGCCTAACCGCTGAAGGTCGCCTGATCACCGAGTTCGCTGCGAACAGCACAAGAGCCAGATCGCAGACAAGCCGCTGCCGGCCTGATATCCAAGCCGCTGGGAAATTACAAAGGAAGGAGACCGCAACCTGCTGACCGCAAACCTGCTAACACAACAAATAGTCAACTCGCTTCCGAGACCGCCCGACCTCAAAGTTGAGACCGCACGAATTAACCCAGGCTTAGCTCTTACAGTTCTCGTTATATATGATGGACCATGCACCCCTATTTATAGGCGGGTAGACGGATGTCATCACTGCACAAACTGGGATACAGTCACCACCCGTCAGATCGCCAGCGGTCTCATAAGGCAGACTGCGCGATCAGACCACTTGGACGACCACCCATCCAAGACCGCAGAACAGCAGGCAGATGGCGCACAAGTCGCGCAAACACGAGACCGCGCACAAGCCGCGCAGACACAAGTGTACTCCTTCCTTAGCCCACCAGGAGCAAACCAGAACCATCTGGCCGACTTCAACAAAGTCGTCAGATCGCTAAGCAAAAACCCCCCGGACAGGCGGTCATATAAGAACAGATCGCTCGGTCTTCCAACAAAGAAGACAGTCCAACCAGCAGACTAACTCGGGAACAGACCGCAGCTACCAAGAACAGACCGGCAGAACCAGCAGACCGCCAGAACAGACCGGCAGAGCCAAACCGACAGAAAACAAACACAGACCGTGCGGTCTTGGCGGTCACATAAAAACAGACTGCCTGGAACCTCCACTTCACTTCAAAATTTCAACACCCCCCTTGAAGTGGGAAGTGGAGACTAGCCCGAGTAAACTCCGCAACTGTGTAAATGGTCCCTTCGCCAACGGCTTTGTGAAGATGTCTGCGACATTGTCCGCACTCCGAACATGCTCGACCATAAGAGATCCTCCCAACACCTTTTCACTAATGAAATGGTGCTCAATCTCAATATGCTTGGTCCTCGCGTGACAGACTGGATTAGTAACCATCTTGAGAGCACTCTCATTGTCCCCGCGTAGCATAGTGGGACCTCGAACCTCCTTATGAACGTCCTCCACCAACCTCCTGAGCCAAACGGCTTCCTGAGCTGCCAAGGCTAAAGCCTTGTATTCCGCTTCTGTGGTAGATACGGACACCGAGTCCTGCTTTTTGCAGCACCAAGAGATAGCTGTGGGGCCCGTCATAAAGACATAACCAGACGTTGATCTCCGATCATCCCCCATAATCAGCATCCATGTATCCATGCAACTCCAAGCTTGACCCTTTCCTAAATAGGAGACCCAAATCAGAGGTCGACTTCACATATTTCTAAATTCCTTTTGCCGCCAGAAGATGAGGCACCGTGGCTCCGCCATGTACCGACTCACTTTGCGAACTGCATAAGCAATATCAGGCCTCGTGATGGTCAAGTAAATCAAGCTCCCAACCAGAGCACGGAACACCAATGGATCAGATAGAACTCTTCCCTCATCCTTCCGAAGTTTATGTTGTTGTTCCAGAGGTATAGAGCTGCTCTTCCCTTCTTCCATGCCGAATCGTTGAACGATCTGCTCCGCATACCCTTCCTAAGAAATGAGCACTCCGCTCTCCCACCTCTGGATCTCGAGTCGAAGTAAATGGTGAAGCTCCCCCAGATCCTTCATCTCGAACCGGATAGCAAGCTCAGCTCTCAGCCTTGCTACCGCATCCTTAGAGTTCCCGGTGATAATCATATCATCAACATACAGCAGCACAATAACCCGAAGCGCCCCCTCCTTCTTGAGGAACAAGCTAGAATCAGAGTCTGAAGCAAAGAATCCGCAGAATAAAAGATACTCCGCGATCTTTCCATACCACGCTCGAGGCGCTTGCTTCAACCCATACAGAGCTTTCTTCAGTTTGCAGACGTAGTCCGGACAATCCTCCGAGATGAAACCCGGCGGCTAGATCATGAAGATATCCTTGTCAATCTCTCCATATAAGAAGGCATTCTTCACATCGAGCTGCCAAATCTCCCATCCACAAGATGTCGCCAAAGCAATAATAAATCGGACCGAAGTCATCTTTGCCACTAGACTAAACGTCTCATCATAATCTTCACCATACTGCTGTGAGAACCCGCGAGCTACAAGGTGAGCCTTGTATCGCTCGATCGTACCGTCAGCTTTCGTCTTGAGTTTATAAACCCATTTGCATGTCACAGGGGTAATGCCTTTGGGTCTGGGCACTAGAGACCAAGTCTCATTCTTCTTGAGAGCATCCATCTCCTCTTGCATAGCAATATCCCACTGCTTCACGCCTTTGGCTTTCTTAATGCTCGATGGCTCCCTCTCATCCAAGGGACCAGCGAAGAAACAAGAGACGAAGCTCACCATGATTCCTCCTGTGTACCGATCCGGTGGCTTGATAGTTCTCTTCGATCTCCTAAGAGGTTGCACCTGACTAACCACCTCCTCAGCTGCTTCTTCTGTGCTAGCTCCTCTTCCAGATAAACTTGGAGCATCGCTCCCCCTGCTTCCAGAACCTGAAGCCTCCATCTCAGAGCTTGACACAATAGGAGCTCCTGGTGAAATAGGCAACTCCACTGGAAGATTTTCCGCAGCCTTCCCTTCTACATCAACCCTATTCTCCGGCAGTTCAACTCCTAAACTCCCCTTGTAGGAAGTCACCTCATCGAACACCACATCCCGAGATACAAAAGATCTTCGAGTCTCAGGATCCATGCATCTCCATCCCTTCTTCCACTCATCATATCCAACAAAGACTAGCTTCCTTGCTTTCGCATCTAGCTTTGTCCGAAGAGCATCAGGAATATGCACATAACAGGTTGACCCGAACACCCAAAGGTGTGCAACACTCGGCTTCTCCTTGAACATCAGTTCATGAGGGGTCTTCATGTTGATAGGACTTAGAGGCATCCTGTTGATGACGTAAGCCGCACAAGACATTCCCTCCGCCCAGAAGGACTTTGGGATACTCTTGGCATGAAGCCAGCATTTGCAGGTTTTCGTCAGATGACGGATCTTCCTCTCCGCAACGCCATTTTGCTGTGGAGTATGGGCACAAGTGAGATCTCTCCGAACGTCGTGTTTCCTGCAAAAACTTGAGAACTCACCAGAGGTGAACTCCCCGCCATTGTCAGTTCTCAATTTTTTCACCCGCAGGCCTAACCGACCTTCCACCAGCTCCTTGAACTCCACAAACTTCGCAAAGGCTTCCGACTTCTCTTTCAAAAAATACACCCAGACATATCTGGTGTAATCGTCAATCAACACCAACATATATTTGTTGCCTCCAATGCTTGGGGTGGCAGTCGGTCCCATCAAATCACTGTGAATGCACTCCAACGACGCTTTGCATCTTGTTTGTGATTTATCAAATGGAAGTCGATGAGACTTACCAAACTGACATCCTGCACAAACATGACCGTCTCCATAGGAAGACAAGCTAGGCAAGCCCTTGACAAGGCCCCTTACTGCCATAGCCTTCAATTTGTCCATGCCTACATGCCCCAACCTTTCATGCCAGATAACCGCGCTATCATTGGTCTTCATTTTATCGACATAGGTACTTGTCGATAACACAAACAAGTCCTTCACCCTCTTTCCAACATGGATAACATCTCCCTTTATCTCTGGTTGAGTTTTAAGAAACTTCACTTCTGTTGGGCCAAACAGAATGTGATAACCGGCATCGACCGCATTGGTCACAGAGAAGAGATTCTTCTTCATACCAGGCACGTGATAAACACTCCTCAAGGTGAGTGGACCCTTATCGCTGCTCAGAGAGACAACTCCTTCTTGTTCGACAGCATGAACAGAATTATCAGCCGTAATGATAGCATCGTTACCTGAGTAAGCCGCCAAAGAAGAGAACTTTGATTCATCCCCGGTGAGATGATGTCCACACCCTGAATCAACAATCCAATCCTCTTCGAAGTTGATAGCAGCCAAGGCCTTATCGGGCATAGCCGTCATATTATCCGCAAAGGCTCCTTCCCATCCAGCTTCATACTTTGGCTTCCCCTTCTCCGCTGCATGTCCCGGCTGAAGATTAACCCGGCAATCTCTCTTGAAGTGGCCGGTCTTATTGCACCTGAAGCACCTTGGTCCTTCTCCCTTCTTCTTCCCATCAGACTTAAGAGCATAACCCCTATCCTGCTGACCTGAAGTAGAGGGTCCATCATAACCCGACTTCTTCTTCTCCCACTTCTTCTTCTTCTTCTTCCCAGAGAACAACACATCACTATCTCTCCCAGAGATAGAATCCCCCGCCATCTGTCTTGCCAAACTTTCTTGAGAAGCAAGTAAGTTCTCCAGCTCCAACAGAGATGGTTGATTTGCCCAACCCTGAACTGAAGTCACAAAGGCAAGATACTCCTTCTGCAACTCGCGGATGATATGCCTCTTCAGTTTTGCCTCTGAGATGGGCTCATCAGTGTCCAATGCAGAAATCTCTGCTGCGAAGTTCCTCATCTTGAGAAAAAAGGTAGAAATAGAAAGATCACCTTGAGAGGCTTTCGCCATCTCATTCTCAAGAAACTATAGCCAAGCTACATTCTTCTTATTGAATAACCCGTCCAAAGACGTCCAGATCTCAGCAGCAGATTTACATCCAATGATTTGATCAAATAGCTCTGGTGAGATAGCCCTCTTGAGAGTGAACCCTGCCATAGCATTAGTCCTCCTCCAAAGTCTCACCTATGCTATATTATCTCCTGCTAGAAACACCTCTTGTGTGTCTTCTCCTCCAACTATCTCCCAAATATCCTCGCCAAGTAAGTAACTCTCCATACATAACCTCCATTTCTTATAGTTAGTCGATGTAAGGAGTTCAATACCAAGCCCTCTTGCGTATCCACCTTCCATGGCAATCTATGTGGTCTCTTCTTCACAAAGATGATGGCAACTCAAGTTGATCACTGCTTATCCACTCCAACAACCTCGCTTTGATACCATGTTAAAATTTTTGATTTGAATCGTTTAGGAGTAAGCATGAGTTGCATCAACTGAGTTATAGCATGGTTGTTTGGCTATAACTCAGTAATCATGAGTTATAGCATGGTTGATCACAAACTTCATTTACAGCGCGAGACATACATGGCGAGACATGATTCATAAGAATCACGAAGGAGAGAAGAACAAAACACACCAAAACAAATCTGGCTGCTAGACAAGCTGAGACCGCACAGACTGCTCGACTCCATAGGTCGCCCGGCTTGTCCTGAGACCGCGCGAACAGAAAACAGACAGACCGCCTGCACTGTAAGACCGCCACCTCAGACCGCACGAACTGGAGCTTTATTAGAATGAAGAACTGAAGCTATCGCCAGACCTCAACTCAGATCGACTAACCGCTGAAGGTCTCCTGATCGCCGAGTTCGCTGCGAACAGCACAAGAGCCAGATCGCAGACAAGCCACTGCCGACCTGATATCCAAGCCGCTGGGAAATTACCAAGGAAGGAGTCCGCAACCTGCTGACCGCAAACCTACGAACCCAACAAACAGTCAACTCGCTTCCGAGGCCGCCCGACCTCAAAGTTGAGACCGCACGAATTAGCCCAGGCTTAGCTCTTATAGTTCTCGTTATATATGACGGACCATGCACCCCTATTCATAAGGCAGACCGCGCGATCAGACCACTTGGACGACCACCCGTCCAAGACCACAGAACAGCAGGCAGATCGTGCACAAGTCGCGCGAACACGAGACCGCGCACAAGCTGCGCGGACACAAGTGTACCCCTTCCTTAGCCCACCAGGAGCAAACCAGAACCATCTGGCCGACTTCAACAAAATCATCAGATTGTCAAACACAAACCGCCCGGACAGGCGGTCATATAAGAACAGACCGCCCGGTCTTCCAACAAAGAAGACAGGCCAACCAGCAGACTAACTCGGGAATAGACCGCAGCTACCAAAAACAGACCGGCAGAACCAGCAGACCGCCAGAACAGACCGGCAGAGCCAGACCGGCAGAAAACAAACACAGACCGTGCGGTCTCGGCGGTCACCCAAAAATAGATCGCCCGGAACCTCCATTTCACTTCAAAATTTCAACAGATCCTAGCCATGCTCTCCCGTGGATCTCCCTCATTGCTGCTGCTCCTCCTCCTCCTACTTCTCCTTGGGCAACTTCTCCTTGAACCCCTTGGTTGATTCGATCTTCATTCCTCCTTCGAGCGATGACTTGTACCGTCATTGGCTCGACAGGGGCTTCCTTCCTTTGCTGCTCCCCTCCTCCTTCTCCGATAGCTAGCCTTCTTCTAGCTTCCTAGAAGTCAGGGCAAGCCATCATCCCATACCCCTCTACTTGATGTAGCTCGCAGTAGAGGGGAATCTCCTCTGCCTGTGGACTTCTTTTTTGGTTCCTTCGCGCCGGCCTACTACCCCGCTGGGCAACGGAAATCGCTTCCTCTCATCTCCTTTCTTGATGCCTCTCTAGCTTGTTGAAATTTCTTCTTTCCGGGGTGAAAGTGAAGGTTAGATCTTAAGTTAACTCTAGAGGGGGGTGAATAGAGTTTAAAACTTTTTCCCTTAGTTTTATTTGCGGAATTAAAATAGTGTTATATATATGTGTAATCAGAGTGATTAAATAAAAACAGAATAAATAAAATCACACAGCACAGCACAGCACAAAGAAATAATCAATCACAGAGGACACAAGGAGCTATAGTAGTTCCCTAATAAATCTGGGTACGTCTACTCTTCTACCACCCTTGGTAGGAATCTGAAAGGGGAGGTTTAGTTCTTATTTATCTGTTTAAAAGATCTTGCTTAATTTTTTAATTTCAAAGTGAGTGATATATATATTTATATATATGAGTTTACTGAGTAATAAACACAAACACTATAAGTGCATAGAAATAAACACAGCACAGGAAAATAAAACATAAAACAAACAAGCAATCCACAGATGATACAAGATGTATAGTAGTTCCCCTCAACTGGGTACATCTACTCTTCTACCCACTGGTAGGAATCCACTAGGAGGTTGTTGATATGGTGCCCTCACACCAAGGTGATTTTGATAAGGTGTCCACACACCAGGTGAGCTGTTGATAAGGTGCTCTAACAAAGATGCAGGTTTTTGCTAAGGTGCCCTGTCACCGAGAGTTAACTTTTGAAGGGAGTTATAACCCTGTACAAGAGGTGGAAGAAATAAAAGGAAAAACAGAATGTTTTGTTGTTCTTCTCTGTATGAGAAGACTCTTGAAGATCCTGATTTTAAGTTGAATGGATCCTGATGAAGATGTTGATGAGCTCCCCCTGTCTAATGTAGTTTGATGACAACTTGTGGAGTCCTCTTTTCTTGATTGTACAAACACTCCTTTCTTCTTAAGCAGTGATGATCCTGAGCAAATGGTTGTGATTGGTGTCTCAGGATATATGTGATCTGCAAGAAGATGTTAGCAAAAAGAAGATATACAAGAATAGATCTGCTTCTTTTTGTATCTGTGTGTACTCTGTCTATATTCCTATTTCTCTCTGTCTATATATATATTTTCTGCTCTTCTCTTTAATATATAATTTGGAGAAGGCTTTTTAATTCTTGCTGGGAATAGGGAAAGAGATAAAGTCTCTTTAATTTTATTCCTTGGGAAGCGGAGTTTCCGTCTTTGACTCTTCTGCAAACGGCTATAAACTTTTATTTCCTGCAATGGCTATATCAGAAAAGCATGTATATAATAATGTTAGTACATCTGTATAAGAATATTTGCTGACAATTTGTCGACCGTTGAGTTTGAGTTTGTCGAGCGCCGTTCAGAGAATGCCTGGCCGCTGAGATTATTCTGACTGAATACGTCGAACGCTGCTCGCCATTTGTCGAATGCTGTTCGGCTGGAAATTTGTCGAGCGCTGGCTGGCTAGAATTTGTCGAGCGCTGGCTGGCTAGAATTTGTCGAGCGTCGTTCGACGAAGCTTATATTATTTTCTTATGTATATTTTCTGATTCGATTGCATCATATTTAATTTATGTTTCCTTAGTTTTCTTGCTTAATGAAATTGATCTGAGTTATTAGATGACTTATTGTCAAAAGGGATGGATCCTAACTCAAATCAAAAGCTAAGGTTTCAACAGAATCCACTAGGATTTTTGATAAGGTGCCCTCACACTAAGGGATTTTTGATAAGGTGTCCACACACCAATGGGAGTTTGATCAGGTGCACAAATCACCGATAAGCTTTTGATAAGGTGCTTAAAAACCACACAAGGATTTTTTGATAAGGTGTCTTGCCACCAGTAGGTTGCACTATTGAAGGGAGTATTAACCCTGTACAGAATGGGATAGAGAGGGGTTATGAAGTTCTTCTCTGTCAAGATGTATAGAGAAGACTCTAGTGGATTTGATGTTGAAATGCTCCTCTGTCTGATATGAATTTGTTTGACAGTTGATGTTGCTGGAGCTTTTCTCATTGAAAGATTTGATCTTCATGTAGCAGATTAAACTGAGAGACAAGAATGCTTCAGTTTGTTGTTGCTCTTTTGAAGATCTGTGCTTGTTCTTCTTCTTCTTCTTTCTTTCTTGATTCTTGCAGCAGGAAATATGAGATGGTGTTGAAGATGTTCTCAGGAAAAAATGTTTGCTGCTGGAGGAGAAAGATGAAGTTCTGTATTCTGAAAATGCTTTAGCAGGAAGAAGAAGATCTGTTCTGTGTATATATTTTTCTTTTATTCTTGCTGTATATTCCTTTTTCTTTCTTTTTCTGTACTGAAGATCTGTATTGATTTTGTCGTGAAAGCTGTATATTATTCTGTAATATCTTCTTTCTTCTTTCTTTTGAAATTACTGTCAGAAATTAAATGCAAATCCCTTATCTTAAAGAATATAATATATCTGAAAGCATATTTCTGGGAACTGTACAGCTGCACGCCGTAATTTCTTTCCTTTTTCATGATTTGTCCTTTTCTGCTGGATGAGTCAACGACTATAACTTAAATAATAAAGGGAATATATTTCCTTACTTGATCTGAAGAAAAGAGCCGTTGTTGTCGTTGATCTGAGTTCAGAGAATGAGTAAATATAATACTCTGAAATTAATCTGCACTTAAATAATGTTTTCTTCGATCTGAATAAAATTCGTCGATCTCAGATTCGTCGACCTCAAGATTTTCGTCGAACACAACATTTAATTAGTCATTCTGAGCTTCTGTTGAGATTTCGTCGAACACAGACTGGAGTTCGTCGAACAGAAAGATTCGTCGGCCGCTGAGCCTGGATAAAATCGTCGACAGCTGAGCTTGAGCAAAAGCGTCCAGTGCTGAGCTTGAGTAAAAGCATCGAGCGCTGAGCTTGAGCAAAAGCGCGGAGTGCTGAGCTGGGTTCTGTTCGTCGACCGCTGAACTAATCTGTTAGTCGACCGCTGAATATAATTTAGTCGAGCGCTGCACTTAGACAAAATTCTTCGACAGCTGAGACGGGCTCGTCGACCGCTGAGAACAAGCCTTAACGCAGAGAGCTTGCCGATCGTCGAACGCAGATAGTCGTTCGTCGAACGCAGATAGTCGTTCGTCGAACGCAGAAATTGAATGAAATTTCTAGTTCTAACAGCCAAATTTCTTCCTAAACTCTTGACCCATAAACTATACATTGAGGTCAACTTGTCCTTAGTTAACATATAGTGATCCTAGCCCAAATCAGAAATAGGGTTGTTCTAACAATCTCCCCCTATTTGGGTTAGGAAACTATTTGACAAAATTGAAAATAAACAAATACTAAAACATCAAAAAAACAACAGAGCATGAATATATCTGATATTATTTAAATATTTATCAGGTATGAAGTGAAAAGCACTCGGAGTTTTGAAAATACATTTCAATAAAAAATAGAACTGAAAATACAATCAGAACCTTGATTTTTCTGAATTTTGCTGCTTCTGAATTCTGAAATTCTGATTTTGTCTGATCTGTATTGTTCTGAATTCTGATCTGAACTGAATTGTATTGTTCTGAATTCTGAATTGAATCTTTATCTGATTTTTGAATGTGTTATCTGATGCTCCTTTTTAATTCAAAGACAGCATTCTGAAATCTGCATATAGATATATTTTGGAATCTGAATCTGCAATCTGCTTTCTACTTTTGATCAACTTTATAATCTTGATTAGCTATGCTGTAGCAATAACTGATATTGAATTTGCTATATAAAAGTTTTTCTTCTGAGCTGTATCTGCATCTGAATTACAGAATACTTTTCTGAAACAGCAAACTGTAATCAGCAAGTTGCTGTAAGCTTTATCAAGCTTTTCTTCAAACAGCAACTCCCCCTGAGAGTGTCTCCACCTGAGTTCTGGAGGTTCTTCTGCTTTTCTCTCCTTGCCTAGTTTATAGAACAACTCCCCCTGAGCAAAACATTGCATCAAATGGAGCTTGTTCACACAAACTTCTCCCCCTGCCTAGTTTCAGGAAAAGGCCTGAAGCTAGGCCCCTTGAAGAAGGGACATTTGATGGAGGTAGGGAGGATGCAAGATTGTCATTGCTATTGTTCCTGCACAATAAAATAGAGATCAAGTGCAAAAGGGGAACTAGAGAGCGAAATAATTATGTAGACAATCAGCTAATAAAAAACATTTTATTAATGATGACAGGCTGAAATAAAAAAGCTTCAGAAGAACTGGGTTCGACAAAAAATGAGTTTTCGTCGATCTCGGTTCGACGAACTTGATGACTTCGTTGATCTCCGTTCGACAAAAAACTTGATTTCGTCGAGCTCAGTTCAATGAAGAGATGGGTAAGTAGAAAACTTAATTAATTTTTAACAGATTGAATCTCCATCTATCATTCCCAACTGATTTATAAAGAATATGTGTTTCTTTTCATCCAAGGGTTTGGTGAAAATGTCAGCTCTTTGCAAATCAGTAGAGATGAACTGTAGGCAGATTTTGTTTTTATCCACATTATCCCTAAGGAAGTGGTGCCTAATTTCTATGTGTTTAGTCCTACTATAGAGAACTGGATTTTGTGCTTAGATATTGCACTAGTATTGTCACAAAATATAATTGAATTATTTAGATTGACACCATAGTCTAGGTGCTAATTTTGTATCCACAATATCTGTGAGCAACAACTGTATGCAGCTATGTATTCAGCTTCAGCTGTTGAAGTAGACACAGATGTTTGTTTCTTACAAAACTAAGACACAAGCCTATCACCAAGAAACTGACAAGTTCCTGATGTGCTTTTCCTGTCTACTCTGCATCCAGCATAATCTGAATCTGAGAATCCAGTTAATTAAAATTCAGATGTTGTTGGATACCAGAGACCTAGATTAGGACAACCCTTTATATATCTTAAAATCCTTTTTAATAAAATTAGATGAGATTATTTGGGGTTAACTTGGAATCTAGCACAAATACATGTAGCAAACATCATATCAGGCCTACTAGCTGTTAAATAAAGTAAAGAGCGAACAATTGTTCTATATACTTTTGAATCAACAGGTTTCCCTGATTCATCATTATCAATAACATCATTAGACGGCATTGGTGTTTTCATGGTGGAAGAATCAGACATACAAAATCTTTTCACTAATTCCTTAGCATACTTAGATTGGGATATGAAGATTCCATTTGGGGTTTGCTTCACTTGAAGACCAAGGAAGTATGATAATTCACCCATACTACTCATTTCAAATTTAGATTGCATCAAATTAGAAAATCTTTTGCACAAATTTGAATCAGTAGAGCCAAATATGATATCATCTACATATATTTGAACTTGCAATGTTTGATTTTTATGTATCCTGAAAAATAATGTTTTGTCTACTATGCCTCTACAGAATTTATTCTTTAGAAGAAAACTAGTTAAAGTCTCATACCATGCTCTAGGAGCTTGTTTGAGACCATAAAGAGCTTTCTTAAGCTTAAATACAAAAGAGGAATAAGTTGGAGAGATGAAACCTGGTGGTTGTTCCACATAGACTTCTTCTTTGATTTCTCCATTCAGGAATGCACTTTTTACATCCATTTGATATACCTTGAACTGCTTGTATGCAGCAAATGCAAGAAAAATTCTGATTGCTTCAAGTCTTGCAACTGGTGCAAAAGTCTGATCATAGTCTATTCCTTCTTCTTGTGAGTATCCTTGAGCTACTAGTCTAGCTTTGTTTCTCACAATATTTCCATCTGCATCTAGCTTATTCCTGTAGACCCATTTGGTTCCAATAACTGGATAATTCTTTGGTCTAGGAACTAATTCCCAAACTTTGTTTGTCTCAAAATGATTGAGTTCCTCTTGCATAGCAATGATCCAGTTGGGATCTTGTTCTGCATCTTGTAGGGATTGAGGTTCAATCTGAGAGAGAAAACAAGTATGCATCATATTCTGATTTGCTTGATGCCTTGTTTGCACACCTGCTGAAATATCACAAATAATCTGGGATATTGGGTGATCTCTAACTGTGATGTGATCAACAGTTGGAGTGGGTTCAACAATAATTTCCACTTGGGGAATTTGTTCATCTGCTATATCCTGTGGAGGATGATCTGTTGTTATCTGTACTGAATTTTCAGCAAAATCTGGGTGATTTGCTTCTTCACTTTCTTCAGAATTCTGCTGTTCAGGATTTAGAAATACTTCTTTATGTAGAGCTAATTGATCTAGCTTCTCACATAATGTAGGTACCTGCAGATTTTCTATGGTAGAAGAAATCTTCTCCTTGTAAAACATAATAGTTTCATCAAAAGAGACATGCACAGATTCTTCTATTTTAAGAGTAGATTTATTATAAATCCTATATGCTTTGCTGACTAATGAATAACCTAAGAAAATTCCTTCATCAGATTTTGGTTCAAATTTTCTAAGGTATTTCTTATCATTATTATGAACATAACATCTACAGCCAAATGCTCTAAAATAATTAACTTTAGGTTTCTTCCCTTTAAGTAATTCATAAGGAGTCTTTCCCTTAAGTTTGTGTATCAAACTTCTATTCAATACATAGTTTGTTGTGCTAGCAGCCTCTGCCCAAAAAGATAGGTGCAAATTAGCATCTGCAAGAAATTTTCTTGCTGATTCAATTAGAGTTCTATTTTTCCTTTCAACTACCCCATTTTGTTGAGGAGTTCTAGGAGCTGAGAAGCAATGCCTGATACCTTCCTTCTCACAGAATTCTTGCATAAGAAGAGACTCAAACTCAGTGCCATGATCACTTCTGATCAATGCAACTACAGTATAGTACTCAATCTTTATGCTCTTAAGAAAGTCTGTAAGAACTGTAAAGTTATCTGACTTTTCTCTCAAAAAGAACACCCAAGTGAATCTAGAGAAGTCATCTACAATAACTAGAGTGTAAGACTCCCCCCCCCCCTAAACTCTTTGTTGCTATAGGTCCAAAAAGGTCCATATGTAGCAAATATAAGATTCTAGGTGAATCACTTTTAGATAATGATTTAAAGCTATTTTTAGTTTGCTTGCCTAGTTGACATGCCCTACAAAGAGCTTCTTTCTTATATGACCCTAAGGGTAAACCTCTAACAAGATTGTCCTTAGATAATTTAGCATTGGTCCTAAGGTTTACTTGTCCTAATCTCTTAAGCCAAAGTTCACTTGGTTTGCTTAAATCACTAAATAAACAAACTTCTGAAGTAGATGAATTGAAATTCACTAAATATATATTACCCTGCCTAATACCTGATAAAACAATAATATTATCAGCAGATTTAATAAGGCATTTCAATTTATTAAAGGTTACCTGATACCCTTCATCACATAATTGACTTATGCTGATAAGGTTATGCTTCAGTCCCTTTACATAAGCTACCTCTTTGAAGGTGACTTCTCCAACCTTGACTTTTCCATAGCCTTTGATCTGTCCACAGTTGGAGTCTCCAAATATAACTTTTGGTCCAAGCTTTGCCTTGTAGTTGTTCAGGTTGGCCTTATTTCCTGTCATATGTTTTGAACAGCCACTGTCCAAATACCATTTTTCACTAATTCTTGGACAGCTGTGTACCTGCAAAAACAAGAGAACAATCTATTTGTTCCTGACCCAGATTACCTTGGGTCTTTTTGTATTACCACAAAAATCTAAAATAAAAGACATTTCAGGTTGGTCCTTGTAACCTAGTGGATGATATCTCCTTGGAGGTATAATCCATTCAGTGAAAGGATTGATAGAATGTGAAGAATGAGAATTTTTCAGATTTGATGTATAGTTTCCATTTGACGAAATGGGCTGAGTTCGCTGAGCGTCGTTCGACGAATGACTGAGATTTCGTCGAGCGCCGTTCATATAATAACTATATAGAAAATCTGTATTCAAAGTTCATTGAGCTCCGTTCGATGACGTGGATGCATTTCGTCGAGCTCCGTTCGACGAATTCTACTGAATTCTGCTATTCTCGATAGTCTTACTTGAAATGTTTTTATTTTCATCTACAAGCTCTTTGCTCTTAGCAGAGATGAATTTTATAGGTGTAGATAATATGTTCTTCTTAATTAGAGGTGGCTCACTTGATGAAGCACCCAAGCCCAGTTTGCTATTAAGTCTAGCATTTACTGTTCTTGTGATGTCCATCAGTTTGATGTTTCTCCCATTCAGGGATTCTTCAAATTCCTTAGCCTCAGAAAATTTATTCTCAATGAGAATAATTTGTTCTCTAGAGGGAGCCAAATCTTTCTTAAGATTTACATTTTTTTCACTTATATTATTCATTTCAGCTAGCTTAAGTCTTAGTGAGATTATTTCTTTCTCAGATTTAATTAAGTCTGAGCAAAGGACTTTGAATTTAGCTTTGAATTCAACTGAAGTAAAATCAAAGGTAGATATTACTTGATCTGCATCAGTTTCAGCTTCTGATTCTGATTCCTCTTCATCTGAATTGTTGGCTGAGGCATTGATTGCCATCATGCAGAAGTTCTTCTCTTCTTCATAGTCTTCATCATCATTGGACGAAGAAGCATTTCCTGACTCACTGTCTGAGTCATAAATGACCATCAGACATTGGTCATTTTCTTTTGTTTCTCCTTCATCATCTGAAGAGCTGGATGACTGATCTGATTCAATTTGACCCCAAGATTCTGCTTCAAATCCTCTTCCCCTCTTCTTGTGTTTGTGAGAGGAAGATTTGCTGGAGTTTCTTTTCTCTTCATTGTCCTTTTTCTTTTCTTTCTTCTGGTTTTCTGGACAGTCTAGTGCAATATGTCCTGGTTTCCTGCAACCATAACAAATAATTTCCTTAGAATTGTTTTTGTCATACCATGGTTTTTCATGGCTTCTGGATGACTTTTTCCTGAAATCTTTTCTTGCCATCTTATATAATCTTGAAAGTGCACAGTTAACCTCACTAGAATTCTTTAGAGGGGGGGGGGGGGGTGAATAGAGATTTAAAAATATTTTGTGCAAAGTTAATAAATATATATGTGTAATATTCACAGATTTAAGCTTCCCACACACCAACAAGAATTAAGCAAATAAAGAAAGAAATAGCAAAAAGAAAATCACAGCACAACACAAAGAAATATAGTGGTTCCCCAAACTTTGGGTAATCCACTCTTCTACCCCCTTGGTAGGAATTCACTATCTTGCACTGAGTCTTTTGTTAAGGAGACTCTTAGAACCAGCCCGAGTCTTTTGATAAGGAGACTCTTAGAACCACTATAACTGACCTTTTTGAAGAGAGATTCTAAAAACTCTTTTACACAATTTGAAAATGGAATAAGACTAAAAAGAAGAAGTAGAAGAAAAACAATTGAAGCAAGAAAGAATCTTCTTCCTAGCAAGAAGATTAGAAGCACAAGTATAGTGAATGAAATCTCTCTTCTATAATGAGAAGGAGATTGAAAGCCCTTTTCTCTTTCAGTGAGAGCTTTCAGCTGTATGGCTTCAAAAGGAGGAGAAGAAGAAGATTTTTTCTTTGCTACAGCACTCTTTCACTTTTCTCAGCTTTCTCACTTTTCACTTGGGAGCTTTTCCTCTTTTTCAAATGGATGGATTGGATCACTTCTTATTTTCTTTGCCGACCTCCTTGTGTATTTATAGCTCTGTTTATTCAAAAATATTGCTATAGGAGAATAATTAATTAGCAGGCAGAGAAATAGCAAGAGAGAAAAGTTTCCATAATCATTATATCTGTAGAAGGAAAGAGATCATTCTATTTTCAAATAATGTCCATAATAATCTTAATCAAATTAGCCAAGAATCATTTAGAAGGAAAGACTGATTCAGAACGGCTAGAAAAGAATAATATAATTCCATAAAATTTAGATCTACAGAAAGAAGGAAAGAGATCTGGCGTGTTTTTGAATCTGTCACAGAAATCGACGTGCGTCAATTACTATTCGACGTAAGCGTCGATTTCAGCCTGGCTAGACGTCGAGAAGAAAATATGGAAGGAGCGTCGACAGAGGTGCGTCGACTAGAAATCAGAGTTACGTCGACTTTGGTTACGTCGAATTCTGTTTAGAGTTACTTCGACTCAGTATGAGAGATGCGTCGACTACACTTTGACGTTGCGTCGATTACTATTCGACGCATATTTTACTTAAATTAATTTTTGCTCTGAGAACTCATTTTCTACTCAATTCTAGGGGTTAAGATAAATCATTTTCCCAACAATCTTCCCCTATTTGTCTTAACCCTATTCAGAGAGAAATTTTATCAGCTTTTATTCAACACATCAAAGCATATTTATAGAAAAGAGATATATTAGATAATCAGAAGATAATGGAAAAAGAAATCATATAATAGGCTTTTTGTACAGATCAATCTGTACTTAAGCATTAAAAGTATAGTATATCAAAAATTGTTCAACATATCATTCAAGAGGAGTAGGAGGAGTTTTTCTCTTCCTAGAGAATACTAAAGGGAGATCAGGTCTTTTTATAGAGGTGAGTTGCTCCTTCTCAGTAGCAAGATGTTCATTCAGCTCCCCCTGAGTTAAAGCAGTCTGCTCCCCCTGAGATAGAACTTCCTTTACACTTTCTTTTTCTGCTTCTTCAGCTTCTTTCCCAGCTCCAGTTTCAGCTATGACAACATCTGGCTCCCCCTGAGCTTCAGCTTCTTTTTCTTTCTCACTTTCAGCCACACCTTCAGCCTCAGCTTCCTTTTCAACTTCTTTCTCAACTCTACTTGCCTCCCCTTGAAAGAGAACTACTTGTTGTGCAGCTTCTCTTGCTATAGTGAGCACATCTTTTATCTGTTCTGTAGTATGTAGCTCAGGTACTAATTCATTCCCAATAGTTTTAAGCAGAGCAAGACTATCAGAGTTTGATGTTGGAGAGGATTTTTGTGAGTGAGATTTGAGACTGGAGAGCTGCTCTTCATCTACCTCCTCCCCCTTCTTGACCTTCTTAGCTAAGGAGGTTAAGAAAGACTTAGTGACCTTAGAGGAAGAGATAGAGGACTTCAAGCTTTGCACAGAGGCATTGACCCCATCTATTTGGGTTTTCATGTGCATGATGGAGGAGTGAAGTTGGGAATAGTGCCCATCAAGCATGTCCTGAAATTTATGGGTTGCTTGTTGAATGCATTGGAGAAGGAGTGCTTGTGTGGATGAAGATGGTTCAGGTTGTGTTGGTGGAGGAGATAATGGTGGAGGAGATGATGGTGGAGGAGATGAAGGTGGAGAGATGACTGTATTACTGAGATCAATGGTTGTGGTAAGAAGATGAGGTGTGTTTGAGGTAGGTAGAGAGGATGTGATAGTAGGAGGAGGAAGAGGTGGTGATTGAATTGGTGTATGTGAAGATGTAGTTAAGATAGGAGATGTGAGGGTAGTGGAAACTATTGTTGTGGATGATGTTGGTAGGGAAGAGATCTTTGTATGTGGAGGAGGAGGTGAAGATGGATGCACAAGAGAATTAGGAGGAGAGGGAGTCCTTTCAGGAATGGAACCAGGCTTGGGGATTTGCCTGGTCCATTTTGAAAAGAGGGCTATGGACATCCTTTTTACAAGAGGAATGGGAATTCCTTTTTGACCTACATATGTCAGGGAAGGAGTGAAGGAGTACCTGACTCATGATCCTCATGTAGGCATTCTCTTTTTGAGAATATTTATAGCCTATCATCTTCAGTAAGCAGCTGGCCCAGTCTATCTTCTTTTTCAGCACAAGGGCCCCCATATTGTTCAGTTGCTGCTTGGGCACTGCATCATGGGCAGAGATTTTGCATAGTAGTATTTTTCCTACTATGTCTGCCAAAAGCCTGTATTCATCAGAGAAGTCTATTTTCTTCAAGTTGATTGGTCTATCTCTGGAGAAATTCATGGTGACTAATAAGTTTTTGATTTCCTCAGGGGTGAGTTCCACAGGTTCATTACCTGATGGAAGATCAAAGGTGTCCCTAAGATGTTCTGCAGAGATTGAGATAGGTGTTTCATGGATTGTTCCTGTAATCTCTCCTTGTTCAGATATCTGAACATGATTCATCAACTCAGTGAGTTCTATTTCCAGGAGTCTGCATCTTGTTGATATGAGTTTGTTTAGACCGGCTTTAGTGAAAAGAACTATGATGCTCTTGTAGTTTTCGGTGGCGGCTTGGAAGGAATCAAGATCAATATCGAAACCAGAATTGATCTTGGGAGCCATTTTGGTCAGTGAGAGAGAGAGGAAGAGATGGCTGGACTGAGAAGTGAGAAGGATGAGAGATGCAGAGAGCGTGCAGATTTCTAACTGAAGAGTTTATTTAAGTCAGGCGAAACGTTGAAATGAGACACAACTCGAGGTTTATTCGGTACTATAGTAGACTAGATGTGACCGAAAATATTTTAGTATTGCCGCTCTTTTTCATGAAGTTGACGTTGCGTCGAGTGGAAGTCGATGTATGCGTCGGTACAGTCTGAATTGAGATGTTAGGGTTTCCTATCGACGATGCGTCGATTAAGAAATCGACGTGACTTCTATTTTGAAAATTCTAAGTTTTTCTTGAGAGATTATTTCTTCCTAATCCTAAGGTTTTCTAAGTCAGCCTTGGACTAATTTTATAGACAATTGGATTGATTGTGCCAACATTGTTTGGCAATGTGGCCAGTTTTATTACAGATATAACACCTGATTGTCTTTAGGTTATGGGAATTTGAGTTTAGAGAAGGATAGAGGTGTTGATTAGGATAGAGTTGTTGATTAGGATAAAATTTTTGATCAGGATGAATGGGTCCTGAATGGGGGTTAAGATAGAAAATTTTTGAAGGATAGATATGTCCTGTATTTAAGTTACTTTGAGGTTTTATGCGTCGATATCTATTCGACGTATACTGAGAGTTGCGGCGATATATATTCGGCGCTCTCTCTAGATTGTGTTGATCTGGAATCGATGCATGGAAGTAGTTGCGTCGATTGTAAGTCGATGTAATTTTATTCATGCGTCGATTTGAGGACGAAGCATCTGAGAGATTGCGTCGAGTAGAATTCGACGTACTATCATTCATACGTCGATATGAATTTGACGCAATTGTGTCTTCACAGATTTTATTTTTCCCTTTTTCTGGTTGGAGATTTATTGTTTCTTTTAGCCTAGTTGCCTTCTCAGAAAGAGTTTGAGAGTCTTCATATGAATAGTATGATGTTTCATCAAAATGGTTTATCTCCTTGAAGGTGAAGTCTTCTTCTTTATTTTGTGAATCTTCTTCTAAGTTTGTTGATTTGATGGGTTTAGTAAATTTAACAGGGCTCATCCAAGCAGGTTTGGTAGATGGTATTGAACTGGTTGAAGGATCAGCCCCTAGCCCAGATTCTTATGTCTGATTGTTTGTTTTTCAGTGATTTCTTTAAGTGTTTGGCTTCTGACTTTTATAGATTCTTCAAAAGCTTTTGCCTGGGATACCTTATTCTTAAGGAGTTGATTTTCTATTTTAGCACTTTTTATTTCCTTTTCTGTTTTATAGATTTCACACCTTAGTTCATAATTTTTTGAACATGTATCCTCTATTTTTCTCATATTAATTTGTTCTCTTAGATCCTTGATTTCTTGTTTAGCTTTTCGTTGGTCTAAACAGAATCCTTTAAAATCATTTTTGAAATCATCACATAGAAAATCTATTTCATCAAAAATGCTTACCTCATCCTTATCCTCAGATTCCTCTATGAGAATAAGGCTATTTGCTTTGGTTGTTGAATTTTCTTTTTCATCTTCAGAAGAGATGCTTCCTTCTGATCCTGTTTAACTCCATGATTTAGCAGCATATTCTTCCTTTGAGCTTTCAAGAGCCATTAAGCATAGGTCTTCTTGCTTAGACTCTTCATTGTCACTCTTAGATGAGGTGATGTCCTCAGAATCTGTTTCACTCCAAGCTTCTGCAATGAAGCCTCTTTCTTTCTTCTTCCCCATTTTCTTGAGATCTTTCTTTTTCATATCTTTCTTTTTCTTAACATTTTCTGGACATTCTGGGGCAATATGTCCAGTTTTCCTGCAGGAATAATAAACAATTTCTTTAGTGGGAGTCTTATCATACCTTAGTTTTGGCTCTCTTCTTCTAGACCCATCTGTCCTGACCCATTTCTTGAATCTTCTGGCCAGGAGACTGAATAATTCTTCTTCAGTAACAGGGGTTTCTTCTTCTGTTGCTTTTAATGCAATGTTTCTATCTTTTGAAGAGGTTGGAGTGTTTTCCCTTCTTTCCTTCTCTTCTCTGGTTTTCAGTAATTGCTCATAGGATTTGAGTTTTCCTAAGAGGGCATCTGTTGAGATTTCCTTTTGTTCTTTTGTATCTCTTATTGCCCATATTCTTGAGTCCCGTGAACTTGGGAGACTCATTAATAATTTATCATTGATCTCTGTGAGAGAGATCTCTCTATCCAAGCTCCTTAATTGGTTGATGATCAGACTGAATCTGTCATACATCTCAGATATGCTTTCTTCATGCTTCTTTTGAAAGTTCTCATATTGGGAGATCAATAAAGCCTTTCTATCTTTCCTTTCATCAGCACTTCCTTCTACTATCTTTGTAAGAGCCTCCCAGATTTCTTTGGCTGATTCACAGTCAACAACCTTTTGAAAGATTTCATCTGAGAGGGTTGAGACAAGAATGTTCACAACTTTTGCATCACATGCTCCTGCCTTCTTCTCATCATCTGTCCACTCAGCCCTTAGGACCAGTGTTTGAGTCACTTTACCACTTGATTCCTTTCTATAAGGCTTGGGGGGACCTGTCAAAATAACATTAAACAATTCTTCATCAATAGAATTCATATAGATCCTAATTCTTGTTTTCAAAGTGCAAACTTTTCAAGATTGCACATTGGTGGTCTGGTGGAAGCATAATCTTTGATTTGTGCCATAAAAAGTTTTTAGAAATATATATATATATGAGGTAGGATCTTTTTGATCAAGGAGTTACCACTTTTTGATCAACCTCCCTCTGATACCAATTGAAAGTGCACAGTTAACCTCACTAGAATTCTCTAGAGGGGGGGGGGGGGTGAATAGAGATTTAAAAATATTTTGTGCAAAGTTAATAAATATATATATATGTGTGTAATATTCACAGATTTAAGCTTCCCACACACCAACAAGAATTAAGCAAATAAAGGAAGAAATAGCAAAAAGAAAATCACATCACAACACAAAGAAATATAGTGGTTCCCCAAATTTTGGGTAATCCACTCTTCTACCCCCTTGGTAGGAATTCACTATCTTGCACTGAGTCTTTTGTTAAGGAGAATCTTAGAACCAGCCTGAGTCTTTTGATAAAGAGACTCTTAGAACCACTACAACTGAATTTTTTGAAGAGAGATTCTAAAAACTCTTTTACACAATTTGAAAATGGAATAAGACTAAAAAGAAGAAGTAGAAGAAAAACAATTGAAGCAAGAAAGAATCTTCTTCCTAGCAAGAAGATTAGAAGAACAAGTATAGTGAATGAAATCTCTCTTCTATAATGAGAAGGAGATTGAAAGCCCTTTTCTCTTTCAGTGAGAGCTTTCAGCTGTATGGATTCAGAAGGAGGAGAAGAAGAAGGCTTTTTCTTTGCTGTAACGCTCTTTCACTTTTCTCAGCTTTCTCACTTTTCACTTGGGAGCTTTTCCTCTTTCTCAAATGGATGGAGTGGATCACTTCTTATTTTCTTTGCCGACCTCCTTGTGTATTTATAACTCTGTTTATTCAAAAATATTGCTATAAGAGAATAATCAATTAGCAGACAGAGAAATAGCAAGAGAGAAAAGTTTCCATAATCATTATATCTGTAGAAGGAAAGAGATCATTCTATTTTCAAATAATGTCCATAATAATCTTAATCAAATTAGCCAAAAATCATTTAGAAGGAAAGACTGATTCAGAATGGCTAGAAAAGAATAATATAATTCCATAAAATTCAGATCTACAGAAAGAAGGAAAGAGATCTGTCGTGTTTTTGAATCTGTCACAAAAATCGACGTGCGTCGATTACTATTCAACGTAAGCGTCGATTTTAGCCTGGCTAGACGTCGAGAAGAAAATATGGAAGGAGCGTTGGCAGAGGTGCGTCGACTAGAAATCAGAGTTACGTCGACTTTGGTTACGTCGAATTCAGTTTAGAGTTACTTCGACTCAGTATGAGAGATGCGTCGACTACACTTCGACGTTGCGTCGATTTCTATTTGACGCATATTTTACTTAAACTAATTTTTCACTCTGAGAACTCATTTTCTACTCATTTCTAGGGGTTAAGATAAATCATTTTCCCAACAAATCTTTTGGCAAACAGACTCATCAACTCCTCATTGTCAGGAGTCTTTCGTTCTTCTTCTGTAGCTTTGAAGGCAATATTCCTATCCTTCTTCGTTGAAGAGGAGGTGCTGACTTGTTCAGCTTCCCTTATCTTGATGAGTTGCTCATAGGATTTGAGCTTTCCTAGCAGTGTCTTAGTAGTTATCTCATTAAGACTTCTGGCTTCCTTGATAGGCCAGATCCTAGAGTCCCAAGTGCTGGGGAAGCACATTAGGATTTTGTCATTGATCTCAGTTAATGAGATTTCCTTGTCCAGTGTTCTGAGTTCACTTGTGATTACACTTAATCTAGTGTACATATCTGCAACTGATTCTTCTTCACCCTTCTTGAAGATCTCATACAGAGAGATCAAGTGAGATCTTCTGTCCTTTCTTTCATCAGCAGAGCCTGCAACCATATTGTTGAGAGAGGTCCATATCTCTCAAGCTGAGGTGCAGTCCACCACTTTTTGAAAGATGTCATCAGACATTGTTTGAGCCAGAATATTCATGGCTTTTGCATCAGCACTTCTTTGCTTTTTCTGAGCTTCAGTCCATTCAGGAGGTGGGACAGCAGTGTTGTTTGTTGTGGTTCCAGTACTTGCTGCAGTTGTAGGTGTTGGAGGCCCTGTCAAAATTACATTAAAGATTTTTTCATCAATTGAGTTCATATAAAGCCTAATTCTTGCTTTCCACAGTGCAAACTTACTGAGATTGCACATAGGAGGTCTTGTGCTTGAATACTCCTTGTTTTGTGCCATGAGTTTTTAACAGAAAAAAAAACAATAAAAACTCTAAAATAATTTAAGATCTAATTGATCTTTGTGATCCAGGTGTTAGCCTGTAAATAATATCAACAACCAATTGAAAGTGAGTTCAAATGAGTATCAGGTGCAAGAAAATGAAGTGATAAAATCAACCTCCTCTGATACCAATTGAAAGTGGAGATTAGATCTTAAGTTAACTCTAGAGGGGGGGGGGGGGGTGAATAGAGTTTAAAACTTTTTCCCTTAGTTTTATTTGCGGAATTAAAAATAGTGTTATATATATGTGTAAGCAGAGTGATTAAATAAAAACATAATAAATAAAATCACACAGCACAGCACAAAGAAATAAACAATCACAGAGGACACAAGGAGATATAGTAGTTCCCCAATAAATCTGGGTACGTCTACTCTTCTACCACCCTTGGTAGGAATCCACTAGGATTTTTGATAAGGTGCCTCACACCAAGGGATTTTCGATAAGGTGCCCACACACCAATGGGAGTTTGATCAGGTGCCCAAATCACCGATAAGCTTTTGATAAGGTGCTTAAAAACCACACAAGGATTTTTTGATAAGGTGTCTTGCCACCAGTGGGTAACACTTTTGAAGGGAGTATTAACCCTGTACAGAATGGGATAGAGAGGGGTTATGAAGTTCTTCTCTGTCAAGATGTATAGAGAAGACTCTAGTGGATTTGATGTTGAAATGCTCCTCTGTCTGATATGAATTTTTTTGACAGTTGATGTTGCTGGAGCTTTTCTCTTTGAAAGATTTGATCTTCCTGTAGCAGATTAAACTGAGATACAAGAATGCTTCAGTTTGTTGTTGCTCTTCTGAAGATCTGTGCTTGTTCTTCTTCTTCTTTCTTTCTTGATTCTTGCAGCAGGAAATCTGAGATGGCGTTGAAGATGTTCTCAGGAAAAATGTTTGCTGCTGGAGGAGAAAGATGAAGTTTTGTATTCGGAAAATGCTTTAACAGGAAGAAGAAGATCTGTTCTGTGTATATTTTTTTCTTTTATTCTTCCTGTATATTCCTTTTTCTTTCTTTTTCTGTACTGAAGATCTGTATTGATTCTGTCGTGAAAGCTGCATATTATTCTATAATATCTTCTTTATTCTTTCTTTTGAAATTACTGACAGAAATTAAATGCAAATCTCTTATCTTAAGGAATATAATATATCTGAAAGCATATTTCTGGGAACTGTACAGCTGCACGCCGTAATTTCTTTCCTTTTTCATGATTTGTCCTTTTCTGCTGGATGAGTCAACGGCTATAACTTAAATAATAAAGGAAATATATTTCCTTACTTGATCTGAAGAAAAGAGTCATTGTTGTCGTCGATCTGAGTTCAGAGAATGAGTAAATATAATATTCTGAAATTAATCTGCACTTAAATAATGTTTTCTTCGATCTGAATAAAATTCGTCGATCTCAGATTCGTCGACCTCAAGATTTTCGTCGAACACAACATTTAATTAGTCTCTCTGAGCTTCTGTTGAGATTTCGTCGAACGCAGACTGGAGTTCGTCGAATGGAAAGATTCGTCGACCGCTGAGCCTGGATAAAATCGTCGACCGCTGAGCTTGAGCAAAAGCATCGAGCGCTGAGCTTGAGTAAATGCGTCGAGCACTGAGCTTGAGCAAAAGCGTCGAGCACTGAGCTGGGTTCTGTTCATCGACCGCTGAACCAATCTGTTAGTCCACCGCTGAATATAATTTAGTCGAGCGCTGTACTTAGACAAAATTCTTCGACAGCTGAGACGGGTTCGTCGACCGCTGAGAACAAGCCTTAACGCGGAGAGCTTGCCGATCATCGAATGCAGATAGTCGTTCGTCGAATGCAGATAGTCGTTCGTCGAACGCAGAAATTGAATGAAATTTCTAGTTCTAACAGCCAAATTTCTTCCTAAACTCTTGACCCAAAAACTATACATTGGGGTTAACTTGTCCTTAGTTAACATATAGTGATCCTAGCCCAAATCAGAAATAGGGTTGTTCTAACACGGGGAGAATCTCCTTCCCGAACCTTGACACTGGGGTCTGCCTCCCGGCCTCCACGGGGACCTATTTACTGGGATCTGGTACCTATTGGGTTTTCTCTAAACAACACATCAAATGCGCCCAGCGGAATAATTAAACAAGAATAACTCAAAAGAGTTTTGAATCTTGCGATTTCATGATTCAAAAAATAAATAATGCAACACATTGCAATATACCTGTGAGGGATTGATTTAATACTCTACCAAAGTGCTCTAAAAATTAGATCCAGAAACAGTGGCTGAGTTCCAAGCCAAAAAGTGTATATGTGCCTCTATAGCAGTCCACACGAGCGAAGGAGAACCCCAAGCCTCTTGTCGAATAAGATCTGGGTCAGAGAAGGAGTGCCCTCAGCGTCTCCCACGGATTGCTAGATCTGACAAAGGGAGAGGCAGCGACGGCGGACGGGATCTCGCGGAAAACTCTTGCGGAACAGTTCCACCTAAATCTCTAAAAAAGGTACTCTGGAAAACCTAATCGTTTCCCTGTTTATACCCAGGGGCATAAAATAAGATATCCACAGACCCAAGTCTTTAATAGGAGTATACAGTGAGTATCGCTGAGATCACTAAAATATTGTCGAGACGATCTCGATGATATCATTGTGAAGATCCATATCGTCGAGACGATCTTGACGATATCGTCTTGATGATCCATATCGTCGAGACGATCTCGACGATATCGTCTTGATGACCTATATAGAAGATCTCGACGATATCATCATGAAGATCTGTATCGTCGAGACGATCTCGATGATACCATCTTGATGCCTAAAATATCATCTTGACAATCAAGATGATATCATTCAGCACTCAACGATACATCATAGGTGACAGTCGGTCATATTGTCGTGACCACTCGATGATATTCACAATATCGTCTTGATTACATGCCAACATGCTCCATACAATATTCATAATATCTGTGGAACATTTATCCGACTCGACTCAACTCCAATAAGTCATAGGATTGGTCCTTTACTCATATCCAATATGAGTAAGGCCAACATAATCTATCCTCCAACTTCTCCAAACACTCTTATGTGCGACCATATAGGCTCATATTGTGTTGGCTGTGTGACTAACTACTTGATCGCTTTGCGATCACCTTTGAAATACCAATAGTCTCCCACTTGATCACAAAGTATCAAAAAATTTCTCACAAATAATGAGCGGCATCTAGCAATACATCATTGCTACCTAAGCAATAAGAGTTAATAACTCAGTAAGCCTTTTCTGGTCAATGTTTCAGTGTTATCATATCCCTTTGTCCCTTACATACAGATAGAACTAGAGGCATGGACCGTATCACCCTCATAATTGTTCAATCCAAGTTTCTTGATCCAGAATAAACTTCCTGAAATTGGTGAGCTCAATATCATATATTGACTCAACCAAGCATGGCCATGCATTTCTCAATCTCATTCCATCAAGGGGCCCATGGATGTTGTTAAAATTATTGATTTGAATCGTTTAGGAGTAAACATGAGTTGCATCAACTGAGTTATAGCCAAACAACCACAATGCCACACAGCAACACAAGAGACTTTATTGAATCACAAACTTCATTTACAGTGCGAGACATACATGGCGAGACATGATTCATAAGAATCACGAAAGGGAGAAGAACAAAACACCAAAAAGCAAAACTGGCGGCTTGACAAAGCAGAGACCGCTCAGACCGCTCGAACTCCAGAGATCGCCCGGCTTGTCCTGAGACCGCGCGAACAGAAACCGGACAAACCGCCAGCACTGCAAGACTGCACCTCAGACCGCACGAACTGGAGCTTTATTGGAACGAAGAACTGAAGCTGTCTCCAGACCGCAACTCAGATAGCCTAACCGCTGAAGGTCGCCTGATCGCTGAGCTCGCTGCGAACAGCACAAAAACAAACATAAATCAGTTCACAGACATACCGCTGCAGAACTGTTTATTCAAGCCGCTGGGAATCACCAAAGAAGGAGACCGCAACCTGCTGACTGCAAACCTGCGAACACAACAAACAGTCAACTCGCTTCCGAGACCGCTCGACCTCAAAGTTGAGACCGCATGAATTAACCCAGGCTTAGTTCTTACAGTTCTCGTTATGAATGATGGGCCATGCACCCCTATTTATAGGCGGGTAGACGGATGTCGTCACCGCACAAACCGGGATACATTCACCACCCATCAGATTGTCAGCGGTCTCACAAGATAGACCGCGCGATCAGACCACTTGGACAACCTTCCATCCAAGACCGCAGAACAGCAGGCAGATCGCGCACAAGTCGCGCGAACACGATATCGCGCACAAGCCGCGCGGATACAAGAACGCTCCTTCCTTAGACCACCAGGAGCAAACTAAGAACCATTTGGCCGACTTCGAACAAGTCGCCAGATTGCCAAGCACCAAACACCCGGTCACAGCGGTTACATGAAAATAGACCGCCCAGTCTTCTGCAAAGGAGATAAACCATCCAAGTAGAACAACCCGGGATGAGACCGGAACAACTAGGAACAAACCAGTCAATCAGCAGACCACCAGAACTAGACCGGCAGAACAGACTTGCAAAGCACAAGCGCAGACCGCGCGGTCTCTGCGGTCACCCAAAAACAGACCGCCCAGTCACCTCCACTTCACTTTAATAATTTCAACACTCCCCCTTGAAGTGGGAAGTGGAGACTAGCCCGAGTAAACTCCGCAACCGTGTAAACGGTCCCTTTGCCAGCGGCTTTGTGAAGATGTCTGCGGCATTGTCCGCACTCCTAACATGCTCGACCATAAGAGATCCTCCCAACACCTTTTCACGAATGAAATGGTGCTCAATCTCAATATGCTTGGTCCTCGCGTGACAGACTGGATTATTAACCAGCTTGAGAGCACTCTCATTGTCCCCGCGTAGCATAGTGGGACCTCGAACCTCCTCATGAACGTCCTCCACCAACCTCCTGAGCCAAACGGCTTCCTGAGCTGCCAAGGCCGAAGCCTTGTATTCCGCTTCTGTGGTAGATACGGACACCGAGTCCTGCTTTTTGCTGCACCAAGAAATAGCTGTGGGGCCCGTCATAAAGACATAACCAGACGTTGATCTCCGATCATCCACGTCTCCTAGTAGTTAGCATCCATGTATCCATGCAACTCCAAGCTTGACCCTCTCCTAAATAGGAGACCCGAATCAGAGGTCGACTTCACATATTTCAGAATACCTTTTGCCGCCAGAAGATGAGTCTTCCGTGGCTCCGCCATATACCGACTCACTTTGCCAACTGCCTAAGCAATATCAGGCCTCGTGATGGTCAAGTAGATCAAGCTACCAACCAGAGATCGGAACACCAACGGATCAGATAAAACTCTTCCCTCATCCTTCCGAAGTTTATGATGCTGTTCCAGAGGTATAGAGCTGCTCTTCCCTTCCTCCATGCCGAATCGTTGAACGATCCGCTCCGCATATCCTGCCTGAGAAACGAGCACTCCGCTCTCCCGCCTCTGAACCTCGAGTCCAAGGAAATGGTGAAGCTCCCCCAGATCCTTCATCTCGAACCTGATAGCAAGCTCAGCTCTCAGCCTTGCTACTGCCTCCTTCGAGTTCCCAGTGACAATCATGTCATCCACATACAGCAGAACAATAACCATAAGTGCCCCCTCCTTCTTGACGAACAAGCTAGAATCATAGTCTGAAGCAAAGAACCCGCAGAATATAAGATACTCCGCGATCTTCCCATTCCATGCCCGAGGTGCTTGCTTCAACCCATATAAGGCCTTCTTCAGTTTGCAGACGTAGTCCGGACTATCCTCCGAGATGAAACCCGGTGGCTGGATCATGTATATATCCTTGTCGATCTCGCCGTATAAGAAGGCATTCTTAACGTCGAGCTGCCAAATCTCCCATCCACTTGAAATCGCCAAAACAATAACAAATCGGACCGAAGTCATCTTTGCCACTGGACTAAACGTCTCATCATTATCTTCTCCATATTGATGTGAGAATCCGCGAGCTACAAGGCGAGCCTTGCATCGCTCGATCGTGCCGTCAGCTTTCTTCTTGAGCTTAAAAACCCATTTGCATATCACAGGGGTAATGCCCTTGGGCCTGGGCACTAGAGACCAAGTCTCATTCTTCTTGAGAGCATCCATCTCTTCTTGCATAGCAATATCCCACTGCTTCACGCCTTTGGCTTCTCAAAGCTCGACGGCTCCCTTTCATCTAAGGGACCAGCGAAGAAACATGAGACGAAACTCACCATGTTTCCTCCTGTATATCGATCCGGTGGTTTAATAGTCCTCTTCGACCTCCTAAGAGGTTGCACCTGACTAACCACCTCCTCAGCTGCTTCTTCTGTGCTAGCTCCTCTTCCAGATGAACTTGGAGCATCGCTCCCCCAACTTCCAGAACCTGAAGCCTCCATCTCTGAGCTTAACATAACAGGAGCTCCTGGTGAACAGGCAACTCCACTTGAAGATTTTCCGCAGCCTTCCTTTCTTCATCAACCCTGCTCTCCGGTAGTTCAACTCCTGAACTCCCCGTTTAGGAAGTCACCTCATCGAACACCACATCCCGAGATACAAAAGATCTTCGAGTTTCAGGATCCATGCATCTCCATCCCTTCTTCCGCTCATCATACCCAACAAAGACTAGCTTCCTTGCTTTCGCATTTAGCTTTGTTCGAAGAGCATCAGGAATATGCACATAGCAGGTTGACCCGAACACCCGAAGATGTGCAACACTCGGCTTCTCCTTGAACATCAGTTCGTGAGGGGTCTTCATGTTGATAGGACTTAGAGGCATGCTGTTGATGACGTAAGCCGCACAAGACATTCCCTCCGCCCAAAAGGACTTTGGGATACTCTTGGCATGAAGCCAGCATTTGCAGGTTTCCATCAGATGGCAGATCTTCCTCTCCGCAATGCCATTTTGCTGTTGAGTATGGGCATAAGTGAGCTCTCTCCGGACGCCGTGTTTCCCGCAAAAACTTGAGAACTCACCAGAGGTGAACTCCCCACCATTGTCAGTTCTCAATTTTTTCACCCGCAGGCCTAACCGACCTTCCACCAGCTCCTTGAACTCCACAAACTTCGCAAAGGCTTCTGACTTCTCTTTCAGAAAATACACCCAGACATATCTGGTGTAATCGTCAATCAACACCAACATATATTTGTTGCCTCCAAGGCTTGGGGTGGCAGTCGGTCCCATCAAATCACCGTGAATGCACTTCAAAGGCGCTTTGCATCTTGTTTGTGATTTATCAAATGGAAGTCGATGAGACTTACCAAACTGACATCCAGCATAAACATGACCGTCTCCATAAGAGGACAAGCTAGGCAAGCCCTTGACAAGGCCCCTTACCACCATAGCCTTCAATTTGTCCATGCCAACATGCCCCAACCTTTCATGCCAGATAGCCGTGCTATCGTTGGTCTTCATCTTATCAACATAGGTACTTGTCGATAAAACGAATAAGTCCTTCACCGACTTTCCAACATGGATAACATCTCCCTTTATCTCCGGTTGAGTTTTAAGAAACTTCACTTCTGTTGGGCCAAACAGAACGTGATAACCGGCATCGACTGCATTGGTCACGGAGAAGAGATTCTTCTTCATACCAGGCACGTGATAAACACTCCTCAAGGTGAGTGGACCCTTATCACTGCTCAAAGAAACAACTCCTTCTTGTTCTACTGCATGAACAGAATTATCAGCCGTAATGATAGCATCGTTACCTGAGTAAGGCGCCCAATAAGAGAACTTTGATTCATCCCCGGTGAGATGATGTTCACACCATGAATCAACAATCCAATTCTCTTCGAAGTTGATGGCAGCCAAGGCCTTAACGGGCATCACCGTCATATTAGCTACAAAGGCTCCTCCCCATCCAGCTTTATCAGACTTTGGCTTCTCCTTCTCCGCTACATCTCCTGACTGAAGATTAACCCGGCAATCCTTCTAGAAGTGGCCGGTCTTATTACACCTGAAGCACCTTGTTCCCTCTCCCTTCATCTTCCCATCAGACTTAGAAGCATAACCTCTATCCTGCTGAACTGAAGTAGAGGGTCCATCCTGACCTGGCTTCTTCTTCTCCCACTTCTTCTTCTTCTTTCCAGAGAACAACACATCACTATCTCCCCCAGAGATAGAAGTCCCCGCCATCTGTCTAGCCAAAATTTCCTGCGAAGCAAGTAAGTTCTCCAGCTCCAACAGAGATGGTTGATTTGCCCAACCTTGGACTGAAGTCACAAAGGCAAGATACTCCTTCCGCAACCTGCGGACAATATGCCTCTTTAGTTTTGCCTCTGATATGGGCTCATCAGGGTCCAATGCAGAAATCTCTACTGTGAGGTTCTTCATCTTGAGAAAGAAGGTAGAAATAGAAAGATCACCTTGAGAGGCCTTCGCCAACTCATTTTCAAGAAACTGTAGCTGAGCTACATTCTTCTTATTAAACAACCCATCCAAAGACGTCCAAATCTCAGCAGCAGATTTACATCCAATGATGTGATCAAACATCTCTGGTGAGATAACCCTCATGAGAGTGAACTCTGCCTTAGCATTAGTCTTCCTCCAAAGTCTCACCTCTGCCATATTATCTCCTGCTAGAAACACCTCTTGTATGTCTTCTCCTCCAACTATCTCCCATAGATACTCGCCAAGTAAGTAACTCTCCATACATGACCTCCATTTCTTATAGTTAGTCGATGTAAGGAGTTCAATACCAAGCCCTCTTGCGTATCCACCTTCCATAGCAATCTATGTGGTCTCTTCTTCACAAAGACGATGGCAACTCAAGTGGATCACTGCTTATCCACTCCAACAACCTAGCTCTGATACCATGTTAAAAATTTTGATTTGAATCGTTTAGGAGTAAGCAGGAGTTGCATCAACTGAGTTATAGCCAAACAACTACAATGCCACACAGCAACACAAGAGACTTTATTAAATCACAAACTTCATTTACAATGCGAGACATACATGGCGAAACATGATTCATAAGAATCACGAAAGAGAGAAGAACAAAACACCAAAAGCAAAACTAGCGGCTTGACAAAGCAGAGACCGATCAGACCGCTCGAACTCCAGAGATCGCCCAGCTTGTCCTGAGACCGCACGAACAGAAACCGGACAAACCGCCAGCACTGCAAGACCGCACCTCAGACCGCACGAACTGGAGCTTTTTTGGAATGAAGAACTGAAGTTGTCGCCAGACCGCAACTCAGATCGCCTAACCGCTGAAGGTCGCCTAATCGCTGAGCTCGCTGCGAACAGCACAAGAACAAACATAAACCAGTTCGCAGACAGACCGTTGCAGAACTGTTTATTCAAGCCGCTGGGAATCACCAAGGAAGGAGACCGCAACCTGCTGACCGCAAACCTGCGAACACAACAAACAATCAACTCGCTTCCGAGACTTCCCGACCTCAAAGTTGAGACCACACGAATTAACCCAGGCTCAGTTCTTACAGTTCTCGTTATGAATGACGGGCATGCACCCCTATTTATAGGCAGGTAGACGGATGTCGGCACCGCACAAACTGGGATACAGTCACCACCCGTCAGATCGTCAGCGGTCTCACAAGGCAGACCGCGCGATCAGACCACTTGGACAACCTTCCGTCCAAGACCGCAGAACAGTAGGCAGATAGCGCACAAGTTGCGCGAACACGAGACCGCGCACAAGCCGCGCGGATACAAGAACGCTCCTTCCTTAGACCACCAGGAGCAAACTAAGAACCATCTGGCCGACTTCGAACAAGTCGCCAGATTGTCAAGCACAAACCGCCCGGTCACAGCGGTTACATGAAAATAGACCGTCCGGTCTTCTGCAAAGGATATAAACAATCCAATCAGAACAGCCCTGGATGAGACCGGAACAACTAGGAACAAATCGGTCAATCAGCAGACCGCCAGAACCAGACCGGTAGAACAGATTGATAGAGCACAAGCGCAGACCGCGCGGTCTCTGCGGTCACCCAAAAACAGACCGCCCGGTCACCTCCACTTCACTTCAATAATTTCAATAGATGTAACTCATGTCATATAGGAGGACAAATCCCATATCTGTCCACACACAAACACCTAAATGAATCGTAACATACCCAATAACCACTGTTATCATCAACCTTCTTCAAGAAAGACTTTTGATGGCATCAAAGTACGCTCTTCCTCACTTGATGAACGTTGTGACTTCAGGTCAAAGAACCACAAACACCATTGCCATATGAGAACTACTTGTGACACGTTCATATAACAATCCACAAAGTAGTCTCATGGTGGCTCTGTCCAGTACAACTTGTTCACTAACAAGTACCCATGTGATGACTTGATATCACAATATCAAGACCTGTGAGAACCAGCCATTAGTCAACACATATGCTAGTCTTAATGCACCATCATTGCCCTTGCTTCTAAGATGATACACCGACCAGGGACTATTTAAGAATGAAGCTTCTTATAAACATAAGCCCTCACATTCAAGTCACGTACTTGAATTCCTATGGAAGAAAATATTCTAAGGGCATTTAATATGTTAATTATTCTATCATATAGAAACAGTTGACATAACAAAAGAACTTGCCATAAATGTAACATGAAATATAGAATACTCTATTCATCACATGAATAAAAACCAACACAAATACAATCCACAAGACTCCCACTAGAGATGATCATTCAGGTATCTAATACCCATTGATCTAGTATGACAATCATACTTTCTCTATGCGAGGGGTTTCATCAGTGGATCTGCAATATTTGTTGGGAACAATGCCCAGCAATGTTTTTGATTTGAAGAAGTGCTCAGAACAATGATAAAGTACAATGTGTATTTGATGTGCATTTGGTGTGACATGAATAGGTCAGAATATCTCACTCATCATCATATAAGAATCAAAGCTCATTACAGAATGTAGGCCATATGTCCAGTCCTCCACTAATCTCACTAAGTCCAAAATCGTCGAGAAGGACTAGACATATCGTCGAATAAGTAATCATATATCATTTAGACTACTCACAGGAATCAGCAATAGATTCATGATAGTTATCATCGAGATGATAAGGATAATTGAACGATATCGTTGTGACACCAAAGTATACAAGATGATATCGTCGTGAGAACAAGAAGAATTGAACAAGTTACAGTATCGTCATGTCAACAAAATCACACGACGATATCATTATAAAGTCTGATATAATAATGCTCTTCAGAAGACTTGAGTTAAAGTGTTCAGCTAAGTCGACGACATCGTCGTAAGGAAGCCTTGTCATCAAGCAGTCTAAGGCAGAACTCATGATGAGATTTGTAGCTAAAGTGTTGCTTATCGTCAAGATGATCAAGACGATATCGACGAGAAGCAAAATGATCAAGATGATATCAATGAGAAGCAAGATTATCAAGATGATATTGACGATAAGTAAGAATGATCAAGATGATATTGTCGATAAGGGGTGGTGATTTCAATGACATCATCAAGAAAACCTCAAGTCGACAAGATGTTCACGATGACATCTTTAAGATGACTTCATGTCATCGTGAGGGCAAGGCTAGCCGAGATAATACCAATATCGGTGAGATATCCTTCTCTGAAGAGGACTTGAGAAGACTTGAAGAATTATCTGAGTCCAATATGGATCAGCGTGACGGCAAGCTCAGTCGTCGAGATGGTGCCAACATCGTTGAGATATCGCAAATATCGTAGAGACAGATCAAGACAATTCAAAACACGCTGACTGCATTTAATATCGCCGCATGATTGTCCAATCAGCGCATGCCGTTAAAGAATGAGCCACTGACACTTAAATGACATTTGAGTAGACCGTTAGACGGTTCCCCAATCATATAAAAGGGATAAGTGTTTGCCCTAAGAAGAATCGAGAGACGCAATCGCAAAGAATACGAAAATTAATCTAACAGTAAAGGCAGCTGTGAAGAAAGAACAACTACCCGAGAATGAAATGATCTTACTCCGTGTTCTCCAAGTTTCAATCCAGCAACATCGACTGATAAGTATTATTCCAGATTCAAGAAAGGATTGAAGTGAAATCTGCACTCAGCAAATCAAGATCTAAAGTATTCTCTTCAAGTCAAGAAGCCAATTTTATCAGGCTAAAGAAGAACCTTTCAATCTTTATTTGTAGGGTTTTGACAAGCCTGAGGTGTAGGATCTGTTCATAGATCTGAGTTTATAAGGCATGAGGGCCTGAGCTTTGTAGGGCTTGAGGGCCTGAGCTTGTAGGGCTTAAGAGCCTGAGATTGTAGGGCTTGAGGGCCTGAGCTGTAGGGCTTGAGGGCCTGAGTATTGGATGAGGTTTGCCGACCCTAGCACACTGCTAGATAGGCGCAGAGGGACAGTGGAGTACTCTAGACACTTTGTCTAGGGGAACCACTATAAATCTCAGAGTACGTTTCTGTGATGTGGTTTATTTCCTAAACCATTAAACTAGAACTTACACACAAGAAAAAAGGGCTAAAAGATTTTAAAAGACTTATTCACCCCCTCTAGGTTAATTGGCAATATCCCAAAACTAACAAGTGGTATCAGAGGTAGGTTGTTCAAAGGAAGCCTAACAGCTTGAACAGATCTGCCATTGGGTGTGTCAAACCATCAGCTCAAAAAGTTAAAGCTTTATGAAGAAAATGAGAAGATCTAATATTAAGAAGTTCATTTCTCTAAGTGAAAGCAGCTGTTGCTCCACTTACTCTGAAGTAGAAAGATTTTTAGGGGTTTGTGAAAAAGGGATCAGAGTACCCCTTACTCACTCTGATAGTGAATCTGAGGATGAAGAATGGTCTCTGGATAGAAGAGGGATAAGAATACCACTCACTCTCTCAGACTGTGACTCTAAGGATGAGGAGTTCTATGGGCTAGTTGTTTTACCAAATGAAGAAAATCAAGATTCACATCCTGCTCAGGTATGCACTGCTCACACATCCCCATTACATGATTTGTCTGAAAAGACCAAGAGTGCATCAGATGATTGCTCATCATCTGAAGATGATGCACAAGACTGCTCATCATGCAACAATAAGGACCATACTGATTTATTGGAACAATATGGTATTCTTTCGACAGCTCTTAAAAAGACCAAGAAATTGGTCAAATCTCAAGCTGAGGAGATAAGCATCCTCAAGCCATTCAGATCTCAAATTGATGAGAAGACCAATGAGGTAACTAGGTTGTCCAATGAGCTTATCCTACTTCAGAAGAGGTCTGAGGCTCAGGATAGGACAATCAAGTCTTTAGATAACAAGCTTATAGTAGAGAGAAATCTTGTGGCTAGCTTCTCTTGGACTAAAACTATTCTCCCTATTATAGACTGCTTCTCCACTCAATACAAAGGAGGACTGGGATATAATAAGGAAGTTGGAGGGACTTCCCAAGCTAGAACTGTCTTTCAAAAAGTTGTCTCTCCACAAGCACCATCAACCAAACAGAAGGAAAATGCTTTACCTCAAAACCAGTTCCCAAGGAAAGATCATTGACTGTGCAACCAACTCCAAAATCAAGGCACAATCACATGATCAGTAGAAATGAATGTTGTAAAGCAGCCTGCTCATCTATTCACCTGCCTTTCACTCAAAAGGTGACTCAGAAAAGGAGGTACAATAGATTTGGGTGTTGATGTTGTGGCAAGGTTGGGCACTTTACTATAGATTGTTAGTTCAATCCAATAGTGCCTAGAGCAAGGTATGAGAAGCCAGTCAATGATTTGATTACAAGAATTCTAGTAGTTAAAGCTAACAAGAACCTAGGACCCAAATTTATTTGGGCTCCTACAGAATATTAACTCTTTGTTTTGCAGGTCTGTCCAAATAGCTAAGCAAAAATAAGGGTGGCTATTGGACAAAAGGTGATCCAGTCATAATTCTGGATTAAGAAGAAATTCTTCAAAAACATATACATCAAGCTTAACAAACATATTGAATCTCACAATCACAGTCGTTAATTCTAAATCAACACTTTTATCTCATCAACTCAGGTGTGCATTTCATCATATTCAAAAGTTATATATATATATAACTGGGTCACATGTTTAGAAATAGAGTACGAGGCATTTGCTCTAAGTTATCACTGAAAATATACAGAAATAGAAAAGGACCACTACAGGTGAGAACAATCATTCAGCAAAAAGGAACAACACATTAAATCCAAAACCACATGAACAGAGTTTGGCTACTGGCAAGATGACAATTGAAAATCTGATTGTCAGAAAGTAGAGTGCAACAGTTGAGGGGGAGACTCATGCTGAGCTCTCAGCCTAAGAGACTGTTTTACCTGTCAAGAATATGGGTGCTGTTGAGGGGGAGTCTCAAAATGAACTCTCTGCTCCAGAGGTTGAGGAAACAACTCAGAATGAGAGTGTTATGCTGGAAGAATTAATAAGCTACGGGATGATCACTGAAGACACTATCCTTGAAAAGGGAAATCTTGAGCTAGAAACTTTGTATACTGAAGTGTATGAAAACCTGAAAGGACAAGCAAATGATGGGAAGCAAGATACTACAAGAATTTATACACTACCATATCATAAGCAAGATACAAGCTCCTTAAGTAAACAAGTAAATAACCTACTAACTGAGGAAAGGAAGAGCTATTAAGACTAGGTGGACAGGGCAGTCAGAGAAATCAGAGATGATATATCAGCTCAGATAAATGGGATAAGGGAAAATATTGATCACTTCAATGCTCAGATCACCAGCTGATTCACAAAGGCTGGAATAGCAGTTGATAGCAATATGAATACTCTACAATCCCTTGGTGAAAGAGTGGACACCTCTGTGTAACAAAGTCGGCAGGCAAGTGTCAATCTGAAAAGAAGTATTAGATGGCTAACCACAAAATTGCTGGCAGTCAAATTTTTTGACTATAGCTAGATGCACTGACTCAAATGAACTCACCCATGATGCTCTGAATACCAAATTAGAGCCAAGTACTAAACAAATCATATAGAGGGTTGGTAAGTCAAATCAAAAGGGGAAAACCAATGTGATGAATGAAGAACTCCATCTCAAGAGAAAAAGGGATGAACAAGGTCTCTGTGATCCAAGCCTTAACTTTTTAAGTCCAAGGTCAAGAGATATAGTTTGGACTACTTGAAGGAACCTTGGAGAAAGTGGCAAGAATATATCCAAACACTATCCCTCAAGTGATTGTGTCAAGCACAAGAAGATAAAATCTATGAGAACTTTGTATAAATATCATCAACAAGAAAGAACACTGCTAGAGAATGCAACCTCCATCCATGATAGGTACATACCAAAGACATTCACCTACTTTGAGAGATAAGAGCAGAAGCTTCAAGGGAAGGAGAAATATGTAGAGAAAAGAGGAAACTAATGACACACTTGAATATGCTATTACTTCAGCATACATGTTGAACTTATGCTAGCATGAAATTGATAATTAACTTAATTATCAACCTATAATGAGTTAATACAGTTCAAACAATGAGTCACTAAACACCATACTAATGTATAATCCTCAATCATCAAATTAACAAAGCATCATTAAGAAAGCATACAAGAATGAAGATGAGACTAACAGACAACACACTAATTATGCTAAAGAACAATCCAGGACAATATCATTGGATCTACAGAACAATATCGTCGGAACAACTGGATGTATCATCAAAATGACTCCACGACTTCGTCGTAAAGTCACGACAATACCTACGTACCTATTGTAAACTGTGAACTATAAAATGAATTGATCGCAACCATTCAATCTAACATGACCACACATTTAACAAGCAACTCTTCACCTGCCACACCAGAAATTATAAATAAGGTCAAACATCTTGAAATTAAGAGCACATTGTTGAAACCAGAACTTGGTCCCTTGTGGAGCTGGAACCCCCGGGGATGGGGGCAGCTAGCACTTACTGGTTCCTTGGAAGGAACAAAATGAAGTCTCAAAACTAGACACAGACCCTTGGTCGCAGCGAGGAGGTCCTGCCACAAACCCGGAAGATCAAAGAGAGCTTCCACTCCCAAGCCAAAGTTGAGACGGGGCACCTTGGAGAGCTTGAGAGCTGAACCAAGATGGCCTAAGGAGGAGGAAGCTCAGAGTACTGAGATCGAAGTCCCCTCCAAAGGTGCCCTTCAAGGTCTATATATAGTTTTTTACTTGTGGTCTGCTAATAGCGGGATCCCGCCTTACACCTTTGCTATACGCACCCCAAAATGTTATGCTAACAGCCAAACTCTGTTGTTTAGAGAGGCTAACTGCAGACCACCAACGGTTTTCAGGTAAAATCTCCCCTGAAGCCCTGCTGGGCGAACCACCAATTATGGTCCTACTCGCCTGGCATCTCGCGGGTGGCATGCGAGAGCAACCTGGCTTGCACACCTTTCTGCGAGCGACCAACAAACTACCTGGCTCGCCCGCCTTCCTGTGAACGACCAGCGAGCATCCTGGATTGCCCGCCTTCCTGCGAACGAACAGCGAGCATCCTGGCTTGCCCTCCTTCCTGCAAGCGACCAGCGAGCAGCCTGGCTCGCCCACCTTCCTACTCTTCGAACCTACTGATCCCTTAGTCTCTGCTTACCTCTTGGCGAATACCGGGGTTGTACACAATCCCCGCTCTTCGCGAGGCTACCCTAGGCTCGTGAAGAAACATTTGACCCCTGGTGTTCGCCGACTCCTTGATGACATGGTGGGAAACTTTTGGTGTGCCCCATGCCCAACACAATAAATACCATTCTTTCTGGGGGTGTATGAACCTTTTCTCCTTCTCCTCTCCCTCGCTTCTCATCCTTCTCCTCTCCCTCGCTACTCATCTCCATATCAATTGCCATGTCCAAAAGGGAAGAGATATTGGCCCGCCTTAAGGATTCGCAGATGGCTCAAAAAGCCAAAGCTGTCGAGCTCGCTACATGGATATCTCTGCAACCTGCTCCACCTCCCCCACCCCAAACCAAGAAGGCAAAGACCGTTCGTCGGCCACCAGGGGAGGATGGATCATCGCATATGTCTCCATCCCCTCGCAATGAGGTCTATTTCAGGTACTATTGTCGAAGGTTTGTCAATCCGAATTTTACTTGGCTGATTTTGTTGCTTTGATCGCAGAACCCTCCCCCCGAGGAAAATCTCATTGGACAATCTCCATCGGGGTCTCGCCTCGCAACCCCTGGGAGGACAGACTCTCCTCTCGTAGATATGAGGACCGCCGATCTGCGAGCCTCATCCTCGCGACTGGGTGAGTTGTTCACCTCGCTATCTCTTGTGCTTCTTTGATCGCTGAACCCACATTACTCATTGTGCAGTGACACCTCACTCGTCCCCGGAGAGGCGAAACCCCACGCTGGTGGGCTCGCCAGCCCCACCTAAGTCAACCATCCCCACTCCGAGGTTGGTGCTCTAGGGCAATGGAGCCTGGGTGGCTCGCTGCTTGCCGAACCCCAGGTCGCGGACGAAGCGGCGCACCACCCTGGACGGGGGAAATCTATTACCCCTGTTTTCATTGATGCCTTCAAGGGCGAGCCAAGCTCTTCTCGCCGACGAGCCCATACTGTCCTGATCTCGCTAGGTTGGCTAATTTCTGCCGGTTGCCTCCTTCTCACCCCTATTGCTGACTTCTTCCTCGCAGGTGTTCCCAGGACCCCACCCCCTAGTCAGAGCACGGAGAGGAGGAGATATCGCCACTGCCCTCGCCAGGCTAGGTCGCAGATTTCCTCGGGGACCCTGGTAATTCGAAGAAGATGAAAAGGCGGGTCACCGTGCTATTCCAGAAGTATGGCATCATGTTGCGAGAGCTATATGATCAAAACCGGGTGGATTAGACAGCTTATGAGGAGAGGTTGGCCGTGATGGAGGACACAAATGCGTGCATTCTCGCCGAGATGCGTCAGGTCACCCGCGGAGAGGTCACCTCGCCAGGGGTGCACCTCGCGCGGATCGAAGACCAAATGCCCCTGATACAGCGCAAGGTCCAGTCGGTCCACGAATATCACTACCCTAAAGTACAACCGCGTTTGGGGGTGCAAGGTCGCGGCCGATGGAAGTGGGTTAATTACTGAATGATGTTATTTGCTTATTTTTCTCACTCGCATGTATTACTTTCTCTGGGGGTTCCGAACAATTTGTAATATAGACATTCTGGCTCACTCGCGAGCTTTTACTTTCGCTTTTCATTGCTTCTGCCGCCATGTTCACTGTGCTCGCAAGTTACTTATTTTCTATTTTATATGAATTCCTCGCTTTAGACTCGCGAACTACTGCATCGCCTTCCCGACCTTTACTTCTTTCCCTGCAGCTTGGCTCACCTATGTTGAGTTAGAGGATATCACTAGGACGCGAGCCCACCCAGAGCAGATATGGTCCAGGAAGCCGAAACATCACCGCGCTGTTCCGCTATCTGCACCCCCGGGCACTTCAAAATCTTCCCGCTCTTTCCCTTCCTATAAGTAGCCGCCAGTTTTTACATTTCAACCATCGCATTAACTGTTCAATCTTTTCCCTCTCTTCTATTTTCTCTCATAGTTTTCAGCTCGCGCTCGCGTTTCTTCCGGTTCGCTTAGACTAAAGTCATGGTTGCCGACAGAGAATCTGAGGGGCGAGCTAGGTGTGCCGTGACCTATCGCGACCACTCTTTCTTCTGCTCTTCTCTCCTGGCGAGGAGTTCCTCACCACTGTGGACCAGTACATCCCCTCGGGGTTCGTCGCTCGCCGCCCGGCGACCACCAATTCCATAAATGAGCCGCCCCCTAATAAGCTCGCCATCCCCTTCGCCCATTTCAAGAATGGGTTGCGACTACCCCTTTGGACGGAAGTGCGCCATGTACTCTTCTTACCTTTGCATTTCTTGCTCGCATTCGCGAAGATTGCACTAATCTACCCTTGGTGTTTTTCTTAGGTACTCAAGTACAATGGCATCCTACCGAGCCAATTTACCCCGAACGCGGTCGCTATCATAGTCGCGTTCGCCAGCTACTTGCGCGAGGAGAGGATAGAGTTCAACCTGCTCGTCTTCCGCAAGATCTTCTCCTTTCGCGCCTACAAAGATGGAACCACCTATTTCGCGAGCCAACACGTTGCTGTCTGCAAGACAGTGAACAAGAGCAACTACTGGCATCAAAATTATGTCCTTGTCAAATGACCCTTTGACAACATACCTTTCTCCCCCATCCAGCGAGACGAGGCGGCTTACCGCCCCCTGCTTCGCTCGGAGGGGACGACGTGAAGCTCTTCCAATACTTGGAGAGGAAGAACTTTGAGGTCGCATACCTTTGACAGAAGGTGGATTCGCTGCCTCCAGTGCCCCAAGGCGAAGGTTTGACACGCACTCGCAAGCTTTATTTTTCTCAATTCTAGCGACCAATTCTCACCTTTGTCGCCTTCGCAGGAGAGCGGGACCTTCCACTCCACTCCCCTCAAGCGAGGACTTCCACCCTTACCTCAAGGACGCCATCAACTTCCCTGTCCTAAAGTCCAGGATGCTGGTTTATGAGGCTATGTGAGCCCAGTTTCGCGCCATGGAGCTCGCTCATACGGTGGGCCGGCGATACCTCACCGTGGATAGGGACTCCAGGGAGCTCAGGATCGAGCTTCAGGGGGCCTCAGATGAGGTCGCGTGCCTCAAGGGGAAGGAGCCCATATCAGAGGGTCACCTCGCCAGCCTCCAAGGCGGCATGGTATATGATCTATACAAACTTTTTTTATCTCGCACTCCACATGCCATCTTATTTGATTTATCTCTCCCTTTCGTAGGATGTCGAGACAGTGAGCCATCTCCTCACACAAAATGCCGACTTGGAGGTGGAAAACGGGATCCTGAAAGCTCAAGTCCGTGAACTGTCCAGAGCTGTGCTTCCCCCACCTCTTCAGCAAGTCGGGACTCGCGAACGAACGCGAGAAGAGAAGGAGGCAACCCGCAGGAACTCAATGGGTGTCACCAACCTCGTCTTCGAAACCCTCAAGGGGGCGAGACTGCTTTCCCCGGATACGATGGAGCTTACTGCAAAGGACGTCGTCCCTGAATTGTTCGCGCCAATTCCAGAGCCTGAAGGAAGCGGAGGCGAGGACGAGCAGTAGGATGATATTTCTCGACTTTTCATTTATTTTAATGCACACTTATTTTTTGCTGGCGAGATCGCCGCTGCTTGTGATGAATTTTTGAGAAATGAAAGAATGCTTTTGCTTTTTAGTACATTTTGCCTTGCTCGCACAAATGTGTTTAGCCATGCTCGCGTTTGCTCTTTTCACTTGGTAATCAATGTAGTTGTCGCCATTTTACTGAACCTGCTTATCCTATCTCGGAATAATACACTCGCGTATTCAACAGAGTGTTCGCGTATTTTTCTCGTGTAGATGTTCGTTAGGTATATTTTTTGCTAGCTTTCGCGCATGGGTAGGGTGCGGGACGCCCCTTGCCTCCGGCTCGCCCATCCCGGGCATTTGCGAGCATAGGACAGTGCTATTTAATTTTGCTCACATCGACACTTTCTTACTTAGGGACTTTTTGAATGCTCGCGAGATAGGATTAGACTTGAAATGCCCTGTGGCACATGCATTTAGCCCTCCCTCTATAGCCATTAAACTTAGCTATTTTTATTCACCTGATATTTTCCCTTGTTTCTCGCGTGAGCGAGCCCCGGGACTCGCCCAGTCCCAAATCCCCTTTGTTAAGTTTTCGTGAACCAGACCTATCTGTGCAAAACATCTTCTCGCCAGCCTCCCTAGAGATCAACCTAACCCACAGTCTAATGAGAGTCCGACAGCGAAATCGATCTGGGGCACTCCGACACCAAAAACTTGTCACCATGCCAGCCTCTCTAGAGATTAACCTGACCCACCATCTAATGAGAGCCCGGGAGTGGAATCGATCTGGGGCACTCCAGCACCAAAAACTTGTTACCACGCCAGCCTCTACAGAGATCAACCTGACCCACCGTCTAATGAGAGCTCGGCAGCGGAATCGATCTGGGGAACTCCGGCACTAAAAACTTGTCACCATGCCAGCCTCTCCAGAGATCAAACTGACCCACCGTCTAATGAGAACCCGACAACGGAATCGATATGGGGCACTCCGGCAACAAAAACTTGTCACCACGCCAGCCTCTCCAGAGATCAACCTGACCCACCATCTAATGGGAGCCCGGCAGTGAAATCGATCTAGGGCACTCCGGCACCAAAAACTTATCACCATGCCAACCTCTCCAGAGATCAACCTGACCCACCGTCTAATGGGAGCCCGGCATCAGAATCGATCTGGGGTACTCCGACACCAAAAACTTGTCTGAGGAACCAAGGTTGGAAGAATTGTTGGAAACAGCATGTGATGAGACAAAAAAGAAACTTGTCAATATATAAAGTTTAAGGGTAGAACCACTTTAGGTCATCCCCGCTTCGGTCCAGGCTGAGCGGTACCCCTTCCACATCTCGGAGGTGGTACACTCCTGACCTGAGCACCTCATCTACAATGTAAGGCCCCTCCCTGTTGGGATTGAGCTTTTCCACCGTGGCCCCTCTTCCGGCTGCGTTAACCTTTTTCAGGACTAGATCTTTTTTCTCAAACTATTTTACCCGGATATGCTTGTCAAAGTACCGAGCCATCTGTCGCTTGACTTCCTCCTGCCGGACAGTGGCTAAGTACTTGAGCTCTTCCACCAAGTCTAAGGATAGCCTTTGCTCTCCCTCATTATCCACTAGCCATTCTTCATCCCCTTCACCCGGGGCAACCACCCTGGGGGACTTCACCTTGAATTCTATTGGAAGGACGGCCTCGGACCCGTGGGAGAGCTTGAACGGAGTCTCCCCTGTGGCCGTGTTCAGGGTGGTTCTTAGGGCCCATAGGACCGAGGGTAACTACTCTACCCAGTTGCCCCTGAGGTTCTCGAGCTTCTTCTTCAGCAAGTTCACAACAATTTTGTTTGCCGCCTTCACCTGCCCATTGTTCCTCGGATGGTGGACAGATGCAAACCGAAGGTCTATGCGGAGCTGGGTGTAGAAGCTGATGAACTCATCGTTGGCGAACTGCTGCCTATTGTCTGTAGCTATGGCTAGTGGAAGCCTGTGCCTGCAAATTATTTTACCCGATATAAAATGTCTCACTACTTGGGATGTTACCTTGGCCAGCACCTTCACCTCCAGCCACTTGGAGAAGTAGTCGATCATCACTAGAAGGAACTTTCTCTGGCCACTCGCCTAAGGGAAAGGTCCCACCATGTCCAAACCCCATGTTGCATAGGGCCAGGGGGCTGTGATGGTCTGAAGTCTCTGGGTAGGCAGGAGTTGGAGAGGGGCAAACAACTGGCACTTTGAGCACTTGCTTGCGAACTCCGCCGCATCCTTACTGAGTGTAGGCCAAAAGTAGCCTTGCCTCTGCACTCTCCCCTCCAAGGTTTGGCTCTCGGAGTGGATGCCACACTCACCTGAGTGGATCTCCTACAGGACTCTCGGCACCTCCTCTTCCCCCATATAATGGGCTAGGAGCCCTGAGAGCGTCTTCCAGTATAGTGTCCTCCTGTGTGCAAAGAGTAGTATGTTGACTTATACCTGAACCTCCGTTTGTCAACGTCCCCCTCGGGGAACTTCCCCGACGTCAGGAAGGTGATGAAGGGGTCAATCCACGATGCCCGCTGGTCTACCTCCATCAGCTCCCCTTCCTCGATGGACAGTCGGAAGAGGTCCGACACTGTGCCCCCTGCCCTGGGACCGAACTTGGCCAGGAGGTCCGCCGCAACACTCTCCTCCCATGGCACATGTCGAATTGAGAAGGTGCGGAACTGCCCAATGAGCCCCTTGACCTTCTCTTGGTATCGTCGGAGGGTCGATTCCTTCACCTCGAACTCCCCCTAACTTGGCAAGCCACCACCATAGAGTCCGACGAGACCTCCACATCTTGCACACCTAACTCCCGGGCTAGGCAGAGGCCCATTATCATGGCTTCATACTCGGCCTGATTGTTGGTGAGGGGGAAATGGTTGTTGACTGCCTGCTCGATCCTTGTCCCTTGAGGGCTTACCAAAACCACCCCTCCCCCAAAAGAATGTTTCCCCAATGCCCCATCAACCAACATATTCCAGGCCACCGAGCTAGGTAGCTCGAACTCTTCTACTTCAATCACATAGTCCGCCAAAAAGTCCGCCACTGCTTGAGCTTTTATGGACAGCCTGGGCGCATACAAGATATCAAACTCGCTCAACTCTACTGACGACTTGGCCAGCCTTCCCGAGTGCTCCACCCCCTCCATGATGTTTCGAAGGGGGTGATCAGTCACCACCTTAATTGATTGTGCCTGGAAGTAGGGCTAGAGCTTCCTGGCCGACACCACGAGAGCGAAGGCCAGCTTTTCTAAAATGGGGTACCGGAGCTCGGCCTTTCTCAAGATTCGGCTAACATAGTAGATTGGGAGCTGCTTTTTTCCATCTTCCCGGACCAGCACCGAGCTGACTGCCTCAGGTCCAACCCCAAGGTATAGGGATAGATCTTCCCCTTGCTTCGGCACCTACAACAATCGGGCTTGGGTCAATTGTTCCTTCAGCGCCTGAAAAGCCCTTTCACACTCAAGGGTCCATTCGAACTTTTTGTTTCCTCGCAGCACCTTGAATAAGGTTGAGCACTTCTCTCCTACCCTGGAGAGGAACTGCTTAGCCCGACCAACTTCCCTGTGAGATGCTGGACCTCTTTTGAACTTCTCGGAGACCCTACCTCCACGATTGCTTTTAACTTGTTCGGGTTAGGCTCCACCCCGGCCGGGGTGAGCAAGTGACCTAGGAATTTCCCTAGACTGGCTCCAAAGACACACTTCTAGGGGTTGAGCCTCATCTTGAACTTCCTCAATGTCCTGAAGTGTTGGAACATGGTCTTCCGCATCTCCTAGGTTTGAGAATAACAAGTCCTATGTGTATTTGATCTTGTGTGTTTAAGTGTGCAGGAAATCAAAGTCCACATGACTCAAGGATGGTTGTCCCCAAAATTGAGGCCAGAATTCTAACATGGTCACTAGTTCTGGCGGTAGCGATAGCACCCGGTGCTAGCGATGATTAGCGCGATTCCGGCAGTGTTTTTAGAAGGAGCTAGCGCCCGGCGGTAGCTACTAGCGCTGGCGGTAGCATGGCGCACAAGAGGCATAAAGCAAAATGTTGCCGTGGATTGAAGATCCTGCCGCGCAAAACATTACTTAATCAGGGATAGCGCCGGCAGTAGCTACTAGCACTGGTGGTAGCATGGCGCACAAGAGGCATAGAACAAAATGTTGCCGCAGATTGAAGTTCCTGCCGCGCAAAACATTACATAATCCGGGCTAGCGCCGGCGGTAGCGCTTTGGCTATAAAAGGACCCCCTCTCCTCTTGTTTTTGATACACCTATTTGCATACACCTCAGAGAGAGAGAGTGCTAGAATTCCAGAGGCTTGTCTTGGCCGAAATTTGAGGTCCCAGCGAAGCTCTGCCAATTTCTGAAGGAGAATTCCATCACGCCGAATCTAGACGAAGTCCGCTTCGACAAACGCTGATTCTACAGCGGATCTTCGCCTCCATCTTCATAAGTTCATCTTAAGGGAATTTTTATTATTTTATTTATCTTTCTTTGTAAACGGTAGTGAAATCGCCTCGTGTTGGCGACTAGGTCTGGGGTAGGACTTAGGGCTGAAATTCGCCTCATGTTGGCGACTAGATCTAGGCTAGGTCTAGGGGGTGCTCGAGGCCACATCCGGGGAAAGATTGGCTAGAGCGGCTTGAGGCCGAATCCGGGAAAGAGAAGGCTAGGGCCACCGGTTCGTGGGGAAGCGAGTTGGGATAGAAAACGAAAAGAGCTTTTATTATTCGCCTCCGATCTCTAGCGCCATTGAGATCAAGTTTTGTAAAACTTATTTAATATCAATAAAGTTTGTCTCTCTTTTTGTTTTACTTGACTTCTTGTTTTAAATATTGCAATATTCCAAAGTTTTTCTAAATAAAGTTGAAAGTTTTTGAAAACCCTTATTCACCCCCCCCCCCCCCCTCTAAGGGCGCCGACCGATCCAACAAGTGGTATCAGAGAGGTTTTGTTCCAATCGGCTTAACAACCAGGAACAATGGCGTCTCATGATCTCGCTTTCTCGGAGGGTCAAGGGATTAGTCGACCACCTCTCTTTACGGGGTCAGATTTTAACTATTGGAAAAATAGAATGATGTGCTTTCTTATGACGATGGATGTAGAAGTCTGGAATATGGTAGAAGTCAGATTCTCTCCTCCTACAACTGTAGTGGGAGAGGCAACATTATTAAAACCTAAAGATAAATGGGACGATAGCGATAAACTAAGGTGTAAAAATAATGCAAAAGCAATGAACGCCTTATATTGTGCCCTAAATAGGACTGAATTTAATAGAATTTCTGCTTGCACTACTGCTTATGATATTTGGAATCAATTAGATGTAACTCACGAAGGTACATCACAGGTGAAAGATGCCAAGCTGTTTCAACTGGAATCTGAATACGAGAAATTCAGGATGGACACTGAAGAGGACATCAACTCAATGTACACTCGCTTCACAAAGATCGTCAACGCATCCAAGGCGCTTGGAAAGACCTACTCCGACGGGGACTTGGTGAGGAAAATTCTTCGTTCCTTACCTCCAAGGTTCAATCCGAAGGTGACGGCCATCTCGGAGTCGCACAACTTAAGAACGCTCCAGATCGAGAATCTCATTGGGTATCTCAAAACCCATGAGGTAGAACTACAAATTCAACATGACGAATACAACAAGGAGCCGAAGAAAAAGGCGTTGGCGCTGACATCAAAGAAGGAGTGTATCGAAGAGGACGATGATGATGAAGAAGGACTCCTGGTGAAGAATTTCAAGAAGTTTATCAGAAATCCAGAGAGAAGGAACACAATCCGAAAATTCTTCCAAAAAGATACTCGGCGAAAGGGATCCTCCTCTTCATCGAAGAAAGAAAAAGGAAGTGATGACGAAGAAGAAAGGCCGCCTCCAGAATGCTATCATTGCAAAAAAACTGGGCACATTCGGAGTCAGTGCCCAAAATACCAAAGGGAGCGGAAAGAACAAAAGAAAGCAAAAGAGAGGAAGAAAGTGCTGAAGGCCACTACTTGGGATGACTCTTCCTCTGAAGAGTCAAACGGTTCTGAGTCAAGTAGCGAGGAGGAAGCAAACGTGTGCTTAATGGCCAAAAGCGACGATGATGACACCAGTGTTCTTAGCGACGCTGAGGTATCTCCTCCTACCTTTGAAGAACTTTATGATAAATTTGTTTTAATAAATCATGAAAATGAATCTATTATAAAAGAAAATCATAAGCTCACAAAAAAAATAGTCTCTATTGAAAAAAGAAAAGTTTCATGTCAAGAATGTGAGCACTCTTTATTTAAGATAAAAGAACTTGAAGTTTCTCTCTCTAATGCCCTTTCACAAAACAAAATCATTGCAAAAGAAAAAGGGGACTTAGAGAGAAAATTGAAAACTTCTATATTACAAATTGAAAAGAACAAAAAAAGGATTTGAAAATAAATGTGTTATGATTGTTCAAGAAAATACATCTCTTAAAAAACAAAATCAAAATCTCAATTTAGCCATAAACAAATTCGGGATTGGTCAAAAATCCCTGGATATGCTTTTGGGTAATCAATGCTTTGGGTCTGGAAAATTCAGACTCGGATATAAAAGTGAACACTACCGCCCGGCGCTAGCTACTAACGCCGGCGGTAGCTCTAATGTTAAAAATTCTTCTGGTTTTTCTAATGTACAAACATCATCCAGCAAGGGCAACGTAGAAACTCAGAAAAGGGTCTCAACCCCCTTTATTTCATGTGCTAATTGTCTTAAATTTGGACACACGTCTGGCTCTTGCAGGAATATAAAACAACGATCTTTAAAACAAATCTGGGTACCTAAGAAAACCACTTACTCTATGGGTGGTACCTCTTGGGTATCCGGATCTTTACTCTCATCTTCTTTCTAGATTTGCAGGAAGGCTAAGGAAATAGAAGACGTGTGGTATTTGGACTCAGGCTGCTCCAAACACATGACGGGCAATAAAGCAAAATTCCTTATCCTAGAAAAGAAGAAAGGAGGAATAGTGATGTTTGGCGATAACGGTAAATGAAGGATCATGGGAGTTGGTACAGTGGGTAACGCATCTTTTCTTATATCAAATGTACTTTATGTGAAAGGATTAAAACATAACCTAAAATCTATAAGTCAACTGTGTGATAAAGGTTTAGACGTACTTTTTGAATCTTCCACTAACCTTTGCAAGATTGTTAATCTAAAACAAAAGATGTGTTATTAACTGCACCTAGATTTCATAATGTTTACATAGTTTCATTTCATGATCTTTCTAAATCTTCTATAAAATGTTTTATAACGAAAAATGATGAATTGGAATTATGGCATAGACGCTTAGGCCACGCTAGTACAAAGCTCATCTTAAAACTAGCAAAAAGAGAATTGATTAGAGGATTGCCTAAGTTAAATGGAAATTTATCTTCATTATGCTCTCCAGGCCAAAAAGGCAAATTTACTAACTCATCTTTTAAAAGCAAAAACGAAATTTCTACATCAAAAACTCTGCAATTAATTCATATGGATCTCTTTGGTCTCATTAACACTGTAACATCCCATTTCCTACTAGCCCCCCCTAACTCCAATTTAGGGTGAGACAAGTGGTGAGTGTGGTGGGTTTGTGCTAGATTGCAGCCTTAGGACACATAGGGTTAGGTGAACTCACATGTGGTCTACTATAAGGCTCAAGTCAACCTAGGTCAAACTAGCTCAACATGAACTCACACTTGCAAATTAACTCCTCCAATAGATGATAAACACTCCAAGGAATGCTATATACCCAAAAGCCCCATCATGGGGTCACCAATTGACCCAATTTGACCAAAGCCAAACTTGGGTCAACATAGGTCAAATCCTCCCCAATAAGTTCAATTGAACCCCAAAGCATGAAATGGACTTCAACCCTAGTCTTAGAACATCATGGGGGACCTAATTGACCCAAAAGCCCCATCATGGGGTCAACAATTTGACCAAAGTCAACATTTCCCCAATTTTGGTCAAAATCACACCTTTGGGTCAAATTGGCTCACTTAAGTCTTCACCATGACTCAACCAACCTTGTGTGGTGTAACTGGACTCAATGTCAACACATTGGACCAGTCAACACACCCAATTGACCAAGTCAACCAAAAAGTCAACATAGGGTCAACTTTGCCTAAATTGGGCTTAATTGGAATTAATCCAAATTCCAATGGATTAAGGCCCTCACCCAAAGCCCACTCTGAATCCCATAAGCCTAATGACCAGCATTACCCCCTAATTCCAACATGCAATGGCATGCAAAGGGGTAGCATGGTCATTTTTCCCTTCCATCATTAAGAAAAGGAGGAATTTGGGGAATGGAGGCCATATGGCCTCCATTCCTCTGCCCAAAGCTTAATTTGAACTCCTCACATGAATACCAGCCGAAATTGGGCTGAAGGTGTGCCACTTGGTGGCTGGGAGGAGCATCCAAGGCATGGCCGAAAATGCCAAAGTTCAAAACCACCTCTACAACTCATATCAGCCCAAACGAACCCTCCCATCAGCTTCAGAGCATCAAGAGGAGTTGAGCTAGAGCTTTACAGTGAGGCAAATAGTGGAGAATTGGGTTTTTGAGGAGGATCGTCGGAGCTCGCCACCGCCATGCCGCACCACCACAATACTCGTCGTCAAGCTCGGAATCAAGTACGATTTCTCCCCCTCTCCCTCTGTGCTAGTATCTAGGTCCATTTAGGAGAGAAATCTGGCTCAATTGAGCCCGATCCCATGTGAGATTGAGGGAAAAATTCCGAGCTTTTCTTCTTGCTCGGGACCGCCGGAGAGGCCATCTCCGGTGGCCGTGCCGCCGTCAAACGCTAGCCACCACCTCAACGGAGGTGGTGGAGGCGGTCGCCGGCCGTGAGATGCTGCAGGTTGCCGGGAAATGGACGGATAAGTTGGCCCAGGCGGGATTAATCGCGGCCGTTGGCGAGCTAGGGACGATGACGAGATACCGCCAGATGTGCGCTGAGATTCGTGCTGGATTGATTTTATACATCATATTATTGGACATTAATTGCATATGCTGTCACACTTTATACATAGTTTTGTTTAATTAAATAGAGGCCTTTAGAGGCCATATTATGAAAAATGGCGAGAGATAAGATTTGTAGACCTGGATGTCTACTTTTAGTAGAAATTTAAATCAAGTCATTTGGTCCACTGTAGGGTCCACAGTAGTCACTCTTGTGAAACTGGTCAAAACTTAAACATTCAGTGGTTTGCATGCCGAAATTGAAGGCCTTAGAGGCCATAATTGCAAACAGTGGCAGAGATAACTATTGTATCCCTATGTGTCTACTTTCATTTGCCACTTAAATCAACTGATTTGGTGCATTGTGGACACCAGGGCACTCATTTTCCTAGGACTGCTCCTTGTGTAGGGCAGAAATTTAAAGTGCAATATCTTTTAAATGGCTTAACCAAATCCCTTCATTTTTCTACCATGCATGCATGGTATGATGATACACCTAGGGTTTAAATTTGAGAATTTATGGAGGCATTTTCATTGAGATATTTCAGTATTAGCAATATTAAATAATTGGTAATTATGGAGTTGTGTAACTCCAAACACCCCCAAATTTGGGTGGTAAGCTATTTATATATATCTTGATCACTGGTTAAATTTCATCACATGTAGATGAGTATATTTCTCTGAACTTCAATATGAAGTTTTGGGTCTTAAGAGGAAAATTGGGGTGCTAATAGTCAATTTGGGCTTTTAAGCTTTTTGATGGAATTAAAGGTGGGAATCACCTTGCATGCCTCTGAAACCTTGGGGTTAGTGTATGTCATGAGGATATACATGATTGACATAAGTTTCATGATTTTTGGAAGTTATTTTCATAAAGTTTTTAATTAAATGAAAATTGTCACACTTTTAAATTAATGAAATAATTTGAATCGAAAACTTAGAGATAAATCCAAAACTCTGGGAAATGGATCTTTGACTGGAAAAGCACATTTAGGAATTTTGTTCAAATTTTTGGACCTCATTTATTTCTCTGTATTTGATTTATTTGGTTAGGTCAAATTTATTCAAATAAGACATTTAGGTCTCATATGCACTTGGAGAATTATGAAATTATTCTAGTAGGTTTCCTTGGAGATCCTATAGCTCTGTAAATTTTACCATATTTTTTAGATGAATTTTAGGACATTATATAGTACTTGTTATATAACCCCTTATTGGCACACCAAATATAATAAATGATAAATAAGGGTAAATACTCCTTGGATTAATATGAAACTTAGGATCTAATGTTTTTAGACCAAATAGTAGTTTTCCCAGAATTTATTGAAGTCTTAACATAGCACTTGTAGTGTACACCCTTATTGGCACACCATTTGTAATAAATAGCAATTATGGATAAATACTCTCTGGTAAATTATGAACTTTGGATTTGGTGTTTCTAGATGATTATTGTGCTAGGATAATTTTCTCAGAATTTATAGAGGCATATTAATGGTAGTTGTATTGTAAACCCTTATTGGCACAACATTTGTAATAAATAGCAATTATGGATAAATACTCTCTGGTAAATTATGAAACTTTGGATTTGGTGTTTCTAGATGATTATTGCACTAGGATAAATTTCTCAAAATTTATAGAGACATATTAATGGTAGTTGTTGTGTAAATCCCTATTTGCACCCCTTTGAAGATAAATAGAAATTGTGGGTTTAAATTGTTTGGAAAAATATAATCTTCTGGAAATAGTGTTTTTATGTCAATATGAAGCTACTGTAATTTTTCCAGAATTTTAAAAAGTCAAATTTTAGTACTTGTAGTGTAAAGCCATTTTGTCTCTCCTTTAAAGATAAATAGAAATGATGATTATAAATTTGCTGGAAAAATATGATCTTCTGGAATAGTGTTTTTATGTCAATATGAAGCTACTGTAATTTTTCCAAAATTTTAGGAAGTAAAAATCTTGCACTTGATGTGTAATATTATTTTTCCATTCGTTCATTGATAATTAGGGATCTTGGTTTTTTAATTTGTTGGAAAGATATAAAATATTGGAAATCTTGTTATCATGTCACATTTCATCTCTGGAAGGAAATTTAACAAGTTTGAATTCACTAGCATGATACCTCCTTCACATTTTAGATTCAGATTAGTAATTAATGAATTTTTATAGAGGTCAAAATTATATGAAATATGCTTGGATTATGATCATCCCTTATTCTATCCACTATGAACCTATGATAAAAATTAGAAGTCATTTAGAAGTAATTTGACTAAGGTTCCATCATAGGAATCTAAGTTACTTATATATCGTGGTCTACGGATAGTAAAAAAAACTCATTATGGTGATTAGGTCAATAGAATCACAAAGGAAATCAGTGAGAATTGAATTATACAAGAGATGAGTTTAGACCACTTAGAGGACTAAGAGCTATTAGAGTTGAGTCCAAAAGAGCGATTGCTTAGGAGCAGGATGAAACATAAGGCGTGAAAACACTTAAGTTATAAAGAATAATGAGAAGGTGGAATGTTGGGTTAGGGTAGTCACCAAGAATATTAATTGTCCTGGAAAGGGGTTGGGCATCATCCCATCACATACCCTAGTACCTTGCGAACCCTTCACCGGGTAGCCCTAGGGAAGTCCAGGATCCACCCTAAACTTCCGAGTATAATAAGAACTAAACAAGAGTAGTCTAAATAGGAGTTTAGACGATGAGAGTGCTTAGTGAGCTATGAGTAAGGCTGTGCTCGGGATTGACGAAAGATCGTCCTTCCCCATAGAGGGTCATAAAGCGCTGAGGTTTAATTTTAGTGGAATAATAAGAGGGTAATCTTATGGGTAGATACCAATAATACTAAGTGTCTTGAGAAAGGGAACTTTGGGGTGTCATCCCATTGAAGTTCCTAGTACCGTAGCGAGCCCCTTACAGGGTAATCCTCGGGGAGTCCAAGATTAACCGTAAACCGTAGGGATAAGATGTTATACAAGAATAATTTAATAACACACTTACCCACACCCCGTGGTTAAGGGAGCTTAGTCAGTTGGTGCTACGAGCAGTAAGCTCTGTGTTTGTAAGAGCGGATTGATAAGTCAGGTGAGCTTGTGACTCAGTAGTGTTTGTTGGTCCGGACGGGTTGGTCCGGCGAGCCGGTGGCTCGAAAGGTTATTAATGATGGGCAGGTTACCCCTATCGTATAAATTGGTATGAGACTTTTTATACGATAGGCCCTGCTAAACGACCCCTTGATCTATAGGTTTGTATGGGCATTCTTATAAATCAATGGTTACTTTTAAATTACTTTACTTGCGTCGCACTGCTTCTCTTGCTTACCTCTTTTACTGCTGCGATATTACTTTACTGCACTTATTACTATTTACTTGCTCATACTGCTAGCATAGAATTTATATGGATATACTCTTGTTAGCGTAGAATGTTTGTCACCTGCTACCTTCTTGATTACTCCACTTTGTTGGCCTCCGCTTCTTCCTCCTGCACGGTGCCTAGGAGTCGCGGGGGGAGGCGGGGACAAAATCGGCTTAGTCTTTATGACTAACGGTCGGTTGTGACCGTAGGTGTTCGAGGAGCTGGAGCACCGACACGACCGGTCAAGACATGATGGCAGGATCTGAGGAGCAGAAGTCATGCAATACTTCTACAAGACAGGTGTTTGAAGATTTGAGAGTTGTTACCTTCCGCACAGTTGTAGAGTGAAAGAGTGAGATTTTGTTCTACCTTGGTTATGTACTGGGCATAAGCCCTTTTTACTCTTTCATTTATGGTACTCATGTTGGACAGTTTACTTTTGGATATATATATATACAGATGCGTGTGATTGTGGACTTGTGTACTAGTTTTCTTCTTATCTCTTGTTGGGCTGGTCGATCGTTCTTGCCGGCAGGATCAGCGTCTTGCGGAGGTGGCTAACTTGTGTGCTAGCATCTCCGTAAAGCGGCGGTTCTGGGCATAAGATCCAGGAAATCTCCTGGTGCGGGAGAGGGATCTTACAACTGGTATCAGAGCGCAACGATCCAACGAGAAAGAAGTCCACAAAACCTGGGACACCCCCGCTCGAGTTAGTTTGAGGACAAACTAGCAGTGGAAGCAGTGGTGTGCCCATGTGTAAAAATCACCCAAAATAGTCCATTAATCAATGAGTTAGGCCAACCCAACTAGGACATCTTTCTAGTTTGACGCACCAAGATGATTTTATAGCGTACACTAATCCAAACCAACCTCAGGCATAGATGGATTAAGGTGCTATGACCCCCAAAGTGACTAAAGAAAGAGTCTATTGAGAAAACAGTTACCTAAAGCTTAAAACTCCGACGTCCTTAATTCTAGTATCAAGTGATATCATCACTCCCTACCCAATGAGAAGGACCGCCTCAAGATATTCAGTGCACAAACACCATTAGTGGATAGTAGGAGAATCGTAAACTTAATCTCCAAACTAACAACTAGGTTACACCGAAATAATCATCGTGATAAACACCGGGTTTGGATAAGGATTCGAGTTCAGAAAAGGCCCATTTGTGGTTTGCCCATAGATTAATCTTGAAAAGGTTGTGATAATTAGTAACCTTGATGGCCTAAAGTACGTGAAATGTCAATATTCATCAGGATGGAACTCCAGGTCTAGAGTTGTATGCCCTAAGGAGTGAGTGAATACCTAGGAAAATTGATCATAATGATATCTGGAACTTAGCCCGAAATGCATGAGGGCTAATCCCTTTTGTTTATTGGGGCTAGTTTGATACCAACTCGAGTTTCCTAGACCTTATTTTTTTTTGGAAATGTTCATCAAAAACATAAGCAATCTTGAAGTATTCAAACTTTACTCGACTTAAGAAGAGATTTTGAAGTATGTCTCATGACCAACCCTTCCTAAAAGTCGAGACCCTTGAAGAATTCCTTCGTCATAAGAAATATGAATTATTGATATTATGACGAAGCCGTTAGGAATACACAATCAGAATAAGAGCATAGAGCCTTTCAAGAATGATTATTCGCCTCCCTTAACGCTCTAAGGTTATGCAGACAAGTAAACAAAGAAAATAGTATATGAAGTCTTTGAAGTTATAGATCAGGTCGCCTAGATATATCCTTGCATGCGACTCTTGAGAACAAAGAAAATAGTATATGAAGTCTTTGAAGTTATAGATCTGGTCGCCTAGATATATCCTTGCATGCGACTCTTGAAAACAAGGAAAATAGTATAAGACTTTGAGAGAATCTCCAAATTCCGAGCATGATGTCATAGATAGCTACTTAGTACGCAACCTAAGGACTGATTGTGCCTTCCCTAGCACAAGACATGGTATAAATCACTTGCAAATCCTCAAGAGATTTGTGAAATTACTTATAAAAGACCTAAGCCCGAGGCAACACTGATTGTAGAAAGAGTTTTGCACTCAGTTAAGGTGGTGCGATAATTATTGCCTCAACAGTATATTCATAGACCCTCTACCATCTCAACTCAATTGTCGTAACACACGATTAATGAACTTAACATCGAGTAAAGATTTGACTAATAAACTCTTGAAAAGCGCAAGAGAGAACCGACATGAATTACGAATTTAGCGCAGGTTTGAGTCGGATATGGACTAGATAAGAATGGAACGAACAACAGGCTCTCGTGATCTTAAGAAATGAATAAATAACCCAATGCGAAGGATGATATCATAGATTCACCTCGTCAAGCCTGAGACGATGATCTATAATAGAATCGGGACGAATAGTAAGTTGACTGGCCTTTAGTCAAGTTATTAGAAGCATAAAGTTGCCAAGTTAGCTGCTTGGAACAATTTATCGCGTCATGAAGCTTATGGATTGGAATTAGATTCCTGCACGATAGATCTATAATTGGAAATTCTTGAATTTCTGGGCGTTCAAAGATAATGTACATATAATTATTGAAAAATCAAGCCCCTTTTTGTTTTCGAACAATTATATCGTAACCGATATTCATATACCTTGGGAGCTAGTTGACACCTAACCGGAGATCGTTGAAATTATATCTATGGATTAAGTAAATAAGAGAGTACTTATGACCTTTAGATTCATGGCTCGATGAGCCTGGGAATTGAAAGACAAATGTCATTATAATCCCCAAGGATGTTGTATGTTTTGGAGAGTAATATGTGATATTGGGAAATACAACACCTCATTAAATCATAACTTTAGAGGTTGGATTATGGGTTATACAAAACAATGATGATCTCACGAGTATAATGAACTCGGTAATTTATTAACTCATACATATTGGTCGATGCTTAAAGGATTCAGGAGAGATTACCACATGTGCACATGGGTTTTCATATCAGTAGGAAGCTCGGAGAATTTTGGTAGAGTTAACCCTTGAATAAATAACAGGCTTCCTTCACGAGTACAAGTGAGACTACAACTTGAGAAATTAATCCACTGAATTGTTGACGTGAAATTTCATGGGCTTGATATATGATCTCTCGTGATAGTATTAAGCTATGGAAAAATTTATTGGAAATAATCATTGAATAAAGGACATACCTCATCACAAAGTGCAAAGTGAGTTTACAATTTGAGGAACCTTTTTTTTTCTCTAAATTAGGGATGATGAAATATCATGAACTTTTGATATTCGACCAATTATAAGTGGCAAACTCTGGGGACTTTTATTAGATTCAATCTCGGAGTAAACTTCATACTCCATTCACATGAAGGGTTGGGAGTGTTAATATAGAATAGCCATACCATGGATTGTAATTCGAAAAGTAGACGCCTTGAAATGTTAATACGGCAATGTTTTGGAAATCTGTAGACAGACTTTTGATGTCAATATAGAACCCTGGAAAAAATGTCGGGTTTAATGACTGAACAACCCTCCTACTACCTTCGCAAGTGAAACCCGGTAGACCCGAACTTAAATTTCGGGGACAAAATTGTTCTTTTGTTTATTGGGAATTATAACATCCCATTCCCTACTAGACCCCCCTAACTCCAATTTAGGGTGAGACAAGTGGTGAGTGTGGTGAGTTTGTGCTACATTGCAGCCTTAGGACACACAGGGTTAGGTGAACTCACATGTGGTCTTCTATAAGGCTCAAGTCAACCTAGGTCAAACTAGCTCAACATGAACTCACACTTGCAAATTAACTCCTCCAATAGATGACAAACACTCCAAGGAATGCTATAGACCCAAAAGCCCCGTCATGGGGTCACCAATTGACCCAATTTGACCAAAGCCAAACTTGGGTCAACATAGGTCAAATCCTCCCCAATAAGTTCAATTGACCCCCAAAGCATGAAATTGATTTCACCCCTAGTCTTAGAACATCATGGGGGACCTAATTGACCCAAAAGCCCCATCATGGGGTCAACAATTTGACCAAAGTCAACATTTCCCCAATTTTGGTCAAAATCACACCTTTGGGTCAAATTGGCTCACTTAGGTCTTCACCATCACTCAACCAACCTTGGGTGGTGTCACTGGGCTCAATGTCAACACATTGGACCAGTCAACACACCCAATTGACCAAGTCAACCCAAAAGTCAACATAGGGTCAACTTTGCCTAAATTGGGCTTAATTGGAATTAATCCAAATTCCAATGGATTAAGGCCCTCACCCAAAGCCCACTCTGAAGCCCATAAGCCTAATGACCAGCATTGCCCCTAATTCCAACATGCAATGACATGCAAAGGGGTAGCATGGTCATTTCTCCCTTCCATCATTAAGAAAAGGAAGAATTTGGGGATTGGAGGCCATGTGGCCCTCCATTCCTCTGCCCAAAGCTTAATTTGAACTCCTCACATGAATGCCAGCCGAAATTGGGCTGAAGGTGTGCCACTTGGTGGCTGGGAGGAGAATCCAAGGCATGGCTGAAAATGCCAAAGTTCAAAACCACCTGTACAGCTCATATCAGCCCAAACGAACCCTCTCATCAGCTTCAGAGCATCAAGAGGAGTTGAGCTAGAGCTTTACAGTGAGGCAAACGGTGGAGAATTGGGTTTTTGAGGAGGATCGCAGGAGCTCGCCACCGCCATGCCGCACCACCACAATACCCGTCGTCAAGCTCGGAATCAAGTACGATTTCTCCCCCTCTCCCTCTGGGCTAGTATCTAGGTCCATTTAGGAGAGAAATCGGGCTCAATTGAGCCCGATCCTATGTGAGATTGAGGGAGAAATTTTGAGCTTTTCTTCTTGCTTGGGACCGCCGGAGAGTCCATCTCTGGTGGCCGTGCCGCCGTCAAACGCTAGCCACCACCTCAACGGAGGTGGTGGAGGCAGTGGCCGGTCGTGAGATGCTGCAGGTTGCCCGGAAATGGCCGGACAAGTTGGCCCAGGCGGGATTAATTGTGGCCGTTGGCGAGCTGGGGACGATGACGGGATACCGCCAGATGTGCGCTGAGATTCGCGCTGGATTGATTTTATACATCATATTATTGGACATATTAATTGCATATGATGTCACACTTTATACATAGTTTTGATTAATTAAATAGAGGCCTTTAGAGGCCATATTATGAAAAATGGCCAGAGATAAGATTTGTAGACCTGGATGTCTACTTTCAGTAGAAATTTAAATTAAGTCATTTGGACTACTGTGGGGTCCACAGTAGTCATTCTTGTGAAACTGGTCAAAACATAAACATTCAGTGGTTTGCATGCAGAAATGGAAGGCCTTAGATGCCATAATTGCAAAAGGTGGCAGAGATAACTATTGTAGCCCTATGTGTCTACTTTCATTTTCCACTTGAATCAACTAATTTGGTGTAGTGTGGACACCAGGGCACTCATTTTCCTAGGACTGCTCCTTGTGTTGGGCAGAAATTAAAAGTGCAATATCTTTTAAATGGCTTAACCAAATCCCTTCATTTTCTACCATACATGCATGGTATGATGATACACCTAGGGTTTAAATTTAAGAATTTATGGAGGTATTTTCATTGAGATATTTCAGTTATTAGCAATAATAAATAATTGGTATTTGTGGAGTTGTGTAACTCCAAACACCCCCAAATTTGGGTGGTAAGTTATTTATATATATCTTGATTACTGGTTAAATTTTCATCACATGTGCATGAGTATATTTCTCTGAACTTCAAAATGAAGTTTTGGGTCTTAAGAGGAAAATTGGGGTGCTAATAGTCAATTTGGGCTTTTGAGCTTTTTGATGGAATTGAAGGTGGGAATCACCTTGCATGCCTCTGAAACCTTGGGGTTAGTGTATGTAATGAGGATATACATCATTGACATAAGTTTCATGATTTTTGGAAGTTATTTTCCTAAAGTTTTTAATTAAATGAAAATTGTCACACTTTTAAATTAATGAAATAATTTGAATCAAAAACTTAGAGATAAATCCAAAACTCTGGGAAATGGATCTTTGACTGGAAAAGCACATTTAGGAATTTTGTTGGAATTTTTGGACCTCATTTATTTCTCTGAATTTGATTTATTTGGTTAGGTCAAATTTATTCAAATATGACATTTAGGTCTCATATGCACTTGGAGAATTATGAAATTATTCTAGTAGGTTTACCATAATTTTTAGATGAATTTTTGGTCATTATATAGTACTTGTTATATAACCCTTTATTGGCACACCAAATGTAATAAATGATAAATAAGGGTAAATACTCCTGGGATTAATATGAAACTTATGATCTAATGTTTTTAGACCAATATTGTGCTATAGTAGTTTTCCCAGAATTTGTTGAAGTCTTAACATAGCACTTATAGTATAAACCCTAATTGGCACACCATCTGTAATAAATTGCAATTATGGATAAATACTCTCTGGTAAATTATGAAACTTTGGATTTGGTGTTTCTAGATGATTATTGTACTAGGATAATTTTCTCAGAATTTATAGAGGCATATTAATGGTAGTTGTAGTGTAAACCCTTATTGGCACACCATTTGTAATAAATAGCAATTATGGATAAATACTCTCTGGTAAATTATGAACTTTGGATTTGGTGTTTCTAGATGATTATTATACTAGGATAGATTTCTCAGAATTTATAGAGGCATATTAATGGTAGTTGTAGTGTAAACCCTTATTGGCACACCATTTGTAATAAATAGCAATTATGGATAAATACTCTCTGGTAAATTATGAAACTTTGGATTTGGTGTTTCTAGATAAGTATTGTACTAGGATATTTTTCTCAGAATTTATAGAGACATATTAATGGTAGTTGTTGTGTAAATCCCTATTTGCACCTCTTTAAAGATAAATAGAAATTGTGGGTTTAAAGTGTTTGGAAAAATATAATCTTCTGGAAATAGTGTGTTTATGTCAATATGAAGCTACTGTAATTTTTCCAAAATTTTAGGAAGTAAAATTTCAGTACTTGCAGTGTAAAGCCATTTTGTCTCTCCTTTAAAGATAAATAGAAATGATGATTATAAATTTGCTAGAAAAATATGATCTTCTGGAAATAGTGTTTTTATGTCAATATGAAGCTACTGTAATTTTTCCAGAATTTTAGGAAGTCAAAATCTTGTACTTGATGTGTAATATTATTTTTCCATTCGTTCATTGATAATTAGGGATCTTGGTTATTTAAGGGTGCTGTTATAAGCAAACCCTTTTTGGTTGCTAGCAAACCAATTTCTATGAGTTATTATGTGCCTTTTGAAAATACGCTTTGTACATGCATTTTCAGGAAAAGTGTTCAACACAAAAATTGTAGATCTCGTCGAGATCTACAACTTTCGTGTTTAACACTTCCTAAAAAGGCACGCACAAGGCCCTAAAATCGCTCTGATCGTAACTATAATGAATTTTTGAAAATAACAAGAAAATACGTCTTGTACATGCATTTTTAGGAAAAGTGCTCAACACGAAAGTTGTAGATCTCGACGAGATCTACAATTTTTGTGTTGAGCACTTTTCCTAAAAGTGCATGTACAAGGCATATTTTCAAAAGGCGCGTAATAACTCATAGAAATTGGTTTGCTAGCAACCAAAAAGGGTTTGCTTATAACATCACCCTTATTTAATTGCTGGAAAGATATAAAATATTGGAAATCATGTTATCATGTCACATTTCATCTCTGGAAGGAAATTTAACAAGTTTGAATTCACTAGCATGATACCTCCTTCACATTTTAGATTCAGATTAGTAATTAATGAATTTTTATAGAGGTCAAAATTATATGAAATATGCTTGGATTTTGATCATCCCTTATTCTATCCACTATGAACCTATGATAAAAATTAGAAGTCATTTGGAAGTAATTTGACTAAGGTTCCATCATAGGAATCTAAGTTACTTATATATCGTGGTCTACGGATAGTAAAAAAAACTCATTATGGTGATTAGGTCAATAGAATCACAAAGGAAATCAGTGAGAATTGAATTATAACAAGAGATGAGTTTAGACCACTTAGAGGACTAAGAGCTATTAGAGTTGAGTCCAAAAGAGCGATTGCTTAGGAGCAGGATGAAACATAAGGCGTGAAAACACTTAAGTTATAAAGAATAATGAGAAGGTGGAATGTTGGGTTAGGGTAGTCACCAAGAATATTAATTGTCCTAGAAAGGGGTTGGGCATCATCCCATCACATACCCTAGTACCTTGCGAACCCTTCACCGGGTAGCCCTCGGGAAGTCCAGGATCCACCCTAAACTTCCAAGTATAATAAGAACTAAACAAGAGTAGTCTAAATAGGAGTTTAGACGATGAGAGTGCTTAGTGAGCTATGGGTAAGGCTGTGCTCGGGATTGACGAAAGATCGTCCTTCCCTTTAGAGGGTCATAAAGCGCTGAGGTTTAATTTTAGTGGAATAATAAGAGGGTAATCTTATGGGTAGATACCAATAATACTAAGTGTCTTGAGAAAGGGAACTTTGGGGTGTCATCCCATTGAAGTTCCTAGTACCGTAGTGAGCCCCTTACAGGGTAATCCTTGGGTAGTCCAAGATTAACCATAAACCGTAGGGATAAGATGTCATACAAGAATAATTTAATAACACACTCACCCACACCCCGTGGTTACGGGAGCTTAGTCGGTTTGGTGCTACGAGCAGTAAGCTCTGTGTTTGAAAGAGCGGATTGATAAGTCAGGTGAGCTTGTGACTCAGTAGTGTTTGTTGGTCCGGACGGGTTGGTCCGGCAAGCCGGTGGCTCAGAAGGTTATTAATGACGGGCAGGTTAGCCCGGGGAGCTTATGGCTCAGAGATAGATAGAAGAACATGTTGCATGTGCACGAAGGTGGTGGGTCTTCAGTATTGGACGGACGTTCACACCGACGTCAATACGTTGACTCGGCAAGTGTGGTATTTACACTTAGCCTTGAAAGTCTGGCAGTCCAGTCAGCAAGAGTACGCAGATGCTCCCCGGTTTTGTGTTGAGGCGTACGATAGGTCTAAGTTAGGTAGTGTGAATACCAACCTAGAGGTGGGCGAGGCCCAACCCACCACTTCCGTTTGCCACTACGGGAGTATCCTGGGAGTCTTGCTAGCTCCAAAAAGGGGGAACTAAAGGTCTATGCGCATAGAGTCGCAATGAGTGAGTTGCACTTGTATGAACATAGCATAACAACATACCTTGCATGTCATAGCATGAACATTGCATTTCAACCCCTACCCCTATCGTATAAATTGGTATGGGACGTTTTATACGATAGGCCCTACTAAACGACCCCTTGGTCTATAGGTTTGTATGGGCATTCCTATAAATCAATGGTTACTTTTAAATTACTTTACTTGCGTCGCACTGCTTCTCTTGCTTACCTCTTTTACTGCTGCGATATTACTTTACTGCACTTATTACTATTTACTTGCTCATACTGCTAGCATAGAATTTATATGGATATACTCTTGTTAGCGTAGAATGTTTGTCAACTGCTACCTTCTTGATTACTCCACTTTGTTGTCCTCCGCTTCTTCCTCCCGCACGGTGCCTAGGAGTCGCGGGGGGAGGCGGGGACAAAATCGGCTAAGTCTTTTTGACTAACGGTCGGTTGTAACCGTAGGTGTTCGAGGAGCTGGAGCACCGACACGACCGGTCAAGACATGATGGCAGGATCTGAGGAGCAGAAGCCATGCAATACTTCTACAAGACAGGTGTTTGAAGATTTGAGAGTTGTTAGCTTCCGCAGAGATGTAGAGTGAGAGAGTGAGATTTTATTCTACCTTGGTTATGTACTGGGCATAAGCCCATTTTACTCTTTCATTTATGGTACTCATGTTGGACAGTTTACTTTTGGATATATATATATATATACAGATGCGTGTGATTGTGGACTTGTGTACTAGTTTTCTTCTTATCTCTTGTTGGCCTGGTCGATCGTTCTTGCCAGCAGGATCGGCGTCTTGCGAAGGTGGCTAACTTGTGTGCTAGCATCTCCGTAAGGCGGCGGTTCTGGGCATAAGATCCAGGAACTCTCCTGGTGCGGGAGAGGGATCTTACAAACACTGCGAGTCTTGGTGGTAGATTATACACTTATGTTCTCATAGATGACTATTCTAGATATTGTTGGACTTTATTTCTCTCCTCCAAATCTGATGCGTTTTGCGAATTTTCAAAATTATGTACTCGCATTCAAAATGAATTAGATTTAAAAATAAAATGCATTCGCTTAGATCATGGAGGTGAATTTGAAAATGAAAATTTTAAATCTTTTTGTGACATGTTAGGTATTAAGCATGAGTTCTCCGCTCCACGCACACCTCAATAAAACGGTGTTGTACAACGGAAAAATAGGACAATACAAGAACTTGCACGCACCATGCTATCTGAATATAAATTACCTAAGTATTTTTGGGCAGAAGCCGTAAGCACTACATGTTATGTAATGAATAGAGTTATGCTTCGCCCATCATTAACTCTCACACCATATGAACTCTACTATCAAAAGAAACCTAACGTATCGTATTTTAAAGTATTTGGATGTAAATGCTTCATTCATAATACAAAAGATTCTTTAGGAAAATTTGACGAAAAATGCGATGAAGGAATATTTCTTGGTTATTCTTCAACTAGTAAAGCATATAGAATATTTAATAAAAGATCAAGTAAGGTTGAAGAGTCAATTAATATCAGATTTGATGAGTTTGTTCCATGTGCAGAGAAGCTCCCTACAGGTACCGATGATGAACCTTTGCCATCCTTGGAGCACGACGAAGAAGAACTGTCCAAAGAAGAGGAGGAGAAGTCCAAAGAAGATGAATATGTACCTCCAAGCATTCTAAACTTCTCCAAAAATCATCCAAAGGAGCTAGTCATTGGGGAACCTTCTACTGGGGTAAGAACTCGGTCCTCTCTTCATGAAACATTTTCAAATATTTGCTTTGTGTCTGAAATTGAACCTAAAAACATTTCCACCGCTTTAAATGACGAATTTTGGATTTTGGCAATGAATGAAGAGTTAGGACAATTTGAAAGAAATAAAGTTTGGAATTTAGTAGAAAGACCATCTAATCATCCAATTATTGGCGTAAAATGGATTTTTAAAAATAGGCTAGATGGTGAATCTAGGATTGTAAGAAATAAAGCACGCTTAGTTGCTCAGGGCTATTCACAAATCGAGGGGGTATATTTTGAAGAAACTTTTGCACCCGTAGCTTGCTTAGAATCTATACGAATATTTTTGGCATTTGCGAGTTTTAAAAGAATAAAATTATTTCAAATGGATGTTAAAAGTGCCTTTTTAAACGGGTTTATTAAAGAAGAAGTTTATGTAGAACAACCCCCCGATTTCATAAATGAAAAATTTTCAAATCATGTTTACAAATTAGAAAAATCGCTTTATGGTTTAAAACAAGCAACCCGTGCATGGTATGATCGTCTTACATCGTTTTTGTTAGAGCACGGTTATGTTATGGGAAGTGCAGACAACACACTCTTCATTAAGCATAAAAATAACGAATTAATTATTCTACAAATATATGTTGATGACATTATTTTTGGAGCCACTAATGAAGAGTTGTGTAATGAAGTAGTCTTAATAATGAAAAATGAATTTGAAATGAGTCTTGTAGGAGAACTATCATATTTTCTTGGTTTTCAAATTTCACAAAGAACTGAAGGTATTTTTATTTGTCAATCAAAATATGTTCACGATATGCTTAAACGATTTGGATTTGAAAATCTTAAACAAGCTTCTACTCCTATGAGTGCTTCTTTAAAACTAGGAAAAGATGAATCTGGAATTTCTATTGATCAAACGCTATATAGAGGAATGATAGGTTCTCTTTTTTATTTAAGTGCATCTAGACCAGATATATTGTTTGTCGTATGTTTATGTGCTCGCTTTCAAGCCGATCCAAAAGAATCTCATTTAAAAGCGGTAAAACGTATTTTTCGTTATCTAATAGGGTCATCTAAACTAGGATTATGGTACCCACATAATGACTCTTTCACACTCCACGGCTATTCCGATTCGGACTACGCCGGGTGCTCACTAGATAGAAAAAGCACTAGCGGTACATGTTACTTTTTAGGACCCTCTTTAGTTGCTTGGTCTAGTAGAAAACAATCTTCAGTTGCACTCTCCACCACGGAGGCTGAATATATTGCACTTGGTAGTTGTTGTGCACAAGCGTTTTGGATGAGCCAAACACTAGAGGACTTTGGATTTCATCTCAAAAACATGGATCTTAAATGTGACAACAAAAGTGCAATACACCTCACATATAATCCCGTACACCATTCTAGATCCAAACACATCGACGTTCATCATCATTTCATTAGGGATCACATTAAGAAAGAAAATGTAAAAGTAAGCTTCATTGGGACGGACTCTCAACTTGCTGACATATTTACTAAACCACTTCCTGATGCAAGATTTCGATTATTACGACTTGAATTAGGTGTCCTAGATCTTTCAAGTTAAAACATGCTCACAAATACAATTTTCTTCATTTTTAACCATCCAAAACATCTCCTAAAAATCTGCAACTTCAGCATGGAACTACTATTGGGACACTTAATCAAAATCCAAAATTAAAATTTCCAAAATCCTAGAAAATCGTTTACTGTCTCCTGCGCTAGCGCTACAGCAGGCGCTAGCGTCCATATTTGATTTTCTGTACTTTTTAAATTTAGAAAAATTTCTAAAAATATATTAATCTATATTTTCTACTTGGTTTTGCACTTCTGTGTTTCTTTATTTTTTGAAAAATCAAATACAAAACTACAAAAACCAAATTACAAAAAATATGTTTTTCTTTTTCGCTTGTGTTGTTTCCTTTGTTTAAAGTTCATCTTTATGCAAAAATCAAATATAAAAATTACAAAAGCAAAAATTACAAAAAAATGCTTTTATTTGCTATAATCAAATACAAAAATATAAAACTTTAAAACTATCAAAAAAACTGTATGATTTTTTGTGAAAAATAAAGCATGATTTAATCTATTATTTAGAAATTCTATAATGTTGCAATTTATCTCTTCAAACTACTTTGGACATTGTCTTTCTTCATGCTTTGATATATCTATTCAAATGTGCATCAATTATAGTTTAAGAGTTGTGTAGGATCAAGCTTAGCATTCCTCTAAGTATGAAAAATGTTTTATGTTTGATAATGATATTTATTCACTCACTTTTTTTGGCATTGTCTACATATGTATTTAATCTAAAGAATGCTTGTGTATGTTTTGTATTAGTACAATGGATTAAAATTGCACAAGTATCTTACCTACACTCCTTATTTTGCACTCTTAAAAATTAAGAAAAGTGGTTATGTTTTTCATAAAATCTATTGATTTGCAAAACAAGTGTATTCGGAGAACTTTGTACAAAACAAAATTATAAAATAAATGACAAAGATAACTCCACCACGCACTACTTGAACCTCCTGATAAGTCTTAATAAGCATTGTGAGGTTGAGCACCTTGGAAAGAATAGTAAAGTGTCTTGTGCAAATCAAATCCTTCTTTCAAAAATAAGAAAAACCACTTACTCTTAAGTACACCGGATCACTAGTTTCAATCTTAAATTTAAATATGTGATCCCCCAAGCACTACTTTGCACCCTGATAAGTCTTGATGAGCATTGTGTGTGAAGAGCACCTTGGTAGTTGTACTTTTTATTGTGCATTATAGTGTGTGGAAGTAATCTTATTTGTGTTTTATTGTGCTCATACTTTACACATATCTTGTATTTTTGATTAAAACATTTGTTTACAATACTCAAAAATACACTTATGTGCACATCATTATCTTCCATAACACTTCTTCTCATGAGCATTGGATCCTAATGCTAATTCTATATTACTTTTTATTTATGAAATGCACTAGATAACCTAGCATGTGTTCTACAATGTTTTGTATGTTTTTGAAATTATGAATTAAAGTAACATTGTGGTAATCTCTTTTTGATAAACATTATTTCATGCTTGGTTATTATCAAATTTAAAGATCTAATTAAAAAATGATTTACAAAAACATCATATTTTGTGAACTTTCACTCATATTTTTTTTGGATTATCATTACTATTTGATGTTTTTTGTATTGCTATAAGTCTTCCGCATCTTAACCATATAAGTGTTTTACCTTGCGCTTTCATGCTTACTTAATATCTTGTATTCTTTGCATCATCACTTATTCTTAAAAATTCCTATCTTTCATTAAGTGATAGATTTAGTTGGAACACTTTTTATTGGTTACTTCAAACATAAAAATCTTTTATGCTAAAAACTCTGAAAATTTTGTAATGCTTATAACTCTAATCTATTTAAATGAAAAACAATTCTAAAACTCCTTACCACTTACTTAAAAAGCTCGATCATGCCTTCTCTTCTATTTACACATTTTTAGTGCTTTGTTTCCCTACCCACTTTTGTTAATAACAAAGGGGGAGAACTAACATGATAAATATAACCCGCTATCAAAAACCCAACATGACAAATTAAGATGATAGCTTACATATTAGGGGAACATTCACTTAGGGGGAACATGTATTTAGGGGGAGCAATTCTAAATGCTAAAATCAAGAATTATCTTAAGTCATCACTCTCACACACACACAAGTATAGTTTCATCATGCTTATTTTTTAATGCTTTGATTTATCATTAATGGATTTGTTATTATCAAAAGGGGGAGTTTGTTGGAACATGGTCTTCCGCATCTCCTAGGTTTGGGAATAACAAATCCTATGTGTATTTGATCTTGTGTGTTTAAGTGTGCAGGAAATCAAAGTCCACATGACTCAAGGATGGTTGTCCCCAAAATTGAGGCCAGAATTCTAACATGGCCACTAGCGCCGACGGTAGCGATAGCGCCCGGCGCTAGCGATGATTAGCGCGATTCCGGCAGTGTTTTTAGAAGGAGCTAGCGCCCGGCGGTAGCTACTAGCGCTGGCGGTAGCATGGCGCACAAGAGGCATAGAGCAAAATGTTGTCGCGGATTGAAGATCCTGCCGCACAAAACATTACTTAATCAGGGATAGCGCCGGCGGTAGCTACTAGCGCTGGCGGTAGCATGGCGCACAAGAGGCATAGAGCAAAATGTTGCCGCGGATTGAAGATCCTGCCGCGCAAAACATTACTTAATCCGGGCTAGCGCCGGCGGTAGCGCTTTGGTTATAAAAGGACCCCCTCTCCTCTTGTTTTCGATACACCTATTTGCATACACCTCAGAGAGAGAGTGCTAGAATTCCAGAGGCTTGTCTTGGCCGAAATTTGAGGTCCCAGCGAAGCTCTGCAAATTTCTGAAGGAGAATTCCATCACGCCGAATCCAGACGAAGTCCGCTTCGACAAACGCTGATTCTACAGCGGATCTTCGCCTCCATCTTCAGAAGTTCATCTTAAGGGAAGTTTTATTATTTTATTTATCTTTCTTTGTAAACGGTAGTGAAATCGCCTCGTGTTGGCGACTAGGTCTGGGGTAGGACTTAGGGCTGAAATTCGCCTCGTGTTGGCGACTAGATCTAGGCTAGGTCTAGGGGGTGCTCGAGGCCACATCCGGGGAAGGATTGGCTAGAGCGGCTTGAGGCCGAATCCGGGAAGGAGAAGGCTAGGGCCAACGGTTCGTGAGGAAGCGAGTCGGGATAGAAAACGAAAAGAGCTTTTATTATTCGCCTCCGATCTCTAGCGCCATTGAGATCAAGTTTTGTAAAACTTATTTAATATCAATAAAGCTTGTCTCTCTTTTTGTTTTACTTGACTTCTTGTTTTAAATATTGCAATATTCCAAAGTTTTTCTAAATAAAGTCGAAAGTTTTTGAAAACCCTTATTCACCCCCCCCCTCTAAGGGCGCCGAGCGATCCAACATGAAGGTCTCCTCAAGGTCACGGAGGTGGGACTCGAGGTTTTGACTTTTCACAATGAGGTCATCCACATAGACCTCCACGTTCCTCCCCTTTTGCTCTCAGAAGACCCAGCCCATCATTCGTTGGTGCGTTGCCCCTGCATTCTTTAGCCCGAAGGGCATCATTTTATAGAAGTAGCACCCATCCCCTGTGATGAAGGAGACATCCTTGATGTCGGGTGGGTGCATGTGGATCTGATGATAACCTGAGAAAGCATCTAGAAAACTCATTAGTGAAAAACCGACCGCTGAGTCAACCAACGCGTCGATTCGAGGCAGGGGATAACAATCCTTAGGGAATGATTTATTTAGCAGGGAAAAATCAACACACATTCTCCACCTACAATCACCCTTCTTCACCATCACTACATTGGAGACCCAGCCTGGATACTAGATCTCCGATACAAAGCCTGCCTTGAGGAGCTCGTTCACCTCCTCCCGGATGGGTGCCTACAGCTTGTTCGCGATGGACCTCTTCTTCTGGCGGATGGGCCGAGTGCAGGGGTCGAGGTTGAGGCAATGACATGCCATATCCGCATCGATCCCAGATATCTCTGCGGCACTCCAGGCAAAGACGTCCACGTTCTCTTGGATGCAAGCCAAGATCTTCCTCTGGTCCTTGGGGCTAAGCTCCCCACTGATTTTCACCTTCTTGATCGCCCTTGCCTTGGTTACGACCTCCAGCTCTACTTCCTCCTCTACGGCTTCCAGCCTTGACTGTTCTGCCCAGTCATTATCCTTCCTCTCTCCGCAAGCAAGCGCTTTGGCTTCCCCCTCTTCCTTCTCCTCTTCCCTGACCACCATCAGCTCCTCCACCCCTCCTTCCTGGGCCTGACCTTCTTCTCCTATCTATCTTTCTCCCTCTCCAGGCTCCTCCAGCCTCGTCGGCTCCCCCATCTCCATATCTCAATCCTCTGCTTCCGCCATCTAGGAGATGGCGTTCACGGTAGTCACGTAGTGTTGCCTTGCTACCTTGGGGTGTCCCCTTACTCGAACCTGAACTCCACCTACGCTGAACTTGAGGCATTGGTGAAAGGTGGAGGGGACACAGTGGAATGCACTAATGAGGGACCATTCGAAGATGTCACTGTAGATGCTAGGTGCATCCACTATTAGAAAGCGGCAGTTTTGGGACTGCCCTCCCAAGACCACGTGGAGTCCCACTCCCCCTTCCACCTCCTTTCTCTCCCCTGAAAATCCAGACAATGGGCCATCTGAGGCAAACACCCTTCTATCCTCCACCTTCATCTCATCCAACGCCTTCTTAAAAATGGCGTTGACTGAGCTCCCGTTATCCACGAGGATTTGGGAGATGGTGAAGTTCTCGATTGCCGTCTGGATGATCAGCGCATCGCAGAATGAGTCCTCATGATCGGCATATCCTTCTGGGAGAATGTGACATTTTTTGCCGGGGGCGAGGTTTGGGAGGTCGAAGCCACGCTCCGACGGTACATGGCATGGAGGCTCGACTTTCGGGTTGCCTCAATCCCTACCCCCCCCCCCCCCCCCCATGAATCACTTTGATCCCGCCTTGGGTCCCCACGTCGACCCGGCTTCACACCTTTCCTCCTCCTCTTCCTAAGGTAAAACTTCCTCGATCCTCACCAGCCTCTGCTACTGCTGCTACGCAGGGATTCTTGCCCCTCTCATATCCAAAAACTCTGGGCAGGTGGCTGTCACGTGGTCTTCCTCCGGGTGGAAGTCACAACATGGCAACGCCACCCCCTCCACTCGGCCTCTGCCACCATGTTCCTCCTTCTGAGCCCGGATCCTCCGGCTCTCGCTACTCTTCCTCTTCCTGCTCTTCCATGCCCGATGGCCATGGCCTGCTGAGGCGGGGAAGGTGGCCTCGGGCCCTAACTCCACCCTAACTGGTGAGGTCTTCCCTGGCCTCCTTGGAAGTTTCCTCCTCCTTGGAGAAAACCCCTTACTGGGCCTTGCATCAGCCCTCCCTGTTGCCTCCACCCCACCTCCGGGTCTATTGCCTCTTCTCTCCTTCTCGGCTTAGGTTGCCTGACCTCCGGCTCCCTCATCCGTTCTAGCCTCCTCGTGAATTCGAGGTTGGCGGTCTCCCCCTCTATCTCCTCCTCCGCTCTCTCCATCAACTCCTCAAAAGACAAAGGAGCCCTCCTCCTAAGGTCCATCTTAAAGAACCCCTCCCGCAGCCCCACTATAAAGGCGAGCTGAAAGGTGAACCTCAGCACCTCCTGGATGAGGAGGACATCCTCCTGGAACCATTCCACATAGCGGGCTAACGACTCCCCCGACTTCTGCTTGATGCTGAAGAGCGCCTCGGGGTCCTTCTTCCTCTTCTTCGAGGTCGAGAAACGTAGTAGGAAGCCGCGACGCAGGTTTTCAAAAGCATAGATCGACCCTGAGGGTAACTAGTGGAACCAGTCCCTCGCCTTCTCCTTCAGAGTGGTGGAGAATAGCCGGCACTTGAAGGCATCTAACATAGGCCTGATAGAGACCATGTCCTCGAACCACTATAGGTGCTAAATGGGGTCATCCCTGTCGGTATACAACATCATGGTCGGCTCCCTGAACCCCTCGGGGAGTGGTGCAGAGGGAACCAACCACAGAATGGGCTTCCCCCCTCACTCCCCTGACCTGCTCTACTCTCCCTACGAGCTCCCCAGGCGAGCCGGCTGCCACCAGTCTCGCGCTCGCTGAGTGACCACTCGGCGAAGGGCCACTCGCAGGGATCCCACTGGCCGGGATCCCGCCTGCCGGGGAAGTACTCGCCAGGACCTCATTCGCTCTCGCTGGGCTGGGGAAGAGTTCTCACCCTACGAGATCTCGCTTTGCCACCTGGGACATCGCCTCCTTCCCTGTCCTATGCACTGGGGCGCTCTCGTCAACTCCAGCTGGAGGGGCCACCTAGGGCACGAGGGGTTGCGAGGCAGCCTAGCGCCATGGCGAGAGCGCACTGAAAAGCCCTGAGCAGGTCCCTCTTGAGGTTTGCTAGCATCTCCACCGTCGCTGGCACACAGGGTGGCGGCAAACCACCAAATCTTGCCTCTCGCTCATCCTCTCCCTCCATGGCCCTTCCTTGGAACTTTCTTGTACTACCTGCGCTCCACGCTCACCACACCAAAAATATTGAAACCAGAACTTGGTACCTTGTGGAGCTCAGACCCCCGGGGATTGGGGGAAGCTAGCACTTACTGGTTCCTCAGAAGGAACAGACCGAAGTCTCAAAACTTGACACAGACCCTTGGTCGCAGCGAGGAGGTCCCTCCACACACCTAGATGATGCAGCACCACTTCCCCCACATGTGGATGACTTGGAGATGTTACAACACAAGGACTTTCGGCGCCCCGGAAGTCAACATTATAACCTCCGCCCGCGCCGCGCAAAGGATGCTTAAAGCCTTTTATTATCTTGCTTTAGTTTTATATTTATTTCCGTCATTTTAAAATTGTAATATTTTAAATTCCGGCATGTTTCTTATTTTGGGTGTGCTAATAGACATTTTATGGGTGTGCGTTTAACCATCCGGGTTGATGAGATTTCATCTCAATTTTGGATGGTTGGATGGTGTTTGTAACTCCTATTTAAATGAGCCTTTTTTTGAGAAATGGAAGAAGATTTTGAACCCTAAAAGAACTCCCCCTAGGAGGAATTTCGGCCAAGGCTTGCTCCAAGCCGCCGCCCCCCCTTGCCTTCCCCTCTCTTCTCCATTTCGGCCCCCCCTCTCTTGGGTGTCTCCGGCGTGGTTTCTTGGTGCGACTCCAAGGAAGAAAGAAGGCAGCCCCTCGGTGTGACTCCGAAGGTTCCATACGGTGCGACGCCGGTGGAAAGCGTGGAGAGAGTGATTCTCCCACAGTTATCAAGTGTGTTTTCATTTTCTGGGTTGGGTAATCTCTAAACCTTCAAGTGCTTCTTTCTTTTAGTTTGTGGAGGAAGAACCATCGTGTTCTCCGCGATTTTGAATATCGATCGTTGGTATTTTTCTGAACTTGAGATCGCTTTTCCCGCGTTCTTCGTGTCCGGACCGTGTGGGTCTCGTTTGCTTGAACGGATCTTGGCCTATAGCCTTGGTCTTGTTCTCTAAAAGAGTAGCAATCTTTGTGTTAATTTGGGAACCATGTCGACTCTCTTTTGACCGCTGTTTTAGAGTCGATCGTTCTCCCTTTTATTTGATGTTGTGATGTGAACGGCAACGTATGTGAGCGATAGAATGCTTGTGTAGGTGCGTTAGTTCAACGTGTGCTCGTGGCGGAGTGGAACATAACCCGTGTAGATCTCTAATAGGAAACACCCCTGCATCAATTTGGTATCAAAGCGAGGTTGTTTCAACTCCCATGTTGCAAACGTCATCGCTGCGATCTTTGTTGGTCGTTCTAATCAAAAGGAAAATCTGAAAAATTTCGGATTGGTCTGCGTTTAGTAAAACCTCAAAAAAAATATTTTTTTTAAACTTGTCAGAAAAATCTGAAATTTCTTCTGTAGCTTCCTGAAAGTATTTCCAGCAACATTAAAACTGAAACTTTTTCTATTCGACCTCGTTAGGCTGGCCAAAAAATTGGAACCGTCGTAATTCTGTCCAGGTAGTGTGCGAATAGCGGTCTGAAATCTGAAATTTTCGTCAAATTTCAAAAAAAAGTTTTTCTGTAGCTTCCTGAGCTTGTTTCCAGCAACTTTAAAACTACAAAATTTTCATTTTGCTCTCGTTAGGTCCGTCAAAAAAAAAATTCATTTTTCATTCTAGTTGTTTAAACTTGCATGTGCACGAGACTAGGCACGGAGTACACCGTGGAGTTACCTTCCACCTTTAGGATGGCAGCGAACGATCAAGTAGATCCTAACACGGAGGCTATAGAAGAGCTACGTGGTGAGATGACGGAGATTAGGACCATGTTGGCCCAGATTCTTCGGAATCAAAGAGGAACACCACCCCCACCGGCTAATGACGAGCTGCCCAATCCGCAACAACGGGTTCATGATTCGGATTCGGATGAAGACTATCCTCGAACCCCTCCTCGTGGACGTCGTTCGGATCGTGGCACTGATATCACTAGGGCCATTAAGATCGACGCCCCCACTTACGATGGTTTGGGAGATCCCCAGATTTTCCTTACTTGGGTAGTGGATATTGAATGTTATTTCGAATGGCACCATCTTACGGATCCCCAAAAGGTCCAGGTTGTCAGGATGAAGCTAACGGGTCGAGCGAAAACGTATTGGCTGAATGAAGAACGTAGGCTAGGAGCCGGGCAGGGAGTTCCACCCATTGGATGGCCGGTGATGAAGAACTTACTCACTGACCAATATGTCCCCGCCTACCACCGAACCCAAATGTTCGATGAGCTAGCCACCCTTCGGCAAGGCTCAAACTCGGTGGCTGAGTATATGGGCGAGCTGAAAGACCGTATGGTGCGTTGTGATCTTCGAGAGATCCCTGAGGTTACGCTATCACGATTTCGTAAGGGGCTCCACCCTGATATTCAGAGGAAGCTATTGAGATATGGCCACACAGATCTGAATACGACATTCAATGCCGCTCTTGATATTGAGAAGCATCTGGCTTCGAAGGCCCACTCTCGTTACTCCCGTACGAAGAGCTTGACCACATTTGGAGCATCTTCATCTACCACCCACGATAAGGGAAAACCTAAGACCGCCGAGTCTAGATCGGTAGTGATTACTGCGAGGAACTCTAGGAATCCTACGAGTGAGCGTATCCCCATAGGAAAGGTTAGCAAGGCTAACACCACATGTTATGCTTGCGGGGTTCAGGGTCACTACGCCTTTGAGTGTCCTACAAAAACCCGAACCATAGCCCTGTTGGATGCGGAGACCGACCCCGCCGATCTGATTTATGAGGCTGCTGAGGAGGATGACCCTGAGGGAGTCCCGAGTGATTTGGAGGATGAACGCTACCTAGGAGTGATGCGATGTATCTTGACCACCCCTCGTCCTTTAGATGATTGGAAGAGGACGAACATATTCTCCCTGATTTTTAGGAGTGGTGAGAAGTTATGTAAGCTGATCATCGATAGTGGAAGTTGTGTAAACGTCATTTCTGAGAACGCCGTCACACGTATGGCCGTGACCGCGGAGCCACACCCGACCCCGTATCAAGTAGCTTGGATTAACAAGATCACTGTTCCAGTTACCAAGCGATGCCTAGTTCCCCTCTCGATTAAATCATACGCGGATGAGATATGGTGTGACGTGTTACCGATGGATGCTTGCCACGTGTTATTAGGCCGCCCTTGGCTCTATGACCGTGATGTGACACATTATGGCCGGGCCAACTCCTATGAGTTTAAATTTAAGGGTAAGACCATTACTTTGAGCCCGACCGTTCCAAAGGAACCAGTTGCGTTACCTAAGGACACCACTGTTCCGGTCGAGAGGAAGACGTTGAGTCTAGTAGGCAGGACGGAGTTTGTGAGGGACCCATTTCTAGATGGAGTGATGTACGCGTTAGTTATTATGAGTACTAAGACTGATTCGAGCACGTTAGATGGGTTGCCTAGAGAGTTGCGGGCCCTGCTAGATGAGTATAAGGATGTTTACCCCGACGAGCTTCCGTCGTCGTTACCCCCACTTAGGGATATACAGCATGCTATTGATCTTATCTCTGGGTCATCCCTACCCAATCAGCCCCACTATAGACTCCCTCCCGATGCCCACAAGGAGTTACAAGTCCAGATAGAGGACTTGCTGAAGAAGGGTTTCATTCGGACTAGTTTGAGTCCATGCGCTGTTCCAGCCCTTCTTTCCCCCAAGAAGGATGGTTCGTGGAGGATGTGTGTTGATAGCCGTGCTATCAACAAAATCACCATAAAGTATAGATTTCCGATCCCACAGTTAGATGATCTCCTCGATGTCCTAGCGGGTGCCACTATCTTTTCCAAGCTAGATTTGCGGAGTGGTTACCACCAGATCAGAATCCGTGAGGGAGATGAGTGGAAGACAGCATTTAAGTCCAAGGATGGACTGTATGAGTGGCTTGTGATGCCTTTTGGGTTATCCAACGCCCCAAGCACATTCTCCAGGATGATGACTCATGTCTTCCAGCCTTATATGGGGAAGTTCGTGGTTGTCTACTTTGACGACATCCTTATCTTTAGTACCACCCCCGCCGATCACATCTCACACCTGCGCACAGTTCTTTCCACCCTTCGGAAGGAAACTCTTTATCTGAACCTTAAGAAGTGCACTTTTCGAGTCTCTGAGGTAGAATTCTTGGGTTATATTGTCGGGTCCGAAGGTATACGAGTAGACCTCGGGAAGGTCCAGGTGATTAAGGATTGGCCAGAACCGACTAGTATTCGAGAGGTGCGCAGTTTCCATGGGCTGGCTACATTTTATCGTCGTTTTATACGAGACTTTAGTAGCATCATGGCACCCATTACTGATTGTATGAAAAAGGGAGAGTTTGCGTGGTCGAAGTCTGCCACTTTTGCCTTCCGTCAGATCAAGCAACTCATGACCGAAGCACCGGTGTTACGTCTCCCTGACTTCACCAAGGTCTTTGAGGTTACTTGTGATGCGTCTGGGGTAGGGATAGGAGGAGTCCTAAGTCAAGAGGGCCACCCTATTAGTTATTTTAGTGAGAAGTTGGCGGGCGCAAAGCTCAATTATTCTAACTACGACCGAGAGTTCTATGCGATTGTGAGGTGTTTGCATCATTGGAGGCACTATCTTCTGTCCAAGGAATTTGTGCTCCTTTCTGACCATGATGCTTTGAGATTCATAAACGGTAGTCATAAGATCAGCCCACGGCACGCGAAGTGGGTTGCGTTCCTTCAAGAATACACGTTTAACATTAAGCACCTTAAGGGTTCGGAGAATCGAGTCGCCGATGCACTTAGCCGCCTCACTCTCTTTCTGTCTACCATGAAAGTGCATGTTATTGGGTTCGAGCGCATTAAGGATGAGTACGCCACGTGACCGGATTTCCAGGAGTTGTACCTATCCGCACAGGACAACTCCCCCACCACCATCTCGGCCTTCACTATTAGAGACGGTTACCTCTTTCGGCACGGGAAACTATGCATTCCGTAATCTTCCCTACGACTACACATTATTTGGGAGTTGCATAGTGGCGGGTTGAGTGGTCACTTCGGGCGTGACAAGACTATTGTGCTCGTGGAAGAGAAGTTTTATTGGCCAAAACTCAAGGTCATGGTCGGACGTGTAGTGAGCAGTTGCCGAACGTGTCAAGTCTCCAAAGGTTCTAAGACCAATGTTGGCTTGTATACACCGTTACCTATTCCATCTAAACCTTGGGAAGACGTGAGCATGGATTTCGTTCTAGGCCTTCCCCCCACGTTTCACCGACACGACTCTATATTCGTTGTTGTTGATAGATTCTCCAAGATGGCTTATTTTATCCCTTGCAGCAAGACCAACGATGCATCTCATATTGCCAAGCTGTATTTTCAAAATGTCGTTAGCCATCGTGGGGTGCCTAACACTATTGTGTCGGATAGGGACGTGAAATTTACAAGTTATTTTTGGAAGACGTTGTGGATTTTAATGGGCACTAAATTGCTATTCTCTGCCGCCTACCACCCACAAACGGATGGGCAAACAGAGGTGGTCAATAGAAGCTTGGGAAATCTTCTTAGGTGTCTTGTGGGTGACCATAAAGGCACTTGGGACTTACTTCTCCCCCACGCTCAGTTGGCTTATAATAATTCTAAGAATCGATCCACGGGTATGTCTCCAAATGAGGTTGTTCACGGGTATAATGCTCCGGTGCCCCTTGACTTGGTCCCACTACCACTGTCGTATAAGGCCAGTTAATTCGCACAATCTTTTGCCCAACACATTCATGATCTACATGCACATATTCGGGCAACCTTGACCTCTCAATATGACGCCTATCAAACACATGCAAATCAAAATAGGAGAGCGTCAAACTTTAAAGTCGGCGACCAAGTTTTAGTCCGCTTAGTTCCCGGACGAATGCCATCTGGCACCGTCAAGAAATTAGCACCGAGGCGAGCCGGCCCGTTCCGGATTTTGAAGAAAATAGGAGAGAATGCTTTTGTTTTGGATTTGCCTTCTGATTGGGGTGTCTCACCCATTTTCAATGTTTCGGATTTGACGATGTTTGTTCCGCCTCCACAAGAGTTGTCTTCTATGTCGTCTTCTCCTTCCACAAATGATTCTAATGGGTTGGGGAGTGGTAGGACGGATTATCTCTCTTCCATGCTTTCCACAGGTATACCGCCGGATGGTGAGTCACATCTTATTCCTCATGCTGACATGTTTCCAAGGTTTCCCAAAACCTTTTCTAACCCTGACAGGATATTGGACATGGAGCCCATTACTACTACTGATGGTGATACTCGCCGCTTCCTCATTCGATGGCGGGATCGTCCCCCTTCCGATGACTCGTGGGTGCTTGAGTCCGAGCTTCAAAGACTAGATGCCGCTCTGCTCCACTGTTTCCTCTTGGACCACGCATCGGTGATACGTGAAGTTGAGGGGGGGAGGATTGATGCCGCACCATTTCCCCCACATGTGGATGACTTGGAGATGTTACAACACAAGGACTTTCGGCGCCCCGGAAGTCAACATTATAACTGAAATATCTAGTTGCCCACCAAAATCACCTAGAGGGGGGTGAATAGGTGATAACAGCGTCTTTTGCGGAATTGAAAATCTTGAAAATAAAGAACGCACAAAATGCAAACCACAACCACAGACGACAAAGAAATTTATAGTGGTTCCCCGATCTTGGGTACTCCACTTGCCGGCCTCGCCAATCTAGCACCACAGCTAGACTTGACTACTTCACTAAATCTCGGATCAAGAACGATCCTACAAATCTCAGAGTCAAAACTCTTACAACTCGGAGATCAATCTCCTACAAACTCAGAGAGAACCCTCTCTTACAACTCGGAGAACACCTCTCCTACAACTCGGAGAACAATCTCTCCTACAATCAAATATAAAATTGATAATGAGATTATACTTATCAAATCACAAATAGATCTGAATAATTTGATGAAGATCTTCTTTTCTTCTTGCGACAGAAATGACTTCGGCTTGATGTAGAAGATGAAGAATCGAAACGGCACAAATCAGATCTTCTAAGGTCTTGATCAATCCGATAGAATCAGAACGTGTAAGGCAATGATCGATTGACCTTCCACTTCCACTTGGAGACGATTTCAGATAACTCACGATTGAACTCCAACAAAGGCGATGCGCGGCACTTGACGACAATCTTGGATCAGATTAGGGTTAGGAAAAATACGAACTCTGATCTTATGATTCTCAAAAACTTATTTTCTCATTCTTAAGGAGCAATCATTATATAGATGACATCCTAACGATTTAACCTTAAGACGAGGAAAGACGTCACGTCAATTTGACGGAAAGGACTTGTCGTCAAAACGGGAAAACAAAGTTTTTCGAGAAATGATAGGACTAGACTTCTCGAGAATTCCAAGACTTCTCGAGAGAAACGACTAGTTCTCGAAAAACAGCTTTAGAAAGAGAGATCAAAGATTTATGACAGAACTTCTCGAGAGATACAAGACTTCTCGAGAACAAAGAAAACTTCTCGAAAGCTTCAGAACAATTTCGAGAACAACCTTCAGAGAAAAAGATTTTTCGAAAGAACTAGAGAGTTCTCGAAAACAAGAATACTTCTCGAGAGATAAAAGATTTCTCGAAAGCTGAGTTGAGACAGACTTCTCGAAATCACCTGGAAAAGAGCTTTTCCCGAAAACAAATAAGACCTTTCGAGAGAACAAAGACATCTCGAGAAATACAAGAAACTACTCGGAAATTTCAACAATTTCTCGAGAAACATCTGAAACAACTCTTCTCGAAAAAGCATATGGACTTTTCGAAAGCACAGAAAGACTTCTCGGAAAATCTCCTTACTTCTCGAAAAGTTTACTTAGAGAAAATTTCTTCTTTTGTCTTCAGGCCAATGCTGCACACCTAAGCTTTGAACCTTTAATGTCTTGATCATAAAGTGTATTCCAATTGAGAGACCACACATGAGTCAACCCCATACCTCACACAATGAAGAATTACATTGCATGAGACTGTGCTTATTGACCCATTGTGACCTGACATTGGTCTACACTTAGCAAAGTGAACCTGCAAGAACATTACTGAAAAAACAAATCAAATACACAAACAATTCAATCTTGGTTCAAAGTTGACTTTCTACAAATCAAGGCTATTGTGGATACAATACCCAACAATAACCTCCGCCCGCGCCGCGCAAAGGATTCTTAAAGCCTTTTATTATCTTGCTTTAGTTTTATATTTATTTCCGTCATTTTAAAATTGTAATATTTTAAATTCCGGCATGTTTCTTATTTTGGGTGTGCTAATAGACATTTTATGGGTGTGCGTTTAACCATCCGGGTTGATGAGATTTCATCTCAATTTTGGATGGTTGGATGGTGTTTGTAACTCCTATTTAAAGGAGCCTTTTTATGAGAAATGGAAGAAGATTTTGAACCCTAAAAGAACTCCCCCTAGGAGGAATTTCGGCCAAGGCTTGCTCCAAGCCGCCGCCCCCCCCTTGCCTTCCCCTCTCTTCTCCATTTCCGCCCCCCTCTCTTGGGTGTCTCCGGCGTGGTTTCTTGGTGCGACTCCAAGGAAGAAAGAAGGCAGCCCCTCGGTGTGACTCCGAAGGTTTCATACGGTGCGACGCCGGTGGAAAGCGTGGAGAGAGTGATTCTCCCACAGTTATCAAGTGTGTTTTCATTTTCTGGGTTGGGTAATCTCTAAACCTTCAAGTGCTTCTTTCTTTTAGTTTGTGGAGGAAGAACCATCGTGTTCTCCGCGATTTTGAATATCGATCGTTGGTATTTTTCTGAACTTGAGATCGCTTTTCCCGCGTTCTTCGTGTCCGGACCGTGTGGGTCTCGTTTGCTTGAACGGATCTTGGCCTATAGCCTTGGTCTTGTTCTCTAAAAGAGTAGCAATCTTTGTGTTAATTTGGGAACCATGTCGACTCTCTTTTGACCGCTGTTTTAGAGTCGATCGTTCTCCCTTTTATTTGATGTTGTGATGTGAACGGCAACGTATGTGAGCGATAGAATTCTTGTGTAGGTGCGTTAGTTCAACGTGTGCTCGTGGCGGAGTGGAACATAACCCGTGTAGATCTCTAATAGGAAACACCCCTGCATCACTAGAATATCAAAGAGAGCTTCCCCTCCCATGCTAAAGCTGAGACTGGGCACCTTGGAGAACCTGAGAGCTGAACCAAGATGGCCTAAGGAGGAGGAAGCTCGGAGTACTTAGATCGCAGTCCCCTCTAAAGGTGCCCTTCAAGGTCTATATATAGTTTTTACTTGTGGTCTGCTAATAGCAGGATCCCGCCTTACACCTTTGCTATACGCACCCCAAAATGGTCCACTAACAGTCAAATTCCGCTGTTTGGAGAGGCTAACTGCAGACCACCAAAGGTTTTCAGGTAAAATCTCCCCTGAAGCCCTGCTAGGCGAACCGCCAATTATGTTTCTTCTTGTCTGGCGTCTCGTGGGTGGCCTATGAGAGCAACCTGGCTCGCACACCTTCCTGCGAGTGACCAGCAAGCTACCTGGCTCGCCCGCCTTCCTACAAACGACCAACGAGCATCCTGGCTCTCCCGCCTTCCTACAAATGACCAGCGAGCAGCCTGGCTCGCCCGCCTTCCTGTGAGCGACCAGCGAGCAGCCTGGCTCGCCTACCTTCCTACTCTTCACGCCTGCTGATCCCTTAGTCTTTGCTCACCTCTTGTCGAATATTGGGTTTGTATACACATGCTACATTTTCCCTAAAAGAACCGTCGTGTACTCTCTGACTTCGACAAGTAAACAAGCCGACATTGCTGGAGCATCCTTCGAACAACAAAGAAATGACCCCAAAGAAAGAAGGCTATCTATATGAAGTAAGTGAGGTAGTGAGGAATGGATTCACGAGTGCTACCAAAGAGATTCAAAACACTATCAGACAGCTCAACTTCGTCAACCTAGAATTCACACTATCAGAGCCTACTGTGATAATGAAAAGAGAGGTCCTGGAATTTTATTCAAATGCCAAAGGAGGATCAAAAGAGACGTCTGTCAAGAGTAGGATCAATGGATTCAAAGTGAAAGTGACTCCCAAAAGGTTGGCTAGGGTTCTTCAATTGCGCATCTTTGTCAATGAAGAGGAGAAGGAAGAGGTCGTCACCCAAGAGGACCTAGACAATGCTCTTGCATGGTGTGGGCACACCATGAAGACCTATGGGTCTCTGGAAAGGAGGAATTTTAATCAGTAGGGAAAACTGCTGGCTGACATAGTGAAAAAAGCCCTGCTATGCAATATCGGGTCACATAACAAGGTATCCAGATCAATGTTCAATCTAATGGCAAGGATTATCCTAACCAAGAAAACAAATTGGACTCAAATCATCTTCAAGAGAATACAAGAGAGCTTTCAAGTCCCCAATCTTGGAAGAATACTGTATCTATACCTACTGCTATCATATCCTGAGAACTTCAGCAAGAAACTATGGGTAAAAATCCATCACATGAGGAGAATGGACATAAAGATACATGAGAAGTGGGAGAAAGTCCTATCAAAGTATCCCAAGAGCATAAAGGCTACAAAGACTATGGAAAGTGAAGAGGAAAACTCTTTTGCAGAGAGTGAACCTATCCACAACCCAGACCTATCCAACTACGAAGAGCATGTGGAGCAGAGGAATGTTTCTCTACAGACTTCAGCACGATCTTGGGGTCCAGGACCACTGCTAGAACAGATCAAGGAAATGCTGAGACTAAGGGGGAGCAGGACACTGAGCTCCATGATCATGTGGAATATGTGATCCACAAGCTCACAATGGCTAAGGATACTATCCATTCTGGACTAGCAGTCCAAGAGGATCCAGTGAAGCTCAACAAGAGGCCAGTCAAGATAATCCTGCTGATGAGAATAGCAGAGATCTACCAAATGCTGAAAAGTTAAGTGTGCCTGAGGATGAACCAAGACAAACACCTCTTAAAAGATCTCCATCTCCTATGTTTGATGAGACTGAAGGAATGGACATCTATCTCTCCACCATAATGCAGAAGAAGGCTGAGGGAGAACCTTACAAGCCTAACTCTTCCCCAGAGCAAAGACTAGAAGAATCCTCATTGATGCATCAGATAAAGATTCTCTTGGAAGAGCAGAGATTCAAAATTGAAAGCTATGTTGACACTGCTGTCAATGATATAAAAAGGGAACTATATTATGAAGAGTTTGCAAGAGAACACTGCCAAACAGCTAGAATTCACTCATCGGGGTATAGCTGAAATTCTTGAGAATCAAGTTGTAATATCCAACAACATAGAGAAAACCTATATAGCCACAAACAGGTGGATGAATGAGCACAAAACAACCCTCCAAGAATCACTGGATTACCACAATCAGGAACTAGACAGTCATCTTCTTGAGACAAAGAACCATCTGGAAAAAGGAATTCACATGCTTAAAGACAAAATTCTGAACCTTCAGGGGAACCTCCAAAGGGAAATATCATAAGAAGTCATAAAGGTGGAGAGATCTATGATAAAGGCCAGTGGTGAGCATGCTATTTGGACCTTCAATACTATAAGGGGAGCAATAAATATCCATCCCATCATCTATGATAAGTCTGCTAATCAACCTGCTAATACCTCTGCCACTGCTGCTGATCAAAGTAAAGGAAAGGAGATAACAGAGGAAGATGAAGTAAAGCTGAGGAAGAAGAGGTACAGAGAAGAAATGGAGAAGAAAAAAGACTATGAGAAATGGAGCCCCAAATCTAGAGGAATCATATTAAATGCATGGAAGCTCATTAAAATAAACAAAGCTGGAAAATATAAGTTGTATAGATCCCAATAATGGACCAAATATGAGAATCAAGAAGAGCTAAGAAGAAATGACAGAAAAGATAAGCAAGCAGGAAGAATCCTCGCAGATGCCTCAGAGCCTCTCAAATATCATCTTAAGACAAATAAATATTTTACCAGGCAATCTGAAAAAGGAGGTTGCTGTCAAGAAATCAAGAAGTGGAATAACTTTAAGGGAACCAGAAGAATATATGGCTGATTAAATATGTGGATAAATATAGAAATGCTACAAATTTCAAAATGTATTTCACTAGTTATAAATAAAATGGTGTTTCTCAAATTTGTCTCATTTATTGTGACCATCTCATATCATATAAAATAAATTAAAACAATCTTATCCTATGATGATTATCTTTAAATGTACTTTATGATTGAATGAGTTATGACTTCTTCAAATAGTGGGAGATTGATGGGAACAGTGCCCAACAATGTTCCTGATTTGAATAAGTGCTCAGGACAATGATAAAGTATAATGTGTATTTGATGTGCATTTGATGCGACATAAACATGTCAGAATATCTCACTCAGCATCATATAAGAATCAAAGCTCAATGTAGAATGTTGGCGATATGTCCGGTCCTCTGCTAATCTCACTAAGCCCAAAATCATTGAGAAGGACTAGACATATCGTCGAAAAAGTAATCATATATCGTTGAGACTACTCACAGGAATCAGCAATAGAGTCATGACAGTTATCGTCAAGATGATAAGGATAATTCGACGATATTGTTGTGACACTAAAGTACACACAACGATATCGTCATGAGAACAAGAAGAATTGAACAAGTCACAATATCGTCGTGTCAAAAAAATACACGACGATATCATTATAAAGTCTGATATAATAATGCTCTTTAGAAGACTTAAGTTAAAGTGATCAACTAAGTCGGTGACATCGTCGTAAAGAAGCCTTGTCGTCAAGAAGTCTAAGGCAGAACTCGTGAAGACAGTTTGTAGCTGAAGTATTGCTTATCGTCAAGATGATCAAGATGATATTGACGAGAAGCAAGATGATCAAGACGATATCGACGAGAAGCAAGATGATTAAGACGATATCGATGAGAAGTTAGAATGATCAAGACGATATCGTCGATAAGGGAAGGTGATTTCAACAACATCGTTGAGAAGACCTCAAGTCGACAAGATGTTCATGATGACATCTCTAAGATGACTTAATGCCATCATGAGGGCAAGGTCAGCCGAGATAATACCAATATCGGCGAGATATGCTTCTTTGAAGAGGACTTGATAAGACTTGAAGAATTATTTGAGTCCAAGATGGATCGGCGTGACGGTAAGCTCAGTCATCGAGATGGTGCCAACATCGTCGAGATATCGCAAATATCATCGAGACAGATCAAGGCAATTCAAAAAGAACTGATTGTATTTAATGTCGCCGCCTGATTGTCCAATCAATGCATGTCGTTAAGGATTGGGTCTCTCACACTTAAAGGACATTTGAGTAGGCCGTTAGATGGCTCCTCAGTCTTATAAAAGGGATAAGTGTTGCCCTAAGAAGAATCGAGAGATGCAACCGTAAAGAATATGAAAATCAATCTAACAGTAAAAGCGTCTGTGAAGAAGGAACAACTACCCGAGAACGAAATGATCTTACTCCATGTTCTCCAAGTTTCACTCCAGCTACATCGACTGTTAAGTATTGTTCCAGATTCAAGAAAGGATTGAAGAGAAATCTGCACTCAGCAAATCAAGATCTAAAGTATTCTCTTCAAGTCAAGAAGCCATTTTCATTAGGCTAAAGAAAAACCTTTCAATCTCTCTTTGTAGGGCTTTGACAAGCTTGAGGTATAGGATCTGTTAATAGATCTGATTTTGTAAGTATTGAGGGCCTAAGCTTTGTAGGACTTGAGGACCAGAGTTTGTAAGGCTTGAGAGCATGAGATTGTAGGGCTTGAGGGCCTGAGCAATAGGGCTTGAGGGCCGGAGTATTGGAGGAGGTGTGCCGAACATAGCACATTGCTAGATAGGCGTAGAGGGATAGTGGAGTACTCTAGACACTTTGTCTAGGGGAACCGCTGTAAATCTCTGAGTACATTTCTGTGATGTGTTTTTATTTCCTAAACCATTAAACTAGAACTTATGCACAAGAAAAAGGGCTAATAGATTTTAAAAGACATATTCACCCCCCTCTAGGTTAATTGGCAACATCCCAAAACCAACTATATTCTCTTCAGTCGGTACTCTACATATGCTCACATCTCCTTGATCAATAATCTCTCAAATAAGATGGAATCACCTAAGCATGTGCTTGGAGCGCTGATGAGATATAGGCTCTTTAGCTTGTGCAATAGCACCATTGTTGTCATAGTAGAGAACTACGAGATCCACAATGATAGGAAATACACCAAGCTTGCTGATGAATTTCCTAATCCACATAGCCTCCTTCGTCGCATTTACAACATCGATATACTCGGCCTCAGTCGTAGAATCAGCAACTGCTTCTTGCCTGGAATTCTTCCAGCTCACAGCTCCTCCATTCAGACAAAAGTCAAAACCTGATTGAGACTTTGAGTCATCCCTATCAGTCTGGAAGCTAGCATCCATATAAACCTTTACAATGAGCTCTTCCTCTCCACCAAACACCAAGAATACATCCTTTTTACTTCTTAAGTACTTTAGGATATTCTTGATGGTTGTCCAGTGACTCTCACCGGGATCATATTGATATCTGCTTGTCATTCTCAATGTATAGGAGACATCGGGTCGAGTATATAACATCGCATACATGATTGATCCAATTGTCGAAGCATATGGAATCAACTCCATGCGGTCCTTATCTTCAAAAGATTTAGGACACTAGTCCTTAGAGAGACTCACACCATGAGATATAGGTAAGAATCCCTTCTTGGACTCAAGCATGCTGAACCATTTCAACACCTTCTCAATATATGTACTTTGGGTCAAACCCAGCAACTTCTCTGATCTATCTCTATAGATCTTAATACCGAGTATATAAGTTGCTTCGCCCAAGTATTTCATAGAAAAGAAATTCCCTAGGTTGTTCTTAACAACTTGCAGTGTCAGAATGTCATTCCCGATCAATAGTATGTCATCTACATACAATATGAGGAAGACAACAATGCTCCCACTAATTCTCTTGTAAACACAAGGCTCATCTTCATTCTTGATGAAACCAAACTCTTTAGTTTTCTCATCAAAATGTAGATTCCAACTTTGAGAAGTATGTTTCAATCTATAAATGGATCTCAATAGTTTGCATATTTTAGTGGCTTCGTTTGGAGATACAAACCCTCGGGTTATGTCATATACACTTCCTCAAGGAGGTTTCCATTTAGGAAAGCTATTTTGACATCCATTTGCCGGATCTCGTAGTCATAATATGCAGCATCACAAGCAGAATTCTGATGGACTTAACTATAAAGATAGGGGAAAAGGTCACATCATAGTCAACACCATGAATTCGCTTGAAACCTTTAGCCACTAATCTCCCTTTGAATGTATGTACATTCCCATCTATGTCGGTCTTCTTCTTGAAGACCCACTTGCACCTTATGGGTCGTACCCCTTCAGGTGGTTCCACCAAGTTCCAAACTTAGTTTGCATACATGGAGTCCAATTCAGATTTCATGGCGTCAAGCCACTTTTTTGAGTCTGATCCATTCATAGCCTCTTGGTAGGTTGTAGGCTCATCATCATGATCCATAAGCAACACATTACCTATCTGAGATATGAGAAATCCATATCTATCAGGCTCAAATCTTGGTCTACCAGATCTATGTAGGACTTATGTTTCTTGAGTAGTCTCTCTAGCTACATCTACTTGTAGTCCTTGCTCAGGTTCCAATTCCGGTTCGATTTCAGTTTTTGGTTTTTGAACTTCTTCAAGTTCTACCTTTGTAGTCTTTCTGGATAAGAACTTTTTCTCCAAAAATATGCCAGTCCTTGCGACAAATACTTTGCCCTCAGATGGTAGGTAGAAGTAGTACCCTTTGGTCTCCCTAGGATACCCCACTAGATAAGATTTATCCGGCTTGGGTTCTAGCATTTTAGGCATTTCACATCGCGCGTATGCCTCACAGCCCGAAATCTTAATAAAAGACATACTAGGACGCTTCCCAGTCCATATCTCATATGGTTTCTTTAGAACCATTTTCGTTGGAGAACAATTTAGAGTGAAAGCAGCAGTCTCTAAAGCAAATATCCAAAAATAAATGGGCAAATTTGCATTACTCATCATCGATCGTACCATGCCTAACAAAGTACGATTTCTCCTCTCAGAAACACTATTATATTGTGGTGTTCAAGGTGAAGTGAGTTGTGATACAATACCACACTCTTTCAGATGATCATGAAACTCATGACTTAGGTATTCACAACCTTGAATATATCGGAGTGCTTAATCGTTTATCCCAGTTGGTTCTTAACTCCATTCTTAAACTCTGTGTAGTTTTCAAAGGTACACTTCATAAGATATATATATATTTATATCTACTGAAATCATCAGTAAATGTACTGAAGTAGTAGTACCCACCTCTAGCCATAGAACTCATGGGTCCGTATACATCACTATGTATTACACCCAAGAGATCATCAACCCTCTTAGTAAAACTAGTGAAAGGGGCCTTTGTCATCTTGCCTAATAAACATGGCACGCATCTCTCAAATGATTCATAATCAAATGAGTCCAATAGTCCATTTTTATGGAGCTTGGATATGTGTTTCTCATTTATAAGGCATAAACGACAATGGCAGAGATATGTAGGATTAGAGTAATTAGTTTTTAGTCTTTTGGTATTTTCTATGTTATAGATTGGATGATTTATGTTCAAAACATACAAACTATTAAACATTTGAGCAACTCCATAACAAACATCATTCTTATAAATAGAACAACAATTATTCTTAATCACAAAAGAAAAGCCATTCATGTCCAAACATGAAATAGAAATGATGTTTCTAGTTATAGCAAGAACAAAATAATAATTATCAAGTTCAATAATAAGCCCAAAGGGCAAGGAAAGACAGTACACTCATATGTCAACGACAACAACTTTTGCTCCATTTCCAATGCGCAGGTCCAACACAGCATTCTTCTCCTACCCAGTTCCTGCACATTTGTATAAATATGAGAACCACATCCAGTATCCAATACCCAATATGAAGGAGCAGACATGTTAATTTCTATAACAAAAATACCTGATGCGAAAGTCACACTTCCCTTCTTCATCAGATCCTCGATGTAGAGGGGACAGTTCCTCCTCCAATACCCTGTCTTACCATAATGGTGGCAATTTCCTTCCTTAGTTAATCCTTTCCTTTTCAGTGCAGAAGATTTGTGATCAAGGCAAGACTTAGGTCCTACCTTAGTCTTCCTAACTCCCTTGCCCTTGCCTTTATGAACCATCAGTATGGGGCTAGCAGGCTTGGTTTTCGTCTTGTTGTTCTCGACGATTCTTAACATGCCTAGGAGCTCAGGCAGCGTCTTGTCAACCTCATGCATGTTGTAGTTCAAGACGAACTGCTCATAACTATTTTGCAACGATTGTAGGATCAGATCAGTAGCCAACTCTTGGCTTAAAGGAAACCCCAGTCTCTGAAGATTCTCGATGTTCCCAATCATCTTGAGTACATGAGTTTCCACTGGGTCTCGAGCTCCCATTTTGCACTAAAATAATGACTTAGAGACGTTGAAACTCTCTTGCCGAGCCTTCCCTTGAAACATTTTCTTCAGGTACTCGATAGTCTCAAAACCATACATAGTCTCATATTGCTTTTGATGCTCAGAGTTTGTGGTAGCGAGCATGAGGCATTCAACATCTAAGGATTCATTTTGATACTTATTGTAAGCATCTTTGTCGGCTCGGGATGAATTCCCGGTCAGCAGTTCGGGGGGATCCTCTTCCAAGATATGGAGCTTGCGCTCTTGCCTGATGTAACATCCCCAGAACAACTTGACCCCTAAGGTGCATTTTGTCATGAAAAGGTCATGACATTGCTGCAAGAGACCAAAATGGCTCTAAGAACCAAGGTGAATAGGTGAAAATCACCTTGGTGTGCAAATAACCAAATTTGACTCCATGGCTTAGGACTTGATATTTAAGCTTCAAAATGACAAGTTGACCCCACCAACTCTTCCTAAACCCCTTATGAGTCCCTTGGGTCATTTAGGACCCATTGGGGGTCAACCTTGTTGGAACACGGTTCTTCCGCATCCCTTTGATTTGAGAATAACAAATCCTACTTGTATTTGATCTTGTTTGTCATTATGTTTTTAGTATGCAGACTTGCACAGTGATGACACTAGTAGGTGGTATTATTGGTCTGTAACAACTCAAAGCTGAAGTATGGAAATTGGTCTAATGCCAGGCGTTAGAACTTAACGCTAGGCATTAACGCGCAGCTCACCGGGATGATTATGGCAAGGAGAAGCAACCGTGATTGCTGGGGGAACTTTAGGAATGAACTGACCCAACGCCAGCGTTAGCCTTAACACCAGCGTTAGGATTGCCTAAAATAAACAATTCCTAAAGTGCAGAATCTTCTTCCTCTTTTGAAGATCCGAGCCATCAAAACATTATTATACTAGGTCAATGCCCGATGTTAAGACTTAACGTCGGCGTTAGCTCAAGTTCTATAAATTGGATGATTTTGTCTTCTCCAACTACTGATTGATTAGAGCCCTACTCAAGCACTCCAGAAACTCAATCAGGGCCGTATTTTCCAGACCTTCATCTCCCGCACACATTCGAGGGAAGAATTCAAGGAGGACCGGATCAATGCTTCCTCAACGCAAAGAACGCGCGCTTCGACTTCAAGAACTTTCAGCGGCCTTCGCCATCTCCAGAATTCTTCATAGGGAGTTTTAGATTTATGTTCAAATATTTATTTGTAGCCTTTTTATTATTTTCATGGAAGAAAATTCGCCTCGTGTTGGCAACTAGGTCTGGTAGGACTTAGGGGCATTTCGCCTCATGTTGGCGACTAGGTCTAGGAAGTAGATCTAGGGGTGCTCGAGGCCTTTTCTGGGGATAGAAAGGCTAGAGCGGCTTGAGGCTAGATCTGGGAAAGATCGGCTAAAGCCAACCGGTTCTTGGTGAGAAGAGTCGGTATAGAAAACAAAAAGAGTATTTCATATTTCGCCTGCGATTTCTAGAGTTATAGAAATCACATTTTTGTAATCATAAATTATAATGAAAATCATGTTCTTTCTAGTTTGTTTTAATTGATTCACTCCTCTTTAATTTTGATTTCAAGTTGATTTAAAGAAAAACAACAAAAGTTCTTATATTAAATAATAAAGTTTTAAAACCCTTATTCACCCCCCTCTGAGGGCGCCTCACGATCCAACAAGTGGTATCAAAGCTAGGTTATTCCAAAATGGTCTAACAACCGGGAATAATGCCGTCTCGTGATCTCGCATCTACTAGCGGGGAAAATTTTTATGAAGAAGAAAAATCACTTGCACCACCTTTATTCGAAGGAAGAAATTATAAAGGATGGAAATCTTTAATGGAAAAATTTATTAAAAACCTAGATATCAAAGCATGGAATACTGCAATAGTAAGACTCGTGGATGAAACGAACAACAATGAACGTCATCTAAATTCAAAGGCCTTAAATAGTATTTTCTGTGCCTTATCTCAAGAAATTTTCAAATCAATATATTGTTTTTCTAGTGCGTACAAGTATGGAAATTTCTTGAAGAAATGTATGATTTTCCTCTCACAGGTATGGAACAAATACAAGACTTGGAAAACATTCAAGCTTGCACGAATGTCCAAGGAAACTCCTCTCATGATGAATCAACGGAGTGCACATCAAGAGAAATTGAAGTAGAAATATTATCTGTAGAAGAGGAGTGCCAAAAAAGACAAAGGAACTATATGTTCAATTTTTGCCTCCTCCGATAGCAAGGTAAGAAAATCAAAGTCTTCTTCTTTTGTGACAAATTCCGTTTACACATTACATATGCTACAAGTTGCTAAACAAAAAATGAAGAAATTACAAAATGCTAATAAGCAATTACGTTTAGAAAATGAAAGGTTAAAAACTAATGTTAATATAAAATCAAATTTTGAATTACCTAGTTCTCACTCTTGCTCTTTAATTAAACTTGCTTCATCTTGTAAGTCTTGTAATAAATTAAAAGATAATTACAAAAAACTTGAAAAAGAGATTACTTGTGCAAAAGAATAAAATGAAAAATTATGTTTAGGAAACTCTTCTCTAAAAAATAATTATGCTACGTGCAAAAACTATAAAATCAAAATTAAAGAGATGGATGAAACATTTGAAGAATTAAGAAATGACTATCAAACTCACATTGAATCTATTGTCACCACTCTTAAGAATAACACAATTGCCTATAATAAAGCTAGACATAATCACAAAATTGAAAATAATGAATTAGAAACTAAAATTAACTTTCTTGAGGAAATCATAAAGAAAAGTTCTCAAAACATACATTCACAACCTCAAGAAAAATTCAAAAGCAAATTAAATATGAACCTTCTTAATTAATTTGATTAAGCCAAACATTGGAAATGATAAACATCAAAAAATTGTAAATGAAACTCCAAAACGTTATCATCACTATCAGTTACAATATCAACCCTCTCCTAACTTAAAACTAAGAACAAACAAATTTACTTCAATTAATAAAGTCAAAAATCATTCTTATCCAAATATTCAATTTAATCACAATAAAAATTTGATGCATAACAATAACATTACACCAAGATTTGAATGGAGGCCCAAACTCAAAAATGGAACATTAACTTCAAAGGAATGGATCTACTCATCCTTACCTTCTCAAAAGCGTACATGATATATTTGGGTACCCAAAGGAACCATCCCACATGGTCCTTTTTGGATAACTAGATCTCAAATTCATTAGGTATCATCAAATGCATGAAGTAGAACCTTTTTAGAATAGAATGTACAAATTTCTACTTCATGATATACTTTAAGTATTTTTTAATATAATATTTGAAAGTTGAACGTTGTTCTTTAAAGCCTAAATGAAACTTACAAATTAAATCAAAGTAAAGGTCCAGTTTCTATCTTTTAATGACCAATCTATTATCACAAAATTAATGAGTATCCTATAATATTAAATGATTGTGCAAAACTCAAAAATTAGGAGTGTTGTTGAAACCCTTGTTAAAATTTTAACTTTCACAACATTATTGCAAATTCTTCTCATTTTTTCCATTAGATAGGTCTTATGTTGCACAAATATAATTGAGCAAAATCGAAAGTGAAATTGAAGGAAATCAAGGCTATATGGGTAAAACATGCTTATCTGAATGTCATTTTAAAAAAAAATCAAATACAAAATCATAAAATAAAAATGTCACACCAATGCTTATCCGTACAATTTATTAAACAAATTTAAAACTAGAAAAACATATTATTACATCCTTACACAATTCAATATTCTGATCCCATGCCTATAAAATACCATAGATAGTTTTTCATTGCAAAATCCACCAAAGATTAAGTAAAAATCTTCTTGGCATCAAAATTATAACTAAGAAAACCTGAATGGAAAAACTAGAACACAACATAGAAATAATTCATAAAGTAGTAATAACAAAACAAAAGCAGAAAGCATGATAACAGCTAATGCTGGGCGCAAGCCATAATGCCAATCGTTAGAAAATATTGTTCAAATTCTACATATTACTATTACATCACAGAAATCACCTTAAAACTCCCTACTCTCACTAATTGAATCCGTCCCCTCAGTACTTGTACTTCCTCGATCCCTTGAGCTTCTAGTCCGACGTGTCGAGTGGCGTGGCGGATCCTCCATGGGAACATCCCAATCCCTCTCTTCTGTCGGCGACGGTTTCAACTTTAGGCCCTTGATAATATATCACACATCTTCTCTATCCGTGACATTCGGCGTGTCGTATTCTCCTTGAACTCTTCAAACGACTCCTGATGCTCCCGTTGTGTCTCACAGAGTGATACTCCTCGTCGTAGAGGTGGTCGAGAAGATGATGGTATATCTTGTGACCTAGGAACTTGAATGGTTGAAGTAGAATAAAACTCCAGGACAAGATCATTAATATAGTTGGTTCTAACTATATACGCATATTTCCCAATCACCACCCTTTGTATGATTCCTCCTAAGAGAAGTGTGTTGAGACGAGACCTCCTTGGATCCTTCAACTTAAAAGTATAACAAAACTGGGAAAGTATGAGATCTGCCGCATCAAAACTTTCTTCCTGCATAATATGATATGTCACTATACTCAGTTGTGCAGTGATCTTCTTGGTATCTCCAAACTTCAACATAATAGTATGTCGAAAAATGTTGTGAATTATAAATTCCTCTTCCTTAAGAGAAGAAACGTCTTTTATTTGCTCTCGTGCCTCCTTCCCGTGTAAAACCTGATTAACAAGTGACCAGTCTCGCACGGCCCTATATTTCTCAACCACATCTAAACGATTCTCGCTCTCTATTAACCCAAACTCATTCCTTAAGTCTTCATGTGTGATCTGAATAACTTCAAACTGGATCATTGACATCACTCCTCCATGGAGTTCTGTTTCTGATGGATCAAACAAATTGTTGTAGAATTCCCTAACAAAATCCGTATAAAAGCAGTCGTCAGAAATAACAGATAACACCCCTGATGCAGCCAAAAGGTTCTGAATGTATGCATGACGGGGAAGTTCGATTTACAAAACCATGCCTGCTCTAATGGTTGCCTTCTCTATCCCCACATAAGAATGATAGGATTCTTGTGGTGGACGGGCTGAAGACTTTCTAGCACGAACTCCATGTCCACTAGAAGAAGCCATAACCTGCACATTAGGACACCAAAAATAAAATCAGCAAAAGAATATTTTTGATTCAATGCCAGGCGTTACTGTTAACGCCAAGTGCATGCTCTGAAACATCCTATCACTACTAGTACACAATGCCAACCTTCAGTAACACTTTTAACTCAAAAAAAAGGAAGGAATAAATAAAAAAACACCAATAAAACTCATAACAACTAAAATGGTAAAGCAAAGACTCATCTTTGAAAAGAATCTCAAAAACTCCATTCTACAACTCAAAAAATCAAAAACCCAAGATCTCATAATCCTAGATCTATCATATACCATAACAAAACACTTCAATACTTAAAAGGATTACAATTTAGGGGTAGAGAAATGAGTTAATCACAAAATATAAGAAGAAAAACATCAACTTTACCTAGATCTGAAGAGGGTTGTCGATGAAAACTGGAGAGGAATGGGCTGAAATGATGAGAAAAGAAAATAACTCAGATTTAGGGCTTTTTATATAAAGCAAACTCAACGCGGCGATGACTCTAACGCTAGGCGTTAGCCTCTTTTCTTACATAATTGCAAATATCTTTGTTGCTTATCTATCTGTGTACCATTATATATATTATTACACCCTATTTACCCCTTCATTTACAGAAAAATCAAATATAAAAGATAAAAATATTTTAAAATCACCAAAATATACTTAAATGAGCCTTCTAAACATTTCCACATTTTCTGAAATTTCTACCCTAAGAAGGTCTATGTACATACTCCCGATTCCAAAGAATTTTTTTTCAAAAATCTCAAAAAATAGAGTACTGTCTCGGCGTTAACTAGTTAACGCCAGACGTTAGCTTTTTTGACCATATTGAAATTCTGCTTTCTCTAGCATATTTCTGGTATATTTCTACTATTTTTTCTCAGTTCATTTTGTCTGATTTCAAATTATTTTTCCTAACTTATTCATTTTTCTCCAAAATACAAAAAAAATCAAATAACTCAAAATAATCAAAAATATGTTTTTGATATTTCTTTTACTTTAACTATTCACAAAAACAATGGTTTGCCTATAAGACTTCAAAAAGAGCAAAAAAAAATATGGTGAAAATTGTTTTTGACATAATCCAAAAGATTCTCTTCAATGTCTAATTTTAATTTCAAATTTTCTAAACATTGTTTTTTTATCATGCCTTGACCCTAATCCGATTATGTGCAATGAAATAGTCTATAGATAATTAATTATGTGATTGCCTAGCATGCCTCTATGCATCAGTAATTTTTTATGTTAATCAATGATTCATACACTCACAAATTTTGGTAATCTACATTTGTTCATAATCTTAGTCTTACAGGATTGTGTAGTGTAATAGTTTTAACACATTAAGTTGTATATCTAAATTACCTACACCTTCATTCAAACAAAAATTTCTTGCACACATAGAAGCGTTATTTTAATAATATAAATGTTTGCAACAACAAGTGAATTTGGAGACCTTTGGCACAAACAAAAATATTAATGAAATAATATGCCAAAGATAACTCCACCAAGCACTACTCACCCTCCTGATAAGTCTTAATGAGCATTGTGAGGTTGAGCACCTTAGAATGAATTATAAAGTGTCTTGTGCAAACATATTTTCTTGTACCACTTCTATTTGTACACCGGATCACTAATTTTTTTTATAAATATGCTTATGTGATCCCCCAAGCACTACTTTGCTCCCTGATAAGTCTTAATGAGCATTGTGTGGGTGAAGCACCTTGGTAGTTGTACTTAAGTTTTGTGTTTTAATATTTTATCCTAGATGTGATGTGCGGAAGTAATTATAAGATTACTATCTTAATATTGTTATTACTATTCCATTACATATGTCATGTGCTTTGATTATTTCACTTGTATACTTTTCTCAAAACACTTTGCACACATCATTGTTTTTCAAAAACCTTTTACTCATGAGAATTGGATCCTAATACAAAATTGCATAATTCTCTAAAACTTAAGTAAACACACTAGATTGCAATGCATGCTTTCTACAATGTTTTCTTTACTTGAAATATGAATTGGTCACATTGTAGCTATTATATTTTTTAATATGTTAAATCATGCTTGCCTATTTCTTATGAAAATCTTTTTTAAGGGAAATTGCTCATATGTGAAAAGTCTAAATATATTGTTGGAATGGCCAAACTATAACAAAAAAATACTACACTAAATAAATTATTATTATTTTTTGTATCTCAAATTTGATCTTATACCATGTGCTCTCATGCTTATTTCTACATTGTGTTTCACTTGTGTTTGTCAAACAAAATTGCATCTCTCTTCCAAGTAATATCACTCTTAAAATAAAGCAAGTGATTACATTCCTTTAGTACAATCTTTGACTGATGTTTGTTCACGCTTCTCATATATCTTTTCACTGTGTTACTCACTCCTTTAGCTCGATCATGACTTAACTTATGTTAAAACAAAACTCTTACTTCCTCTCTTAGTTATGTTCTACCTTTTGCCCTCTTTTTTTTTACACTCCACCAACTTTTGATAATAACAAAAGGGGGAGAATAAAATGATAAATCACAAGGAGTAGGATTCACTAGATTAAGGGAGAGCATGAATCTAGTCTATGGGTGCATACACTAAGGGGGAGCACTTAAGTAGGGGGAGCAAAATTTAATAATTTATAATTCTTATAAATGTCTAAATATTGCTTGTGTCATACATCCTTCTAAAAACACATCTATCTTATATCTAATTTATCTCTATTGGATTTGTTATTATCAAAAGGGGAAGATTGTTGGAACACGGTTCTTCCGCATCCCTTTGATTTGAAAATAACAAATCCTACTTGTATTTGATCTTGTTTGCTATTGTGTTTTTAGTATGCAGGCTTGCACAGTGATGACACTAGTAGGTGGAATTATTGGTCTGGAACAACTCAAAGCTGAAGTATGGAAATTGGTCTAACTCCAGGTGTTAGAACTTAATGTTGGGTGTTAATACACAGTTCACCGGGAATTTCAATGGGCTAAGGCCTTCAATTTCAACCCACTCAGCAGCCCACCACCCTAATTACCCCACTTGCCCTCCAATTTTAGAAAAGAAGTGACATGCATGGGCAATTTAGAGAAACCCCCAAATTTGAATACGAGACAAAGAGAATATTCATGGAATTAGCTCCACTTGGCACCTAATTCCTCTCCCAAAGCATTCCGCTCAACTCCCCATGCAACCCTCAGCCGAAATTCTACCAATTCCATGCCAAATGGTAGCTTGGTGAGGCATTTTATGCTTGGCCGAATTGAGTCTTCATGGAACTCCAAGACTAAGCCATCCCCTCCCTAAACTGGCCACTCCATCATCTTTGGAGGGCTGCAAGGAGTCGGAATAGAACCTTGGAGTGCAGCTTTTGGTGGAGAAACCCAAAATTGGCATGGGAGCTCAACATGGAGGTCAGCCATGGCAAACCCGAGGTTCCCTCAACCTCAAGCCCAATCAAGGCAGGTTCCCTTCTCTCCTCCTCTTGTGCTAGCTTCATCCTTCTCCTATTTTCAAAATCTAAGAAGGAATGGAGAAAATCCATTCGGTTTTAGTGCTCCTCAACTTGGAACATAAAAATGTCGAGAGAGCAACTCTGGCCACCTCTGGACGAGATCTCACCTCCGGTGGATAGGCAACCCTTGGAGGGAGGTGGTGGCTTGAGGGTTTGGCCGGATATGCCCTTAGGTGGCCGGAATATTGAAAAGAAATTAGCCCAGGAAGAGAGAATTTCGGTTGTTTGCTGGAGGAGGAAGATGATACATCAGCCATTAGATCTAGGTAGATCTGCTATACGCAGACCCACATTTATTAAATAGTTGTAAATTAGAAATCCTACTTGATCTTAAATTAATTATAGAAAGTACTTAGAAGCTATATCAGAAAATTGCCCAACATAAATTATGTATCTCTTGGTCTCTAGTAATTTCAGAAATTGAGTCACTCAATTTGGAGCACTGTAGCTCCCTCAGCACCCATTTTGGTGGGACTGGTCCTAGGCTAGTCCAGATTATAGATTTTAAATACCTCTTAGATGGTAACCCTAATGGGGCTGAAATTTGGTCCATGCATGCAAGTGCCCTAACACTACCTTTTTCCCAAAAATTAGATTTTTATGAGAATATTTCTTTATATTTTTGTTCATTATTTGATTTATCAAATTAATGTGATTTAAGGAGTTGGGCAACTCAAAATGAGCCCAAATTTGGGTGGCATGCTTATTTGGTCATCATTAGGCTTTGGTCAAAATTTTAGTGCAATTGGATCACTGTATGTTGAATTGTTCCACTTTCATGTCCTTGAACGTTATGGGGTGTGGTGTGCATATAGCCCAAAAGGGTATTTTGTGAACCTAGCACATTTGGCTTGGTCATAGCATCTGAAATTTTAGCCGCATATTTTTTATGGCATAATACATTACCTCAAAGAAAATTAGGAGTTTTGGGATCTAAAACCCTAATTAATTGATTCAACCAAAATATGCCCCCTTTATGTAATTTTGAAATGTTTATGGCTAAAAGCTTTTAGAAAATTATGGGACTCTGATAAATCAAAAATTATGAGACTCTGATAAATCACTTGGAACATCATTTGAAACTTCTGGGAATTTTGTAGAAATTTTTAGAAAAGTATTTTCTTGATTTCTAATTAAATCATGATTTGTCACATTTTTGAACTATTGAAATTTTAGTAAGGGAAAAGAGTTGAAAAATCTTGAAACTCTAGAAGTACAGTACATGTAAAATCTAGTATTGAAACTCTGGAAATTTATTAGGAATTTTTGGTGATCATTTGTCTTGCAAAATTTCAATGATATCATTTGTCACATTTTGAAATAATGAAATGAATATCATGAAAAATGCCTTAAAAATTATGAGTCTCTGGATTTGATTTAGTTCCATCAATATGTATCAGAGGAAATTTTTATGAAATTCATAGGTGCACATTTCTGGCACTTCCTTTGAAAGTAATATATATGGACTATTATTCATAAATAAATATTGATGATTTAAAGGAGTTGATAAAATTTTTACTCTGTGAGAACATTTAAAATTTAGTTTTGAACCTCTGGAAATTATTAGATATTTTTGGTGATCAATTGTCTTGCAAAATTTCAATAATATTAATTTGTCACACTTTTGAATTTATGAAATGAATACTATGAAAAGTGCCTGAAAATCATGATTCCCTGGATTTGACCTTGTTTAATCAATATGTATCAGAGGAAATTTTATGGAATTTTCTTTAAGTATAATTCTAGTACTTCATTTGAAATGTGACATTTAGAGGTTATTATTCATAAATAGAAATCGTTGACCTAAATATGTTGGAAAATTTTGGAAACCTTGCCCATCTTAATATCTTGTCTAAAGTTGATTGTATAATTTTACTTGGATTAATTGGGTACTTGGATAAGAATCCTCAAGTGTTAAATGACATGGAAAAAGAAATACCTATTTTATTTTAGAAGCAAATTAATCCTGAAAATTATGAATTTTTTATTGCATCTTATTTATGCCTGTATTGAGTTATGATAAAAATTTCAGAGTCATCTACACAGATATTTGAAAGATATATCCCAAGGAACACATTTAGTTAACGTAGGCATGGTGTGCGTTTGTCGAAAACTTAAACTAGTGATTAGGACATCAAGATCGTTGAGAATCGGAATGAAATTTGAAAGACAGCAACATGACATGTAGAGTTACAAGAATAAGTTGGGAGTCCTCGAACACAATTAACATTTGCATCTCATAAGGGACTTAGGTTATACTCATTTTCATTGTGGTCTGTGGATAGCAAATACGCATTTAGTGGTTTGAACATCCTTTGGACATGACACACAGTCCCAACAACCTTAGATCTATCATGTCCTACCTCAGGCATAGCTTCCCTACAAACTCAGAGGATAACACCTCCTACAGCTCAGACAATAATGTCCTACCACTCAGACCTCTCCCAGGTCCTACCACTCAGAGGACTCCTCCTCCTACAGCTCAGACCAGCTCCTGGTCCTACCTCAGGCTGTTAAGCCCTACCTCAGATCTGCTCCAAATCCTACACTCAGGCCTTCAGCCCTACAGCTCAGAACCCTCAGGTTCCTACAAACTCAGACCAAATGGTCTTACAGCTCAGGCAAGATGCCCTACAGATAAATGATTTGGAAATTTATTATACAGTAGAGGTACACTCCTGTAGATCCTGCACTGACTGTGCTTCCTATTGCTGAAGATGTTGATTACAACAACTAACTTGATCTTCCTCTTCGACAGAGTGATGGAAGACCACCTTGCTCCTTCTTGCAAAGGATCTCACTTTCTTTCTCTGTTATCTTCTTCTTCTTGTTCAGTGAGCAGGAGGAAGAAGACGAGAGCTTCAGTCGTCAATGTAACAGTTGATCTGTTCTTCACACAACGGATGATCGGGGGAGCGGTTTCAAATGTGCCCTAACACTTCCTTTTATACATCTCTGATCTTCAACGGCTCTTAGCTGATCTGCTGAGAGGTATGGGAGAAGCTGGTGGACCCCACACAGCTATCCTACAACTAGTCCTAGCCGCAGATCCCACCGCCCTACTTTTCCGAAGAGAAGGACTGCGCTCCACAAACGTGGAACACTCCACGTACGACGAACCAGTTGTCCCCTGCGATCGACGATCTTGCCAGCTCAGTGCTCGACAAACTTGCCTTGTGTGTCTTCTCAGCGGATCCGCTGAGATGGCTCCTCCTCTCAGCGTTTGTCGAACGGCGTTCAACATTCGACGATCTTGCCTAGTGTGTCTTCTCAGCGGCTTCAGCTTTGATCTCGTCTCAGCGGTTTCTGCTTCGACCTCGTCTCAGCGGTCGACGAACGGCGCTCAGCGTTCGACGAATGTCGAGCCCAGTTTGATGAATGTCGAGCCCAGTTCGACGACCACGCTGATTCTCAGCGTATAATGAACTTCTCAGTGGAGGCACCTTTTTCTCAGCGGATACGCTGAGATGGCTCCTCGTCTCAGCGGTTTTGCCCCCCTCGTCTCAGCGGTCCGGCTGAGACAGAACTTCATATTTTGGAAGATGATTTCTCCACAACAAAGGGCATGTTTGGCCCTTTCTTTTGAGTCACCTGCACCTGTATATCTTACACAATTATAGCTCATCAAATACAATATGTTCTTAGCATTGAGAGTGATGCCTCTTCAAATCAAGGTACTATTGAGGGCCATATACCCAACACTTAGTCATCACACTGTCAACAGTTCGTTGACTCGACAGTGCTAGAGGTTTAAAGGGCTAGGTTATTTTACTGCGCATCCGATGGGACGGATTTCCCTAAACCCTACCTGGCCAAATAAAAATCTGGTTCCTTCGGATCCAGCAAGAGTACGCAGGAGCTCATGAGTACCAGGGACAGGTTCCATAGTGTACGTTAGGGCCTAGGTCTAGTAGTGTGTCATACCCACCTAGGCGAGGAGACGCCTGCTCCTCTGCCACTGTTTGACCACGACGGGAGGTGCCTGAGAGGTTAGCTACCTCCAAAAAGTGGGAACTAAAGGTTAGTATGTACAAAGTTGTGTGAGTGAGTTGCATATGCGTGAACCTTCAACATAGACATTACATTGCATTTCATGCACATCTTACATATAAATCATAACCCTCATTGTATAATCTATTATGGGCTTCCTTATATGATGGGCATTGCAAAATGACCCCTTTACTTATAAGACTGTATGGGCTTTCCTTATAAGTCAAGGTTACTTTTCTGCAATGTTATATAGTTGTACCTCTTTACATATTTGGTTGCTCTTATTGTTGCTATGTATATATATATATAACTCTTGTAGTGGAATTGTAGTGATTTATTGTACTTGCTAGTAGATCTCAGATTACTAGATCTTATGATATTGGTTTATTACTATGTGAATGAGAGAAATGTCATCTGCTTATACTTTACCACTTGTTGTCCTCCACTTCTTCCTCCCACCCGGTGCCTAGGAGCCGCGGGAGGACGGGATGAGGAAACCGCTTAGTCATTTGATATGCTATTTGTTGGGTTTTTCTTCATACCATTCATAATGATAAAAGCATATCAAATTTGCGCAGCGTAAAATAAATAAACAAGAACAACCCAAAAGAGTTTCGGATCTTGCGATTTCGTGAATCAAGAAATAAGAAAAGCAACACATTGCAATATAACTTTATGGGATTGAGTCAATACTCGACCAAGATGCTCCAAGAAAATCTGGTAGATGAATCCTGAGTTCCAAGTGCCGAAATATATCGGCCCCTGTATGGGAGTCCACACGAGAGAAAAGAGAACCCTAGCTTCTTGTCGCACAAGAACCAGGTCAGAGAAGAAGAGTCCTCAACGTCTCCCACGAACTGTGAAAGTGCACAGTTAACCTCACTAGAATTCTCTAGAGGGGGGTGAATAGAGATTTAAAAATACTTTGTGTTATTATATATATATATATGTAATAATCACAGATTTAGGCTTCCCACACACCAACAAGAATTAAGCAAGTAAAGAAGAAAAATGACAACAAGAAAATCACAGCACAACACAAGGAAATATAGTGGTTCCCCAAACTTTGGGTAGTCCACTCTTCTACCCCCTTGGTAGGAATTCACTAACTTGCACTGAGTCTTTTGATAAGGAGACTCTTAGAACCAGACTGAGTGTTTTGATAAGGAGACTCTTAGAACCAAACTGAGTCTTTTGGTAAGGAGACTCTTAGAACCAAACTGAGTCTTTTGGTAAGGAGACTCTTAGAACCACTACAACTGAATTTTTTGAAGAGTGATTCAAAAAACTCTTTTACACAATTTGAAAATAGAATGAGAAGAAGAAGTAGAACAAGTAGAAGAACAGAAGTCAATATATGTAAGAAAGAATCTTCTTCCTAGCAAGAAGATTAGAAGCACAAGTATAGTGAATATGATCTCTCTTCTATAGTGAGAAGGAGATTGTAAGATTTTCTCTCTTTTGTGAGAGCTTTCAGAGTTTGCAGCAGAATGGCTTCAGAAGAAGGAGGAGAAGAATAAGTGGCATCAAGCAATACATCATTGCTACCCAAGCAATAAGAGTTCATAACTCAACAAGCCTGTCTTGACCAATGTATCAGTGTTGTCATGTCCCTTTGTCCCTTACATCCGGAAAGAACTAGAGGCATGGACCGTGTCACCCTCATAATTGTTCAGTCCTAATTTCTTGATCTAGAATAGACTGTCTGAGATTGGTGAGCTCAATATCCCATATTGACTTAACCAAGCATGGCCATGTATTTCTCAGTCTCATTCCATCAAGGGACCCTTGGATGTAACTCCTGTCATATAGGAAGACAAATCTCATATCTATCCACACGCAAACACCCAAATGATTCATAACATACCCAATAACAACCCTTATCATCAACCTTTCTCAAGGAAGACTTTAGATGTCATCAAAGTACGCTCTTCCTCACTTGATGAATGTTGTGACTTCAGGTCAACGAACCACAAACACCATGCCAGTTGAGGCCTACTTGTGACACGTTCATACAACAATCCACAAAGTAGTCTCAAGGTGGGTCTGTCCAGTACAACTTGTTCACTAACAGTACCCATGTGTTGACTTGATATCACAATATCATGACCTATGAGAACCGTTTATTAGTCAACGCACATGTTAATATTAATGTATCATCATCGCCCTTCAACTTCTAAGATGATACTCCGACTAGGGACCATTTAAGAACGAAGCTTCTAATTAAACGCAGGCCCTCACATTCAAGTCATGCACTTGAATTCTTATGGAAGCAAAAATTCTAAGGGCATCTATTATGTTAATCAATCTATCATATAGAAGTAGTTGACATAATAATAAGAACTTGTCATAAATAAAATATAAAGTACTCTATTCATCACATGAATAAACAACAACCGACAAATATATATATAAATTAATCCACAAGACTCCCACTAGAGATGATCATTCAGGTATCTAATATCCATTGATCTAGTATGACAATCATGCTTTCTTTGTGCAAGAGGCTTCGTTAGTGGATCCGCAATATTATCTTCAGTCGGTACTCTGCATATGCTCACATCTCCTCGATCGACAATCTCTCATATAAGATGGAACCGTCAAAGTATGTTCTTGGAGTGTTGATGAGATCTAGGTTCCTTAGCTTGTGCAATAACACCGTTGTTGTCATAGTAGAGAACTACGGGATAAATAATGCTAGGAACTACACCAAGCTAGCTGGTGAATTTTCTAATCCACACAGCCTCCTTCGCCGCATTTGCAGCAGCGATATACTCGGCCTCAGTCGTAGAATCAGCAACTATCTCCTGCTTGGAACTCTTCAAGCTTACAGCTCCTCCATTTAGGCAAAATACAAAACCTAATTGGGAATTTGAATCATCCCTATCGGTCTGGAAGCCAGCATCCATGTAACCCTTTACAACGAGCTCTTCCTCTCCACCAAACACCAAGAATACGTCATTTGTCCTTCTCAAGTACTTTAGGATATTCTTGACAGCTATCTAGTGACCATCACCAGGATCAAACTGATACCTGCTCATCATGCTCAAAGCATATGAGACATCGAGTCGAGTACACAACATTGCATACATGATTGATCCAACTGCCGAAGCATATGGAATCAACTTCATGCAGTCCTTATCTTCCAAAGATTTAGGACACTGGTACCTAGAGAGACTCACACCATGTGACATGGGTAAGAATCCCTTCTTGGACTCAAGCATGTTGAACCGTTTCAACACCTTCTCAATGTACGTACTCTGGGTCAAACCCAGCACCTTCTTCGATCTATCTCTATAGATCTTAATACCAAGTATATAAGTTGCTTCACCCAAGTCTTTCATAGAAAAGCAGTTCCTTAGGTTGTTCTTAACAACTTGTAGGGTCGGAATGTCATTCCCGATCAACAGTATGTCATCTACATACAATATCAGGAAGACGACTATGCTCCCACTAATCCTCTTATAAACACAAGGCTCATCTTCATTCTTGATGAAACCAAACTCTTTGATTTTCTCATCAAAACGTAGATTCCAACTTCGAGAAGCCTGTTTCAATCCATAAATGGATCAATTCAGCTTGCATATTTTAGTGGCTTCACTTGGAGATACAAAACCCTCGGGTTGTGTCATATACACTTCCTAAAGGAGGTTTCCATTAAGAAAAGCCGTTTTGACATCCATTTGCAAGATCTCGTAGTCGTAATACGCAGCAATAGCAAGTAGAATTCTGATGGACTTGACCATAGCAACGGGGGAAAAGGTCTCATCATAGCAACACCATGAATTTTCCTGAAACCTTTAGCCACCAGCCGGCCTTCGAATGTCTGTACATTCCCATCCATGTTGGTCTTCTTCTTGAAGACCCACTTATACCCTATGGGCCGAACCCCTTCAGGTGGTTCCACCAAGTCCAAACTTGGATTGCATACATGGAGTCCATTTCAGATTTCATGGCATCAAGCCACTTCTCGGAGTTCGGTCCATTCATAGCCTCTTGGTAGGTTGCAGGTTCATCATCATGATCCATAAGCAACACATTACCTATCTGAGACATGAGAAATCCATATCTCTCAGGCTCAAATCTTAGTCTACCAGATCTACGTAGGACTTGTGTTTCTTGAGCAGACTCTCTAGCTACAATTACTTGTAGTCCTCGCTCAGTTTCCAATCTAGGTTCATTTTCAGTTGGTGGTTCTTGAACTTCTTCAAGTTTTACCTTCGCAATCTTTCTGGATAAGAACTCTTTCTCCAAAAAGATGCTTGTCCTTGCAACAAACACTTTGCCCTCAGACGACAGGTAGAAGTAGTAGCCTTTGGTCTCCCTCGGATACCCCACTAGATAACATTTGTCCAATTTAGGTTCCAGCTTGTCAGGCATTTGACATCGCATGTATGCCTCACAGCCCCAAATCTTAATGAAAGACATACTAGGACGCTTCCTAGTCTATATCTCATATGGTGTCTTTTGAACCGTTTTCGTTGGAGCGCGATTTAAAGTGAAAGCAGCAGTCTCTAGAGCAAATCCCCAAATGGAAACGGGCAAATCTGCATGACTCATCATTGACCGTCCCATGTCCAACAAAGTACGATTCCTCCTCTCAGACGCACCATTATGTTAAGGTGTTCTAGACGGAGTGAGCTGTGATACAATACCACATTCTCTCAGATGATCCCGAAACCCATGACTCAGATATTCGCCACCTTAATCAGATCGGAGTGCTTTTATCCTTTTTCCTAGTTGGTTCTCTACTTCATTCTTAAACTCTTTGGACTTTTCAAAGGTTTCGGATTTGTTCTTCATAAGAAACACATATCTGTATCTACTGAAATTATCAGTGAATGTAACAAAGTAGTAGAACCCACCTCTAGCCATAGAACTCATAGGTACGCATACATTACTATGTATCACACCCAAGAGATCATTAGCCCTCTCGTTATTACTAGTGAAAGGGCTTTTGTCATCTTGCCTAATAAATATGGCTCGCATCTCTCAAAAGATTCATAATCGAATGAGTCCAACATTCCATCTTTATGGAGCTTGGATATGCGTTTCTCATTTATATGGCCTAAACGACAATACCAAAGATATGAAGGATTCAAGTCATTAGTATTTAGTCTTTTAGTATTTTGTATGTTATAGATTGGCTGATCTAAGTTCAAAATGTATAAGCCATTAAACAGTTGGTCTACACCATAACAAATATCATTCATAAATATAGAACAACTATTGTTCTTAATAATGAAAGAAAATCCTTTCATGTCTAAACATGACACAGATATAATGTTTCGAGTTATGACTGGAACAAAATAACAATTATCTAATTCTATTACAAGCCCAGTGGGCAAAGAAAGACGATAGACACCAATGGTAACGACAGCAACTCTTGCTCCATTTCCAACGTGCAGGTCTACCTCCCCTTTACCCAGCATTCTTCTCCTTTCCAGTTCCTGCACATTTGTATAAATGTGAGAACCACATCCGATATCCAATACCCAAGATGAAGGAGCGAAAAGGTTTATTTCTATAACAAATATACCTGAAGTGGAAGTCACACTTCCTTTCTTCTTTTGCAGATCTTCAAGATAGAGGGGACAGTTCCTCCTCCAATGCCCTGCATTACCACAATGGTGGCACTTCCATTCCTTCGCCAAGCCTTTGTTATTCAGTGCTGAAGACTTGGGATCAAGATATGACTTAGGTCCTACCTTAGTCTTCTTGAAACCCTTGGTCTTGCCCTTGCCTTTATGCACCATTAATATGGGGCTAGCAGGCTTGACCTTCTTCATATTGATTTCAGCAGTTCTTAACATGCCTAGGAGCTCGGGCAGTGTCTTATCAATTTCATTCTTGTTGTAATTCAAGACAAACTGCTCGTAACTGTCCAGCAACGACTGTAGGATCAGATTAGTGGCCAACTCTTGTCTCAAAGGAAACCCCAGTCTTTTAAGGTTCTCTATATACCCAATCATCTTGAGTACGTGAGTCCCTACTGGGTCTCGAGCTCCCATCTTACACTAAAATAATGCCCTGGATATGTCAAACCTCTCTTGGCGAGCTTGACCTTGAAACATTTTCTTCAAGTGCTCGACCATCTCGTAACAACTCATGTTCTCATGTTGCTTTTGAAGCTCAGAGTTCATGGCCGCTACCATAAGACATTCAACATCCAAAGAGTCATCTCCATACTTCTTATAAGCATCTTTATCTGCACGTGCTGCCGTAGAGGCTGGCTCTTGGGGGGATCTTCTTCCAGGACATAGAGCTTACACTCTTGCCTGAGAACAATTCTTAGGATCCTGAACCATTCTAAAAAATTTGTCCCATTTAGCTTGTCTTTCTCAAGGATCGCCCTTAGGGACAAGGTGGAGTGAGAACTACTTGCCATGGATATTCTACAAGGAATTTTGCAAAGTAAAATTTCTGTACTATATTTTAAAATACATTTTATATATTTTAATAAGGACTTTTATTAAAGGGGCTCCCACTATTTTAATCAAATCGACAACCCTTAATATCGATTCAGAGAGTTTATGCGAGCTACTCTCTTAGTGGACAAGATCCGTATTTCACCAACACAACGAGCCCGCTTTGGCGTTTCTCTCATAATGCGGTTATTTAGGTAGACAATACTTGTCAATTGCATCACTATGCAACTCTTATATGATTTGTGAATAACTCTTTATTCGCATCCATCATATGGAGCATGCCAACCCTATGCCTCTAGGCACTCAACCTTTGAGGTTACCTAGTTAAGTTGGACCCGATGTCGACAGTGGGATATCACAATTATCCGCTTGCACCCTTACCAAGATAGATTAATGTACCTTGCTTTGGCAAGCCCACACTTCATCGATTGAGGCAGGAAGAGTGTCATCCACCGGAAGGCATCTGTATACTTAATATTGAAAAGGGATTTTAAGATACAATCGATGAACGTTTCATCGTGATTAACATTTAATCATTGTGCACATTCACAAAATAGAAAAAAAATCACATTCACAAACCAAATACAACCCCAATGTGCACAAAACATTATCAACACTTTGATGAGTGAGGTTAAATCTGAACATTTAGAACACTTCTAAATCTCCAAATTTACATGCATTGGTCACGGGCAAAAATAACTCCACTTATGCAGTAGACAAGCTCATCTCTCAATGTCAGATTCAAAATCTAAGACATTTGATTTCACAAATCACTTTGGGGGACGGTTACTACAAAGGAGAAACAATTTTTGAAACAACAAAATTGCAACGCAATCACATGCTTTCCTGGCGGGGTTCCAAGGTAGAACACTTCATCAAAATACAAACAATCAGGAAGAAATCCAGACATTTTGAACACTTCTAAATTTCTGATTTACACACATTAGATCGTGAACCTGGCTCTGATACCACTGTTGGTTTTTTCTTCATACCATTCATAATGATAAAAGCATATCAAATATGTGCAGCGGAAAATAAATAAACAAAAACAACCTAAAAGAGTTTCGGGTCTTGCGATTTCATGAATCAAGAAATAAGAAAAACAACACATTGCAATATATCTTTATTAGATTGTGTCAATACTCAACCAAGATGCTCCAAGAACAAATCCAGAAGACGAAACCTGAGTTCCAAGTGCCGAAATAGATCGGCCCCTCTACGGGAGTCCACACGAGCGAAAGGAGAACCCTAGCTTCTTGTCGCACAAGAACTAGGTTGGAGAAGAAGATGTAACAACCCGGCCCAACCACCACACCAGAGGCCCGCTCCAACTCAGTGGCCAAGGCGCACTCTGTGGGCTGGCTATCGCGGTTGGACAAGGGCTGCAGCCCGGTGCCACCCCAACCCCTCTATGTCCCACCAATGGGCCCATTGGGTTGTTTGAGGCCACAACCCTACCTATAACATGAGAAGTGATTCAGTTAAGCACCTCTACGGGGCCATCCTAGGAGGTCACCCATCCCAGTACTACTCCAGCCCGAGCACGCTTAACTATATAGTTCTTTCACTTCTCATCACCAATTGAGCTGCAGCTCAATTGGCGATGAGAAGGGAAAGAATTATATAGTTAAGCGTGCTCGGGCTGGAGTAGTACTGGGATGGGTGACCTCCAGGGATGGCCCCATATAGGTGCTTAATTGAATCACTTCTCATGTTAAAGGGAGGGTTGTGGCCTCCAACAACCCAATGGGCCCAGTGGTGGGACAGAGACAGGTTGGGGTGGCACCAGGCTGCAGCCCTTGTCCAACCCTGGCAGCCATCCCACAGAGTGTGCCATGGCCACTAAGTTAGAGCGGGCCTCTGGTGGGCCGAGTTGTTATAGAAGAGTCCTCAATGTTTCCCACGAACTTCTAGGTCCGACGACAGGGAGAGGCTCCGGCGGCGGCGTACAGGAAGACCAATCGGAACCCTTCCATCGGTTTGGCGGAACCCTTCCGTCTCACTTCTCTGATCGCAAAAGTATAGCACAAAGGAAGCCTCTCGTAGGGAATAAATCAGGTTCTATTTATACCCAGGCGACAAAAGCGACTATCCGCACACCCACAACTTACATTGGAGTAAACACAGAATTCGTCGAGTGAACCTTTCACTGAAGAAATTCATCAAGTAACAAACTGCATCGTCGACTGCAAGTCAATTCGTCGAGAAAATCTCGACGAATTCGACGTGACGAATCAATACGTGTTCCGTCGAGACAATCTCGGCGATTCATCGAGTACAACTCAATTCGTCAAGACACTCTCAATGAATCGTCGTGTACTTCTCAACTGAAAAAACATTTTCGACTCAACTCCAATTATTCACAGGATTGGTCCTCCACTCATATCCAATATGAGTAAGGCCAACACAATCCACAATCCAACTTCTCCAACACTCTTATGTGCGAACCCATAGGCTCATATCGCGTTGGCAATGAGACTAGATGCTTGATCACTTCCAGATCACCTAGGAAACACCAACACTATTATGTCGGAGCAGAAGGACCCCATTCAGGAGACCAGGACAAGAGGATAGGATGAAGCAATGCAGCTGATACTCATTATTACAGTAGCAGCTACAAAGACGAGTGAATTTTGTAGTGAGGATGCTGAAGTACTGAGCATAAGCCCTTATTTAATTTAGTACTTTCTCATCGTAGACATTTGTATTATGATATATATATATATATAATGTGATTTTGTGGACTTGTTTCATTTAACGCTTATATTACTGTGATATGTGGTTGGCCTGGATGATGTTGATGAGCCGGCAGAATCAGCGTATTGTGGTGGCGACTATACCGTGAGTTGGTGCCACCACAAGACGGCGGTTCTGGGCGGTAAGACCCGGGAACGAATACAAAAGAAAGGGTCTAACGAAGTGGTATCAGCTTAGCTGACTATCGATCCAAGTAAAGAAGTCCACAAACCCTGGGCCACCCCTCTTGAGCTTAGTTTGAGGATAAACTAGCAGTGGAAGCAATGGTCTGCCCATACGGGAAATCACTAACTCTGGCCACTTAACATGAGATTAGGCCAACCTACTAGTACACCATATTGGTCTGACATAGCAAGACATTCTGTAAGGTATCCTAGTCCGACATCGACCTTAGGTATATTTTGGTCAAGAAGTGGGATACCCCAAAGTGTCTAAATGAAAGAGTTGAAAGCATGTGTAAGTGTTCAAGGCTTACTCTATGACACTCTCATGTTACTTCCCAAGCGATATTATTACCCCTCACATAAACAAACAAGACCATCTTAAATGGAGTTGGTGCTTGTGATTCTACTGCCAGATTAGTAGGAGACTCGTAGGTTTAACTCATGTGCCTAGAAGTCGATACTCCCCACTTCCATCCTCGTAAAATCCATCACAAAGAGAGGGTGTCGAATGTGGAATGAGAATTCCAACCTAGAGAAGACCATTTAATTGGATAACAAGCACACGACCCTTGGAAAAGTTGCGATAAATGGTACTTTTGAGGGCAGAGAACCTTACCATATCCACAAATCTCAAGGACTGTCGTACATGTGCTTGGATACGAGGACTTAATTAGTATAATTCAAAACCGAGGACTGTATTCCCATAAGAATTATGTGCATACGTGGAATGTCCATATTTTCGGATATAAGAAACTCAGCACAAGATTTATGGGAGGCTAATCTTGTTTCTTCGTTTATTAGGCCAGTATGATATTAACTTGAGTCATTATAGAAACATAAAGACCCTAAAATATAACTCCCTCATCATTACTAAAATGAGTATTTCCCCTGAGTCATCATAATCCTGAAATATTAGGGTCTGTGAGCCGAAAAAACTCATATCGTTTTGAGCGATGAAGATTGTTACCATCAAGTTTGATCGCTAAAGATCAAGAGAGACAAAATTTTTGGGAGGAATATCCTCTTTTCACATCAACCCAAGTCTACACTAATATCGAATGAGGAGATCAATGAAACAACTCCTTGGCGCACACTTGGACGTTTGATAAGTTCTAGCCACTCAACCTTGAAATCAAGAGATCGACATAAGGTATTAAGAAAACTCTCAAACTTTTGAGTAAAATGAAGAAGATAACTACGTAACGCACAACATAAGGAGAGATCTGGTATTCAATAGTACATGATAACATCGACTATTCGAGGTGTTGTGTAGGTCGTTCACAAATCCACAAGGAGTTTTACCAAGTGTTTACAAAGGATACAAATGGAATTTGTTTGCATCCCTTCGGGACTTGGTGTGCATTTAATATATTCGTGTATGATTATCGCATTTCATGCAGTAGATTTAAGGAATTATTTAGGTACCTTAGATCATGATCTAAAGAAGGTTTGCAATATGAAGAATACAGATCTATGCCTTGACTACCCATATGGATTTGTTTTATGTGATTTGGTGCACCACAACTCCCTGGGCACCAGATTTGGTGCAGGGTGTATAAAGTGAACCCTTGACCCAAATCTGTGTGCCCCCATCATTTGTCTCATCCAAATGATCTGGATTTTACACCATACATGTAATTTAGTATGATACACATGTTGTCCAAAAATCAGAATTTTTGAGATAAAAGTTCTATAGTTTTAGAAATAATCTCGTTATATATGCTTGTGGTAGATCTAAGGCTTAATGAACCCCAATCCACACAAATCTTTTGTGGATGGTAGGACTAGGAAAGAAAATTCCCTGACCAAATTTGAGGCCGTTTGGACCCCTACATATTGGTGGACTCCATAATTATGGAAGAAGTAAGGATTAGGCCCAAAAATTTGACATTATTGAAATGAAAAGTTGAAATCAGTAAATTATCACCTACAAACTTCTAAAATGAGTTAGAGACCAAATGATGACATATTTTTGATAGTTGATTCATAAGTGATAAGTCTCGTGCAATATTTGAACTTGGTCTGCGTTTAACAAAATGACGACTATGGAATTAACCATCAATAGCACTTGAATTTAGGATAAAACCAGGATTGTGATTGTAGATCATTAACGTGATTATGTGCAATTCAAGAAGAAATTTTGAAGGCTTTACAATATATGTATTTTTTCTGAGCTTTGAAATTGATGAACCACAGGAGAGTTTATATCGAAAGTGCTATTAAGCTTGGTATTGAAAATATTGTTGGCGAACTTGATGATATACCCTCCGTATCGAGAACTGTATACTTACGAAGACATCGTTCTATATATTATAAGGCTCGATTGAGTTATACACTCTCCTTGTGAATGTGTAAGTTCACATCAATCTATGTCTTCCCTCCACTACGTATATCTTCATCAAATTGGGAATTATTTAAGAACCCTCAGGTAGAAGATCTTGATTACGGGCATAATAAGGTCTGACGAAAGTGCACTTGGGAGAAAATTGAGGATGAGGCGATGTGAACTAGACCTAACTATTTCCAATGTTAATTGGGAGTCATGTTGCACAAAAACTATTAAATCCTCCTGGTATATTCTGAACTTTGACTCCCGTAGACCTAACATAAATTTCAGGGACGAAATTATTTTTTCGTTTATTGGGATTTATAACATACCCAGAACAACTAGGCCCCTAAGATGCATTTTGTCATGACAAGGTCATGACATTGCTTTAAGAGACCAAAATGTCCCTAAGAACCAAGGTGAGTAGGTGAAAATCACCTTGATGTGCAAATTACGAAATTTGACTCCATGGCTTAGGACTTGATATTTAAGCTTCAAAATGACAAGTTTACCCCACCAACTCTTCCTAAACCCCTTAGAGAGTTCCTTGGGTCATTTAGGACCCATTGAGGTCAACCCAATTGATCAAATTGACAAAAGTCAATTCTATCCCCAAATAGGTCAAGCCTTCTTAATTGAAGTCAACTCTATCAACCAAATCACCCAAATTGACCAAAGTAAAACTTTGGTCAAAATCACACCTTATGACTCAATTAGCCCAATTGGGATAACACCATGGCCCAATGAGCATTGGGTGATGTCATGGGACTCATGACAACCAAGTGGAGCCAGGCCACTCATCAATTTGACCAAGTCAACCACAAAGCCAACCTTGGTCAACATTAGGCCTAAAGGAGAAAAATGAGAGCCCAATTGAATTCCAATGGGCTAAGGCCTTCAATTTCAGCCAACTCAACAGCCCACCACCCTAGTTACCCCACTTGCCCTCCAATTTCAGAAAAGAAGAGACATGCAAGGGAAATTTAGAGAAACCCCAAATTTGAATATGGGACAAAGAGGAATTCATGGAATTAGCTCCACTTGGCACCTAATTCCTCTCCCAAATCATTCCCCTCAACTCCCCATGCAACCGTCAGTCAGAATTCTGACAATCCCATGGCAAATGGCAGCTTGGTGAGGAATTTTATGCTTGGCCGAATTGAGCCTTCATGGAACTCTGAGATTAAGCCACCCCTCCCTAAACTGGCCACTCCATCATCTTCAGAGGGCTGCAAGGAGTCGGAATAGAACCTTGGAGTGGAGCTTTTGGTGGAGAAACCCGAAATCGGCATGGGAGCTCAACATGGAGGTCGTCCATGGAAAACTCGAGGTTCCCTCAACCTCAAGACTAATCAATGCAGGTTCCCTTCTCTCCTCCTCTTGTGCTAGCTTCATCCTTCTCCTATTTTAAAAATCTAAGAAGGAATGGAGAAAATCCATTCGGTTTTAGTGTTCCTCAACTCGAAAATTGAAAATCGCGGGAGAGCAACTCCGGCCACCTCCGGCCGAGATCTCACCGCCGGCAGATAGCTAACCCTCGGTCGGAGGTAGTGGCTTGAGGGTTTGGCCTGAGATGCCCTCAGGTGGCTGGAATATTGAAGAGAAATCGGCCCAGGAAGAGAGAATTGCGGCCGTCTGCTGGAGGAGGAAGGTGATACATCAGCCGTTAGATCTGGGGAGTTCTGTTATACGCAGACCCACATTTATTAAACAGTTGTATATTAGAAATCCTGCCTGATCTTAAATTAATTATAGAAAGTGATTAGACGCTAAATCAGAAATTATGTCCAACAAAAATTATGTAGCTCCTGGTTTCTAGTAATTTCAGAAATTGAGTTCACTCAATTTGGAGAACTGTAGCTCCCTCAGCACCCATTTTGGTGGGACTGGTCCTAGGCTAGGCCAGATTTTAGATTTGAAATACCTCTTAGATGGTAACCCTAATGGGTCTGAAATTTGGGACATGCATGAAAGTGCCCTAACACTACCTTATGCCCCAAAGTCAGATTTTGTATGAGAATATTTATCTATAGTTTTGTTCATTATTTGATTTATCAAATTAATGTGATTTAAGGAGTTGGACAACTCAAAATGACCACAAATTTGGTTGTCATGCTTATTAGGTCATCATTTGGCCTTGTTCAAAATTTTAGTGCAATTGGATCACTACAAGTTGAGTTGTTCCACTTGCATGTCCTTGTTTGTTATGGGGTGTGGTGTGCATATAGCCTAATAGGGCATTTTGTGAACCCAGCACATTTGTCTTGGTCTTAGCATTTGAAATTTTATCCACATCTTTGTTATGGTTTAATACACTACCTCAGAGAAAATTAGGAGTTTTGGGATCTAAAACCCTAATTAATTGATTAAACCCAAATATGCCCCTTTATGTAATTTTGAAATTTTTATGGCTACAAGCTTTTAGAAAATTATGAGACTCTGATAAATCACTTGGAACATTATTTGAAACTTCTGGGAATTTTGTAGGAATTTTTAGAGAAGTATTTTCTTGATTTCTAATTAAATCATGACTTGTCGCATTTCTGAACTATTGAAATTTTAGTAAGGGAAAAGAGTTGAAAAATCATGAAACTCTGGAAGTACATGTAAAATCTAGTTTTGAACCACTGGAAATTTATTAGGAATTTTTGGTGATCATTTGACTTGCAAAATTTCAATTATATCATTTGTCACACTTTTGAATTAATGAAATGAATATCATGAAATATGCCTTAAAAATTATGAGCCTTTGGATTTTATCTTGTATCATCAATATGTATCAGTGGAAATTTTTTTGGAATTTATAGGTGCATATTTCTGGTACTTCCTTTGTAAAGTAATATATAAGGATTATTATTCATAAATAGATACTGATGATTTAAAGGAGTTGATAAATCTTGTTACTCTGTGAGAACATTTGAAATTTAATTTTAAACCAATGGAAATTATTAGAAATTTTTGGTGATCAACAACTGTCTTGCAAAATTTCAATAATATTTGTTGGGAAAAACCCTTGATTTAACTTAACAAATTGATTAAAAGTAATTTTATCCCCTAGGATTTGAGTTACCCATTGTATAGTGAGGGTAATCTGGTCATTAGATGTCTTAGGATGTCACACTCAACCTAGAGTGTCAAGAACACTTCAAGGGGTGCACAATTGGGCTAAGTTAACAATTGCGTTGAACGATATTCGACGCAACATCGAGTCCATATCGACGCTGCTCTGACTAGAAGTCCAAGTAACTCAACTCCTCTGTCGAAGTATCCCAAGTCGACGTAACGTAGAATACATGTCTAGTAGAGTCCAGATACTTGTTGAAGTAACTAAAGAAGTCGACACAACTTCTACTTCAATTCGACGCAGATGAGATTATCTGTTGAAGCCAACTAAAGTCGATGGAACGTCGACTTCTTCTCGATGTAGAAGATCAAGCTCAGAGCCAGGCAGATCAACTTGACATATGCGTCGATAAGATATCGACGCAATGTCGACTAGTAGAGTTCAGTCAGAGCAAAAATGAAATCAAGGAAGCTCCAAAAAGAACTCGACGATGCGTCGATAGGAAAGAAAGAGAATTCGATAGTACGTCGAATACAGTCCGAAAAGTATAACTCTTTTCAGCTGTCATTTTGATTCTTCTTTCATGGCTCAGATCTCTCAAGACTGTTCTCCAACGGCCTAATAATTGCCTGAAGTAGAAGGGAGCATTAAAGGAGGAGGAAAAGAATTTCTTAGAAGTATATACCTCTTTGGTAGACGGGTCGAGAAGTAATAAAGGAATGAAAGGGAATGCCTATGAAAATACCTTTTCAGGTCTTACCTAAAAAGGGAAACAAATTCAAATGACACAAAGGCTATAAAAGGAATGAGAAGAAAGAGAAGAAAAGGGTATTGATCACAATCAGTTGTCTCTCTTCAACTTAGGGTTTTCTGTCTTCTTCCCTCTCTCTCTCAGGAACCATAATACAGCACAGAGAAAAGATAAGAAAAGAAGGCTTTGTTGTTCTTCAACTAATAGAATAGGAGATCTTACAGCTGCTCATCATCACCATCTAAAGGTAGCCGGATCTCAACCTGAAAAAGAAGAAAGGATCTGACATACAAACCACCTACAATTCATCACTATCTAAAGTAGGGGTTAATCAAGAGCAGATCCTGTGAAACATCTTATAGGTTGATCTTCAAACAGCCATCTAAAGAATTCTGAGAACAGAATTCATTCAACCTTCTCCCTTCTCTCTTTCTATCACTTTTCTGTAAAAGAGTTTTAATAATCCCTTTTCAAAGGAATCAGTGGTTCAAGATGTCCTTATCAAAAGATCTGGTGGTTCATGATCTCCTTATCAAAAGATCAGTGCTTCTAAGAGTCTCCTTATCAAAAGACTCAGTGGTTCTAAGAGTCTCCTTATCAAAAGACTTAGGCACTACTGGTGCATTCCTACCAGGTGGTAGAAGAGAGGAGTACCCACATTTTGGGGAACCTCTATAAAAATTCTGTGTGTCTTCTGGTTGATAATTTTCTGTGATGTCTCTATAGGTAGTTTACTTTACTGCTTTCTGTTTATTACTTCAGCACAAGTTTATTCTGTCTGAGTTCTTGTTTAAGCATATATCTTTAGATTAGTTTATTGATTACACAGTTAGGATAAGAGTATTTTTAAATCTCTAATCTCCCCCCCCCCCTCTAGAGGATTCACAGAGGCACACTGTGCAATTTTAATTAGTATCAAAGGGAGGTTGATCAATAAAGGCTAACACCTTGATCAAAAAGGCCTCCTACTCATATTTTCTCTTATAGAAATATATTTCATAAAGAAAAATGAGTACTAAGGACTATGCTTCAACAAGACCCCCAGTGTGTAACTTAAATAAGTTCACACTCTGGAAAGCTAGAATAAGACTTTACATGAACTCTATTGATGAAGATATTTATGATGTTCTCCTCACAGGTCCTCCAGCTCCAGGCAGACCAAGGGCAGGAGAATCCCCAATAGTAGAGGCTATCCCAAGAAAGGAATTGATAGAAGCTGAGAAGAAGGTCAAGGCATGTGATGCCAAGGCCATGAACATTATGGTGTCAACAATGTCAGATGACAGTTTTCATAAGGTTGTTGAATGTCAATCAGCAGAAGAAATCTGGGATTCCCTCACCACAATGGTTGAAGGAAGTGTTGATGAAAGGAAGGACAAAAAGTCCCTTCTCAAATCCCAGTATGAGAACATTCAAAAGAAAGCTGAAAAATCTGTTGCTAATATGTATGACAGATTCAGCATTATCATTAATGAGCTCAGAGGCTTAGACAAGGAGATATCCTTGACTAAAATTAATGATAAGATCCTCATGTGCTTCCCTAGCTCATGGGATTACAGAATCTGGGCAATCAGGGAGTCCAGATGCCATAGAGAAATCTCCACTGAAGCTTTGCTAGGAAAGCTTAAGTCATATAAGATGTTGCTGAAGAACAGGGCTGAGTCAGAAGAGAGGGAAACCACTCCAGCCCCTATCCAAAGGAACATAGCTCTAAATGCTACTGAAGGAGAGCCCTCTACTCCAGAAGATGAGATGTTCAATCTCCTAGCAAGGAGATTCAAGAAGTGAGTCAAGACTGAAGACTCAAGGAGAAGAGAAAGAGACTCAAGGCCCAATTTGATAAAATTCCAAAGAGGGAGATTATCTGCTTCACTTGCAATAAGCCAGGGCACATTGCTCCTGAGTGCCCTCAAGAGAAAAGGAACAGGAGAAGCAATAAAGAAGAGAAGAGGAAGAAGAAGTCCTTCCGAGGGAAGGACAAGAAGAAAGCAAAGGGTTTCATTGCTGAAACCTGGAGTGATTCAGAAGTGGAAGAGAGCGCATCATCATCTGATAGTGATGAAGAAGAAGAAGCAGTAGCAGCCTGCATGATGGCTCTTGGAATGACATCTGATGATGAAGGTGATCAAGTATCAGTTTTTAATGAATTTGACTTTACTTCTGATGATTTTAAAATTTGTTTTAAATATTTCTGCCTTGAACACCTTAGGGTAGAAAAGGAAATAGACACAGCTAGGACTGAATTAGAAAACCTCAAGACAGATGAAATTTACCTAAGAAATCAAAATCTAACAAATGAAATCAATAATAAAGAATTAGAATTAGTTAAGCTTAGGGAAGAAAATGCTAGATTAAAAGAAGAGCTAGCAAAGGCAAAGGCCTTTGAGGACTCACTCAATGGGAGGAGTCAGAAGCTCAAGGACATCATTGAAATTCACTCTATGAGATTTAGTCGCATAGGGTTAGGAGCAGAGCCCTCCATAAGCACAGACCAACCAAGGAAGCCTGCCTGGAAAAATCCAGTGGCCTTTGTTAGACCTAGTAGCTATTTTCCTAGTGAGAAGAGTACTCCATCTAAGGACACAGATAATAATCATCCAGGCAGGTTAGACAAACCTAAAAGGGCAAACTGAATAACAAGGAAAAACCCATAGGCAAGAGTCATCTAGAGAGGTCAAATAACGCCGGCGCTAGCTCGATGCACAGAAGGCATGCTGGAATTGTTGCCTCGGATTGAAGATTCTGCCGCACAAAAAGTCTCCTAATATGAGATAGCGCAGGCGATAGTGGATAGCGCCGGCGCTAGCTCGATGCACAGAAGGCATGCTGGAATTGTTGCCTCGGATTGAAGATTCTGCCGCGCAAAAAGTCTCCTAATATGAGATAGCGCCGGCGGTAGAGACTAGCGCCGGCGCTAGCGCTAGTCTATAAAAAGGACCCAAGTCCTCTCGTTTCAGATAGACATTAGAGAGAGATATTGAGTGCCAGAGTTCTAGAGGCTATCTTGGCCGAAAGTTGATGTGCTAGCGAAGCTCTACAAAACTTCTGAAGGAGAATCTCGTCACGCCGGATCAGATCGAAGTCCGCTTCTACAACGCTTATTCAACGGCGGATCTTCGTCTCCAACTTCAGAAGTCCATCTTGAGGGAGTTCATATTTCTTTATTGTTATTTCATATTCCTCTTTGTAAACGATTAGTGTAATCGCCTCGTGTTGGCGACTAGGTCTGGGTAGGACTTAGGGGGAAAATCGCCTCGTGTTGGCGACTAGATCTAGGCTAGGTCTAGGGGGGCTCGAGGCCACATCCGGGGAGGGATTGGCTAGAGTGGCTTGAGGCCGAATCCGGGGAGGATAAGGCTAGGGCCACCGGTTCGTGGGGAAGCGAGTCGGGATAGAAAACCAAAAGGTTTCTTTTCTATTTTGCTTTGATTTCTAGCTTTCATAAGAGATCAAATTTTGTAATCATGTTTCTCAAGTTAATAAAACCATGTCTCTATTTTTACTTTATTTGATTAGTCTTGATCTTCTTTATTATCATATTCAAAGCTTTTTCTAAAATACTCAAAATACTTATAAAATCTTTAAAACCCGTATTCACCCCCCCCCCCCCCCCCCTCTAAGGGCGCCTACCGATCCAACAAGTGGTATCAGAGCGGTTTTATTCCAATCGGCTTAACAACCGGGAATAATGGCGTCTCATGATCTCGCTTTTCCTGAGGGTCAAGGGGTTAGTCGACCACCTCTCTTTACTGGGTCAGATTTTAATTACTGGAAAAATCGAATGATGTGTTTGCTTATGACAATGGATGTAGAAATATGGAACATGGTAGAAGTACGGTACTCTCCGCCTACAACTGTAGTAGGAGATGCGACATTAGCAAAACCTAAGGATAAATGGGATGACAACGATAAACTAAGGTGTAAAAATAATGCTAAAGCAATGAATGCCTTATATTGCGCTTTAAACAGAACTGAGTTTAATAGAATTTCTGCATGCACTACTGCTTATGATATTTGGAATCAATTAGAAGTAACTCACGAAGGTACATCGCAGGTGAAAGATGCAAAGTTGTTTCAACTGGAATCTGAATATGAGAAACTCAGGATGGACACGGAAGAGGACATCAACTCCATGTACACTCGCTTCACAAAGATTGTTAACGCATCAAAGGCACTTGGAAAGACCTACTCCGATGGGGACTTGGTGAGGAAAATCCTTCGTTCCTTACCCCCAAGGTTCAACCCGAAGGTGACAGCCATCTCGGAGTCGCACAACTTAAGAACACTCCAGATCGAGAACCTCATTGGGAATCTCAAAACCCATGAGGTAGAACTGCAAATTCAATAGGAAGAATACAACAAAGAGCCGAAGAAAAAGGCGTTGGCACTAACATCAAAGAAGGAGTGCACCGAATAGGACGATGATGATGAAGAAGGACTCCTGGTGAAGAACTTCAAAAAGTTCATCAGGAATCCAGAAAGAAGGAACACATTCAGAAAATTCTTCCAAAAGGACACTCGACGAAAGGGATCTTCCTCTTCATCAAGGAAAGAAAAAGGAAGCGATGACGAAGAAGAAAGGCCGCCTCCAGAATGCTATCACTGCAGAAAAACCGGGCACATTCGGAGCCAGTGCCCAAAATACCAAAAGGAACGGAAAGAACAAATGAAAGCAAAAGAAAGGAAGAAAGTGCTGAAGGCCGCTACTTGGGATGACTCTTCCTCTGAAGAGTCAAACGGTTCTGAGTCAAGTAGTGAGGAGGAAGCAAACTTGTGCTTGATGGTCAAAAGCGACGACGACACCAGTGTTCTTAGCGACACTGAGGTATATCCTCCTACCTTTGAAGAACTTTATGATAAATTTGTTTTATAAATCATGAAAATGAATCTATTATGAAAGAAAATCGTAGGCTCACAAAAAATTTAGTCTATCTTGAAAAAAGAAAAGTTTCATGTCAAGAATGTGAGCACTCTTTATTTATGATAAAAGAACTTGAAGTTTCTCTCTCTAATGCCCTTTCACAAAACAAAATCATTACAAAAGAAAAAGGGGACTTAGAGAGAAAATTGAAAACTTCTATATTTCAAATTGAAAAGAACAAAAAAGGTTTTGAAAACAAATGTGTTATGATTGTTCAAGAAAATACATCTCTTAAAAAACAAAATCAAAATCTCAATTTAGCCATAACCAAATTCGGGATTGGTCAAAAATCCCTGGATATGCTTCTGGCTAATCAATGTTTTGGGTCTGGAAAAATCGGACTCGGATATAAAAGTGAACACTACCGCCCGACGGTAACTACTAAAGCAAGCGGTAGCTCTAAAGTTAAAAATTCTTCTAGTTTTTCTTATACACAAACACCATCCAGCAAGGGCAACATAGAAACTCAGAAAAGGGTCTCAACCCCCTTTATTTCGTTTGCAAATTGTCTTAAATTTGGACACACGTCTGGCTCTTGCAGGAATATAATAAATCAACGGTCATTAAAACAAATCTGGGTACCTAAGAAATCCACTTACTCTATGGGTGGTACCTCTTGGGTATCTGGGTCTTTACTCACATCCTCTTTCTAGATTTGCAGGAAGGCTAAGGAAACAGAAGACGTGTGGTATTTGGACTCAGGCTGCTCCAAACACATGACGGACAATAAAGCAAAATTCCTTAGCCTAGAAAAGAAGAAAGGAGGAATAGTAACGTTTGGCGACAACGGCAAAGGAAGGATCATGGGAGTTGGTATAGTGGGTAACGCATCTTTTCTTATATCAAATGTGCTTTATGTGAAAGGATTAAAACACAACCTAATATCTATAAGTCAATTGTGTGATAAAGGTTTAGACGTACTTTTTGAATCTTCCACTAACCTTTGCAAGATTGTTAATCCTAAAACAAAAGATGTGTTATTAACTGCACCTAGAATTCATAATGTTTACGTAGTTTCATTTCATGATCTTTCTAAATCTTCTATAAAATGTTTTATAACAAAAAATGATGAATTAGAATTATGGCATAGACGCTTAGGCCACGCTAGTACAAAGCTCATCTTAAAACTAGCAAAAAGAGAATTGATTAGAGGATTGCCTAAGCTGAATGGAAATTTATCTTCATTATGCTCTCCATGCCAGAAAGGCAAATTTACTAAGACATCTTTTAAAAGTAAAAATGAAATTTCTACATCAAAACCTCTGCAATTAATTCATATGGATCTTTTTGGTCCCGTTAACACTACAAGTCTTGGTGGTAGATTATACACTTATGTTCTCATAGATGACTATTCTAGATATTGCTGGACTCTATTTTCTCCTCCAAATCTGATGCATTTTGCGAATTTTCAAAACTATGTACTCGCATTCAAAATGAATTAGATTTAAAAATAAAATGCATTCACTCAGATCATGGAGGTGAATTTGAAAATGAAAATTTTAAATCTTTTTGTGACATGTTAGGTATTAAGCATGAGTTCTCTGCTCCACGCACACCTCAACAAAACGGTGTTGTAGAACGGAAAAATAGGACAATACAAGAACTTGCACGCACAATGCTATCTGAATATAAACTACCTAAGTATTTTTGGGCAGAAGCCGTAAGCACTGCATGCTATGTAATGAATAGAGTTATGCTTCGCCCATCATTATCTCTCACACCATATGAACTCTACTATCAAAAGAAACCTAACGTATCGTATTTTAGAGTTTTTGGATGTAAATGCTTCATTCTCAATACAAAAGACTCTTTAGGAAAATTTGACGAAAAATGCGATGAAGGAATATTTCTTGGTTATTCTTCAACTAGTAAAGCATATAGAATATTTAATAAAAGATCAAACAAGGTTGAAGAGTCAATTAATGTCAGATTTGATGAGTTTCTTCCATGTGCAGAAAAGCTCCCTACAGGTACCGATAATGAACCTTTGCCATCCTTGGAGCACGACGAAGAAGAACCATCCAAAGAGGAGGAGGAGAAGTCAAAAGAAGATGAATATGTACCTCCAAGCATTCTAAACTTCTCCAAAAATCATCCAAAGGAGCTAATCATTGGGGAACCTTCTACTGGGGTAAGAACACGATCCTCTCTTCATGAAACATTTTCAAATATTTGCTTTGTATCTGAAATTGAACCTAAAACCGTCTCCACCGCTTTAAATGACGAATTTTGGTTTTTGGCAATGAATGAAGAGTTAGGACAATTTGAAAGAAATAAAGTTTGGAATTTAGTAGAAAGACCATCTAATCATCCTATTATTGGCGTAAAATGGATTTTTAAAAATAAACTAGATGGTGAATCTAGGATTGTAAGAAATAAAGAACGCTTAGTTGCTCAAGGCTATTCACAAATCGAGGGGTAGATTTTGAAGAAACTTTTGCACCCGTAGCTCGCTTAGAATCTATACGAATATTTTTGGCATTTGCGTGTTTTAAAAGAATAAAATTATTTCAAATGGATGTTAAAAGTGCTTTTTTAAACGGGTTTATCAAAGAAGAAGTCTATGTAGAACAACCCCCCGGTTTCATAAATGAAAGATTTCCAAATCATGTTTACAAATTAGAAAAAGCGCTTTATGGTTTAAAACAAGCGCCCCGTGCCTGGTATGATCGTCTTACATCGTTTTTGTTAGAGCACGGTTATGTTATGGGAAGTGCAGACAACATACTCTTCATTAAGCATAAAAATAACGAATTAATTATTCTACAAATATATGTTGATGACATCATTTTTGGAGCCACTAATGAAGAGTTGTGTAATGAAGTAGTCTTAATAATGAAAAATGAATTTGAAATGAGTCTTGTAGGAGAACTATCATATTTTCTTGGTTTTCAAATTTCACAACGAACTGATGGTATTTTTCTGTGTCAATCAAAATATGTCCATGATATGCTTAAACGATTTATATTTGAAAATCTTAAACAAGCTTCTACTCCTATGAGTGCTTCTTTAAAACTAGGAAAAGATGAATCTGGAATTTCTATTGATCAAACGCTATATAGAGGAATGATAGGTTCTCTTCTTTATTTAAGTGCATCTAGACCAGATATAATGTTTGTCGTATATTTATGTGCTCGCTTTCAAGCCATTCCAAAAGAATCTCATTTAAAATCGGTAAAACGTATTTTTTTGCTATCTAATAGGGTCATCTAAACTAGGATTATGGTACCCACATAATGACTCCTTCACACTCCACGGCTATTCCGATTCGGACTACGTCGGGTGCTCACTAGATAGAAAAAGCACTAGCGGTACGTGTCACTTTTTAGGACCCTCTTTAGTTGCTTGGTCTAGTAGAAAACAATCTTCGGTTGCATTCTCCACCACAGAGGCCGAATATATCGCACTTGGTAGTTGTTGTGCACAAGCGTTATGGATGAGCCAAACACTAGAGGACTTTGGATTTCATCTCAAAAACATAGATCTTAAATGTGACAACAAAAGTGCAATAGACCTCACATATAATCATGTACACCATTCTAGATCCAAACACATCGACGTTCGTCATCATTTCATTAGGGATCACATTAAGAAAGAAAATGTAAAAGTAAGCTTCATTGGGACAGACTCTCAACTCGCTGACATATTCACTAAACTTCTTCCCGATGCACGATTTCGTTTATTACGACTTGAGTTAGGTGTGCTAGATCTTACAAGTTAAAACATGCTCACAATTACAAACTTCTTCACTTTTAACCATCAAAAACATCTCCTAAAAATCTGCTCTTTCAGCATGAAACTACTACTGGGACACCTAATCAGGATCAACATTCAAAAATTTTAAACACCTCGAAAATCGTGTACTGTATTCCGCGCTAGCGCTAGCGCCGGCGCTAGCGTGACTTTCTGATTTTCTGCATTTTTAAAATTTTGAAAAATTCCAAAAATTATGTTACTAGATATGTATTATTTACTTTTGCACCACTAATTTTATTTAAATTTTGAAAAATCAAAAACAAAACTATAAAAGACAAAATTCCAAGAATATGTTTTGCTCTTGTTTACAGCTTTTGTCATTTACCAAAATCAAATATAAAACTACAAAAGACAAAAACCAAAAATATGTTTTGCTTTTATTTAAAGTTTTTTTTCAAAAAATCAAAATACAAAAACATAAAACTTAAAAACAATCCAAAACTTTTGTATTTTTTTTTAACATCAAGCATGATTTAAATCTATTCTTTAGAGTCTCTATAATGTTACAATTGATTCTTTCAAACTTCTTTAACATTGTTTTTATCATGCTTTGATCTATCTATTCATATGTGCATCAATAATAATTAGAAAAGTTTGTGTAGAACTAAGCTTAGCATGCCTCTAAGTATGAGTAAATGTTTTATGTTTGATAATGATAGTATTTCACTCACCTTTTGGCTCAGTCTGCTTGTGCTTCTTAATCTAAGAATGCTTGCTAATATATTGTAATTGTACATAAAATTAAAATTGCACAAGTATCTTACCTACACAACATTTATTTGCACCATTAAATATTAAGAAGAGTGGCTGAAATTTCTTCTTTAAAGTGTTTGCAAAACAAGTGTAATCGGAGAACTTTGTTCAAATCAAAACTCATCATAACCTTGACAAAGTCACCTCCACCAAGCACTACTTGAACCTCCTGATAAGTCTTCATAAGCATTGTGGGGTTGAGCACCTTGGATAGATTAGTAAAGTGTCTTGTGCAAACTCTTCATTTAAAAAATAAAACCACTTCTTCTTAAGTACACAGGATCACAACAAAAAGAATCAACTTTGATAAATTAACTTGTGTGATCCCCCAAGCACTACTTTGCACCCTGATAAGTCTTCATAAGCATTGTGTGTGCAAAGCACCTTGGTTGTTGTACATTTTACTTTGTGCTTAAAAGTGTGTGGAAGTAAAATTATTTGTGTTTTTATTGTGCACTTTACTCTATATTTGTCTTGTATTTTTGGTTAACACACTTGTTCACTTTATTCAAAATACACTTGTGCACATCATTATCTTCCATAACACTTCTTCTCATGAGTATTGGTTCCTAATGCTAATTCTATACTTACTCTTTATTTATAAAATGCACTAGATAACCTAGCATGATTTCTACAATGTTTAGTTTGTTTTTGAAATTATGAATTACCCTAACATTGTCGTAATCTCTCTTGTGCTAATATTTATTCATGCTTGGTTTCTTCATTGGTGAAATTAACCTCTTGTTTAACCTTTGATGTACAAAACATCTTCTTTCTGAAATAAAAACTACACTATTTTTTGAATTATCATTTCTTATACAAGATGTTCTCTTTTAAGTCTTCCGCGCCTTTGCTTTTATCTTGTGTTTATGCTACAAAACTCTGATTTATGACAATATAGATACTCAAACTCTAATCTAATTCAATGAAAAGATTTCTACAACTCCTTATCATTTTCTTCTCTCAAAGCTCGATCATGCCTATTAACCGTATTATTACAGTTTGAAGTGGTGTCTCCTTACCCACTTTTGCTAATAACAAAAGGGGGAGAACTAACATGATAACATATCTAACATGCTTAATTCAGTTAAGAACATATTAAGAGAGCATTCACTTAGGGGGAGCATATATTTAGGTATTTAGGGGGAGCAATACTAAATTGCTATAATCATTATTTATCCTAAGTCATCCTTGTCACACACACACACAAATATGCCTCTTCATGCTTATTTAGATTAATGCTCTGATTTATCATTAATGGATTTGTTATTATCAAAAGGGGGAGTTTGTTGGAACACGGTCTTCCGCATCTCCTAGGTTTGAGAATAACAAATCCTATGTGTGTATTTAATCTTGTGTGATCTAAGTGTGCAGGATAACAGGTCAAAATGACTCAAGGTTTACATATGGTGGTTGCCCCCGAAATTGAGCCATCAACTCCAAACTGATCACTAGCACAGGCGATAGTGGATAGCGCCGGCGCTAGCTCGATGCACAAAAGGCATGCTGGAATTATTGCCTCGGATTGAAGATTCTGCCGCGCAAAAAGTCTCCTAATATGAGATAGCGCAGGCGATAGTGGATAGCGCCGGCGCTAGCTCGATGCACAGAAGGCATGCTGGAATTGTTGCCTCGGATTGAAGATTCTGCCGCGCAAAAAGTCTCCTAATATGAGATAGCGCCGGCGGTAGTGACTAGCGCCGGCGGTAGTGACTAGCGCCGGCGCTAGCGCTAGTCTATAAAAAGGACCCAAGTCCTCTCGTTTCAGATAGACATTAGAGATATATATTGAGTGCCAGAGTTCTAGAGGCTATCTTGGCCAAAAGTTGATGTGCTAGCGAAGCTCTGCAAAACTTCTGAAGGAGAATCTCATCACGCCGGATCAGATCGAAGTCCGCTTCTACAACGCTTATTCAACGGCGGATCTTCGTCTCCAACTTCAGAAGTCCATCTTGAGGGAGTTCTTATTTCTTTATTGTTATTTCATATTCCTCTTTGTAAACGATTAGTGTAATCGCCTCGTGTTGGCGACTAGGTTTGGGTAGGACTTAGGGGGAAAATTGCCTCGTGTTGGCGACTAGATCTAGGCTAGGTCTAGGGGGCTCAAGGCCACATCTGGGGAGGGATTGGCTAGAGCGGCTTGAGGCCGAATCCGGGGAGGATAAGGCTAGGGCCACCGGTTCGTGGGGAAGCGAGTCGGGATAGAAAACCAAAAGGTTTCTTTTCTATTTTGCTTTGATTTCTAGCTTTCATAAGAGATCAAATTTTGTAATCATGTTTCTCAAGTTAATAAAATCATGTCTCTATTTTTACTTTATTTGGTTAGTCTTGATCTTCTTTATTATCATATTCAAAGCTTTTTCTAAAATACTCAAAATACTTATAAAATCTTTAAAACCCTTATTCACCCCCCCCCCCCCCCTCTAAGGGCGCCTACCGATCCAACACTCCACCTCCAACTCAAATTACTCTCATTGACCTTCAGCAGGTCATTTCTAAGGCAGTGGCACTAGCCTCCTCAACTTTTGTTGATTTGGTGGCCACCCAGGCGAGGAAGTTTGATAGGAAATATTCACAGATGGAGGCTGAGCTGCTGGATTCAAAGAGATCCATATAGGGCTTAAAGTAATTTGTCTCTTCCTCTATGGTTACAAAAGAATTCTTAACCTCACTGGCCAGCAAGGTTAAGAAGGGGGAGAATATCTTAGAGGAAGAGGGTCCTGTCCTTGAGTTGGGTGGACAGGATCAGGAAGAAGTTGAGAAAGAGCTTGCCCTTGACAAGGTGACTACCTTTCAGGGAGCACAAATCCAGGGGGAGCCAGCAGATCAAAAGGAACTTCCAGCTATTCTGAGTCTGCCTCAAGATGATCAAGTGCTTGATAAGGTAGCAAAGATAGCTCAAGAAGCTGTAAAGGAGGATGTGCAAACTACACAAACCCAGGGGAGCTTATAGTTCAGGGGGAGCCAGCTCCAGACACTCAGAGGAATCTGAATATTGAAGTAGAATCAGTAAGCACACCAGGGGTCCAGAATGAGCCTCAAGCTGAAGATCTGTTAGATCATGTTGCTCAGATTGCTCAGGAAGCTGCCCAGGAAGCTGAAAAGAATGCAGAAACTCAGGGGGAGCTTCCCAAAGAAAGAGAGGATGTTGGAGCAGCAGATGATGATGAGCCTCTTACAGTGGCTCAAAGAAGAATTCCAAAGGTGTTCTCAAGAAAGAGAAAGACTCCTGAGAAGAAGTCTTAATTAAAGAGGTATTCTGTGATTATTTCTTCTGAAGACAAATATATATATTGGGAAAAATAGTGTGACACAATTTTACTGCCTGACAACTAAATGGAGGTGTTTATAATTTTTAGTCTGCATTATCTTGTGTCTATACTACATTGTATGTATTGTGGTTATGAAAAACTATATAAAAGCACTCAGAACAAACTGTAAAATTTGTTAAGATAAATAGGGGAGATTGTTGGAAAAAAACCCTTGATTTAACTTAACAAATTGATTAAAAGTGATTTTATCCCCTAGGATTTGAGTTACCCATTATATAGTGAGGGTAATCTGGTCATTAGATGTCTTAGGATGTCACACTCAACAGAGAGTGTCAAGACCACTTCAAGGGGTGCACAATTGGGCTAAGTTAACAATTGCGTCGAATGGTATTCGACGCAACATCGAGTCCATATCGACGCTGCTTTGACTAAAAGTCCAAGTAACTCAACTCCTCTGTCGAAGTATCCCAAGTCGATGTTACGTAGAATACATGTCGACGTAGAGTCCAGAGACTTGTCGAAGTAATTAAAGAAGTCGACGCAGCTTCTACTTCAATTAGACGCAGAAGAGATTATCCATCGAAGCCAACTAAAGTCGACAGAACGTCGACTTCTTTTTGACTTAGAAGATCAAGTTCAGAGCCAGGTAGATCAACTCGACGTATGCGTCGATAAGATATTGACGCATCATCGACTAGTAGAGTTCAGTCAGAGCACAAATGAAATCAAGGCAGCTCCGAGAAGAACTCGACGATGCGTCGATAAGAAAGAAAGAGAATTCGACGGTACGTCGAATACAGTCTGAAAAGTATAACTCTTTTCAGTTGTCATTTTGATTCTTCTTTCATGGCCCACATCTCTCAAGACCGTTCTCCAACGGCCTAATAATTGCCTGAAGTAGAAGGGAGCATTAAAGGAGGAGGAAAAGACATTCTTAGAAGTATATACCTCTTTGGTGCACAGGTCGAGAAGTAATAAAGGAATGAAAGAGAATGTCTATGAAAAATACCTTTTCAGGTCTTACCTAAAAAGGGAAACAAATTCAAATGACACATAGGCTATAAAAGGAATGAGAAGAAAGAGAAGAACAGAGTATTGATCACAATCAGTCATCTCTCTTTAACTTAGGGTTTCCTGTCTTCTTCCCTCTCTCTCTCAGGAACCCTAATACAGCACAGAGAAAAGATAAGAAAAGAAGGCTCTGCTGTTCTTCAACTAATAGAACATGAGATCTTACAGCTGCTAATCATCACCATCTAAAGGCAGCCTGATCTCAACCTGAAGAAGAAGAAGAAATGATCTGACATACAAACCACCCGCAATTCATCACTACCTAAAGCAGGGGTTAATCAAGAGTAGATCCTGTGAAACATCTTATAGGCTAATCTTCAAACACCCATCTCAAGAATTCTGAGAACAGAATTCATTCAACCTTCTCCCTTCTCTCTTTCTATCCCTTTTTTGTAAAAGAGTTTTATTAATCCCTCTTCAAAGGATTCAGTGGTCCAAGATCTCCTTATCGAAATATCTGGTGGTTCATGATCTCCTTATCAAAAGATCAGTGGTTCCAAGAGTCTCCTTATAAAAAGACTCAGTGGTTCTAAGAGTCTCCTTATCAAAAGACTCGGGCACTGTTTGTGCATTCCTACCAGGTGGTAGAAGAGAGGAGTACCCACATTTTTGGGAACCTCTATAAAAATTCTGTGTGTCTTCTGGTTGATAATTTTCTGTGATGTCTCTATAGTTAGTTTACTTTACTGCTTTCTGTTTATTACTTCAGCACAAGTTTATTCTGTCTGAGTTCTTGTTTAAGCATATATCTTTAGATTAGTTTATTGATTACATAGTTAGGATAGGAGTATTTTTAAATCTATATTCACCCCCCTAGAGGATTCTTAGAGGCACACTGTGCAATTTCAATATTAATTTATCACACTTTTGAATTTATGAAATGAATACTATGAAAATTGACTGAAAAATCATGATTCTCTAGATTTGACCTTGTTTCATCAATATGTATCGGAGGAACTTGTATGGAATTTTCTTTAAGAATAATTCTAGTACTTCGTTTGAAATGTGACATTTAGAGGTTATTATTCATAAATAAAATTGCTGACCTAAATATGTTGGAAAAGTTTGAAAACCTTGTCCATCTTAATATCTTGTCTAAAGTTGATTGTATGATTTTATTTGGATTAATTGGGTACTTGGATAAGAATCATCAAAAGTGTTAAATGGCATGGAAAAAGAAATAACTATTTTATTTTAGAAGCAAATTAATTAGGAAAACTATGAATTTTTGATAACATCTTATTTATGCCTATATTGAGTTATGATAAAAATTTCAGAGCCATAGACCCAAAGATTTGAAAGATATATCCCAAGGAACACATTTAGTTCACATAGGCATGGTGTGCGTTTATCGAAAACTTAAACTAGTGATTAGGACATCAAGATCATTGAGGATCGGAATGAAATTTGAAATACAACAACATGACATGTAGAGTTACAAGAATAAGTTGGGAGCCCTCGAACACAATTACCATTTGCATCTCATAAGGGCCTTAGGTTATACTCATTGTCATGGTGATCTGCGGATAGCAAATCTGCATTTAGTGGTTTGGACATACTTTGGACATGACACGCAGTCCCAAAAACCACCAGGCTGAATGGCTAACACCTGAGACCGCGTGAACAGAAGCAGGTGTGATGACCTGCGAGCTGCCAGACCGCAATACCAGACTACATGAACTGCTACTTTTATTCACTACTGATAAAGAACCTGTCCGCACTTCAGACCGCCAGACCAAGAGGTCGCCCGGTCACTGAAGCTACCCGCGAACAAAACCAGAACTAACTAACAGATCGCAGATGAAGACCACTGACAAACTGATTATTCAAGTCGCGGGAAAGTCACCAAGGAAACAGACCACTCGCTGCTGGCCGTAGATAGTTCTTGTTATTAATGATGGGCCCTGCACCCCTATTTATAGGTAAGCTGGCGGATGTCGTCACCGCACAAATCGAGATATAATAATCGCCCATCAGATCGCTAGCGGTCTCACAAAGCAGACCACCCAATCACAGCAAGCGGACAAACCTTCTTAAACATCTGGCCGACTTTAACAAGTCGCCAGATTAACCCGCGCAAGCCGCCCGGATAAATTTAGCGGCCTCCTAGATCTGACCCCCCAGAATAGATCGCCTGAGAAAAAACCGACCAGAGCACCAGCGCAGACCGTGCGGTCACCAATCTGCAGACCGCCCAGCACCTTTCCACTTCCACTCCAAAAATTTAACACTCCCCCTTGAAGTGGGAAGTGGAAGTCAGCCCAAGCAAACTCCGCAACCGACCAAATGGTCCCTTCGACAACGGCTTAGTAAATATATCAGCAATATTATCCTTGCTCTGCATATGCTCCACAATCAGAGATCCCTCCAACACCTTCTCACGAATGAAATGGTGATGAATCTCAATGTGCTTCGTATGCGCGTGACAAACTAGATTGTTCACCAGTTTGAGAGCACTCTCATTGTCACCATGTAGCAGAGTAGGACCCCGTACCTCCCTATGAATGTCCTCCACAAGCCTCCTAAGCCAGATGGCATACTGAGCTGCCAAAGCCGAAGCTTTGTACTCCGCTTTTGTGGTTGAGACAGACACAGAATCCTGCTTATTGCTGCACCATGATATAGCTGAAGAGGCTATCATAAAGACATATCCAGATGTCGATCTCCAATCATCTGAATCTCCTCCATACTCAGCATCCATATACCCGTGCAAGCAAAATCCCGAATCTCTCTCATAGAAGAGACCCAAATATGAGGTGAATTTGACATACTTCAAGATACTCCTAGCCGCCACAAGATGAGGTTTCTGAGGCTCTGCCATAAACCGACTCACCCTGCCAACTGCATAAGCAATATCTGGCCTCGTGATCGTCAAGTATATCAGACTTCCAACCAAATCCCGGAACACCAAAGGATCGGTAAGAACCTTCCCTTCATCTCGACGAAGATGAACTCCAACCTATAGTGGAGTAGAGCTACTCTTCCCCTCTTCCATGCTGAACCTCTTCACGATTCGATCCGCGTAGCCTTTTTGAGAAATAAGCATGCAACTCTCTTTCCTCTCCACTTCGAGCCCAATGAAATGGTGGAGCTCACCCAAATCCTTCATCTCAAATCTGATAGCTAGCTCAGCACGAAGCCTAGCCACCTCCACTTCAGAATTCTTGGTAACGATCATATCGTCAACGTACAGTAGCACCAAGACCTGAAGCTACCCCGTCTTCTTTACAAATAAGCTTGAATCTGAATCAGAAGCAAAGTATCCGCAGAATTGGAGGTATTCTGCAATCTTCCCATACCACGCCCGAGGCGCTTGCTTCAAGACGTAAAGAGCCTTCTTGAGCTTGCAAACATATCTTGGGTGCTCTTCGGATAAATATCCAGGTGGCTGATCCATGAAGATATCCTTGTCAATCTTGCCGTACAAGAAAGCATTCTTCACGTCGAGTTGCCAAATCTTCCACCCTTAGCAAGCTGCCAAAACGATCACCACCCGGACCAAAGTCATCTTGGCAATAGGGCTGAATGTTTCTTCATAATCTTCCATTCTGAAACTTTGTTCTATTGTGGAGTGTGAGCACAAGAAAGCTCTCTTTGGATGTCATGCTTCCTGCAGAAGTTAAAGAACGCCTTGGAGGTGAACTCCCCCTCCATTGTCTATTATGAAACTCTTGACCCTCGGGTTGAGCCGACCTTCCACCAACTCCTTGAACTCCACAAACCTCTATAATGCCTCCGACTTCTCCTTCAGAAAATATACCCAAGTATATCTGGTGAAGTCATCAACCAAAATCAGCATATACCTGCTACCTCCAAGACTGGCAGTGTTGGTAGGTCCAAACAGATCACCATGTATACACTCCAAAGGTGCTTTGCATCTGCTTTGTGATTTGTCAAATGGAAGATGTTGAGCCTTACCAAACTGACAACCTGCACAAACGTGACCATCCCCGAAAGATGACAAACTAAGCAGACCTTTCATAAGGCATCTTCCCGCCATAGCCTTCAACTTATCCATTCCAACATGCCCAAGTCTTTCATGCCAGATAATGGCGTTGTCGTTAGCCCTCATCTTATCAACATAGGAACTTGTTGAAAGAACAAACAAGTCCTTCACCCGTCTCCCTACATGAGTGACCTCAGCTTTCACAGCTAAAACATTTCGGAGAAATTTCACTTATGTTGGACCGAACAGAACGTAATAGCCAACATCCACAGCATTGGCCATTAAGAAGAGGTTCTTCTTCATCCCCGGAATATGATAGACACTCTTCAATGTAAGATTGCCTCTATCATAGTTCAAAGAAACCACACCCTACTTCTTTACTGCATGTATAGTATCACCAGTTGTAATGATAGCGTCATTACCTGTATATGCTTACAAAGAGGAGAACTTTGACTCATCCCCAGTGAGGTGATGACCACACCCAGAGTCCACTATCCAATCATCCTGATAGTTGATGGAAGCCAATGCCCGAACACAAGTGCCCGTCATGAATGCACCTCCACCACCCCAACTACCTTCAGAATTGGAACCAATCTCCTCCTTTCCAGCAGCATGCTTTGGCTGAAGATTAACTTGGCAGTCTCTCTTGAAGTGACCAAGCTTGTTGCACCTGAAGCATCTAGATCCTTCCTTCTTCTTCCCATCACGCTTAGGAGAATAGCTCCCCTCCTGCTGATATGAAGTAGACGGACCATCATCTCCAGATGTCTTCTTCTTCTTGCCCCATCTCCTCTTCTTGCCAGAGAAGAGAACCATGCCTTCTCCCTCAGAGACTGACATCCCTGCCATTTGCTTAGCCAAACTCTCTTGAGAAGCAAGTAAGTTCTCCAGCTCCAGCAATGATGGCTGATTGGCCCAGCCTTGAACAGAAGTAACAAAGGCCACATACTCCCTCCGCAAGCCGCGGATTATGTGCCTTTTCAGCTTAGCTTCTGAGATAGGCTCATCCGGGTCCAATGCTGATATCTCTGTGTAAAGGTTCTTCATCTACAAGAAGAACGTTGAGATAGACAAATCTCCCTGAGTTGCATTTGCCAACTCATTCTCCAAGAACTGTAGCCTAGCTACATTCTTTTTATTGAACAAGCCATCCAAAGTTGTCCAAATTTCAGCAGCTGATCTACATCCGATGATGTGATTAAACAGCTCCAGAATGATAGCTCTCTTGAGAGTGAACTCAGCCTTCGCATTTGTTCTCTTCCAAGCCTTCACGAGCTCAGCATTCCCTTCAGCAAGAATAACAGCTTGTCTTGCTTCTCCTCCTACTACCTCCCATAAGTCCTCGCCAAGAAGATAGCTCTCCATGCAAGACTTTCACTTCTTAAAGTTAGTCAGCGTAAGGAGCTCAATACCAAGACCTCTAGCATATCCTCCTTCCATTTCTATCCCACTGATTGCAAACCACCTTGAGGAACTCGAGATAAGTAAACAGCAACTACTACTCAGCGACCTTCCTCTGATACCATGTTAAAAAATTTGACGTCCGGAGTTGAAGTAAAAAATGCGGAACACTTCAGAACCTTTCCACAAGCGTAATAATCAATGATAATGGGAAGACCTAATAGTGCTATGGTATTAACTATCTCTTTACAATTTAAGGTATACATGGCGAGACATGATTCATAAGAATCACGGAGGAGAGAAGCACAAAACAACGAAAGCAACAAAACCACCAGGCCAAACGGCTAACACATGAGACCGCGCGAACAGAAGCAGGCGTGATGACCTGCAAGCTGCCAGACCGCAATACCAGACTGCATGAACTACTGGTTTTATTCACTGCTGATAAAAGAACCTGTCTGCACTTCAGACCGCCAGACCAAGAGGTCGCCCGATCACTGAAGCTACCCACGAACAGAACCAGAACTAACAAATAGATCGCAGACGGAGACCACTAACGAACTGATTATTCAAGCCGCTGGAAAGTCGCCAAGGAAACAGACCGCTCGCTGCTGGTCGTAGATAGTTCTTGTTATTAATGACGGGCCATGCACCCCTATTTATAGGTAAGCTGACGGATTTCATCACCGCACAAATCGGGATACAATAACCGCCCATCAGATCGCTAGCGGTCTCACAAAGCAGACTGCCCGATCACAGTAAGAGGGCAAACCTTCTTGAACATATGGACGACTTGAACAAGTCGCCAGATTAACCCGCGCAAGCTGCCCGGACAAATTTAGCAGCCTCCCAGATCAGACCGCCCAGAATAGATCGCCTGAGACAAAACTGACCAGAGCACCAGCGCGAACCGCACGGTCTCTGCGGTCACCAATCTGCAGACCGCACAGCACCTTTCCACTTCCACTTCAAAAATTTAACATCATGCACATACATCTTAGATGACTAGTACTTTATAGAGTGGAACGGACAAGTCTATCCATGGAGTCGTATGCTCGGTAGTTATAAAGGACGAATTAGTCCTGCAAGCGGTAAGCTCGGTATTTATGAAAGATGGATTGGTCCTGCAAGCAATAGGCTTGGTGTATATATAACAGAGGATGGGTTAGTCCTGCGAGCCGGAGGCTCGGATGAAAGAGATGATACATAAATTCATGTGTATAGAATGTGGTGGGTCTTCGGTTCTGGCTTAGTGAAAGAATATAAGGTTTGTAGTCTAAGTCACCTAGAGGGGGGTGAATAGGTCTTTTAAATTTTACTTTATTAGCTTTAGCTGTTTTCAGAGTTGGTTCAAGCAAATCAGCAAACACAGAAAGCACAAAATAATTTATAATGGTTCCCCAAAGACAGCGTGTCTATGGGTAGTCCGCTTTCCCCCTCCATCCTTCTAACAGTGTGTTAGACAGGGCCAACTTCTCGAAACTCGGCTCAAAGAGCTTACAGCACAAGTTCCTTAGAACTTCTCAGATCAAGAATGATCCTACCTCGGGACACAAGTCCCTACAACTCAGAGCTATCACCAGCTCCTACCTCAGGCACAGTTGCCCTACAAACTCAGAGGATAACACCTCCTACAGCTCAAACAATAATGTCCTACAACTCAAACCTCTCCTAGGTCCTACCACTCAGAGGACTCCTCCTCCTACAGCTCAGACCAGCTCCTGGTCCTACCTCAGGCTGTTAAGCCCTACCTCAGATCTGCTCCAGATCCTACACTCAGGCCTTCAGCCCTACAGCTCAGAACCCTCAGGTTCCTACAAACTCAGACCAAATGGTCTTACAACTCAGGCAAGATGCCCTACAGATAAATGATTTAGAAATTTATTCTACAGTAGAGTTACTCTCCTGTAGATCCTGCACTGACTGTGCTTCCTGTTGCTGAAGATGTTGATTACAGCAACTAACTTGATCTTCCTCTTCGACAGAGTGATGGAAGATCACCTTGCTCCTTCTTGCAAAGGAGCTCACTTTCTTTCTCTGTTATCTTCTTCTTCTTGTTCAGTGAGCAGGATGAAGAAGATGAGAGCTTCAGCTGTCAATGTAACAGTTGATCTGTTCTTCACACAACGGATGATCGGGGGAGCGGTTTCAAATGTGCCCTAACACTTCCTTTTACACATCTCTGATCTTCAACGGCTCTTAGCTGATCTGCTGAGAGGTATGGGAGTAGCTGGTGGACCCCACACAGCTATCCTGCAACTAGTCCTAGCCGCAGATCCCGCCGCCCTACTTTTCCATAGAGAAGGACTGTGCTCGACGAACGTGGAACACTCTACGTCCGACGAACCAGTTGTCCCCTGCGATCGACGATCTTTCCAGCTCAGTGCTCGACAAACTTGCCTTGTGTGTCTTCTCAGCGGATCCGCTGAGACGGCTCCTCGTCTCAGCGTTTGTCGAACGGCGTTCAGCGTTCGACGATCTTGCCTAGTGTGTCTTCTCAGCGGCTTCAGCTTTGATCTCGTCTCAGCGGTTTCTGCTTTGACCTCGTCTCAGTGGTCGACGAACGGCGTTCTGCGTTCGACGAATGTCGAGCCCCGTTCGACGACCATGCTGATTCTCAGCGTATAATGAACTTCTCAGCGGAGGCACCTTCTTCTCAGCGGATACGCTGAGACGTCCGGCTGAGACAAAACTTTATATTTTGGAAGATGATTTCTCCACAACTAAGGGCATGTTTGGCCCTTTCTTTTGAGTCACCTGCACCTGTATATCTTACACAGGTATAGCTCATCAAATACAATATGTCCTTAGCATTGAGAGTGATACCTATTCAAATCAAGGTACTATTGAGGGCAATATACCCAACAATCTCCCCCTATTTGAAGAAGGCAGAACATCCCCAATGCTAAGGTACATTAATAACAAAAATCAAATCACAGAAAAATGATCTGTATAGCATAGGCCCTATCTCCCTCTTGCTAACATCCTAAGCATAGGTTCTTACTTAGCATTAACTCTTTCTCCCCCTTTCTGGTTTCTTCAACTATTTATCCCATTAGGGATTGGGAGGCAACATCTATAGATCCCTTTGGATCAACTTATAAGTCAACCTATACAATCTTGGCATTTGCCATCTCCCCCTCAGCCTGAGCAGGGAATTTGCTCCCCCTTAATTGGAGAGCAATTTCTGTAATAATTGAACCTGTTCAAATTGAACATCCCATTCTAGCTCCCCCCTCAATGTGAGTACTAGTCTACACTCAACATCCCTAGTTCTATCTTGAAAGCATTAAACTTGGCCTCATCCAATGGCTTAGTGAAGATATCAGCTACTTGATTGTCTGTAGGGACATATTCAAGTTTGATATTTTCACACTCTACATGCTCCCTAATAAAATGATACCTAATTTCTATGTGCTTGGTCCTGCTATGGGAAACAGGATTTTTAGCAATAGAAATTGCACTGGATGAGTCACACAGCAGGGAGAATGTCTTACCTTGATGTTGTAGTCTTCCAACTGATGTTGGATCCACAGAATTTGAGCATAGCAGCTACCTACTGCAATGTACTCTGACTTAGCTGTGGATATGGCCACACTGGTTTGCTTTTTTCTACTCCATGAGACCAGCCTCCTCCCTAGGAATTGACAGGTGCCACTTGTGCTTTTCCTGTCCTCTTTGCATCCTGCAAAATTTGCATCTGAGTAGCCTATCAGTTCAAAATCATGTTTCTAGGGTACCAAAGACCATGATTCAGTCTTCCCTTGAGGTATCTCAAGATCCTCTTCAAAGAGGTGTAGTGAGACTACTTAGGACAGGCCTGATACCTAGCACAGACACATGTAGAATACATAATGTCTGGCCTACTCGCAGTTAAGTACAACAGGGATCCAATGATACACCTGTACATGGACTCATTAAAGGCCTTCCCCTTTTCATCCTTGTCTAATGATACATTAGATCCCATGGGTGTCCTCATGGTGGAAGAAGATTCCATCCCAAATTTCTTGATGAGCTCCTTGGTGTACTTAGTAGGGAAATGAAGATTCCATCCTCAGACTGTTTCACCTGGAGCCCAAGGAAATATTTGAGCTCACTCATACTACTCATCCCAAACTCCCCCTGCATTAGATTAGCAAATCTCTTACAGAGGTTGTCATCAGTAGACCCAAAAATTATGACATCAACATATATTTTGACTAGGAGAATCTTGCCCTTTGTTTCCCTAAGAAACAATGTGCTATCTATCTTTCCCCTCAAGAACTTGTTCTTGATAAGAAAGCTAGACAATGTCTCATACTAAGCCCTTGGGGCTTGCTTAAGACCATACATGGCTTTCTTAAGAAAATAGACATGAGAAGTGAGAGTAGGATGGACAAAACCTGATGGCTGCTCTACATATACTTCCTCTTTCAAATTTCCATTTAGGAATGCTGACTTGACATCCATCTGATATACTTTGAAGCCTTTGTGGGCTGCATGTGCAAGGAATAACCTTATAGCCTCCAACCTTGCAACTGGGGAAAAGGTTTGATCAAAGTCAATCCCTTCCTCTTGCTTGTATCCCTTTGCAACAAGCCTTGCCTTGTTCTTGATGATAGTTCCATTCTCATCCATCTTATTTCTGAAGATCCATTTGGTGCCAATGATGTTGTGTCCTTGTGGTCTTGGCACCAATTTCCATACTTTGCATCTTTTGAATTGCAACAGTTCTTCCTGCATTGCCTGGATCCCGAATGGATCCATATTGGCCTCTTCATACTTCTTAGGCTCTACCTGTGACAGAAAACTGAGGAACAGGGCCTCATTATGAGCTCTGCTTCTGGTTGTCACACCTTGCTGGACATTTCCAATAATCTGTTCTAAGGTATGATCCCTTAGATGTCTTGTAGCTGCAGGAAATCTGTACTCAACTTGCTGAACTTCTTCAACTGGTTCAGCAGCTTCTTCAGCATCTTCAGCATCTTGCACTTCTGCTTCTTCTTGAACTTCTGCATTAGGATTTGCTTTATTGCTGCTGGAAGGTTCTTGTATGGATAGTTCTTCCATTGCATCTTCACTTCCTGTCCGAACAGAAGAACTGGGCCATCCCTTGTAGATTAGGCTGGACTCATCAAATACTACATGTATGGACTCTTCCACAACATGATTTTTCTTGTTATAACCCTATATGCTCTACTATGTGAGCTATATCCAACAAGAATCCCCATGTTGCATTTTTCAGCAAACTTGGTTAACTGAGCTTTTCCATTGTTTAGAATGTAGCAATTAGATCCAAAGATCCTAAAGTATGAAATTGTTGATTGTTTGCCTTTCAAAATCTCATAGGGGGTAATTCCATGATCTTTATTAATGGAAGCTCTATTGAGAACATAACAGAGAGTATTGACTGCTTCAGCCCGGAAATATTCTGGGAGTGAAGAGTCACTAAGCAATGTTCTCACAGCTTCTATCAATGATCTATTCCTCCTCTCAGCCACCCAATTTTGTTGTGGGGTCCTTGGAGAGGAAAATTCTTGAATGATACCTAGTTCTTGACAGAACCTTGTCATGGCTTCAGATTGAAACTCTGTGACATGGTCAGACCTAATTCTTCCACAGTACATTGCAAGTCATTCTGAATGGCCTTGACATGGCTTATGAAGACATTTAGAGTATCACATTTCTTCCTAAGGAAAAATACCCATGTATATCTTGAGTGATCATCAACAATCACTAAGGTATACAACTTCCCTCCTAAGATTTGAATTGGCATAGTACCAAACAAGTCCATGTGCAATAGATAAAGACATCTCTTAGTGTCTTTGGAGCCAATACTTTTAAAAGTGGCCCTTGTTTGCTTACCCATTTGGCAAGCATGACATGGGCCATTTTTAACACATTTTAAATTAGGACTATTTCTAACCAAGTTCTTAGAGAATAGTCTATGCATTGTCTTGTAGTTGATGTGGGCAGGTCTCTTGTGCCATTGAACACATAGAGACTCACTCTCATTTGCTACAAGACATACAGGAGAGGAAAAAGATTTGCAGAAGAAATCTAAACAATAAACATTTCCACTCCTAGTGCCTGAAAGAATGATCTCCAAGTCATCAGACCTTTTGATGAGGCACTTATCATTGTGAAATTCAATGACATGGCCAAGATTACACAGTTGGCTTATGCTGACAAGGTTGTGTTGCAACCCTTCAACATAAGCTACTTTTGTGAAATAGACTATGCCATTAGTGATCATACCATAACCTCTGGTGACTCCCTTTTCTGACCCCACAAAGATGACTTTTGGTCCATTCTTCACGGGCTTGTAATCCTGTAGGAGACTCCTAGTTCCTGTCATGTGCCTTGAGCACCCACTGTCCAAGTACTATATTTGATTGAGACTGGTACTTGAACTACCCTGCAAAGAAGGATTTAGTTATCCTTAGGATCCCAAAGAGATTTGGGTCCTAGGTGCCTGTTAGTTTGATGAGATACTCTCACACTATCTACCCTCCTAGCAGGAAAGCTCTTCTTTGCAATAGGTACATTGGGGTTGTACAAACAATCTATGGCAAAGTGTCCCACCTTACCACAGCACCAACAATCATGAATATTGTATCTCCTTTTCTGAGCATTTTTCTGAATAAGTACAGCACTGTGCACATGTTCAGCAGAGGAGACTGCGGCATTCTTCCTGTTTATTTCAGCAATAATCTGACTAAAGGATAATTTATGGACAGTCTTGTTGCTATTTGTCCTGATGGCCTCAGCTTGCTTTGGCTTAGCAGCCATACTAGGTCTGAGGGAATCAGACACTGAGCAGCAGGCCTTGTCAACAGATTTGACAGTAGTCTTGCTTTTTGCTGAGGCAGATTTGGAAGTGCTTGCTTCCTTGTTCTTGACTGAAGGTGCTGAAGCACCAAAAATAAATGGTCCAGATTGGGCCATTTGTATTTCCTCATGGGGAGATTTCATTGCTCTCAAACCCATGCCCTCTCTTTCACTATGGGAAGGAGCATTTCCCTTCCTATAGTAACTCCCAATCTTCCAGTGACCATGAATGCCTTCATGGTCATACCTGTTGGAAGGAAGCATCACCTTTTGAGAGGTGGGTTGAGGCTTAGCCTTCTTCTTGATCTTTACTCCATTCCCTTCTCCTACGTCCATCTTGTTGAATCCAGGTCCTCTCCTATTGGTTTGAGAGGAGAAGGTGTCAATAATGGGAAGCACAGATTTGGCCTTGGAGAGTTGAGCCACCAGGCTCTTCTCCTTCTCAAGTTTTTCTTCAAGGTCCTTGATGACCTTGTTCTTTAGGGAAATAGTGCTTAATTGCACAATATTTAACCCTTGAAGATGGCTAATCTGTCTACTCATCTGAGCCACCAGGGTGGTAGGTTCAGTGTTGACATCCTTAGTCATCTTAAGGGAAACAATTTCCTGGGCTTGCCTCTTGGCAAGCTTCTTGCTCTTCTTCAGAGCTTCCAAAAGAATACCATACTTATCAATCAGTTGATTGAATTCTTCCTCAGCATCCTTGCCCCTTCCATCAATTGATGGAGATGCATCAGATTCTGGACTATTCTCATAATCAGAAGAGGATATGGAATGAATTAATACCTGCTCATGTTCAGAATTATTGTGGCTGTCCTCATCTTTAGTTAGAGCCATCAGCCCATGGTCATTGTGAATGACCTCATCCTCCTCTACATCACTGTCTGAATGTGATAGAGGGGCCCTAACTGCCATCCTGCCAACAGCAGTTTCTTCAACAGCAACCAGCCCATTGAGGGCTTCTTTCATTTCAGATTCTGATGAGCTAGAGTCTGATTCACTCCAGCTCTTCTTCTTCTTAGCTAGAAAGAATTTCTCTCCTTTCTTGCTCATTGAATGATGAGCCTTCCTCTCATCCTTCTCTCTTCTCTTCACAGGGCAATCAGCAATGACATGCCCAGGCTTGCTGTAGCAATAGCAAACAACTTTGGAAGAATTATGTTTTGAGTTAGACTCATACCTGTCACTTCTGGAGTGATGCTTTGACTCCTTGCTGTCCTCCTTGTTGTGATGTGAGGAGGAAGGCTTGTTCTTCCATTGCTTCCTCCTCAGCAGCTTTCTGAAGTGCCTTGTAAGAATAGCAATTTCTTCATCCGAAGAAGAGGAGCTTGATGAGCTAGGCTCAGAATCTTCTGGTTCAGCAGAACTTCTGGGAGGTGAGTGAGCCTTCTCTCTCCCTCTTCTTGAGCTTTCAGCCTTGAAGGCCAGGGAATTCTCCCTGGTATCACCCTTTGCATTCTGCTCTTCTTCCTTCCTGGCAGTCAGCTGCATTTCATAGGAGAGAAGCTTTCCATAGAGAGTTTGGGGAGGAGTTTCAGTCAGCTTAGCCACCTCCCTTATGGCACAAATTTTTGTGTCCCAATCTCTTGTTAGAGATCTGAGGAACTTATCATTCAGCTCATAATTTGTGAACACTCTCTCATAGGTTCTTAGTTCATTTATTATTCTAAAGAACCTTTCATAACACATGGAGATGCTCTCCTGCCCTTGCTGCCTGAAAGCTTCATATTCCTGATTGAGGAGTGACTTCCTGTCATTCCTCACATCTTCAGTCCCTTCCATGTACACAATCAGTATATCCCACATCTCCTTAGCAGATGCACAGTGCACTAAATTTTGAAAAGTTGAGTCATCAATAGCATTGACTATGATATTTTGAGCCCTCTTATCCATAGTAGCCAATGTTATCTCATCCTTGGTCATTTCAGTGTATGGTTTGCCTACTTGCCTGGTAGGATCAACAGTGGAGGGTTTTGTTATAATAAAGGGGCCTTCCTGAACAGTAATGTAGATTCTAGGGTCTGAGGCTTCCATGTACAGCCTAACCCTCTGCTTCCATATGCCAAAGTTGGCTTTGTTACATATGGGCAGTTTCATTGAGCTCATCTCCTTTTGCATTACACTGGAGGCCATTGGGATTAAACTAGACTAAACCTTTTAGGATCTAGTCGGACTGTTAAGTCCTTTTTGACAAACCTCCCTCTGATACCACTTGAAAGAATATAAGGTTTGTAGTCTAAGTCACCTAGAGGGGGGTGAATAGGTCTTTTAAATTTTACTTGATTAGCTTTAGCTGTTTTCAGAGTTGGTTCAAGCAAATCAGCAAACACAGAAAGCACACAATAATTTATAGTGGTTCCCCAAAGACAGCATGTCTATGGGTAGTCCACTTTCCCCCTCCACCCTTCTAACAGTGTGTTAGACAGGGCTAACTTCTCCAAACTCGGTTCAAAGAGCTTACAGCACAAGTTCTTCAAAACTTCTCAGATCAAGAATGATCCTACCTCAGGACACAAGTCCCTACAACTCAGAGCTATCACCAGCTCCTACCTCAGGCATAGCTGCCCTACAAACTCAGAGGATAACACCTCCTACAGCTCAGACAATAATGTCCTACAACTCAGACCTCTGCCAGGTCCTACCACTCAGAGGACTCCTCCTCCTACAGCTCAGACCAGCTCCTGGTCCTACCTCAGGCTGTTAAGCCCTACCTCAGATCTGCTCCAGATCCTACACTCAGGCCTTCAGCCCTACAGCTCAGAACCCTCAGGTTCCTACAAACTAAGACCAAATGGTCTTACAGCTCAGGCAAGATGCCCTACAGATAAATGATTTAGAAATTTATTCTACAGTAGAGGTACTCTCCTGTAGATCCTGCACTGACTGTGCTTCCTGTTGCTGAAGATGTTGATTACAGCAACTAACTTGATCTTCCTCTTCGACAGAGTGATGAAATATCACCTTGCTCCTTCTTGCAAAGGATCTCACTTTCTTTCTCTGTTATCTTCTTCTTCTTGTTCAGTGAGCAGGAGGAAGAAGACGAGAGCTTCAGTCGTCAATGTAACAGCTAATCTGTTCTTCACACAATGGATGATCGGGGGAGCGGTTTCAAATGTGCCCTAACACTTCCTTTTGTACATCTCTGATCTTCAACGGCTCTTAGCTGATCTGCTGAGAGGTATGGGAGAAGCTGGTGGACCCCACACAGCTATCCTACAACTAGTCCTAGCCGCAGATCCCGCCGCCCTACTTTTCTGAAGAGAAGGACTGCGCTCGACAAACATGGAGCACTCTACGTACGATGAACCACCTGTCCCCTGCGATCGACGATCTTGCCAGCTTAGTGCTCGACAAACTTGCCTTGTGTGTATTCTCAGCGGATCCGCTGAGACGGCTCCTCGTGTAACATCCCCCAGACAGCTAGACCCCCCAGGTGAATCTGTCCTGACAAGGTCATGACAAGGCCTTGGTAGTGTAGAAATCCCTTTGACTTAGGCAAGATTAAGGTTGAAAGTGCCTTGGACTGCAAATAGCAATTTCCAGTGACCAAGCTTAGGGTTGGACTTTAGGGCCTCAACTTGACCATTTGGCCCCACCATGGTATCCCTAACCCTTTAGGGGTCCCCTTAGGGCACCAAGGACCCATTGGGGTCAACCAAAGAGGCCAAATTGACCAAAGTCAACCCTAACCCTAAATTGGTCAAAGTAGCCTAATTAGAGTCAATTAACCCTCACCATGCCAAATTGACCACTCATCTAGGTCTAGAATATCATGAGAGACCTAGTGGACCCAAAAGCCCCATCATGGGACCCCCAATGGTGCAAATTGACCAAAATGCCCCTTTAGGTCAAAAATGGCAATTCTTCATTAAAAGCCCTAATTGACCATCACCATGTTAAATTGACCCTACCCTTAGGGTTATCATGTCATAGGGGACCCAGTGGACCAAAAAGCCCCTTGACTGGGTCAACCCTAGGGCTCAATTTGACAAAAGTCAACTTAGCCTGTTTTGGTCAAATCAACTTGAATTGGGTCAACCAAGACTCATGTGACCAAATTGACCCCACCAATAGTTTCTAAACCTAATTTGGAATCCAAGGGACCCAAAAGCCCCATCCTAGGGTCACCCAATTGTTCAATTTGACCAAAAGTCAAACTTGCCCAAATTAGGTCAAATCTCTTAAACCTAGCCCAATCCCTTTGGGCCAAGCCCAAATTGGCCCCTTGACCATCACCCTTGGCTGGTAATTAACCCAGGAGAGAGAGGAAAGTCGGCCATGATGAGTAGGAGAGAGAAAATTGAGTTTGGGGGAGAGAGAAAGATGAGGCCATCAATGGAGGAAGGTGAAACCCCCCTCAATTCTCCCCATTTATGGCTGCATTCATCTCCTCTAGGGGATAGGAGGAGTTTCCAGCAGTTTCAAAGGCTGAAGGGGGGCTGATTAAGAGAGGAATTGTATGTGGCCGAAATCACCTTTAATGGTGAAAATGGCATTGAAGCCATGACCCTTCCTCTCCTCAAATTGAAGCCTTTAAAAGCTTCACCGGGCAGAGAGGGACGTTTCCCCCCATTTACCTGAAGGTTTCGGGCATCTTGGTGTAGAAATCGCAGAGCTCGCAAACCATGGAGGTCGGCAATGGCGAGTTCCCGATCGGCAAGGTTTCCAGCTCCAATCAAGGTCCAATTCTCTTCTCCTCTCTCAGTGGTTAGATCATAATCTAACTGGGGCTTGATTCGAGCTCAAACGGGCTCAAATCGTGCACCCAAAGGTGCTCGTTTTCGAGCATATTCCTCCTCCCCGAAATCCCTACTCCGGCCACCACCGGCCGGCAAATGACCTCCTATCGCCGGCCACCACCTCAACGGAGGTGGTGGTGGCACTTGCCGGCCGAGGGGATGCGAGGGTGGCCGGGAAATCGAGGTAGAAGTCGGCCCAGGCGCGGCAAATCCTGGCCGTTGGCTCATCGGGGACGATGGCCAGTAGCCGTCGGATCTGCGCCGTTTTGATTGAATGGATTTATTATTTGCTATTAATATTCTTGTTATTAGCATTTTTAAAGGCTGAATCTAATTTTAAATATAGAAAATACTATATGCCCTCTACTGAAAAAGTGCCCAACATGAAAGTTGTAGGCCTTGACCCCTAGAGTCATACAAAATTGACTTCACTCGATTTGGAGTCCTGGTTTGACCTCAGCACCCATTTTAGTGCAAAGTTTGACTGAACTTTGAATGGGTGCCCACACCAATCCACTTGTCCAAATGACTTGAGATTTGGACCAGTGGTGGGTCATACCTAGGGCTATGTCATATCCAAAAATGAGAATTTTTGGAGGACTTTTTCCTAAAGTTTTTGTAGAAATTTAATAATCCTTACATAAATTATTTGGAGGGTCAAATGACCCCCAATCTCCACCAAATTTTGGTGGGGTGTTTTTAGGGTCATGATAAATCACTGGTTGAAATCTCAACTCATTTGGAGTTCTTTTGATTAGGTAATCATTAGGCCAAAGTTTTGTCCATTAAGGGGAAATTTGTGGATAAGGGCTATTTGGGACTTTTCATGGTCAATTCACCTCCAATTGGAGTGGGACTTTGGCCACTGCCCTAATATAACCTAAATCACCTCTAAGAGAGTTAGGGGGCCATGGGGAGTTGGTTTGCCCTAGGGCATGGGGTTGGAGCACCTTGGGGTGCAAATAGCCAAGTAGAGAATCATTGGCCAATTAGGTCCTTGAGACTTAAGACTTCTTAGGAAGGTCAGTGGGATGAAGTTGAGACCCCATGAGGAGTTTGGTGAGCATTGGAGTTGTTTTGCTCAAGGTCATAGGGTTGATCCCTATGGGGTGGAATTTGGGGTTGTGAAGGACATAGGGGAGTTTGTCCTTGGAGAGGGGTGTGTTGGACTCCTCTGAGTGTTATAAGTGATATGATACCCTCACAAGAAGTTTGGGTGGATTTGGAGAAGTTTAGACCCTAACCCTAGGTTAAACCCTAATGGGGTGCAATTAGAGGTCAATGAAGGGAGTGGGGTCAAACATTATTGGTTTGACCTAAGATTTTGTATGGTAGGTCCTAGTGACCAGAGGAGCCTCCCTTGTGAATTTGAAGAGGTTTGGAGTTGTCAAACCTAGGTAATAAACCCTTGGGTAGATTTGTAAATAATTAGGGTTTTGGATTTTAGGATGAAATAATACTTATTTATTAACCATCTTCTGTCACCAACCTAATTTTGATGTTATAAATCTCTGGAGATTTCATTGGAACCATTGGACAACTTTTGGAGGCTCAATTTGTAATTGTTCATATTGTTGGCAATTTTTGGGATGAACAATTTTGGGGTGATAATTTGCTGTAGTGGCATGGAACTTTGCTGGAAGCCTTTTTATATCAATATGTACCCACTCTAATTTTCTCATAATTTATGGATTAATATTTTGGGTATCTCTAGTTCATTTTGGGGTTATTTACAAATATATCCATTGAGGAATTTACAAATGTAACCTCTGTTTTATGTGGTCAAACTTGGTAGACCTCAATATTTCAGTATGATTCACCACTGTATGAATTTGCATAAGGTTGGGAGTCCATATGAGTGTGCCTCCTTTGGAATTTATTGGAAATAAATGAGTTTTGGAATTTTTAAAAATAGTAAATCTTGCTGGTCTTTCCTACAAGTTTATACCTACTGATATCTAGGTACTCATGATTTATGTAAAAATTGGAGTAGGCACTGGGAGCCAGAAAAGTGCACTTGTAGTTCAAACTTGAGAAAATTGCCCTTTGAGAAATTGTTTAAAAATATTAATATTATGGGAAAAATTAGGAAACCCTGGATTTGATCTGATTTAAGTAGCATGGACTCCCAATAAATCCAGTAGGTCATGGAGTTGAGTATTTAGAGTACCTCCCTTCATGAGGATCAAAACGTTAAGGGTGGTCTGCGTTTAGTAAATTGACAGTTTTGGAGTTACAGGCCAATTTGCAATACATTGTTTGGAGATGTGGGAATTGAATGGTGATTGTATGGTATGAAAGGACCCTTGTAGAGATTTAAGGTTGATGAGTTCTGGGATGGTGGGGTGCCTCCCATGGGGTAGGTCATCTTGGGATTTGGCGAAAGATCGTCTTTTCCCCTAAGTGTCTTAAAGCACTTAGGTTTAGACCAGGTGAAATGTTAAGAGGGTTTCTTAAGGGTAGTAACTAATAAAATTAAGTGTCTTGGGAGTGGGAACCTTGGGGTGTCACCCCATAGTGGTTCCTAGTACCGTAGCGAGCCCCTCACAGGGTAACCCTCGGGAAGTCCAAGACTAACCCTAACTCATAGGAGTAAGACATTGTACAAGATTAACTAATAATACACTCATCTACACCCTGTGGTTTCGGAAGTTTAGTTGGATTGGTTGTCCGAGCGGTGGGCTCGGTGGCTGTTGCAGCAGACTGGTTAGTCTGGTGAGCTTATGGCTCGGAAGGTTATTGATGACGGGCAGGTTAGCCCGGGGAGCTTTTGGCTCGGAAGGTTATTGATGGCGGGCGGGTTAGCCCGGGGAACTCATGGCTCAGAGATAGGAAGTAGAACATGTTGCATGTGCACTGAAGGTGGTGGGTCTTCGGTATTGGACAGTCGTTCACACCGACGTCAATACGTTGACTCGGCGAGTGTGGTTTTACACTTAGCCTTGATAGTCTGGCGGTCCAGTCAGCAAGAGTACGCAGACGCTCCGCGGGTATAGTGGAGGCGTACAATAGGTCTAGGTTGGGTAGTGTGAATACCAACCTAGAGGTGGGCGGGGCCCAACCCACCGCTTCCGTTTGCCACTACGGGAGTATCCTGGGAGTCTAGCTCGCTCCAAAAAGGGGGAACTAAAGGTCTATGCGCATAGAGTCGTAGTGTGTGAGTTGCACTTGTATGATCATAGCATAACAACATACTTGCATGTCATAGCATAAGCATTGCATTCAACCTACCCCTAACGTATAAGTCGGTTATGGGACTTCTTATACGGTAGGCCCTGCTAAACGACCCCTTGGTCTATAGGTTTGTATGGGCATTCCTATAAATCAATGGTTACTTTTCTATTACTTTACTTGCTGCTTACTGTTCTTTATATACTTGTTACCATGCTACATATATATGTATACACCTGTGTAGGTCTAGTTCCGCCGTCACCTGCTCTTGTTTTTACCCCTTGCTGTCCTCCGCTTCATCCTCCCGCACGGTGCCTAGGAGCCATTGGGGGAGGGGTGGGGAATTGGCTGAGTCTTTATGACTGACGGTCGGTGGACCTTATCATTTTAGGAGTTCGAGGAGATGCAGCACCCTTCAAGGAACAGGTACAGCAGGATCCGACGTGGTGGATCCCACGGCCATGCTACCATTGTCACCAGCCAGGACATACTCGGGTCAGATGTCCCATGATGAGTGGAACCCCTCCGGCACAGCGATCAGGAGACCGACGGCGAAGACGTAGACGTGGATTGCGAGGCAGTGATCGTAGGCCGAAGAAGAAGAAGCATCCAGTGTTGCAGCACCAGTGGAGCACGGGATCTACAGGGATGGGTCAGCCTGGCCAGAGTGCTTCAGTCTCAGTGTCTGTGGCGGTTAACTTTAGCTTTACTTAGGAGTTAGCTTCCGCGAGTGATCTTGTAGTGAGGAAATGATGTACAGGGCATAAGCCCTCTTTTATTATTGTAACCCTTGCTCTCTTTATTCAGTTAATATATGTGGACACTTATATTTCATGTTGATGTTGTGGACTTGTCTTCTCTTTTATTTACTTTCTTCTTAGTGATCGAGTTGGCCGGCAGAATCGGCGTTTTGTAGTGGCGACCTTCCCAAGCGAAGGTGTCACCGCAAAGCGGCGGTTCTGGGCCTAAGACCCGGTGGTTTTTGCATCTGAAAAAAATGGGGTCTTACACCTCGTCTCAGCATTTGTCGAACGGCGTTCAGCATTCGACGATCTTGCCTAGTGTGTCTTCTCAGCGGCTTCAGCTTTGATCTCGTCTCAGCAGTTTCTGCTTCGACCTCGTCTCAGCGGTCGACGAACGGCGATCAGCGTTCGACGAATGTCGAGCCCAGTTCGATGACCATGCTGATTCTCAGCGTATAATGAACTTCTCAGCGGAGGCACCTTCTTCTCAGCGGATACGCTGAGACGGCTCCTCGTCTCAGCAGTTTTGCCCCCCTCGTCTCAGCGGTCTGGCTGAGACAAAACTTCATATTTTGGAAGATGATTTCTCCACAATAAAGGGCATGTTTGGCCCTTTCTTTTGAATCACCTGCACCTGTATATCTTACACAATTATAGCTCATCAAATACAATATGTCCTTAGCATTGAGAGTGATGCCTCTTCAAATCAAGGTACTATTGAGGGCAATATACCCAACACTTAGTCATCACACCGTCAACAGTTCGTTGACTCGGCAGTGCTAGAGGTTTAAAGGGCTAGGTTATTTTACTGCGCGTCCGATGGGATGGATTTCCCTAAACCCTACCTGGCCAAATAAAGATCTGGTTCCTTCGGATCCAGCAAGAGTACGCAGGAGCTCATGAGTATCGGGGACAGGTTCCATAGTGTACGTTAGGGCCTAGGTCTAGTAGTGTGTCATACCCACCTAGGCGAGGAGACGCCTGCTCCTCTGCCACTGTTTGACCACGACGGGAGGTGCCTGAGAGGTTAGCTACCTCCAAAAAGTGGGAACTAAAGGTTAGTATGTACAAAGTTGTGTGAGTGAGTTGCATATGCGTGAACCTTCAACATAGACATTACATTGCATTTCATGCACATCTTACATATAAATCATAACCCCATCGTATAATCTAGTATGGGGCTTCCTTATATAATGGGCCTTGCAAAATGGCCCCTTAACTTATAAGACTGTATGGGCTTTCCTTATAAGTTAAGGTTACTTTTCTGCAATGTTAGAGAGTTATACCTCTTTACATATTTGGTTGCTCTTATTGATGTTATGTATATATATATATAACTCTTGTAGTGGAATTGTAATGATTTATTGTACATGCTAGTAGATCTCAGATTACTAGATCTTATGATATTGGTTTATTACTATGTGAATGAGAGAAATGACATCTGCTTGTACTTTACCCCTTATTGTCCTCCGCTTCTTCCACCTACCAAGTGCCTAAGAGTCGTGGGAGGAGGGGACGAGGAAATCGCTTAGTCTTTTGACTAACGGTCGGTGGACCTTATCATTTTAGGAGCCGTTATGCAGGAGCAGTAGGACCCCATTCAGGAGACCAGGCCAGGATGACAGGATGAAGCAATACAGCCAATACCCATTGTTGTAGCAGTAGCTACAAAGACGAATGAGTTTTGTAGTGAGGATGTTGAGTACTGGGAATAAGCCCTTATTCATTTTAGTACTTTCTCATCGTGGACATTTGTATTACGATATATATAATGTGATTTTGTGGACTTGTTTCATTTAACGCTTCTATTACTGTGATATGTGGTTGGCTTGGATGATGTTGATGAGCCGGCAGAATCGACGTATTGTGGTGGCGACCATCCCATGAGTTGGTGCAACCGCAAGACGATGGTTTTGGGTGGTAAGACCTGGGAACGAATGCAAAAAAGGTCTTACACCTGAGAACAATTCTCAGGTTTTTGTATTAGTCTAGAAATTTAGCCCCTTTGAGCTTGTCCTTCTCAAGGATGGCTCTCAGGGACAAGGTGGAGTGAGATCCATTTTCTATGGAAGTTCTACAAGAATTATGCAAAATAAATTTTAGTAATATATTTCAAAATACATTTTATTTAATAAGGACATTAATTAAAATCTCCTACTATTTTATTCAAATTGATAACTCTTAATATCAAGTCGGAAAATTTATGTGAGCTTCTCTCTAGTGGACAAGATCCGTATTTCACCCCATCATAAGTCAGCTTTGGCTGATCACCCATAATGTGATTATTTAGGTAGGCAACTTTTTCCAATTGCATCATCATGTAACTCCTGTATGGTTGGTGAATAACTCTTTAATTGCATCCATCATATGGTGCATGCCAACCATATGCCTCTAGGCAGTAAACCTTTGAATTCACCTAGTTAAGCTGGACCCAATGTCGACAGTGGGAGATCGCAATTATCCGCCCATACTCTTACCAAGATAGATAATGCACCTTGCTTTGGCAATCCCACACTTCATCGATCGAGGCAGGAAGAGTGTCATCCATCGGAATGCATCCGTATAATTAATATTGGATAAGGGATTTTATGATGATTGAATAACATTTAATCATTGTGCACAAAATAAAATACAACATTCACAATCCAAATACATCCCATATGTGCACAAAATAAAATTATCAACACTTTGATAAAAAGAGCTAAATCTGAACATTTAGATCCCTTCTAACTCTCCAGATTTACATGCATTGGACACAAGAAAAACAACTCCACTTATGCAGTAGACAAGCTCGTCTCTCCATGTCAGATTCAAAATCTAAGACATTTGGTTTCACAAACCATTCAGAGGGACGATTACTGCGATGTAGAAAATAATTCTGAAACATGAAAATCGCAACGCAATCACAGGCATTCCTGGCGAGGTTACAAGGGGCCACGCCCCTGACGGGGTCTTAGGGTCTGATCCCCTAATGGGGTACAAGGGGCAGCGCCCCTGGTGGTGGTCTCACTGACCGATCAACGAGCGGTGTCAAGGGGCAGCGCCCCTACAGGGATTGAGTTAATACTCAACCAAGGTGCTCCAAAAATCAGATCCAGAAACAGTGGCTGAGTTCCAACTACAGAAAGTTTATTTGCGCCTCTATAACAGTCCACATGAGTGAATGAGAACCCAAGCCTCTTGTCGAACAAGATCTGGGTTGGAGAAGGAGTGTCATCAATGTCTCCCACAGATTGCTAGATCCGACAAAGGGAGAGGCGGCGACGGCGGATGGGATCTCGTGGAAAACCCTTGCGAAATAGTTCCGCCTAGATCTTTAAAAAGGAAAAAAAGGTACTCTGCAAAACCTAGTCATTTCCCTATTTATACCCAGGGCATAAAATAAGATATCCGCAAACCCAAGTCTTTATTAGGAGTATACAATGAGTATCGCCGGGATCACTAAAATGTCGTCAAGATGATCTCGACGATATCATCGTGAAGATCCATATCGGCGAGACGATCTCGACGATATCATCGTGATGATCCATATCGTCAAGATGAAATCATCTTTATGACCTATATCGTTGAGACGGTCTCGACGATATCGTCATGAAGATCTGTATCGTCGAGACGATCTCGATGATACCATCTTGATACCTAAAATATCGTCTTGACAATCAAAGATGATATCATTCAGCACTCAACAATACATCATAGGTGACAGTCGGTCATATCATCGTGACCACTCGATGATATTCACAATATTCCATACACTATTCATAATATATGTGGAACATTTAGCCGACTCGAATCAACTCCAATGAGTCATAGGATTGGTCCTTCACTCATATCCAATATGAGTAAGGCCAACACAATCCTTCCTCCAATGTCTCCAAACAGTCTCATGTGCGACCATATAAGCTCATATTGCGTTTGAAGTGAGACTAACTACGTGATTGCTTTGAGATCAACTTGGAACTACCAACAATACCTCCTTTCCTCTTCCCGACACTCCAAAGCCACCAGGGGCCTCCTTACATTATGCCTCCTTGGCTCTTCTCTCTTGGGTTCCTGCTTCCTCCGCTCTTCCTGCTTCCTCCCATCATTTTTTCGGGGCTCCTCCTTCTTCCCACGAATGGGGACCTTCTCTTCCTCTTTCTCCTCCCTGGTCAGCTTGGTGAGCTTGGCCAGGAAACCGCAATTCGAGGCCTCTCCCTGAACAAACTTATAGCCCCATTCAATAAGCTCTTCATAGGACATGGGGGGATATCTGCTAATCTCTAGCTTGAAGAGACCCTCTCTTAGGCCAAACGTCAGGGCTAGCTGCAAGGTGAAACCATCCACCTCCTGGATGTCCAAAACTTCTTCTTGAAAGTGGTCGATGTAGTTTCCTAACGTCTCTCGTGCTCCTTGCACTAGATAGAAGTGGTTCGTCGCCTTTTCTTCCATTTATTTGCTCTGGCAAATCGTATCGACACTCCCCGATGCAAATCTTCGAAGCAGTATATGGAACCTCCTGCCAGCTGGTGGAACCAATCTCTAACATTTCCCCGAAAGGTGATGACGAAGAGCCTGCATTTGAAGGCATCCGACATGGTTTGGATGGAGACAACATCTTCAAACCACTGAAGGTGGCGGATAGGATCATCCCTCACAGAGTAGTAACTCATAACTGGCTCCATGAACCCCTCCGGAATATGGGCAGAGAGGATCTCCTCACTGAATAGGCTCCTCCCACCTTGCTGGCGATGATCCTCGGCATAGCGAGAAATCCCACCATACTCGCCATATGGGTGAGATCATGGAACCTCGCCGGATTCTCTGCATCGTGGAATTAGATTCCTTGTTAGCTCGGCTGGTAGAACTATGGCCTCCTAAGTCACTCTGACTCCTCCTCCGCATGCTCTTTCCCTACTTGCCGAGAGGGATCACCTATTCTGATAGAGTCACGTGATGATACGAGGTCGTCGTGCCCTAGTCCGTACGACGAAGCAGCACTACTCGCAGCGTTCCCTTCATTCTCCGTGCAAATCCCTCGAAATCCGCCTTCGTCACATACTCGCCTCCTTCTACCGAGTTACTGATACCGCCTTCATGATGACCAACTTACACTATCTCTCTTTCTTGCTATGATTTCTTCCTCTGACTACGATCCACGCTCACCGCACCAAAAGTGTAAATCCAGGGAAATCCTAGCTCCAAAAATTCGGATCAATGCAGCCAAAGGCTAGTCGTCCAACGATCTGGCTCAATGGTTTGATAGATAATGACGAATAGGCTAAAATAACAACAACATGACCCCAAGTGTTATGGTAGGGAGGTCCCACCACATACCTAGAAGCTTAGAAGAGACTTCCCCTCCAAAACCAAAGATGGTCGAATAGGGTACGAGAAAGGCACCAACTTGGTGAGTATCAAGAGTAACGACCAAGGATTACAGGTCCAAGTATTCGAAAATGGGGTTCTGAAATCTCAGCCAAAAGGTCTAGTTCTTGGTACCCATGTGGTCCTATTTATAAGAAAACCAAAGGGATGGGGGTCTCATTTATAGCCCAGCCCAACCTGGTGACTATGCGACATTGGGGGATCTCACCTGGATTCGGCGAGCATCGCCTATGGTCTCCCACCTAGCGAGTATGAGGGGCTCCTCGCACCTGCTCGCCCATACACGCCTAGGCCTTCTATTGTTTTTTTGGCTGAGTTGTCTTTTATCTTTGACTCCTGGCTTATACTTTGGCATTTGACTTTGACTTCTAGCTTATGCTTTGACCTTTGACTTTGACTTATAGCTTATGTTTGACCTTTGACTTTGACTTCTGTCTACGTGGCTTAAATCGGGTCCCACCCTCAAAGAATATGGGTTGTACACTCACTGTTAATATTCATCGCGATCTCGTTCTCGTCATAGATCTAGGGCAGATTGAAGAATCGGTGTTGTCCAGTATTCGCCGATCCCAAGTTTCTTGATTGCGAAGAAGGAGACTCTCTATTTTTTGTCCTTGTCGCCGCCACTGCAAGGTCAGATCTTGATTTTCCTTTGAAGATCTTCCCATCTATAAGAGTTGTTCTCGACGATACTGTCATCTCGACGATATCGGCCTGTGATCATGGCGACAAAGTAACACTCAACAATACAGTCGTCTTGACAACAAGGCGCGTGCTCTCAACGACAAGCACTGGTATCGACGACATCGACTAGTGTTCTCGATGACATCGGCAAGTGGTCTCGGTGATATCAGATAGTGTACTCTTCTCGACGACATCGACTGTCTTTCTCGACGACATAACGAGTCTTCTCGATGATATCAGCAGGCTTCTCGATGACACAACAAGTCTTCTCGACGACTTTTGGCAGTCTCTTTTCTGGATTGGTTCTGAAGACATCGGCTCGTCTCGCACGGATCAGGTGATTTTTTTAGTTTTCTGCTTAGAAGCCCGACATGTCGAAGCGAAGCACTTACGACATCGTCAAGTTGCAATCTTTTGGTGCCACTGACTTCCTCGGTTGGAAACTGCATGTCCAACTGGGAATGAAAGAACGTGAGATCTTCCACACCATTCTAAGTGATTTCACCATGACTCATGAGGAAGTGAACGAATATCAGTGGAGCAAAGATGAGGATTTCTGCAGGAACTACCTTCTGAACTCCCTGAATCCTTGACTTGCCATGACCTACACTGCGTATAAGACCGCAATGGAGTTTTGGGATCGCTTGAATGCACACTTCTAGAAGGAAGAGGGACTGTCAAAAACTCTCCTTGGGGAGAAGTTTTTCAATTTTAAATTCAATAGTAATTCGCCAATCACCTCTCAAATCATTAAGATCGAAAATTTGCATCTCAAGCTAGAAGACGAACAATATGAAATGTCTGATAGTCTCTTTGTGAGTCTAATTCTGAGCAAGCTGCTTGCTGAGTAGATCACCTTCAAAACTGAAATGCACAGACTGGGAGAGAAGATCGCACTGGATGAACTCAAAAGGTTCATCCACATTGAGGATCAAAATATTGATGGCAAGAGCTTGAAGCAAGTTGGTCAGCCCTCACAGGGTGTCAACTTCATTTCTCGACCCAGCAAGCATCATCGAAAGCCAGCGGCACCTAAAGATGAAGTCCCTGCACAGTTGATGACTAAAAAGCCCTCTTTCAAAAGAAAGAAGGGCAAGTACCACAACTGCGGCAAGTGGGTTCGCTGGGTCGCGAAATGCAAGGCTCCGAAGAAAAGGAGGAAGCCCCACAAAATGTTGCGAACATGCGGTCGATAACTCTGATCCTAAGTCCTTTGTGGCTATGATTGGGAGTAGTCACCGCAGTTCATCTTCTGAGTGGTAACTGGACAGTGGTGTTACCAGTCATATGACAAATGGCAGAGGTAATTTGTTTGGGTTCAAGACAATCAATGAAAAGGTGGAGAATTACAACGGAGGAGAGACTGAGGTACGCATGCCGGGACAGCAGAGTTGGTCTTCTCTTTAGGTAAAACTTTAACTTTAGAACATGTTAAAGTAGTTCATTCTTTAACTAATAATTTGATTTTTCATGAGTTTTCTAGATAAGACTAGTTGTCCTTCACAACCCAAAATAGTAGAATAACCTTAACGATTAATTCATATTATTTTGGTTGTGCGTATATGATCAACAGTATGTATAGACTTAGCTTAAATAATGATTGTATTAACAAGTGAGTTCAACTCTAATTGATCCAAAGATGTTACACAACATACTAGGATATATGAACTATAGGAAAATGCGAGATCTAGCGAAGAGTCATAACATCCCTTTAGATATTTCTATTCGATTTGATAACTGTGAGGTGTGTGCGCAAACGAAGATCACTAGAAAACCCTTCAAGTCAGTTTTTAGAAGCACACAACTTCTAGAATTAATACATTCTGATCTCTGTGACTTCTGAAATTATGTCACTAGAGGGGGAAGGAAGTATCTTATTACCTTTATAGACGCTTTTTTGAGATATTGTCATATATACTTATTGAATTCGAAAGGTGAAGCTCTTGAGACCTTTAAGATCTTCAAAGCTCGGGTGAAAAATCAATTAAATTTAGAGATTAAGAGATTTAGAAGTGATCGAGGAGGAGAGTATATTGCAACTGGGTTCAAGGAATTTTGTGCCTCTGAGGGTTTAATTCTTAAAACTACAACTCCTTACTCACCCCAGTCCAATGGTGTTGCTGAGCGTAAGAATAGAACTTTAACAAAAATATTGAATTATATGCTCCTCACTGCTGACATGCCTAATTACTTTTGGGGAGAAGCAGTCCTAACTACAAATCACATTCTGAATAGAGTGCCTCATTCTCAGCTCACCTCTACTCTGTATGAGCTGTGACACAGTCATCCTTGTAGATATGATTCTCTAGCGACTTGGGGTTATATTGCTTATGTTAGAATATAAGACCTTAAGAGACCTAAGGTGGGACCTAAAGAGACCTAAGGTGGGACCAAGAATGACAACCTGTGTCTATCTAGGTAGTACAGAAGATAGTGCGGCTAACAGGTTTCTGGATCTATCAACTAATTCGGTGATAGAGTCTAGGGATATCGAATTCTTTGAACATAAGTTTGTCAAAGATCATGGCCTAACCATCTCCTGGTCAACTGATATGATTTTAGAATCTACTGTAGAATCTGAAGTTGTCCCCTCTAGCACTACTCCCCAACCTTCAGAGGTTGAACCTGTTCCAGTTAGAGCATCTGTAAAAGATAGAATCCCTAAAAAAATGGTGAAATTTTTGTCACCTACCACTTAGAGGATGATCCATTCTCTTACCAGGAAGCAATGAGATCTAGAGATTCTTTGATGTGGGCAGAAGTCAATGATGATAAGATGGACTCATTGCTACAAAACAACACTTGACATCTAGTTGGCCTGCCTAAAGGAGCTAAAGTCCTAGGATGCAAGTGGGTGTTGAAGAAGAAATTACATAGTGATGGGTCTATGGCCAGGTACATAGCACGTTTAGTATCTAAAGGTTATAAACAGCAGGGGGAATAGACTACTTTGATGTTTATTCACTTGTGTGTCACCTATCAACTATTAGAATTCTTCTTTGTTTAGCCTACATCAAGAACTTTATAGTTCATCAGATAGATGTAAAGACAGCCTTCTTAAACGAAGAGCTTGATGAAGAGATCTACATGGCACAACCTGAAGGTTATGTACATAAAGATCTAAAAGACAAAGTATGTAAACTAGACAAATCAATCTATCAGCTTAAAAAAGCGCCTAAGATGTGACACATGAAATTTAACCAAGTGATAAAGAGTTTTGAATTTCAGTTCAGTCTCTCTGATAAATGTCTTTATCACCGCTCAATGTTAGATAAGACAGTCATCATATGTCTATATATGGATGACATGTTGATTCTGGGGTCAGATCTTGTTGCAATGAGGGATATTAAATTCACTCTCGCAAAAGCTTTTGACATGAAGGACCTCAGTCCTGTTGATACCCTGCGAGGTATAAAAGTTAAAGTGGATAAGGGTCGTATTACTCTTAGTCAAGCTCACTATATAAAGCAACTTCTTTCTACCTAGATATAAATATTGTAGGCCAGTGAAGACACCATTTGATCACAACATTAAGTTGAGTCATAATTAAGGGACCAGCATTGATCAAGTAAATTATTCAAAAATTATTCGTAGTCTCATATACGTCAAAAGTTGTACACGACCAAACATTACCATCTCTGTTGGCATGCTGAGCCGCTTTGTAATGGTGCAAACAAAGAGCATTGGGATGCCCTAGATAGTCTGATGAGATACCTGAGAGGTACATTAAAGATCATGCTTTATGCTACATTGGTTACCCTCCTACTGTGTATGGATTTTCTGATGCCTCATGGTGTTCAGAAATTAGTAAAAGCAAGTCTACCAGTGGATTTATATTCACTTTGGGTGGCGCTACTATCACTTGGAAATCCAAAAGACAGACTTGTATTGCTTTGTCATTAATGGAAGCCGAATTGTTTTTCTTAGCTTCGGCTGGGGAAGAGGCAGACTGGATCAGGAATCTGATTTTAGACATTCGCTAATGTTGGTTACAAGTCAACTCGTTGAGCTTGTACTGTGATAATCAACCAGCAGTTCAAGTCATTCAAAATGCCCTCTATAATACTTAGATGAGACATGTAAGACTGAGACATGTTTTGCTAAATTATTTGAAAGAACAAGGAATTATCTTTGATCGATGTGCGATCAAAGGATAACTTGGCTGATCCATTAATGAAAGGAATGCCCAAAGAATGATTAATCAAAACAGTGAGGGAACTGAGACTGAAGGCGATTTAGTTCAGCCTTAGTTCAAGATTAGGCGATTTGGTTCAACCTTTGTCCAAATATTTTGATTTTCTGATTTCATTTGTCAAAGCAAGCATATTGTGCTTCGTTGATGTTCCTGGTTGCTGAGCCTGAATCTGGTGAGTTCTTTCATTCCAAATCTGATTTTAATAACTTCACTTGGATTCAGCTTTCCTACTTAGGAGGAGAGCGTTATTCCAAATTTGATAACACGATCTGACTGAGTTTGGCTCTTATTATTCTGTTAATTGGTTTCACTTCAAACTTGATGATTTCCAGTTAACTTTAAAAGAACAATAAACGTGACATTCCATATTGGAATACAGATGTAGCCGCAGTTGTTTACCCAGAAATAAGCGATCACCTTGAGCTAGTTTTTTGCAGGTAACCAAAGCAATCCACACCCTCTTCCGGCAGTCCAAGTATTTTTTGCCGAAGATCCAAGCCCTGGATCGACCTCGCCTAGACATCACGCCCCGCGTGATCCCTCCCTCGAGAGGTCACCCCTTTGGGGAGACCTCAGCCTGAGGCAGATTGCCCCAGCTGGGGCGATCTCGGCCTGAGGTCGCCCTCTGGGCGACCCGCCAGGTCGCCCCTTTGGGGCCACCTAGGCCTGAGGCAGATCGCCCCAGCTGGGTCAATCTCGGCCTGAGGTCGCCCTCTGGGCGACCTCGCCAGGTCTCACCTTTGGGGAGACCTCGACCTGAGGCAGATCGCCCCAGCTGGGGCGATCTCGGCCTGAGGTCGCCCTCTGGGCGACCTCGCCAGGTCGTCCCTGTAACATCCCCCAGACAGCTAGACCCCCCAGGTGAATTTGTCATGACAAGGCTTTGGTAGTGTAGAAATCCCTTTAACTAAGGCAAAACTAGGGTTCAAAGTGCCTTGGTCTGCAAATAGCAATTTCTAGTTACCAAGCTTAGGGTTGGACTTCAGGGCTTCAACTTGACCATTTGACCCCACCATAGTATCCCTAACCCTTTAGGGGTCCCCTTAGAGCACCAAGGGCCCATTGGAGTCAACCAAAGAGGCCAGATTGACCAAAGTCAACCCTAACCCCAAATTGGTCAAAGTAGCCTAATTAGAGTCAATTGACCTCCACCATGCCAAGTTGACCACACATTTATGTATAAAATACCATAAGAGACCTAGTAGGCCTAAAAGCCCAATCATGGGACCCTCAGTGGTGCAAATTGACATATATGCCCCTTTTGGTCAAATTGACCAATTGGGTGACCCTATGATGAGGCTTTGGGGTCCATTGGACTCCAAATTAAATTTAGAAACTACTGGTGGGGTCAATTTGGTCACATGAGCCTTAGTTGACCCAATATAAGTTGATTTGACCAAAATAGGCTAAGTTGACTTTGGTCAAATTGAGCTCTAGGGTTGACCTAGTCATGGGGCTTTTTGATCCACTGGGTCCCCTATGATATTGTGATATTATGGGTAGGGTCAATTTAATATGGTGGTGGTCAATTAGGGCACTTAGTGAAGAATTGCCATTTTGACCTAAAAGGGCATATAGGTCAATTTGCACCACTGGGGGTCCCATGATGGGGCTTTTAGGCCTATTAGGTCTCTTGTGGTATTTTATACCTAAATGTGTGGTCAACTTGGCATGGTGGAGGTCAATTGACTCTAATTAGGCTACTTTGACCAATTTGGGGTTAAGGTTGACTTTGGTCAATCTGGCCTCTTTGGTTGACCCCAATGGGCCCTTGGTGCTCTAAGGGGACCCCTAAAGGGTTAGGGATACTATTGTGGGGTCAAATGGTCAAGTTGAGGACTAAAGGACTATCTAACGAGATCTTTGCAGCTGGAGGTATTCCCTGCAGGGGGCAGGGTTCGCCGCAGGCTACAAAAGAAAACTTGTCAAAAAGATTCAATTAAAAGTGGACTTTTTCATGTGATTTCCCCATATGGGCACACCACTGCTTCTGCAGCTTAGTTTGTCCTCAAACTAAACTCGCGCGGGGTGGCCCAGGGTTTGTGGACTTCTTTTCTTCGGATCGAACCTCCCTCTGATACCACTTGTAAGACCCCATTATTTTTTCAAACATCCGGGTCTTAGGCCCAGAACCGCCGCTTTGCGGTGACACCTTTGCTCGGGAAGGTCGCCACTACAAAACGCCGATCCTGCCGGCCAAATCGATCACGAAGAAAAGTACATTAAAGAAGACAAGTCCACAGAATCAACATGAAATATAAATGTCCACATGATATAACTGAATAAATGATTACAAAAGGGTACAATAATAAAGGACTCATGCCCTGTACATCATATACTCACTACAAGATCACTCGCGGAAGCTAACTACTAATCACTCACTGATCCTGAATCATGTGCTCATGTACTAGACTGGTCCGCCTCCGTCTGCACCGGCCTCTGGTGTTGATGCGTCTCCTCGATCTCCTAAAATGATATGGTCCACCGACCGTTAGTCAAAAAGACTAAGCCTTATGTTCCCCACCCCACCCCCAATGGATCCTAGGCACCGTGCGGGAGGATGAAGAGGAGGACAACAAGTGGTATCAGAGCAAACCTCGATCCGAAGAAAAGAAGTCCACAAACCTTGGGTCACCCCGCGCGAGTTTAGTTTGAGGACAAACTAAGCAGCGGAAGCAGTGGTGTGCCCGTATGGGGAAATCACATGAAAAAGTCCACTTTTAACTGAATCTTTTTGACAAGTTTTCTTTTGTAGCATGCGGCGAACCCTGCCCCCTGCAGGGAATGCCTCCGGCTGCAAAGATCTCGTTAGATAGTCCTTTAGTCAATGAGTTAGACTCAACCCTACTAGGATACGTGACTTACCTTGACAATCTATACCATGACCTAGTCTGAAATACACCGTAAGTATAACTTTTGGTGAAGGTACGAGGATACCCAAAAGAGGCTAGAGAAAGAGAGATTGACACATAAGCAGAATGGTATGAGACTTGTAGACTCAACCCTCGTATCGGTGACATGATTACATTGCGACAACCACCACGACAAACATCGAGGGTCGGGTAGGAATTGAAGTTCGGAAGGGACCCGTTTGGGATTGGGTAACATGTTGACCCTGATAAGGTTGTAGTAGAGGATACCTAGAAGAGTCTAAGGTGTGGAGTATACCAATGAGCCTCAAGATAGAACCCCAAGTCTAAGGTTGTGTGCCCTGAGAATTGTTTGCATACTTGGGGCTGATATAACTTGGTAATATTGAAGATACTCAGCCCAAAATAGATAGTGGCTAATCTTTTGTTTATTGGGGCTTACCTTTTGTTTATTGGGCAAATTAATGATGGACTTGGTTTTCCCTTAGACTTAAGTTAGAAATTTTTGTGTCATGAACACTATGATTTTGAAGTCGATCTTACTCAATGTTACTTGAAAGAAGATGAGACGGTGTAACAGTACGTTTGGAATGATGACCGGTAGAAGTACCAGGACAGTGGATAGACATCATTGATCGAACAACAACTTGACCTTAGTTGAATCATTGGAAATGTAAAGTCGCTAGGATTAATCACTTAGGGATGTCGATGTCCTAGTATAGAAGTTATGGACAGAAACTAGGTTGTACAAGTTGTAGTTATATTTGAAGTTCTTGTGACTTTGGGCGTTCGGAAGTGATTAACTCATGTCTTGTTAAAAATCATGCCCTGTCATGGTTGATAATTTTATCTACAATAATAGCTTTATACCTTGGGAGCTTGGATGATAAATAACCAGAGATCTTAGACGATGACTTATTGGATTTAGAATCTAGTGTTTGAGTTTACTATGATAGGAATGATCTAAGTTTATCTCGCTTTGGACCATTTGAAAGTGATCAAGACTAGCACAAGTTCAAGTGAAAGAAATTTGGTGAAATAAACGAGATGATATTTCCTTGATGAAATGGACTTGTGAAAAACCTTAGGGTACCAAAATTTTGCCCTTATGAATCAAACTTTCCGTAGAAAATGATTGGGATTCATCTTACCATTATGATTGGATAACATGTACTCATAAAGGTTCACAAGTGCACCCCCATTAATATTTAAGGATGATTAGGACGCTAGATGATTTGATTAGTTTCATCAATAGTAAGAACTGGAAAAGTTGTAGAGTAGAGATGATTGATTATGCGGACGTACCTGAAAGAGTAAGAATTTGATTGTGAGATGAAAACTTTAGAGGCATAAGAGTCTGCCCAGGTTAGAGTGGAAGTTTGAGGATAAATTGACCAAGGTAGCAAGGTCACCCCGGTCAAGATAGATGATACGACTTGTGGCGCAAGAAGATTCCAAGGTTAAGACATGTGGTAAAACTGGGGTCAGGAGGAGCACAACTTGGAGCCACTAGAACTGGTGTGGCAGAGATAATCGGTTCTCTTCGATCCAGGAATAGCTTCAATTCTTAGGGGATGTTACGTTCAGTCACTCTCGGTGAAAACCCCGCAAGCCTAACCTGAATTTCGAGGACGAAATTATTTTTTTTTTTATTGGAATTTGTAACATCCCCCAGACAGCTAGACCCCCCAGGTGAATCTGTCATGACAAGGCCTTGGTAGTGTAGAAATCCCTTTAACTAAGGCAAAACTAGGGTTGAAAGTGCCTTGGTCTGCAAATAGCAATTTCCAGTTACCAAGCTTAGGGTTGGACTTCAGGGCCTCAACTTGACCATTTGACCCGCACCATAGTATCCCTAACCCTTTAGGGGTCCCCTTAGAGCACCAAGGGCCCATTGGTGTCAACCAAAGAGGCCAGATTGACCAAAGTCAACCCTAACCCCAAATTGGTCAAAGTAGCCTAATTAGAGTCAATTGACCTCCACCATGCCAAGTTGACCACACATTTAGGTATAAAATACCATAAGAGACCTAGTAGGCCTAAAAGCCCCATCATGGGACCCCCAGTGGTGCAAATTGACCTATATGCCCTTTTAGGTCAAAATGGCAATTCTTCACTAAGTGTCCTAATTGACCACCACCATATTAAATTGACCCTACCCATAATGTCACAATATCATAGGGGACCCAGTGGATCAAAAAGCCCCATGACTGGATCAACCCTAGAGCTCAATTTGACCAAAGTCAACTTAGCATGTTTTGGTCAAATCAACTTATATTGGGTCAACTAAGGCTCATGTGACCAAATTGACCCCACCAGTAGTTTCTAAATTTAATTTGGAGTCCAATGGACCCAAAAGCCCCATCCTAGGGTCACCCAATTGGTCAATTTGACCAAAAGTCAAACTTACCCAAATCAGGTCAAATCTCTTAAACCTAATCCAATCCCTTTGGGCTAGCTCAATTGGATGGTCAACCAACCCAGTAGGCTGACATTAAACACGGGAGAGAGAGAGAAATCGACCATGATGAGTAGGAGAGAGAAAAACCCAATTTTGGAGGAGAGAGAATGTGGTGTTCATGTCCATTTAGGGGATACACCGCTTGGAATCCCCATTGATGACCCCTTTCATCTCCCCTGATGAATGTGGAGGGAATTCCAGGAGTTTTCTGGAGGAATTGAGGGTAGGGGGGCTGTTTGGGTGGTCGGCCATAGGAATACCAAAAGCCCATTAATGTCTTTTGGAGTTAGACTCTCCACCATCCTTAATTGGCCCTCCCATTAGCTTCATGATGGAGAGAGGAGTTGAAACCCCCCCCCCCCCCCCCCCCCTTCCCCGAGATCGAGCTGTCTGTGCAAGGATTTTGATGGTGCCAAAATCTCCAAGGTGGAGCAATGGTGGTCGATGGTCGGAGCACCTAAACCTCCCCAAGCAGGTCTGGTTCTCCTCCCTAACCTCTGTGGAGTAGATCTCAATCGCCGGCGGCTCGATTCGTGGCCAATTGGCCGCGAATCGAACCAGCCAAGCCACCCGTAGATCGGGTTGGGCTTCCTCCTCCAGTACCCGATTTCGGCCACCTCCGGCCGATCAAACACCGCTCATCGCCGGCCACCACCTCAACGGAGGTGGTGGTGGCGTTGATTGGCCGGGGCGGCGCTCAGGTGGCCGGGAAATCAAAGATCAAAACAGCCCAGGCATGGAAAATCCTAGTCGTTGGTTCATCGGGGACGATGACCACGCGCTGTCCGATCCGCGCCAAGATTCGCGCTGGCCGATTTATTAAGGATTTAGATAATTAATTTAATTGAATATTTATAACTGAGTAGTATTTTAATTACTAAAAATACTAGATGCCCTGTACAGAAAATGTGCCCAACATAAAAGTTGTAGGCCTTGACCCCTAGGATCATACAAAATTGGTTTCACCCAATTTGGAGTCCTGGTTTGACCTCAGCACCCATTTTAGTGCAAAGTTTGACTGAACTTTGAATGGATGCCCACACTTAACCACTAGTCCAAATGACTTGAAATTTGTACTAGGAGTGAGGAATGTCAGTGACAATAACATATCCAAAAATGGGATTTTTTGGAAAACATTTTTCTAAAGTTTTTGTACAAATTTAATAATCAAGGTATAAATTATTTGGAGGGTCAAATGACCTCCAAACTCCACCAAATATTGGTGGGGTGTTCTTAGGGTCATTATAAACCCCCGGTTAAAATTTCACCTCATTTGGAGGTGTTTTGGTTAGGATTTTACTCAGCCCTAGTTTGGCCCATAAAGGGCTATTTAGGGTAAATCACCCCCCTTGCTATTTTGAGTGGTCAAATCACCTCAACAGAGGCTGATATTTGGGCCACTAACCTTTTAGGGCATAACACACCCTCCAATGGAGTTTGGGGTGGTTTGGTTTAGGTTAGCCCTAGAAACCTAGGGTAGGTCCCTTAGTGGGGATTTTTAGGGTTGTAAAGGACATGGGGGTGTTTGTCCTTGGGGAGGAGTGTAATAAACTCCTCTGAGTTCTATGAGTGATATAACACCCTCACAAGAAGTTTGGGTGGATTTGGGGAAGTATGGACCCTAATCCTAGGGTAAGCCCTAAGGGGTGCATTTAGAGGTCAATGAAGGAAGAGGGGACAAACCTTTATGGTTTGACCTAAAATTTTGGGGAGATGGTCATGGTGACCAGAGAGTCCTCCTATGAGAATTTGGTGGGGTTTGGAGTTGCCAACCCTAGGGAATAAATCCTTGGGTAGATTTGTAAATATTTAGGTTTTTGGGATTTAGGAAAGCTTATTACATAGGGATTAACCAACTTCTGTCACCAACTTAGTTTTGATGTTATTAATCCCTGGAGATTCTATTAGAACCATTGGAAGACCTTTGGAGGTCCAAGTTATAATTATTCGTATTGTTGGCAATTTTTGGGATGATTAATTTTAGGGTGTTACTTTTCTGTAATTTCATGAAACTTTGCTGAATGTCATTTCATACCATTATAAACCCACAGTAATTATCTCATAGATTTTGGATTGATATTTTTGGTACTTCTAGTTCAAATTGGAATTAATTGCAAATACAACTTTTGTGGAAATTACAAATGTAACCTCTATGGAATATAGTCAAATTTTGTAGGGCTGAATATTTTATTATGAATCACCTCTGTATAAATTTGCATGAGGTTTGGAGTTCATATGAGGGTACCTCCTTTGGAAATAATTGAAAATTAATGGGTTTTGGAATTTTTAATAGTAGTAAACCTTGTTGGAATTTCCTACAAATTCAGATGTACTGATTATTAGGTATCCTTGATTTATGTAAAAGTTTGGTAGGCAATGAAAGCCAGAAAAGTGCACTTGTAGTTCAAACCTTAGAAAGTTGTATTTTGGGAAAATTGTTTATTAATAATGTTGGGAAAATTATGAAACTCTGGAATTATTCTTGAATATGTAGTATGGACCCCCATTAAAAATATTGGGTCATTGAGTTGATTATTTAATGAACCTCCCTTCATGAGCATCAAAACATTAAGGATGGTCTGCGTTTAGCAATTTGGCAATTTTGGGAGTTATGGGTCAAATTGGAGTGTAGTGATTGGAGTTGTGAGGGTTTATTGGTGATAATGTGACTATGTAAGGATCTTTGGAATTAACTAGGGTTTGATGAATCCTAGGGTGGTGGGGTGCCACCCTTGGGGTAGGTCTTCTTGGGATTAACGAAAGATCATCTTTTTCCTATTGGGTCTTAAAGCACTTAGGTTTAATCCAGGGAAATATTAAGAGGGTTTCTTATGGGTTGTAACTAATAACATTAAGTGTCTTGAGAAAGAGAGCCTTGGGGTATCATCCCACTATAACTTCCAGTACCATAGTGAGCCCCTTACAGGGTAACCCTCGGGAAGTCCAAGATTAACCATAACCTGTAGGAGTAAAATGTTATGCAAGAAGAATTTAATAACACACTCACCCAAACCCCGTGGTTCCGGGAGTTTAGCTGGTTTGGTGCTACGAGCAGTAGGCTCGGTGGTAGTAAGAGCGGATTGATAAGTCAGGTGAGCTTGTGGCTCCGTAGTGTTTGTTGGTACGGACGGGTTGGTCCGGCGAGCCGGTGGCTCGAGAGGTTATTGATGTCGGGCAGGTTAGCCCAGGGAGCTTATGGCTCGGAGGTAGGAAGTAGAACATGTTGCATGTGCATTGAAGGTGGTGGGTCTTCGATATTGGACGGTCATTCACACCGACGTCAATACGTTGACTCGACAAGTGTGGTATTTACACTTAGCCTAGAAAGACTGGTGGTCCAGCCAGTAAGAGTACGCAGATGCTCCGCGGTTTTGCGTTGAGGCGTACGATAGGTCTAGGTAGGGTAGTGTGAATACCAACCTAGAGGTGGGCGAGGCCCAACCCACCGCTTCCGTTTGCCACTACGGGAGTATCCTGGGAGTCTAGCTCGCTCCAAAAAGGGGGAACTAAAGGTCTATGCGCATAGAGTCGTAGTGAGTGAGTTGCACTTGTATGAACATAGCATAACAGCATACCTTGCCTGTCATAGCATAAACGTTGCATTTCAACCCCTACCCCTATCGTATAAGTCGGTTATGGGACTTCTTATACGATTGGCCTTGCTAAACGACCCGTTGGTCTATAGGTTTGTATGGGCATTCCTATAAATCAATGGTTACTTTTCTATTACTATTGTATTTACTTACTGCACTTTATTTATTCTTTACCGGCTCTTACTATGCCCCTTTACTGCTTCAGTTATATATATACACATGTGTAGTGTAGAAACATTTCCGGTATTACTGTCACCTGCTCTTTGTTATACCCCTTGTTGTCCTCCGCTTCATCCTCGCGCACGGTGCCTAGGAGCCATTGGGGTGGGGTGGGGAACATAAGGCTTAGTCTTTTTGACTAACGGTCGGTGGACCATATCATTTTAGGAGATCGAGGAGACGCAGCAACACCAGAGGCCGGTGCAGACGGAGGCGGACCAGTCTAGTACAGGAGCACATGATTCAAGATCAGTGAGTGATTAGTAGTTAGCTTCCACGAGTGATCTTGTAGTGAGGATATGATGTACAGGGCATGAGCCCTTTATTATTGTACCCCTTTGTAATCATTTATTCAGATATATCATGTGGACATTTATATTTCATGTTGATTCTGTGGACTTGTCTTCTTTAATGTACTTTTCTTCGTGATCGATTTGGCCGGCAGGATCGGCGTTTTGTAGTGGCGACCTTCCCGAGCGAAGGTATCACCGCAAAGCGGCGGTTCTGGGCCTAAGACCCGGATGTTTGAAAAGAAAAAAAATGGGGTCTTACAGCCCCTTTGGGGCGATCTTGGCCTGAGGCAGATCGCCCCAGCTGGGGCGATCTCGGCCTGAGGTCTTCCTCTGGGCGACCTCGCCAGGTCGCCCCAGCTGGGGCGATCTCGGCCTGAGGTTGCCCTCTGGGCGACCTCGCTAGGTCTCCCCAGCTGGGGCGATCTTGGCCTGAGGTCGCCCTCTGGAGACCTCGCCAGGTCGCCCCTTTGGGGCGATCTCGGCCTGGGAGGTCTCGGCTCCGGGCAGCCCATTCATTCCTGACCTGCCCGTTTGGGCAGGCCTTCCTGCCTATAAATAGGGGGTAGGGGCCTTGGTTTTGAGACCTTGGGAGAGTTTCCAGCCCTTGCTTTTGACTTGAGGGGTCTCATTTTTGAGACCACCGCATCTCTTCCCAGCAGCTGGGGTGGTCTCATTTTTGAGATCGTCAATACCTCATTTCAGCAGCTGGAGCTATCTCATTTCTGAGACCTCGTTACCTCTTTTTCAGCAGATTCTGCTATCTCCTTCTAGGAGACCCTCGTCATCTCTTTTTTTCCTCCCTCTTGCTTTCCATCACAGCTCAAAGTAACCAACCATCTAATAGTTTCCTTCCCCCTTCTCCTCTCAGGGTGAGCAAGTGTGGATCTGGAGCATTTTTGGTTCGAACATAACACGTGACCTTCAGATCGGAATGGTCGATGAATAGCAGCTGTGGTGAAGATATGAGATTTTGCCGAGCGTAACACGAAATCTTTAAACGGACAGAACTTTTGATCCGGGTGTCAAAATTTAGAAATTCAAAGCTTGTCGCGACCGGATCGACCTGAACTATCCGAAAATTGAACTAGGTTCCCCGTTCAGGCATTTTTTAGCCCTCAGATTGCAAAAATTCGGCCCCGTTTAGAAGTTATTACAGTTTTTCTCTTCTTTGGCAATTTCTGCAATTTCTATTTTTTAGTAGCAATGGAGATGACAAAGGTTCAAGATCGTTCAAGTGGTGAACTTACTCTGGAAGCTCTTGAGCTTCGCATAAAGATTCATCTTGAGGAATTTTGGAAAGAGCTTGCTCAACAGCAGGAGCAGACTCGTCAGCAGATTGATGGGATTAATCAAGCTATGGCAGCTATCATCCAGCAACTTCCTCCTCAAGTCGCAACTCCTTCAGCCCCTCTAGTTATAGCTGAAGTAGTGGAGTCTTCTCCTTTTACAGATAGAATTTGTTGGGAACCTGCTCTTAATGGGTTTAAGGAACCCCATCTACCAACCTTCTCGGGAGGAGAAGATCCAATCTCACACCTTCAAGCCTTCGAGTCAGCTGTTGCATTGAGAACTATATCGGATAGCATCAGGTGCAAGCTTCTTGCCATGACCTTTGGTGGTCAAGCTATGGAATGGTTTTACAAGTTGTCGCCTCAATCAGTTACTTGCTTTATGGATCTCAGAAGAGAACTTCTCTTGAAATTTGCTACCTCAAGAAAGCGAAAGAGAAGCCCAGCAGCTCTTTTTCAAATCAAGCAAGGAGTTAATGAAAATATTTCTCACTTCATCGATAGATTCCAGAGAGAGATTCTTGAGGTTGTTAATGTCGATCAAGAGATGTATAAATGTGCCTTTATTCATGGACTCCAAGAAGGCCCTCTCAAATATAAAGTCTGCATGAAAGAGCCAAAGTCTTATGAGCATCTCATCGAAATAGCAAATCAGTTTATTGAAGGTGAGGCAATGAATCCCAACTATGTATGTTCTCAGAACCAAAAGATTCGTCATCATCAGAGAAATTTCTATCACAGTCCCTCATCTTCAACACAGAGCCCTCCGCAAGTTGAGCAGTTTGAGTCTTATTATCTTCCTCAGAATATATCATCACCATACTTAGAAGTCTCTCCCATTCAGTCTTATGATCCTACAACACTTGAATATGAAAATCACCCAGAAGGATCTATTCAGTTGAATCTCTCCTTGGAAGAGGTCCTTCCAAAAATTCAAAATATGCCAGAGTATAGAAGACCTCGTCCTATAAAGTCTAAGATTGAAAATCACAATCAAGAACTCTTCTGCGCATATCATTCAGATACTGGTCATGATACAGAAGACTGTCGTGCTCTATGAAAATTAATAGACCAACTGTTGAAGGCAGGAAAGTTACAAGACTATGTTACTTGGTAATATGAAGATTGTTTTTCTTCTAACAGAGACAACTTTACAAAGCAGAGATTTTTTCCTCAACAAAAGAAGTGCATAGAATAGAAAGAGATAGAATATCACTTTATTCCCTGTTTTATATGACTCCCATTTGTTTGGAGCTTTTTCATATCTTTTCTTTTTTAGTTTTACTTGTAATAAGTATGACAGTAACTGGGGTTCTATCAGCAGCTATCATCACGAAGATCTTCTCAGCAGTCTGATACATCAAACGTCATATCCATATTCACTCTCGTATCCTTCATTGCAATCATTTATCCTTTTTATGTCTTAAGCTTTTTTTGTTACTCTACTTCCTGCTATTTACATCAATACTTATAAAATTGCATGGTTGCAAATGGTAGAAATACTACCTCTGATTTAGGTGAGGGTCGTAAAACCCACTGCGACCACATCTCGCTAGAAGCACTCGCAGATGTGTAGTGGTCTCCCAGCCTCTCTTCCTCTCTATCTCTTTCTCTATAATGATTGTCATTGATTGCCATGACATCTCATCGAGTTAATCAACTTGCTTTGCTTGAAAACAGATGATTGCATCTGATAAACAACTAATGTTAGGATTGACATGCGTTGGCAAGGAAAACATACTGACTTTAGTATGTACTGCAACGACTACAAAATAATTATGCAATTATTTGTTGGCTACTAATTTTTCAGGTACCATGGACTTTAAATATATATCATGTCGGGATTTCTAGATTTCTAGACTTTTGGATTTCATGATTAATATATTTATCATTTCTGGATTTCTCAAAATCATACGCTGGTTTGAGCATCAGCTGACATAACCTCAATAAAAATATTATATCAGCAAGTCAGAATCAGCTAGTTATATGGACTTCACACTCACTGTTCTGGAATATGTAAATGTGATGATATCAGAATGTTAGTTTTATCTCTCCGTAGGAATGAGTACTATCTCTTCTCTTCACGCAGATGTTATTTCATCAACATCAAAGCAAAGTGATTGTGAACAAACACTCATATACTCTATGTAAATGGGATAATCTCTCTCATACACTTCAAGTATAAATAAAAAGAAATGGTGCGGTGACATACTATAGATCTTCATTACCTACTTCACATATCTTTTGCAGAGATATACAGGTGCTTGCGAGTTCTCTTCAGGTACTCGCATACTAAATTTTCTATATACATGTTCTTATATCCTTTGCAGATAAAAATAGGTGCTTGCGAGTTCTCTTCAGGTACTCGCATACTAAATTTTCTATATACCTGTTCTTATATCCTTCGCAGATAAAAACAGGTGCTTGCGAGTTCTCTTCAGGTACTCGCATACTAAATTTTCTATATAGCTTTTCTTATATCCTTTGCAGATAAAAACAGGTGCTTGCGAGTTCTCTTCAGGTACTCGCATACTAAATTTTCTATATACCTATTCTTATATCCTTTGTAGATAAAAACAGGTGCTTGCGAGTTCTCTTCAGGTACTCGCATACTAAATTTTTTATATACCAGTTCTTATACCTTTTTGAAGATAGAAGCAGGTGTTCGCGAGTCCTTATTCAGAAATATATACGTGTTCGTGGGTGAGTTCTCTTCAGGCATTGACAAGTCCTCACAGGTATTTACATTTTTATATACGCATACTCTGTCTTCATAAGAGAGGTGAATCTTGATTTGCATGGGTAAGTCTATTTTTTTAAGCTTCTCAAAACTTAAAAAAAATGCGGGGATTATGTTTACCCAGAAATCAGTGATCACCTTGAGCTAGTTTTTTGCAGGTAACCGAAGCAATCCACACCCTCTTCCGGCAGTCCAAGTAATTTTTGCCGAAGATCCAAGCCCTGGCGATCCCTCATCGCTCGGGTGGTTTCGCCTTTCGTCTCGTAGAGGTCGCGCTTCGCTCGACCTCTCCTAGAGGTCACGCCCCGCGTGATCCCTCCCTCGAGAGGTCACCCCTTTGGGGAGACCTCAGCTTGAGGCAGATCGCCCCAGCTGGGGCGATCTCGGCCTGAGGTCGACCTCTGGGCGACCTCGGCCTGAGGCAGATCGCCCCAGCTGGGGCGATTTCGGCCTGAGGTCGCCCTCTGGGCGACCTCGGCCTGAGGCAGATCGCCCCAGCTGGGGAGATCTCGGCCTGAGGTCGCCCTCTGGGCGACCTCGGCCTGAGGCAGATTGCCCCAGCTGGGGCGATCTCAGCCTGAGGTCGCCCTCTGGGCGACCTCGCCAGGTCGCCCCTTTGTGGCGACCTCAGCCTGAGGCAGATAACCCTAGCTGGGGTGATCTCGGCCTGAGGTCGCCCTCTGGGCGACCTCGCCAGGTCGCCGCTTTGGGGCAATCTTGGCCTGAAGCAGATCGCCCCAGCTGGGGCGATCTTGGCCTGAAGCAGATCGCCCCAGCTGGGGCGATCTCGGCTTGAGGTCGCCCTCTGGGCGACCTTGCCAGGTCGCCCCAGCTGGGGCGATCTCGGGCTGAATTCGCCCTCTGAGCGACCACGCTAGGTCGCCCTCTGGGCGACCTCGCCAGGTCGCCCCTTTGGGGCGATCTCGACCTGGGAGGTCTCGGCTCCGGGCAGCCCATTCTTTCCTGACCTGCCCGTTTGGGCAGGCCTTCCCACCTATAAATAAGGGGGTAGGGGCCTTGGTTTTGATACCTTGGGAGAGTTTCCATCCCTTGCTTTTGACATGAGCGGTCTCATTTTTGAGACCACCGCATCTCTTCCCAGCAGCTGGGGCGGTCTCATTTTTGAGATCGCCAATACCTCATTTCAGCATCTGGAGCTATCTCATTTCTGAGACCTCGTTACCTCTTTTTCAGCAGATTCTGCTATCTCCTTCTAGGAGACTCTCGTCATCTCTTTTTTCCTCCCTCTTGCCTTCCATCACAGCTCAAAGTAACCAACCATCTAACAGTTTCCTTCCCCCTTCTCCTTTCAGCGTGAGCAAGTGTGAATCTGGAGCATTTTTGGTTCAAATAGCAGTGTCCAAAAGTCCATAAAATCATTTCATTGGAAATAGATAATGGATTCTGAGGTAAGATCTATAATACTCCGTGTAGGTATCTTCTTAGCTAATTGTAAAGTACCACGTTCTTATAGTAGAACTAGATACATGTACATTTTCAAAGATTTTGAATTCATTCTAAATGAAATTCTCTGTTGAATAGGAGCTGCTGATATTGGAGTAGCACTTGCAGTCTGGGATCCTGATTAGGATGATCTGCTAGATGTTGACAGTTATAGTGTTATTTGATTTCTTTTTCTTCATCTCTTGTTAGAGCATTGTTTAGCTCTCCATTTTGGACACTTGTTTGGACTATTTTTGGCTTTATTGTTGATCATTAGCCACTAGTTATATTGAACCTGTGCTATGATCATACTTTAGACTGCTATGTGATGCTGTTGAGATTTATGTTTATTCTTATACGTGCATACAGTTTTATGCTTAAGTCCAATATGTTAAACATGTGTTTGGACACGGTTGTGAATGATTTATGTACGGATGAACATTGCACAAACCACCCAATTCCTACGTCGGGTTTGCGGCGGACATATGAGAAGATTGTTAGATATTTTATTAATATGTCCGCGCGTGTCGAGATCAACTCGGAATGACCCATTGGGTTGTGTGTGTCTACCTAGGGCTAGGCTCTACGCTGGAGATACTATAAATAGCCATTCCAAACTTGATGAGCTATTGTGTACTATCTTGAGCTAGAGCCCAAACACTAACACACGTCATGCTGATCCCTCAGAGTGAAAATCTGCCCATTACTCTTCCATAGAAATTTGAAATGGTTTGCTACATATTTGATGACAGTTATCACTATAGGTGCAAATAAAGCATGGTCCCAATTTCCCGATTCAGGTCTGAACCCGATGAGGCCTATGCTAGGAAGCTTTACAAGGCCTCTTTTAGCTATAGGCCGGACCTGCAGCCAGGCCCAAGCACTAGGTGGCCTGCTGCCAGTCCTGAACAAGGACCGGACCAGTCCCCTGGCCTGACCCAATTTTGGCAACACAACAGTTGTGCTGCCACTTGCCAGCTTAGCCACCCGCGGTGCAATGGTGCCCTTATAAATAAATAAATAAAAAATTTATTTAAAGGCCGATAATGCCAGTCTTTACTTAATAAGGCCAAATGGCCTTAATTTATTATTAAAATAAGGTCAAATAACCTTACGACTTATTTTACAGGCCAAATAGTCATGATGTTTGTTCTTATTTACATATATTGTTACATTGATGCTTCTTTTGCCTCATCCTCCCACTCATCTCTTCAATTGCATTGATTGCCTCTCACAATGATGACACTAATTCTCGAGTTACAAATCCTGATATCAAAATTGTGGATCACAAGCATCGTGCACAAGTGTGAGAGCACTTTGACAAGATCCGCATCAATGAAGAGTTAAAAACAAAATGTCGACATTGCGTAAAACTCACAACAAAAGAAAGCACAACATTGATGCAAAATTTTAAATCTTGTTAGGACAAAATAGCGTCAGAGTCGAGACAAGTACAATTATTATCAGCTGTGGAAATTTGGTCCAATGATCAAGTTAGACAATGAGAGGCGCAAATTAGAAATGTAATTACCATTCAATCATTATGACAACGAGATCGAAATAACATATATATGCAGCAAACTACAACCAAGCTATCATCAGGCAAGTAGAACGGCATTTCGAGCCAATGCATACAAAGCTTATATTAAAATAAAAAAAATTAATAAAATATTTCAATATTTTTGATGGAAATGCTAGTTTAACGAGCGATATTTGGTCACGCAGATAACATGTAAGACTAACGTATATTTGCATAACTTTTCATTGGATTGATTCTATATCGTGGAAATTATCAAAACGTATTATTTTATTTGAAAGTATTGAATCACCACATACTGGAAATGTGATTAATCAAGTTATAATAAAATGCGCCCGAGAATTTAAAATAAAGGATAAAATAATGAATATTTCTTTTGACAATGTCTCAAATAATACATCGACGGTAGAATTATTAAAAAGAGATTTAAAATCATTACTAAATGATGTTTTTTCATGCTCAGTGTATGTCACGCACTAAATTTACTCGTGCAAGATAGTTTATCTTTTATGAAACTTTATGTTTGATATGAAAATTCTCGGAGATTGCGATTTTAAAAGCAAAGCAAGCAGTTTATGATGATATTCTCCAAACTTATATCTGATGAAGGCAAGTGTACCTTATCGTTTATAGTATAGGATATTTTATAAAAACCAAGGTCGTATTCCTCGGGGCGCGTTGATTACTTCTACTTCGAGGAGGTCACTATTATCTTATCTATTAATTTTTGAAGAGTTTTCTTAACTAAAGAGACAATTTGCAAGGTAAAAGAAAGGCTTAGACAATGATTAAAGAGATTAGTGTTCAATCTAAAATCACCTTGGAGTGAGAATAATCAAAGGTTGATAAAATTACTAATTCCTTTTAAGTAAACTATTTGACCGTGGAGGTTCCCGAAGCCTGAGCATGTCTCTCTCGAGGGAAATGCCCAACTAAGTTTAGGAAAATTCAACCAAACTCTCGTTCTATAATCGAATACCTAAAACTTATTTTACGCTGTGAACCCCACTATTGGATTTGACTCTAATCTGGGAGATTTAAGTCAACCTCTCTTGAGGGATGCGTGCAACTCTCATTACCCTTGAGTGATCGATTCATGCCTTGAGCCTCTCGGCTAGCTAAGTATGAAAACTTAAGTGAAAACCATATATCGAAAATATGATCTCACTAAATAAAAATCAAGGGTAAATCAAAAGTGTTACTTAAATGGAAAAAGAGAGCTAACAATTCATAACTTGATTATCTCATCCTCGGATCATTTCGATCGAGCACTAATGAGAGTTTTGTTAATCATGGTGGAGGGGAGATAGGAAAAAATGAGATTGCATGAAAAATTAACTAAAGTTGGAGAGAGAAAATGAAAGAAAACAAGCTAAATTTTATTTAAAACCAAAGTGATTACAAGCTTACGAACATGTTACACTACTAGAAAAGAAAAGATTACAAGCCTTCACTAAACTATTGCACGAAAGAAAAACTAGAGCATTACTTAAGAGAAAAGAAGAAAGAGAGAGAGAGAGAGAACATGAAAAATAAAGACATGAAGAAAAATACTTGAAAACAGCAACTATAGCAACTAGCAGCACCTCCCCTCTCCAAAATTCTGAACCCTGGACTCAAGGAGACCTCTGGAATTTATAGAAAAAATTTCAAGTTACACGCCCTCGGTCACGAAAAAATTTCAAGTTACGCCTCGGTCACGGGCATGATCGAGGGCGTGTAACTACTGTTCTGCTGGCTGGGACAGTGGCGTGGGGATTGCATGTCGATGCAGTGAAAATCGGCGATTACACGCACATGACTTGAAGGTCACGACCGTGTACTTGGGTGGTTATATTAAATGCAGCGTAAGCTTGAGTGCGGCGCGTCGGAAGTCAGACATCACGCGGGAGAGTCACGAGCTTGTCATGCTAGAACACGGGCGTGACTTGTGCGGCAATATTAGATTCGATGTCTAACATGCCCTCGTGGAAAGTTGGAAAGGACCATTAAAATTACACATCGTCGGACACGGGCGTGACCTAGGGCGTGACTTCTAGAACACAAGCGTGACTTCTGGAGATGAGCTCAAATCACGCGGCAACAACTCTGGATGCAAATTATTATTACACGCCCTTAGTCACGGGCGTGATCGAGGGTGTGTAATGCAAATTTGCCCAAATTACCCCAAAAATCTGCAAAATTATACAAAATGTTAAATTAGGTTCAAATTGAAGAAAAAAACTATTTATAAGCTAATATTGACATAAAAAGAGAAAATCCTATTAACTAAACTAAAAATTTATAATAAAATTCATATAAAACCTACTTATCAAAACCCACACACTTGAGATTTTGCTATTGCAGAGCAAAAGTATGAGACATATTTTATAGGACATTAATATAATTTTTAATTAAGCTAAAAATTCATTTAGACCAAAAGTATGATAAGAATAAATTTTAGGAGGAATTAAGTCCTAAATTTTGATGATAATTTAAAAAAAATGAAAATGCTTAGCTAGGAATTTCTCAAGATAACTAACTAGCTAACAAAATTATAGAAATTATCAAACTAAATTAAATTAAAATTATAAGAACTCTATCTTAAAAGAAACTTAAGGAAAAAGTAACCTACTAAATATTGCTCTCTCCATAATTTAAATTATGTCTAGATCAAAGATATTGGTTAGGGGGTTGGCATAAGAAGAGATCTTAGAATGGAGGTGATGAAATTTATCCTCTCACCTCACTCAATTTTTTTTGAAAATGTATATGTTTAGGAAAAATGAATTTTATCCTCTTACACCATGCCATATAATCTTTTAACATTCTCTTCTAATAAAATCCCAAAATATATATGTTTAGAAGTAATGAATTTTATCCACTTATTCCATGTCATATAATCTTTTAAATAATTTTGGGTGCATATGTTTAAGAAATAATGAATTTTATCCTTTTATTCACATGACATATGATCATTTAATACACTTTTTTTATATACCATCAAAGGGGTATGGTAGAGAAAAATTTCTAGTTTATAAATTAAGTTATTTTGAGAGCAAATTCTAGTAAATTAGAATTTCCTAAGATCTAAAAAGCTAGAAAGAAAAATATAATAGAAATCTAAAGAGGTTAAGCAAATTTACTACAAAATGAAGCCATTTAAACTAAAAATAGAAATCACGCTAAATAGATTTTCTAATCAAATTAAAATCATAAGATGGTTCTTTAAACAAAATTTTCTAAAATTTAAATTTAACAAATTATGACAAAACAAAATTTTAGTCAATTAAAACATAAAAATTCGTATAAGCATTCTCAAATAGATTTACAAGAAATAACAAAAAAACAAGTAGGGGTTTTATAAATTTTTTTTTGGTTTTCATTCTAAGTTTTTCATATAGTTTTTTTTTTTGAAAATTTGCTATTATCTTTTTTTGATTTTTTACTAATAATAATAATTGTAAAAGAAACTAGTTTTAATCCTAATTTTTTTTAACTCTTAGACTTCCCAAGGTATGTGAAGGGTTCTCACCAGTACTAGGAGGTGTGCTGGGATGATAACCCAAATGTCCCTTTCTAAGATATAAGACTTTCGATTATTTTTTTTTTGAATTTTTGGGTTTTTAAAGAGCTTGAATAAAAAAAATAAGAGAAAAATATTTTTTTTTGTTTTTTGAAGATTTTTAAGAACTATGTTTGCACCCCCACACTTAAAGTTAAACATTATCCCTAATGTTTAAAACTAAGTATGAAGCAAAAAAAATTAAATGCAATCTAAAACAATAAAGTAATGCAGGATAAAAGAAAAGGAAGGAGAGGGAAAAAAGGGCTTCCCTGATAATGAAGTTCTGGGGGAAGCGGCGGTGATCATGCAAAAAGCGTTAAAACAAAAACAAAAATAACAAAAAGATAACTTTGGGGTGCCTCCCAAAAGCGCTTTGATTAAGTCGTGTAGCTTGACCCATTCGATGCTCACGTTATTGGCGGGAGTAAAATGATTCACTCTTCTCGTTTGATAACTCCCCTGGAAGATACAATTTAAGACGGTGACCATTTACTTTGAAGGAGCCTTTTTCCGGGTGGGAAATGAGAACTGTCTCATATGACCAAGCCTCTTTAACGATAAAGGGGCCGGACCATCGAGATTTTAGCTTTCCTGGGAAAAGGCAAAGACGAGAATTATAAAAAGGACAAGATCGCCCAGCGAGAAAGTTTTTTGGAAATTTTATTTTTTTTGTCGTGATAAAACTTTGTTCCCTCCTTATAAATTGTGTTGTTCTCGTATGCATTCGCGCGGCACTCATCCAGTTCGTTTATTTAAAATATTCTTTGATCGGCCGCTAAAGTGGAATCGAGGTTTAAAAATTTAAGCGCCCAGAATGCGCGGTGTTCTAATTTGACCGGAAGGTCGCAAGCCTTGCAATAAACCAATTGATATGGTGTACAACCGATAATGGTCTTGTACACCATTTGACAGGCCCATAGCGCGTCATCGAGCTTAAGTGTCCAATCCTTCCTATTAATAGAAACAGTTTTTTCTAAAATCCGCTTAAGTTCTCGATTCACGACTTCGACTTAGCCGCTCGTTTGTGGGTGATAAGCAATGGATAGCTTGTGGGTGACACCATATTTCACTAAAATTTCAGCGAATTGACTATTACAAAAATGGCCCCTATCACTAACTCTAGCGCGTGGCGTGCCAAATCGAGAGAATAACTTTTTTAAGAAATTTACGATGACTCTCGCGTCGTTGGTGGGGAAAGCTTATGCTTCCGCCCACCTTGACTCGTAGTCAACCGCAACGAGAATATATTTGTTTGAAAAAGAGGGAGGGAGAGGACCAACAAAATCGATACCCTAAAGATCAAAAATTTAGCATTCTAGAAAAATATTTTGAGGGCATCTCATCCTGGCAGGAGATGTTTCTCGACCACTGGCAGCTGTCTCAAATACTCACAATGGTGTGAGCATCTTTAAAGAGAGTGGGCCAATAAAAGCCCGCATCCAGTGCCTTTCTAAACGGGAAAGATGATCGGCCGCCAAGTTTTCATCTCCCCCTTGTCCCAGATCTCTAAATCAAACTCCTACAAGAGGAGGATCCATCGCAATAGATGGGGCTTGCCGTCCATTTTACTTACAAGATATCTAAGAGCCGAGTGATCTGTGAACACGATTACTTTGGAGAGAGTGATATATGACAAAAACTTATCAAAAGCAAATACGATTGTTAGAAGCTCCTTCTCGATAGTGGTGTAGTTTGCTTGTGCCGACGTGAGTGTCTTGCTTGCATAATAAATCAGGTGGAAGTACTTGTTTACCCGTTGGCCTAATACGGCTCCCACTGCAATATCACTCGCGTTGCACATAATTTCGAAGGGTAACGACCAATCTTGTGCGACTAGAATCGAAAAATTTATAAGTTTTTCTTTGATAAGTTTAAAGGCTAAAAGACATTCGTCATTGAAAATAAAGGAAGATTCTTTTTCGAGGAGATGGGTTAACGACTCTATGATTTTAGAAATTTTTTGAATAAAACGCCGATAAAACCCTGCGTGGCCTAGGAAACTTCTAATTGCTTTTACACTCGTTGGAGGGGGGAGCTTCTCGATAACTTTGATCATAAAATGACACCTCTCCCAATTGAGAGCTAAGTTTGTTTCCTCACAATGCTTAAGTACATGCTCGACATTTTTTTAACAACCTTGAAAAGAATTTTCGAAAACGGAGAAGTCGTCCATGAAAACTTCCTTCACCTCCTCTACTAACTCGTCGAAGATCACCAGCATACATCTTTGGAATGTAGTCGGCGTGTTACGAAGGCCAAATGACATCCTTCGATAAGCGAAGGTGCCAAAGGGACAAGTGAATGGTGTTTTCTCTTTGTCGTCGGGCGAGATAGGGATTTGGAAGTATCTCGACAAACCATCGAGGAAGCAATAGTAGGAGTAGACTGAAAGGTGTTCTAAGATTTGATCGATAAATGGTAACAGGAAGTGATTCTTATGGGTGACATCATTTAGTTTCTGATAATCTATGCACATCCGTCAACCCATAACAGTACGGGTTGGGATCAATTCATTATTTTTGTTTGCAACTATAGTTACTTCGCCTTTCTTTAGAACGACTTGTACTTGTCTAACCCAAGTACTATCCTAGATCGGGTAGATGATTCTCGCATCTAAGAGTTTGATGACTTCATCCTTAACGACTTCTTTCATATTTGGGTTTAGCCGTCGTTGAGGCTAGATTGTGTTGCGGGAATTATCTTCGAGGAAAATTTTATGAGTGCAGAAGGAAGGGTTGATCCCTTTGATATCAGATATTTGTCACATAATTGTGTGGTGGTGATTGCTTAAGACTATAGTCAATTCAGAAATTTCTGAATCGCTCAGCTCGGATGATACAATAACGGGTAGCTTGGAATCTTTTTCTAAAAAGAGATGAAAGTGCACACTGTGCCTCTGAGTATTATCTAGAGGGGGTGAATAAAGTTTTAAAAACTTTTATACCCAAGTTATGCACACACAATAAAACTGCTAAGATTTATGCAATCATCAACACCAAAATAGAATAAAGTAAGCTCATATAAACTGAAACAGAAAAACAGTAAACTGTAAATGGGACAACACAAAAATACAAAGCACAAAAGACACAAAAAATTATAGTGGTTCACCAAAATATGGGTACTCCACTCTTCTACCACCCTGGTAGGAATGCACTAGTTGTGCCTGAGTCTTTTGATGAGGAGACTCTCAGAACCACTTAGTCTTTTGTTAAGGAGACTCTTAGAACCACTAAGTCTTTTGATAAGGAGACTCTTAGAACCACTGAATCCTTTGAAGAGGGATTCTTAAAACTCTTTTACAGATTGTAGAATAAAAATAGAGAAAGGAGAAAAAAAGAAGTAATGGGATTCTGCTATATGAATCCTTTGGTAGCTATCACACAAGAGTTGTCTTTTGATATTCTTTAGTATTTGTGTATAATGAACCCTTGCTTATGATAGTGATGGTTGCAAGGGTGATAAGATTTTGATCCTGATATACTCTCTGTACTTTGATTGGATTGCTGTTATGAGATGATGAAGAAGAAGCAGCAAACTGTTTTGATCTTTTTCTCTACAGAGAAGTTGCTCTGTGTTCTGTGTTAGAGTTGAAAGAAGAAGAAGGAGAAGAACAAATAATAGGTTGGTTGGTTTTCTCTTCCTCCTTCTGAATACTTATTCTCCGTCATTTAGAGTTTGAATTTCTTTCCTTTTCTGGTCTCCCCTTGAAAGGAATGTCCATTGGACAATAAAGGTTTCCTTCCATTTTGTTCCCGATCCGTCAAGACTGATTTGAATAACTTCCAAGAATGTCTTTTGTTGTGTCTCTGAAATACTTCATTCCATTCTTGGCAATAAACGAGCTGTTAGAGAACAGATTTCATCCTTGCAGATCATCTGGAAGCGCACCAGAAAGGACAGCATAGAACATACTTTTTCTGACTGTATTCGACGTAGCGTCGAATTGAATTTCTTTCTTATCGATGCACCTCTGAGTTCTTATAGGAGTAACTTCGAAATCCTTCTTAGCTCTGACTGAACTCAGATGTCGGTGTAGCGTCGAATTGACTTTCTTCTTATCGACGCACCTCTGAGTTTTTGTAGAAGTGGCTTCAAAATAGTTCTCAGCTCTGAATGAACTCAGTACTTCTTGACGTATCCATCGAGTTGGAAGCTTGAACTTGGACTTCAACTTCTGCGTCGAGTTGAAATAGAAGTTGCGTCGACTACTGAGATGCCTTCGACTGGCTTGACAATCTGTGTCGAGTATATCTCAATGTTGCGTCAAATTCACTTGTTACTCTGACTACTTGACTGAGTTACTTTGACTTCTATTCAAAGTAGCTTCGACTTCCAGTCGAAGTTGCGTCGATTTCTATTCGACACAAGTTTTAACTCTGCTGAATTTTTGCTTATCTTGACCTGGTCTTGACACTCTAAGGTGAGTGTGACATCCTATGACACGTAATGACCATTTTACACTCTATATACACATGGGTAATAATCCTAGAGAGTAAAATCACCTATAGACAATTTGTTAAGTTAAATCAAAAGGAATTTTTACCAACAATCTCCCCCTATTTATCTTAACAAATTTTACAGATTGTTCAAAGTGATTTTACACATACTTTGACATAAATCTTAATACAAACATATATACAAATACAATAGACTAAAGGTATGGTAAACTGAAAAACATCTGATTGATATAAGTAAATATTTATCAGAGTTAGTTACCCAAGAAAAGATCTACTTTCTATTTTTGAGAAAAGTAGATAAGGCCTCATAGACCTTTCTGAATTTTCTTTCTACATACTTGAAATTTGAAGGGATGGCCTTCTCTGTATTCTTCTATATTTTGTCATGTCCTTTGAATAGTTTTTCCAGATCAGTTTCAGCTTCAGGATAGACATCATTTAGCTTTATCCCCAGACCAAAGACTTTAGCAGATAGCAAATTTATTTCTTCTAAGTCCAGATCTTCTGCATCAGGGTCTGGTACAATGAATGTGTATTGCCGATTCACAGGGGTTGGAGCTGTCCTTAATACAATCTTCTTTTTCTTCTAAAGAAGCTGCTCTGTTTCATTTGGATCGCATCCAAGACCCCCTTTGTGAAGTTACCCTTTATTTTTCTAGAATTTTGGCTTGAGAATTTCTGGCAGTATACTTTGTAGGGTCAAAGAGTGTGCTTGGAATTTAAATTACCTCATTTAGTTGTTCTTTTTCTACAACATCCTTGCCCTTCTTTAGACTTTTAATGAACAACCTTCTCTTTTCTTCTATCTCTCTTTGAGAGGCTTCATACTCATATATCTCATTCCCTAATTTCATCTAGCGCTTTATCAAGATTTGGATCAATGTATGTTTCCATTCTATTATCTGGGATTTCAACCTTCTCATAGGTTTTATAATAGGACTTGTCTTTCTTGAATTGTTTCCTTTGCTCTTTTGTATACTTTTCCCAAATTGGTATCCTTCCTCTGGCCCCTCTTCCTCTTCCTCTGTACGGAGATCTTCCTTTGAAGATTGGTTCTGGGACAATTAGAGTGGGTGCTAGAGTAGGATCAGGAGGAAGCTGAGCTGGAGGTGAAGAGGGTGGAGCAGCTACAAGAACTTGATCAGCAATCTTGACTGGAGATGGTGTCGTTGTCGATTTTTCAGAAGAGACCTTGAATTCTTGTACATCAGGGATAGATAGCTCAGTGCCCTCATTGTGAAAGTGCACAGTGTGCCTCTGATAATCCTCTAGAGGGGGTGAATATAGATTTAAAATATTTCTAATCTAACTGTAACAACAATAAAACAAACTAAGCATTTATGCTCAACAAAATCACAAGCAGAATAATATATTACAAGAAATAAAATGCTGAAGAAAGAAATTTGGACAGCACAGAAAAGCACAACACAAACACAAGAGATTTTATAGAGGTTCCCCAAAATGTGGGTACTCCTCTGTTCTACCACCTGGTAGGAATGCACCAACAGTGCCTGAGTCTTTTGACATGGAGACTCTCAGAACCACTGATCTTTCGATAAGGAGATCATGAACCAACCAGATATTTTGATAAGGAGATCTTGAATCAACCAGATCTTTTGATAAGGAGATCTTGAACCACTGAATCAATTGGAAGAGTGATTCTTAAAACTCTTTTATAGGTTAGAATGAGAAGGAGAAAGAAGAAGGGGAGAAGGAAGAATTATGTTCTCAAAATTTTGATGAAGCTCTGTCTCAAGAAACAGCTTCTATTTTCTTCTATTAGATCTGCTGAAGATGAACTCCTGCTTATGATTGTTATGTTTGTAGGAGCTTATGATTGTCAGATCTTTTTCACTTTCTTCTAATTGAACTCTGGCTGCTATATGATATTGATGATGAGCAGCCAACAGTTGTTCTACAGTAAGAGATTGAGAGCAGTTGTTCTATCTTCTTTGTATTTTCTCTATTAGGGTTTCCGAGGAGGAAGAAGAAGAGGAAGCCCTAATAAAAAAAAGTCTTAGCCGATTGTAATGAATCCCCTGTCTTCACTGTTTGTTTCTTCCATTTTATTGTCCTTCATTAATTTGAATTACATTCCATTTCTGGTAGGACCTGAAAAGGTATTTCTGCTGCTGCAATTCCTCTTTCTTTCCTTTCTTGATTCACGACCCGTCCCCCAACTGTATGCTAGTTTCCAAGAAAGTTTTTTGTCCTCTATTTATTCTTCTTTCTATTTGAGGCAATTAATGAGCCATTGGAGAATGGTCTTCAGACTTGTGGGTCATGAGAGAGAGTCAAAAATAACAGCTGAAAAAGATTTCCTTTTTCAGACTTTATTCGATCTTGCGTCGACTTCTCCTTCTCTCTTATCGACGCACCTTCGAGTTCATGTAAGATCAGCTTTGATTTCATCCTTGCTCTGATTGAACTCTGCTAGTCGATGTTGCATTGATTCCTTGTCGATGTACCCCGTCGAATTGAAGGCATGGCTCTGAACTTCATTATCTGTGTCGAGATAAAGTAGATGTTGTGTCGACTTTAGATGCTTCGACAGATACTTCCCTCTGCTTTGAGTTGAATTAGAAGCTGCATCGACTTCACAAGGTACTTTGACAGGTCCATGTCCTCTACGTCGATATCTATTCGATGTAACGTCAACTTGACCTACTTCGACAAAAGAGATGAGTTGCTTGGACTTCTAGTCAGGGTGGTGTCGACATCAAATCGATGTTGCGTCGATTTCTATTCAACGCAAATGTTAACTCCACCTAATTTGTACTTCTCTTGATACAGTCTTGACACCCTAGGTTGAGTGTGACATCCTAAGACATCTAATGACCAGATTACCCTCACTATACAATGGGTAATTGAAACCTAATAGTTAAGATCACTTGTAAATAATTTGTTAAGGTAAATCTAAGGAGTTTTTCCCAATAATCTCCCCCTATTTATCTTAACAAATTTCACAGTTTTGTTTAAAGTGATTTAACACAGTTTTTGCATAACCAATATCTACAAGACAATATGATCACAGAATAAGATAGATTGAAATCATAAACAATACCATTCATTTGTCAAGAAATAGTATTTGCTCTTCCCACCATAGTGTTATTTTCTAGAAGACAATAATCACAGAGTACCTGAGCTTTAGGAATCTTTCTCAAGAGTTTTTCTTTTCCTAGTGAAGACCTTTGGAATAATGTTTCTTTTTGCCACTTTCAGAGGCTCATTATCATCATCTGGAGAATTGTATGCTTCTTCACCAGCCATCTCTTTGGGAAGCCCCTGAGATTATGCATTTACTTCAGCCTCCTGGGCAGGTTCCTGAGCAATTTGAGCTACTTCCTCTAGCAGATTGTCATTTTGAGGCTCCTCCTGAACTACTGTTGTACTAACATCTGCCATCTCTGTATCCAGATTCCTTTGAACATTTGGAGCAAGCTTCCCCTGAATAGTTGGGATCTCCCCCTGAATCTCTGTAGCAGCTGTTTCCTCCTTATTCTGACTCTCTGGTGCAGGATCCCCCTGAACCTGTGCATCTTGAAAGGTGGTCACTTTGTCAAAAGCAGGACCCTGTTCACTCAAATCTAGAACAGGTCTTTCTTCCTCCAAGATGTTCTCCCCCTTCTTAACCTTGTTGAACAGAGAGGTTAAGAACTCCTTTGTGACCATGGAGGAAGACACAAAATCCTTTAGACCCTGGAGGGATTTCTTTAAATCTAACAGTTCAGCCACCATCTGGGAGTACTTCCTGTCAAATTTTCTTGCTTGGGAGGCCACCAGGTCTATAAATGTAGATGAAGCAAGGGCAACTGCTTTGGAGATGACCTACTCAAGGTCAATTGGGGGGATAAGAGAGGTAGATGGAGGAGGAGATGGAGGGAAGTATTCTTGGATAGGGGAGAGAGCATGATAGGTTTCATGTGAGAAATGAATTGGTGGTGGAGGAGGTGGAGCAGGCTGAGAATCTGTGATAACAATGTATGGTAGCTGATGGTGAATTGGAGAAGATGGCTCTGGGGTTGAAGAGAATGGAATGGGTTCAGGGAATTGTTGCTATTGTTGTTGTTGTTGCTGGGGAGATTGGTGAGCTGGGACGTCATCCTGAGGACGAGCTGGAACTGTGTCCAGAGAAGTTTGAGAGGGAGGAGGAGGAATAGTATCCCTTGGAGCATCTGGTATTTCTCTTTCTGAAACTTGAGGAGGAGGAGGAGGAGAGGGAAGAGATGAAGGTGCAGACTGACCAGGCTTTTGAATCTGCCTGGTCCACTTGGAGAAAATTCCAATGTTGATTCTTTTTCCAGGAGGAATAAGCATTCCTTTTGACTTACACACTGCTGGGAAGTGGTGAAGCAGCACCTGACTCATTATCCTCATATAAGCATTTTCTTTGTGGGCATGTTTGTGCACAATCATCCTTAGCAGTAACTTCCCCCAGTTTATCTTTTTCTTAAGAACCAAAGCTCCCATAATTTGAAGATGTTACTTTGGAACAACATCATGACTGAAATTTTGCATAGCAGCACCTTCCCTACTATATCTGCCAAGAACCTATATTCTTCTCCAAGATCAATCTTCTTCAAATTGATCTGATTGTCCTTCTTGAACTGCATAAGCTCCAAGGCCCTCTTGGTCTCATCCCCTGTAAATTCATCTGGCTCACTCCCAGTTAGAAGATCATATGTTTGATTCAGTAAATCCTCTGTTATTAGTACATCTGTGTCGTACACTTTTCCCTTAAGAGAACCATCATCTCCTATCTGAACATTGTCTTTAAACTCTGTCAGTTTGATATCCAATTTCTTGCATCCTGTGGATATCAACTTGGTTAATTCAGCATCTTGGAATAGTCCAAGAATGGCCTTGAAGCATTCGGCAGCTACGCTGAACAAATCAATGTCGACGTCGAATCCAGAATTAACCTTTGGTTGAGCCATTTGATTGACAGTACCTGCAAACACAAAGTGATGACAAGAGAGAGAGAGTAGCACGAGAGAACTAGAGAGCAAGAGTGCAAGAGAGCAAATGAGGAAAATTCGAAAGCGTAATGAACTCGACGTTGAAGTTGCCTAAGAGAAGACGATTTGTCGCAACTTAGGGTTTTGGTCGATGCGCCGTCGATAAGGATTAGTATTTGGCGCATAAAAATAAGTCGAGAATGCTTCTAGAATCAATTCTGCTCGTAGTAATATCAACGTTGCGTCGATTAGTATTCGACGCAACTACGAGATTGCTTAGCAATTATTAAGTCGACGGAGTCCAGTCGATGTATGCGTCGATATGAACTTGACGCTGCATTGAATTCTACTCGAATTATTCACTCTGAGTGCTCCTTGATGCTAGCGTCGAGTAGAAGTCGATGGTACGTCGACTTCTATTCAACGCACCTCTGAATGAACAGATTTATTTTTTTAGAAAATTCTTATTGGTTTTTCCCAGCAATTTTGTTTATTGAAAATAAGTTTATGTTATTAAATTTATAAACTATAAGGAAGATTCAAGGCTGGATGAATTTTGTTCCTTATTCAAGACCTACATCTTTCTTCCCACTCCATTTTATCCTGAGTGAGGCCCTACCTAATCCTGCACAAGCAATTCAAACATTAGAAGGGACCCAGGTTACCTTGGGCCCTTTGCTTTTACCATTGTAGGGTTCAATGAAAGAATAGAAAGGTTTTTCATGATATCCTTTTGGATGATAAGGAATGGGTTTCCCAAACCTATTATTTTGATATTTAAAGTGAGTATAGAATGTATCTAAATATAGGAGATCAGCAGAATGTCTTATTATCCTAGGTTTTGTTTTTACTTTTAGGTTGTTGTTATTTAACTTCCCTATATTGTTCTTACCTAAAGATTTCTCTTTCTTATTCAGATTTACTTTATTAGATTTATCTATCCTATCTGGATGACTGTTATCCTTACCCTTGAATGATGCACTCTTCTCACTTGTTTGGTACCCACTAGGTCTAACAAAAGGTACTGGATATTTCCAGGCAGGCTTCTTAGGTGCTTCTATGCTAGTGGAGGGCTCTGCTCCTAACCCTAAATTATTAAATCTCATAGAGAAATTTTCTGTGATGTCTTTGAGCTTCTGACTCCTCCCATTGAGTGAGTCCTTAAAGGCCTTTGCCTTTGCTAGCTCCTCTTTTAGTTTTATGTTTTCTTTCCTAATTTCAATCAGTACTAACTCTTTATTATTAATTCCATTTGTTAAGTACTGATTTCTTAGGGGTATGTCATCTTGCTTAAGGTTTTCTAATTCAGTCCTACCCATGTCTAACTCTCTTTCTACCCTAAGGTGATCAATATAGAAGTCTGTAAAACAAGTTTTAAAATCATCTGAACTAAAATCAAAATCATCAAATACTGATACTTGATCCTCTTCATTATCTGATGACATCCCCAGTGCCATCATGCAGGCTGCTTCAGCTTCAGCTTCATCATCACTTTCAGATGAGGATGAGCTCAATTCTACTTCTGAGTCACTCCAGGTTTCAGCAATAAAACCCTTTGCTTTGTTCTTGTCCTTCCCTCTGAAGGGCTTCTTCTTCTTCTCCTTTTTGTTGCTGCTTCAGTCCCTTTGCTCTTGTGGGCACTCAGGAGCAATGTGCCCTGGTTTATTGCAAGTGAAGCAGATAATCTCCCTCCTTGGAGTTTTATCATACCTGGGCCTTAAGTCCCTTTCTCTTCTCTTTGAGTCTTCTGTCTTGACCCATTTCTTGAATCTCCTTTCTAGGTGATTGAACATCTCATCTTCAGGAGTGGATGGCTCTCCTTCAGAAGCTTTCAAGGCAAGGCTCCTTTGGATAGGAGTAGGAGTTTTCTCTCTATCTTCTGATTCAGCCCTGTTCTTCAGAAGCATCTCATATGACTTAAGCTTTCCTAGCAAAGCTTCTATTGAGATTTCTCTGTGGCATCTGGACTCTCGGATTGCCCAGATCCTTGAATCCCATGAGCTAGGGAAGCACAAAAGAATCTTATCATTTATCTCAGTTAGAGAAATCTCCGTCTCTAGCCCCTTCAACTCATTTATTATGATGTTGAATCTGTCATACATCTCACTCACAGATTCCTCACCCTTTTTTTGAAAGTTCTTATTTTGGGATATGAGAAGGGACTTTCTGTCCTTTCTTTCATCAGAGCTTCCTTCCACCATCCTAGTGAGGGAAACCCAGATCTCCTTTGTTGATTGGCAGTCAGCAACCTTTTCAAAGATGTCATCTGACATGGTGGAGACTAGGATATTCATGGCATTGGCATCACATGCCTTCAGCTTATTCTCAGCCTCTGACCACTCACTTCTTGGGACTACCTCTATTGTTGAGGACTCTCCTGCCTTTGGTCTGACTGGAGCTGGAGGACCTCTGAGAATAACATCATAGATGTCTTCATCAATGGAATTCATATAGAGCTTTATTCTGGCCTTCCAGAGTGTGAACTTGTTCAAGTTATACACTGGAGGTCTTGTTGAAGCATAAATCCTTAGAACTCATTTTTCTTTATAAAATATATTTGTAATACAGAAATAAGTGTAGGAGGTCTTTTTGATCAAGGTGTTAACCTTTTAATGATCAACCTCCCTCTGATACCAATTGAAAGTGCACAGTGTGCCTCTGAGAATCCTCTAGAGGGGGGTGAATAGAGACTTAAAATATTTCTAATCTAACTGTGACAACAATAAAACAAACTAAGGATTTATGCTCAACAAAATCACAGGCAGAATAATATATTGCAAGAAATAAAATGCTGAAGAGAGAAATTTGGACAGCACAGAAAAGCATAACACAAACACAAGAGATTTTATAGAGGTTCCCCAAAATGTGGGTAATCCTCTCTTCTTCCACCTGGTAGGAATGCACCAATAGTGCCTGAGTCTTTTGACAAAGAGACTCTCAGAACCACTGATCTTTTGATAAGGAGATCATGAACCAACCAGATCTTTTGATAAGGAGATCTTGAACCAACCATATCTTTTGATAAGGAGATCTTGAACCACTGAATCCTTTGGAAGAGGGACTCTTAAAACTCTTTTACAGGTGAGAATGGGAAGGAGAAAGAAGAAGGGGGAGAAGGAAGAATTCTGTTTTCAGAATTCTGATGAAGCTCTATCTCAAGAAACAACTTCTATTTTCTTTTACTAGATCTGCTGAAGATGAACTCCTGCTTATGATTGTGATGATTTGCAGGAGCTAATGATTGTCAGATCTTTTTCACTTCCTTCTGATTGAACTCTGGCTGCTATATGATATTGATGATGATCAGCCAACAGTTGTTCTGCAGTAAGAGATTGAGAGCAGCTGTTCTATCTTCTCTGTATTTTCTCTATTAGGGTTTCCGAGGAGGAAGAAGAAGAGGAAGCCCTAATAAAAAAAAGTCTTAGCCGATTGTAATGAATCCCCTGTCTTCACTGTTTGTTTCTTCCCTTTTATTGTCCTTCATTAATTTGAATTACATTCCATTTCTGGTAGGACCTGAAAAGGTATTTCTACTGCTGCAATTCCTCTTTCTGTCATTTCTTGATTCACGGCCCGTCCCCCAACTGTATGTTAGTTTCTAAGAAAGCTTTCTTTTCCTCTATTAATTCTTTTTTCTATTTGAGGCAATTAATGAGCCGTTGGAGAACGGTCTTCAGACTTGTGGGTCATGAGAGAGAGTCAAAAATAATAACTGAAAAAGGTTTCCTTTTTCAAACTTTATATGACGTTTCGTCGACTTCTAGTTATCTCTTATCGACGCACCTTCGAGTTCATGTAAGAGCATCATCAATTTTATCCTTGCTCTGATTGAACTCTGCTAGTCGACGTTGCATCGATTCCTTATCGATGTAACCCGTCGAATTGAAGGCATGACTCTGAACTTCATTATCTCCGTCGAGATGAAGTAGACGTTGCGTCGACTTTAGAAGTCTTCGACAGATACTTCCCTCTACTCTGAGTTGAATTAGAAGCTGCATCGACTTCACATGGTAATTCGACAGGTCCATGTCCTCTATGTCGATATCTATTCGACGTAACATCGACTTGACCTACTTCGACGGAAGAGATGAGTTGCTTGGACTTCTAGTCAGAGTGGCGTCGACATCAACTCGATGTTGCGTCGATTTCTATTCGACACAAATGTTAACTCCACCTAATTTGTGCTTCTCTTGATTTAGTCTTGACACCCTAGGTTGAGTGTGACTTCCTAAGGCATCTAATGACCAAATTACCCTCACTATACAATGGGTAATTGAAACCTAATAGTTAAGATAACTTGTAAATAATTTGTTAAGGTAACTCTAAGGAGTTTTTCCCAACACATTGACCTATTGCAAACTCTTCAGATAGCCATTATCATCTGAGAGTAGAGCAATATCCCCCTGTTTTGATGACTCCCTCTGTGTTGAAGGCAGAATCCTTGGATGAGAGAATGTTACTGAATCTTGAGGTAGCAGAAGAAGCTTGGAAGTGATGGCTGGCTCTCCTTTAGAAACAAAAGACAAGGGGATAGCTGTGGTGTATACTGAATCTTGAGGTGGCTTGCTGGCACATTTCTCTCCCCGCTTTATATCATTGAGAAAGGATATAAATACTTCAGCAGGCACTATTGACGACCTTACTTTTGTATCAATGGCCTTTATTTGACCAGTAAGATTTTGTAACTTTCTGTGTTGAGCACACAGCTTTCGATAGCAGTCTTTCGAGATGTCAAGATAGAGAGAGTTGAACTGAGACAGCAGTGTCTCTAAGGCTTGATCAACTGCTTGAACAAGATCTCTTTGATCTTAAGAGAAATCCATCAACTTCCCATGGGTACCTGTACGAAGAAAGAAAGAGAGAAGTAGAGAGGAAACGAAGGAGAGCAGTAGGGAGAGAATTCGAAAGCACGGGAAATTTGACATCTAAGTTGCATTAGAGAAGAAGATTCGTCGCAACTTGGGGTTGGATTCGACGCACCGTCGACAAAAATTAATATTCAGCGTGCCAAAACATGTCGAGGCAGCTTCTAGAAGTGACTATGCGTGCGCTGATATGTCGACGTCCCGTCAATTAGTAATCGATGTGGCTCTGAATGAAGACGACAAATATAATGCTGACGTAGATGTCAATATGTATTCGACGCTACGTCGAATGCTACTCGAATGACCTATCCTAGGAGGCTCTCGAAGCTTTCATCGAGTAGAAGTCGATGGTACGTTGATTTGTATTCGACGCAGCTTTGATTAAACGGTTATGTTCTTCTCAAAATTCTTACTGTTTTCCCAACAATAACTTTCTATGGAAAATAGATCTTTATACATAATAAGTGTGTCCTACAGTGCTCCATCAAACATTCACAGTGCGTTGATGAAGAACTTGTGCTTACTTTCATCAAGTGGCTTTGTGAAGATGTCATCCCTTTGAATATCAATGGAAATGTATTGAAGATTGATCTTACCCTTCTCAATATTATCCCTGAGAAAGTGGTGTCTTATCTCTATGTGCTTAGTTCTGCTGTGGAGAACAGGATTGGAAGCTATAGATATAGCACTAGAGCTACCATAATATATTATGGAATTGTCAAAAGAAAAGTTATAGTCTAACAACTGATTTTGCATCCACAGTATTTGTGAGCAGCAGTTTCCTGCAGCTAGATATTCAGCTTCAGCTGTAGAAGTGGAGACTGAGGTTTTCTTCTTGCTAAACCATGAAATTAGTCTAGCACCCAGGAATTGACAGGTTCCTGAGGTGCTTTTTATATCCATCCTACACCCAGTATAGTCTGCATATGAATAGCCAACTAAGTCAAATCCAGATTCTGCTAGATACCACAAGCCAAGTTCAGGTGTGCCCATCAGATATCTAAGTATTCTTTTTACATAACTCATATGGGATTCTTTAGGGTCAACCTGAAACCTAGCACATATACAGGTAGCAAATATTATATCTGGTCTGCTTCCTATCAGATAGAGAAGAGAGCCAATGGCTGCTCTGTAAGTCTTCTAATCAAAGGACTTACTCTTTTCATCTCTATCAAGGTATTGGTAGCCATGGGGGTTTTCATGACAGAGGCATTTTCCATCACAAACATTTTGATGAGTTCTCTAGTATAGTTGGATTAGGATATGAAAATGCCATCACCATTCTGCCTTATTTGGAGGCCTAGAAAATAGGATAACTCCCCCCATGCTACTCATTTCAAATCTAGACTGCATTAGGTATGCAAACCTTTTGCACAGTGTTTGATCTGTTGATCTAAATATGATATTATCTACATATATTTGTACTAGTAGTAGATGATTTTTATGTGCTCTTGTGAAAAGTGTTTTATCCACCTTGCCTCTTTCAAAGGAGTGTTCCATAAGGAAAGTGGATAAGGTCGCATGCCAAGCTCTTGGAGCTTGCTTGAGGCCATAAAGTGTTTTATCTAATCTATACACAAAAGAGGGAAAAGATGGATTGACAAAACCTGGGGGCTGTTCCATATAGACTTCTTCCTGAAGAGTTCCATTTAGGAATGCACTCTTCATATCCCTCTGATACACTTTAATCTTCATATGAGCATCATATGCAAGGAACATTCTGATTGCTTCCAGCCTTGCCACTAGAGAAAAGTCTGGTTGAAGGCAATCCCCTCCTCTTGCCTATATCCTTGAGCCACAAGCCTGGCCTTTTTCCTGACTATGACTCCAGTTGAGTCTATCTTATTTTTGAATACCCATTTGGTTCCAATTACTGGGTAATTCCTTGGCCTCTCAACTACTGTTCAGACCTTGTTCCTCTCAAATTGAGCTAGTTCCTCTTGCATGGCAGATATCCAGTGAAGATCACTGTCTGCTTCTTCAAACTTCTTGGGTTCATACTGTAAGAGAAAGCATTATAGCATGGTTTCATGTGTTACCTGATACCTTGTCTTGACTCCCACTGTCAAATCTCCTATAACCTGAGTTGAAGGATGATCCTTTAGTGTCTTCTCGTTCTTGTTGAGCTATTAAGGGGAATCATTTCCTCAGGAATTTCTACTTGCTCATTGACTGTTAGTGCACCATCTACATTTTCTGAAATGATCTCAGTGGCTGGTAAGTCAGGTGCTTTAAGCTCATCCTCATCTGTAGTAGTGTCTTCATTTGAATCAGTGTCAGCTTTCTACTTTCCTTTATCCTGACAATCTAATGAATGATCCATGATGTTGATCCTTTCAACTTGATCTGCAAGTTGGTCTTCTTCCTGCAATATAGTGTTGGTGGAAGTTTCCTTCCCCTTATAAAACATGTTAGCTTCATCAAAGACCACATGCATTGACTCCTCAATTTTGAGAGGGCTTTTATTATAGTATCTATAGGCCTTGCTTGATGAGGAGTATCCCAAAAATATTCCATCATCAGCCTTCTTGTCAAATTTGGCAAGATGACTCTTTCCATTATTTAGAATGAAGCAAGTACACCCAAAAATCCTAAAGTATGTGACTATAGGTACCTTTCCCTTCAATAACTTATAAGGAGTCTTCAACTTAGTCTTGTGGATGAGACTTCTATTCAGAACATAATTGACAGTATTCACTGTCTCAGCCCAAAAGGACTTTGGCAAATTTGATTCAGCCAATAATGTCCTTCCTGATTCAATTAGAGTTCTATTTTTCCTTTCAGCTACCCCATTTTGTTGGGGGTTCTAGGAGATGAAAAGCTTTGTCTTATTCCTTCATCCTGATAGAATCTACACATTAACTGATTTTCAAACTCAGTACCATGATCACTTCTGATCACAGCAACTTGAGTGTTGAATTCAGATTGAATCTGTCTAATGAATCTTGAGACGATCTTGAAGGTGTCTGAATTAGCTTTTTGAAAGAACACCCAGCTGATTCTAGAAAAGTCATCAACAATGATTAGGGTGTAGGACTTACCTGCTAAGATCTGAGTGGAGATAGGACCAAACAGGTCCATGTGCAACAGGTATAGGGTTCTGGAAGAATCATTCTTACCAATTGGTTTGAATGATGACTTGATATACTTTCCTAGTTAGTAGGCTCTACAGGGATGATCTTTCTTAAACTTACCAATTGGTAAGCCTCTTACTTGGTTAAGTTTGGATAGCTTAGCTATGTTCTTAAAGTTTAGGTGGCTAAACCTCCTATGTCATAACTCACTATTTTCTACTTGGGAGTTAATTAAGCAGAACTCTGACCTTACATACTCAAAATCTACCGCATAGACTTTACCCTTCCTAAGTCCAGTCAATACTATTTGGTTAGATATAGAAACTATGTGACATAGAGACTTGGTGAATACAACGTAACTTTGTACTCACCATCACATTACTATTTGATACTAATTAAGTTATGTTGAAGACCTTCAACATAAGCTACCTTAGAGAATGAGATTTCTACAACTCTGAGCACACCATATCCTTTTGTCTACCCAGAGTGGGAGTTTCCAAAAATTACCTTAGGACCTTCCTTTGCCTTGTAGTTTTCCAGCACCTCCTTTGCTCCAGTCATATGCATGGAGCAGCCACTGGCCAGATACCACTGCTGGTTTGTGGTAGAACAGTCTCCTTTCTACACATGAATTTAAACATTAGCATAGACCCTCACGTGCTGGGGTCTCTTTATTCTATCATCATATGGAGTTATGAATGAATAAGATGGTCTTTCATTATACCCCTTAAGGTGAAGAAGTGTTGGTTTATTATGCCAACAATGTCTGGCCTCGTGCCCAAGTTTGGAACAACAATAGCATCTTAAGTTGTAAGGAGAAACAAGGAAGAGAGGTCTATATGCTTGAAAATTACTCACTGAAAACATGCGTCGATAAGGAATCGACGTATCTTTAGAGTTGCATCGAATGTAATTTGACGCGTCTGTATAGTTACGTTGATAATAATTCGATGTGGAGTAATGGTTGCGTCAAATAGGATTCGACGCATCCTCATACTTGCTTCGAGATGATATCGAAACATATGCAGAACTACGTCGAGTTTCATTCGATGCATCTTTAAAGCTATGTTGAGTTCTATTCGACGCATTATTTCTTTTATTAAGAATTTTATGAATTTTTAGTGGATTTTCTGAGGGGTGTTTACCTAGAATTCTTATGTGATTAGTAGTATTTACCCTATTGAAAATAGTGATTTTATTAGGATTGTTGTTTTGTTCTTCACAGGTTTCTAAGTTGTTATCAAGTTGATTTATACTAGAGCTAATGAATATTTCTGAATTTTCCCAAGCAGATTTGCTAGGGATTAGTATGTTGGTGGATGGATATGATCCTAGATCAAGATGATTAAATCTCTTGGAGAGATTTTGTATGATGTCCTTAAGCTTTTGACTCCTTCCATTGAGTGAGTCCTCAAAGGGTTTTGCCTTTGTAAGCTCTTCTTTTAAATTAGAATTTTCATTAATCAATGTATTTATTTCTTTTTTTACTATACATCTGAATTCTTAATTCATAGTTGATTGAATACAGGTTCTCTCTCCTAAGAACTTCTAGTTCTTTTCTAAGTGTGTTAAGTTCTTTTTGATTATTAATATAATCTTGACAAAAGTCTATAAAACTGTTGGGAAAATGATTTCTCTTAACCTCTAGAAATGAATTCAAAGGATGAAAAACAAGGCCAAGTAAATATACGTCGAAAAGTATTCGACGCAACGTCGAAATATAGTCGACGTTTCTTTCAGATTAAGTCGAAGTAGCTCCAGAAAGATCTCGACGCAAGTCTAGTCGACGCTATTCTGATTTCTTATCGACGCAGATAGTCAAGTCAACGCACCTATGTCGACGCACCTTCCTTATTCTTCTCTCGACGTCCAGCCAGGGTGATTTCGACGCGTACGTCGAATAGTAATCGACGCACGTCGATTTATATGACAGATTTAAATTTGCGCCAGATCTCTTTCCTTCTTTTCTGAAGATCTGATTTATATAGAATGATGTTAATATTTTATAGCCGTTCTGAATCATTCTTTCCTTCTATTTGATTCTTGGCTAATCTGATTAACTCTATTTTGGATATTATTTGAAATCTGAATTAACATCTTCCATTTATGTTATATCTGCTATGGAAATATTTCTCTCTTCCTAAATCTCTGGCTGCTAACTAATTCCTCTCCTATAGTGCTATCTTATGACACAGATCTATAAAATAAGGAGGAGGTCGGCAGGAAATGTAGTTGAGTGATCCACCACACATATATGATATAGAGGAAAATCTCCCAAAAGAGAAGAGAGATTTTGAGAAAAAGCTCTGCAGCAATATTCAACCATTTCTTCCTCCACTCACTGCTCACTGCTGCAAAATCTGATTGCTCTCACTAAAAGAGAGAAAGGCTACAAATCTTCTTCTCTCTATAGAAGAAAGATTTAATTCATAACTTGTGCTTCAAATCTTCTTGCTAGGAAGAAGATTCATTCTTGTCTTTATTTCTTTCTCTTTCTTTATTCTTATTTACTATTGTAAAAGAGTTTTTAGAATCACTCTTCAAAAAATTCAGTGTACTGGTTCTAAGAGTCTCCTTTTCAAAAGACTCAGTGGGTTCTAAGAGTCTCCTTATCAAAAGACTCAGGGTGGTTCTAAGAGTCTCCTTATCAAAAGACTCAGTGCAAGTTAGTGAATTCCTACCAAGGGGGTAGAAGAGTGGACTACCCAAAGTTTGGGGAACCACTATATTTTCTTGTGTTGTGCTGTGAAATTTCTCTCCTGCATTTACTTTCTTTATTGTTTTAATTCTTGTTGGTGTGTGGAAATTATAATCTGAGATCATACACTTGTTTATATATATATATTAACTTTGCACAAAATATTTTAATCTCTATTCACCCCCCCCCCCCCCTCTAAAGAATTCTAGTGAGGTTAACTGTGCACTTTCAATTGGTATCAGAGCTAGGTTGATCTAAAAAGGATAACTCCTTGATCAAAAAGATCCTACCTCTTATATATATATATATATATTTTCAAAACTATTTTTCACATGGCACAAATCAAAGATTATGCTTCCACCAGACCACCAATGTGCAATCTTGAAAAATTTGCAGTTTGGAAAATAAGAATCAGAATTTATATGAATTCCATTGATACTGACTTGTTCAATATTACTGTAACAGGTCCCCCAAAGCCTTATAGAAAGGATGCAAATGGCAATGTCACACAAACACTTGTTCCAAGATCTGAGTGGACAGAAGATGAAAAGAAGGCAAGGACATATGATCTAAAGGCCATGAACATACTTGTCTCAACTCTCTCAGATGACATTTTTCAAAAGGTTGTCGACTGTGAATCATCCAAAGAAATTTGGGATGCTCTCACAAAGATTGTGGAAGGAAGTGCTGATGAAAAGAAAGATAAAAAGGCTCTATTAATCTCTCAATGTGAGAACTTCCAAAAGAAGGCTGAAGAAAGCATCTCTGAAATGTATGACAGATTCAGTCTGATCATCAATCAACTAAGAGACTTGGATAGAGAAATCTCTCTCACTGAGATAAATGACAAATTGCTAATGAGTCTCCCTAGTTCATGGGACTCAAGAATTTGGGCAATAAGAGACACAAGAGGACAAAAAGAGATCTCAACAGATGCTCTCTTAGGAAAACTCAGATCCTATGAGCAGTTGCTGAAAACTAGAGAGGAGAAGGAAAGAAGAGAAAACACCCCAAGTTCCTCAAAAAGCAGGAACATTGCTCTAAAGGCAACAGAAGAAGGAACCCCTGTCACTGAAGAAGAATTATTCAGTTTTTTGGCCAGAAGATTTAAGAAATGGGTCAAGAAAGATGGATCAAAAAGGAGGGAGTCAAGACCAAGGTATGACAAAACACCCACTAAAGAAATAATTTGCTATTCTTGCAGAAAACCTGGACACATTGCCCCAGAATGTCCAGAGAATGCTGAAACAGAGAAGGATCTGAAAAAGAAAGATCTGAAGAAAAAGGGGAAGAAGAAAGAAAGAGGCTTCATTGCAGAAGTCTGGAGTGAAACAAACTCTGAGGATAGTTCATCCTCTAAGAGTGACAATGAAGAATCTAGGCAAGAAGACATATGCTTGATGGCCTTTGAAGACACAAAGAATGATGATAAATCATGGAGTGAAACAGGATCAGAAGAAAGTATATCTTCTGATGATGAAAAAGGAAAGAACCTCATTCTCATTGAGGAATCTGAGGATGAGGATGAGGTAAGTATGTTTGATGACATAGATTTTCAAAGTGATAACTTTAGAAATGATTTTATAAAAATGTACCTAGATCACCTAAAAACAAAACAAGAAATTGAGGATCTAAAAGAACAAATCAATGTAGCTAAAAACCAGAGAAACATAGAAATTGAATCCTCTAAAGATTATGAATCAATAGCTAGCAGAATAGAAAAGGAAACAGAAAGGGCTAGAATAGAAAATCAGTTCCTTAAGAATAAAGTAACCCAGGCAAAAGCCTTTGAAGAATCAATAAAAATAAGAAGCCAAACTCTTAAGGAAATCACTGAAAAACAAACAATAAGACCCAAACATCTTGGGCTAGGGGTTGATCCCTCAATCAGCCTAACTTCATCCAACAAACCTGCTTGGATGAGCCCTATAAAATTCACTAAACCTTTTAATTTGTTAAACCAAGAAAAAGACCCACAGGATAAGGGAGAAAAAGAAACCAAGGAATTTGATGAAACATCTTATTATTCAGCTGATGATTCACATACTTCATCTAAAGAAACAATCAATCCAAGAAAAACAAACCATGAGAGAGTAACAACAGAGAAAGGCAAAATGAAAATTGGTGAAGACACAGTTGCGTCAACTTCATATCGACGCATGCACGATAATGCGTCGACTTATTCTCGACGTAACCCCTCAGATGCCTCGACCTCTACTCGACGCTTGAATAAAGATACGTCGACATCAACTCAACGCAACTTTCCCCATGCGTTGATACCAGATCAACGCAATCTGAGGAATGCGCCGAATATAAATCAACGCAATTATCAACATACGTCGAATAGATATCGACGCACAAAACTTCAGAGAAACCTAAATACCTTTCCTCCAAAAACCACTCATCTTCATCCCTATTCAGGACCCACTCATCCTGATCGAAATTTTAATTCTGATCAAAACTTCTATCCTAATCATCTTCTCTACCCCTCTCTAAACTCAAATTTCCTTAGTCAAAGGAACATTAAATGTTATATTTGCAACAAAATTGGCCACACTACCAAACAGTGCTGGCATAATCAATCAAATTGCTCTTAAAATCATTCCAAGGCCAACTTAGAAACCTTTAGGAATAGGAAGAGACAAAAAGAAATAAACACCTAAAAATTCTTAGGAAGCTTAAAAGTCACGTCGACTTCTAATCGACGCACCGTCGATGACTCAATCCGATAAGTAAAATCGACGCATGCGTCGACTCCTATCGACTTATACGTCAATAAGAAACTCTGTCATCTCTAAACAGACTATATCGACGCTTACGTCGAATTGAACTCGACGTAGCGTCGACTTCATAAAATCGAGCGGCAATATTTTCGGTCACATCCATTGAAGTACCGAATAAGCCTCGAATTGAGTCCTGTTTCGACGCTTCACCTGACTTAAATAGACTCTTTAGTTAGAAACCTTCAAAACCTCTGCATCTTCTCAGTCCAACAATATCCTTCTCTCTCTCTCACTGACCTAAAATGGCTCCCAAGATAAACTCAGGGTTCGATATTGACCTCGTCTCCTTCCAAGCCGCCGCAGAAAACTTCAAAAGCATCATTGCTCTGTTCAATGTAGCTGGATTGGATAAACTCATCTCCACTAGGTGCAAGCTCCTGGAAACTGAGCTCACAGAGCTCATATCTCATGTTCAGATTTCTGAACAAGGAGAAATTCAAGGAACTCTATATGAGACTCCTGTATCAATCTCAGCAGACCACATTAGGGCCACCTTTGATCTCCCATCAGGTATATCCTAATGCCACTTTCATTTCAATAGGAAAAGAAAATGAGCCTCTCATGAATGACTTGACTAGTCTAAATTATTCCCCTATTAGGTGATGAATCCATTGAACTCACACCTGATGAAGTCAAGCATTTACTTACCACCATGCACTTCTCAAAAGACAGACCAATCCATCTGAAAAAGATAGACTTTTCAGATGAGTACAGATTACTGGCAGACATAGTAGGAAAGATACTGCTATGCAAAATATCAGCCCATGATGCAGTGCCCAAACAGCAGCTGAACATCATGGGGGCTCTTGTGCTAAAGAAGAAGGTGGATTGGGCCAGCTGTCTTCTCAAACAGATAGCCTCCAAATATTCCCACAAGGAAAATGCTTATATGAGAATCATGAGTCAGGTTCTCTTCCATTCCTTCCCTGACCTCTGCAGATCAAAAGGAATTCCCATCCCTCCAGGAAAAAGGATTTCCATTGCCCTTTTCTCTAAATGGACCAGGCAAATTCCCAAGCCTGGTTCCATTCCTGAAAACTCTCCATCTACTTCTAACTCTCCTGCTCATCCTCCTCCTCCTCCTCAAACAAATCTCTCCACTCTCCCATCATCATCCTCACCAATACCTCCTCAATCACTTGCTCAACCTTCTTCTATTACTCCACTTCCTCCATCAAATATACCTCCTCAAGATGATAGAATCCCCTCTCCACATTCATTCTCTCCTCCTCCTCCATCTCCTCCACACCTTTCACACCAAGAATCATCTGCATCCACTGAGGCTCTCATCACTCAGTGCATACAATCAGCAGCTGAAAAATTCCAAGCAATGCTAGATGAGCACTGTTCCCAACTTCATTCCTCCATCCTTCACATGCACACCCAAATAGATGGGGTCAGTGCCTCTGTGCAAGATCTAAAGTCATCTCTCTCTTCCTCTAGAGTGACCAAGTCTTTCTTAACCTCCCTGGCCAAGAAGGTCAAGAAGGGGGAGAATCTTGATGAAGAGCAACCCTCCAACCCTAAATCTCTCTCTCACAAGTCCTCTCCTCCAAAATCTGACAAAATCCTTGGGAATGAGACAGTACCTGAGCTACTTAATGGTGTACAAACAATAGAGGTACTCAGCATAGCAAGAGAGGCTGCAGAACAAGTGATAATACTACAAGGGGAGGGAAGCAGAGCAGAAAATGAGGCTACAAGGGAAGATGGTGAACTTCAGGGGGAGCTGGAAGCTATGCTAACTGAAGATGGAACTAAGGAACTGGAAGCTGTTGTGAATACAGCTACAATTGAAAAAGAGCAGCCAGAAGTTGTGTTAACTGAAGCTGGGACTCAGGGGGAGCCAGCTGAGACTCAGGGGGAGCTAGCTGAAACTCAAGGGGAGCCAACTGCTGTAACTCAGGGGGAGCTGAGGATACTATCTGCTGATGAGAAAGAGCAACCCACCAAGGTCTTCAAAAGAAAAAGAAGGACTCCTCCAACCCCTCCTGAGTGATAATCAAGTTTCTAAAAACCAATGATAATCATTTCTTTATGCTCAAACATTGATTGGTCAATATAAAAATTCTTTCTGCTCAATATATTTCTTATTTATGCAAACTCTTTGATATGACTGATCAAATGCTAAGACAATTTCTCTCTAAAAAGGGTTAAGACAAATAGGGGGAGATTGTTGGGAAAATGATTTCTCTTAACCTCTAGAAATGAATTCAAAGGATGAAAAACAAGGCCAAGTAAATATACGTCGAAAAGTATTTGACGCAACGTCGAAATATAGTCGACGTTTCTTTCAGATTAAGTCGAAGTAGCTCCAGAAAGATCTCGACGCAAGTCTAGTCGACGCTACTCTGATTTCTTATCGACGCAGATAGTCAAGTCGACGCACCTATGTCGACGCACCTTCCTTATTCTTCTCTCGACGTCCAGCCAGGGTGATTTTGACGCTTACGTCGAATAGTAATTGACGCACGTCGATTTATATGACAGATTTAAATTTGCGCCAGATCTCTTTCCTTCTTTTCTGAAGATCTGATTTATATAGAATGATGTTAATATTTTATAGCCGTTCTGAATCATTCTTTCCTTCTATTTGATTCTTGGCTAATCTGATTAACTCTATTTTGGATATTATTTGAAATCTGAATTAACATCTTCCATTTATGTTATATCTGCTATGGAAATATTTCTCTCTTCCTAAATCTCTGGCTGCTAACTAATTCCTCTCCTATAGTGCTATCTTATGACACAGATCTATAAAATAAGGAGGAGGTCGGCAGGAAATGTAGTTGAGTGATCCACCACACATATATGATATAGAGGAAAATCTCCCAAAAGAGAAGAGAGATTTTGAGAAAAAGCTCTGCAGCAATATTCAACCATTTCTTCCTCCACTCACTGCTCACTGCTGCAAAATCTGATTGCTCTCACTAAAAGAGAGAAAGGCTACAAATCTTCTTCTCTCTATAGAAGAAAGATTTAATTCATAACTTGTGCTTCAAATCTTCTTGCTAGGAAGAAGATTCATTCTTGTCTTTATTTCTTTCTCTTTCTTTATTCTTATTTACTATTGTAAAAGAGTTTTTAGAATCACTCTTCAAAAAATTCAGTGTACTGGTTCTAAGAGTCTCCTTTTCAAAAGACTCAGTGGGTTCTAAGAGTCTCCTTATCAAAAGACTCAGGGTGGTTCTAAGAGTCTCCTTATCAAAAGACTCAGTGCAAGTTAGTGAATTCCTACCAAGGGGGTAGAAGAGTGGACTACCCAAAGTTTGGGGAACCACTATATTTTCTTGTGTTGTGCTGTGAAATTTCTCTCCTGCATTTACTTTCATTATTGTTTTAATTCTTGTTGGTGTGTGGAAATTATAATCTGAGATCATACACTTGTTTATATATATATTAACTTTGCACAAAATATTTTAATCTCTATTCACCCCCCCTCTAGAGAATTCTAGTGAGGTTAACTGTGCACTTTCAAAAACAATCTTTAAAATCTTTTGAAGAGAAATCAAATTCATCAAAGATAGTTACATGATTTCCTTTAGTAGAATCTTCCAAATCCATTAAGCAGGCTTCTTCACCAGCACTCTATTCATCACTGACAGATGAAAAGGAAGTTGACTCAGACTCTGAGTCACTCCAGTTTCAACAATGAAACTTTTCCCCCTTTTCTTATCCTTCTTCCTGAAGGATTTCTTCTTGTACTCCTTCTTCTTGCTGCTTTTGTCATTTTGTTCTTCAGGACATTCTGGAGCAATATGTCCAGGTTTTCTACAAGAAAAGCAGATTATCTCCTGTTTAAGAGTTTCGTCATACCTTGGTTTGCTTGAACTCCTCTCCTTCCTTCTGGAGTCCTCTGTCCTGACCCACCTCTTGAATCTTCTGGCCAAGAGATTGAACATATCTTCTTCAGAAGTGAGGGCTCTCCTTCAGTAGTTTTTAGAGCAAGTGTCCTTTCCTTAGGAGTTGGGAGTTCTCCCCTGAGCTTCTGAATTAGCCCTGCTTTTTAGTAGGAGCTCATATTACTTGAGCTTGCCTAGCAGAGCATTTGTAGATATTTCTTTGAGGCATCTGGAATCTCTGATAGCCCAGATTCTTGAGTATCATGTACTTGGGAAGCACATAAGTAGCTTGCCATTAATTTCTGTCAGAGATATTTCTTTGCCTAGTCCCTTTAGCTCATTTATGATGGAGCTGAACCTGTCATGCATCTCAGCTACACTTTCTTCAGCTTTCTTTTGAATTTTCTCATATTGGGATATGAGAAGGGACTTTCTGTCCTTTCTTTCATCAGAGCTGCCTTCAACCAATCTAGAAAGTGATTCCCAGATTTCCTTAGCAGAGCTGCAGTTAGCAACTTTCTCGAATATGTCATCAGACATAATTGATACCAGAATATACATGGCTTTGGCATCACATGCCTTCACCTTCTTTTCAGCATCAGTCCACTCTGCTCTAGGGACTATAATTTATGTCACTATCCCACTAGCATCTTTTTTGACTTGGACTGGGGGACTATTATAATAACATTAAATATGTCTTCATCAATAGAGTTCATATATAACTTTATTCTGGCCTTCCAGACTGTAAATTTATAAAGCTTACACACTGGTGGTCTTGTTGATGCATAGTCTTTAGAACTCATTTTTCTTTATCAAATGGTTTAAATAATTTTAAATAAAGAAATAGGAGTGAGGAAATCTTTTGATCAAGGTGTTAACCTTTTAATGATCAACCTCCCTCTGATACCAATTGAAAGTGCACAGTGTACCTCTGAGTATTCTCTAGAGGGGGTGAATAGGGTTTTAAAAACTTTTATACCCTAGTTATGCACACATAATAAAATTGTTAAACAATATGCAATCATCAACACCAAAATAGAATAAAGTAAGCTCAGATAAACTGAAACAGAAAAACAGTCAACTGTAAATGGGAAAGCACAGAAAATGCAATGCATAGAAGACACATAAATTTATAGTGGTTCCCAAAAATGTGGGTACTCCACTCTTCTACCACCCTGGTAGGAATGCACTAGCAGTGTCTGAGTCTTTTGATAAGGAGACTCTCAGATCCACTAAGTCTTTTGATAAGGATACTCTTAGAACCGCTGAGTCTTTTGATAAGGAGACTCTTATAACCACTGAATCCTTTGAAGAAAGATTCTTAAAAATCTGTTACAGATTGTAGAATAAGAACAGAGAAAGGAGAAAAAGATAAGGAATGAGATTTTGCTATATGAATCCTTTGGCAACTATCACACAAGAGCTATCTTTTGATATTCTTCAGGATCTGTGTATAATGAACCCTTGCTTAAGATAGTGATGGTTGCAAGGGTGATAAGTTTTTGATCTTGATATACTCTATGTACTTTGATCGGGTTCCTGCTATGAGATGATGATGAAGAAGAAGAAGAAGAAGAAGCAGCAAACTGTTTTGATCTTTTCTCTACAGAGAAGTTGCTATGTTGTTCTGTGTTAGAGTTGAAAGAAGAGCAAGGAGAAGAACAAATAATAGGTTAGTTGGTTTTCTCTTCCTCCTTCTGAATACTTATTCTCTGTCATTTAGAGTTTGAATTTCTTTCCTTTTCTGGTCTCCCCTTGAAAGGAATGTGCATTGGACAATAAAGGTTTCCTTCCATTTTTGTTCCCGATCCGTCAAGACTGATTTGAATAACTTCCAAGAATGTCTTTTGTTGTGTCTCTGAAATACTTCATTCCATTCTTGGCAATAAACGAGTTGTTAGAGAATAGGTTTCATCCTTGCAGATCATCTGGAAGCGCACCAGAAAGGACAGCAGAGAACATACTTTTTCTGACTGTATTCGACGTAGCGTCAAATTGAATTTATTTCTTATCGACACACCTCTGAGTTCTCATAGGAGTATCTCTGAAATCCTTCTTAGCTCTAACTGAACTCCGATGTCGACGTAGCGTCGAATTGACTTCCTTCTTATCGACGCACCTTTGAGTTTGTATAGAAGTGGCATCGAAATAGTTCTCAGCTCTGAATGAACTCAGATGTCAACATTACGTTGAATACTTCTCGACGTATCTGTCGAGTTGGAAGCTTGAACTTGGACTTCAACTTCTGCGTCGAGTTGAAATAGAAGTTGCGTCGACTACTGAGATGACTTCGACTGGCTTGACCATCCGTGTCGAGTATATCTCGATGTTGCGTTGACTTCACTTGTTACTCTGACTACTTGACTGAGTTACTTTGACTTCTATTCGAAGTGGCTTCAACTTCCAGTCGAAGTTACGTTGACTTCTATTCGACGCAAGTTTTAACTCTGCTAAATTTTTGCTTGTCTTGACCTGGTCTTGACACTCTAAGGTGAGTGTGACATCCTAGGACACTTAATGACTATTTTACCATTTCTATATATATGGGTAATAATCCTAGAGAGTAAAATCACACATAGATAATTTGTTAAGTTAAATCAAAAAGAGTTTTTCCCAGCGAGAGATATTTTAGATGAGCGGGAAGTTGCTTCAATTCTAAGATGGGTGGTTCTTCATATGATGTTTTGATTTTTTTTAATTTCTCTAAATTTAGTGGCTCGGGTGGTGTGGAGCGAGAAACTTCTTATAAACAAAAGAGCTCGGAGAGTCGGAATCGTCACTCGATGAGGATACTAACTCGAGAAGAGAATAAAATTCATTTTCAAAATACTCTTCTAGGTAGAAACACGAATCGTCATTCTCTAAGGTATTTCATATTGAGGGATTTATACTAAAAGTAACTTCATCATCTCCAACCCGTAGGAGGAACTTTCTGTTACTTACGTCGATAGTTGTTCGGGAGGTGGCAAGGAAGGGGCAGCCGAGTATGAGGGGTACTTCGACATCCTCTTCGATATCAAGAATGACAAAGTCCACCGGGAAGATGAACTTGTCAACCTTAACGAGCACATCGTCCACTATCCCTACTTGATATTTTAATGAACGATCGGCGAGTTGGATACTCATTCGGGTGGGGCTAGGATTGCCTAAACCAACAATTTAAGCAACAAAAATGACATGAGGTTTATACTTGCTCCAAGATCAGCTAAGGCGTGTTTTACTAACGAATTGCCAAATATGCACGGGATGAAGAACCATCCCGAGTCATTTGCTTTTTGGGGCAATTTGTTAAGTATAACCACGGAGCATTCTGCGTTTAAGGAAATATGCGAGATATCTTCAAGTTTCTTTTTATTGGAGAGCAACTCCTTGAGATATTTCGCATACTTCGACATTTGAGAGAGCCTCGCAGAAGGGTACATTAATATGAATTTGTTTTAAAATTTCTAAAAAATGGTTGTACTTTTCTCGGCGCGCTCGCTCCTAAGCTTAGACGGATAAGGAATATTTGAACTAGAAGCTTGCGGAGCTAACGTAGTGGGCAAATTCGAAGATAAAATAGGAGGAGGAGGAGGAGTAATTACCTTAGGTTAGTCCTATTTTGAAACCACCTCTTTTCCGCTGCGAAGGGTAATCACGTTCGTGGTCTCCCTTGGATTCGGCTCCGTATTTCCCGGTAGAGCTCCTTGCTGACGCTTGGAGAACATTTTTGCTAGCTGCCCCACACGTTTCTCTAAAGTTTTCATCAATCCGGTGAGGTTCTGTATGTTCGATTCATTTGTAGCAATATATTTTGCAAAGATCTCTTCAAGTGGAGAGGGCTTTTACTGTTGCGGTGGAAAACCTGGTGGATTAAAATTTAGAGGGGGATTTGGATTAATAGGTTGATTAAGATTTAAAGGGCGATGAGCATTTCCTTGATTGCTCCATGAGAAATTCAGATGATTCCAATAACCCGCATTGTAGGTGTTGTTATACGGAGTGGTGTTCGGGTTATAAGGCCGAGGCAGATTTTCCATGTAATCAACTTGCTCTTCGATTAAAATATTATTATTTTCCCAAGGAGGAGTGGCGGAGGAAGCAAACATCTCTGGCACTTACTTTGTTAAGCGCTCAACTTGTAAAGCTAAATTTGAAGTAGCGTCTATTTCAAAAAAAAAATCGGCTTGCTAGGCCGCGCTCGGGGCATATTCCACTGATACACATTCATGGTCATCTCCTCAAAAAGCTTTTGAGAGGCCTCTGGTGTTTTCTTATTTAAAGTACCCCCGGCGACCGCATCAATTATTTGACTTGTTTGGAAATTCAAGTCATTATAAAATATTTGCACTTGCTGCCAAGTTTACTGTGCGTTGTGAGGGCATCTACGCAAAAGCTCATTGAAGCGCTCACATGTATCATAGAGAGTGTCCGAGTCGATTTGCACAAATGAGGCAATATCCGTGCGCATTTTGGCGGTCTTGCAGACGGAAAATAGATAGTAAGGAATTTTTCCGCCATATCGGCCCATGTAGTGATGGACTCCTTAAAAAGGGAGTCCAATCATTGCTTGGCCTTAGACCGCAAAGAAAAAGGAAAAAGGCGCAATCGAATGGCGTCAGCGGTGACGCTATTGATTTTGAAAGTGTCGCAAATTTCAAAAAAATTAGAAATATGAGAGTTTGGATCTTCGCCCTGGTGACCATCGAAGGTCACCGATTGTTGCACCATTTGAATGGTGCTGGACTTGATCTCAAAGTTATTGTTCGTCACCGCGGGGGGAACAATACTTGACTGTGTGCCTTCCAAATTCGGCCGTGCATAATAGGACATCATCCTTTGCTGGGCCTCATTAGGATATGGCGGATTAGGCTCACCCATATTTGATGTGGTAGTGTCCCTGATCGACTCTTCGGGTTCTAAGTTTGTATCCTGATCACGAGAACAGCGTCACCGCAAAAGGGTTCGCTCGATCTCTGGATCAAAAGGAATACTCGAAGAGCTACCTCGGGTCATACACTAGGAAAAATAAGAATGGTGAGATAAGAGAAAAAAGAAAGAGATACGAGAAAAGAGAGAATAATAAAACGAAAGAAAGAGAGAAACATAAATTATATTTTTTTTTGTTCTTTGTAGGCGGATTAAATTAGTCTTGGACTTCCCGAGGTATACCACGCGAAGGGTTCTCACCGGTACTAGGAGGTGTGCTATGATGATAACTCAAACGTACTTTTCCAAGATTTAAATTACACCTTTAAGTTTTTTTTTTTGAAACAAATAAAGAAAAAAACGATAAAATTAATAGCTATACTCTTTTCAAAATATCAACCTAAGTTCCCGGCAACGGCACCAAAAACTTGATATGAAAATTCTCGGAAATTGCGATTTTAAAAGCAAAGCAAGCGGTTTATGATGATATTCTCCAAACTTATATCCAACGAAGGCAAGTGTGCATTATCGTCTATAGTATATGATATTTTATAAATATCAAGGTCGTATTCCTGGAGCGCGTTGATTACTTCTACTTCGAGGAGGTCACTATTATCTTATCTATTAAATTTTGAAGAGTTTTCTTAACTAAAGAGACAATTTGCAAGGTAAAAGAAAGGCTTAGACAATGATTAAAGAGCTTAATGCTCAATCTAATATCACCATGGAGTGAGAAATATCAAAAGTTGATAAAAATAATTATAATTCCTTTTAAGTAAACTACTTGACCGTGGAGGTTCACGAAGCTTGAACATGCCTCTCTCGAGGGAAATGTCCTACTAAGTTTAGGAAAATTCAACAAAACTCTCGTTCGTTAATCGAATACCTAAAACTTGCTTTTCACTGTGAACTCCGCTATTGGATTTGACTCCAATCCGGGAGATTTACGTCATTCTCTCTCGAGGGGTGCGTGCAACTCACTTCACCCTTGAGCGATTGATTCATGTCTTGAGCCTCTCGGCTAGCTAAGTATGAAAACTTAAGTGAAAACCATATATCGAAAATATGGTCTCACTAAATAAAAATCAAGGGTAAATCAAAAGTGTTACTTAAATGGAAAAAGAGAGCTAACAATTCATAACCTGATTATCTCATCCTCGGATCATTTCGATCGAGCACTAATGTGAATTTAGTTAATCATGATGGAGGGGAGAAAAGAAAAGAAATGAGATTGCATGAAAAATTAACTAAATTTAGAGAGAGAAAATGAAAGAAAACAAGCTAAATTTTATTTAAAACCAAAGTGATTACAAGCTTACGAAAATTTACACTACTAGAAAAGAAAAAATTACAAGCCTTCACTAAACGGTTGCACGAAAGAAAAACTAGAACATTACTTAAGAGAAAAGAAGAGTGAGAGAGAGAACATGAAAAGTAAAGACATGAAGAAAAACACTTGAAAACAGCAACTACAACAACTAGCAGCACCTCCCATCTCCAAAATTCTAAACCCTGGAGACAAGGAGACCTGGAATTTATAGAAAAAAATTTCAGGTTACACGCCCTCGGTCACGCCCGTGACCAAGGGCATGTAACTACTGTTTTGCTGGCTCTGACATCAGAGTGGGGCTTGCGGGACGGCGCAGCAAAAATTGGCAATTACACGCCCGTGACTTGAAGGTCATGGTCGTGTACTTGGGTGGTTGCAATAAATGCAGCGTGAGCTTGAGTGTGGCGCGCCGAAAGTCAGACATCACGCGGGAGAGTCACGGGCGTAACATGCTGGAACACGGGCGTGAGTTGTGCGGCAACATTAGATTCGGTGGCTGACATGCCCACGTGGAAAGATGGAAAGGATCATTAAAATAACACGCCCTCTGTCACGGGCGTGACCGAGGGCGTGACTTCTGGAACACGGGCGTGACTTGTGGAGATGAGCTCAAATCGCGCAGCAGCAACTATGGATGTAAATTATGATTACACGCCCTTGGTCACGGGTGTGACCGAGGGCGTGTAATGCAAATTGTCACAAAAATCTGCAAAATTACACAAAATGCTAAATTAGGTTCAAATTAAAGAAAAGAACTATTTATAAGCTAATATTGACATAAACAGAGAATCCGATTAACTAAATACTAACAATTTATAATAAAAAATTATATAAAACCTACTTATCAATGCTGATTAAATTAGAAATATTAATAGATTTATTTATGGTTCTAAAAAATAAGTTATTAAAAACTTTGTTCAACCTAAAGGTCAAAATTATTTAAAATCTCAGTTTGATATGTTTTTTTTGTTATAACTCAATGTTTAAATGTAAAAAAGTGTAGTGCAACAAAAGTCTTACTTAAGGAATTTTATTTGAGTACTAAATTACATTAATAAATGAACAAATAGGGAAATAATTGAATCATATATAAATATATTGAGATGTTTGTGTAGAGCCACGGTTACATTATCAAGTGCATACTACTACTACAAGATATAGGTTTTACAACGACGTTTTTAATGTGACGTTTTTATAACGTCGCTGTTAGTTTTGTATTTAGCGACATTTTTTTTAAAAACGTCGCAAATACAAAATTAAGCATTAGTCACGCTTTATATGAAAAACTTCAACATACATGTTTAATTTTTGTGACGATTATTTTTAAAACGTCACAAAAACATATGATCTCAATACAAGAAAATTGGCTATTAGTGACAATATTTGTGACAGAATATATTTTGTTACTAAATACGTAGTTTTATGATGAAATTAGAAGTCGGTCACTGAATAATGATTTCATTAAATTATTGACTAAAATAAATATTTAGTCACTACAAATATTTCTGAACTAATAACTACTAAATTAAACCTTCTCACCTAAATGAAAATATTTATAACTTGGATCCCTCCTAAATAAACCAGTATATTAAAAATATTTTGATTAATGGCAATGCTCGGCTTGGTTATAAGCGCCCCATTCTTTTCCATAAACCCGCAACCCTGACCTTCTCATTTGAGATTCGACGATTCCATCTCCTGCAAGTCGCTCGACATCTCAAGTCACTCCTCGTTGGATTCCTTCAAGTCATTCCTTGCCGACATCATTCACGTAGTCACTAATAATATTATTATCATGACACAATTTAAAGTTGATCATTGAATAATCAATTTCACATGATTGGCGACCGGAATATTTATTTAGTCACTAAAAATAATTTTTTATTGACAAAAAATATTTCATCCCTAAATTATTATTACTATTGTGACGAAAAAAAATAGTCAAAGAACATATTTTCCAATAATTAGTGATGGCATAAAAAATTTGATCAATAAAAAATGTATTTAGTGACTTACAAACTTGTCACTAAAATTTTAATTTTTGAATGAAATGTTTTTGAATACTATATAAATTTTAATTTTCAAGGAATACAAAAAAAAAACACGAGCGACTAGCTTTTTAAATGAATTAAGATTATATACATCAATAATATTTCACAATTTTATAAGTATGAATAAAATAAATAACTTTAATTTTTATAGAATGGTGATAATTCAAATTTCATAGCTATCATATTATGTCGATTATGACTGAATATTATTATGCCATGAAATGATTCCAATATATTTCACAAGTTAAGACGAATGTCTCGGATTTTGAAGAAAATATAAGTGCATTTGACTATTACCGAAGAAAAATAAATTTCAAACATTTACGTAATTTTTTTAACTATTTATAATATCGATATATTGTGCTTTTTAATATTTTTAATTTTAATGATTTATATTTCTAATTTCTAAATGTTATCATCATTAAATATGTAATTGAATTTTGTAATTTTAATTTGAATTAATAAAGTCAAATTTAAAATTTCATTTGTTAATTTTGGTACACATTTATATTATATAGCTTGCAAATGCCATAGTAAATATGAAAAATATCAGCGCCTTCGATCGGCAACACAAAAGTACTTTTTACACAGATGTTTAAAATAGATTTTGTACAGGAAATTAATTTTACACAAACCTGTAAAAATATTCTCAAAATTTCCTATACTTAAATAATGTGAAGCTTCACGGTAGTGGTAATAATAATAATAATAATAATAATAATAATAATAATAATAATAATAATAATAATAATAATAATAATAATAAGCAAGTAAAATAATCGATTTATAATAATATGCAAGTAAAATATTACGTGAAACAGATAATATGCAAGTTAAATAACACAAGTAAAATATTCAACTCTATAATCTTAAATCCACAATTCATATATATTTTTTGAAATACCAGCCATAAGGATGTATTCATTGAGGAAACTCAAGAGACATCGGCTTAAGTACATGTGGTGGTAGACAAGACGGCTCATAAAAAAACTAGCAGGAAGAACATGGAGAAAATTTTCTGTGAGATACACGCACGAGGAAGATCGTGGGGGAAATACAAAATTCTCCTATGTTTTCTATTTTTTTACAAAATAAATCACGAAACATTGATCTATGTATTTGTACGCTCATTTTAAGTACCCATATGACTATATTTTGAAGTGAAAATACAACTGTAAAAAGGTCCATTTTTTGAACTAAAAATCGAGTCCTTTTTTTTGAACTAAAATCCAGTCCATTTTTACAATCAATGAAAATCCAGTTGTATTTATGAACTAAAAAAGGTCCCCCACAGATCTCCCGTGCGGGTATCTCACAGAAAATTCTCTCAAGAACATGAGCCACCGGCCTTCTCTTAGGAACAATTGAAGGAGACGAACATTCATCGAACATACACTGCCGCGAGCTCCTCGTCTTTTTATATACTTGGAAATAAGATTTTAACTTAGCTTGTTTCTTTGTACTAATCTTTCTTTTGCAGGGACCTGATTGATTGTTTAGGGTTTAAGGTTTTTCGTTTCATTATTTTATTATTTTTTGTTTTTTTGATTCGTTACTCAGAATTTGATGCAGGATCTTTTTCTGCCACTGAGAAGAGTCGGCCAAGGTCTTGCGAGCTCCTTCAGAGAGGTGAATCCACTGCCACAATTCATATTAATGCACAAATAATTATATTCAAATTGGAAGTTCAAGAAATTAGTATATAACCTCGATGGAGGTCAGCGGGTTAGGGCCAGCCCTAGCCTGACCTGGGCCCATTCAACGCTAGGTTTTCGGGCTCTCCAATCCCTTCTTTCAAAGGGTGCCCGGTCCTATCATAGGCCCGATTTGACTAGAGCCCAGCCTGGGCCCAACAGAAATAAAGCTCGTGTCTGGTGGCCTTTTTTGCACGCCTAGACTCCTAGTTATCGCCGTGGTTTCATTATGTTGGGACCAGTGCCCAGCAATGTTCCTGATTTGAAAAATGTCCAGATCAATGATAAGTACAATATGTATTTGATGGTTTGCTAAGTTTATGTTTGCAGAGAATAAACAATATGTTCAGTACTTCTCGAATTTCACTAAGTACAATATCGTCGAGAAGGACATGACATATCGTCGAAAAAGTACTCATGTATCGACGAGAGCGCGTACAGAGATAAGCTGAAGGTTCATATCAGTTATCGTCGATATGATATGGACAATTCGACATTATCGTTGTGACACTAAAGCACACACGACGATATCGTCGTAAGGAATAAAAAGAATCGATCAAGTTAAATATCGTCGTGTCAATCTGTATCACACGACGATATCATTGTACGACTTAAGACAGTATTCGAAGTGTCGACGACATCGTCGTAAAGAAGTCTCGTCAACGAGAAGACTAAGAGAGAACTTGTGTAGGCAGCTGATAGAAGAAGAATGACTTGTTGTCAAAAAGATCAAAACGATATCGACAAGAAGTAAGAGTGATCAAGACGATATTGCCGAAAAGACAGTATGGTTTCAACGATACCGTCGAGAAGACCACAAGACGCATCAAGATTACGACGACATCTTTCAGATAACTTCATGTCGTTGTAATACAAGTACAACTGAGATATCTTGTATCGTCAAGATATTCTCCTCTAAAGAAGATTGAAGAAGACTTGAAGAATAGTACAAGTCCAAGATGGATCGGCGTAACGACAAGTCTTGTCGGCGAAATGTTGTCAATGTCGTCGAAACATTGCATATATCGTCGAGATAGATCAAGACAACTCAAATCGTGTTGTCTGCAATTAATGTCGCCGCCTGGTGGTCCTATCAGCGCGTGCATTTAAGGAATGAGCCTCTGACACTTAAGGTACATTCTAGGAGACCGTTAGCCGGCTCCTCAGAGATATAAAAGGGATAAGTGTCTGCCATAAAAGGACACAATGAATACACGCAAGCATTTTCTTAATAGAACAGTAATACGACTGCGTGAAGAAGAAACAAGAACCAGAGAACAAGAAAATTTTCATCAAGTTCTCCAAGTTTCAGTATAGCAACATTGGTTGATAAGAAGTGTTCCAGATTAAAGAAAGGACTGAAGAAGAATCTGTGGTGTTTAAAAGAAAGATCAAAAGCATTCTCTTCAAGTTCAAGAAGGCAATCTTCAACAGGCTAAGGAAGTTTCTTTACTTTTTCTCTGTATAACATTTTATAAGCCTGAGCTGTAGGATCTATTTTCAGATCCGAGATTTGTAAGGCTTGAGGGCCTGAGCTGTAGGATCTATTTTCAAATCTGAGATTTGTAAAGCTTGAGGGCCTGAGCTATAAGATTTGGTTCAGATCTGAGTGTAGGGATTGAGTGCCTGAGTGTAGGGCTTGAGGGCCTAAGCGTAGGGCTTGAGGGCTTGAGTGTAGCGCTTGAGGGCCTGAGATTGTAGAGCTTGTGGGCTCGAGTTTTGGAGGAGTTTGTCGACTCTAGTACACTGCTAGATAGGCGCAGAGGGACAATGGACTACTCAAATGCACCCTGCCTTGAGTAATCATTATAGATCTTTGAGTGCTTTCTGTGATTTGTTCTTAAACTTAAAAACATTACACTAGGATCCTTTATAGAAAAGACTAGAAGAAAGAGGGGCAATATATTTTAAAATACCTATTCACACCCCCCCCCCCCCCCCCCCCCTTTAGGTGATTTGGCAACATCCATATCTAACATGTGGTATCAGAGGTAGGTTGTACAAAGAAATCCCAACAGCTTGAATAGATCTTCCATTGAGTGTGTCAAATCAACAACTCAAGAAGATTAAAGCTGTGTGAAGAAAATGAGAAGATTTAAGGCTAAGATGCTCAGATCTCTAACTGAAAGCAGTTGCAGCACTTCTTAATATGAAGAAGAAAGATATAGATGGCCACATGAGAAAGGAATCAAAGCATACCCTGACTCTCTCAGACAGTGAATCTGAGAATGAAGAAAGCTATGTGACTAGAGAAGGGATAAGGGCACCACTCACTCTCTCGGACTCTAACTCTGAGGATGAGGAGCTCTATGGGCTGGTTACTGTATCAAATGAAGATAGTCATGATGACTCACAGGTATGCACTACTCACACAACTCCAGTACATGTTTCATTTGAAAAGACCCAGGTTGCACCAGATGACTGCTCATCATCTGAAGATGCTGCAGAAGACTGCTCATCTTGCAATAATGAGAACCATACTGAGCTAATAGAATAGTTTGACATTCTCTTGGCTGCTCTTAAAAAGAGCAAGAAGTTAGTCAAATCTCAAGCTGAGAAAATTAGCATCCTCAAGCCCTTCAGATCTCAAGTTGATGAGAAGACCAAGGAGGTGACTAGATTGACCAATGATCTTATCCTACTTCAGAAGAAGTTTGATGCTCAGGATAGGTCAATCAAGTCCTTAGAGAAAAGGCTTGTGACTAGCTTCTCAAGGCCCAAAACAGTTCTTCCTGTTATAGACTGCTTCTCCACTCAAGGCAGAGGAGGACTAGGATATAACAAGGAAGGTGGAGAAACTTCTGACATTAGAACTGTCTTTCAAAAGGTTGCCTCTCCACATGCACCATCAACCAAACAGAAGGGAAAGGATTTGCCTCAAAAATCTATCCCCAAAGTCAGATCATTGACTGCGCAACTAGTTAAATCAAGGCACAATCATATGATCAGTAGAAATGCATGCTGCAATGCAGCCTGCTCATCTAGTCACCTCTCTCACACTCAAAAAGTGACTCAAAAGAGGAGGTACAATAGATTTTGGTGATGTGGCAAGGTTGGGCACTTTGTTATAGACTTTTGGTTCAATCCAACAGTCTAGAGCAAGGAATGAGAAGTCAATCAGTGGTGTGACTGCAAATGCTGCACTAGGTAGATAGTGTTGGATCGGTCGGCGCCATTAGAGGGGGGTGAATAAGGGTTTTCAAAAACTTAAGATTATATTTAGAGCACTTTGAAATATTGCAAGATTAATACAATGAGAAATCAAGTAAAACAACAATGAATAGACATGCTTTATTAATATCAAATAATGTTTTACAAAACTTGATTCCTGTGACGCTAGAAATCGGAGGCGACTAATAAAAATCCTTTTTGTTTTCTATACCGACTCGTATCCCCACGAACCGGTTGGCTTTAGCCGATCTCTCCCCAGATACGGCCTCAAGCCGCTCTAGCCAATCTATCCCCAGAAAGGCCTCGAGCACCCCCTAGACCGAGCCTAGATCTAGTCGCCAACACGAGGCGATTTTCAGCCCTAAGTCCTACCCCAGACCTAGTCGCCAACACGAGGCGATTTCACTACCGTTTACAAAAAGATATGAAATGAAAAGACAATAATATAACAACTCCCTCAAGATGAACTTCTGAAGATGGAGGCGAAGATCTGCTGTAGAATCGGCGTTTGTCGAAGCGGACTTCGTTTGGATTTGGCGTGATGGAATCCTCCTTCAGAAATTTGCAGAGCTTCGATGGGACCTCAAGTTTCGGCCAAGATAGCCTCTGGAGTTGTAGCACTACCTCTCTCTCCTTAATCTCAATTTTAAACGAGAGGTGAGGGGTCCTTTATATAGCCCACGCGCTACCGCCGGCGCTAGCTCGGATTAGGCAACGTTTTGCGCGGCAGAATCTCCCATCCGCGGTAAGCTGGCTTCTATGCCTTATGTGCGTCACGCTACCGCCGGCGCTATCCGCTACCGCCAGGCATTAGCTTCCTTCTTAAATTGCTTCCGAAATGGCGCTAATCAACGCTATCACCAGGCGCTATCGCTACCGCCGGCGATAGTGAGATTGTTCGAATTTTGGCATCAATTTTGGGGGCAGTCATCATGTGTACTCCTTGAGTCATGTGGACCTAGTAAACCTGCACACTTGAACACACAAGATCAAATACACATAGGATTTGTTATTCTCAAACCTAGGAGATGCGGAAGACCATGTTCCAACAAACTCCCCCTTTTGATAATAACAAATCCATTAATGATAAAACAAAGCATTAATAAAATAAGCATGATGAGACTATACTTGTGTGCGTGTGAGAGTGATGATTTTAGGATGATTATTGATTTTAGCATTTAGAATTGCTCCCCCTAAATACATGCTCCCCCTATGTGAATGCTCCCCTAATATGTATGCTATCAACTTAATCAATCATGTTGGGTTTTTATTTTGATAGCGGATTATATTTATTATGTTAGTTCTCCCCCTTTGCATTTTATCATGTTAGTTCTCCCCCTTTGTTATTAGCAAAAGTGGGTAGGGAAACAAAGCACTAAACGTGTGTAAATAAAAAGAAGGCATGATCGAGCTTTTTAAGTAAATGATAGGGAGTTTTAGACTTGTCTTTCATTGAAAATGATCAGAGTTATGACTTATTTTATCCCTTTTGTTTATAGTTCTCCCCCTTTTATATATCAGAGTTGTACCCAAAAAAATAATGATTTCCAAGTAACCAGTCTACCCAGACAATATGTCCACACCCTAGCCCCGTACTAAGTGACGGATGGGCATGAGGAGCTGCAAACAAGCCGTAGGTTGGGGTGTTAGTCCCATATGCAAACACTAGACAAAACTCAACCCAGCACTCTTTCCCCCCAGTGCCTCGCAAGGCCCCACTGGAACTCTTCCCCGGTTAAGGACAAGACATGACTAGAGATAAGGTTATCTAATGTCTACAACCCTACGCCCCCGCTATGGTGAGAAATGAAGTCATGGATAATAATTATTGGAAACATTAAGCATTTAAATATAATGGGAAAATTCATGGATTTTTATTTGAAAATAAAATACTCTTAGCAATATTAAAATTCATGAATGAATCAGAGTTTGAGCATTGCGGAAGATTTCGAAAAAGAAACATCATAATAAGAGTTCAAAAAATAGATGTGTTTTGAGTTTCAAACTTTATAAATATAAGAGTTAAAGCATTTTTGGAAGAAAGAAACAACATCCTTTTAGCAATTAGAAACACAAAAGTAAAGTTTGATTTGAAATTCAATAATAAGAGGATGTTGTTATAAGCAATATTTTACATGTTGGAGGAGTGTTTAGCATAAAAGTTTACATAGAAATAAATCAGAGTTTTAAGCATAAAAATGATATGCGTGTTAGAACAACCAATATAAATTTTACCAAGCAAGTCTACCATTTGTTTTTGAAAAAAAATTGAGATTTAAAACTTGATATGAGCATGAAAGCGCAAGGTAAAAGTGGTATGGTGATGATGCGGAAGACTTGTAGAAATACATGAAACATCTTATTGTAATCAAGAATAATCCATAAAAAGATATATGAGTTTAATTTCAAAAAGAAGATGTTTATGTAAATCATGTTTCAATGAAAATCTTTTATGGTTGACAAACATAACCAAGCATGAAATAATATTATCACAAAGAGATTACTACAATGTTATTTCAATTCACATTTTCAAATCATACCAAACATTGTAGAAAGCATGCTAGGTTATCTAGTGCATTTCATAAGTAAAGAGTAGTATAGAGTTTGCATTAGGATCCAATACTCATGAGAAGAAGTGTTATGGAAGATAATGACGTGCACATAAGTGTATTTTTGAGTAGAGTAAACACATATTTTAATCAAAAATACAAGTAATATGTAATGTAAAAGCAATAAAACACAAATAAGATTACTTCCACACACTTTAATGCACAAAAAGATGTACAACTACCAAGGTGCTTTGCACACACAATGCTCATTAAGACTTATCAGGGTGCAAAGTAGTGCTTGGGGGATCACATAATTTTATTCTTGTTTTTTTTTATTGTGATCTGGTGTACTTCAGAATAAGTGGTTTTTATTTTTGAAAGAAAGATGTGGTTTGCACAAGATACTTTATTATTCTTTCCAAGGTGCTCAACCTCACAACGCTTATTAAGACTTATGAGGAGGTTCAAGTAGTGCTTGGTGGAGGTAACTTTGTTAAATTATTTCATTATTTTTGTTTTGTGCAAAGTTCTCCGAATACACTTGTTTTGCAAACCAATATAATTTATAAGAAAGATAACCACTTTTCTTAATTTGTAAAAGTGCAAATGAAGGAGTGTAAGTAAGATACTTGTGCCATTTTAATTCATTGTACTAATACAAAACATACACAAGCATTCTTAGATTTAAACACAATTGTAGACAATGCCAAAAATAAGTGAGTGAATAAAGATCATTATCAAACATAAAACATTTACTCATACTTAGAGGCATGCTACGCATAGTTCTACACACCTTTTTCAATATAATTTATGCACATATTAATAGATATATCTAAGCATGATGAAAGCAATGTTCAAATTAGTTTGAAAAGATAAATTGCAACATTATAGAAGTTCCAAATAATAGGTTAAATCATGCTTGATTTTCAATGAAGTCCATACAATATTTTGTTGATATTTTTGAAGAATAATTTTTATTTAAAGTTTGAACTTATAAAATTGATCTTGGACTTCCCGAGGACAACCTTGTGAGAGGTTCGCCCGGTACTAGGTGATATGATGGGATGATAGCCCAAATCACCTTTTCGCAAGATATAAGTAAAAAGTTAAGTTCAATAACAATTTTTGATAAAAATTTTGTTTTATATTTTTGTGTTTGATTTTTGCTTTAAGACAAACAAATGACAAATCACAAAGGCAAAACATATAATATTTTTTGTAATTTGGCTTTTGTATTTTTGTATTTGATTTTTCAAAAATATAATAGAAGCAAAAGTGCAGAAATGAATAGTACATATAAAATAATATATTTTTATTGATTTTTCAGAATTTTAGAATTTCAGAAAATCGGAGACTCGAGCTATCGCCGGCGTTAGGTACTAGCGCCTGCGTTAGCTCACAGAGAGTGCTCATTTTGATCATATAGCCTAGTTTTTCTTCGATTTTGCTTCTGATTTTTCTTAATTATGTTTGTGTAATGTAAGGGCTGTCTAATGAAGTGAAAAGATGAGAAAAAATCGCAAAAAGTTGCGGAAGTTAAAATTTTAGTTCATGGGTTACACCTTCATTAAAGTTCCATAGTCATTAAACCTTAATTCTTGAGTTTTGCACAACCATTTAAGCTTTATAGGATATGCAAACAAAGAAGATATGATTGAACATATATGCATGATTTTATTGATAAATATGAGATGATGTTTTCACAAATAGCAACATGGATATGTCCTAACATATAAAACCTAACATAGATATAAATATTCTTTAGGTGATAATGTTAGTACGATAAGTTTATTGTTATGCCAAAGTTTGATAGTGTTTCAACTTATAGACCTAGAATAAAGTGAAGATTCTATTTGACTTGGTCTTGTTGATATCAAGATGATTCTAAGGTCTAAACTTTACAACAATCACAATACATAATACATCAACCATGTTATGTAATTATAATATCAATTGTCATCATATAATAAAGAACATAGTGATAATTGAGTTTTCTTTTAGATCTTGATCTTTTCTTTTAGATCATGTTATTTCTCTACTTTGGTTGATGTGGGCTATAAAGCTTAATAGCCTAATCATATCTTATAGCAAATTTATAGTTCCATTTATGAATACTATATGATATATATATATAGGCAATGAATATAAGAAAGAGAGATAGGTCATTAAAACAAGAAATATGATTATGAATTTTGATTAATTTGATTGATAAAATCATTAAGTTTTAAAAGATAGAATCATATTTCAAATAACATATAGGATGACCATTACATGATAGCTCAAAAAAAAAAGAAAAATAGAAGAGACATTAAAGCTCATCATGAAGTAGAAGTTTGTATATTTTATTTTAATTGATTTCTACTTCATGCAAATGTTGGGATACTAATGAATAAGAGATTTAGGTATCCAAAGGGGACCGGGAGTAGCGGTTCCTTTTGGTACCCAAATATATCGTGTTTGCTTTTGGGGAGATATGATTGAATGGGCCCTTTTGTTTTGAGTTTGTGTTTCTTTTGGCCGTCATTCAAACATTGGTTTAATATTATTCTTATTTATCAAATTTCCATGATGATTTTGCAAAATATTCTTTATAGGAGATTTGTTTATTTTTAAGTTTATGTTGGGAGAGTGGTTATTTTGTAAGTGATAATTATTTGGAATTTTATTTTCAAGCATTTGATATTTTTTATTTCCTTTGTTGGGCTTAGACGTATTATGGAAACTCATATTTAACTTGCTTTTGGAATTTGTTTGAAATTGTTGATTTATGTGTTGAGAATTTTTCTTTATTATTTCCTTAAGCAAGTTGACTTTAGTTTCCAATTCATAATTCTTAACGTTAAGATTATGTCTTGCTTTGTTATAGGCTATTGTGCTATTTTTAAGAGTGGATACAATAGACTCAATATGATTTTGATAATTGTTTCTATATTCATCAAATGTTTCATCCATCTCTTGAATTTTTATTTTAAAATCTTTGCACTTAGCACAATCATTTTTCAAGGAAGAATTTTCTACACAAAATCTTTCATTTTGTTCTTTTATACAAATAAGTTCCTTTTCAAGTTCTTTGCATTTTTCATTTAAATTATTACAATCAAAACAGGATTTTGTATTTTCAAGTAAAAAACAAGATGATGAAGACACATCACAATTTGATTCTAAATTAACATTAGCTTTTAATCTCTTATTTTCTAAATGTAAATTTTTAATTGTGATTTTCAATTTCTTGATCTTACGTTTAGCAGTTTTTAGTATATTGAAACTAGAAATGGAAGATATCACACAAGAAGAAGATTTAGACTTTCTTACAGCGCTTTTGGTTGAGGGAGGATTTGAACATATTGTTCCTTTGTCTTCTTCTTGGCACTCCTCCTCCAAAAGTAAGATTTCTTCTTCTTTTTCTCTTGGTGTATTGTTCTCCTTTTCTATTTCAATATTCTCCTTGGCTTCGCTCCGAGAGAGATCTTCTTGAATGATAATGGATGCTTGTACGTTCTTTTCCTCCTGTGTTTGTTCCATACCTGCGAGAGGAAGATCATACATTTCTTCAAGAAATTTCCATACTTTATAAGCATTAGAAAAGCAATACACAAATTTGAAATTTTCATTAGATAGTGCACAAAATAAATAGTGTTTGGCTTTGGCATTTAGCTGACGTTCTTTTTTATTCGATTCATCCGCACGTCTTATAATTGCTAAGTTCCATACTTCGATGTCTAAAGTTTTAATAAATTTTTCCATTAAAATTTTCCATCCTTTATAATTTGTTCCTTCAAACAAAGTGGTTTATGTGATATTTCATCTTCACAGAAATTTGCCCCACTAGTTGAAGCGAGATCATGAGACGCCATTATTCTCGATTGTTAAGCCGATTGGAATAAAACCGCTCTGATACCACTTGTTGGATCGGTCGGCGCCCTTAGAGGGGGGGTGAATAAGGGTTTTCAAAAACTTAAGATTATATTTAGAGCACTTTGAAATATTGCAAGATTAATACAATGAGAAATCAAGTAAAACAACAATGAATAGACATGCTTTATTAATATCAAATAATGTTTTACAAAACTTGATTCCTGTGACGCTAGAAATCGGAGGCGACTAATAAAAATCCTTTTTGTTTTCTATACCGACTCGTATCCCCACGAACCGGTTGGCTTTAGCCGATCTCTCCCCAGATACGGCCTCAAGCCGCTCTAGCCAATCTATCCCCAGAAAGGCCTCGAGCACCCCCTAGACCTAGCCTAGATCTAGTCGCCAACACGAGGCAATTTTCAGCCCTAAGTCCTACCCCAGACCTAATCGCCAACACGAGGCGATTTCACTACCGTTTACAAAAAGATATGAAATGAAAAGACAATAATATAACAACTCCCTCAAGATGAACTTCTGAAGATGGAGGAGAAGATCTATTGTAGAATCGGCGTTTGTCGAAGCGGACTTCGTTTGGATTTGGCGTGATGGAATCCTCCTTCAAAAATTTGCAGAGCTTCGCTGGGACCTCAAGTTTCGGCCAAGATAGCCTCTGGAGTTGTAGCACTACCTCTCTCTCCTTAATCTCAATTTTAAACGAGAGGTGAGGGGTCCTTTATATAGCCCACGCGCTACCGCCGGCGTTAGCACTACCGTCGGCGCTAGCGCTACCGCCGGCGCTAGACCGGATTAGGCAACATTTTGCGCGGCAGAATCTCCCATCCGCGGCAAGCTGGCTTCTATGCCTCATGTGCGTCACGCTACCGTCGGCGCTATCCGCTACCGCTAGGCGTTAGCTTCCTTCTTAAATTGCTTCCGAAATGGCGCTAATCAACGCTATCGCTACCGCCGGCGATAGTGAGCTTGTTCGAATTTTGGCCTCAATTTTGGGGGCAGTCATCATGTGTACTCCTTGAGTCATGTGGACCTAGTAAACCTGCACACTTGAACACACAAGATCAAATACACATATGATTTGTTATTCTCAAACCTAGGAGATGCGGAAGACCATGTTCCAACAGATAGATTTCTTACTGTGCTAACAAGAACCTAGGACCCAAGTTCACTTGGGTTCCTAAGGAATATTAAATCTGTTTTGTAAGTTTGTCCAAGTGGTCAACTAAAAGCAAATATGGCCAATGGACAATAAGTAATCCAGAGTTAAATCTGGGATAAGAAGAAACTCACCATAAATAAAGGTATCATGCTTGACACAATTATTGGATCTCACAAATAGTCCAACAATTCAGGTATGTGTTCCTTTACAGTTTATGATAAGAAATAATCAAATAATTCACATGTTTAGAAATGGAGAAACACACATTTGCTCTAAGTCATCACATGAAGAAAAGTAACTTAACAAATCTGAAGAGAAAGGAATATGTGAGTTTAGTACTTCAGCAGAAGAGAACAGGGAAAGCTGCCAAGGTGGTTGCCTCAGGGGAGAAGGAGCCCCCAGTAGCTCTGAAGAAAGGAGAAGCCCCGCCCTGGAGAGTGATACAGTTAAGGGGGAGCACCAACCTGTGTGCTCAGCCCAAGATACTGAAATGGTTGAGGGGGAGACTCAGAATGAGAATGATGTGCAAAAAGAAGAATCAAGAAGCTACAGAATGATCACTGAAGACACCACCCTTAAAAAGGGGAAGTCCTGAAATCATGGGCACTGAGATGTATGATACCCTGTAGTAAAAAGTATAGGAGGGGAAGCAAGACCCTAAAAAGAGTCTCTACACCATCACATCATAAGGAAACTACATGCTCCTCAATTAAGCAAGTAAAGATCCCTCTAACTGAGGATTGAAAGAAAGCAAGTAAAGGATTGAAGAATAATGTTGCTGCTTATTCTATTAGTCTTAGTAAAAGCCTTTGTCCAACAGAACAATGTTGCAGTTGAGGGGGAGCATACAAGGATCCTTGCACAGGACAAGATGAATGCCTAAGAATGATGATCTAGGAAGTCAAGAACAGTAGGAGCAAAGGTAGGAGAAAAGTGCAAAGGATAAAAGGAACTGGCTCATGTGATAGCTAAAAGTAAATGTGGTTGAAATTCTATTTTAAAACATTGAGCTTAACTCTAGAATGTCAATAAAGTGGTAACACTCTTAAAAATACAATCACTTTAATATATGAAGGTGAAGCTAACATGCAACACACCGATGGAACAAATAAAGACAATATCGTCGTAATCACAAAACGATATCGTCGTAACAATAGTGTGTATCGTCGGAATGACAATTTGTATCGTCGACATGACTCCACGACTTCATCGCAAAGTCACAACGATACGTAAGTATTCACTTGAGATTTCAGAACTCTGAAATCAATCAATCACGACCACTCAATCTAATTTAAGTAAACATTTGATAAGGTACACTTCGCCTTTCACACAATAAGTTATAAATAGGATCATGTGTCTTGAATCAAAAGCACTTGCTACATTTGCCCTACAAAACCGTCGTGTACTCCTCGACTTCAAAGAGTGAATTAGTCGACTCTGCTAAGACCTCCTCTGATTAACAATGAAATAGCACCAAAGAAAGAAGGATATCTGTATGAAGAAAGCAAAGTGATCAGGAATGGCTTTTCGAAGGCTTCAAAAGGGATTCAAAACACCATAAAGTTGCTCGACTCCGTCAACTTGGAGTTCGTTCTGTCTGAACTAACAGGAATACTGAAGAGAGAAGTTTTGGAGTTCTATTCGAACGCCAAGGGAGGGTCGAAAGGAACGTCCATTAAGCGCTAAGTCAGTGGAATAAGAGTTAAGGTAACTCCCAAGAGATTGGACAGAGTTCTGAAACTGCCAATCTTTGTTGATGATGAGGAGAACGAAGAGGTCACCCAAGATGACCTAGACAAAGCAACAGCATGGTGCGAGCATTCCAGGAAGACCTATGGGTCTCTGGAAAGGAAGAACTTCAATCAGCAGGGAAACTGCTAGCTGATGTAGTAGGAAAGGCCCTTCTCTGCAAGGTTGGGTCTCATGACAGTGTTGGGAATATTACTGTCAATGTTCCCTTGATTTGAAGAAGCTTCACGCTCAATGCTAAGTACAAGTTGAATTTGATAAACCTTATTTCATCTCGTAATCATGCCGGGTTAGGTTTGTCCAAGGAGTGGTATAAGTTCAGTATTTTACTGACTAAACCACTGAGACAAGCTCACTGTCTCAGCTGAACCGCTGAGACAAGGCCAGGAGCCGCTGAGAAGGAGTCTGGGCCAGTTAAGCTGCGGATAAGGAAAATACGCTAAGATAACTGTCTATCCCAGCGGATCCGCTGAGACGGAGATTGTCGTAGCCGCTGAGACTGGAAGCTGTCTCAGCCCAACCGCTGAGTCAGATTCAAAAGTGCTGGCGGGTTTTGCTTTTGGCGCAAGTTGCAGAAAAGCAAGATAAGGCTCTTCAATCCCCTCCATACTGTGTTAGGGGACATCTAATAGTCGTTAAATACTGGAGGAGTATAAAAGAATCATTTAGGGCTTTGTAAAATCTCTCTCACTCATTGCAGAAGATCAATTAACTGTTTCATTGACAGCTGCCCTCAAGTTTTCTCTTCCTGCTTCCTGAAGCTACAAGGAGAGAAAGATTGTTCTTCTTGATTTATTCAAGGCAAGACAAGTTGATCCTCATTCATACTCTGAAGGAAAGGATCAGAAGAATCAGAGTTGAGGCCATCTTACTCTTCCCTGTTTCAAGACTGCAACAGCAGTTGTTCAGCAACAGAAGACCAAGGCTTGATCCATTCCATCTTCTGTTGTAATCTTCCATTATTACTTTTGTAGGAACTTAACTGTTTTGAGATTGTAGGGCATCTTTGCCTGAGAGTGTAGGGTCGTATGGCCTGAGAAGTAGAGCTAAGAGGTCAGCTTGAGTGTAGGATCTTTGTGAGATCTGAGGTAGGGTTGTGAGCCTGAGGTAGGGTTTGGAAAAACCTGAGAGATCCTGAAGGATCTGTGTTGTAAGCTCTTGGAGCTGAGTTTGGAGGTGTTGGCCTTATCTAACTCATTGTTAGAAAGGTGAAGGGGAAAGAGGACTACTCAAGATACCATATCTTGAAGAACCTCTATAAACCATTGTGTGCTTTCTGTGTGTTTGATATATCACTAACCTAAACTCAAAAAATAGCTAGGTTAAAGCCTAAGACACAAAAGAGACCTATTCACCCCCCCCCCCCCCCCCCCCCCCCCTCTAGGTGACTAGGAATACATCCTAACACACTATCAAGTGGTATCAGAGGGAGGTTAGTCAAGAAGGACATAACAGTCTGACCAGATCCTCTAAAGGAATAGTCTTTTCTGAATCCAATAGCCTCCACTGGATTGAGATGGGGTTTATGAAGTTGCCCATATGCAACAAAGAAAACTTTGGCATATGGAAGCAAAGGGTAAGATTGTTTATGGAAGCATCAAGCCCAAGGATCCACATCACGGTTGTGCAAGGCCCCTTCACTTTTCAAACTTCCTCCACCATAGATCCAACTAGGAGAGTGGCCAAGGCTTTTAATGACTTGACCAAGGATGAACTTGCATTACTCACAATGGATAAAAGAGCCCAAAATATCATTGTTAATGCAATTGATGACTCCACATTTCAGAACTTGGTGCACTGCACAACAGTCAAGGAAATGTGGGATACACTAGTGGTGTATAAGGAAGGGACAGCTGAGGTAAGGGATGATAGAAAATTACTTCTCAATCAAGAATATGAGGCTTTCAGGCAGCTGGGCCAAGAAAGCATTTCAATCTGTTATGAAAGGTTCTTTAGGATAGTTAATGAGATAAGAACCTATGAAAGAGTATTTAGTGATTATGAGTTTAATGACAAGTTCCTAAGATCTCTAACTAGAGACTGGGACACAAAGATATGTGCCATCAGGGAAGTGGACAAGCTAGGTGAAACTCCTACACATACACTGTTTGGGAAGCTGCTCTCTTATGAGATGCAGTTATCTGCAAGGAAGGAAGAAGACACTTCCACAAGGGCTCATGCAAGGGAGAGATCTGTTGCTCTCAAAGCTGACAGCTCCAAGAAGAGCAAAGCCAGAATAGTGTCTCCCCCAAGGAGGACTGCTAAATCTGAAAAATCTGAGACAGATTCCTCAGACTGCTCTTCATATAATGAGGAATTTGCTGTCTTCTCCATGCAGTTCAAGAAAATGATGAGGAGGAAGTAGTGGAAGAACAAGTGTTGGGAATCTTGCCCACATGATTCCTGATTTGAAGAAGTCACCAGGTCAAGAATACTTCACGTTGTATTTGATCATTTCTCTAGCTTATAAATCTCAGGAAATTAGAAGAACAAAGTTCGTCGAACGCAGAACTAAATTCGTCGAACGCAGAACAAAATTCGTCGAACGAAGAAAGATGTTCGTCGACCGCTGAGACTTGGCGTGTTCATCGACCGCTGAGACTTAGCGTGTTCATCGACCGCTGAGACTTGGCGTGTTCGTCGAACGCTGCAACTTGGCCAGTTCATCAAACACAGAATGAAGATAGTCGAGCGGAGAGAAGAATGAAGACAAAGGAAGAAATGTCATCGAGAAGATGCATTATCGTCGACTTCACCAAAGTGGCCTTGTCGCCGAGAAGATGAAGAAGCCCTGTCGTCGAAAAGACAAAAGAGAAGTTCAGTGTCGAAGAGTTCGTCGACAAAGGGATATCGTCGAGAAGAACAGATATCATCGTGACGGAGCCTTGTCGCTGAAAAGGCTAAGTATGATTGATGGCGGTGAACATCGTCGTAAAGAAGGCTTGTCGTCGAGAAAACTGAGGAAGGACAGCTAAAGGCAAACTGTTGCTAAGAGTATGATCTGTCGACATGTAATCACTCATATCATCGAGAGAACAACATGATTACGATGACAGACAGCAAGAAAGAAGATCTCAACGACACAGTCGATGATACCATATCGTCGTATATGCAGAAACACCAGAATGTCTCCTATCGTCGAGACACCTACATCAGTGGCAGAAGCAAGAAGAATTTGAAGTTTACCTAAGTTCAAGGCGTCGGCAAGGGCCTGTCGTCGAGATGTTGATTCTATTGACGAGATACTGTCTGTATCGGCATGAAGATGGAAATATCATCGAGACAGAATTCAAAAGTTACAGACGCGCAGTCAGCAATTAATGCCGCCATCTGATTGCCTATCAGCACTTAATGTCGCCGCCTGAATGTCTATCAGCAATTAATGCTGTCAGCAATCTATGCGTGCTCTTAAGGATTAAGCGTCTGACACTTAAGTAACTTTTTCAGAAGACCGTTGGGAGCCTCGCAGTCTTATAAAAGAGATAAGAGGTCGCCCTAAAAAAGATAATAAACAAGAAAGAACTTGCGCATATAGCGAATCGAACAGTACAAGCGGCGCAAGAAAGAACGAGAAAAAGAAGAAGCAGTCATCTTTATCGACTGTTAAGAAGCCAATCGTCATCATGCTAAGAAAAGATTTGAAGAAGAACCGTGCGCTCAAAGATCTGAATCAGAAAATCTTCTTCAATCATAAGAAGCCAATCCTCATCAGGCTAAAGTTGTCTATCCATCCGGCAGAAGCAACAGTCTTTCATTACTGTAATCTTTGTAAGGATTGCTTGTGGGCTCAGGAGTAGTAGGGGCTTGCGGGCCTAGGTTGTTGGGACTTGCAGGTCCGTGTTGTAAGGCTTGAGGGCCTGAAGATTTTGGCGGAGTTTTGCTGAGCCTAGCACACTGCTAGGTAGGCGTAGAGGGAAAGAGGACTACTCAAGACACCCTGTCTTGAGGAACCTCTATAGATCTTGTGTCGTCTGCTGTGCCTTTTGTGTGTGATATTTTACTGATGTGCTTAAATACTCATAACTCACACTAATATATCAAAAAGAACCAAGATCACCTAACACACCCCCCCCCCCCTCTTGGTGAACGTTCCATCACTAACAAGTGGTATCAGAGGTAGGTTGATCAAAAGAAGACTTAACCGTCTGATCTAGATCGAGGAACGACTCACCATGGCTGGTGGAGATCAAAATCGGAAGATGAGATCTATGAAACTTTCGATCTGCACCAAGGAGAACTTTCCTATCTGGAAGGAAAGAGTTAGGCTGTTCATGGAAGCGGCTGATCCAAGAATCTATCTGACAGTCCAACAGGGTCCTTTTATCCCCACAACCGCTTCCAACATTGATCCAACACGGAAGGTGATAAAGAAATATGAAGACATTGCCAAGGACGAGCTAGCCTTGGCAGGCCTGGATAAGAGGGCACAGAATGTTATTGTAAGTGTTGTAGATGATTCAACCCTCCAGAACCTAATTCACTGCAAAACGGCTAAGGAGATGTGGGACTCCCTGATCGTATATATGCAGGGTACTGAAGAGGTAAGGGATGATAGAAAATCCCTTCTCAACCAAGGGTATGAGGCCTTCAAGCAGGGCAAGAATGAAACAATCTCCAACTGCTATGAGAGATTTTTCAAGATTGTGAATGGTCTGAGAAACTACGAAAGAGAGTTCACCAACTCTGATCTAAATGATAAGTTTCTCAGATCCCTCACAAAAGAATGGGACATCAAGATCTGTGCCATCAGAGAGATGGGTCAGCTGGACGTCATGGAGCCCAATAATCTGTATGGAAAGTTGTTGTCTCATGAACTTCAGCTCAACACCAGGAAGGCTGAAGAAGAAAGCTCAAGAGTGAGCTCAAGAGAGAGATATGTGGCTCTAAAGGCTGAGAGCACCACAAGATCCAAGAGCAAGAGCTCTGCATCTCAGAATAGATCTGAGAGCGGTGAGGAATCAGAAGCCATCTCCTCTGATTCTGATGACACTGATAGAGAGGTGGCACTCCTCTCAAAACAGTTCAGAAAGTTGCTACACAGAAGGAGGAGGGAAAACAACAGAAGTTCCTCCTCAAGCTCCAGAAGATCTGACTATCGTGACAGATCCAAAGCTCCCAGGGAGGACAGGTACAGATCCAACTCTAGTAGACATGATTTAAATAATACTATTTACTATTCCTGCAGCAAAACTGGTCACATGGCTGCGGACTGCCCCTCTAAGAAGAAGGAGCCAAGGAACCATGAAGAAAGAAGAAGCTCGAGGAGCAAGAGGAACTCTGAAAAAGGGTTCGTGGCCAAGAAGACGAGAACGTTGAGTGACTCTGACTCGAATTCCTCTAGCACTGAGGACGAGGCACTTATTGGATTGATGGCCATCAATGAAGGCAACCAGGATGACAACTCTCCTGGAAAGGTAAATCACAGAACCTCTTTATCTGCCTCTGATTCTGAATCAGTGGCAGATTCTTTGCATGATGATGAGGATGTGTCTGCTGTCAACAACACAGCCTCAAGATCCCAGTATGAAGTTGAATCTGAACTAATAAGGCAATACAAAGCCTTGTGGAAAGCTTTCAAGGGCTGTAAGAAACTTCTCAAAGTCCAGACCAAGGAGTTAGATTCCTTGAAGCCTATTCAATCTGAGCTCTAGGAGACAGCTGAGAAGCAGGCTGCTATGAGAAAAGAAGTGAAAAAATTCAAGGAAGCCATAAGGCTTAAAAATGCTGAGTTAGGACAGAAGAACAAGATCATTAAGGATCTTGAGGAAATGTTGTTAGCTGAGAAGAAACTGGCATCCAGCTTCTCAATGCCCAAAATTATCCTGCCTATCATTGACACCTTCTCTGGACAGTTCAGAGCTGGTATTGGTTTTAATCGGGAGACAGTTAAGGGCAATGATTCTTAAGCTAGACCTTACTACAAGAAGGTGTTGGTGTCAAGTCCTTCAGCCCACAGACCTGCAGCAACAGTAATCAAAAGTAAGGGAAAGGCTATTCCTACAAAGCCTGTTCCCAAGAAGGTGAATCAAAATGTGGTGAGACAGATTCCACCCCAAACTCACACATATGAGGATCACCCAAGATCTGTTAGGCAAGAAGGATTCTCCTCTGCTCATCAGCACTGCCACCCCACTCAGATGGTGAAGCAGAAGAGAAGATACAACAGACATGAATGTTGGTGCTGTGGGAAATTAGGCCACTTTGCCTTGGACTGTTGGTTCAACCCAACGGGGCTCAATGCAAATAAAGTGCAGAACCCTTTGTGGTTTAGTGTTCCCTTATACCAACCTAACAGAAACCGAGGACCCAATCCATATTGGGTACCTAAGGGGAAGTAATTTGTCTTGCAGGTAGGTCCAAATGCCAACCAATCTCCAATTTGGTATTTGGACAGTGGCTGCTCCAGGCACATGACTGGAGTCAGAAGGTACTTGAAAGAGTTCACCTCTGTGGAGAATGGACCAACAGTGATTTTTGGAAGTTCAAAAAAGGGAATGACCAGGGGCTATGGCAGCATCTCAAATGGGTTAGTTACAATCACAAAGGTGGCTTATGTGGAGGGATTGAAACACAATCTCATAAGCATAAGTCAACTTTGTGACTTAGATTTGTTATTACATTCCACAAGGACAAGTGTCTAATTAAGAAGTCCTTATATTCTGAGGCTACCTTAACTGGCACTAGGAGTGGGAATATTTCTTGTTTAAATTTTCTCAATACAAATTCTTCCATGCCCATATGTCTTGTGGCTGATGGTAAAGAGGCTCTCTGTGTTCAATGGCACAAGAGACTTGCACACATCAACTATAAGACAATAGGCAAGCTTTTCTCACAAAACCTAGTTAGAAATGGACTTGACATTAAGTGCATCAAAGATGGTCCATGTCAAGCTTGCCAGCTTGGAAAGCAGACTAGGACCAGCTTTAAAAGCATATCTAACAAAGAGTCCACTAGGTGCCTATTTCTACTGCACCTGGATTTGTTTGGTCCTATGTCAGTTCATAACTTAGGAGGGAAGACCTACACATTTGTAGTTGTTGATGATTATTCAAGGTTCACTTGGGTATTCTTCCTCAAGAAGAAGTCAGATACCCTATATATCTTGAAAAATTTTGTCAGGCAGATCCAGAATGAGATGGACTGTACTGTGGTCAAACTCAGAAGTGACCATGGGACAGAATTTCAGTCTGGGGCGATGACAGAATTCTGCCAAGAACTAGGTATCTCCCAAGAATTCTCCTCACCCAAAACTCCTCAACAGAATGAGGTTGCTGAAAGGAAGAACAGAACCTTGATAGAAGCTAGTAGGACAATGCTAAGTGACTCCTCCCTACCAGAATACTTCTGGGCAGAGGCTGTCAATACAGCTTGTCATGTGATAAACAGGGCTTCCATCATCAAAAACCACAAGAAAACCCCCTATGAGTTAATGAAGGGCAGAAAACCAACCTTATCCTACTTTAGGATCTTTGGAAGCAAATGTTATGTCCTAAAAAATGGGAAATCCAAGCTAACTAAGTTTACTGAGAAAAGCAGTGAGGGTATTTTTGTTGGCTACAGCTCTCATAGCAAGGCCTATAGAGTGTACAACATCAATAACCAAGCAGTGGAAGAATCTATTCATGTGGTATTTTATGAGACTAGCCTTATACATAAGGGCTGGTCTAGTTCTCTAGTGAATGCAGGTACAGTGGAGAGAATAGAGAAGCTATCCATTAAAGACAATGCTGGTACTTCACTCAGAAATGAGAATCAGACAGTGACAGTTGAAATCGAGGAAGAACCTGCATAAAGCTCAGAAACAGTTGAAGAAGTGCAACCTGAAGAAGTTGCTAATGCAGAAGAGCCCAGAATACTCCCAACTGCCTTGAGACAAGTAAGAGATCATCCCCAAGAGCAGATAATAGGAAATGTCAAACAAGGTGTGCTGACAAGGAGCAGAGCTGCAAATGAAGCATTGTACCTGAGTTTTCTCTCTCAAATTGAACCCAAGAAATTTTAGGAAGCAAATCAGGATCCATTTTGGATTGCAGCAATGCAGGAGGAACTGAACCAGTTTAAGAGATGCATGGTTTGGAAACTGGTTCCAAGACCCCAAGGACAGAACATCATAGGAACTAAATGGGTCCATAGAAACAAGTTGGATGAAAATGGAATCATCACCAAGAATAAAGCAAGGCTAGTGGCAAAAAGCTACAGACAAGAGGAAGGGATAGATTTTGATCAAACATTTGCTCCAGTAGCCAGACTGGAAGTAATAAGACTATTTCTAGCCTATGCAGCATACCAAGGATTCAAGGTCTACCAGATGGATGTGAAGTCAGCCTTTCTAAATGGTGACCTCAAAGAGGAGGTTTATGTAGAGCAGCTGTCGGGTTTTGTAGATTCTACTCATCCTGATTACGTTTATTTTCTTAGAAAAGCCCTTTATGGCTTAAAGCATGCTCCTAGGGCCTGGTATGAGACCCTATTAAGCTTTCTAACTGAGAATAAGTTCTTAAGGGGAAAGATTGATAAGACATTGTTCCTAAGGGAAGTGAAGGGCAAGATCATGCTAGTGCAGATCTTTGTGGATGACATCATTTTTGGCTCTACAGATAACAATCTCTGTAAAAAGGTTGCCAACTTGATGCAGTGAAAGTTTGAGATGAGAAGTATGGGTGAGCTCAAATACTTCCTAGGTCTCCAAGTGAAACAATCTGAAGATGGTATATTCATCTCACAGACCAAGTTCACTAGGGAGGTAGTCAAGAAATTTGGATTGGAGAGTGCTTCTTCAATGAAGACTCTAATGGGAACCAATGTGTCTCTGGACAAGGATGAGAAGGGCATACCCTTTGATGAAATCAAGTACAGATGCATGATTGGATCCTTGCTCTATCTAACTGCAAGTAGGCCTGACATAATGTTTGCTACATGTGTCTGTGCTAGATATCAGGTGAGCCCTAAGGAATCTCATCATGTCTCTGTCAAGAGAATCTTAAGATACCTAAAGGGTACATCAAATCTTGGCCTATGGTACCCTAGGAACAATGGCTGTGAACTAACTGGCTATTCAGATGCAGATTATGCAGGGTGCAAGGAAGACAGGAAAAGTACATCAGGGACATGTCAATTCCTTGGTGGAAGGCTGATCACTTGGAGCAGTAAGAAGCAGACAAGTGTGGCAATCTCAACAGCAGAATCAGAATATATCTCGGCTGGAAACTGTTGTGCCCAACTGCTATGGATCAAACATCAACTTGAAGATTACAAGCTAAAGATGACCAAAACACCCCTATTTTGTGACTCTTCAAGCGCAATCTCAATTGCTAAGAATCCTGTCTCTCACAGCAGGACTAAGCATATTGAGATCAGGTATCACTTCATCAGGGAGCATGTGGAAAATGAAGATATCACCCTTGAGTTTGTCCCAACAGACAAACAAGTGGCTGATATATTTACAAAGCCCCTAGATGAAGCTAAGTTCAACTTCTTCAAATTCCAACTGGGAATGTTGAACTTAGAGTAATCCTCTACTCATTTTTCACTAATCCCATTCTAGATGATTGTTTAGGGAATCTCTCAGGGTTTGGATGAACTATAACCGAGCAAGGGGGAGCCTTGGACTATTGTCTACTTAAAGAAGAGCTCCAGGAAAGAAGTCAGAAAGGGGGAGAAAGGAAAGGGCATCAAATGTTCAAGACAAGATGCTCAAGAAGACCTCAAAGACAGGGGGAGCAAAGAAGTTGGGGGAGTCATAAGAAGACCTCAAAGATAGCGGGAGCAAAGAAGTAGGGGGAGCCATAAAGAAGAGACATCAAATCAAGGGGGAGCCACAAGCTTGATGTACTCAGGAAGTTCAGCAAAAGATAAGTACAATCTTACATGCTCATAAGTTAAGATTATAATATTTATTTCCAAGTGAAAGTAGTCTTGAATTGAGATTCTGACTTCTTCAAATAGGGGGAGATTGTTGGGAATCTTGCCCACATGATTCCTGATTTAAAGAAGTCACAAAATCAAGAATACTTCACTTTGTATTTGATCATTTCTCTAGCTTATAAATCTCAGGAAATTAGAAGAACAAAGTTTGTCGAACGCAGAACTAAGTTCGTCGAACGCAGAACAAAATTCGCCGAACGAAGAAAGATGTTCATCGACCGCTGAGACTTGGCGTATTCGTCGACCGCTGAGACTTGGCGTGTTCATCGACCGCTGAGACTTGGCGTGTTCGTCGAACGCTGCGACTTGGCTAGTTCATCGAACACAGAATGAAGATAGTCGAGCGGAGAGAAGAATGAAGACAAAGGAAGAAATGTCGTCGAGAAGATGCAGTATCGTCGACTTCACCAAAGTGGCCTTGTCGCCGAGAAGATGAAGAAGCCCTGTCGTCGAAAAGACAAAAGAGAAGATCAGTGTCGAAGAGTTCGTCGACAAAGGGATATCATCGAGAAGAACAGATATCGTCGTTATGGAGCCTTATCGCTGAAAGGCTAAGTATGATTGATGGCGGTGAACATCGTCGTAAAGAAGGCTTGTCGTCGAGAAAACTGAGGAAGGACAGCTGAAGGCAAACTGTTGCTAAGAGTATGATCTGTCGACATGTAATTACTCATATCGTCGAGAGAACAACATGATTACGATGACAGAAAGCAAGAAAGAAGATCTCAGCGACACAGTCGATGATAGCATATCGTCGTATATGCAGAAACACCAGAATGTCTCCTATCGTCGAGACACCTGCATCAGTGGTAGAAGCAAGAAGAATTTGAAGTCTACCTAAGTTCAAGGTGTTGACAAGGGCCTGTCGTCGAGATGTTGATTCTATCGACGAGATGCTGTCTGTATCGGCATGAAGATGGAAATATCGTCGAGACAGAATTCAAATGTTACAGACGCACAGTCAGCAATTAATGCTGCCGTCTGATTGCTTGTCAGCACTTAATGCCGCCGCCTGAATGTCTATCAGCAATTAATGCTGTCAGCAATCTACGCGTGCTCTTAAGGAATGAAGCGTCTAACACTTAAGGAACTTTTTCAGAAGACCGTTGGGAGCCTCGCAGTCTTATAAAAGAGATAATAGGTCGCCCTAAAAAAGTTAATAAACAAGAAAGAACTTGCGCATATAGAGAATCGAACAGTACAAGCGGCGTAAGAAAGAAAGAGAAAAAGAAGAAGCAGTCATCTTCATCGACTGTTAAGAAGTCAATCCTCATCAGGCTAAGAAAAGATTTGAAGAAGAACTGTGCGCTCAAAGATCTGAATCAGAAAATCTTCTTCAATCGTAAGATGTCAATCCTCATCAGGCTAAAGTTGTCGATCTTCATCCGGCAGAAGCAACAGTTTTTCATTACTGTAATCTTTGTAAGGCTTGTGGGCATATTTTGTCTAGGTTGAGGGCTGGAGAGCTGTGAGGCTTGAGGGCCAGGGCAGTGCACTTGCGGGTGCGATTTGTCGAGCTTGAGGGCTCGAGTGTAGTAAGGGCTTGCGGGCTTAGGCTGTAGGCATAAGACTTGCGGGTCTGTGTTGTGTAGGGCTTGAGGGCCTGAGTGTTGAGCTTGCGGGCTCGTGGGCAGTAGGGGCTTGCGGGCCTAGGCTGTTGGGACTTGCGGGTCTGTGTTGTATGGCTTGAGGGCCTGAAGATTTTGGCGGAGTTTTGCTGAGCCTAGCACACTGCTAGGTAGGCATAGAGGGAAAGAGGACTACTCAAGACACCCTGTCTTGAGGAACCTCTATAGATCTTGTGTCGTCTGATGTGCCTTTTGTGTGTGATATTTTACTGTTATGCTTAAATACTCATAACTCACACTAATATATCAAAAAGAACCAAGATCACCTAACACCCCCCCCCCCCCCCCCCCCTCTAGGTGAATGTTTCATCACTAACAACAAGCCTTCCTCTTCCTCACATTCCAAAATGGATCACAGCAGATCTGAAAGGCTACACACCAAGGGTGACAGGTATGAATCTAAACCTGGTAAACATGTTTCAAATAATATTATATGTTATTGTTGCAGCAAGCCTAGACATGTCATTGTTGACTGTCCAGTCAAGAGAAAGGAAAAAAGTGATAAGAAACATCACCAAAAGGATAGGAAGGGGGAAAAATCCTTCCTAGCAAAGAAAGGAAAGAGCTGGAGTGAATCTGGATCCTCAACTTCAGATTCAGATGATGAAGAGGAAGCCTACATTGGGCAATTTGCAGCTGAAAGAGATGATGATTCTCCTAATGCCAAGATTGGAATCAGGGCCCCTCTATGACATTCAGACAGTGACATAGAGGAGGATGATGAGGACAAAGTTCATCTAGGCCTCATGGCCATCACTGATGAGGAAGCAAGTTAGAACAACTCTTACTATGAACATGTACTTGTTCATTCCATCTCCTCTTCTGATTATGAGACAAGTACAGAATCTGAAGCACCTTCTTCAATTGGTGGAAGTAATTTAGAATCTGAGGAAGATATCAATCAATTGATTGACAGGTATGGTGATCTCTTGGAAGCTTTGAAAAAGAGCAAGAAGCTGGCCAAAAGGTAAGCCCAAGAAATTGCTTCCCTTAAGATGGATACGAAAGAGTGCACTGAGTCACCTACCTTGGTGGCTCAGATGAGTAGAGAAATAAGCCATCTAAAGGGGATAACAATTATTCAATTGAGCACCATATCCCAAAAGAACAAGGTCATCAAGGACCTTGAGGTAAAGCTTCTCAATGAAAAGAGCCTAGTGGCTTAATTCTACAAGACCAAATCAGTGCTTCCTATTATTGACACCTTCTCCTCTCAAACCACTAGAAGAGGAGTATGGTTCGATAAAATGGAAGTAGGAGAAGGGAGTGGAGAAAACAGCAAGGGTAAGGCTAAGCCTCAAACCATCTTTCAAAAGGTGTTACTTCCCTCTAACAGTTATGACCATGACAGCATGTATAGTCACTGGAAGAATGGAAGCTCCTATAGGAAGGAAAAAACTCCTTCCCATAGTGAAAGAACGGGAATGGGCTTGAGTGCTATGAAGACTCCCCATGAGGAATTCAAATGGCCCAACCTGGACCATTTGTATTTGGTACTTCAGCTCCATCATTCAAGAGTAAGGAAGCCTGTTCTTCCAAGTTCATTCCAGCTAAGAACATGACTGTTGTCATATATGTAGACAAGTCTAGTTGATCAGTGTCTGATGCCATCAAATCTTGCCTTGCTCTCAAGCCACAGCAAGATGATTCCATTAAGACAAAGGGTGCCAAGACTGTTCACAGGTTAACATTCAGCCAGATTATTGCTGAAAGAAATAAGAAAAATGTTGTTATCTCCCCTCCTGAACACAAGCACATTGATGGTCTATCCTCAAGAAATGTTCAGAAGAGGAGATACAGCATTCATGAATGTTGGTGTTGTGGTAAAGTGGGACACTTTGCCATAGACTGTTGGCACAATCCCAATGTGCCATGTGCAAAGAAGAACTTCCTTGTAAGAGTGTTGTAGGTGTGAGATCAATTTATCATGCTAACAAGGACCTAGGACCCAAAATTATTTGGGCTCCTAAGGGTAACTAAACTTCTTCTTGTAGGTTAGTTCAAGTACCAGTCTGAAACAAATATGGTACTTGGACAGTGGGTGCTAAAGGCACATGACAGGCACAAGAAGTCTTCTACAGGACTACACAGCTGTAAAGAATGGACCTAAAGTCATCTTTGGTGGATCTGAAAAGGGAATCACCAAAGGATATGGTATGATCTCAAATGGCATAGTTTCAATCATAAGGGTAGCTTATGTTGAAGGGCTACAACACAACCTAGTAAGCATAAGTTAACTAGCTATGTCATTGAATTCCACAATGACAAATGCCTGATCAAAAAGTCTAATGACTTAGAGACCATTCTATTAGGCACTAGGAGTGGAAATGTTTACTGCTTAGATTTTATATGCAGTAATTCTCTCTCATCTGTATGTCTCGTAGCTAATGAAAATGAGTCACTTTGTGTTCAATGGAACAAGAGACTTGCCAACATTAACTACAAGACAATGTATAGACTATTCTCTAAAAACCTTGTTAGGAATAGTCCAAACTTGAAATGTATTAAAAATGGTCCCTATCATGCTTGCCAAATGGGTAAGCAAACAAGGGACACTTTTAAAAGTATTGGCTCCAAAGAAACTGAAAGATGTCAATATTTATTGTACATGGACTTGTTTGGTCCATTGTCAATTAAGAGCCTAGGTGGGAAGTTATATACTTTGGTGATTGTTGATGATCACTCAAAATATACATGGGTATTCTTCCTTAAGAAGAAGTCAGATACCTTAAATGTCTTTATAAACCACGTCAAGGCATGTCATAATGACTTATAATGCACTATGGTCAGGACTAGGACTGACCATGACACAGAATTTCAATCTGAAGCCATGACAAAGTTTTGTCAAGAATTTGGTATCACCCAAGAGTTTTCCTCCTCAAGGACTCCACAACAAAATGGTGTAGCTTAGAGGAGGAATAGTACCCTGATAGAAGCTGGGAGAACATTACTTAGTGACTCCTCACTCCCAGAATATTTCTGGGCTGAGGCAGTCAATACTGCATGTTATGTTTTCAATAGAGCTTCCATCAACAAGGTTCATGGAATAACCCCCTATAAGATTCTAAAAGGCAAACAACCAACAATTTCATACTTTAGAATCTTTGGTTCAAAATGCTACATTTTAAACAATGGAAAATCTCAACTAACAAAGTTTGCAGAGAAATGCAATGTGGGGGTTCTTGTTGGCTATAGTTTACACAGTAGAGCTTATAGATTTTATAACAAGAAAACTCATGTTGTAGAAGAGTCCATGCATATAGTATTTGATGAGACCAACCTAATCTATAAGGGCTGGTCTAGCTCTTCTGTTTTGACAGGAAGTGGAAAGGGAATGGAAAAGATGTTTATACAAGACATACCCAGTTGCAGCAAAGCCTATACAGATGCTGCAATTCCTGAAGATGAAGAGGTGCGGGCTGCTGAAGATATTGTTGAACCAGTGGATGACTTACAGCAATTTGAGGACAGGTTGCATGCAGCTACAAGACACCTAAGGGATCATCTAGAGAACAAATCATTGTAGATCAGAACCAAGGTGTATTAACCAGAAGCAGGGCTCATAATGAAGCCATATTCTTAAGCTTCCTATCTCAAATGGAGCCCAAGAAGTTTGAAGAAGCCAACCAAGACACATTTTGGATTCAAGCAATGCAAGAAGAACTTCTTCAATTCAAAAGATGCAAGGTATGGAAGTTGGTGTCAAAACCTCAAGGACACAACATTATTGTCACCAAATGGATTTACAGGAACAAGTTGGATGAAAATGGACTCATCATCAAAAACAATGCTAGATTGGTAGTCAAGGGCTATAGACAAGAAGAAGGAAAAGAATTTGATCAAACCTTTGCACCAGTTGCAAAGTTAGAAGCAATTAGGTTATTCCTTGCCTATGCTGCCCACAAGGGGTTCAAAGTATATCAAATGGATGTCAAATCATCCTTCCTCAATGGTGACTTGAAGGAAGAGGTATCTGTTGAATAACCATCAGGTTTTGTACATCCAACCCTCTCTTCTCATGTGTATTTACTTAGGAAAGCTCTATATGGTCTAAAGCAAGCCCCCATGGCTTGGTAGGAGACCTTGTCTAGCTTTCTCATCAAGAACAAGTTTTTGAGGGGAAAAATAGATAGCACATTGTTTCTTAGGGAAATAAGGGGCAAGTGTCTCCTATGTTGGGAAAAAACATTGATTTAACTTAACAAATTATATAAAAAGTTATTTTAACTACTAGGATTGAATTACCCATTGTATAGTGAGGGTAATCTGGTCATTAGATGTCTTAGGATGTCACACTCAACATAGGTTGTCAGGACCAGATTAAGGGAAGCAAAATTGGGCTAAGTAACATTTGCGTCGAATAGAATTCGACGAAACATCGAGTCCATATCGACGGTACTCTGAATAGAAGTCCAAGTGGTTCAACTCTTCTGTCGAAGTAACTCAAGTCAATGTTACGTCGAATAGGTATCGACGTATAGGTCAGGGACTTGTCAGAGTAACTAGAGAAGTCGACGCAGCTTCTACTTCAACTCGACGCAAAAGAGGTTATCTGTCAAAGCCATTAAAGTCGACGCAATGTCGACTTCATCCCGACGCAGAAGATAAAGTTCAGAGCCAGGAAGATCAACTCGATGAACACGTCAATAAGATGTCGACTCAACGCCGACTAGCAGAGTTTAATCAGAGCAGAGATGAAATCGAAGCTGCTTCTACAAAAACTCGAAGTTGTGTCGATAAGAGATGAAATTAATTTGACGCTACGTCGAATGCAGACTGTAAAAGTATATCTTTTCATCTGTCTCTCTAATCCTTCTTTCATGGCCCACATCCTTCAAGACCGTTCCCCAACGGCTTAATAATTGCGTGAAATAGAAAGGAGCATTAAAGAAGGAGACAAAAGATTTCTTGGAACTATATTCCTTGTAGGTGGACGGGCCGAGAATTAAAGAGGAAAGAAAGACAATGTCATTGGAAGATTACCTTTTCAGGGCATACTAGAAAGGGAAAGCAATTTGAAATTGAATAGAGATAATAAAAGGAGAAGCGAAGACAAAAATAGATACAACATTAATCACAATCAGTCGTCTTCCTTCTTGCTAGGGTTTCCTCTTCTTCCTTCTTCCTCTCTCAGGAACCCTAACACGGCATAGTGAAAAGAAAAAAAAGCTATGATGTTCTTCATCTAATAGAACAGAGGATCTGAAAGCTGCTCCTCATCACAATCACTTAGCAGCCATATCTCAATCAGCAGAAGTAGAAAGGATCTGTCATACAAAGCACCTGCAATTCATCACTATCTAAAGCAGGGGTTAATCAAGAGCAGATCTTGTGGAACATCAAATAGGTTGTTCATCATACAGTCTTCTCAATAATTCTGAGAACAAAATTCCTACAACCATCTTCCTTCTCCTTCTCCTTCTCTTTCTCATTCTGTAAAAGAGTTTTATTAATCCCTCTTCAAAGGATTCAGTGGTTCAAGATCTCCTTATCAAAAGATCTGGTGGTTCAAGATATCCTTATCAAAAGATCTGGTGGTTCATGATCTCCTTGTCAAAAGATCAGTGATTCTAAGAGTCTCCTTATCAAAAGACTTAGGCACTGCTGGTGCATTCCTACCAGGTGGTAGAAGAGAGGAGTACCCACATTTTGGGGAACCTCTATAAAATTCTTTGTGTTTGTGTTGTGCATTTTCTATGCTGTCCAATTTTCTTTATTTCAACATTTCACTTCCTGCACAGTTATTATTCTGCCTGAGTATTGTTGAGTATAAATCCTTAGTTAAGTTTATTGTTATCACAGTTAGGATAGAAATATATTAAAACTCTATTCACCCCCCCCCCCCCCCTCCCCTCTAGAGTTTTCTCAGAGGCATACTGTGCACTTTCAATTGGTATCAGAGGGAGGTTGACCAATAAAGGCTAACACCTTGATCAAAAAGACCTCATATTCTTATTTCTTTTATAAAAATATATTTCATAAAGAAACATGAGTACTAAGGATTCTGCTCCTACAAGACCACCAGTGTGTAACTTGAATAAGTTCACACTCTGGAAGTTCAGAATAAGACTCTACATGGACTTTATTGATGAAGAAATTTATGATGTCCTTCTCACGGGTCCTCCAGCTCCAATCAGACAAAAGGCAGGAGAATCCTCAATAACAAAGGCTGTTCTAAGAAAGGAATGGACAGAGGCTGAGAAGAAGGTCAAGGCATGTGATGCCAATACCATGAACATTCTGGTTTCAACAATGTCAGATGATATTTTCCAGAAGGTTGCTAAATGCCAATCAGTAAAAGAGATTTGGGATTCCCTCACCACAATGGTTGAAGGAAGTATTGATGAAATGAAGGACAGAAAGTCTCTTCTCATATCCCAGTATGAGAACTTTCAAAATAAACCTGAAGATTTGTTGCTAATATGTATGACAGATTCAGCATTATCATTAATGAGCTCAGAGGCTTAGGCAGGGAGATATCCTTGACTGAAATTAATGATAAAATCCTCATGTGCTTCCCTAGCTCATGGGATTCAAGAATCTGGGCAATCAGAGAGTCCAGATGCCATAGAGAAATCTCTACTAAAGCTTTGCTAGAAAAGCTTAAGTCATATGAGATGTTGCTGAAGAACAGGGCTGAGTCAGAAGAGAGGGAAACCACTCCAGCTCCTACCCAAAGGTGCTTAGCTCTGAAAGCTACTGAAGTAGAGCCGTCTACTCCTGAAGATGAGATGTTCAATCTCCTAGCAAAGAGATTCAAGAAGTGGGTCAAAACTGAAGACTCGAGGAGAAGAGAAAGAGACGCATGGCCCAGGTATGATAAAACTCCAAAGAGGGAGATTATCTGCTTCACCTACAACAAGCCAGGGCACATTGCTCCTGAGTTCCCACAAGAGCAGAGGTACAGGAGCAGCAATAAAGAGGAGAAGAAGAAGAAGAAGAAGTCCTTCAAAGGGAAGGACAAGAAGAAAGCAAAGGGTTTCATTGCTGAAACCTGGAGTGATTCAGAAGTGGAAGAGAGCTTATCATCATCTGAGAGTGATGATGATGATGATGAAGCAGTAGCAGCCTGTATGATGGCTCTTGGAATGTCATCAGATGATGAAGATGACCAGGTATCTATCTTTGATGAATTTGATTTTACTTCAGAAGATTTTAAATCATGCTTCAAAGATTTCTGCATTGATCATCCTAGGGTAGAAAAAGAACTAAACACTGCTAGGACTGAATTAGAAAACCTCAAGAAAGATGAAATCTACCTAAGGAATCAGAATCTAACAAATGAAATCAATAATAAAGAGTTAGAACTAATTGAACTTAGAGAAGAGAACATTAAATTAAAAGAAGAGCTAGCAAAGGCAAAAGCCTTTGAGGACTCTCTCAATGTGAGGAGTCAGCAGCTCAAAGACATCAATGAAAATCTCTCTATGAGATTTAATCACCTAGGGTTTGGAGCAGAGCCCTCCACAAGCACATAACCACCTAGGAAGCCTGTCTGGAAAAATCCAGTGTCATTTGTCAGACCTAGTGATTATCAACCCAGTGAGAAGAGTGAATCAACCAAGAGTAAGGCTGGTAGCTATTCAGATAGGATAGATACACTCAACAAAATACATCTGAATAAGAAAGAAAAGCCCTCAGGTAAAATAATATAGGGAAATTAATTAACAATAACCAAAAGGGGAAATCAAGACCTAGGATAATAAAACACTCCTCTGATTTATTATATCTAGATACATTTTATACCCATTGTTGACGCCAGGAAAATCCTGACCTCAAGATTCGGACCGATGCAGCCGGAGGTTACTCGCCCAGCAGTCCAACGAGATGACCTGGCTGGCGACTACTACGGAGCTAGAAGAGCAACAAACAAGACCCCAGGCGCTGCGGCAGGGAGGTCCCACCACGTACCCAGAAGCTTCGAAGAGACTTCCCCTCCAAGACCAAAAATGGTCGAGCAGGGTACAAGGAAGGCACCGACTTGGCTAGTACCGGGAGTAGCGGTCAAGTGTGACAGGTTCCAGAATGCAAGAGCAGGGTTTCGAAATCTCAAGTCCAGGTTGCAATCCAAGTACCCCTGGGGTCCTATTTATAGGAAAACCAAGGGGTAGGGGCGTTTTTATAGCACAGCCCCTGCCCGGCGACTAGCAATATTGAGGCGATCTCCCCGGGCAAATGGGCGAGTATCACCTATGGTCGCCCACCTTTTGGCGAGTATCCAGGCTACTCGCACAAGTGCACCCCTACTCTCCTAGGCTGTCTTCTGCTCCTATGCTTGACGAACTCTCCCATTATGCCTGCTGGCCGACTTTATCTTGGTATCTCGAACTATTGACTGTCGTATTGACTCTTTGACTTTGACCTCTGTCTACGTGGCCTTGGGTGGGTCCTACCCTCGGAGAATGAGGGTTGTACACCCATTTCAAATATCAAAATAATAGGTTTGGGAAAATCATTCCTTATCATCCTAAAGGGTATCATGAAAGACCATTCTATTCTTTCATTGAACCCTATATTGGTAAAAGCAAAGGGCCCAAGGTAACCTGGGTTCCATCTAATATTTGAATTACTTGTGCAGAATTAGGTAGGGTCCCACTCAGGAGAAAATGGAGTGGGAAGGGAGATATAGGACAAAGCATAAGGGACAAACTTCATTTAAGGGAGTAATTTCTACCTTAATGTTTCCTAACAGATTATGAAATTAATATTATAATCTATTTTCAATATATAAAATTGCTGGGAAAAACAGCAAGAGTTTTCAAGGAAAATAAATCTGTTCATTAAGACTTGCGTCGAATAGAAGTCGATGTACCATCGATTTATACTCGATGCCAGCATCAAGAAGCACTCAGAGTAGGTAATTCGGATAGAAATCAACGTAACGTCAATTTCTTATCGACGCATGCGTCGTAATGATTGGACGCTGATCAAAGTCGAGGTTGCGTCTAATGCAAATCGACGCAATATCGACTGAACTAAGTTGACTTGAGGCTTGCGGTGCAATCTTCAGAAAGTGATTGCGTCGACTAGATTACATCGAATAAAATTCGACGCAACATCGAAATGACTGCGCGCTCAGAATGACTTCTAGACGCATTCTCGATTCATTTCTGCGCGCCAAATATTAATATACATCGACGGTGCGTCGACATAAACCCTAAGTTGCGACGAATCATCTTCTTTTAAGCAACATCAGCGTCGAAATCATTGCGCTTTCAAATTCTCTTGATCTCTTGCTTTCTCGCTCTCTTGTTCTCCAACTCTCCCGTACTTCTCTCTCGTTCTCTCTTTGTTTTTGTAGGTAAGAACAAACAAATGGCTCCTCCCAAGGTGAACTCAGGATTCGATGTCGCCATTGATTCGTTCAGTGCAGCGGCAGAAAGTTTCAAGGCCATCCTTGGTCTGTTTCAAGAGTCTGGCCTCTCCAAGCTTATCTCCACAAGATGCAAAATCCTGGATATCGAATTGACTGAATTTAAAGACAGTGTTCAGATAGGAGAAGATGGTTCCCTTAAGGGAAGAGTTTATGACACAGGCATACTGATAACAAAGGAAACATTGAACCAAACATATGATCTTGTTCCTGGAAATGAGACAGATGAACTAACAGGGGATGATGTTAAGAGGGCCCTGGAACTAATGTAGTTCAAGAAGGACAAGCCTATCAATCTGAAGAAAATGGATCTTGGAGAAGAATACAGATTCCTGGCAGATATAGTAGGAAAGGTATTGTTGTGTAAGATTTAAGCACATGATGCTGTTCCAAAGCAACGGCTGCAGATTATGGGAGCTCTTATTCTGAAAAAGAAGATCAATTGGGGAAGATGCCTACTAAAGATGATTGGGCATAAGTACTCCTACAAGGAGAATGCCTGTAACATCCCCCAGACAGCTAGACCCCCCAGGTGAGTCTGTTTTGCCAAGGTCATGACAAGGCCTTGGTAGTGTAGAAACCCCTTTAGCTTAGGCAAGATTAAGGGTTGAAAGTGCCTTGGTCTGCAGATAGCAATTTCCAGTGACCAAGCTTAGGGTTGGATTTTTAGGGCCACATCTTGACCATGTGACCCCACCATAGTATCCCTAAACCTTTAGGGGTCCCCTTAGGGCACCAAGGACACATTGGGGTCAACCCAAGAGGCCAAATTGACCAAAGTCAACCCTAACCCTAAATTGGTCAAAGTAGCCTAATTAGTGTCAATTAATCTTCACCGTGACAAATTGATCACTCATCTAGGTCTAGAATATCATAAGAGACCTAGTAGACCTAAAAGCCCCATCATGGGACCCCCAATGGTGCAAATTGACCAAAATGCCCCTTTAGGTCAAAATGGCAATTCTTCACAAAGTACCCTAATTGACCATCACCATAGTAAATTGACCTTACCCATAGTGTTATCATATCATAGGGGACCCAGTGGACCAAAAATCCCCTTGACTGGGTCAACCCTAGGGCTCAATTTGACCAAAGTCAACTTAGCCTATTTTGGTCAAATCAGCTTAAATTGGGTCAACCAAGACTCATGTGACCAAATTGACCCCACCAGTAGTTTCTAAACCTATTTTGGAATCCATTGGACCCAAAAGCCCCATCCTAGGGGTCACCCAATTGGCCAAATTGACCAAAAGTCAAAATTGCCCAATTTAGGTCAAATCTCTTAAACCTAGCCCAATCCCTTTGGGCTAAGCCCAAATTGACCCCTTGACCAGCACCCTTGGCTGATAATTAACCCGGGAGAGAGAGGAAAGTCGGCCATGATGAGTAGGAGAGAGAAAATTCAGTTTGGGGGAGAGAGAAAGATGAGGCCATCAATGGAGGAAGGTGAAACCCCCCTCAATTCTCCCCATTTATGGCTGCATTCGTCTCCTCTAGGGGAGAGGAGGAGTTTCCAGCAGTTACCAAGAAGGATTAAGGCATGGGGAATGTATGAGGGCCGGCCTTGGTGGAATCCGAAGAGGCCATTAATGGCTTTTGTGGTTAAAGCCACCATGGCCTTCAATTGATCCCCCTATAACCTTCAGAAGCCGGATAGGAGTAAAACCCCCCTATTTTCAGAAGTAGTCGGGCACCCCTATGTGGTGGTTGCAGAACTCGAAGAGGATGGAGGTCGGCCATGGCAATCCTCCAATCGGCAAGGCTTCAATCTCCAATCAAGGTCCAATTCTCTTCCCCTCTCTTCAGTGGATAGATCCCCTCAATCGGCGGCAAGGTTCGAGCCCTAACGGCTCTGGATCGGGCAGGCCAAGAAGCTCAAAATCAAGCTTTATGTTCCGACCTAAAAGCCCTGTTCCGGCCATTACCGGCCGGCCAACCACCGCTATTCGCCGGCCACCACCTTAGTGAAGGTGGTGGTGGCATTGGCCGGCCAGGGCGGCGCCTAGGTGGCCGGGAAAATGGGAATCAAGGTGGCCCAGGCGCAGGCGATCCTGGTCGTTGGCCAGAGGAAGAAGACGACCAGGCGCGGTCAGATTCGCGTCAAGATTCGTGCAGGCCTTAGTGTTATTTCTTATTTCTATAATTAAAACTACAGTTCCTATTTAATTCTGGTAAAATTGGTTAGAGGCTGATTCAGAAAAAGTGGTCAACATAAAAAATGTAGCCCTTGATGTCTAGTTTAATACAAAATTAAAATCACTCAATTTGAAGTCCTGGTTAGGGCACAGCACTCATTTTAGTGGGGACTGTCCATATGGCTATCCAGAACTGTTTTTGATGCCCACACCAAACTAGAACTCCAAATGACTTGAAATTTGGAGGGTAGGCCACTCTTATATACATCTAACACATGTCCAAAAATCAGATTGATCGGAGAACTTCTCCCCATAGTTTTTGGAAAAATTCAATAATCCTTGTGGGACCTAATTAGGTGCCCTAAACACATCAAAACCCTTCCAAATTTGGATGGGAGGTCCTAGAGAGCAAGTAGGGTCACTGGTAAAAATTTCATGATTTATGGAGTTGATTTGGTAGGGTAATTCACCAAAACAACCTTAGGCTCCCTAGGTTTAGGCAAAACTTTGGGTGAGTGCCCCCACACTTCCACAAAGCCAAATGGCTTCATTTTTGGGGTGCACCTCACCCTCCCCCATGCCAACCTCTGGTCCAAATTTGGTGGCCATTGGAGGAGGTTTGCCCTAGTAAATCAAAAAGGGGCTAAATTGCTTTTTGCACCCCAAATAGGTGCCCATTGGAATCCCACTCCTCACCAAATGTTGGTAGGATCTTGGGTGATCTTTTACTGACCCATGGTCAGTATAGTGAGTAGTATGGACTTAGGCAAGGTAAGGAGTTCTCTTGAGAATAGTTTGCTTAAAGGTTATGTTTAGGGCAAAAGTGAACCTAAGCTAATTTTGGAGTGTGAAGGGGTTTCCTCCCACTGATTGATGGGGTGACCATGGTCACTGGCTTGAGAGGTATGGGACACCCCAAGGAGCAACTTTGTATGAGTTAGGGCCTAGTGGGCCCTTAAACCCTAGTGGTTAAGTTTATGGTGCCCTTTAGGGTTTGTGAAGGACATAGGAATAGATGCCCATGGAGAGAAGTGCATTAGCCCTCTCTGAATTCTAAGAGTGTTATCATACCCTCACAAGAAGTTTGGGTGGAGTTGGAGAAGTTTTGACCCTAACCCTAGGTTAAACCCTAATGAGGTGCAATTAGAGGCTATTGAAGGAAAAAGGGTCAAACCTCAATGGTTTGACTTGAAATTTTGGGGAGATGGTCTTGGTGACCAGAGAATGCTACTGTGAGAAATTGGAGGGATTTGGAGTTGCCAATCCTAGGTAATAAACCCTTGGGTAGATTTGTAAATAATTAGGGTTTGGGGTTTTAGGAAGAAACAGTACTTATTGATTTACCATCTTCTGTCATAAACTTAGTTATAATGTTATAAATCTCTGGAAGAATTGGTTAGAACATGAGTAAACTCTTGGAGGTCCAAATTGTAATATTTCACATTGTTTGCAATTTTTGGGTTGATTGAATTTAGGGTGTTAGATTTCTGAAATGGCATGAAACTTTGCTGGTTATCTTTTCATACCATTATGTAACCTCTGTAATTTTCGCATAATTTATGGATTAATATTTTTGGTATCTCTAGTTCATTTTGGAATTATTTACAAATATATCCTTTGAGGAAATTACAAATGTAACCTCTGTGTTATGTGGTCAAACTTGGTAGACCTGGATATTTTAGTATGATTCACCACTGTATGAATTTGCATAAGGTTGGGAGTCCATATGAGGGTACCTCCTTTGGAATTTATTGGGAATAAATGGGTTTTGGAATTTTTAATAATAATAAATCTTGCTGGAATTTCCTACAAATTTATGTCTACTGATTGTAGGGTACCCTTGATTTATGTAAAAAGTGGGGTAGGTAGTGGAAGTCAGAAAAGTGCACTTGTAGTTCAAACCCTAAGAAGTTGCCCTTGGGAAAAATGGTTTTAAATATTAATAATATTGGGAAAACTATGGAACTCTGGAATGGATCTTAAATCAGTGACATGGACCCCCAGTAAGAAGGTTGAGCCATAGAGTTGATTAGTTAATGCACCTCCCTTCTTGAGGATCAAAACGTTAAGGGTGGTCTGCGTTTAGTAAATTGGCAGTTTTGGAGTTATAGGCCAATTTGGAATACATTGTTTGGAGATGTAAGAATTGAATGGTGATTGTATGGGTATGAGAGGACCCTTGGAGAGATTTAAGGTTTGATGAGTTCTGGGATGGTGGGGTGCCACCCTTGGGGTAGGTCATCTTGGGATTTGGCGAAAGATCGTCTTTTCCCCTAAGTGTCTTAAAGCCCTTAGGATTAATTCAGGTAAGAATTTTAAGGGGGTTTCCTTTGGGTAGTCACCAATAATAATAAGTGTCTTGGGAATGGGAACGTCGGGGTGTCATCCCATTGTAGTTCCTAGTACCGTAGCGAGCCCCTCACAGGGTAACCCTCGGGAAGGCCAAGATTAACCCTAAGTTATAGGCGTAAGATGTTCTACAAGATTAACTAATAACAATTCACCTTCACTCCGTGGTTTCGGGAGTTTAATTGGTTTGGTGCTACGAGCGGTAGGCCCGGTGGTTGTAAGGGCGGATTGATAAGACCGGTGAGCTTGTGACTCAGTGGTGTTATGGCGGGCAGGTTAGCCCGGGGAGCTCATGGCTCGGAAATAGAAAGTAGAACATGTTGCATGTGCATTGAAGGTGGTGGGTCTTCGGTATTGGACGGTCGTTCACACCGACGTCAATACGTTGACTCGGCGAGTGTGGTTTTACACTTAGCCTTAATAGTCTGGCGGTCCAGTCAGCAAGAGTACGCAGGCGCTCTGCGGGTTTTGTGGAGGCGTATGATAGGTCTAGGTTGGGTAGTGTGAATACCAACCTAGAGGTGGGCGGGGCCCAACCCACCGCTTCCGTTTGCCACTACGGGAGTATCCTGGGAGTCTAGCTCGCTCCAAAAAGGGGGAACTAAAGGTCTATGCGCATAGAGTCGAAGTGTGTGTGTTGCACTTGTATGATCATGGCATAACAGCATACCTGCATAACATAGCATAAACATTGCATTCAACCCCTGACACCTATCGTATAAATTGGTATGGGACTTTTTATACGATAGGCCCTGCTAAACGACCCCTTGGTCTATAGGTTTGTATGGGCATTCCTATAAATCAATGGTTATTATTATATTACCTTACCTGTCTATTTACATACAACTTTTCTATACTTTACTTGCTCCTTACTATGCTTATTTACTGCTTCATATATATATACACCTGTGTAGCATAGAATTTACCTTGTCACCTGCTTTTGTTCTTACCCCTTGAATGTCCTCCGCTTCCTCCTCTCCATACGGTGCCTAGGAGCCATTGGGGGAGGGGTGGGGAATTGGCTGAGTCATGTTTGACTGACGGTCGGTGGACCTTATCATTTTAGGGTTTCGAAGAGATGCAGCAACACCAGAGAAACAGGTGCAGCAGGATCCGACAGGTTGGACTACACGGCCCTGTTACCATTGTCACCAGCCGGGGCATACTCGAGTCAGATGCCCCGTGATGGGTGAAGCCCCTCCAGTACAGCGACCAGGAGGCCAATGGCGAAGACGTAGACGTGGATTGCGAGGCAGTGACCATAGGCCGGAGAAGAAGAAGCATCCAGTGTTGCAGCACCAGTGGAGCACGGGATCTACAGGGATGGGTCAGCCTGGTCAGAGTGCTTCAGTCTCAGTGTCAGTGACGGTTAGCTTTAGCTTTACTTAGGAGTTAGCTTCCGCGAGTGATTTGTAGTGAGGAAATCTTGTATAGGGCAAGAGCCCCTTTTTATTATTGTAACCCTTGTTACCTTTTATTCAGTTAATATATGTGGACATCTACCTTTAAGGTTTATAATTCATGTGATTCTGTGGACTTGTCTCTCTTTTAAGAACTTTTCTTGTGATCGAATTGGCCGGCAGAATCGGCGTTTTGTGGTGGCGACCTTCCCGAGTGAAGGTGTCACCGCAAAACGGCGGTTCTGGGCCTAAGACCCGGTGGTTTTTGCAAAAAAAAATGGGGTCTTACAATGCCTATATGAGAATAATGAGCCAAGTGCTCTTCAAACACTATCCAAATAACTGCAAGTCAAAAGGAGTGTTCATTTCTCCTGGGAAAAGGATTACAATTGGAATTTGTTCCAAATGGACCAGGCAAATCTCAAAGCCTGGTCAAGCTTAAATTTCTCCTCCTCCATCTCCTCCTCCACTAGACTCAGAAAGGGAAGTTACAGCTCACCTTCAAGAAGACACCCCGCCTCAACAACAGCAGCAACAACAACAACAACTGCAACAACAACAACAACAACTGCAACAACAACAACTGCAACAACAACAACAACAACAGCAATAACAACTACAACAACATCAGTTCCCATCCAGTTTATCACCTGATCCATCTCCTCTGCAAACCCATCTATTACCATCCATCCAAATTTTATACCACCCATCTGCTCCACCTCCACCTCCATCAATTCACATCTCACCTGATGCCTACCACTCTCTCTCCCCCATCACTGAAGATTTTCCTCCAGCATCTCCACCTCCTGCAGCTCATATTCCTCTAATTGACCATGAGCAAGTCATTTCCAAAGTTGTGGCTCTTACCTCCTCAACCTATGCTAACCTGGTGGCCACCCAGGCAAGAAATTTGACAGGAAATATTCCCAGGTGGAGGCTGAGTTGCTAGACTCAAAGAGATCCCTCCATGGTTTTAAGAAACTTTGTCTCTTCCTCTATGGTCACCAAGGAATTCTTAACCTCACTTGCCAGCAAGGTCAAGAAGGGGGAGAATATTTTGTAGGAAGAGAGATCTGTCTTTCAGGATGATGCTAATAATGATCCTACCCCTGACAAAGTGACTACCTTTCAGGAAGCACAGATCCATGGGGAGCCTGCAGCACAGGGGCAGCCACAGTATAAGGAGCTTCCTGCAGATCAGGGGGAGCTCCCAGAAATGTTGGATGATGAGATCCAGGGAGAACCTGCTCCTGATATTCAGACGAATCTGGAGATGGAAATGGCAGCTGCAGTTACAACAGTTGTACAGGATGCAGTTGTCCAGAATATGCCTCAGAATGAAGACCCACTTGATTAGGTGACACAGTTTGCTCAGGAAGCTGCCCAGGAGGCTGAGCAGAATGCACAAACACAGGGGGAGCTTCCTAAAGACAGAACGGATGATGATGATGTGCCTCTAAGAGTTATAATGAGGCAAGCTTTACCAAATGTATTCTCAAGAAAAAGAAAGACCCCTGAGAAGGATTCCTGAATTCTTATGAAGGTATTCTGTGATTATTTATTCAAAGAACAAATATATTCTGGGAAGAACAATGTTATACAATTTTACTGCTTGACAACTGAATGGAATTGCATATGAATTCAGTCTGTCTTATCTTATGTCTATATTGTAATGTATGTATTGATGTTTATGCAAAAGAGCGTGTAAAATCACTTTATACAAACTGTAAATTTGTTAAGATAAATAGGGCATTGTTGGGAAAAACCCTTGATTTAGCTTAACAAATTATATAAAAAGTGATTTTAAATACTAGGATTGAATTACCCATTGTATACTGAGGGTAATCTGGTTATTAGATGTCTTGGGATGTCACACTCAACATAGGGTGTCAGGACCAGATCAAGGGAAGCAAAATTGGGCTAGGTTAACATTTGCGTCGAATAGAATTCGACGCAACATCGAGTCCATATCGACGCTGCCCTGACTAGAAGTCCAAGTGGTTCAACTCTTCTGTCGAAGTAACTCAAGTCGACGTTACGTGGAATAGGTATCGACGTAGAGGTCATGGACTTGTCGGAGTAACTAGAGAAGTCGACGCCGTTGAAACCGATTTCTCGGTCTCTTGTGGAGCTCGGGGCCCTCAATGAATCGAGGGGCGGCTAGCCCTTACTGATCCCTCAGAAGAGGTAGGCAAATAATTCGGACAAAGAACAAAGACCCTAGTCTTAGCGAGGAGGTCCCTCCACTAACCCGGAAGATCGTTGAGCGCTTCCCCTCCCAAGCAAAAGCTAAGACTCGGGCAACTTGGAGAGCTAGAGAGCCCAACCCAAAGCGACCTAAGGAGAGAAGAAGGCTCAAAGATTCTGAACCGGTCCTCTTCCAAGGTGCCCTTTGAGGTCTATTTATAGATCTTAGTTTTGTGGTCTGCAAATAACCGGATTCCGCCTTTTAGTTTTATTATCCGCACCCCAAATGGGTCTGCTAACAGCCAAACTCCGCTGTTTGGAGAGGCTAAGGGCAGACCACCAAGGGTAGTAGAGTAATTTGACCCTATCAGCTTATGGGCCCGAAACTGCGAGAACCATTCTGTGGAGTGCTCTCGCGGTCCCTCTCGCGAGTCCTGCTCGCGGTAACTCTTCAAGGCGATCGCCCTGCGAGGACCTCGCCGGCCCCCTCCTAGCGGTATCTGCCGAGGTCCGGTCTCGCGAGGCCTGTACCTCGCGACCCCTCTCGCGTGAGTCCCTTTGGCTTCAACTACCGCTTGTCTCGGCAACAAAACCATTCTCGCTCGCCCTTCAGCGAGCTCCGTTCCATTGCCTTCTTTAGACAATCTCTCTGCATGGCGAATATCGGGGTTGTACACAATCCCCGCTCTTCGCGAGGACATTTGTGATCGCGAAGAATCATCCAACCCCTGATATTCGCCCGCTATTTGATGATCTGTCGGGAATCTTTGGTGGGACCCCCTCTGGGTTATAAATATCATCCCGAGTCCCCAGGGGCGTGTGCCGCCACTCCTTTTCTTTTCCCTTTGCCTGACACTTTAACTGTCTGTAGATGCCTCTTACTGAAGAAATCAAGGCTCGCATGAGGGAGGTGAGAGCCGGCGGGCTCCCTTCTACGACCAAGGTCCCTGCCTGGATGAACCGGCCCCCTCCCGCCGTGTTGCCGAAAGTTAAGAAGGCGAAGGCGGCTCGCCGAACCGGGGATGACTCCGCGATGTTGGACTCCTCCCCCGACGATCGCCATAACGAGAAGGTACGAGCCACCCCTCCTGTTTCTTGTCAACTATCTGACCTCCGTTCCTTACTTTTTACAGTCTCGCCCCTGAAGTCTCTGGCTCGCCAGACATCGCGGCCTCCGTCTCCGCTTCCGCCTCCTGACAAAATCATAGACAAGCCCGAATTTCAGCTCTTGACGAGCGAGGAGACCGGGGGCTCTGCGTCGCCGAAGATCCCTCCTACCAACAGTGCAGCCTACCCCGCCGACTTGGGCAAATCTCTTTATCCTCACTACGGCAACGTGTTCCAGGGTAGTCCCTCGACCTCTCGCCCCCCGCTTAGTAAGTATTCTGACCTCGCGGAAACCATGCGCGAACTTACGCGCGCCATCTGACCTCTTCGTAATATCTCGCAGACCATACTGAAAATCCGCCTACCGATTCTGAGCTGGGCGACGACGAAATGTCCCCCCTTCCGGACCAGGTGGAGGACTTCTTAGGGGATCCGCGAGACCCCGAGATGTTGAAGCAGCGAGCTGCGGATTTGCTGAGGAAGCACGGGAGGATGTTGATGGACCACAACATGCAGGCGAGGCGAGACAGAGAAGCCGCCGAGGACAGGCACGCGGTTTTGATTGAAGAATGTGCGAGGCTCCGGCAGGCGAGACAGCGTGACCAGGATGAGAGTGCTACGACGTCGGAGGTTCATATAGCTAGGATGAGAGACTACGCCTACCTCACGGACAGGGAGGGCCGATTGGTCGAGGAGTACTACAACTCCAGGGTACCGCCGAGATCCGGGTCGCGGGGTGGGGGCAGGTGGAAATGGCTGCCCCATGATTCTCGCTAACTGTTATGTCGTGGACTTATTTGTAATGGATGTCGTTGTTGTTAGACAATCTCGCTACGACTCGTGACTCGCGCATCGGCCACTCATTGTCTTTTATCTCCTTTGATCATAAGTATCACTAGCTTTTATAAATTCTCGCTTGCTTCTAGTACCTCTGTTTTATTTGTTACGTTGTGTTCTCAGGGACCTTCTGTTCTCGCCGAATACATCTCGCGAGGTGTTGTTTGTGCTAACCCCGCAAGTTTCTCTCGCCCGCGGGCATGATGTGATGTTTTTTCCTGCTGCCCGTGCTCGCCGGCGTTTGGACTTCTTCCCGCCATTTTGTTTTGGTTATAAATAAGTGGTCATAACTGAGTCAACCACCGCATTTACTGTCAAACTTCTTCCTCCCCCGCTTCAGAGCTCTCGCTCCTTCCCATTCTCGCCCTATTTTCTTTCTCGCAGGTTATCAGGATGGGTGGCGATGCTCATGAATCGGAGGGTCGGCGCAAGATTGCGAAGGCTTTTGCCGAGCACACCTTCTACCACTGCAACTTGACCGACGAGGAGTATCTCGGCGCGGTCGCCAAATTCATCACCCCCCCCCCCCCCCCCCCGTTTGAGACACGTCGTCCCAGCGAGGATGATGTGATCAACGCCCCGCGTACCAGCGAGTTGGCCATCCCTACCGCCCACTTCGCGGTCGGCCTGCGTCTACCACTATGGCCGGAAGTTCGCCAGGTATGATCGTTCTCGCTCATTTCTTATTTTGTGTCGATCTAGTCTCGCTTATCATGCGAACTAATCCTGATCTTCTCGCTGCTTTGTCAGGTGTTCAAGCACTATGGCGTTGTTCCGGGCTAGCTCACCCCTAACGCCATGGCAGTGATCATAGCTTTCGCCTGCTTCCTTCATGAGGAGCGCATCGAGGTCAGCCTCCCGGTCTTCCGGAAGTTGTTCTCGTTCTGTGCCTTCAAGGAGGGGACTGCCTACTTCGTGGGATCAGGTCCTAATGTGGATGAGACCGTCAACAAAGCCCACTTCTGGGCGCAGAAGTTCCTTCTCGTCAAGGGGAACTTCGGAAATATCCCATTCTCGTCAGTCCAGCACGGCGAGACCACCTACCGACCCGCCGCTCTCGGAGGCCACGACGCCCTTCTCTACCAGTTCTTCTGCAAGAAGAACTTCGAGGTCGTCCATCTCCGCCGCAACATCGACAAGCTTCTTCCCGTACTCGCCGGGGAAGGTAAAAGATCTCGCTTTATCATCGAACTCCCTCTCTTTTCCGGTACTCGTACTTAATGAAGCTTCCACTATTTTCTAGGCGAGTGGGATCTTCCTCTCCATCCACCCTACACGAGCAATCGTAAAACCGACGCTACCCTGACTCTCGCGACCATGGGGGCGGAGGCTTGCCGAGGCACCTCCTCTCCGGGTGAGCCCTCTTCTCGCAAGAGATCGGGAGCCCCTGGTGGTCATGCCGTTCCCCCAAAGTCTCCGCAAAAGAAGAAGAGTAAGATGAGCGGGATCTCGCTCGCCTCCTCGAAAGGAAAGGAGTCCCGCGAGGCGGCTTTCGACGAGTTCGACCTCACCTCCCTCTCCGCAGGGGGTGAGGATGACGAGCCCTGCCATGAGGTATTCAGAACTTCCGTCCTGCCCATCCCCGTCAACCACTACAACTTCGGCCTCGGCCAGAGGCATCGCGATGAGACCGGCGAGCTCCTGGTTAACTGGAAGCCGGAGACCAACCGGGTGGACATCTCCAGCATCCTTCCCTCCTGGGTGGAGAAGGAGACCGTCAGCGGTCACGCCTTCGACCTCTCGTTCGCTCTCTATGGGCGTGAGGACGCGGGGTCTTATAAGGATGAGACCGCGAGAACCCTCGCTTTCGAAAGCGCGAGGTCGCAGTTGCGCTCCGCCGAGCTCGCCCATATGACGGGGAGGCGTTGCTTACAGCTGGAGCTTCAAAATGTGGAGCTCGCGAGGCTCTATCAAGGGCTCCTTGTCGAGAACGCGCAGTTGAAGGAGAAGCTGCTCGCCGCAGAGGGCAGTGTGGTGAGTTAGAATTCCTCATCCTTCTTTCCTTCGGTTGTTTCGGCTTTTTAATCGAACTCAATTGCAGGATGTCGATTCTGCCGGGAGAGCCGACGCTCGCATCAAGGATTTGGAGGGCGAGGTGGTTGGGATGAAGGCCCTAAACTGCGACCTCACCTGTGTCGTCGTTCCCCCCTCACCTCGCCGTCTGAAGGAAGAGCGGCGAGCGCGAAATGAAGAAGTTCGCTTGGAGTCTACGGATTCGGCTCGCTACATCTTCCAGATGATGAAGGCGACTGGCATCTTACCGCCGACGCGGCCGATCTTGACCTAGAAGATATCGTCCCCGAGCTCTTCCACCCGCTTTCGCCAGTGAAGAGCAGCGACGATGGGGAGGTGTCCGCGAGCGATCAGTGAGGCTTACAGCTTTATTTTGTCCGATTTTGTTTTTTGACTGGCGAGGTCGCCGCTTTATGTAAATCAGACTTTTTAAAGGAGTGAATACAAATTATTTGCTGCGTTGCGCTAGCTCCTTTCTTTGTAAGCCACTCCCGCGATGACCGTTCTCGTGTTTTACGTTGCTTACTCCTGCGATGACAGTTCTCGGGTTTTACGTTGTCGAATAGGCGAGTGCGGGACCTTTTCGGCTGCTCTGGCCTTGCGCCATTCGCCTTAGTTACTATTTTCTCTAGGTTTTGCAAGACATTTTTTCTCTTGGCGAGAGCTCGCCTTTTACCCGGAACCGGCACCCTTTCTGCCGCGGACTGGATGTTCTGAATCGCATAAGATTGATTCTCGCCATTAGCATAGTATCATGCGAAATCTCTCTTTGCCGAGCGGGCCTGCCCGCCGAGCGAGACGGAACCTTCCAGTATAAAGACCTGTTATTCTTGCCAGCCTCTCTAGAGATCAACTTGAACCCCCCGTATAGGTGAGAGCCCGGGAGCGGACTCGATCTGGGGCATTCCAGCACCAACATATCCAACCTTGCCATCCTCTCCAGAGATCAACCTGAACCCCCCGTCTAGGTGAGAGCCCGGGAGCGGAATCGATCTGGGGCATTCCAGCACCAACATATCCAACCTTGCCAGCCTCTCCAGAGATCAACCTGAACCCCCCGTCTAGGTGAGAGCCCGGGAGCGGAATCGATCTGGGGCATTCCAGCACCAACATATCCAATCTTGCCAGCCTCTCCAGAGATCAACCTGAACCCCCCGTCTAGGTGAGAGCCCGGGAGCGGAATCGATCTGGGGCATTCCAGCACCAACATATCCAACCTTGCCAGCCTCTCCAGAGATCAACCTGAACCCCCCATCTAGGTGAGAGCCCGGGAGCGGAATCGTTCTGGGGCATTCCAGCACCAACATATCCAACCTTGCCAGTCTCTCCAGAGATCAACCTGAACCCCCCGTCTAGGTGAGAGCCCGAGAGCGGAATCGATTTAGGGCATTCTAGCACCAACATATCCAACCTTGCCAGCCTCTCCAGAGATCAACCTAAACCCCCTGTCTAGGTGAGAGCCCGAGAGCGGAATCGATCTGGGGCATTCCAGCGCCAACATATCCAACCTTGCCAGCCTCTCCAGAGATCAACCTGACCCCCCCCCCCCCCCCCCCCCCCCCCCCCCCCCCCCCCCCCCCCCCCGTCTAGGTGAGAGCCCGGGAGCGGAATCGATCTGGGGCATTCCAGCGCCAACATATCCAACCTTTGTCACCCCGGCATGGCCGCAGTTGTAAGCATCACAAAAAGGAGTAAGACATTTAATAAACAACAGAATAAAGCTTTCAAGGGTAAAATCGTTTCAAATCATCCCCACTCCGGGCTCGGTCGAGAGGCACCCCCTCCACATCCTGGAGATGATACCCCCCCTGACTTGAGCACCTTGCTTACAATATATGGACCCTCCCAAATGGGGTTAAGTTTACCCACCGCGGCCCCTCTGCCGGCGGCATCCACCTTCTTCAGGACTAGGTCTCCTTTCTGAAAGTGCTTGATCCGGATATGTTTGTCAAAATATCGAGCCATTCGCCATTTGACCTCTTCCTGCCTGATGGTGGACAAGTCCCGGAGTTCTTCCACCAGGTCCAAAGATAGCCTCTGCTCTGCACTGTTATCTTCTAGCCATTCTTCATCCCCCTCACTTGCAGCGATCACCCGGGGGGTCTTTACCTCGAACTTTATGGGGAGAACGGCCTCGGACCCGTGAGAGAGCTTGAACGGAGTCTCCCCGGTGGCGGTGTTCGGAGTAGTCCTCATGGCCCAGAGGACGGAGGGTAGCTGTTCTACCCAGTTTCCCCGAAGGTTCTCCACTTTCTTTTTTAATAGGTTAACGATTATTTTGTTCGCCGCCTCCACCTGCCCATTGCTCCTCGGGTGGTGGACCGATGCGAACCTGAGGTCAATGCCGAGCTGAGTGCAAAAGCCAACAAACTCCACACTAGCAAACTGCGGCCCATTGTCCGTCACTATAGCTAGAGGTAGCCCGTGCCTGCAAATTATCTCCCCCCACACAAAATTCCTTACCACCTGAGAGGTTACCTTAGCGAGTGCTTTCACTTCTACCCACTTGGAGAAGTAGTCGATCATGACCAGCAGGAACTTCCTCTGGCCGCTGGCTTGGGGGAAGGGACCGACCAGGTCTAACCCCCATATGGCGAAGGGCCATGGAGCCGTGAGGGTCCGGAGCCTTTGAGCTGGGGGGAGTTGGAGCGGAGCATAGAGCTGGCACTTCGGACACTTCCTCGCGAACTCTGCCGCGTCCTTGCTGAGAGTGGGCCAAAAGTAGCCTTGCCTCAACACCCTTCCCTCTATGGTCCGACTCCTGGAGTGACTGTCGCACTCCCCGGAGTGGATTTCTTCCAAGACTCTCGGTACCTCCTCCTCGGAAACACAACGGGCCAGGAGTCCCGAGAGAGTTTTTTTATATAGCCCTCATGCATGCAAGGAGTAATAAGCGGATTTATACCTGAAGCGCCTCTTCTCCATGTCCTCTCCAGGGAACTGCCCGGAGGATAGGAAGGTGATGAACGGATCCATCCATGAGGCTCGTTGATCCACCTCCATCAATTCTCCTTCCTCGATGGAGGGTCGGAAGAGTTCCGAAGCCGTCCCTCCCGCTCGGGGACCGAACTTGGCTAAGAGATCCGCCTGGGTGCTCTCCTCCCTCGGCACGTGCTTGATGGAGAAGGTGCGGAACTGCCCGATGGCCCCTTTAACCTTCTCCAGCTATAGCTGGAGGGTCGGGTCCTTCACTTCAAACTCCCCCTTGATTTGGCATGCTGCCACCATGGAGTCCGTGGAGACCTCCGCGTCCTGCACCCCTAGTTCCTGGGCCAGCCGAAGGCCTGCTATCACTGCCTCGTACTCAGCCTGGTTGTTGGTAATTGGGAAATGGATGTTTAAGGCTTGCTCGATCCGAGTCCCCTGAGGACTTACCAGGACTATCCCCCCTCCATAGGAGTACTTTCCTGACGCTCCGTCCACCAACATTTTCCATGCCTCCGGGGGAGGTGGTTCGTGCTCCCCCACCTCGGCTGCATAGTCGGCCATGAAGTTTGCCACTGCCTGAGCACTGATGGACGTCCTGGGCACGAATGTGATATTGAATTCACTTAACTCCACGGACCACTTTGCCAACCTTCCCGAGTACTCCACCCCCTCCATGATTCTACGGAGCGGGTGGTCCGTCACTACTTTGATTGAATGGGCTTGGAAGTAAGGTCGGAGCCTCCGGGCCGACACCACTAATGCGAAGGCTAACTTTTCCAGGATCGGGTACCGGAGCTCTGCCTTCTTCAGCACTCGACTGACGTAGTAGATAGGGAACTGTTTCTTCCTCTCCTCCCGGATCAACACGGAACTTACTGCTTCGGACCCTACCCCCAGGTACAGGGATAGGTCATCCCCTGGTCTCGGCCCCTGGAGCAGAGGGGTTTGTGTGAGCTGTTCCTTCAGGGCCTGGAAGGCCTCCTCGCACTCCTGGGTCCATTCAAACTTCTTGTTGCCCCGTAGCACCTTGAAGAAAGGTGCACACTTTTCCCCGGCCTTGGAGAGGAACCTGCTGAGCCCAGCCAACTTCCCTGTAAGGCTCTGAACTTCCTTCGGATTCCTTGGTGATCCCAACTCCATCACCGCCTTAACCTTGTCCGGGTTAGGCTCCACTCCTGCAGGGGTGAGTAAATGGCCTAGAAACTTTCCTCGGCTTGTCCCGAAGACACATTTCAAGGGATTGAGTTTCATCTTGTAGCGTCGCAGAGTCCCGAACGTCTCCTCAAGGTCCCGGAGGTGAGACCCAAGGTCTCGGCTCTTTACCATGAGGTCGTCAACATAAACCTCCAAGTTTCTTCCCTTCTGCTCGCGGAAGACTCTGTCCATCATCCTTTGATATGTGGCACCTGCATTATTGAGCCCGAACGGCATCATCTTATAACAGTAGCATCCATCCCCCGTGATGAAGGAGACATCCTTGATGTCCGGGGGGTGCATGCGGATTTGATGGTAACCTGAAAAAGCATCTAAGAAAGACATCACAGGAATACCGACGGCTGAGTCAACCAGCGCGTCGATCCTAGGCAGGGGGTAACAATCCTTAGGGCATGATTTATTAAGTAAAGAAAAGTCGATACACATCCTCCATTTACCTCCTCCCTTCTTTACCATAACGACATTGGAGACCCAGTCTGGATACTGGATCTCCGTTACAAAGCCTGCCTGTAGGAGCTTGCTTACCTCCTCGTGGATGGGCCCTTCCAGCTTGTCGGTGGTGGCCCTTTTCTTCTGGCGGATAGGGCGGGTGCCGGGGTCGAGGTTGAGGCGATGGCAAGCCACATCCGCGTCGATCCTGGGCATTTCCGCGGCGCTCCAAGCGAAGACGTCTATGTTCTCCTGTACGCAAGCCAGGATCTCTGCTTGATCTTCAGGGTTGAGTCCTCCGCTGACCCGGACCTTCTCCACCTCCCCTAGCCGGGTGGTGACCTCGACCTCCACGACCTCATCCACAGCCTCCAGCCGGGACTGCTCTCCCCAAGCCCTCTCCTCCTCAGCATAAGCGATAGCCTGGGTTCCTTCCTCTACCTCCTTCTCTACCACCATCAGCTCCTCCACCCCTCCCTCCTGGGCCTTCTCTTCCTCTTCCTCTCTTCCTGCCCGGGGTCCCTCAGCTACCCATTCCTGGGCATGGACTGCATCTCCCTCCATCTTCTCCTCGGCTACCTCCTTACCTCCGGCTTCGGCCGCCTCCTCCATCATCTTATCCAACTCCTCAGCTTCTCCCATCCAGGAGATGGTGTTGACAGCCGTTACGTAGCATTGCCTTGCCACCTTGGGATCCCCCCTGATCCGCACCTGAACCCCTCCGTCGTTGAACTTAAGGCATTGATGAAAGGTGGAGGGGACACAGCGGAATGCGCTGATGAGCGGTCGTCCGAAGATGGCGTTGTAGCTGCTTGGAGCGTCCACTATGACAAAACGGCAGTTCCTGGACTGCCCACCCAGGGTTACATGAAGTCCTACTCCCCCTTCTACTTCTTTCCTCTCCCCTGAGAATCCAAACAGAGGGCCATCTGAGGCCAACACCCTTCTGGGCTCCACCTCCATCTTGTCAAACGCCTTCTTGAAGATGACGTTGACCGAACTCCTGTTGTCCACTAGGATTCGGGAGACGGTGAAGTTCCCGATCGCCGTCTGAATGACCAGCGCGTCGCAGAACGGGTCCTCATAGCCCGGCATGTCCTTCTGGGTGAAAATGATTTTTTTGGTCGGGGGTGGAGCGGTGGATGTTGAAGCTACGCTCCGGCGATATATGGTATGGAGGCTAGCCTTGCGGGTCGCTTCAACCCCTACCCCCCCCCCCCCCCCCCATGGATCACCCTGATCCATCCCCTATTTCCTACATCGTTTCTATCCTCACACCTTTCCTCATCCTCTTCTCGAGGCTCGACCTCCACGATCCTCACTGGCTGCAGCTGCTGTGGTGCGGGCGCTCTGCCCCTCTTTACTTCCAGGAACTCCGGGCAGGTGTCCGTTGAGTGACCTTCCTCATCATGGAAGATATAATATGGCAACGTCACCTCCCCTGCATCGGCCTCTGCCACCCTATTCCTTCTCCTCCTAGCGGCTGCCGTTTCCACCTCTCCTCTCCTTCCTCTTCCTCTTCCTCTTCCCCGTCCAATTGCCATGGCCTGTTGGGGAGGGGGAGGCATTTGCATCGGACCCTGCCTCCACCCTAACTGGGGGGGCCTCCATTTACCTCTGATATGGTTACCCCTTCCTGGGTCGTAACCCCTTCCCTTCCCTTGTGTTCCTCCACCTTGCGGCCTCCATCCCCTCCGGGGCCCGGGGCTCTTCCCTTCTCCTGACCTCCTGCTGCCTTACCTCCGGCTCATTGAGCTTTGCTAGCCTCTTGGTGAGCTCCGGGTTGGCTTCCTTACTCATGACTTCCTCCGACACCCTCTCCATCAACTCTGCATAGGAGACGGGGTCTTTTCTCTTCAACGCCATCTTGAAGAAGCTCTCTTTCAACCCGACCATGAAGGCGAGTTGGAGTGCAAACCCAGGCATTTCCTGAGTGAGCTGCACTTCCTCCTGGAACCGATCGGCATACTGAGCCAGCGACTCCCTGGGCCCCTGCTTCACTGCGAAGAGGGAATCAGCGTCCTTCTTCCTCTTTTTTGAGGTCGAGAACCTCAGCAAAAAACTTCGGCGCAAATCCTCGAACGCGTAGATTGACCCTGCAGGGAGCTGATGGAACCAGTCCCTGGCCTTCTCCTTGAGGGTGACGGAAAAGAGCCGACACTTGAAGGCATCTGACATCGGCCTGATGGAGACCGAGTCTTCGAAACTCTGCAGGTGCTGGACAGGGTCATCTCTACCGTTGTAGTACACCCGGTCCCACTCTCCAAATCCCCCAGGGACGGGTGCGGAAAGCACCAGCTCGCAAAAGGGGCTTCCCCCTCCTGTCACCCTTCCTGGCTCCACTCGCCCCCCAAGCTCGCTCGCCAAACTTGAGCTCGCCGGGACCGTACTCGCGAGGGCGGTGCTCGCCTGAACCACCCCGACCGTCACCGCTTCCTCTTGGCGCGCACTCGCTTACGTCGCGCTCGCTGGGACAGAGCTCGCCAGCACTGAGCTCGCCGGCACAGAGCTCACCGGACTGGCGAACAACACTCGCCCTTCCTTGTCCTGACCTAAACCAACGGCAACTTCCTTTCCAGCCCTTCCCCCTGGTGCATCCTCGCCGACTGTTGTAGGGGGAGGGGCGCCCGAGGGGCTGGGGTCGCAAACTTGCTTCGCAGAGCTGTGACCGTGAACCCCAAGGTGTCGAGCACCTCCTTTCTGAAATCTGCGAGCATTCTGGCCATCGCCTCCTGAGGTGTCTCGTCGAACTCCTCGCCTTGCTCTTCATCTCCCGCCATAACCCTTCTCCGGAACTTTCTTGAACCAGCCACACTCCACGCTCAACGCACCAAAATGTTGAAACCGATTTCTCGGTCTCTTGTGGAGCTCGGGGCCCTCAACGAATCGAGGGGCGGCTAGCCCTTACTGATCCCTTGGAAGAGGTAGGAAAATAACTCGGACAAAGAACAAAGACCCTAGTCTTAGCGAGGAGGTCCCTCCACTAACCCGGAAGATCGTTGAGCGCTTCCCCTCCCAAGCCAAAGCTAAGACTCGGGCACCTTGGAGAGCTAGAGAGCCCAACCCAAAGCGACCTAAGGAGAGAAGAAGGCTCAAAGATTCTGAACCGGTCCTATTCCAAGGTGCCCTTTGAGGTCTATTTATAGATCTTAGTTTAGTGGTCTGCAAATAACCGGATTCCGCCTTTTAGTTTTACTATCCGTACCCCAAATGGGTCTGCTAACAGCCAAACTCCGCTGTTTGGAGAGGCTAAGGGCAGACCACCAAGGATGACAGAGTAATTTGACCCTATCGGCTTATGGGCCAGAAACTGCGAGAACCATTATGTGGAGTGCTCTCGCGGTCCCTCTCGCGAGTCCTGCTCGCGGTAACTCTTCAAGGAGATCGCCCTGCGAGGACCTCGCCGGCCCCCTCCTAGCGGTATCTACTGAGGTCCGGTCTCGCGAGGCCTGAATCTCGCGACCCCTCTCGCGTGAGTCCCTTTGGCTTCAACGACCACTTGTCTCGGCAACCAAACCCTTCTCGCTCGCCCTTCAGCGAGCTCCGTTCCATTGCCTTCTTTAGACACTCTCTCTGCATGGCGAATATCGAGGTTGTACAGACGCAGCTTCTACTTCAACTCGACGCAGAAGAGGTTATCTGTCGAAGCCATCTAAAGTTGACACAACGTCAACTTCATCTCGACGCAGAAGATGAAGTTCAGAGCCAGGCAGATCAACTCGACGGACATGTCGATAAAATGTCGACGCAACGTCGACTAGCAGAGTTCAATCAGAGCAGAGATGAAATCGAAGCTGCTTCTACAAGAACTCGAAGTTGCGTCGATAAGAGAGGAAATGAATTCGACGCTACGTCGAATACAGTCTGTAAAAAGTATATCTTTTCAGCTGTCTCTCTGATCCTACTTTCATGGCCCACATCCTTCAAGACCGTTCCCCAACGACTTAATAATTTCCTGAAATAGAAAGGAGCATTAAAGAAGGAGACAAAAGGTTTCTTGGAACTATATTCCTTGTAGGTGGACGGTCCGATAATTAAAGACGAAAGAAAGAGAATGTCATTGGAAGATTACCTTTTCAGGGCATACCAGAAAGGGAAAGAAATTTGAAATTGAATAGAGAGAATAAAAGGAGAAGCGAAGACAAAAATAGATACAACATTAATCACAATTAGCAGTCTTCCATCTTGCTATGGTTTCCTCTTCTTCCATCTTCCTCTCTTAGGAACCCTAACACAGCATAGTGAAAAGAAAAGAAAGCTCTGTTGTTCTTCATCTAATAGAACAGAGGATCTGAAAGCTGCTCCTCATCACAATCTCTTAGCAGCCAGATCTCAATCAGCAGAAGTAGAAAAGATCTGACATACAAAGCACCTGCAATTCATCACTATCTAAAGCAGGGGTTAATCAAGAGCAGATCCTGTGGAACATCTAATAGGATGTTCTTTATACAGTCTTCTCAAGAATTCTGAGAATAGAATTCCTACAACCTTCTTCCTTCTCCTTCTCTTTCTCATTCTGAAAAAGAGTTTTATTAATCCCTCTTCAAAGGATTCAGTGGTTCAAGATCTCCTTATCAATAGATCTGGTGGTTCAAGATCTCCTTATCAAAAGATCTGGTGGTTCAAGATCTCCTTATCAAAAGATCTAGTGGTTCATGATCTCCTTGTCAAAAGATCATTGGTTCTAAGAGTCTCATTATCAAAAGACTCAGGCACTGCTGGTGCATTCCTACCAGGTGGTAGAAGAGAGGAGTACCTACATTTTGGGGAACCTCTATAAAATTCTTTGTGTTTGTGTTGTGCATTTTCTGTGCTGTCCCATTTTCTTTATTTCAGCATTGCACTTCCTGCTCTATTATTATTCTGCCTGAGTATTGTTGAGTATAAATCCTTAGTTAAGTTTATTGTTATCACAGTTAGGATAGAAATATTTCAAAACTCTATTCACCTCCCCCCCCCCCCCCCACTAGAGGATTCTCAGAGGCACACTTTGCACTTTCATTCTAGTCCAAATATATGTTGATGACATAATATTTGGGTCTACTGATGACAACCTCTGCAAAAAGTTTGCCAACCTTATGCAGGGGGAGTTTGAAATGAGCAGTATGAGAGAGCTAAAGTACTTTTTAGGGCTCCAAGTGAAACAGTCTGATGAGTGGATATTCATCTCTCAGACCAAGTACACTAGGGAGCTTATAAAAAAATTTGAGATGGAATCAGCTTCCACCAAGAAAACCCCCATGGGGTCCAACATTTCCCTGGACAAGGATGAGAAGGGCAAGGCCTTTGATGAATCCATGTACATGTGCATTATTGGATCCCTATTATATCTAACTGCAAGTAGACTGGACATTATGTATGCTATATGTGTTTGTGCTAGGTACTAGGCATGCCCTAAGGAATCTCACTATTCATCTGCAAAGAGGATTTTGAGATACCTTAAAGGCAACCTACATCTTGGCCTTTGGTACCCTAAGAACAATGACTTTGAACTAACTGGATTTTCAGATGCAGATTTTGCAGGATGCAAAGAAGATAGGAAAAGCACAAATGGTAATTGTCAATTCCTAGAAAGGAGGTTGATATCTTGGAGCAGCAAAAAGTAGACAAGTGTGGCAATATCCACTGCTGAGTCTGAATACATTGTTGTAGGAAGTTGTTGTGCCCAACTATTGTGGATATAACATCAGTTAGAGGACTACAACCTCAAGGTAAGTGAGTCTCCTCTTTATTGTGACTCATCCAATGCTATCTCTATTGCTAAGAATCCTGTCTCTCATAGCAAGACTAAGCACATAGAGATAAGATATCATTTCATAAGAGAACATGTTGAATGTAAAGACATCTGCCTTGAATTTGTCCCCACTGACAATCAAGTTGCTGATATTTTTATAAAACCATTGGATGAAGCCAAGTTTAATGCTTTCAAGATTGATCTAGGAATGTCAATTGAATAGTGTCAAATATTTCCCTCTTTCAATCAAATATGATATTATGCATGCTATGTAATGATTCAAAATGTTGTCATATCAATACTCTTAGTGACATGGTTAAGGTTAACTCAATCAGATCTCAAAAGGACTAATGGTTAGATTGTAAGGTCAGCTAAAACAGAAAAGACTGTTTCAGCAGAGTCGCTGAGTCAGCTGGGAAAAGTCTCACCTGAACCACTGAGACTTCTAAAACTATCCCAGCGGCTGACAGTGCTTTGTCCCAGCGGTTTGGTCGCCGTCTCAGCGGTTCCGCTGAGACGGGATGGTCTCATTACAGTTTATCTATATGCAACCCCAATAGACCTAATTCTCCTTACAACTATAAGTTCAATTAACACTAATTATTAGGGATAATCATAACAAAGATTTAAGCCATATAAATAGACAATCATTAATTAATGAAAGGCACACGACCCTTCCTTCCTAGCCTCCGAGACGAATCACATTCTCTTCCGTCCCAGCGCATTCTTCTACTGCAATAATGTCACCCAAGTGTTCAAAGGACCTTTTGGAGGGGTATGAGATAGTGAGAAATGGCTTTGCCCATGCTCCCGAAGACATAGAAGGAGTGATTCAACTCCTAGAAGCACAAGGGCTGGAGTATACTCTCTCTGAACCCACAGTCATTCTCAGAATTGAAGTTTTGGAATGGTTTAGTAATGCCAAGTTATCGTCTTCCCAGTCCTCCTTAAAGTCCAAAATAGGAGGAGAAGGAGTGAAAATCTCTCCTCAACAAGAATTGAGCAAGCTTTCCACATACCCTCATGCAACAAGGATGAAGAGGAAGAGATTTCTGACAAGGATAAGAAGCAAGCCTTGAAATGGGCTGAATATAGTGATGCCAAGATTGGCTCATTAAAAAGGAAATTTTTCAATCAAAGAGGAAAATTATTGTCAAATATAGTGGGCAAAGCACTCCTCTGCAAGCCTGGGTCTCATGATACAATCTCACAATCCATGTTTGATATCATTGCAAGGATCATTCTGACTAAGAGAACTTCCTGGGGAGAAGTCATATTTCAGAGACTGAAGGAATGTCTGCAATCACCAAATATGGGTAGAATTCTATCCCTATATCTGATCCAGACCTATCTTGAGAGGTTTAAGGGATTAAAAGGTTCAAATATTCATTACTTGAAAAGAATGGATATAAAGACATTAGATAGGTTCACCAGGGTGCTCCCCATGAGCCAGCCCACTGAGGCAAAAGACAAAGGCAAAAAGAAATCTAAATCTGTAAAGAAGACCAGATTGATCATGTCAAGCTCTGAGTCTGACCACTCAGATAAAAATGAAGAGGTTGGTGCTTATATTGGATCACACAGCATTCCTGACAAGGATGCTCAACTGGATAACATGCCTACTGACAATGTCCATCCACAGGACCTGGACATAGATAGCACTCCTGGTAATTAATCCTTAAACTCCACATTACTCATAATATTATTTCATCACAGCCAATCAATTAGTTAGTCACTAATGACACTTAAATAATGTGTACCACAGCTCCTAAAGGCCTGATGAGTGCTCTATCTGAGGGGGAGCAACAACAAGAACCATCCTCCTTAGATGTTGTTAATATTAATGATAATAATAAGGACAAAGTGCCTTCACCTCAGGATTTGCAAGGTCAGGTTGACAGATTTATTTTCAATCTTGAAGAAAGAATTAGGCATAATCCTAATAATGAACCAGCCCTCTGGAATTTACCTTCACTAGGACAATCTGATGCCCCATCTGAGGGGGAGAAGCAGCAAGAGCCACCAGCAGATAAAGATGATGTTCTTGGTAAGCCCTACAAACCCATCTTTAGAATTGGTAAGTCATTAACTCTAACTCCAAATAATTGTCCCAGCCTTCCTGAAATCATCTGATCAAGATGCTCTATCTGAGGGGGAGGAACCGGACAATGTTGATGCTGATATGGATGATGTGGGTAATGATGGAGTCCACCCTGCTCATATTGATGATATTACATCTTTTGCTGAAAAGGTGGATGATCCTGATCAACATCCAGATCAGGTGATGTCACAGCTGCAGTACATATTATACTTCAAGTAGCCCCTCCTCCAAGTCAACTAAGGCTCCCAGACCCAATAATCCCTGTTCAGCAAGCTTCCACCTCCACTTCCTCAAATGAGAGCATTCTAAATGCAATTCACCTCATGCTAGAGACTCATCTCACACCTATGAAGAACTATGTAGACCAGTCAGTTTCCACAGTCAAAGCTTATATAGATCAGTCCATCCAGAATGTGAAAACTGAAGTAATGGCTGAGGTCAAGGAGATCAAGGAAGACACTGACATCCTGAACAAGCAAATGACAAAATGGTTTGACCTGGCAGAAAAGATAGTGATCTCTCAAAATATCATTCTAAGATCTGTGGACAATCACCTCCAGATGTCTAAACAGGATATGACATATGTCAAAAATTATGTCAGCCAGACAGATGAGGTGATAAAAAATCATCTAATCACATCCAAGAATATGTATACTCCACTGCCTTGCAGTTGAATGAGGAAGCTGACAGGAACAAGGAAGAGCTCAAATCAGATATTGCTAATGTTTTCCAATCCATTGCTGACACGGTAACTGCTACACAACTGAATACTGAGGTGATCAGACTAAAAGATGAGCTCCAAGATGATTTTGAGAATGTGTTCCAAACCTTGTCTGGCACAATCACAACATCTAAACAAGACCTACATCGACAAATGTTTGAGGAAGCCAGAAAGGGGGAGGATACAAATGCAATCATAAATTCTGATCTAACTCTCAAGGTACTGCAAGGTACAAGGCTTGCCCTAAACCTTCCTCTACTGGATGTAAATAGAGCAGAAGACTGGGACTTACAAAATCAAGAATCCATTGCCCAAAATGAGAGACTGAAAAAGAGAAGAGAAAGGGAAAAGGTAATGCTGGCTAAAGAATACATGGCCAAGCAAAGGGATGTGCAGAATAAAGATCCTGACTATGAGTATTGGAGTGATGACTCCAAGGAAATAATACTGAATGCCTAGGTAAGCCATGGACAAATCTGTAAAGATATTGATAAGATCTATCCATCTGAAGAGTGGATAAAGCACCTGGAAAGAAACACTAAGAGAGATAGAACATTCAAAGCCAATCGAAAGGACAACCTAAGAAGGATGCATTCCAGATATATCCCAAAGAAATATCTATATTTCAAAAGACAAGAGAACAAAAGAAAAATAGCTGAAATTGAGGCTGCTAATGCTGAGGTGGCTGCTGAAGATAAGGAAATCCCAGCTCAGAAAGAAGAAGTGGTTGCTGAAAATGTAGAAGATGCAGCAGACCAAGTGGCCTTAGCAAAGGAAAAAAGAAGTTGTTGCTGACATTGCTGAGTGCTCAACTTCTTCTAAGAAAAGAAAATTTTAAATGAATGTAATTGAAGTATTATGAATTTCTGAATATAAATTAAACTATGTTTCATTACTTTATCTGAAATTTAAATGAATGAATTGTTGAATTGTTACTCTATGTCATAAGTTAATTTGAGCCACAGCTTAATTTTACCATGTGCCATTGTTTAAGTTAATCTGTGATGCATTGACATGATTATATAATCAATACATTGGGTTGATAAACTCTGTAAGTAACATGCTTGTCATAAAAATTATCTATGATAATATTATCCTTGATGTCATAATATTGCTTACATGAGCATGTTAGAATAAATACCATGTTATGAAGATACATGATAAATATTTATGTGTTATGTACTTTAGCATTGAGGGTGTTCTGCATTCTTCAAATAGGGGGAGATTGTTGGGAATATTAGCCTCAATGTTCCCTTGATTTGAAGAAGTTTCACACTTAATGTTAAGTACAAGTTGTATTTGATAAACCCTATTTCATCTCATAATCATGTAGGGTTAGGTTAGTCCAAGGAGTGGTGTAAGTTCAGTAGTTTACTGACTAAATCACTGAGACAAGCTCACTGACTCAGCTGAACCGCTGAGACAAGGCCAGGAGCTGCTGAGAAGGAGTCTGGGTCAGCTGAGCTGCGGATAAGGAAAATCCGCTAAGACAACTGTCTGTCCCAGTGGATCCGCTGAGACGGAGACTGCAGTAGCCGCTGAGACTGGAAGCTGTCTCAGCCCAACCGCTGAGACAGATTCAAAAGTGCTGGCGGATTTTGCTTTTGGCGTAAGATGCAGAAAAGCAAGATAAGGCTCTCCAATCCCCTTCATACTGTGTCAGGGGACATCTAATAGTCGTTGAAGACTGGAGGAGTATAAAAGAATCATTTAGGGCTTTGTAAAATCTCTCTCACTCACTGTAGAAGATCAATTAACTGTTTCATTGACGAATGCCCTCAAGTTTTCTCTTCCTGCTTCCTGAAGCTGCAAGGAGAGAAAGATTGTTCTTCTTGATTGATTCAAGGCAAGACAAGTTGATCCTCATTCATAATCTGAAGGAAAGGATCAGAAGAACCAGAGTTGAGGCCATCTTACTCTTCCATGTTTCAAGACTGCAACAGCAGCTGTTCAGCAACAGGAGACCAAGGCTTGATCCATTCCATCTTCTGTTGTAATCTTCTATTATTACTTTTGTAGGAACTTAACTGTTCTGAGATTATAGGACATCTTTGCCTGAGAGTGTAGGGTTGTCTGGCCTGAGAAGTAGAGCTGAGAGGTCGGCTTGAGTGTAGGATCTTTATGAGATCTGAGGTAGGGTTGTTGAGCCTGAAGTAGGGTTGTTGAGCCTGAGGTGGGGTTTGGAAAAACCTGAGAGATCCTGAGAGATCTGTATTGTAAGCTCTTGGAGCTGAGTTTGGAGGTGTTGGCCTTATCTAACTCAATGTTAGAAAGGTGAAGGGGGGAGAGGACTACTCAAGACACCCTGTCTCGAGGAACCTCTGTAAACCATTGTGTGTTTTCTGTGTGCTTGATATATCACTAACCTAAACTCAGAAAACAGTTAGGTTAAAGCCTAAGACACAAAAGAGACCTATTCACCCCCCCCCCCCCCCCTCTAGGTGACTAAGACTACATCCTAACAAACTATCAGACAGGTAGATAATGACAAGGATCATCCTAAGTAAGAGAACCAATTGGGGTCAAATCATCCTCAAGAGAATACAAGAGAGCTTTCAAGTGCCCAATTTGGGAAGATTTCTTTCTCTCTATCTGCAGCTATCTGATCCTGAGAACATCAACAAGAAATTTGGAGTGAAGATCCATCACATGAGAAGGATGGATGTCAAGGTATTGGAAAGGTGGAAAAAAATCTTGACAAGGTCTCCCAAAAGGTCACAGGCTCCAGTAGATGCAATAAGTGAAGAAGAAAGTTCATCAAAAGATAGTCAGCCAATTCACAACCCAGAACTGACCAGCTCTGAAGAGAATATGGAGCAGAGGGATGTCTCCCTCCAAACCTCATCACTGAGTCTGGGGTCCAGAACCACTGCTGGAACAAATCAAGGGGATGCTGAGACTGAGGGGGAGCAGGACCCTGAGCTCCCTGCTCTTGTAGAAGATGTGATCCCCTTTGGACCAACAGTCCAAGAGGGTCCAAGTAAAGCTCCACTGGATGAATGCAAAGAGAATCCTACTGATGGGACTAGCAGAGATCTATCAACTGTTGAAGAGCCAAGAGTGACTGAGGAGGAACAAAGACAATCACCCATTAGAAGATCTCCATCCCCCATGTTTGAAGAGATTGAAGGGATGGACATATATCTTTCAACCATACTGCAGAAGAAGGCTGAGGGACAATCAGACAAGCCCAACCTTTCCCCAGAGTTAAGACAAGAAGACTCCTCATTGATGAATCAGATAAGAATACGCTTGGAAGAGCAAAGACTGAAAATTGAAAATTATGTTGACTCTGCTATCAAGGACATCAAAAGGGATCTATCAAGTGAAGCTGAAGGTCTAAGAAATGATATGAAGAATCTGCAAAAAAATACCAGCAAACAGCTAGACATTACTTACCAAGGGATACTTGAAGTTCTGGAATCAAGGCATGATATGCAACAACATAGAGAAAAGATATGTAGCCACCAGCAGATGGATGAATGAGCACAAGACAGCCCTCCAAGAATCACTGGATCATCACAGTCAAGAGCTAGACAACCATCTGCTTGAGACAAAGAATCATCTGGAAAAAGGAATTCATATGCTCAAGGATAAGATTCTGAATCTACAGGTGAACATTCAGAGGGATATATCAGAAGAAGTCATAAAGGGGGAGAGATCAATGATAAAGGTCAGTGGTGAGCATGTCATCTGGACCTCAAATACCATTAGGGAAGCAATGGATCTCCCTCCCCTGAACTATGATTACCCTGCTAATCAACCTACTGATATCTCTACTGATGATATTTGTACTGCTGATATTAGTACTGCTGTTGATCAGAGTAAGGGAAAGGAGATCTCAGAGGAAGATGAAGTGAAGATGAGGAAGAAGAGATACATAGAGAAAATGGAAAAGAATGGTGATTATGAGAGGTGGAGTCTCAAATCCAAGGCCATAATATTACATGCATGGGAGCTAGTGAAAGTAAACAAAGGAGAAAGATATAAGCTGTACAAGACTCAAGAGTGGACCAAGTATGAAAAACCAAGAAGAAACAAGAAGAAGCCAGAGCCACTCAAATATCATCCCAAGCCAAAGGAGTATTTCACCAGGCAATCTGAGAAGGAACAGGAAGCTACAGTCAAGAAGGCAAGGAGTGAAACAACTATGAGGGAACCAGAGACATGGATGACTAGGCTATTGTGGGCATATGTAGAAATTCTGAAATCTTTAAAACATGTCTCTACTTATAATTATTAATGAAAACATTTATGTCAAACTGTCTCATTCTGTGATCACGAAATTTTAACTAAAAATGTTATTATTACGTACTGATTTCTTTTAGATGTACTTTATCATTGAATGAGTTATGACTTCTTCAAATATGGGGAGATTATTGGGAACAATGCCCAGCAATATTCCTGATTTGAAGAAGTGTTCAGATCAATGATAAGTACAATATGTATTTGATGGTTTGCTGAGTTTATGTTTGCAGAGAATAAACAATGTGTCCAGTACTTCTCGAATTTCACTAAGTACAATATCATCGAGAAGGACTGGACATATCGTCGAAAAAGCACTCATGTATCGACGAGATCGCATACAGAGATAAATTGAAGGTTCATATCAGTTATCGTCGATATGATATGGACAATTCGACGATATCGTTGTGACATCAAAGCACACACGACGAAATCGTCGTAAGGAACAAGAAGAATCTATCAAGTTAAATATCGTCGTGTCAATCTGTATCACACGACGATATCATTGTAAGACTTAAGACAAAGTATTCGGAGTGTCAACGACATCGTCGTAAAGAAGGCTTGTCGCTGAGAAGACTAAGAGAGAACTTGTGTCAGCTGCTGATAGAAGAAGAATGGTTTGTCGTCGAAAAGATCAAAATGATATCGACGAGAAGTAAGAGTGATCAAGATAATATCGTCGAAAAGATAGTATGGTTTCAACGATACCGTCGAGAAGACCACAAGACGACATCAAGATTACGACATCTTTCAGATAACTTCATGTCGTTGTAATACAAGCACACCTGAGATATCTTGTATCGTCAAGATATTCTCCTCTAGAGAAGTTTGAAGAAGACTTGAAGAATAGTACAAGTCCAAGATGGATCGGCGTAACGGCAAGTCTTGTCGGCGAGATGTTGTCAATGTCGTCAAAACATTGCATATATCGTCGAGACAGATCAAGAAAATTCAAATCGCGTTGTCTGCAATTAATGTCGCCGCCTGGTGATCCTATTAGCGCGTGCTGTTAAGGATTGGGCCTCTGCACTTAAGGTGCATTCTAGGAGACCGTTAGCCGGCTCCTCAGAAATATAAAAGTGATAAGTATCTGCCCTAAAAGGATACAGAGAATACACGCAAGCAATTTTTTTAATAGAACAGTAATACGACTGCGTGAAGAAGAAACAAGAACCAGAGAACAAGAAAATCTTCATCAAGTTCTCCAAGTTTCAGTCTAGCAACATCGGCTGATAAGAAGTGTTCCAGATTGAAGAAAGGACTGAAGAAGAATCCGTGGTGTTTAAAAGAAAGATTAAAAGCAATTTTTTTAATAGAACAGTAATACGACTGCGTGAAGAAGAAACAAGAACCAGAGAACAAGAAAATCTTCATCAAGTTCTCCAAGTTTCAATCTAGCAACATCGGCTGATAAGAAGTGTTCCAGATTGAAGAAAGGACTGAAGAAGAATCTGTGGTGTTTAAAAGAAAGATTAAAAGCATTCTCTTTAAGTTCAAGAAGGCAATCTTCAACAGGCTAAAGAAGTTTCTTTACTTTTCCTCTATAGGGCTTTTTATAAGCCTGAGCTGTAGGATCTGGTTTCAGATTCGAGATTTGTAAGGCTTGAGAGCCTGAGCTGTAGGATCTGTTTTCAGATCTGAGATTTGTAAGGCTTGAGGGCCTGAGCTGTAGGATCTGGTTTAGATCTGAGTGTAGGGCTTGAGGGCCTGAGCGTAGTGCTTGTGTTGATGCAGAGCCAATTCTACCGGTCGAAGAGCCTAGTGACGACAAGGCTGAACCGAGCTGGTTTCCGAAGAAGCTCATATCGTCGCAATCGCCCAATTCCCAAGCATTGTTGACCTGGTGGCAAAGGGAGGATTCGGTGCTCGGTGTTAACCCAACGACCATCACCTTTTTATCTAGTACCTACAACAAAAAAGATTTTGCACAGGTAGCAACCAGGGTACTGCGACAACCACATGCTACTCAAGAAAGGACACATTGCACTCTCATACCTCATACGTTTTTTTTTTATAAAAGAGCTATTTGATGCTTCCGATTTTATACTTTTCATTTAAGCTAATTAACAAACATTCAATCCTCATTGAAAATAATAAATAAATACAATAAAATTAAATAATATCTCATATCAGGGGTACCCACAGCGTCAGAACAATGATCGGCGGTAGCGGACATGAACATGGCGGTTATGAATCATCATTCGTGAATGTGAATGTCTGATCTCACATATCCAACTTCATTCACTTTTATGTTCAAAACTAGTTTTCTTTTCGTAGTGACAGCCAAACATACATTTTATGACAATGAAGTCTTTTGTCCAAACTCACCGGAGCAAGAAAACCACGCCAAACGGAGCCAATGTAACAACCAATTTTACTGCCGGTCCGCCAATTGACCAAGGGCGGATCCCGAAATTTCAACAAGAGTGGTCAGACATCCTCTTCCTCCAACCAAAAATAAATCTCGAACACCTTCATCTTATCAGAATTGTTTCTCCCTCATCCGGACACTATTTTTAACATACAAGTAGTCAAATTCATTGTCTCGGCGAGAGAATTCCAAATACAGCAACCATTTTGCAACAAAAAAAATTGCTCGTGTGCGCGCTTGTGTGTGTGTGTGTGTGTGTGTGTGTGGGGGGGGGGGGGGGGGGGGGGGGGGGGGGGGGGGGGGGGCGGGGGCGGGGAGGGGGGCTACACATGCCCTCAGACACTGGGAAACTGCTTACACAACTCACAAAAAGCAACTTATGCACAAAATAATCATTTCTACAAGTTAGCATGCAAACCAAGGACTACATTAATTCTGTTAAATTATTATTTTTGGGTGTAAACCCAAAAAAAACTGTTATTAATTTTGAGATAGAATAATAGATAATGTTATTACAAACATTTTGATATAAGCATTAAACCACTAACGTAGCTCTACGTTAGGACAAATAACCCAATAATTTGTCTATTAAATAAATGCTCATAGAACAAGCATAAATCACCAAGAAATTTTATTCATCTGTAAATTTATATGGTAGCACTTGTACAGAAAATCACACGTTCCCAGATCTAGAAATTTTGAGCTTCAAGGGTAGGGCAAAGTTTAACTTGCACATCAGTCAACATTTCTGTGGTAAAAGTACCATTTTATCCCTGAGCACCTGAGTTCATAGGGGCTTGATCTGCAGTAGATCTATCTACGGTTTCTTGGCTTGCAGGTTTCTGCCTACCTGAAAAATAAAATTTTCAAAAAATTATCAATTAATGAGTAGAAACAATGTCCGGTTAATCTTCAGAGCTCTGCTTGGTTTGAAGGTATGGAATTGAACCTATTTTTTGGGAGTAATGTTATAAGTAGTCCGAGTCTCGCTATTGGTACCCAAAAAACCCTGTTTTTCTCTTCCTATACGTTTTTAATCGCACCCCTATTTCCTCCCTAGAACAGGAACAGAGAGCATCTTCTTCGCAGCCGCAAATTCCGGCAACCTGGCATGGATTGGACACTGCCGACCATAGAACCCATATGTTGTTGTACCACTGGTAAAGATGCAGGTTCTGTCGATCCCAATTCATTCATTTTCCCTCTTGCGTCTCGATTCCCACCGATCCCTCACATTTCGCACAAGTCCCTCCCCCCCCTCTCCTCTCTCATTTCTTCCATAAAATGCTCGGCGGAAGAACTCCACAGCCGCAGAAATGGAGGCCGATACCAAGATGCATGTTTTCTAATCTAATTCCATGAATTTATTTATATTTTGCAGGATTACATTAAGAACTCAAGAGAAGTCTTCACCTGTGTGGGACTGCAAATAATTTATTTGAACTTTAAATAGCAATGAACTCTAAATAACGAGATTCGGACTGCCTATAACATTACTCTTTTTTGGTTGAGCAGAATTGAATAAAAAAAATATTTCTTTTCTTACTTGTTTGGTAGATGAAATATTAAGTTTTATACTTACATGGAAATGTAAGTTATAACGATTATCCGATAAAAATGTTTTTCTTATTTTTCGCTACGGTTGGGTAGTAAATTAAACCGATGCAAGAATAAACCGCATTCAGGGCAGCTTATCAAATAAATCGACGTAGGATGGATGTTTATGTAAATGATAGATTATTAAATATGCACTTATGTTTATTTTTTGTATGAGTCTGGATGTAAGATGTTTATGATTGAATTTATTTTGGATGTATTAAGCATTATACAAAAGATGCCAACACACACCAGTGATGCATGAACAATGACTCATGACACAAACACGACAACTCTCTAACATCGGAACATAAGAATATATTTACAAGGTCATAACAATCTTGAGATGAAATGATTATTGTATATCCCAAACATATATAAAGCTTATGGAAGCTGCAAGTCTCAATGTTTTCAAGAAGAAAATATCATCACCACGAAGAGGCCTTATCACAACTATTTAGGATCGGTTTTATGAATCCTAATTTTCTATTCATTCCTACAGACTGTTGCTTTGGGTGTAAAACATAACAACAACAACACTCAAGCATTTATCTCACCATGGTGGGGTCGGCTATATGGATCCTTTGTCGCCATCGCGTCCTATCTTTAATCATAGCCTCACTAATGCCTAAGTACATCATATCTTTCCTTATAGTTTCATTCCAAGTCTTTTTTGGTCTACCCCTCCCCCGTTTAACATGTCTAGTGACAAAACTCTCACAACGCCTAACATGTGCCTCTAATGGTCTCCTATGTACATGTCAGAACCATCTTAAATGAGCTTCTCGCATCTTCACTACAATTGGCGCCACTCCTATCTTATCCCTTGATACATTCATTCCTAATTTTATCCAGTCTCGTGTGACCACACATCCACCTAAGCATTCGCATCTCCGCAACTCCCATTTTTTGCTCATGCACACCATTCACTGCCCAACACTCAGAACCGTAGAGCATTGCTGGCCTAATTGCAGTAAAGTAAAACTTGTCTTTAAGTTTTAATGGTACTTTACAATCACATAAGATCCCAGACGCGCCTCTCTACTTCAACCAACCTTCATCCATAGTAACCTTGCTTATCTAAATATTTCAACAATAGCTCTGTATACTTGTCAAGTTAGAACATTCTCTAAGTTTCGTTGTACATGCCCAGATAATTATTCTTTAATCTATATTATTTAGTGTTGTCACACATTGTCTATTATTTATTTTCTTATCTTCTATAGATATCACTCACATTGTTTCTATAATACAATTATTCTTTAATCTATATTTTCTAGTCTTGTCACACATTCTTCTTAGTATTCAATTTTTTGTCACATTCAACTAATAACAATAATTTTTTTTACTACCTAACACTCATACTCATGCAATATCATTGACCTAATATCAACTTTATAAAATTAACTTCAAGTCCCCATGTCATCCTTGTGAAGTTTTTCGAATCTTTATGGAGCAAGCAGGAGCTAGTCAACTTAGAGATAAAAGCCAAAACAACCAGAAACAGATGAAGGCAAACAACTGATCTTTATTGATAGCAGTCTTCAAATTACAAGGCAAGGCATGCTTGGCGAGACATGATTTCGCCAGCACAAAAAACCAAAGGGGAGATACAAAGTTGAAGATAATTTGAGACCGCTCAGACCGCGCGACCTCCCTGCGATCTCGATAGCTGCCAGACCGCTGCTACTCGACGATCACAGAACACCACCTGCTCTCAGCCGCTTACTTCTCCAGACCGCCTGATTCTCCCGAACTCCAGCACCACAACTCCAAGCCGCAGACCGCCCGAACACTTTCAGAGGAAGAGGTGATCGCTGCTGCCCACACTATCCGCAGAAGCTGCACAATAGAAGTTCAATCAGGAGACCGCCCGGTCACATAAACACAGACCGCAGGAAAGAAGAAAGTTTAGCTTACGCTTGGTGTGTATATGGAATTGCTGCCGATGGGTCCTATTTATAGGCGTGAGACCTGATCCAGTCACCACCCTATGAGATAGGATCACCACACCCCCAGACCGCGCGATCTGACCGGTCACACTGCGCGATCAACAACATTACTTCTGCTTCATTTTGGTGAACCCGCCAGCTTCCAAGTCGCCATGAGAGACCGCCACTCTCACAGCAGACCGCGACTCCACAAGGAGCTCGCCAGACCGCCCGAAGCTATTCACCACCTGTCTTCGCACGAGACCGCGAACACAGTACGTCCGCCATCAGACCGCGAACTCCTGTCCGCATGCCGATCTCCTCCTGAGACCGCGAACAGCAACCAGCTCGCATACCAGTCTCCTCCTGAGACCGCGAACTGAGACCGCGCGACTAAGACACTTAGTCCGCGAATACTCCCAGAAAGCCCGGTCAGCTACCAGACCGCATTCTGGAGAAAACCTGGATCAAGCTGTGCGGTCACACCAGACCGCCACAGCCTTGAAGAGGACAGCAAGCCACGCGGTCACGCACAGACCGCGCATAACTGAAAACGAACGGCCCACCACGCGATCAGAGACAGACCGCGCGACCTCACCTTCAGCCGCCTTGGACCAGAAACCAGCGGCCAAGCCAGGAGACCTCAGCCAGGCTAATACAAGCCAGACCGCAGGGACAGACCGCCAAGTCGTGCGATCACGTCAGACCGCCCGACCTCCTCCCAGACCGCCCAGGTCCAAAAGCCCTCCAAACTTCCACTTCAACAATTTCAACACTCCCCCTTGAAGTGGGAAGTTGAAACTAGCCCCATTAAGCTCCTTAGCCGTGTGAACGGCCCCTTTGCCAGCGCCTTTGTGAAGATGTCCGCGACATTGTCCGCACTCCGCACATGCCCGACCGAAAGAGATCCCTCCAGCACCTTCTCCCGTATGAAGTGATGATCGATCTCGATATGCTTGGTCCTCGCGTGACAAACTGGATTGGTAACCAGTTTGAGAGCACTCTCGTTGTCACCGCGTAGCAGAGTCGGCTCCCGAACCTCCTTGTGGACGTCTCCCACCAACCTCCTAAGCCAGATGGCTTCCTGAGCGGCCAAGGCCGAAGCCTTGTATTCCGCTTCCGTGGTGGAGACCGACACGGAATCCTGCTTCTTGCTGCACCATGATATAGCTGTAGGGCCCGTCATGAAGACGAATCTAGACGTCGACTTCCGATCATCCGAATCTCCCACGTAGTCAGCATCCATGTACCCGTGCACCTCGAAATCCGCATTCCTCCTGTATAGGAGACCCATGTCCGAGGTCGCCTTGACATACTTCAGAATGTTCTTGGCTGCTAGCAGATGAGGTACCCGTGGCTCCGCCATATACCGACTCACCCTGCCAACTGCATATGCAATATCCGGCCTCGTGATCGTCAGATAAATCAAGCTCCCAACTAGAGCTCGGAACACCAACGGATCTTGCATAATTCTTCCCTCATCCTTCCGAAGCTTCATCGCCTTGTCCAGAGGTGTGGAAGTGCACTTCCCTTCCTTCATGCCGAACCGCTCCACGATCCGCTCCGCATATCCGGCCTGGGTCACCAGCACTCCACCTTCCTTCCTCTGCACCTCGAGTCCAAGAAAATGGTGGAGTTCACCTAAGTCCTTCATCTCGAACCTGATGGACAGCTCAGCCCGAAGCTGCGCTACCTCCTCCTTCGAGTTCCCCGTCACGATCATATCGTCGACGTATAACAGCACGATGACTTGAAGCTCCCCGCTCTTCTTGACGAACAAGCTTGAGTCTGAGTCTGAAGCAGCAAATCCACAGAATAGGAGGTATTCTGCGATCTTCCCGTACCACGCCCTCGGCGCTTGCTTCAACCCATACAGGGCCTTCTTCAGCTTGCAGACATGCTCCGGAAAATCTTCAGACACAAAGTCAGGTGGCTGGACCATGAAGATGTCCTTGTCAATCTCGCCGTACAAGAAAGCATTCTTGACGTCGAGTTGTCAAATCTCCCATCCACAGAATGTCGCCAAGGCAATGATAAACCGAACTGAAGTCATTTTTGCCACCGGACTGAAAGTCTCATCGTAATCTTCACCGTATTGCTGCGAGAACCCCCGAGCTACAAGACGAGCCTTGTACCGCTCGATGCTGCCGTCAGCTTTCTTCTTGAGCTTATAAACCCACTTGCATGTCACGGGAGTGGTGCCCTTGGGCTTGGGCACAAGAGACCAGGTCTCATTCTTCTCGAGAGCTGCCATCTCTTCTTGCATAGCGATGTCCCACTCCTTCACGCCTCTGGCCTTCTCAAAGCTCGACGGCTCCCTCTCATCCAAGGGACCAGCGAAGAAACATGAGACGAAGCTCACTGCGTTTCCTCCTGTATAGCGATCAGGAGCGACGATCGCTCGCTTCGATCTCCTAAGCTCCTTCCCCTGAACCGCATTATCTCCATCTGCTTCTTCCCTAGCTCCCCTTCCAGACGTGCTAGGAGCATCGCTCCCCCTGCTCCCTGAACCAGAAGCCCCCGTCTCGGAACTAGAAGGAGATGGACCACCTGGTGACACAGGTAGCACCACCTGAAGATCCTCCACAGCTTTTTCTGGCACCTCCACCCTGCTCTCTGGTAACTCCACATCAGAAGACCCCTTGAACGATGTCACCTCATCGAACACGACGTCGCGAGATACTACAAACCTCCGCGTCTCCGGGTCCATGCACTTCCATCCTTTCTTCCGCTCATCGTATCCCACGAAGACTAGCTTCCTTGCTTTCGCATCTAGCTTCGTCCGAAGAGCATCTGGAACATGCACGTAGCAGGTGGAACCAAACACCCTAAGGTGTGCCACACTTGGCTTCTCTTTGAACATCATCTCATGTGGGGTCAGCATGTTGATGGGGCTCAAAGGCATCCTGTTGATGACGTAGGCAGCACAAGACATTCCCTCCGCCCAGAAGGACTTTGGGATACTCTTGGCATGCAGCCAACACTTGCAGGTCTCCGTCAGATGACGGATCTTCCGCTCTGCAACTCCGTTCTGTTGTGGAGTATGTGCACAAGTGAGCTCTCTCCGAATGCCCGCCTTCCTGCAAAAAGTAGAGAACTCACTGGAGGTGAACTCCCCTCCGTTGTCAGTCCTCAGCTTCTTCACCCGCAGTCCTAACCGACCTTCCACGAGCTCCTTGAACTCCACAAACTTGGCAAACGCCTCCGCCTTCTCCTTCAGGAAAAATACCCAGACATATCTGGTGTAATCATCGATCAACACCAGCATATATCTGCTTCCTCCGAGGCTTGGGGTAGCAGTTGGTCCCATCAAGTCACCGTGGATGCACTCCAACGGCACACTACTCCTTGTTTGCGACTTGTCAAACGGTAGTCGATGAGACATGCCGAACTGACATCCCTCGCACACATGACCTTCTCCGTAGGAGGATAGACTTGGCAGGCCCGTGACCAGACCTCTCACCGCCATTGCTTTCAGCTTGTCCATTCCTACGTGCCCCAACCTCTCATGCCATATAACGGCACCATCATTCGTCTTCATCTTGTCGACATAGGAACTTGTTGATAAAACAAACAAGTCCTTTGCCCGTCTCCCGACATGGACGACCTCCGCCTTTACGGCTTCAAAATTGCGTAGAAACTTCACTTCTGTTGGGCCGAACAGAACGTGATACCCAGCGTCTACAGCGTTGGTCACGGCGAAGAGGTTTTTCTTCATACCGGGCACGTGATAGACACTCTTCAAAGTAAGTGGGCCTCTATCACTGCCCAAGGAAACAACCCCCACCTTCTCTACTGGATGCACAGTATTATCAGCAGTAATTATTGCATTGTTACCTGTATATGGCTGTGCAGAAGAAAGCTTGGTCCCGTCTCCGGTGAGGTGATGACCACACCCCGAGTCCACGATCCAATCCTCCAGATAGTTGATAGGAGCAGAAGCTCCAACAGAAGCCGAGAAGGCTCCTCCCCAACCTCCTTGAATGTTTCTGGCCTCAGCTTCCTCCTTCTCCGCAGCATGCCCAGCTTGGGTGACCACCTTGCAATCCTTCCTGATGTGGCCAAACTTGCCACACTTGTAGCACTTCGGACCTTCTCCCTTCTTCTTCCCGTCAGCCTTGGGAGCATACCCCCTTTCCTGCTGCCCAGAAGTTGAAGGCCCATAGCCACCTCCAGCGGTCTTCTTCTTCTTGTCCCACTTCTTCTTCCCCGAGAAGAGAACATCGACATCTCCCCCAGCCACCGACACCCCCGCCATCTGCCTTGCCAAACTTTCTTGCGATGCAAGCAAGTTCTCCAGCTCCAACAGAGACGGCTGATTTGCCCATCCCTGCACCGACGTCACAAAGGCAACATATTCCTTCCGCAAGCCGCGGATGATGTGCCTCTTCAGTTTCGCCTCAGAGATAGGCTCATCCGGATCCAATGCTGAGATTTCAGCGCACAAGTTCTTCAGCTTCAGAAAGAAAGTGGAGATAGATAGATCACCCTGAGCCGACCTTGCCAGCTCATTCTCCAAGAATTGCAGTCTTGCTACATTCTTCTTGTTAAACAGCCCATCCAGGGCTCTCCAGATTTCCGCAGCTGATCCACACCCCAAGATGTGATCAAATAGGTCAGGTGAGATTGCCCTCTTCAGAATGAACTCTGCCTTCGCATTTGTCCTCCTCCAAGTTCTCACCTCAGCTCCATTATCCCCTGCCGGGACAATTTCTTGCGTCTGATCTCCTCCAACAACTTCCCAGAGATCCTCACCTACAAGATAGCTTTGTATACACGACTTCCACTTCTTGAAGTTAGTCGTGGTAAGCACCTCAATCCCAAGACCCTTTGCAAATCCACCTTCCATTGTTCTTCCACTGGTTCCTTCTTCACAAAGGCGATGGCTACTCTAAGTTACTCACTGCTTAACCACTCCAACCTCCCTCTGATACCATGTGAAGTTTTTCGAATCTTTATGGAGCAAGCAGGAGCTAGTCAACTTAGAGATAAAAGCCAAAACAACCAGAAACAGATGAAGGCAAACAACTGATCTTTATTGATAGCAGTCTTCAAATTACAAGGCAAGGCATGCTTGGCGAGACATGATTTCGCCAGCACAAAAAACCAAAGGGGAGATACAAAGTTGAAGATAATTTGAGACCGCTCAGACCGCGCGACCTCCCTGCGATCTCGATAACTGCCAGACCGCTGCTACTCGACGACCACAGAACACCACCTGCTCTCAGCCGCTTACTTCTCCAGACCGCCTGATTCTCCCGAACTCCAGCACCACAACTCCAAGCCGCAGACCGCCCGAACACTTTCAGAGGAAGAGGTGATCGCTGCTGCCCACACTATCCGCAGAAGCTGCACAATAGAAGTTCAATCAGGAGACCGCCCGGTCACATAAACACAGACCGCAGGAAAGAAGAAAGTTTAGCTTACGCTTGGTGTGTATATGGAATTGCTGCCGATGGGTCCTATTTATAGGCGTGAGACCTGATCCAGTCACCACCCTATGAGATAGGATCACCACCCCCCCAGACCGCGCGACCTGACCGGTCACACTGCGCGGTCAGCAACATTACTTCTGCTTCATTTTGGTGAACCCGCCAGCTTCAAAGTCGCCATGAGAGACCGCCACTCTCACAGCAGACCGCGACTCCACAAGGAGCTTGCCAGACCGCCCGAAGCTATTCACCACCTGTCTTCGCACGAGACCGCGAACACAGTACGTCCGCCATCAGACCGCGAACTCCTGTCCGCATGCCGATCTCCTCCTGAGACCGCGAACAGCAACCAGCTCGCATACCAGTCTCCTCCTGAGACCGCGAACTGAGACCGCGCGACTAAGACACTTAGTCCGCGAATACTCCCAAAAAGCCCGGTCAGCTACCAGACCGCATTCTGGAGAGAACCTGGATCAAGCTGTGCGGTCACACCAGACCGCCACAGCCTTGAAGAGGACAGCAAGCCACGCGGTCACGCACAGACCGCGCATACCTGAAGACGAACGGCCCACTACGCGATCAGAGACAGACCGCGCGACCTCACCTTCAGCCGCCTTGGACCAGAAACCAGCGGCCAAGCCAGGAGACCTCAGCCAGGCTAATACAAGCCAGACCGCAGGGACAGACCGCCAAGTCGTGCGATCACGTCAGACCGCCCAGGTCCAAAAGCCCTCCAAACTTCCACTTCAACAATTTCAACAATCCTCTTATAACATCATACTCTAGAGGCACTACTCTACTTTAACCACATAACATTAACTATAGAGAGTATATCATCATATCATCTATATCACCATTCTTCTGCATAATCGATCTAAAATATTTAAATTTAACGTACATATGTATATATTTATCCATTAATTGTAGATTGATAATTGTTAATATAACCCATTTAAATTGGCATTAGCATGCACTCATTTTTTTATGCTAATTTGAAGCATTCCATCTTCAAAATAATAACTCTACCGCTCAAGTTTCAATTAATTGGTAGTTGTCTTACCGATTAAAACTATATCTATGAAAATAAATACATAAGTACCTCGCTTTAGAATATCTTTGTAAGTATCTTCATAAAAATTATAATAAGATATAAACTCAACGACCCTTTATGTAAACCACAACTACTAATACTAATTGGTGCTCCATCATACATATCATGAATAATTTCAACATACCTTTGAATCTACTTTTTCTATAATATACACCAACTGAAATCTCTTACTATTGATCATATCTTTTCAAGATTAATAAAAAATGAAAGCATTTTCTGTTGATGCCAAAAATGTCACCAACCTCTACAAACTACTACGGGCCTGTTAAGGATGCCACAAACGGCTACACCAGATATGCCCGCAAAGGCAAATACCACTTATTCCAGACGATTTTATATCTTCAAGAAGCTATTACAGGCAAAAGGCACTAGAGGAGAAGGCAACAGAAGGCGACTATGAGCTTGTAACCGAACCTACTACGGGGTAGGTTTTGGCCAAAGTTCAGAGTCCCTTCTAGGCACCATTGGCCCTCTATTTATACTGATAGAGGGCCACCTGAAACGGTTGGGCGCAATAAATGTTGCAATACATGTCGGCTGCCCGGGGTATAGGAAAATACGGACAGGAGAGAGAGAGAGGGCGTGCTGTTACAACAGGCAGTAACCGCACAAGCCACTACTAACTAAGGAGGGGGGGAGCTGGGGCGGAATCCCGAGGTGTTCGCCCGGACCCCTCGAGACTTGGCTGCTGCTGAGGGCTGAGCATCTCGGCCGGCTGCTGAGACTAGAAGAGGGGGCATGGTTACACAAGTCTTAACCATCCACCCTGCTAAGACTGGGCAGGGTGTGAAGTTACAAGTAGGGTGGGTAACCGCCCCTACTGTCGGACGCCAAAGGCTTACTCTGGCTCTGAGCTGGTATGATCCTAGCTGCGCAGGAATCCGGGTTAACATAATCCCCAAACTTTTTTAAGTCCGCACGGACTTCGAAAAAGTGAACTGATAACCGCGGATACTGCGACTCGATTCTTGCGCTCCTGAAAACTATAAATAGCCCGAGGATGAGCAAATAAGGAACACTATCTACTGTTCTTCCTTGTTTGCTGATAACCACGGATACTGCAACTTCGAAAAAGTGAACTGATAACTGCGAATACTGCGACTCGATTCTTGCGCTCCTAAAAACTATAAATAGCCTGAGGATGGGCTAATAAGGAACACTCTGCACTATTCTTCCTTGCTTGCTGTGAATACATCCTCGAACAATGGCTGGCCGCAACAAGTCCCTCATGAAGAAGACCGCGGTGTCGGAGACCAAGGTACCGACGAGTACGGCCAAGGCTCCCGCACCTCCCGTAAAGAAGAAATGGACGGGTGGTCTTCCCGCGAAGACCCCCACTATTGCGACTTCTTCAAAATCACCTGACGCTCCTGAGGTGGGTGCACAGGTTCCCGCGCAGAAAAAGATGAGCTCGAACCTGGGGTTCACAATGTTCGAGATGAGCGGACTCCTGCGAGAAGACCCCTCGAAGGATCTCGCCTCCCAAGGGTCAGAGGTGGGAGGCCACACATCAGAGAAGAGGGTCGAGCCGCAAGAAGCTCCCAAGCAACTTCCTGCGGAGAAGCCGAAGCCGCAGACGAAAAAGACTGCCAAGAAGGTGAGGCGGGATGCTACGGATGGAGAAAGCCTCCAAACGGATGTTATTGATCTGGAGGGAACGAAGGAGACCGCGCAGATTCCGACGGTCACAAACTCGCCCGGGACGACCGTTAATTCTGAGGCAGCCGTCGGCGGTGGAGAACGCCTTTAGAGGAGGCGCGTACACTGCGGGGAACGTGCCCGAGGAGACGACTACTGAGCGAACTCTTGGAGGTGACGCGGTTACTCCAGCGAGTTTCCCTGAGAAAGAGACTTCAGAGAATCCTGGAGTGACTGAGAACTTGATTGTGGACGACGCCCCGCGTTATGACTTGCGGACTGATGCAGCCACACAATCTGTGCCTGAGCCTCAGAAAGAGCTGACTGTTGGAGAGGAGTCCGGGAAGGGGTTTCAGACGAAGACGTGCTGCCGGACTTGGAAGCGGCGAAGGTGGATGAGGCAAAGCTGGCGGAACAGGAGAAGCTGGCCGCCAAGAAGCCTGTTGAGAAGAAAAAGAGGAAGCACGTACCTGAGGATGGGGCAGTCGCGGAAGGCCGCTCGGCAGGAAGCCACCGAGAGGAAAGTTGTTGAGGCAGACGCACTGCGGGCTTCCAAGGGTAAGTTTGTCGCCGGTCTGGGAACCGAGGAGGCGCTAGATCAAATGAGTGATTACGTCGCCGAGATCCTAGGCGAGCACGGAGGTTCGGCGCGAACAGATGTTGGGGAAACCGGAGGATTTGTGGGCGATGTTGAGCGTTCGCAGCGACCTGCTGGTCGATTCTCTGTTCCTCCTAGGCTCGAGTTAGTTGTTATCCCTCCTTTGGTGGGAGCACTTCTGACGAGTGTTTGCTGTCTGGAATGCTCTTGCGGAATCCTTCGGTGAACTCGATCCGGTTCCTAAAGAGACAATTGTGGCTGGCACACCGGGTATATCCTCCCTTACCCATCCTTTGGTTAGCCTTATAAAAATATGAAAAAATCATAAAAATTACCTTTGATGCCGCGAATTCTTTTGCAGATACTACGACGACTCCCAAGAGAGTGTTCACCAAGCTGGACGCCTTGTGGAAGGAGGTGTGGGCCTCGCAGCCGCAGATAAGCGACCTGGAAAGGTAAGTGGAAAGCTTAAAGACACAGAACGTGACACTTACCGTTGGGGCTCTCCAGCCTAGGTCTCCCAGGTTGGCACAGCTTCTGGATCACAAACGCGACCACCTTCTGAAGATGCGCTTGTTCGATACGCAGCCAGGGTTCGGGAAGACGTGCGGGCTCTGCACGCATCTGGTGCCAAGCTGAACAAGGCGTTGGCGGCCGCATCCACTGCGTTCTCTGAAGTTACGAACAACATGGTGCACCTAGGTGTGGAGCGAGCTCCCGCTCGAGAGACTTAGGATGTGTGGGGTCTGTGATGGCAAACTTTTATCTTGCTTTGTAAAAATTTGGGACATCCTCTGACTATGCTTCGCGCGGTCACGCGCTTGACTATATTTATTAACCGCAACTTCTGCTTATACGTTGAATGGCTTGTCTGGAATGCTTGTGCTGTGTTGCGGCGAATACTTTTGATTGGCGCGGATATTTGTATTGTTTTCTATTTCCTTTGCAGGAGACCTTTGGGGGCGGCGGTTACTGAAAAGTGACTTCCGGAACTTGCGGCTGCCGGCGTTTCCATTTTCGAGGCGAAGTGCCATGCCTTTTCTATAAATAGGGACGACCTCGCGCCCATTTATTACCTGACATGTGCGAGAGAACTGGAGCGGGATGGTGCGAAAACAAGCGGTAAGCTCCAAGCGAGTTGATTGTGTGGGTTGCCTTTATGAGTCACGAGCCTGACTTCCCCTCGATCTATGACTTTGAGTTCTCCATTTTCTTGTCGTTACATTCAATTGATGAAAGATACACGATGCGACTTCCGCAAGGCCAAGAGCGATTTACTATCATCTTCGAGGACAAAATCGTAGTGCCATTTGATCATTTCGATGTGGGATGGACCTTCCCCATCTTTCCGGAGATGGTGGAAATACTGAATTTCTACGGGGCGGTACCCGCGCAGCTTCCTCCGAATGCTATCTCTTTGATTGCTTCGTTCATTGTCAACTTGCGGACCGAAAGCACCACTTTAATCTGGAGGTGCTCCGCTCCATGTTCCGCGTGCGGGCGCGGGAACACGGGTAAATGTACTTCGGCTCGGAGAAATTCCGAGTCCTCAACCTAGCAACAAAGTCCACAACAGGTAGGCACGGTTTGCGATATTTAAGGGAGATTTCGGCGGTTTCAAGATGATGTCGGATCCGCGGAAGGACACCTTCAGACCGCCTGAGCTTTCGGCAACGGGGGAATGGATAACACAATTTCTTTTGGGCACCCGCTGGATGTTGCCCACTAATGTCCCACAAGTGCGAGAGGTTAAGGACTTATTCGTAGATGATTGTGAGTATAAGCGGTTAGAAGTATATGCAACCGCGCGTACCTTTGGATGTTGACGGTTTATTTCTCTTGCAGTTGTTCTGATGGTACCGACGTTGAAACCGTACCAACCTCCTGGGAACGTCCTGACTGTTGGATCTGTAGGCGCCCTTAGAGGAGGGGGGTGAATAAGGGTTTAAAAACTTTTGTTATCTTTTGAAATAATAAGAGATTAAACTAGAGAGACATTAACCAAAAACATTGAAAACAAATAAAGACATGATTTTATTGTTATGAAATAAGAGATTACAAAACTTGATTTCTATAACGCTAGAAATCGAAGGCGAATAATAATAGATCTTTTTCGTTTTCTATACCGACTCGTATCCCCACGAACCGGTTGGATGTAGCCTATCCTTCCCCGGATATGGCCTCAAGCCACTCTAGCCTTTCTATCCCCAGAAAAGCCTCGAGCACCCCCTAGATCTATTCCCTAGACCTAGTCGCCAACACGAGGCGAATTCCTCCCTAAGTCCTACCCAGACCTAGTCGCCAACACGAGGCGAATTTACTAAACGAAAGGTGATAAAATGAAATACAACAATATTAAAAACTCCCTAATGAGAACTTCTGAAGTCGGAGACGAAGCACCGCTGTAGAATAAACGTTGTTGAAGCGATCGTCGTTCGGATTCGGCGTAATGAAATCCTCCTTCAGAAATTCTTCGAACTTTTGGTGGGAGATCAAATTTCGGCAGAATATGGCTATGGAAAGTTGGCACACAACCTCTCTCAACTTGTGTAACAATATTCGAGAGTAGAGGGGTCATTTTATAGAAGAGCCCGCTAGCGCCTGCGCTATCGCTACCGTCGGCGCTATCCCGCTATAGTATTATTCTGCGTGTGTGTATCTCTCTTTCAAGGGAAACATTGCCGACTTGCCTCTTGTGCTCGTCGCTACCGCCAGCGCTATCCATTACCGCCTGGCGCTAGCGCCTTCTTAAAATGCTCCCGGAATTGCTCTAATCAGCGCTAGCGCATGCGCTAGGTGCTACCACCGGCGCTAGTGAGCATGTTGGAGTTTAGGCCTCAATTTTGGGGGCAACCTTCATAAATACTCCTTGAGTCATGTGGACTTGTTTTCCTGCACACTTAAACACACAAGATCAAATACATAGGATTTGTTATTCTCAAACCTAGGAGATGCGGAAGACCATGTTCCAACAAACTCCCCATTTGATAATAATAAATCCATTAATGATAAATCAGAGCATTAATAAATAAGCATGATAAAACACTACTTGTGTGTGAGTGTGAGAGAAGACTAAGGAAGAATGTCAATATTAGTATTTAGAATTGCTCCCCCTAAATACGTGCTCCCCCTATGTGAATGCTCCCCTTAAAAAGAATGCTATCAACTTAATCTTTATATTTTAATTATATTGATATGACCATTTGATAGCACATTATTTATCATTTAGTTCTCCCCCTTTATTATTTAGCAAAAGTGGGTTAAGATAGCAAGTAAGAAAACATAGAAAGAGATATTGTTCTTAGTTGAAAAGAGTAAGGCATGATCGAGTTTTTGTAGAGAAAACAGAATGATAGAGAGTTTTTAAGCATATAACTTGTCACATAAAGAAATCAGAGTTTTAAGCATTTTCAAAATAATATGCGTGTTAGAGCGACCAATATGAGTTCTACCAAGCAAGTTTACCATTTGTAAAAGAGTTTGAGATGGAAGACATGATATAGGCATGAGAGCGCAAGGTAAACAATATATGGCCAAGATGCGGAAGACTTATAGAAAAAAAACATCTAGTTTGTAAACAAAATTAATTGTAAGAAGATATGATTTTAAATCCCAAAAAGAGAAGATGTTTTCTTTGTAACGCATTTATCTTTTAAAAGCTTTAAATGTGACAATATAGTAACCAAGCATGAAAGAATTATATCAAAACAAAATACTACAATGTTATTGTGATTCACAAATTCAAGACTTACAAAATATTGAAAAGATCATGCTAAGTTATCTAGTGCATTTCATAAAAAAGTGTAGTATAGAATTAGCATTAGGATCCAATACTCATGAGAAGAAGTGTTATGGAAGACAATGATGTGCTCATAAGTGTATTTTGATAAGAGTAAATAAATGTTTTAATCAAAAATGCAAGAAATATATAAAGTAAAGAGCACAATAAAACACAAATAAATTTACTTCCACACACTTCAATGCACATAAAAGATGTACAACTACCAAGGTGTTTTGCACACACAATGCTCATTAAGACTTATCAGGGTGCAAAGTATTGTTTGGGGATCACATATTTTATTTTTTTGCAATATTGATACTAGTGATATTGTGCGAGACCAATGCTCTGGATGCTGAATGAAGGAAGCATGGTTATGTGCACATAAATCAAAATGGATTCTTGAGTCTGCCCTCTCTGATGTCTTTGGCTTTGATTTGAGGGCATGATTCCGCAGCAAACGTGACGGTATAGGGGGCCACTATTTCAGTGGTAATCTGTGAGCAGCCACTTTGTGCATCTATTGTCAAAGGTTCGGTCTTTCTCCTCTGAGAGAAGCCACTTTGGGCATAGGGCCAAAGGTTAGGTCTGTTTCCAATCTTCCCCCGCCCATACCCCCAATGATTGGGGACTATATGGGTTCTGTTGTTGTTGTTGTTGTTGTTGTTGTATTGATACTAGTGATCCGGTGTACTTAAGAGTAAGTGGTTTATTTTTGAAGAAAAATAAGGTTTGCACAAGACACTTTACTATTCTTTCCAAGGTGCTCAACCTCACAACGCTTATTAAGACTTATCAGAAGGTTCAAGTAGTGTTTGGTGGAGTTATCTTTGTCAATTTATTTTATGATTTTTTTGTACAAAGATCTCTGAATACACTTGTTTTGCAAACCAATATAATATATGAAAACATAACCACTTTTCTTAAAAAGTGCAAATAAAAGTAGTGTAGGTAAGATACTTGTGCAATTTTAATTCATTGTACTATTACAAAACATACACAAGCATTCTTAGATAAAAAAACATATGTAGACAATGCCAAAATAAGTGAGTGAATAAATATCATTATCAAACATAAAACATTTACTCATACTTAGAGGCATGCTAAGTTTGGTTCTACACAACTATTACAATATAATGTATGCACATGAGTTTAGAAGTATCAAAGCATGATAAAGACAATGTTCAAAGTAGTTTGAAAGTATAAATCATACCATTGTAGAAGTTCTAAATGATAGAAGAAATCATGCTTGAAATTTTCAATAAAGTCCATACAGTTTTTTGATATAAAAGTGATTTTTTACTTTTGTATTCGATTTTTTGTGTTTTAAAAAACAGACAGATCTTAAAAAATAAATGTTTTTGTAATTTTGGCTTTTGTAATTTTGTATTTTAAGTTTTCAAAAATTAGTAAAATGTAGTAACACAAAAATAAGCAGGAAATATAGAAATACATATTTTTAGGGAATTTTGGAAATTTAAAAAATACAAAAAAATAGAGCTTCGAGCTAGCGCTAGCGCGAAATATAGTACACGATTTTTAGACTTTTTGAAAATTTTGATTGTTGAACTTGATTAAGTGTCCGAAAGGTAGGTTCATGCAGAATTTTCAGAATTTTATGAGATGTCTAGGTAGGTTAAATTTGCATGAAACGATAGTGGTTATGAAAGTGATTTTAAGTGTTTTTAAAAAAAATTAAAAAATTAATTCAAAACAGAACTGCAACATTAAGTGGTACATCTAATAGAGCATAATTTTAGGTATTTTATAAGATTTTAAAAATACATAAAAATAGACCAAAACGATAACGCTCGTGCTAGTGATAGCGCTGGCGTTAGCGCGGCTTTATTTAAATCCCCTTTTCATTTGTCATTTCGGCCATTGCTCCAGAAGCTCTCTCGAAAAACCCTAGAAGACGCTGCAACCCTCGTATTGATCTAAGGTAAACCTTCATCATTTCTTGTGATTTTTGTTTTAAACTTTGATTTTGATGTTCAAGATGACGATATTTGAGGTTAACAATTGGTTTTAGATGCTAGATCTGAGATGTTTGATCATTTTGTTTTTTAAGAGAGGAAGAAGTGTAAAACCTTTATGTTTTATGAGTTTTGTTAAAAGAAATTCAATTTTAATGTTGTAGATGAATTTATTTCACAAACTCAGTGATTTTGATGATAGATTTTGAAGAAGGTTAGATCAAATGATGATTTTCACTATTTTTTATGATTTTCCTTTAAAACTTTGAATTTTATGAAGATTTTAGGTTCTTAGTTTAGTTTAAATTCATAGAGAATTTTGGATCTATGTTTTTGAGAGGTGTAGGATTTGGTAACAATGTACAGTCGGTGGATCTTAGTGATTTAGATCAGAGAGATAGCGCCGGCGCTACTGCAGGCGCTAGGGTTAGCGCCTGGCGCTAGTGCTAGCGCTTGGCGTTAGTGTATATTTTAAGATTTTTAATTCTTTTTCTAATATTGCAGATGACACCTGGATCTAAAGGGAAAAGCAGTTCAGAACTAGCAGTAGAGGCTGCAACCGTAGGTGTCATATGTTGTTGAGTTTTCAGTACCGAGACACCATCATATTATGCAGTTATTTGCAGCCTCGGAAGTATCAAATGTTTTTATTTCTGATGGTTTCTCCTCAGAGTTTGTTAGAGAGTTTTACAAGCATTTAGAGGATCCATCACAGACTGATCTGAATGGGGGAGTCCAGTCCCAAGTGCAAGGGCAAATGGTAGCGATTACCCATGAAAGCCTGAGGTTGGTGTTTGGATTGTCAGAGCAATCCAACAGATTAGAGATAGTTGAAAAGTTTAGAGCTGAGAGGGATTGGACTTTGGTAAATCAGGCACTACATGCTAGGACATGCAGAAGTCTGATTTCATCAGTGTCAACACTTACAGTGGATGCTTTAGTGGTTCAAGATGTGTTGCGCCACACTATTATGCTGAAGTTAGGTGATACAGCCAAGATTACCGCACAACTCAGCTATGTCACCTACTTTATTTTGGAGGAGAGATTCGATGTGGCGGACTTGCTACTTTCTTTGATTCGGTATTCGTACAAGTTGCAGCTCCCATCCCGCCAGCGATTCAACAACTTCCCCCCTTGGTGGCATTATACAAAGGGTCATTTCAACGATGTACCCTTCTATTGATCTTAATTTTTATCTAATGGATTGCTACCCTGCCATCTACAGTACCTCACATCTTCGAACTACATCACTTGCGGATGAGCCATCTTCATCCACACAACCACCACTTCGACGAGGAGGATCATCCCGAGAAACTCGTGATGACATATTTGACCGTTTTAGAGCAGATATGGGGGAACGGTGGACTCGAGTGGAGGAGGATATTACATAGGTGAGGAGGGAGGTGACGGAGGTAAGGAGGGATGTGGCGGAGGTGAAGAACGATGTCTCCGGTATTAAGAAGATGGTGAAGTTTATGATGAAAGCTTTAAAGTTGAAACCATCAACACCGGAGCGAAGGGAATGGGATAGCCCACCGGTGGATCTTCCACGTCATTCAACTCGACGAACTCGTAGACAAACGTCACAGAGTCCAAGTGTGGAGGAGGTGGAAGATACTGAATAGGAGTGTCCTGAGGGTAATCTATATTTGTGTTTTGTAATAATTCAGGTACTTGAGACATATGTTCGGACAACTTTTGCTAGCGCCGACGCTACTAGCTAGCACAAGCGCTATCTGTTATATTTTCTTTTGTTGTTTTTGGATGTTTGGCTATCATTATCTGGTCCTGCTTTGGTAGTTTTTTGAATGTTTTTTGTTACGTTTTATAAATTTGACGGCATATGAAGTGGAGATGTTTAATCAAATTTAAAAATCATATGAAGTGGTATATGCTTGAAATCATATGACTTGAGATTTTAATATCACATAGAAAGTTGTGTATTCAATTTATGTAGATGACATATGATGTATATATATATACAATGAGTTTAGGAAGAATAGATTGGTCATTAGAGATAGAAGGCATGACTTTAAAATTTGATAATTTGATTTATAAATCTTTAAGTGATAAAGTCTTGTGTCTATATGATGATCATACCATGATAGTAAAATAAGAAAAACAAAGCAACTAAATTAAGGCATATCATGAAGTAGCAACTAAATTAATTTGATTTATAAATCTTCAATTTGTATATTTATTTTGAAAATATTCTACTTCATGCATTTGATGATACCTAATGAATAAGAGATTTAGGTATCCAAAGGGGACGAAGTTTGGTGGTTCCTTTGGGTACCCAAATATAATGTTTAGGTTTGTGAGTAGATAATGATGAATGGGTCCATTCATGTGGATGCTAAAGTTTCAGTTTTAATCTTGGGCCTCCATTCAAACTTTGGTTTCTTATGTATCAAATTTTTATTTCGATAATCTTTACATTGAAAATTTTAATTGAAAGTATCATTTATAGGAGATTTGTGTAATTTCAATTTTAAGTTAGGAGAAGGATGATTTTGTGAATAATGATGATTCGGATTTTGATTTATGAATACTTTGTGTTTCCAATTATCATTATTAGGCTTAGTTAAGATACTCATATTAGTATTCAACTTGCATTTAGATATTGCTTGATATTCAGAATTTGTATGTTGTAAATTTATCATTTTCATAAGAGAGTTGACTTTTGATTTTAATTCATCATTTTTGGTCTTAAGATTATCCCTAGCTTTATTATAAGCTATTGTGCTATTTTTAAGAGTGGAAACAATTGAATCAATATGATTTTGATAATTATTTCTAAATTCCTCAAATGTTTCATCCATCTCTTTAATTTCAATTTTATAATTTTTGCATGTAGCACAATCATTTTTCAAAGATGAATCTAAAGATAATTTTTCATTATGTTCTTTTATACAAATAAAATTTCTTTTGAAGTTCCTTGTATTTTTCTTTAATATCATCACAATCAAAACAAGATATAGAGTTTTCAAATGAAGAGCATGATGGAGATACAAACATTTTAATTTTGGATTTTACATTCACATTTGCTTTCAAAGTTTTATTTTCTAAACGTAGTTTTGCATTAGCCATTTTTAGTTTCTTAATCTTACGTTTAGTAGTTTGTAGTAATTGTAATGTAGAAATAGAAGTACAAAAAATGGAATTTGATTTCCTTACATTGCTATCGGGAGAGGCACGATTTGAACATACAGTTTCTTCGACATTTTTTGGCACTCCTCTTCCGAAGATAGTATTTCTTCTTTTCTTCCACTTGATGTGTGCTCCATTGATCCATCACGAGAGGAGCTTTCTTGAACATCTGTGCAAGCATGTATGTTCTCCAATTCTAGCGTTCGTTTCATACCTGTAAGAGGAAAGTCATACATTTCTTCAAGAAATTTCCATACTTTGTATGCACTGGAAAAACAATAAATCAATTTAAAAATTTATTGAGATAAGGCACAAAAAATGCTATTTAATGTCTTTGCATTTAGGTGACATTCCTTTTTATTTGTTTCATCTGCTGGTCTTACGATTACTATATTTCATATTTCGATGTCTAAATTTTTAATAAAAATTCTCATTAACAATTTTCACCCTTTATAATTTCTTCCTTCGAATAAAGGTGGTGCAAGAGATTTTTCTTCTTCAAAATGATTTTCCCCACTAATAGAAGCGAGATCATGAGACGCAATTTATTCCTAGTTGTTAGACCGTTTGGAATAAAACCGCTCTGATACCACTTGTTGGATCTGTAGGCGGCCTTAGAGGGGGGGTGAATAAGGGTTTAAAAACTTTTGTTATCTTTTGAAATAATAAGAGATTAAACTAGAGAGACATTAACTAAAAACATTGAAAACAAATAAAGACATGATTTTATTGTTATGAAATAAGAGATTACAAAACTTGATTTCTATAACGCTAGAAATCGAAGGCGAATAATAATAGATCTTTTTCGTTTTCTATACCGACTCGTATCCCCACGAACCGGTTGTCTTTAGCCTATCCTTCCCTGGATATGGCCTCAAGCCGCTCTAGCCTTTCTATCCCCAGAAAGACCTCGAGCACCCCCTAGATCTACTCCCTATACCTAGTCGCCAACACGAGGCGAATTCCTCCCTAAGTCCTACCCAGACCTAGTCGCCAACACGAGGCGAATTTACTAAATGAAAGATGATAAAATGAAATACAACAATATTAAAAACTCCCTAATGAGAACTTCTGAAGTCGGAGACGAAGCACTGATGTAGAGTAAACGTTGTTGAAGCGATCGTCGTTCAGATTCGGCGTGATGAAATCCTCCTTCAGAAATTCTTGGAACTTTTGGTGGGAGATCAAATTTCGGCAGAATATGACTCTGGAAAGTTGGCATACAACCTCTCTCAACTTGTGTAACAATATTCGAGAGTAGAGGGGTCCTTTTATAGAAGAGCCCGTTAGCGCCTGCGCTATCGCTACCGTCGGCGCTATCCCGCTATAGTATTATTTTGCGTGTGCCTATCTCTCTTTCCAGGAAAACATTGTCGACTTGCCACTTGTGCTCGTCGCTACCGCCAGCGCTATCCACTACCGTCTGGTGCTAGCGCCTTCTTAAAATGCTCCCGGAATTGCTCTAATCAGCGCTACCGCCTGCGCTAGGTGCTACCGCCGGCGTTAGTGAGCATGTTGGAGTTTAGGCCTCAATTTTGGGGGCAACCTTCATAAGTACTCCTTGAGTCATGTGGACTTGTTTTCCTGCACACTTAAACACACAAGATCAAATACATAGGATTTGTTATTCTCAAACCTAGGAGATGCGGAAGACCATGTTCCAACACTGACCGCCACCAAGAGACATCGCACTCAAGACTCGAGGAGGAAGGCTGAGCTCGCCCAAGGCGGGGCGAGTACTTCGAGGAAGAGGCGCAGCCCTCCCGAACTGCAGCGGGTGACGTCGGGGCTCCCGCCTTTTCAGGCCTAGAAGAGAACCTCTTCGACCACTGGAACAACCCGTTGATGCTGCGGGACCCTGAGGAGGTCACCCTGAGCACTAACCTTCCCCCAAGAAGGAGTCTGGGCTGACCTTGCTGCACGCTCTTGCGGTCTCTTCTGCGGTATTCGACAGAGAAGACTCGGAGGAGATGAGGCCAAGGAGGACATCTCAAAGAAGTCTACCGCAGCGAACCTGAGGGTGGTCACGTACAAAAACACCGCCCTATGCGCCCTTGAAGACTCTTTGGTGCAGAACGCCCGCCTGCGCGAAAAGCTAAGGGTAATATATAATTCGTTAAGTCAGAGCGATCATTCGTACCTGTCAGCGCTTACTAATTGCATTCTTTTCAGGTGAGCCTCACTGCGGAGAACCCGAAATATCAGCGAGCGGTACTTCGACTGTCCAAGAGATCCGTGGAGTTCGCCCTTAACCTCTTGAGGGTGCAGAGTGCGCTAAAGGATGAATTCAAGGGCATTGATTACACGACACTCTTCAAGGAATATGCGGACGCTAAAGTTCCTGATTCGGAGGATGAGGTCGTCGGGCAGGGTGCGGACACCGTCGAGGAGGTCGCTGATCCTGAGGCAGGGGAAGAAGAGGAGCAGTCCGCGTGATCAGAAACTTCGTCGAGGAGGTCTAGGATAAAAAGAAGGTAAAGTCCGCCAAGGGAAAAAGCATAGCGGCGGAGTCGGAGTCTGAGGAGGAATAGTTGTATTTCTATTTTTTGAGTGAGCGCGCGAATATTTTTTGTAACCGCGGTCTCTTTACTTTGTATGCCTCTTGAAAAGGTTATGACAATATTTGACTTTAACTGCGATCTCCCCTTGCGCTCCTGTGAATATATATACATTTCATATGTAATTGTGTTTAATTATTTACGGCGTAACTTTTTGAATGAGTTGTGCGAACATCGAAGTCGCAAATGTTTCTTCGTGTCGATGGTCGATCCATTGCTCATCCAAATAACATATACGCGCGGTTATGAGATAGTAACCACGACTTACTAGCACGAAGATATCCAATCGGGGTGATAACATTGATAAGCTCCTTCGAGATAGAATGACCGTCATGCGGTCACTGACACCGGTGACCGCGCAATCCCATAGATAATGTCGAGACGGTCTCAACATTTGACGACCGGAGAGCCATGTTGTAGTGTTAACCCGGTGCGGGCACAATATACGTGTCCACCTGTCATAATTAAGAGAATAATGATTAGTATGAGAATTCCCGACACCCAATAGGACTGATAGTCCGTGCGCCCACTATAAGGGTAACCGCACATTACACTTCTATAATAATTCAAAATACCGAGGAAAATAAGGATAGCTGATAACCAAGGGAGGTTTCTGGAAGAAGGGATCACTGAGTAATACCATCCAAAGTTAGGCACAACATGGTGCGAGATTATCCGGATAATGTACGACCTCCACCAGAGTGTCCACAATATATAAATACCATTGTCATGCTCATCTTGATACCGTGGACTTCCAAAAATAATATCACGTGCAACCTCCATAGGAGTGTCCGCACCATGTAAATATTATCGCCATGCCCATTTCGGCGCAATGACCTTCGAGAAATGCCATATCACGTGCGACCTCCATACGAGTGTCCGCATCATATAAATAATATTTTTTATGAAAACACTTCTCCAAGTAGTGGAGGAAATACTCGCCAGGTGCGGTGAGTCTGATAGTATTCGTCCCCACGTATGGGAAGTAACGTATGTGCAGAGAACAGAATACGAATATTCCCTCATATGACATATTGTCGATAAAGTGCCAGTCTCGACTCGAGTAATTACGAGTTGGAGGCTACATATATAAGGACCAGTCTCACAAAGGGATGGTGGAGCTTTCCTCCGCCAGAATCGTCTAGTGGGGTTAACCGGAGACAGAGCGCTCCTCCGAAAGGACGTTCCAGCGAGATCGTGGCGTCCACTACTCGACCTATGGAGGCTACCGCCAGAGGTTGTGGTGGACCAGTTGGGCATAAGGCACCCATGGATCTTTTCCGCCGCTAAAGCCGTCCAATGGGGTTATGGGTGTCCGGAGACAGAGCACTCCTCCGAAAGGACGTTTAAGGGGTATAAGACATCCAGGCTCGGGGCTTTCCTCAGACAAGCACCAAAACGATGACGACACCTCTGTTGATGCACGATAGGTCGTAAAATTCACTCAGAACTGCAAGGCCTATTTACGTATGCAAGTAATGAGATTCTCCAACGATGGCAATGGTAGTGGAATTACGGTAATGATAAGAGGAGATGAGCCCGTGCAGGAAGAGAGGGTCGAAGACCTAAAGACCTGCACAAGAGATTGGATCTGGAGATCGCAACCCGAGGAGGTTCAAGTAAGTTCTGGTGACCAATAGGCTTAAAGTCCTCCGCATGATTGGATCCGGAGATCACGGATCAGGGGGGAAACAAGTAAGCGAGAGCCGCCGACTACTGCCGCTTAGCTATGCTTTGAGAGACCTTACATCACAGAAAAGTGTTAGCATCACAATCATAAAAATATGATTTTGGTTTAAGGGCAAATGCTAGAAACTAGAACATAAAAATACAAATAAGCAAAGATATTGGCGGGAAGTTCCGCAGGCGGCGTTTCGATCCTTCAGCATTCTTCATAAAGAAGGTAATCTTTATCTTCCGCCTCGTGGACCCGAGGGGGGACATATTCATTGATCGAATTGACCGAGCGGATGTAGCATTCTTTAGCGGTTTTGCGGTCGCTACGGACCCTGGAATGCCTCCCTCCCAGGGGGAACTTCAACACTTGGCGATAGGTGGAGGAGATGGACTGATACTCGTTCAGGAGAGGCCTCTCGAAGATTGCATTGTAGCTGCTTGGCGCATCTATTATCAGGAAGGGCTCTTGTTTGGTTATTCCGCTCATGACGACCAAAATGTCGATGCTTCCTTCTACTTCATTTCTCTCACCGGAGAAGCCGTACAAGGGTCCATCACAAGCCTTTAGAGGCTTGTCCACATTTATAGCATCGAACGCCGACTTGAAGAGTACGTTAACCGAATTACCGTTGTCGATGAGAACCTTTGACACTGTAATTATCTAGGATTGCCTTGATCACAACCGCGTCGTGGAATGGATTGGCCGTCATGAGGACATCTTCTTCCCCAAAAGTAACTATTCCTCTGGAAGGTGCTCCCCTAGAGGTGGAAACAACTTTCCCCTTTCGGAGATGCTTGATGCTTGCCCTTTTGGAGGACTCCAGACCTGCTCCTCCATGGATGCAGTTGATATAGCCAAGTTGGCCGACATCATCTGTCTCCACGCATCCTGCCTCCCTGACGTCTCCGTAGGTGTCAATGTCTTCTTGCTCTATGCACTCGCAAAGCGGTGCTCTTGACCCTGACGCTTCTTTTTTCTTCCCTTTCTCGGAAGCGGAGGCACCTTTGGCACTACTAGCCAGAAGGTCCTTCCAGTTTCCCTCCTTCAAAAGTTTCTCAACTACATCACGGAGAGCCCTGCAATTCTCGGTATCAGGTCCCACACCACGATGGAATTTGCAGTAAAAGCCTTGGTTCTTGTTCTCGAAACCTGCTTTCAGAGGCTGAGGCCCCATGAAACCTGTCTAACTCTGCAGGACCTCCACCACTTCAACCATAGACATCTCTATGTCAGTGTACTCATGATCACCCTCCCATTGTCGGGGATGGGTCGGCGCTGCGGGCAGAAGAAGAGGGGGCGCATTCCCAACCTGCCGAGGGAACTGGGGTTGCACGGGTCTCATTTGCTGGAAATGCTGGCGGGGGCTGTGTTGAGGACAATGATGGAAATTCTTCCAGTGTTGAAGCGGGGGCTGGATCTCTAGCCGAGGTCTGCTCGGTCGCTCAGGGGCCGCTAGAGGGTGAACAGGAGGGTTCCCTGACCGTTGTGAGCCAAATTGGAGAGAGAAGAGACGTAACCCTCGTTTGTCACCTCTCCCTCGATGAAGCGGTTGGCTTGCTCTACAAGCTCTCTATAGGATCTTGGCCTCTTCCGACTCACTTCAAACTTAAAGAGACCTGGCTGCAGACCGGTAGTGAATGCTACCTGATACAAGGCCGGATCGACGTCATGAATTCCCAAGATCTGCTCTTGGAAGCTATCAACATACTGGCCCAACGTCTCGCGGGCACTTTGCTTGATTTGGAAAAGAGCATCCGACCCGCTCTTTCTCTTCTTCGAGATCGCAAACCTTAGTAGCAGCGCCTTCCTCAATTCCATGAAAGAACAGATGGAGCGGGGCAGCAACTTATAAAACCACTCTCCAGCCTTACCATCGAAGGTGGTGGCAAGCAACTTGCATCGGAGCCCATCCGAGAGAGGTTGGAGGGATGTCACAGAGTCAAAGGGCTTGGACGTGATACGTTGGATCTTCCCTTCCGAAAAACCTAGAGAGTCGGGGATCTCGAAACCCGACCGGGGCGGACTCCATTGCGACATGATCAGCAAAGGGGGAACCGAACTCTTGCTCCTCCGAATAGTTAGGCTCCTCAAAGTTCAAGGCTCTGCACGGGTAGGTCGTAAACCGAACTCGTCGCGGCTCTTCTGAAGAATTCTCTGCGTTCGGCCGCGAATTCGCGGCGTGCCAGGAGTTCGGGGTGGTCTCCTAAGGGTGCAATCTCTGCTCAGGAGTGGCGGTCTCGCAAGGGAGCGGGGCGTCTGGGAGCGGTGTCTCCCTGCCCGCCAGGCGAGTGACCATCTCGAGAAGGAGATCGAATTTCTGGTTTAACTCCTCCATAGTGACCGCACCGTCTCAGGGGGGATTAGAACTGTTAGACGAATTCACCTGCTACTGTTAGCCAGCCATTGCGAGGATTTTTCCTATTGCTCGGATCTGAAGGTCGCGTGTTCGAACTTTTGATGTCAAAAATATCACCAACTTCCACACACTATCACAGACCTGTTAAGGAGCGGGGGGAATCAGCGACTGCATGCAATCAGCTACTAGCCATAATGAGTTGGGGCGGACAGAGGAGGATAGAGGGGGCACGAGGAAAAGGATGCCGCGAACGGCTACACAAGATTTGCCCGCAACTGTAAATACCACTTGTTGCGGGCGATTTTATATCTTCACGGAGCTATTATAGGGAAAAGACACTAGAGGAGAAGGCAACAGAAGGCGACTATAAGCTTGTAACCACACCTACTACGGGGCTGGTTCTGGCCAAAGTTCAGTGTCCCTTCTAGGCACCCTTGACCCTCTATTTATACTACTAACTAAGGAGTGGGGAGTTGGGGCGGACATTCGGGGTGTTCGCCCCGACCCCTCGAGACTGGGCTGCTGCTGCTGATGGCTGACCGTCTCAGCCGGCTGCTAAGACTGGAAGAGGGGGGAGGGGGAGGGCGTGGTTACACAAGTCGTAACCGCCCGCCCTGCTGAGACTGGGGAGAGTGTGCGGTTACAAGTAGGGTAACCGCCCCTACTTTCGGACGCCAAAGGCTTGTTCTGGCTCTGAACTGGTCTGATCCTGGCCGCGATTGCAGGATTTCGGGTTAACATTTTCTTTGCTCTTCATATTTTTTTCAAAAACTGCCATAACACAAAAACCAATTACAAATTTGATCTTCATGACATGAAAGCAGATTAATTCTCTGAAATTGACATATTTTCTAAAAGTCTATACGCCACAATTCATTCGCATCACTTCACTAACTAACTCATAAATTTGACTCATCATATTTAACACAATCTTGAACATCTTATTTATTATTAAATAATAGCACCAAGAATCTTTTTCATTCATTTGACATAATCTTAGCCTTTAAAATCTCATTAAAAGAACTTGTGTGGCAATTCTAAATCGTAATGATACGATGGGGTCCTACGCCAACTGCTAAAGGCAGGGTGCTCATGAACTGTTTATAAAACCATAGCTTGGAAGGATTTAGTAGCCATTACGAGCACGTGAACATAAAAGTATATATGTGAACATAAAAGTACATACGTGAACATAAACGTAATATTTGAACATAAAAGTACGATAGTTTATTGCGAACAGGGTGTCTCGACTGCGATCATAGCACTGTAGCATTTGATTGCATCCATAACACAATAACATTTCATCCCTCCTCCAAATCAAGCATACCATCTGCTTAGAGGATAGGTCCAACTTGGATTTAACGAGGTCGCAAGCTAATCTTGATTCTTCATCCTTGGGTTCCTCCAATCTTGCTCCAGAAGAACTCCTTCTAACGATGCCCCGATGTCAAGGAGTTGTCACCAAATAAGCACAATCCTTTCTCCCTGGTAGAGTGAGAGGCCATCACTACAAATTGCTCGCCGCTTACGCAGAGAATAGATCAATGAGAGTGTAGGTTGATTGTAGCAGGACCAGGCGCAACATGGCTTGGAGTGTGGGATCGATAATTGGAGTGGGTCCCATTAGATGATAACAACTAGGGTTGGCGGTTCAAGGGTCTGCTTGATGAGGGCAACACGATTGATGTTTGTGGAGGGTCCTCTGGATAGGAACAATAAGGATCGATCCATGTGCAGTAATAGTTGAGACGATGCAAGACTAACTATCTAACAGAGGACGTAATTCCTCCTTGTACTCATAGCCAGTGCAAATGTGTCTGCCGGTCAGGCCTTCTGAGCACATTGGAGCTGGATAAATTCCCTAGTCATTGTTTATCTTCGTCTAATTGATGCTTTAATGCGGTAAAAAGAGAACAACAATTTTCAGAATGAGTAGGGTAGTGTCGCCAGTTGAGGCATCTCTGTCATTGCCCAACATGCCTCAAGGACGACCAAATCATCCCTACACTTCTTCAATATTCAAGGATTTGTCAATTCTCGTCGGCGGAACCACTATGGTAGGTGCGCTTAGATTTATCCAATGAATCGTTGACTAAAATCGGAAAGAAGTTCCAGGTATTAAGGAAAGGAATACTGCTACGATACTGGACGCAAGCTTCCGTTGTTCAAGAACATGGAAGTGTCGTCAAGAGAAGTTGTAAGCAACATCGAGAGAGAAGAAGAAAAAGAAACCAAAGACGTTTCGACGATCATTTGTGGTGCAGTGGACGTGGAAGATCGATCGTGTTAGGGATGTCAACAGAATCAATATGTAAAAGTTGTGAGTGGGAAGGAACCGATAGGGACCAAATGACGGTTGCAATAGTGTAGGAAGACCTACTGTTGAAGTCATTTTAATGACTTCCTTTAAAAATAATCATTTTGGAATTAAATAGTCCTAACATTTTAACACATCGGAACTTATAGGTCCCACCTTCCCATTTGTTGGAACATAGTTCACTTTCTTTGTTTGACAATAACAAATCCTGATAAGTCTCTAATGCTCATTTGCAAGTTTTTCATAGTGTGCATGTACATGTATATGTGTTGATATATGTGATGAAGGATAAGAAATTGATTGAGTAAAATAAAGATATAGTGGTCTGATGAGTCCGATTTATATAGGGTTTTACGGACTCATCCGGGCTCGTTTTCACGCTTGTGCACTACACTTTCAAGCCATAATTGATTGTATTTCACTCGTATGCACTCTCACTTTGAATGCACATTTTGGCCCGTTGTGGTGTGCAATTGCGCGTTTTATTGTTGGGGGTAAGCACATGGTACTCCTCATCCTTTTTCTGTGATTGGATTGAGCTGGAAGGGTATTCCAAGCAGTGGTTTGTTGTGTATGTTTGCTGTGCAGGTAGGCAGATCACCCATTTTGCCCAGATTTCATTTCTGCCTGAATCACACGGTCGTGTGTTTCCTTGACGCACGATCGCTCCGACCGTGCGCGTTCATCTGTGGCCCAAAATGGTGTTATGCCCCCACTCGTGCGTTTTGTTCGCGCACGGGAAGTTTTGCCCGTGCGTGAGTAAAATCGCACGAGCCTCTCTTTTAGTCTGAAATTTTATGAATTTAAACACCCGTGCGTTTTCTTCACGCACGGTTGGATTCAACCGTGCGCAAAGGAAACGCACGATCTCCTCCTTGTTGTCTCAACTTCATGCAATCTGTCTTTACCCGTGCGTTTTATTCGCGCACGGTCGGTTTTGATCGTGCATGAGTAAAATTGCACGGGCTCTTCTACCTGGTTTTCCTGGGTCTCCTGCCCTATTAATATCGCACAGTCCACGCACGGTCGTTCATTCGACCGTGCGTGACCAAATTTTTGACTGTTTTCTATTTAAAGCGCAGGTCTTCGCCCTATCGGGGGGATCGTCTTCCTTTTCGCGCGCAGAGCTCCAGTCCCTCCATTTCCGCTGCTCCATCGCCGCCCACCTTAGGGAGGTGCTCTGGCCTCATTCTTCGTACAAATCCAAAGCCAGAGCATCCTCTTGGCCTCCTCCATCGTTCGTGTGCTTCCAAGCTCCGTTTCAAGAGATTTCTTGCTGCATATGTGAAGTTCTCTGGCGAGGTCAGAATCGAAGTGATTGGCGGAGAAGACGGGTAATGTAGAAGGAGGTGACAGCTCTTCTGGACCCCGAATGACAGTTGGAGCCCGAGCTCGGACAAGGCTTGACAACCCTAGATTCTGACCGTGAACCTCCGACGAGTCCCCACCCCTTTGGTTGTAATCTCACCCACTTCATATTGTGGTATTTTGTACCTTGATTACTTGTTTGTATGAACGATGATTGCAAAATCCTAATACGCATTTTAGTTTATTTCATGTCAATGTGAAATTACCTTGTGGTTTAAGCAAGTGAGGAGCGCCCTCATTCCATCTTCCACTACGCAAACCCTCCATTCCATTACGCGAGCCTACCCTTCCATTCTGCGTGCCTACTCTTCCATCCGCCTAGCCAAGAGGTGCTAACGGCCCTCACTCCAATTCCGCCAGTGTGAACCCTCCATCCGCTTGCCTTCTCGCTCATCCGCCTAGTAAAGCAGTGCATAGCGGCCTGCATAGTCTCCATTCGCCTTGCGAAGCAGTGCATAGCGACCTGCATAGTAATTTATTAGTTAGTTTTATTTTGCTTTCCACAAACCATTTCGACAATTCTGCAATCCATCGGACCTAAAGGACTTTGATCTCAAGTCCCTCCTCGATAGATAACTCCGCCTTACTGTGTTTCTTGTGAGATCGATACTTGGGAATTACTCGCCCATTTTATATTACTTGAACGATCAGTACACTGCCGTTTCATGCCGCAGTCTCGCTCCCGCCTATAGCGGCGTGCTAGATTCGCGCATCATGGTCAGAAAATGAACACTACCGCTGGTGTTAGCAGATACCGCCCGACGGTAGTGAATGAAGAACTTCCTTATTCATCTGCATGACTCCTGGAGGGCTTTAGGACGACCTGGACGAAAATAAATTTTGCATATTGCTGACTCGCGATAGGTGCTAGCGCCCCACGATAACAATCCGAAGTTAAATTGTACGGGCAAAAAAATTATATGATATCGCCCGACAGTGGCGCTAGCTTAAGGCGGTAGTGCTTTGCTCCAAGAGGAAGGCGCGTGGCAGGAGGAGGCAGACAACGCGAGAATTAAAATTAGTACGCTACTGCCCAGTGTAGCTACTAGCGTCAGCGGTAGCTCACAAAATAATTACAATTTCTATAAATACAACATGGGATCTCTTTCCAATTTGACAAAATTTGAAGAGGGAGTTTGCGTGCGTGAAGGGGTCATCTTTATTCAATGGAGATTTCTTCAAGGGAATTCGACGTTGTGGTAGCGACTAGATCTTTGTAAGATTTAGGGAATGAATTCGTTTTGGTTTAGCGACTAAGCCTTGGATTAGATCTAGGGCCTTGAGGCAAATCCGGAGGTGGATCTGCTAAGGCCAACTCGCTCGAGGTGTGATTCGATATAGAAAACCATAAGTTTTTACTGTTCATCATCTTCGATCTTTACGTGAAAAGATCTAAATTTGTATCACCTTGTTTATGAATAAAATATTTTCATTTTGTTTTCAACCAAATCAACTCTGAGGTTTATATTTGCACTGCATGTTTAATTGATTTAAGAAAAAAAATTGTCATAAACCATATTCACCTCACCCCCCCCCCCATCTCTCTCTTTAAGGTTGCCTTGCGATCAAACACCATTCACGTTCCAGAATAAAATAACACAATCCTAACCATGAAACTGCAAGACCTGAAGTCCCTGCTAGCTAAACACCTTCAAGCCCTAACGCACTGCAGCGCCTACAAAAAAGAGCACTTAAAATGCGCATGAAGGAATGATGCACCCACATTCAGATTTGAACATGGCTAGTTATTCAAGACGGTACACCGCAACTTCCCTCCAAAATAAAAGAGGAACAACACATACCTTTTCCCACCATCAAAGAGAGGGATAACCCCCCCCCCCCCCCCCCCCCCCCCCCCCCCTTATAGAATTTAGTGGATGGAATTCAGAGGAAAAAAGAGACCGGCAGAGATGAACAATAGAGAAGATCAAAAGAACAAGAAGAAATATTAGTATCTCCTCTTCACGATTTAAGCCTTTCCCCCTAAACCCTAAACCTCTTTCTCTTCCACTGTTTGTCCTATGGACGATTTCTCAGTCTAAAGCACTTCAGAGTCCTTCCTCGAGGGATCTTGGACTTCATGTTTGCATTTTCCCTCCTGAAAAAATTGGGGATTCTTTCATCAGGTAAACTCATCATATAAATAATCGGTAGAATTTCTAAGAGAATTCTTCATCCAATTGTCATGAGAATAATGGCGCAATCTGTTTTATTTGATAAAAAAGTACTTAAATCAAAGAATACCAGTCTATTCACCTCTATTCCACTAAAGCAAATAGGAGACAAATGTGCCCATCGAACATGACTTTCTCCATCCTCTATCAGGTGATACCTTATTAAGGATTTCACTAATTTCTATCGAGATTCCGATACTACGAATTTCGCCCAATCCGTTAAGAGGCCCCTCCATCTCAATATTGTGGGATTTCTGTGAAGCCCTCTTTCAGTCCCCACAATTAATTATGTATCTAAGCTTATTTTCAATTCATTCGTCTCCGGAAACTCTAAAAGTATGCACAGTGAGTACAAAATAAAACACATAATAAAAAAATTCCAATATTTTAACTCATACTTTAGCCCGCTCCTTCGCTCTCTAACATCTTTCTTCGTCGGTCATCTTTGCTTTCTTAAGTATGATCGGTAAATTGTGTGCTTCCTAGAAAAATGAGAGAACCGCGAGATTAGTCATAAACAATATGACTAAACGAGTACTTTACCACTTTAACTGTTGTACAGGCAAACAAGAAAAATAAGTAGCAATATGCATAATCATTTTTAAAGTGCAGTAAAGAGAGTACATTATTAAATAAATGATTTCCGACAATAATAAATAACTTGTATATAGCACTAATATTTTAACTCTTCGTATTTTTTGTTGATTTGTTCTTAGGGTTCTTCAAATCTTTTATCGGATTTCTTCGATTTACCTCCTTTTCCACTTATTCTTATATTCATTCAAAATTCGTTGTTCGTGATATTCGAATGAATTCAACCTAATCTTCTTTCAAATTTCATCTTTCGAATTAATGTATCTATTTTTATCGTCTTTCTTTAAGTTTGATCTTCTTTTCATCTTAATTTCTTATCACGTTCAGTTCATGCTTAATTTATTCTCATTTCATTCTGATCTTTCTATTTTATAGTCATTTTTCAGATAAATCGGTGTCACTATCATTCTCATCTTCTTTAATTCATCCAAACAAAAAATGTTAAGGGTATCTGTCGAATCATCTTATTTTAGGGTCCACCCCTTCTGGGATTATCATCAAATTCCTATGTCTACCCGGGGCGATCTTCACATGCAATAGGCTTTATGCGCCCCCTGGTTAGAAAATAGCCTTTCATTCCAGGGCGATCTTCACACACAATAGGCCTTCTGGCCCACATAGTCTGGAAGGTTCCTCTTTCGTAGGCAAACCCCCTACGTGAGTTAACACTTAACATTTCCTATAGATCGATGAATTCTGTCTTTTTATTCGTCTTAAGCCTCTTTTTCTTTCCTTCTTTTATTTCTTGTTCATTTTAACTTTCGTGTAAGATTTCATGTGCAAGAATTAGGTGTAATTTATTTAAATTTCCACTCGGATTTAAATCGCTATCTTTTGTTATTCCATGTTTAGATTCTTGGCGATTTCATGTGTTAATGATTTCGAACTTCTTTAATTCAATGATAGTGTTCATGCAATAAAAATATAAAATAAGCTCAGTGGAAAGACTATGCAGGTAAATACTAAAAATAATTCAAAAGCTAAGCAAAATTAAAGAGGTAAATACTCACAGTGGCAAGTTGCTTGCCTTTATCCTTCACTGGTTCATCATAGCGCCTATCGCGAGACGCTATCCTCTGTAGTATTTATAATTTAAGCAGCTCCTTAATGAGCCGCGTCTTTTAAATAACCGCGATGTTGATTTCATTAAACGCTTAACAGTTTTCCAAATCACATCAACACTAAAATCAAGAAAGCGAAATTGAAACACTAAATCATGAAAATACTAAACCCTTTGCTTATATGTCAAAATTAAGTACAAACCCCGATAAATTAACCGACTACAAATCAAAATATGAAAGTAAAAATTTCATTTTTACCCCAAATTATCACATTTCCAAGAGTATCTTTCCTGAATACTTCTTTAAAACAATTATTTAAAGCCATCTCATACTAATATTAAATCCCTATACCCCAAAAAAACACCATCTGAATATATACGTTCAACCAATAATTCCACATCAGTTATTACAGCCACCACAAAAGAAAGCCAAGTTCAGAAATCTGGAGAAAAGGAGAAAGGGAAAGAAGAGAGGGAGGGAGGGAGGGAGGGAGAAGGATACCTTTTTTATTAGTTCCAAAACCCATTTACCAAATCCATATTTCCAACAGCCCATTAAACGAACTAAAGATCCAATAATATATATATATTATAGCAATCGGCTATATGCAATTCCTCCAACAGAAACCCCATCTCAAAAATTACGAGAGGGAGAAAGAAGAAGAAATAGAGAGAAAAAGAGCTAACAAGAATTATGAAAGATAAATAGACATCATTAAATCAACATAGCTAGCCAACAGAAATTCCACAGCACAGATAGGATAAAATCCACATCCGATAAAACGGAAAAGAAGAGAAATGAAAAGGAAGAGAAAAACCCTAAGGGTGCATTCGTTTCGTGGGTTTTAGGAGAAAGGAATTGGAATTAGTACACCCAATTCCAAATTTTGCGTTAGTTTGATATTTTTGTAGGATGGAATTGGTTCAATCGGTTTTGGGAGAAAGGAATTGGGACAATTCCAATTTTTTTGTTCTTTTGATACTTTTTTTTGGACGGAATTGGCTTTCAGGCCTTCAAAAATTATGCTATCCACAAAACCGACCAAATTAAGTCGGTTTTACAGCTCGAGTTGAAAGAAGATGAACAGGACTCCTGCGAAATTTGCGTGCTCGAGTTCTCGCTCACGGTTTTGCACCTTAGTGGACGACGAATGTCGTTGCAGCAACTCTGACGAACAAAAAGAAGATGAGCAGCACTCCGACCAAATTGAGTTGAAAGAAGATGAGCAGCACTCCAGTCAGCTTTGTTCAAACCACTGTTGTCCATCGCCCGACAGTCACTCTGACCAGATTCCCCCACCAAAAGCCCATCTCCACCAGCGTCAGATGATTCTGCTGGAGGGATCGAGGGCAAGGAGGAACATGGCTTAGATTTGTTCAGGGGGATCTTGTCCTCTATCTCGGTTAGGAAGAAGATGTTTTCGCAGTCGAGCTTGAGCAGCGAAAACATAAAGATTTAGGAAGAAGATGAACATGCGCTCGAGCTGCCGGAAATGTTACCCCCCAAAATTTCCTTTTTGAATTCTTTCTATCTCAAAATCTTCCTCCAAACGAACAAAAAATTGTTTTGGGCTCGTTTCTAAAACCTACAAATTTTTGGTTTTCACCAAAACCATTTCCCTCCATCAAAAATCCATGAAACAAACGCACCCTAATCTGATTACAGCTTTTAGGTTTTGCCATATTCAAGCTATCAACCAAAATCCATAGTAGAGGGACGAAAAGAGAAGAGGAGAGGAGCTTACAGTGGAGGAGAGGGAAAAAACGTCGCACGAAATGTCTCTGCTGAGCAGCGCACGGCCAACCCAGCCCTACTAATAGCTCCCCTTGCAAAAACCGAAGAGGGAAGAGGAAGAAAACTGCAGCTGCAAACACCAGGAGAGAAATCGCCGAGCCCTAGAGGAAAACAGCGGAGAAGTATCGTCCAGAAAGTGCGAGCGTGAGGGAAGAAGTAAACTCAGCGTTTGAAATAAACATAACCCACGAGTTCTGGAGTTATCCAGAGCTTGCACCGAGCACCAAACCGACTAAACTAAATATAATTACATTAGGTTAATTAATCTATCCCTTTGAATCAAAGCCTGAACCGACAACCTTTTCATGACCAACCAACAAAACTCTCAAATAAACCACCATACAAATAATCAGCCAATTTCTATAATTCAGCCAACCAGCCAGCCAATCAAAAGCCACCAATAAAACATGAGATCCAACCCACCAAGAAAACATGAGATCCAACCCAAGGCCACCTCGCAAATTAAAAATTGTCGGAAAATTTTATCGAAAAATTGATCCTCGATACAAATACGTAAGAATAACAAGAACACCGAAAAACAAAAAAAATATCGACACTAGATTTCATGTTGAGTTTCCTCATCGGGGATATATTTGATTATTTTAATTGCACTTTAGTTCGTGTTAAATCTTTTTTGGGGGGTCGTTGCAATTCCAACGTAGGAGTTTCATCCCTAAATTGTAGAGTGGTCCAACCGAGAGCCCCTCAATTTAAATATTTTGGGATTCTGAAATATTAGTCTCACACCTAAATTGTAAGGAAATCCATCCATGGAACACTTTATCTAAATAGAGTAGGATTCAGACATAAGAAGTCTCATCCTAAAACGTAGAAGAGTCCTTCCATGGAACCCTGCACCTAAATATACTGGGATTCCGACATTGGAATCTCACACTTAAATTGTAGGCAGTCCTCTGCTTAAGAGCTCTAAGCAAAATATAGTGAGAAATGTAAAACCACCTACAAATAGGGTATTCATTTATCTCATTACTTGTGAACAACTCTCATTCAATTTTTTGAGAAGATCGTGACGACTTATTGAACGAGCAAAACATGAACTAAATATTTAGACTCAATTCATAAACAAGTCGATCATAAATTGCGCCTTAGTTATTTGCATCCTACTTGTTAACCACTCATTAAGAATATACACATATTTAAGCAGTTAGTTGTTCTTATATTTAAATTTATATTAGTTTAAATCCTAAATTTATATTTTTTAAATTGAGTATTTAATAACAATTTAGCTCATTTTGTTTGGTAATGTTCATCATAGTTCGGCTCAATAACATCTTGATAAACCTTCACCAGATAGCGAGTAGAACACAAACATGTCAAATAATAACAAGCTGAACTTGACTAAAAATGGAAGAGTGGGCGAACCGATTTTCATTGTAAATATTATTATTCAAAAACGACATGAAAGGTGGCCAATACATAAAAGGCATATTTCTTTTGAAGGAAGCAAAGGTAATTTACTCCATGATTTCATATTGGTTATATGGTTAGTAACTTTACATAGCAAATGTTAACAAATCCGTTTTCCCATTTCTCAATCCCTAAATGAACCATAGTTTTAAAAAAAACTACTAGAAAAATTTATTGAGTAATTAGTATGACTCAGATCCCATCATGAAACTAAAAACATAATTTTTCAACAACCAAACAAGAAACAAAATAAATTTTCACTCAATTTCTTCACAATCAAACAAGCAGTGTAAAACTAATCTCATTAAAATTCTTTTACAGATTCTTTATCATTTCCTCACCCCCAACTCGTGCAAACCAAAACGAGCAAGAAAAGGGATGTTTAGGTCGTGATCTCAGTACAAGATTGAGTTTTAAGTTCAGAAGTAGGTATGGTGGGATATTTACATTTCTAACATGTCGAAAAACAATAAAAAAGCTTAGTGGTATGCTTCAATATGTGAAAAAAGTAAAGACATTGTTAATTATTCAAGGGAGAGCATCTAACCTGCTGAAATACCTCTCTTTGAGAACTTCCGCGATTTTTTCGAAGATTCTCGAGATGAACAGTTGAATAAGTCATCATATTTTTGGAGTACTGCATTCTTTTCCTCTAATAAGCCCAAAAGTTCGTATGCATCAACAACTTTCCGTACAATAGATTTGCTTGGAGGCTTACGGCCAAATGACTCGATATCCTTGAAAAGCTAATCCAAAATGCAAAATAAGAACAGATAACTTATGTATGTATTAAATAACAACAATAACTAGAAGATTGCTTCTAGTGAAGCAACTTCAGGTTTATTATGGTGAAATCTGTACTCAAGAATATTTACCTTCACAAGCCTCTCTAGCATGTTATTGCGATAATAAATTGATAACATAAGATCACAAAACCGCCAAGGCACTGAATGAAGATCATAACTTATCTTCTTTACCCAAATACTGTGAGCTTCTTCAGGCCTACTATCTTTTTCTAGAGCACGAATTAACTGCTCATATGTGCCCATTGTGATTCCTTGACCTTTACTTAACATCCACTTTAAAACCTGTGCAGAAGAAATTTAGATCTTACAGATTACAGGAAAGTAAGTGAAGAAACAAAGGAAGAGAATAGGATTCATGGTCCCTATCCCAAATATGTTGGGATAGTCTTTATGGATAGTCCTCACTTTCTAATTGGGTACTTCACAAGAATTTAAATCTAATTTATGCACAAAATCTAGTGATTTACCTTTCGTATTTCAGCTGAACAGACGGTCTTTATCATGTCTATTTGTATTTTCCATTTTTATTGTATTTACCCTTAATGTATTTCTCCTAGTAATATACCTACTAAGTTATTAAAGGCGCAAGGCGCACCGAGGCGCAAAGGAGCCCTGGAGCCTAGGCGCAAGGCGCAGGCACGTGAGGCGCAAAAATGGGGAAAAAATAAAATCAGTGAATTGGGCGCCCAATTCATGGAAAATCAGCGAATGGGGCGCCCAATTAGCTGAATTGTTGCGAATTGGACCCCCAATTCGCTGAATTTCTGTGAATTGGGCCCCCAATTCGATGAGTTTCTGCGAATTGGGCCCCCAATTCGCTGAGTTTCTGCGAATTGGGCCCCCAATTCGCTGAGTTTCTGCGAATTGGGCCCCCAATTCGCTGAGTTTCTGCGAATTGGGCGCCCAATTCGCTGAGTTTCTGCGAATTGGGCGCCCAATTCGCTGAATTTCTGCGAATTGGGCGCCCAATTCGCTGAATTTCTGCGAATTGGGCCCCCAATTCGCGGAAATCGCTGAAATTTAGCGAATTGGGCGCCCAAATCGCTGAATTTCAGGATTTGGGCGCCTAGGTGCGCCTCGGGTGCGCCTCAGGTGCGCCTTTGGTGCGCCTCGCGTGCGCCTTGGCGCGCCTCAGGCGCGCCTCAGGCACATCGCCCGCCTAGGCCTTGCTGGGGCGCAATGGGGTGCGCCAGGCGCCTCAGGCGCGCCTAGGCGCGCGCCTTGATAACTTAGTTTAACACTACACCCAAGTCCTCTTGGAGGTGCAGCGGTCATTGCCAAGACGTCGTATTCGGACCATACGAGAGGACTCTTGCCTATTTAACATTACACTCAAGTCCTAGAGATGTAGCGGTCCTTGTCAAGACGTTGCGTTCGGATCATACGACGCGTTCCTTATGGGGAACAACCTAGCTTTAGCACAATTTCTCAAAAGATCCATATTCATAAGGGTATGAATGAGAAATTATGCCCTTGTCAAAAAAAATCAGATATGGGAAATTTCCTTCTTCCCTTGGAAAGAAAGTAATTGGATCATGATGGGTCTTCTTAATAAAGCAAAAATCAAAATGTATTTTAGAAATGTATAAGCCAAGGTTGGTGGCACAAGGATAAACCAAAATATACGAGGTTGACTATCAAAAACCATTGGCCATAGTGCAAAGATGGAACCCATTTTGGATGTTATTATCATGCGCAACATGATTAGGATATGGGTTGCAACAACTTGATTGAAGAATATCTTTCTCCGTGGAGATTTAAAAGAAGTATATATGAAATTTCCTCTTAGCTCCACCCAAAAAGGATCAGAAAGAAAATCACTTCGCCTTAAAAAAAATTATGATCTGAAACAATCTCTCAGGGTGTAGTTTGGTTGAATTTAGAAAGTTATGGCATTTTTTGAATGTAAACAAGGACACTCAGATCATACTCTATTCATTAAAATACTTTTATGTGGGCAACATTTTCATCATAGAAGATGACACTGAGGAGATTGCCTAATTGAAAGCAAGTTTGTGCAAGGAATTTGAGATCAAAAAATTTGAAATATTTTCTAAGGGATTGAACTTGCTAAATCCAACCAATGGATCTTTATATTTCAACGAAATTATGTCTTTAACCTTCTACAAGAAGTTAGTCTGATGGGATGTGCTCTGGTGGATATTCATATTGAAGCTAGTATATATTTGACAAATATAGAGATGGAACACGATGGAAACTAGGGTGATAAAAAGCCAACTTCTGGCTACTCCACTTTTCTTGGTGATAACTTAGTGAGTCGGTGACATGACATGGTAGAAAACAAATTATTGTGGCTAGATTCAGTGCAATAGAAAAGTGTACGGCTATGACACGAGGTCATTGCGAAGAAATTCTATGGCTGAGATTCTTGAAGATAAAATTATTCTCACCTATTGCGGAAACAAACCACCATCAATATTGCTCATAATCAAGCCCAGAATGATAGGACAAAGCATGTGAAAGTCGACAATTTGTATCAAAGATCTTCTGGACAAAAGGTATGTCTGCACTTCTTTTGTCCATTCCGAAGATCAACAGACTAATACTTTCGCCAAGGACTAAGTGGCTACCTTCATTGAGGACATCCAAATTGGGGAATGATTGATATCTCTTTTTAACTTAAAGGAGAAGAGTTAAACCACATTTGTCTTTATTATGTTTATTTGTATTTTTCTATTTTTTTCCAAACCGGTGAATCAAGACGGGGGCATAGCCGAACACGACGTAAAACCACACACGACGCAGGTCCCACACATGACGTGGACTCACAGGAAAGAAATCAACAGACGGATGATCGGGGATACTCCCACACGATACAACCCGCTGGATAGAAAGTTCAACCAACAAAGACCATACCACCTACCCAACAACAACAACAACACTCAAGCCTTTATCCCACCACAGTGGGGTCAGCTATATGGATCCTTTGTCTCCATTGCGCCCTATCTTTAATCATAGTCTCACTAATGCTTAAGTAAATCATGTTTTTCCTTATAGTTTCATTCCAAGTCTTTTTTGGTCTACCCCTCCCCCGTTTAACATGTCTAGTGACTAAACTCTCACAACACCTAACAGGTGCCTCTAATGGTCTACTATGTACATGTCTGAACCATCTTAAACGAGCTTCTCGCATCTTCTCTATAATTGACGCCACTCCTGTCTTATCCATGATACATTCATTCCTAATTTTATCCAGTCTCGTGTAACCACACATCCACCTAAGCATTCTCATCTCCACAACTCCCACTTTTTGCTCATGTACACCATTCACTGCCGAACACTCAGAATCGTAGAGCATTGCTGGCCTAATTGTAGTACGGTAAAACTTGCCTTTAAGTTTTAATGCTACTTTACGATCACATAAGATATCATGCGCGCCTCTCCACTTCAACCAACCTGCTTGGATTCTATGTATCACATCTTTATCTACACCTCCATCTTTCTGAATTATCGATCCCAAATATTTAAAGCACTCAATGCGGGAAATATCTTTGTCACCCAATTAATGACGGTCATCCGACCTTCTTGCACTACTAAATTTAAGCTCTATATACTTCGTCTTTGTCCTGCTCAACCTAAAACCCTTCTTTTCTAAAGTCTTTCGCCAAGATTAAAGTTTCGCGTTTATACCCTCGCGTGTCTCATCGACCAAAACAATATCATCTGCAAATAATAAACACCAAGGTATTGCTTGTTAGATATGTCCGGTGAGCTCATCTAAGATAAGGGTAAAGAGATAAGGGCTTATAGCTGACCCTTGATGTAAGCCAACAGTGAAAGGAAATTCTTGTGTTAATCCTCCAGATGTCCTCACCCTGGTCACTGAATTTGTTTACATATCTTTAATTATGTCAATGTATGATACATTTACACCTTTCTTTTATAAGACTCTCCACAAGACCTCTCTTGGAACCCTATCACAAGTCTTCTCCAGATCGATAAACAGCATATGCAAAAAAATTGTCTTTCCAGATAGTTGTCAATGAGTCTCCTCGATAGATGTATAGCTTTCATGGTTGACCTCCCTAGCATGAATCCAAATTGATTCTCTGAGATGCTAGTCTCTCGTCATACTCTTCTCCTCTCTATTACTTGTTCCCATAGTTTTATAGTATGACTCATTAATTTAATTCCCCTGTAATTGACACAATTTTGAATATCTCATTTGTTTTTATACAAAGGTATCAAAATATTTTCTCTCCTGGTCTGACATTCTCTTTATCTTCAGTGTCTTATTGAAGAAACTTGTAATCCATAAAATTCCTTCCCTCCCTAAGCATTTCCATACTTCAATAGGAATATCATCTAGCCCAACCGTCTTTCCATTTTTCATAGTCTTCAAAGCGTCATTTATCTCTGATGCTTGAATTTTATGATAAAAAGTTATGTTTTTATAATCCTCCGATTTACTTAACTCTTCCAAGTTCAGTTCATTGTCTTTTCCTTCATTGTATAGTTGATAAAAGTATCTTTTTCATCGCTCCTTAATAGTCACATCATCTGTTTCATCTTTTATGCATTTAACTCGGCTTAAATCTTGTCTTCATCTCTCTAACTCGGGCAATTATATATATATCACACTCTCCATCTTTGGTATCTAGTCGTTTATAAAATTCTTCATAAGCTTGACTTCTTGCTTTACTTACTGCATTTTTAGCTTCTTTCTTGGCGACTTTAAAAGTTTGTCAAGTTTTCATCATTCCTACAAGCATATAATATTTGTAGCTGACCTTCTTTTCCCTCACTTTGTCTTGCACTTTCTCTTTCCACCACCAAGATCCTTAATATGGGGGCACACGACCTTTTGACTCTTCAAGTATGTTCTTTCCACTTATCCATAAATGAGAAGACATAACTTCTCATGTGACACTAGGATCAACATAAGGATCATCAACTAGTTGTTCTATAACACTCCCTCTCACGTGGAACACACATGCATGAAGGCATAAAGATAAGACATAAGCCTGGAGGTCGTGTGTGACTAAGGCGAGAGTCGAGAAAATGTCACCTGAGTCGCCTTCGTGACGAACACTCCCCCTCACGTGGAATGTGTTGTGAAATGAGAAAGTCTTGATCTACAATGTGGAGACCTAGCATAAATATATCTCAAAGATGAATAATTACAATTATGCCCAAACACCATACACGATATTTACAGAACATATAAAATACAATGATAATAATAACTCCAAAACTCCCCCTCAAGTTGGAGCAAAGATGTCAATCATGCCCAGCTTGGAAATGGTCAAATCTGAACGATTAGGGCCAACAACTTTAGTGAAGGCGTCAGCAAGCTGGTCGGCCGAGGAGGTAAGCTGGAAGAATAGTCTCAGTACGAACGTGATCACGCAAAAAATGAACAACCATCTCGATGTGCACTCCTGTAGCACCGAGTTCTGGGTAAGAAGAGAGTTGATCTATGATCACAATAGAGGGTCGAGCCAGTAGCAAGGGATAGGCAGAGTTCAGTCAGCAACGATCGGAGCTAAACCAACTCAGTGACGTCGTGGGTCATGGTGCGGTACTCTGATTCAGCCGACGAGCGAGATACGATGGGTTGTTTCTTACTCCGCCATGAGACAAGATAATCACCATGGAATACACAGAGACCTGACGTGGAGCGTCGATCGGTCAAAGAGACAGCAAAATCAGCATCAGTGAAGCAGGAGAGACTGGAGGCACTATCAGCCCGATAGAACAGCCCAAGACCAGGAGCGCGCTTAAGATAGCGAAGAACACGTCGAGCAGACTCTAGATGAGATGTCCTGGGAGAATGCAAAAACTGGCTCAAAACGCCCACTGAGAAGCTGATGGCAGGCCTAGTATTGGTCAAGTAGATCAAGCGACCAACCAGACGCTGGTACTGAGAGGGGTCTGGTAGAGGAGCACCAGATTCAGCATGAAGGCGATGGTTGGTATCCATAGGAGTACTCGCAGGATGACACCCAAGTAGACCAGTGTCCCGAAGAAGATCTAAGGTGTACTTGCGCTGCGATATGGAGATTCCCTGTCGTGAGCGAGCAACTTCAATCCCAAGGAAATAACGGAGGGGTCCAAGGTCTTTCACCTCGAAGGTTGAGCGTAGTGTAGCTTTCACCTCAGAGATGCCAGAAGGGTCATCCCCAGTGAGAATAATATCGTCTACGTAGACTAGGACAATGGCACGACGGCCCTCTGGAGTGGCACGAATGAAGCAAGTGTGATCTGCACGGCACTGAGTGAAGCCGGACTGAAGGACAACTGAGCTGAACCGTTCAAACCAGGCACGCGGAGACTGTTTTAAGCCGTAGAGAGATTTGTGTGGTCGGCATACTTTCCCCGAATACTCCCCCTTAAGGGTAAACCCTGGAGGAGCCATGTAGACCTCCTGTAAATCTCCGTGCAGGAAAGCATTTTTGACATCGAGCTGGTAGAGCGGCCACGCCCGAGAGGCCGCAAGCGGGAGAAAAAGGCGGACACTGGTCGGCTTAGCCACGGGAGCAAACGTGGCACCAAACTCGTCCGGAGCCTGAGTAAAACCCTTGGCCACCAAACGAGCCTTATAGCGGTCAATGGTACCATCAGCAGAATACTTCACATTGTAGACCCATTTGCACCCAACTATGCGTTTCCCGGGAGGAAGAGGAACCAGAGACCATGTCCCAGTACAACAGAGAGCAAACATCTCCTCCTCCTTGGTCTAAACCCACCGTGGGTCAAGGAGAGCCTCAGCGGTCGAAGAAGGTAGGCGAACAGAATCAGCAGCAGCCACAAAATCCTAGTAAGAGGGTGAGAAATGTTGGTAGGAAACAACACTAGCCAACGGGTGCTCAGTAACAGAGGAACGAACACAAGTATGCTTGCCCTTGTGCAGGGAAATAGGTAAGTCAACAGAAGTAGGGGGAGAGGTCAAGAGAGGTACCTGCGACCGGAAGAAGTTGTCGATCCGGGACTGGAGGAGAAGTGGGTGTACGCTGGCGGCGAGAGTAAGTCAGCAGGACGGGCGGAGCAACAGGTGGGACAGTGGCTGATGATGGAGGAACAACCGGGAGAGGTTGCACAACAGTAGGAAGCACGAGTGAAGGTAAATGAACAGGGAAGAAGGGAACCTCCTCATGGAATGTCACATCCATAGAGTAAATAGAACGGCGCAACTGAGGGTCATAGCAGTGGTAACCCTTAGTGGTAGTAGAGTAGCCGAGGAAGAGACAGCGGATGGCCTTGTCGTCGAGTTTATTCCGAGAAGGACGGCGATCCTGGACAAAACACACACAAACAAAGACCCGGAGAGGAATGGGAAAGGCGGAGACGGATGGATGGATGAGGCTGTAGGGGGAAACGCCACCAAGAGGACGAGAGGGAGTCCTATTAATAAGGAAAGTTGTTGTAAGAAGAGCAGCACTCCAATAGGACTTAGGGACATTCATTCCCCGAAGAAGACAACGAACAGAGTCTAAAAGGTGGCGGTTTTTGCGTTGGGCCACCCCATTCTGATCGGGGGTACCAGGGCAAGAAAATTGGTGTAGAGTGCCCTCATTCCGGAGAAAGAGATCAAAAGGACGAGAAGTGTATTCACCTCCATTGTCAGAGCGGAGGATATGAACAAACGTGTCATGCCGGGTCTGTATCATACGAGAAAAATGAAAATAGACAGATAGGACCTCAGATTTATGTTTTAGGAGATAAACTCATAAGCAACGAGAATAGTCATCAATAAAAGTCACAAAATAATATAAACCATCAAATGTACAACAGGGGCAGGGCCCCACACATCAGAATGCACCAACTCAAAACAAGAAGTAGCACAACTAACAGAAGGAACATACGTGTTGCGTGTGTGTTTCGACACCTCACATACATTACGGCGAAAAGGAAAAACAAAAGACACATCAGGACAGACAGACAACATCCGTTGAGAGCTAGCATGGCCGAGACGTGCGTGCCAAAGCGAACTGGACGACAAAACATGGGAAGCACCAGAAGTGGTAGGCGGGCAAGTGTCGGTGGTGGTGGTAGCAGCAGTGGGAGAAGGTAGCTCCAGGTAGTACATCTCACTCCTCTCATATCTCGTACCAATAGTCCTCTCGGATCTCAAATCCTGAAAAACACAACGATCAGAAAAGAAAGTTACTGAGCAGTTTAAAGAGCGAGTAATATTACTAACAGATATTAGGTTGAGAGTCAACTGAGGTACAAGAAGAACAGAGTCAAGAGAGAAAGAGTAAGAGAGAGGGGCGGTGCCCCGACTGAGGACAAGGGTAACCGAGCCATCAGCAAGGCGCACATCCCGGTGAGAACAGGGGACAACCTGAAGCAGACGGGAAGACGTACCAGTCATATGATCGGTTGCACCAGAATCAATCACCCAGGGTGAGGAATCCTGGTCAACCGTGGTCACAGAGCAAGCAAACGGAGTACCAGAGGAAGAAGAAATAGTGGAAGGCTGAGACTGCTGGAACTGTCGAAACTGCTGAAATTGGGTCATCATGTGACTGAAGTCAGAGGAGTTGGCACCCAAAGTGTGCTCAACTGGCTCGGAAGACTCGGCAGAGGCAACAGTGTGCCTGGGGACACTACCAGGAGTGGTACGCTCAGAGCCCCTCAGGTGGGGGTATAGCTGATAGCAACGACTGTGGTCATGATACAAACGCCCACAGTGAGAGCAAGGGCCAAGAGGACCCGCAGAGTCACGACCACCAGAAGAACCACGACTGCCAGATCGACCACCTCGGTTCCGAAAGCTGGAGGTGGGAGGGCGGTAAGAAGCGGTAAGGGGCATCTGCTCAGGAGGAAGAGAGGAGGTAGCACGAGCGCCGGAAAGACTAGAGTGCCTCTGCATACGTTTCTCATGCCCTGCAACAATGGAATAGGCCTCAACAAGATCTGGCAAAGGTGACATCCCCACAATCTGAGCACGGGTAGACTCATATTCGGGGCGAAGCCCCATCAAGAACTGGTATGTCTCCCGTCGATGTCGTTGTTTCCCAATAAGGGTGATATCATTGGGGGACTCCAGGGCACTGAGAGGCTCAAGATCATTAAGCTCAAGAAAACGATCCTGAAGGTAAGTGAAGTACTCCTGAACGGAACGCTTCCCCTGAGTGGCGGAAGCGATATCCTGAAAGATGCCGAAAATCTGAGTATCAACACGTGTGTGCCCAAAGGTGCGTTGGAGAGCAAACCAAAGCTCGGAGATGTCCTCAAAGCGCATGAACTGACTGAAGATGCGAGGCTCCATTGAGCACTGAATCCATCCAAGAATCATGTACTTTTCCGTCGACCATTTGACTAACTTCTCTTTCTTGTCATCCTTGTCTGTCGGTTTAGGCATAGGAGGACCGCCGGTCAGCCATGAATGCTTATTCCGGCCGGCTAGAGCTACTTTCATCGATGACACCCATGAAGAGTAAATTTTCTCATCGAGAAGGACGCTAGTAATCCGTCTCGTAGAAGATCCATAGGTGTCCTTGGAATCCATGGACTAAAAAAGCAACGAGGAACAGGCGGAGAAGATGCTCCACGACCCAGAGACCGGGAAGCACAGGGATCTGACGGCTGTGGGAATAGGCGGGGAAGCAGCACAGGGATCCGACGGGAATAGGTGGAGAAGCAGCACAGGGATCCGACGGCTAGGGGACCAGGCAGGGATGAGACAGCGGAAACCTGCGGACGGTACTGCGGAAACCTGCGGCTGCGGGAATCGATGACGGGCACGCCGACTTGTGGACGACTTGCGAATGAGGAGCGTCGACTTGGGGACGATGACGATGATGGGAATTGGCTGCGGAAACCTACGGACCAGACGAAGACGGGAACGTCGATCGGAAGGGAGTCACGATCGGGAAAGGCAGGGGGAAAACACAAAACCCTATTTCGCTCTGATACCATGTTGTGAAATGAGAAATTCTTGATCTCCAATGTGGAGACCTAGCATATAAATATATCTCAAAGACGAATAATTACAATCATGCCCAAACACCATACACGATATTTACAGAACATATAAAATACAATGATAATAATAACTCCAATAGAATGCATGTGCATGAAGACTTGAAGACAACAACAACACTGAAGCCTTTATCCCACCATAGTGGGGTCGGCTATATGGATCCTTTGTCGCCATCGCACCCTATCTTTAATCATAGTCTCACTAATCCTAAGTACATCATATCTTTCCTTATAGTTTCATTCCAAGTCTTTTTTGGTCTACCCCTCCCCGTTTTAACATGTCTAGTGACTAAACTCTCACAACGCCTAACAGGTGCCTCTAATGGTCTCCTATATACATGTCTGAACAATCTTAAACGAGCTTCTCGCATCTTCTCTACAATTAGCGCCACTCCTGTCTTATTCCTGATACATTCATTCCTAATTTTATCCAGTCTCGTGTGACCACACATCCACCTAAGCATTCTCATCTCTGCAACTCCCATTTTTTCTCATGTACATCATTCACTGCCCAACACTCAGAACCGTGGAGCATTGCTGGCCTAATTGCAGTACGGTAAAACTACCAAAAATCATGAAAATCCATCAACGAGAGATCAACACACCGGAAGGGGTAGCAGCGACTGGAATTGGTCGAAGCACGTGGGGCAGCGACAGGAGGCTGAAATCGGCTAAAGCACGAAGGGCAGCGGCTGGAATCAACAAAGGGAAGCATGAACAAAGATCTGGAGGCCGGAGCACGTCATTGGCGCGGCAACCAAGCACATCGGGAGCAAATATGGAGCAGCAACGGGCTCAGCAGGATCGCAGATGATGAGCAAACAGGAACGACGACGATCTGTGATAGGAACGCAAACAGGAACGACCGGAAGAGAGCGGCAGAAGGAATCGTCGAAGTCGTCGATAAGAACGACGAGATCTGCGTCGGGAAGCATCGTCGAGATCGGGAAGCAACGGGAGAAGACGGAGCCAGCAGAAGAAGGAAGCGGCTGCTCGATCTCCATGAGAAACGTCGACGGGCACGATGAAGCCAACGAAAGATGAGAGCTCCCTCTGGCGCAGTCATCGTGGGGATCAGAAGCGCAGACGATCTCAAGGTCGATCGTCGACGGAGAAGCAGCGGGAGCACGTCGGGATAGGCAGAGAGGAAATGCCAACGGGGAGAAGCTGTCGGAGGCGACGAAGAACGCAGAGGAGACCTCCATCATCGGGATCAGGAGCCACTCTCGTCGACAGAATCATAAGTCGGTCCCATCAACAGATCATAAGCCGGTCCCGTCGAAGGGAGCGGAAGCTGAACTGCTCAGCGGGAGCGGGGGCTGGACCTGACGAGAACAAGAGGAAAAGGAGGAATTCAGAGAGGAAGCCACAGAGAAATTTGGTCGCCAACAATTAGGACGACAAAATTTCAGGGAGGAGTCAATTCCTGCTCTGATACCATGTTGAAATAGTGGAAAAGAAATAATTGGTGCATTTTATTCATCCCACAGGGGAATTATATAGGACAAACAAAGACAATTAAATATAAAACTACGATGTGGGACAAAACCCCAAACACACTTAAAGACAATACTAATAAGTTCAACGGAACTCAACACCAATTTTTGTATGTGGAGGCGAGATGAGAAAGTATATTAAATTCACGATGCTATATTAATATAGTGGTTGGACAGTGTATAATCTTTAGCCTCTAGAACGTGAAAATCTTTTAATGAGCGATGTGAAAGTGGGTCATTATCCTAACCTACTCAGTTACCATGATAGAATCGAAGTATCCAACCTAAAACCAATTGGTTATAAGTAGAGGGGCTCTGGGTCTCAATTAGTACACAATGTTACATTAACTTCCTAATGTTGGAATATATTTTAAACACTTTCCAAGTTAATTTTACCTGAACAATTCGGTGCCACTGTTCCTCTTTCTCAAGAACAAACAATGCTCTTTTCAGTAAGGCCAATGGAAAGTTTTGCTCCCACGCAACCCAAGCATCAAGAGTTCCATAAATAGCTTCTTTGGAATCTTTCATGTCAATAAGCTACAATTCACACAATTCAGCTTGATAAAACGTCAAAACCAAAGGAGCAACAAAATAAAATCTGAAGGCAATACTTTATCAATCATGCATAATATATGAAATTGTGAGGACATAGTGATACTTTTTCAGTACAACAATAAAGATAGCTAGCATTGAATTTTGATATGAATAAAACAAAATTTTCATAAATTTGTAAATTAAAATGACGTGGGATGGGTAAAGATGTGAATATAATCAGAGAATAATACAGCAGATGAACAACAGCACAAATCCTTAAGATAAAAAAAGATAAACATATAAAACCACTGATAGAAGAAGAATAGGAGAAGATGAATATGTGTGTGTCTTATTAGGGCCCATAACGGGGCAATATAAAGGAAATACATAAGGTCCTCCATCTCTAACAGGCGATGTGGGACAAATACAAAAGCCCTCATAATAATAAACCCAATACTCCCCCTCAAGCTGGCACGAAAATATCAAGCAAGCCCAGCTTGCCATAGGTAAACAGAAGGCGAGAAGGACCGACGTCCATGGTAAAGGCATCAGCAATCTGTTCTGCAGAAGGAACATAAGACGTTGCAAGAGTCCCCGAACGGATGTGCTCCCTAAGAAAGTGGATATCCACCTCAATGTGCTTGGTCCTCTCTGCAGGATAGAATCAGATGCTAGCAAGAGAGCAGACTGGTTGTCACAAACCAGTGTGGAGGAACCAGAAGGAGGAAAGCCAAGCTCGGTCAAAAGAGTATGCAGCCAGAGGAGCTCGGTGGCGCCATGGGCCATAGCTCTATACTCAGCCTCAGCTGAGGAGCGAGACACAACACTCTGCTTCTTGCTCTTCCAGGAAATAAGATTGCCACCATAGAAAGTGCACGTCCCCGAAGTAGAGCGTCGGTCAGTGAGGGAGCCAGCATAATCAGAATCCGTGTAGCAGGTAAGATCGGAGGATGGAGATGAACGGTAGAAGAGCCCGAGGCCAGGGGATCCCTTCAAGTAGTGAAGGATCCGAAGAGCAGCATCAAGATGAGAAGTTCGGGGAGCATGCATGAACTGGCTGACCATACTCACAGCAAAGCTAATGTCGGGGCGAGTATTGGTCAAATAGATAAGTCTTCCAACAAGCCGCTGGCATTTTCCTGGATCAGGTAGAGGTTCACCAGATTCGGCGTGTAAGCGATGTTTCGGGTCCATAGGAGTTGACACTGGAGAGCACCCAAGAAGACCAGTATCACTCAAAAGGTCAAGTGTATACTTTCGCTGAGACAAAGAGATCACCTGGTGAGATCTGGCAACCTCAATCCCAAGGAAATACTTCAGAGGCCCCAAATCTTTGACCTCAAAAGCCTTTTGAAGTACCCCCTTGATCTGGATTATACCTGAGTTGTCGTCACCGATAAGAATGATGTCATCCACATAGACAAGGATAATCACCCGACGGCCATCAGCAGTCCGAACAAAGCACGTATGGTCGGCATGACATCTGGTTAAACCACTCTGAAGCACAACAGCACCGAACGGCTCAAACCACGCTCGAGGGGATTGCTTCAGCCCATACAATGACTTCTGCAAGAGCCAGACACGGCCCAAATACTCCCCCTGAAGCCTGTATCCGGGTGGCGGATCCATATAGATCTCTTCAACGAGGTCGCCATTGAGGAAGGTGATCTTCACGTCTAGCTGATGAAGAGGACACCTGTGGCTGGCAGTGAGGGAAATAAGGAGACGAACAGTGGAGAGTTTGGCCACAGGAGCAAAAGTCACCCCGTAATCCTCTGGAGTCTGGGTGAACCCTTTGGAAACAAGGCGAGCCTTGTAGCGATCCAAAGACCCATCGGCATTATACTTGACGGTATAGACCTAACGACAACCAATAGTATTCTTGCTGGCGGGGAGAGGAACTAACCGCCAGGTACTAGTCTTCTGTAAGGCGGTCATCTCAGCCTCCATGGCAGCCACCCACTCTGGGTGCTGGAATGCCTCAGTCGTCGAACTCGGGATCCTGATCTGGTCAGTGGCGGTGAGGAAAGCCCGGTAACCCTGTGAAAGGCGCTGGTAGGACACAAAACTTGCCACAGGATGGTCAGTAACACAAGAACGCTTACCCTTGCGAATTGCAATAGGTAAGTCAGAAGAGGAAGGAACATCACCTGCCTGAGGAAGTGGCAACGGGTCCGGTGAGCTAGGCCCGGTGAGCTAGGCTCGATCAGAGGATCCCTAAGGATAGGGTGGACATGTGAGGGCCCACGGGGGCCACGGGTATATGTCTGTAGCGGAACAGAGTCGTGCAGTGAGGCAAGGGGAACCAGAGCTATAGGGGGGAGTTGAGACAACAGCAGGAGTAGGAGAGTCACAAAAGAAAGGGACATCCTCAAAGAACGTAACATCCATGGTGTGGAATGTCCTGCGAGAAGAGGGATCAAAACACCGATATCCTTTGGAAGAGGAGGAATAGCCCAAAAATAAACAACGGATTGCTTTGTCATCTAGTTTAGTCCGAGTCGGACTACGATCCTGAACAAAGCACACACACCCGAATACTCAGAGAGGAACGGGAAACAACGGGCGGCTGGGAGATAGGAGACTCAGAGGAATACGACCCGCTAAAGGTTGGCAAGGCAGACGGTTGACCAGGAAGGTCCCCGTAAGAAGGGCAGCACTCCAAAAAGACTTGGGGACATGAGACCCACGGAGAAGGCAACGAGTCACATTTAGGAGTGGCGGTTCTTGCGTTCCGCCACTCCATTCTGTTCCGGAGTATGGCGGTTCTTGCGTTCCGCCACTCCATTCTGTTCCGGAGTATAGGGACAGGAGAATTGGTGAAGGGTTCCTTGGCTCGCAAGGAAAGCAGTAAACGAGGAAGATGTGTATTCTCCCCCATTATCAGATCGGAGAATTCGAATTTGTGAAGAAAACTGAGTTCTAACCATATGAGAAAACTGAGTATAGAGGTTAAACAAGTCAGATTTAGCACGCATAAGATAAACCCAACAGCAGCGAGTAAAGTCATCTATAAAGGAAACAAAATAACGAAAACCATCATAAGAAACAACTGGGGCAGGGCCCCAAACATCTGAATGAATAATCTCAAAAGGAGTAGAAGTGCGGGAAAAAGAGTGCTCAAATGAGACACCCGAAAAAAGAGATGACACAACTTTAGGGCTAGCATGACCCAGCCGGCATGCCAAAGGGCAGGTTTGGTAGAAGCAGCAGCAGCACTGGACGGTGGGGAGAGACATGGCGATGGTGGTGAAGGAGGTGGAATATCCAGCTGATAAAGCCCGTCACGCTCACGGCCGTAGCCAAAAGTCCTCGTGGTCAGGTCCTGAAAAACACAGCCAGAAGAAAAGAAAGTCACTGAGCAGTGTAATGAGCGAGTCAATTGACTAACAGAAAGAAGATTTAAAGCTAGTTTGGGAACATGAAGAACAGAAGCCAAGGAGAAAGAGGGGGATAGAGAGACGGTGCCATGGTGAATAATGGGGGTCACAGAGCCATCAGCCAGACGAACCTGCCGATGGACACTCTGAGACAAATGAGAGGAGAAAAAGTGTGGCTCACCCGTCATATGATCAGTGGCCCCAGAGTCGATCACCCGGGGAGAGGAAGACCCCTCATGAGTGACGTGAAAGGTCGTCGGAGTACCTGACGCAGACGCTGAAGTGGACGAGAACGATGAGGAGCCAAGGGCAGAAAAAATCTGCTGCTGAGGTGGGGGCGGGGCATGCTGCTGAAGTTGTGACTGAAGCTCCTGAACCTGAGCCATAAGCTGGCTCCAGTCGGCAGAAGGGGTCCCAGAAGGGGCATTGTAACTAGGCTGGCTCCCAAAGTCAGAAGTAGTAGCGGCAGCAGTACGTGTAGCAGAAGGTTGCTGGCGAAGGTGAGGAAAGAGCTGCCAACATCGGGATTTCTCATGACCAGTCCGGAAGCAGTGCTGACACTGAACATAAGCAAACGGTCTCCCGCGGCCACCTCCGCGATCCCGACTGGGGCACAGAACGATCCCCCTGTCGAGCAGTCGAAATCTCCTGGAAGATAGAGTAAATCCGCGTATCAACACGGGTGTGCCCATAAGTGCGAGTCAGGGAAGCCCAAAGAGACGGAACGAAATCGAAATGCATAAACTGCTCGTAAATCCGGGGCTCCATGGAGCATTAGAGCCACCCAAGAATCTTGTAGTTTTCCGTTTTCCATTGACGGAGAGCCTTTTCCTCGGTAGGCTTGGGAACCCCAGTAGGTTCAAGCCAATCAAGCTTGTCATGTCCGGCGAGATGAACACGCACGGAGTTGGACCAAGCAATGAAATTCTTCTCACTAAGAAGAGTGGTAGTGATACGCCTGGCAAAGCCATCAGTCGAGGAATCCATAGAATGGGATCAGGGGAAAAAACACAAAGGATAGGGGAAGAAAAAAAGGCTCTAAAGGAGAGAAAGAAACGGGTAAACCCTTAAACAGAAGAAGGAGATCCCATCTGAAGAACACGAAGGACCATAGATCAAAGATCTAGGTCATGAAGAAAAAGGAACGGAGGAAAGAAGGTGAAACACCAACCAAATAAGAGGTGGAGACCAGATCTGGTCGGCGATGCGGCGACGGAGCAGCGATCCGGAGCGGGATCAGGAGAGACACCAGGCGATCGGCCCTCACATCAGGCAGGATTGGATGAAGGGCGATGGACCAGGAGCAGCGAGCTGGAGCGGGATCGGGATGGACACCAGGCGAGCGGCCCTCACATCAGGCGGGATCGGGATGAAGGGCGACGGACCAGGCTAGGCGGGAGCGGGGTCGAGAGAGACGGCCAATGAGAAGCGGTCGGTCGTTACATCCACTGAGATTGGGCGACACCAGGCGAGGCGGGAGCGGGGTCGGGCGACACCAGGCGGAAGCGGAAGCGGGATCGGGAGAGATACGGGATACGGGATCGGGCGCCTGCTCTGATACCAAGAAGAATAGGAGAAGATGAATATGTGTGTGTCTTATTAGGGCCCATAACGGGGCAATATAAAGGAAATACATAAGGTCCTCCATCTCTAACAGACGATGTGGGACAAATACAAAAGGTCTCATAATAATTGGGAAAAAACACAAAGGATAGGGGAAGAAAAAAAGGCTCTAAAGGAGAGAAAGAAACGGGTAAACCCTTAAACAGAAGAAGGAGATCCCATCCGAAGAACACGAAGGACCATAGATCAAAGATCTAGGTCATGAAGAAAAAGGAACGGGGGAAAGAAGGTGAAACACCAACCAAACAAGAGGTGGAGACCAGATCTGGTCGGCGATGCGGCGACGGAGCAGCGATCCGGAGCGGGATCAGGAGAGACACCAGGCGATCGGCCCTCACATCAGGCAGGATCGGATGAAGGGCGACGGACCAGGAGCAGCGAGCTGGAGCGGGATCGGGATGGACACCAGGCGAGCGGCCCTCACATCAGGCGGGATCGGGATGAAGGGCGACGGACCAGGCTAGGCGGGAGCGGGGTCGAGAGAGACGGCCAATGAGAAGCGGTCGGTCGTTACATCCACTGAGATTGGGCGACACCAGGCGAGGCGGGAGCGGGGTCGGGCGACACCAGGCGGAAGCGGAAGCGGGATCGGGAGAGATACGGGATACGGGATCGGGCGCCTGCTCTGATACCAAGAAGAATAGGAGAAGATGAATATGTGTGTCTTATTAGGGCCCATAACGGGGCAATATAAAGGAAATACATAAGGTCCTCCATCTCTAACAGGCGATGTGGGACAAATACAAAAGGTCTCATAATAATAAACCCAATAATAGAAACTATTACTTTTAAGCATCAAAAGAAATACCGGCGGTACCTTGTGTATTAAGGTATCCTTCTTGATCTTCTGCTTTGTTTCATTTATCCCTTAGATGTGAGATAACTAAAGAGAAGAGTTTTACATCTGCTATAGAGAAGTGGGAACTAAAACTCCCCTTATCAGGAGTGAGATGGTGCGGCCTTGGGATGTTTGCTCTTAGAGATCCGAGAGAGAGCTCATGCTTGTGTGTCCAAGTACGGTGGTATAATAGAAAAAAATAAGGATACGAGTACGTTCAGGATACGATAAAATTAAAATTGATTTATATATATATATGTATACATATATGCGCGGGCGCGCACACTATACATACACACATGTATATATGCATGTATATATACATGTATATAAATGTACATGTATATATGCCATCTTTTTTTAAAGAGGGAGAATATAAAATGTACATGCATATATATATCATCTTTTTTTACAAGAGAGAACATAAAATATAGAAAAATCAACATTGAACAAGTAGAAACACTACAAATTTAAAACTAGAGTAAAATAAAAAAGAAAGATATATATATATATATATATGGAGCACATTTTGTTATTATAATACACAAATACTGCTAGTTGCATTTATGAGTTTAAATCTTTTCTTTTCTAAAATTATCACTATATGCAGAATGATCTGCCAAGTCCAAATGTATCCGCAAACTAGAGTAGCATGTGTATCCGTCGAGTATCGGGGACATATCGGTATCAGAAATGTATCTAGTACGTTTGCGTGGCCCTCGGGGAAGTATCAGTGCTTCATAGGTGGGTGGGGGTGGGTGGGTGGGTGGGTGGAGGATGAGAGAGGGAAGAGTAGATCAAGGAATATAGGAGAGGAGAAGGGAAGAGAGAGAAGAGTGGATCAAGGAATAATTGCTAATTTCAAGATAACAAAGATATCACTAACCTTATGATATACAAATGATGCACACTAGGTTCTTTAAATCACTTGGAGAACAATTAAAAATATAAATTCAGATTCTAAATCAATTTAGAAAGCAAATTATCACAAAGATATAAGACTAGAGTAATTAAACTTTAAACATGCAATCAAGAATTTCAATTAATAAAACCCAATAGAAGTAGAAAAAATTTTGGGTGCGTTTCTCTCACCTATTTCTAGGTGAGAGAATAAATAGTCTTATTGGAAGTGGACCCCACCTCTTTTCTTCCAAAAAATTTCCTGCACCAGTGAATCATCTCGCTTCCCCCTCCACAATCTCTCATCTCTCTCCTGGCGAAACCCTAAGGCCGAGTCCTCCCCCTCCCGCGGTGAACCCTGGCCTCCTCCTGCGGCGAACCCCGACCCCCTCCTCCTCCCGCGGCGAAAACGTGACCTCCTCCCGTGGCGAAAACCTGACTTCCTCCTCCTCCCGCGGCGAAACCCCGGCGTCCTCCTCCCGCAACGAAACCCCGGCCACCTCCTCCCGCGGTGAAACCTCGGCCTCCTCCCGTGGCGCCTCCTCCTCCCGACCCTGCTTCCTCCTCCTCCTGCAGCGAAACCCCGGCCTCCTCCTGCTCCGACAGCGAAACCCCGACCTTCTCCTCCAGCGGCAAAACCCCGGTCTCCCGGTATTTTGATGAAATACTGGGAGTTCTGACAGTATTTTGTTGAAATACAAGAAGTTTTGACAGTATTTTGTCAAATACTGTATATTATGACAGTATTATGTCCAAAGAAGTAAATAACAAACACATTGTAATTTATCAAAACGGCATAATGTTGCATTATGTAATTGTATTAACATCTTCTCCCCACTATTATATATTCTATAATATAAAATATCTAATTTATGGATTGAATTATGCATGATATTGAACGATATATTGACAGTATTTTGGGAAAATACTGGGAGTTCTGACAGTATTTTGGTGAAATACTGAGTTCTGACTGTATTTGGACAAATAATGTATATTATGACAGTATTGTGGCTCTAAGGTTCCGTCGTGGTTGAAGGAGGGGGAAGATCGGGAAATCTTAGGCGTGGTTGTGGCTTTGTCTCCGCTGGAGGAGGAGGTCGGGGTTTCGCCGTGGAAGGAAGGTGGGGTTCGCCGTTGACGGAGGAGGGGGTCTCGGCGTGGGAGGAAGAGGAGGGCAGGGTCTCGACACGAGAGGAAGAGGAGGGAGCGGTTTCGGCGCGGAGGAGGATGACTCGGCCTTTAGGATTTCGCCGCAGGAGGAGGAAGGAAGGTGTTGCCGGTGTAGGGTTCGGCGTTCTTAGAGGGAAAAAATTAAGAGGATTCACGCAGGAAATTTTTTGGGAAGGAAAGGGGTGGGGTCCACTTCCAATGAGGCTATTTATTCTCTCACCTAGAAATAGGTGAGAGAAACGCACCCAAAATTTTTTCATAAAAATAATACTATCCACTCACACATACTAGAATCAAATGGGCATAACACTTTCAAGAGTATCAATCAAGAATTTCAATTAATAAAACACAATAGAAATAATACTATCCACTCACACATACTAGAATCAAATGGGCATAACACTTTCAAGAATATCATCGCAAAGTAATTATTTTTCATACATAAATTTGTGATAGAGGCTTAAGATTAATCAAGTAGAGTTAGATCTCATAAATGTTGAAACCAAGAAATAGTGAAAGATTCAAAGGAACCCAGATAGCTCGAGCAAATGCCGCAAAATCAGTCCAGAAACAGCCTTAACAAAAATAGAGGCCAATTACAAGACAACTAAACTAAAGGTAAATAACAACAAGAATCAACAATATACATACAGGCAGTAGGAAATATATGTAGTAGGAAGACACATGTAAGAAGAAACGCCTGAAGAAGATGAGAGGAAAGAAAGAAGAAACTTGCAGGCCAACATAATCGCAACCTTTTTAGGCATCGAAAAAACCCTATTGACATATTTCCCTTTCCTAATTGAAAGCCAAATAAACTAGACATTGTGGTACGGGCAGTCGCTTGGGATCGTGTACGCGGTCGATCGAGGGAGAAGCCTCGTAGGAGCTCGGCTCCTTCTTGAGTCCACTTGAACTTACCTCATCGGAGGGTGAAACACTGAAGGAAGCTCGAGAGAGAGAGGAGTGTGCATCGGAGTTGGCGGTCGGCTAGGTCGACGGGCTGGGCGGTAACGAGAGAAGGAGAGAGAGAGAATTAAGAGAGAGAGAGAATTGAGGATAATACTTTTCATAAAAACACACATACCCCACCCCAACCCTATAACCGGTTGGGTCAAACCAAGTCCAAAAATTCCAATACAACTTAAAGAGCGGAACCATAAAATAAAACATAGCATGGCCACGCGTTGGACTCCTTGCGCGACATCATGTGGCGGTTGCAAGTTATCCCTCATCGTGGGTCCATAACACATTGCTTATACCATCTCAATTTCTTCTGAAACTATGTCCTACGGGGAGCCCGGGAGCCATATTGGAGTCCTGATAGAGATAAGACATAATTCTTCATATACATGTGAGACCAATCGGGGGCCCAATACAGTGATTAAGAGTCCCAGTTGAGACAAAAACTCTTGTCTAGTTTTTAAGAGGTCTATTGAGAACCCGATAAGGCCCTATTGACGGCATGATGGAGACAGAGAAAACAAGTTAATTTAATTTAGGGTCTATCAAATCTGATATGATCCTTTCAGGGGGCCAAAAGACTCCAAAGATTCTGGGTGAATTAATTTGGGTTTATCAGATGCCAGATAGACTTATCGGGGTCCCGATTCGTATGCCATTTGACCTAGATTTTATGATGTTATGAATATGAACAGCTTGATCTCACTTAGGGAGATCTACAAGTTCTAGTTCACCCATGTGGTTTGGTTGAAGTATATAGAGAGCGAAGGGTTGAACACTATCCTAAAGTACTCTTCTCTTCTCCGTCCCCCCTTGACAGCTTCAAACCATTATATCAAATCCAGGGAGTTATTGTGGTGATCACCAGCCGAAAGTTTTTTTGGTGGATAAGGGATTTTAGTGGGGGATAAGCAAAGGAAGTGAAGTAAGAAAACACAAAGCTTAATTGTTCTTGTTAACTTGATAAAGTTGGGTAACATTAATATATATATAACTTTTTAGATTACATTTGGTAAGAATTCCTACTTTAAATGCTTTTTGGATTACTTTCTCGTACACTCTCCCTTAATCCTAAAAGCTTAATTACATTTAACTTTTCTTTCAATTTGACGAATCTCTCCTCAACAAAGGCTGTCATAATATCAATCAATTGTTATGAAGCACCGACACGGGTACGGATACCGGTACGATACATATCCGGTACGTCGGACCGACAAATTTGAAAAAATAAAGATACGGGTACGTTCGGGGCACGACGTAATTAAAACTGTATATATATATGCGCATGTATATATATCTGCGTGTGGGTATGTGCGTGCAGATATGTGCGCATGCGCATGTGCGTGTGCCACCTTTTCAAAGGAAGGGAGAACATAAAATGTCGAAAAAAATGCATATTGAATAAGTGTTAACACTACCAATGACAATATGTAGATCTCAATGACAATATGCAAAACAGTCTGTCACGTCCAATTATATCGACAAATTATAGCAACAGACGTATCTGCCGAGTATCGGGTATGTACCGTACAGGAAACATACCCGATACTGGTACGCGACCCTCGGGGAAGTATCGGTGCTTCATAGATCAATTGTTCTTCTATCCAACAGTATTGTATTGTCACTTCTCCTTTGTATACTAGTTCTCTAAGATGATGGTGGCACAATTAGATGTGTTTTGTCCAATTAAGCTGAATTAGATTTTTGTCATTATTAATTGTTGAGGTATTATCTTACATTTAGCTCGACTGCTCCTTTGTACAGATATCTAAGTATCTTTTTCATCCGGACAACTTCGCATGCACCCGTCATAGTTATCCATAAAACAACTTTGAGTCGTTTTATGGAGACGAGATGGATCTATAGCATTCGTTCCTTCTTCTTACCAAGGTCGGTTACAACACCACAGCCATTCATGGCTCTCCCGGTGCCTCTAGAATGAATAGGATTAACTCCTTGGACGGCTCCAACGCTCAATATCCTTTAATTCATTAGCTTCTTCCTTTTTGTATAAAATTTCATAGTTGCTTATACGTTTTATGCATCTAAACATTCGTTTGCGGGTTGGTGATGCTCTAAGTTGGGTTCGCTCATGAATCTCAAGATTAAGCTCATGGCATTCTTGATGTTTGGTCGAGAATTTGTGAGATATATCAAAGATCCGATGAGGCTTCTTATACTTCTCTTACTTTCCTTTTCTTGTCATTTGTCATTAATCTTTAAGAAGTTGTCATTGGTTTGCTTTCTTCCATTCTAACATTTTAACAAATTAGATGCATATTTGCTTTGGGATATAAAGATTTCTCTGAGTTTCTAATGCACTTGTATACCCCAGATATATTTCAGAAATATTGCAGAAATCTCAATTATGTCCTTTAGTACTCCCGTTTAATATTTTTTCCTCTGAAGTCTGAGATAAGCTTATCAGTGGTCAACAAGATTATCTACATAGAGAAATGGTACATGATAATTATTTATTTCATATCCTACATAGAATGTTGACTTGTTGAGGCTTTTGAGAAACTGATTTTGCGGAGATAGTTCTTGATCTTTTGTGTTGTTCTGTATATATTTCTTCTTTAATTTCAATGATAAGAAATGTTAATTTTGCATCCCCTTGATGAACATGCAAACTTCAGCGATGCCAAGTATGGTGCAAATTGTTCCTATTTGTGCCATTGAAGCAAATGTATCTTCATAATCTCGCTCTGGATCATGAGAGTATCCCTTGAATACTAAGCAGGCTTGTGTCTCTGTATTGATCCATCTTTATTATATTTTGTTTTGTAGAACAATTTTAATCTAGTGACAATGTTGTTTTCCGATTTAGAGACTAATTATATGTTTGATTTTTCTCAATCATCCTTATTTCTTCTTTTAGTATATCTGTCCAGACTGCTATTTCTTTAGCTTCCTCGAAAGTTCCTGGCTCTTTATCTAATAGGGAAATTTCAGTGTTGATAGATGTCTTCAAGTGATCGATATTTTTTAGGGATGATCTGTTTTGATTGGTATCGTCTGAATTATGACTGGTTGCTTCCCTCCTTGAAGTGGATGGCTGGGAGTCCTAGTTGGGCTCTTTTTCGTTAAGGATAGATGATGGTATGTGATTGATTAAATAGCAGGAGAGAAAATTGGTTTGATCCTCTAGAGAAATGCGACAGAAGAGAGAGAAAAATAAGATTTTATTAATTTCTCAAAAATCTTTCATACATACTTCACAAGTATTTTACATATATATAGGAGGAGAGAGGAGAGTCTAAACTTTATCCTAAGGTGTGGGACTAATCCCTTAAGAGAGCATTGCATGGGCCTCCTAAATGGGTCTTTCTTTACAATTTCTTCAACACTCCCCCGCAAGTTGGAGCATACAAGTCGTAGGAACCAAGCTTGGACAAGAACTAAAAATATAGAGGACGTGGTAGAGCTTGGTAAGAAAATCAGTGATTTGTTCTGTAGCAGGAACATGTCTTAAGTCCAATTTCCTTAATTGAACCTTTTCCCGAATAAAGTGACAATCGACCTCGATATGCTTGGTACGTTCATGGAACACAGGATTTTTGGCAATATGAATAGCAGCTTGACTATCGCAGAACAAGGTGGCAGGAGAGGAGAGTTTGACACCCAGGTCTCCTAGAAGGCTTTCTAGCCATGTGAGTTCAGAGACAACATAGGTCATTGATCGATACTCAGCTTCTGCAGATGAGCGTGCGACGACAGATTGCTTCTTCCTTCTCCAGGTAACAAGATGTCCACCAAAGTATGTGCAAAAACCACTTGTGGAACGGCGATCATCCAGGGATACAGCATAATCAGCATCAGAGTAGGCAATGAGAGATAGAGACGAGGAGGGCTTATATACGAGCCCTTGTCCAGGTGCAGACTTCAGGTATCAGAGAATGCGCTCAACTGCCTGGAGATGAGAGGTCTGTGGAGCATGCATAAACCTACTGACAACCCCAACAGCAAACGATATATCGGGTCTTGTAACTGTCAAATAGATCAACTTTCCAACAAGACGACAATAGTATTCTGGATTTGGTAGGAGCGTATCAGAGTCGGAGGAACAGGCACAGAGCTTGTGGTTGACATCCATGGGTGTGTCAGCTGGCTTGCAACCAGAGTAGCCAGCGTCATGAAGAAGATCAAGGCAATACTTTCTTTGAGATAGGACAAGACCATCGGGGCAACGAGCTACCTCGATGCCAAGAAAGTATCGGAGATTCTCCAAATCTTTGGATTGGAACAGGTAGGCCAAGTGTTCTTTAATCATATGGATGCCTTTTGAATCATCGCCCGTAATTAAGATATCATCAACATAAACCAGGAGTATCACGGTGCATGTTGGACAATGACGGGTGAAAAGGGAGAAGTCAGCCTAGCTTCGAGTAAACCCAACATCACTAACAACCTGACTGAACTTGTCAAACCATGCCCGAGGATACTGTTTGAGACCATAAAGAGATTTCTTGAGGTGACATACAAGTGACTACCTCGTGGTCTCAAAGCCAGGAGGTTGATGCATGTAGACAGTCTCAGCGAGATCACCATTGAGAAAGGCATTTTTTACGTCCAACTGATGCAACGGCCAATGACGATGAACGTCCAAAGAGATCAAGACACGAACAGTGTTGAGCTTTGCAACAGGGGAGAAGGTCTCTTCGTAGTCAAGGCCGTGTTGTTGAGTAAATCCACGGGAGACAAGGCGAGCCTTTAGTCGTTCAACCGTCCCAGTTGGAGTATGTTTGATAGTAAAGACCCATTTGCAGCTCACACATTACTGGCCAGGAGGGGGAGGGACAAGATCCCATGTGTGATTGGCCCAGAGGGCAGCCATTTCTTCTTCCATAGCCGCCCGCCACCCCGGATGTTGAAGAGCCTCCTGCAAAGAAATAGGGGTGGAAACCGACGACAATGATGTCGCAAAGATGTGAAGCATCGGAGACAATCTATGCAAAGAAACAAAAATTGTGATTGGATGAGTTGTAGAAGGCGTGTCCGGATCAGCAGAGAGAGTACCATCAATAGGAGGTAACAGTCTTGGGGCATCGGAGCAAGGAGGACGACGAGTGTACAAACGGAGAAGAGGAGGCGGGTTGGTGGGTCTGGTGGAGGGCGTGGGAAGAAGAGGTGGTTCAGGAGAGGTGACAGGAATGATAGGACGAGGTAGGGGAGGTGGTGGGAGAGGCCAAAGGTGATGAGTGAAACGGTTGATCTTCAAGAAAGGTTACATCCGCACTCGTTACTAATTTGCGAGTGGAAGAAGAATAACAGACATGGCCTTTTTGGGTGCGGGAGTACCCAACAAACATGTACTTAGTAGCGCGCGGATCAAGTTTGCCAGTTGCAGGACCAAGGGCGTGGACAAAACATGTGCAACCAATGACACGCGGTGTTATGGGAAAGGAAGAGGTGGAGGGGAAGAGAAGACTAAATGGAGTGGCAAAATTGAGAACGGGGGAGGGGATGCGATTGATGAGATAGCAGGCGATGGATACCGCAAAATGTCAATATACCTTGGGTACCTGCATTTAAAACATGAGTGAACGAGTAACATCTAGGAGATGATGGTTCTTGTGCTCAGCTACACCATTTTGTTGTGGTGTGTAAGCACAGGAGGTTTGGTGGAGGATATCGAACTCAGTACAAATGTTCTGAAAAGCATGACTCGTATACTCGTGCGCATTATCGGTCTGAAGAGTCTTGATAGTAGCAGAGAATTGAGTACGTATCTCAGCATTAAAGGCTTGAAAGACACGAACTAATTCAGAGCGGTCGCGAAGTAAGTAGAACCAGGTCATGCGAGAGTAAGCATTAATAAAGGTAAGAAAATAATGATAACCAGAAACACTAGCTATTTTATAGGGACCCCAAATGTCCGAATGAACTAAAACAAACGGAGCATTGCTCCGAGTACAATGAGAAGAAAAAGAAGAGGGATGCTGCTTGCCGAAGATGCAGGATTCGCAGTTGAAGTCAGAGAGGGACACATCTGGAAGGGCACCGGTTTTTCTGGATCCACTGGCACGAGAGGTGAGAGTTGAGAGCATTATGGATATTGTGACGGACAAGTGCACCACCACCACAGACGGTCCTTCTTGTCGTTACTTAGTGCACTTGAGTGGATGCCCCACCTTTGATGACACTTGGATGTCTGCGATGGAGCTTGCTAGGCTTGCCCCCGATCTTCGACTACAGCTCGGTCATCTTCATTCATTGGAGATGAATGTTTTTCAGTGGGGGGGGGGGGGGGGGGAGTTGATGGGGATCAGCTGCGTAATCGTGATCGATAGAGGAGATCGGCCCATCACTCGGCGGGACCCGCTTTTGCATATTTGCATGGGATGCATTGATCGGATCGGCGATCCGAGACAGCGAGCGCGCCCGGAGCGTCGTTTTACTATTTATATGTATTTTGTTTTTTGTTTTTTTTAGTTATATTTAGTGTTTTAGGACACCGGGCATAACGGCTAATCATAGCCGTTCACGCCGGGTGCCCAACCGCTCCCTCTCGTTATAATAGGGGTGGAGGCTGTCATTTTTATTCATTGTTGAATTTGTGAGTGAATCCAGATTCGACAATCATTCATGATGCGACACCGTGAGCCCCGGAGTGCGACGTCCCGGCTAATTTTAGCTATCCCTTTTATTTTCCAGTCCCCTTTCCTTCATTTTCCAAATATTTCTGTTTTCCCCACTCACAACTCCTTTGATTAATTCCTGTCGCCAATTATGTCTTTCCTGTATGCGTATAATCGCAATTCCACGCATCCTGATGAGTCCTGATCATATACACATTTATGGACTCATCTGGGCCGATTTTCTAGTCTATGCACTACATTTTAGGCATGTTTTCACTCATATTTGATACTCCATGCTAAGTGCACCTCTAGGCCCGTTTTTGGTGTTATTTCGTGTTACTCTCATTTGGTAGTTGCTATGCATTGTTAAGTGCCACTTTCAGTGGCTGGATTCGTGGTTGTGCTGGAACAGGTGTCGTGCAGGTGTCTCCGGTACAAATCTGTACAGGAACACTGCGCACGATCACTGGTTCTATCGCGCACGACCACTGTTCGTGCGCCACTGATCGTGCGCACTTAACGCCCATTTTATGAGTTCTGTTTGGCTTATCGCACGACCACTTACGATAGTGCGCACGACCACTGGTCGTGCGCCACTGGTCGTGCGAACATTGTATTTTATAATTTTCTTCCCTTGCAGGCTCCGTCCAGTCAGGCGCACGATCACAGGATTCTAGTGCGCACGACCACCGGTCGTGCGCCAACGACCGTGCGCACTGTTTATTCCAGCGCCTATAAATCGACCTGCTCGCGAATTAGGTCAGATGCTCGCCATTTTTATCGCCCAGCTCCGCCGTTCCGCCCGATTTCGCCCCTCCACCGCCGCCCACCATCTGGAGGTGCTCCGGGCTTGTTCTTCACGCCAATCTTGAGCCGGAGCTTCCTCTCGGCCTCCTCCTTCATCCTAGCGCTCCAAAGGAAGACCTAGCCGTCATCTCCATCAAGCAAGAGGAAGTTTGCAACCTCTACCGGATCGTGACACGAAGAAGACGGGCTCATTGGAGAGTAGTGACAGCTCTCTCTACCCCGGACGTAGTTGCGGACCGAGCTTGGACGCAGATTGACAACCCGGCGATTCCAACCGTGAATCTACAACGAGCCTTCGGATTCGGTCGATTTCTTGCCTTATTCTTCTCTTATTGATGTGTGTATGTAGTTAGATCTATGTATTAAGATGAAGTTGCACTTAAACTAGTTTGTATTTCTATATATTTCATGTCTATGTGAAATGTTTGTTGTTTGAGTTGCTTGAGGTGCGCCCCATTCCATCCTCCATCCCGCCGTCGTGTTCGGTGCCGCACTAGCAATTGTTAGTGGCGTGCTTGTCGAAGAGGTGCTTGCGACCCTCACTCCGTTTGCCTACTCGTCCATCCGCCTAGCGAAGCGTGGCATAGCGGCCCGTGTAATCCATTCGCCCTACGAAGCAGTGCGCTCAAGGCCTGCACAGTTCGACTCCGCTTGCCTACTCGTCCATCCGCCCTTGCGACGCAGCGCGCTCAAGGCCTGCCTAGTCTCCATCCCGCCAAGCGAAGCATTGCATAGCGGCATTGCATAGGAGTAGTTATAATATTTTATTTTATTTTCCACAAACCAAATCCCCCATTTCCGCATCCATCCGCTCGAAAGGACTTCAATCTCAAGTCCTTCCTCGATAATAAACTCCACCTTATTGTGTTCCTCTGAGATCGATACTTGGGGATTCATTCCCATTTTATATTACTTGAACGATCGGTACACTGCCGTTTCGTGCCGCAGTCGAGCTACCGCCTATAGCGGTGTGTGAGATTTGCGCCATCACATCCCACTCCACAATTCCCATTATTCTTAAGGAGAAAACCGACACTGTCCTGTTCACTTCCTTCTTCCTCGACGGAAGAACTGAACGCCTCCAGTCGTACATCGTCCAGCCCTAATCTGCCAGGCGTTCAATTTCACCATCGCAGCCCCTATTCTTCACCGTTCTCCCTGCACCAATCATCGCAAGCTCTGTCGCTGCCATTAACCATTTCAGTCGCAGCTCTTCCAAATGTTGTTGTGAACTCCCTCCGAGTGAATTCCCCCCTTCTCGATCCCATCCCAAACAGCCGCTGCCTACAAATCCCAGAACTCCTCCGACTGTCCCCAGATTCAGTTTCCAGCGCCTGGAACTTATCAGAGAGCAGCGCCTACCCTCCCTGCTGTCGGAACCTTCCATCCAGAACTAATTTGGAGTCACCAAGAAGCAGTTCGCCGCATGTACAGCCCCTGTCCAGACCCTGTCCAGCATTGTCGAGCCAGTTCTACCTGTCCAGACAACCGCACAAGTACTCCAACAGCAAGTTCTCAAATCCTGAGACCAAATCAGTGCAGAATTTGGCATTTCCCTGACTCTAACAGCAATCACAAGGTTGTCCAGGATTTTGTCCAGCATCCCTTACCTTCCAACACAGCCATTGCATCCCCTTTTCCACATTCCAACAACTCAGCCCACTGTGTCATTGCTTCCTGATCCTCAGATTTTAGTCGTTGCCACATCCCTCCGCCGCCGCTGAACCTCGATGTTCGTAAGTGCTTTTATTGTAGTGTGTTTTATTGTTCTATATTAAATACTTGGATGTTGTCGCATATTTTCAGTGGAAATCATGACTTGATTTTGTATTTGTTTCCTTACTTTGTTCTCCTATAAATCATTCGGAACATTCGTAGTTTAAAGCACCACTTGTGAGGACGAACGTGAATTGTTTATTTACTTGAAATTATTGCGAACATTGTGTTTACTGCCAATCTTGTAAAGTTCTACTTGCTAGTAATTTCATTTCCGGATTTTAAATTGAAGTATCCATGCATCATATAGAGTAGGTGTGCTTAGGTGCATTCCACACACTCACTTTAGAATTGCATTAGAGTGTCGGCACAGTCGTTTTCACAGCCCGTCCTGCGACGGCTAGACGGTAAGACCCCGTGCACCTTGACTCACATATTCACCAAATCTCTTTCACTTCATCCTTTTAAGATATATACATCAAGCTAGGCATGATCGATACATAAGCTCCAGCTTAAAGGGGGAGTATTTTGTTATGGGCCTCGAGCACTGGGGCTAGTTATTTTTATGGTCTTTTATTATTGTCATTGTTGTCCGATATTATTGATGTAGTGGTTTAATTATGTCGAAGTTAGGAGTTAGGAGTTAGGAGTTAATGTCTTGTAAGCCTATATAAAAGCATGTGTATGCTTGAATGAAAGAGGCAAGAAAGAATTCTATTTCCTTGTCTTTAAAGTGAGATTTAGGGAGCTCTCTCCTCTCTCGAGCATGCCCCGTTTAGGCAGTCGCGGTTTCGGCTCTATTGTATGTCACGCCCCCGTCATCCTCGTCTCCAGCCACCCCCTCCGAGTGGGCACATAAAATCTTGGTATCAGAGCCAGGTTTCATCCTTCCGCTGCAATTTCCATCAGCTCGACGAAGTCCCAGCCCGTTGCTTCCTCAATGTCGCCATACATCTTCCTCGGCGGCTCTTCTCTTCCGGTGTCGATGTGCCCTTGCTGCGTCGATCCTACATCCTTCCACCTCGACAGCGCTTGTCGAAGCCTCACCGACCTTTGTCCATTCCATCTGCATCGACCTCAGAGCTCATCCGCGCAGCCATCACCATCATCGATCACTTGCAGCAACCGATTTCTCCCCGCCTCTTCGTCATTATCGTAGATCCCGTTCTGCTAGGGACGACAAGGCTTTCTCGATATTGCTCAAAGCATCGAACTCTGCGTCCCTGCTTACTCGAGCCCGCGAGGGACACATTCCAGCGGACGCAAGCTCAGCCCTTACCGACCCCGGCATTTCTTTTTCAAGCCTTGTGTTTCTTCTTCGAGCCCCGAATTTCTTTTTCGAGCCAGTACCCTCAGCTCTCGTTTTCCAGCCGAAACATTTCTCTCATCCAGCCGGAACATTTCAAATCAACTTGCGGCAGACTTGCTGCTTCGAAAAGTTCCATCGTCTCAACCTTGGCAAGCGTCGGGGTCGCGTGGCACTCCAAGTTCCCACTCGCATGCTCCGGCCGTCCAGCCGGACTCGCGCCGACCTATCACTCGCTCACTTTCATCTGCCAAGCACAACATGGGCGACTCACCAAATCAGCTCAGCCAGCTTATGACCATGGTGCAGGCCTTCATGGTGCAAAAAACTGCCATCGTGGGTTGTCATCAGAAGCCATACTTCTCTCTCCAAGTGTCTCAATGATCTCTCCACTGCTCCCGCACACGAGCATGCTTTCAGCAGTCAGGTGCCACCCACGCTGCTCCTACGACTGGATCCCCCGACTTGGCACCGCCGGAATCCAACATTGTTCCCTGTTACACCAAGGTGACTTTCCCAACAATATGATGGGAGGGACAACCCTTTGGGATGGCTCACCAGATGCGAGTAGTTTTTTAGCCATCAACAGACACCGATGACCGAATGGATCAGGCATCCTTCCACATGCTCGACATCGCCCAGTTATGGTTTGCCCGTTTGCAGGATGACAACCCAAGAATGATCTGGCATGACTTTAGGTGGGCCTGCAACCCGCGCTCCCCCCCCCCCCCCCCCCCCCCCCGATTCGCAGCAACCCCCTTGGATCTCTCACGACTTTACGCCAGACAAGGCCGATTGATGAGTATTTGGAACAGTTCCAAATACTTCTTGTTCACATCATGATACCCTCAAAGATGCAGGTTGTCATCTTTACAGACGGGCTTAGCGATCAACTGTGTTTGGATGTCGAATTTGCACACATGGACTTAGTGATTGTTATGAGTTTAGCCCGATTGTGCGGCCGTCGACTTTGGCTAGCTCAGGAAGTTTTCGTCACCACAGGTACAGGAGCTCAGAAGGGAAATGCAGAGGGCATCAACACCCCACAAGTCTACTGACTGTCTCGTGCGAAAATGTCTGACCGCCGCGCAAAAGGATTATATTATAATTGTGATGAGCAGTATACACGTGGGCACCGGTGCAAAAAACTTTTTTATCTGCAAGTAGATAACTCTGATGAGGAAAGAGCCGGATGAAGTGGTTACCGTCATGATCTCCCTCGAACTTGAGGTCAAGCTCTTTTTTGCAAGGCGGGAGTGATGTTATGGGCCTTGACACTGGGCCTAGCTATCTTTTATGATCTTTTATTATTGTCATCGTTGTCTGTTATTATTTATGTAGTGATTTAATTATGTGGTAGTTGAGAGTTAGGAGTTAGTGTCTTGTAAACCTATATAGAGACATGTGTATGCTTGAATGAAGGAGGCAAAAAAGAATTATATTTCCTTATCTTTGAAGTGAGATTTTGGAAGCTCTCTCCTCTCTCGAGCACGCCCCGCTTACGCAGACACGGTTTTAGCACTGCTTATGGAGTTGTGTTGTCACTCCCTTCAGTGTGCATATAGAGGGAAGTGTGTAATACTTGATATATAGTGAAACAATATAAGTTTATATTTCAAGTTTTAACAACTGGCATAGTCTAAAGAGCGATGTGTCTAGTATTGTTGCTCAAATCCGCATCTTCCAACTGGCAAAGAGAGGTCGACCTATTCTTGATTTATATATTATCCGTGTCCCGTGCAAATCTTGGGGGATCATAGTATGGATTTTATTTTGGACCTCACTTGTGACATCATCTTTGTTATTGTAAAAAAATCTCTAAAATGGCTCAGAAATAAACTATGAAAGAATGAACTAAAGTATCCAAGACTTCTCACTAATAAGGCAAATACATGTTTGGTATCTCTTGAAAAGGAAAATGTACAAAATATTCATATTAGATATGGTACATCTTCAGTATGAAAGACAAATGCTAAGTTATGTACATTAGATAATATTTTGAGTGGTAATCTAATTCTCCTAGCAATCACAATCGTGGGAATTTAACTTATACAAATTATAAACAGTCATTTCAAGATATAAACTTAACAATCTATTGTTAAAACTAGGATGGCTTTGTTCGTGCTTCCAATTGTGAACGGGTGCGCAGTCCTGAAAGAGAGGAGGCTCAGAGAGGATCCTTCAACCCTTCCTTGACCTATTCATCCCAATGGTGGAGAATACAAGCGGGCTCGACCGAGAGAGAAAGAGGAAGAGGGGAGTTTTGCTCAACCTTAGCCCTAACTTAAGAAGATGAGAAGGAGAGGAAAATAAGAGAGAGTAAAATATGATTTCATTCATACCATATAATGCCCCCTTGCTCACCTATATATACTAAAGGAGAAGGTTCCCAAAATATTACATTTATGCCCCTCAACTTAGTTACAAAATACATGATAAATATAATAATGCGATAAATATAATAATGCGAGAAATATAATAATACGAAAAATATAATAATGCGAGAAATATAATAATACGAAAAATATAATAATGCGAGAAATATAATAATACGAAAAATATAATAATGCGAGAAATATAATAAAACTATGTGAGAAATAAAGATACATGCGTTCGTAGCCACCCGTCGTCACCCTCTTCATGGGCCCATAACATCACATTCTCCATGTGGATCAAGCTTGTCCTTGAGCTTGAGTGGGCAAGGGTATGGGGCTCTAGCTGTCATGTCATCCTCATCGTCGTCATCCGAGGGATCGTCAATTTCTTGCTCTAACTTGAGAAGATGAGAGTGAGAGGAGAATAAGAGAGTAAAATATGATTTCATTCATACCATATAATGCCCCCTTTCTCACCTATATATAATGAGAGGGAATGGTTCCCAAAATATTACATTCATGCCCCTCACATGAGTTACTAGATACGTGAGAAATATAATAATGCGAAAAATATAATAATGCGAAAAATATAATAAAACTATGTGAGAAATAAAGATACAGCCGTTCGTAAGCACTCGTGTCACCACCTTCGTGGGCCCATAACATCAAATTCTCCGTGCGGATCAAGATTGACCTCAAGCTTGAGTGGGTAAGGGTATGAGGCTCTAGTTGTCTTGTCATCCTCATCGTCGTCATCCGGGGGATCGTCAACTTCTAACCCTAACTTGAGAAAATGAGAAGGAGAGGAGAATAAGAGAGAGTAAAATCTGATTCCATACATACCATACTGCGCCCTTTCTCACTTATATATAGTGAGAGGGAAGGTTCCCAAAATATTACATTTATGCCCTCACTTGGGTTACAAAATACGTGAAATATAAAATGTGAGAAATATAATAAAACTGTGAGAAATAAAGATACAGGTGTTCGTAGTCACCCGTCGTCACCCCCTTCGTGGGCCCATAACATCATATTCTCCGTGTGGATCAAGTTTGTCCTCAAGCTTGAGTGGGCAAGGGTATGAGGCTCTAGCTGTCATGTCATCCTCAACATTCCGGGGATCGTCAACTTATAGCCAAAAGAGACGTTTGCACCTGTGTCTTGATGTATATGGGTAGTTGCAATTGAAACAAAGCCCTTGTGTGTGTTGTTCTACTACACTCGTGAAAAATGTTTGATAGTTGGGGTGTCGCTACAATTCTTGCCCTTGGGTGCGGTTGAAAAGCTACTAGGGTAAGAAGAAGGGGTGTCCTCCCGAAGACTATCCTTGTTCCCACCGTGGTGGCTATCATACGAGTTGTCCATGAGGAGACATTTTTCATAGAAACGTGTCAGTCTCATGGTTGGTTGAGATCCCGCGGGGCTTGGAATTCTACATCGAAACGCAGGCGATCATGTAGGTTGACAATGAATATAGACACTTGATGCTCCAACAGTACAGAAGGGACACATGCTAGTAACATCTGAAAACTCTTCAAGAGATCATCCAAGGGCCCCGATACTTGAGAGAGATAAGGTCGCCCAATAGATCACTGTGGAGAGGTAGCCTGAAGCGCAGATTGCAGGAGTGTTTGAAGGCCTCCCAATTGGACATACCACAGCTATATCAATCCCATGAGGTGGAAGGAAGCCAACCATATCCAATCCTCCAACGACATGAGTTGGTTGGCGAAGAAGTGCTCGCAGTGTGTGAGCCAGGTCATGGGGTCGCTCTTGTCGTCAAATAGGGGAACATCCAACTACATGTAACGTGAAACGCTACCTCCAACCGATGTCCATGAGAATCAAAGTGCACGAAGTGATGCAGCCCGCCCTGATTAGAACTCATCGTAGGATGGTGTGCCGCCTGGGGTGGCAGATGCAAGCCATCGAGGTAGGCAGGCAGAGTAGCGAATGCGGACGGCTGTTGAGCTTGGTCGTCCATCAGCTTTTGCATTGCCTCCCTAACTTGAGTAAGGATAAGACCACCTTCATCCATGGAGGAGGATACAACGAGAGTCGTGCTCGACCGAGAGAGGACAAGAGGAGCTTTGTTCAACCTAGCCCTAGCTTGAGAAGATGAGAAGGAGAGGAGACTAAGAGAGAGTAAGATATAATTTCATTCATAACATATAATACCCCCTTGCTCACATATATATAGTGAGAGGGGAGAAGGTTCCCAAAATACTACAAACATAAGTGAGAAATATAAGAGTGCGAGAAATAGAACAAGAATATGCAAGAAATAAAGATACATGTGACACTGGCCACACGTAGTCACACTAATGGGCCCATAACAGGCCTATCAAATCAGATTCCATGACAAGCTAGTTTGCATATATTAAAAGTTTCAAATAGGCACATACATTAAATACTCTACAAACCTACGAACATTAGTTGATACTCCTAAAATAGCTGAAAAAGAACACATTAAGACTCATTTTAAATACATACTGTATTGACAAGAAACCTTTTTTTCTCCTCTGCTGAAATACGTTTCCCTATAGATTGTGCATGAAGTGGGCCTTCATTATCTTGTCGAATTTCATCAGCTGCTGAATAATCTGGCTGTAAAAGAACGAACATGTTCAAAGACAACCATTCCAGAAATAAGAAATGCAATAAAAAGCATTTATGTCTGGGAAAATAAACTAACCAACATGTACAAAAATTTACCACGAATAGGATCACACGTTGAAAATTGTGGAAATCCAGGGTATTTTAGTAATTATTTGTTTTACAGACTCTTATTTGTAAGTCGCAATTTGTCTCTTATTATCAACATATCTGATGAGTCCTGGGAGGAGTTACACGATTTAACCGTAAGAAGTGTCCAACCACAATTATAACAGAAGGTCTAGAGATGACAAAAGGAAGTTACGGAATACGTGAATGGAAAATTCAATTCAAAGGAAGGATCACAATGATCAGAAACTTCAGTATTAAAGCGTCTAACGTAGATGACACGGGTAAATCATAAAATTGTGAAAACACTATAAAACATACAGAATTCGGAGGTTGTAAAATCTAATTTGCTACATCATACATCCTGCATGTAGCTACAACAATGAATAATCTTTCGGATAATTGAATGGCATGGCGACTTTAACAAGCCTAAAAAAATATAAAAATTTAAGATCTATTAAAAAAGGAGGATAGATATAAGAACTACATTTCTTGGAAGCAAAGTCGTGGCGATAGCATAGCATAGTCAAAAATTTGATAAGAAAGTGATTCCTTGGAATCATGTATTTGACAAATTCTTAAACCTTTTCTAAATCTCTTTTTCTACCATAAATCCAAGAGGTATTAAACATGAATGCAAATTATTTTGGATAAATTTCCTCGATGTTACCTTGAGTTTAACCCTTTAATACCTAATTCACCGTGACTAACTTATATATATACTCGTCTAATCAACATTTTTTAACCTTGTACATGCACAAGTTATCTAACTCTATTTTCTATTATCTTATCTTTGATAGATAACACACTAACTATTTCTCCAATATAATCATTCTTTAATTTATCTTTCCTAGTTGTCCAATATAATCATTCTTTAATTTATCTTTCCTAGTTCTGTCACACTACATATTAGCATTCTCATTCTACTACACTCAACTTAAATATCAAAGACTTTATAAGAGGATATATCATCATAATTATTCTCATTCTTCAAAACAATCAATCCTAGATACTTATCAACCTAGGTATCTTTTTGATCCATAATAAAGATAATTCATAATATCATCCGTACTAAAATTGTATAATATGTGTTCAGTCTTTATTCTGCTAATGTAGAGCCCTCTATCTTCTAAAACATATCTTCATTGTTGTAATTTCTTACTTAACTCAATGCTGTATTACTGATTAGAACTATGCCAGCCAAAAGCATACACCATGGGCCTCACTTTGGATATCTTCTGTAAGCATCTCCATTCCAATGAAAAATATATGGACACATTGCTCAACTTTGATGTGAACTTACAGTGATTGAAAAGTCTATTTACATCGCAACTACTTCCAATACAAGTTAGTGTTCCATCATACATATATTTAACAACTTCAATATACTTCTAACACACCTCTTTCTTCCGCAAGTATATTTTCTTAAACATTTAGTACCTCCTAACTCCACCATCAATGCTCCTCATTAGGGTACATTTAGTTATTAGATACTCCTAAAACTTCTACAATAATCTTCTTAATTGAATTAGCCATCCTATCTCACAACATGTTTGGCTAAGCTAAAAAAAATCAATTTACCCATTTTAGTTAAAGATTAACTTCTCAAAATTTTCAGATTCCACCACCTTAAACAAAAAACATTAGTTTTTGAATGTTTTCTTCGTACTCCTCAAATATATATCCACATTAAATAGTCAAACTATCTCCTGAAATCAACTTATAATCTTCACACACAAAAATCCTTCCAATTATAGAAGTCTATTTTAGATTTGATGGTGCTATTTTTCTAAATATCTAGTCAATTTTAGTAGTTCATAATAACAAGATCATATACTACTATAATTTTATAAGATCAAGTATAGTTTCTCTTATTCTATCCATATCTCCTACTCACCACAGATTCTCTCATAGCTTATCTTACTACATGTAAGTCATATCAAAGGAATACAATTCTTCCTTGAGTATTGTTGGAGAAACATATTTTATGTATTTTATTATGTGGGTGGGTTTAGTCCCACATCGTGAGTCTAGTGTTAGGTGTCTATGTATTCACCTATATAAAGCCCCCTATGTGGATGAATGAAATTACTCCTTTTCTTTTCTCTCCTAATTAGTTTCAACAAGTATATATTGTGTAATAGCTCCTACATTTCTTTTCTGGAATAGATATTTAAACTATCTTAAAGTCCAAAATGAGGAGAATGTACTGATTACCATACCACTAGCGCTTTCACTATGACAATATTATAACAATCATATTCCAATTGTTAACATTTCCAACATACATATAATTAATAAAATTCCCAAATGCCCAAGGTTTTTATCCCTTTCCATTTAGTTTCTTAAAAGAATGCAATGTTTAGTTTATGTTCTTTTCTAATTGTTGAAATAGCCCATTAGTTTTGGCCCATTTAGTGGCCCCTTTTGTTTCTCCTATATTTAGTCCCACATTGTGTATAGTTTTTCCCTCTCTCTTCTCTCTCCTATAAATATGTACTCTCCTTTGTATACAAAATAATACAAGATACGCATTGCGTTTTTCTACATGGTATCAGAGCCAGCGATTTCTCCTATCTTCGAACCGCCCGCCTCATTTATTTGACCGCAGGTTGTGCGGTCTCTTTTTTTCAAGATCGCTGCCCGCCCGCTCCCCTGCGTGGATCCCCCCCCCCCCCCTCCGCTCTCTGCTCTTCGTCGCCCTTTATAGACTTCGCAGCCTGTGGGACCCTCCGCTGCTGAGCTCGCAGCCCGCCCCGTCCAAGATCGCAGTCCGCCTCCCCAATCTGCAGAGCTCTCCCGTGCGCTCTTCCTCAGCGAGCTTCCTCTGCTCGCCAGCGCCCCTTCTGCTCGCAGATCGCCAGTGTTCGCACCGGCCTCCTCTCCAGACGCAGACCGCCAGTAGCGATCTCGCAGCGTTTTCTCAGTCACAGCTCGCCAGAAGCGATCTCGCAGCGCTCTCGCAGACCGCTCTCGCAGCACTCTCGCTCTCGCCAGCGATCGCTCCCGCAGCACTCCAGCCCGCAGCGATCTCACTTTCAACAAGCCCGCAGCGATCTCACCTTCAACAGCTCGCCAGCCCGCAGCGATCTCTCCATCAACTATTCGCAGTCGGCCTCCAAGATTGCCCGTCTCCCTCTCGCAGCTAGCCAGTCCGCCTCATGCGGTCTATCCATCCAGCAAGCTCCCTTTGCCGATCTCGCGGGCTCTCCGGCGACCTTCCCTCAGTCGCAGCTCGCTCGACCTCTTGATCGCTGCCGGCTTCTCTCCTTGCCAAGCTTCCTGCCGGTCTTCTCAGCAAGCCGCCCGACTATCCCTAATCAGCTGCTCGCCCGGCCTCTTTCTGGCGGTCTCCTCCCAGCAGACCGCCGTCCCAATCCCTTCATTAATGGGATCCTCCGTTGACTCAACCACGGTGCCTGTCTCGCCTCAGCCTGCCAACCTGGGTCAGCCCCCAGAACTCCGTGATGAGCTGTGAATTACTACTCTATCCCTCTCCGGGAAGAAAAACTTCATTCCTTGGGGTCACTCAATCCGCCGGGTCCTCCAGGCCAAGGGTCTTCTCGCTCATCTTACCGATGATCCTCCAGCCCCTACTCCTCCTGAGTGGCTCAAGACTGATGGTCGGGTCCAGACCTGGATCCTTAATTCTTTGGAAGGCGAACCATATGAAATGGTCATGTACCTGCCCACGGCCAAAGGAATGTGGGACGAGCTCCACTCCTTATACTCTGGCAAGGACAGCCTTCAGAGTCTCTTCGACATTATCTCTGATCTTCAGGCTCTGGACACCAGTGGACCAAACATTACCTCTGTTGTCGCTCGGGTCAAGTCTCTCTCCGAAGCATGGCTTCAACACCAGCCACCCACCTCTGATCTTGCCACTCAGCGCGCGCAAAGGGAGGTCGTCTGCATTGCTCTGCTAATGGCCCGTGTTCCTCCACATCTTCTGAGTATTCGGGCACAAGTCTTGGCCTCGACTCCCACTCCCTCCTTATCGGTTGTCTGCTCCATGCTACTCAAAGTATCACAACCTCCGGAGGCTCCTGCTCCTCCCTCACCGGCTCTTCTCCAAAATATCCCTGCTCCTTCATTTCCTCCTCCTTCTAGCCGAGGAGGTCGGTCGGCCTACCGTGGAAGGGGCCGTGGTGGACGAGGACGGCCGAAGTGCTCGTTCTGTGGTCATGATGGCCATTATGAGTCCACCTGCTTTCGGAAACCTGGCAACCCTCCTCCTCCACGACCGACTGCTGCAGTCGTTGACGATAGCTCCTCGGCCTCTCGTGCCGATCTTGAGGCTCTCCGCCTACAGTTCCAGCAACTCCAAGGGATGATGACTCCACCTGCCTCGGTCGCCTCCGTCTCCAGCCCAGGTATCGTTTGTCTCTCCACTAGTCCTCGCTGGATAGTGGATTCGGGTGCCACTCATCATATCACCTCTCTTCAGCCGCCAACGTATTCGGGTGCTCCTCATCCAAAGTGTATCACTGTGGCCAATGGAGCAACTGTCTCTGTGTCCGGCTCAGCTGACCTATCTCTCAGCCCATCCATTTCTCTCCGCTCGGCCCTCCATGTTCCGGGCTCCCCATTTAACTTACTCTCTGTTAGCCGCCTCACTACTGATTTGGATTGCTCTGTCATTTTTTCACGTTCTTCTTTTCTGATACAGGATCGACGGACGGGGACTACCATTGGTAAAGGGCAGCTGCGCAACGGGCTCTACCTTCTCGACGATTCTCCCACCATCCTCGCCTCTGTCTCTTCTGCTAACTGGCATCAGCGTCTCGGCCATGCTCCCCTCCCCATCCTCCAGAAGGCACTGCCCGATGTATCTTTTCCTGCATTTCAATGTAAATCATGTATTTTCGGCAAACAGCCGCGTTCATCTTTTCCTGCAAATTGTACTCGGAGCTCTGCTCCTTTTGATCTTATTCATTCAGATATCTGGGGACCCTATAAAATTTGTAGTATCTCTGGATTCCGTTATTTCATTACCTTTATTGATGATTACTCCGGCACAACATGGCTATACTTACTCCGCGAACGCTCGGAATTACCTCGTGTGTTTAAGGCGTTTATCCTTGAAACCCGCACTCACTTCTCCACCACCGTCAAAACGCTACGCATCGATAATGCTCGCGAATACACCGGCAATGAGTTTTCGAACTTATGCTCTGAATTCGGGATTCTTCATCAAACCTCATGTGCCTACACCCCTCAACAAAACGGTGTGGCCGAACGAAAGAACCGACATCTCCTTAATATGGCCCGCTCGATCATGATTCACATGAACGTTCCAAAGATCTATTGGAACTTTGCGATCTCTACCGCCTGCTTCATTATCAACCGTCTTCCCTCCTCCGTACTCCACAATGCCAGTCCGTTCAGTCTTCTATTTCCCTCTACTCCTGCCTTCCCTCTCACACCTCGAATCTTCGGGTGTACGTGTTACGTTCACTCCATGGGACCATCTACGGACAAACTCGATCCCAGAACAACTAAGCAAATGTTTGTTGGCTACTCCCATACTCAGAAAGGCTACGTCTGCTATTCCCCTCTCACTCGGAAAATTTCGGTATCCGCTGACGTAACCTTCCGGGAAGACCTGCCATTCTTTCCCCCTCCAGCAACACAGTCTACATCACCTACCCTCCCACAACCTGTCATGCGACCCATCCTCCCGGTTAACACACCTACTCCAACACCTCTCCCTGTACCAATCCCTACTCCGCCTCCCGGCCGGCCACCCCTTATCCAGGTCTATTCCCGTCGCACCTCCCGCCCCGTTGCCCCTGCGCAGTCGTCCTCGTCCTCTGGTGCTCCAAGTCCTGCTGATCCGGTAACAGAGTCCACCGCTCATCCACTGGCGAGCTACGTATCACTGCATCGTCTCTCCCCTCCACTTCATACTCTGTCCACTTCTTTATCGTCGGTTGCAGTTCCTAACTCTGTGCAGGAGGCTCTTCAACATCCTGGCTGGCGTGCCGCCATGGAAGAAGAAATGGCCGCGTTGTGGGCAAACCAGACCTGGCAACTGGTGGATCTTCCCCCTGACCAGAAAACTGTTGGTTGCAAATGGGTCTTTGTCATCAAACACGCTGCGGATGGGACCATTGACCGTTTAAAAGCTCGCCTGGTGGCTCGCGGCTACACCCAGCAACAAGGTTTGGACTACGACGAAACCTTCTCTCCCGTCGCCAAACTGAACACCGTACGGGTTCTTCTCTCCGTCGTTGTGCACCGCCAATGGCCCTTACATCAACTGGATATTAAGAACGCCTTCTTAAACGGCGATCTTACCGAAACGGTGTACATGCAGCAGCCGCCCGGGTTTGAGACCACGGGGGAGTCTCGGACCCCGAAAGTCTGTCATCTTTTGCGGTCTCTCTATGGTCTCAAACAGTCTCCTCGAGCATGGTTCGACAAGCTCAGCAAGGTCCTTCGTGAAGCAGGATTTACTCGGAGCTCGGCTGACTTCTCCCTGTTTACTCGCCACCAGGCAACAGGCACTGTTCTCCTTCTAGTCTATGTTGATGATATCATTATCACAGGCAACGACTCAAAAGGAATTCAGGAAATCAAGCAACAACTCAGCTCCGTGTTCCAAACAAAAGATCTGGGGAATCTTCATTACTTCCTGGGCCTGGAGGTAGCCAGGCGACCAGATGGACTTGTTCTATCTCAGAGAAAGTATTGCCTCGATCTTCTTCATGATGCAGGCTACTCCGGCTGCAAACCCATCAACACTCCAATGGACGCAAACCACAAGATTTGTGCTCAGTCCTCTGACTCTGATCTCTTGCTCCAGAACCCGGAGTACTATCGCCGTCTGGTAGGAAAATTGATCTATCTGACTGTTACAAGACCAGATATCTCCTTCGCTGTCGGTATTGTCAGTCGTTACATGCACGCCCCTCGTTCTTCTCATCTTCAGGCTGTGGAACGGATTCTACGATATCTGAAAGCTGCTCCTGGTCAAGGCTTGGTATACAAGACCTCATCCTCAACTCCAACACTGGTGGCATACTCGGATGCTGACTATGCCGGATCTCTGGATGATCGTCGGTCAACCAGTGGCTTCTGTACGTACTTCGGAGGACATTTGATCACCTGGCGTAGCAAGAAACAAGCAGTGGTTGCGCGCTCCTCAGCAGAAGCAGAATACAGGGCAATGGCATCTGTGGTCTCTGAACTTACCTGGCTTGAAAGTCTTCTCACGGATCTTGGAGTAAAACTTCCTGCTCCGGCTCTTCTTCTCTGCGACAGTCAGGCTGCTATACATATTGCCAAGAACCCGGTCTTCCACGAAAGAACTAAGCATATCGAGGTTGACTGCCACTTTATCCGGGAGAAAGTACAAATGAAGAAGATCGAGCTAAAACACGTCCATGGTACTGAATAAGTTGCGGATGTCCTCACAAAGGCACTGTCCAGTACCCTCTTCTATCAATGCTTATCCAAGCTTGGTGCATACGATTTGTACGCTCCAGCTTGCGGGGGAGTGTTGAAATAGCCCATTAGTTTTGGCCCATTTAGTGGCCCCTTTTGTTTCTCCTATATTTAGTCCCACATTGTGTATAGTTTTTCCCTCTCTCTTCTCTCTCCTATAAATATGTACTCTCCTTTGTATACAAAATAATACAAGATACGCATTGCGTTTTTCTACACTAATCATTGTGTCACAAACTCCATTAAGTCCTCAAATTCCATGTAGCCGATCTAATTTTAGTCTTAAGACCTAATCAATCATTGCTTTCTTTTCATCGCAATTAGGATATGTTGTGATGTTTAGCTTTATCTCATGATTAGGAAATTTTTTATCGTCTTTCTCTGTGGAAGAAACTAAACATAATCAACTTGAATTCAGGACAGGTATTCAAAATCTTAGGGGAAGGCTTGATTTGTTATTTCATGTCCGCTTTTCGTGAAAAGAAACCAATTCAGGGGGAGAGTTTCTTAAAACAACAAGGAGCTGGGAAAACTAAGCAACCCAATGATATTGAGCATGTTTCTCATGTCTACTAGAGAAACAAGTGGGCTATTTCTTTGCAAAATTGTGCTCAATTAAACTCATGACTATAACTCTATAAGGTTAGATTGTGGCACACTACTTATAGGAAACACCATAGCACTAATAAAATTCAAAATTGGATACAATTCGTTAGTTTTGACATAAGTTGTATGCTTGAGTACCAACCTAGCATCCCTTAACCTTTCTTATCTAGATTATCAACCATGATCATAATATAGATATGTGACTAGACACCAAGCAATGTATTGGGCTGTTTGGTTGCATATGTTTGAAATGCATGCAACTAAGAATAGTGGAATGTAAATGTAGTGTAATCTAGTAAGAAGTTTGCTTTGATGTAATTACATACAATGATATTGTTTTTTAAATTTAGTATGTTAGGTTTGAAATTTGACAACTACACAACTTAAGTTGTATTACCCCTTGCAAACCAAAGGAGTCCAGGGTTTTCTAAAAGCCCAAAAAAAGTTGAGGATTTGCTAATAGTCCAAAAAATAAATGAAAGAACTATGTATATAGGGAAGAATAGTTGCCATTTGTAACCTTCAGAGAATCACAAGGCCAACTGGACAGAAGAATAAAGGAGGACCAAGGGAAGAACTTGATAATCTCGATTCAGCGATAAATCAGAGAAAAGAAGAATGGGTGTAAAGGGGATGTGGCTTGTCATTGGGTATATAAGATTTCATTCTATGTTAAGAATTGTTGGTCTAGTCACTTGTGTATGAAAACCAGTTAGCATTATGGCTATTGAAAATTGTAAGGAATAAAAAATGACCCTTATGTCCGTGTTGATATCGTAAGTCGCTGATATTTCAGCCTTTAATAATTAACCAGATTGAGGTGAGAAGATGTGATTGGGTCTAAGATGGGAATTTTATCATTTGTGCTTGACCTTAACTGACGTGGGCTAAGGTCTTATCGGGACTAAGGAATGATTTCTAAATGCAGACACAAATCCGACAACTAACTTGCAATAATGAGATTTTAAATTAGATTATAATAGATAGGTTACAGTTGAGGAAGCTTAGCAAATAGGAAAACACGTGTTGTATAAGTGCGAGAGGGCACGCAATCAAATTACTCAAGCAAAAAAGGAACATACAAAGTTACAAAAGTTCGGCAACAATGATTACAAAGCAAATATAACTAGAGCTTAGAATAACATTAATTCAACATAAAATAAATGACACCCAACTTGGAAACTTACACAACTATGGCGTAGAGGGTTAGCGGGATCCGACAAGTCTTGGGTGGCCGGGAATGTTGCAATAGACTGGATTAGGGCCTCCGGGGGGATTTAGATTGTTGAGTTGTGTTGTTGCAGGCACTATATTAAATGTCCCCCAACATATCCGACATGTCTGCCGACAGATCATTTTTTAGGGTAAAACAATATTTTTTTCTAAAAATGATTATAATCTTTTGTAAAATATAGGCCGATATATCTGATTTTTTTTTATATCGGCTGACACGACTTTTGAAATGTCGTCCGCTATTTTATTTTATGTTAAGTTAGCAGTCTAACAGTATATGTTTAAATCATATATATATAATGCATATTTAATTCAATTGAACTTATTGTTTCGTTCTTTTAATTTGTTATTCTTATAATCAATTTTGTATAATTATTTTATAGTATATTTTTCTTATTTAATATTACAAAGATGTGAAAAAGTTCAACACATTAATTGTTATTTATATTATTTTAACATAAATCTATTAAGTTGGAAAGACTTATAATCAATTAAGGATGTTTAGTTTTTAAATCTTCTTCATTTGTTATAAGACTTAGTACTAATAAAATAAAAAAATTATATAATATTAAATATATTTTACATTTTATTGATTTGTGCTTGTTATAATATTTTACTTTGGATATTTTTCGAATTTATTTTAGGATATACATGACTCACTATTCGTTTACTTATTATGTAAAATTATTTTTCTTTTATAATATATAATTATACTTAGTATACATAAAAATAAATTTTTTTATTTATAAGATATAAAAAAATCTCGTTTAATTATGGTGGGACCCTTCCCCGGACCCTTGCTGCGCGGGGATGCTTTGTGCACCAGGCTGCTTTTATTATAAGATATGGAAATCTGATATTTTAAAATATCTTTAACATGTCTCCAACATCCGATATTTAAAAACTCAATCGAATGTGTTGCCGAAATCTGATATTTACAACCTTGGTTACATGGCTAGATGAGTAAGAACAGCTACTAGGAGGATCCAAGGTGGTTGTTTGGGGTGGCCAGAGACTGGCTGGAATGAGAGCCCTGGAGGTGTTGGCAGCAAACAAGGAAGGTAAGGTGGTCGGGTAGATGAGGTGGAAAGCTGGATTCCCAGTCTAGATTCTATCCTGGACGAAAAAATCTAGTTTTCTGGGAGAGGCGAGTGGAGGGGCTGCTCGGAAACACTCTTCCAGCAGCTAGCGTGATACTCTAGAGGGTTGGGGGATGGGGGATGAGAAAACTAGGTGGTTGGAAGGAGATTCCAAAGGTTGGCGGTTGTTATTAGCTTTCCAGGATAGGGCCAGGGTGGCATTCTGATAATTTTGGGGGTGAGGTCTAAGGGCTCGGTTTGGAGGAGGTGGGGTGTTGACGTGAGGGTTGGAGTGGGAAGTGAGGAGAAATGGAGAGGGAAAGGCAGAGAGGGGTTTTAAGGGAAGTGGTCCTAAAATTTAGGAGGTGGTTGTAATTGGGCGGTGGGGAGTTAGCTAGGGAGTGGAGATGGAGGTGGTAGGGTGGTGGTCGGCAAATGGTAGCCGGAGGGGATCGTCGGAGGTGGTGGTGGTGGTGGTGACCGGAGGTGGTTCAGGCGATAGCCGAAAATTTGAAACGGAAAGGACATTGGAGGTGGAGGTGCTGGTGGGATCTTGGAGAGGAAATGGACTGTGGGGAGGGATGGTTGGCTAAGGTGAGTGTGAGGGAAGGGGAGGGGATGTGGGGGTTGGCCGGCAGGATGAATGAAAGGTGGATGTGTGGTAGTTGGCTGGAGGGTTGGAGGAGGAAAGGGGAGACGGCTGTGAAGTGTAGAGAGTATGAGTGAGGGAATGGGCCGGTTGGTGGCTTGGAGAAGAAAGGATGGTCGGCTAATGGAGATGGGGGAAAAGGGGGTGGTTGGTTGTGAGGAGAGGGGAGATGGGATACCTCCAAGCTTCGCATTTGGATTTCCAGCTTCGGCACCAAGAGATCAAAAGGAGGCTTCTTTGCACTAATTTTCAATATCCTTTCATGAAGCCCTCTACTCATATTTATAGCCTAGGAAGGGTCATGATTCTCAGTTCATTGTAACCTCCAAAAAAACACATAAAGAAAAAAAAATACAAAAGCATAAAATACTACGATCGGCGATCCGCTCGTGATGAGCAGTCCCGATCGTAACTGGGTCTGTGGTTGGTGCGAGTAGACACTCACGGGTCGTGTGGCATGATCCCCATCACTAACTTTATTTAATATAAAAGGGGATCAAATTCATTTCCTTTCCCTTCTTCACTTCAAAACTTCTCAAGCTCCCCCACTTACCATTTTTTGTTGAGACCGGAGAGTTTATTCTTCTTCCCCTTCTTTATCAATGGCACGGAGAAGATGTCACATGATGAATTATCTCTCTCCTCCCTCATTTCTATTATCTAGAGTTTGGAGTCCTTATGAGCTTTAAGATTAGAGTCAGTGTAACTCACAGTAATATTTTCCAGGCAAAGTTAAAAAACCTTTTCACTTTTTCTAGTTTATAAAAAAGAAATTTGGAATGAAATATGGAGTTTATTACGGATAGCTTTGATTATTGTGAACTTTGCTTGGGTTCTTTCCGTTATAGAGGGCTTTGTGAATGGATTATAATCAAGATCTTCTAGAGAAAAAAGTGAAGTTGTGACTTTTTACTCTTCTAAACTATGCTATATTGTTGTTGTTTATTTTGGGTCTCAAAAAAGTTATATAAGAAAGTGATTCATTAGATCCCTATGTGGATGAATTAAAGTATGTTGCAAGTGTTCAGTGCTGATTTGAAATTGCATTTCACAGGTTTTTGCACTGCATATTAGTGATACGTCATAACTATCCAACTCACGGTATCTAAGGTAATATTTGTTTTGTTCAGTCCATTCCATACTAAGTTGAATGTTCTATCTTTTTTCTAAGGTGATCATCTACGAGTACTTATCAGAAGGTCACTCATCTTAGAATTAGTCATAACTAGAGCTCACTTAGTTGTAGAGTTTCTAATATAACTCCACTTGCTCTGAAAATACGTCCGATATTTGGGATCTAAACTATTGTTAGCATGTATTAGTTTTCCATTTTTCTTGTTTTTCTCTTTATGTATTTTTCTCCTCCCCACACTCATATAGTTACGAGTGAGGATCTTTGTAATAATAATGATTTCATTTCAACTTCTCAATGTGGTATCAGAGCCCCCTTAGGGAGAACCCTCGACTGCAGTCTGCCTCCATCTCTCGCACAGCCTTCTTGCATACTTCCGTCTTCAGCAGCCCGACCGACCCGCGCATCTCGCCTCAGCCAGCAGTCGCGCACTCCCGTCTTCAATCTTCCGCGCGTGTGTTCTGTCCCATCTTCATCCTTCCGTGCGAGCTCCCAGCAGACTTCCGCGCGTGGATGTGTCGGTCGACCCTGTTCCGACGTTGGAGATGAACTTCTATATAGTGTTTCGGCGTCGTATCTCTTCCTTCATGGATCTTAGTTTTTTCTTCTCCCTATGAGCAAACCCTAATTGTATTTTCCTTGTCGGTTTTCTTCTTCCCTTTGATGCCATGATTTCTATCCTTGGATCGTCATGTCGGGGAACAATGAATCTCCCACTATCTCTTCCAAAGTAAGGGATTCTTCCTCCACCCTGATTTTCGGGGCGTTTATCCAGTCAAGTCATGATCACAGTACATTGTACACCACAAATTACTATTATACGTCTGGATGGCTCAAATTATATACCATGGGCTCGATCTATTACTCTTGCCCTGAAGAGCAGGCGATTGTTTGGTTATGTTCGGGGTACTACACCGGAGCCTGCACAGACTTCCCCAGATTGATTGCAATGGAAGTCTGAGAACTCTTTGGTCATGTCATAGCTTACGAACTCCATGGTGGAATCTATTGCTCGAAATTATCTATTCGTGGATACTGCGGCAGATATTTGGAAGAGAGTTTAGGCCACTTACTCGTGGCAAGGGAATGCAACCCAAATTTACCAACTGCGATGAAAGATCTTTCTCCTCAGATAGAATGATCGTCCTCCTTCGGTCTACTACTTGGAATTCACTCAGTTGTATCAGGAATATGATCACTTTGACTCGCTCGTCCTTGTGTCTCCGGAGGATGAAGCTCTTGTTCGAGCACAGGAAGAACGCAACAGTGTCTTTGAATTTCTACATGGACTGCATCAGGACTTTGATCAAATCAGTGTTCAGATCCTTGGGCGCTCACCTACTCCATCTCTCGCAGAAGTGTACAGCCTAGTCCAACAGGAATTTGATAGGCGACAAACTTGACTACCCGGCTTCAATTCAGAGAGATCTGCCTTTGTCTGCTCAGTATGGTTCTAGTAATTGGGCTCCTCGTGACTCCAGATTGAAGCCCACCGACAAAGATGATCATATTTGTGATTACAGCGGGAAGTCTCGTCACTCACGGGACACATGTTTTCGGCTTCATGGATTTCCTGCATCGCGAGGCGGTTCTGCACCGAGAGGTGGTCGTGGCTATGGTCGCACTTAGGGCTGATCATCTCAGTCTCAGTCTGCCCATCTTTCTAATGCCTCAGAGGAGTCCTTGCTCGGTGCTGGTCCCGACATTGCGACCCTTTCTGTGGCTCTATTTGCTGATGAAATTCAAGCGTTCCGTCACTTGATACGGACAGTCTACTGAGTCGTCGACCTCATCGTCCTCCTACGCCCATCAGGGACTACCAGGTGCTCATGTTGCGTCCACTCGTCCTTCTACTCACTGGATCATTGATTATGGAGCGACAGATCATATGATCAGTTCCTATACAGGTTTTGTGTCATATCTTCCCTTGTCTGGTCTGGACAAGGTGAGTATTGCGGATGGATCCTTCTCTCCTATTGTTGGGAAAGGATTGATCATTTGCTCTTCTCTCACTCTTTCTTCTGTTCTTCATGTCCCCAAGTTTACTCGTAACCTTCTCTCAATTAGTCACTTAACTAACTCTATGAACTGTTATGTGATTTTTTTTCCACCTCTTTTGTGTTTTAGAACCTGAAGATGGGGAAGGTGATTGGCTTTGGTAGATTGTGTGATGGCTTCTACGTGTTTGACTCTTCCATCCTTGCTTCGCCACCGCAGGCTCTTCATGCTAATCAGTCTTCAATTTTGGATTCTTGAAACTGCCGTCTAGAACATCCCTCTATCCCATCTATGAAACTTTCATTCTCTAATATGTTTTCTCTGTTATTAGACAACACTATGATGTATGTGAACAAGGCAAACATCATCGTACTTCTTTTAATCATGTTTCTTCTCCTAGTTCTACACCTTTTGTTGTTATTCATAGTGATGTTTGGGGATCTTGTCTTGTTGCTTCAATTTGGGGTATTTCTGATTTGTTGCTTTCATTGATTGTTTTTCCCGTACTACCTGGTTATAATTAATGAAAGTTAAAAATGAAGTGTTTCCGTTATTTCAGCGATTTCAAAAAATGATAGTCACTCAATTCAATACCACCATTAAAATCTTTCGTATTGACAACGGTCGTGCGTACATTGATTCACAGTTTGACAGATATCTCAGAGACCTTGGTATTATCCACCAAACATCTTGTCTCTACTCACTCGCTCAAAATGGTGTAGCAGAACGTAAGAATCATCAACTTTTGGAGGTTTCTTGGTGTCTCTTATTTCAGATGCACCTTCAACAATACTATTGGGGGGATGTTGTTCTCACGGCTGCTTACCTCATCAACTGGATGCCTACACGGGTTCACGGGAATAATGTCTCTCCACACTCTTAAAGTTCATCCCAGTAACCTTCATCCTCGTATCTTTGAATGTGTGTTTCGTTCACATACATCAAAAAACTAAACTTGACTCATATGCTCTCAAATGTGTTTTCATCGGGTATTCTCCAACTCAAAAGGGTTACAAATGCTTTGATCCTGTAACCAAGCGTGTGTTTGTGACCATGGATGTCACCTTTCATGAATCTGAAAGCTACTACGGGACCTCACTTCAGGGGGAGTCCTCTCCCACGGTGGAAGTGAGCTCCTTATCTCTTCTAGAGGAGTCATCACATACACCTTTACGCATTCCTTCTCTATACCAGTCCTCAGCTACTCCCTTTGTTGCTACCACGCTTGTTCATGTTGCCCCTAACGGCCAGGAGAAGTCTCATGCACTCCCCCTTTGCAGGTTTACTCTCGAAGGAAAAGAGGTACAAACATGTAAGTCTCTCTCAAGATACTTGCGCTGACATCTGATTCGTCTTCAGAATCTACTGCACTATGTGCAGGTACTTCTACCCAACACACATTGTCTCAGTTTGTATCTTATACTTCTCTTACTGCTTCACATAGAGCACCTGTCTCCTCTTTGTCTTGTATTTCTATCACATCATCCTGGCAGGAATCTCTTGGTCACCGCAAGTGGTAAGAAGCCATGCTCGAAGAAATGCATGCCCTTGAAAAGAATTGTAAATGGGATCTTGTGCATCTTCCTCACGGGAAGACTGTTGTTGGATGTAAGTGGGTGTTTGTTGTCAAAAAAACACTCAAGGGATTGTCGAGAAATACAAGGCAAGACTGGTCGCCAGAGGAAACACAAAGACTGCTGGGATCGATTATCAAAAGACGTTCGCTCCTGTAGAAAAGATGAACTCAATAAGAGCTTTCATATCATGTGTTGTCTGCAAGGGATGGAACCTCTGTCAGCTAGATGTAAAGAATGTGTTCCTTCACGGGGACCTAGAAGAGGAAGTGTATATGTCCCTACCTCCTTAACCTGCCCCTAAGGAATCTGAAGGGAAGGTTTGCAAGCTGAAAAAGGCTTCATACTGCCTTAAACAATCTCCTAGGGCTTGGTTTGGGAGATTTCACAAGGCAACAAGGATTTTTTGATATTCTCAGAGTAATGTTGATCATGCTCTGTTCATCAAACATAGAGAAGGAAATTTTACAACCCTTAAAGTTATGTGGACGACATTGTTATAGCAGGAGATGATCTAGAAGAGGTTCAAACTCTAAAAACTAGGCTGGCTAGAAAATTTGAGGTAAAGTACTTAGAGAACCTTAAATATTTTCTGAACATTAAAATCGCCAGATCCAGACATGAGATATTTATCTAATAGAGGAAGTATATTCTTCATTTACTTGAGACAACGGGAATTAGTGGATGCAGATCTGCTGACACCCCTATCGAAGTAAACCACCGTTTAAGGAGGGATGGCGGAGAACCTGTTGAGGACATTCTTGGTTTTCAAAGATTAGTGGGTGAAGCTGATTTACTTGCCACATACTCTCCCAGATATCTTGTATGCAGTTGGAGTGCTCCGTCAGTACATGCACTCACCAAAGATTCGTCATCTTGATGTTGCCCACCGTATTCTCAGATACCTCAAGTCCTCGCTTGGGAGCGGGATCCTTTTCTCACCGAATGATAAGCTAAATATTGAAGTCTACACTGACGCAAACTGGGCTGGATCAGTTGATGATCGACGGTCTACCTCGGAATATTGCACTTTAGTTGGTGGGAATTTGGTTACATGGAGGAGCAAAAAACAACACGTGGTGGCTAGATCCAGTGTTGAAGCTGAATTCAGAGCTATGGCACATGGAATAAGTGAATGATTGTGGATTCAAACTATTATGAGAGATTTGGGCTTTGAGAACACTGAGCCACTCAAACTATATTGTGATAACAAGGCGACCATTAACATTGCTCATAACCTTGTTCATCATGATCGCACCAAACACATTGGAATTGACAGACACTTGATCAAAGAAAATATAGTAAGAGAAATCGTTTGTACTATGTTCGTTCCATCTGAACAACAACTAGCAGACATCCTCACGAAAGGATTGAGTACAAGTGCATTGAGAAGGATCATTACCAAGTTAGGCATGGTCAGCATTACACGCCCAACTTGAGGGGGGTGTTAGCATGTATTTGTTTTGTATTTTCTTGTTTTCTCTTTATATATTTTTCTCCTCCTCTCACTCATATATATATATATACGAGTGAGGCTCTTTGTAATAATAACGAACTCATTTCAACATCTCACAACTATTATTGAAGCTCAATAAATTTTCCACTAATTCCAATGTGGGATTCGATTCATTGATTCACCTCATTCAGCTAGAAGCATATCATACGGAAAGTCTACCAAAAGATGCTCTTTGTCAGGACTTCACTGCCCAAAGACACTCTTAGCCCTCATCGAATTCGAGTAGTTATAAGTAATATTTTAGCATGATTCATCCATAAATCACACATCATACTGCAGGAAGTCTGGTTCTGATAACATTTGTAACGAAATAATCCAGGCTAACCAAGGTACTATCTATGTTGGTTTAGTCAGCTAATACTAAGTTTAATCTCACAGTTTTACCTTTTTCTTGAGGTGGTCTACGAGTATTCCCAAGAAGTCACCCATCCAAGATTACTCCCACCCAAACGTCACTTACCTACGGAGTTTCCAACATAACAAAATTTGTTTTTCCTTCATTTTCAATGTGAGATTCAATTCATTTTTGCACTTCTTTTCACCAAGAAGTTTGCCATCCTAGAATTCTAACAAAGACACTCTTCGCCCTCCATAGATTTGCAATGTTATCGGCACCTCCTGGCTCCTGGGAAGCACTCGCAGGTTATTTTAGAAAAATGGTTAACCGTGACGTTTAGCTTAGTATAAGTTGTGGTGAACTAAAGCGGACAATACCTCAAATATTGTGGGTCGATTCGCTAAACGAATAATTATTCATTTTCAGTTATTGGTAGTACTACTTATCACATAAATTGAATGATGATTAGTTAGGGAAGTGCCTAACAATTTGGAGCATGTCTCGTGGGTTATTGAGCTTATCAATATATTTCAGGTTTACTGAGCAATTACTCATGTCTCAAATAACCATTATTATTGAGATTTAAGCTAACATCATCATCTAAGTTCACATTATCATAAGAACAATGGTTGGTTATCTCTGTGATTAACAGATTCATGAATTTTCATACCTTCTGGTGTATGTATCAGTTAGTGATTTCTTTGAACACTTTTAAATATACTATAATACTTGAGGAAGAATTGAGTTGGCTCATAGTGAGTAAAATACTTTGGTTTATACTTATTAAAAAAAAGTATTTCATAGTTGTTTCAGCAGGCATGTAGATAGGAGAAAATAGGTATGTGTTGTTCCTACGAATCCGGGTGTGGATACTACCAATGCATCATCGAAAAATTGGTTATTACCTATGAAGCACCGGTACAAGAACGAGTACCGAGTGCTATATGTATCTGGTACAATGGTATGAGAAAATCAAAAAATAAGGATACAGGTACGTTCGGGGTATGGCGTAATTAAAATTGATTTATATATATATATATATGCACACACACGCGCGCGCAATATATACATTATATATATACACATATAATAGTATATATATTATATATATGCATGTATATAAATATATATGTATATATATACCATCAAGAATATAAAATGTAGAAAATTCTTTTGTTCATTTTAGAAAAACATAGTCCTATCACAAAATGCAGAACGATTTGTCAAATCCAAGCTTATCCACAGACTAGAATAGTAGGTGTATTCATCGAGTATCAGGTATGTACCCATACCGGAAACGTACCGGTACGGGTACGCAACCCTCGGGGAAGTATCGGTGTTTCATAGGTTATTAGTTACTATTTCAGATAACTTCAGTTACCATCTTTATAAGATCTATGCTAGCAGCCTATCATTAATATGTATACTGTATTTCTGATTTTTTTGGCAATGCCATGTTTTTAAAATTATTGATAGAAAATAAGACCAAAGAAGAGGTCTTATATGTTAAAATCTTTTATTATGATAGAGAAGAAATAAATAAGAAAGAAAATTGATGTTTTCTATAAAAACAAAGAGCAAACCATTGGGAGATGAGAGCAGAAATTGCATACCCAAATCATGTTATGAATTGTTAGATCAAGAGATTTGAGATGACTTAGAGCTAGTAACCTAACCCTGAATCGAACTTATGAAATGAAAAGTAAATTAGTGGTGTGTCGGGAAATGACTGATAGACAAGAAGCTTAATCATACTACTAAAAGGGGCCCTTATGAAAGAAAAGAAATCAAAGACAAAGAAAGGGGAAAAAGCTTTAAACCTTGTTAATCAAATAGAAAAAGAGAAAGAGTTCAATATGATAATAAGAAATGTTTATGTTTATACATATATACTTATGCAGTTATGGTCATGTGCATGTTTACATTCAGACAACTTTGGCATGTGAATTATCATAACAAGTACTTAATGATTTTAGGAAAATCAAAAAAAGTTACATGAGAAATTAATGAGTACAGAATCGTGTCCCCTCTTAATGTAAAAATTCTCTATGTTGCACAAAGACGGAGATGGCAAAATAACAACTCTGTGAAAATGCAAACATATCAAACCCTTTAATAGTAAATCAAAACATGCGTTCAAGTAGGTTAAACATCCAAGAAAATCTTGGCAACCCTTCTTTCAAATAAACTAACTATGTATCATAAAAGGAACGTAAACTATGTATCAGCGCGGTAAAATAGCTGCTTCCAGGCGGATGAAAACCGGTGGCTTGTGGCGGGTAAGTGGCGGTGGCGGCGCCTGGTTGCTGTTGGCATGATCCGTAGGTGGGGTAGTAACAACGGGAGCGGCAACTGTCAGTTCATTAAGCTTGATGGTCATGGCAGCCATGTCATCCTGATGGTGTTTTCAGCTTCCCAAACGGGCCTCTATGGATGTCATGAATCCTTGGAGAGCAGCCTTGAAATCTTGTGTGTCGCCCATATTGCGGCATGAAATAGCACGAGAGAAGTAGCGGGTGACTGGATGACTCGATTCCTCAGAAGAGGTTGGCTGGGAGTTGTCCCGAGAGCCGCGTCGACGCCCAATGATGACACAAATAATTAAGCTCCAAGCGTCTGTGCTCCCTTGTGTTGGAGGCTGCAGAAAAATATGGAAAAGGATGGGAAGGTCAACAGTAGGAAGGGCAGAGAAATGATAAAATAAATAAAAGAGGACAGCCGGCCTAAGTGGCGTGCGGAAGATGTGTAGCTGTGGCGTGCGGCCTTTCGTCGAGCAGAGAGGGGCGCGTGACGGGGAGATTCGGCGGATGAGGAAGATGTCGACAGGAGATGCGACTGGAGCTTCGAGCAGAGATGTCGACAGGAGATGCGACAGGAGATGTCTCCGGTCAGGGCTCTGGTTCAACGTGCGGCAAGGTGTGCGGATGCGACTGGAGCTTCGATCGAGGGAAGCCGAGGCGGACAAAGAAGGGGACGCGGGGTATGGAATGAGGAAGATGGGGTTGCGTGCGACTGTTGGCGTCGAGATTGAGGGGTGACTGGCAGCCGTCGATGAAGGTTGTTGGCGTCGATGGTGTTGCTTGACGAAGCAGAGAGGCGCAGGGTGGACAATAGTTGTCCCGGTCGCTGAATACTGTAGAGATCGACGAAGAGGCCCGTCGGCTAGATTGAAACGGAAGATGAGGATGGTGTGCGGAGCGTTGGAAGGTGGTTTCGGAAACGGCGTCGGGGAGATGTTGGCGTGCGTCGGCAGAAGAGGACCGAGAAATGGCTTTGATACCAAAGTTGTTATGGGCCTACTCGGAGATCGTCGGAGGAGTGGCAGGAGGCGGGGATGATGTCGGAGATACACTGGAGTCTTGACCGCGGTTGCCTAAGCAGGGTTGCTCGTTAGAGGAGAGAGCCACCAATGATCTCACACAATAGAAAGGAAATAGATTTCTTCTTACTTGCCTCATACATCCATACATATGCCTTTATATAGGCTTACAGCATATAGAAGGACAAACAATCATAATGACACCTAATGATGAACTAAAAAGACAAACAATCATAATGACACCTAATACTAGATAACAATGACGAACTAGGCCCGGGGCTCAAGGCCTATACCTCCTATTGACTAGATAAAAGAGTGTAATGATGAACATCCCATAACAGACCAAGAGCATAAAAATTACATCTTGCAACACATATGAGCAATTAAATGAATATTCTTAAAGTGAATAAGCCATGTAAGATTTCATAATAAGAATAGGTCTAAATATTCGAGAGGCAATTATGAATTCATAGCATTAACCAAACAATGTATGATGAAAAGAAAACAAATTTCATCTGATAGCATAATTGCCTTTGACTTGTAAGCCTTTTGTGATTGGCCCTCTGAAATGAGACCATCAAAAGAATATCTTGTTTGAGCATCCACAGCATTGGTTACGTAATTACTGTGACAATATCTTGCTCCTTGCTACACATTGGAAAAGTTAATTGATACCTAGATTTGAAGATGATTAAAACGTTTTCCAGTTTCAGCAACATGAAGACAATAACATAGTCATACCATCACAACCCCCCTCCATTTCCTGAAACAGAAACAAGTTTAAAAATAGATCAACTCAACTTTGCAAGAGCGAAACAAACTAACTATTTAAGAGAGCAACATGCTAACCAAATATATTTTTTTATTTTTTATCTATTACACAGATGTAAGCTGGCAATCCCTCAATACAAAATCAAATGAAGAATCGAGAGAAATTAATTTGATGAAGCCTCAGATTAGCTTTTTTAACTTAGAAATTATGTCGAATATGCATACATAGTTAAACTGGCATTTTAGACCAGCCTTCTTCTGGTGTGCAGTTTATGCCTACAGGATGGATTCAATCAAAACCTGAGGCTACTTATGTAGATTATTTAGGAGTTAACTGTAGGCAAAGGAAAAGAGACCTTTGTTACAGGCCCGTGCGTAGGATTGAGTTGCAGGGAGGGATGCGACGGAGGAAGGAAACGGGGATTGATAAATGTGGTGTTTACCTCATGATCTGCGATGGCGACCTATAAGAGTATTGATGATTGGAGCCTTTCCACGGCGTCTGAATTGGAGACAGGGATGTGCTCAGTCCCAAGGGGAGCGGCTGCCGTACGGTTAGGGGAGAGGGGGAAAGAAATGGAGGAATAGAGAGGGAGCCCTAGATCTCTTGATGCACAAATAAATTTCTTATTCATGTATACCTAAAGCAACACATTATTAAGACAATAACAACTACATCATGCATTTACAAAATAAAATGGTGTTCTATTTATAGATTTGAAGTAGAGAAGGAAGAGGGAGAGGAAGAGGGAAAGAGAAGGGGCAGCCATCCATACAAGGGGGATACATGGGATTGATTTCAACGTGAAAGGTTTTAAAATCTTCAAGTTTCCCAGGATTGGTAGTGGTTTGGGGGAATGAATTCAAATGGAGTTTGAATTGTGTTGAATTGGTCAAAGGAGGTGGGGCTCATCGGGGATGTGGAGTGATGATGTTTGGTTTGTGTTACCCACACATAATTGCTGGAGGAGCCACTCCTCGTTAGAATCATCGGAGCGCGCATATGGAAACCGTTGTGATTATTTCTTGTAATTAACTGACTTTGTATTTCCTTGTATGGTTACCCTCCCTCGTTTATATAAGGGGAAGGGGTTTGGATGTTTAGGTATCATGAATGTTTTAGTTGTTAGGACTCTCATTTGAAGAGAAGGTTCTTGGAGGACCCAGCCTCCTTGAGCTTGGTCGGAGCATGCTCCGGACTGTATCCCGTGTTCGTTTCAATTAATTCAATATTGTGTTCTTGTTGTAACAGTTTGAGTGTGGTTTAATGAGGTTGGTTTGGTTTATTCATCTTTGGTTATATAAGAGCTGAGGCATGGAGACGTACTTGGGCTATCTAAAATTTATATAGAGAGAATTACAGACTTCTTTGAAATTTAAAAATTACACAACATGATATTAAAGATTGTTAGAAAAGACCATGTAAAGGCCCATGATTGTGGCCCATTTAGTCTCTTATTTTATCTTTATACATTAGTCTCACACCTTGTATAGGGGACTCCTCTCTCTTTCTCCCTCATATATATATATATATATATATATATATATATATATATATATATATGTATTCATACATTGTATTTGATCATTGAAGAAGAATATACAAGGTAGAGTTTTTCTCTACATGGTATCAAAGGATACCGGTCCTAAAAAAAATCTGGACGTTGCCCGCATCCCATGCGGTCTCAATTTCGTGAGACCCCCCCCGTATTATTCATGTGTCTGCATCCCGTGCGGGCTCAATTTCGTGAGACCTCCTCCCGTACTGCCATCTTCTGGAGTTGATTCTCTTCCTCCTTTTATGTTCCTCTCTCTCTGACAGCTGAGTCCCACAGCTAGTTAGCTGTTCAGATCGCAGATCAGACCGCTGCCTGCAGCTCAGACCGCAACCTGCGAGCTCTCCAGTCTGCAGTTCAGACCGCCTCCGCGAGCTCTCCAGACCGCTCTATCCCGGTCTTCTCGTTGTGTGCTCCTCCTGCTCGCGCGGTCTTTGCTAGTCGTTGCTCCTTGTTGAGGATCACCACCATCTCCCTTACTAGGAAAAAGAACTTTGTTGAATGGGTGCATTCTGTCAGAAGGGTACTTCAGTCAAAGTGACTTCTGCATCATATCACTAAGGACCCTCCTTCTGCACCTACGGATGACTGGTTACATGCGTGTTCAGACTTGGCTTCTCAACTCCCTTGCTGGAGAACCTTACCGCATGGCCATGTATCACGAGACGGCCAAGGAGATATGGGACGAGCTCCATTCCCTACACTCCGGCAAGGACAGTCTCTAGCACCTATATGACATCATCACAGATCTTCAGACTATTGACACTGGCGGTGCTGCTGACTTAACATCATTTGTTGCTCAGGCTAAGACATTGGCTAAAGCTTGGATCCGACATCAGCCCTCTACTACGGATCTCGCTGCCCAGCATGCTCAGAAGGAAGCAGTCTGTATTGCCATGATGATGGCTCGCGTCCCGCCTCATCTTCAGAGCATACGGGCTCAGATCCTCTCGTCTGTTGCTATTCCCTCACTCTCTAATGTGTGTTCCATGCTGCTAAAGGTATCATCGCCTCCTGATACCACTGTACCTCTCTCACCGGCCCTCCTTCAGCAATCTTCTGCGCTATTACTACATCTCCATCCTCCTGCTCGTGGAGGGCATTCAGACTCTCGGGGAAGGGGTTGCGGTGGCCGACCACGTCCTAAGTGTTCCTTCTGCAGTAGGGATGGACACCTTGAGGCGACCTGCTATCGCAAACATGGTCTTCCTCCTCGTCCAGCTACTTCTGTTGCTGCCGACAGTCCTTCTGTCATTCGTGCTGATCTTGAAGAAGTCTGCCTCCAGCTCCAGCAACTCCACGGCATGCTCAGTCGCCCGCCTGCCTCAGTTGCCTCCGCTGCCTCCATCTCCAATGAAGGTATCGCTTGTCTCTCCACTAGTCCGCACTGGATAGTGGATTCATGTGTTGCTCACCATATCACCTCGTTGATGCCACATCAATACTTGGATTCTCCGCATCCTAAGTGTGTCACAGTGGCAAATAGCGACACCGTTCATGTCTCCGACACTGCTGATATCCTACTCAATTCCTCTCTCTCTCTCTCCGCTCGGCTCGGGCTCCCCGTTTAATTTACTTTCTGTCAGTCGCCTCACTACCGATTTTAATTGCTCTGTCGCATTCACCTCTTCTTCTTTTCTGATGCAGGATCGACGAACGCAGAGTATCATTGGTAAAGGACGACTGCAAAATGGGCTCTACCTTCTTGATGTTTCTCCTACCATCCTCTCATCAGTCTCCTCTGTTGATTGGCATCGGCGTCTTGGACATGCTCCTCTTCCAGTCCTCCAAAAGGCTCTTCCAAAGATCTATCTTCCTGCTTTTAATTGTGATTCATCTATTTTGGGCAAACAACACCGTTCTTCTTTTCCTCCTCATTATACTCGGAGCTCTGCTCCTTTTGTTTTAGTACATTCTGATGTTTAGGGCCCGTACAAAATTACTAGTATGTCTGGTTATCGTTATTTTATCACTTTTATTGACGAATATTCTCGAACTACATGGTTGTACTTACTTCGTAATCGCTCCGAGCTTCCCCGTGTGTTTCGGGCATTCGTTCTTGAGACTCGCACACAGTTTTCTGAACCAATAAAAACTCTCTGGACGGATAATGCACGCGAATACACTAGCCATGAATTTGCTACCCTCTACTCTGAATTTGGAATTATTCATCAGACGTTGTGTGCTTATATCCCCCAACAAAACGGCGTTGTTGAACGTAAAAATACACATCTTCTCGATGTTGCTCGCTCCCTCGTGATTCAAATGCAGGTACCCAAAACTTATTGGAACGTTGCGCTTTCGACGACATGCTATCTCATTAACCGTCTCCCTTCCTCTGTCCTTCAAATTGCTACTCCGTTCAGTCTCCTCTTCCCTCTACTCCGTCATTCTCTCTCACCCCTCGCATATTTGGTTGTACCAGCTACGTTCACTTACTTGGTCCGTGGAGCCTCGGGCAGACAAACACATGTTCGTCGGTTACTCCCGTACTCAGAAAGGGTATGTCTGTTACTCTCCTGCTACCCGCAAGGTGACGATTTCTGTTGATGTTACCTTCTGGGAAGATCAACCGTTCTTCTCTGCCCCAAACCCCCCTCTTCCACCACAATCCATACCCAGACCTGTCATCCCAGTTACCTCTCCACCACCTCTCCTCCCTGACCCGACTTCCGTTCCCAACAAGCCTCCTCTTCTCCGTGTCTACACTCGTCGCCGTCCTCGCTCCACCGCCCCAATGCAATCGGCTTCAACCTCTGACACTCTGCAACCTGTTGATCCGGCACCGGCATCCACCGCTCATCTCATGGCAAACTATGTATCTTTACATCGCCTGTCCCCGCCACTTCACACTGTTGCTACCTCTTTATCCTCGATTTCTGTCTCTAACTCTTTGCAAGAGGCTCTCCAACATCCGGGCTGGCTGGCAGCCATGGATGACAAAATGACCGCCCTCTGGGCAAACCAGACATGGGATCTGATTCCTCTCCCTCCAGGGCAGACTACTGTTGGTTGCAAATGGGTCTTTGTCATCACGCATGCTCCTGATGGGACAATTGACCGTCTTAAGTCCCGACTGGTGGCTCGTGGCTTTAATCAACAATAACGTCTCGATTATGAGGAAACATTCTCTCTAGTGGACAAGCTCAACACAGTTCGTGTCCTTCTCTCCGTGGTTGTGCATCGCCAATGGCCATTACATCAGTTGGATATCAAGAATGCGTTTCTAAATGGTGACCTACAAGAAACAGTCTACATGCAACAGCCGCCCGGGTATGAGACCACGGGGGAGTCCCGAGTTTGTCACCTTAAGAAGTCCATTTATGGTCTCAAACAATCCTCTCGAGCATGGTTTGATAAATTCAGTAAGGTTGTTCGAGAGGTTGGCTTTACTCGGAGCTCGACATACTTCTCTCTGTTCACTCGACATCGAACTACAGGAACGGTTCTTCTTTTGGTGTATGCCGATGACATCCTAATCACAGGAGATGATACAAAGGGAATACAAGCGGTCAACAACATCTTAGTTCTGTTTTTCAAACCAAAGATCTGGGGAACCTTCGATACTTGGTCTGGAGATCGCAAGTCCCGATGGACCTGTCCTCTCTCAATGGAAGTACTGTCTCGACCTTCTTCAAGATGCTAGCTATTCTGGATGCAAGCTGATTAACACCCCGATGGATTTCAATCACAAGTTGTGTGCACATGCTACTAATGCAGATCTTCTTCTTCCAAATCCAGAATACTATCGACGACTCATTGGAAAACTTATCTACCTAACGGTCACGAGACCAGACATATCCTTTGCAGTTGGGGTGGTCAGGCGGTTTATGCATTCTCCTCAGATATCTCATCTACAGGCCGTCGAGCGCATCCTGAGATATCTAAAAACATCCCCTGGCCAAGGGCTGGTATACAAAACCTCTTCTTCTACTCCAACATTGGTTGCGTATTCAGATGCAGATTATGTTGGTTCCCTGGACGATCGGCGGTCTACCAGTGGTTTTCTTACCTACTTAAGAAGTCACCTTGTGACCTGGCGCAGTAAGAAATAAATTGTGGTTGCTTGATCATCAGCTGAAGCTGAATACCGGTCGATGGCTTCAGTTGTCTCTGAGCTTACATGGCTTGAAAGTCTCCTCGCTGATCTAGGAGTAAAACTTCCCTCACCAGCTATCTTACTATATGACAGTCAAGTTGTTATACACATAGCTAAGAATCCAGTCTTCCACGAAAGAATGAAACACATTGAAGTGGACTGCCATTTCATTGGGGAAAAAGTTCAAATGAAGAAGCTAGAATTGAAGCATGTTCCGGGCACTGACCAAGTTGCTAATCTTCTCACTAAAGCCCTACAGAGTACCCTATTTTATCAGTTCCTATCCAAGCTGGGTGCCTACGACTTGTACGCTCCAGCTTGCGGGGGAGTGTTAAAAAAGACCATGTAAAGACCCATGATTGTAGTTCATTTAGTCTTTTATTTTATCTTTATACATTAGTCTCACACCTTGTATATGTGACTCTTCTCTCTTTCTCCCTCATATATATATGTATTTATACATTGTATTTGATCATTGAAGAAGAATATACAAGGTACAACTTTTCTCAACAGATATATATATATATATATATATCACTCAACATGAAAAAATTCACCCAACATGAAATAAAAGAAAGAAAATACATAAATAGGTATACTTAGTAACTGTTACGGGTCCATGGATGGGGCACGACATGTTGCCACAGACATGTGCTTTGTTAATTCATACTACCTTCGCATATCATGCAAACTGAGTGAGGGCATTTTTGAAAAATTATATAAGATTTTCTCTCTCACTACTTCAGTGAACAAGGGGATATTGAATGGGCATACAAGACCTAATTCTACAACTCTTCCTCCAACTCATCTTCTCCATCTTTCAATCTCCTAGCTGGTATTCACGCCTCCCTGGAATTGTTATGCGTGGGTTGAGCTCGGTTTCTCACCAAAAGTATACCTCCTTTCTTCCCTCCACCATTGGAAACACTATATCAAGAAAGGGTAAAGAGGTGTTAGAATATTTATAATATATTTACAGTAAAATAATATAATTTTCCGTTTTAAAAATATTACGATAGCAGGATTTGTGTAAGAAAAAAATCAAAAGATGCAGAAATTAAATATTAGATAGAAATTGAGTCTTAGTAAGGTGTGTGATTACTGCCCTAAAGAAGTTGCGTCACCTTAAGGCAGGGCTTTCAACTGATGCTCACTTATCCAAGGTACAACACCCGACTAGATCCCAAAAACTCTGACGTGCGCAGACACCAAAGAAACACAAAGCACCGAAACTTCCACTTGATGAAGCAAATGTAAAGAACAGAGCAAATTCACAAGCGATCAAAAGACAGAAATCTCATAGTATGTTAATCCTCAGGAAATACTTCCTAAAAAGGAGTCTTAAAACCCGCAAATATTAATTACCTAATTAATTTGCAATTGTTATAATAAGTAAAATCCCAACGCATAGAAAAACATGTGTAAAAAATCATGTGCGCTCGTCGAATATAAATTGGCGAACGTCGAATATAAATCAACTATTGAGGTCGACTAACTACAATTCATAAATGAGCAGTATGCGAAAGGCGATTCACTATAGCGTGCTTGGCGAACGTCGAATGGCGATCAGCGAACGACGATTCACCATTGAGCGCTCGAGCGAACATCGATCGTTAATCAGTGAGAATGTAGTTCGACTCATGAAGAAAATCACAAAATTATTTAAAAAAAAAAACAATTCAATGCATTTATTCCTCAAATCTCAACTCCCAAACCCAAATTCAAATCGCTTTAGTCCAGTGTGTGCGAGCAATCGCGCATATGTATTAATATTATTAATTCCAAAGATCATATAAAAACTTGATAGAAACATATACATCAAAATTGTATACTACGTATTTTAAACTTAATTTCCAATAAAATCAATAATATATATAACATAGCAAAAACATAAACTATTGGTAATAACATTAATAATAAAATTTGCACACAGTATTTGTCATATGGACTGTAACAGAAACGTCACCGTTGATTTACAAAACAGTTTAATAAGTTTTTCAATTCTGAACAGCTCTATAAACGATGATTTACCAAACAGATTTCTCCATTTCTCACTGTTGCATTCCCACTGATCCATTTCAACCGCTCTCATTCCCAACGCCACCGGCGAAACTGTTGGGGGAAACGCGGAATCCATCCCCCAGGCATAACCAAATCAATACATGGTGACACAAGAAATACACAACAATCTGAACCACGCACTGCGTATATTAAAATATACAACTGAAATCCATATGTTTGGATAGCACTGCAATCGTGACCTCCTCTAGCACCATTGTATCCTTCCCATACAAGAGTTTTGTCACCAAAGCCTGATAAGTCTTTGTGAGCGAGGTAAGAAGTGATAATGTCTTCACCTCTTCTTACGTCTCTGCACGAACCGTCTTTAACTGACACAGAAAACCATTAAACATATTTTGGTGTTCTCAAATATTGTCTCCTCCCAATAACATATCAACGAGCATCATGACCCTATCATGTAGTACCCGTAGAAGTCCCTGGTAAACCAGTATATTCTGGAGTTCTGGACTTGCACGTGCCATAGGTCAAACTCGCCATTGTCATTGATCTTCTTCACTGAAAAACTATCCAGATTCGCGTTCTTCCCCATCATGGTTGTCCTCTGGCATGACTAGGGGACCTAATTAATTCAAAGGTAGGATTTGAAAGGATGGAGAGCGGACCTAGTCGTCACCCACCGCAGTCAAACATTTCCCTGAATGTCCAATCAGTCGCCTACAGAACCTCGTTTTGATACCACTTGTTGAAGAAAACGCGGATGCCATCCCTCATGCACAACCAAATCAATACAGGTTGACACAAGAAACACACAACAATATGAACCACGCACTGTGTATATTAAAATATATAACTGCAAAATACATATACGAAGAAGTATACTGACTTCTATTACAGAAAATGTCATGGAGAAGTCGAACTCGCTCAATCCACGGGAAAGAGAACAATCTTGACTGCAATCCGCTAGCACAGCAGACGCACAAGGTTCGTGATAGAACGAACCTTCGTCGTCGTTAGACGACCCACCACCACCACCGCAAAAACACTCACTATACTTGGACTTGTCGTATTTACACAGCCCGACATCGTCTCCCCACACACCTTGGTATCTCCGCACCCACTGCAGCCCACAACTGCCTCGCCGTACAGGTTGCAGCCCGCCACAGCCTTGCCGCACTCATTGCATACCGCCACAGTCTGGCCACACTTGTTGCAGCCCGTCACCGCCTCACCGCACCAACATCCGCCGGCCTACTCCCGTCGACGTGCTCCGGCGTTCGCTAGCTCCTGTCGGCTCCTGCCGGCTTCGGAAGAGGTCTCTCAGCCTCCCTTGGTGTCGAGATCCCGGGAGCGTTTCTTGAGTTCCACCTGTTTGGAGCTTCACGGGGTTCTACATTGGCTAGCCATTTCCACCTCCCTGCCACCTTTTATAAGTCAAATAATTATACTTTATACATATAATTTTTTTCTTTTAATTCTCATGTGGGTGACCAAGATATTTCCCACAGTGAGTGCTTTAAATATCTGGGATCGATGATTCAAAAATATGGAGGTGTAGATAAAGATGTGATACATAATATCCAAGCAGGTTGGTTAAAGTGGAGAGGCGTGTCTGGGATCTTATGTGATCGTAAAGTACCATTAAAACTTAAAGGCAAGTTTTACCGTACTACAATTAGGCCAGCAATGCTCTACGGTTCTGAGTGTTGGGCAGTGAATGGTGTACATGAGCAAAAAATGGGAGTTGCGGAGATGAGAATGCATAGGTGGATGTGTGGTCACACGAAACTGGATAAAATTAAAAATGAACGTATCGGGGATAAGATAGGAGTGGCGTCAATTGTAGAGAAGATGTTAGAAGCTCGTTTAAGATGGTTCGGGCATGTACATAAGAGACCATTAGAGGCACCTGTTAGGCGTTGTCAAAACTTAGTCACTAAGCATGTTAAACGGGGGAGGGATAGACCAAAAAAGACTTGGAATGAAACTATAAGGAAAGACATGATGTACTTAGGCATTAGAGAGACAATGATTACATATAAGGCGCAATGGTGACAAAGGATCCATATAGCCGACCCCACTATGGTGGGATAAAGGCTTGAGTGTTGTTGTTGTTGTAATTCTCATGTGGGCTGCACCACCAAATGGGAGAGGTATGTTACTGTTGGATTTTCTATACCCCTTCATAAGGGATGACATATCAAATATGCGCAGCGGAAATGAACAAGAACAACCCAAAAAAAGAGATCAACGGATCTTGCGTTTTTCATGATTCAAGAGAATATGCAAATCGAAATACAATATACCTTCACGGGATTGAGTCAACACTCAACCAAGGTGCTCCAAGAGAAATCCAAAATCTGCTTTGAGTTTTTCAAGGATCGAAATAGATCGATCCCTCTACAGAAGTCCACACAAGCGATGAAGAACCCTAGCTTCTTGTCGTACAAGAACTAGGTCGGAGAAGGATGCTCCCAACGTCCTCACGGACTGCTAGGTCGAATCCAGAGGAGGAGGCGACCGGCGACGGCGTCTAGCGGCGGCGGAACGACGATCGGCGGACGGAACGAGAATAGCCGGAACACTTCCGTCGTTTCTCTCTCGCGAAAAGGCTCGATCTAAAAACCCTCTTTTTCGAAGCCCTAATCACGTCCTTTTATACGCAAGGCATAAAATCGACTATCCGCAGACCAGAGGGAAAAACAAAAAATCTGTCCAGATTTACATTCGCCGAATTCGACTAATCAAATTAACTGAATTCGGCTAATCACTATAACCGAATTCGGGGAAACCATTTCGACGAATTCGACTATATGTAAATTCGGCTATATAAATTCGGCGAAACCCTTTAGCCGAATTTGCCATTATCCGAATTCGTCTAAACCCTTTAGCCGAATTCGGTTAATGTCATTAGTCGAATTCGTCTAAACCCTTTAGCCGAATTCGGTTAATGTCTTTAGCCGAATTATCTAGTGTAAATCCGTTCGTTTAAACACTTTAAAAGATTTCCCCTTTTGAGACATTCTCAACTTGATTCCAAGCAGTCACAGGATTGGTCCTTCACTCATATCCAATATGAGTAAGGCCAACACAATCCTTTCTCCAATTTCTCCAAACGTTTTTATGTGCGACCCTATAAGCTCATATTGCGTTGGCAGCAAGACTAACTGTTGATTGCTTTGAGATCACCTCAGAAACTCCAACAGTTACAACTTTTCCTCCTTTTTTTCTTCATTTACCACTTGGGTTGCTAGGTGGAGTTTTCTTGAATGTTTGAAATATCAAGCCAACCCAATAATCAAACCGAGACTGTGTCGACCCACAATCTTGCCGCGATTTCCAGCATTCAACCACGACTTCCAACGCTGGACAACAACCTCTAGCTTTGATACAATTGTTGCAAGTTGAAACATGCAAGATAACCTTCACAGAGGAGAACAACACATTGGAGAGAAGAAGATGAGATTCTTAGTTGTTGAGGAGTTCCCGAAAATATCACCACAGAATAACTGAAGGCGGAAAGATGAAGATTCATCCATTCATTTGCTCAAACAAAAATTAAGGTTCATATATCACTACTTAAGGACAGCTAACAAAGAACAAAAAGACAATAATGTATCTGGTTAATGCTAACACTTACGAGAAACACATAAGCAATCAGTTAAGCATCCGATGGAAAAGATTCAAATAGTGGCATTCACGGACGAGGCGCATCAATTATGGAAAAGAGCGCACTAAAGATTATAATATCGCAGGAATCCCAGGCGTACCAAGAATCGTCTACAATGCCGCTTTTTAGGGCAATGTTGTCACAACCCGCATTTTCTCAATATTTAAAATATATCAGAGTGAAAGAAAATACGCGCTGTGATGCCACGCTGTGCAGGGGACAACTGCAGACGCTCAGGCAAACTCCTAAATCTAATGCTCTTTCATGAAAACACATGTTATTGTGATGAAACAATATTTAAGTTTAAGTTGAGAACCATGTCCCTCGTTTCAGTGGATCAACTAGTCCACGAGTAAAAGTATACGTAGTCGCAGCAGAAAAATACTTGATTCAATTCTTTTAGGGTCCTATATGAGCCCAAAGACCTAACATACATCTAATGTTATGCATGACTCTAGATTTATTATAAGTAATAAAAAGGTTTTATAACGTTCAAAATATGGTAGCTTTCAGTTAAAGATATGCGATGAATTCAAGTTAAATGCAGTTTTTTATATTTAAAGTAACTAACATGCATCCTAACATAAATCCTTCCCAGAGAGCATGTGTAAGAACTAATAGTAGGTAACATCAATAAACACTAGCAAGTAGTCTAACATCCAAGACAAAACACTATGGACGTCAACAAACAGACACAAACCCATAGGAGCCAATCTAGTCAGAAAAGACAAAACAACCTCACAGAAGGAGGTGAAACAAACGCTGCCACTACCTGCAGCGCAGAAACCTCGAGCTCTACCAGACGAACCTGCTACTGCTCTGAACCTGAGGCATTCAAAAGAACACCTCAGAAATAAGTTGCAAGTGGTGTAAGAGAGCAAAAGAGCTAAACAAACCTCCAAGTAAACGAGAGGTAAACCAACAGCCTGCAACAGAAGTCAGTACTAGAGTGCAGAAACAGGGAGAGAAACCAGCTAAATAGCTAAACTCAAGAAAGCTCACTAACAGGAGCAAAAGAGATGCATAACTATACATATATATTTATTTTACCAGATTTCAAAATACATATTTGTAGTTATATTCACAAGAGACTGATCAGCTCTAAGCAACAAGGGTCTCATACCGGCAACTCTAGTCCACCAAACCAACAGTCCAGAACAGAGGCACTACGGCGGCGACTCTTAGCTCGCACGGCCAGACGACCCAAACGGAGCAAGTAAGGCTCCAAACCAGGCGAGCATAGCCCCCAACAACAGGGCACTGTGCCGGTGGTGTAAGCCACGACGCGCACAGTCCCAACAAAATCATATACATATACATATATAAGCCTATGCATTTTATTATGACGGTTCTGAACTACGAAGCCGATAAAGAACTTAGGCCAAACCGAAAGTACGGTCGATGTAACTACGCAGACCATCCATATACAAGTCCAAGGCCCTAACAACACATATCTCCTGAATAAACGGGGAGAAACTAGCCATCTGACGGTATTCCGATACCGAGACAATCCAGTTAATTCATTTCGCCTAACGAGGCGACAATCCAAAAGACACGACGATCAAGTTAGCACGACAACTAGAAGCACACTACCAACACTCTACTTAAGCGGGTTGAGGATTTGATACAATCGTCGCAAAAGACTATGAACGATACAATTATTAACGAGAAACCAAGCGGTCAACCAATGATGCTGACCCGACCGACGAGCAACCAATACCTGCCTTAAATTATACAAAAGGAACGAATCGGGTCCATACAGTTAGTAAAGAACAAGTAAAAGAAGTCTCACAGTAAACAACCCTAACGGGTGCAGTTACCAAATTAAAACACTGACTGTGCAGCATCACCATGCGATCATCAAGGGGAAAATTTAACTTCAAGCAAGCGGTCGACCAAGGACTATACAGAGATATGGTGCAATCGACGAATGACTTTAAAATCACCATTTAGTGGATAAAAGGAAGTAGACTCAATTCAAACGCGATGTCGGCACGAAAAGACATAAAAGTTTGATAACATCGCTTAAGATACACGGGTACACCCGGTCGAAAAAAAACATAAAGACATGTTAAAGACCAATCAGAATAAGCGATGGAATCGACCGAAAGACTCATCAAAAGTCGACAGGAAAACTCAACAAAAGCCGACGGGAAGAGACTTATATTACGGTCAACGAGGAAGACTTAACAAAAAGTCGACGAGAATGACTTAACAAGAAGTCGATGAGAAAGACTTAACAAAAGGTCGACGAGAACACTTAATTAAAATTGACTGGGAGACTTTATGTCGAAGTCGACGGGAAAGGTCGATAAAATCGACGGGAAAACTTCATAATGAAGTCGACGGGACAACATATAAAGGAGACAAGAAGAGTGCCTCCACAAGCATAGACTACTCCAAAACTACATATCATTTATTGGGCTACCTCAGAATAATTAACAACATATGCCAATGCTGAAACAATTAACAGCATTGACAAGGATAGGAGAGCAAGTAGCCGGCCAACCGGAAGGAGCAACTGGTACTATAGATAAGAAGAAAATCTCATAAACAGGAACATAAAAAGGAACCTGCAGCAGCTCAGCCAGCACACAAAACCAAAACGGCAAAACTGAACTACATAAGAGCAATAAAACCGTAAAACTGGACTCTAGGCAAACCAGCCCAATACTGGAAACGAGAGCTACCGCCGGCGGTAGCTAGCTAGCGCCGGGCGGTATCGTCTCGACGCATTCTTCCACTGTTCGACGCATCACAACCTATCGACGCAACTCCTTGTCGACGCAAGTCGACGCAAGTCCGGGTTCTCGACGCAACGGCTACCGCCGGCGGTAGCAGCTAGCGCCGGGCGGTAGCGTCTCGACGCATCCTTCCCTTATTCGACGCAACACATCCTATCGACGCACCTCTTGTCGACGCACGTCGACGCAGGTCCCCATTCTCGACGCAACGGCTATCGCCGGCGGTAGCAGCTAGCGCCGGGCGGTAGCGGCTGGACGGGATTTCCTTCCTTTCTTGACGCCTCTCTCAACCCACAGCAAAACCTAGGTTCCAGGTCAAGGAAAAATGCAGGAAAACTCACAGACAAACGTTTTACAACCACTGAATCAACATATACTACCATGATGAGGAAGAGAAACAAGATTTAACACCGATTTTTAAGATCAAGCAAGAGTGCAAAACCACCACTTGCCTTAAATCTCCAGGGAAACGCCCTTCCACGCTCCCAAATGCGAGGATCGGCCACAAGAACACCCTTCCTACGATTTCTAAAACTTTTCGCGGGGAAAATATGGATTAGGTTTCCATCTAAATCCTCAAAACTCAAGGAAATTCGACATGCTTACCACGCATAGGAAGGCCACGACGACAGCTTTCCAGATCTATGACCGGCGAAGGATTTCGTCCACCGGAGCTCCCGCAATCGACATCGGAAGGTTCACGGAATCACCGCCTCCACCATGGTCACCCTTCTCTCGTACAGCACAAATAAATCGGGGAAGATGAAATTAGGGATCTTTTCTCTTAGGCTTTTATGTAAGAGGGTTTAGGATAAAGTATTATAAAGTTTTATTATCTAAATCGCGCAAAAAAAAATATACGAGCGTGGTCGTACCACCTCGAATTAGACGATAATCGTACCAAAACCAAACATCGGGGCTACGAACCCAACGACGAAGTCAAAACCAAATTCCGACGTACCGTTCTCGAGATATAAATCTCCAAAGTTTACGCTAAACGTAAACCATACAAAACCTCAAACGCGCACCGAGACTCCAAAATGGCTCGGATCGCGACGAAACTTGACAGGCATGCCTAAAATTAAATAATCTAAATTGCTAACGCAAAATTTCCCAATTTAGGTAACTTTCAAAATTTTGTCGGCTCGACCAAACGGACACGAGAACGCCCTAACAGCGAGGCGCCGTTAACTCTGCACTAGCGTAACGCCCTTACGTCATTATTACGACAATTAAAACAATTAAAATAATAGTCGAAAATCAGGGGCGTTACAGTCACTCCCCCTAAAAAGAAGTTTCGTCCCGAAACTTAGAACGTAAAACGAAACTAGATGCCAAGAAAGATAGATTGAGATTCGCTGGATAGAAACGCTACCCGAAGAGGCCTAGGAGAACAGCTGAGGATAAGATCCTCACTCATCATTGACTCTTACGTCCCCAGAATACAGGCAAACGTCTCGACAAAGGAAGAATTAGGCTGCAATAGAGACACTGAGCTAGGGGCATGACAAACAAAAGCACAAACTTTCACCACTGGCTCACGTGAAACACCTCGTGAGAACCAGGGAAAGAAGCAGGCAACCACAGCCTAACAACAGACACTCTGATGCACTCACTCTGGCATCAGAGAAACCATCAAGAAATCCATGCCCCCAACTACGAGCTCTAAATTAGCACTCCGCCAATTGCAAATTTCTCATAATGCATCTGAGCCAACAGTAGCTCCTCACGGATAAGCGAAACCGCGACACTCAAATCCACCAAAGCTTCCAAAATCTGCCTCAAATCGTCGGCAAGCACAACATTCAGATACAAACCTTGCTACACTATTTTGTACTTCCAAGCATCAAACCATTTTCCTCAGATCACGATACATTTCTTTGGAAATCAAAATGGTAGGCAACGCTAGAACTTCACGCTTTGCCAGAAATCCTTGCCCGAATATTTTCAATAGCGGGATTACAATATTTACTTCTAAAATTCTACATGATCAATTTTTTTTCTCAAAGAGTCCAGAAAATCTTTGCAATAGACTTAACCCCGAATGAAACGCAATTCCAATTTATAAAAGGCTCTCCCAACACTAAGCTGGTCAACAATAATATTGCTTCCAACAGTTGCCAATGAAATTCTCGCTGCCAGCTACTACACTAAAACACTAATGATGAGTGTAGGGTAATTCTCCCTATAAAATTTCAAATTCCATGAACCATTCGCAAGCACGATCCCTGTCTACATCAGAACAGAGCACCCAAACAATGATCAAAATTCACGACAAGGTCTTCTAAATCCAACACTTCCAAATCAACCTAAGCGATAAAAACCACTTAGAAGGGAATATAACACTAAGGGGATCAACTAAACGATCGACAATCTAACGATGATCGGCCACGAAACTGAATCGGGAAGAACACTCGCTCAACTAACCTCCATTTTCAATTCACTTGTAAAACTACACACATAATTTCCATAACGAAAAATCCCAATCCAAAGGTGCAAGCCAAAAACTAGGTCAAAGCCTTAACCTGAAAACACCTGAGCAGAAACTGCGGTTGTATCACAACCATTTGCCTTAACAACGCCTCGATACTCTGACGTAACTCCTTAGTCACCGCCTCGCTAAGCGCACCTAAGGGTTCACCCTCTAACCGGAGAGCCGACTCCGACGCAACACGCTCTGGAGTCATCGACATCAATTACGAACGAACATATCCTCTATACCTGGTTACCTAGCTTACTACCTCAACTAGGAAACTAGAATCATCTAACTCAAACAGATCAAAAATGTATAGACACTTGCACTTGCTGTTACCTTGCTCTGGGATTTCATAAATGATGTTATGCTCTAATACTTGGGATGATGCTCTGTCATCCCTTTTGACTCTTGTGCCTATGATATGAATGCATAAATGCTAAAATTTTATTTCAAATCGTGTGTGTACGAGCGTCATCATGTATGTCTTTAGCTTGGCACGTGTGCCAATGCTATGTTATGATGTATATGCAGTGCTATGCATCTAAAAAGGCCTTAATGCATGTTATGAGCGGCGTACACATGCGATCTTATGCATCCCATACTACATATTATCGCATGTAACGAAAAAGAAAAATGAGCTAGTGGACACGCATGCGACCTACGTTATGCATCCCATACTACATAACAGTCGTATGTTGTCACCTATGAGGATCCATATACAAACACATATTATGCATCCCATACTACATAATATGCCCCGTATACTTCTGATCATGCTATGAGTGTAGTGTTCATGCTTCAGCCAAGACATACGGATAACTCTTTGGTGTGTGTATGCAATGAATGAAGGAAATAACACTTATCAGTTTGGCTGGTTCGACCATCTTGTCAAACCAACCTGGCTCTGATACCAACTGTCACAACCCGCATTTTCTCAATATTTAAAATATATCAGAGTGAAAGAAAATACGCGCTGTGATGTCACGCCGTGTAGGGGACAACTGCAGACGCTCAGGCAAACTCCTAAATCTAATGCTCTTTCATGAAAACACATGTTATTGTGATGAAACAATATTTAAGTTTAAGTTGAGAACCATGTCCCTCGGTTCAGTGGATCAACTAGTCCACGAGTAAAAGTATACGTAGTCGCAGCGGAAAAATACTTGATTCAATTCTTTTAGGGTCCTATATGATCCCAAAGACCTAACATACAGCTAATGTTATGCATGACTCTAGATTTATTATAAGTAATAAAAAAGTTTTATAACGTTCAAAATATGGTAGCTTTCAGTTAAAGATATGCGATGAATTCAAGTTAAATGCATCTTTTCATATTTAAAGTAACTAACATGCATCCTAACATAAATCATTCTCAGAGAGCAAGTGTAAGAACTAATAGTAGGTAACAACAGTAAACACTAGCAAGTAGTCTAACATCCAAGGCAAAACACTATGGGCGTCAACAAACAGACACAAACCCATAGGAGCCAATCTAGTCAGAAAAGACAAAACTACCTCATAGAAGGAGGTGAAACAAACGCTGCCACTACCTGCAGCACAGAAACCTCGAGCTCTACCAGACGAACCTGCTACTGCTCTGAACCTGAGGCATTCAAAAGAAGAACACATCAGAAACAAGTTGCAAGTGGTGTAAGAGAGCAAAAGAGCTAAACAAACCTCCAAGTAAACGGGAGGTAAACCAACAGCCTGCAACAGAAGTCAGTACTAGAGTGCAGAAACAGGGAGAGAAACCAGCTAAATAGCTAAACTCAAGAAAGCTCACTAACAGGAGCAAAAGAGATGCATAGCTATACATATATATTTATTTTACCAGATTTCAAAATACATATTTGTAGTTATATTCACAAGAGACTGATCAGCTCTAAGCAACAAGGGTCTCATACCGGCAACTCTAGTCCACCAAACCAACAGTCCAGAACAGAGGCACTGCGGCGGCGACTCTTAGCTCGCACGACCAGACGACCCAAACGGAGTAAGTAAGGCTCCAAACCAGGCGAGCATAGCCCCCAACAACAGGGCACTGTGCCGGTGGTGTAAGCCACGACGCGCACAGTCCCAACAAAATCATATACATATACATATATAAGCATATGCATTTTATTATGACGGTTCTGAACTACGAAGCCGGTAAAGAACTTAGGCCAAACCGAAAGTATGGTCGATGTAACTACGCAGACCATCCATATACAAGTCCAAGGCCCTAACAACACATATCTCCTGAATAAACGGGGAGAAACTAGCCATCTGACGGTATTCCGATACCGAGACAATCTGGTTAATTCATTTCGCCTAACGAGGCGACAATCCAAAAAACACGACGATCAAGTTAGCACGACAACTAGAAGCACACTACCAACACTCTACTTAAGCGGGTTGAGGATTTGATACAATCGTCGCAAAAGACTATGAAAGATACAATTGTTAACGGGAAACCAAGCGGTCAACCAACGATGCTGACCTGACCGACGAGCAACCAATACCTGCCTTAAATTATACAAAAGGAACGAATCGGGTCCATACAGTAGTAAAGAACAAGCAAAAGAAGTCTCACAGTAAACAACCCTAACGGGTGCAGTTACCAAATTAAAGCACTGACTGTGCAGCATCACCATGCGATCATCAAGGGGAAAATTTAACTTCAAGCAAGCGGTCGACCAAGGACTATACAGAGATATGGTGCAATCGACGAATGACTTTAAAATCACCATTTAGTGGATAAAAGGAAGTAGACTCAATTCAAACGCGATGTCTGCACGAAAAGACATAAAAGTTTGATAACATCGCTTAAGATACCCGGGTACACCCGGTCGAAAAAAAAACATAAAGACATGTTAAAGACCAATCAGAATAAGCGATGGAATCGACCGAAAGATTCATCAAAAGTCGACAGGAAAACTCAACAAAAGCCGACGGGAAGAGACTTATATTACGGTCAACGAGGAAGACTTAACAAAAAGTCGACGAGAATGACTTAACAAGAAGTCGATGAGAAAGACTTAACAAAAGGTCGACGAGAACACTTAATTAAAATTGACTGGGAGACTTTATGTCGAAGTCGACGGGAAAGGTCGATAAAATCGACGGGAAAACTTCATAATGAAGTCGACGGGACAACATATAAAGGAGACAAGAAGAGTGCCTCCACAAGCATAGACTACTCCAAAACTACATATCATTTATTGGGCTACCTCAGAATAATTAACAACATATCCCAATGCTGAAACAATTAATAGCATTGACAAGGATAGGAGAGCAAGTAGCCGGCCAACCGGAAGGAGCAGCTGGTACTATAGATAAGAAGAAAATCTCATAAACAGGAACATAAAAAGGAACCTGCAGCAGCTCAGCCAGCACACAAAACCAAAACGGCAAAACTGAACTACATAAGAGCAATAAAACCGTAAAACTGGACTCTAGGCAAACCAACCCAATACTGGAAACGAGAGATACCGCCGGCGGTAGCTAGCTAGCGCCGGGCGGTATCGTCTCGACGCATTCTTCCACTGTTCGACGCATCACAACCTATCGACGCAACTCCTTGTCGACGCAAGTCCGGGTTCTCGACGCAACGGCTACCGCCGGCGGTAGCAGCTAGCGCCGGGAGGTAGCGTCTCGACGCATCCTTCCCCTATTCGACGCAACACATCCTATCGACGCACCTCTTGTCGACGCACGTCGATGCAGGTCCCCGTTCTTGACGCAACGGCTACCGCCGGCGGTAGCAGCTAGCGCCGGGCGGTAGCGGCTGGACGGGATTTCCTTCCTTTCTTGACGCCTCTCTCAACCCACAGCAAAACCTAGGTTCCAGGTCAGGGAAAAATGCAGGAAAACTCACAGACAAACGTTTTACAATCACATAATCAACATATACTACCATGATGAGGAAGAGAAACAAGATTTAACACCGATTTTTAAGATCAAGCAAGAGTGCAAAACCACCACTTGCCTTAAATCTCCGGGGAAACGCCCTTCCACGCTCCCAAATGCGAGGGTCGGCCACAAGAACACCCTTCCTACGATTTCTGAAACTTTTCGCGGGGAAAATATGGATTAGGTCTCCATCTAAATCCTTAAAACTCAAGTAAATTCGACATGCTTACCACGCATAGGAAGGCCACGACGAGAGCTTTCCAGATCTATGACCGGCGAAGGATTTCGTCCACCGGAGCTCCCGCAATCGACACCGGAAGGTTCACGGAATCACCGCCTCCACCATGGTCGCCCCTCTCTCGTACAACACAAATAAATCGGGGAAGATGAAATTAGGGATCTTTTCTCTTAGGCTTTTATGTAAGAGGGTTTAGGATAAAGTATTATAAAGTTTTATTATCTAAATCGCGCAAAAAAAATATACGAGCGTGGTCGTACCACCTCGAGTTAGACGACAATCGTACCAAAATCAAACACCGGGGCTACGAACCCAACGGCGAAGTCAAAACCAAATTCCGACGTACCGTTCTCGAGATATAAATCTCCAAAGTTTACGCTAAACGTAAACCATACAAAACCTCAAACGCGCACCGAGACTCCAAAATGTCTCGGATCGCGACGAAACTTGACAGACATGCCTAAAATTAAATAATCTAAATTGCTAACGCAAAATTTCCCAATTTTGGTAACTTTCAAAATTTTGTCGGCTCGACCAAACGGACACGAGAACGCCCTAACAGCGAGGCGCTGTTAACTCTGCACTAGCGTAACGCCCTTACGTCATTATTACGACAATTAAAACAATTAAAATAATAGTCGAAAATCAGGGGCGTTACAAATGTGGAGAGACTCAAGTGACCGGAGAAGAAAACCCGCCGACCTCTGCATTCTGGCGATTTTGTTACCTTCTTCGAGCTATTTCATGTGCAGAAAAAGGTTTGGATGGTGTAAACTGGGATCGACGAGCTGTGGATGGTGTAAACTGCTACCGACAATCCTTATTCATGCGACTGGCATTTTCCACTTCAATTTCTTTCTCTTGAAGCTTCTTTGATGCGTTACCGGAAGATAGATTCCCTGTTTGGGACAGCTCCAGCGGATGGAAAAGCTATATTCCATCCGCTTGAGCTGATTTTAAATTGTTTGGAATGACAGCTTTTTAAAAATCCCGTTTGTGAGAACCACGTTTAGCCCCTTTTTTAGGAAGCTACCAACCCCTCACGTTTAGCGCTCGAAAATCACTTCTCCATCGCTGTTTTTTGTTCCCGATGCCGACTCCCTTCGATCCCGACGACATACCCTCCAACAACCATGGCGATTCCTCCACTCCTCCGGTCATCTTCTCCTCGGCGAGCTCCAGTAGCCATGGCGATGACGATGCCAGATCTTCTCCTCCTCCTCCCTCCAACAGCCATGGCGATGACGATGCCAGATCTTCTCCTCCTCTGTTTGGAATGACAGCTTTTTGAAAATCCCGTTTGTGAGAACCACGTTTAGCCCCCTTTTTATGAAGCTGCCAACCCCTCACGTTTAGCGCTCGAAAATCACTTCTCCATCGCTGTTTTTCGTTCCCGATGCCGACTCCCTTCGATCCCGACGACATCCCCTCCAACAGCCATGGCGATTCCTCCACTCCTCCGGTCATCTTCTCCTCGGCGAGCTCCAGTAGCCATGGGGATGACGATGCCAGATCTTCTCCTCCTCCCTCCAACAGCCATGGCGATGACGATGCCAGATCTTCTCCTCCTCCTCCCTCCAACAACCATGGCGATGACGATGCCAGATCTTCTCCTCCTCCTCCCTCCAGCAGCCATGGTGATGCCAGATCTTCTCCTCCTCCTCCCTCCAGCAGCCATGGCGATGCCAGATCTTCTTCTTCTCCTCCTCCAGCAGCTATGGCGATGCCACATCTCCTCCTCCATCCACGCGCGGCTCTACTCCTTCCTCCTCCCTCCTCTCCCAAAAACAGCTCTGGCTGATGGAATAGAGATTTTCCATCCCCAGAGCTGTCCCAAACAGACCCCTAGTTGGGGGGAAAAACTTCAAAATAAAAGATGTGGGATTTGGTTTATGCTCTTTGATGAATGGTTGATTTGGGTGGTCGTATGCGAGTATCAAAAGAGGTCAAGTTTGTTTCTTTTTAAATTGTCAATAGTGTATTTAATTGGTGTTTTTTTTGTTTATATATATACGAGCACCTCCGCACGAGCTTCGCTCGTGCTCGCTGACTCTTAGCCGGCTGCGCCCGTGCTCGCTGACTCTTAGCGGGTTGCGCCCGCATTTGAATGGGCTACGCCCGCATTCGAGTGGGCTACGCACGCATATGAGCACTTACCTTTTATTCAAAACATATACATATGAGTACTTAAAATGACCGTAAAAAAATATGAATCAATATTCCTATTTTAATTTTGTAAGAAAATGTAAAATTTTACCTAAAAAATCAATTTATCTCTCTTTTTTCTCTTCCCTCCCCCTCTCCCTCCTATCCCTAAATATAGGTGCACGGTGACCCCGACTACGTCAGTAAACGGGGGGCCCCGACTACGCCAGTGCACGGGGGCCCCCGATGCCCCGTGCGACAGTACTCCGACCACGACATTGCCTCGGCACGCCGCCGCTCGCGCAGCTCGCAAATCCCCAAGCACTATACTCAACTCGTCGCTCACTTTTTCCGTGTGCACGGGGGTTGCGAGTGGTAGGGAGAACACATTTTTTATTATAGGTATGAGACTTTACTTATATTACAGCACATTTTTTTAAAAATTAAAGAAAAAACATATAAATTAAAGAAAATAAAAATTTATAATAAATAAGGGCAAAATCGGAAAGCTGAATGTTTAACCAAAGACATGTTTTCCCTTTTAATATAGTATAGATATTTATACTATATTAAAAAGAAATATAATGGTCTGCGAATAGCATGAGTCTTAAATTCTCCAAAAAAATGGGACAATTGGATTTTGGGTAGTAATTCCAGAACCTTCATCCTTCATCTCAAAATATTAACTTGATAAGAATCCTCCGCCTTAAAGCCCTACCCTGCACGCTTCCCCGATATTCCACTTCACCCTTCTGCCATTCCTGGAACACTCTCGCAATCCCCCATTCCAACTCTCCTTTGCTCCAGCGCTCCGCACCCCACCTTCCTCCTCGCTCCGGACGGCCACGTATTTCTCTCTCCTCATTCCGCACCGCGAAGGTAATCCTCTTCCTCGCCTCGACAACACGCATTCTCTTTCTACTCACTCTGGTCGACTAGGGCATCGCAGGAAATCCATGTTCATCGTGCATCCCCGCAAAGCGTGCGACAACAGCCTAAGCTGGCGCCTGAAGCCGACGACCCAACTTCCTCTTCCTTGGCCCATCATCTCCAGTCCATCCACTATCTCCGCGCACCCTCAATCCGACGTGAGAGATCTCCAAAGACATATATCCTTTCTTCCTTTGACATAACGACAAACATTAGTAGCCTCCACCTTCGGTAAGATCTCTATCTTTATCTTCCTTCCTCCACTCTTTTCCTGGATCCTAGTATACGTATATCCATCTCCCATTTTTTTCATGATTTGTGGATTAAGCATGAGGTTGCTCTCTCCTTCATTTCTCTTTTGTTTGGTACAACTTCTAATGCTTGGTCTCTTCCTGTCTTGAGATTAGGTTTTCTTTATGAGAGCTTTGTTTTACTCTCGATTCCTTGGTTGATCGAAGCTATCTCTGCTAACCAGATTTAAGACTTTATGCTCGCCTGATCGAACGTGGATTCCTTGGTTGATCGAAACACTCTCTGTTCACCAGATTTAAGACCTCCCTGCTCGCCGGATCGAACTCCTCCATTGAGATTCTTCATCCGTTGATATCTCAAGGTTCAGTTAAGGGCATCACTGTCAATATGCCATTTTAATTCACACTTTAATTGTTGTTACTCTTTTCTATTTTCATTACAAATTGTAGAACACAAGTGGAGTTCAATGATCTTGGTTTCTCAGATTTGTTGTTATCTTTTTTAAGGTTATGATTTTTTTTACTGGTCTAAACTTGCATGCATTTATTCAAAAGTCTACCTCGCTAACTAAACATCTATGATGTTGTATAAATTGGAATCCAAAGTTTTCATATGTTGTGGATTAGTTTGCTTATGTTTTTTACTCCTTGCAGACGAATCTCCCAGTGACCACCTCCTAATAAGTTGTTAATTTTCCAGATATCAGAATTTTCTTACTTATTAGCAGAAAAAATTTGAACAAGCTCTGAAGCAAGTTCTATTAACAGAAAAAATTTATGGGTCCATCTGTTGGAACCCGGATACCGGTCCAACTATGTTCGAGACTGGGCAGTAGCTTGAGTTACTTCTCTCTTCGTTCAATCCCTAGGCCTAAGTATTTTGAGCTGAAGACAAGCTCTCACAGTTTGGTGGTAGATTGCTAGAAGAGGACCCAAAGGCTGCAGCGAGGAAGTCCCACCACTAACCCAGAAGTCTTACTTGACTTCCCCTCCCTGAAACCAGAGGCTGAGCTTGTCTCAGATGGCACAAAGAAGAAAGCACAGGCTCTCAAAGGGGGGTGGATCTGTGTCGATCTGAGACATAATGAGTCCTATTTATAGGCAAAATCTTCTAAGGGTAAAATGGTCCGGATGACCTGCGGATAGCATAATTCCGCCTTACGATTTCACTAAACACACCCCAAATTGGTCTGCTGATAGCCGGACTCCGCTGTTCTGAAGGGCTATGAACAGACCACTAAGGGCATCCTGGTGATTCTATCTCAAAGAAAACCTTCTTGGCGAGTTCTCCCGGCGTGGTCTCGCCTGAAGACAGGTCTACGCGCCGAGGAGGTGTCGGCCTACTCGCCAACACCTTCGTCTCTACTCGCCCGAAGGCAGCCCTGCACAAAAGGCCCGATCGGGCCGGCCCTGACCGGGCCCGGGCTTTCGTAAACCGGACCGAGCCCGGGCCCACTGAAAATCGGGCTCGGGCCGGGCTCGGGCAGTTGCCTAGGTAGAGGGCCTCATCCGGCCCTCAGGGCCGGGCCGGTTTTTTGGAAAAAACAATTTTTTTTAAAAAAAATAAATACTTATAATTTATACCATTTTACAAAATTAAAAATAAAAAATCTACAAAATTACAAAATAATGACATATTACAAAATAAAAAATTAATAATTTACAAAATTCAAAATTTACAAAATTACAAATTACAAAATTACAAATTACAAAATTGAAATATATTATTAATTTTAAATAAATTAAATTACAAAATTTATTAACTTATTACATATGAGGCGTTTATCCAATCGTCGTGACTTGTAACGCGGTTATCCAACTCAGATATTCATCGCGTTCATCTCGTCTTCTAGCTCCTCCGAGCTCGCCTCCAACGCTGAAACGTGCTGCTTTCTCCTCGTAGCATCCAAATAGTCCTTATAGCAGATGCATAGTTCCAGTGATTCTTCATTTAGCCGACTCCTTCGCTCGTTCAAAACCCTGCCACTAAGAGAAAAAGCGGACTCCGAAGCTACCGTGCTAGCTTGGATTGTTAGTAAATCTCGGGCCATATAGGCCAAAATAGGATATGTATTAACTTTACCTTTCCACCATTTTAAGAGATCGAAGTTTTCGATCTCCTCGGTACTCATAAAATCGCGGAATTGTGTTTTGGTATCAATCCTAATTCATTTAAGCTACTAGTTGTGCGTGCTTTTTTCCTAGAGGCTAATTCTAACATTTTATTTTTAAAAGAATCTTTTGTTCTTGGTTGCGATACTTCTTCTCGGGGTCGCGAGCCATATAAGTTATCGTAATAATTAAAAAATTCGGTAAATACAGAATGAAATTTTAAAGTACTAACGTCGTCACTATCATCAAAACTTAGATTTATGTTTAAGTTATTATTAATTTCATCTATCAAATTTTCTACGCCGTCTACGCCAAATAACGGATTTAAAGCGGCGGCGCATGAAAACGCGGGAGACAATTCTCTATAATATTTTAAATATTTTTCTTCCATTATTTCAATTAAAGGAAGCCACCCTTCGTGTTGCTTATAATAATTAAATTTTTGTGCGATATTTACAAAATTTTCAATTACTAGTGAGCTAGTCGGATAATAAACGCCAGATAAAGAAACAGTCGCCCTATGGAAACATTTTAGTAAATCTACATAATGTAATAATACGTCCCAATCGTTATCAGTTAAATCATGATTATTAATTAAGGTGTAATATTCCATAAGAAGTGTTTTTTGTTGAAACGCTCTTTTCAACATTTTATATGTTGAATTCCATCTCACGGGCATATCAAATAGATGTTTCAAATATTTATGTCCTTGTGCTGTTACAAATTTTCTAAAATCTTGACTTCGTTGTTTTGTACAATAAATAAATTTAAGCATTGTCCGAATTTTTGAAATATACGGTTCCATAGCTGTTAGACTATCTTGCACTACTAAATTTAAAACGTGACAGGCACATCGAGTGTGAAAAAACGCACCGTTTAACATTGGTTTTAAATCACGTTTTAACCACTCTATTGCGAGGTTATTATTACTAGCGTTATCAAAAGATATACTCATTATTTTATCTTTTAATTTAAATTCGCGCACGCATTTAATAATAACCTGATATATAGCTTTACCTGTGTGCGGAAATTCAAAACCTTCAAAACATATAACGCGCTTATTTAGCTCCCAAGAAACGGTATCGATCCAATGACACGTGATACATATATACGATAATCCTACTTTTATGGAGCTACTCCAGACGTCGCTCGTTAAACTCACACGTCCCTCAAAAGTTTCAAAATAATTTATTAAAGATTGTTTTGCCTCAAAATATAATTTTAGTGCGTCGCGTCTAATAGTCCGATCTTGTTGATATTTTGGCTGAAGTCCTTCGTGTATGTACTCCGTCGCCTCATCATTGTCATAGTGGCTAAACGGCAACCCACGTCTGATGACGTCTTTCACCTGCAATTCACGTTGTCGAAGTTGATCGTACGTCCATATTTGCCCCGATGCGGATAGTTGTGCCTGACTGGACTCCGGAGCTTGTTTCGCAATACAAGACTTTATGTGTCTTGCTAGTGTCGAGTTGCCGGTAAGGGTTAGCAATTTTGAACATAATTTGCATCGCGCCTTGAATTCGTCGCCGATTTTGACTTTGTCAAAATGATCCCATACTGGCGCTTTCCGGTTATGCTCCACCACTTCGGCCGTACTTTGAGTCGACGACGCCGGCGTTGATGAGGAGGATGCCATAAATATTAGAGAGCGAGAGAGTAGGAGAGTGAGAGAGTGAGAGAGAATGAGAGAAAGAGAGAGATGATGAGAGAGAATGAGAGAGAGTGAGATGGTGAGAGAGAAAGAGAATGAGAGAAGTAGTGTAGCTGAGAATTTTTTTTTAACGTATATTTATAACTTTTTTTTTTATAATAATTATTTAAAATAAAATATTTTTTTAAAATAAAAATAATAATAAAAAATAAAAAAAGGACAGCCTAGGGGCTAGGCTGGACAGCCTAGCCCCTAGGCTGTCACGCTGCCAGCTGACATTCATGTCAGCTGGCAGCAGGCTCTTATTAAGAGCCTTTAACGGCTCTTAATAAGAGCCGTTAAAGGCTCTTAATGGGCTGCCGGGCCGGCCAGCCCTGGGCCGGGCTGCGCCTGGGCCCGGGCTCAGGCCGGCCCGAAATTAGGGCTTTGCCCGGCCTGGCCCGGGCCGGGCAACGGGCCGGGCAGAAGCTCCATGTTGGAGCCCTGCCACGGCCCCAAGCCCAGGCTAGGCCCGGGCCGGGCTTCTCTCGGGCCGGGCCTCAAAGGGCTTTTCCCGGGCCGGGCTCGGGCCGGCCCATTGGGCCCGGGCCTTTTGTGCAGGGCTACCCGAAGGTGACGGCCTACTCGCTGGACACCCTCGGCTCTACTCGCCGAGGAGGTGCCGACCTACTCGCCGAACATCCTCGGCTCTACTCGCCGGGGAGGTGCAGGCGAAGTCCTAAATATCCCCCTCCCCTCTCTCTTTTCTCACACCCCACCCCCTCTCTCTCTCTCTCTTAGCTCTCCCAATGGCGTCGTCCTCCACAACTCCAGCGTCGTCTTCCCAAAGTACGACTTCGGTGGTGGAGCACAACCGTAGAGCGAGTATTTGGGAGCATTTCGAGATGGTCCTAGTCGGGACCGAAAGAAAAGCGCGCTGCAAGATGTGCTCGAAGTTGCTATCCATCAGCGGCAACTCGACGCTCGTAAGACACCAGAAGTCTTGCGAGTCGAAACAAGCTCCTCCCGAGTCAAGTCAAGCCCAAATTTTTGGAGCTGGACAGATTTGGACGTACGATCAAATGCGACAGCGAGAGCTGCAGGCGAAGTTCGTCATCAAACGTGGGCTGCCATTCAGCGTCTTCGACAATGACGATGGCACAGGGTACATACATGGGGGGCTTCAGCCCAAATACCAAAAGGTTAGTAGAATTACTTTAAGGCGCGACACGATTAGGTTATATTTAGAAGCAAAACAAGAATTAATTAGGTATTTTGAAAATTTCGAAGGACGTGTGAGTCTAACGAGCGACGTTTGGACGAGTAATTTAAATTTAGGATTAGCTTATCTTTGCATCACTTGTCATTGGATTGATCCCATTTCGTGGGAGCAAAATAAACGCGTAATATGTTTTACAGGTTTTGAATTCCCGCACACGGCTATAACTTTATATAAAGTTATCACAGAAAGATTTAGTTATTATAGGCAACACCAAGGTTGGGCTCCTTTAATTAAAATAATGAAAGAATTTTTTTTAAAATATTATAGAGAAATACCGCCTATGTTTTCGTGCGCCGCCACTGTACAACCCCATATTTTTCGAGTGGGCCCCCTAGGCCCAAAATAGTGAGACCCCACTCGCAAAGCACCCGCGTGAAGGCGAAGAGGGTCGGCGAATGGTGTCCCCACCGACCACTCGCCCAAGGCTCAGGGATTCGCGGCGAGCGCTTGACAACATTCGGTGAGCGCGAGTGGGTCGAGCATCTCGCGCGAGGGGTCCCGCTCGGCCGGACGCAGCGAGAAGAGAGGCTGGCGAGTGGTGCCCTCACCGACCACTCGCCCCCAGAGGTCTCGAGGAGGAAATGACCTGGATACCCACTATGGGCTGCCAATAGCCCCTCAGAACAGCGGAGTTGGGCTATTAGCATACCAATTTGGGGTGCGGTTAATGATATCAAAAGGCGGATTCATGCTATTTGCAGACCAGATTGATGAAATATATAAATAGACCCTTAAGGGCACCTTGGAAAGGGGGTTGGTTCTTTTTGAGAGAATCCTCTCCTTCAGGCTAGTCTTGGTCGGCTGCTAGTGCCCTCCAAGGTGCCCGGTTGAGCTTTGGTTTGGGAGGGGAAGCTCTCCGAGATCTTCCGGGTGTGCGGCGGGACCTCCTCGCTACAGCTTTGGGTATGTTCCAGATTTACCATCCACCAATCAGAGGGTCTAGTGAGGGAGAAGTAAGCATCAACTACACCCCCTTGTGGGTCCGAACTCAAGAGACCGGTTGCCGGTTTCAACATTTTTGGTGCGGTGAGCGTGGACCGTAGCTGGTGAAGGAAAATCTCAAACTGGACTTGATGACAGGAGATGGGGGAAATGGTTCTGACTCAGGCCACTCGCAGCCGCCAACGACAATGGAATGGATGGAGATGTTCGAGAAGTTCAAGCGAGAAGTCCTGCAGACGGTTCTCGCCGGGAGGAGCGAGTGAGAGACCCCAGTAGTTCCCGTGGTCCCGCCCCCGCAGATAGGCGAGAACGCCCCGGGGCAGCGGCACGGGAAGGAGGTGCCGGCGGAGGCGAGTGCGCGAGATCTCTCCGGGAGACAACTGTTCAACAACCCGGCGAGTGCGGAAGTGTGCGAGTTGGCCCCGCGCGAGAGGACCACTTGCCAAACAAGGGAAGGGAGCCCTTTTAGCAAGTTGATCCTCTCGGCCCCAGTGCCAGAGGGGTTCCGGGGGACCGAGATGTCCTACTACACTGGCAAAGATGATCCAGTCGTGCACCTGCAATGGTTTGAAGACATGGTCTCAATTCTCTCCATGTCGGACGCCTTTCAGTGCCGACTCTTCGCGAACACCCTAAAGGAGAAGGCCCGGGACTGGTTCCACCAGCTCCCCGAAGGTTCTATCTACGTCTTCGACGATCTACGCAGGAGCTTCCGGCTGCGCTTCTCGACGTCGAAAAAGAGGAAGAAGGATGCGGAGGCGCTCTTCAAGATCAAGCAGGGGCAAGGAGAATCACTGGCCCATTATATGGACAAGTTCCACGAGGAGGTCCACCTCGTGCAGGAGGTGCCGGGGTTCACCCTCCAGATGACATTCATCATATGGTTGTGAGATGGGTTCTTCAAAATGGACCTGAAGAGAAGGCCTCCTCTCTCTTTTGAGGAGTTGATGGAGCGTGCGGCAGAGGAGATAGAAGGGGAGGCAGCCAATCCGGAGTTTTACAGAAGGCTGGCGAAGATGAGCAAGTCCGAGACGAGGCAGCATGAAGGAAGAAGAAGGGAGGAACCCAGGGGCCAGGGGTTCGAAAGGCAGCAGCGGGATTGGAGACGTCAGGAACCCAATAACCGGCTGACCTGGAGGCATCAAGAAGGACCGGCGAGAGGTTAGGAAGGGGGATACCGAGGAAGGGAGCAGGAGGGGGTCAACCAAGAGTGGAGGCAAGGCCCCAGGCCCCCTCACCCTCCCCGGGAGCAAGCTATGGCGGTAGGCCGAGGAAGAGGAGGAAGAAGAGGAAGAGGTGGAAGAGGGGGCATGGTGGCATTGCCTTACTGTGAATTCCATCAGGAGGAAGGTCATGCAACGGCCACCTGCCCGGAATTCTTGAAGATGAGAGGGAGAGGTCAGCCACGACGGCAGCAGGCCAGGATCGAGGAAGTGCTCCCAAAGGCGGAAGAGGACAGGTGCGAAGACAGGGCAGACGTAGGAGCCAGGGGAGGGATCGGGGTGATCCACGGAGGGTTCGGAATCGAGGCAACTCGCAAGAGGAGCTTCCAGGCGATGTACAGGAGAGACATCGCATCGGCTTCCCAGACCCCACCCCCTCAGAGAAGCTCACCTTCTCATCGGAGGACATGCCCGACTATGAGGACCCGTTCTGTGACGCCTTGGTGATCCAGACGGCGATAGAAAACTTAACGGTCTCCCGGATCCTGGTGGATAACGGGAGCTCGGTGAATGTTATCTTCAAGAAGGCTTTCGACGCATTGGAGGTGGAAAAGAAAAGGGTGCAGGCCTCCGATGGGCCGTTGTTCGGTTTTTCGGGGGAGAGGAAAGAGGTTGAGGGAGGAGTTGGCCTCCAGGTGTCGTTAGGAGGGGTCCCGAGGAATTGTCGATTCGTCATTGTGGACGCCCCAAGCAGCTACAATGCAATATTCGGACGTCCACTCATCAGCACCTTCCGATGCGTGCCCTCATCTTATCACCAGTGCTTGAAATTCCACGACGGCGGGGTCCAGGTCCGGATCCGGGGGGATGCAAAGGTGGCAAGACAGTGTTATGTTACTGCCGTCAACACCATCTCCTGGATGGAAGAAGCTGAGAAGATGGATGAAGAGATGAAGGGGCAGGAGGGGCCGGAAGAAGAGAGGATGGAGGGGAGAGTTGAGAAAGAAAGCAGGATCCGAGGAGAAGGGATAGAGATGGCTCAGGAGGAGCGAGTTGAGCCCATGGAGGAGGAAGCTAGAGCGGGAGAGGAGACCCCGGTTGAAGGGAGAAGTACCGGGGGCGAGTGGGAAGGGCTGGCCCGGCTTGAAGCGGCGGAAGAAGTGGTCGAGATGGAGGTCACCACCCAAGGAGGAAGGGTGGATAAGGTGCGGATCAGCGGGGGCCTCGGCCCCGAAGACCAAAGAAGGATGCTGGAGTGCATCCAAGGAAGCGTGGACATCTTCGCATGGAGCGCAGCGGACATGCCGAGCATCGATGCGGACGTGGCTTGCCACGGACTCAACCTCGAGCTAGGAACCCGTCCCATCCGACAGAAGAGAAGGACCATAGCCGACAAGCTCGAAGGACCAATCCACGAGGAGGTGGCAAAACTCCTCGAAGCAGGTTTTGTAACGGAGATCCAGTACCCAGGCTGGGTCTCCAACGTCGTCATGGTAAATAAGGGCGATGGCCGCTGGCGTATGTGTATTGACTTTTCTTTGTTAAACAAAGCCTGCACTAAGGATTGTTATCCCCTGCCTCGGATCGACGCGCTGGTTGACTTAGCCGTCGGTTTTTCTGTGATGAGTTTTTTGGATGCTTTTTCAGGTTATCACCAGATCAGGATGCACCCCCCGGATGTCAAAGATGTCTCGTTCATCACCAGGGAGGGGTGTTACTGCTATAAGATGATGCCCTTCGGTCTCAAAAATGCAGGAGTAACCTACCAGAGAATGATGGACCGGGTTTTCAGGGAGCAAAGAGGAAGAAATTTGGAAGTCTACGTGGATGACCTCATGGTGAAAAGCAAGAGCATGAGTTCTCACCTCCAAGACCTCAAGGAGACTTTTGCCACCCTGCGCAAGTACAAGATGCGGTTAAACCCCCTGAAGTGCGTATTCGGGGCCAGCAAGGGAAAGTTCCTAGGTCACCTTCTCACCCCCTCCGGTGTAGAACCCAACCCGGACAAGGTGAAGGCCATAATGGAGCTAGGATCGCCGCGAAATGTTAAGGAGGTCCAACGGCTGACCGGGAAGCTCGCAGGGCTGAGTAGGTTTCTTTCTCGGGCGGGGGAGAAATGCTTCCCCTTCTTCAAAGTGTTGCGAGGCAATCGGAAGTTCGAATGGACGGAGGAATGCGAAGGGGCCTTCCAGGCCTTGAAGAGCCAACTCACCAAGGCTCCTCTACTCCAAGGTCCCAAGGAGGGAGAGGACCTGTCCTTGTACCTCGGGGTCGGGGCTGAAGCCGTAAGCTCCGTCCTGGTCTGGGAAGAGGGTAAAAGGCAGCTACCCGTATACTACGTGAGCAGGGTTCTGAAGAAGGCAGAGCTCCGATACCCGATCCTGGAAACACTAGCCTTCGCCTTGGTCATCTCGGCAAGAAAGCTCAAGCCCTACTTCCAGGCTCACTCGGTTCAAGTAATAACCGATCGCCCCCTGCGAAAAATCTTCGAGGGGGTAGAGCATTCGGGGAGACTCGCAAAGTGGTCGATAGAATTGAGCGAATTCAACATCACCTTCCTCCCACGATTGTCAATAAAGGCCCAAGCAGTAGCGGATTTCATGGCGGACTTCGTGGTCGAGACGAAAGAGGAGCAAGTCCTGCACCATGCCCCCTGGAAGCTGCTAGTCGACGGAGCCTCAGGGAAGAACTCCCTAGGAGGAGGGGTAGTGTTGGAAAGCCCTCATGGGGTGAAAATCGAGCAAGCGCTGGTGATACACTTTCCTGTGACCAACAACCAGGCGGAGTATGAAGCGGTGATCGCCGGCCTGCGTCTGGCCCAGGAGCTAGGAGTTCATGATGTGGAAGTTCTCATAGATTCGATGGTGATAGCTTTGCAGGTCAAGGGTGAATTCGAGGCAAGAGATCCCACGCTTGTCCGGTATCTCGCCAAAGTAAGGGGTCTCATCGGAGCGTTCACAACTTTCTCCATCCGGCACGTCCCAAGGGAGGAGAGTGCCTTGGCTGATCGACTGGCCAAGTCTGGTCCTCGGGTTGGGGGAACTTTGACAGATTTGTTCCGCCCTTCGATAGAGGAGGGGGAGCTCATGGATATCGAGCAATGGCCCTCATGGAAAGACCCTTTCGTGACCTTCCTGTCGACAGGAAAGTTTCCAGAAGAGATTCCGGACCAAAGGCGCTTTCGATACAAGTCCACCTACTATGCACTCCATGAAGGGGACTTGTATCGGAAGACCCTCTCAGGATTCCTGGCGCGATGCGTCTCAGAAGAAGAAGTCCCGAGGATCCTGGAGGAGATCCACTCCGGCGAATGCGGCAGCCATTCGGGGAGCAGGACATTGGAAGCAAGAATAATAAGGCAAGGATATTTCTGGCCGACCCTAAGCAAGGATGCGACAGAGTTCGCCAGGAAATGCCCGAAGTGCCAACTGTTTGCCCCACTTCAACTCTTGCCCGCTCAAAGGCTAAGGAGCATCACGACACCCTGACCCTTCGCCATATGGGGGATGGACCTGGTAGGACCCTTCCCTCAGGCTAGCGGACAGAGAAAGTTTCTCCTAGTTATGATCGACTATTTCACGAAATGGTTGGAGGTCAAGGCACTTGCCAATGTCACCTCCCAGGTAATCCGCAACTTCGTATGGGGGGAGATCATCTGTCGACATGGGCTTCTGCAAGCCATAGTGATCGATAATGGACCACAATTCGCCAGCGAGGAGTTCATCCGCTTCTGCAGCCAGTTGGGGATAGACCTCAGGTTCGCATCCGTCCATCACCCCAGGAGCAACGGGCAGGTGGAGGCTGCTAACAAAATTATAGTAAACCTACTGAAAAAGAAGGTAGAAAATTTGAAGGGGAATTGGGTGGAGCAACTCCCCTCGGTCCGCTGGGCGCTAAGGACTACCCCCAACACCGCCACAGGGGAGACCCCATTCAAACTCTCTCACGGTTCTGAGGCCGTCATCCCAGTAGAGCTTGAAGTCGAGACGCCAAGGGTAAAGGACGCCTCAAACAGTGGTGAAGGGTGGAGAGCTGGGAACGAGGAGGAGCTAAGGCTCTCCTTGGACCTGATTGAAGAGGTCCGAGACCTCGCCACCATTCGACAAGAAGAAATTAAGCGGTGGATGGCCAAATACTTCGACAAGCACGTCCGGATCAAGCAGTTCGAAAGGGGTGACCTCGTGTTAAAAAAGGTCAACGCGGCCGGAAGGTCAGCCGTGGTAGGAAAGCTCAATCCCAACTGGGAAGGTCCTTATATTGTAGAAGAAGCTTTAAAATCAGGGGGGTATCGCCTCCGGAATGTGGAGGGTGAACCCATTGGTCATACGTGGAGTGGCGATGATTTAAAGCATTTCTATCCCTAAGTTCATGTAATAGTAATGATGCCTTGCTTCAAGCTTGATTCTTCTTATACATGTGCATGGTGTAATAGTTTGCGTGATGATTCCAAAAGCTTCAAAGGTTGGCCCCAAGCAGACCCGCTAACCAGGCTCTCACCTAGCTGGCAGGGCCGAAGGCTCACTCGGTGGCAGGTTCCAAAAGCAGTTGGCCCCGAGCAGACCCGCTGACCAGGCTCTCACCTAGCTGGCAGGGCCGAAGGCTCACTCGGTGGCAGGTTCCAAAAGCAGTTGGCCCCGAGCAGACCCGCTGACCAGGCTCTCACCTAGCTGGCAGGGCCGAAGGCTCACTCGGTAGCAGGTTCCATGTTTCAAAAGTTGGCCCCGAGCAGACCCGCTGACCAGGCTCTCATCTAGCTGGCAGGGCCGAAGGCTCACTCGGTGGCAGGTTCCAAAAGCAGTTGGCCCCGAGCAGACCCGCTGACCAGGCTCTCACCTAGCTGGCAGGGCCGAAGGCTCACTCGGTGGAAGGTTCCAAAAGAAGTTGGCCCCGAGCAGACCCGCTGACCAGGCTCTCACCTAGCTGGCAGGGCCGAAGGCTCACTCGGTGGCAGGTTCCAAAAGCAGTTGGCCCCGAGCAGACCCGCTGACCAGGCTCTCACCTAGCTGGCAGGGCCGAGGGCTCACTCGGTGGCAGGTTCCATGTTTCAAAAGTTGGCCCCGAGCAGACCCACTGACCAGACTCTCATCTAGCTGGCAGGGCCGATGGCTCACTCGGTGGCAGGTTCCAAAAGCAGTTGGCCCCGAGCAGACCCGCTGACCAGGCTCTCACCTAGCTGGCAGGGCCGAAGGCTCACTCGGTGGCAGGTTCTATGTTTCAAAAGTTGGCCCCGAGCAGACCCGCTGACCAGGCTCTCATCTAGCTGGCAGGGCCGAAGGCTCACTCGGTGGCAGGTTCCAAAAGCAGTTGGCCCCGAGCAGACCCGCTGACCAGGCTCTCATCTAGCTGGCAGGGACGAAGGCTCACTCGGTGGAAGGTTCCAAAAGCAGTTGGCCTCGAGCAGACCCGCTGACCAGGCTCTCACCTAGCTGGCAGGGCCGAAGGTTCACTCGGTGGCAGGTTCCAAAAGAAGTTGGCCCCGAGCAGACCCGCTGACCAGGATCTCACCTAGCTGGCGGGGCCGAAGGCTCACTCGGTGGCAGGTTCTATGTCCCAGAAGTTAGGCCCCGAGCAGACCCGCTGTCCAGGCTCTCTCACCTAGCCGGCAGGGCCGAAGGCACACTCGGAGGCAGGCCCAAAGGCTCATGAGGAAGGCAAGGTAGGGGAAATCCTGCGAGGAGAACTAATCGAGGACAACCCACTGAGGAAGGGGCGAATGGTGCCCATCAGAGGAGCACTCGCCCGCGAAACGCACCATCCAAATAGGGCGCTCGCCAAATCGGGTGTGCGGCGCGGAGGTAATCGACCATGAGAGGGGAACGCAAGCACAAACGGCGCGAAGAAGGATCTCGGCGAGACCGTGTTCTCGGCAAGAGCGGCCGAGATCCCGGAGACCCACAAAAAGGGGTACGAACGCGCGAAGGTTGAGCACGGGGACGCGAGAACAGGTGAACCTTACGAGCGCGAGATCTATCAGGTGATAACAATTAGAGACGCGCGAGAGAGAGTCAAGAATCACGTACAAGAGAACAAAACTTTCTCATCACAGTAGAATGATTACAAAAGCGAAGTTCAACTGCTCGCATTACAAAAAGAGATGAAAATAAATAAAGAAAAGAAAAAGTCGTCAAGTGTGATCATCGCTCTCGTCTGAATATCCACTGCTCTCGTCCGACTGACGACCTCCTAGCTCCAACCTGAGGTCAGTGATATCTCCGAGACCCTCTATTGGCTGGTAAAGCCATGGGAGCACATGGGGGGCAAAAATCCTCTCGCCCTCCTCCTTCAGAAGACCGGCTCGCCGCAGCAACTACAGCGCATGCTCCGCCGCTGTCTGGGCCGTCTTCTGCATCATTCCTTCAAACTCAGCATGAGAGTAAAGGTGCCGAGTGTCCCTCTCCGCGGGAGGGGGCCGTGCGGCGACATCTCGCAGCCTCTTGTTCTCGGCCTCCAGCTCCTTATTCCGCTCCTCAAGGACGCGGGACCTAACGAGCAAGGTATCATAATTCGCTATGTCCTGTGAAGAAAGAGAAGGTTAGATACGCGGGAAATAGGAAGATGAGCGTTGCGAAAGCTCTGGTGGCACTGGAAGGGGGGGGGGGGGTCACCTCTCGGTCTGGGCGGCTGGCGAAGAGAGCTTCGGCCGCAGCCAGTTTTTGCTTAGCGGTTACAGCCTCGGCAGCAACAACGGAACGTGTTTTCTCGACCTCGACGATGTTTCGCGCGAGGGTCATGCTGCGGCGGGATGACATATGAGTCAACTCGTGGGCCCACATCATGGCTCTCGCAGCCTCGTGAGCGAGATACTGGGTGGAGGCGGTGTCGTATTCAGCGGCGCTCTCGCGACTGTAGAGCGCGTAAGAGAGGCCATAGGCATGACCGTCGACGACTTCCTTTTCTGTCCAAGGAGGACCGAGAGAAGAGAGGGAGATTTGGTTGGCCTCCCGGTTCCAGCGAATGAGAGGCTCACCGACCAAGTCGGTATACCTCTCTCCGAGAGAAAAGTTCTGGTGCCCTCTCGGCGCCGGTCTCGAAGCAGACGCCCCCGACGCAACGACAGGGGTGACGACCATGCCCTCCGTCGCAGGGGCCGCTGAGAGGGAAGCGCCCTTCACCATAGTTTTCCCTTCTCGGCAGCCGAGGGGTGCGATCGCTTGGCTGAAGGACTCGCGGCCGGGTCGCGCTTCCGCTTCAGCTTCACCTTTTGGCCGCTGGATTTGGCGGGAGGCCCAATCGTGGTTTTTGTTGGCGGTACCGATTACGTTGAGGGGAGACTGCCCCGTGAAGAATGCGACCCCGCGGGTGGCTCTGAAAGTGAACAACTTGCGGAACACGGGGAGCGAGAACTCAATCCCCTCCTCTCGCATATAGCAGGCAAATGCCACCAGCATTGCGATGGAATTAAGATTGAGTTGTGCGGGAACCACCCCGAAGTAGCGCAAGGTCAAGCGCACTTCAGGCCACAGCGGGAGGCGAAGACCCACCCCGAAGTGCTCGAGGGGAATGGCCAGGGTGTCGGGCGAGAACTGATTGATTTGGTCCCGCCCCTCGGGTGGCGTGCGGTAAAACTTGGCGGGATATAGTCGGCAACGGTCTGGTGAAAGTCTACCTCCGTGAAATCGCAGGACTCAAACTCGCGCTTCGCGAATGCCAGGGCGCAGTTGGCTCTACTGTCCGCGTCCTTCGGCATCACTGATTGAGGGAGTGTTCTCGCAGAAGTTCTAGAGAGAGGGGCGAGTGGTCGAGCGAATGCAAGGAGGAGAGAGAGATGAAAGCGCAATAATGACGGCGGTTGGGCTAACTATTTATAGAAAAAAGGGGAGAAGGCGGTCGAAGCCGTCCGCGCGCGAGGCGCGGATAGCGGCCGAGACATCCCCGCGCCTCGGGATCTGACCCACTTGTCTGATCCATCCACTCACCAGGGGCGAGAATCCAGTGGGAGACCCCTCTGGCGAATGCGAATCGCATATCACAGATTGAAGCGAGAATACTTGCGAGACAACACTCAGAAACATCAAAAGCAGAATAAAACGACACATCGTGGAGGTAGTTCACAAAATAAAAGAGGTCACGACCATAATCCGGCACAGGATACAACAATAATAAAGAAAGGGGCAGGGGTGCGAGAGGACACGAGGAGCGAGATTCGGTAGGTTTAACCCTGATCCCATCGCCATCGACCCTTACCTCGCCTCCCAGTCCTCGGAGGCACTCGCGGGTAATGGAACGCGCTAACCGCCATCAGCTCCTGACAGACCAAGCGCAGTTGATCCCTAGCCCGCGAGATATGCCTCCCAGGCAAGGTCTCCTCACACCCAAATCCCTAACGGTCCATCTCTCCAATCAGGTGCCCGTAATCTCGCTCGAGAACGCTTATCCGACGCTCAAAAGACGCCCGGAGCTCCTGCGTCAGACTGGATTGTTCGGGTAACATCAGGATCAGCTTGCCAAAGAGTTCAGTCGTCCGTTCCTTCATGTTCCTAGGGTCCCCGTAGTCGCCAAGAAAGTCCGAAATCTCGCAGGGAGAGGGGGGTGGAGAGATCAACTCCTCCTCTTCAAGAGGTTCGGTGGGCGACACCTCGCGATAGCCTGCGCGATCATAGATTAGTCCCGTCCGGGCAAAAAGGGCGGGGTTGGAAAAGGGAGGGCGACTTACCGGGTACAGGTTCCTCGGAGGGGAATCAGCGAGATGTGCTGGTTTGCCCTGCGAAGTGCTGACCGAGGGGGGGGGGGGGGGGGGGGGGAGAGATTTCCCCTTTCCGGGACGATGAACCTGGTCGGCGACACCCGGCGCGATGGCGGGGTCCGAGATCGCAGATTGGTCCAGGAGACCCTCGTCGGCCGGATGCTCCCACTCAGAGTGGGCAGAACGACCAATGATCCCGCGGGCGGGAAGATCGCCCGGGGGAGGAGGTAAGCCAGTGGTCCCAAAGGTAGGGGTTGTGAAATCCAGGGACAAGTTAACAAGAGAAGCGGAAGTAAAAAGAAGGCGGGAAGGTCATAGGATGCTCACCTGGCTCCAGCGAGGTCTCACCAGGAGCAGACAGGAGGGGGGCCCGCGGATCTGTGGAGCATCCCTAGGAGCAGGCGGGAGAAGATCGGCACTCGCTTGGTTGGTCTCAGGGGGAACGCCGGCCTCCTGTGGTCTCTGCGAATGGTCAAAAGGATCAGGTTGTCATACCACCAGGATTAACCGCGTAAGGCAGGAAGGGCTACACTACCTCGCTGGTATTGACAGGGGGGATGTTAGGGAGAGGAGAGGTCTCGGATGCGGACTCCTTCTCGCCTTGGTCTCACCGGACCGACTTGGCCTTCCTAAGCCGGTAGGGCTTGGACGGATCTCTCGGCGGCAAAAGCCAAGGTGCATACCGAGAAGCCTTAGGAGTGGCCCCATCCTGCGCCACGGCGAGACGCGCCATCATCCCCTCAGAAAGCGGTCGCAGCACCGGTTTCATGAAAGAGTCACAACGAGTGCCCCCGGAAAAGTATGAGGAACAAGTGACCGCAGGATGAGGATGTATTTATAGCAAAATGGTGGGCCCCACCGAAAAAGATTCCTTCCAGGTCAGCAAAGCGCTTGTCAAATATTGGGGGTTGGACTTTTTCTTTCCGAGCGTAGAACTCGCTCGCAAAGAGCAGGGATTGTGTACAACCCCATATTTTCCGAGTGGGCCCCCTAGGCCCAAAATAGTGAGACCCCACTCGCAAAGCACCCGCGTGAAGGCGAAGAGGGTCGGCAAATGGTTTCCCCACTGACCACTCGCCCAAGGCTCAGGGATTCGCGGCGAGCGCTTGACAACATTCGGTGAGCGCGAGTGGGTCGAGCATCTCGCGCGAGGGGTCCCGCTCGGCCGGACGCAGCGAGAAGAGAGGCTGGCGATTGGTGCCCTCACCGACCACTCGCCCCCAGAGGTCTCGAGGAGGAAATAACCTGGATACCCCCTATGGGCTGCCAATAGCCCCTCAGAACAGCGGAGTTGGGCTATTAGCAGACCAATTTGGGGTGCGGTTAATGATATCAAAAGGCGGATTCATGCTATTTGCAAACCAGATTGATGAAATCTATAAATAGACCCTTATGGGCACCTTGGAAAGGGGGCTTGGTTCTTTTTGAGAGAATCCTCTCCTTCAGGCTAGTCTTGGTCGGCTGCTAGTGCCCTCCAAGGTGCCCGGTTGAACTTTGGTTTGGGAGGGGAAGCTCTCCGAGATCTTCCGGGTGTGTGGCGGGACCTCCTCGCTACAGCTTTGGGTATGTTCCAGATTTACCATCCACCAATCAGAGGGTCTAGTGAGGGGGAAGTAAGCATCAGCTACACCCCCTTGTGGGTCCGAACTCAAGAGACCGGTTGCCGGTTTCAACAGCCGCTTTAAATCCGCTAGTTCACGTAGAAGGCGTAGAAAATTTGATCGACGAAATCAATACTAATCTAACCTTAAATATAAATTATGATGAGGATGACCCAGTTAGTACTACAAGTTTTACTACTTTTTTTACGCAAAGTTATAATTATTACAATAACTTATACGGGTCACGACCTCGCGAAGAAATAACGCAACCCAAAACGAAGGATAGTCTTAAAAATAAAATTTTAGATTTAGCTTCTAGGAAAAAAGCGCGCACATCTGGTAATTTAGATGAATTAGGATTATATACAAAAACTCAATTTAGCGATTTTATGAGTTCGGACGAGATCGAAAACTTCGATCTCTTAAATTGGTGGAAAGGTAAAGCTAATACCTATCATGTTTTGGCCTATATGTCCCGTGATTTATTAACTGTCCAAGCTAGTACAGTAGCTTCGGAGTCCGTTTTTTCTCTTTGTGGCAGAGTTTTGAACGAGCGGAGGAGCCGGCTTAACGAAGATTCGCTGGAGATTTGCATATGCTACAAGGACTACTTGGACAGTTTAAAGAGGAAGCAACACATAACAACATTGGAGGATAGCTCGGAGGAGATAGAAGACGAAATGGACGCGTTGAATCTACAAGATGATTAAATCGAGCCTAAATGTACTTTTTTTATATATGTAAATTTTATAAGAATCATAGCCTTCATATGTTTGTATTTTCAATTTTGTATTTTGTACAATTGTATGACTTAAATTTTGTAATTTTTTAAATTTTTTGTTCCAAATTTTCAATATTAATAAAATTTTTTGTTCCAAATTTTTCGTTCCAATTGTTCAATATTAATACAATATAATTCTAACCTTAAATTTTTTCAATTTTTATAAATTTTTGGTTCAAATTTTCAATATTTAATAATTTATAAAAATAAAAATTAAAAAATTTAAACTATAAATAAAAAAATAAAAAAACCGGGCCGGCCCGGATCGGGCCCGAGACCGGCCCGGTCCTGCCCGACCTGGCCTGAAGGGCCGGAGCAGGCAGCACATAAGTGCTGCCTGCCCGGCCCGACCCGATTTCAGGGGAGGACCGGGCCGGCCCGGCCCGATGTAGGAAAAAGCCCGATCGGGCCCGGTCCAGGCCGGCCCGATCGGGCTTTTTGTTCACGACAAACAATTATAAGAATTCCTTTTTATTAAAATAGTCCCATTTTTTAATCAAATATCGTGCTATTTTTGGTTATATTTTGCTGATTGCTAATGCTACCGCTGAGAGGCAAAACTGCAGGTTCGGAGTGGTGACAACCCGCTGTGCACATCTCCCTGTCGCCATGAGTCGTCAACCCACCCGCACCGGTACGAACGGTCTGCGGGCGTGACCGACCCGCCACTTCCAAACAATCTTCAACTGCTTAATTATATAAGAAGCGCTTTAAGACGCGTGACAACTTACTCAACCGGTCACACGACCTCTGGCCGGGAGGCTTAGCGGTATGAGGGCTCCTTGCTTGGGGCTAACCTGGGAGGAGGGGCTCGACTCCAGGTTTTCCCCAACTAAGGCCTCGCAGAAGGGAGGATAAGCACCGCTTGCCAGCGTAGGACCAACGACAGCGCTGAGTTAGCGAGTAAAATAGGCCGGAAGCAGGGGGCCATAATATTAAACAATAAAGTAGGCCGGAAGCAGGGGGCCATAATATTAAGCAATAAAGTAGGCCGGAAGCAGGGGGCCATAATATTAAACAATAAAGTAGGCCGAAAGCAGGGGGCCATAATATTAAGCAATAGAGTAGGCCGGAAGCAGGGGGCCATAATATTAAGCAATAAAGTAGGCCGGAAGCAGGGGGCCATAATATTAAGCAATAAAGTAGGCCGGAAGCAGGGGGCCATAATATTAAGCAATAAAGTAGGCCGGAAGCAGGGGGCCAAAATATCAGGACCAGTGCGGGACTGGAGAAATGAAAGCACAGAAAGCAGTAAATAGGACCAGTGCGAGACTGGAGTATTGAAAATGCAGAAAGCAGTAAAATAAATAAAGGGTTAGTAGTCCAATCACTCCATAAGAGGAGGCTTCAACGTCGACTCCGTTCTTAGGAGGAGGTTCTGCTTTCTTCCCGTTCATAGGGGTTCTACTCCATTTCCAGGAGTTTATTTACGTTCCATGAGATTTGGTATTTTCCCTTTGCCGCGAATTTTTATTATTATCTTGGCGTTACTGCATTGCGGCGTCGGCCGCGATCTCGTCCCAATTTTCGCGTCAATATTTTAAACCCAATCGATTCCTTAGATTGATACGCGAAATTTTATTATACCGCTAAAATACGCGTCGCGAGGATGCCGATTTATTCCGATTAATTTCGCTCCCCTTTCGGGCGTTTATTTTGCTTGTAAAAGCTTTTAGAGGACCAAAATAATAACTCACAACTCCAAACTTTGATAGTATTTGCAAAATACCCTAAAGTAGAGCCTATAATGTTTGGTGATTATTCCCAACTCATTTGGCCCTTAATTTTCTCAAAATAGACCTTTGATAGGGTTTTAAAAATAGCAAATGACTTCCTAAAAATCCCAATAAATTACAGGAGGTGCCCCTCAGAGTGGGGCACATTTTTCATCTTGGAGGTTTTTGCTGAAAAAGCCCTGATTGCCCTCTAGAAAATAAAATAGGTAAAGGGGATGTTGGGGTGCGGTTAGATGGAGAAGGCGCAGGGGTCTTGCACCCTGCGCCCTCCCGCGGCTCCCACAGCGGATCTGCGGCGGATCCGCTGTGGGGGCACACATGTGGAGGCGGGAGGCGGGAATCCAGAAAACGGGAGCCGCCCGATCTCCTGGGGGAGATCGTGCGGCTCCCGTCTATAAGACGGGAGGCGGCCGCTGCCACCGTCGGGCAGCAGCCGGCTGGGGCCGGCGCCGCCCCCGGTCAGTGCGCCGGGGGCCGGCGACTCCTCCGGTGGTGGTCCGGAGGCCTGGCGCCGCCGGCTGCCACCGGGAAAATAACAAAGAGGGGGCGGGGGCGCAGCCTGCATGTGCCATGCAGGCTTGCTGCGCCACCTTCCCCGCTGGGGAAGGCTGCCGGTGTCGCCCCTGGTCGGTGCGCCGGGGGCCGACGACCACTCCGGGGGTGGCCCCGCGGCCTGGCGCCGCCGGTCGCCGCCGGTGTGGGGTATTTCCTGTATAGGAAACGGGAGCAGAGGGGGGCTGGGCCACGGGCGCCGCCGGGGCTGCTTCCTCCGGCGGCCCGGCCGCCTCCTTTCGCCGGCGCAAGGGTCCCCGACGGGGAACCTACTCCCCCCCAGCGCCACCACCGGCGCTGGGGGTTTTGGCTTCCACGGTCAGCCCCCACCCGAGCCTCACAAGTCTCGGGGTTGTGCTGGCGGCGCTCCGACGACGGGGAGGGGGTTGTCCTGGCTCAGCGGAGTAGGAAGGAGGAGGGGGAGATGTCTACCTGTGATGGAGGGGCTCGGGAGGTTGAGGGGTGGTGGCTCGCCATGGAGAGGAAGGAGGTGGCGGCGGTTTGAGGTTGGGCAGGGCTCCGACAGGGTGGTGGTGGCTGGGCTAGCCGGCAGGGGGAGAGCTCGAGAGAGGGGGTGGTGTGCTGAAAGGAGGGGGCTTGGCCCTCCTTTTATAGGAAGGGGGAGACCTCCCCCTCCCTTTTCCCCACGTGGGTTTAAGGGAGGGTGAGTGGGGGGAGATATTTTCTCCCCCCCTCCTCCCCTTCTCTCTCCTGCCCCTTGCCCCAATAGGGGGCTGCCCATTCATGGGCAACCCTTTTCCTTGGGGGAGGGGCTTCTCTCTCCTCCCCCCCTTTCTTTTCCTTTCCCAATGAATTTTAAGCTTTGGGGGGGGGGGGGGGGGTTTGATCGAGGTCATCCTAGGACGGGGTCCTCCATGGTCCCGTGGTCCGTCAAGATTTGCCGGGGCTGATGCCGGGTTCGTGTGTTTCATATTTCGGGTGTTGTACCGAGGCGGTCTGCATAGTCCTAAAATGGCATACTCTCCACACGATCTCAGATTGAGGCGCAACGAATTCCGTTGTGCTTGTATTGTTCATACGAGGCTAACAGAACTGGCCGAAATCAATTCGGGGTTCGTATGGTCACTATTCATAATAATGAGGTAGTAGCGTGCTACGACACCCAAAATGGTCGTTTTCTCCAAACGACCTCGGGTCGAAGTGCAACGAATTCCGTTGCGCTCGTATTGTTCATACGAGTCTAACGGAACTGACAGAAGTCAATTCGTGGTTCGTATGGTCACTATTCATAATAATGAGGTAATGGCGCGCTACGACACCCAAAATGGTCGTTTTCTCCAAACGACCTCGGATCGAAGTGCAACGAATTCCGTTGCGCTCGTATTGTTCATACGAGTCTAACGGAACTGACAGAAGTCAATTCGGGGTTCGTACGGTCACTATTCATAATAATGAGGTAGTGGAGCGCTACGACACCCAAAATGGTCGTTTTCCCAAACGACCTCGGATCGAAGTGCAACGAATTCCGTTGCGCTCGTATTGTTCATACGAGTCTAACGGAACTGACAGAAGTCAATTCGGGGTTCGTAGCACATAACCCCTCATCGGGTTATGTCTACTATACATGCCTACTTTTATTGGGCTCACTAGGGCCTAGTGACCCAATAAAAGTCGGGATGTTACATCTTCTTTGTATAATAGTAACACACACACACACACACACACACACACACACACACACACACACACACACACACACACACACACACACACACACACACATATATATATACAAGCAGTCATGCTCGATCAACAATTGGTATAATAATCCAGGATGATGTTATCACAAGTAACTTACCGCTTGAGAAATACTGAATCCGTATTTTTGTCCGCTCGATCAAAAATGATAATAAAAGTATCTTGATGCATACATAGTAAGACGATCATGGATTTTAACCGTGTATACGATAATGATAGAATTTTTGACCACTTGATCAGATTAATAATTTCTTTTACCGAAGTCCAAGATCATCATTCCAGATTGCTTGATTAAAGAATAGAAATGAACATATCCGAACACCATCTCTGATCGCACGATTAGGTTTACAAGACCTTTTTCCGATCACATTTCTCCATATAGATGAATCTCGAAGTGATAGCTCAGATTGCACGGTCTATTTATATAAAGGTCGATTGGAAAAATATTTTTTCGGGAGGTGCACAGGCTAAGATGATCGATTGGGCAGGTGGCATGCTAAAAGCGATGACATTACTTTCCTCAGAGAGATCATCAAAGCTGTAATAGCTCCTTGAGAACCTCGACAGTCAGGAAAAAGCAAAAGGAGGTGTACATACCAAAATGATCAATTGGACAGGTGATGTGCCAAAAAGCGACCGACATTGTTTTCCTCAGAGAGATCATAATGGCTGTGACAACACTAAAAAGAAGAACAACCTCGGTGGTCAAGAAAACAGGTGTACAAACCAAAATGATCAATTGGGCAGGTGACAAGCTAAAAGGCGATCGACATTTCTTTCGTCAGAGAGATCATAATGGTTGTGACAACCCTAAGAAGAGAGAACGACCTCAGTGGTCAAAATTTCACCCGCTTCAGGACTCAGGCGACAGTCAAGGATGATCATGACAGCCCCTTTCACAAAACTTGGCTATCCCTAAGCCAATGAGTATTCGAGGGTCATAGGCTAAGATGACCAGTTGAGCAGGTGAGTTACTAAAGAGCAATCGTCATTGCTTTCCTCAAAAAGGTCATCAGAGTTGTAACGATGTCCTGGAATGCATGGCAGGCCTAGACATTCACCTAGATCTCCCATGATGCAGGGGTATGTCAGATGTCAGCATGGACCCAGCATCCTAAATATCCTTCGCACGAGCTTGGCGAGCCACTGCTACACGGATGCGAAATCTCCCTACTACCTGTGGTCATTGCAGGTCTTACAACTCATACTTCAAGTCGCGAGTGAAACAAGTAGGATCCATCGATATCTCGCTTGGTAGACTTTTAGCCTTATACGCTCATCCTCAGAAAATGTTTCTTTCAAGAGGTAGCAGAAATGGTGTCGATAAATCCATTATAGATAATCAAAACAATTGAATAGATACAAGTAGGAAAGATTTTACTCATGACAAGAATCGTCTCAAATCATCTCCACTCCAAGTTCGAAGCATTTCCTCCCCTTCATAGGTCTAAAGACGACAAGCACCATTTTGAGTACCACTTTTACGATAAATGGCTCTGCCCAGTTAGGATTCAGTTTTCCAACTAAACTAGATCTTGCTGCTGCATTTACTTTCTTTAGAACTAAGTCACCAACAACAAACTCCTTTATCCTGACATTTTTGTCAAAATATTTTGCCATTCTTCGTTTCACTTAGTCTTGTTTGATTGTTGCTGTCTCTCTTAGTTCTTCGATGAGATTGAGGCTGCACTTCAAACTCTTCATCGTTCGCTTCCATCCAACCATCTTCATTCTGCTTTGCTAATAACACCCTTGGACTCATCACCTCAAATTCAACTGGAATGAGAGCTTCCGAACCATGAGACAACTTAAAGGGAGTTTCACCAGTAGCCGATGTTGGAGTTGTTCTTAAAGCCCAGAGCACTGATGACAACCATTCTGCCCAGGTACCATAGAGATTTCAACTTTCTTCTTCAAGAGATTTAGGACCAACTTATTTGCGGCTTCTACTTGCTCATTGCTTCTTGGATGGTGCACCGAAGCGAATCGTAGCTCAGTTCCTATCTGGCCACATAAATTTATTAAGTCAAAATTATTGATTTGAGGACCATTGTCCGTGATTATGGCCATTGGAATTCCATGACTACACACGATTTCACCCCATATGAAGTTTTTAATGATCTGGGTGGTAGTTTTAGCCAACGCCTTTGCTTTAATCCACTTTTTGAAATAGTCAATCATCACAAGAATAAAACGGCGATGCCCACTATCCATTGTAAAGGGTCTGATAAGATCCATTCCCCAAACTACAAACGACCATGGAGTTGCTATCGACCCGAGCTGCTGAGCTGGTTGATGTTGTAAAGGAGTTGACATTATACACATCTCTTTGCGAATTTTTCAGCGTCTTTCCTCATTTAAGGCCAAAAATAACCTTGCCTCAGAATTCTTCTCTAGGGTTCTAGCACCTGAATGACTGTCACATTCTCCAGAATGAACCTCCTGGAGCACAACTGGAATCTCTTCCTCTAAAACACACCTTGCTAGTGGTGAGAGAAAGTTTTTCCTATACAAGACTCCTGCGACGAGGTAGTAGTGAACTGCTTTTAACTTTAACCTCTTCTTATCTTTTATAGATGGATGAAATTCCCCAGTTGAGAGATAGAGGATGAATGGATCTACCCAAGATGGATATGGTCTATTTGCATTACCTCACTCTCTTCAATAGCTGGGTGAAATAATTTTGAAGTGGTTCCTCCTGAAAGAAGACCAAACTTTGCCAGTTCATCCGCCTCTGCATTTTCTGAACGCGGGATGTGCTGGATAATGAAACTTTTGAACTTGTCGATTTCAATTTTTACTAGCATCTGGTATTGCTTTAGAGTGAAATCTCTAGTTTCATAAGTTCCATTTACTTAAGAAGCCATCACTAGTGATTTCATTTTCACTTATACGTCCTCAATGCCCAACTCTCTTGCGAATCGGAGACTTGCAAGCAACACTTCATATTCTACTTGATTATTCGTAGTGGGAAAGTAGAATTTTAATGCTTGATCCAATATGACTCCATTAGGATTAACCAAAATAATTCCCGCTCCAGAAGAATCCTGTCAGAAGCTCCATCCACATAAATTATCCAAGCTATATGTGTTTTTCTTTTCTTTTCAATATTGCTTTCTAATGTATCTATCATGAACTCTGCTAGCACTTGAGATTTGATCGCCATCCTTGGCACATAAGAGATGTCAAATTCACTGAGCTCGATTACCCACTTGGCTAACCTTCCTGAATGTTCTGTCTTTTCCAAGACATATTTTAATGGCAAGTCAGTTACTACCTGAATTGAATTAGCCTGAAAATACGATCGAAGCCTGTGAACTGAGATGACAAGCATTAATGCTAGCTTATCAAGAATTGGGTATTGGGTTTCTGCATCTTTAAGAATTCTGCTAACGCAATAAACTGGAAACTGTCTTTTCTTCTCTTCTCTGACCAAAACTTTGCTTACTGCAGAACCAACTCCAAGGTAAAGGAAAAGATCCTTGTCTTATCGAGGGCTCTGAAGCAACGAAGTTTATTTTAACTGCTTTTTCAATTGATCAAATGTATCATCATACTCCTTGGTCCATTCAAACTTTGCTCCCCCACGTAGAGTTTTAAAGAATGGAGCACTCTTATCTCCTGGACGAGATATAAACCGACCCAAACCTGTAATCCTTCCACCCAGTTGCTGAACTTCTGTAGGATATTTTGGAGGATTCATATCCAAGATTGCTTTTACCTTATCAGGATTTGGCTCAGCCCTTCTGGGGTGAGGAGATGACCAAGGAACTTTTTCCATTGCTTGCTCCAAAAATGCACTTCAGAGGATTCAACTTCATGTTAAAGACTCGTAGAGTAGTGAACGTCTCAGCGAGATCATTAAGATGAGTAGAAAAAGCTTTTCTTTTTATTAAGAGGTCGTCAATGTACACTTCTAAGTTTCTTCCTTTTTTATTTTTGAACACGGTATGTAAGACCCCTTTTTTTTGCTTCACAACCGGGTCTTATGTCCAGAACCGCCGCCTTACGGTGACTCCAACTACCAAGTTAGACGCCACCGTACGCCGCCGATCCTGCCGGCTAAAACGGTCACATCACAGTAGGCCAACAAAAGAAAACAAGTAATAGCACAAGTCCAATGATCACAGCTCAATAAAAAGATATATAAATGAACAATAGTGCACAATGAGTACATGTCTAATACAAGATAGTAAATGGGCTTAGGCCCGGTACATGTCTAATACAAGATAATCTCTCACTCACATCTTTCAACAACTAAGCGGAAGCAACAAAAGACTATCCTCAACCTGTCGTCATATAGTAGCTGTAGTGCGCAGCAACTGCTCCTCATGTCTTGCCATCCTCCTGCGACGGATGCATCTCCTCGAGCTCCTAAAATGATATGGTCTACCGACCGTTAGTCAAAAGACTAAGCCACTATCATCCTCGCCTCACCCTCGCGACTCCTAGGCACAGTGTGGGGAGGAGGAAATGAAATGTATTTGAGGTAGTAAGTAGATCAAGCAGATGACAACGGAATTATACTAGCCTGAGTATATATATAAAGAGAACTATTGTTTGGAAGTAATAACAAGGTGAAGTAACAGTAAAGTAAGAACAGATTATATTATAAGTAATATAAAAGTAACCTTAATTTATAAGAATGCTCATACAAACTTATAAATTAAGGGGTCGTTTTGCAAGGCCTATCGTATAAAAAGTCTCATACCAATTTATATGACAGGGGTAAGGGTTTAATGCAATGTTTATGTATGACATGATATGCTCTGCAGGTTTAATGATTATGTTTCACACAAGTGCAACTCACGCACCCAACTCTATGCGCACAGACCTTTAGTTCCCTGATTTGGAGTTAGCTAAACTCTCAGGTACCTCTCGTAATGGCAAACAGAGGCAGTGGGTTGGGCCTCCCCACTCCTAGGCGGGCAAGCACACTTCCAGGCCTAGACCTTACGTACGCCTCAATGCTAAGAACACAACAACGGAGCTCCTACGTACTCTTACTGGCAAATTCCACCAGTCTTTCTTGGCTAAGTGAATGGTCGTTAGGAAAACATCACCAAGACACCAGTCTGAGCTGGACCTCTAGACCACATCGACTTGCCAGAGTCCACGTACATCCGTCGGTGTGCCGAATGGTCCAGTACCGAACACGCGCCACTTTTATGCACATGCAACCGTATTATATAAGAAATCCCGAGTCATCGGCTCGCCAGACTAACCAGTCCATTTCTACAACCACCGAGCCTACCACTCGAGAGACTAAACCAGGCTAATCTCTGAAAGTGCATTGTGTGCCTCTGAGTATACTCTAGAGGGGGGTGAATAGAGTTTTAAAATATTTCTATTCTATTTGTGCAAATACAATAAAACACAAGTATTATGCTTCAACAATTTATCACACGGAATAAAATAAGTGCTGTTAAGTTAAGCAAGAAAAACAGTAAGAAAAATAAGACAGCACAGAAAATAGACAACCAGAAGACAAAGATTTTATAGAGGTTCCCCAAAATGTGGGTACTCCTCTCTTCTACCATCTGGTAGGAATGCACCACCTGTGCCTGAGTCTTTTGATAAGGAGACTCTTAGAACCACTGATTTTTTGATAAGGAGATCATGAACCAACCAGATCTTTTGGTAAGGAGATCTTGAACCAACCAGATATTTTGATAAGGAGATCTTGAACTACTGAATCCTTTGGAAGAGGGATTCTTAAAACTCTTTACAGTTAAGAATGAGAAGGAGAAATGGGAAGAAGGAGGGAGAAGAATTCTGTTCTCAGAATTCTTTTGAAGCCTGTCTCAAGAACATCTTCTATGTTCTTTCACTGGATCTGCTGATGATGAACTCCTGCTTAGATTTTAGGAGTTATGTTTGTTAGATCCTCTTACTTCCTTATGATTGAAATCTGGCTTCTATATAATTTTTATGAAGAGCAGCCTTCAGTTATTCTATTCTTGTAGAGAAAAGCAGTTCATGTTCTTTACAGTGTGTTTCTCTATTAGGGTTCAAGGAGGAGGAAGAAGAAGAGGCAACCCTAATAGAAAAACTCAAGCTGATTGTAATGAAAGCCCTGTCTTCTCTTTCCTTCTCTTCCCTTTTATTGTGCTACTTTAATTTGAATTCCATACCCTTTCTGGTAGGTCCTGGAAAGGTATTTTTCACTGCAATTTCTCTTTCTTTCCATTCTTAGTTCAAGACCCGTCTGCAACTGTATGCATGTTTCCAAGAATGCTTTACTGTCCTCTTTTATTCTTCTTTCTATTTGAGGAAGTAAATAAGCCGTTGGAGAACGTTCATCAGTGTTGTGGGCCATGAGAGAGAGCTTCAAAATGACAGCTGAAAAGGTTTCCATTTCAGACTACATTCGACGTTGAGTCGACTTCTCTTTCTCTCTTATCGACGTGCCTTCGACTTCTTATAAGAATAGCTTCGAATTCCTCCTTGCTCTGATTGAACTCTGCAGTCGACGTTGGTCGATTACTTGTCGAAGTATCCGTCGAGTTTGAAGACATCGAGTTTGAACTTCATCATTTGTGTCGATATGTAGTCGAAGTTGCGTCGATTTCAGATGGCTTCGACAGACTCTTCCTTCTACGTTGAATTGAACTCGAAGCTGCGTCGACTTTTATTTTTACTTCAACATTAACATTTCTCCTACGTCGATAGCATTTCGACGTAGCGTCGACTTGATCTACTTCGACAGAGAACCTGAGGTGCTTGGACTTCGAGTCAGAGTAGCGTCGACATTAACTCGATGTTGCGTCGATTTCTATTCGACGCAAATGTTAACTCCACCTAATTTGTACTTCTCTTGATATGGTCTTGACACCCTAGGTTGAGTGTGACATCCTAAGACATCTAATGACCAGATTACCCTCACTATACATTGGGTAATTGAAACCTAATAGTTAAAATCACTTTTAGATAATTTGTTAAGTTAAATCTAAGGGGTTTTTCCCAACAATCTCCCCCCATTTATCTTAACAAATTTTACAATTTGTTCAAAGAGATTTTACACAGTTTTTTCATAAACAATCATACATACAAGACAACATAGACACAGAATAAGACAGACTGAAGTGATAAATAGAAAGGCATCTAATTAATGATCAATAAAAGTTTATCATAGATTACCCAAAAAGAATATTACTTCCTTCCTTTGAGAAAGATAGATAAGTCCTCATATACCCTCCTGAATTTCCTTTTCACATATCTGAAGTTTGCAGGAGTGGCTTTCTCTGGATTCTTCTGTATTCTTCCATGACCTTTGAACAGTTTCTCCAGGTCCATTTCAGTATTAGTTGAACACCCTTGAGTGTGAAACCCAGGCCAAAGACTTTGACTGCCATCAGATTTATGATTTCTAAATTTAGATCATCTGAATCAGGTTCTTTATCAGGATTTGATTCAGCAGCCATTGCTTGTGATTCACCAACAGTTGCTTCCTTCCCAGAAGTTTAGGCTTTTGTAAACATGATCTTTCTCTTCTTCTTCTCCTCAGGTGATTTTTCTCCTTTTTTTCCAGAGGTAATTGAGCTGCACCCTTTGGATTATAGCCAATACCTCCTCTGTGGAGTTGCCCTATTCCCTCTAGCATTTTGGCTTGGGGATTCTTTGCAGCATACTCTGTGTGATCAAACAGAGTGAATTTAATGGGAATGGCTTTGGCCAGCTCTTGCTTTGCAACAAATTCTTTCCCTCTTTTCAGGATATCAATAAACCTATTCCTCTTCACTTCAAGCTCCTTTTGAGCTGCTTCATATTCATATCTCTCTATCTCCAATCTCCTCTAGAGCTTTGTCAAGCTTTGAATCAGTGTAGGTTTTCATTGTATTCTCTGGGAATTCAATCCTTTCATATTCCTTGTAGTAGGATCTATCATTCCTGTATTCCTTCCTCTGTTCTTTTGTGTACCTCTCCCAAATAGGCAATCTTCCCTTGCCCCGTCTTCATCTTCCTCTAGCTTGGTAAGGAGGTCTTCCTCTGAAGACAGGTGATGGTAGAATTGGTTTAGTTATTTGAGTTGAAGCAGGTGGTGGAGATGAAGGGTGAGCTGGTGATGAGAGCTGATCTGGAACTATATCAGATGGAGTAGGATCTTGATCAGCAACCTTGACAGGAGAGGGTGCTGTTGTAGAATCTTCAGAAGATACCCTGAATGCAAGTGCATCAAGGATGGATTTCTCAGTGTTGTCAAGATATTCTTGTAGAGATATGATGTACATCTGATCATCTGACAACGAAGAGACCCCCCCCCCCCCCCCCTGTGTTGAGGGATGGGTCCTTGGAGAGGTTGACTCCCACTGTGTTGCGGGTAGGATCATTGGAGGGGTTGACTCTGTAAGACCCCCCCATCCCCAATCCTGAACCGGGTTCAGGGAGGGGGGATCTTACTGCCCAAGGATGACCACTTAGCGCTTTCCGGGTGGCAACGTCCCACCCTCTTAAGCACCGAACGGTCTCCTTGTCAGGCACAAGAATCACAACATCACATCAGAACGCATAGCGGAAGCAATCGAAAGACAGAAAGTCAAGCACACAGCTTATATTTACATAATTAAACAGGGCTGAAGCCTAATGTTTACAACTACTGCCCCGGGGTCTACATCGACGAAACAAAAGATTCTAGTCTTAGTCCTATACTCTAGGACTCACGTCGCGGAAGACAGGGGGCGAGGCTGGGGTAATCGAACGGGCCATCTCCAAGGCTGGTATCTCATCCTGTGGTGCGAGGGCTTCGTGCTGTCCCCTCTCCTGTGATTGGTTATAAGAAATAACCATTAGTCACAGAGCTAAGTAGAAAATACATCCCCTCCCCGGATCCATATCAGGGGGCGGCTAAAGGACAGAAATAAATAGCCGAAGCAAGGAAGAGAGTTAGCAACAGGTATGCATATATATATAAAAGGGCTCCCGCCCTATTATCCATAATCGCGCCGAATAGTAAATACACAACACTATCTCGCGCATATACGCACCCAGGTATTCAAACCTGCACACACACAAAAACCGTGTGTCGACACAGTTTAGACCGCTTTATTTCAAGCAGGGGAGCTAACCCCGCGGGCCTCACCGATATGGCAGTCGGTGACAGTGGCCAGTCTTGCCACTTCTGAGTGTAGTCGTACCGTATCACTCAGGCCCTCCGGTACAACTTGGTGTACTAATTGGATGTGAGCGACATCTGGCGAACCGATTTTTAGGCCGACCAACGGAGGCAGAATTGCGGGTTCAGAGTGGAGATGACCCGCTGCGCACATCTCCCTGTCGCCATGAGTCATCAACCCTCCCACACCGGTACGAACGGTCTGTGGGCGTGACCGACCCGCCACTTTCAAACAATCTTCAAAACTTAAAGCGAGTGCGTTAAAACTTGACGCGACACTCTTACTCGACCGGTCACGCAACTTTTGACCGGGAGGCTCAGCGGTATGGGGGCTCCTTATTTGGGGCTAACCTGGGAGGAGGGGCTCAGCCCCGGGTTTTCCCCAACTAAGGCCTCGCAAGGGAGGATAAGCACCGCTTGCCAGCGTAGGGCTGCAGTTAGTACCAAACTAGAAATAAGTGCAGCAGCAAAAATAGGCCGAAAGCAGAGGCCATAATATCAGTAGAAGATTAAGCCGAAAGCAGAGGCCATGATATTAAGCAGAAAATTAGGCCGAAACCAAAGGCCATGGTATTAAGCAGAAAATTAGGCCGAAAGCAAAGACCATGGTATTAAGCAGAAAATTAGGCCGAAAGCAAAGGCCATGGTATTAAGCAGAAAATTAGGCCGAAAGCAAAGGCCATGGTATTAAGCAGAAAATTAGGCCGAAAGCAGAGGCCATATTATTAAGACCAGTGCGAGACTGGAGAATTGAAAGTACCGAAAGTAAAGGCAGGGGACCAGTACGAGACTGGATTTAAAGAAAAGTACAGAAAGTAAATGCAGGGGACCAGTACGAGACTGGATTTAAATAGAAGTACAGAAAGTAAATGTAGGGGACCAGTACGAGACTGTATTTAAATAGAAGTACAGAAAGTAAATGCAGGGGACCAGTACGAGACTGGATTTAAATAGAAGTACAGAAAGCAGTAAATAAGTAGATGGTTAGTAGTCCAATCACTCCATAAGGGAGGCTTCAATGTCGACTCTGTTCATAGGAGGAGGTTCTGCTTTCTCCCCGTTCATAGGGGTTCTACTCCGTCTCGGGAGTCTATTTACATTTCATGATATTTTTAGTAACTCCTCCTTTGTCGTGGATTCGTTCTTTTATAATTATTCCAGCATTATTGGGGTGCGACGTCGTACCGTGATTTCGTCCCGAGTTTTGCGTCGATATTCTTAACTTAGTCGATTCCTTAGATCGATACACGTAATTTTTATTATGCGTTTAAAAATTATACGTCGAGGGGACGTCGATTTATTTCAGTGAATTTCGCTCCTTTTCGGGCGCTTATTTTTCTTGCAAAATACTTTTGGAGGACCAAAATAAGAGGCCACACCTCCCAATTTTAATAGTAGTTGTAAAACACCCTTAAGTAGGGCCTATAATTTTTGGTGATTTTTCCCAATTCTTTTGGGCTTTTATTTCCTTAAAATAAACCTTATAAATAGGTTTAAAAATAGTAAACTTAATCCTAAAATTCCAAAAAAAATACTGGAGGTGCCCCTTAGGATGGGGCACATTTTTCATTTAGGAAGTTTCTTCCCAATTTGCCCCATTATTTCTCAAAAAATTGAGGAAGGGGGAAGGGAGATTGGAGTGCGGTTAGAGGAAGGGAGGAGGCGCAGGGGGGGTGCTGCACCGCACGCCATCCCACGGCTCCCACACCGGATCTGCTGTGGGGGGGCACACAAGTGGAGGCGGGAGGCGGGAAACGAGAAAAGGGGAGCCACCCGATTTCCTGGGGGAGATCGGGCGGCTCTCGTTAGCCTTAACGGGAGGCGGTCGCTGCCACCGCCGGGCAGCGGCCGGCTGGGGCCGGCGCCACCCCTGGTCGGTGCGCCGGGGGCCGGCGACTCCTCCAGGGGTGGTCCGGCGGCCCGGTGCCGCCGGCTACCACCGGGAAAGCAGACAGAAGGGGCGGGAGGCGGTGGCGCGGCCTGCATGCGCCATGCAGGCTCGCTGCGCCACCTCCTCCGCTGGGAGGGTGCCGATGCCGCCCCCCGGCCGGTGCGCCGGGGGTCGGCGACCACCCCGGTGGTGGTCCGGCGGCCTGGCGCCGCCGGACCACCGGAAAACTAAGCAGAAGGGGGCGGGGAGGCGCGACACAGCCTGCATGGGCCATGCAGCTTGCTGCGCCGCCGCCGCCTCCTCGGGGAGGGCCCTCCCTGCCGCCCCTGGTCAGGGCGCCGGGGAGGGGGCAGACCTCCAGCGGGGGTCCGACGGCCTGGAGCCTCCGGCCGCCGCCGGGGGCGGCGATTTTTCCCTACAGGAAAACATAGGAGGGGGAGGGGGCTTCGGGCGCCGCCGGGGCTGCGTCCTCCGGCGGCCCGACCGCCTCCACTTCGTCGGCGCCAAGGTCCCCGAGTGGGTACCTGCTCCCCCAGCGCCACCACCGGCGCTGGGGGGGGGGGGGTTGGCTTCCACGGCCAGCCCCCTCCCCGAGGCTTGCAAGCCTCGGGGTGGTGCTGGCGGCGCTCCGGCGACGAGGAGGGGGTCGGGTTGCCTCCGGGTGGTAAGAAGGAGGAGGGGGAAGGTGTTCTACATGTGATGGAGTGGGAGCTCGAGAGGTAGAGGGGCGGCCGGCTATGGTGAGGAGGGAGGGTGGCGGCGGTCAGGGCTCCGGCGAGGGGTTGGGTGGTCTTGTTGGAGGGGTCGAGCCCCTCCTTATATAGGGAAGGGGGAGACCTCCCCCCTCTCCTCTTTTCCCCACGTGGGGTTAAGGGAGGGTGAGTGGGGGGGGGGGGGGAGATATTTTCTCCCCCTCCCCTCCCTTCTCTCTCTCCTGCCCATTTTGCCCCAATAGGGGCTGCCTATTCATGGGCAGCCCTCTTCCCTTGGGGGAGGGGTTTCTCTCTCCTCCCCCCTTTTTTATTTCTTTTTCCAATAATTTCAAGCTGGGGGGGGGGGGGGGGGGGGGAGTTTGACCGAGGTCAATCTTGGACGGGGTCCTCCATGGTCCCGGGGTCCATTAAGAATTGTCGGGGCTGATGTCGGGTTCGTGCGCTTTATATTTCATGCGTTGCACTGAGGTGGTCTGCATAGTCCTAAAATGGCATACTCTCCATACGACCTCGAATCGAGGCGCAACGAATTCTGTTGCGCTTGTATTGTTCATACGAGTCTAACGGAACTGACAGAAGTCAATTCGGGGTTCGTTCGGTCACTATTCATAATAATGAGGTAGTGGCGTGCTACGACACCCGAAATGGTCGTTTTCTCCAAACGACCTCGGATCGAAGTGCAACGAATTCCGTTGCGCTCGTATTATTCATACGAGTCTAACGGAACTGACTGGGGTCAAATCGGGGTTCATACGGTCACTATTCATAACAATGAGGTAGTGGCGCGCTACGATACCCGAAATGGTCGTTTTCTCCAAACGACCTCGGATCGAAGTGCAACGAATTCCGTTGCGCTCGTATTGTTCATACGAGTCTAACGGAACTGACTGGAGTCAAATCGGGGTTCATACGGTCACTATTCATAACAATGAGGTAGTGGCGCGCTACGATACCCGAAATGGCCGTTTTCTCCAAACGACCTCGGATCGAAGTGCAACGAATTCCGTTGCGTTCGTATTGTTCATACGAGTCTAACGGAACTGACTGGAGTCAAATCGGGGTTCATTTGGTCACTGTACCCCAACGACTTAGTTGCGGCGCGCAACATCACTTAAAATGGTAGTTTTCTACCGCTCGGGCCTACTTTTATTGGGCTCACTAGGGTCTAGTGGCCCAATAAAAGTCGGGATGTTACAATCCAATAAAAATAAAGAGATTTTCGTCCCTGAAAATTGGCTAAAGTAGGGGGTTTAAAGGATATACCTGGGGAAATAGTGCCAGGTATTTTTCTCGAACGAGCGTCTCTAGTTCCCAAGTAAACTCTTCGCGTCCACAGTTTGACCACAAGATCTTGACCATCGTGATGGTTTTGTTCCGCAGTTCTTTGATCTTGGAGTCCACTATCTTCACTGGTTCGAGTTGGACGGATCGGTCAAATTGTACTGATGTTGGTGGTGTGGGTAGATGCTGCTCCGGTTGGCGTAGAACACGTCTTAGCGAGGAGACATGAAATACGTCGTGAAGGTTTCCCAGTTCAGCGGGCAGGGCTAACCTATAAGCGACGGGGCCAATCCTTTCAGTGACTTGATATGGGCCTAGATAGCGTGGATCTATCTTTTTCTGCTTTTTTATTCGAGATACCCCGTGCATCGGTTTAATTTTTAAGAACACCATGTCTCCCACGTTGAATTCTACCATCCGATGACGCGCATCATAATATTTGGCTTGACGACTCTGTGCCTCCAGCATACGTTCTTGAATCAACCTTATAGCTGCCGTGGTATCATCTATATAGGTGACTCCTAAAGCTTCGGGGTCCTCGTCCTGTGCCCATGATAGTGGTGTTCGACAACGTCTTCCGTAAAGGGCTTCGTAAGGTGCCATTTTGATGCTCGCCTGGAAGCTGTTATTGTATGAGAACTCCACTAAGGGCAGTAACTGCTCCCAAGGCTCATTGTGTTCCACTATGCATAAGCGGAGGAGGTCTTCCATCGTCCGGTTCATCCTTTCTGTTTGCCCGTCGGTCTGGGGATGGAAGGCGGTGCTAAAAGCTAATCTGGTTCCCAGATAAGCCTGCACTCGCCTCCATTCTTTTGACGTGAAGCGTCCATCGCGGTCCGACACGATTGACTTGGGTATCCCATGAAATCAGACCACTTGCTCTATAAATAGCCGGGCTAATATGTCGACACCGTCTCCTTGTCTGTTCGGGATGAAACGAGCCACTTTGGTGAGGCGATCTACTACGACCCATATTGAGTCGTTCCCTGCACGAGATCGGGGTAAGCCATGGACGAAGTCCATGGATATATCCTCGAATTTCCATTCTGGTATCGGCAGGGGTTGTAGCAAACCTCCTGGGCTACGACGTTCTGCTTTGACCATTTGACAGGTCTGGCAGTGTGCTACATAATCGGTGACGTCCTTCTTCATTCCTGACCAATATAATGTTCTACGCAGGTCCGTATACATTTTTACTACCCCCGGGTGTATTGAATACCTTGTTTGGTGTGCTTCACGGAGTATCTCCTCCCGGATTCCCTCTGCAGCGGGAATGAATATGCGGTGTCTGTACTGCAGGATGCCATCATACAAGTTGTAGTCTTCTTGTGCACCGTGTTGCAAGGCCTGAATGATCGGGGCTGCTTCAACGTCGATCTTCTGGGCCTCTCGTATTCTGTCCCTGATGTCACACTGTATCTCCATCCAGTAAAGCTGGGCCTGATATTCCATCGGGTTCCTGCGGGAAATGAGGATGATATCCAAGTCTGCCAAGGACTTGATTAACTCACTTGGTATCATCTCTAGCCAATTGCCGGCCATCGGAGGTTGCCGACTTAAGGCATCTGCAACCTTATTGGCTTTGCCGGGGTGATATTGGAGAGCGAAGTCGTAATCGCATAAGAACTCCAGGCACCGGTGCTGTCAGAGATTTATCTCTTTCTGGGTGAAGATGTATTTGAGACTTTTATGATCGGAGAAGATTTCGCATCGCACTCCGTAGAAATAATGCCTCCAAACTTTTAATGCGAACACTACCGCACCCAGTTCTAGATCATGGGTGGCGTAGTTTAGTTCGTGAGGCTTTAGCTGTCGTGAGGCGTAGGCAATTACTTTGTCGTGTTGCATTAGCACGGCTCCCAGTCCCTTCAGCGATGCGTCGACGTAGATCTGGAATCCCTCTGTACCCGAGGGGAGTGTCAGAATCGGGGCCGATATCAGTCGGTTCTTTAGCTCTATGAACGCTGCTTCGCATTCGGGAGTCCACTGGAACATCACGTCCTTTTTGGTGAGGGAGGTAAGTGGTAACGCAATCTTAGAGAATCCTTCCACAAACTTACGGTAGTAGCCGGCGAGGCCAAGGAAACTCCGGATGTCTGGTGCCGACTTAAGTGGCGGCCAGTCTCGTACTGCTCGTACCTTAGCTTGGTCCACCGCTACCCCATTCTTGTTAACTGTGTGTCCAAGGAAGCCGACTTCTTCCATCCAGAACTCACATTTGCTGAACTTTGCGAAGAGCGAGTGCTCCCTTAGCTTGAGCAGTACCATTTGGAGTTGCCTGGAATGATCAACTTTTCTCTTCGAGTAGATGAGTATGTCATCTATAAAGACTATCACGAAGTGATCTAGGAAGGGTTTAAACACTGTATTCATTAAAGCCATGAAGGCGGATGGAGCATTGGTCAATCCGAACGACATTACAATGAATTCGTACAGTCCATAGCGGGAGCTGAAAGCGGTCTTGGGGATGTCTTCTTCTCGTACTCTGAGTTGATAGTAGCCAGATCTTAAATCCATCCTAGAAAAGACGGACGCGCCTTGTAATTGGTCGAACAATTCATCTATTCGGGGCAGAGGATAAGTATTCCGGACAGTGAGCTTATTCAGTTCCCTGTAGTCCACACAGAGACGCAGGGATCCATCTTTCTTTTTAACGAATAGCACTGTGGCTCCCCAGGGCGAGGTACTTGGGCGAACGAAACCGGCGTCAACTAACTCTTGTAGTTGAATCTTGAGCTCGGCTAGTTCTCTCGGGGCCATTCGGTATGGAGCTCGGGACACGGGTTGGGCTCCATGTGTAAGTTCAATTTGGAAGTCCACTTCCCGTTGCGGGGGCAACCCGGGAAGGGATTCTGGAAAGATGTCCGGGAAATATCAAATTATGGGTACTCTAGAGAGCACCTGTGTCTTGTCCTCTATTTCAAAGTAAATTAGGTATACCTCGTCCTTCCGTCGGACTGCTTTCATTGTCTGTGCGGATGTTAGGATAATGCGGGTGACAGAAGATATACCTGTTAGTGTGACGGACAACCAATTTGGGTTCTGGAGGTGGATCTCCCGAGTTAAACAGTTAATTTGGGTGCTGTGCTCGACCAACCAGTCCATCCCTAGAATGATGTCAAATCCGGTTATCGCCAAAACGGTCGCGTTGACTTCGAATTCCATTCCTCCTAGCATTGCTTGGAAGGAACATTTTTTTGTGGACGTCATATCTGATCCATTCGGGAGTCGTATTCATATTTGTTGGGAATTGTATTCACAATTACCTTGATTTGTGAGAAGTCACCCTTAAACTAAGATTGAATTGCATTTGTATTTGATATGCTTTTCAAGTATTGTCTTGCAGATTATCATTGCTAAGTGCAACTCAATGTCAGGTCACAATGGGTCTGCAAACACAGTTTCATATAATGTAATTCTTCATTATATGAAACATGGTGATGACTCATGTGTGATCTCTCTATTGGGGTACACTTCATTTTCAAGACTATTGAAGACTTTGGAGTGCGGTTGCAGCAAGCGTTCAAGAGAAGAAAAGAAAATTGTTGAAAACAATTTTTTTAAGGACATGTCTCGAGAGATCAAGCATGTCTCGAGAGTTCTGACATGTCTCGAGAGGCAAGTTCTTTGGATCTTGGTATTTCTGTTCTTGATGACTCGAGAGATCAAGCATGTCTCGAAAGTCCTTTTTTACCGAAATCTTTGTATGTCTCGAGAGATCATCGTGTTCTCGAGACATCTCTTTCCTGCTCTCTTTGCTTCATATTTCGAGAGATCCCTTATGTCTCGAGAGAACCCTTATGTCTCGAGAATTCTGTCCGAAATGCTTCTAATTTCTTTTCTCTGTTCTTGACGTTTCGTAAACGCTCTTTCCCGATCCTAACGGCTATATGGAGTGCATTTAAGGCCGGTTTAACCCTTAATTGCTTCCCTCTATATATAGGATCGCTCTTGAGTTATTGATAACAAGTTTTCGAATCGTTCTCAAACCCTAATTTCTCTCCCGATCAAAAAGAACGTGAAAAGCGCCGCCTCGCCGTCGTCTACGATTGGAGATCGATCTACTCATTGGAGTTGCTGATTTCTATCAAGAAGGATTCGATTGATCCGTATTCTGATTCCACAATCTCTATTGGATCGTTTCGGATTGCCAAAGACAGATTTGAAGGATCGTTGTTCTTCCTCATCGTTCTCAAAAGCTATTCAAGAAGAAGGAAGAAAACGCCTCTGTTATTCAGATCTGGTATCTCATTGTTCAAAACCTTTTATCATCTATTGTAGGAGTTGTTATCTCCGAGTTGTAGGAGAGGTTGTTCTCCGAGTTGTAGGAGAAGTTTTTCTCCGAGTTGTAAGAGAGGTTCTCTCTGAGTTTGTAGGAGTTTGACTCCGAGACTGTAGGATCGTTCTTGATCCGAGTTTTAGTGAGTAGTCAAGTCTAGCTGTGGTGCTAGATTAGCGAGGCCGGCAGTGGAGTACCCAAGTACGGGGAACCACTATAAATTCCTGGTGTTATCTGTGGCTGTGATTTATTTTGTGTGCTGTGCTTTACGTTTAATTTTTAATTCCGCAAAAGATGTAGAGATCACCTATTCACCCCCTCTAGGTGATTTAGGTAGGCAACTAGATACTTCAGTATTGACCTCCCGGATGATCGTACAGTGTTTCCCTTGTCAGCGATGAAGTTCTGTGCGACGAATGAATGCGTGGCACCGGTATCGAATAGCGTTTTTTGCGGGATGACCTTCTACCAAAAGTAAACCTGATAATATATATATATATATACCATGATCATGAGTTTTTTTTTACAAATATACAAGAGTCGAGATTATACATACTACACAAAAGGTCACATCATATATATATATATATATATATATATATATCTATCTATCACATCTTCCTAGGATATCGTAACTACTGAAAGTAGATACCTATACTATATCGGGTGCAGGACCGTGCTGGAGGTCTAAAGCGTACGCCTCGAGGGATGCTGCTCTGCCCTGTCTGGCCTGGCCTCTCCTGCCTGCAGGCTGTCCTCTGCGTCTACCTCGTCCTCGTCCTCTCTCCGCGGCTCCCTGCACGGCTCCTAGGCCGGGCCTACCTACTGCCTGAGGGCAAAAGGCTCGTATGTGCCCGGGCTGCTGACAGAGGTAGCAGTTCCCTGCGAAGGGAACATCTCGTCGTGCGGCTGGGGCGGGCTGAGGTGCTGGGGCTGGTGGTGCTGGGGCTGGAGGTGCCGGTCGTGGCGGGGGTACCTGCCTATACGGCTGGTGACGCTGACGCTGTCTCCTGGCCTGGTCCTGTCTGCGTGGGCCTACTCCTCTCTCTCGGCCCTGAGTCTGGGGAACACCCACGTGTCCCCTCCGCTGCTGGGCCACCATCCGCTGATCCATCTCTAGAGCGGTGGCATGTGAGGCAATCGTGTGGAAGGATGCCTGAGAAATCATGATCAGGGCCTGACGGAGATCGTCTCGTAATCCTCGATAAAATCTGGCCGCCCTGTCCCTATCCGTACCTGCTAAGGTCCCGACGAAGCGGGCCAAGTGGATAAACTCTCTCTGGTAGTCTGGAACCGTCCTATCTCCCCGCCGGATCTGCAGGAACCGCTCCTGGAGTGCCATCCGGTCCGCATCTGAAATGAAGTGCTCTAAAAAGGCCTCTGAGAATTCCCCCCAGAGGATCGTGCTGAGTGGTCGCCCACTGAATGTAGAGCGGCGGGCGGCCCTCCACCAATCTCGGGCATAGCCCTCTAGCATGGTCACCACCAAGGACACTGCGGCTATGGCGGGGCACATCATCCCGACTAAGAGCTCCTCTACCCTCTCCACCCACTCTTCGGCCTGAATGGCTGACTCGGTACCTCGAAAGCTGGGGGGCCTTAGCCCTCGGAATGTCGTCAGAAGATCGGTGGGTACGGTGGCCTGTTGGGGTGGCCGTAGGGTGGCTGTCTAGAAAGCGGCTAATAATGCTATCAGGGTCCGTCCTAGCTCCGTATCCCCAAACGGAACTGCGGCTGGAGTGGCCGAGGCTGGTGGTGGAGTGGTAGGGTGGTACTGATCCCTAGAGGAGGATCTTCCGTTACTCGACTTGGGTATCGGGAGAAGTAACAAAACGAACATCAGTACTTGCAAAAATAAGGGAATTTTGCAGGACTAAAACGAAAAGAAAGCGGAAAGCGTGCGGGTGTACTACCGTGCAGTCTCGAATCCTTAACCTTAAACCTAAAGGGTCTACCAGGCTTCCGCTGCGTGGTTCGTCCCGAACCAAGAAACGGAACCGAGAACGGGAGGATCGAAAGACTGCCCCATGTGGTCGGATCGTGGTAGCTCTGATCCATTTGTAAGACCCCCCTCCCCAATCCTGAACCGGGTTCAGGGAGGGGGGATCTTACTGCCCAAGGATGACCACTTAGCGCTTTCCGGGTGGCAACGTCCCACCCTCTTAAGCATTGAGCGGTCTCCTTGTCAGGCACAAGAATCACAACATCACATCAGAACGCATAGCGGAAGCAATCGAAAGACAGAAAGTCAAGCACACAACTTATATTTACATAATTAAACAGGGCCGAAGCCTAATGTTTACAACTGCTGCCCCGTGGGCTACATCGACGAAACAAAAAATTCTAGTCTTAGTCCTATACTCTAGGACTCACGTCGCGGAAGACAGGGGGCGAGGCTGGGGTAATCGAACGGGCCATCTCCAAGACTGGTATCTCATCCTGTGGTGCGAGGGCTTCGTGCTGTCCCCTCGCCTGTGATTGGTTATAAGAAATAACCATTAGTCACAGAGCTAAGTAGAAAATACATCCCCTCCCCAGATCCATATCCAGGGGCAGCTAAAGGACAGAAATAAATAGCCGAAGCAAGGAAGAGAGTTAGCGACAGGTATGCATATATATATAAAAGGGCTCCCGCCCTATTATCCATAATCGCGCCGAATAGTAAATACACAACACTATCTCGCGCATATACGCACCCAGGTATTCAAACCTGTACACACACAAAAACCCTGTGTCGACACAGTTTAGACCGCTTTATTTCAAGCAGGGGAGCTAACCCCGCGGGCCTCACCGATGTTGCCGTCGGTGATAGTGGCCAGTCTTGCCACTTCTGAGTGTAGTCGTACCGTATCACTCAGGCCCTCCGGTACAACTTGGTGTACTAATTGGATGTGAGCGACATCCGACGAACCGATTTTTAGGCCGACCAGCGGAGGCAAAATTGCGGGTTCGGAGTGGAGATGACCCGCTGCGCACATCTCCCTGTCGCCATGAGTCGTCAACCCTCCCACACCGGTACGAACGGTCTGTGGGCATGACCGACCCGCCACTTTCAAACAATCTTCAAAACTTAAAGCGAGCGCTTTAAAACTTGACGCGACACTCTTACTCGATCGGTCACACAACTTTTGACCAGGAGGCTCAGCGGTATGGGGGCTCCTTATTTGGGGCTAACCTGGGAGGAGGGGCTCAACCCTGGGTTTTTCCCAACTAAGGCCTCGCAAGGGAGGATAAGCACCACTTGCCAGCGTAGGGCTGCAGTTAGTACCAAACTAGAAATAAGTGCAGCAGCAAAAATAGGCCGAAAGCAGAGGCCATAATATCAGCAGAAGATTAGGCCGAAAGCAGAGGCCATGATATTAAGCAGAAAATTAGGCCGAAAGCAAAGGCCATGGTATTAAGCAGAAAATTAGGCCGAAAGCAAAGGCCATGGTATTAAGCAGAAAATTAGGCCGAAAACAAAGGCCATGGTATTAAGCAGAAAATTAGGCCGAAAGAAAAGACCATGGTATTAAGCAGAAAATTAGGCCGAAAGCAGAGGCCATATTATTAAGACCAGTGCGAGACTGGAGAATTGAAAGTACCGAAAGTAAAGGCAGGGGACCAGTACGAGACTGGATTTAAAGAAAAGTACAGAAAGTAAATGCAGGGGACCAGTACGAGACTGGATTTAAATAGAAGTAGAGAAAGTAAATGCAGGGGACCAGTACGATACTGGATTTAAATAGAAGTACAGAAAGTAAATGCAGGGGACCAGTACGAGACTGGCTTTAAATAGAAGTACAGAATGCAGTAAATAAGTAGATGGTTAGTAGTCCAATCACTCCATAAGAGGAGGCTTCAATGTCGACTCCGTTCATAGAAGGAGGTTCTGCTTTCTCCCCGTTCATAGGGGTTCTACTCCGTCTCGGTAGTCTATTTACATTTCATGATATTTTTAGTTACTCCTCCTTTGTCGTGGATTCGTTCTTTTATAATTATTCTGACATTATTGGGGTGCAGCGTCGTACCGTGATTTCGTCCCGAGTTTTGCGTCGATATTCTTAACTTAGTCGATTCCTTAGATCGATACGTGTAATTTTTATTATGCGTTTAAAAATTATACGTCGAGGGGACGTCGATTTATTTCGGTGAATTTCGCTCCTTTTCGGGCGTTTATTTTGCTTGCAAAATACTTTTGGAGGACCAAAATAAGAGGACACACCTCCCAATTTTAATAGTAGTTGTAAAACACCCTTAAGTAGGGCCTATAATTTTTGGTGATTTTTCCCAACTCTTTTGGGCTTTTATTTCCTTAAAATAAACCTTATAAATAGGTTTAAAAATAGTAAACTTAATCCTAAAATTCTAAAAAAAATACTGGAGGTGCCCCTCAGGATGGGGCACATTTTTCATTTAGGAAGTTTCTTCCCAATCTGCCCCATTTTTTCTCAAAAAATTGAGCAAGGGGGAAGGGAGATTGGGGTGCGGTTAGAGGAAGGGAGGAGGCGCAGGGGGGGGGGGGGTACTGCACCGCGCGCCATACCGCGGCTCCCACAGCGGATCTGCGGCAGATCCGCTGTGGGGGGGGGGGGGGGGGGGCACACAAGTGGAGGCGGGAGGCGGGAAACGAGAAAAGGGGAGCGGCCCGATTTCCTGGGGGAGATCGGGCGGCTCCCGTTAGCCTTAACGGGAGGCGGCCGCTGCCACCGCCGGGCAGCGGCCGGCTGGGGCCGGCGCCGCCCTCCGTCGGTGCGCTGGGGGCCGGCGACTTCTCCAGGGGTTGTCCGACGGCCCGGCGCCGCCGGCTACCACCGGGAAAGCAGACAGAAGGGGCGGGAGGCGGTGGCGCGGCCTGCATGCGCCATGCAGGCTCGCTGCGCCGCCTCCTCCACTGGGAGGGTGTCGGTGCCGCCCACCGGCCGGTGCGCCGGGGGTCGGCGACCACCCCGGTGGTGGTCCGGTGGCCTGGCGCCGCCGGACCCCACCGGAAAACTATGCAGAAGGGGGCGGGGAGGCGCGACACAGCCTGCATGGGCGATGCAGCTTGCTGCGCCGCCGCCGCCTCCTCGGGGAGGACCCTCCCTGCCGCCCCTGGTCAGGGCGTCGGGGAGGGGGCAAACCTCCGGCGGGGGTCCGACGGCCTGGAGCCGTCGGCCGCCGCCGGGGGTGGCGGTTTTTCCCTACAGGAAAACAGAGGAGGGCGAGGGGGCTTCGGGCGCTGCCGGGGCTGCGTCCTCCGGCGGCCCAGCCGCCTCCCCTTCGTCGGCGCCAAGGTACCCTAGTGGGAACCTGCTCCCCCAGCGCCACCACCGGCGCTGGGGGGGGGGGGGGTTGGCTTCCACGACCAGCCCCCTCCCCGAGGCTTGCAAGCCTCGGGGTGGTGCTAGCGGCGCTCCGGCGACGAGGAGGGTGTCGGGTTGTCTCCGGGAGGTAAGAAGGAGGAGGGGGAAGGTGTTCTACCTGTGATGGAGGGGGAGCTCGAGAGGTAGAGGGGCGGCCGGCCATGGTGAGGAGGGAGGGTGGCGGCGGTTTGGTTGGGCAGGGCTCCGGCGAGGGGTTGGCTGGTCTTGCTGGCAGGGGAGAAGGAGGAGGAGTTGGGGGGGGGGGGGGGGGGGGGTTAGCTTCAGGGAGGGGCCGAGCCCCTCCTTATATAGGGAAGGGGGAGACCTCCCCCCTCTCCTCTTTTCCCCACGCGGTTAAGGGAGGGTGAGTGGGGGGGGGGGGGGGGGGGTGGAGATATTTTCTCCCCCTCCCCTCCCTTGTGAGTCCCCTATTCAGACCCCACATGAAATCTGTATCAAAACATATTTTCATATCATTCATGCCAGGATGTTATAGAAGTAAGTATGGTGAATACATAATAAAACACATAATAAAAACTTCATACCTTAGCCTGATTTTTACTTTTCTTTTCCTCTCTGAACCACTTTGATTTCTTAAGAGTCTTCAGGAAACACACATCTTCCTAAAAAATGAAGTCAACGGGCTTAGTCATAACAAATATGACTAAGTGAATAACATACTTCTTTAACTGCGGTACATGCAACCAAGGAATATTAGTATCAATATGCATACAGTTCTTTATATTCTTACATTCTTTCAAGTTCATTTCGTCGAATGTTCTAGTCTTATTCATTCACGTTCATAATCGTTCATTCTTATATTTCTTCTTCGTTCTTATCTTTTATGCGTCACTTTCAATTATCAGAAGTTTTAGTCACTTTTCATTATCGAATTCAATTTGCAGAAGATAAATGCATTCAATTAAGGAATGACATATCAATAAAGTAACGATCTATTTCCTTTTTCTATTCAGTTCATTTCTTCGAAACTTCTATTCACATTCTGTCTTTATTCGTTCACGTCGTTTCAGTTCTATTATTCAACATCTTTTCATCAATTTCAGATTCTTTCGAGTGTAGTTCAGTCAATTCATTTTCTATCGTCACTCATCAAATGTTCTCATAATCAGTTTCTGAATCAGATTCCTTGTTTATCTTTCGCTTTATTAAATTTAGGAAATCATAAGGGTTGCTGTAGATTCCTTCTTGGTCTTCAACGACCTCTTGGCCTTCAACGGCCTCCGGCCTTCAACGGCCTCCGGCCTTCAACGGCCTCAATCAATATCAAAAGCACATTCCGCCGTAGCGTATTCACACCCCCACTACGGCTACTGGGTTAACCCTTATCATTTCAATTATTCTTATGCATCGATGCTTATTATCTTTTATTCAACTTTTATCTTTTCTTGTTGTTCTTATTCACGTACATACTGTCAATATTCGCATTCAATCTTCGTATATTCAAACATTCTTTCAGAATTTCCTTTGTCGCTTAATTCATGTTATTTCTGATTCAACATCTTCTATACATTCTCATATTAATCCGTGATTCATAAATGTGAGCGATTTCAATTCCATGTTCATGCACAATCACTAAAATGCTTTCAGTATAAGAATATTATCATATGTATATTCAAAATAAGTCAAAGCTATGCATAATTAAAGAAATAAGTACTCACCTTGCTTTTCTCTTTTCTTGTAGTTCTCTGAATTCTCGTCAATTCTACCATCTGGTATCACTCTTCTCGATATCTATTATTAAGTGTCGTATGAATTAAACATCTTTTAATAGCTACAACATGGACTCTATCCAATGATTTAAACTCTTTGAAATCATATTCAATAACATTTACACACATCTTTAACCTTTTCATTACGGATTGCTTAACACTTCATCAAATCACCAACATGAGTAAATCTCCAACCACAAAATCCTTCCCTACACCCAACTAATTGAGTGAAATCCCTTCTCACCCAAACCAATTAGTATATGCCCACTGATTTGGAGGAAGGAAACCATATTTCAAGAAATCATCATATAAAAGCCCATACACTCATTCAAGAAATAAAGTTCTAAAACTTTCAACATCTCCATTTCTCGGCCACATGAAGAACAAATCCCTACACTTAAGCTCTCTCTCTCTCTCTCTCTCCATATCACAAATCATATTCTCCAAAACTAGTAACAACCACTAGAGTACGAGATTTCATGCCCAAAAAACCAATTCCATAACTCATACCCAAAGCCGGCCAACAAGAAATGAAGAAAACTCCATAAGAATGTTACCTGAACTTGAAACTAATTTCCCTACATGACAAACATGACAGCCAACCTTATGAAACTTTAATCAATCCCATAAATCGAAACCCTAACTTCACTTCATGACAAGGTTTACACATCACTAATTATTTATCACCCTAAAAGGGATAAAGAAAGAGGTTAAAGAAGAGGAAGAGAGCTTACAGCGAGAGCAAGAGAATGAATCGAAGAGGGAAGAAGGCTATGGTCGCTGTTGATATCGTCTGGTACAGGAGAAGTCGCCGAGCCCTCTTCTTCGTTCGTCTCACGCTGCAGGAGGAGGGTACATACGGCAAGAGAAGGCATCGACAGCAGGCGCTCGATCCCAGCTTGCTAGAGAGACATACGAGAGAGAGGAGGAACCATCGATGGGGAAGAGAAGCAGCCAGCCCTAGCTCGTCGGTTTCTCCAGGAGGCGGAAGTGAAGACGGGAATGAATGTCGAGCGACTAAATAGAATCTAATCCCGCACCGCTTCAGCCCTAATGGCACACCACGCCACCGCCTAAACTGAATTCCATGGCATTTAAATTCAATTTCATGCAATGCACTCTCACTTCTTTATTAGCACACAATACACACACTATTTAAACAAACTAAATTTGTATTTTCATCCCATTAAATTTAAATATATGACTTCACATAGTAATCCAAATAGTTTACTATACGCACACCAACTTCACAATTTTATTGCACAGAAAACTTTTCAATAAAAATGTATAATATCTTTTCCTCTCACATTGACATGATTGTGTAAAATGAATGTTAAAATTTCTTAGAACTCCTGACACAAATTTTATTTTATTTCTTTTTCATTATCATTTTGGGTCGTTACAAACTCTTCCCCTCTTATAGAAATTTTCGTCCTCGAAAATATAGCTCCATATTAGTTCGAATGACTCCTCAGCTCTATTGACTTACAACTTTCGTCCTCTACTTGGTATTCAATTTAATCGTTTTCTTTGACTCGTCATTTTCGTTCTTTCATAAGTTCAAAATTTCTAAGTCATTATTTCAAATTTGTAGTTATCACTTAGATCAGATCATACTTCTTTATATCTGTTCAGGATTTATAGCTCATACATCTTAACCCATGATTGATTTAGTCTTTTCAAATCTTTATTCTTGTTTCATTTATCTGTTGTAACATCTCCTTCCAAACTACATATTGTATAAAGGATCTGGCCAGAATCCCAGATACATTATATAGCGCGAAGGTGGAATTACAATTCCGCATACATAATCATTTCATTTTCGATTCGTATTCAATTATTACTTTCGTTATTCAACTTCAATGTCCATCCCGAGTTCATTCAAGCTCTATCCTTTAACTTGCGTATCTATATGTATTTATCTAATTCACCTTTCATTAAGTTTAGTCCACACTCTGTTTCCTTCATTTCTAAATACACGCCTCAAAACCTAAACAATACCTAAAATAACTAATTCATTCTCATATGATGTCCTTCGTCAGTCGATGCTTATCTTTCTATCTTCGTTGTTTCTAATCTAATTCGAATTCACTCAAGCAGTAATCTCAGTTTTCACATTTAGTTGCAATAACAAACTTCATGACTTAACCTTCGTATCAACTTATCATTTCGCAGACGATTTCACTTCTTCATTTCCTGGAGCCTCTTAAGTTCTTCCACTAAGACTCCCTCAAGTTCATATTCTGTGTACTTATTATGTACTCACTACAACATACTTCTGGCAAACTGGCTCTGATACCAAATTGTGAGGCCCCTATTCAGACCCCACATGAAATCTGTATCAAAACATATTTTCATATCATTCATGCCAGGATGTTATAGAAGTAAGTATAGTGAATACAGAATAAAACACATAATAAAAACTTCATACCTTAGCCTGATTTTTATTTTTATTTTCCTCTCTGAACCACTTTGATTTCTTAAGAGTCTTCAGGAAACACACATCTTCCTAAAAAAATGAAGTCAACGGGCTTAGTCATAACGAATATGACTAAGTGAATAACATACTTCTTTAACTGCAGTACATGCAACCAAGGAATATCAGTATCAATATGCATACAGTTCTTTATATTCTTACGTTCTTTCAAGTTCATTTCGTCGAATGTTCTAGTCTTATTCATTCACGTTCATAATCGTTCATTCTTATATTTCTTCTTCGTTCTTATCTTTTATGCACCACTTTCAATTATCAGAAGTTTTAGTCACTTTTCATTATCGAATTCAATTTGCAGAAGATAAATGCATTCAAATAAGGAATGACATATCAATAAAGTAACGATCTATTTCCTTTTTCTATTCAGTTCATTTCTTCGAAACTTCTATTCACATTCTGTCTTTATTCGTTCACGTCGTTTCAGTTCTGTTATTCAACATCTTTTCATCAATTTCAGATTCTTTCGAGTGTAGTTCAATCAATTCATTTTCTATCGTCACTCATCAAATGTTCTCATAATCAGTTTCTGAATCAGATTCCTTGTTTATCTTTCGCTTTATTAAGTTTAGGAAATCATAAGAGTTGCTGTAGATTCCTTCTTGGTCTTCAACGACCTCTTGGCCTTCAACGGCCTCCAGCCTTCAACGGACTCAATCAATATCAAAAGCACATTCCGCCGTAGTGTATTCACACCACCACTACGGCTACTGGGTTAACCCTTATCATTTCAATTATTCGTATGCATCGATGCTTATTATCTTTTATTCAACTTTTATCTTTTCTTGTTGTTCTTATTCACGTACATACTGTCAATATTCGCATTCAATCTTCGTATATTCAAATATTCTTTCAGAATTTCCTTTGTCGCTTAATTCATATTATTTCTGATTCAACATCTTATACATTCCCATATTAATCCGTGATTCATAAATGTGAGCGATTTCAATTCCATGTTCATGCACAATCACTAAAATGCTTTCAGTATAAGAATATTATCATATGTATATTCAAAATAAGTCAAAGCTTTGCATAATTAAAGAAATAAGTACTCACCTTGCTTTTCTCTTTTCTTGTAGTTCTCTGAATTCTCGTCAATTCTACCATCTGGTATCACTCTTCTCGATATCTGTTATTAAGTGTCGTATGAATTAAACATCTTTTAATAGCTACAACATGGACTCTATCCAATGAATTAAACTCTTTGAAATCATATTCAATAACATTTACACACATCTTTAACCTTTTCATTACGGATTGCTTAACACTTCATCAAATCACCAACATGAGTAAATCTCCAACCACAAAATCCTTCCCTACACCCAACTAATTGAGTGAAATCCCTTCTCACCCAAACCAATTAGTATATGCCCACTGATTTGGAGGAAGGAAACCATATTTCAAGAAATCATCATATAAAAGCCCATACACTCATTCAAGAAATAAAGTTCTAAAACTTTCAACATCTCCATTTCTCGGCCACATGAAGAACAAATCCCTACACTTAAGCTCTCTCTCTCTCTCTCTCTCTCCATATCACAAATCATATTCTCCAAAACTAGTAACAACCACTAGAGTACGAGATTTCATGCCCAAAAAACCAATTCCATAACTCATACCCAAAGCCGGCCAACAAGAAATGAAGAAAACTCCATAAGAATGTTACCTGAACTTGAAACTAATTTTCCTACATGACAAACATGACAGCCAACCTTATGAAACTTTAATCAATCCCATAAATCGAAACCCTAACTTTACTTCATGACAAGGTTTACACATCACTAATTATTTATCACCCTAAAAGAAATAAAGAAAGAGGTTAAAGAAGAGGAAGAGAGCTTACAGCGAGAGCAAGAGAATGAAATGCTTGATCGGCCCTTACAGAGTCATACACGACCAACGACGAGCTCTACCTGGAGAGCCCATGTCGAATCGAAGAGGGAAGAAGGCTATGGTCGCTGTTGATGTCGTCTGGTACAGGAGAAGTCGCCGAGCCCTCTTCTTCGTTCGTCTCACGCTGCAGGAGGAGGGTACATACGGCAAGAGAAGGCATCGACAGCAGGCTCTCGATCCCAGCTTGCTAGAGAGACATACGAGAGAGAGGAGGAACCATCGATGGGGAAGAGAAGCAGCCAGCCCTAGCTCGTCGGTTTCTCCAGGAGGCGGAAGTGAAGACGGGAATGAATGTCGAGCGACTAAATAGAATCTAATCCCGCACCGCTTCAGCCCTAATGGCACACCACGCCACCGCCTAAACTGAATTCCATGGCATTTAAATTCAATTTCATGTAATGCACTCTCACTTCTTTATTAGCACACAATACACACACTATTTAAACAAACTAAATTTGTATTTTCATCCCATTAAATTTAAATATATGACTTCACATAGTAATCCAAATAGTTTACTATACGCACACCAACTTCACAATTTTATTGCACAGAAAACTTTTCAATAAAAATGTATAATATCTTTTCCTCTCACATTGACATGATTGTGTAAAATGAATGTTAAAATTTCTTAGAACACCTGACACACATTTTATTTTATTTCTTTTTCATTATCATTTTGGGTCGTTACATCCCTTCTCTCTCTCTGCCCAGTTTGCCCCAATAGGGGGCTGCCTATTCATGGGCAGCCCCCTTCCCTTGGGGAGGGGTTTCTCTCTCCTCCCCCCTTTTTTCTTTTCTTTTTCCAATAATTTCAAGCTGGGGGGGGGGGGGGGGGGGGGGGAGTTTGACCGAGGTCAATCTTGGACGGGGTCCTCCATGGTCCCGGGGTCCATTAAGAATTGTCGGGGCTGATGCCGGGTTCGTGCGCTTTATATTTCACGCGTTGCACTGAGGTGGTCTGCATAGTCCTAAAATGACATACTCTCCATACGACCTCGAATAGAGGCGCAACGAATGCTGTTGCGCTTGTATTGTTCATACAATTCTAACGAAACTGACAGAAGTCAATTCGGGGTTCGTACAGTCACTATTCATTATAATGAGGTAGTGCGTGCTACGACACCCGAAATGGTCGTTTTCTCCAAACGACCTCGGATCGAAGTGCAACGAATTCCGTTGCGCTCGTATTGTTCATACGAGTCTAACGGAACTGACTGGGGTCAAATCGGGGTTCGTACGGTCACTATTCATAACAATGAGGTAGTGGCGCGCTACGATACCCGAAATGGTCGTTTTCTCCAAACGACCTCAGATCGAAGTGCAACGAATTCCGTTGCGCTCATATTGTTCATACGAGTCTAACGGAACTGACTGGAGTCAAATCGGGGTTCGTACGGTCACTATTCATAACAATGAGGTAGTGGCGCGCTACGATACCCGAAATGGCCGTTTTCTCCAAACGACCTCGGATCGAAGTGCAACGAATTCCGTTGCGCTCGTATTGCTCATACGAGTCTAACAGAACTGACTGGAGTCAAATCGGGGTTCATTTGGTCACTGTACCCCAACGACTTAGTTGCGGCGCGCAACATCACTTAAAATGGTAGTTTTCTACCGCTCGGGCCTACTTTTATTAGGCTCACTAGGGTCTAGTGGCCCAATAAAAGTCGGGATGTTACAGACTCCCCCTGTGTTGCTGAGTCTTGAGGCTTTAATTTCGAAGAAACGGCTGGCTCTCCTTCAGAGAGAAAAGAAATAAGAATAGCCATTGTATACACAGAGTCTCGAAGAGGTTGTGTGCTGATACACTTCTCCCCCTGCTTTATATTATTGACCAAGGATACAAAGACATCAGCAGAAACGGCTGCCGATCTTAATTCTGCATCCAAGGCCTTGATCTTAGAAGTAAGGCCTTGCAACCTTCTGTGTTTGCCGCGAATTTTCCGATAACAAGCATTGGAGAAGTCAAGATACAGCGAGCTGAACTGAGAAAGCAGTGTTTCTAGAGCAAGATTAACTGCTTCAAGAATATTTTATTGATGCATCAGAGATGCCATTGAGATCCTGAGGGTACCTGCATGTAAACAGAAGAAGAGACGAAGAAGGGAAATGGAAGAGAGCAAGAGGGAGAAAATTCGAATAGCACAATAGAAACGAATGCTTAAGTTGCTTAGTAGTTACCGTCTGTGGTAGGCCTTTTGCCTTGTCCTGACGATACACCCTTGTGGTCGAGATAGTTTTGTCATCGAGAAGCCAGCGCTAGTGTTAACGCTGGTGGTAGCCGTCTAGAGTGTTACATATCGGTCTGTCATCAAAATGTAACGTCGAGTGGTAACGCTAATGCTGGCGGTAGCCATATCGTCTAGATGTCTGGACGACATGATGCAGAGAGCGTTTGAGCATTAGAGTTACCGTTGCCCGGTAGCGCTAACGCTGGCGATAGTTTACGGAACCAGATCCGTAAATAAGTGATTTCTAGGTGTCTGATCTTTTTAGAACTTGATCTGATGGCTCTATGTGATCGGGCAGAGAAGTTTTCCCATCTCATTTGCTAAGTCTTTTAGTCTGTGGAGGCTAAGGAGCGTGAGGGTTCGGAGGAGGAAGATGATCTAGATCTGCCATTGTTGGAGATTCAGAGCTCCGTTCGAGGGCTTGAAGGTGCACATTTCCATCCGTGCTATTCAAGATCTCCATGGCAAGGAAGAGATTGAACAAGGTAACAATCCTCTTCCTCCCGGTCTTAGGATGCGTGTATGACATCTTTTCTGTTTATGCCTTCTTTTCATGCAATTTCTGGCACAGAATCTCTCAAGTGAGAGGGATCCAGGATGCCTTGGTTCTAGAGGAACCACCAAGTTGATTGAGTTCATCCCCGACATGATTTGCATTAGAAATCCGCTATGTTAGCAGATTAAGCATTTTGGGTGAAGCCAAAATTGCGACCGGTGGTCCGATTCGGTGATGTTGTCTGATGTGCATATTAGGGATTTTTCGTAGAAATCTGATTGCGGTGAAGACGCCGTTGTGATGCCCTTATTTTCGTGTGAGAACGAATGTTGGCTTAGGGCGGAAAAATGTTTGTGATGAATATTTGGGGAAATGTGAGTACCCTTGTTAATGTGTCATTTGGGGAAATGAGAGTACCCATTAGGGGAAATGAGAGTACCCATGTTGATGTATCAATGGGGAAATGAGAGTACACATCGGAGAGATGTGAATCCTCATGTTGTCGTGCCATTGAGGAAATGTGTGTGCCCATTGGGGAAAATTGAGTACCCAGGTCGTTGATGTGCTATGATGATGTAATATGTGTGATGGTTTGTTAGAATCATACACGATATATGGTGTATTGGGTGAAACCCGGGTTTGCATACTTGTTGCATAAATAGTCTCCTTTATTTATTTACTCAACATAGAAACGTGGATGATGCTTGTGACACCTTTACTTGATTGTTTCTATGTTGTTATGTTTATTTACATTTGCATATGAAGTGCTGATTTGCAGGGTGATGTAGCTCCCTGGGGTCCGCTAGGACGGGCGAGAGGAGGAGGTGATGTTACGTATTTTTGTAGTCAGCCCTGGCTGACCCTTGTTGTACCGCTTCTTCTATGATGGTTGCAGGGCAAGGATCGCAAGTTGGACTTAGCTCGCCGGCCAAAAAGGTCTAAGCTTCATGAAGTGTACCTCCTCTTGCTTATTGTTATGTTTCTTTTATTTTGTTCCGGCTTGCACGTCGAGGTAGCGTAGGATTTGCTACTATGTTTTGTTGGAGTTTGGTTTGGTTTTCGTTTGGATCATTTGCTATGTAAGGCCTTAAGGCCAAAGCACTCATATGTAGATGTAGACAACTTCTTTGTTTAGTTTAATTGTTTTCGTTGTGGCTGGTCTGTGTTTTGAGATGGGTAGAAATTCTTATCACTTTATAATACCAAAGCTATGACGATTATATGATGTGGGTCCCGATCGGACCCATATTATATGGTCATTGCAGGGGAGCTATTACATGTTGGATACCCAATGCAAGAAGGATATATTAAACCTTACGTTGAAATAAGATATCATTTGCCAGGCTTCGCACGGGGTCAGTGTCCGGTACAAGGACGAAAGAAAACAGTCAATCAGGGGCAGTAATCATTGTGTAGTGTTATAGAACGTGCGTTTGGCGTGTGGAAGAAGAAATGGTGTATCCATCGCGATATACCACAATATAGTTTCAAAAAAGCAGTGAAATATTGTAATCTCTACGATGACACTGTATAATTTTATACACATGCATCATTCACATACAGGTTGGGATTTCTACCGATGTGATCACAATGAGACTTTTGTTTACACTCGGGCGTCTAATTAGGTGAGGGGTACAAATGGCAAGCAATGCACGGAGGGAGAACAATGAAATTGTTATGGTGCAAGGTGTGGATCAAGTCAAATAGTTGTACTTTGTGACTCCATTGTCGAACAGCTATATGATGTTGTCGTACATTGAGGCTGAATACGATTTTTATTTTTGTGTTAATTAGTTTGCATTTCAATTTTCTAAAAAAAATTGTTGCATTTTCTTTGAGATTTATGTATGTTTTATTTTTAACCGCCTCCAAAATGGTGATTTTCCAAACAGATACATTGTTTTACAGTTTTGAAACTGACTGCAAACAGAGGTTACCCAAACAGTTCTCAGTTTTAAAAATACTGGTTTATAATCTCTCTTTCACACTGCTCCCTTTTAAAATGGCATCGATATCCTAAACAGAACCTTAGTCTGTTTTTAAACTAACCTCATTTTTCTACCAAAGCCAGAAGAGGCAGTAGTGGACCCAGCAGCGGCAACATGATGGTTCATACGATGTACCTAATGATAATGTTGACCATGAGATGAACTTATAGGAGATGAAACATTTGTAGATTTACTTGTCTTTTCTAGGTTGTTCTATCCGGTTGTGGTCCTATTTGTAGGCCCACGATGAAGACATGGGCTATGTATATACTTTGTGTTATGAGACCTTCGAGCATATGTGTTCTTACTTGTTTCGCACTTTACTTCCAGTTTAATACTTTGTGACACGTCGACTGGCATTTGATTATATGCATGCATGTTTTAATTTGACTTTCGCTACTTATATCTCTTCCGCTATGCAAGAATGTGATACGGTGGAGACTAGCTTGACAATACCACCAAGTTGGATACGAGTTGGAGTATGATAATGCAAGAGTTGGAATGAGTGTTCTTCTCATGCACTACCTACGTGATTGCACTCAATTAGTTGGGTGCATTGGACATAAACTTTTTAATTTGGTCTATCACTCCAGAAAGGGAGTGCTTCACCTGAAGCAAGATGAGAATAAACTTGATTAGAAAAGTATTGTGGTATTTCCTTCTCCTTTGCATATATATATATATATATATATATATATATATATATATATATATATATATATATATATATATATATATATATATATGATGCATGGAGAGCCCTGTTGAAATAGGAGGGGAAACAATATAAGAGACCATAAGAGGAAGATTACTGCTGTATTTATCTCCACTTTGAGAATAAAATAAGATTTGAAGTTGAAGGTGTATAGTATAACCCTACTTAATTGGTTGAGATTACACAAAATGATGAAATTTCAATTCACGAGGATTCTATGACTATTTTTCAATGTGGGGAATCCACATATTTCCCCTCTTGGAGGCTATATTGTGTGGGCTAAAATATCTCAAACCACCTCCAAAGTTGAGAAAAAACATATATTTTACTAGCGTAAGTAATCCTCATGCATAATGTTAGATGGCAAGAGAGGCCTTTAGGCCACGCATTAATGTTAAAAACACTTTTAATTTATCTCAATCTCTTTACATTATTTTCAACATTTTGTATTTTTTTTTAACTTATTTTACTTTATCTTAAGCGTTTATATTTTAAATTGGTTTTTCTCCCACTGCATATATTTAAATTTATTTTAATTATTTATATATATTATCACACTTTATTTTTCTCTTCTCGATGAAATTCGAATTCCTGCACTCAACTACATATCCAATTTTACAGCTTGAGGATCCATGAACAAAGTAATTTCTTCTATTTGCGTCTACTATGTTTTACAAACTAATATAGCATGATATTTAGTGCTATTACTTTCTATAAATCAATATGTAACTAACCTGTATAAATATTGTGTCAATGAACTACAGCAAGCACATTGCCAGGCTATTTTTCCACAATCCTTCAAAAAATGTTCACTCCCATTTATATTTTTATTTAATTTGATAATATTTTAATCTTCATTTAATTTATGTTATTTCATTTTCTTGAATATGTATACACAAGCATATTGTTTTCACCTGTCTCTTCCATTCCCTCCCTTCCACTCTCTAATGTAAAAGAGCAAAAAAGTAATTAGTAAAAAAACCTGAATTTTATACAAAAAAAAAGATTTTTTTAACTATTATAAAGATATTTTTAATACTGCTAAATATATCATCGTACTAAATAGCCTCCTCATTATATACTATGGAAAAATCCCATTTAAAGAGTAGACAAAATGACAACTATAATCTTGGAAGTAGTTTGAAAAGCAGCATCATCTATAATGTATTAGTCTTATGCCACTAATATTGTACAAATATTTTGTATTGTCATGTACGACCTTAATTGAAATGTATTTTGAGGGCTATGGCCTTAATTGAGATGTATTTGAGGGCTTGTGATCCATACCCTCATTTTTATCTTTAATTTCAAACTCAAAAACATATAAAGGAAAAAAAGATTAAAATAAATTGTCAAGCCAATTAGCTTTTCTTAAAATTAATCTTGACTACTTTAACATCTTGCAAAATAATTTGATATCAACATTTTATTCGAGAAAAAGACAACTATATGCACATCCTCTTAACATTTAAATTTGCACCTAATGAAAAGTCTCATGAAAAGAAATTGTTGGTGCATATAGACAAAATAGGGGCAAAACGAACAATGGTGGATACCTAACTCAAGCATCGGTTGACTTGCTCTAGCTGCACGACATCAAAGCATTCAGCATTATTCATGACACTCGAACATATCGATCATAATCCCGTGATATACGTATAAATATTGACGGATATCTAATTCAAACATTGGTTGACTTGAGCTAGCTGGTTACACGACATCAAAATATTAGGCATTAGTCATGATACTCGAGGTTATCGGTCATGAGTTGATTTACAATAGATATGCGAGAAAACAACTGGTTATATTTCATAGAACAAAAACTGCTTCGAGAAACAGAAACATGGGACCATCCATATAGAAGTTAGATATTGATTCAGCAGCACTATTTGATAACACTCATGATGCCATCTTTATTCCTTGCAACATCCAGAAGGGTCTGCATTCTCAACAATCCATGGATGCGTTAATATTTTTTGTGGAGAAAGCCTCTTTGATGAATCCTTCACTAGAAGCTACAAACATAAATAACATTAAAACAACTACAAAAATTAAAACAGCAGCAATAAAAGAGAGATGTCATTCTACATTGGAGAAAAGCAAATTAAAGTTTGGGATTTCCCTTCTATCTTTCAAAATTACTGTACATGTACGTAAGTTTAGAGGGAAGATTTTGGTAATTTCGAAAGATAGAGGGGAGGTTCATGTAATTATGTAAAAGTGGAGGGGAGTTTTTTATAATTAATAGTAAAATTAAATGACTGCTTACCTTGGAGATTAAATGCTTTGCTTCTGGAGAGATGTAAGGTGAGGAAGGGAATACAACATCGACCTTAAGAATCCTGGTATTTCATGAATGCAAAAGAGTAAGTAGTGCATATACTGATATGACTCAGTATCCTAAGAATTATAACATACCTCCTAAACGTATCGTGCTGATCTTCAGCTTCAAATGGCGGGAAGCCATACAGAAATTCATAGCAGAGAATGCCGAGGGTCCAATTATCCACACTTTGATCGTGCGCCTTTTTCTCCACCATTTCTGGCGCAAGGTAATCAATGGTGCCGCACATGGTTTGTCTCTTTACATGTGCTTGTAGCTCTGCAGCCCATCCGAAATCTGCTATTTTTAGTCGGCCCTGAACAATGCATCAACCCAATGAGAATAGTTTATACAACAAAGGGTCAGAAACCTAACAACAACCAAAAAAACTTGAAAATCGCCTTTGGCTTTACTGGAATCATGTAGAGGAACTTGATCGTGAAATAATTTTATGGATAACACACAAATATTGATAATTTATATCATGATGCAAGTAAAACTTACCATGTTTTTCATTTAACTACAAAAAAATTTCATGGTCTTGTACAAAAAGACAATAGGAGAACAATAATTTGTTACGGGCTCGACGTAAGACATTGGTTGATTGTGGGAGGATGGCCGGAGGTGGGGATAATGAAGGCGGAGAATACTATGGAGCCGGAACCGCAACTGCCTAGGTGGGGTGTTCTTCGAAGAGAGCTACCACAATCTCATACAAGACAGAAATAGATTTAACTTCTTGGATGGCATTCCACTAGTCCAATGAGCCTTTAAATAAGATAACAACCTTTGGATTCAAGTAATAAAATACTCTTACATGAAATAAAGTAACATACACTAGACTCAATGCATAGATGATTAAGACACGATGTGACATTAATAAGCGCGTGACAAGATATTAATAAAATACATAATTTATTCCCGTGATATATCTAGCGCGACTAGCACATGTCCATAACATATCATCCCTCCTTTTCTCCGAGCTTGCCCTCAAGCTCAAAACCATGATAAGGACTCTGTGTATGAAGTGGTGATTGATGTTGTTTCTTTAAACGCTCGCCATAACAATGGCGGGCAGCATTGCCTTGTTCAAAAAATATCGTTGCGGTACCAGTGGAAGGGTGGAAAATAATCCACAAATGCGTGGTGACTGCTTAATACCATATCAATTTTCGGTCTTGCAAGAGGAGAGTCACCGACGATCTTTGCACAATCAAGGTATGGCAGTGGGGTGTCCTTCTGAATGAGAACAATATGTGATAGTTACTGGAGGACTGCTGGATTTGTCATAATATCAACATCTTGTACCTGGTCGGGTGGGGGCGCAGGTCGTGTGATGAGCAGTTGTTTACTTTTGTGTGCAGTTATCATGTCATCGAATAGGGCGATGATGGCAGTGTGGAGAAGTATCAACTTATGAGCGAGCATCGTGGCATCCAAACCATTTTTGTTGGGCAGCCTCAGATGCCATTTGTTAGGATAAAAATGTACTTAATTAATTATCAATAAGTAATCAATTAATCAATCTATATATATATATAAGGCTGGCATCTACAGATGTCACGGGTTATTCCTTCAGCGTGAAACAGGAGCACGCACGGAACAGAAGTCGTGGGGTTCAAGATAGCGGCACTCTGGCAGGTGGTCGAGCAAAACATGCACGGGGCACGAGAAGACGAGGTTGTGGGCATCCAGTGGGGAAGATGCAGTGGAACAAGGAAGGACTGTTGGTTGCTTTGTATGTGTTCAATGGGGAAGGAGTGGGTGGCTCGATATGATGGAGATGAGCAGAAAGATGACAGCGGCGCGGCGGAAAACGACAGAGAGGCGTAGGCGGGAAACCACAGAGATGGTGGAGACGAGCAAGCTTGCAGGTCAACACTAGGGACGACGACGAAGCTCGCAGGATCCGTCTGGCGTCGACAACGGGGTTGACAGCAGGGTCGACATAGGTGTCATATGGCGTCAACAGTAGTGAACGGTTGATGGGCCTGCCCTTCAAGGGGGCTCGGCAAAGGCGAACAACAGTCGGTGGAAGTAGAGTTCAGAGAACTTGAAAAACATTTCCTACAGATTCTGAGCTTGAGGAAGACGATCCAGTGTGTGTTGACTGTGATGAAGATGCGGGCGCCTACTTTTTGCGAGAATGTTGCTGGATTGGGTGGAAGAGAGGAGGCCCAAATCACTATGATACAAAAGTTATTACAGGCTCGTCGTAAGACGTTGGTAGATTGTCGAAGGATGTCCGGAGACGGGGATGATGAAGGCGAAGGATACTATGGAGACGGAACCGCGGTTGCTTAGATGGTGTGTGCTCGGGAGGGAGAGTTGTCACAATCTCATGCAAGATAAGGAAATAGATTTTACTTCTTGGATGACATTCCACTAGCCCAAGGGGGTTTTAAATAGGATTACAATCTTTGGACTCAAGTACTGAAATACCCGTACATGAAATAAAGTAACCTACGATAGACTCGATACATAGATGATTAAAGACACTATGTGACATTAATAAGGACATGACAAGATACTAATAAAATACAAAATTTATTCCTGTAATATATCTAGGGCGACTAGTTTATGCCCATAACACAATCCATCTCTCATCTTGTGGCAGCTCTCATTAATTTATCCACTAGACATTTTTTGTATCCTCCTAACGAAAATTCTTGAAAAGTGATATTAAGTTAACATCAAATAATTTTCCAATACCATGAGGAAGTGTTAAACAAAACATTTGCATTGAGAAACCTAAGGAACAAAATCATGTTAATGGGGATAAACATTTACAATTGCAGAATAAACGCAACATAATTTTCTGGTACACGTTTCTAGTTTCTTGCACTGCACCTGTATATACATGCATATAAATGAGTCGAGGAGTAAAGATGTTTACAACAGAAACAAATGCTCTTAGTGCGAAGATCGTGGTACTCTGTTATGGGCTTCGTGCCCGATTATTATCTTAGGGTTATAATTTATCATCTGATGTTATAGTTCGGTCTTATTATCGCTTAGTTTTAATTAAGTCCATGTGTTAAGACTATAAATGAGTCGAGGAGTAGGGATGTTTACAGCGGAAACAGATGCTCTTAGTGTGAAGATTGTGGTACTCTGTTATGGGCTTCGTGCCCGATTAGTATCTTAAGGTTATAATTTATCATCTCGGGAGTGTTTCTGTTTCAACTGCTCGGGAGGGTCTTCGTCTTCGTCGAGACGCACGACGTCCAGCGACGAGTCGCCCGTCTTCTCACGCCACAGCGTTTCTTATCGGGCTTTCGAAATCCCAAGACGAGTCGCTCATCTTCGCTGAACCGAGAAATGTCCAGACGTGTCGCCTTCTTCTGCTGACCTAATTCCATCTGCTTGACGCGTCGCACACCCAACAACGGCATCTGCTTCGGCCCTTTTCGTCGAGCCCAACGACAGACATTTCCGTCGAGCCCAGGGACCTAATTCGTTTGCTCAACGCGATGCATGGTGCATTTTGACGCTCCAGCACCGTCCCCCTCGAGCAGTAAACAGTAATTGCAACCCCTCTTCACTTGGATCGATTGATAGGCTCCGTCTTCTGCGTCCGCGATTCCGCCGAACCTTCGGCCGCTGGATCTGTTGTTGTTCTCTTGTGCCTCATCATAGGGAAGCGTCGCGGCTCTCACGACAACTCAAATTCATCCATTTCCAAGGAATCCAACCGTCCAATCACCCGCTCTACAGCCCGCGCTACTTCCTCTTTATTGCCGACTGTCCTCCGCACTATAGAGGACTCGCCCACGCTACCAGATTCTATAAGGAACTTCATGCAAACATGCATGACATCCATATAGGGACGCTTTCTCGAGGCTGAAGCGTGTCATCGGGCAGACATGGACACACTCACCAACAAGTTTAATGAGTTGAACGCCTCCATTCCGTTCGTTACTACTCTGACTATTGATCAGGCTTGCAGCAGCCAGGCGCCTACATCGCAGCTTCCTCGACCTGATCCCCTGGCCATGATACCACATGAGGGTAACATCATGTCCCATTACACCAACTTGACATTACCAACTTACGATGGCAACGATGATCCCTTAGGCTGGCTCACCAGATGCGAACATTTTTTTGTCATCAGCAGACACTGGTGACAGAATGGAACACTTTGGTCTCCTTCCACATGCTCGATACGGCGCAGTTATGTTTCGCCTATTTGAAGGGGGACAATCCTGGACTGATCAGGCGCGACTTCAAGCGGGCCTGCAACATGCGTTTTGATGGCTATCTAGAACATTTTCAGCTTCTTCTGGCACACATGATGATTCCCCCTGAGACGCAGGTCGCCATCTTTACCGCCAGGCTTACACGATTGACTGCATTTGAACATCGAACTCGAGGCCCTGGGGACTTGGTGACTGCTATGAGCTTAGCAAGATTGTGCAACCGTCGACTTCAATTGGCGCAGGAGGCCTACATCCCCACCAGCTCAGGAATTCTGGAGGGACGTGTCAAGGGCACACAAAACCCGCAGATCCGTCGTCTCTCTCATACATAAATGTTTGACCGGCGCGCGTGGGGGGCTATGTTTTAACTGTGACGAGCAGATTACTCGTGGTCATCGGTGCAAAAAACGTTTTTATCTGCACGTGGAAGACTGAGGACTTTGATGACGAAGGGGTCGGGTGAGTGGGCATCGTCGTCGATCTCCCTTGAGCTTGAGGTCAAGCTCAGTTTGCACGGCGAGAGAGATGTTATGGCTTCATATCCAATTATTATCTTAGGGTTTTAATTTATCATTTGGTGTTATTATTCGGTCTTATTATCGCTTAGTTTTAAGTAAGTCCAAGTATTAGGACTATTTACTATTTGCCACTTGTATGTCTATTTAAGGGCCCTCTTGGGTCTTCTATTGTTATCCAATAAATATTATAGTCTCTTTCTTACCTTGTGTATGCTTTTGATAGCTCTCTCCTCCCGAGCAAGCCCCGCCTAGGCAGTCGCGGTTCTGTCTTCGTAGTATCCCCTCCGCCTCCGGCCACCACTCCGACGAGCACGTAACATACTCCTGGTTGGTCATCTAGGAGCTGGTCGGCGGCTGGGGCGGGCATGGAGGTGGTCCGGCACGCAGCGGAGCCGCGATATGCACCTGGGGTGGCTGTCGGAAGGGTGGGGTGCAAACAAGCGGTCAGAGAGTAGAAATCCGGGGCGGGCGGCCAGTGTTGACGTAGATAACATTGAAGTCCTCTTCCACCAAGCGGGTGAGATCCATGGCATCAGTAATCGTCTGGGGGTGGTGGGTGCGAAGGTGGGACGGAATGTGAGGGAGGATCCCCTGCATGAAGAAACTCATGTAATAATCTGGCGATAGGCCCGAAACATGCGTGGCCAATGCAGTGAACTCATCAATGTACTCATCAAGGAGGCCCAATTGGCGGACACACGCAGACGTTCCACGGATGCCCCGGAGTAGCTAATGTTGTAGCAGAGGATGATGTCATGTTAGAGTTCCGACCAAGAGAGGGAAGGGTTGTTCTGTCGTAGCCAGTGGACCAAATGGAGGGGCGACACTTCCATGCCGATGAGAACTGCGGGAACCTTTGGGCATCAGGGGTGTGATGGATTTAAATGAATTGATCTGCACGTGCAATCCAACCCAAGGGATTCGTGCCATTAAAGGTGGGGATGTCGAAGGAGCGGTGTGGGGGAAGGCAGCCCACTGATGGTAGAACGGAGTCTTAGGGGATGTCCAGAGGCGCACGGAGAACGGATGGAGTCCGTGTTGGAGGTAGAGGAAGTACCCAGTGAACAAGTAAGAAGGGCATCAAACTTAGCATCAATCCACTGCATGGGAGCTTGGAGGGAAGTGATGGACGCCTTGCGAGCGTCGAGGCGGCAGGACATGGCCAAATCCATAGGAGACTGATGCGCGGCTGCGTCCGAGTGCACCATAGAGCGAAATCTTGGAACAAGCACACGAGGAAACGAGCAAGCGGTGTAGCAACATATGAATTCGTTGGTTGGAGAAGAACCAACAGAGCGACACAAAAAAACAGTGGAGCAACGTCGTAGACGCAGGAGGATGCATCGGGCGGAGAAGAACGACGGAGGCGCGGCTATAGCGGGAGAGTGGAGGTGTGCAGCTGTCGCGGAATGGCGAGGCACAATGGCGAGGGAACAAACACTGTTAGAGGGGTCACTGCGGGATCACGAGCGGGACCAGTGCTGGCAGAGAAAAGCGGGGGCATTGTCGGCGAGCGGGATAACGAGAGGGATCGACGTTGTCGGTGAGAAGCAGAGGCGTCGCAGGAAGAATCGACCGCCGGAAGGGGCGGCGCGTAGTGATGAGCAAATTTCATATAGGGTTTAGGCGCTCATCTAGCTTAGTTGTATCGTCATATCTACTCATTCTTAGTATATTTTCATGAGAAATCATTCATATTCACCAAAGTCATCATGCGAGTGTTTTCTAGCTAGATTAAGTGATTTTACTGCATTTCATGCATGAGGGAGATCATCTCTCCCTCTCAGTCATGTTTTCTTACTGTTTATATGCTGTATGTAGCGTCTAATTACATCGTGTAGCAGCTGCGATGGGTCTCGAGATGATTTTGGTTGCGTTTCTTAAGGAAATGCTCCTGCCCGTACGTTTAACTCATGCACGATCGTGCATTTCTTCACGCACAGGCAGAGCTCTGATCCCCATATATAACCGCACTTCCTAGCGTATTTGTACTCGCACGACCTGCGCACAATCGTGCGCGTTATTTCTGATTTTTCCCGAAAACCCCCTTGATATCGACGAAATCGTGCGTTCGACGCACGATTGTGCGAATTTGTTCTTGCACGGTCCTTGTGTAGCTGCTAGGGCGATCCTGGCTTTTCCCGCGCAATTTTCATTTCTTCACGCACGACCGTGCGTATACAAGCGCACGATCGTGCGTGAGTTATTTTTATGACGGTCTATAAATATGCAGCTTCACGATTTATTCCGGAGGATCACACCGGGAGCGCCGTTTTCGTTCGTTTTTCTCCCCAGAACACCAGAGCTTCGCCCTAAGCCTTCTCCAACCTCACAAAGTGTTTTAGAGCTTGAAGTTAGAGATTTGCAAGGTATCAATGGAGCTTCAAATCATTGTCCATGGACGTGGAGGCGGAAGAATGTAGAGAGAAGAAGAGACTAAGAGGAGGTAACAGCTCTATCCCGTATCTCGGAAGGTAGCCGAGGAGGAGTTTTAGGAGCTGGTGGACCAAGGCGGGCTCCTCTTACAAGTCCGGGGAAGAGCCTCTATTTCCCCTTTGTATTCATGATTGGTAACTTGTAATTCTCCTTTTTTCTCTTTAACATTTGATACTCTTATCATGCGGTAGATTCTAAATCAGTCTATACACCATGACCATTGGGTGTGGGTGTTCTTAGGTTTACTTTTTATTGTGGATGGTTTGGATTGTGAAGTGCTTTGTTCTTGTTTGTGTTCTTGTTGAGATGATGTTTGTGAGTTAAGCTTGTTTTGGTTGTTGAGCTTGTGCTTGAGTTGAGTTTGTGAGTACTTGCGAGAGCGAGCTTTGCAATAACAAAGCGAGAGAGAAGAGGTGTTTGCAACCCTCATTTGTGGTTGTGACAGCGAAGCGATGAAGGCAACCCGCGGTGTGAGAGAAGCGGTGACAACAACACGCACCATTAGTGTAGTTTTCCTTCTTGCTTTAGTTGTAGGAAACCCCCAACTGATTCAACGCTTCCCGCCAAGACTTTCATAACTAGATTTTCTCAACAGATATCTCCACCCCGTCGTGTTCTACGTGAGATTCGATACTCGGAGATTAATTCTCATTTTATATTTCTTGTACGATCGGTGCACTTGTCGAGATCGCCACTACGTAGCGGATGCGCGAAGATGGGTTGTTGCGGGATCGCAAGCGAGATCGGTGTTGTCTGCGAGAAGCAGAGGCATCGTTGGGAAGATCAATCGTTGGAAAGTACGTCTTCAGGCACGGAAACTATGGCTGAAAGAGCGGCAGGTCGGATCAAATGTTAGAAGATATGGCTTGAAGAAGGAGGGTGAAGGAGATGAAGGAGGGAGGAGAAGCCTAGAGGAATAGATTTAGCCCCTAGGGATCTTCCAAAATGATCTTACTACTAAGAAATCCTAATAAGAGACATACATAGGTTTATATAGCGTCTAGTTTCGAAACACACAAGGGCTCATTCCACTACCACCATTTCTACGACGTATTGATAGAATGCTCGCTTCTGATATCATTCATCCAAGAACGCCAACTTTTAGTTTACCGATTGTTTTAGTAAAATAAGATGGGACATGATATTTTTTTGTTGATTATTAGAGTTTGAATAAACTTACCATCAAAGATAACTTTCTTATTCCTACAATCGGCGAATTAATTGATGAGCTATATGATGTAGCCCCTTTACTAAATTAGACTTACGTTCCGCATATCATCATATTCATATGTCAATTATCAACATTACTAAGACGTTTTAAGCATGCCTCATGAACATTACAAGTTTTTGGTAATGGCCCTTCAACCTCTCAATCGTTAATAAACTCTATTTTCAAATTATTGTGGCTGGAAATTTGTGGTTGTATTTTTTGAAGATAACTAAACTACATTAAAGAAAATTCTTTAAAAGTGTTATAAGACCATCAAAAGTACCTGGGGAGTCCAATCTTTACATAAGAGGGGAAGAGAAAGAAAGAGTGGGAGAGGAAAAGTTTTCCCTAGACCTATTAAACCTACTCAAATAGCTAGGGCCTGGGGGAGAGATGGGGACCGGTTGAGAGGGTATTTTTAGGGGGTTTTTAATTCTTCATTTTTTATTTCTAAAATAATGTTCCAACATTGGAATTGATGTTGTTTTAATGCAAAATAAAAAGCTTATAGTATATTTTAGCAGAAAAAGTATCCCCTCTCATGCAAAATAAATCTACTTATGTGGGTGAAATGTTTGTTGTCATGAGTGAGGCTTCCAAATGGAGACTATGGCTCTGTTTGGCATGGCGGTCATGAATGCGGTGGTTATGAACCGTCGTTCATGAACGCCCGACCTCATCTAAGGAACTTCATTCACTTTTATGTTCAAAACTACTTGTCTTTTCTTGGTGGCGGTCATAACCGTTGTCATGCCAAACATAGTCTATGACAATGGCGTTTTTTTCCAAACTCACCGGAGTAAAAATGTCATGCCAATCGAAGCCTCTATATCTTTTGGGCCATCATTTTTCTATCTATATTGACTACAAAAGCTTACATTATATGTTAACACAAACTATACAAACACCTCAATAGCAAGGCTTTCTTTCAAAATTTCTAGATTATAATTATACTATTACATAAACCAGTCAACAATAATAAAGTGGGTGATACGTTATCTAAAACTGTTATTCCTTTTGATGCTACACATGTAAACATGCTGTTTTTTTTTTCTATTTTTGCACCGATTTCTACGCATTTCAACAAATAACAAGAATATGTCACAGATAAAACAACCATAAAAATTAAACAAGATTACACTTTAGCACCCATAGCCCACCCTAACTTGTCTATTCCAGAGCAGCATTTTTTCTATAAAAATCAATTGTGCATTCCACCACCATCTACTATTATTGGTAAACTTTCGAAGAACCCAATGACACCCATTATGAAGTTCATGCTGGAATTAAAGTAACTCTTCATAAATTACAATCCCAATTCTATTGGGTTAGTATGCAGGGAAATATTCACTTGTATTTCTAAATGTGATTTATGCCATTTTAAAAAACTCCTTAATCATGCCCGTTCTGGTTTATTACAACTTCTTCCACTCCAACTAAAATATGGTGGATATTACTATGGAGTTCATTACACACCTACCTCTTTCCAATAATTTTACTAATGTATTTATCATTGCGGATAGATTTTTTAAAACTACCCATTTGCTCCATTACCAACTCCTTTATCGGCTAACATTGTAACTTCTACATTTTGGGATTATATCTGCAAACTACACGGCATACCTAAAACAATTTTTTCAGATAGTAGACTCATATTCCTAAGCAACTTTTGGACAGCACTGTTTAAACTTCAAAGCATTAAACTAAAACATGGCAGCTTACAAATACGAAAAAGAGGAAACATATTGCACTGGATATAGGTGACTGGGTACTGGTTAAGCTCCAGCCTTATTGATAGCTATCAATACGAAAACATCATCATAAAAATTGGCTTTACGGTGTTATGGACCATTACAATCCTTGAAAAAAAATGGTGAAACAACATTTCTCTTGGATCTACCAACATATTCTAAGAACCATGATGTGCTGGGCATTCAGATAAACCAGCACACCTCTACAAGAACAAAGTTTTGATAATATGCCTCTACACTTCATTTTAGGCATATTACACGAAAAACAAATATGAACAAATGGTAAGAGAGTGGATCAAGTCTTAGTGCAATGGACTAATCTACCTCCTGAAGATAGTATGTGGGAGGATAAAAGTTCAATAGATGATCCTCAGCTTTCGCTTCATCAAAAAGGCCATATAGGACTGAAAAATCAGCACTCGCATAGACTTCGTTCACAACTTTAACATACTCATCAACGATGAAATACTGAACAATTTCAACTAACGAAACTAAAGCTTCAGCACCACAGTTCACTATTTCCGAGAAAACAAAATCCCACTGACCAGAAGGAAGAAAATACCAAACATTTGACCCACTGTAAGCAAACCAAAACAGCACAAACCGAACAAGACTTAGAGTCAATGAAGGATTGCTGTCGAAGAGTCCAGGACAACACATAATGAATCCTCCTAACATCAACTAACATGGCATTGCGTATTTCATTTTTCATTGCAAAATACATTGGGTCTGCAAGAAAATATAAACATTATAATTTGAGTATTCATTAGAAATTCAAATCATGCATGGTAAATTGACCTGGTCATAGAAGTATGGGATCAATAAGGTCAGGCATATTGCTTACATCTATAATAAATAATCCTGAAATTTCGAAGGAAAAATTGAACTAGAACAGGTCCAGTTCCAGCACTAAGAATTAAAACAAACTTGTGGAGGAAAATTTTGAGTAGCAATTTACAAAGTTACTTCAATAATACCTGACTGGAATCACTAAGGCCATCAATTTCTGCAACCATCTACCAAGAAGAATGTAGAATGATTGACTTTGCTCAAGCTCACTCAAGCATACTTCTTCTCTCATCTCGATTGTACCGAGAAAACCAGGATACCAAGGACTCAAGTTTTCATGAGAAACCAAAATTATTGAACTAACTTCTCCCTCCTAACAATTTTCCTTGTTGATTTATGCTTCATTGATTTGACTTGATGTGTTCTTGCACCTCAAAAAATATTCCCAATTTGTTGTCTTTACTATACTACGATTCCCTTGTTGGATTCGACATCCACTACGAATCGCTCTTTCCTACAGCTATACATTCCACTAGCTCTAACCAATCATTGCACAAGACTTGGAGTCAATGAAGGATTGCTGTTGAAGAGTCCAGGACAACACATAATGAATCTCGACCAAGGAGAGGATGATTCCAGTGATGGCTCTCGATGGAAGGAGAGGAAGGATGTGACAATGACTCAATCAAAAGGAGAGGAAGGATGTGTCGATGTCTCTACCAAAAAGAACAAGATGGCTGCAGTGGAGACTCTCAAATGTCGATGAGGACAACATAAGAAAAACTTGAGGCTCTTGACGAATGGAGAGTGTACTCACTTAGCTGGTGGAAGAATGCTTCTATGAATTGAGAAGGCTGCACCAGAGGAGCAGAAATAACTGCAGTTGAAGGTTGAGGGAGAAGGTTGTGGCCGATATCAAATTCTGTGAAAACCAACATGCTATTGGGAGTGAGTGAAAAAATGTATCGAGAAACAATTTTGCGTCTGCTTCTATGGAAATTGCGATCATTTCTACCCTAAATCTCTCATAGTCATGGTTGACAGAGACAATCGAGGAATTGCAAAGATTCAGTTGAAGCTAGTGACGAAGGTGACAGTTGTAACTTTTTCTTCAATTCTTTTTGAGGCGGCAAGGTTGTATAAGGAAATGATGTGGCTTTTATGTGAAAGAAGATGTTGCAGACGGAAAACACACGTAACACGAGATTGAAATGCCGAAGAAGGTGTTTGCTTCGATTTGAGGCCTCATGAAATGAGCCTCCGATGCAAAGCGAGTTGATTCACAACAACAACCAATGAGGAACGGGACAAGCTGCATGCAACCACCGATAAAATTAGTTCTAATAGCACATAAAATCTTTGAGTCACCTATATGAGGAAATAAAGTGGAAACACTATTAAAGGCAATTTTGGGGAATGTGTGTAATTGTTCAAAATAGAACCACTTTTTTATAGGGAAAAATAGTATCTGCAATGACGTCCCTGAAAAGATAAAATAAACAATGAAGAACCCTATATTTTTCATTGTAATCAGTGGCCTCACTTTGGTATTGGAAAAATAGTATCTGCAATAAACTCTTTTCATTAAGGCTATTCTTGTAACAATATTGTGTGCAAGCATCCGTTGTAAGTCATTTCTAATTTAAATAACTTCTCTTTCAAAGTCGTTTTGTAAGAAATTTTGGATGCCATCTACCTTAGTTCTCTTCTATGAAGCCTCCCAAGCATAGATCTTGATGAAGTGAAAATCCTTAACCCTCCCTCTCATCCTCTATGAGCTCCTTTCGCCTCTATGACAAGGGGGAACTCCCCTCTCAGCTGGTTTGGTGAAGTGGAAGCAAAAGGGGTAAGAAGGACTTGAAAAGGGGATTTAATAAGAAAATGGACTCACGAATCAACACCAAGGAATGCTCACATACCCTCCCCACTTCAGCTAGTGTTTCTGTGAACACAGAAGTTAACCGATTTGAGTAATTAAATCCTAATTAGGACAAAGTTTCCAGGTCAGGTGGAAAAGCTATTTTTTTTATTTTCAAAGTTATCGCCGACGATAGCTCCAAATCTAGGGTATTTCTTTTTGGGCTTTTTCTTTCGTGTCGGTTGTTTCCAATTGATCGGTTTAGTCCCAGTGCTTCTTTAGCCAATAACAATTAAATTAGTTATATCCTCGCCATAATTGAGATTGAAATATAGATTTCATTGATTGCGAATATTTGGTTCTTACACCTTGGATGATTTAACTCATGATTGTTAACACGGGTGTATTCCCATCATCACTTCATTTCACTGACTTGTAAGTCACATGTCACAGACCCAATGGCCATTTAACTTGTAACCTTGCAATTGAGCCATGAGAACTTGGCAAGGCCATTCCTATTCCACGCCTTTCCCAAAACTTACAAATCTAACACGTTTTTTTAAAATTTTATAGCAGAGCAAAATCCTTAGTTGAGAGTGTCCTTCCAAATGAGAGAACTAATTAACTTAGGGGCTTGGGAATCTTTTCCCAAGAAATCATCATTCTCCACATTTATTTGCAGTTAACAGAGCACTTTAGCATTTTCCTGCATATCTGTGTTTCAGAATATATGTTATCATGCACTAGAACCAACTCTATATTGCTAATTTTTTCAGCTTCCTGAAGAATAATACATCCCAAGTGATTGAACCCCCCTCCCCTTCAGGAGTAACAGAGGAAGGGCCTCAGAAACAAGAGGTGGTACTTCTAGAAAGAACTTAAAATGATGGGACATCTGAGCAAATAGTTTTTTCTTCAGCTGCAAATGTTGATGTATATGAACTACAAGCCTTATGTGATAAGGTAAAAACTAAATTTCGTCATTTAAATATTACACTTGTGATGAAATGCGTCCTCTTTCTCAAATCAGCAAGAATATATGCACTGTTTAAACTTGAATGCTTTCTTTATCATTGTTTCTCTTAGAAAGAGGGAACATTCATTTTTTTTCATTCTTATCAGCTGTACGCCTTCCGATCAGTCCCGGTTTATGAGTTCTATCTTTCCATTCATTTGTGGGGGAGTATATTTGATTTTAACTCTTATTTCCATAAACTTTTTGTCAAGCTCTTGCTATGCTATGTTTGGACTACTTGTGTTTGGCATTATTAATCTGCCGGCTTTGTTCATGTTCAGCGCTGCTTAGGGGGCTCATAATTCTCTTACATATTTTTTTTTTGAAAAATCTCTAGCAATGCTACTTTCTAGTCTGTCCCATTTAATTTCTCCATATTTTCTGAGCATTAGTTGGCTTCCTCTATATACTTAAACCTGGTAAATGCCTATTTTTGCATTACCTTTATTCTATTATGTTCTATATTACCTCTTGTTCAATATTAACCATTTCTTTAGAGCATTGGGTTAAATACCTATTCCTTAGAGCATTGTGTATAATTATGGATGTACCTATACTCACATTATCATTATTTTTGTCGTCATCATCATCCTCAGTAGCCTTATAGAAGTTGGCTAATGAATCTTTACACGTTCCTTTTGTTCAGTGATTCATGAGGACTTAACTTCATATTTTTTTAACTTCTATCAACATTACTGTTAGCCTGCCTTTTTCTTCTCTCTCACATCTATTTTATCTTTTTTACCAGCCTTATACAAGTTGGCTCATGAATCTATACTCATTCCTTCTTTGTTTAGTGATTCATGAGGTTTTAATTCCTTTTTTTAATATTTTTTCAATTCTGTCAACATTACTGTTAGTCCGTCTTTTTCTTCTTTCTCCTGCATTTATTTTATCTTCCTGGCTTACTAAACCTTCCATTGCAAATTCATTTATATTTCTATGACGTTGTTTTCTCCATCTCTCAGAGACTATATTTCAACTTATTCTCCATAGTTACCACAAATCCATTTTAGCATTCTCATTTCTATCACATATAGATTAACTATAAGTGACTCCTATATATTCCAATACTCAAAATCCATATAAAATAGTCCGATGGTTGTTATGCAAGGTTTAGTCCTGGGTAATCATGATATTTTATCATAGTTGAAAGATGAAATAAGATATAATCTAACATATTTTCATTACAATGCTCCTCTATATATGCACAAAGGAGGAGATCCTAAAGCAAGATTAGTGGTGTGTGTCTAAATACAAGGAGGAAAAATGGGTCTTATATGTGGGCCTCAACAATGGGCTATTTAACTCATAAAATATGCTATAATTCAACTCCCCCTTCAAGATGGGAGTATATGTTGACCATTCCCATCTTGGAGATGTTATCGGCGAAGTTGTCACAGCTCAAGCCTTTAGTGAAGATGTCTGCCAGTTGATCTTGAGATTGAACAAAAGGAGTGCAAATATTGTCTTTGTCTAGGTGGTCTTTGATAAAGTGTCTATCGATCTCAACATGCTTTGTTCGATCATGCTGAACAGGATTATGAGCAATGTTGATAGCCGCTTTATTGTCACAGTATAGTCGTATAAGCTTCCCATCTTGTAGTCCTAAATTATGTATTAGAGATTTGAGCCAGAGCCCTTCACATACCCCCTGTGACATTGCTCTGTATTATGCTTCTGTACTAGGCCTTGCTACTACTACATTTTGTTTCTTACTTCACCAGGTCACGAGGTTTCCTCTAACAAAGGAGCAATATCCGGTGGTTGACTTTCGTTCGTCTTGGCTTCCAGCCCAATCAATGTTTGTATATACTTCGACATTCAAATGCTCGTTCCAAGAGAATATGAGTCCTCGACCATGAGATTTCTTTAGGTACCGTAGCACTCTCATAGCGGCTTCTTGATGTCTTGGTTTGGGAGAATGCATGTATCAGTAGAAACCGATAGGGAGAGAAAGATTATCTTCTATTATTGAGCCCAATAGGGTTATATAAAGGAAACACAACGAGTCCAAACCTCAAACAGGTGAGGTGGGACAAATACGGAAATACATAAAATAATAAACACGAACAATAACCCAATACTCCCCCTCAAGCTGGAGCGAAGATATCAAGCAAGCCCAGCTTGCCATAAGTGGAGAGAAGTCGGGAAGGTCCAACAGCCTTAGTAAAGGCATCCGCAATCTGATCATCAGAGGGAACATACGAGGCAGAAAGAATCCATGAGCGGATGTGCTCCCTGAGAAAGTGAATGTCCACCTCAATATGCTTTGTCCGCTCGTGCAAGACAGAATCAGAAGCAAGCATGAGAGCAGACTGATTGTCACAAGCCAACGTTGAAGAGCAGGTAGGAGGAAAACCAAGCTCAGTCAAGAGAGTACAAATACAGAGGAGCTCAGTGGCGCCATGGGCCATAGCTCTGTACTCAGCCTTAGCAGAGGAACGAGATACAACGCTCTGCTTCTTGCTCTTCCAGGAAATAAGATTGCCACCATAGAACGTGCACATCCCAGAAGTAGATCGACGATCAGTGAGGGAGCCAGCATAGTCAGAGTCGGTGTAACATGAAAGATCTGTGGATGGCGATGAACGGTAGAAGAGGCCGAGGCCAGGTGATCCCTTCAAGTAGTGAAGGATCCGTAATACAGCATCAAGGTGAGCGGTCCGGGGAGCATGCATGAACTGACTGACAATGCTCACAGCAAAGCTAATATCAGGACGAGTATTGGTCAAGTAGATGAGTCTTCCAACAAGTCGCTGGTATCTGCCAGGATCAGTGAGAGGTTCGCCAGATTCGGCGTGCAAGCGGTGTTTCGGGTCCATGGGAGTAGATACTGGGGAGCACCCAAGAAGACCAGTATCACTCAAGAGGTCAAGGGTGTACTTGCGCTGAGACAAAGAAATCCCCTGGTGAGATCTAGCAACTTCAATTCCGAGAAAGTACTTTAGAGGTCCCAAATCTTTGACTTCAAACGCCTTTCGAAGGACTTCTTTGATCTGAGTTATTCCAGAGTTGTCGTCGTCGGTAAGGATGATGTCACCCACATAGACAAGAATAATGACTCTACGGCCATCCGCTGCAGTCCGAACAAAGCAAGTATGATCGGCATGACATCTGGTGAACCCAGCCTGAAGCACAACAGAGCCGAAACATTCAAACCACGCCCGAGGGGACTGCTTCAGCCCATATATGGACTTCTGCAAGAGGCACACACGACCCAAATACTCCCCTTGAAGTTTGTACCCGGGCGGCGGGTCCATATAAATTTCCTCAACCAAATCGCCATTGAGGAAGGCATTCTTCACATCTAGCTGATGAAGAGGCCACCTATGGCAGGTAGCAAGGGAGATAAGGAGGCGAACAATTGTCAGCTTGGCGACAGGGGCAAAGGTCACCCCGTAATCATCCGGAGTCTGGGTGAATCCCTTCGCAACGAGACGCGCCTTGTAGCGGTCCAAAGATCCACCAGCATTATACTTAACAGTATAGATCCAACGGCAACCAACAGTCCGCTTGCCGGCAGGTAGCGGAACAAGACGCCAGGTCCCAGTCTTGTGTAAGGCAGACATCTCAGCCTCCATGGCTGTCACCCACTCAGGATGCTGGAGAGCCTCAGTAGTCGACCGGGGAATACAAATCTGGTCGGTGGCGGAGAGGTAAGCCCGGTAACCCTGTGAGAGGCGCTGATAGGACACAAAACTAGCCAAAGGGTGAGCAGTAACAGGTAAACGCTTACCTTTGCGAATAGTAATAGGTAAATCAAGAGAAGGAATGTCACCTGCCGGAGGAAGCGGCACCAGGTCCCGTGAGCTGGGTGCAACCAGTGGATCCCGAAGGATGGGGTGAATGTCGGAAGGACCACGGGGGGCACGAGAATACTGATGTAGGGGAACGGACTCGGGAATGGGAGCAATGGAGACTGGTGTAAGGGGAACAGGAGCAGGCTGTGGTGGTGGAGAGGGTGGCACATGGGCGTCAACGGGAGAGGAAGGAGGGGAGTAGAACGGAACGTCTTCAAAGAACGTGACATCCAAAGTGTGAAACGTTTTGCGAGAGCAGGGGTCAAAGCACCGGTACCCCTTGGACGAGGAGGAATAGCCCAAAAAGACGCAGCGGATCGCTTTGTTATCCAGCTTAGTCCGAGTGGGGCTACGATCCTGGACAAAGCAAACACACCCGAACACCCGTAGTGGAACGGGAAATAGGGGGCGGCTGGGAGAGAGGAGACTAAGGGGAACACGCCACTGAAGAGGCTGGCATGGCAGCCGGTTAACCAGGAAGGTGCCCGTAAGGAGGGCAGCACTCCAAAAAGACTTGGGGATATGAGACCCACGAAGGAGGCACCGGGTGACATTCAGGAGATGGCGGTTCTTGCGTTCCGCCAGACCATTCTGTTCCGGGGTATAAGGACAGGAGAATTGGTGAAGAGTTCCTTGGCTGGCAAGGAAATTAGTAAAGGGGGACGAAGTGTACTCCCCCCCCCCCCCCCCCCCCCCCCCCCCCGTTATCAGAGCGGAGGACACGAATACGAGAGGAAAATTGGGTAGTAACCATCGCCGAAAATTGAACATATAAATCAAAAACTTCAGATTTAGAACGCATGAGATAGAGCCAACAACATCTAGTAAAATCATCAATGAAGGAAACAAAATACCGAAATCCATCATAAGAAACAACCGGGGCAGGGCCCCAAACATCCGAGTGAACAATATCAAAAGGTGCTGAAGTACGGGAAACAGAAACAGGATAGGAAGTGCGTGTGTGTTTGCTGAGTTCACACACATCACACTGAAAAGAGTGCCCGAAAGTGACACTCGGAAACAGAGATGATACAATCTTAGGACTGGCGTGTCCTAGTCTGGCATGCCAGAGAGCAGGAGCGGTAGTAGCAGCGGTGCAGGTCGGCAAGGGGAGACTGGTCAATGGTGGAGGAGGAGGAGGAAGATCCAACTGGTAAAGCCCGTCGCGCTCACGGCCGTAGCCAAAAGTCTTCCTCGTGGTCAGGTCCTGAAAAACACAACCAGAAGGGAAGAAAGTCACCGAGCAGTGTAAGGAGCGAGTCAATTGACTAACAGATAAAAGATTTAAAGTAAATTTGGGAACATGGAGGACAGAGTCCAACGAAAAGGAGGGAGATAAGTGAGTCGTGCCCTGGTGAAGAATGGGTGTCACAGAGCCATCAGCAAGACGAACCTGGCGATGGACACCCGAAGGCACAAGGGAAGAGAGTAACTGGGGCTCACCAGTCATGTGATCAGTGGCACCAGAATCTATCACCCATGGTGAGGCAGGTCCCGCTTTGGTGACCTGTAGGGCCATCGAAGTACCTGAGGCAGATGCTGAAGTGGACGACGGCTTCTGAAGCTGAAGCTGGGACTGAAGTTCCTGAACTTGAGCCATAAGGTGACTCCAGTCAGCAGAGGAGGTCTCAGACGGAGCAGAGGATCCAGGCTGGCAAGTAAGGTCAGAAGAAGCAGCAGCCGCCGTGCGCGGAGCAGTGGACTACGGGCGAAGGTGAGGAAAGAGCAACCAGCATCTTGACTTCTCATGGCCGGTCCGGAGACAATGCTGACACTGAACAGAGGCGAACGGACTCCCGCGTCCACTAGCTCGACCCCGGGGGGCAGAAGAACGCCCCCCCCCCCCCCCCCCCGGGCCGAGGGAGTGCGGCTCGAAGCAAGGGCCATCTGGTCCGGAGGGGGGGGGGGGGTTAAGGCCGGAACAGGAGGAGCAGTCAAACGAGCCCGGCGCTCATGTTCCTCCACCATGGAGTAGGCATCCAAAATATCCGGAAGAGGGTTCATGCTGACAATTTGAACCATAATCTGCTCAAACTCTGGTCGTAATCCCATCAGGAACTGGTAGATCTCACGCTTTTCCTGACGCCTCTTGGCAACCAGCATATCCTCAGCATGAGGAAAAGCAGTGAGAGGCTCAAGATCAGAAAGTTCCTGGAAGCGGCCAGAAAGAAAAGTGAAATACTCATGCACAGAGCGATCACCTTGACAAGCAGTGGAGATCTCCTGGAAGACAGAGTAAATCCGCGTATCCACACGAGTGTGCCCATAAGTCCGAGTCAAGGCAGCCCAAAGAGACGTAACAGAATCAAAACACATAAACTGCTCATAAATGCGGGGCTCCATGGAGCATTGGAGCCATCTGAGAATCTTGAAATTTTCAGTGCGCCACTGACGGGCGGCCTTGTCTTCTGCGGGCTTAGGAACCCCATTAGGTTCAAGCCAATCAAGTTTGTCATGTCCGGCGAGATGGACACGCACGGAGTTGGACCAAGCAATGAAGTTCTTCTCATTGAGAAGGGTGGTGGTGATTCGACGGGCAAAGCCTTCATTCGAAGAATCCATGGAGAGGGATCAAGAACAATGCGAAAGGAAGGGGAAGAAGCCCCAACGGAAGCAAGGGGAATAAACCATTACGTGAAAGGGGGGGATCCCATCTCCAAAGACCACGAAAATGAAAGAGAGGAAGGTAGAGAATCTAGGGCATTGAGGTGAAAGAGGAATACAGGATCAGGATCGGCTGTAGTAGCGACAGCGGGATCGGATACGTGATCATGAAGTGGATGCGGGAGGCGGTATCGGAAGCGGGATGCTTACATTCCGACGGAGGAGGAGGAGGCTAGGGCAGATACTATTGGGTTATGTATTTCCGTATTTGTCCCACCTCACCTGTTTGAGGTTTGGACTCGTTGTGTTTCCTTTATATAACCCTATTGGGCTCAATAATAGAAGATAATCTTTCTCTCCCTATCGGTTTCTACTTGGTATCAGAGCCCCCTGTTTAACCCAATAGTATCTGCTAAGGATCTCAACATCACGTGTGATATCAGGGCGAGTGTGTGTGAGGTAGATTAACCTTCCCACTAGTCTTTGATAACTAGAGGAGTTCACCTTCTCACCATCCTTGTCTTCATCAATTTTACAGTTTGCTTCAATGGGTGTATCTGTCGGAGCACAACCAAGCATCTCTATTTCCTCTAGTAGATCTAGGACATATTTCCTTTGTGAAATGAAGATTCCACGGTCAGACCGTGCAACTTCAATTCCTAAGAAACATTTTAACTTTCCTAGATCCTTGACTTCGAATTCCTTGCATAGACGTGTTTTCAACCTCGTGATTTCTTCCAAATCATTTCCCGTGATGATGATATCGTTGACATAGACGATGAGAACAACCACCTTCTCAGCTTTTCTCTTAACAAAGATGGTATGATCGGAGTGACCCTGTTTGTATCCCAATAGAGTCATAGCCTTTTGGAAATTTTCAAACCAAACCCTGGGATATTGCTTCAACTCATAGAGAGATTTTTGAAATTGACAGACTTTCCCTTCTGCCCCTTGCTTCAAGAAACTTGTCAGAAACTTCATGTATACCTCTTCTTCAAGATCTCCATGTAAGAAGACATTTTTGACATCCATTTGCTAGAGATCCCATCCAAGGCATGCAACACATGATAAAATAATGCGGATCGAGTCCATTTTGGCAACTGGCGCAAACGTCTCATGATAATCCACACCAGGGGTTTGGGTCATCCCTGAGCAACAAAACGTGCCTTGTATCCCTCGACGACACCTTCTTGATTCTGCTTGATAGAGAATACCCATTTAGAGCCAACAATTTTGTTTTCCAGATGGGAGGTGTGACCGAGTCTAGGTTTGGTTCTTCTCTAATGCATACATCTCTTCTTCCATTGCCTTTCTCCATTTTGGTATATTTATTGTTTACTGCCCAGTGTTAGGAATACGAGCAGAGGCCAAAGAGGAGATGAATGCTTTATGTGCCTTTGTCAGATTGTGATATGAGATATAATTTACAATTGCGTATGTAGAAAAGGTTGACTTACATTTCCAACGTATGAGAGGTTGATGGAGGTCTTCATCAGAGTCTGGTTCAGAAGAGTGTATCAGTTGTGGTGGAATGACATGGGTTTGTAGCACCTTAACACCAACATTACATCTATGATAGACCTGGGGTAGAGGAGAAATAAGTCCCGAAACAACAAGGACTAGAGGTTGCATAGGAGTGGATACGGTAGTTGAATCCGCAGTAGGAGTAGTTGGATCTGCAGTAGGAGTAGCTGGGTTCGCATGAGTAGTTGAAATATTTGGAAGGATGTGAATGAGAAAAGTTGGAATGACGTCGACATCGGTGTCCTGCTCCCGCTGACGTGAGCCAAAGAATTTTTCCCTTCACGGAATGTCACATCCATGGTACAGAAGAAACGGCGAGAGGCGGGATGATAACAACGATAGCCTTTCGTAGTAGAGGAGTAGCCAACAAAAACACATTTAAGGGAACGTGCATTTAATTTATCACGTGTGTTGAAGAATGTGGAGAAAACATACACATTCGAACGCACAGGGAGGTAAATGAGATATGTGGACTACACATTTGGTGGATAATCAGGATAGAGGGGAGACGTATTGTAAGGTACTGGAGGGAAGACGATTAGAGTGCAGAGATGTACGAGCTGGCGGCGGAGAGTGGGAAGCAGGCTGGGCGCAGCGGCGACAGAGCAGTCGGTGCCGATCAAGGTCGGTTCAGGGCGTAACCGACGCTGGAGAAGCAGGCGTAGGGGTCGGCGACTGATGGAAGCGCAACTGGTGTGGGCGGGCGAAGCTGGCGCTGGATCGGCGGTCTGAAAACGCGAGTTCGCACGGAAACGACGATCGACGGCTTGGGCAGCGTTGGATCGATCGATCGTCGGTGGCGTTGGATCGTTCGGTCGTAACTGGCGTGGGCGGCGTTGGATCGATCGAGCGTCGACATTCCTGACGTGAAATCGAACTAACCGGCGTTGGATCGATCGTAATTGACGTGGGCGATCGTCGACGTTCGCTGGATTGATCCGGAAGCAAGGATTGACGGTGCTGGGTCGACTGATTGGCGTGCCCTGGATGCAGAAATCGAACTAACCGGCGGCTTAGAGTGGGCGGCCGGGCAGGTCGGACCAAATATTACGAACAAGAATGAAATTGCATGGATTAATGGAAAACGGATACAATCCGGAGCAAGCTCCGGCCAACTCTTGGAGGTTGGTTCCTCCAAGGAGCCTTCTCTCAAATGAGAGCCAAAAAGACAATAGATCAAAAGATAACCTAACTCCCAAAACCACCTTCTTATATAGGGAGGGGGGCCACATCAAACCTAATAATATTGAAAAGAAAAACAATAATAATACGAGGACGCGTGCGCGTAACAAACAATCATCTAGGTTGGGGTCCAGGTCAGGGAGGTCGTAATACGGGCCATCAGGTATCATGTTTCCATCCCTCTACACACCTTAATGATGTTTTTATGTTACTCAGAAGTACTATTTCTAACACAGAAGTACTATTTCTGATTCTTCTACCAATAATCTTTGTCAATGGGCTTTAACCTATGAGAACATTTATGCAGCATATGAAAACTATGATAACCTCCTTCCCCAGTTCTACTGCTCATTCTTACACTGGACCATCAAATGCTTTCTCTTTCATAAGTTTCTTACTAAGTGGATCATTGACTTTGGGGCTGACGATCACATGACAGAATTTTGGAAGGGTTTTCTTATACTCCTTTTTTTGGGAAGGATAATGTAAGCATGGCTGTTGTTTTCGAACTGCCATCTCTGAGAAGGGGTATGACCCTTGCTCGCTCACTATTAACTTTTCCTTTGTTTTCAGTGTTCAAAGTTTTCCTAAATTTCTTCTCTATTAGTTATATTATGTAAACCTTAAATGTGCTGCAATGTTTTCTTTCAAGATTCAAGTACAAGGGGGTCCTCAGCAATGGTAGGATGGAATGCGATCTTTACATGTTGGGTCAGTCCTCCTCAAGCTTTCGTTTACTCCACATTTCCTAGTCTTGTGTGTTGGCATTGCTGCCTAGGACATTGGTCTACAGTCTATGAGAGGTCTTGTACCTTTTTATCCTTTAGTAGTTTTGAAAACTTTTCAATGTGATATCTTTGAACTTGCATGTCATAAACATTTTACATATATTCATGTGGCTTTACCAGATACACCGAGTCTTTTGCTTTGATACATATTGATGTGTGGGGGTTATGTTTCAAGAATTAATTTGGGTACTTGTTTGCAAAAGGTTGAGTGAAACATTCTTTATGGAAAATAAACTTAAGTTAATTACAATTGACACTCATCTTCAAGTTGAGGGGTGTTAAGTAAGCCCAGTTTAGGTTCCTTTGGGTGATATTTCTGGTTCAATGGTGTATATATGTGGAAAATGCATCAGGGCCTTAGTATTAAAGGAAGGAGTGAGAAAATTGGTTCTCTCCCATAGTGCTCAGCTCCCCTACTTGCAGGTAGTTCGAGCTTTTATGAACTGAACTTTAATTATGCAGACATGAGTTTAAATATGTTCATGAAAACAAACAACTTAACATTAACGAATCTTATAATCAAATATATCATTTGATCTCAATTTATGCTAGTTATCTTTGACAACACAAGTCAGGCTGGTTGGACTGGCCTGATAGAAATGTCATCATACCTACCTTATATTCTTTACTTAATATTCATAGAGTTTAAGCATTGTCATGGAGTCATAGCGAAAGAAAAACCCTGAGAAATATTGCCACCGGCTATCTATTGTTCATGCTTAGAATCTTTTGAGATAAATATATAGCCTCGGTGTTTAAGCATACATATGCCTATATTTTACTTAATACACATGCAGACAGTTTGAAGATGAATATAATATGTTTTTTCCTTTCCATTTTCAAGGACAATACCTCTTTGAATACAATCTTAATTTCCTATAAAATAAAATATGTACATTGATCCCCGAGGATGCATGAAATATCTGTTGTGCCTTTTACAGATATGTTGCATATATTTTCCTTCAATTTCTGCAAATAGTCATTTTTTTCCTTTCTGTCATCCCTTCTTATTTAAGTTGTATGTTGCAATAGTATAACCTTAAAAAATGTTTGGGCAGGTAGGATGGCCCCGGAGACCATTATCGAAAGTGGCAGCATCTTTGAGGAACAGTTACATGGTCGCAACCCTGCATGGCTGCATTCGATAACTACGAATTCTGGCTCGGGTAATCGAATACTTTAATGTTCATCTTATTTATCTTAAACTATGCGCTTGAGTTATTTGTGTTTTGAGATTCATTTTTAAAGTAATGCATATCTTCATATACTTACAAAAGTTATTTAACAGAAGGAAAAGAGCAAAAACAACTCATCGGTATGGCTCGTGCCACATCTGATCATGCCTTCAATGCTACAATTTGGGATGTCATTGTTGATCCTTCCTATCAGGTACAGACTGGTTGGTTAGTGCTTTTTGGGGGGAAATGTGTCAGGAACTTCTGAACTTGTCTGTTGAGAATATAGTACCACCTCGAAAAAACTCATGTAGCCAGTGCACTTAATATAAATTTTGGGCACATCCACACATAACAAATAGGTTTTTGGTTTTGATGCTTAGGTTCAAACATGATACTGGACCAGACTAGGTCTAATGATCCATTGTCACGTCACCCAATTAAAAAAAAAGAACTCTATACATTAGAGCCTAAAGACCTGACACATGATGGGAATACAGTCTCACATTGAGAAATTCATGTAGCCTTGTGTGCATATACATTTTGGGCTTCTCCACCTATAACGACTTGATTCTAGATTGGATACTTAAGTTCCAACAATTTCTGTGATGTTTTGGGAGTTGTAGGAATTATTAAAGCAGAAGGATTTTTTTATAGAAAAAAAATATGTGTCATAAACACGAGAGAATAGCACAAATCCTTTTATTAAAGATAACCCTATTTGGAGGGGCCGGCCGGCTCCCTCCTTGGCCCGGGGATGTTATCATTTGGAGGCAGGCAATTAACCCTAAGGTATTTTTCTTCCTCTTCTAAACCCTAGCTTCCCTCCTTCTCTCTAGTAGCTTCCTATCATTTGGTATCAAAGCGGTCATTCTCCGACGATGGTCACCACTCGCACGCAAGAGGAGATCACCCGTTTGGAAACCTTGGAGGAGAACTACAGTGGATTGGTGGATTCGGTAGCCGCAATCGAGTAAGAAATGTGCACATCTACGCAGCGGTTGGAGGAGCGTATAGACGTGTGTATGGAGGAGATCAAAGCCCTGTTGAGAGGGAAAGTCGTGAGCGATGAAGAACCGATCGGCGGAAGACCCGATCGGTTCGCCGAAGCTTCCGGAACGCCCGATCCGGGGCGTTTGGGCATTGGAGCGTCGGGAGTTGGCGGAAACGGCGGCGTCGGCTTCTCCCGACCTGGGGGACCACCGACGAAGGGCAGGGAGCGGCGGCGTGGTCGGCGGCTGCGGCGGGAGGCGTCGACACCAGTTGTGCTGGGCCGACTGATTGCGGGCAGCAGCCGTAGCTACAGGCCGATGGAGGGCAAGGGGCTGTTGTGCGGGCTCCAGGAGGTGCGGGTATGGAGGCCATGTTCCTCACCCGCGAGGCGGCGTTATTCCCGGTGGGTATGGAGGCCATGTTCCGTGGGCAGCCGGGCAGCACGTTCCTCATCAGGGTCAGCCACCTCAAGGCTACCCGGGGGCACACGACGATCATATGGGACCGGGACGTCAGGCGTGGAACGGGCAGGGACAGAATGGGCATGGACAGGGCTGGCAGGGGAAGGCGGGGCCCCGAGCGTACATGCCACCGAAGTTGACACGTATGAACTTCCCCAAATTCAAAGGGGGGGGGGGGATGCACTGGAATGGATTCAGAAGGTGGAGTTATTCTTCAGCTACCAGGAGGTCCCGAAGGGGCAATGAGTGCAACTAGCGTCGTTCCATCTGGAAGACGACGCATTTCAGTAGACTCAGTGGTTCCTGAGAGGTACAGAATATGTGCCCTGGACTGATTTTGTGGAGGGGTTCACCGCCCAATTTGGGCCCCTATAGTACTAGGATTTTGAGGCGCTGCTACAGAAGTTGTGACAGAAGGGGACAGTGATTGAGTACCGGACAGAGTTCGAGAAGTTGGCGAACCGGGTACACTGGGAAGAGAAGACACTGCTGAGTTGTTTTGTGTCAGGTTTGAAGGAGCACTTGCGGGATGAGGTTCATGCTTATATGCCACGGAGTTTGAACCACGCGATTAGCCTAGCCCGCATTTAGGAGGAGCGCTTCAACCAGCAGCGTTCGCGGGCCACGGGGAGGCCTCCGGCCACACCCGCCGTTGCCAGGAGAGAGCCGCAGGCGGTTGCTAAGCCTACGGTGACTCGTTTGTCGTGGGGGGAGCTCCAGGCCCGCAAGGAGAAAGGCATATGCTTCAACTGTGACAAGAAGTTTGTACCCGGGCATAAATGTCAGAAGATACAGGTTTTCATGCTGCATGAAGAGATGGGCGACGAGTCTCCTCCCGAGGTAGCAGTCGAGGAGGCGTTGTTGGAGGAGGACGTGGACGTGACGGAGTTTGGGGTTTCTATCCATGCCATGGAAGGGTGCAATCCGCCCCTCACGATGCGGGTTGTCGGAAGGTTTAGACAGGAGAAGGTGACGATATTGGTGGACAGTGGGAGCACCCACAACTTCATTCATTCGGTCGTCGCACAGTGAGTGGGGCATGAGATTGACAGAGGAGCTGCATTCCAGGTTATGGTGGCTGACGGCAGCAAGCTGCAGTGCGAAGGGGTAATGAAGGGAGTGGAATTACGGATTCAGGGATACATTGGGAGCACGGATGTATATCTTCTACCCATCCGGGGATCAGACATGGTACTCGGAGTTCAGTGGCTGCAGCAGCTGAAGCGGGTCACTTTTGATTGGGACCTCATGACGATGGAGTTTGTGTAGCGTGGACGACAGTTCTGTTTGAAGGGTCTCACAGCCTCGCCAGTGAAGGAAGTCTCTCTTCGAAGCATGCAGTAACTCGGAGAGGAAGGGAGCTTGATGACGGTCCTTTTGGGGGTGCGGTTCGATGAGGCTGGGTCGTCTGAGGTACCCATGTAGATGCAGTCCTTGGTAGAGCAGTATTCTGACGTTTTTCAGGAGCCACGTACACTTCCACCGTCACGGTTTCAGGACCACCAGATTATACTCAAGGCCGGAGCGGAGCCTACCAATATTCGGCCTTACCGATATCCACACATGCAGAAGGCAGAGATCGAGCGTAGCGTCCGGGAGATGCTCAACGCCGGGATCATCCGACCCAGCACGAGCTCCTTTTCGGCCCCGAGTATTCTCGTCAAGAAGAAGGATGACTCATGGTGATTCTGTGTGGACTATCGGGCTTTGAATAGCGTCACATTGAAGGACAAGTTTCCAATTTCGTTGGTTGAAGAGCTGTTGGATGAGCTACACGGGGCGATCCGATTCACAAAGCTTGACCTACGATCGGGTTACTACCAGATCCTCATGCGGGAAGACGGCGTCCACAAGACGGCCTTCAGGACTCACGATGGCCACTACGAGTTTCTAGCGATGGCCAACGGGTTGACTGGCGGGCCATCCACCTTCCAGGCCAATATGAACGAGATCTTTCGTCCACTACTTCGCATCTTTGTGCTGATTTTCTTTGATGACATCCTTATATACAGTGCTAATTAGGAAGACCACTTGTGCCATGTTGAACAGGTCTTCTCTATTCTACACAAACATTGGCTCTATGCTAAGCCATCCAAGTGTTCTTTTGGGCAGGAGGAGGTCGAGTACTTGGGACACTTGGTCTCGGCTGAAGGGGTCAAGGATGACCCTCGGAAGATTGAGAGCATGGTTTCTTGGCCGCGGTCCCAGACTGTTCGGGCTCTGCGGGGATTCTTGGGCCTCACCGGCTACTACCGGCGGTTCGTGCGGGATTACGGGAAGATTGCTAGACCACTGACCCAGCTACTGCAGAAGGATGTCTTCTCATGGCAGGATGATGCTGAGGAGGCTTTTCAGGCACTCAAACGGGCCGTGTCGACCACCCCAGTCTTGGCCCTTCCGGATTTCACTAAGAAATTCGTCGTGGAGACGGACGCCTCCGGGGTGGGGCTGAGTGCAGTATTGATGCAGGAGGGCCGCCCACTGGCCTTTTACAGTAAGGCGTTGGCGCCTAAGACGTTGGGACTGTCCACGTATGAAAAAGAATTGTTGGTGGTGGTTCAGGCAGTGGCCCTTTGGCGGCCATATCTTTTGGGATGCCATTTCAAGATTCGTACGGATCACCAAAGTTTGAAGCACTTTTTGGACCAGCGAGTCTCTTCTCCACTTCAGCAAAAGTGGGTCACGAAACTTTTGGCCTACGATTACGAGATTGTTTACCGCCAGGGCAAGGAGAATGTGGTGGCGGACGCCTTGTCCCGTCTACCAGATGGTGCACTCGTCCAGATTTCGGGGCCGGTCCTCGACTCGTTCTATGACATACATGAGGAGGTCTTGCGGGATCCTTCACTACGCGCCCTCGTGGAGGCCCTCCAACGTGGGGAGACTGTGACGCCAGACTATCATCTACAGAGTGGGCGGCTCCATTACCAGCAGAGTAGTCATACCCCCAGGCTCAGCATGGAAGACAGTTATGATCCACGAGTTTCATTCCTCTCCAGTGGGGGGCCATGCAGGAGTGCTCCGTACCCTCCAAAGGGCGAGAGCAAATGTGTTTTGGCCGGGGATACGCCGGGATGTGTAGCAGTTTGTGCGGCAATGTGAGATATGTCAGCGACAGAAGTACGAGACAACCACACCTGCCGGGTTGCTCCACCCACTAGAGATTCCGCAGCACATTTGGGATACAATGTCGATGGATTTTATTGATGGATTGCCCAAGTCTCAGGGCAAGTCGGTCATTCTGGTGGTGGTCGACAAGCTCTCCAAGTATGGTCACTTCCTCGCTCTCAGTCATCCTTATACGGCAGAGTCGGTCGCCGAACTCTTTACTAGGGAAGTTGTCTGATTGCACAACCTCCCTCGCGCCATCATTTCTGATCGTGATCCCACTTTTGTGAGACAATTCTGAAGAGAGCTTTTTCGGCTTCAAGGAACTTGTTTGCGTTTCAACACCGCAAATCACCCCCAAACCGACGGCCAGACGGAGGTTCTTAATCGTAGCGTGGAGACATACCTCCGGTGTTTTGTCATGGACGAGCCTCGGACTTGGACCAGTTGGCTACACTGGGCCGAGTATTGTTACAACACCGCTTACCACTCTGCCAGCAAGATGACGTCGTTTGAGGTGGTCTACGACCTCCCACCCCCCTCTTTGAGCAGTTATGAGTCGGGCAGCACGGCGTTACCGGCGGTTGATCAGGCCCTCCGCGACCGCGACCGCACCTTAGAGACATTGCGGGCGAATCTTCGCCTTGCCCAGGATCGCATGAAAGCCCAGGCGGACAAGCACCGCAAGGAGAGGGAGTTTGCTGTGGGTGATGAAGTATTCCTTAAGCTCCAACCCTACCGACAACTATCAGTGGCTCGCCGTACAAATCAGAAGTTGGCCCCTCGCTATTATGGCCCCTTTCGTGTTCTCAAAAGGGTGGGGCCGGTCGCTTACACATTGGTGCTTCCCGCGGGCTCCCACATCCATCCGACATTTCATGTATCCTTGCTTAAGAAGAAGATTGGTGACAGTGCCCAATCGAGCCCTTTCTTGCCGGAAGCTACCGTTGCGGGTGAATTTCGGCCGATGCCGGAGAATGTTCTATTACTCAGGTGGAAGCAGCGGGGCGCGGAATTTCGGGCCGAACTCTTGGTCAAGTGGAAGCACTTGTCGGAAGCACATAACTCATGGGTTGATCTGTTGGACTTCAAAGAGCTGCACCCAGATTTCCATCTTGAGGACAAGCTGGGTCTTGATGGGGAGGGGAATGTTACGCCCCCGATCGCGCCCCGCTTCTCAGGGCGTTATTATGCTCGCAGGCGCAAGGATAAGACAAGCAACGAAGGGGCTGAACCAACCGGTTCAACCCCCACTCAGTAAAACCGGACGGCCAAGGGCTGAACCAACTGGTTCAGCCCTATTTGGAGGGGCCGGCCGGCTCCATCCTTGGCCCGGGTATTTATACCCGGGGATGTTATCATTTGGAGGCAGACAATTAACCCTAAGGTATTTTTCTTCCTCTTCTAAGCCCTAGCCTCCCTCCTTCTCTCTAGTTTTCTTCTTCTCTCTAGTAGCTTCCTATCATATTAACATATCCAGTAAATAACCAGGAAATATTAACACGTCCAGCAAATAACAAGAAACAATTTACCAATCAAGTGCAGAAATCATCAGAAGCTGGGGTTACCATCCAACTTGTGCTAGAGCACACAGCAGCCACGGTCACGCTTCTTCCTCAGCTCTTTCCAGCAATCCAGATTTTGGCTTTATTCCCCTTTTTATAACGCTGTTGATAGCTATCTTGAAGGGGGAAGCAGTGTAGCAAAATGTACTCCTGCGCTGCTCAACTGGTTACAGGAAGTATCAATAATACGCAAGTCGCTGATAATATAGATCCAAACCTCAAAGTGAACTGACGGCGGAGATTTCATCCCATCCATTTCCAAGATTTTATTATCAATTAATGATGTAAAGAAACTTATGACCGTTGGACCCGCTGAAAAATCTTGTTTAGTTTAATAATAGAATTTCCTTTGTTCTTAGTCTCTCACCATCCTTGTTCTTCTTACAAGTTCTTACACATCATGGGAGGTAACTCCTGTTTTGGTACTCTGAAATCTCGCCATAGCTGATGGAACCAGAACCAAGGATTTAATGGCTCAATTTACCTAATTGAATGCATCAAGCATCAGCAATAATTAACAGTGTGACATTCAGTTTCAAGATTTAAAGGATACTTTCCAATCTGAGAGTAAAAATTGTCAAGATATTATTCTTCGCTCTACAAGGGAAGAATTTCAGCGAAAATTTGGAACCAGATCGATTCAATCACTACAGAAATGTCAGCTCGATTTGATTTCCTGGAAAAAATAGCTATCCGAGTTAATAGCAAACTGATTCCCAGTTCCGAATCAAGAATCATCTAGGCCAACCACAGCCTCTGGGTACAAACCAGATTATCTGAAACTCACCTTTTAATATGATACGTTGGTTAAATTAGCTTTTCCGCGCTTTTCTGATGGTGATCCTATGAATTGGTTGTGTCACTCACAACAATATTTTGAATATTATAATGTTCGATCACATGATTTTATTAATTATCAAATCCTTGCACCTTGATGCTCCGGCTGCACGTGGTATCAAAGCCTACTTTGTGAAAATCAAGGAATGGTGTATACTTTTTTTACTACTGCTTTAATCCAACATTTCGCATATCCTTACAATGATACGGCTGGTAATTTAACCAAGTTAATCCAAACGACTTCTGTTCTTGATTGTGAGAATAAATTTGAAGATCTTACCACTTGATTTCAGGTCTTCCTGGCCACTTTTTTAAAAAGAAACTTTATTTCTGGTCGTAAGCCACAAATTCGATGCCAAGTCCTTTCTCAACGACTTCATTATTTGAATGACACTTTTTTGCTCACACGTATATTAGAAGATCAGTTCTTGGATGATTCAAGAATTAAAAATAGCACTCACAAATTGTCTTTAAATAATAAAAATTAATACCTCATCTAAACCATCCACCAATGAACCTTGAACAAAATTCCCAACAAAAAAAAACTCATACCATCGGAATTGGAATATAAACTCACACCAATTAATTAATATAATTTTGATCATAAATGTAAAGGTAGTATTTAGAAGGTATGGAAGGACGTGATGACTCTGCTTATTCATTTGAAAGCCTAGTATTGACCACAAGAACTACCAGACCATGATCCAGAAAAGAGTTTACATGCTTATCTTGATACTTCTACCTCTCGCTCCATAAGATTTACGGGTTTTTAACAGAACCCCATTGAGGTATTGGTTGATGGAGTACACTATTGTGGATCCACTATTGCGTGTGGTGGTGGGGGGTGGGGGGCACGTACCAACGTCGGTCCAAACAGTTTAAGGATTGAGCGCAACGCTAGCACCTTCTTTATCATTTTTATTAAGTTTCTTATGTCGTTGAACAATTTTATTAACTCGCATATGTCAACTCTTGTGAGGGCATTTTGAATATTTGGTTGTGTGATGTTTATCCCTACTTGAGGGGATGGATGAATGAAAAGGGCGAGCAATTATTATCAAGGAAACCCCTCTTTCTCTCTCTCATTTCTCTCTCTAATTCCCTCGCTCACGGCCTAACTAGGGCAGATTGATCGCATACCCCGCACCGCGACGGCGAAGAAGTCATTGCTCCTCCATGTCGGGGAATCTATTCCTCCATTCTAGTTCCCCTTCATCCTCCTACGATGTAGCCATAGGTTCCCTGGGTTCTAGGAAGGGGAACTTCAATTCCTCCGCGACTTCTCTTTCTCTGGGCCGCATACGAGATTGCAATCAAGGATTCCTCTTGTTGCCAAAACCACTGATGATTTGGTAGATCATGTTAATATGATGCACTTAGTTGTATAAAGCATATTTTGTATTATTGTCCCAGAAGGAAGCTGTCCAAAAAAAGCCAGACAGAAGCCGTGAAATTGGCCAAGTCCATACATAATTGTTAACCGGTAGTCGGTGATCGTCAACCAGATATCTGAACGCCGACCAGGAGGTCACCGATCGAGGACTCGATTGCCAATCGGATGTCCGTTTGCCGACCGAGCTTGTTGACTAAAGATTTGTTCGCCGAGTGGGCAGATCTCTTTCCTTCATCGTTCGTTGATTGAACTCAAAAACGCCGACCGTTGACTCTCTTTATACAAACGGTCACGGAACACTCATTTGATTTCTCCACTCCTAATTTCAAGAATGATTTTGAGAATTTATGTAATGAAAACCTTGTCTAAAAGAATGGTTAAGGCTCTTTTAATATAGAATCAAGAACTCTCTCAGTGCAATGTTGCATTGCATAAGAAGCTTGAGAAAGCTTCAACAGAAGTCATAGATTGTGGCTACTGGGAATAAGAAAAAAAAAGTTCTAGAGGAAGAGCTAAAAAAATCTCTTGAGAAAAACAAGAGACTAATTACTGAATTGTCATAAGATCAGAAAGAGTATGACTGCATTAATAGTACAAGTGGGAAGCTCAAAATGATGATTGAAAATCTTAATGTAAGATTCCATAGATGAGGAGTTGGAGCCGACTCCTTTGTTAACACAAAGCAAGCATCTCTTCCAATAAACAAATATCCTCATGTCTTTTGTTTGGAGGGATGTGAATGAAAATGATAGAGCATGTTGCTTCAATAATCTTCATGGAAAATATCCTACTTCTAGACCTGTGAGGAAATTTAAGTATCATGCTCCTCTTAAATTTCATCCTGGAATTATTTTTGACTTATGCCCCCCACCCTCCGGTCACAAAGACTAAGAATCTCTTGCACCAAAGAAAAGAGAAAGAAAGGCAACAGAAAATTCATTGTCTAAGATTGCAATCAACGATCGCCGACCCACTGGTCGCCGACCGCATTGATTGCTGATCGCCGACCGGTCGATCATCGATCCTAGAAGAAAAAGGCTGAACCTACTGCAGTTGATCGGCGACAAGCTTTCTATCAACCGACCGCAGCATCGATTAGCGGTTTCCGAATGCCTCTCATTCCCACGGTCAATGATCGTTGATCGATCTTCAGGTCAATGATCGTTGATCGATCTTCAGGTCACAGATGGCTCAACCATAAATCTCTTTGTTGCTTCTTCTTATCCCACTATATCTAAAAAAAGAGCAAATACAATCGATTCTCTTATTTCTGTGCGGTAAAGTTGGTCATTTCATGGCTGACTGCTAGTTTAACGGCTCAAACACTTTTTTTATAGATAACCCTTACGAAAGGAAACTAAGGATTAGTGTGAACTCTACTGCTAACGGCATTTGCCCCAAATTTACTGTGGGATTGTCCCTTTTAAATCCAAGTAACTGAAGATCCAAGTTTTAATAAAAAAATACACTTGGTATTTAGACAGTGGATGTCGCAGGCCTATTGATGCAGAGAGGAGGACGAGTTTTGGGCCCGTTCGGGGACGATTGATGACTTATCATATATGGCGTGCCCGGATTGATGATCCGACTCTGCGGACATACCCGGATCCGCGTTCTGATGTTTTTTCATATATAGCTTTATTATTTTCGGACACTATTTCATGTATTTATGACCCCGAAACCATCGGTCAATCATCGCCGTCGATTTCGAGTGACCTAATTATGTTTTATTATAAATAGGACATTAGGGCTGTAGTTTTGGGGATTGCTGAAATTTGGAGAGCCTTCTTCCTCATTTCCGGTGATCTTTCCGCGGTGCCGACTCCGTGGAACCCCTTGGTGACGACTCCTCGGGTAAGTTCTTTGTATCTTTGTGTTTCCCCCTCCTTCTCCACCTCTCCATCCCGCTGTCCAGCCAGCCGCCGCCCTCCTCCCTGGTTTCCTCCCTGCAAACCGCAGCCCTCCATGTTGCCTCAGCCTCAGCCGCACCCCCCTTTCCCCACTCAAGCACCACCCTCCCCTCCCTGCTGTCCCAGCCAACCGCCCCTCCTCCTCCATGCCAACAGCAGCCCGCCAACAGCAGACCGTCGCTCCTACACGCCCCAGGCAGCCTACCCGCAACCCCCCCCCCCCCCAACCAGCCCACTTGGTTGTTTACACCCTGAACCAGTCCAGATCTGGACATTCCAGCCAGATCCAGCCCCTTCCCCTTCCCCGTTTTGCTTCCATAACCCCCAATTACATGGAACCACCTCCCAACCTCATTCCCCCATTAGATCTGCCCATATTTGGGCATTTCAGCCCGGATCCAGTCATCCTCCACCCCGATCCAGCCCTCCCACTCCCCAACCGACCCTTTCTTCACCCGATCCCGTCCACCCACCACCGGCACCCCTCTTTTAGCCCTCCAACGTTTAGATCAACTTTATTTACAGCAGCCCTAATATTTGTGTTGTGTTTTGTATTGACTATTGGTTGTAAAACATTGTTGTGGTTTGGTTATTATATGCTTGCTTGGGATTATAGTTCATTAAGATATTTGCTCCTTGAAAATCTCTAACTGCAGGAAGGATTGAGTCATCGCGCGCCTATTTTTGGCCCTCCTTGCGGAGGAAAGTCACGTCTTAGCCTAAAAGAAATTTTATTCTCGTTTATAATTTGATGCAATGTTAATTATGCTATTTAATTGGTTTGGAGTTAATCATTAGCGCCTAGTTGCAATTAGTGCATGCATTGAGTCGTTAAGAAATTGAGAGTCAACCTCATTCACTACTAGCATGCATTCTAGGAGTCCACTACACACCCTACCCTACATCAGTTGGTATTAGAGCTCAAAGTTTGGACCACATTTATATGTGTAGTGGTAGGTCATATAGAGTCCTTAGATTCATTTATGGCAAGTTATCATCGTCACTCCTCTCCTCAATTTGGGGATCTCGAGTCTATTCACACCAGATCCCATAGAGCCCCTTCAGAGACCCTCACGTTACTACGTTGATTATTCCCGATCGCAGCACCCCACTTCCAGAGATCGTGTTGACCATCGACGCGATCCCACTATGCGAGAGATGATCACTATGGTGACTACCGCCATCCGTATTCCTGCGCTCGAGCGGATCGTGTTGATCATTCAACACGACTCGATTATCTTAGGGATGATTATTATGAAGATCGACGTTTTGAGAGGGATCTGGAGTGGCAGTTTCGTACTGATGCCCCTTCTTTTGACAGCTCATCGAATCCCGAGTTTTTCAGTTATTGGCTCGTGGATATGGAGTATTATTTCGACAATTTTGAGTTATTCGGTGAGCGACGCATCAAATTTGCGAAACTTAGGCTTCTAGATCAGGCGAGAGCATATTGGCATTAAGAGGACCCGCAAGCGAGATCATCTTCATCACATCACTAGTTGGGTGGAGATGAAGCATATTTTGTGTCAGAGGTATTTGCCTCCGTCATATCGGAGTAGCTTGCTCGAGCAACTATTTTCCCTTCAGCAAGGATCTATGTTTGTCGTTGAGTACAGGGATCGTTTTGAAGAGTTAGTTGTGATGAGCGATATCCGAGGGGAGCCAGCTATGACCACTTCCCGATTTCGGTCTGGACTTCAATCTGACATACGTACTGAGTTGGCTTACCATAGCTCGAAGTCCCTTGAGCAGACGCATCAGCTCGCCCTTCATCATGAACAGTCCTTGAGATCCGCAAGAGCTGGTCGAGTGGATTCACACCTTGACCTCCGCAGTACGAGTCTCTCCCATACCGAGGTCGCCTCGATGCCTACCATTGTCCTGTCAGACACAACAGAAATGATACCTGATACAGATTTCTCTCACCCCAGTGAGGTGCTTAGCCTGATGAGTGGTTTGTCTTTTATTCCTGATTCTTCTCTGGTGACCCCGACTGAGAGTGAGTCTGAGGGACCTATTAATTCTATAGTGTTGTGCCCCTCACCTACACCTCCTCTTCTGCCATGCACTGAGTTAGTTAGCACCCCTACTATAGACTCATTTCTTGACACCACACCTACAGACCCATTCTTGAGAGTAGGTTTATGTCCCTCTTCCCTTGTCATTGCTCTGAGTCACATCATGACCGAGAGCTGGTGTTGATCTCGTAGTGGCTATCTTACACCTTTATGAGGACACAACCACTTACAATGGTACTCATCTGAAGGAACCTGACCCTAGTAACGAATTCTATGACGCACCCCCGGTTGAGCCTTCTGATGAACCGCCACATCCTGGTGAGGATGGGATTCAGGTGAGCCACTCACGTATGAGTATTGATTTATTGACGCCCCTTCCATTATCATCCCTGACCTTGCCCCAAAGGATGGATATTGAGTGGAGCATCAAGTATTCAGGGCTTCCCTCAAGTAAGCGTGAGCATACTCCAAATATTATGGGGTCCTATCTTGTGACACATCACACCCTCGATGAGTTTTGGGACACACCACCTGCTGACCCACCAGATGAGTTCTTTCTTTTCAGGGACACTGGTCACACTCTAGAGCCACGTCTTCTAGTCGATGTACATGATTTTCACTCAGGTGGTCGTCGCATTCGCAATGACTTTTCATGCATACCTCCTGGTGAGCCCTCTGATGTGTCACATTCCCTGAGAGACATTTGGCTCTTTACGAGCTCATATTTGAGTGTTGATGTCTCACACGGTCACCTGGACACTTGTCACACACTTGATGAGTTTTCCTACACTCCACCGAGAGAGACTCATGATAGGCCACCTCATTTTGTAGATTTCCAAGCCATGGTCAGACTACCCCATAGGGAGCGTGTTGTGTCTGTCGTGTTTTATTTGCATCATTTGCATTATCTGCATGAGTCTGTTGAGTCATGTGTTCGTCATTTGCATGAGTTGCATGAATCAGTCACGCGCAAAGTTAATTCAAGCAATGAATACTATAAGGAACATGCAGATAAACATAGGCGAGAAAGGATCTTTCTAGTAGGTGAACAGGTGATGGTAAGAGTCTGCACCGAGAGGCTTCCCCAGGGGCCTGCTAAGAAACTAAGCGCTAGGCGGATCAGTCCCTACACAGTCCTGAGACGCATCGGGACAAATGCTTATGAGTTGGACATCCCCGCGAGCATGAGTACCCATTCTGTGGTCAGTGTCAAAGGCCTGGCGCCATACTTTGCACTGCACGAATATTCAGACTCATATCTTGGAGGCCCTCCAGAGCCATCACCACCGCTTTTGCCACCCACCACTCAGTCCACACCCGAGCCTTTGCCACCGCATTCACTACCCCATGCTCAGCCCACTTCCGGCCCCCACTTACCCGAGATTCGGTCTCCACCGGTTTCGCCTTTGGCACCACTGATTCCACCAGATCCTCCTACTAGTGCGATGAACATATCTCTGAGATCATTACGCATGAGTCTGTCCCCTCTACGGACGATCTTGTGTGCCGCTACCTGGTTCGCTGGCGCGGACGACTCTTCACCGACGCACCTGGATGCTACCAGCAGAGCTTGATCGATTCACCCCTGGACTTCAACTTCAGCACGACCGTCTCCATTCATCGGAGATGAGAGTTTTTCAGTCGAGTTGATTGGCGAGGATACTTTCCCAGCGACGCCACTTGGACGACCTCTGGTGGACCTCATCGAGTCTCACCTGGCTTGCATCGAGAGAATTCCGATCCATATTCATCGGGAGATGAATTCTTTTAGTTCGGGGAGAATGATGCGAAGCGGAGGACGAGTTTTGGGCCCGTTCAGGGACGATTGACGACTTACCATATATGGCATGCCCGGATCGATGATCCGACTCCGTGGCGTGTTCGGATCCGCGTTCCGATGTTTTTTCATAAATAGATTTATTATTTTCGGACATTATTTCATATATTTATGGCCCCGAAACCATCGGTCAATCATAGCCGTCGATTTCGGATGCCCTAATTATGTTTTATTATAAATAGGACATTAGGGCTGCAGTTTTGGGGATTGCTGAAATTTGGAGTCATCTTCCCCATTTCCGGTGATCTTTCCGCGGTGCCGACTCCGTGGAACCCCTTGGTGACGACTCCTCGGGTAAGTTCTTTGTATCTTTGTGTTTCCCCCTCCTTCTCCACTTCTCCATCCCGTTGTCCAGCCAGCCGCCGCCTCCTTCTCCCCCTGTTTTCAGCCAGCCGCCGCCCTCCCTGCAGCCCCATCCAGCAGACGCCCTCCTCCCTGGTTTCCTCCATGCAGCCCTCCCTGTTGCCCCAGCCTCAGCCGCACCCCCTTTCCCCACTCCAGCACCACCCGCCCCTCCCTGTTGTCCCAACCAACCGCCCCTCCTCCTCCCTGCCAACAGCAGGCCGCCAACAACAGGCCGTCGCTCCTCCTCCACGCCCCAGGCAGCCTACCCGCAAGCCACCCCCCCCCCCAACAACCCACTTGGTTGTTTACACCCTGAACCAGTCCAGATCTGGACATTCCAGCCAGATCTAGCCCCTTCCCCTTGCCCGTTTTGCTGTCATTACCCCCCATTACGTGGGACCACCTCCATACCTCATTCCCCCATTAGATCTACCCAGATTTGGGCATTGCAGCCCAGATTTGGGCATTGCAGCCCAGATTTGGGCATCCTCCGCCCCGATCCAGCCCTCCCACTCCCCGGCTGACCTTCTCTTCACTCGATCCCGTCCACCCACCATCGGCACCCCTCTTTTAGCCCTCCAACGTTCAGAACTACTTTATTTACAGTAGCCCTAATATTTGTGGTGTTTTGTATTGGCTATTGGTTGTAAAACATTGTTGTGGTTTGGTTATTATATGCTTGCTTGGGATTATAGTTCATTAAGATATTTGCTCCTTGAAAATCTCTAACTGCAGGAACGATTGAGTCACCGCGCGCTTGTTTTTGGCCCTTCTTGCGGAGGAAAGTCACGCCTTAGCCTAAAAGAAATTTTATTCTCGTTTATAATTTGATGCAATGTTAATTATGCTATTTAATTGTTTGGAGTAAATCATTAGCGCCTAATTGCAAGTAGTGCATGCATTGAGTCGTTAAGAAATCGAGAGTCAACCCACAACACACCCTACCCAACATCACCTATGACTGGAGACAGAAGTCTGTTGACAGAATATTGTAGGGACCTAAAGTCATCTTCTGGGACTCCAACCATAACTTCACCAGAGGTTATGGTAACTTTTCTTCTGGTAAAATAATCTTACACATGTTGCTTATGTGGAATGATTGCAGCACAATCTGATAAGCATAAGTTAATTATGTGATAAAGATTTTTCTAGTTTCTTTTCAATATAGCATTTGCTTTGTGAAGGATAGTGGGACAGAAACAGTAGTGGTCACTAGGACTACGGTTAATAAAGTCTACCTGGTTAGCTTTAGTCAAGTGGAGACTTCTGTTTGCCATTTCAAAGCAAAACACCCCATGATACCCATTGGTGTTTATACCTATTGCATATGGATTTGTTTGGACCTATTGCTATTACTAATTTAGGAGGGAAAATATATTATTTTGTAGTTGTTGATGACTTCTCTATATTTAAATGAGCATTCCTTCTTAAGAGTAAGTCTGATAACTATGGTGTGCTTACCAACTTTCTCAAGCAAATCTTAAATGAGATGACTACTTCAGCAATTATGATTATAAGCGATCATGGTACTGAATTTGAATTTCATAGGATGATGAGCTATGTTGGGGATAAGCCAAGCAACATCAAAGTGATGTTCTTCCTTGAGGAGTGCAGGTTATTGACAGACATTCTAAGTAAAGGACTTTTGTGTAAGAGGTCGGCATACAATACAGTGAGCCAGGATTTGTTGAGATTCATAGTAGCAGTTGTTTTAAAGAAGAAGGTTGACTGGGCAAGTATTATATTTGCTGAAATTTGCCACAAGCACAAGGAGAAGAGTTTTGGTAAGATTTATTCATGGTACCTTTCTCTTACTCACCCTCCTTTCTATCCTCCCATGGAATTGTTATGAACAGTAGCAAGATCCTGGCTGTAAGGATCTTGCAATTGTGGAAGAAGGTCATACCAAAGCCTTCTTCTTCCAGGGCAATCACCTCATCCCTACCATCCACCTCAATCGCCCCTCCTACCTCTGCAGCTCCTCCCACCATTATTGTCCCTCCTACTGCAACCTCCTACATCATTCCCCTCATCAATGCCACTTCTCCCACTATCCCTCCCATGAAGGTACATCCTTCAATCTGATGGACGTTCCTCCTAAACTCTCCCAGAAACCTCGCCCATCCTTGCTACATTTCCATCGACCAGGCCCTCAACTCCTGTTACCTCCACTACTCATTCCCTTCAGTAACCTTCTACCTCAATTATTCCCTCTTCTCCACTTACAGAGTTTATGTATTATGATGCATTCCTCTCTTTCCAACAATTCCTATCTTCGAGGGTCCTTTCTCTTGAGAACCAGATGGTCTCTCTCCAATCCAACATGGACATTAGGAAAGATTTGTTGATGATCCTTGATCTTCTTCAAAAGGAGGAGAGGGTTGTTGTCTAGGCAACATAGAAAGAACCACTTGTGTTACCTCCTCAGTTACCTTTCCCATTGCTTCTGATCCCTCTCCTTCATATTTCCCTCTCCAAAACTCCTTCCTTTGTGCTTGCTACAAAGGAAGGCAACTTGCAGAGGAGCTAGTTGTTGTGGCTATCCTCAACAAAGAAGTCTTGGGCATTGCTGTTGTAACACCCCACCTATAATTACCCCATGACATGGGTCCGGCCGGTCCCCACTACATAGAATCACCACAAACAGACTATTAAAAAGAGGTATAAACTAAAACAACTAGGTAAAACTAATATGAGTTCGCAGCGCAAAAACTAATAAATATCATAATCAACAAGAGAATGTTCACATCTAAAACAACAGAATGTTCATGACCTTATGGCTTACAAAACTCTCAAATGAAATTTCAACTGTCTAATAAATAAAGGGGGTACAAGCACCGCAAACAACTTGACTCGCAGGCCTACTCAGCGACTAGACAACAACTAAGAGAAAAGCAGGGAAAACAAGTACACTTTACGAAGTGACTCAAGAGGTCCTTCGCATCCTTATCGCGCCCCGCAACCATCACAACAAAAGCGGTACACATGGGTCAGCTATGAGCTGACCACAACTACGTAACAACACCACTCCTCTCGGTCGTCCTAGCGGACCCCAGGGAACTACATCACCCTGCAAGTCAACACTTTGCAATATATATAATATAAATGAGTGAAATAGTAAAGCAGGAAGCAGTAAACATGAGAGCAGTCTATAAAGCAAGAAATCCTACTACAAGTTCAACTATTACTAGCATCCTACAGTATCATCCAATCATATACGGGAGAGGCTCCTGAGTCAAAAGTTGCAAGGGCATAAATCCAACCACTGAGTAACAAGGGTGAGAAACTTCAACCCCATTTTCATATACTACAAGGATTGGGCTACGTCCCAACTCCCTGAGTCCTCAGCTACAAGTAGTGGGATTACTCCCTACTCCATTAGTCCACAGCTACAAGAGATGAGCACCTCTCTTGAGTCCACAATTTGTGCTACTTGGGATCTATCGTCGGCGATAGGACTATCTCTTGTTGGTGGTACCTCCCAGGGAACGCATTAAAACTGGTTAGCACACCAACAATTTCTATGCATGTTAATTATACAATAGGAGTGCATCAAGAATCACTCATAATGTCTGGAAGCACTTCTTGTCGGTTTCCTGGAAGCAATCGTCGGAGGTAACACTACCGCCCGGTGGTATCTCCAGGAAACTCACAATCTAGAATTCATTGTCTCCAAAAATGACATTCAGGGTCACAAACGCATTCCAAGGCATCCCAGTACAAACACATCACCTGGAAACACAACTACAGATTTTATAAGGGTTGTCGCCGGCGGTAACCATTATCGTTGGCGACATCACCCAGGAAACCGTAAATCACCCATTTCCAGCCCTCTCTAGGCCTTCCTACTTCATGTCCATACATCCTAATGGCACTATGGTATCATGTATCTCCCTAACACCATTCCACATAATCGATTTCGCAAAAAAACTCCAAATCGAGTCACACACCGCGATTACTGCTTCGCAAACAAAATCTAAACAGAGGGAAAAAGTAGGAGAAATATAAGGAACATAAGTACGCATCCTAATGACCAGAAGGAGAGGGTTGTTACCTTTTGAGATAGCTTAGGAGCCATGGAAATTGGAGAGAAAGGCTTGAGGACAATCGCAATGACCCAAGGAAACTTTCTCCGGCGACGGCTCGTCGATCTTGCGGTGAATCTCCAGCAACACCTCCTCCTTCCTTGCGCACGATGGAGAGCTTCCTCTTGCTCTTGACCTAGCCTTTGATGAGAATGAAAGGGAAATGACTTTAGGTTTTTTGGCCCTCCTTAAGACCCCTGGGCGAACACATTGTGGCCCTCCGATCACTTTCCAAAAGGTTTGAATGACTGCGATCGCGAATTTTAATTAACTTGATCCGCCTGGCAGCTACCGCGCCGCGATATCTCTTGGGTCAGAATGGTGATTCAAAACGAACACTACCGCCAGCGGTAATACTTAATGTGCGGCGATAGCCCCTAGGCTGCCCGCGGTAAGAAACAGAGAACGAGGTTAAAATCAACTAGTTTTCGAATTAATTTGCATAGGCGGTAACTGATACCGCGACGCAGTAGCTCCCAGGTTCCCATCTTTCATTTGTGAAAATCAGGCATTACAACTCTCTCCTCCTTAAGAAAATTTCGTCACGAAATTTGGAATTACAAACTAAACAACCTGAGAACAACTCGGGGTGCTCCTCGCGCATAGTTTGCTCTCGCTCTTAAGAGAGCTCCTCGTGGCCACAATTGTCCCAACGGACTTTTACCATACGAATGCTCTTGTTCCGCAATTGTCAAACCTCGGTATATTCTATACTAACTGGGCGAACGACAGTTGCCAAGTTCTCTCTAATCGGTACCGTAGTTGGCTCGACTACGACGCTCGGCTCCACGACAGCTCTCCTCAACGCAGAAATGTGAAACACGTCATGAAGTCCTCCAAGCACTACCGACAAAGCGAGGTGGTAGGCACAATCGCCTACACGCTCAATTACTTCAAAAGACCACAAATATCTTGGACTCAACTTCTTCAAACGTCGAACATGTGATACGTCTTTGAATGGCTTGATTTTCAAATAAACTATCTCCAACAGAAAACACATTCCTGTGGTGCGTGTTGTAATACTTTGCATGCCGATCCTGGGCGATCTTCAAACACACCTGGATGGTCTTGACCAACTCAAACACATCTGACGTCTCTTCCTTGTTCAACAGACGTGTGTCACCTGCCTCCGCCCAAGACATTGACACCGCCTTCCATACAGAGCCTCGAACGGTGTCATCTTGATGCTCTCCTGAAAGCTATTATTGTACGCTAACTTGATCATATATAGGTGATCCTCCCATTTTTGTCAAACTCGAGTGCGCACATCCTCAACATATCCTCCATAGTACGGTTCGTCCTCTCCATCTGACTATCGGTCTGCGGATGAAATGTACTATACTTTATCTTTGTCCCAAACTCTTCTGGACAAGCCTCAATCCTTGGAGGTGAAACGCTCATCCCGATCGCTGATAATACTCTTCAGTATCCTGAGCAAGCAAACGATATTCCAAGCATAGAGCTCCACCAAATGCTCCACACCGTCACTCTTCTGATTAGGGATAAAGTGAGCCACATTGGTAAAGCGGTTCACAATCACCCAAATAGCATCGTTCACTTGTTGGGACCTCGGTAACCCGTGCACAAAGTCCATCGAGATGTCGTCAAACTTTCATTCTGGAATCGGCAGCGGCTGAAGGAATCCACCGGGTCGCTAACACTCAGCCTTAACCAATGCACAAGTCTGACACTTGCTCACGAAAAGTGTCACATCCTTCTTCAAACCAGGCCACCAGAAATACTTCTTCAAGTCCATGTACATCTTCGTACTGCCCTGATGAATCGAGTACCGAGTGAAGTGTGTCGCATACATAAGCTCCTCACGAAGCTTGCCAAAACGCGGAATGCACACCCGTCCGCTTCTCCTCAGCAGTCTGTCGGCCATCGTCAGGTCATCACTCTTGCCTTCCTAAGCTTCTGACACGAAAGGTCTGAGCTCCTAATCAAGTGCAGTTGCCTCCCGCACTCTGTCCGCGATATCATAATGCAGTCCTATCCATCCCAAACATGCCTCTGCAGTCCCTCCTCGAGCAACACAAGAGGGATTCAAAATCCCGCACTAACTGATCACTGTGAGTCTCAATCCAGTTGCCTTGACCTGAGTACTTCCTACTCAAGGCGTCAGCAACAACATTCGCTTTTCCAGACGTATACTGAATCTCCACATCGTAATCCCCTAAGAACTCGATCCACCTGTGTTGCCTTATGTTTAACTCCTTTTGATCAAGGACGTACTTCAAGCTCTTATGATCTGTGAAAATCTCCACCTTCGCCCCATAAACGTAATGCCTCCAAATCTTCAAGGCGAAGATCACAGCAACTAGCTCCAGTTCGTGAACAGTATAATTCCTCTCATTAAGTTTCAGTTGTCTCGGCCCATAGGCGATCACCTTGACATGCTGAACTAACACACAACCCATACCAATGTCCAAAGCATCACTAAAAATCTGAAATCCTTCAATCACACTGGGAAGACTAAGGATCGGTGCAGACATCAGCCTCTCTTTCAGACACTGAAAATCTCGGTCGCACTCCGGCATCCACATGAACTTATGCTCCTTGTGAGCAAATGAAGTAAGGGGCAAAGCAATCCGAGAGAAGTTCTCCACGAACCTCTGATAGTATCTGGTCAAGTCAAGACAACTCCTGACTTTCGCAACACTTTTCAGCACTGACCAATCTCTAATGGTTTCGATCTTCATCGAATCCACTAACACCCATTTGCCTCTAATCACATGGCTTAGAAAGTCCACCTCCCCGAACCAGAACTCGCACTTGAAGAATTTGGCATATAGTCGATTCACCCTCAACGTTTGCAACACTAGCCTTAATTGCTCTCCATGCTCGCTCGCAGTCTTGGAGTAGCACCTGCACCTCATCGATAAAGACTACAACGAACGGGTCCAAGTGTAGCACCTGCACAATTATTTATAATTAATTAAATAATATCTCTGATGATGAGAAAATAAAATTAGATTCAAGATTTTTCAGAGCTAGGTTTTCGATGTTTTTACGCAATTGTTTTGACGATGATTTTTCGACGAATACTTTAAGATGGGTATTTGATTTGTCGACTTCCGTCAAGGCGAAATATTAATGGTGGCCTTTGATATACTATTGCTGGTTTTATAAGGGATGAGGCCGGCTGCTTTGATGAAATAGATAGATGGTTAGTTATATGATGAGACTCAGCTTGGCTTTGATTATATAATGAGTATTGGCTAACTTAGTTGATGGATTAATTAAGGGGTTAAGATAAAACCCCTAGTTTAGCTAAAGTCGGTCCCGAACCGACTTCCTGCTGGGATAAAATAATCGAGACTCAGTCTTTTCTCTCATTCTGGCATTCACTGGAAGATTCGCCCCTTTGTTTCCGCAAGGGCTCTCGACGAGTCTTCTTCCAAGCGTCGTCGGCGGCAAATCTCTCTTTCGCCCTCTTCGATGTCAGTAAAGGAGCTCTCGGTTGAGCTCAACGCGGATTGTGCGTGGCTCGATAGAGGCCGACCATGTGATTTCTTCTCCTTCTTCCCCCACTGTAAGCAATTATCTCCTCGCATCTTTCCTTTTCTTGTCATCTACTTCTATGAAGATGATCTGAATATGATTTTCTGTTCTCTTCTATATTATGGATATACGACATGATTTGACTAAGGAATTAGGGATTCTTTCTTCTCCCTCTCCCTCTACTTCAATTTCCAAAATGGGGTTTCTTGTCGAGTGGTTCCTGGCTATTAATCTGAGGTTGATGTGGGGATATATATTGGCTGACAGATAGATGTAGCTTTCTTTATGTCTATTTTCGACTGTAAGTAATTTGGTTGGTTGAGACTTAATAAAGTTTGTGCATATGAGGTGTTGTTGCAGATTCGGGTTGGCTGAATATGAGGTTGGACTTTATGTTGAAGGAATTTGGGGGCTACTTTTGCTGGATGTTGGCTGGATGTATATGGATGGTGTAGGGCTTTACTCTAATGAGGTTGGACTTTATGTTGAAGGAATTTGGGGTCTACTTTTGCTGGATGTTGGCTGGATGTATATGGATGGTGTAGGGCTTTACTCTAATCATGATATGGCTTTAGATAACTACTTTAAATAATTATTCATTAAGCTATATTTATTTAGAATGAATTTGGAGTTTTGGTTTTCCCTTATAGCGGGCTGATTTGAGGTTTCGTATGGGGATTTGGATATGATTTTGATTTATGCCCAAGTAAAAGATTTCAATATGTTGTGTAAATCGAGTTTTAACGTATTTTCCCGCATTCGAATTTCGCTTTCTCAATTTGATCATCGATTTAAATTGAAAAACTCTTAGTCATTTAATGAATTCAACGTCGCCTCTATTACAAGATGCAACTCATTAAAGAGATGCCTAAATTACAGATGTATAGAGGATGACTTCTCGCGATAGGCGGGATGATTAACCAGCGAAAGATAAAACAAAAAAGATAGCCAGGGTGAGTTTTTTACCTCTTTATTTATGCATAGATTTGAAATATTTTTAGTATTCAACAGCTTTGTATTTTCACACTGAGTCTATTTTATTGAATGTGCATTTTCATTTAAAGAAGTTCGGAATATTGAAATTACGACACAAGAAAATTGTCAGGAAGCTAAACATGGAATAGCAAAAAAAACGAGTAAAATTCTGAGGGAAAATTTAGAAAATATTACTTATTTTCTGATACTAGAGATTACACAAAAAGACTAGGAAGATTATATGAAAAGAAAGAATCTATAATCATCTACATGATATAAAATGTAAAAGTAAAAGAAAAGAAAGATATAAGATGAATAAGAATGCATCGATGCATAGGAAGTGTTAAGGATTAACCCACATAGGAGGATGTGAATTGCATACGAAAGAAGAATCTTCCAATCTATGGGGGTCAGAAGGCCTATTGTGTGTGAAGTTCGTCCTAGAGTGGAAGTCTATGTTCTAAACAGGGGGCCAGAAGTCCTATTGCGTGTGAAGATCGCCCTGGATAGACATAGGAATTTGAGATAAACTCAGAAGGGGTGGGCTCAAGAATAAGATGAATGAACAGATACCCTTAACATTTCCTGATTGAATGAAATTAAAGAAAAATGGGAATATAATAGAAAGATGAGAATATAATGATACAGACACCGATTTAGAAGAAGAAATTTGCAGAAAGTTCAGAACTAATGGAAACATAAAAGACGAAAGAATTAAGAAAGAAATAATATGGGAACTGACTATTTAACGATGAATTGAAAATGAGCAGAATAAATTAAGCACGAACTGAACGTGATTAGAATTCAAGAAGATAAAAAGATTGAATTTGAAAGAAGATCAGAAGATTGCATGAATTTAAGAGTAAATGAAAAGAACGCAAAACCGGTGACTCAAATAAAAGAACTTGAAGAACTCTAAGAACAAAATAATAGAAAATATAAGAATTTATAATATCACTACATTATACAACTTATTTCCTGTTACCAGAAATTATTTACATAGTATTGTACCTCCTTTCACTGCACTTTAAGAAGATTATGCATATTGTTACTTACTTTTCTTGGCTTGTACAACAGTTAAAGAAATAAGTACTCACTTAGGCTCCTTTTGGGGGGACTTATTTTCACCGGTCAAGCGGTTACGACCGCATGAACCGGATCTTAATTTAAGGTCCGGTTCTTTCGGTCGTAACCGCTTGACCGGTGAAAATAAGTCCCCCCAAACTGAGCCTTAGTCATATTGTTTATGACTAACCTCAGAGTTGTCTTAGTTTTTTTAGGAATCCGAACAAAAAGATGGTTTGAATAAAGTGATCCAGGAGCAGCAAAATTGAACAGTTGTTTATTATAACACCAGGTACATGTCGTTATTTACATATGGAACTTAGACATGTTTTACTATGCTTTTCATGCAAAAAAATAAAAATTTATGTGCATATTTGGTATTTACTTTGATACGTTTATGTGCTGCGCTACAATTAAATTCAAAACTCAGCTTCAGGATGCCGAATTTAAATTGTGGCAGTCTGTGGGCCGTTACACCAAATACTGCTGAAAGACCTTATTCATCAGGTCCATAAACAATGACCACGTGTTCGTCAACCCGAACGACATAACTGAGAACTCGAAGTGACTATATCACGTTCCAAACACAGTCTTCGGAATATCCTCCTCCTGAATCTTCAGCTGGTAATACTCGGATTTCAGATCCAACTTGGAGTACATGGATGATCCAACCAACTGATCGAAGAGATCATCAATCTGTGGGATCAGATACTTATTCTTCACGGTCAGCTTGTTCAACTCACGGTAGTTGTTGCAGAAACGCATGATATCATCCTTCTTCTTCACAAAGAGCACTAGGGGGCTCCACGGTGAAGAACTCGGACGAATGTACCCCTACTCTAAAAGCTTCTGCAGTTGAATCTTCAATTCGGCTAATTCCTTGAGCGTCACCCGATACGGAGCTCGAGACACAGGCTTAGCCCCAGGCACTAACTCGATGATGAAGTTGATCTCTCTCTCTCTTTGCGGTGGTGCTCCCGGGAGCTCATCAAGAAACACCTCATTAAAGTCTGCCACCACCGACACATCGCAAAGAGCAATCTTTGGGGAACGAGTCTCCAAGAATGTTATGAACACCTCACCACCTTGGTTTACTGCACACACCATTTGCATCGCGGAAATCATCGTTGATGTCACTCCTGTCAGGCCCTTAAATTGGACTTTATCAGGTCTCTCGCTTCTTAAGTTTACTAGCTTCAAATTACCGTCAATATTTGCTCGTTGCTCTGACAGCCAATCTATGCTCAAAATTACGTCGAACTCCGACAATGGCAATAACGCTACCTCTAAGTCGAAGTCTTGCTGCTCTATCCTCAGAATGACGTGACCTGTCCTGCTTGTGCTCATGAAAGACTCGTTCAGCATTTTCACGTTCAACTCAGCTCCCGCGTAAAAAGGCTCTACACCAAAATACTTCGAATAAAGGCATCCGACAGAAATGAGTGTGACGCCCCAGTGTCGAACAAGACCTTGGCGTATATGTTGAAGACTAAAACAATGTCTAACAAATATAGCACAAAACATACGATTGCTTAAAGGATAGACGGTTCCAAACGTAAAGAAAACTTCTAAACTTTCTATACCTATCACCACATCGGGCTGACGGATAGCCTCCTGCTGCCTCAAGTTGTAGGCCCTCGGTTGCACTGGTGCCATGCGGGAAGCACTGGACTCCGTCCCTTGTCTTTCTTTGCATAGCTCGGCCATGCCTGCGCTGTGGGCTCTGGCCTCCTATCATCCGTAGGTGCACACTCCTGGCACTTCTGAGCGGCTTAGTCTCAGGCATTAACTCGATGGTGAAGTTGATCTCTCTCTCTCTCTCTCTCTCTCTCTGCGGTGGTGTTCCTGGGAGCTCATCAGGAAACACCTCATCAAAGTCTGCTATCACCGACACATCGCAAAGACCAATCTTCGGGGAACGGGTCTCCAAGAATGTTATGAACGCATCACTACCTTGGTTTACCGCACACACCATTTGCAACGCGGGAATCATCGTTGATGCCACTCCTGTCAAGCCCTTAAATTGGATTTCATCAAGTCTCCCGCTTCTTAAGGTTACTAGCTTCAAGTTACAGTCAATATTTGCTCACTGCTCTGACTGCCAATCCATGCTCAAAATTACGTCGAACTCCGTCAATGGCAGTAGTTGCCTCTAAGTCGAAGTCATGGGCTCTATCCTCAGAATAGCGTGACCTCTCCTACTCGTGCTCATGAAAGACTCGTTCGGCATTTTCACGTTCAACTCAATTCCCGCGTAAAAAGGCTCCACACCAATACTCAGAATAAAGGCATCGGACAGGAATGAGTGTGACGCCCCAGTGTCGTACAAAACTTTGGCGGGTATGTTGAAGATTAAAATAATGTCTAACAAACATAGCACAAAACATACGGTTGCATAAAGGATAAACGGTTCTAAACGTAAAGAAAACTTTTAAACATTTCATACATATCACCACGTCGAGTTGACGGATAGCCTCCTGCTGCCTCAGGTTGTAGGCCCTTGGTTGCACTGGTGCCATACGGGAAGCATTGTACTATGTCGTCTTGCCTTTTAAGCATAGCTCGGCCCTACCTGCGATGTGGGCTCTGGCCTACTATCCTTCGTAGGTGCACGATCCTGGCACTTACGAGTTATGTGTCCTTTCTTCCCACCAGAGCAGCAGGTAGGTCCCTGATACCCACCTGTCACTCTGCTACTCCTGTCCCCTGACTGCTGGGGACGAAACCCCTTGTTTCCTTTCCCTCCTTCTGACCTCTTCTGGGACTGGGAGATCTTCCCCTCCTGCAGCTTTGACGTGAAACCCCAGCGGCACTGCGTCTTCTCAATGTCCAGCTCTAAGGCTCGAGCGGACTCCACTAGAACATTGAATCCAAAAGCTCTTAAGGAGGTCAACGTATGTCTTAGGTTGCCTCGCAACCCCTCATAGAACAAGTGCGTCTTCTTTTCTTCGTCAGCCACCACGTTCCCTGCGTACCTACACAACCGAATGAACTCCTGAAGATATGTATCCACTGTCATGTCACGCTGAACCAGCCTCATGAATTTCCCCTGCAGGGCGAGCCTCATCGTTGAGGGGAGATATCGTTTCAGAAACGGTGTTGCGAACTCACTCATTGAGATCTGATTGGCAGGATGCCAAGCAAAGCGCCTACGCAGCTCATCTACCCGCCATAACTTGGCATCAAAGGTACTTTCCTGTACTCAGATGTCTTTGCTGCCTCCAACACCTCCTTGACTCTCGTCAGCCAATCCTTTGCGTCCGTTGGAGTCAGTTCCCTTGAACGAGGAGGGTGGAAACTCAGGAAGTACTTCAGTTGATGGTCCCTCTGACCAACAACATGCTCCACTAACGGTTGAACTCGATCCACTGCACCCACCGGTGTGGAAGGTGCACCTCCACCCCTTGTGTCCTGGGAAGCTACAACAACATCTGCCAGCATTTTGCAGAAGTCTACGGGTGACATGTTCACGTTCGAAAAACCTTGAGCAGTTTGATTGTTATCAGAAGGGTCCTCCTGAACTCTCGGCGTCCCTGCATCCCCACCAACACCCTAGCGCATGGAAACAACACAACTCAGATTATTGATCATAATCTGCAACATACAAAAGAACACTCACGATTCCAACAGACATTCATATGTGGACATCTCTTCTTAACGATCTAGTTTCCCTCAACTGCTCCTTTTCAATTTAGAATCCTTAAACCTCTCTCTGATACCAAATTGTAACACACCACATGTAATTACCCCCATGACATGGGTCCGGCCGGTCCCCACTACATATAATCACCACAAGCAGGATATTAAAAAGAGGTATAAAATAAAACAACTAAACAACCAGATAAAACTTATATGAGTACGCAGCGAAAAAATTAATAAATATCATAACCAACAAGAGAATGTCCACATCTAAAACAACAGAATGTCCATGGCCTTATGGCCTACAAAACTTTCAAATGAAAGTACAATTGTCTAATAAAGAAAGAGGATGCAAGCATCCCAAACAACTTGGCTCGCAGGCCTGCTCAACGACTAGACAGCAACTAAGAAAAAACAGTGGAAACAGGAAGCGCCCCTCCGCATCCTTCCCGCGTCCTGCAACCATCACAACAAAAGGGGTACACATGGATCAGCTATGAACTGATCACAACTACGTAACAACACCACTCCTCCTGGCCGTCCTAGCGAACCCCGGGGAACTACATCTGCATCAACCTGCAAGTCAACACTTCACAATATATATATAATATAAAGCGGTGAAATAATAAAGGAGGAAACAGTAAACATGAGAGCAGTCTATAAAGAAAGAAAGTCTACTACAGCAAGTTCAGCTATTACTAGCATCCTACAATATCATCCAATCATCTACGGAAGAGGCTCCCGAGTCACAAGATACAAGGGCATAAATCCAACCCCTGAGTTATAAGGGTGAGAAACTTCAACCCCATTTCCATATACTATAAGGAGTGAGTCACGTCCCAAGTCCCTGAGTCCTCAGCTACAAGTAGTGGGATTACTCCCTACTCCTTGAGTCCATAGCTAATAAGATATGAGCACCTCTCTTGAGTCCGCAATTTGTACTACCTGGGAGTTATAGCCGGCGGTAGGACTATCGCTCGGCGGTACCTCCCAGGAAATGCTAAAACTAATTAGCACGCCAACAATTTCTACGTATGTCAATTATACAATACGAGTGCATCAAGACTCACACATAATGCTTGGAAGCACTTCTCGTCGGTTTCATAAAAGCTATCGCCAGCGTTAGCACTACCACTCGGCAGTATCTCCCAGGAAACTCACAATCCAAAATTTTGCGTCTCCAAAAATGGTCTTCATGGTCACAAACGCATTCCAAGGCATCCCAATACAAACACATCACCTGGAAGCACAATTATAGATTTCCTGGGGGCTATCGAAGGCGGTAACAACTATCGTCGGCGGTATCTCCCAGGAAACCATAAATCACCCATTTCCAGCCCTCGTTAAGTCTTTCTACCCCATGTTCATACATCTTAACGGTACTAGGGTACCATGTATCTCCCTAACACGATTCCCCATAATAGATTTCGCACAAAACACCAAATTGGGTCACACACCACGATTATGGCTTCGTAAAAAAATGTAAATGTAGGGAAAATATAAGAAACGTAAATACGCATTCTAATGATCGGAAGGAGAGGGTTATTACCTTGTGAGATCACTTAGGAGCCATAGAACTTGGAGAGAAAGAGTTGAGGACGATCGCAACGACCTATGTAAGCTTTCTTTGGCGACGGCTCGTTGATCCTTGCGGCGAATCTCTGGCAACACCTCCTCCTTCCTTGCGCACGGTGGAGTGCTTCCTCTTGCTCTTGACCTAGATTTTGATGAGAATGCAAGGGAAATGAGTTTAGAGTTTTTGGCCCTCCTTAAGACCACTGGGCGAACACATCAATGCCCTCCGATCACTTTCCAAAATTTTAACGGATGCGATTGCGGATTTTAATTAACTTGATCCGCCTGGAAGCGGTAATACTACGCGCGGCAGTAGCCCCCAGCTGCCCGCGGTAAGAAAGAGAGAACGAGGTTTAAATGAACTAGTTTTCGAATTGATTTGCATCAGCGGTAATTGCTACTGCGGCGCGGTAGCTCCCAGGTTCCCACCTTTCACTTGTGGAAATCGGAGTGTTACCACTGCAACTGCAGGCAGCTGCGTTAGCTAAGGAGACGCTCCTGAAGGTATAACAAACACTACTGGACAAACAACTCTCAACATTTTGCAATCTAACTATGATCTATCACATCCCAATGTGGTATACTTCATTGCCAATGTTGCATCTCTTACAAAAGGATAGTTCATCCTGCTCGTCGACACTAAGGCAGCTCCCCAGGTGCTCACAGGTCACATGTGTGTGCCTGTTAGCTATTGCTGAAGAAGTCTTCCACTCCAAATCTAAGTTGGACACTCAAGTGGCAGTGGCTCCCCTTGCAAAAAAAATCTTCTCCTAAACCTCTGAGTGAATGGAAACTCAAGTGGCTCCTCCCCTGATCTTCCTCCTCCCTCCAAGCCAATGTTGACTTACACTAAGAAGTCACATAGTGAGGGGGAGTCTCAGAAAAACCTTGAGGCGGAGAAAGTCACCATCTTCCATACTCGTAACTCTCCTAAGTCCTCTCAGCCAAGCAGTGCCTCATGACCACGACGAATCCACGGTGGGTAGCAAACTCTTGGGTATTAATTTTCGTGTTGAGTACAAGGTGGACACCTTGAATAGTGACGCAAATGCGCTATTACGGAGGGATCATCTAGGGGAGACCCTCTTTGCCATTTCTAAGCTCACCTCGGAGATTCTTGCTCAACTTTACCTGGAGATACAGAGTTTCCCCACCCTCGTAGAGCTCCTGCATTGTCAAAGGGCAACTTCCCCATTGTTGGACCCTGCATAACGGTCTCATTCTGTACAAGGGGTGAATATACTTGATGCACACCTCTTTACTCATTGTTGTCATATTGGAGAGCACTCGTGGAGCGGGCCACAAAGGGGTCCACAAATCCCTTTAGTGCAACCAAGTGGAATTCTTTTGGAAGGGACTCAGGCGGAAAGTTGATGAGTTCATTGCGACATGTTCGGTTTGTCAGCACGACAAAAACAATCACATTCTTCTGATCGGTCTTCTACAGTTGGCTCCCGTTCCGACACAGATATGGGCGAATATATCTATGGATTTTGTGGAGGAATTTTCATCATCCAAGGGCAAGTCGATTCTCTTATTAGTTGTGTACATATTCTCGAAGGGGGCACATTTTATAACGATGAGCCGCATTCTCACTGTGGAAGATGTCACCCGAGTCTTCCTTGATCAAGTATTTTGTCTGCATAGCCTGCCTAAGACAAGGTCTTCACCAGTCACTTATGAAAGGAGTTCTTTACACTTTACGACACTAAGCTAGCATTTTCCTCTACCAACCATCCACAACTAGATGGTTAGACCGAGATTGCCAATCGCACAGTGGAGATGTACCTATGGTATATCATCGGGGATAGCCCCAAAGACTGGACCCAGTGGCTATTGTGAGTGGGGAGTACTGCCATAATACCTCATACCACACATCTTTGCAGACCACACCCTTCTGCATTATCTATAGGAGCGATCCCCCGCTCCTACTCACTTATGGAGGAAGCACCGCCCACATGACGGTTATGGACGAGGACCTTTAGACTCGTGATCAGATTCTCACTCTAGCGCGGGAGCATAACCTCCAGGCCCAGACTCGCATAGAGACTACTTACAACTGGGTCACCGCGAGCTCTTTTTGCACCTGGTGAATGGATGTGTTGAAATGGCGCCCGTATCGTCAGACATGCAGCCAAGACCCCATACCACAAGTTGGGGCCCAAGTACTATAGGCCCTTTCAAGTACTGCAGAAGATTGGTGAAGTGGCCAACAAACTTTAGCTTCCACCCAATGACCAGATTTACGACATCTTCCATGACTCCCAATTGGAGCCATTCGTTGCCCCCCCCCCCCCCCCCCCCCACGACACCTTTGGTGCTCCTGTCGCCACAGCTGAATGTCAAGCTTGATTTCAACAAAGGATGTTATGAATCCACCAGGAGGTATGTACCAATGTCGGTCCAAACAGCGTTTGAAATGAGCGCATCGTCAGTTCCCTCGTCGTTATCATTTCTATTACTTTTCTTATGCCATTGAACACTCTTATTAACTCACATATGTTATGCCTTGATAGGGGCATTTTGGACATTTGGTTATGTTGTTTAGCCCTACTTGAGGGGATGAATAAAATGAATAGGGAAAACAAATATTATCAAGTACCCCCCCCCCCTTCATTCCATTGCTCAGAACCGACTACAGCGGATCGATCGCATACCAGGCATCTTGACGACGACCAGGGGCGGATCTAAGGAGGGCCGGCGGGGGACAGGGCCACCCCAAGAATTTTGCAAAAATATTAGTAGATTTGGATTCCTCTCGTCGAGCCAATTAATTTTTACTACTTACAAAAACGGTGTCCGAATGAGGGAGAAATGTCTCCGAGAAGATGGAGGTTTTCTTTTTTTTTACGAGGAAGACGATGCTTGAACCCCCCCCCCCCCTCTACAAAGCCGCTGCCATTTTGATCTGCCCTGCATCGGTTCCCGCAAGCATGCAGCGGCCTCTACGTCAGTAGATGAACACAAAAACATTTGCGTCGTATACAGGAAGCACGTCGACGCCTCCCAGCATGGCTGGCGTGTCCGTTCCCTACATCTGTCGTCTCCTGCACCTCCACGATCCTTATCGACGTCGACGAAGACATCCATTTGGTAAATGACGCACTTGTCAAGGGAAAGCAACAACGCTCGTCAGTCTGTTTTCATCCTATCGTGGTCTTGTCGTCCTCAACCACAACTGAAACCTCCATCAATCTCCCCTTTCGGCGCCCAACGACTCCTGCTCGCTACTCACGAGATCCTTGATGATCGAATTCGCTCAATCACTCGCGTGTGCCGTCCTTGCTGACCGCGCAGGGAAGAGCAGCATTTTTCAAGCCCCGGGCCATCTTCCCTCTGCACGTCTGTCGTTTCTTCATGAGCCGCCTGCTGTTCATTCCATCGAGCTCAACTCCTTTTGGGAAATCGTGTCAACCCATCAGTCGGCCCGCAGTTTTCTCTCACGGACGCACCACCACCGCGACCCATTATAGCTCCACCGACCTCTGTTCTACCGTCCTTGCCGACCAATATCATCTCTCTGCCACTTTTGTCTGCCTCCCCCTTGTTGAAATTCCTGAATCCGCCCGACAAAGCCGACGCTCCTCCTCCACGCCGAGGAATAAGTTCCTTCGGTTTCATTCCCCTTCATCCTCCTCCTTCATTGTAGCCATAGGTTCCCGGGGTTCAAGAAAAGGGAACTTCAATCTCCTCCGAGACTTCTCCCTCGCTAGGTCGCATACGAGATCTCGATCGGGGTCCGTATCATACACATAATTTGATCACCTCATGTATCGCACAAATTTTAAGTTTTACCTATCACTATTAAACATTTTCCAGTTTATTTGGGGAAAGGTGAATCTTTACGTTGTGATTGTAAATGCACCAATGTATCACTAATAATCCAATCCCATTATTTCACCGTTGATTTCTTTGTTCTCAATGTTGACGAAGCTGAAATTGTTCTCTTCCCAGCATTCTTTTCTCCCCTTCAGCATCGGCAATGTAACAACGAACCTTCTATTCTGCAAGCGTAGCCTATCATTTGGAAATCAATAAGAAATAATTTACAAAATCCAAAGATGTAGGTTTGATGAGGACATCAAAAAACACAATATGAGCTTTAAGACGAATAAATGAAACATAAACAGCAAATAGTACGGATTAAAAAATGATCGAAATAGGCTAAATTTGCATACCTCAACATCTAGTAACAAATTCTCCGGCTTGATGTCTCTATGTATCACATGTTTCTCATGGCAGTAAACTAATGCCCTTGCAAGACTCGCCACATACTTATGGCGGATAATCCACAAAACAATTTAAGAGAAAATTCAAAAAAAGATCGGTGTCTAGAAGGTAATTAGGGTTTGAACAGTAAGCAACCTACAGTGGCCGCGCGCTTCTCGGAGAAGTGATGTAGGCTCTTGAGCATCTTATAAAGCTCGCCCCGGGAGGCGTACTCGAGGACCAGGAAGATGCGGGTCTGATCGTGGAACCAAGCGAAAAGGCGGAGGACATTGGGATGGTCGAGACTATGCTGAATCTCGATCTCCCTTCTGAGGTGTGCATGAAATCTGTACTTTTCCAGCTTTTCTTTGAAGATAATTTTTAGTGCTACAACGTATCCGCTCTGTTGGAAGAAGATTGGTACTGCTTCACAATGTGTGCCGTTTCATTCTAGAATTTTGATTGTAGAAAGAGAAATCGGCAAGGCGATTTACCTGCTTCTCTCTAGCGAGGTACACTTTGCCAAACTTTCCTTCGCCAATGACCTTCCCTATCTCAAAGTCAGCAAGGCTCCATTTCTCATCGGCCATCCAGGCTATGGCCGGATCCAGAGCACGAGAAATTCAACTTCTAATCTCAGGTCGGATCTAACTGTTGCGGCAAAGCCTGCGTGATTCGAATCCGTGGTGCTTCTCTGAGGAGGTAAAGAAGACACCTCCGACGCCTAGGAGGCGAGCAGTGGATGTGGAAGGGAAGCGTGCTGCTGCTCGTGGGTAAGAAGACGTGATCGGGAAAGAGAGACAGGAGGAGGGTAGCGTGGGGGAGTCACGATTTGGAAGAAAGCGTGGGCACACAAGCGATGATTTAGCAGATAACCTAAACGGCCGTTTTTAAAATTGCGATTTGAAAGAGTGGTTCTCAAACAACCCAAAGTCAAACAACCCAAAAACAGCACTAGCTGTCCTAAAGAGACCTTAAAAGATGTGAGATTTGGTTTATGCTCGCTGATGAATGGTTGTTGATTTGGGTGATCGTATGTGAGTATCAAAAGGGGTCAAGTTTGTTTCCTTTTAAATTGTCAAGTGTATTTAATTTGTGTTTTTATTTATATATATACGAGCACCTCCGCACGGGCTTTGCTCGTGCTCGCTGACTCTTAGCCGGCTGCGCCCGCGCTTGCTGATTCTTAGCGGGCTGCGCCTGCATTCGAGTGGGCTACGACCGCATTCAAGCGGGATGCGCCCGCATATGAGCACTTATCTTTTATTCAAAACATATGTGTATCACATATTTCTCGTGGAAGTAGACTAATGCCCTTGCAAGACTCGCCTCATACTTATGGCGGATAATCCATAAAACAATTTAGGAAAAAATTCAAAAAAAAAACGGTGTCTAGAAGTTAATTAGGGTTTGAACATTAAGCAACCTACAGTGGTCGCGCGCTTCTCGGAGAAGTGATGCGGGCTCTTGAGCATCTTATAAAGCTCGCCCCGGGCGGCGTACTCGAGGACCAGGAAGATGCGGGTCTGATCGTGGAAAAAAGCAAAAAGGCGGAGGACATTGGGATAGTCGAGACTATGCTGAATCTCGATCTCCCTTCTGAGGTGTGCATGGAATTAGTACTTTTTCAGCTTTTCTTTGAAGATAATTTTTAGTGCTACAACGTATCCGCTCTGTTGGAAGAATATTAGTACTGCTTCACAATGTGTGCAGTTTGATTCTAGGATTTTGATTGTAGAAAGTGAAATATGGTGAAGTAGTAATTGGCAAGGCGATTTACCTGCTTCTCTCTGGCGAGGTACACTTTGCAAACTTTCCTTCGCTGATGACCTTCCCTATCTCAAAGTCAGCGAGGCTCCATTCATCATCGGCCATCCAGGCTATGGCCGGGTCCAGAGCACGAGAAATTCAACTTCTAATCTCAAATCAGATCTAACTGTTGCGGTAAAGCCCGCGTGATTCGAATCTGTGGTGCTTCTGCGAGGAGGCAAAGAAGACACCTCCGATGCCTAGGAGGCGAGCCGTGGATATGGAAGGGAAGCGTGCTACTGCTCGTGGGTAAGAAGACGTGATCGGGAAAGAGAGGCAGGAGGAGGGTAGCGTGGGGGAGTGATGAGTCCCATTTATATACACATTTATGGGCTCATCTGGGCCGATTATCTAGTCTATGCAATACACTTTAGGCATGTTTTTATTCATATTCGTTATTCCATGCTAAGTGCACTCTTAGGCACGTTTTGGTGTGCATTTGCGCTCCTTGTCATTGGGGGTAAGCACATGGTGCTCCCCAATCCTTTTTCTGTGTTTGATTGGTGCTGGAGGTGTTTTCCCAGCTGGTTTGCTTTGCTTGCATGTGGTTGAATCACCCCTTTCTCCAGAAATCATGATTGGGTATAACGCACAGTCGTGCGTTTTCTTAACGCACGGTCGGCTGTGATCTTGCGCTCTCATCTGGGAAGGAAATCGGTGATCTGACTTTGGTCGTGCGTTTTTACGCACGGGCGGGTTTGCCCGTGCGTGAGTAAAACGCACGATCGCCTGTTTCTTCGTGATTTTGGCCAATCTGAGTTTGTCCGCGCGTTTTTACGCACGGGCGGATTTGCCCGTGCGTGAGTAAAACGCATGGGCGCGGCTGCTTCTTCCTCAAGTCAATTTTTATCGTAAATAACGCACGGGCAGCGCACGGTCGTGCGTTCGCCCGTGCGTGACCAAAAATCTGACTGTTTAGTATTTAAGGCAGGGAATCAGCTGCAAACCAGGAGGACGATTCCCCTCGCGGGAAAAGCCAGAGAAGCCCGCCATTTTCACCTTTTCCACCGTATGTGTTGAAACCGATTTCTCGGCCTCTTGTGGAGCTCGGGGCCCTCACCGAAATGAGGGGCAGCTAGTGTTGAAATTTTGAAGTGGTGTGGAGGAGACCGGGCGGTCTGGTTTGGGAGACCGCGGAGACCGCGCGGCTTGCGTAGGATATCTGTCGGTCTGGCTCTGCCGGGTTGTCCTGGCGGTCTGCTGGGGTTCCGGTCTGTTCTTGGTAGCTGCGGGTTGTTCCCGTGTAGGTCTGCTGGTTTGCCTGACTCCCTTGTTGGGAGACCGGGCAGGTTGTTCATATTTGGCTGTCTACCCGGGCGGTCTATCATGGCGATCTGGCGACTTGTTTGAAGTCGGCCAGATGGTTCTAGCTTGCTCCTGGTGTTCTAAGGAAGGAGCGTTGTTGAGCCCGCACGGCTTGTGCGCGGTCTCGTGTTCGCGCGGCCTGTGCGCGATTTTGTCTGCTGATCTGCGTCTTGGTCGGGTGATCGTCCAAGAGGTCTGTTCGCGCGGTCTGTCTTTTGAGACCGTTCGCGATCTGATGGGTGGTGACTGTATCCCGGTTTGTGCGGTGACGACATCCGTCCACCCGCCTATAAATAGGGGTGCATGGCCCGTCATTCCTAACAAGAACTGTAAGAACCAGAGCCCGGATTGTTTCTTGCGGTCTCAAGTTTGAGTTCGCGCGACTTGGATGCGAGTTAACCTTTGTTGTGTTCGCAGGTTTGCGGTCAGCAGGGTGCGGTCTCCTTCTTTGGTGATTTCCGGTGGCTTGAATAAACAGTTCGTCTGCGGTCTGTCAGCGAGCTGGGTTATTGTGTTCTTATGCTGTTCGCAGCGGACTCAGGGATTAGGCGGCCTTCAGCTGTTATGCGGTCTGAGTTGCGGTCTGGCAACAGCTTCAGTTCTTTGTTCCAATAAGCTTCAGTTTGTGCGGTCTGGGGTGCGGTCTTGCAGTGCTGGCAGTCTGTCCGGTTTCTGTTCGTGCGATCTCAGGGCAAGCCGGGCGAGTTCTGGAGTGGTGCGGGTTGTGCGGTCTGAGCTTGTCTAGCCGCCAGCTTTGTTTTTTTGGTGTGTTTTGTTCTTCTCGTCTCCGTGATTCTGATGAATCATGTCTCGCCATGTATACCTCGCATTGTAAAGCAGTTCTGTTTCACTAAAGATTTCTTGTGTTGCTTTTGGGCATTGTGGTTGTTTGGCTATAACTCTTGTTGATACAACTCCTGCTTACTCCTAAACGGTCCAATCAAAAATTTTAACAGCTAGCCCTTACTGATCCCTCAGAGAAGATAGACAGAAGACTAGAAAGAAGACTAAGACCTTAGTCGCAGCGAGGAGGTCCCTCCACTAACCCGGAAGATCGTTGAGCGCTTTCCCTCCCAAGTCAAAGCTGAGACTCGGGCACCTTGGAGAGCTCTGAAAATGCTAACCAAAGAAAACCTAAGGAGAGAGAAGCTGAAGTCCTGTCCTCTCCAAAGGTGCCCTTGAGGTCTTATTTATAGGTTTTCTGGTCTGGCCTGCAAATAACAAGATTCTGCCTTTTGATTTTACTATCCGCACCCCAAGCGGGTCAGCTAACAGCTGAACTCCGCTGTTTGGATAGGCTAATGACAGGCCAACGGGGATAGAGAGATGATTTCGTCGATCATAGATGATCAGCGGATTCTTCGAACGTGACAGCTTGGAGAGTTCGTCGAACGCAGAGTTTTGGCGACTTCGTCGAACGCGGCCCGCACTTCGTCGGGCGTCGGGCTGAGTTCGTCAACCTCGACTGAGATTCGTCGATAACGGAGTCTTTGGAAGAAATCTGGCTCGCCTGTCTTCTCGCGATCCTTCGGCGAGTTTCTGGCTCGCTCGCCTCCGTGCGAGCATTCGGCGAGCACCTGGCTCGCTCGCCTTCTCGCTGGTCGACCTTGAGGCTCTGGCTCGTGGGAACTTGACTCGCGCCTCTTCCCGCGGGTGACCTTTGATGGATCTGGTTCGCCCCCTTTGGGCGAATGGCCTGTGAAGACCTCGTTTGCACTCCTGACCCGCTCGCACTCTTGACTCGCTCGCCTTCTCGCGAGCAGCCGGCTAAGTGCTTGTCCCAGCGGATCCGCTGAGACGGGATCGTCGAGCGCTGCTTGGATTTCGCCGAATGCAGCTTTGAACCTTTTCGTTGAACGTAGAGCGCCGTTCGTCGAACGCAGAGAGCATATGTCAATTTTGCTCTTTCTCTTATTTTTCGCCTATTAACATATATATATTCCTCCCGGAAACCCGGCTCACTTTACTTTTGTTTGATCATCCACTAGGCGAATATTGGGGTTGTACACAATCCCCGCTCTTCGCGAGGCTATTTAGGCTCGCGAAGAATCATCCAACCCTTGATATTCGCCGGCCACCCCTCGGTGACGTGGCGAGAATCTTTCGGTGGGCCCCATGCCCACAACTATAAATATCACTCTCCCTGGCCGTCATTCGAACTTTCTATTCTTCTCTATCTTTTCTTACTCGCTGCGGGCCCCAACGCAATGTCGAAAAAAGACGAGATGTTGGCTCGCCTAAAGGCCTCGCAAGCGGCCCAGAAGGGGAAAGCCGATGTCATCGCCTCCTAGAATTCTCCGCGACGCTCTCCGCCCCGCCTTCCCTAAGAACGGCAAAGGCCGTTCGGCGCGCGGCTGGTGGGGGAGGGTCTTCTTCTTCACCGCACTCTCCTGACGATGGGCTCGCCTCGCAGGTATTATCGCCAAGCTAGCCCATTTGATGTTCTTCCCTTTCGACCTTATTTATCTTATTCGCGGAATGATCCCCCGGATGAGAGCGCCTCGGGAAGGCCAATCATGGAGATCCACCTCCTTTCTACGGGTGGAGCTGACGCTCTTCTTGTGGATGCGAGGGTCGTCGGCCGACAGGACTCGCCTTCGCAACGAGGTGAGCGGCTTACCTCGTCTTCCTTCACGTCTCTTGACTCGTTAAATCACACCTACTTTTTGTGCAGTGTCCCCTTTCGTGGCCCCAGAAGAACAAGTTCCTCCTCCGGCGGACTCGCCCACCATGCCGAATCAGACTATCTTTACTCCTGGATTCGACTTCCTGGGTCAGAGGAGCCCGGGAGGGACGTTGATTGCCGAGCCTGGACTTGGCTCTAGACCCGCGCTCGCCCCCGGTCTGGGTAAGGCCCTCACCCCTGCCTTTATTGAAGCATTCCGAGGCCAGCCGGGTACCTCCTGTCAGCGGCCCAGTACTCAAATTCCTCCACTAGGTTAGACTGTCGCCATTGAGTGTTGTTTTTCACCTTGTCGCTGATTCCTACTTCACAGGCAATCCTACGACCCCTCTCTCCGAGTCAGAGTCTGGAGCGTTGGAGATATCTCCACCCCCCTCGTCGAGTCAGGTTTTCTGGGGATCCCAGCGATCCAGAGCGAATGAAGAGGCGGGTCACTGAGATATTCCAGAAGCATACCACCCTGCTGAGGGATCTACATGAGCAGAATCGGCTAGATCAGCTCGCTAATGAAGAAAGGTTCGTCGCGATGGAGGACGCGAATGCGCGCGTTCTCGCCGAGATACGGCCGACCGATCATGGTGACGCGACCTCCCCCGGGGTGTACATTGATCGTATCGATGATTACATGCGGCTGACGAGCCAGGCGAACCGGTCACTCCGCGAATATCACTACCCGCGAGTCCCCCCTCGCTCTGGTGTCCGGGGTCGCGGTCGCTGGAAGTGGCTACGATATTGAGGATTCTTGTATTGCTTTTTATTGTTTTTATTCCCCTCCTCTTCGATAGGAGGGGTCGCGAACAATTTTTATAAGTTTGTAATAATGATACTTTGACTCGCTTGCGAGCCCTTTATCTTCCCTATTCTTCATCTCTTCTTTCACCCTACCTGGCTCGCTCTTGCGCGGATTATGTTTGTGTTTCTATTACTCGCACTCGCGTATTGCCCTTGCTTTTTATGTTTTATTATTTAGCGCTAGCTCGCCGATGATTAATGGGAGAAAGATTTGACAGGGTGCCGACTCGCCGGGAGCGAATAGGATCCCTAGAGGCGGAAGAGTACCGCGCGAATCCGCAATCCGCAGATACCGACGCTTCGGCTTCTTCCCGCCTTTTTCATTTCTATAAATAGCCGACCTTTTTCCTTTCCAACCACCGCATTTACTGTTACTCCCTCGCGCTCTCTCTCTTTCTGATTCTCTCACAGATCTAGCTCGCTCTCGCGGCTTTTGCGATTTCGCGGATCCCAGTCATCATGGTCGGCGAGACGGAAGCTGAGGGGCGGTCTAAGTGTGCCAGGGCCTTCCTCGATGGCATTTTCTACTGCGCCAACCTTACGAAAGAGGAGTACCAGGCCGCCGCTGACCAGTACATTCACTCTGGTTTTGTGGCTCGCTGCCCTACCGAGAGGGACACCATCAGCGACCCGCATCCCGACAAACTCGCCATTCCCGTTGCCCACTTCGAAAACGGGTTGCGACTCCCACTCTAGCCGGAAGTGCGCCAGGTATATTTATTTCTCAACCCTTACATCCCTAACGTGCTTTGCGAATGGCGCTTAAACCTTGTTGACCCTTCCAGGTGCTCAAGTATTTCGGCGTTCTGCTGAGCCAGCTGATGTCGAACGCGATCGCCGTGGTGGTCGCGTTTGCCACTTATCTCAGGGCAGAGAGGATCGAGTTCAGCCTGCTCGTCTTCCGCAAGGTCTTTTCGTTCCGCGCGTATAGGGACGGGACGGCTCACTTCGCGAGCCAGCATGTCACCGTCTGCGAGATGGTGAACAAGTCTCATTATTGGACGCAGAAGTTCGTCCTGGTGAAGGGTCCTTTCGGCAACGTCTCCTATACTCCCACCCAGCGAGACGAGGCCGCCTACCGCCCTCCGACCTCGCTAGGGAGTTGTGATGCGACCCTGTACCAATACCTCAAGGGAAAAAACTTCGAGGTCGCCTTCCTTCGAGAGCGAGTGGACCTCCTGCCACCCGTCCTCCCAGGAGAAGGTTTGACTTGCACTCGTCAACTTCCTTACTCCATCCTCCTTCGATTGTCTAACGTCCCCCGTTATCTTCGCAGGAGAGCGTGAACTCCCCCTCAACCCACCTCACGCGTCTCCTTCTTCCCTTACCTCCAGCTCGCTCTCGCGCGCGGCCGCCGAGGCCTGCCGCGACGTCCCTAGTTCTTTGTCGGGAAAGAAGCGCCCTCCTCCCCTACCCCGGCCTGCCTCGCAGGGGGTGGCGAAGAAGACCAAGAAGGGCCTTTCTGTTGCCAAGGCGAAGGAGGTCGTGGATCTATCCGAATCTGATCTCCCCTCTCCTTCCGCAGCGGGTCACGAGCTCGCCAAAGAGGGAGGCGAGCCAGGGGAGACAGCCGCCAAGCCCAAGCCGACGAGCCATACTAACTTCGGGCTCGGTATGAAGCTTGCGGATGCGGTTGGCGAACCGGTGCTCGCGTGGGACCCCGAGCAGAATAAGGTCGTCTGCTCCTCTCTGCTCCCTTCCTGGGTGGAGGACGACAAGGCCGGGGGTGAGGGGTTCGCCCTCGCCTTCGGCCTCTATGGTCGCGAGGATGCCTCCCTCTTTCAGTCCTTTACGCCGAAGGGGGTCGTATATGAAGCTATGTGAGCCCAATTCCGGGCGATGGAGCTAACCCACATGGTGGGTCGCCGGTACTTCACGACGGATAGGGAGATCAAGGAGCTGAACGTTGAGCTCCAGAGGTTTGCGGATGAAGTCGCGGGGCTCAAGGGGAAGGAGGCCTTATCGGAGGGCCTCCTCGCCAGTCTTCAAGGTGGACTGGTAAGTTGTGCTTTGCGAAAATCCTTTTCAGTTCGGCTTCGCTTTTCTCTCGCTAACCCGCTTTTTGCAGGATGCCGAGTCCGTCAGCCAGCTTCACACGCGGATCGCTGACTTGGAGCTGGAGAACACCTGCCTCAAGGCCCAGGTCCACGACCTGACCTCGGCGGTGCTTCCTCCCCCTCCTCCGCGAGCTGGGACTCGCGGTCAGTCGCGGGAAGAGAAAGAAGCCGACAACAAGAGGTCGATGGAGATCGCGGAGCTCGTCCTCAACATTCTCAAAGGAGCGGACATGATCATTCCCGACGCTATGGAGTTCACTGCGGAGGAAGTCGTCCCAGACTTGTTCGCGCCCATCTCCGAGGCGGAGGGTCGAGAGAGCGATTGAAATGCTATTTGGAGAATCGCCTTAAAAAATTTTTGTTGTTTATAATGTAAAAGGTTTTTTCTCTTTGCCGGCGAGCCCACCGTTGGACTGTAATCTTTTGTGAGAAATGAAAAAGAAATATTTTGTCCATATTTTCAGTGTGATTTCCTTACTTTTCGTTCGCATGCACTCTTTCACTCGCGCTCGCGCGATCTCGATTTTCTTGTTCTCGCACTTTTAAGACTTTCGTTCTGATGCTCGTGTCTACGTCTCTTTGATTGAAGATTCTCCTTTCGCCGTATTATACCTAAACCGCTCTCTCCCTATTCCCTTCTGAGGCAATGGTAAGACTTAGGTCACCGAGCCTTATCTTTGTTTAAGAAGTACCTTGTTGAGGACCTTTGTGAGAGAGGCCGGTATTCGCCTACCTCGCTCGCACTCGCCTTTTGCGAGCTGTTTCGTTATCCGGGGACCACCGCGGAGGCGGGCCCTCTTTGGCCCGCCAACGTCACTCGCGCTACCGAAATTCATAAGCAGCCTCGCGAGTCAGCGGACTCAGCCGTTCTAGCCTGACATCCCCCGTCTAGTGAGAGCCCGTGAGCGGAATCGATCTGGGGCATTCCAGCACCAATACTTGTCACCTTGCCAGCCTCCCCAGAGATCAACCTGAAACCCCCCGTCTAGTGAGAGCCCGGGAGCGGAATCGATCTGGGGCATTCCAGCACCAATACTTGTCACCTTGCCAGCCTCTCCAGATATCAACCTGAAACCCCCCGTCTAGTGAGAGCCCGGGAGCGGAATCGATCTGGGGCATTCCAGCACCAATACTTGTCACCTTGCCAGCCTCTCCAGAGATCAACCTGAAACCCCCCGTCTAGTGAGAGCCCGGGAGAGGAATCGATCTGGGGCATTCCAGCACCAATATTTGTCACCTTGCCAACCTCTCCAGAGATCAACCTGAAACCCCCCGTCTAGTGAGAGCCCGGGAGCGGAATCGATCCGGGGCATTCCAGCACCAATACTTGTCACCTTGCCAGCCTCTCCAGAGATCAACCTGAAACCCCCAGTCTAGTGAGAGCCCGAGAGAATCGATCTGGGGCATTCTAGCATAAAAACTATTTGAGACCTGCCAAAGGATTGCTCCAAAATGCATGTGTTGAGTAGGAAATATGAAAAGTCATCTACACAAAATGGCTAAGGATAAAACCTTTTTAAATCATCTCCACTCCTGGCTCGGCCAAGAGGTACCCCTTCCACATCCCGGAGGTGGTATCATCCTGACCTGAGCACTTCACTTACAATGTAAGGTCCTTCCCAATTGGGCTCTAGCTTGCCAACCGCGGCTCCTCTCCCGGCCGCGTCAACCTTCTTTAGCACTAGGTCTCCTTTTTCGAAGTGTTTTACTCGGATGTGCCTGTCAAAATATCAGGCATTCGTCGCTTGATTTCTTCCTGCCTGATGGTGTCCTGGTCCTGGAGTTCCTCCACCAGGTCCAAGGATAGCCTTTGTTCCTCGTCATTGGACACTAGCCACTCTTCATTCCCTTCACCTGCGGCGATCACCCTGGGGGTTTTTACTTCAAATTCGATGGGTAGGACCGCTTCGGACCCGTGAGAAAGTTTGAACGGGGTCTCTCCGGTGGCGGTGTTTGGGGTAGTCCTTAGTGCCCAGAGGACGGAGGGTAGCTCCTCCACCCAGTTCCCCCGGAGGTTCTCCACCTTTTTCTTTAGTAGGTTGACGATCACTTTGTTTGCCGCCTCCACCTGGCCATTGCTTCTCGGGTGGTGAACCGATGCAAACCTGAGGTCGATGCCAAGCTGGGTGCAGAAGCTAATAAATTCCTCGCTAGCAAACTGTGGCCCATTGTCCATCACTATGGCCAGAGGGAGTCCGTGCCTGCAAATTATCTCTCCCCATACAAAATTCCTTACAACTTGAGATGTTACCTTGGTGAGCGCCTTCACTTCTACCCATTTGGAAAAATAATCGATCATGACCAGCAAGAACCTTCTTTGGCCACTAGCTTGGGGGAAAGGGCCAACTAGGTCCAACCCCCATATGGCAAAAGGCCAGGGAGCCGTGATGGTCCGGAGTGTCACAACCCGCATTTTCTCCAAGTTTAAATATATCAGAGTAAGGGAAAATGCGCGTCATGATGCCACGTCAGGCAGGAGACAACTGCTGACGTTCAGGCTGAAACCCATCTCTTTCTTTATTTAACACAGACTTATAAATTGTTTATCATTTGAAAACATTTGTTTGGTTTTGGAGTAAGAACTGTGTCTCTCAGTTCGTGGATCATCTAGTCCACCGTAGAAAATATAAATATTAGCAGCGGAAAACTATTTAATTCATTTCACTTAAATGCCCTATATGTAGATAATGACTTGATGATTAGAATGATATGCATTTAACTAAATTTAGTATAGGTAGGAAAGTACTTTTATTTGACTTAAAATATCCAGATTTGTTTATAAATCATGTCGTGCAATTGGAAGAAAACCATTTTATAACTACAATGCACCTAATCATAAATCATTCTCAGAGAGAAAGTAAGGCAGACAATAGTAGTAAAACAAATAGCAGTAAAGTGTACTGAAGAGGGCACAATGAGTGTCAACAACCTGACACTAACCCATTGGCTTCAAAAATCAAATGTCTATACGCAAACGCAACGATCCATCCTTCTTCTTCAAGAAAAGGACGGGAGCAGCCCACGGGGATGAACTTGGTTGAATAAAACCACGTTCCAACAGCTCATCGAGCTGAACACGCAACTCTTCCAACTCTCAAGGTGTCATGCGGTACGGAGCCTTAGCAATCGGACGAGTGTCGGGCTCAAGATCAATAATAAACTCCACCTCCCTCTCAGGGGGAAGTCCAGGAAGATCATCAGGAAACACGTCTGGGAAATCGCACACAACAGGAATATCCTCTACCCGAGGAGCAACAGGTGTGGGTTCCAGAACAGAAACAGAAACAGGGAAGGCATTACAGCCAGATCTTAAGAGTCGACGAGCAAGCACCGCAGAAATGATCGGAGAGTTTTGACGCTGGGAACCATACACACTCTCAGCTGACCGTCACCCATCTTGAAGTCTAACCGCTTGCCCTTGCACTGGATAACTGCATCATGCCTTGACAGCCAATCCATACCAAGAATCACGTCGAAGCCCGCCAGATCCAAAACCTTAAGGTCAGCACAGGTCAAACAGCCACCTAGCAGAATGGAGCAATCTCGGACAACCTGACTTGACACTACGGAGTCTCCAGACAGAAATTGGACACTGCAAGGGCCTCCCACTTGGTCAATCGGCAAACGATAACGGTCAACGAAGTTCTTTGCTACTCTTTTTCTTGACTGGTAGTATCCTGGATCTCCATGTGACTAAATCCCTAATTTCTTTGAAAAAAAAATTGGATCGTTAAGTGCTTGATCCTCTAGTTCTGGTCGGCAAAAAAAATCTGGGGGTTGTTTGTGGTAATATCTATTGGTTGTTAGCAAATTTTTTCTATAATGTTTTTATGGCAGTGTTCCTTCTATTGGGTAGCAAAATTTTGGATCTATGGAAATTCCTTTTCTGTTGGTGGCTGCTATGCATTTTCTGTTGGGATTTTTTTTTTTTAAAATTTTGCTGGGTCTGCTTCTTAAGAAATCGTTAAATTGGGTCTGCTTCCTTAGAAATTGTTAAATGGGAGCTGTTATACATGATCCCAGGCTGGATTTATTTGGGCTTGCTGCATTTAGATCTATCGGTTACTTGTTGGTTTGGGGGTTGCTCCTTGTTAATTTGGGGCTGCTGTTATTCGGGTTGGGGCTGCCTCTTTTGCTCTTGATTTGGGGGGCTGCTCCTTGTTGATTTGGGGGCTGCTCCTTGTTGATTTGGGGTTGCTGCTGTATTTTTAGTTTGAGGGGCTGCTTTTATTTCCTTTTGATCTAATGGGTGCTGCTGCTGTATTTTTATTATGAGGGGCTGCTTTTGTTTCCTTTTGATCTAATGGGGGACTGTTGTTGTATGTTTGTTAAGGGGGGCTGCTCCTTGAGTTTGGTTATGGTAGTCCCGAATCGTGATTACGTGTTTAAGAAGCGTCGCCTGTCTATGTCTCCTTCAGGGAACTTCCCTGATGATAGGAAGGAGATGAAGGGATCCATCCACGAGACCCGCTGATCCACCTCCATCAACTCTCCTTCCTCGATGGTGGGTCGAAAGAGTTCCGAAATCGTTCCTCCTGCTCGGGGACCGAATTTGGCTAGGAGGTCTGCGGGGGTGCTCTCCTCCCTTGGCACGTGCTTGATGGAGAAAGTGCGGAAATGCCCGATGACCCCCTTGACCTTTTCCAGGTACCGCAGGAGAGTCGAGTCCTTCGCCTCAAACTCCCCCCTGACTTGGCATGCAACCACCATGGAATCCGTCGAGACCTCCACATCTTGTATCCCCAATTCCCGAGCCAACCGCAGGCCCGCTATCACCGCCTCGTACTCCGCTTGGTTGTTGGTAATCAGGAAGTGGATGTTCAAAGCTTGCTCAATCTTGGTCCCTTGGGGGCTCACCAAGATGATTCCCCCTCCATAGGAGTGTCTTCCTGACGTACCATCTACCAACATCTTCCACGCCACTAGGGGAGGCAATTCATGTTCCCCTACTTCGGATGTGTAGTCAGCCATGAAGTCTGCCACTGCCTGGGCCTTGACTGCGCCCTAGGGACAAACGTAATGTTGAACTCGCTCAGCTCCACGGACCACTTTGCCAATCTTCCCGAGTGTTCCACCCCTTCCATTACCTTGCGAAGTGGGTGATCTGTTATCACTTTGATTGAATGTGCCTGGAAGTAGGGCCGGAGTCTCCGAGCCGCCACCACCAATGCAAAAGCCAACTTCTCCAAGATTGGGTACCGGAGCTCCGCCTTTTTCAGCACTTGGCTCACATAGTAGATAAGGAACTACTTTCTTCCTTCCTCTCGGATCAATACTGAACTTACCGCTTCAAGTCCCACTCTCAGGTATAGGGATAGGTCTTCTCCCGGTCTCGGCCCTTGAAGTAGGGGGGTTTGGGTGAGTTGCCCTTTCAAGGCTCGAAAAGCTTCCTCACACTCTGGGGTCCATTCAAATGTCTTATTGTCCCTCAGCACCTTGAAGAAGGGTGCACACTTCTCTCCGGCTTTGGAGAGGAATCTGCTAAGTCCGGCCAGCTTCCCCGTGAGGCTTTGAACCTCCTTCGGGCTTCTCGGAGACCCCAACTCCATTATCGCCCTGACCTTGTCTGGGTTAGGTTCTACTCCTGCCGGGGTGAGCAAGTGGCCTAGGAACTTCCCTCGGCTAGCCCCGAAGACACACTTCAAGGGGTTGAGTTTCATCATATACTTCTGTAGGGTCCCAAATGTCTCCTCAAGGCCTCGTAGGTGAGACCCAAGGTACCGACTCTTTACCATGAGGTCATCAACATAGACCTCCAAGTTTCTTCCCCTTTGTTCGCGAAAGACCCGATCCATCATTCTTTGATAGGTAGCACCTGCATTCTTGAGCCCAAAGGGCATCATCTTATAACAGCAGCATCCGTCCCCCGTGATGAAGGAGACATCCTTGATGTCCGGGGGGTGCATGCGGATTTGATGATAACCTGAAAAAGCATCTAAGAAAGACATTACAGAGAAACCAACAGCTGAGTCAACCAGCACGTCGATCCTAGGCAGGGGGTAGCAATCTTTCGGGCATGATTTATTAAGAAGTGAAAAGTCGATACACATGCGCCACTTACCTCCCCCCTTTTTTACCATGACTACATTGGAGACCCAGCCTGGATACTGGATCTCCGACACAAAACCTGCTTGTATGAGCTTTTTCACCTCTTCGCAGATTGGTCCCTCCAGCTTGTCCGCCGTGGCCCTCTTCTTTTGGCGGATGGGGTGGGTGCCTGGGTCGAGGTTGAGGCGGTGGCAAGCCACATCCGCATCAATCCCGGGCATCTCTGCGGCGCTCCAAGCGAAGACATCCACATTCTTCTATACACAGAGGCTAGGATCTCAGCCCGCTCCTCCGAATTGAGCTCCCCGCTGACTCGGACCTTCTCCACCATCCCAAGCCGAGTGGTGACCTCAAGCTCCACGACCTCATCCACGGCCTCCAGCCTGGATTGCTCTCCCCAAGCACTTTCTTTCTCTCTGTCACAAGTGAGTGTGTGGGCTCCTTCCTCCGTCTCTTCCTCCCCTACCATCATCAACTCCTTCACTCCTCCTTCCTGGGTACCCTCTCCTTTCCCCTCTTCTTCTCCTTTCTCCTCCCTGAGCCTCTCAGCTCCCCCTTCCTGGGCATGAACCTCCTCTTCCTCCATCCTCTCCTCCGGCTTCTGACGCCCCTCCATCATTTTATCGAACTCCTCCACTTCTCCCATCCAGGTGATGGTGTTGACAGTCGTCACATAGCACTGTCTTGCCATCTTGGAATCTCCTCAGATCCGGACCTGGACTCCACCCGTGTTGAACTTGAGACACTGGTGGAAGGTGGAAGGGACGCATCTGAACGTGCTGATGAGAGGTTGTCCGAAGATGGCATTGTAGCTGCTTGGGGTGTCCACTATCACGAAGAGACAGTTCCGGGACTGCCCTCCGAGGGTCACATGGAGCCCCACTCTACCCTCTACCTCCTTCCTTTCTCCTGAAAAGCCGAATAGGGGGCCATCCGAGGCCAACACCCTCTTGGACTCCACCTTCATCTCATCAAACACATTCTTGAAGACGACGTTGACAGAGCTCCCATTATCGACTAGAATCCGCGAGACGGTGAAGTTCTCGATGGCGGTCTGGATGACCAGCGCATCGCAGAACGGGTCTTCATAGCTTGGCATGTCCTTCTGGGAGAAAGTAATTCTCTCCGCCGGGGGTGGAGCAGTGGATGTTGAGGCCATGCTCCGCCGATAGATGGTATGGAGGCTAGCCTTGCGGGTTGCCTCCACCCCTACCCCCCCCCCCCCATGGATCACCCTGATCCCTCCTCTACTCCCCACATCAACTCTGTCTTCACACCTTTCTTCCTCCTCCCCTCGAGGCTCGACCTACTCAATTCTCACCTGTTGCCTCGGCGCGGGCACTCGACCCCTTTTTGTTTCCAGGAACTCTGGGCAGGTGGCCGTCGCGTGACCTTCCTCGTCGTGGAAGTCACAATACGGCAACGTCACCTCCCCTGTTTCGCCTTCCGCCATCCTATTCCTCCTCCTTCTTGCCCCCGCTTCTTCTCTCGCCTCTTCTCTCCTTCCTCTCCCCCCTCTTCCCCGCCTGATCGCCATGGCTTGCTGAGGCGGGGGAGGCAGCTGCCCCGGACCTTGCCTCCACCCCAACTGGTGGGGTCTTCCTTGTCCTCCATAGAAGTTACCCCTTCCCGGGCCATAACCCCTTCCCTGACCTTGCATTCCTTCGGCACGCTGCCTCCACTCCCCCTCCGGGGCCCTGGGCTCTTCCCTTCTTCTTACCTTTTGCTGCCTGACCTCCGGCTCACTGAGCTTCGCTAGCCTCTTGGCGAGCTCCGGGTTGGCCTCTTCACTCTCAATCTCTTCTGCCACCCTCTCCATCAACTCCTCGTAGGAGACGGGAGCTTTCCTCTTCAAATCCATCTTAAAGAAACTTTCCCTCAGCCAGACCGTGAAGGCGAGCTGGAGTGCAAACCCAGGCATCTCCTGAGTGAGTAGCACTTCTTCCTGGAACCGATCTGCGTACCGAGCCAACGACTCTTTTGGCTCCTGCTTCACTTTGAAGAGGGACTCGACGCCCTTCTTCCTCTTCTTTGAAGTTGAGAATCGCAACAAGAAGCTCCGGCGCAAATCCTCAAATGCGTAGATCGACCCTGTAGGGAGTTGATGGAACCAGTCCCTGGCCTTTTCTTTAAGAGTGACGTCGAAGAGCCGACACTTAAAAGCATCCGACATCGGCCTGATGGAGACCGAGTCCTCAAAAGACTGGAGATGTTGGACATGGTCATCCTTGCCGTTGTAGTACACCCTGTCCCACTCTCCGAACCCTGCCGGGACAGGTGCAGAAAGTACCAACTCGCAGAAGGGACTTCCCCCTTCTGCCACCCTTTCTCGCTCCACACGACCCCCAAGCTCTCTTGCCAGACTCAGGCTCACGGGGACCGCGCTCGCTAGAACGGTATTCGCCTGGACCACTCCCGCAGTCACTATATCCCGCGGGTGCGCGCTCGCCTGCGCCGCGCTCGCCGGCTCAGAGTTCGCCGGCACGGAACTCGCTGGGCTAGCGAACAGTACTCGCCCTTCCATGTCTTGAACTGAACTTCCTGCGACTTCCTTTCTGGCCCTTCCCCCTGGGGCGTTCTCGCCAACCGCTGCTGGGGTAAGGGTCGCCTGAGGTGCTGGGATTGCGAACTCGCTTCGCAGCGCCGCGACCGTGAGCCCGAAGGTGTCAAGCACCTCCATCCTGAAGTCCGCGAACATCCTTGGCATCACCACCTACGGTGACTCGCTGAAGCCCTCGCCTTGATCCTCGCCTCCTGTCATGTCTGCTCCTTGGAACTTTCTTGGACCAGCCACGCTACACGCTCACCACACCAAAATGTTAAAACCGATTTCTCGGCCTCTTGTGGAGCTCGGGGCCCTCACCGAAATGAGGGGAAGCTAGCCCTTACTGATCCCTCAGAGAAGATAGACTAAAGACTAGAAAGAAGACTAAGACCTTAGTCGCAGCGAGGAGGTCCCTCCACTAACCTGGAAGATCGTTGAGCACTTCCCCTTCTAAGCCAAAGCTGAGACTCGGGCACCTTGGAGAGCTCTGAAAATGCTAACCAAAGAAAACCTAAGGAGAGAGAAGCTGAAGTCCTGTCCTCTCCAAAGGTGCCCTTGAGGTCTTATTTATAGGTTTTCTAGTCTGGCCTGCAAATAGCAAGATTCCGCCTTTTGATTTTACTATCCGCACCCCAAACGGGTCTGCTAACAGTTGAACTCCGCTGTTTGGATAGGCTAATGACAGGCCAATGGGGATAGAGAGATGATTTCGTCGATCATAGATGATCAGCGGATTCGTCGAACGCGGCAGCTTGGAGAGTTTGTCGAACGCAGAGTTTTGGCGACTTCGTCGAACGCGGACCGCACTTCATCGGGCGCCGGGCTGAGTTCGTCGACCTCGACTGAGATTCGTCGATCACGGAGACTTTGGAAGAAATCTGGCTCGCATGTCTTCTCGCGATCCTTCAGGGAGTTTCTGGCTCGCTCGCCTCCTTGCAAGCATTCGGCGAGCACCTGGCTCGCTCGCCTTCTTGCTGGTCGACCTTGAGGCTCTGGCTCGTGGGAACATGACTCGCGCCTCTTCCCGCGGGTGACCTTTGATGGATCTGGTTCTCCCCCTTTGGGCGAATGGCCTGTGAAGACCTCGTTTGCACTCCTGCCCCGCTCGCACTCTTGACTCGCTCACCTTCTCACGAGCAGCCGGCTAAGTGCTCGTCCCAGTGGATCCGCTGAGACGGGATCGTCGAGCGCTGCTTGGATTTCGCCGAATGCAGCTTTGAACCTTTTCGTTGAACGTAGAACGTCGTTCGTCGAACGCAGAGAGCATATGTCAATTTTGCTCTCTCTCTTATTTTCCGCCTATTAACATATATATATTCCTCCCGAAAACCCGGCTCGCATTACTTTTGTTTGATTATCCACTAAGCGAATATCGGGGTTGTACAATAGGAGACCACATCCGGTGATCTCCTCCACCATACTTCCATCCGGGATCGTTTGCAAGCTTTCTCCACCACGAGTTCAAGCATTCTTCGCCTTGGAGACCATAGAAGAGCTGCAGATTGCTGGAGAAGTGATAGCCTCCTTCGAGTCCGCACACCATCTGAAGGCCGAGCCCGGAGAGAGACCGACAACCTCTCATTCCGGCCGAGAACCCAGGATACGGTGACATCTTCTGTTGGGTCCTTTCTAAACCTTGAGTTTGTGCTTATTTTAGTGTTGTTGTAATGAACTCTTGTTAGATTAATGTCATAGATCTTTGTTTGATGTTCATGTGCAATGATGCTATGGTTGTGAGAATCGCTTTGCTTTTCGTTATGATATTCTGAGTTGCTTGCATGTGAAGCCATCTAGCAATTGCTAATGGTGATGTTGGCGAAGAGGTGAATACGACCCTCGCAAAATCCCGCTCTGTGGTCATTTCACCCGCTTACCGAAGCGCGACATCGCGGCCGCTGCACTCACCCCCACTTTGCGAAGCGGTGCTTTCGACCCGCATTTCTCTTATTTCTGCAATAGCTTAGGACACCAATCACAACGCCCTTTGTTCTTACTTTCTTCGCTCGTGTAACAATTGACTCACAATGCAATTCATTCACCATATCCTACATTCCTCAAGAGATTGACATTCGGGGAAACTATTCCCATAATTATTACTTGACAGCGACCGGTGCACTTGCCGTAATCGCATAAAGTTTTTGGCGTCGTTGCCGGGGAATGCATACATGATCAATTCGTGTCTGTGAAAATCGTTACAAGAGATATTATCTTATCTCTCCTCGCCCGCCTCTGTTATTTTCAAAAAATTGTTTTTTTTTTCAGATACGCACATTGTGTTGCTTGCATTTTTTTTAGCTGTGCGCTAATCCATTGTCTTGCAAGCAAGTCTATCATGACTTCTATCCAGCAACATATCTATCAGGGAAGTTTGAACGATCTCAGGATTCAGGCATGAACAAATATTCATGCGTCCGAGATCTCCACTGACATCATTGAGTTTATATCTGAGAATTGCAAATTCAGTGGGGATAAACGTGAAGATGCAGTACACCATGTGCAGGGATTCTTAGAAATATATTACACGTGTATATTCAATGAAGTCGAAAACGACCAACAAAAGATCCTAGCATTTTCATTCTCTTTGCATGATAAAGCTAAAAGATGGTACCGGGATACCCGAAAGAATGAGACAACTTCTTGGAAGCAGTTTGAAGGGAGGTTCCTGTATGATTTTCAACACCACGTGCGAGCTATGGATAGGTACAAGGAACTTATTGCCTTCGGTCAGGGAAAGGAAGAGACATTAGTTGACGCATGGGAGCATTTTCAATTCTTACACAGGGAATGTTACCAAGAGGACTTGTCGGAAGACTTTCTAATTCAGATTTTTTATTTTGGCGTATTGGACAGATTCCGTTTGCTATTTGATGTCGCAGCTGGAGGCGCCTTGTTTAATAAGTCAGGGAAGGACGCCTGGGAAATAGTTGTGAATATAGTGTAGACTTGTCAGCATTGGAGCCACTCTACTCATCCCCCCAGCACTGTTGAAGTTAACGCGATAACACTTAATGGAGCAGTGGAATGTCTGCCATCACATCAGACAGAGCTGTTTGCTACTTTCGTGGTCGATATGCTGTGCAAAATGAATGACCAGTCTGCAGCCATCCTGCAGCTCCACTCTACTATTAGTACTCTCGCAGATGCTGTTTCTGGGATTGTGGGTCAGCAACCCGATTCTGTGAACACCATGAAATTAAGAAGTGGCAGGAGTGTAAAAAACTCCCCACGACAGGAAACACCTACACGGCAGGAAACACCTGCACGACAGGAAACACCTGCACGACAGGAACCACTTGCGAATCTTACGGACATGCTTAATGTAGATGCGGCAGGGGAGCCGACTCCTATCCCTACTGTGCCGGATTCTGCGAGCGTGGCACAACCCTTGAAAAGTATTGTTAACCCTCCATTTCCTCATAGGTTACGGAATGAGAAGTCCGAGAAGCAATTTCGCAGATTCCTGGAAATGATGAAAGGAGTGCTAGTAAGCATACCGCTGATTGAGGCCATCTCCCAGATACCAGGTTACTCTAAATTCTTGAAAAACATGATTTCAAAATGGAAGGTGCTGGAGGACCTCAAAACCATTGATCTCACTGAGGAGTGCTCTGCCCTCATCACCGATGTCCCTACAAAGTGTAAAGACCCGGGCAGCTTTACTATTCCTTGCAGAATCGGTCACCACCGATTCGGTCAGGCACTCTGTGATCTAGGAGCCTCAATCAATCTAATGCCGCTTTCCATCTTTCAAGATCTAGGTGTCGGGACTTTGAAGCCGACGCAAGTGATGCTACAACTAGCTGATAGATCGATCAAGAAACTGGCTGGGATAGTGGAAGACCTTACCATAGCGGTTAATGACCTCGCCTTTCTTGCTGATTTCGACATCCTCGACATGAAGGCTGATGCAAGAGTCCCTATTATCTTGGGGCGTCCCTTTCTCGTGACGGCTCGTGCCATCATTAATGTAGAGCAGGGGGAGCTCACTCTCAGATTGGGACATGACGCCATATATTTTAATGTTCACAATCCAGCACAACTGTTTGAGATCACAGACTGCGAACCGGCAGAGCCGACCGAAGAATTGGATAGTCAGTTTGATATGAGTTCGGAGGATTGCGAGACTTTTTGGCAGCAAGATGGCGTGGGCAATGAAGGTTCACCCTCGGACAAGTCCGAGGATCTGCATCCGATTAGAGAATCATTTATTGTGCCATCAGATTCAAACACCTCTCCAGCTCTCAAACAATTACCAGACTCTTTGAAATATGTCTTTCTAGGAGAAAATACCATGCACCCGGTGATTATTTCTGCAACTTTGTCTGTGATCGATGAAGCTGCGTTGGTGAGTGTGCTAAGAAGATTAGTACAAGCCGACGGCTCAACCCCAAAGGCGGCTGAACCCGAAGATGCAAGAGGTAGTGAAGGCAGACGTGTTAAAGCTTTTGGATGCATGCATTATCTACCCAATTAGCGACAACAAGTGGGTCAGCCCAGTTCAGGTAGTGCCAAAGAAGGGAGGGATCACCGCCGTCGCCAACGAGAAAAATGAGTTACTACCTACCCGAATGATCACCAGATGGAGGTTCTGCATTGACTACCGCAAACTAAATGATGTTACGCGCAAAGACCATTTTCCACTCCCTTTCATTGATCAGATGTTAGAAAAGTTGGCAGGGCAAGACTATTACTGTTTTCTGGATGGGTACTCCGGGTACAATCAAATCTTAATCGACCCTGCTGATCAGAACAAAACGACATTTACCTGCCCTTCCGGTACCTTCGCATTTAAGAGTGCCATTTGGACTCTGCAATGCTCCTGCAAATTTTCAACGATGCATGCTCGCAATCTTCGCTGACATGGTGGGAGATTTTCTTGAAGTCTTCATGGATGATTTCAATGTATTCGACAGCAGCTTCGATTCGTGCCTCGCCAATCTAGACAAGACCTTGAAGCGGTGTGAGGACACCAACCTCATCTTGAATTGGGGAAAATGCTAATTTATGGTGCGCGAAGGAATCGTGTTGGGGCATAAGGTTTCCCGCCAGGGGCTTGAGGTGGATCAGGCGAAGGCTAGTGTTATCAAGAACCTTCCTCCTGCGTCTTCTGTGAAGGGTGTCCGCAGCTTTCTCGGACACGTGGGATTCTATCGGAGGTTTATTAAGGATTTCTCATCCATTTCGAAACCTCTTTCTCACTTGCTAGCCAAAGATGTCCCATTCTACTTCGATAAAGCTTGTATGCAAGCCTTTGAAACCTTACGGGGGCAACTTATCTCCGCCCCGATCTTGGTGGCAACTGACTGGAGTTTGTCATTCGTGATCATGTGCGATGTAAGTGACGTGGCCGTGGGGGCAGTGCTTAGTCAAAAGAAAGACAAAACCTTTCACACCATTGCGTATGCCAGTCGAACTCTCAATAACGCTCAAGCAAACTACACCACCACGGAGAAAGAAATGCTAGATGTGATCTTCGCATTCGAGAAATTTCACTCCTACTTGGTGCTGTCTGAAGTAATTGTGTACACGGATCATGCCACACTTAGGTACCTATTCAGCAAGAAAGAGGCCAAACCGCGCTTAATCCACTAGATTCTACTTCTGCAAGAGTATGATTTGGAAATCAAAGATAAGAAGGGGGTGGAGAATGTAATCGCTGATCACTTGTCGCGTCTGGAGAACGACACGACGGCTGATGCTTCCAACAGCAAAGAGGAGGAAACGACCGATTATTTTCCGGACGAGAAGCTATTCGCAATCACTACGCATCCTTCAACAACCCCATGGTACGCTGATATCGCAAATTATCCTGCGTGTAAAACTTTCTCTCCTGATCAGTCACCGCAGCAGAGACGGAAGTTGTCCTCTGACTCAAAACATTATTTCTGGGAAGATCCACTATAATTTCACATATGCAGCGACGGAGTTATCAGGCGCTGCATTCCAGAAGCTGAGTTCCAGTATATTCTGCAACACTGCCATGACAGAAAAGCTGGTGGGCATTTTGGGGCCGCTAGGACAGCACAAAAGGTCTTACAATGCAGATTATTTTGGCCAACTCTCTTCAGGGATGCTCATGTCTACGTCACCAAGTGTGACGAGTGCCAGAGGACTGGAAACATCTCCCGGCGTGACGAGATGCCCCTTAATAATATGCTAGTTTGTGAACCATTTGACGTTTGGGGGATAGACTTTATGGGCCCGTTCCCAATGTCTCATGGTAAGCACTATATCATTGTGGCGGTTGATTACGTCTCAAAATGGGTGGAAGCCGAGGCAATTGCCACAAATGACGCCGGCACAGTGCTACATTTTATCCATAAGAATATCTTCTCGAGGTTCGGAACGCCGAGAACTATTATCAGCGATAGAGGGAGCCATTTCTGCAACAAGCAGTTCTTGCAGCTCATGAAGAAATTTGGGGTCCATCACAAGATTTCGTTAGCTTACCACCCCCAAACGTGCGGACAAGTGGAAGTATCCAACCGCGAGATCAAAAGAATAATCAAAAAATCTATACATTCAAACAGGAAGGAGTGGTCCAAAAAGGTTGACGACGCATTGTGGGCTTACAGGACCGCCTTCAAAACACCTATCGGCATGACCCCCTTTCAATTGGTTTATGGCAAGACATGCCACTTGCCAGTGGAGCTGGAGCATAAAGCACTTTGGGCGAATAAACTGTTGAACATGGACATTGGAGCTGCAATAAATAAGCGTCGTTCCCAGCTTAACGAACTAGAAGAGCTCCGACATTTTGCCTATGAGAATGCTCGCATCTATAAAGAAAAAAAATGGCATGATCGGCACATCATTCCTAAGGAGTTCAAGATTGGGGATCAAGTGTTACTTTACAACTCCCGGCTCCGCCTCTTTTCAGGGAAGTTAAAGTCTAGGTGGAGCGACCCTTTCTTGGTGACTGACGTTTCTCCTTTTGGCGCCATCGAGATATCAGGGGACAATGGAGACAAGTTTAAGGTCAACGAGCATCGATTGAAGTTATACGATGGCGCTGCTATAAACAAGGAGTGTCATTTGTTAACACTTGGAGATGTGCACTACAATAGTGCTTATTGCTGATTTTATTTTTCGTATTCTGTGCACTTTCCTGGTGATTTCTTCTTTAAAATTTCTACATTGTATGAGCTATGATAATACAAGTATTTGGTCCAGCTTAAGGACAATAAACAAAAGCGTTGCTGGGAGACAACCCAAATTTTTTTTACTTTTATTTCTCCATCATGCTTTTAGTTCAGTTTTTCTGTATTGTGTTTGCTTGTAGACGTCTTGCTTGCAGGTATTTGGCAAACCCCAATTTTTCTTCATAACAAACACCGTACTTCTGGCATGCTCATTCGTGAGCATAGGTTTCGTGAGCATAGGTCCACTCTACCCCTACTTTCCTTATTCATTAATTCTATATTTTATTTGGTTTTGATCAAGTCGGGGGGAGAGATCGATTATGCACATGCACGCACTTTGCATAACATGTTAGAATGTGCTGAGTTAGGAGTTTTAATTTTGTTGCACACATTGCATCCACTTGCACCTAGTTCACGCGTACTTGATCACACACGCTTATTGGGACTTGCTGCGAGGTTCCCCGCTCATAAGAATCAGATTGTTAGTGTAGGAGTGAGTAGTGGAGAAAAATGTCGACTCGAGTAGTGCTTTAGTCGAGTGCTCCCGCCACGCCTAGAAATTCAATTAGAGTAGAGTAAAATTCAATGTTATAATTTAATTATTTCTATTATAGTAGCTGCAATTTATTTTACTTTAGTGGTGAATCCGGTGAATCCAACGGTAGCATAGGGTCGAGTGTAGCATGATTAGTAGTAGCTTATTACTAGGGTCGGAAGGAAGGATAACCTTTCTCGGTGGCTAGAACTTGCACTAGGCGACTCTTGAAACGATTGCGTTGATTTGCTCGTTATAAAGCGTGATATATGCCGTCCCTTGATCCGTTTGTGCTTTTGAAATCCTAACCAATATAATCACCTTTGCAAGCCCACTTGAGCCGACCTTTCCTCCTTGTTTAGCTCCACTTAAAGTTCACCAAAGCCATACGGCCAAACCTATTTTCGCACCAACAAATGAGTTGAAAGAAATATATATATCTTTCGTTTGTTGTTATCTCTGAGTTGTATGGTAGCTTTGAAAAAGCTAAAGGAGAAGTTTTATTGTGCTTACAAAAGATATACTGTCGAGAAGAGAAAAGAAAAGAAAGAAAAGAAAAAAATTGTGCAAAAAAAAGAACTTTCAAATACATTCTCTCGACAAAAACATTGTATGATCGGCTTAGCACACACCTAGTGTTCAGTTGTAGTCTGGGGGGTGTTGTGTAGTTCTTTAATTTGTTGTTTTGGTGATTTTACACTCTTGAGTACTCTGGCTATGTTGAGTGCGTTGCCCGTCGTTCTTCTACTTATCTCACCTAAACTCAACCTAAGCCAAATCTTAACCTATAAGTCTTATTGACTTTAGATATGAGTCGTCTCATGCAGTGGAGAGAGTGCAAACGTGCAAGCCTATGAACACCGACTTTGATGGATTTCTTAGGAGAATGTCCCGAGCTTTGATTCGAGTAATACTCTACTCATTAGTCACGCTATTTTCCCTTATGCGCGACCGAAAGATTCACCGGGATTCACCATCCAAGTAAACTAGATTTCGAATTACTATTCTAGAAATAGTTAAATATAATCTTGAGTTAAATTCTATTCTAACGTATTTCTACGCACGTGAGCATGCGACTTCGCATGGGTCTCTACCGCTCAAACTCACTCTAACACCCAATTGTTTCGACGGGAGAGCTGAGTAGTTTGCCCGAGATGTGCAAATGGTTAAGTCTGGGGGTGTGATGAATCCCATTTATATACACATTTATGGGCTCATCTGGGCCGATTATCTAGTCTATGCAATACACTTTAGGCATGTTTTTATTCATATTCGTTATTCCATGCTAAGTGCACTCTTAGGTTCGTTTTGGTGTGCATTTGTGCTCCTTGTCATTGGGGGTAAGCACATGGTGCTCCCCAATCCTTTTTCTGTGTTTGATTGGTGCTGGAGGTGTTTTCCTAGCTGGTTTGCTTTACTTGCAGGTGGTTGAATCACCCCTTTCTCCAGAAATCATGATTGCGTATAACGCACGGTCATGCGTTTTCTTGACGCACGGTCGGCTGCGATCGTGCGCTCTCATCTGGGAAGGAAATCGGTGATCTGACTTTGGTCGTGCGTTTTTACGCACGGGTGGGTTTGCCCGTGCGTGAGTAAAACGCACGAACGCCTGTTTCTTCATGATTTTGGCCAATCTGAGTTTGTCCGTGCGTTTTTACGCACGGGCGGATTTGCCCGTGCGTGAATAAAATGCACAGGAATGACTGCTTCTTCCTCAAGTCTATTTTTATCGTAAATAACGCACTGGCAGCGCACGGTCGTGCGTTCGCCCGTGCGTGACCAAAAATCTGGCTGTTTAGTATTTAAGGCAGGGAATCAGCTACAGACCAGGAGGATGATTCCCCTCGCGGGAAAGGCCAGAGAAGCCCGCCATTTTCACCTTTTCCACCGTAGGAGACCACATCCGGTGATCTCCTCCACCATACTTCCATCCGGGATCGTTTGCAAGCTTTCTCCACCACGAGTTCAAGCATTCTTCGCCTTGGAGACCATAGAAGAGCTGTAGATCGCTGGAGAAGTGACAGCCTCCTTCGAGTCCGCACACCATCTGAGGGCCGTGCCCGGAGAGAGACCGACAACCTCTCATTCCGGCCGAGAACCCAGGATACGGTGACATCTTCTGTTGGGTCCTTTCTAAACCTTCAGCTTGTGTTTCTTTTAGTGTTGTTGTAATGAACTCTTGTTAGATTAATGTCATAGATCTTTGTTTGATGTTCATGTGCAATGATGCTATGGTTGTGAGAATCGCTTTGCTTTTCATTGTGATATTCTGAGTTGCTTGCGTGTGAAGCCATCTAGCAATTGCTAGTGGTGATGTTGGCGAAGAGGTGAATACGACCCTCGCAAAACCCCGCTCTGTGGTCATTTCACCCGCTTACCGAAGCGTGGCATCGCAACCGCTGCACTCACCCCACTTTGCGAAGCGGTGCTTTCGACCCGCATTTCTCTTATTTCTGCAATAGCTTAGGACACCAATCACAACGCCCTTTGTTCTTACTTTCTTCGCTCATGTAACAATTGACTCACAACGCAATTCATTCACCATATCCTGCATTTTTCAAGAGATCGACATTCGGGGAAACTATTCCCATAATTATTACTTGACAGCGACCGGTGCACTTGCCGTAACCGCATCAGGGAGTCACGATTTGGAAGAAAGCGTGGGCACCTACATTTGGAAGAAGACGTCGAGGAGAAGACGGGAGCAAAGAATCGCGCAGCGCAGTCGGGGGGAAGCGAGAGGCGGGATTTTGGCGCGATTAAAATAGGAGAATTGATTAATTCATTTTTAATTTATTAAACGCTTTTAAACATTCATCATCAAAATTAAATGCGGATTCTTTTTCTAAAAGATGAGTTAGCGGTTTCGTAATTTTTGAGAAATCTTTAATAAACCGCCTATAAAAACCCGCATGTCCTAGAAAACTTCTAATAGATTTTATATTAGTAGGAGGGGGAGTTTTTCTATGACCTCGATCTTGGCCCTATCGACCTCGATCCCTTTGCTTGAGATTTTATGCCCAAGGACTAATCCCTCTTGCACCATAAAGTGACACTTCTCCCAGTTGAGTGCCAAATTCGTGTCTTCGCAGCGTTGAAGAACACGATCAAGATTATTTAAACAATATGTAAAAGAATCGTCAAAGACGGAAAAATCGTCCATAAAGACTTCCATGACGTCTTCTACTAATTCATTAAAAATTGCCAACATACATCTTTGAAATGTAGCCGGCGCGTTGCAAAGACCAAACGGCATTCTTCGATATGCGAAGGTGCTGAACGGACATGTGAATGTGGTTTTCTCTTGGTCTTCGGGCGCAATTGGGATTTGAAAATATCCCGAAAGACCATCGAGAAAACAGTAGTGTGAATGGCCAGATAAGCGTTCTGAGATTTGGTCAATAAAGGGTAACGAAAAGTGATCCTTGCGGGTAGCATCATTTAATTTCCTATAATCGATGCATACTCGCCAACCCGTAACAGTACGGGTCAGAATCAACTCATTATTTTTGTTAGTGATTACCGTTATTCCACCCTTTTTACGCACGACTTGCACTGGGCTAACCCAAGTGCTATCAGAAATCGGGTAAATAATTCCCGCGTCATATAATTTTATAATTTCGGCCTTAACGACGTCCTTCATATTTGAGTTAAAGCGTTATTGAGGCTGAATAGTGCCGTGAGAATTATTTTCTAAATTTATTTTATGCGTGCAAAAAGAGGGTCTAATCCCCTTGATATCAGAAATATGTCATGCAATTGCATAGCGGTGATTATTTAAAATTTTAATTAATTCGAAAATTTCTGAATCGTTAAGCGCGGAAGATATTATTACGGGCAATTTTGAATCTTTTTCTAAAAATATATATATTTTAAATGTTCCGGTAATTGTTTTAATTCTAAACTCGATGGCTCCTCGTAAGATGTTTTTATTTTATAAATATTTAATTTTACTTCTTCAAATTTGAGCGGCCGAGTTATTTCTTTTAAACAAAATAAATTTGCAATTTCCGGATTTTCATATAAAGGTGAAATTATTTCAGAAAACAACGTTATTTCCACTTCAAAATATATTTATAAGATAAAACAAGAGTCATCGTTTGGAAACGCATTTTTCATTGACTGATTTATATTAAAAGTAACTTCCTCTTCCCCAACACGTTGGAGAAGATTTCCGTTACTTACGTCAATAATAGCCCGAGCGGTGGCTAGGAAGGGCCGACCGAGTATGAGTGGTACTTCGTCGTCCTCTTCGATATCGAGGATGACAAAGTCTACCGGAAAGATAAACTTGTCAACCTTCCCTAGCACATCTTCTATGATCCCGATCGGGTACTTAACAGACTGATCCGCTAGTTGGATGCATATATTGGTTGGGCTTGGGGTGCCCAAACCAAGCTTCTTAAATAAGGAGAATGACATAAGATTTATGCTAGCTCCTAGATCGACCAAGGCGTGTTTAACTAATAAATTGCCGAACAAACACGGGATGGAAAACCGTTCCGGATCATTTAATTTTTCCGGCAATTTATTTAAAACAATTGCCGAGCATTTTGCGTTAAGAGAAACACACGAAATATCTTCAAGTTTCTTTTTATTTGATAATAAATCCTTGAGATATTTCGCGTATTTAGGCATTTGAGAGAGTGCCTCGCAGAATGGAACGTTGATTTGAATTTGTTTTAAAATATTAATGAATTTTTTATACTGCTCTTCGTTGCGCTTATTTTGTAACTTAGAAGGATACAGAATAGAAGGCGTTTGAATAATGCGCGGAGCTAAATCAGAAGAAGTTAAATGCGGAGGCGGAGTTGAAACGTTTACCTCAGGCTCGACCAATTTGGACGTTTTTACCTCCTTTCCGCTGCGGAGGATTACTGTCTTGGCGCTCTCTCGTGGATTGAGCTCAGTATTGCCCGGAAGAGCTCCTTGCTGGCGTTCGGAGAACATTTTGGCGAGCTGCCCAATTTGATTTTCTAGACTTTTAATAGATCCGGATAGATTCCAGATGTTGGACTCGTTAGAGGCAACATATTTGGTGAAGAACTCTTCAAATGAAGGGGGCTTATGCGGTGGCGGAGCTAATCCGGGGAGATTCACTTGTGGTGGACGCTGAGCATTATTGGGGTTGCTCCAGGAAAAATTAGGGTGGTTCCTTAAACCCGGATTATAAGAATTATTAAACGGAATATTATTATTTGGGTTATAAGGAGGACGATAAGAGTTTCCCATATAATCTACTTGCTCTTGGATGAAATTATTATTATTTTTGTTATTATTATTATTATTAGCCCAATTAGTGGCGGAGGAAGCAGACATCTCCGCCACTTGCTTTGTTAATCTCTTTATTTGTAACGCTAAATTAGTGGCTGCCTCGACTTCATAAAGTCCGGCCGGCTTGTTAGGCGCATTCGTGGCGCATTGCACTGATATGCGTTCATGACCATCTCTTCAAAAAGCTCTTGAGCGGCCTCGGGGGTTTTGTTATTAAGAGTTCCCCCCGCGACCGCATCAATTATCTGCCTCGTTTGGAGATTCAAACCATTGTAGAAAATTTGAACTTGTTGCCATAAAGGAAGGGCATGGTGAGGACATCTCCGCAATAATTCCTTGAAGCGCTCCCATGTGTCATAGAGAGACTCCGAGTCTATTTGCGCAAAAGAGAGAATGTCCGTACGTAATTTAGCGGACTTTGCCGGAGGAAAATATTTAGTTAAAAATTTCTCTGTCATTTCGGCCCATGTAGTGATGGAACCTCTAGGAAGAGATCCCAACCACTGCTTAGCCTTAGTCCGCAAAGAGAAAGGAAATAAATGCAAATGAATGACGTCATCGGTGACACCATTTATCTTGAACGTATCGCAAATTTCCAAAAAATTTAATAAATGTAAATTGGGATCTTCATTAGGTAAGCCGTCGAAAACGACGGTTTGCTATACCATCTGAATGATACTCGTTTTAATTTCAAAATTATTATTCGCCACCGCCGGACGAATAATGCTAGATTGTGTTCCCTCCCAATTCGGTCTCGCATGATAGGACATAGTCCGTAGCGGAGCCTCATTATGGTCGGGGTCGTCCATTATATCTTCGTTAGTCTCTCCGATTGACTCTTCGCGAATTATTGGTAGATCACTAAATCGGAGACGTCGCCCGAAGGTGCGCTCGATTTCCGGATCAAAACAGAATTCAAGATTAATTGAAGAGTTTCCTCGGGTCATAAACCAAAAAAGAAGAAAAGGTGTGGAAAAGAGAAAGGAAAAAAAAACTAAAATAAAATTTTAGATAAATATATTTATTATATATATTTTTATTATTTTTATGTAGATTTTTTTTAATTAGGTGATTTAATATTAGTCCTGGACTTCCCAAGGTCAACCCGGTGAATGGCTCGCAAGGTACTAGAGGTTGTGATGGGAATTCAAGCCCAAAACATCATTGTGTACAACCCCGATATTCGCCGAGAGGACGGGCAACCAAAGGCGAGTGAGCCAGAAGGGCCGGCGAGTCAAGAACTCGCCAAGTGCTCGCTAGGAAGCGAGCGAGTCAAGAACTCGCCAAGTGCTCGCTAGGAAGCCGGCGAGTCAAGAACTCGCCAAGTGCTCGCTAGGAAGCCGGCGAGTCAAGAACTCGCCAAGTGCTCGCAAGGAGGCGAGCGGGTCAAGTGTTCGCTAGGAATCGGCCAAATTACCCTGTCACCCTTGGTGGTCTGCCTTTAGCCTCTCCAAACAGTGGAGTTTGGCTGTTAGCAGACGCATTTGGGGTGCGGATAGTAAAATCAAGAGGCGGAATCCTGCTATTTGCAGGCAAGATCAGAAAATCTATAAATAGAACCTCAAGGGCACCTTTGGAGAGGATCTCACCCCAGCTTCCCTCTCCTTAGGCATTCTTTGGTTAGCGTTCCCAGAGCTCTCCAAGGTGCCCGAGTCTCAGCTTTGGCTTGGGAGGGGAAGCGCTCAACGATCTTCCGGGTTAGTGGAGGGACCTCCTCGCTGGGACTAAGGACTTAGCCAGTTTCCTAATCTTCCGCCTACCCTCCTCAAGGGATTAGTAAGGATTAGCCGCCCCTCATCTCGGTGAGGGCCCCGAGCTCTACGAGAGACCGAGAAATCGGTTTCAACTCGACACCTTGGGATTCACGGTGTCGGCCCTGCGAAATGAGTTTGCGACCCCAGCCCCTCGGGCGCCCCCTCCCCCCACAACAGTCGGCGAGGAGGCACCAGGGGGAAGGGCTGGAAAGGAAGTTGCCGTTGGTCTAGGTCAGAGCAGGGAAGGGCGAGTGTTGTTCGCCAGTCCGGCGAGCTCCGTGCCGGCGAGCTCAGTGTTGGCGAGCTCCGCCCCAGCGGGCGCGACGCAGGCGAGTGCGCGCCAAGAAGAAGCGGCGACGGTTGGGGTGGTTCCAGCGAGCACCGCCCTCGCGAGCACAGTCCCGGCGAGTTCAAGTTTGGTGAGCGAGCTCGGGGGGCGAGTGGAGCCAGGAAGAGTGACAGGAGGGGGAAGCCCCTTTTGCGAGCTGGTGCTTTTCGCACCCGTCCCTAGGGGATTTGGAGAATGGGACCGGGTGTACTACAACGGTAGAGATGACCCTGTCCAGCACCTGCAGAGTTTCGAAGACTCGGTCTCCATCAGGCCGATGTCAGATGCCTTCAAGTGTCGGCTCTTTGCCGTCACCCTCAAGGAGAAGGCCAGGGACTGGTTCCATCATCTCCCAGCAGGGTCAATTTACTCGTTCGAGGATTTGCGCCGAAGTTTTTTGCTGAGGTTCTCGACCTCAAAAAAGAGGAAGAAGGACGCTGATTCCCTCTTCGCAGTGAAGCAGGGACTCAGGGAGTCGCTGGCTCAGTACGCCGATCGGTTCCAGGAGGAAGTACAGCTCACTCAGGAGATGCCTGGGTTTGCACTCCAACTCGCCTTCACGGTCGGGTTGAAAGAGAGTTTCTTCAAGATGGCGCTGAAGAGAAAAGCTCCCGTCTCCTTTGAAGAGCTGATGGAGAGGGTGTCGGAGGAAGTCGCAAGTGAGGAAGCCAATTCGGAGCTCACCAGGAGGCTAGCAAAGCTCAGTGAGCCGGAGGTGAGGCAGCAGGAGGATAGGAGAAGGGAAGAGCCCCGGGCCCCGGAGGGAGAATGGAGGCCGCAAGGGGGAGGAGTGCAAGGGCAAGGAAGAGGTTACGACCCAGGAAGGGGTAACCATGTCGGAGGTCAATGGAGGCCCCCCCCAATTGGGGTGGAGGCAAGGTCCGATGCAAGCGCCTCCCCCTCCCCAACAGGCCATGGCGATTGGACGAGGAAGAGGAAGAGGAAGGGCAAGGGGAGGAGAGGCGGAAGCGGCAGACGCTAGGAGGAGAAGGAATAGGGTGGCAGAGGCCGAGGCAAGGGAAGTGGCGTTGCCATATTGTATCTTCCATGATGTGGAAGGCCACTCAACGGACACCTGTCCGGAGTTCCTAGAAGTGAAGAGGGGTAGAGCGCCCGCGCCACCACAGCAGCAGCCAGTAAGGATCGTGGAGGTTGAACCTCGAGAGGAGGAGGAGGAAAGGTGTGAGGATAGAACTGATATGGGAAGTAGAGGAGGGATCGGGGTGATCCATGGGGGGGGGGTAGGGGTGGAGGCGACCCGCAAGTCTAGCCTCCATACCACTACCGCCGAAGCGTGGCTTCGACATCCACCGCTCCACCCCCGGTCGAAAAAATCGTTTTCACCCAGAAAGACATGCCGGGCTACGAGGACCCGTTCTGCGACGCGCTGGTCATCCAGACGGCGATCGAGAACTTCACCGTCTCCCGGATCCTAGTAGACAACGGAAGTTCGGTCAACGTCATCTTCAAGAAGGCGTTTGACAAGATGGAGGTGGAGCCTAGGAGGGTGTTGGCCTCAGATGGCCCTTTGTTTGGATTCTCGGGGGAGAGGAAGGAAGTAGAAGGGGGAGTAGGGCTTCATGTGACCCTGGGTGGGCAGTCCCGAAACTGTCGTTTTGTCATTGTGGACGCCCCAAACAGTTACAGCGCTATCTTCGGACGGCCACTCATCAGCGCGTTCCGCTGTGTCCCTTCCACCTTTCATCAGTGCCTCAAGTTCAACGACGGAGGGGTTCAGGTGCGGATCAGGGGGGATCCCAAGGTGGCAAGACAGTGCTACGTAACGGCTGTCAACACCATCTCCTGGATGGGAGAAGCTGAGAAGTGGGATAGGATGATGGAGGAGGCGACCGAAGTCGGAAGCATGGAGGTAGCCGAAGAGAAGATAGAGGGAGATGAAATCCGTGCCCAGGAAGGGGTAGCTGAAGTACCCCGGGCGGAAGGAGAGGGAGAAGAAGAGAAGGCCCAGGAGGGAGGGGCGGAAGAGCTGATGGTGATAGAGAAGGAAGTCGAGGAGGACACCCAGGCTCCCACTTGTGCCGAAAAGGAGAGGGCTTGGGGAGAGCAGTCCCGGTTGGAGGCTGTGGACGAGATCGTGGAACTCGCGGTCACCACCCGGCTGGGGGTGGTGGAAAAAGTCCGGGTCAGCGGAGAACTCAACCCGGAAGATCAAGCGGAGAATCTGGCTTACGTACAGAAGAACGTGGACGTCTTCGCTTGGAGCGCCGTGGAAATGCCCGGGATCGACGCGGATGTGGCTTGCCATCGCCTCAACCTCGACCCCGGCGCCCGCCCCATCCGACAGAAGAGGAGGGCCGTCGCAGACAAGCTGGAAGGGCCCATCCGCAAAGAGGTAGGCAAACTCCTGCAGGCAGGCTTTGTATCGGAGATCCAGTATCCAGGCTGGGTCTCCAACGCGTTATGGTGAAAAAAGGGGGAGGTAAGTGGAGGATGTGTATCGACTTTTCATTGCTTAATAAATCATGCCCTAGGGATTGTTACCCCCTGCCTAGAATCGACGCGCTGGTTGACTCAGCCGTCGGTTTTCCTGTAATGTCTTTCCTAGATGCTTTTTCAGGTTACCACCAAATCCGCATGCACCCCCCAGACATCAAAGATGTCTCCTTCATCACGGGGGATGGATGCTACTGTTATAAAATGATGTCGTTCGGGCTCAAGAATGCAGGTGCCACATACCAAAGGATGATGGACAGAGTCTTCCGCGAGCAGAAGGGAAGAAACTTAGAGATTTATGTAGATGACCTCATGGTAAAGAGCCGGGACCTCGGGTCTCACCTTCGAGACCTTGAAGAGACGTTCGGGACCCTGCGGCGGTACAAGATGAAACTCAATCCCTTGAAGTGTGTCTTCGGGGCGAGCCGAGGAAAGTTCCTGGGCCACTTGCTCACCCCCGCGGGGGTGGAACCTAACCCGGACAAAGTTAAAGCGGTGATGGAGTTGGGGTCGCCGAGAAACCCGAAGGAGGTTCAGAGCCTTACAGGGAAGTTGGCTGGGCTCAGCAGGTTCCTCTCCAAGGCGGGAGAGAAGTGTGCACCTTTTTTCAAAGTACTGCGGGGAAACAGGAAGTTTGAATGGACCCTGGAGTGCGAGAAAGCCTTCCAGGCTCTGAAGGAACAACTCACCCAGACCCCTCTGCTCCAGGGACCGAGGCCAGGGGAAGACCTATCTCTGTACCTAGGGGTAGGATCCGAAGCAGTAAGTTCCGTGCTAATCCGGGAGGAGGGAAAGAAACAGTTCCCTATCTACTACGTCAGCCGAGTGCTGAAGAAGGCAGAGCTCCGGTACCCGATCCTAGAAAAGTTAGCCTTCGCATTGGTGGTGTCGGCCCGGAGGCTCCGACCTTACTTTCAAGCCCATTCAATCAAGGTAGTGACAGACAACCCACTCCGAAAAATCATGGAAGGGGTGGAGCACTCATGAAGGTTAGCAAAGTGGTCCGTGGAGTTAAGTGAATTCAATATCACGTTCGTGCCCAGGACATCCGTCAGGGCCCAGGCGGTGGCAGACTTCATGGCCGACTATGCAGCCGAAGTGGGGGAGCACGAGCCACCTACCCCAGAGGCATGGAAGATGTTGGTGGACGGAGCGTCGGGAAAGCACTCCTATGGAGGGGGAATGGTCCTGGTAAGTCCTCAGGGGACTCAGATTGAGCAAGCCTTGAACATCCGTTTCCCAATTACCAACAACCAGGCTGAGTACGAAGCGGTGATAGCAGGCCTTCGGCTGGCCAGAGAACTGGGAGTGCAGGACGTGGAGGTCTCCACGGACTCCATGGTGGTAGCATGCCAGATCAAGGGAGAGTTTGAAGCAAAGGACCCGACCCTCCTGCTATACCTGGAGAAGGTTAAGTGGGTCATCGGGCAGTTCCGCACCTTCTCCATCAAGCACGTGCCGAGGGAGGAGAGCACCCAGGCGGACCTCTTAGCCAAGTTTGGTCCTCGAGCGGGAGGGACGACTTTGGAACTCTTCCGGCCCTCCATCGAGGAAGGAGAATTGATGGAGGTGGATCGACGAGCCTCGTGGATGGATCCGTTCGTCACCTTCCTATCCTCCGGGCAATTCCCTGGAGAGGACGTGGACAAGAGGCGCTTCAGGTATAAGTCCGCCTATTACTCCTTGCATGCAGGGGGGCTATATAGAAAGACCCTCTCAGGACTCCTGGCCCGTTGTGTCTCCGAGGAGGAGGTCCCGAGAGTGCTGGAAGAAATCCACTCCGGGGAGTGCGGCAGTCATTCTGGGAGTCAGACCCTGGAAGGGAGGGTATTGAGGCAAGGCTACTTCTGGCCCACTCTCGGCAAGGATGCGGCAGAGTTCGCAAGAAAGTGTCTGAAATGCCAGCTCTACGCTCCGCTCCAGCTCCTCCCAGCCCAAAGACTCCGGACCATCACGGCTCCTTGGCCCTTCGCTATATAGGGGCTGGACCTGGTCGGTCCCTTTCCCCAAGCCAGCGGCCAGAGGAAGTTCCTGCTGGTCATGATCGACTACTTCTCCAAGTGGGTAGAGGTGAAAGCACTTGCTAAGGTAACCTCTCAGGTTATAAGGAATTTTGTGTGGGGGGAAATAATTTGCAGGCATGGACTCCCTCTAGCTATAGTGACGGACAATGGGCCGCAGTTTGCGAGTGAAGAGTTTGTTGGCTTCTGCACTCAGCTCGGCATTTACCTCAGGTTCGCTTCGGTCCACCACCCGAGGAGCAATGGGCAGGTGGAGGCGGCGAACAAAATAATCGTTAACCTATTAAAAAAGAAAGTGGAGAACCTTCAGGGAAACTGGGTAGAACAGCTACCCTCCGTCCTCTAGGCCATGAGGACTACTCCGAATACCGCCACCGGGGAGACTCCATTCAAGCTCTCTCACGGGTCCGAGGCCGTTCTCCCCATAGAGTTTGAGGTAAAAACCCCCCGGGTGATCGCTGCGAGCGAGGGGGATGAGGAGTGGCTAGAAGGTAACGATGCAGAGCAGAGTCTATCCTTGGATCTGGTGGAAGAACTCCGGGACTTGGCCACCATCAGACAGGAAGAGGTCAAGCGGCGGATGGCTCGATATTTTGACAAACATATCCGGATAAAACACTTTCAAAAAGGAGATCTGGTCCTGAAGAAGGTCGACGCGGCCGGCAGAGGGGCCACGGTGGGTAAGCTTAACCCCAACTGGGAGGGTCCATATATTGTAAGCAAGGTGCTCAAGTCGGGAGGGTATCATCTCCAGGATGTGGAAGGGGTACCCCTCGACCGAGCCCGAAGTGGGGATGATTTAAAAAGGTTTTAACCTTGAGTGCTTTATTATGTTGTTTAATTAACGCCTTGCTCCTTTCTTATGACGCTTATAACTACTACCGTGCCAACGTGACAAAGGTTGGGTAGGATGGTGCTGGAATGCCCCAGATCGATTCCGCTCCCGGGCTCTCACTAGACGGGGGGTTCAGGTTGATCTCTGGAGAGGCTGGCAAAGTAACAAGTGTTGGTGCTGAAATGCCCCAGATCGATTCCGCTCCCGGGCTCTCACTAGACGGGGGGTTCAGGTTGATCTCTGGAGAGGCTGGCAAGGTAACAAGTGTTGGTGCTGGAATGCCCCAGATCAATTCCGCTCCCAGGCTCCCACTAGAAGGGGGGTTCAGGTTGATCTCTGGAGAGGCTGGCAAGGTAACAAATGATGGTGCTGGAATGCCCAGATCGATTCCGCTCCCGGGCTCTCACTAGACGGGGGGTTCAGGTTGATCTTTGGAGAGGCTGGCAAGGTAACAAATGATGGTGCTGGAATGCCCCAGATCGATTCCGCTCCCGGGCTCTCACTAGACGGGGGGGGGGGGGGGGGGGGGGGGGGGGGGGTTCAGGTTGATCTCTGGAGAGGCTGGCAAGGTAGTGTTGGTGCTGGAATGCCCCAGATCGATTCCGCTCCCGGGCTCCCACTAGACGGGGGGTTCATGTTGATCTCTGGAGAGGCTGGCAAGGTAACAAATGATGGTGCTGGAATGCCCCAGATCAATTCCGCTCCTGGGCTCTCACTAGACGGGGGGTTCAGGTTGATCTCTGGAGAGGCTGGCAAGGTAACAAATGATGGTGCTGGAATGCCCCAGATCGATTCCGCTCCCGGGCTCTCACTAGACGGGGGTTCATGTTGATCTCTGGAGAGGCTGGCAAGGTAACAAGTGTTGGTGCTGGAATGCCCCAGATCGATTCCGCTCCCGGGCTCCCACTAGACGGGGGGTCCAGGTTGATCTCTGGAGAGGCTGGCAAGGTAACAAATGATGGTGCTGGAATGCCCCAGATCGATTCCGCTCCTGGGCTCTCACTAGACGGGGGGTTCAGGTTGATCTCTGGAGAGGTTGGCAAAGTAATAAGTGTTGGTGCTGAAATGCCCCAGATCGATTCCGCTCCCGGGCTCTCACTAGACGGGAGGTTCAGGTTGATCTCTGGAGAGGCTGGCATGGTAACAAGTGTTGGTGCTGGAATGCCCCAGATCGATTCCGTTCCCGGGCTCTCACTAGACGGGGGGTTCAGGTTGATCTCTGGAGAGGCTGGCAAAGTAACAAGTGTTGGTGCTGAAATGCCCCAGATCGATTCCGCTCCCGGGCTCCCACTAGACGGGGGGTCCCGGTTGATCTATGGAGAAGCCGGCAAAGTCGTACGTGGGTTGAGCCGGTAAGACAAGATACTCATGCTGGGGGATTCTGGCTGGCGAGCGACCCCAAGACCCGGGTAAGGCGAGACCAGAGGTCCGCTCGCGCACGAGGATCATTCGCGGCAGGATAATAGAGTCGATGGCTCGCAAGGTCACTCGCAAAAGGTATCGAAGCGAGTAAGGAAAATGACCCGGGAGGAGTCCGTTCTTGCGACGAACCGCGGATATCGGCGGGAACCCGCCAATGGCAAGTGCGAATGAGGTAGCCGAGAGCGACCCAGATATAATACAACGAGAAAAGGCCGCCAACAAAGTAATAGCGAGCGCGAGCGCTAAATGAAGATCCACATACACGAACATAAAAAGATAAGGGCCTCACGGGCGCAATGGAAAAGACTGCGTGCGAACCATGAATAAAACATAACACAGAAAAAGATTGATAAAACGTTCCCTTTCATTCCTCACAAAAGATTACAATTCGACGACGGTCTCGCCGGAAACAAAAAGAAAGGAAAACTTTTACATCATTAACAAGAAGAAAAATCAAGGCGGCTCGCCGGGCAACTCTTCAATCGCTCTCTCGACCCTCCGCCTCGGAGATGGGCGCGAACAAGTCGGGAACGACTTGCTCCGCGGTGAACTCCATGGCATCGGGGATGACCATGCCCGCTCCCTTGAGAATGTCGAGGACAAGCTCCGCGATCTCCATCGACCTCTTGCGGTCGGCTTCCTTCTCTTCCCGCGATTGACCGCGAGTCCCAGTTCGCAAAGGAGGGGGAGGTAGCACCACCGAGGCTAGGTCGTGGACCTGGGCCTTGAGACAAGTGTTCTCCAGCTCCAAGTCAGCAATCAGCGTGTGGAGCTGACTGACGGACTCGGCATCCTGCAAGAGGTGGGTTAGCGAGAGGAGAACGAAGCCAAACCGGAAGAGATTTCCACCGAGCAATACTTACCAGCCCGCCTTGAAGGCTGGCGAGGAGACCCTCTGACAAGGCCTCTTTCCCCTTAAGCTCAGTGACTTCGTCCGCGGACTTCTGAAGCTCGACTTTGAGCTCCTTGATCTCCCTATCCGCCGTGAGGTATCGACGACCCACCATGTGAGTTAGCTCCATCGCCCGGAACTGGGCTCGCATCGCCTCGTACACGACCCCCCTCGGCATGAAGGACCGAAAGAGGGAGGCGCCCTCGCGACCATAGAGGCCAAAAGCGAGGGCGAACGCCTCACCCCCGGCCTTGCCGTCCTCTACCCAGGAAGGGAGCAGAGAGGAGCAGGCAATCTTGTTCTGGTCAGGGTCCCACGCGAGTACCGGTTCGCCGACCGCATCCACCAGCTTCATGCCGAGCCCGAAGTTAGTATGGCTCGACGGCTTGGGCCGAACGACAGTCTCCCCTGGCTCGCCCCCCTCTTTGGCGAGCTCCTGATCCGCATAAGGAGAGGGGAGGTCGGGCTCAGACAGTTCCACAACCTCCTTCGCCTTGGCAGCAGAGGGAGTCTTCCTGGCCTTCTTCCCCTCCCCCTGCGAAGTAGGCCGGCGTTGGGGGGGCGGGCGCTTCCTTCTCGATGAGGAGCTCGGGACGTCGTGGCAGGCCTCGGCGGCCACGCGTGCGAGCGAGCCGGGAGAAAGAGAAGAGGGAGGCGCATGAGGCGGATTGAGGGGAAGATCGCGTTCTCCTACAAAGATGACGAGCGTTAGACGATCAAAAGAAAGAGGATTAAGAAAGTGGGCGAGTTCGAGCAAAACCTTCTCCCGGAAGGACGGGTGGCAGGAGGTCCACTCGCTCTCGGAGGAAGGCGACCTCGAAGTTTTTTCCTTTGAGGAACTGATACAGGGCCGCGTCGCAACCGCCTAGCGAGATCGGAGGGCGGTAGGGAGCCTCGTCTCGCTGGATAGGGGTGTAAGAGATGTTGCCGAAGGGACCCTTCACCAGGATGAACATTTGCGTCCAGTAATGGGTTTTGTTCACCGTCTCGCAGACGATAACATGCTGGCTCGCAAAGTGAGCCGTCCCGTCCCTGTTCGCGCGAAATGAGAAGATCTTGCGGAAGGCGAGCAGGCTGTACTCGATCCTCTCCGCCCTGAGGTAACTGGCGAACGCGACCACCACTGCGATCGCGTTCGGCGTTAGCTGGCTCGGCAAGACGCCGAAGTACTTTAGCACCTGGAGAAGCCGACAAACTTTAAGCGCTGTTCGCAAAGCAATTCAGGGAACCCAGGGATGAGAAATAAATAATACCTGGCGCACTTCCGGCCAGAGAGGAAGTCGAAACCCATTTTCGAAATGGGCGACAGGAATTGCGAGCTCGTCTGGGTGTGGGTCGCTGAGGGAATCCCTATCGGTAGGGTAGCGAGCCACGAAACCGGAGTGGATGAACTGGTCAGCGACGGCTCGATATTCCTCTTTCGTGAGGTTGGCGCAGTAGAAAATGCCGTCGAGGAAGGCCTTGGCGCACTTGGCTCGCCCCTCTGTTTCTGCCTCGCCAACCATAGTGTGTGATCCGCCGAGTCACAAAGGTCGCAAAGACGAGCTAAAATCTGCGAGAGAAACAGAAGGAGAAAGAGCGCGAGAAGGAATCAGGAAATGCGGTGGTTGAGAAGAAAAACGGTCGGCTATTTATAGGAATAAGGGAGGCGGGAAGAAGCCGAAGCGTCGTTATCTGCGGATAACGGATCCGCGCGGTACTCTCCCGCCTCCAGGGATCCAATTCACTCCCTGCAAGTCGACAACCTGTTAAAAGCTTTTCCCCATTGGCGAGCTAACACTAAAAATAATGAATCATAAGGGAAAAAGCACGGGAGGTGCGCGAGCGCGAGTAACAGAGATGTAATTCGTACGAGAGCAAACCAAGCGGGAAAAAGAACGAGATAAAAAGCAAAAAAATAAGAGGCTCGCAAGCGAGTCAAAGTACTGTTATTACAGACTCATAAAGATTGTTCGCGACCCCTCCTAATGAAGACGAGGGAGGGAGAAAGACAATAGAAAAGCAATACGAAGATCCTCAATATCGCAACCACTTCCAGCGACCGCGACCCCGGACACCAGAGCGAGGGGGGACTCGCGGGTAGTGATACTCGCGGAGTGACCTGTTCGCCTGGCTCGTCAGCCGCATGTAGTCATCGATGCGAGCAATATACACCTCGGGGGAGGTCGCGTCGCCCTGATCGGTCAGTCGTATCTCAGCGAGAACGCGCGCGTTCGCATCCTCCATCGCGGCGAACCTTTCTTCATTGGCGAGCCGGTCTAATCGATTCTGCTCGTGTAGATCCCTTAGCAGGGTGGTATGCTTCTGAAATATCTCCGTGACTCGCCTCTTCATTCGCTCCGGATCGCTGGGATCCCCCAGAAAGTCAGCGACCTGGCTCGGCGAAGGGGGTGGAGACATCTCCAGCGCTCCAGACTCTGACTCGGAGAGAGGGGTCGTCGAGTTACCTACGAAGTAGGAATCAGCAACAAAGTGAAGATCAACACTCAGTGACAACAGTCTAACCTAGTGGAGGAATTGGAGTACTGGGACGCTGGCGGGAGGTGCCCGACTGACCCCGGAATGCCTCAATAAAGGCAGGGGTGAGGGCCTTACCCAGACCAGGGGCGAGCACGGGTCTGGAGCTGAGTCCAGGCTCGGCAATCAACGTCCCTCCTGGGCTCCTCTGACCCAGGACGCCGAATCCAGGAGTGGGGATCTTTTGATTCGGCATGGGGGGCGAGTTCGCTGGAGGAGGAACTTGATCCTCTGGTGCCGCGAGGGAAGACACTGCATGAAAAGTAAGTACGACTTAGCGAGTCAAGGAACGTAAGGGAAAATGGGGTAGTTCGCTCACCTCGTTGCGAAGGCGAGTCCTATCTATCAACGACCCTCATATCCGCAAGAAGAACGTCACCCCCATCCGTAGAGGAGAGATGGATCTCCGTGTTTGGCCTTCCCGATTCGTTCTCGCCCGGAGGATCATTCTGCGAACATGATAAGTAAGGACTAAAAGGAAGAGCACCAAATAAGCAACTGGGCGATAATACCTGAGAGGCGCGCTCGTCATCCGGAGAGTGCGGCGAAGAGTAAGACCCACCCCCACCAGCCGGGCGCCGGACGGCCTTTGCCGTCCTTAGGGAAGGAGGAGGCGGAGAGCGTCGCGGAGAATTCCATGAGGCGATGGCAGCGGTCTTCCCCTTCTGGGCCGCCTGCGAAGCCTTTAGGCGGGCCAGCATCTCATCCTTTTTCGACATTGCGTTGGGGGCGAGAGACCGAGTAAGAAAAGCCAGAGAAAAATGAAAAGTTCGAGTGATAGCCAAGGAGTGTGGTATTTATAGTGGTAGGCGTGGGACCCACCGAAAGATTCTTGCCACGTCACCGAGGGGGCGACGAATATCAAGGGTTGGACGATTCTTCGCGAGCCTGAAAAGTCTCGCGAAGAGCGGGGATTGTGTACAACCCCGATATTCGCCGAGAGGACGGGCAACCAAAGGCGAGCGAGCCAGAAGGGCCGGCGAGTCAAGAACTCGCCAAGTGCTCGCTAGGAAGCGAGCGAGTCAAGAACTCGCCAAGTGCTCGCTAGGAAGCCGCCGAGTCAAGAACTCGCCAAGTGCTCGCTAGGAAGCCGGCGAGTCAAGAACTCGCCAAGTGCTCGCAAGGAGGCGAGCGGGTCAAGTGTTCGCTAGGAATCGGCCAAATTACCCTGTTACCCTTGGTGGTCTGCCTTTAGCCTCTCCAAACAGCGGAGTTTGGCTGTTAGCAGACCCATTTGGGGTGCGGATAGTAAAATCAAGAGGCGGAATCCTGCTATTTGCAGGCCAGATCAGAAAATCTATAAATAGGACCTCAAGGGCACCTTTGGAGAGGATCTCACCCCAGCTTCCCTCTCCTTAGGCATTCTTTGGTTAGCGTTCCCAGAGCTCTCCAAGGTGCCCGAGTCTCAGCTTTGGCTTGGGAGGGGAAGCGCTCAACGATCTTCCGGGTTAGTGGAGGGACCTCCTCGCTGGGACTAAGGACTTAGCCAGTTTCCTAATCTTCCGCCTACCCTCCTCAAGGGATTAGTAAGGATTAGCCGCCCCTCATATCGGTGAGGGCCCGGAGCTCTACGAGAGACCGAGAAATCGGTTTCAACAATCATTTCCAGGAATTTAGTTGCAACTTAATAAGAAAATAAGAAAAGAAAAGATAAAATTAATAGATATTTCTTCCCAAAGCGTCCGAATTATAAGGTGTAAAAAACGTACCTCTCTTATTTCAAATTTGAGCGCCCAAAGCGTCCTTCCCCGACAACGGCGCCAAAAACTTGATGCGCAAAACTATATCCGCAAACGATAACGACAAGTGTACCGTATCGAATGTAGTATAGGTTGTAAAAACCAATGTTGTATTAGACTCGGGGCGGTTGAATACTCTTACTTCGGAAAATCTCTATTAATAGATATTTCAAATTTGAGCGCCCAAAGCGGCCTTCCCCGACAACGACGCCAAAAACTTGATCCGCAAAACTATATCCGCAAACGATAACGACAAGTGTACCGTATCGAATGTAATATAGGTTGTAAAAACCAAGGTCGTCTTAGACTCGGGGCGGTTGAATACTCTTACTTCGGAAAATCTCTATTATCTTATCAGTTAAAACTTGGAGTTGGTTGTTGCAGGAAAGAGAAATAGAATTATTTTAGAACTATGAATAAAAAGATTAGTACTCAACCTTGAATCACCTCGGAAAACAAATACAAGAAATAAAACTTCTAATTCTCTTAAAAGAATTACTTGACCGTGGATGTTCCCGAATTATAAACGTACCTCTCTTGAGGATACACTCAACTGAGTTTAGGCTGATCAATCGAACATTCGCTCTAGAATCAAAACCCATAAAACTCGCCTTATCGAAGTGAACCTCTCTGTTGGATTTGACTCTAATTCCTTTATTTCTGCTACTGGGAGTTTGATCCTGGTGGTTATGAACTTCTTAAGTTGTTGTTCTTCAAACAAATGAAGAATGTCTTGGAAGAAATGATCTGAATGAGATAGTGATCCTGTACCTGCAAAATGTCTCTGGTAGAGGTGGCATTCCTCTCCTTATTTAATATGTTAGTTGTTCTTGACCCAGACTACCTTGGGTCCTATTGTCTTTCCACAAAAATTAGAAATATAAGATATCTCAGGCTGATCCTTATAGCCTTGTGGATGATATCTCCTTGGAGGAATTATCCACTCAGTAAAAGGATTTTTAGTATATTGAGAATATGAATTCTTCAAATTTTCTGTATATTTTCCGTTCGATGAATTTGGATGGATTCGTCGATCGCCGTTCGACGAATGGATGTGCTTTCGTCGAGCGCTGTTCGATGGATAGATATACTGGAACTCTGAGTTCAGCTTTCGTCGAGCTCCGTTCGACGAATTCGTGTGATTTCGTCGAGTTCCGTTCGACGAATTCTGTTGAATTCTTTTATTCTTAATATTCTTGCTTGAAATATTCTTACTAGCATCTACAACCTCTTTGTTCTTAGCAGAAATGAATTTTACTGGTGTAGATAAAATGTTTTCTTAATCAGATGTGCCTCACTTGATGATGCACCCAAGCCCAGTCTGCCACTGAGTCTGGCATTCACTTTGCTTATAATGTCCATCAGTTTGATGCTTCTCCCATTGAGGGATTCTTCAAACTTCTTTGCTTCAGATAACTTGTTCTCAATGAGAACAATCTGTTCTCTGGAGGCATTCAATTCTTTCTTAAGATTGACATTATCTTCACTTAGTTGGTTCATTTCAGACAACTGATTTCTGAGAGAAATTATCTCTTTCTCAGATTTAATCAAATCTATACAAAGAGCTCTGAATTCATCTTTGAATTCATTTGAATTGAAATCAAAGTTAGATATTACCTGATCACTGTCAATTTCAGATTCTGATTCTTCAGAATTGTTTCCTGAGGCATTGATAGCCATCATGCAGAAGTTCCTTTCTTCTGCATCATCACTGGAGCTGGATGATGATGCATATTCTGACTCACTGCTTGAGTCATATATGGCCATCAGGCATTGATCCTTCTCAGTTGATTTTTCTTCATCTTCAGAAGAGCTGGATGAAGAATTTGAATCTATTTCACTCCAAGATTCAGCTACAAAGCCTCTTCCCTTCTGTTTGTGTTTGTGGGAGGAAGGTGTTGTTTATAGGGTGTCTTGAATAGGTTTTTCAAATTGTATTATCCCCTTTATGATGTTCTTTGGTTTCCGATTAATAGTTCTACGAGTTAACGAGCATAACAAAAAAAAAACACAAAACGATCTATAGAGGTTCCTCAAGACCGGGTGTCTTGAGTAGTCCTCTGTCCCTCTGCGCCTACCCAGCAGTGTGCTAGGCTCGACAAACTCTGCCAAATCTTCAGGCCCTCAAGCCTTACAACACGGACCCGCAAGCCCCAACAACCTAGGCCCGCAAGCCCCTACTGCCCTTGAGCCCGCAAGCTCAACACTCAGGCCCTCAAGCTCTACAACATGGACCCGCAAGTACCAACAGCGTAGGCCCGCAAGCCCCTACTGACCCCGAGCCCGCAAGCTCGACAAATCGCACCCGCAAGTGCACTGCCCTGACCCTCAAGCCTCACAACACTCTATCCCTCAAGCTAGACAAGTTGGCCCGCAAGCCTTACAAGAAATTGCAGTAATAAAACTATTTCTTCTGCCGGATGAAGATTGGCAACTTAGCCTGATGAGGATTGGCTTCTTACGATTGAAGAAGATTTTTCTGATTCAGATCTTTGACAGCGCAGTTCTTCTTCAATCTCTACTCTTTGCCTGATGAAGATCAGCTTCTCTTTTCAGTCGATGAAGATGACTGATTCTTCTGAGAACTCTTGAATCTTGTTCTCGTTCTTCTTCTCCGCTGAATATATTGTTCTATTGAAGAACGACGAGATTCTTTTTCCTTCTTTTTCTTTCTATGCAGGACTGATTTTTCTAGGGCATCACTGTTCCCTTTTATATGTTTGATGAGCCGTATAACGGTCATAAGTCGTATCTTTTAATGTAAGATGCCCATATCTTAAGAATACATGCTGATTGGACAATTGGGAGGCGACATTAAATGCTGACAGCGCGTCTGCAACGTCTGAATTCTGTCTCAATGATATTTCCACCTTCATGCTGAAACCGACAGCATCTTAATGATATGGACAATATCTCGACGACAGGACTTTGTCGATGTCTTGGGCTTTGGTAGATCTTCAAGTCTTCTTACTTCTGCCACTGATGGTGGTATCTCGACGATACAAGATATCCTGACGATTCTGCATATACGACGATAAGCTTTCTCTGACTGTGTCGTTGAGATCTTCTTTCTTGCTGTCTGTCGTCGTAATCATGTTGTTCTCTCGACGACATGAGTGATGCTATTTCGACGCTTCAACAACTGCTTGTCTTCAGCTGTCTTTCTTCAGTCGACATGACTTCTTTACGACGATGTCTAACAACATCAGTCATACTTAGCCTTCTCAGCGACAAGGCTTCTTCACGAAGATATCTGTTCTTCTCGACGACAAAGCTACTTTGTTAATGTCGACGATACTGTATCTTCTCGACGACATTTCTTCCTTTGTCTTCATTCTTCTCTGCATTCGACGAACAACATTCTGCGATCGAAGAACAGCATTCTGCGATCGACGAACACGCCAAGTCTCAGCGGTCGACGAACACGCCAAATCTCAGCGTTTGACGAACACGCTGCTTCTCAGCGGTTGCTTCGTCATCACGATGACAAGCATACTTTGTCGACGATATCGCCTAATCTTCTCGACGATATAGTACTTAGTTAAATAACTAAGGTCATGATGTGTTGTCGATCTCTGCAAGCATAAAGTAGATGGAATGTTAAATACAACTTGCATTTATCATTGAGCTGAGCACTTCTTCAAATCAGGAACATTGCAGGGCACTGTTCCCAACAATCTCCCCCTATTTGAAGAAGTCATAACCCACTCAATGATAAATGCCATTCACATAAAAGATTTTTAACATTTAAGCAGATAAGCATGTAAGGATGACATTTCAGCAAAATTGATTGAACACAGAATTTTGACAGATATTACTTCATTTATAAATAGTGCCCAAATGTTTTTAAAGGTTTTGACATTTCTACATTTAGCCCCCAAAAGATTTAGCCATCTATATCTCTGGTGCTCTTATATCAGCATCACCCTTTGCTTTCTTGGCACTGACTTCCTGCTCCTTATCAGCTTGCCTGATGAAGTACTCAAATGGCTTAGGATGATATTTTAAGGGTTTAGGAGTGTCAGCTGGAATTCTTCCTGCTTGCTTATTTCTTATGTGTTCTCTCCTTACTTCTTCTTGATCTTCATGCTTAGCCCATTCTTGAGGACTGTATATATTGTATCTTTCACCTTTGTTAACTTTCACCTGCTCCCATGCTTTTAGAATGATGGTCCTGGATTTGCGACTCTATCTTTCATAGTCATCCTTTTTCTCCATTTCTTCCCTGTACTTTCTCTTCCTCACTTTTGTTTCTTCATCCTCCAGTGCTTCCTTCTCTTTACCCTTATCAGTAATATTTGTATGTTGGTCTTCAGCAGGTTCATCATAATATAGAGGAGGGAGATTCATTGCTTCCCTGATGGTGTTGGTGGTCCAGATGGCATGATCACTACTGGCCTTTATCATTGATCTCTCCCCCTTTATGACTTCTTCAGATATCCCCTTTTGGAGATTCTCCTCGGAGGCCAATATCTTATTCTTGAGCACGTGGATTCCTGCTTCCAAGTGATTCTTGGTTTCAAGCAGATGACTGTCTTGCTCTTTGTTGTGGTGATTTAGACTCTCTTTGAGATCTGTTTTTTGTTCAGCCATCCTCTTGGTCAATGCAACGTAGGTCTTTTCTATGCTGCCGACAATCAATGACTGATTAGCCACTAGGTTAAATATACCCTTGTGAGTATGGGCAGTGAATTCGTGCAGATTTTTCATATCATTTCTTAGGGTTGCCGCTTCAGCAGACAGTTCCCTTCTTAGATCACTGATAGCAGAGGTGACATAGTTTTCAAGTTTTAATCTTTGATCTTCCAGGAGCATCTTTATCTGAGATAAAAGTGAGGGCCTCACTTGTCTATTCTCTGGAGATGAGTTCTCTTGTTTCTCTTCTTTATTCCCTTCCATTATTGGAGATAGAGATTTTCCTACTGGTGATTGGCTTGGCTCACTCTCCTTTTCAGGACCTTCCTGATCATTGCTAGTTTCATCAGCAGGGATTTCTTGGTTGTCCTTTTGCATTGCTGATTCAGAATGATCAGCATCCTCAGCCTCTATGATCTTATTGATTACTGCTTCTATTTGAGCAGGGAGATCACTGTTCTTCTCCCCCTCAGTTTCAGCACTTCTTGGATCTGTTCCTGCAGAGATCCTGGATCCTTGACTTAGATCAGAGGTCTGGAGGGCGACATTCCTTGTTTCTGCAGCTGCCTCTGAGCCAGATGGGTTTGATCTGTTCCCTGACTCACTCCCTTCGGACGAGCTTTCTTCCTTCCTCTTCGCATCTTCTGCAGTTTTCAACTTCGTGGGGGGCTTAGTCAGAGTTTTCTCCCACCTTTCAAGGATTTTGATGTCCATTCTTCTCATGTGATGTATTTTTACTCCATACCTTTTGTTGAAGCTTTCAGGGTAGGATTGCAGAAGATATAATGATAGAATTCTTCCAAGATTTGGAGCTTGAAAGCTTTCTTGTATCCTCTTGAAGATATGCTGACCCCAGGTGGTCCTTTTACTAAGGGTTATCCTTGCCATTATTTCAAACATAGGCTTGGATATTCTATCATACGACCCAACCTTGCAGAGGAGAGGGTTACCTACTGTTTGTCCGGAAAGCCCGTGACCTCCTCTTACGGGTCAAATTTTTTGGTCTCCGCGGTCTCAGTTTTAGTGACCGCCCAGATCGCCAGCTTCCTCCTCGACTGGAATTTTCTAAGTCCCAAGCGGTCAGAGCAGTATTAGACCGCCAGCTTAAGCGGTCTACTTGTTTTTCTTTTTTGTGTTATTTGTATCCCATTTCCCTGCCCTGGCTCTCCTGTATCCCGGGCAGCCCGTAGTTTTTGGTTCTGCCCGTTTGGGCAGCCCCCTCGTCTATAAATAGAGGGGTAGGGGTACTAGAAAGGGGACTTTTGGCTCCAAGGCTCCAGCTTACAACCTGTGTAAGCGGTCTCATTTCTTCGTGATCGCCATTTCGTGATCGGTTTCCCTTTATTCCTGCATCTTCTGTCTTAGTAACCTGCACTTCGCAGTTTTCTCCCATCCCCTTTAGTGTGAATTTTGGAGGTACCATTTTTGGCACCAACAGAACGAACACGCGACCTTCAGATTCGAAGTGTCAGGTGAAATCCATAGACTTTCAAGATGGCTGATCGCCGTAGTGGTCGTCCCCTACGATCTCCCAGCGTTCCCCCTTCCGATCACAACCCGTTAGAAGCGCTTGAGCGCCGCTTCGAGCTTCGTGTTGAACAAGCTCTCCGCGAGGCCGCCCGAGCTAGGCAGGACGCCGCCTCTGTTCAGCAGGAGATCGCGCGGTCTCAACAAGAGGCCGCTCGAGATCGGCAAGAAGTCGTCCGGGCTCAGCAGGAGTCTGCGAAGCAGATTGAGGCTATGAACCAGGTTCTAGCTGCGATCTCCCAGAAGATTCTTCCTCAAACTTCTCAGGTCGCTACTCCTGACCGCATGGCAGGCTGTCACCCGAGCGATCACCCCGTCTTCTAGCCCGCAGCTCCTCAGCAATCTCAGCATGAGGCTTTCGCCGCCCGCCGTAATTCTTTCCGAGCCGCAGCCCAGGGGCCTCCGGCTCAGACCCTGAATTTTGAAGAAGGGTTTGCTTACCCTCAAGATCCTCCCGTACCTTTTCTTCCTCCTTCAGGACCTTCTGTTTTTGGGGAGCCTTCCCCCTTTACCGATGAGATTCGTCGGGATCCGATTCCTCATGGATTCAGAGAACCTCATCTTCCAGTGTATACAGGAGAAACCGACCCAATGTGTCATCTTCAAGCCTTCGAATCTGCTGTTGCCCTCAGGACCATTTCAGATGGGGTAAGGTGCAAGCTGATGGTCACCTCCTTTGATGGGTCGGCCATGGAATGGTTCTATAAGCTGCCTTGTCAATCTATCTCGAGCTTTGCTGCCCTGAGGCAAGAGCTCCTTCTAAGATTTGCCACCGCGAAGAAAAGGAAGAGTGGCCCTGCGACCCTCTTCAAGATTAAGCAAGGCGACAACGAAACTGCGACGCATTTCGTTGACCGTTTTCAGAAAGAAATCTTGGGAGTCAGGGATATGGATCCCGAGCTCTATATGGTAGCTTTGACCAGTGGCCTGTAGGAGGGTCCTCTAAAGTTCAAAGTCACAACCAAGGAGCCTAGCTCCTATCAGGAGCTGATCAGCATTGCCAATCGCTACATAGAAGGTGTTGGGTCCAGCTTCTCCTCACTTGACCCGTAGCGCCCTTCCATTGATATAAATATCAAGTTGCGCCTTCACCAAACAGTCCGGGCTTTTGGTTAGTTGGTTGCGCTGGGTCCTCTCAAATGGGTCCTTCATTAGGTGCAGAGAGGCCTGAGGAATCGCCATTGTTCCTGCAAGAGAAGAGAAAGATCAACTGCAATATCACCCATCAATGATATTCCAATCTTAACCGACCACATCAGTGATGCTCCACCTCCACCACTATCTTCAGAACCACTACCTACCACACCTCCCTCTCCAATACACAATGAATATCACTCACCTATCCATTCTCCTAGTCCAATCCATCTAGACATTCATACACATACCGCCAACATAAGCAATATCATTCCTTCAATATCATCTCCATCCACTTCACAACCATTCACTTGCCATCCACCCGATTATCCATCCCTCAACCTCTCCTCTATTGCTGATCAAGTCTTTGATCTTATCCTTCCTAAAATAAGCCAGCTCCTGGATGCAAAACTTGCTCCAGTTCTTCAGGCACTTTCTACTTTATCTTCTAAGATAGCCTCTCTTCCCTCCTCCACTGCTGTCCCTTCTACTAGGGGCATAGATTTAGGCTGTCCTGAAGCTAGGCAGGGGGAGATGTCCTATGAAGAAGCTCCAGAAACAGAAGAAGCTCCAGAAACAAAAGAAACTCCAGAAGAAGATACAGAAGTTACAATTTTTGATACATATATAATTGATTCAGATACACAAGTTATAGAAGAAATAAACAATATATGCATTCATCCATCCTGTGATCTATATAGCTTATTATCAAAATTTGATGTCACATATACTTCAAGGGTATCACCATACATAGAGGATCTATCAAAGGCTCTGATTTGCCTTCCTCAGAAAACTCATTCTGACATCATACAAAATTACATATCCTCTATTCCTTCATCCACTGTTCAAGACATTCAAATAAAGGATCATTCTGCAGAATATGAAGATGATCTTGCAGAATTCCTTGATGATACAACAGACCCACAAACTATTTCTTCACCTCCAATTTCTGTATGGAATGAAGAACCAATGCCAAGCTTTGATGAAATCTGGGCTTGCAGAGTTTGACAAAGCTGAAGAAGAAAGATTAAAGGCTCGGGAAGTAATCAAGAGAATTGATGATTTATACAATAAGCCAATCTCATCTTCTGACTCTGAAGATGATGATGACAACAGTGATTCTGATGATACACTCTCAAAGAAAAGAAAGAAAAGAACAGCTAAGTCAAAGGCTGCTCCCAAACCTCCAAATCCAAATAATGACATTCCTCTATACATTTTGTATAATGTCCCTCTTGATGAGAAAACTCCTCACTGGATGAAGCTCTCCAGAAATGAGAACAATAGGAGGAAGAAATTCAAGAAGACTGGCTACATCCCTGACAAACCAGTCAAGCACAATCCTCCTCCTCCTCCTCCTCCTCCTCCAACAGCTGGTGCAACAGGATCAGCAGGTGTATCATCTTCCTCTCAGAAGCCAAGCTCTCAACATTCAAGGAGACCTGGTAGTTCTAGTGGTTCTCAAGTCTCCAGATCAGCCAGTGCTCCTTCCTCTAAGAAATCAGCTCCAATCTTTCAAGGAAGTCAAACCTCTTCTTCCTCTCAAATATCTTCAGAATACAAATTTCACATTTCTGATGGATCTTTTCACAGAGATAGAGTACCTCAAAAAGTCACTCAAGACAAAAATGATTCAGAAGATATTTATTACTTTCCAGATCCAGAAGAAGAGAAAATTTGTCAGATGGCAATACTGAAAGAAACAATTGCATATGCACAGATTAAAAAGGCTAAAGCAGAAGGCAAAGACTTCTCAAGTTTCTCAACCATGTCAGAATACAGAAGAAAAGAACTTGAAAAATACAAAACAGTTAAAGCATTCAATACTGAGGAATATATTGATATGCACCCAGAAGCATTTATCCCTCATGTCAAAGAACAGAAAATCATTGGTGCTCAAGATTTGTTTATCAGCAAAAAGAAATCAGAAGACCCCAACAAAAAAAATCATATTCAAGCCATCTTCTCAGAACAAAAAGCCTTAAATAAATTGCTTGGTTATAAATGTAAAGTTTCTGAACTCAGAGCACTTATTTTTATCTGATGATCTATTTTTATCTATCAGATATATTTCATTATTGCTCTGTTTTGCTGCATCTATTTGATTTTTCTTGTCAAAAAGTATCCTAACCCAAATAGGGGGAGATTGTTGGAACAACCCTTTTACTGTTTTGGGCTAGGATCACTATGTACTGATTAGGATCAGTTGAACCCATTGTATAATTTAAGGGTCAAGTCTTTAGGCTGATAAACTAGCTAGAACTTAAGATTAAATCTAAGGTTCCCAGCGTTCGACGAATGTCTAGCAGCGCTCGACAAATGGTATCAAAGCAGGTTGCGGGTTCGAGACCCGGGGGGGGGGGGGGGGGGGGCGCTGATAATTCCTCAAATTCTCTCTACCTGTGTGGGTCCCGGTGGGTCAGGTGGCCGCAGCCATGTGTCAAGCCACCTCTGAGCCTGCGGGCCATGTGGAGCACCTCTGAATTGCGGGTCGTGCTGGACGCTGGGGGGGGGGGGGATTGTTGGGTCCAGCGTCTCCTCACTTGACCCGTAGCGCCCTTCCATTGATATAAAGATCAAGTTGCGCCTTCACCAAATAGTCCGGGCTTTTGGTGTAATTGGTATCAGAGGTAGGTTGATTCTTTACAGACTAACATCTGAATCACAAAGATCAACCAGATCTTAATTTGTCTAGAGCTCCTTTATCTAAGAATTTTATATCATTCAAAACTCATGGCACAAAATAAGGAATATTCTAGCACAAGACCTCCCATGTGCAATCTCAATAAGTTTGCACTATGGAAAGCAAGGATTAGGCTTTATATGAACTCTATTGATGAGGAGATTTTCAATGTTATTCTTACAGGACCTCCAGCACCTACAGCAACAACCAGCACTACTGCAACAACAGACAACACTGCTGTTCCACCTCCTGAGTGGACTGAGGCTCAGAAGAAGCAAAGAAATGCAGATGTAAAGGCCATGAACATTCTGGCCTTAACTATGTCAGATGACATATTCCAGAAAGTAGTTGAGTGCACCTCAGCAAAAGAAATCTGGGAATCTCTCAACAACATGGTGGCAGGCTCAGCAGATGAAAGGAAAGATAGAAGATCTCACCTGATCTCTCAATATGAGAACTTCAAGAAGGGAGAATCAGAAAATGTTGCTGATATGTACAATAGGCTCAGCCTCATAATAAATGAGCTAAAGTCTCTGGACAAAGTGATCTCACTCACAGAGATCAATGACAAAATTCTTATGTGCTTTCCCAGCACATGGGACTCCAGAATCTGGCCAATCAAAGAAGCCAGAAGCCTAAATGAGATCACCACTGAAGCCTTGTTGGGCAAGCTCAAATCTTATGAGCAGCTTGTCAAGAGTAGGGAAGTTGAAGAATCTACTTCATCCCCAGCACTCAAGAAGGAGAGAAGCATAACCTTCAAAGCTGCAGAAGAAGAAGGACTAACTCCTAACAAAGAGGAGTTGATGAGCTTCATAGCCAAAAGATTCTATTATATGGCTAAGAAAGATTTCAAGAAGAAGTCATCCAGAAGCTATGACAAGCCAAGGTATGACAAAAATCATTCTAATGAAATTATATGTTTTGGTTGCAGGAAGCCAGGACATATTGCTCCTGAATGTCCAGAAAATCAAAACAAAAAGGACAGAAAGGAGAGAAAAAGAGAAAAGGAAGAAAGGAAAGGTTCTAGCAAATCTTCCTCCCACTCACACAAAAAGAAAGGTAGAGGATTTGTAGCAACATCCTGGAGTGAAACAGAATCTGAATCAGAATCTTCATCTGGTTCTTCTGATGAAGAAGAAACAAAAGAGAATAGCCAATGTCTACTGACAATTTATGACTCAGACTGTGAGTCACAATCTGAATCTTCATCAAGCTCCAGTGATGATGAAGAAGAAAAGAAATTCTGCATGATGGCAATCAATGCCTCAGCCAGCAAATCTGATGAAGAAAATTCAGAATCAGAAGAAGAAAATGATGCAGATCAGGTAATGTCTGATGTTGACTTCACTTCAGATGAATTCAAGGCTGAATTCAAAGTCCTTTGCTCAGACTTACTCAACTCTGAGAAAGAAATAATCTTACTCAGATGTAAGTTAACTGAAATGAAAAAGATGAGTGAAGAAAATGCAAATCTTAAGAAAGAATTGGCTGCCTCCAGAGAACACATTGTTCTCATTGAGAATAAACTTTCTGAGGCCAAGAAATTTGAAGAATCCCTAAATGGGAGAAGTATCAAACTGATGGACATCACAAGCACAGTCAATGCTAGACTTAATAATAACAAACTGGGCTTGGGTGCCTCATCAAGTGAGTCATCTCTGATTAAGAGAAATATCCTGTACTCACCCATAAAATTTATTTCTGCTAAAAGCAAAGAAGCTGCAAAAAGAGATAAAGATATTTAAAGCAAGTCTGTTAAGGATAAAAGAAATCAAAAGAATTCGTCGAACGGAGATCGACAAAAAGATTCAAATTTGTCGAACGGAGCTCGACGAAGTCTGAAAACGGATTTTCAGTATAGTCATCAGATGAACAATAGTCGACCAATTTATCCAAATTCGTCGAACAGATACTATACAGAAAATACTAGAAATCTTAATTCCAAACAAACTAAAATTCCTTTCACTGAATGAATAATACCTCCAAGGAGATATCATCCACAAGGCTATAAGGACCAGCCTGAAATGTCATTTATTTCTGAATTTTGTGGTAACACAAAAGGACCCAAGGTAGTCTTGGTCAAAAACAACTAGTTTATGTTTTTGTCTTTGCAGGTACATGACCATCCAAGATTAAATCAAAAATGGCATGTGGCGTTCGACAAATTGTTCTAAGCAGACAGAAGTATTACAGCCAGTTACAGCACTCGACATTCACTGATCAGCGCTCAACGAATGGCTAGCAGCGCTCGACAGATGGCTCCCAGCATTCGATAGTTTTTATTGACAGCGCTCAACAGTTTTCTAGCCAGTGTTCGACATATTCTGGACAGCGCTCGTCAGATGGCTCCCAGCGTTCGACAGATCATTTATTGAATCCCAGATTTATTATTAGTTACATTCTATTTTGTCCTAACAGCAAAACGACGACTATAACGGATCTATTTAATATCTTTGGACATATTCTGACAGATAAGGAAGGATATTTGAACTCAATTAATATATTCCTTTCTTTCCTTTTTCCAAGACAGCAATAGCCGTTGACATTTAATGAAAAGGAATCTTTTCACGACCAAGGAACAAAAGGACCTGCCAGAGTCGTTTGAGCTTTGTTGTTATTTCCAAGAATGTCAACAGAATTCAAATACAAAGGATATATATAGAGAGACAAAAAGAAGAAAAACAGAGAAGTGAGACTTTCTCAGCAAGCATTTTTTTTCTTCGACAAGCAGCACAAAAACTTCTGAGAACATCATCCCCAAGAGCATTCACTCAGAATCTGCTGCAAAGATAGATCTTCTAAAAAGAGCAACAAGCAATCTGAAGAACCTATTCTTACAGATCAATCTGCTGCAGGAGATCTTGGTTTTCAAGAGAAAGCTTCTCCATCTTCTGTCAAATAATTCAATCAGACAGGGGGAGCCTTACAACAACATCCACTAGAATCTTCTCTCAGCATCTTGACAGAGAAGAACACTATAAACTCCTTCTTACCTCTCTTGTACAGGGTTATAACTCCCTTCAAAAGTGAATCTTGGTGACAGGGCACCTTAGCAAAAACCTACATCTTGGTTAGAGCACCTTATCAACAGCTCACCTGGTGTGTGGACACCTTATCAAAATCACCTGGTGTGAGGGCACCTTATCAACAACCTCCTAGTGGATTCCTACCAAGGGTGGTAGAAGAGTAGACGTACCCAGATTTATTAGGGAACTACTATAGCTCCTTGTGTCTTCTGTGTTTGATTATTCTTTGTGCTTGTGCTGTTTGTTGTGTGATTTCATTTACTTATTTTTTTTGTTTATATAATTCTCATACTGATTACACTTATATATATAACACTATTTTAATTCCGCTATAAAAACTAAACAAAAGTTTTAATACTCTATTCACCCCCCTCTAGAGTAATTTAAGATCTGACCTCCACTTTCAGAAGGGGAGATCAACAACCCCACCTATGTGAGCAATTTGACAAACAAGGCCACTCAAAAAGGCTCTGCGGGATTTTATCCGGCTCTGTCTTCCTCAAAGCCTCGACAAGAGCTCCCACCTCCGGCTCCGAGAGGTAAGAATTATCGCAACAACCGCTTCAATCGAGGTAATCATTCTTTCCCACCTCAAGGTTCATTTCTTCAAACCCCTGCTACCCCTGCTCCGCAAGTCACCCCAGTCCACCAGATCCAGTACGCCCAACCTCCTCTTCTGTCCATTCCTTCGCTCTACAATGAATCCCAAGAGTCTTTTACAGACTTTGGTGTTTCTATGAGTGAAGTGCTCTAAATCCTTCAAAAGCAGCCCTTTTTCAAGAAGCCAGCTCCGCTAAACTCGAATCCAAAGACCAGAAATCCTACTCTCTACTGTGAGTACCATAGAGATAGGGGACATTTGACAGAGGATTGTCGAGCTATCCGCCTATTCTTAGAGAAGCTTCTGAAGGAGGGTAAGCTTCGAGATTTCATTCAGAAGAATGATTCTGCCAAAGCCTCAACCTCCAAGGCTAAGGAAGTAGCGGAAGTCCATTGGGCATGCGAAGAAGTGGACGATATTGGCCATCTCGGCAATATTGGCTTTCCCAATGAATGTGTGGATGCTGATGACGAAGGCGCCTTGGGCAATCTCTTCTGTATCCACGGAGGTGCAGGTCCGGAATCTTCAAGGAAGGCAAGTCTGAAAAGGGTTTATCAATCAGAGGTTGCTGCCACCTCTTCAGCCCCGGTCCGGGGAACGGTCACTTTCGGTGATGAAGACCTTCCTCAGACCGCGAATTCCTTTGACGACGCGGTCGTCATCAAAGCTGTAATTGAAAATTATACAGTAGAGAAGATTCTGATAGACACGGGAAGCTCAGTCAACGTGCTCTTCAAACCTGCCTTCGAGGCGTTGAAGACAGGTAAAACCTTCCTTTCAACTGAAGGCCTCCTCTATGGTTTTTCAGGAGAGAAGAAAGAAGTAGAAGGGCTCGTCACTCTTTCTATGATTCTGGGAGGGATAGTGAAGCTGGTCAAATTTATAGTCGTTGATGCTCCCAGTAGCTACAACGCCATCTTTGGAAGACCCTTCTTGAATGCATATCAAGCCATTGTCTCCACCTATCATCAAGCGGTGAAGTTCGCCTTGAACGGCAAACAACACCGAATCAGGAGCGACCCAAGGAAAGCTAGGGAATGCTACGTAAAGACGGTCAACATGATCGTGTCCCCTTCTCCCTAAGAAGTCATGATGGCTGAATCAATTGAAGTTCCTGAACAAATCCAAACTGCAGAGGAAATTGAGGAAGGTGCAAGAGATGGAGTTCGCTTGGAACCTGCCCAAGCAACTCAAGAGGTTCGGATCAGCGAGGAAGATGAGAGCAAGAGCCTCTCCATCAACGCTGAATTATCTGAAGCTGACAAGAGTCAGCTCATCTCTTGCCTTCTGCAAAATCTAGATATCTTCGCTTGGTCGGCGGATGATATGCCTGGAGTGGATCCGAATGTTGCTTGCCACCATCTCAATCTTGACCCAAACTTCATCCCGATCCAGCAGAAGAAGAGGTCTGTTGCAACTACTCTAGCACAGCCCATCCGTGAAGAGGTAGGGAAGCTCCTGAAGGCAAAGTTCATCCAACCAATCCAATACCTAGAATGGGTGTCAAACGTTGTAATGGTAAAGAAGTCAGGTGGGAAGTGGAGGATGTGTGTCGACTTTACTAAACTCAATAAAGCTTGCCCCAAGAATTGCTACCCCTTGCCTCGGATAGATTCTTTAGTAGATTCCGCGGTAGGTTATTCTTTTATGAGTTTTTTAGATGCTTTTTCAGGTTACCATCAAATCAGAATGCATAAACCAGATATACCTCATACTTCATTTATCACAAATGATGGTTGCTTCTGTTATCTCGTAATGCCTTTCGGGCTAAAGAATGCTAGAGCAACCTATCAGAAAATGATTGTTTGTCCGGAAAGCCCGCGACCTCCTCTTACGGGTCAAATTTTTCGGTCTCCGCGGTCTCAGTTTTAGTGACCGCCCAGATCGCCAGCTTCCTCCTCGACTGGAATTTTCTAAGTCCCAAGCGGTCAGAGTAGTATTAGACCGCCAGCTTAAGCGGTCTACTTGTTTTTCTTTTTTGTGTTATTTGTATCCCATTTCCCTGCCCCAGCTCTCCTGTATCCCGGGCAGCCCGTAGTTTTTGGTTCTGCCCATTTGGGCAGCCCCCCTCGTCTATAAATAGAGGGGTAGGGGTACTAGAAAGGGGACTTTTGGCTCCAAGGATCCAGCTTACAACCTGTGTAAGCGGTCTCATTTCTTCGTGATCGCCATTTCGTGATCGGTTTCCCTTTATTCCTGCATCTTCTGTCTTAGTAACCTGCACTTCGCAGTTTTCTCCCATCCCCTTTAGTGTGAATTTTGGAGGTACCATTTTTGGCACCAAAACCTACTATGTCGGCCAGTAGTTTTCCTTGTGGATTAAGGTTCTTCCTTTCTATGGACCCATATGTCTTGCTGGAATGCCCGCACCATGCCAGAGCCTTGTCAAGGTATTCCTGGGTGACCTTTTCATCGGCTTCCCCCTTTGCGAATGTCGGCAACTGAAGTGCCTTAGCCAATCTCTTGGGATTTACCTTGACCTTTGTTCCGTTGATTAAGCTTTTCACGGACGTTCCTTTTGAGTCACCTTTGGCATTTGAGTAGAACTCCATCACTTCTCTTTTGAGAATCACTGTTGGTTCGGAGAGGACAAATTCTAGACCGACGACGTCCAGTAGCTTAATGGCATCTTGAATTCCTTCTGGTCCTTCCACGAATCCTCCTCTCACTACTTCGCATCCTTCAAAGAGGAATCCTTCCTTCTTTGGTGCCATCTTTTGTTTGATCCAGGAGAGTTTCAGTACCGTCGTCTCGTTCACTCTTGGAAAGGCGTGGAGAACACGATGACTTTTTAGGGATAATGTAGAGAGTGTTTTAACCTTAAGACATTTGACCTTATTTTTAGTGTCCGAGTTGGAAGTTGAAGTGTCATTTGTTAAATGTCTGACTAACTCGAGTTTAGCTGTAATGATTGAGCTTAGGTCTAATAAAAGGTCCGTTGATGATTGGATATCGTCGTGATGCTAATTGTCAAGGGGTCATTTCGACGATACCAATCATCGTTCCGACAATATGGTTTTTGAAAGTTACTTTTACAAACTTAGATAAAGACGAGGTTATGTGTTAAACATTAACATGGTTACCTTTTTCCTTAGCCTTTAAGACTTCTTGAGCTAGTGGCTCCTCCTCAATGAAATGTCCACTTATCTTTACTATTAACTCCCCCTTGATCAGTGCATTTTGGTAAGTGATGAGTTTTTCTTAGTCCAGATTTGAGCCTGGAGCACTTATTGTCCATTATCCTTGTTTGCCTTTTTATTGGCTATATGGGCTGTCCTGTAAAACAAATTTTTATATCTCTTAGGAACCCAAGGTGACTTGGGTCCTAGGTTCTTGTTAGTATAATGGGGAATTCTTCTACTCTCCTCAGTCCTTCCAGCAGGTCTCACCTTTGCACCAGGAACACTAGGGTTGTGCCAACAGTCAATGGCAAAGTGCCCACTTTGCCACAGCACCAACACTCATGGATGTTGTACCTTCTTTTATGAGCACTTTTTGAAATATGTTCAGTAGAGAAGGCAACAACATTCTTCCAATCTCTCTCAGTCACGAGCTGACTAGCTGCTCTAGTATCATCGTTTCTTCTTGACTTCATCTATTTGTCAGCAACAGATATCAGCTTGGTAACTGACATGGTGTTGATGGCATCAAATATGATCAAGTGAGAATTGATTATACTGGGGTTAATAGTCTGCCTCTTATCTGGGGGTGATTGGGAAGATGTTGCTCCTTTATCCTTGAGAGTGGGGGCTGGGGCACCAAACACAAATGGTCCATGATGGGCCATTTGGATTTCTTCATGGGGAACCTTTAATGCACTCTTACCCATGCCCTTTCTCTTCCCATAGTCAGGAGCATTTTCATGACTAATGAAGCTTCCATTCATCCAGCGACCATGGACACTGTCCAGATCATACATATTTGAGGGAAGCACTACCTTCTGAAAGGTGGTATGAGGCTCTGCTTTGCTTTTGCCCCTTTCTCCATTCCCAGCATCTGTTGCCCCTTCATTGAAACCCAACCCCCTCCTCTTTCCATAGGAGGAGAAGGTGTCAATGATGGGCAGTACAGTTTTGTGCTTAGAAAATTGAGCCACCAAGTTTCTTTCCTTAAGAAGGTCACTCTCAAGTTTCTTGATAAGTTCTTCCCTATGGCTTCTTTCATCATAAAGCTTGTCTATGATTTTCTTGAGCTCATGTGGATTGGTGTCCTTACAGTAGGACATACCCAGTTTCCCATCAAACTCAACCTTAAAAGGTCTGAGTGATTCTAGCTCCCCAGCTTATTTTTAACAAGCCTTTTGCTCTTACTCAGAGCTCCCAATAGATTACCAAACTGCTCAATTAGATCAGCATGGTTCTTATTGTTGCAGGATGAGAAGTCTTCTGCATCATCTTCAGATGATGAACAATCACCTAATGCACTCTTGGTCTTCTCAACTGAAGCAGGTAGTAAAGATGTGTGAGTGGTGCATACCTGATCATGATGTGATTCATCATAATTTTCATCATCTGATAGAGCCATCAGCCCATAGACCTCATCATCCTCAGAGTCATAGTCTGTGAGTGTCAAGGGTGCCCTGATTCTTCTTCTCACTGCAGAGCATTCTTCATCTTCTGATTCACTGTCTGAAGTGGTCAGGGGTGCTCTGATGTATTCTTGTTCATGAGGGATTTCATCTTGCAAATCTTCCTCAGACTCTAACATGAGGACTTCTAGGAAATCCCACATGTCCTTTGCTGTAGTGCAATGACTAAGCTTCTGGAGTGTTGGTAGATCTACTGCACTAGCTAGAATGTTTCTGGCTTCTTTGTCCAAGCAGCTTAGAATAACATCATCTTTTATCATATCCATTGAGGTGCATGGTTCTTCTTGAACAATCAGAAACATTCTGGGATCCATTGCCTCCATATAAATTCTTGTTCTAACTTTCCAAATGGCAAAGTTCTCTCTAGAGCAGATAACTATTCTTGACTCCATAGTTATGATACTTAGACACCCACTGGTAGATCTGTTCAAGCTGTTAAGCTTTATTTGAACAACCTAGCTTTGATACCACTTGTTGTTTATATGGTGTCTACATTATCACCTAGAAGGGGGGGGGGGGTGAATAGGTTTTTCAAATTGTATTATCCCCTTTATGATGTTCTTTGGTTTCTGATTATTAGTTCTACGATTTAATGAGCATAACACAAAAAACACACAACGATCTATAGAGGTTCCGCAATACCGGGTGTCTTGAGTAGTCCTCTGTCCATCTGCGCCTACCCAACAGTGTGCTAGGCTCGGCAAACTCCGCCAAATCTTCAGGCCCTCAAGCATTACAACACGGACCCGCAAGTCCCAACAGCCTAGGACCGCAAGCCCCTACTGCCCCCGAGCCGACAGCTCGACACTCAGGCCCTCATGCCCTACAACACGGACCTGCAAGTCCCAACAGCATATGCCCGCAAGCCCCTACTGCCCCCGAGCCCGCAAGCTCGACAGATCGCACCCGCGAGTGCACTGCCCTGGCCCTCAAGCCTCACAGCTCTCTAGCCCTCAAGCTAGACAAGTTGGCCCGCAAGCCTTACAAGAGATTACAGTAATAAAACCATTTCTTCTGCCGGATGAAGATTGGCAACTTAGCCTGATGAGGATTGGCTTCTTACGATTGAAGAAGATTTTTCTGATTCAGATCTTTTACATTACAGTTCTTCTTCAATCTCTACTCTTTGCCTGATGAAGATCGACTTCTCTTTTCAGTCGATGAAGATGACTGATTCTTCTCAGAACTCTTGAATCTTGTTCTCGTTCTTCTTCTCCGCTGAATATACTGTTCTATTGAAGAGCGACGAGATTCTTTTTCCTTCTTTTTCTTTCTATGCAGGACTGCTTTTTCTAGGGCATCACTGTTCCCTTTTATATGTTTGATGAGCCGTATAACGGTCATAAGTCGTATCTTTTAATGTCATATGCCCATATCTTAAGAATACACGCTGATTGGACAATTGGGCGGCGACATTAAATGCTGACAGCGCGTCTGCAACGTTTGAATTCTGTCTCGATGATATTTCCACCTTCATGCTGAAACCGACGCGACAAGGCTTCTTCACGAAGATATCTGTTCTTCTCGACGACAAAGCTGCTTTGTTAATGTCGACGATACTGTATCTTCTCGATGAAATTTCTTCCTTTGTCTTCATTCTTCTCTGCGTTCGATGAACAACATTCTGCGATCGACGAACAACATTCTGCGATCGACGAACAACATTCTGCGATCGACGAACACGCCAAGTCTCAGCGGTCGACGAACACGCCAAATCTCAGCGTTCGATGAACACGTTGCTTCTCAGCGGTTGCTTTGCTCATCATCATGACGACAAGCATACTTTGTCGACGATATCTCCTATTCTTCTCGACGATATAGTACTTAGTTAAATAACAAAGGTACATGATGTGTTGTCGATCTATGCAAGCATAAACTAGATGGAATGTTAAATACAACTTGCATTTATCATTGAGCTGAGCACTTCTTCAAATCAGGAACATTGCAGGGCACTGTTCCCAACAGAAGGCTTGCTGGAGTGCCTTTTCTCTTCTTTTTCTTTTCTCTTTTCCTTCTTTTAGTTCTCGGGACACTCAGGTAGAATGTGTCCAGGTTTCCTGCAGCCAAAACAAATAATTTCTTTAGTATTTGTTTTATCATACCTTGGTTTTTCTCTTGATATGAGATCTTTCTTTCTGAAGTCCTTTCTAGCCATCTTGTAGAATCTCTTGGCTATAAGGCTCATGAACTCCACTTCTCCTGGAGCTTTATCTTCCTCTTCTGTTTCTTGTAAAGCAATGCTCTTTTCTTTCTTTGTGGCTGGAGATGAGGTAGATTGTTCAGCTTCTCTAGACTTGATAAGCTGCTCATAGGATTTTAGCTTGCCTAACAAGGTCTTAGTAGAGATCTCATTGAGGCTTCTGGCTTCCTTGATTGGCCAGATCCTAGAATCCCATGTGCCGGGGAAGCACATTAGGATCTTATCATTGACTTCAGTGATGGTGATCACTTTCCTAGAGACTTCAGCTCATTGATTATGAGGCTGAGTCTGTTGTACATATCTGCAACACTCTTAGTTTCTCCTTTCTTGAAATTCTTATACTGAGAGATGAGATGAGATCTTCTATCTTTTCTTTCATTTGCAGAGCCTTCAACCATGTTGTTGAGGGAGATCCAGATTTTCCTGGCTGAAGTGCATTCCACAACCTTTTGGAAAATGTCATCTGACATTGTTTGTACCAAAATGTTCATTGCTTTGGCATCTGCACTTCTTTGCTTCTTTTGAGCTTCTGTCCACTCAGAAGGTGGAACATCATTAAAGTTAGTTGCTGTCCCAGTACTTGTTGTTGCTGTAGGAGTAGGGGGTCCTGTCAAAATAACAATAAAAATATCCTCGTCAATAGAATTCATGTATAATCTGATCCTTGCCTTCCATAATGCAAACTTATTTAGATTGCACATGAGAGGTCTTGTGCTTGAGTATTCTTTATTCTGTGCCATGAGTTTTTAGCAAAAAGAAAACTCTAAAATAAATTAAGATCTAATTGATCTTTTGATTCAGGTGTTAGCCGGTAAAGAATCAACCAATCTCTGATACCAATTGAAAGTGCAAGTGCCAATGGAAAGTACCTCTGATACTTGAAGGGAGGTTAGATCTTAGATTTACTCTAGGGGGGGTGGGGGGGTGGGGGGTGAATAGAGTATTAAAAGTTTTTCACTTATTTTTATAGCGGAGTTAAAATAATGATATATATATATATATGTGTACTGCGTGATTATGAAAACAAATAAAGAACACAACACAGCACATCACAGTACAGAAAATAAACAAAAACACAGAAGACAAAAGGATCTATAGTGGTTCCCCAATCAAACTGGGTAGTCCACTCTTCTACCACCCTTGGTAGGAATCCACTAGGTTTTTGTTCAGGTGCCCTATCACCAATGGAGTTTTGATCAGGTGCCCAAAACACCAACTGCGGGTTTTTGATCAGGTGCCTGCCACCAAACAATTAACTTTTGAAGGGAGTTAGAACCCTGTACAAGAGGGATAAAAGGGGTTATGAAGTTCTTCTCTGTCAATAATCTGAGAGAAGACTAGTGGATTGTGTTGATGTAAAGCTCCCCCTGTCTGATTGAAATGGTTGACAGTTGAGGATGGAGCTTTCACTTGAATGAAACAAATCTTCTTTGAAGCTGATGAATCTGAGAGACAATGTTTCTCAGATTTGTTGTTGCTCTTGAAGATTTGAACTTGCAGCAGAAATCTGAGAGAACGATTTGTGTTGTTGTTCTCTGAGAATGAGAATGCTGCTTGAGGATGAACACTGTAAATCTTTTGACATTGTGTATTTTCCTCTCTAGAATATCTTCTCTGTCGACTGATACTTCTCCATTGTGTCTGTAGTCCTGATCTTTGTTTTTCTTTGACAATATATCTCTGATTTGAATTTCAAATCCTCTGAATAAGGAATATAATAATCAGGAGGATTAATTCTTGAAACTGCAAGCAAGACTTTAATTCCTTTTCCTTTTCCAAGATGCCAAATGACTATTTTCTCGGGAAGAGAATGGAAAGGAATAAAATAGAAGGAGGAATTAAATTCTTGTCTTATCTGGAAATAAATAACTCCAAAGAATAGAATAGATCCATTGTTGATAGTCGATCTGGGTTCAGAGAATAGAATAAAACTGATCTGTTTGAAATTCGTCGAGCTGAGAGAAGAGTTCGTCGATCTGAAGGTTGAGTTCGTCGAACTGAATGTTGATTTCGTCGAACTGAACTTCTGTTGCTGATTCGTCGAACGCAGACTGGAGTTCGTCGATCTCAAGATGGAGTTCGTCGAACTGAAGAATAAACTATTGAATCTGGCTGGAAGAATTGTGTTAGTCGATCTGAGAAGCAATTTTGTCGAACATAGGAAGGAGTTCGTCGAACTCAATGTGAAATTCGTCGAACTGAAGAAATATACTTGCTGGACTGGCTGAATAACTGAGTTCGTCGAGCTGAGAAGCTATTTCGTCGAACGTAGAGAAAAGTTCGTCGAACGCTAAGATTTGGGAAGTTCGTCGAACGCTGAGACTTGGAAATTCGTCGAACGCTGAGACTTGGGAAGTTCGTCGAACGCTGAGACTTGGCAAGTTCGTCGAACTGGAGCAAGACGTTCGTCGAACTAGAGCAAAACGTTCGTCGAACGCAGAATGCATTTCGTCGAACGCAGATAGCAGTTTGTCGAACGCAGAACCTTAACTTTTCCTTAAGTTCTAGCTAACTTAACAACCTAAAACCTTGACCCTTAGACTATACATTGGGGGTCAACTTAGTCCTAGTCAATAGATAGTGATCCTAGCCCAAATCAGTAATAGGGTTGTTCCAACAAAAACTTACTAATTATGCTATCTCAAAATTTTTTAATTTATATCTAGTTTTCAATTTTATTGGCTGACGAGTAAGGGAAACTTGGTAGGAGAAGAGACATTTGATTTGGGGGTGATGAATTTTATCCTCTCACCCCACACAATTTTTTTTGCTTGGATAGAGAAGGGAACAAAATCTTATTCCCAAATATTGTTTTTTCTTCTAAAAAATACCCAATGCCTATATTTACAGAACGAAATCTTGTTCCCATTGACACAGTATTTCTTTTAAATAATTGGGTGCGCATGTTTACAGAATGAAATCTTATTCCCATTGACATAGGATTTCTTTTAAACGAAATTACCAAGGAATTTGAATAATAGGTAAGGAGTTTAGAAATTTCTAGAATTTATAAATTAAGAAAATTTTTGAGAGCAAGTTTTAGTAGGTTTAGAACATTCCTAAAGTTCCACAAGTTTGAAGTAGGAATAATTAAAGTCTAAAGACGGTCTGCCAAAATGATACAATAAGAAGCTATTTTAGGGTAAACTAGAAGTGATCCTAAAAAATTTGATCTCAAATTAAATTAGAATCACAATATATTCTTTACAACTAAAATTCCATAGATCTAAATCTTACAAACTGTGATACAAATAAAGGTTCTGGCAAATCAAAAATAATGAAAAAATGCTTATAAATAAACTCAAACTAATTTTGAAAAACACAAAGCTAAGTAGGGGTTTTATTATTATTATTATTTTGGATTTTTGGGTTTTAAATTTTTTTTTTAAGTTTTTGTATTGAAATAAACTATATTTTTGGTTTTTTAGATTTTTTTTGGTTTTTCTAAGTTATTTAAGAAGTTTGAAGAACGGAAAAAGAGACTCCCATACTTAAAACCCAACATTGTTTCCAATGTTGTAATTTAAGTATGAAGAAGTAAGAAAAAGAAAATGCAGTTTGTAAAAAAAATTAAAGACGAGAAAATGCAAGAAAACCCTGCAAAAATAAAGTAGACAAAGGTAAAAATATTAGATAAATATGAGGTGCCTCCCATGAGCGCTTTGTTTACCGTCGCATAGCTTGACTGAGAGGAAAAATATTTTTTTAGTTTTTTTTTGAACGAAAATATAAGCAAAGAGAAATGGAAACAGGAAAGAGGAAGTTTTTTTTATATTTATGTGATTTTTAGGGTTTTTTAGAGAGAGATAAACTTATAATATTCTAAATGATATTTTATCTATATATTTTTTGGAAATATGAAAGAGGAAAGATATATTATTTATCTATATATTTTTTGTGATATTTTTTAAGTTTTTTTAAAGAGAAGAGAAAAAAATGATATTTATATATATAAGATAAAATTAATAGCGATTCACTGTTCAAAATAACGACACGAAAAGTCCCCGACATCGGCGCCAAAAACTTGATGGATGTGGGAATTACGTTCCTGCGAGCCTGAGTTCGGTTAGATTCCGGCGGGCGTTTTCGAGGAGTCCGGTGAGTACTCATACTTCGAGGAGCTAAACCGTTATCCCACCTATCGATGTGATGGAAGTAACGGTCGCTCCCGCTTTCGGAATATCGGGGGTAGCACCGCGGCGAAGGGGCCGGAATTCTTTTTTGGTTAATTAATTTTACAGAAAAGGGGTCTCTCGTAGAGTTTTTGAAAGTAATTTATCCAACTTATCTTACGATAAAGGCAAGTGCACCTTATCGTTTATAGTACAAGATATGATTTTCTTTAGAAAATGATATCGCGGTCGTATTTTTCCGAGGCCGTATTGATTATCTCTACTTTGGGGATGCGCTATTATCTTATCGTCAAAAGAAAAGTGATTGCAGTAATTTAAAAGCAGAAATGACGAAAATCACGGGCTTGGTGCGCGTTTAGCAAAAACCAAGAAAGGCGATAGAAAAGCAGGAAATCTAAGTTATAAAAGCAGTAAATAATGCAGAAAATCTAGGCTATGAAAGCGGTAAATAATGCAGAAAATCTAGGCTATGAAAGCGATAAATAATGCAGAAAATCTAGGCTATGAAAGCGATAAAGAATGCAGAAAATCTATGCTATGAAAGCGATAAAGAATACAGAAAATCTAAGCTTTGAAAGCGATAAAGAATGCAGAAAATCTAAGCTATGAAAGCGATAAAACTAATTATGAAAGCAATAAAAGCCATGCTAAGGAATAAAATTGCATTTTAACACCCGTACACCCACGCACTCTATGGAAAGAAAAGGAAATAAAAGTGACTACGCTACTAAAAGAAGAATAATACCATGGAGAAAACAAAGCTATTTCATTAAGAAAAAGGAAATATTACAATCCTAGAGAGAGAGAAAGAGGGAAACAATGAGAGAGAAAATTACAAAAATTACAAAAAACACAAAAGTGCTCCACAAACTCCAAAAAGATCAAAATTTGTGAACCCCCAAGCTATCAGCTGACCCCCTCTATTTATAGGCAAAATTGAGCTGCATTTAGCAAAAAAAAAATAGTGGGCTGGCTGTTCTAGAAGGGAAGAGGCGTGTTTGACTTGAGCAGGTAAATTGAGCTGCAAATAGCAAAAAAAAGGAGTGGGCTGGCTGTTCAAGAAGGGAAGTACTGGCGGGTTGGCTGAGAGGGATTCGTCGAACGCCTGGACTGAGAGAGAGTTCGTCGAACGCAGATCGCCTTTCGTCGAACGCCTGGACTGAGAGAGAGTTTGTCAAACACAGAGCGCCTTTCGTCGAACGCAGATTGCCTTTCGTCGAAGGCCTGCAGATATATATATAGTTATTTATATGTTTATATATAATATATATATATATATAATATTTATAGTTCGTCGAACGCCTGGACTAAGAGTTCGTCGAACGCAGCTCCGGATTCGTCGAACGCAACTCGGGATTCGTCGAACGCCTGGACGCAGAGAGTTCGTTGAACGCAGCTCGGGATTCATCGAATGCCTGGACAGAGAGAGTTCATCGAACGCAGCTCGGGATTTGTCGAACGCCTGGACAGAAAGAGTTTGTCGAACGCAGCTCGGGATTCGTCGAACGCTTGGATGCAGAGAGTTCGTCGAAAGCAGCTCGGGATTCGTCGAACGCCAAAAACTTGATGGATGTGGGAATTACGTTCCTGCGGAGCCTGGGTTCGGTTAGATTCCGGTGGGCGTTTTTGAGGAGTCCGGCGAGTACTCATACTTCGAGGAGCTAAAACGTCATCCCACTTTCGGAATATTGGGGGTAGCACCGCGGCGACGGGGCCGGAATTCTTTTTTGGTTAATTAATTTTATAGAAAATGGGTCTCTCGCAGAGTTTTTGAAAGTAATTTATCCAACTTATCTTACGACAAAGGTAAGTGCACCTTATCGTTTATTGTACAGAATATAATTTTTTTTAGAAAATGATATCGCGGTTGTATTTTTTCGAGGCCGTATTGATTATCTCTACTTTGGGAACGCGCTATTATCTTATCGTCGAAAGAAAAGTGATTGCAGTAATTTAAAAGCAGAAATGACGAAAATCGCGGGCTTGGTGTGCGTTTAGCAAAAACCAAGAAATGCGATAGAAAAGCAGAAAATCTAAGTTATGAAAACAGTAAATAATGTAGAAAATCTAGGCTATGAAAGCGGTAAATAATGCAAAAAATCTAGGCTGTGAAAGCAGTAAATAATGCAGAAAATCTAGGCTATGAAAGCGATAAAGAATGCAGAAAATCTAGGCTATGAAAGCGATAAAGAATGCAGAAAATCTAAGTTATGAAAGGGATAAAGAATGCAGAAAATCTAAGCTATGCAAACGATAAAACTAATTATGAAAGCGATAAAAGCTATGCCAAGGAATAAAATTGCATTTTAACACTCGTACACCCACGCACTCTATGGAAAGAAAAGGAAATAAAAGCGACTACGCTACTAAAAGAAGAACAATACCATGGACAAAAGAAAGCCATTTCATTAAGCAAAAAGAAATATTACAATCCTAGAGAGAGAAAGAGGGAAACGAAGAGAGAAAATTACAAAAATTACAAAAAACACAAAAGTGGTCCACAAACTCCAAAAAGATCAAAATTTGTGAACCCCCAAGCCATCAGCTGACCCCCTCTATTTATAGGCAAAATTGAGCTGCATTTAGCAAAAAAAGGAGTGGGCTGGCTGTTGTAGAAGGGAAGAGGCGTGTTTGACTTGAGCAGGTTGGCAAGTTAGACTTGAGAGCTGGTGGGGTGCAGATAGAAGGCTGGCAGGATGAGCTGGCGGGCTGGAGTGAGAGGGATTCGCCTAACGCCTGGACTGAGAGAGAGAGAGAGAGTTCGTCGAACGCTGGGCGCGGAGAGTTCGTCGAACGCTGGAGAGTTCGTCGAATGTTGGACGGGGAGAGTTCGTCGAACGCTGAGCGCGGAGAGTTCGTCGAATGTTGGACGGGGAGAGTTCGTCGAACGCTGAGCGCGGAGAGTTCATCGAACGCCGAGAGTTCGTCGAACGCTGGAGAGTTCGTCGAACGCTGGAGAGTTCGTCGAACGCTGGAGAGTTCGTCGAACGCTGGAGAGTTCGTCGAACGTTGGACGGGGAGAGTTCGTCGAACGCTGGGTGCGGAGAGTTCGTCGAACGCTGAGAGGGATTCATCAAACGCTGAGAGGGATTCGTCGAACGCCTCCTGACATATATATATAGTTATTTATATGTTTATATTTAATATATATATATATTTATATACTATTATTATTTACTTTTTATATCTTATACATATATACTTATACATATACATATATTATACATATATATTTATCATATTTATAATATATTTATTATACATTATTATTACTATTTTTTTCATTTATATTTACATATAAATATATGATTATTTATTATACTTATTATATATATATATATCACTACTTATAATATTACATTTACATATATATATGACTATATTATTTATACATTTTTATATCTTTATTTTATAATTACATATATATATATATCATTGTTTCAATGACATATATATATCTTTATTTTATGGTTTTATTTATTCATAGTATTATATGCACATAGAAATAAATAATTTCAAAATTTTATTCTTTGATAAATATATTTACAAAGAATATTTTTAAATATTTTTCTAATTTGTTTCATACTTAAATAACTCTTTTTTCATATAGATATATATTTATATACATTAGATAAAACAAATGACTATTTCAATATTTTACATGCAATATGTACAATATTACCCAAAATTATGCTAAAAACTATACTAAAAATATGTATAATTTACTATTCATCAGGATGTTACAAACCAATAAAACAAAGAAGATTTTCGTCCCCGAAAATACGAGCGGGTCATGGAGATTCAAAATAGGACATACTGTAGACCACTATATGTGTCGAACGATCCCAACAATTAAGGGTCTATAGGTTTGGTTTTACCTAATGAGCTATGTTTACGGCTCCCGCAGTGTACTGTAATAAGTAGCTTAAGCGAAACAGAGGGTAACTTTACCGTGGCTATGCTTATTTTGCAGTAACTCTGATATATATTGTCCGGGAGGACATTTCACGCTGACAAGTTGTACGTATAATGAATTACCAGCTTAGATAATTATATAGAGTAAGCAATTCTAGCAAAATCAAATACCTCAAAGGTTTTTATATTTGAAACGCAAAATGTATGAGTTGTGTCCTAGAGGCACATAGTAAAAGCCCATTAACCTATAACTAACTCCCTTACAGAGGTTATGTGTTAGTGAAACGAATAAAAGTTACAACTTGCACAAGCTTTTGCAAAACCCATCAAAGAAATGCAAGTAAGCAGTGTAAATCCATGATCATATAGCCAACTCCCATACGAGGATTATATGTTAGTGGAACAGATAAACAGAAAAGCAAGTAAGCAGTGTAAATCCATGAACATATAACCAACTCCCACAAGAAGGTTATATGTTAATGGTACATGTAAATATGTATGTTATGATGCAAATGATGTGTATGCAAGCCATGCACGACGAGTACTCACGACTCATCACAATTCCCTACGTTGATACAGTTTGACCGCTTTTCTTCCAGCAGGGTAGCGAGCCCCGCGGGCCTCACCGATGTGGCCGTCGGTGACATTGGCCGGTCCTGCCACTTCTGGGTGTGGACGTACCACACTCCCCAGACCCCAACGTACAACCCCGTGTACTCCTGGATGTGAGCAACATCCGGCAATTACAAAGTCTGGCTATCCAGCAGAGGGACCCTTCAGGGAAATAATAAATAAACTCCCGGGGTTCACACACTCTCCAGTGCCCCATGAGTCGTCAACCTTCCCATTCCTGTACGAACGGTTCTTGGGCATGACTGACCTGCCATGGTAATTACATACAATATCTTACCAGTTTGCTCCTTTTGTTGACATAGCTTGACCACTTTTCTTCCAACAGGGTAGCGAACCCCGCGGGCCTCACCAATGTGGTCGTCGGTGACAGTGGCCGGTCCCGCCACTTCTGGGTGTGGATGTACCGCACTACCCAGGCACCAACGTACAACCCCGTGTACTCTCGGACGTAGGTGACATCCGGTAAGAACTAAATTTGGCCAACCAGTGGAGGGAGCCAGCGGGGCATATAAGATACAACCGAGCTCCCGGGGTGCACATATCCCTATCGCCTAGTGTCGTCAACCTTTCCACACCAGTACGTACTTTCTACGGGCATGACCGACCCGCCACTTTTCTCAATGCAAGCAATTTACAATAAAAGCAATGAATAAAAACAGGTAACCAACACATTCGGGTCCGCAGTGTTTTACCCTTTTTAACGAGGCTTCCCGGCAGGCCGAGTATGCAAATATTGCAAGTCCCACGAATGCTAACAATATACTTCTGGGATGGGGTGCATACAAGCTTTTCTAAATTTGCCACTAATTTACTTCAATCTAGCACATCGTCTCAGTAATTATTTCCTGAAATATTTGACGTTATTGAAAAGACTAACATTTCATCATTGTTCTTCTACGATTGCACGACTTCATTTTAAATAGATCGTCGTTATATTAAGTCAAAGCATACTTCATATTTGCAATTGTTAGAGCAATTCTCCATTTACACACAAAAATTCATTTGATTAGCTCACCTCAAATGAAATTTTGAAAACGAGAATTTTAATCCCAATAAAACAAAGAGGCTTAAACCTGAGGTTGAAATTAGTTATAGAATCCTTACCTTACACATAAAATTCCATTTGATTAGTTTACCTCAAATGGAATTTTGAAAACGAAAATTTAATCCCAATAAAACAAAGAGGCTTAAAGCCGGGGTTGAAATTATTAATGAAATCCTTGATCTGCACATAAAATTCCATTTGATTAGTTTACCTCGAATGAAATTTTGAAAATGAGAATTTAATCCCAATAAAGCAAAGAGGCTTAAACCCGGGGTTCAAAATTTGAAATGGACATTTCTAGGGTTTAATGAGAGTGTTTTATGGGAAAAGAAAACTTAAATCATCGTTTGAGATTAGATGAGATAAATGATATTTAGGTGTCGATCTGAGTCATAAAAAAAATTTGTATGACTATAAATTCGAGTGCAAATATATATATATATATATGTCAAGTTTGTTGTCAACTTTTACCTTTAAGGTCCACCACCTCTTCCGCTGCAGTGGTTCGTCCCGAACCACGCTACAACGAATGGTGGGAAAAAGAGGTGTTTCTGTGATCATTATTGGTCGAAAAGATCGGTTGCGCTCTGATCCATTTGTAAGACCCCCCTCTCAAATCGGCGGCCCGACCGGGGAATCTTATCGCATACCACCCTTTTTGCATGACGCTGAAGCGACCATGACGGGTGAAGGTACTTTCTACTCCAACTCCCTGCCTTGAACACTCCATTGTCACGCATTGGGGTGATGTTAAGGGAAATTCACTACACATCAACAGAGTAAGGAAGCAGTATTCTAGCGGAAGACATCATCAAAGAGTGCACTTTATAGCACTTAGCGGAAGACGTATTAATATAGCGGAAGATTAACTATCACAGAAACCATAAACTCAAGACTTGTATGAATAATTTCCATACCTCCGCCACATTAAATCCTGCCCATCAAGGATTCATTGCCAATATATAGATGCCGTGAGGTGGGGCACAACAAAAGGAATGCGGCTTAACAACTTGTACCTGACGTAGCCTGCTCCGTGGCTTCATCCACACATGGGTGCTGTCTCTCATCCGCACCTGTCACCTGTGCTAAAGACAAGTTAATAGAACCACGAACAGAATTCAACCCCTACTAACCACAGACATAATATAACATTTATAAGGGAGGGGATATCTGGAATCTTATTGGGTAATGGCAGTCTTCCCGCGGCTACCGCCTACGTACTCCGTATCATCATGCTTACGGTCTCAGACCCACGTAGTTCTATAAGTTTCGCACGGGTTGTCTTCCCAGACCATCCTCCATGCGGGTTGCCTCGGAGTATAACTCGTCAGCCATCCGATTTGCTCCCCAAGGCACAATTTATTCCCGTAGGAATATTTCTCGAAGGTAAAATATATTCTTGTAGGAATATTTCTCAAAGGCACCATGTATTCCCGTAGGAATGTTTCTCGAAGGCACAATATATTCCCGTAGGAATATTTCTCGAAGGCACAATATATTCCCGTAGGAATATTTCTCGAAGGCACACTATATTCCCGTAAGAATATTTCTCGAAGGCACAATATATTCCTATAGGAATATTTCTCGAAGGCAAAATATATTCCTGTAGGAATATTTCTCAAAGGCACCATATCCCGTAGGAATATTTCTCGAAGGCACGATATCTTCCCGTAGGAATATTTCTCGACGGCACAAGGTGTTCCCGTCAAGTCTAAACTTACAGTCAATACGGAATAAAACCCAAAAAATCGATTTGTCCGCTCTGCTCTACAAGCGGAGGTCAGTTCGGTACTATTTAGGGTTGACCCAGAAGGAATACCCCATCTCCACGTCAACTCTAAATTATAGGCAATAAAGAAGAAAAAGCCAAAAACATCGATCTGTCCGCTCTGCTCTACAAGCGGCGGCCAGTTCAACACTATTTAGGGTCGACGCTGAAGGAATGTCCCATCTTCACGTCAACTCTAAATTGTAGGCAATAAAGAAGGAAAAGCCAAAACATCGATCTATCCGCTCTGCACTACAAGCGGGGGCCAGTTCGGCACTATTTAGGGTGGACGCTGAAGTAATGCCCCATCTTCACGTCAACTCTAAATTGTAAGCAATAATGAAGGAAAATCCAAAACATCGATCTGCCCGCTCTGCTTTACAAGTGGCGGCCAGTTCAGCACTATTTAGGGTTGACCCTAAAGGAATACCCCATCTTTACGTCAACTCTAAATTATAAGCAATAAAGAAGGAAAGGCCAAAGCATCGATCTGTCCGTTCTACTCTACAAGCGGCGGTCAGCTCGACACTATTTAGGGTTGACCCTAAAGGACCCCATCTTCTGGTTAACGCTAAATCAATATGCTGCTGGAATAAACCACAGAAGATAAAAGTACTGGAGAAAGTACAGAAACGAACTGTAGTAGTAAAATATGGAACTGTAAAAGTACTGAATGGAAACGATCTGAAATAAAAATACTGGAAAGAACTAGACCAGTACGAGACTGGAGTATTGAAAGGAGCAGACAGAAAGCAGTAAACGCAGGACCAGTGCAGGACTGGAGTAATTGAAAGTAGTTATTGAAAGAAGTAAATGCAGGACCAGTACGGGACTGGAGTAATTGAAAGTACTAACTAAAAGCAATAAACGCAGGACCAGTACGGGAATGGAGTAATTGAAAGTACTAACTGAAAGCAATAAATGCAGGACCAGTACGAGACTGGAGGAAATAAATAAATAAACAGGTTAGTAGTCTAATTACTCCATAATCAGTAGGCTTCAGTTCCATCTCCGTTCATAGGAGGAAATTCTATTTTTTCTTCGTTCATAGGAGCTTACTTATATTTTATGAGGTTCCTTATTTTCGTGTGCCTTAATTTCACATTTTTAATTATCTTGATGTTATTGAATTGGCGGTGTTGCCCCACGATTGTGACCCGAATTGCGCGTCGATATTTTTAACTTAATCGATTCCTTAGATCGATACATATTATTTCGCTACGTATCAAAAAAATACACGTCGTGAGTTCGCCAATTTATTCCGATTAATTTCGCTCACTTTCGGGCGTTTATTTTGCTCGTAAAAGGCCTTTAAAGAACCAAACGTAAAGGTCACACCTTCAAACTTTGATAGTAATTGCAAAATACCCTAAATTAGGGCCTATAATTTTTGGGGATTTTTCCAAACTCATTTGGGCTTTTAATTTCTTAAAATAAACCTTGTAGTGGTATTTAAAAATAGCAAAACTCCTCTTACAAATCTCAAAAAAATTACAGGAGGTGCCCCTCTGAGTGGGGAACATTTTTCATGTTGGGAGTTTTTGCCAAAAGTGCCCGGGAAAATAGTGTAACACCCCAAATCTGTTGAAGCAGATTTGGTATGCTAGCAACAGTTCGTCGAACAATAACGTTCGATGAACTGCCAGCGCGTTTGACGAACGGTTAGCCCGTTCGTCGAACGGCCAGCGCGTTAGACGAACGGCCAGCCCGTTCGTCAAACGGCCAACGCGTTCGTCAAACGGCCAGCCCGTTCGACGAACGGCAACTCATTCAGCGGGGGCGGTGGCGCAGCCTGCATGCTCCATGCAGGCTTGCTGCGCCGCCACCCCTGCTGGAGGAGCCTCCCATGCCGCCACTGGCTGGGGCGCCGGGGAGGGGGCAATCCTCCAGCGGGAGTCCGGCAGCCTGGCGCCGCCGGCCGCCGCCGGGTGAGGGCACTTTCCCGTACATGAAAAGCAGGGAGGGAGGGGGAGAGTGCGGGTGCCGCCGGAGGCGCGTTCTACGGCGGCCTTGCCGCCTCCTCTCGCAGGGGCAGAGGCCCTTGGGTGGGGACCCACTCCCCCCAGCGCCACCATCGGCGCTGGGGTGGGAGGGGGCTCTTGCGGCCAAGCCTCCACCCGAGCCTGGGCATGGCTCGGGTGGAGCTGGCGGCGCTCCGATCGCCGGAGTTCGCATGCGATGCGTCCAGGAGATAGGGAGGAAGGATAGGAGGAGGTGCCATCATGTCGGGTCATCATTGATGTGACGGGGTTGAAATGAATTATTTACATATCTCGATATTTTTATAATTTTATGAACGTTTATTTTTATTTACTTGACCAAACGACGTCAGAATCGAGCGAAACAAATTTTGTTGCACTCGTATCGGCTACACGAGTCTAATGCAACTAATAGAATTCAATTCGGAGTTCGTTTGCTCAATATTCTAAAATGGCATTGTTGCGGCGCTCGATATTACTCAAATAGTCGTTTTCCCTAAACGACCTCGGATTGCAACGAAACGAGTCCCGTTGCACTCGTATCGACCATACGAATCTAACGCGATTGACGAGAGTCGATTCAGAGCACGTATGCTCATTATACTAAAATAGCGTCGTTGTTACGCGCTACGATACTCAAAATAGTCACTTTCACCAAATGACCTCGGATTGGAATGAAACGAGTTCCGTTGCACTCGTATAGGCCATACGAGCCTAACGCAACTGACGGAAGTGGATTCGGAGCACATATGCTCATGATACAAAATAGCGTTGTCGTGATGTGCTACTATACTCAAAATGATCACTTTCACAAAATGACCTCGGATTGGAATGAAATGAGTTCCGTTGCACTCGTATCGACCATACGAGTCTAACGCAACTGACGGAAGTTAATTCAGAGCACGTATGCTCATTATACTAAAATAGAGTCGTCGTGACGCGCTACTATACTCAAAATGGTCACTTTCACCAAATGACCTCGGATTGGAACGAAACGAGTCCCGTTGCACTCGTATCGACCATACGAGTCTAACGCAACTGATGGAAGTCGATTCGAAGCACGTATGATCCCTATACAACTTAAGTATTGTGGTGAACCACAATGCTACCTAGAACGATCATTTCTCTAAAAGACCGCCATTTTGGGGAGAAAGTCGGGTCGTGGTTTTCTACGACCCGACCTAAGCTCTTTCAAGGGTTCAATTGAACCGGTTAGACCCCTTTTTGAAATTGGGATTTTACAGGCAGGAGGAGGGTAGCGTGGGGGAGTCACGATTTGGAAGAAAGCGTGGGCACCTACATTTGGAAGAAGACATCGAGGAGAAGACGGGAGCGAAGAATCGCGCAGCGCAGTCGGGGGGGGGGGGGGGGAAGCGAGAGGCGGGAATTTGGGAGCTATTTTGGGGGAGTTGTACGCGATGAATTAGCGGATTACTGTGAATAGAACCTAAACCGGTTTCTTTTTAAATCGAGATTATGAAAGAGTAGGGTTCTCAAACAACCCAAAAACAACTCTGGCGGATGGAATAGAGATTTTCCATCCGCCAGAGCTGTCCTAAACAGACCTTGAACTTGGGGGAAAAACTTCAAAATAAAAGATGTGGGATTTGGTTTATGCTCGTTGATGAATGGTTGTTGATTTGGGTGGTCGTATGCGAGTATCAAAAGAGGTCAAGTTTGTTTCCTTTTAAATTGTCAATAGTGTATTTAATTTGTGTGTTATTTATTTTTATATATACGAGCACCTCCACATGGGCTTCGCTCATGCTCGCTAACTCTTAGCCGTCTGCGCCCATGATCGCTGACTCTTAGCAGGTTGCGCCCGCATTCGAGTGGGCTACACCCACATTCAAGCGGGATGCGCCCGCATTCAAGCGGGATGCGCCCGCATATGAGCACTTACCTTTTATTGAAAACATATGTGCATCACATGTTTCTCATGGAAGTAGACTAATGCCCTTGCAAGACTCGCCACATACTTATGGAGGATAATCCACAAAACAATTTAGGAGAAAATTCAAAAAAAGATCGGTGTCTAGAAGTTAATTAAGGTTTGAACAGTAAGCAACCTATAGTGGCTGCGCGCTTCTCGGAGAAGTGATGCAGGCTCTTGAGCATCTTATAAAGCTTGACCCGGGCAACGTACTTGAGGACCAGGAAGATGCGGGTCTGATCGTGGAACCAAGCAAAAAGGCGGAGGACCTTGGGATGGTCGAGACTATGCTGAATCTCGATCTCCCTTTTGAGGTGTGCATGGAATCGGTACTTTTTCAGCTTTTCTTTGAAGATAATTTTTAGTGCCACAACGAATCCGCTCTGTAGGAAGAAGATTAGTACTGCTTCACAATGTGCGCAGTTTCATTCTAGGATTTTTATTGTAGAAAGAGAAATATGGTGAAATAGTAATCAGCAAGGCAATTTACCTGCTTCTCTCTGGCGAGGTACACTTTGCCACACTTTCCTTCTCTGATGACCTTCCCTATCTCAAAGTTAGCGAGGCTCCATTCCTCATTGGCCATCCAGGCTATGGCCGGGTCCAGAGCACGAGAAATTCAACTTCTAATCTCAGGTCGGATCTAATTGTTGCGGTAAAGCCCGCGTGATTCGAATCTGTGGTGCTTCTGTGAGGAGGTAAAGAAGACACCTCCGACGCCTAGGAGACGAGCTGTGGATGTGGAAGGGAAGTGTGCTGCTACTCGTGGGTAAGAAGACGTGATCAGGAAAGAGAGGCATGAGGAGGGTAGTGTGGGGGAGTCGCAATTTGGAAGAAAGCGTGGGCACCTACATTTGGAAGAAGACGTCGAGGAGAAGACGGGAGCGAAGAACCGCGCTACGTAGTCGGGGGGAATCGAGAGGCGGGATTTTGGGAGCAATTTTGGGAGAGTTGTATGCAATGAATTAGCGGATTACTGTGAATAGAACCTAAACCGGCTTTTTTTAAAATCAAGTTCTGAAAGAGTTGGTTTCTCAAACAACCCAAAAACAGCTCTGGCGGATGAAATAGAGATTTTCCATCCGCCAGGGCTGTCCCAAACATACCTTAAATTGTGGGGGGGGGGGGACTTCAAAATAAAAGATGTGGTATTTGGTTTATGCTCGTTGATGAATGGTTGTTGTTTTGGGTGGTCGTATGCGAGTATCAAAAGAGGTCAAGTTTGTTTCCTTTTAAATTGCCAATAGTGTATTTAATTTGTGTTATTTATTTATATATATACGAGCACCTCCTCACGGGCTTCGCTCGTGCTCGCTGACTCTTAACCTCCTGCGCCCATGCTCGCTGACTCTTAGCGGGCTGCGCCCGCATTCGAGTGGGCTATGCCCGCATTCAAGCGGGATGCGCCCGCATATGAGCAATTACCTTTTATTCAAAACATATGTGTATCACATGTTTCTCGTGGCTGTAGACTAATGCCCTTGCAAGACTCGCCACATACTTATGGTGGATAATCCACAAAACAATTTAGGAGAAAATTCAAATAAAAGATCGGTGCCTAGAAGTTAATTAGGGTTTGAACAATAAGCAACCTACAGTGGCCGCGCGCTTCTCGGAGAAGTGATGCAGGTACTTGAGCATCTTATAAAGCTTGCCCCGGGCGACATACTCGAGGACCAGGAAGATGTGAGTCTAATCATGGAACCAAGAAAAAAGGAGGAGGACATTGGTGTACAACCCCGATATTTGCCAGGTAAGGAAATCGAGCGAGACGGGAGTGGCGAGATCGATATTTCGCCGAGATCGGCCCCCAGTCGATGAGACCTCGGCAGACCACCTAAATGGGCCAGCGAGGTCCTCGCGAGGCGACCCTCTAAAAGAGATGCCGCGGGCAGTATTCGCGAGAGGACCCGCGAGAACTCCTTCAGCAGGGTTCTCGCAAGGCGATCCCCCGGAAGAGATATCGCGGACAGGACCCGCGAGAAGGCCTGCGAGAGCTCCGACAGTAAGGTTCTCGCAACCCCTTATCTATAAATCATTAGGGTCAACTTACCATTTTACCCTTGGTGGTCTGCCCTTAGCCTCTCCAAACAGCGGAGCTTGGCAGTTAGCAGACCCATTTGGGGTGCAGATAGTAAAATCTAAAGGCAGAATCCTGTTATTTGCAGACCAGATCAGAAAATCTATAAATAGGACCCTAAGGGCACCTTTGGAGAGGATCTCATTTTTCAGCTTCCCTCTCCTCAGGCTTTCTTTGGATAGCATTTCCAGAGCTCTCCAAGGTGCCCGAGTCTCAGCTTTGGCTTGGGAGGGGAAGCGCTCAACGATCTTCCGGGTTAGTGGAGGGACCTCCTCGCTGCGACTAAGGTCTTAGTCAATTTCTTGGTCTTCCGTCTACCCTCCTCGAGGGATCAGTAAGGGCTAGCCGCCCCTCATCTCGGTGAGAGCCCCGAGCTCTACGAGAGACCGAGAAATCGGTTTCAACATTTTGGTGCGGTGAGCGTGGAGCGTGGCTGGTTCAAGAAAGTTCCAGAGAAGGGTTATGGCGGGAGATGAGGAGCATGGTGAGGAGTTCGGCGAGACTCCTCAAGAGGCGATGGCCAGGATGCTCGCGGATTTCAGAAAGGAGGTGCTCGACACCTTGAGGTTCACGGTCACAGCTTTGCGAAGTGAGTTCGCGACCCCAACACCTCAGGCGGCCCCTCCCCCAGCAACGGTTGGTGAGAATGCCACGGGGGGAAGGGCTGGAAAGGAAGTTGCCGTTGGATCAGGACAGGACAGGGAAGGGCGAGTGTTGTTCGCCAGCCCGGCGAGCCCGAGGCCGGCGAGCTCAGTGCCGGCGAGCCTTGTCCCAGCGAGCGCGGCGCAGGTGAGCGTGCGCCAGGAGGATGCGGCGACGGTAGGGATGGTTCAGGCAAGCACCGCTCTCGCGAGTGCAGTCCCGGCGAGCTCAAGTTTAGCGAGAGAGCTGGGGGGGGGGGGGGGGGGGCGAGTGGAGCCAAAAAAGGTGACGGGAGGGGGAAGCCCCTTTTGCGAGCTGGTGCTTTCCGCACCCGTCCCAGGGGGTTCGGAGAGTGGCACCGGGTGTACTATAACGGTAAGGATGACCCCGTCCAGCACCTGCAGAGCTTCGAAGACTCGGTCTCCATCAGGCCGATGTCAGATGCCTTCAAGTGTCGGCTCTTTGCCGTCACCCTCAAAGAGAAGGCCAGGGACTGGTTCCATCAACTCCCCGCAGGATCAATCTATGCGTTCGAGGACTTGCGCCGAAGTTTTTTGCTGAGGTTCTCGACCTCAAAAAAGAGGAAGAAGGATGCCGATTCCCTCTTCGCAGTAAAGCAGGGGCCCAGGGAGTCACTGGCTCAATATGCCGACAGGTTTCAGGAGGAAGTACAGCTCACTCAGGAGATGCCTGGGTTTGCACTCCAGCTCGCCTTCACGGTCGGGTTAAAAGAAAGTTTCTTCAAGATGGCGCTGAAGAGGAAAGCCCCCGTCTCCTACGAAGAGTTGATGGAGAGGGTGTCAGAGGAAGTCGCGAGTGAAGAAGCCAACCCGGAGCTCACCAAGAGGCTAGCAAAGCTCAGTGAGCCGGAAGTGAGACAGCAGGAGGTCAGGAGAAGAGAAGAGCCCCGGGCCCCGGAGGGGGGATGGAGGCCGCAAGGTGGAGGAATGCAAGGGCAGGGAAGGGGTTACGGCCCAGGAAGGGGTAACCGTTTCGAAGGTCAATGGAGACCCCCCAGTTGGGGTGGAGGCAGGGTCCGATGCAGATACCTCCCCCACCTCAATAGGCCATGGTAATTGGCCGGGGAAGAGGAAGAGGAAGGAGAGGAGAGGTGGAAGCGGCAGGTGCTAGGAGGAGAAGGAATAGGGTGGCGGAGGCCGATGCAGGGGAGGTGACGTTGCCGTATTGTATTTTCCATGATGAGGAAGGTCACACGACGGACACCTGCCCGGAGTTCCTGGAAGTGAAAAGGGGCAGAGCGCCCGCACCACAGCATCTACAGCCAGTGAGGATTGTGGAGGTCGAACCTCGAGAGGAGAACGAGGAAAGGTGTGAGGATAGAAACGATGTGGGGAATAGAGGAGGGATCAGGGTGATCCATGGGGGGGGGGGGGGGGGTAGGGGTGGAGGCGACCCACAAGGCTAGCCTCCATACCATCTACCACCGGAGCATAGCTTCAACATCCACCTCTCCACCCCCAGCAGAAAAAATCATTTTCACCCAGAAGGACATGCCGGGCTACGAGGACCCGTTCTGCGACGCGCTGGTCATCCAAACGGCGATCGAGAACTTCACCGTCTCCCGGATCCTAGTGGACAACGGGAGTTCGGTCAACGTCATCTTCAAGAAGGCATTTGACAAGATGGAGGTGGAGCCCAGAAGAGTGTTGGCCTCAGATGGCCCTCTGTTCGGATTCTCGGGGGAGAGGAAGGAAGTAGAAGGGGGAGTGGAGCTTCATGTGACCCTGGGTGGGCAGTCCCAGAACTGTCGTTTTGTCATAGTGGACGCCCCAAGCAGTTACAGCGCCATCTTCGGACGGCCACTCATCAGCGCGTTCCGCTGTGTCCCTTCCACCTTTCATCAATGACTTAAGTTTAACGACGGAGGGGTTCAGGTGCGGATCAGGGGGGATCCCAAGGTGGCAAGACAGTGCTACGTAACGGCTGTCAACACCATCTCCTGGATGGGAGAAGCTGAGGAGTGGGATAGGACGATGGAGGAGGCGACCGAAGCCGGAGGTATGGAGGTAGCCGAGGAGAAGAGGGAGGGAGAAGTCCGTGCCCAGGAAGGGGTAGCTGAGGGACCCCGGGCGGAAGGAGAGGAAGAAGAAGAGAAGGCCCAGGAGGGAGGGGCGGAAGAGCTGATGGTGGTAGAGAAGGAAGTTGAGGAGGGAACCCAGGCTCCTACTTGTGCCGAAGAGGAGAGGGCTTGGGGAGAGCAGTCCCGGTTGGAGGCTGTGAACGAAGTCGTGGAGCTCGAGGTCACCACCCGGCTGGGGGTGGTGGAGAAGGTCCGGGTCAGCGGAGAACTCAACTCGGAAGATCAAGCGGAGATTCTGGCTTGCGTACAGAAGAACATAGACGTCTTCGCTTGGAGCGCCGCGAAAATGCCCGGGATCGACGCAGATGTGGCTTTCCATTGCCTCAACCTCGACCCCGGCGCCCGCCCCATCCGCCAGAAGAGGAGGGCCGTCACAGACAAGCTGGAAGGGCCCATCCGCGAGGAGGTGGACAAGCTCCTGCAGGCAGGTTTTGTATCGGAGATCCAGTATCCAGGCTGGGTCTCCAACGTCGTTATGGTGAAAAAAGGGGGAGGTAAGTGGAGGATGTGTATCGACTTTTCTTTGCTTAATAAATCATGCCCTAAGGATTGTTACCCCCTGCCTAGAATCGACGCGCTGGTTGACTCAGCCGTCGGTTTTCCTCTAATGTCTTTCTTAGATGCTTTTTCAGGTTACCATCAAATCCGCACGCATCCCCCAGACATCAAAGATGTCTCCTTCATCACGGGGGATGGATGCTACTGTTATAAAATGATGCCGTTCGGGCTCAAAAATGCAGGTGCCACATACCAAAGGATGATGGACAGAGTCTTCCGCGAGCAGAAGGGAAGAAACTTAGAGGTTTATGTAGATGACTTCATGGTAAAGAGCCGGGACCTCGGGTCTCACCTCCGAGACCTTGAAGAGACGTTCGGGACCATGCGACGGTACAAGATGAAACTCAATCCCTTGAAGTGTGTCTTCGGGGCGAGCCGAGGAAAGTTCCTGGGCCACTTGCTCACCCCCGCAGGAGTGGAACCTAACCCGGACAAAGTTAAAGCGGTGATGGAGTTGGGGTCGCCGAGAAATCCGAAGGAGGTTCAGAGCCTTACAGGGAAGTTGGCTGGGCTCATCAGGTTCCTCTCCAAGGCGGGAGAAAAGTGCGCACCTTTCTTCAAGGTGCTACGGGGCAACAAGAAGTTTGAGTGGACCCGAGAGTGCCAGGAAGCCTTCCAGGCTCTGAAAGAACAGCTCACCCAAACCCCTCTGCTCCAGGGGCCGAGGCCAGGGGAAGACCTATCCCTATACCTGGGGGTCGGGTCCGAAGCAGTAAGTTCCGTGTTGGTCCGGGAGGAGGGAAAGAAACAATTCCCAATCTACTACGTCAGCCGAGTGCTGAAGAAGGCAGAGCTCCGGTACCCGATCCTAGAAAAGTTAGCCTTCGCATTGGTGGTGTCAGCCCGGAGGCTCCGACCTTACTTTCAAGCCCATTCAATCAAGGTAGTGACGGACCACCCGCTCCGTAAAATCATGGAAGGGGTGGAGCACTCGGGAAGGTTGGCAAAGTGGTCCGTGGAGTTAAGTGAATTCAATATCACGTTCGTGCCCAGGACGTCCATCAGAGCTCAGGCGGTGGCAGACTTCATGGCCGACTATGCGGCCGAAGTGGGAGAGCACGAGCCACCCCCCCAGAGGCTTGGAAGATGTTGGTGGACGGAGCGTCCGGAAAATACTCCTATGGAGGGGGAATAGTCCTGGTGAGTCCTCAGGGGACTCAGATTGAGCAAGCCTTAAACATTCGTTTCCCAATTACCAACAACCAGGCGGAGTACGAGGCAGTGATAGCGGGTCTTCGGCTGGCCCGGGAACTAGGAGTGTAGGATGTGGAAGTCTCCACGGACTCCATGGTGGTAGCATGCCAAATCAAGGGACAGTTTGAAGCAAAAGACCCGACCCTCCTGCTATACCTGGAGAAGGTTAAGGGGGTCATCGGGCAGTTCCACACCTTCTCCATCAAACACGTGCCTAGGGAGGAAAGCACCCAGGCGGACCTTTTAGCCAAGTTCGGTCCCCGAGCGGGAGAGACGGCTTCGGAGCTCTTCCGGCCCTCCATCGAGGAAGGAGAATTGATGGAGGTTGATCAACGAGCCTCGTGGATGGACCCGTTCATCACCTTCCTCTCCTCCGGGAAGTTCCCTGGAGAGGATATAGACAAGAGGCACTTCAGGTATAAGTCTGCTTATTACTCCTTGCATGCAGGAGGGATCTATAGGAAAACTCTCTCGGGACTCCTGGCCCGTTGTGTCTCCGAAGAGGAGGTTCCGAGAGTCTTGGAAGAAATCCACTCTGGGGAGTGCTGCAGTCACTCCGGGAATCGGACCCTGGAGGGAAGAGTATTGAGACAAGGCTATTTCTGGCCCACTCTCAGCAAAGACGCGACAGAGTTCGCAAGGAAGTGTCCGAAGTGCCAGCTCTATGCTCCGCTCCAGCTCCTCCCAGCTCAAAGACTCCGGACCATCACGGCTCCCAGGCCCTTCCCCATATGGGGGCTGGATCTGGTCGGTCCCTTCCCCTAAGCCAGCGGTCAGAGGAAGTTCCTGCTGGTCATGATCGACTACTTCTCCAAGTGGGTAGAGGTGAAAGCACTTGCTAAGGTAACCTCTCAGGTTGTAAGGAATTTTGTGTGGGGGGAGATAATTTGCAGGCATGGGCTCCCTCTAGCTATAGTGACGGACAATGGGCCGCAGTTTGCTAGTGAAGAGTTTGCTGGCTTCTGCACTCAGCTCGGTATTGACCTCAGGTTCACATCGGTCCACCACCCGAGGAGCAATGGGCAGGTGGAGGCGGCGAACAAGATAATCGTTAACCTACTAAAAACGAAAGTGGAGAACCTTCGAGGAAACTAGGTGGAACAGCTACCCTCCGTCCTTTGGGCCATGAGGACTACTCCGAATACCGCCACCGGGGAGACCCCATTCAAGCTCTCTCACGGGTCCGAGGCCGTTCGCCCCATAGAGTTTGAGGCAAAGACCTCCCGGGTGATCGCTGCAAGTGAGGGGGATGAAGAGTGGTTGGAAGGTAACAATGCAGAGCAGAGGTTGTCTTTGGACCTGGTGGAGGAACTCCGGGACTTGGCCGCCATCAGGTAGGAAGAGGTCAAGCGGCGGATGGCTCGATATTTTGACAAACATATCCGGATAAAACACTTTCAGAAAGGAGACCTGGTCCTGAAGAAGGTCGACGCAGCCGGCAGAGGGGCCACGGTGGGTAAGCTTAACCCCAATTGGGAGGGTCCATATATTGTAAGCGAAGCGCTCAAATCAGGGGGATATCACCTCCAGGATGTGGAAGGGGTACCCCTCGACCGAGCCCGGAGTGGGGATGACTTGAAACGGTTTTACCCTTAAAAGACTTTATTATGTTGTTTAAGGCATGACTTGCTTTCTTTTGTGATGCTTTTAACTGCTGCCGTGGCAAGGTAACAAGTGTTGGTGTTGGAATGCCCCAGATCGATTCCGCTCCCGGGCTCTCACTAGACGGGGGGTTCAGGTTGATCTCTGGAGAGGCTGGCAAGGTAACAAGTGTTGGTGCTGGAATGCCCCAGATCGATTCCGCTCCCGGGCTCTCACTAGACGGGGGGTTCAGGTTGATCTCTGGAGAGGCTGGCAAGGTAACAAGTGTTGGTGCTGGAATGCCCCAGGTCGATTCCGCTCCCGGGCTCTCACTAGACGGAGGGTTCAGGTTGATCTCTGGAGAGGCTGGCAAGGTAACAAGTGTTGGTGCTGGAATGCCCCAGATCGATTCCGCTCCCGGGCTCTCACTAGACGGGGGGTTCAGGTTGATCTCTGGAGAGGCTGGCAAGGTAACAAGTGTTGGTGCTGGAATGCCCCAGATCGATTCCGCTCCCGGGCTCTCACTAGACGGGGGGTTCAGGTTGATCTCTGGAGAGGCTGGCAAGGTAACAAGTGTTGGTGCTGGAGTGCCCCAGATCGATTTCGCTCCCGGGCTCTCACTAGACGGGGGTTCAGGTTGATCTCTGGAGAGGCTGGCAAGGTAACAAGTGTTGGTGCTGGAAGGCCCCAGATCGATTTCGCTCCCGGGCTCTCACTAGACGGGGGGTTCAGGTTGATCTCTGGAGAGGCTGGCAAGGATGAGATCTTTATGCTGAAATACTCCGGCTCGCTCGGCGGACCCGTCCGTTCGGCAAAGAGAAATCTCGCACGACATCATGCGAAGTGTTGGTGCTGGAAGGCCCCAGATCGATTCCGCTCCCGGGCTCTCACTAGACGGGGGGTTCAGGTTGATCTCTGGAGAGGCTGGCAAGGATGAGATCTTTATGCTGAAATACTCCTGCTCGCTCGGCGGCCCCGTCCGTTCGGCAAAGAGAAATCTCGCACGCCATCATGCGAGTGGCGAGAATCAATCTTATACGATCCCGGACGACTGATCCTCGGCAGAAAGGTTGCCGACACCGGGTAAGAGGCGAGCCCTCGCCAAGAGGAAAAATACCTTACGAAACTTAGAGAAATTGCGCATAACGAAAAAGGTAGTAATCCTATGACAAACGGCGAAAGGCCCGAAGCAACTAAAGTATCCTACACCAATCTATTCAACAACGCGTGGTGCGAGGACAATCATCGCATGAAAATAGCGAGACATTCAACGCATGAAAATAGCAAGACAGGAAAGAGAAGACAATGAGCAAAGCAAAATTTGCATTCCACAGTTCATAGTTTGGTTACAATCTTCGGCGATCTCGCCGGTCATAATTACAGCGCAAAAGAAAAGAATAGCGGCGAGCTTCAGGAACCACCTGCCGATCCTTCTTCGTCATCACTATCCTTCACGGGCGGAAGAGGAAGGAAGAGCTCCGGGACGATGTCTTCCAGAGTCATGTCGGCCGCATTATCAGCCAAGAGGCCGATCGCCTTCGCCACCGAAAAAATGTAGCGAGCTGACTCTATAGATCCCACGCGGATTTCTTCATCTCGCGTTCGCCGGTCATCTTTTAAACGGCGAGGCGAGGGGGGAACAACGACGCGAGTGAGGTCGCAGTTTAGGGCCTTCAACCCGGCCACCTCGCCCTCCAAATTCTCGATGCGAGCGTTGGCTCTCCCGGCGGCATCGACATCCTGCAAATAAGTTCAGTTAGAGAGGTGAAATGGCCAGGGGAAAGGAGGATGAGGGAGGTATAGATGACTCACCACACTGCCCTCCGCGGCGAGCAGCTTCTCCTTCAGCTGCGTGTTCTCGGCAAGAACCCCCTGGTAGGCCCTCGCAAGCTCCACGTTCTGAAGCTCCAGCTGTAAGCAACGTCTCCCCGTCATGTGGGCGAGCTCGGCAGAGCGCAGCTGGGACCTCGCGCTCTCGTAAGCAAGTGTCCTCGCGGTCTCATCCTTATAAGACCCCGCGTCCTCGCGACCATAAAGGGCGAACGCGAGGTCAAAGGCATGACCACTGACGGTCTCCTTCTCCACCCAGGAGGGGAGGATAGAAGAAATGTCCACCCTGTTGGTCTCCGGCTTCCAGGTGACGAGGGGCTCACCAGTCTCGTCCCGACGCCTCTGGCCGAGCCCGAAGTTGTAGTGGTTCACCGGGATGGGGATGGCGGAGGTCCTGACCGCCTCCTGGCAAGGCTCTTCGTCCTCGCCCCCTGAGAGGCCGGTGAGGTCAAACTCGTCGAAGGCGGACTCGCGAGGTTCCTTACCTTTTGACGGAGCGAGCGAGGCCGCACTCTTCTTGCTCTTCTTCTTGGGCGGAGATTTCGAAGGGGCAGCATGACTACCGGAAGCCCCCGATCTCTTGCGAGAAGAGGGCTCGGCCGTAGTGACGACACCTCGGCAAGCTTCCGCCCCCATGGTAGCGAGAGCCATGGTAGCGTCGGTTTTCCGGTTGCTCGCGTAGGGGGGATGAAGGGGAAGATCTCGCTCGCCTAAAAACAAACAGTAATATGGATAAGTATAATATGCTAGCGAATTGAGACAAAGATATTAGGCGAGATCTTTACCTTCTCCGGCGAGAACCGGAGGCAGCGAGTCTAGGTTGCGGCGGAGGTAGACGACTTCGAAGTTCTTCTTGCAGAAGAACTGATGGAGGAGGGCGTCATGGCCGCCGAGGGCGGTGGGCCGGTAGGTGGTCTCGCTATGTTGAACCGGCAAGAGGGGAATGTTGCCGAAGTTCCCCTTGACGACGACGAGCTTTTGGGCCCAGAAGTGGGCCTTGTTGACGGTCTCAACCACCTTCGGACCTGTGCCCACGAAGTAGGCTGTCCCATCTTTGTAGGCGCGGAAAGAGAACAGCTTCCGGAAGACCGGGTGGCTGAACTCGATTCGCTCCTCGCGGAGGTAGCAGGCGAAGGCGGTGACCACCGCCATGGCATTATGTGTGAGCTGGCCGGGAACCACGCCATAATGCTTGAGCACCTAACAGGCGATGAGAACAGGATTAATCCGCGTGGTGAGTGAGACTCGAGTGGCAAAAAAAAGGAAGTGAACGAGAACGATTATTACCTGGCGAACCTCTGGCCATAAAGGAAGGCGCAAGCCGACCGCGAAATGGGTGGTAGGAATGGCCAGCTCGTCGACCAACGGGTCGTTGATCACGTCGTCCTCGCTAGGGCGGCGTGCCTCGAACGGGGGGGGGGGGGGGGGGGTGACGTAATCAGCGACCGCGCTGAAGTACTCCTCATCAGTCAAGTTGCAAGTAAAAAAGCTATGCTCGGCGAAGGCCTTCGCAACCCTTCGCCGACCCTCCGACTCCACGTCGCCGCCCATCTTGAAAACCTGAGAGAAAGGAAGGAACGCGAGAACGAGAAAGAGCGAGAGCTCTGCAGCAGAAGAGGAAGAAGATCGAGAATATATGCGGTGGTTGGCTCAGCCAAGACCGCCTATTTATAACCAAAACAAAAAGGCAGGAAGAAGTCGAAGCGTCGGCGAGCACGAGTATCAACAAAAACATCACATCACGTACGCGGGCGAGAGAGACCCGCAGGGTTATTGCAAACGACATCCCTGCAGAATACGTTTAGCGAGGACAGAGGGTCCTCGCGAACACGATGTAACAAAATAAATACTCATTGATAGCGAGCGAGAAACCATAAAAGGTAATGATAGTTATTGTCGAGAGAAATAGCAGCCAGCAGGAGTGGCGAATATGCGAGTCGCAAAACGTGGCGAGACCGTTCAAAGACGACGACGATTATTACAAACAGTCAAAATATAACAACTAGCGAGAATCGTGGGGAAGCTATTTCCACCAGCCGCCACCCCGCGTCCCTGACCTCGGCGGTACCATAGAATTATAATAGTCTTCTGCCAAACGACCCTCCCGGTCCATGAGGTAAGCATAGTCTCTCATTCTCGCTATATGCACCTCCGGCGTCATGGCGTTCTCGTCATGATCGCGCTGTCTCGCTTGCCGGAGCCTCGCGCATTCCTCCATCAAGACCGCGTGCCTGTCCTCCGCGGCTTCCCTATCCCGTCTCGCCTGCATGTTGAGATCCATCAACATTCGCCCATGCTTCCTCAAGAGCTCCGCGGCTCACTGCTTCATCATCTCCGGATCTCGCGGATCCCCTAAGAATTCCTCCACCTGGTCAGGAAGAGGAGACATCTCGTCATCGCCCAGTTCGGAATCAGTATGCGGGTTTTCGGCATTGTCTGCAAGATTTTACAAGGTTAGATGACGAGCGCGAGATCACGCGGGGTTTCGGCGAGGCCATAACGCTTACCGAGAGGGGGGCGAGAACCCGAAGGATGGCCCTGGAACACGTTACCATAGTGAGGGTAGAGAGATTTGCCCAGGCCGGCGGGATAAGCTGCGCTGTTGGTCGGGGGAATCTTTAGCGGTGCGGAGCCACCGGTCTCCTCGCTCGTCAGGAGCTGGAACCCAGGCTTATCTATAATTTTACCTTGGGGAGGCGGAGACGGCGGCCGCGACGACTGGCGGACCGGAGACTTCAGGGATGAGACTGTAAGAAAAAAGTAACGGAGGTCATATATGGTTGACAGAAATATTATGGTATGAGAGATCCAGATCGTACCGGTGGTGTTCTTCCCAGTGAGGTTAGTATCCACCTGCGGGCTTTTCCGAGACCCCTCAGCAAGTTCTCCAACGATCTCGCTCGGCAAAGTATCCTGCGAATAGAAATGAATGAGGAGCGATTTATTGACGTGAATTCGAGTAGCTCATACCTCCTCGGGGCGGCGATCATCCAGGGAGGAGTCCAGCATCACAGAGTCGTCGCCGGAGCGACGAGCCGCCTTCGCCTTCTTGACTTTCGGCGATTGAACGGGGGGTGGCCGGTTCATCCAGGCGGGGACCTTGGTCGTGGAAGGTAGCCCGCCGGCTCTCATCGCCCTCAGGCGAGCCTCTGCTTCTTCAGAAATCGGCATCTCCAGGCAGCTAAAATAAGAAAGGGAAGAAAAGAAACGGCGCGCGCCAATAGGGGTTCGGGACGATATTTATAGCCTGCATGCTGGGTCCCACCAAAGATTCCTGACAGGTCATCCGAGAGCGGTCGAATATCAGGGGTTGGACGATTCTTCGCGAGGACATCAGTCCTCGCGAAGAGCGGGGATTGTGTACAACCCCGATATCGCCAGGTAAGGAAATCGAGCGAGACGGGAGTGGCGAGATCGATATTTCGCCGAGATCGGCCCCCAGCCGATGAGACCTTGGCAGACCACCTAAATAGGCCAGCGAGGTTCTCGCGAGGCGACCCTCTAAAAGAGACGCCGCGAGCAGTATTCGCGAGAGGACCCGCGAGAACTCCTTCAGCAGGGTTCTCGCAAGGCGATCCCCCGGAAGAGATATCGCGGACAGGACCCGCGAGAAGTCCTGCGAGAGCTCCGACAGTAAGGTTCTCGCAACCCCTTATCTATAAATCATTAGGGTCAACTTACCATTTTACCCTTGGTGGTCTGCCCTTAGCCTCTCCAAACAGCGGAGCTTGGCTGTTAGCAGACCCATTTGGGGTGCAGATAGTAAAATCTAAAGGCGGAATCCTGTTATTTGCAGACCAGATCAGAAAATCTATAAATAGGACCCTAAGGGCACCTTTGGAGAGGATCTCATTTTTCAGCTTCCCTCTCCTCAGGCTTTCTTTGGATAACATTTCCAGAGCTCTCCAAGGTGCCCGAGTCTCAGCTTTGGCTTGGGAGGGGAAGCGCTCAACGATCTTCCGGGTTAGTGGAGGGACCTCCTCGCTGCGACTAAGGTCTTAGTCAATTTCTTGGTCTTCCGTCTACCCTCCTCGAGGGATCAGTAAGGGCTAGCCTCCCCTCATCTCGGTGAGGGCCCCGAGCTCTACGAGAGACCGAGAAATCGGTTTCAACAATTGGGATGGTCGAGACTATGCTGAATCTCGATCTCCCTTCTGAAGTGTGCATGTAATCGGTACATTTTCAGCTTTTCTTTGAAGATAATATTTAGTGCTACAACGTATCCGCATTTTGGAAGAAGATTAGTACTGCTTCACAATGTGTGCAGTTTCAATTTAGGATTTTGATTGTAGAAAGAGAAATATGGTGAAGTAGTAATCGGCAAGGCGATTTACCTACATCTCTCTGACGAGGTACACTTTGCCAAACTTTCCTTCGCCAATGACCTTCCCTATCTCAAAGTCAGCGAGGCTCCATTCCTCATCGGCCATCCAGGCTATTGTCGGGTCTAGAGCACGAGAAAATCAACTTCTAATCTCAGTTCAGATCTAACTATTGCGGTAAAGCCCGCGTGATTAAAATCCGTGGTGCTTCTGTGAGGAGGTAAAGAAGACACCTCCGACGCCTAGGAGGCGAGCTGTTGATGTGGAAAGTGTGCGTGCTGCTGCTCGTGGGTAAGAAGGCGTGATCGGGAAAGAGATGCAGGAGGAGGGTAGCGTGGGGGAGTCACAATTTGGAAGAAAGCGTGGGCACTTACATTTGGAAGAAACGTCGAGGAGAAGACGGGAGCGAAGAATCACGCTGCGCAGTCGGGGGGAAGCGAGAGGCAGGATTTTGGGAGCGATTTTGGGAGAGTTGTACGCGATGAATTAGTGGATTACTGTGAATAGAACCTAAACCGGATTTTTAAAATCGAGATTCTGAAAGAGTTGGGTTCTCAAACAACCCAAAAATAGCTCTGACGGATGGAATGGAGATTTTTCATCCGTCAGAGCTGTCCCAAACAGACCTTAAGTTGGGGGGGAAAAACTTCAAAATAAAAGATGTGGGATTTGGTTTATGCTCTTTGATGAATGGTTTTTGATTTGGGTGGTTGTATGCGAGTATCAAAAGAGGTCAAGTTTGTTTCCTTTTAAATTGTCAATAGTGTATTTAATTTGTGTGTTTTTTATTTATATATATACGAGCATCTCTGCACGGGCTTCGCTCGTGCTCGCTGACTCTTAGCCGGCTGCGCCCGTGCTCACTGACTCTTAGCGCGCTGCACCCTCATTCGAGTGGGCTACACCTGCATTCAAGCGGGATGCGCCCGCATATGAGCACTTACCTTTTATTGAAAACATATGTGTATCACATATTTCTCGTGGCAGTAGACTAATTCCCTTGCAAGACTCGCCACATACTTATGGCGGATAATCCATAAAACAATTTAGGAGTAAATTTAAAAAAAGATCGGTGTCTAGAGGTTAATTAGGCTTTGAACAGTAAGCAACCTACAGTGGTCGCGCGCTTCTCGGAGAAGTGATGCAGGATTTTGAGCATCTTATAAAGCTCGCCCCAGGCGGCATACTCGAGGACCAGGAAGATGCGGGTCTGATCGTGGAACAAAGCAGAAAGTCGGAGGATATTGGGATGGTCTAGACTATGCTGAATCTCGATCTCCATTCTGAGGTGTGCATGGAATCGGTACTTTTTCAGCTTTTCTTTGACGATAATTTTTAGTGCTACAACGTATCCGCTGTAACACCTCAATTTCCAGTGCACTGAAATCAGCAGGTTGTTAAGTCTAAAAGCTAATGCCAGCGTTAGCGCTAACGCCAGGCGTTAGCCTAGGGCTTAGTGTTGACAATTTCTCGAGAAATCAAAAGCAGAGAATACAATTTCTCGAGAAATCAAAAGGCAGGAGATGCCATTTCTCGAGAAAAAGAAAGGGCATGGAATCAAAGTCAGGCCGTTCGTCGAACGCTATTTGACGAACGTGCCGTCGGGCTGTTCGACGAATGCCAGGCTGTTCGCCGAACGCCGTTCGACGAACGTGCCATCGGACCGTTCGATGAACGCTAGGCCGTTCGTCGAACGCCGTTCGACAAACGTGCGTCGGGCTGTTCGTCGAACGCCGTTCGACGAACATGCCGTCGGTCCGTTCGACGAACGCCAGACCATTCGTCGAATGCAGCTTTAAAGATATCGTCGAACGCAGCTTCAAAGAGTTTGTCGAACGCATCTTCAAAGAGTTCGTCGAACGCAGCTTCAAAGAGTTCGTCGAACACAGCTTCAAAGAGTTCGTCGAACGCAACTTCAAAGAGTTCGTCGAATGCAGCTTCAAAGAGTTCGTCGAACGCAGCTTCAAAGAGTTCGTCGAATGCAGCTTCAATGAGTTCGTCGAACACAGCTTCAAAGAGTTCGTCGAACGCAACTTCAAAGAGTTCGTCGAACGCAGGCTTCAAAGAGTTCATCGAACGCAACCTTCAAACCGTTCGTTGAACGCCGTCGAGACGTCGAATTCCTTATGCGCCTGTGGATAAGTCTATCCACCGCCTTAGGGGCTAAAGTCCGACGTTAGGTGCTAACGCCGGCATTAGCAAAGAAAATATATAAGGCAGACAAATTCAGTTTCCCTTCTAAGTTCAGATTTCAAGCTCTTTCCAAAGGCAGAGAAATCGTGACCTGAAGGAAGGAGGTCTCTTTTGGCTAGCCGTGCGTTGTGTTGAGGGAAAATCCGTGGAGGAGATTGCTTGCGTGTTTATGCCATCGTCGATTCAGTGGAGAGGAAGCTATTTCAAAAGATTCCATACGATTTCCTCCCGGTTCTATGGCACCGAAACGAGCGCTGAGGGTAAAGATTATCCTCCCTTCATCTTTGGACATGTGCGTCCTTTGATTTGCATGCTATGGGAGATTTCTACTAATTAGTAGATAGGTTCTTCTGGTGGGTTGATATTATCCCCACGAAATTTGCATATAGAGTCCGGAATGTTAATACGGACATAGGCATGCTGTGTAAAGCCCATCTAGACAGGTTGGTCTGGATTGGTGATGTTGCTTGCTGTTCTGTTCGTTAACGCCAGACGTTATAGCTAATGCCGGTGGTAGCGCCATATGTTGTGTTTTTCGGGTTCTGAGTACAAAGACGTGCTGTAGTGAGTTCTGGAGGTGTTGCCCAGAAATTACCTGGAAATGAGCTAACGCCCAGCGTTAAGAGTAACGCCCAGCGTTAAGGGCTAACGCCCAGCGTTAAGAACTAACGCCGGAGACAGTAATCCTTGAGTTTACTTATCGTGTTTAGACCTCGCCCCTCAGGTTGAGGTAATGACCTTGTGAGGTTATAGTTTAACGGGCATAAGGGGAAGTTGCACCCGTGTCAGACGTAGTTGAACCCTGACATTTATGAGCGCTGGCACAAGCTGAACCGAACCCATCCCATAGCCAGTTGGTGATGAGGTCGCTCCTCCGTGTTCACCTGGGGCATTATGGGATAGAAACCGTAAGATAGTTCTAGCCTTGACAGTCGCAGCTCATAGTATAAACCTAAGTTGAAAAAGGACTTGTGGTTGGCGTGCCGAGAGCGCACAAAGCGTGTAATTATAAACCCAAGTTGAAAAAGGACTTGTGGATGGCGTGCCGAGAGTGCACAAAGCATGTAACCCGATGTCACCTTATGATGAATGCTTCTATGCGGTGCTTAGATGCACCTGTGATATATATATACTGCTGTTGCTTGCCTGCAGGGAAGGAGCACCGCCGCCCCGAGCATGGGGTAGGGTCATTATAAGTCTGGGTCAGCTAAAGCTGACCGGTTACTTATTTTCCCACCGCTTGGTGGATTTGTTTGTACAGGTCCTGGTGAGGCTAGCGGGAAATGGCGCTCTGAATCCCCTGCTGCTGTGTTGTGCTGTGCTGAGCTAGACCTCGAAGGCCGAGTTGTTTTGTTTACTGTTTTCATGTGTGGACGGCCTACGTGCCGATGTTTGGAAGCCACCTTTATTACAAACATGTTGTGAACAAACCTTGTAAATAACTTGTTGTATTTCATTCATAGTTGTTAATGTGGACATTGTATAAACTGGTTTTATTTGAAATTAAATGCTTCCGTTATGCCATTCTGTGGGCTGAGATGGTTATGTTATTAACTGTTTAATGCTAAATAAGCAACACGCTCTTCTGTTCGTTTCATATGGCTTGGGATCCCGACCGGACCTACTGCTATATGCTATGTAACAGGGAGGGTGCTACAAATTGGTATCAGCTTCGAGTCTCGATCCATTTCCGTCTGAATTCGTGGTCGAATTCTTTTAAGGGGCGGTGAGCACGTGTATGCGTCGCCGTTAACTCATGTAAATAACCAGAATGTCCACTTAGGAATGAATTATATATATGTGTTAGCATGCTATATTGTTGTGCGGTTTGTCACTAAAGTTGTGTCCGACATGATTTTAGGTAACGATGAGTGCACTGAAATCAGCAGGTTGTTAAGTATGAAAGCTAATGCCAGCGTTAGCGCTAACTCCAGGCGTTAGCCTAGGGCTTAGTGTCGACAATTTCTCGAGAAATCAAAAGCAGAGAATACAATTTCTCGAGAAATCAAAAGGCAGGAGATGCCATTTCTCGAGAAAAAGAAAGGGCATGGAATCAAAGTCAGGCCATTCGTCGAATGCTGTTTGACGAACGTGCTGTCGGGCTGTTCGACGAACGCCAGGCTGTTCGTCGAACGCCAGGCTGTTCGTCGAACGCCAGGCTGTTCGTCGAACGCCAGGCTGTTCGTCGAACGCCAGGCTGTTCGTCGAACGCCAGGCTGTTCGTCGAATGCCAGGCTGTTCGTCGAACGCCAGGCTGTTCGTCGAACGCCATTCGACGAACGTGCCATCGGACCGTTCGACGAACGCTAGGCCGTTCGTCGAACGTCGTTCGACGAACGTGCGTCGGGCCGTTCGTCGAACGCCGTTCGACGAACATGCCGTCGGTCCGTTCGACGAACGCCAGACCGTTCGTCGAATGCAGCTTTAAAGAGATCGTCGATCGCAGCTTCAAAGAGTTTGTCGAACGCAGCTTCAAAGAGTTCGTCGAACGCAGCTTCAAACAGTTCGTCGAACACAACTTCAAAGAGTTCGTCGAACGCAGCTTCAAAGAGTTCGTCGAATGCAGCTTCAAAGAGTTCGTCGAACGCAGCTTCAAAGAGTTCGTCGAATGAAGCTTCAAAGAGTTCGTCGAACGCAGCTTCAAAGAGTTCGTCGAACGCAGCTTCAAAGAGTTCGTCGAACGCAACCTTCAAAGAGTTCGTCGAACGCAACCTTCAAACCGTTCGTCGAATGCCGTCGAGACGTCGAATTACTTATGCGGCTGTGGATAAGTCTAGCCACCTCCTTAGGGGCTAAAGCCCGACGTTAGGTGCTAACACCGGCGTTAGCAAAGAAAATATATAAGGCAGACAAATTCAATTTCCCTTCTAAGTTCAGATTTCAAGCTCTTTCCAAAGGCAGAGAAATCGTGTCCTGAAGGAAGGAGGTCTCTTTTGGCTAGCCGTGCGTTATGTTGAGGGAAAGTCCGTGAAGGAAATTGCTTGCGTGTTTGTGCCATCGTCGATTCAGTGGAGAGGAAGCTATTTCAAAAGATTCCATACGATTTCCTCCCAGTTCTATGGCACCGAAACGAGCGCTGAGGGTAAAGATTCTCCTCCCTTCATCTTTGGACATGTGCGTCCTTTGATTTGCATGCTATGGGAGATTTCTACTAATTAGTAGATGGGTTCTTCCGGTGGGTTGATATTATCCCCACAAAATTTGCATATAGAGTCCGGAATGGTAGTACGGACATAGACATGCTGTGTGAAGCCCATCTGGACAGGTTGGTCTGGATTGGTGATGTTGCTTGCTGTTCTGTTCGTTAACGCCAGGCGTTAGAGCTAACGCCGGCGGTAGCGCCATATGTTGTGTTTTTTGGGTTCTGAGTACTGAGACGTGCTGTAGTGAGTTCTGGAGGTGTTGCCCAGAAATTACCCGGAAATGAGCTAACACCCAGCGTTAAGAGTAATGCCCAGAGTTAAGGGCTAACGCCCAGTGTTAAGAACTAACGCCGGAGACAGTAATCCTTGCGTTTAATTATCGTGTTTAGACCTCGCCCCTGAGGTTGAGGTGATGACCCTGTGAGGTTATAGTTTAACGGGCACAAGGGGAAGCTGCACCCGTGTCAGGCGTAGTTGAACCCTGACATTTATGTGCGCGGGCACAAGCTGAACCGAACCCATCCCATAGCCAGTTGGTGATGAGGTCGCTCCTCCGTGTTCACATGGGGCATTATGGGATAGAAACCGTAAGATAGTGCTAGCCTTGACAGTCGCCGCTCATAGTATAAACCCAAGTTGAAAAAGGACTTGTGGTTGGCGTGCCGAGAGCGCACAAAGCGTGTAAGTATAAACCCAAGTTGAAAAAGGACTTGTGGATGGCGTGCCGAGAGTGCACAAAGCATGTAACCTGATGTCACCTTATGATGAATGCTTCTATGCGGTGCTTAGACACACCTGTGATATATATATACTGCTGTTGCTTGCCTGCAGGGAAGGAGCACCGTTGCCCCGAGCATGGGGTAGGGTCGTTATAAGTCTGGGTCAGCTAAAGCTGACCGGTTACTTGTTTTCCCACCGCTTGGTGGATTTGTTTGTATAGGTCTTGGTGATGCTAACAGGAAATAGCGGTCTGAAGCCCGTGCTGCTGTGTTGTGCTGTGCTGAGCTAGCCCTCGAAGGCCGAGTTGTTTTGTTTACTATTTTCATGTGTGTACGGCCTACGTGCCGATGTTTGGAAGCCACCTTTATTTCAAACATGTTGTGAACAAACCTTGTAAATAACTTGTTGTATTTCATTCCTAGTTGCTAATGTGGACATTATATAAACTGGTTTTATTTGAAATTAGATGCTTCTGTTATGCCATTCTGTGGGCTGAGATGGTTATGTTATTAACTGTTTAATGCTAAATAAGTAACGCGTTCTTCTGTTCGTTTCATATGGCATGGGATCCCGACCGGACCTACTGCTATATGCTATGTAACAGGGAGGGTGTTACAAATTGGTATCAGCTTCGAGTCTCGATCCCTTTCCGTCTGAATTCGTGGTGGAATTCTTTTAAGGGGTGGTGAGCACGTGTATGCGTCGCCGTTAACTCATGTACATAACCAGAATGTCCACTTAGGAATGAATTATATATATATATATATATGTGTTAGTATGCTATATTGTTGTTCGATTTGTCACTAAAGTTGTGTCCGACATGATTTTAGGTGACGATGAGTGGGGCGGGGCAATCCCAATCACGACACATGTTAGAGAGTAGTGTGTCTACACACCCTCTTTCTGCAGAAGCGATTAGAATGGTCGCCGAAGTGGTTGTGGCAGTGAGATCTGCACAACCAGGGAGGCCAATTCCGAACCAGCCGCTACATCTGGAATAGGGAAAGCACACAGTGGATGAGTACTTGGTTGAGTTCATCCGTCTGAGCTGGTATGACAAGTCTTTATGGGAAGATGAGGAGACCAAGGTTAATAAGTTCTACAACGGTCTGTGAGATGACTTGTGGATAACACTTGCAGGACCAATGTTACTTGGCTTCCACGTCTTAGTGAACGCAGCAAGATCGCTGGAAGGAATTATGATGTGTGCGCAACGCACATCAACGAATAAGAGGAAGTGTCGAGGGATGGACCTGGCTCCTCCTGGCGTGACAGGAGGTATGATTACACAGGTCCCCCTTATGTGTTTCACTTACGAAAACTTGGGACATATAGCTCGAGACTGTCGTCGTGGTTCTCTGAAGGCAGAGTTCAAAGTACTGGGCTCTTCCAAATCTGGGCGCCGAAGAATCATGCAGAAGTCTAAATTGGCGACTGGGCGAGGCCCAGTCACTTGTTATAATTGTGGTAAGGTGGGCCATATTGCACATAACTGTCGTGGCGGTAAAAAGGCAGTTGCTGCTTATGCGACAAAGAAAGGGAAGGCAGCGGAGTCGTCTGCATCCCACTACACTCCAGCTCAACTGGGTATATAATCTTGGCCAGCAAGAGGCCATGAACAAAGTGACGTCGTGACAGGTATGATTTGGTATATAGATTTTCTGGCATTATATCTTTTATACCTTGTGCGCGATTGCCTGTATACCCTGTTTGTGCCTATTAGGCTTTGTCCTAATGCGAGAGCGTTTTTTGATACGGGAGCTTCACTTTCTTTTCTATCGGAGGCCTTCATACACCAGCTTGGGGTGCCTTCATCATTTAGAAAGGAACGATTAGATGTGATGTTGCCTAATGGCTGCTCGATGCGTGTGGATCGAGGCTGTATTGTCAAGGTGCGAATTGGAAGTCAAGATTCTGATTTGGAAGCATTGATACTGCTGCTTTCAGAGTTTGATGTGATCTTTGGTATGGACCGCTGTCGGCGCAGCAGACATACATTGATTGCATTTCTAAGGAGGTCACACTAGGGCAGAATACCGAACGTGCTACTACGTTTGCTGGTTTGCGATGCTCGAGCAAGACGTTGATGTCTACTGTCCAAGTAGTCAAGGCAGTTCGACAAGGTGCAAAATTGTGTTTTGTGCTAGTGGGAGCTGCAAAACCTCAGCCCAGTTTGAGTGACGTTCCTGTTATTGTGAAGTATCCTGATGTGTTTCCGAAAGATCTTCCTTGGGTTCCACCTCAGCAGGAGATTGACTTTACGATACAGTTGGTGTCAGGTGCGAAGCCTGTGCCGCGCTCTCCGTACCGGATTGTGCCAAAGTAAATGGCAGAGTTGAAGATTCAGTTATAGAAGTTGCTAGAGCAGGGCTATATATGCCCAAGATCATCCCCTTGGGGTGCTCCGGTCCTTTTTGTGAAGAAGAAGGACGGAAGCCTGCGTCTATGCATCGACTACTGTGAACTGAATCAGCTGACGGAGAAGAACAAGTATCCGATTCCTCGAATCGATGATTTATTTGATCAGTTCGTTGGGTCAACTGTGTATTCAAAGTTGGATCTCAAATTTGGCTACTACCAGTTGCGAATTCGGGATTGTGATATCCCCAATACGACATTCAGTACCCGCTACGGGCACTACGAGTTTACAGTGATGTCGTTTGGATTGATGAATGCGCCGTCAGTATTTATGGATCTGATGAATAGGACCTGTAGAGAGTGCCTCGATCGATTTGTGATCGTCTTCATCTACGATATCTTGGTGTACTCTCAGTCTGAAGAAGAACACGCGATTCATTTGCGCGTAGTTTTGGAAACCATGCGACGTAGTCAACTATATGCCAAGTTCTCCTAGTGCGAGTTCTGGCTAGCCTCAGTGGTGTTCCTTGGTCATGTTGTTAGTGGCGAGGGTATCGCAGTGGATCCGACAAAGATCGATGCAATCCAGAAGTGGCCCGTTTTGGCAACAGTAGCGGAAGTCAGGAGTTTCCTTGGACTTGCCGGCTACTATCGGCGCTTCGTGGAGAACTTTTCGCAGATCTCTCTACCTCTCACCACATTGACAAGGAAGGAGCAGAAGTTCGTTTGATCACCGGAGTGTGCACGAGCTTTTGAAGAATTAAAGAGTCGTCTGACCACGACACTGATCTTGTGTTTGCCATGTGGTGCAGAAGGCTATGAAATTTACCGCGATGCGTCAGGGAGCGGCTTAGGCTGCATACTTCTTCAGAACGGTCAAGTGATAGTGTATGGCTCTCGCCAGTTGAAAGTACACGAGCGGAACTACCCGGTCCAAGACTTGGAGTTGGCAGCCGTAATCTTCGCTCTGAAATTGTGGTGACACTACTTGTATGGCGTGAAGGTTGATATCTTTACAGACCATAAGAGCCTAAAATATCTGCTAAATCAGAAAAAACTCAATATGCGACAGCGAAGGTGGATGAAGTTCCTGGGGGACTACACTTTCGAAATACACTATACTCCCGGGAAGGGAAATGTCATCGCAGATGCTTTAAGCCGGAGGGCTTCTGCGCAGGCCAACTGGGTTCAGATGCATGACTCGCGTCTGATCAGTGACTTAGAAGCTTTAGAGATCTCCTGTGTGGAGAGGAGTTCTAGTGCGAGTGCGTGCTTGAACTAGACGAAGGTGCAATACGACCTCGCGGATAGAATATGACAGGCCATGGAGCTTGATTCAAGCATGCATCGCTACTTGGCAGAGTCTGAGGTTGGGTTTGCTGCAGAGTTTGTGTTGGACGACGGTCTAATGTGGAAAGACGGTCGGTTGTGCATCCCAAATGTGGGTAAATTGCGGGAGGAATTGATGTACGAAGCCCATTTTACAAAATACTCAACTCACCCAGGGAGCACAAAGTTTTTTGTACCAAGATATGAAAAGGCTATTTTGGTGGCCAGGATTGAAGAAGGACATCGCTCTTTATGTGGCAAAGTGTAAGATTTGCTCACTGGTGAAGGCCGAATGTCAGAAACCTGGAGGGTTCCTGAAGTCGTTGCCTGTGCAGGAATGGAAATTTGATGACATTTCGATGGATTTCGTGCACGGTTTGCCGAGATCGCAGAGTGGGAATGATGCTGTATGGGTGCTCGTGGATCGCTTGATGAAGGTAACTTACTTTATTCCAAACCGGAGGGACGATTCAGTCGAAATGTTGGCAAAACTGTATGTTGATAGCATCGTACGATTACACGGTGTGCCCTGTAGCATCGTTAGTGACCGAGACAGGCGCTTTACTTCGAAAGATTGGAGGCTAATCCACCAGTTGTTGGGTACAAAGTTGAAGTTTAGTACTGCCTTCCACCCTCAAATGGATGGACAGACTGAACGTACGAACAGAACTCTGGAGGACATGCTCCGTATGTGCATCCTGGATTTCGTTAAGAAGTGGGAAGATCATCTTTTCATGATCGAGTTCGCTTATAATAATAGCTACCAGGCAAGTATAAAGATGGCGCCCTTCGAGGCCCTCTATGGTAGAGCTTGTCGCATTACCTTAGCTTGTGCGGAGGTAGGTGAGATGAAGCTGTTTAAGCGGAAGGAAGTCGAAGATGCAAATTCGGCTATTCAAACAATCCAGGAGAGATTGTTGATTGCACAAGATATGCAGGCGAAATACTACAATGCCAGACACAAAAACATCGAGTTCGCCGTGGGCGACTGGGTTTACCTAAAGATCAAACATTTCAAGGGTGTGTCCCAGATTTGGCGCTTGAAAAACTGAGCCCGAGGTACCTTGGACTGTTTGAGATACTGGAACGTGTTGGCGAAGCTGCCTATCGATTCGCTCTTTCGACAGAATTGAGCGGACTGCACGATGTGTTTCACATCTCTGTGCTGCGGACAGCTGTGCTAGAGCCTAGCCAGGTCCTGGTAAAGAATCAGGTGTCGGTCGATGATGAGCTGAAGACGTTGATCACGCCTATTTGCATTGAAAACACTGATGTCAGGCAGTTGCGGAATAAAATGAACCGAATGGTCAAAGTCCGCTGGAACAACTGCGGTCATGAGGAGCTTTCATGGGAGCGTGAGCAAACCATGCGGGATGAGTTCCCCGAACTATTCCGTTGAGGTACAAGTTATGTTTTGTATCTTTTTGTTTCTTTGCACTGTTAAAATTTCGGGACAAAATTTCTTAAAGGAGGGGAGATTTGTAACACCTCAATTTCCAGTGCACTGAAATCAGCAGGTTGTTAAGTCTTAAAGCTAACGCCAGCATTAGCGCTAACGCCAGGCGTTAGCCTAGGGCTTAGTGTCGACAATTTCTCGAGAAATAAAAAACAGAGAATACAATTTCTCAAGAAATCAAAAGGCAGGAGATGCCATTTCTCGAGAAAAAGAAAGGGCATGGAATCAAAGTCAGGCCGTTTGTCGAACGCTGTTCGACGAACGTGCCGTTGGGCCGTTCGACAAACGCCAGGTCGTTCGTCGAACGTCGATCGACGAACGTGCCATCGGGCTGTTCGACGAACGCCAGGCCATTCGTCGAACGCCGTTCGATGAACATGCATCGGGCCATTCGACGAACGCCAGGCTGTTTGTCGAACGCCGTTCGATGAACGTTCCATCGGGCCGTTCGACGAATGCCAGGCCGTTCATCGAACGCAGCTTAAAAGAGTTCGTCGAATGCAGCTTCAAAGAGTTCGTCGAACGCAGCTTCAAAGAGTTCGTCGAACACAGCTTCAAAGAGTTCGTCGAACGCAGTTTCAAAGAGTTCGTCGAACGCAGCTTCAAAGAGTTCGTCGAACGCAACTTCAAAGAGTTCGTCGAACGCAGCTTCAAAGAGTTCGTCGAACGCAGCTTCAAAGAGTTCGTCGAATGCAGCTTCAAAGAGTTCGTCGAACGCAGCTTCAAAGAGTTCGTCGAACGCAGCTTCAAAGAGTTTGTTGAACGCAGCCTTCAAAGAGTTCGTCGAACGCAACCTTCAAATCGTTCGTCGAACGCCGTCGAGACGTCGAATTCCTTATGCAATTGTGGATAAGTTTAGCCACCGCCTTAGGGGATAACGCTCGGCGTTAGGTAATAACGACGACGTTAGCTAAGAAAATATATAAGGCAGCCAAATTCAGTTTCCCTTCTAAGTTCTGATTTCAAGCTCTTTCCAAAGACAGAGAAATCGTGACCTGAAGGAAGGAGGTCTCTTTTGGCTAGCCGTACATTGTGTTGAGGGCAAATCCGTGGAGGAGATTGATTGCGTGTTTGTGCCATCGTCGATTCAGTGTAGAGGAAGCTGTTTCAAAAGATTCCAGCCAATTTCCTCCCGGTTCTGTGACACCGAAATGAGCGCTGAGGGTAATGATTCTCCTCCCTTCATCTTTGGACTTGTGCGTCCTTTGATTTGCATGCTATGTGAGATTTCTTCTAATTAGTAGATGGGTTCTTCCGGTGGGTTGATATTATCCCCACAAAATTTGCATATAGAGTCCGGAATGGTAGTACGAACATAGGCATGCTGTGTGAAGCCCATATGGACAGGTTGGTCTGGATTGGTGATGTTGCTTGTTGTTCTGTTCGTTAACGCTAGGCGTTAGAGCTAACGCCGACGGTAGTGCCATATGTTGTGTTTTTCAGGTTCTGAGTACTGAGACGTGCTGTAGTGAGTTCTAGAGGTGTTGCCCAGAAATTACCCGGAAATGAGCTAACGCCCAACGTTAAGAGTAACGCTCAGCGTTAAGGGCTAACGCCCAGCGTTAAGAACTAACGCCGAAGACAGTAATCCCTGAGTTTACTTATTGTGTTTAGACCTCGCCCATGAGGTTGAGGTGATGACCCTGTGAGGTTATAGTTTAACGGGCACAAGGGGAAGCTGCACCCGTGTCAGGCGTAGTTGAACCCTGACATTTATGAGCGCAGGCACAAGCTGAATCGAACCCGTCCCATAGCCAGTTGGTGATGAGGCCGCTCCTCCATGTTCACCTAGGGCATGGGATAGAAACCGTAAGGTAGTGCTAGCCTTGACGGTCGCAGCTCATAGTATAAACTCAAGTTGAAAAAGGACTTGTGGTTGGCATGCCGAGAGTGCACAAAGCGTGTAAGTATAAACCCAAGTTGAAAAAGGACTTGTGGATGGCATGCCGAGAGTGCATAAAGCGTGTAACCTGTTGACACCTTATGATGAATGCTTCTATGCGGTGCTTAGACGCACCTGTGATATATATATATATATACTGCTGTTGCTTGCCTGCAGGGAAGGAGCACCGCCGCCTCGAGCATGGGGTGGGGTCGTCATAAGTCTAGGTCAGCTAAAGCTGACCAGTTACTTGTTTTCCCACCGCTTGGTGGATTTGTTTGTACAGGTCCTGGCGAGGCTAGCGGGAAATAGCGGGCTGAATCCTCTGTTGCTGTGTTGTGCTGTGCTGAGCTGGCCCTCGAAGGCTGAGTTGTTTTGTTTACTGTTTTCATGTGTGGCCGGCCTATGTTCCGATGTTTGGAAGCCACCTTTATTACAAACATGTTGTGAACAAACCTTGTAAATAACTTGTCGTATTTCATTCTTAGTTGCTAATGTGGACATTGTATAAACTGGTTTTATTTGAAATTATGGGGTATTGTGGTCAAATCTCCTCACCATGAGATGAAACCTTGGCCACTGGTTTAGGATCACCTAAAACACCTCCATGAGTGATATGGGGGGTGTGGAGGTGGTTATGCCCTAGGACACTAGTTTTAGCCATAGGTGTGCATGTAGGACCTTGTGAAGGACATGAGGTCAAATGTCCTTGAATGGTTATGAAACTTGGTGGATAAGTTCATAGGGGGTAAATAGGCCCTAGTTAATTTTATAAGAATTTTAGGAACAATTATTACCATTGAAATAGGTCATAACCCCTTTAGGGAAATTCCTTATAAGAGAAATTTGCATGCTTAAATGGTCTTGGATGATGATGAAACTTTGGTAGTGTCCTTATTATCATGATATACACCTATGGTAATTTTTGTGTATTTAATTGAATGATTTAACCAGTACTTCATTCACAAGACATTTATTTTGTATTAGGCTTAAGAAAAATAATTGAGGGTCCAATACTCTTTGATAAATATTTCAAATTGGTGATAGGACATTTCAGAGCATTAAGAAGCTCTGTAAATTTTTATATAATTTTTGGAGACTTAAATGAGTAGGCTACTTCACAACTTATCTTATTTGAGGATTTCATAAAGTATTTATTTAAGTGAGAAAATGATTTCTATAAATCCTGAAATCTAGTCAGTAGAATTTTCTGATGAATACAAAGGTCTGGTAATTTTCCCCTAATTTTGGTGTAAGTATTTTTGGTGATTCCTTCATAAATCTACAAATTTGGATATAAGTCGAATATTAGAAATAGAGGACAATTCCTTACTGTAAAAATATGATATGCTGTATTTGCTGATATTTAGTCATCATAGATTTATCATAATTTTATGGGGGCCATATCATAAGAAGATTTTACACTTCTTGTTCATTTTCATACTTGGCAAATGTTTGGAGAAATTAAAATAAATGCTAAATAAATAAGGAAAAATATGATTCTCTAGATTTAGTCTTATAACATCATGATAGACTCCCAGTAATAATATTGAGTCAGTTGGATGAATATTTGGAGTACCTCCTCTTACGCAACCCATATAACTCATTTGGTCTGCGTATAGTAAAACTGTGAAATATGAGAATCAAGTGGATCCTTAGGAGGGAATGAGAGGTAAGTGGTTTACCTAGTTTAGTTTAAAAGGTGTGATGGTCAACAAGAAGGATTATAGATGGTAAATGTGTGCTTGGTGAGTTAGAGGTAAGTTGCACTCGGGGTCGACGAAAGATTGTCTTGGAAAGTCATAAGTCACTTAGGGTTAATCCAAGAGTAATGACAAGGAGGGTATTCTTACGGGTAGATACCAATAACACTAAGTGTCTTGAGAAAGGGATCTTTGGGGTTTCATCCCATTGTGTCTCCTAGTACCGTAGCGAGCCCCTAACAGGGTAATCCTCGGGAAGTCCAAGATTAACCGTAAATTGTAGGGATAAGTTGATATACAAGATTAACTTAATAATATGCACACCCACACCCCGTAGTTATGGGAGGTTAGTTGGTTTGGTTGTACGAGTGGTAGGATCGGTGGTTGAAGCAGCGGACTAGTTAGTCTGGTGAGCTTGTGACTCAGTAATGCTTGTTGGTACGGACGGGTTGGTCCGGCGAGCCGTTGGCTCGGAAGGTTATAGTGACGGGCGGGTTAGCCCGGGAATTTATTGCTCGGGATATAGTAGACATGTTGCATGTGCATGAAGGTGGTGGGTCTTTGGTATTGGACGGTCGTTCACACCGATGTCAATACGTTGACTCGGCAAGTGTGGAATTTGCACTTAGCCTTGAAAGTCTGGTGGTCCAGCCAGTAAGAGTACGCAGATGCTCCGCTGTTGTGTTCTTAGCATTGAGGCGTACGATAGGTCTAGGTTAGGTAGTGTGAATACAAACCTAGAGGTGGGCGAGGCCCAACCCACCTCTTCCGTTTGCCACTACGGGAGTATCCTGGGAGTCTTGCTAGCTCCAAAAAGGGGGAACTAAAGGTCTGTGCGCATAGAGTCGAAGTGTGTGAGTTGCACTTGTATGAACATAGCATAAACTGCATAACTTTGCATGTCATGACATAAGCATTGAGTTTCAAACCCTACCCATATCGTATAAATTGGTTATGAGACTTTTTATACGATAGGCTCTGCTAAACGACCCCTTGGTCTTTAGGTTTGTATGGCCATTCCTATAAATCAATGGTTACTTTTATATTATATACATGTCTTTACTTACTGCACTTTACTTATTCTTTACCCGCTCTTAATTAATATGCTCTTTTACTGCTTCAATTATATATATATACACATGTGTAGTGTAGAAACATTTATTGTAGACAAATACGTCGTCATCTGCTTGTTTTATACCCCTTGTTGTCCTCCGCTTCATCCTCCCGCACGGTGCCTAGGAGCCATTGGGGGTGGGGTGGGGAACATAAGGCTTAGTCTTTTTGACTAACGGTCGGTGGACCATATCATTTTAGGGAACCGAGGAGACGCAGCAGCACTAGAGACTGGTGTAGACGGAGGCGGGCCAGTCTAGTACAGGAGCACAAGATTCAGGATCAGTGAGTGATTAGTAGTTAGCTTTCGCGAGTGATCTTGTAGTGAGGACATGTTGTACAGGGCATGGGCCCTTATTAATGTAATCTTTTATTCAGTTACTATCTGTGGACATTTACCTTTATGGTTTTATATTTCATGTGATGTGGTCTTGAGCTTCTTTATTTGTTCAAGTATACTTTTCTTCTTTGTGATCGATCTGGCCGGCAGGATCAGCGCTTTTTAGTGGCGTCCTTCCCGTGCGAGGGTGTCACCACAAAGCGGCGGTTCTAGGCTTAAGACCCCGGGTTTGAAAAGAATGAATAAAAGGGGTCTTACAAGGCTAAGCCTCAAACCTCCTTTCAAAGGGTGTTGCTTCCTTCCAACAGGTATGACCATGAAAGCATTTATGGTCACTGGAAGAATGGAAGTTTCTATAGGAAGGAAAATACTCCTTCCCATAGTGGAAGAAAGGGCACGGGCTTGAGAGTTATGAAGGCTCCCCATGAGGAAATTCAAATGGCCCAACCTGGACCATTTGTATTTGGTACTTCAGCCCCCTTATTCAAGAATAAGGATGCAAGCTCTTTCAAATCTGCTTCAACAAAGAGCTTAACTGATGTCAAATCTATTGACAAGCCTTGTTGCTCAGTGTCAGATGCCATCAGATCTTGTATGGCTGCCAAGCCAAAGCAAGCTGATGAAATCAGGACAGAGAACATCAAGATAGCACACAGATTGACTTTCAGTCAAATCATTGCTGAGAGAAACAGGAATAATGCAGCTGTCTCTCCTCCTGAACATGTGCACAGTGCTGTACTCCCCTCTAGAAATGTTCAAAAGAGGAGATACAATATTCATGAATGTTGGTGCTGTGGTAAAGTGAGACACTTTGCCATAGACTGTTGGTACAATCCCAATGTACCTAATGCAAAGAAGAGCCTTCCAGCTATGAGTGCAGCTAGTGTGAGATATTCTCATCAGACTAACATGCACCTAGGACCCAAAGTTTTTTGGGCTCCTAAGGATAACTAAACTTCTTTTTGCAGGTTAGTTCAAGTACCAGCTTAAACCAGATTTGGTACTTGGACAGTGGGTGCTCAAGGCACATGACAGGAACAAGGAATCTTCTACAGGACTACAAGCCTGTGAAGTATGGACCCAAAGTCATATTTGGGGGATCTGAAAAAGGAGTCACCAAGGGATATAGTATGATATCTAATGGCATAGTCTCCATCACAAGGGTAGCTTATGTTGAAGGGTTTCAACACAACCTTGTAAGCATAAGTCAACTGTGTGACTTAGGCTATGTCATTAAATTCCACAATGACAAGTGCTTGATTAAAAAGTCTAAGGACTTAGAGACCATTCTCTCAGCACTAGGAGTGAGAATGTTTATTGCTTAGATTTTATTTGCAGTAATTCCTTTACATCTGTTTGTCTTGTAGCCAATGAGAATGAGTCTCTCTGTGTTCAGTGGCACAAGATACTTGCTCATATTAACTACAAGACAATGTATAGACTTTTCTCTAAAAATCTTGTTAGGAATAGTCCTAATCTAAAATGTATTAAAGATGGTCCCTGTCATGCTTGCCAAATGGGTAAGCAAACAAGGGCCACCTTTAAAAGTATTGGATCCAAAGACACTGAAAGATGTCTTTATCTCTTGCATATGGACTTGTTTGGTCCTATGCCAATTCAGAGCTTAGGTGGGAAATTGTATACTTTGGTGATTGTTGATGATCACTCAAAATATACATGAGTATTCTTCCTAAAGAAGAAGTCTGATACTCTCCATATCTTTATAACTCATGTCAAAGCTATTCAGAATGACTTGCAATGTGCTGTGCTCAGAACTTGAACTGACCATGGCACGGAATTTCAATCTGAAGCTATGACAAGGTTTTGTCAAGAATATGGTATCACCCGAGAGTTCTCCTCCCCAAGGACTCCGCAACAAAATGGTGTGGCTGAGAGGAGGAATAGGACCTTGATAGAAGCTAGAAGAACAATGCTTAGTGACTCCTCACTCCCAGAATACTTCTGGGCTGAGGTAGTCAATACTGCTTGTCATGTTCTCAACAGAGCTTCCATCAATAAGGTTCATGGAATAACTCCCTATGAGATTCTGAAAGGCAAACAACCTACAATTTCATATCTTAGAATCTTTGGCTCCAAATGCTATATTTTAAATAATGGAAAAATATCAATTATCAAAGTTTGCAGAGAAATGCAATGTAGGCATTCTTCTTGGCTATAGCTCTCATAGTAGAGCTTATAGAGTATATAACAAGAAAACTAATGTTGTAGAGGAGTCTATGCATGTAGTATTTGATGAGACCAGCCTAATATATAATGGCTGGTCTAGGTCTTCTGTTTTGACAGGAAATGAACAAGAGCTGGAAAGAATGTCTATACAAGACACACCAAGCTGCAGCAAAGCTGATTCTGATGCTGCCATCCCTGAAGTGGAAGCAGTCAATATAAATGAAGACACTGCTGAACCAGCAGAAATAACACAGCAAGCTGAGAACAGAGTGACTGCAGCAACAAGACATCTAAGGGATCATCCCATGGAGCAGATTATTGGGGATGTTCAGTATGGTGTGACAACTAGGAGCAGGGCTCACAATGAGGCCTTGTTCCTCAGTTTTCTGTCACAGGTAGAGCCTAAGAAGTTTGAAGAGGCCAACTTGGATCCTTTCTGGATTCAGGCAATGCAGGAAGAACTGTTGCAATTCAAGAGATGCAAGGTATGGAAGTTGGTGCCAAGACCAGAGGGACACAACATCATTGACACCAAATGGATCTTCAGAAACAAGATGGATGAGAATGGGACAATCATCAAGAACAAGGCAAGGCTGGTTGCAAAGGGGTATATGCAAGAGGAAGGAATAGACTTTGACCAAACCTTTGCCCCAATTGCAAGGTTGTAGGCCATAAGGCTATTCCTTGCCTATGCAGCCCACAAAGGATTCAAAGTCTACCAGATGGATGTAAAATCAACATTCCTGAATAGAAATCTGAAGGAGGAAGTCTATGTAGAGCAGCCATCAGGTTTTGTCCATCCCACTCTCTCAACTCATGTTTATTTACTTAGGAAAGCTCTGTATGGTTTTAAGCAAGCCCCCAGGGCTTGGTATGAGACATTGTCTTGTTTTCTCCTCAAGAACAAGTTCTTGAGGGAAAAGATAGATAACACATTGTTTCTTAAGGAAATAAGAGGCAAATGTCTCTTAGTCCAAATCTATGTTGATGACATAATATTTGAGTCTACTGATGACAACCTCTGCAAGAGATTTGCCAATCTAATGCAGGGGAGTTTGAGATGAGCAGTATGGGTGAACTCAAATTTTTCCTTGGGCTCCAAGTGAAACAGTCTGATGATGGAATTTTCATTTCCCAGACTAAGTACACCAAGGAGCTCATCAAGAAATTGGGATGGAGTCAGCCTCCACCATGAGAACACCCATGAGATCTAATGTATCATTAGACAAGGATGAAAAGGGGAAGGCCTTTGATGAATCCATGTACAGGTGTATTATTGGATCTTTGTTGTACTTGACTGCTAGTAGACCAGACATTATGTATTCTACATGTGTTTGTGCTAGGTATCAGGCTTGTCCTAAGGAATCTCACCATACCTCTGTCAAGAGGATCTTGAGATACCTCAAGGGGAGCCTAAATCTTGGCCTTTGGTACCCTAGGAATAATGAATTTGAACTAATATGCTATTCAGATGCAGATTTTGTAGGGTGCAAAGAAGACAGGAAAATCACAAGTGGGACTTGTCAATTCCTAGGGAGAGGCTGATCTCTTGGAGCAGCAAAAAGCAAACTAGTGTGGCCATATCCACAGCTGAGTCATAGTACATTGCTGCAGGCAGCTGTTGTGCTCAACTTCTGTGGATCCAACATCAACCGAAGGATTACAACATCAAGGTTTGTAAATCTCCCCTGCTGTGTGACTCATCCAGTGCTATTTCTATTGCCAAAAATCCTGTCTTTCATAGCAGGACCAAGCACATAGAAATTAGGTATCATTTTATTAGAGAGCATGTAGAGTGTGAAGATATCAAACTTGAATATGTCCCCACAGACAATCAAGTAGCTGATATCTTCACCAAGCCACTGGATGGGGCCAAGTTCAATTCTTTCAAAATTGACTTAGGAATGTTGAATTTAGAATGAGTTCATTTGTGCATCAATATCTGTTGTTAACATGCTTATGTTCTCATCTGTTATGATAATCTGTACTCAAAGCATGTACTGTTATGATAAACTGAAATATGAATTGATCAAATTTACAAGTAAGCATAGTCCATATGATAGGGTAGATAATCTCCCTAAGAATGTTAAATGTAGGAGAGTACAATGTAGTATGATCCGCTGAATCAGAAAAATCTGGATCAGCTAAGCTTCAGGTTACCCTTAACAGTTGGGAAAAATTCTGGGTTCGAAGAACTCCTTCCTGGGTTCGACGAACGTCGAGCTTGGGTTCGACGAACTCAATTCTGAGTTCGAAGAACTAATCTCTATGATGAGTTCAGATGAACTAAGCCTTGAGTTCGACGAACTCCAGTCTGAGTTCGACGAACTCAACACTGAGTTCGACAAACTCAACTCTGAGTTTGACGAACTCAGGAGTATAATGTAATTTCATTTACACTTACAATCATATGGTCAATACTTATGCTCCAAGTGAGGGGGAGCTAGAAAGGGTTGTTCAAAATGAACAAGAGCAGCTAATAATGTTAATAGTGCTCCAACTGAGGGGGAGCAAGCTCCTACTCAAGTTTAGGGGGAAATGACCAATACTAAAATATGAAGGCTGACCTAAGGGGTTTTTGGAAAATGATTTCTGAACCTTCTCTGGGTCTGTAGCTGCTGCCTCCCAATCCCTAGAGGGAAAAGTAGTTGAAGAAACCAGAAAGGGGGAGATGGCCAATGCTAAGACCAAATCTGAGTTAGTTATCTGAGTTAGTTATCAGGATTAGATAGCTAAGACCAAATCTGAGTTATCCCTCTAAGTTAGTTTATCAGAGTTAGTTATTATGAACATGCTATATAACCTGAGTTAGAAAGGGGAAGATAACCTATGAGCCAGTCATAGCTTAACATAATCTGTAATGTGGTATTAATGTATGCTTAAATAATCTGAATGCTTAAACAATGTTATTTTCTAGAAGCAATGATATCATAAATGCTAAATAGATTATTTTTATGATAAGTTTTTATTGGCTATGTATCTTAGCATTGAGAATGTTCTGCCTTCTTCAAATAGGGAGAGATTGTTGGGAATATTGCCCTTAATGTTCCTTTGATTTGAAGAGGCATCACTCTCAATGCTAAGTACATATTGTATTTGATGAAACATTCTATTTTGTCTCAAGTTTCATACAAGGAGATGATATTCCATACTTTGGAATATATTCAAGGTTTGCTGCTTAAATCAGCTGAGAAGATTTCACTGTCTCAGCTGAACCGCTGAGACAAGAGAAGGAGCCGCTGAGAAGGCTTAATTGGCAAGTTCGTCGATCGCAGACAGCCGTTCGTCAAATGCAGACAGCCGTTCGTCGAACGCAGACAGCCGTTCATCGAACGCAGAAGAAAGTTTGTCGACCAATGAGATGGGATAGAAGCAAGCGCTGAGAGCTAGCATGTTCGTCGAACGCAGAAGAAAGTTCGTCGAACGTAGAGACATGATAGAAGAAAGCGCTGAGAGATAGCGCGTTCGTCGAACACAGAAGATAGTTCGTCAAACACAGAGACGGGAAGAAGCAAGCGCTGAGACTTGGCGTGTTCGTCGAACGCAGAAGAAAGTTCGTCGAACGCAGTTACTTATCCACAAATCGACACAACGAGTTCTACTTTTAGCGCAAGTTGCATAAAAGAAATCTGGGGACCACCACTCACTCCCATACCGATCAGAAGGACGACAAAGAGCCGTTGATGATAAAGTGTGGATAAAAGAAAGCGTTAGGGCATATTTGAGAGAATGGTCGACTGCTAAGAAAATCAATTTCTCCATTGACGGCTGCCGCTCTCGTCTTTCTCTTCCTGCTCACCGAAGAAGAAGAAGAAAACTGCGAGAGAAAGAAAGCTCCTCCACAAGAAGGAGCAAGGTGATCTTCCTTCCTTCAACAGAAGAAGAAGATCAGGTTGTAGCTGGCATCATCATCTTCAGCTACAAGAAAGCACAGGCTGTTCTGGAACTACAGGGGACGACATCTGCTGTCTGCTGTAGTAAGTTGTAACCAAACATTTTTCTGTAGGGCTTTTTGCCTGAGCTTGTAAGGCTTTTTGCCTGAGTTGTAGGGCTAAAGGCCTGATCTTGTAGGATCTGTGTGATCTGAGTTGTAGGGCTTTATTGCCTGAGCTGTAGGAGGAGGATTCCTCTGAGGTAGGACCTGGAAGGGGTCTGAGTTGTAGGATCAGGTGCTGATCTGAGGTAGGGCTGTTTAGCCTTAGGTAGGGATGCTGAGCCTGAGTTAGGGTTTGGGAAAACCTGAGAGATCCTGAGGGATCTGTGTTGTAAGCTCTTGGAGCTGAGATTGGAGGAGTTGGCCTTGTCTAACACACTGTTAGAAGGGTGAAGGGGGAAAGTGGACTACCCATAGACACATTATCTTGGGGAACCACTATAGATGCTTGTGTGCTTTCTGTGTGTTTGATCATTTGCTTGCTCTAAACCAGAAAACAGATAGACTAATTAACAGAAGATAAAAGAGACCTATTCACCCCCCCTCTAGGTGAATTAGATCATATACCTATATTCTTTCAAAATCTTTTTCTAATTTATGTTTTGTTTCCGAAATTGAACCAAAAAACATTTCTACTATTTTAAATGATGAGTTTTGGTTTATTGCTATGAATGAAGAATTAAATCAATTTGAACGCAATAGGGATGGAAACTTGTTGAAAGACCATCTAATCACCCAGACATAGGTGTAAAATGGATATTTAAAAATAAATTAGATGGAGATTCTAGGATCACTAGGAACAAAACTAGATTGGTAGCATAAGATTATTCTGAAATCGAGGGAGTTGACTTTGATGAAACGTTTGCACCCGTAGCTTGTCTTGAATCAATTAGAATTTTTCTTGCATTTGCGAGTTATAAAAAATTTAAACTATTTCAAATGGATGTAAAAAGTGGTTTCTTAAACGGGATAATTAAAGAAGAAGTCTATGTAAAACAACCCCCCAGTTTTATAGATAAAAAATTTCCAAATCACGTCTATAGATTAGAAAAAGCACTTTATGGTCTAAGACAACCGCCCTGTGCGTGGTATGAACGTCAAACATCTTTTTTTATTAAAGCACAGTTATAAAATGGGTAGTGCCGACAACACACTCTTCATTAACATATTGATAATGATGTAATTATTTTACAAATATATGTTGATGATATTATTTTTGGATCCACTTAAAGAGTTGTATAATGAAGTAGTACTAGTGTTGCAAAATGAATTTGAGATGAGTCTAGTTGGTGAATTAACTTATTTTCTAGGCTTTCAAATAACCCAAAGAAATGATGGAATCTTCATATATCAATCTAAATATGTACATGATATGCTAAAACGGTTTAGATTTGAAAATTTAAAACAAGCTAGTATTCCCATGAGCGCGCCACTAAAATTAGGAAAAGATAAAACTGGAATTTCCATTGAACAAACTTTGTAAAGAAGGATGATTGGATCCTTATTGTACCTTAGTGCATCTAAACCCGACATTATGTTTGCCGAATGCCTATGCGCTAGATTTCAAGCAAACCCAAAAGAATCTCATTTAAAAGTGGTAAAACAAATTTTTAGATATCTAATTGGCACACCTAAATTAGGACTTTGGTATCCAACTAATGATTCCTTTCTATTACATGGGTATTCCGATTTCGATTATGCGGGTTGTTCTTTAGATAGAAAAAGCACTAGTGGCACATGTCATTTCTTAGGTCCTTCTCTAGTTGCATGGTCAAGTAGAAAACAAAATTCTGTTGCCCTCTCCACCACCGAGGCGGAATATATTGAACTGGGAAGTTGTTGTGCCCAAGCTTTATGGATGACTCAAACCTTAGAAGACTTCGAAGTTCATCTAACTAATATTGAACTAAAGTGCGACAACAAGAGTGCTATTAATTTAACCAACAACCCCATTCATCACTCAAGATCCAAACACATAGATGTTAGACATCATTTCATTAGGGATCACATAAAAAGGGAACATGTTCATGTAAACTTTATTGGAACTGAATCACAACTTGCGGACATCTTTACCAAGTCTTTACCTGATTCCCGCTTTGCTCTACTTACACTAGAGTTAGGATTCTTAGATATAACAAATTGAAACTCACCACATGTTATTTCTCCTCAAAAAGAAAAATCAAAAATTCAAATATTAAAGATAAAAACATTTTCAAACCTCCAAAATATGCTTAAATAAGCCTTCTAAACATTTCCACTTTCTCTGAAATTTCTACCCTAAGAAGGTCTATGTACATACTCCCTATTCCAAAGATTTTTTTTTCAAAAATCTAAAAAAATAGAGTACTGTCTCGGCGTTAGCTAGTTAACGCCTGTCGTTAGCTTTTTCGACCATATTGAAATTCTGCCTTCTCTAGCATATTTATGGTATTTTTCTACTATTTTTTCTCAGTTCATTTTGTCTGATTTCAAATTATTTTTCCTAACTTATTCAATTTTCTCCAAAATACAAAAAAAAAATCAAATAATTCAAAATAATAAAAAATATGTTTTTGGTATTTCTTTTACTTTAACTATTCACAAAAACTATGGCTTGCCTATAAGACTCCACAATGAGCAATTAAAATTTTTGGGGTCAAAATTGTTTTTGGCATATTCCCAAAGATTTCTTCAATGTCTAATTTTAATTTCAAATTTTCAAAACATTATTTTTATCATGCCTTGACCCTAATCTGATTATGTGCAATGAAATAGTTTATAGATACTTATGTATGATTGCCTTGCATGCATCTATGCATGAGTAATGTTTTATGTTAACCAATGATTCATACACTCACAAATTTTGGTAATCTACATTTGTTCATAATCGTAGTCTTGCATGATTGTGTAGTGTAATAGTTTTAACACATAAAGTTGTATATCTAAATTACCTACACCTTCATTCAAACAAAAATGTCTTGCGTACATAGAAGTGTTGTTTTTATAATATAAATGTTTGCAACAACAAGTGAATTCGGAGACCTTTGGCCCAAAAATACAAAAAAAGAAATAAAATGCCAAAAATAACTCCACCAAGCACTACTCACCCTCCTGATAAGTCTTAATGAGCATTGTGAGGTTGAGCACCTTGAAAGAATTGTATAGTGTCTTGTGCAAACATATTTTCTTGTACCACTTCTATTTGTACACTGGATCACTAAAAATAAAAAATTATAAAAATGCTTATGTGATCCCCCAAGCACTACTTCGCTCCCTGATAAGTCTTAATGAGCATTGTGTGGGTGAAGCACCTTGGTAGTTGTACTTAGGTTTTGTGCTTTGAAATTTTATCCTAGATGTGATGTGTGGAAGTAATTATAAGATTTCTATATTAATATTGTTGTTACTATTCCATTACATATGTCATGTGCTTTGATTATTTCACTTGTATACTTTTATCAAAACACCTTGCACACCTTGCACACATCATTGTTTTTCATAAAGCTTCTACTCATGAGAATTGGATCCTAATGCAAAATTACATAATTCTCTAAATACTTAAGTAAACGCACTAGATTGCAATGCATGATTTCTACAATGTTTTCTTTACTTGAAATATGAAGTGGTCACATTTTAGCTATTATCTTTTTGAATATGTTAAAACATGCTTGCCTATTTCTTATGAAAATCATTTTTACGGAAAAATGCTCATGTGTGAAAAGTCTAAATATATTGTTGGAATGACCAAACTATAACAAAAAATACTACACTAAATAAATTATTATTATTTTTCGTATCTCAAATTTGATCTTATATCATGTGCTCTCATGCTTATTTCTACATTGTGTTTTCACTTGTGCTTGCCAAGTAAAATTGCATCTCTCTTCCAAGTAATATCACTCTTAAGATAAAGCAAGTGATTACATTCCTTTGGTATAATCTTTGACTGATGTTTGTTCACGCTTCTCATATATCTTTCCGCTGTGTTACTCTCTCCTTTAGCTTGATCACGACTTAACTTATGTTAAAACAAAACTCTTACTTCCTCTCTTAGTTATGTTCTACCTTTTGCCCTCCTTTTTTTACACTCCACCCACTTTTGTTAATAACAAAAGAGGAAGAATAAAATGATAAATCACAAGGAGTAGGATTCACTAGATTAAGGGGGAGCATGAATCTAGTCTACATACACTAAGGGGGAGCACTTAAGTAGGGGAGCAAAATTTAATAATCTATAATTCTTAAAAATATCTAAATATTGCTTGTGTCATACATTCTTCTAAAAACACATCTATCTTATATCTGATTTATCTCTATTGAATTTGTTATTATCAAAAGGGGGGATTGTTGGAACACGGTTCTTTCGCATCTCTTTGATTTGAGAATAACAAATCCTACTTGTATTTGATCTTGTTTGCCATTGTGTTTTTAGTATGCAGGCTTGCACAGTGATGACACTAGTAGGTGGAATTATTGGTCTAGAACAAATCAAAGCTGAAGTATGGAAATTGGTCTAATTCTAGGTGTTAGAACTTAACGCTAGGCGTTAACGCGCTGCTCACCGAGATGATTATGGCAAGGAGGAAGCAACCGTGATTGCAGGGGGAACTTTAGGAATGATATGACCCAACGCCTATGTTAGCCTTAACGCCAGCGTTAGGATTGCCTAAAATAAACAATTCCTAAAGTGCAGAATCTCCTTACTCTTTTGAAGATTTGAGCCATCAAAACATTACTATACTAGGTCAACGCCCGACGTTAAGACTTAACGCCGGCATTAGCTCAAGTTCTATATATTGGATGATTTCGTCTTCTCCAACTACTGATTGATTAGAGCCCTACTCCAGCACTCCAGAAACTCAATCAGGGCCGTATTTTCCAGACCTTCATCTCCAACATACATTAGAGCGAAGAATTCAAGGAGGACTAGATCAATGCATCCTAACGCGAAGAACGCGCGCTTCAACATCAAGAACTTTCAGCGGCCTTCGCCATCTCCAGAATTCTTCATAGGGAGTTTTAGATTTGTGTTCAAATATTTATTTGTAACCTTTTTTTATTATTTTCATGGAAGCAAATTTGCCTCATGTTGGCGACTAGGTCTGGGTAGGACTTAGAGGGCAATTCTCCTTGTGTTGGCGACTAGGTCCAGGAAGTAGATCTAGGGGGTGCTCGAGGACTTTTTTGGGGATAGAAAGGCTAGAGCGGCTTGAGGCCAGACCTGGGAAAGATCGGCTAAAGCAAACTGGTTCTTGGTGAGAAGAGTCGGTATAGAAAACAAAAAGAATATTTCATATTTCGCCTATGATTTCTAGCGTTATAGAAATCACATTTTTGTAATCATAAATTATAATGAAAATCATGTTCTTTCTAGTTTGTTTTAATTGATTCACTCCTCTTTAATTTTGATTCAAGTTGATTTTAAGAAAAACAACAAAAGTTTTTATATTAAATAATAAAGTTTTAAAAACCCTTATTCACCCCCCTCTAAGGGCGCCTCACGATCCAACAAAGACAGCCTTAGCTCTCGTCTTCTCGACAAGAAAGCTTCAGCCCTACTTCTAGGCTCACACGGTAAAGGTGTTAACTCAGCTCCCGCTACGAACAATCCTCCAGAAGCCAGAAGTCTCAGGGAGACTAGTAAAGTCGGCGGTGGAGTTCGGCAAGTTTGAAATCCAATTCCTGCCTCGACCGGATATCAAGTCACAAGTACTCGCCGACTTTGTTGTAGAGTACACTATACCACCAGAAGCAACTCCTGTCCAAGATATCACTACCCCCCGTTGGACTCTCTACGTCGACATCGCTTCAGGAGCTGAAGGGGCCGGAGCAGGGTTGCTCCTCATAAGTCCGAATGAGATTACTTTGGAGTATGGTCTCAAGTTGAAGTTCCCCGCAACCAACAATATCGCAGGGTACGAGACTCTGATCGCCGGCCTCTGGCTCTCCATCGATTACAAAGTAGAGAACCTGACGATTCATGCAGATTCCCAACTTGTATTCTCACAGGTTGAGGGAGACTACGAGGCCAAGAATGACCAGATGGCGCAGTATCTCGCGCTCGTAAGATTACTCCTTCAGAAGATCCCATCATACCATAGTCAGCACATTCCCCGGGAACAGAACTCCAGAGCGGATGCTCTCTCTAAACTTGCAACTTCACCCACCAGCTATCAATACCGAAGACGTGAGTGGAAGAAATCATGGCTCCAAGTATCCAAGGGCCATGGGAAATCGCGACCATTAACGAAGAGGAGTCATCTTGGATGCCCCCTGCGAGCCTACCTCGATCGCGAGCACCTCCCTGAGGACTGTCTGGAAGCACAAAGATTACGGATGCGAGCAGCATCGTTCGCCATCATAGACCGGAAGCTTTACAAACGGGCATTCTCAGGGCCCTATCTAAAGTGTCTGCCGCTAGGTGAAGCGGACTACGCTCTAAGAGAAGTGCATGGGGGAATCCGCGGAGAGCATCTAGGAGGGAAAGCTTTGGCCCATAAAATCTTGCGCCAAGGTTTTTATTGGCCAAACAATGAAGAAGGACGCAACCGAGCTTGTCCAGAAGTGCAAGAGCTGCCAGCTTCACACAAACATGCCTCACCAGCCCCCATTCGCGCTCAACACACTCCAAAGTGCATGGCCGTTCACACAGTGGGGAATCGATCTCCTCATCCCCTACCTCTGGCATTCGGACAGAGAAAATTCATCATTCTAGCCATTGACTACTTCACCAAGTGGGTAGAAGCTGAGCCCTTGGCTAAGATCACAGAGGAGAATGCTAGACAGTTTGTCTGGAAGAACATAGTCTGCCGCTTCGGCATCCCAACAACAATCATTGTCGACAATGGCACCCAGTTCACTAGGAAATCATTCACCAAGATGTGTGAAAACCTGAAGATCAACCTCCGCCACACGGCCGTAGCACATCCACAGACCAATGGGCAGGTAGAAGTCATAAACCGCACCATCCTCAAAGGGTTGAAGACGCGCCTGGAGGAAGCTGGGGGGCAATGGGTGGATGCGCTCCCAAATGTGCTACGGGTATACCTGACGATATAGAGGACTCCTATGGGAGAGACGCCCTATAACCTTTGCTATGACACAGAAGCTGTCATCCCCATCGACATCGGCGTCCCAAGCATCCGGGTGCTAGCCTTCGATCCTAGCAAGAACGGTGAGCTGCTTCAGGAAAACCTCTACTTAATCCCCGTCAAAGACGCGTAGCCCAGCTTTACGACAGGTGGGTGAAGCCCAGACCAATCAACGTCAGAGACCTCATCCTACGCAGTATCGATGCAGCTGGGAAAGGTCCGCAGAAAGACAAACTCTCACCATCATGGGAAGGACCTTACGTGGTCACCGCAATGGTCAAGCCTGGAACATTCAAACTCAGAACGACAGAAAGAAAAACCATCCCGCGCTCTTGGAACGCACAGAACCTGCGTCGTTTCTATCAGTAATCTTTCTACCCCACTATGTAAAAGTCATGAGCCTCGACTCGCGCAAACTATCTTTCTGCAATTTTTACATTATGTAAAAGCCGTGAGCCTCGACTCGCGCAAACTATCTTTCTGCAATTTTTTATGAAAAAGTCGTGAGCCTCGACTCACGCAAACTGTCTCTCTACAAATATTATAGTATGTAAAAGCCGTGAACCTTGACTCGTGCAATCTATCGTTCTGCAATTACTCATCGCTACTCGAGGCCAGTTCCCCAGTGATCTCGCGCTACCCGGTTTGAAGCATCCTCCATTCACCTCGGTAGTAATATCATGATGCCGCCAGGGCCTGCCCCCCTTACGGCCGCCCACGATTCAAAACATCCAGCCTTCACCGCTACTCGGGGCTAGTTCCCTAGTGATCTCGCGCTACCCAGTTCGAAGCGTCCACCCTTCACCCCGGTAGTAAGATCATGGCACCTCCATGGCCTGCCCCCCTCACAGTCGCCACGTTTCAAAGCGTCCGCCCTTCACCGCTACTCGGGGCCAGTTTTCCAATGATCTCGCGCTATACAGTTCGAAGAATCCGCCCTTCACCCTGATAGTAAGATCACGATGCCGCCAGGGCCTACCTCACTCACGGTCTCCCACGGTTTGAAGCGTCCGCCCTTCACCGATACTCAGGGCCAGTTCCCCAGTGATCTCGCTCTACCCAGCTCCTAGCGTACGCTCATCACTGCTATCCGGAGTCAAAACTTGGACAAGCACAAGAACGAGAAAAGCAAAAAGCAAATATCGATGATGAACAAAGGAACAATCATCAAGCAATATAACCAAGTAAAGAGTTACAGAACTCCACCACAAGACATGCAAATACGAATACAACAAAGTATGGTACATAACAACAAAAAGAAAAACATACAGACAAATGTATGCAACAATCAGCCTTCAATATCTACATCAGAACAATCGTCCTTGGAAAGGTCGCCATCACCAAGCCCAGTCGTGCTGCATCCGAGGTTTCTCTCCACCATATGAAGGGTCTTCCCGATCCCCCTCTTGAAAGAGATCTCACACTCATCTTCTAGCAGGGAATCCTTGGTCATAATCTCTGCTTGAAGCTCTTCAGAGATCCAAGAGCGCTCCTCCATGAACTCCAGGGAATCCTTATACTCAATGACTCCTTTGTCTTTGATGACCTTGGTATCCAGCTCAAGAGAAGAAAGCCTCTCTACCTCGTCTCTTAGATATCCCAACTCGCCATCCCGATAAAACATGTCTCCCTGCAAATCTTTAACCAGTCGATCGGTCTCGTCAACAGTGACTTTCTCTGCGCTAAGCTCCCGCTGAAGACGCTCTATCTCAGTGCGGGCCAGAGCGAGGTCAGACTCCAATTGAAGCCCGCACGATAGCTCACGTTCCCTCTTCTTCGTGGAGTCCTCCAAAGAGCTCTTCACAACACGTAGCTCCTCCAGAAGCACGAAATATCCATCCTTCAGCCCAACGTAGCAATCGTTCCAAGTGTGAGTGACGCTATTCATAACACCAGCCTGCAAAGAAAGAGCGAGATCAGAATCTTTGAATAAAAGAACATATAAAAATTAAAAGATATGGAAATATGGCTTACCGCTGAAGTCATCGCCCGTAACAAGGACGAAACCCTCTTCGCCATCATCGATGGAGGAGGAGGGAGGTCTCTCTGAGGAAGCACTTCCGCCACAGGAGAAGCTGCAATCTCAACATCAATATAAATAGGAGTCACATCGGGAACAACTCCACTGGGACCCGCCTCGTCAAAACAGCTCTTCGGTGGAGGAGAAGAAAACACCACCTCTGAGCCTCCACATATAATAACAAGCTTTCTATTCCTATCACGCATTAAAGGAACGACGACATCACACCCGACATCCGAAAAAAGCCCGACTAACAGTGTCTCTTCTCCTCAACAAAATGACCCACGCCATGCAGAGCCTTCAATAAGTCACCACGATCTGGAAAATTGGGAAAGGGCTGGAATTCATTTTCTCGCCCTCCTTGACGGCGGTAGTGGCCTAGATGGTTCCTCCAAAGCTCCGGCAAGTCCCAACGGTTGCGAGCGTACCCGTATAGAGTGTTCCCGTGGCGATAATCATTCTTCTCCCCGAATTTGAACCATCTCTTGTTGGTGCAAATCACGATCCAACCTCCTGGATCCATGTTGGATCTGTAGGCGCCCTTAGCGGGGGGGGGGGGGGGGGGGGGGGGGGGGGGGGTTAATAAGAGTTTTAAGATTTTTGAGATTATTTAGAGAAATTAATTCTCTGTTGCTACCGCCAGCGGTAGAGTTACCGCTCAGTGTTAGCGACAATAAAAATACTTTTAGGTTAGAGTAATGAAAATCATAGACCACGAATCAGAGATGAAGAAAGACATATTTTCATTAACAATAAATAGTTTTGTTTACAAAATCTTTTCCCAATGACGCTTGGAAAGAGGCAACGAATGAAAAACTCTATTGGGTTTTCTATACCGACCCTTCTCTCAAGGACCGGTTGGCTCTACCCTATCTCTCACTAGATATGGCCTCAAGCCGCTCTAGCCCTTCCCTCACCGGAAAGGCCTTGAGCACTCCCTAGATCTACACCCTAGACATAGTCGCCAACACGAGGCGAATTACTCCCTAAGTCCTACCCAGACCTAGTTGCCAACACGAGGCAAATTTCCCCTAGTCCCCGCAAGGCTCTAGTCGCCGTGTGGAGAATTCTTCTACCGAACAAAAGATATAAAGGATACAATTTGAAACAAACAAAAACAAGAAACTCCTTCAAAAGAAGAACTTGATGTCGATGTAGATGCGATCGGTTCGGTCTTCAAGATCTTTGCGTTCACGAATGTTGACGGAGTTCTTCGGGCTGCTTAGGGAAGGCTCTCAAGAGTGCTCTGAATATATGGCTTCAATTCGTTCTGTAGCAACAAACCACAATGGAGGAAGCACGCGTCTTTAAATAGAATCATTCGCTACCGCCTGCGGTAGTACTACCGCCCCGCGGTAGCCACATTAGGCAATGATCAATCACGCGGATCATGGCATCTTAGGCAACTTTTGAGCGCCGAACGTTGAGCTCCACCTAGCGTGTCGCGGTAACGCTAATGCTCCGCGATAGCGAGATCACCTTCCTTCAGCCAATATCTCCTTCCACATTTGCTCCTCAATCACATGCAGACGGGAGGATTCCAAAGCTACCGCCGGGCGGTATACATACCGCGCCGCGGTAGAGCATGCTAAATGTGCATCCCTCCAATCATTCATTTTTCTCCACTGTTTCCTTCCCGTCAATTGTTTCCATTTATGCTAGCACCAGCGGTAGTGCTAACATTAGTTCGTCGAACGCCAGTTCGTCAAACGACAGTTCATCGAACGACATCTATTTTCGTCGAATACCATTTCGTCGAACGCTAGCGCCAGTGGTAGTGCTAACGCTCCGTGGTAAAGCATGCATTTCATCGAATGCCGCGGTAGAGCATGCATTTCGTCGAGCGCAATTTCGTCGAACGCCAGTTCATCGACGACCATTTTGTCGAACGAATGCTAGCGCCAGCGGTAGTGCTAATGCTCCGCAGTATCAATCAGAGAATCATCCTGAAGTCGCTTCAACGCCTTTCTTTTCACACTCCTTTGGGGATTGAATGTTGAAGATCCTGCACACTATAAACACAATGCAAGTATGATCAAATACAATAGGATTTGTTATTGTCAAACCAAGAGATGCGGAAAGCATGTTCCAACAAACTCCCCCTTTTGATAATAACCAATCCCTTTAGAAAGAAATAGTTCAAAAGTTAGGAATTGTGTTTATTAAAAAGGATAAGCATGAAATTTAGGACATGTGCATATGCTCCCCCTAAATGAAATCTCCCCCTAAATGAGTTCTCCCCCTACCACAGAGCTTCCTTTGAATCTACTCCACATATTTGTGAATTTCTTTCAAATTTATACTCCCCATATATGAAGGCGTGTAATGTTTTTTTTGGAGTAGAGAAGGCATGAGCATGAGAACGAGATAATACGTAGGGAAGAGAAAAAAGGTGTAGGAGTGAAAGAGCACTGATAATTTAAGATAGCACTTGTTGAAAAAGAAATATTCATGATCGAGCGAACAAGTAGTAAAGAGGTGGAAAACATGAAGAAATATATTTTTGAAGTGAACATCTATATAAGAATGGTGAAACATAGTAGATGATTAAGAGTTTTAGACATAACAAAATAGATGTTGTAGCAATTTAAGTACACAAAATGATTTCAGTTGCAACATAGCCATACACTAGTTTTGAATGGTATGCAATAAAGAGTACACATGGCGTAGAGAAAAAAAAATGTAAGCATGATACAACATATCATGTCAAGATAGAAGAACACAATGTCCTAAATTGAGAAATCAAGTACGCTTATACATTGTATTGATCATGCAAAGCTATCTAGTGCACTTACTTAAGATTTTAGAGGATACACGTAGATATGCAATAGACTCCAATTCTCATGAGTAGAAGGGTTACAAGTGATAATGATGTGTATAAAAAAATGTGTTTTCGATAAAAGTATACATATGAGTTAATCAAAACACATGACATGTATAATGGAATAAACACAACATTATCGAAAATGCGTTTTTAGAGTTACTTCTACCCACAAAGCTATATAAGTTTTTCAATGCACATAGAAAAGTAGTACAACTACCATGGTGCTCTGCACACACAATGCTTATTAAGACTTATCAGGGTGCAAAGTAGTGCTTGGGTAATCACACATATTATTTTGAATTTTTTGTTGTGTGTGATCCGGTGTACAAGAATAAGTAGTAAAAAGAAATGTTTGCAACAAGACACTTTACAATTCTTTCCAAGGTGCTCAACCTCATAATGCTCATTAAGACTTATCAGGAGGGTGAGTAGTGCTTGGTGGAGTTATCTTTGTCAATTATTCATTTGAATTTTTGCTTAACGACAAAGGTCTCCGAATTCACTTGTATGTGCAAACAAATTTTTTGGAAAAGACGCACTTCTTCAAAAATAGGTGCATGAAAAAGATTCTCAATTGTGGTGTAGGTAAAACTAAGCATGCATAACAATAATATTAGGGTGATACACTACACAATCATGTAAGAGTAGATTAGATTCATATGTAGTTTATCAAAAAATGTGAGTGAATAAATCATTATCAAATATAAACCATTTACTCAGACATAGAGGCATGCTATGCAATACTACACATGAATTCTATAGTCAATTTCAATGCACATACAGAAGATAATGATCAAGGCATGATACAAAACAATGTTATTAAGATACTTGAAATAGAGAATGAAATATTGTATTCTAAACTTGGCAAGATAAACCATATTATCCTTGAAACATTGAAAATTACATCAGTTTTTATAAATTTTAAGTTTTTCAAAAAAGCAAAATAAATAAATAAAACAAATAGAAAGCATTTTTTTGTTATTTTAATTGGTTTTTCAAATTTGTAGTTGTTTTGATATATAGAAAAGCAAAGCATGTTTTTGGTTGGATGTTGATTTGTTTTACAGTTTTTTTTGTTTTTAGAATTTTAAAAGAAAATAACAGGAACTGAAAAATAAAAATGAAAGAGAAACTGGAAATTCAGTAATACCCACTACCGACAGCGGTACCCAGCTATCGCTGGGCGGTAGTGACAGAACTCAAATATTTGGGAAAAACGTAAATTTTTTTCAGAATTTTTCTTATGAATATAGTTGTGCAGATTAGTGACAATGTGATTCAGTACAGAAATCAGATATGTGTGGTCATAAGAACACGGAATTTGCACATATATTGGAGATGCCAAAATTCATCGGGGTTTGTCTGACTTTATATAAGAGTGACATACCTCTTGTTTGAGACTAAACATATTAAGTAACATACAGTCATGTGGAGTTTCGATAACAGTAGCCAAGATGACCGAAAAATAACCACCCATAGAAAAAGTACGCTACCGCCAGTGATAGAGTTACCACGCCGCGGCAGCTTGCTTGAAATAAAAGGATTTGACCCGGTCAGATTTCATTTGATCAAGGGTTTTGGATCTCGTATTTTCCTTCAGCTTCCGTCGGCGCTACCAATAGGTAAGGAATTTCTTTTGTTATTTTACTTTCTTTTATGCTTCATGTTAGTGATTCAAGCTAAGATCTAGCGGATTTGAAAGAATTTCATGGCAATGTAGTCATAGGAGGATTTTTGACAAATTTCTCAAGTCATTTTGGTAGATCTATGAGTTATTGTTTGAGTATTCATGTTGGATTAGTTGAGATATCTCAAATATGGAATTTTCAAGCATTTTCGAAATGATATGGAGGATTATTTGGGTGAAATCGGAGGAGGAAGATGAATAGTAGTTTTGTCAGCTACCGCGCGGCGGTAGCAGCTACCGCACCGCGGTAGATCGTGTGTCCAGATTTTGATGTTTTTCTTTCAATTTTATTTTGGTTCAGGTTTGAGAATGGCTGCCTCCAATGTTCGCGTTCGACGATCAAATGCAGATCGGAATCGAGAGGGTGGTAGTATATTTCCCAGTATTGAGGATGCCACCATCAGAGTGGCTATGACGGTGGGGGGTAGAATTACCCATTCAGGCACATATCTACGAATATTTGGCTGATGCGGGTGTTCACTCTGTGATCATAGATGATAGCTTTTCCTCAATTTTAGTAAGGGAGTTTTACATGAGATTGGAGGATCCGGCTCTGACGAATCTCGAAGGAGGAGTACATTCCTACATCCAAGGTCATGAGGTAGTAATAACACATGAAGATTTACGTGAGGAGTTTGGTCTTGAGTGGAGTAGTAATTTCTTGGATATCGTAGAGAGGTTTCGAACACTTCGGAACTGGATTCGAGTGAATGAAGTATTGCATGGTCAAGGGGATGAGGAAGATTTTATTTCATCAGTCACAACACTAACTCCTAATGCGTACATGATACAAGAGATCCTACGACGTACGATCATGATAAAGGGGGGAGATACAAAGATGATCACAACACAATTGAGTATGGTCACTTACCATATTTTAGAAAGAATTCAGTTTGATATGGCAGATCTCCTTCTATCAATGATCAGGTATACATATAAACTGAAAGATCCATGGCGACATCGATTGAATACTCTTCCGTTGGGAGGAATTATTCAATAAATTGTATACAAGAAATGCCGGTCTCTTAATCGGGAGGTTTATAATCTTGATTGTCGACCAACCATATTATCTACACTATCAATTCATCCTCCATGACAAGAGAGGGCTCCATCTCCACAACCTCCAGTTTGACGAGGTGGGTCAATGAGAGAGACCTAGTGAGAACTACAGGAGCTAGCGGAGCAGGGAGCGGACATAAATAGGAAAGTGACACGATTGTCAAAGAAGATATCTGGTGTTGATAAGATGCTGTGGAAGATAATGGTGGCACTTAAGTTTACTCCATCACCAGCTAGAGAGGAGATTCCTAAGGAGGAACATCCACGACAATCGGTTCGTCGGAGACGACGTGGAGGTGATGAAGGGGAGAGCAGCAGTATGGGAGCTGGAGAATGAATAACTTTTTATATTTTTGTAATAATACAGGTTTCAGAGAAAGCAAGAGGAACTTCTGTTACTAACGCGCGGCGATAGTTCTAGCGCTGGTGTTAGTACCAGCGTACTATCTGGGTTCATGTTTTTCATTTTGGACTAATTTTTGGTTTATTTTAAGTGTTCTTTTATGCATATCTTGCTGAAGTAGTTTATAGATATCCTGCATGGTTATGAGTTTTTCTCACTTCATAGTTTGATAAATATTTTTATTTGTCTTGGCATTATCATGTGAAAAGTTAAATTCTCCGATTTCAATTTTTGAACGTCAATGTGTAAGACAATTTTTTTTAATGAATTTAAACAACAATAGTTGAGAATAATATATATATATGTTTTTGAAATTTCATTTGTTTTTTTTATTATGAAGGAAAATTGGTTTAAAACGTGGAAGTAAAACAAAAATAAGGATAATGGAATATTAGGCATATCATGAAGTAGCTAATTCATATTTTATTACCAATTGATTTCTACTTCATGCAAACAATAAGCTATCAGTGAAGAAGAGAGTTAGGTATCCAAAGAGGACCGGGTGTTGCGGTTCCTTTGGGTACCCAAATATATCGTGTTTGCTTTTGAGGAGATATGATTGACTGGGCCCTTTTGATTTGAGTTTGTGTTTCATCTTTAACTTTGGGCAGCCATTCAAACCTTGGTTTAATATTATTTTTATTTGTCAAATTTCCATGATGATTTTGTAAAACATTGTTCATAGGAAATTTGTTTATCTTTAAGTTTATGTTTGGAGAAAGATGATGTTGTAAATGATAATGATTTGTAATTTCATTTTCAAGCATTTGATATTTTTCATTTCCTTTGTTAGGCTTAGACATATTATGAAAATTCATATTTAGCCTGCTTTTGGAATTTGCTTGAGATTGTTGATTTATGTGTTGAGAATTTTTATTTATAATTTCCTTTAGCAAGTTGACTTTAGTTTCTAATTCATGATTTTTAGCTTTGAATTCATGTCTAGCTTTATTATAGGCCATTGTGCTATTTTTGAGAGTGGATACGATAGACTCAATATGATTTTGATAGTTATTTCTATATTCTTCAAATGTTTCATCCATCTCTTTAATTTCAATTTTATAGTCTTTACACATAGCACAATCATTTTTCAAGGATGAATTTTCTAAACATAATGTTTCATTTTGTTCTTTTATAAAAAGAAGTTCCTTTTCAAGTTACTTGCATTTTTATTTTAAATCATTAAATTCTATACAAGGTGTAATGCTTTCAACTAAGGAGCCATGGGTAGACCTAGATAACTCAAAATTTGATTCTTCATTAATTTTTGCCTTTAAATTTTTATTTTCTAAGCGCAGTTTGCAATTAGCATTTTTTAATTTCTTAATTTTTCGCTTTGTAATTTGTAGCAATTGTAATGTAGAAATAAAATTACACACAATAAGAGATTTTGATTTTCTTACAACGCTTGTGGATGATGCGATATTTGAACATATAGTTCCTTTCTCTTCTTCAACTTCCACATCCAAACAGGAGTTTCCATCATCCCTTCCGCTTGATGTGCAATCCATGGATCCATCATGAGAGGAGCTTTCTTGAAGACTTGTGCAAGCTAGCATATTCTCCAGTTCTTGTGATTGTTCCGTACCTACAGAAGGAGAATCATAAGTTCTTTCAAGAAAATTCCAAATCTCATATGCGGTAGGAAGAGTATAAATAAGTTTTGTTAAATTTTTTGATTTGAATCGTTTAGGAGTAAGCAGGAGTTGCATCAATTGAGTTATAGCCAAACAACCACAATGCCACACAGTAACACAAAAGACTTTATTGAATCACAATACTTGATTTACAGTGTGAGGTATACATGGCGAGACATGATTCATAAGAATCACGAAGGAGAGAAGAATAAAACACACCAAAACAAATCTGGCGGCTAGACAAGCTGAACCGCACAGACCGCTCGACTCCAAAGATCGTCCGGCTTGACCTGAGACCGCGCGAACAGAAAGCAGACAGACCGCCTGCACTGCAAGACCACCACCTCAAACCGCACGAACTGGAGCTTATTGTATTGAACGAAGAACAGAAGCTGTCGCCAGACCGCAACTCAGATCGCCTAACCGCTGAAGGTCGCCTGATCGCTAAGCTTGCTGCGAACAGCACAAGAACACCATAAACCAGTTCGCAGACAGACCGCTGCCGAATTGTTTATTCAAGCCGCTGGGAAAACACCAAGGAAGGAGACCGCAACCTGCTGACCGCAAAACCTGCGAACACAACAAACAGTCAACTCGCTTCCGAGACCGCCCGACCTCAAAGTTGAGATCGCACGAATTAACCCAGGCTCTTGTTCTTACAGTTCTCGTTATGAATGACGGGCCATGCACCCCTATTTATAGGCGGGTAGATGGATGTCGTCACCGCACAGAAGAGATACAATCACCACCCGTCAGATCGCCATCGGTCTCACAGAGCAGACCGCGCGATCACACCACTTGGACAATAATCCGTCCAAGACCGTAGAACAGCAGGCAGACCGCGCACAAGCAGCACGAACACGAGACAGCGCACAAACCGCGCGGACACAAGTTAACTCCTCCCTTAGATCGCTAAGAGCAAACCAAGAACCATCTGGCCGACTTCAAACAAGTCGCCAGATCGCCCAGTGTTGGGTATATTGCCCTCAATAGTACCTTGATTTGAAGAGGCATCACTCTCAATGCTAAGGACATATTGTATTTGATGAGCTATACTTGTGTAAGATATACAGGTGTAGGTGACTCAAAAGGAAGGGACAAACATGCCCTTAGATGTGGAGAAATCATCTTCCAAAAGATGAAGTTTTGTCTCAGCCGAACTGCTGAGACGAGGGGGGCAAAACCGCTGAGACGAGGAGCCGTCTCAGCGTATCCGCTGAGAAAAAGGTGCCTCCGCTGAGAAGTTCATTATACGCTGAGAATCAGGGTGGTCGTCGAACTGGGCTCGACATTCGTCGATCGTCGTTCGACAAACGCTGAGACGAGGTCGAAGCAGAAACCGCTGAGACGAGATCAAAGCTGAAGCCGCTGAGAAGACACACTAGACAAGATTGTCGAACGCTGAACGCCATTCGGCAAACGCTGAGACGAGGAGCCGTCTCAGTGGATCCGCTGAGAAGACACACAAGGCCAGTTTGTCGAGCGCTGAGCTGGCAAAATCATCGAATGCAGGGGACAGCTGTTTCGTCGAATGCAGAGTGCTTCAGGTTCGTCGAGCGCCGTCCTTCTCTACAGAAAAGTAGGGCGGCGGGACCTGCGGCTAGGACATGTTGTAGAAAAGCTGTGTGGGGTCCACCAGCTTCTCCCATACTTCTCAGCAGATCAGCTAAGAGCCGTTGAAGTTCAGAGATGTATAAAAGGAAGAGTTAGGGCACATTTGAAACTCTCGGTAACGTGCAAAATAGACCAACTGTTACATTGACGGCTGAAGCTCTCGTCTTCTTCCTCCTGCTCACTGAACAAGAAGAAGAAAACAGAGAAAGAAAGTTAGCTCCTCTGCAAGAAGGAGCAAGGTGATCTTCCATTACTCTGTCGAAGAGGAAGATCAAGTTAGTTGCTGTAATCAACATCTTCATCAACAGGAAGCACAGACAGTGCAGGATCTACATGAGAGTACCTCTACTGTAGAATAAATTTCTAAATCATTTATCTGTAGGGCATCTTGCCTGAGCTGTAAGACCATTTGGTCTGAGTTTGTAGGAACCTGAGTGTTCTGAGCTGTAGGGCTGAATGCCTGAGTGTAGGATCTGGAGCACATCTGAGGTAGGGATTAACAGCCTGAGGTAGGACCAGGAGCTGGTCTGAGCTGTAGGAGGAGGAGTGCTCTGAGTGGTAGGACCTGGGAGAGGTCTGAGTTGTAGGACATTATTGTCTGAGCTGTAGGAGGTGTTATCCTCTGAATTTGTAGGGCTACTGTGTCTGAGGTAGGAGCTGGTGATAGCTCTGAGTTGTAGGGACTTGTGTCCTGAGGTAGGATCATTCTTGATCTGAGAAGTTCTGAGGAACTTGTGCTGTAAGCTCTTTGAGCCGAGTTTGGAGAAGTTGGCCCTGCCTAACACACTGTTAGAAGGGTGGAGGGGGAAAATGGACTACCCATAGACACACTGTCTTTGGGGAACCACTATAAATTATTGTGTGCTTTCTGTGTTTGCTGATTTGCTTGAACCAACTCTAAAAACAGCTAAAGCTAATCAAGTAAAATTTAAAAGACCTATTCACCCCCCCCCCCTCTAGGTGACTTAGACTTCAAACCTTATATATTTTCTAGTGGTATCAAAACGAGGTTGGTCAAAAAGGACTTAACAGTCTGACCAGATTCTAAAAGGTTTAGTCTAGTCAAATCCCAATGGCCTCCAGTGGATTGCAAAAGGAAATGAGGTCCATGAAGTTGCCCATATGCAACAAAGAGAATTTTGGCATATGGAAGCAAAGGATCAGGTTGTTTATGGAAGCATCTGATCCAAGGATCTTCATTACAGTTGAAGAAGGACCTTTCACCTTTCACACTGCATCCACTATTGATCCAACAAGAAGAGTGGCCAAACTATTCAAAGATCTGACCAAGGATGAACTTGAGTTGTTAACCATGGACAAGAGGGCCCAGAACATCATTGTCAATGCTATTGATGATTCCACCTTTCAAAACTTGGTACACTGCACTTCTGCCAAGGAAATGTGGGATACTCTAATATTATATATGGAAGGGACAACTGAAGTTAGGGATGACAGGAAGTCACTCCTAAATCAAGAGTATGAAGCCTTCAGGCAGCAGAGCCAAGAAAGCATATCCATGTGCTATGAGAGGTTCTTCAGAATAGTCAATGAGCTGAGAACCTATGAGAGGGATTTCACCAACTATGAGCTGAATGACACGTTCCTTAGATCTCTCACAAGAGACTGGGACACAAAGATATGTGCCATCAGGGAAGTGGCCAAGCTTGGTGAGACCCCAACTCACACTCTGTTTGGGAAGCTGCTTTCCTATGAAATGCAGCTGTCTGCAAGGAAGGAAGAGGACACCTCTTCAAAGGCAAAAGCAATGGAGAATTCTGTGGCTCTCAAAGCTGACAGCTCCAAGAGAAACAAGGGGAGGATAGTGTCTCCTCCAAGGAGAAGAGTTGAACCCGAAGTCAGCACCTCAGAAGGCTCTTCCTCTGATGAAGAATTTGCTGCCTTCTCTAGGCAGTTCAAGAGGATGATGAAGAGGAAACCATGGAGGAACATGCCCTCCTCATCATCACACTACAAAAAGAACATCAGCAAATCTGAAAGACTGCACCCAAAGGGTGACAGTTATGATTCAAAACCTAGTAAACATTCTACTAATATTATAATCTGTTATAGCTGTAGCAAGCCTGGATATGTCATAGATGACTGTCCAGTCAAAAGAAAGGATAGTGGTGAAACAAAGCACCATCACCACAAGGATAGGAAGGGAGAAAAGTCACTCCTAGCAAAGAATGAAAGAAGCTGGAGTGAGTCTGATCCTTCAACATCAGGTTCAGACAATGAAGAAGAAGCCAACATTGGGCTATATGCAGCAGAAGAGGATGAAGACAATCCATCTGCAAAGGTTGGAATCAGGGCCCCTCTATCACACTCAGATAGTGATGAAGAGGAGGATGAAGAAGACACTATTCAGCTAGGCCTTATGGCCTTCACTGATAAGGAAGGGAGTCAGAATGCTTCTGACAATGATCAGGTACTATCTCATTCCACTTCAATTTCTGATTGTGAGACTAGACCAGAATCTGTTGCACCCTCATCAATTGATGGAAGGGGTATGGATGCTGAGGAAGAACTCAATCAATTGATTGATAAATATGGTGTTCTTTTGGAGGCTCTAAAGAAGAGCAAGAAGCTTGCCAAGAGGCAAGGCCAGGAAATTGTTGCTCTCAAAGTGACTAAAGATGTCAACACTGAACCCACCACCCTGGTGGCTCAGATGAGCAGACAAATTAGTCATTTACATGGGTTAACTATTGTGCAATTAAGCACTATTTCCCTGAAGAACAAGGTCATCATGGACCTTGAGAAAAATCTTGAGAAGGAGAAGAGCCTGGTGGCTCAATTCTCCAAGCCCAGATCTGTGCTTCCTATCATTGACACCTTCTCCTCTCAAACCAATAGGAGAGGACTAGGATTCAAGAAAATGGAAGTATGAGAAGGGAGTGGAGTTAAGAGCAAGGAGAAGGCTAAGCCTCAACCCACCTTTCAAAAGGTGATATTTCCCTCCAACAGGTATGACCATGAAAGCATTTATGGTCACTGGAAGAATGAGAGGTGCTATAGGAAGGAAAATGCTCCTTCATATAGTGGAAGAAAGGGAATGAGATTGAGTGCCATGAAGGCTCCCCATGAGTAAATTTAAACGGCCCAACATGGACCATTTGTTTTTGGTACTTCAGCCACTTCATTCAAGAATGAGATGACAAGCCCTTCTAAGGTTGGATCTGTCAAGAACATGACTGGTGCCAATTCTGTAAACATGTCTGAGTACTAAGTGTCAGATGCCATCAAATCTTGTATGGCTGCCAAGTTATTGCAAGCTGATACCATCAGGACAAAGAGCATCAAGACAGCTCACAGAATGACATTCAGTCAAATAATTGATGAGAGGAACAGGAAGAATGCTGCTGTTTCTATTCCTGAACATAAGGACTGTGCTACACAATCCTCAAGAAATGCTCAGAAAAGAAGATACAACATTCATGAATGTTGGTGCTGTGGTAAAGTGGGACACTTTGCCATAGATTGTTGGTACAACCCCAATGTACCTAATGTAAAGAAGAGCCTTCCTGTAAAGGGAGCTGGCAGAGTCAGGTCATTTGATCATGATAGAATTAACCAGTGCAATCCGCTTAGCTAAGGTTCAAATTCGCCTAAAATCTAGGTAAAGTCTGGGTTCGACAAATGTCGAGCTCAGTTCGACAAATTTAGCCCTAGGTTGAAGCATTAGTTAAAACGTCTCCGCTGAACCGCTGAGTCGAATAGGTCAATACTCTGGCCCACTATATATAAACCCTCGACGGCATTAAATGACCCTTCACATTCTCACGCTCCGCCCCAGCCGTCGAGACGAAACCTCTACTCTTCCGTCCCAGCGTCTTCATTTTTCTTATTCAACTAAGATGGCGCCCAAGATTGAGAAGGAATTGCAAGAAGGTTGTGAGTTGGTAAGGAATGGGTTTCTCCATGCCTCACCAGAGATTTTGAGTGTTATTTCGTTGATTTTTGATGCGGGACTAGAATTCTTGTTGTCTAAACCCTCACAGATATTCAAGCAAGAAGTGCTAGAGTTCTTTGCAAATGCCAAGCAGTCGTCTTCTAAGGATGGCTTAACATCTAAGGTTGGTGATATTAGGGTGAAACTGTCCCCTAAGAGACTTGAAAAAGTACTGCACCTTCCTAGAGTGGAAGAAGAGGTAATATCTGCAAAAGACAAGGAGCATGCCTTGAAGTGGTGTGAATACAGTGCTCCCCAGACCTCATCACTGAAGAAGAAATTCTTCAATCAAAAAGGGAAGTTGTTATGTGACATTGTGGGAAAGGCACTCCTGTGCAAGCCAAGCTCACATGACACAATCTCTCAACCCATGTTTGAGCTGATTGTAAGGATCATTTTAAAGAAAAGGACATGCTGGGGAAATGTCTTGCACCAGAGGATTAAGCAATGCCTGCAGGCTCCAAACCTAGGAAGGATCATTTCTCTCTACCTACTGAAGGCATATCCTGGAGAATTCTCCTCAATCAAAGGTATCAATATCCATTACCTGAAAAAGTTGGATATTAAGACTCTAGATAGATCCACAAGGGTTCTCCCATGAGCCAACCCTCCGTGTTAGCAGAGTTGAAGAAGAAGAAGAAGAAAGCTTTGAAGAGTGGAGAAGAAGGTACTGAATCCTCCAAGAAGAAAGGTGATCCTCAAGAGCACATGGAAGATGAAGAAGGAGAAGATGTCCCTAGAACAAGTAGGGATAAGGAGCCCCAAGGAAGAGTTGAACCCAATCCTGAGCCAACTCAGATTGATACTGATCCAGCTATTCCCTCTGCTGAAGATGAACTAATGAACTCACCTATCCATGGTTCTCCTAGTCAAAATTATCCATATAGGGATGCTCCAAGTGAGGGGGAGCATAGCCCTCTCTTTGGTGATCTCGGTGGGGGTGCTAGTGAGGGGGAGCACAACCCAAGTGCTGAAGATCTGCATAGACCAGAACCTGGAATGGAGAAAGAAGTGGCCCGGGAAAGGCCAACTACTATGCCAGACACATCTGCTCTGCTGCACTCAATTAAATCTTTCATTGAGGGTCAGATGTTGTCTATGAAAGAGATAGTTGCTGAAAAGGTCCATGATATCTCTGCTCAGATAAGGGATGAGTTGTATGCAACAAAAGCTGCATTGACTCAGGAGATCCAGGCCAGCTAGCAAAGAATGGAGTCAAGAGTGGCTGCAGTGAGGACTGAGCTGAATACCCAGGTTAATGATGTCAAAACTGCATCAGATCATATCCACCTGCAAATGACAAGATGGTTTGAAATGGCCAAAGGCACATTTGGTGCCCAGCACACTGTACTGAAGCAAATTGCTGATCATCAAGGGGTATCCACCAAAGACATCACATATGTAAAGAATCATCTTTACAAAAACCAAAATGTCTGGGAGAATGCAGTTGCAAGGATGACACAAGTGGCTAACACATCTAGCAGTCGTGTCATGACCCACATTGACAAGGTCACGGAAAGTATTTTGGATGATGTGGATAGCACTTTTCAATCTCTCTCCCAATCCATAATAGATCAACACTCTGAAATAGAGAAGAAGATAATGGAAAGTGGCAAAGAGGGGGAGGAAAAGGTTACCAATCTACATGCTAAAATGAAGGGTGCTCACATCAAGCTGTATAACAACATGGAGTCTGCCCACAAGCTGATACTCTCCAATCAAGCAGAAGCCAGCAAGCAAGTGGTGGAAATGGTCAACAATGCTTCCAGTGCTATTCAAGAAAATATCCTAACCATGGTCAAAAATGTTACTGATAATCAGTGGGACTCAAGCTTAAAAGTGCTGGAAGGAACAAGAATTGCTTTGAATCTTCCAATCTTGAACCCTAGCAGAAATGAAGACTTAGACTTCCAAAGTCAATCAAATCTGATTACTGATGGGAGAGCAACAAAGAGGAGAAGGGCAGAGGGCATTCAAACTGCTGAACCAGTTGAAGAAGTTCAGCAAGTTGAGCACAGATTTCCTGCAGCAACAAGACATCTAAGGGATCATCCCTTAGAACAGATTATTGGAAATGTCCAGCAAGGTGTGACAACCAGAAGCAGAGCTCATAATGAGGCCCTGTTCCTCAGTTTTCTGTCACAGGTAGAGCCTAAGAAGTTTGAAGAGGCCAATATGGATCCATTCTGGATCCAGGCAATGCAGGAAGAACTGTTGCAATTCAAAAGATGCAAAGTATAGAAATTGGTGCCAAGACCACAAGGACACAACATCATTGGCACCAAATGGATCTTCAAAAATAAGATGGATGAGAATGGAACTATCATCAAGAACAAGGCAAGGCTTGTTGCAAAGGGATACACGCAAGAGGAAGGGATTGACTTTGATCAAACCTTTGCCCCAGTTGCAAGGTTGGATGTTATAAGGTTATTCCTTGCACATGCAGCCCACAACGGCTTCAAAGTATATCAGATGGATGTCAAGTCAGCATTCCAAAATGGAAATCTGAAAGAGGAAGTATATATAGAGCAGCCATCAGGTTTTGTCCATCCTACTCTCACTTCTCATGTCTATTTTCTTAAGAAAGCCCTGTATGGTCTTAAGCAAGCCCCAAAGGCTTGGTATGACACATTGTCTAGCTTTCTCATCAAGAACAAGTTCTTGAGGGGAAAGATAGATAGCACATTGTTTCTTAGGGAAACAAGGAGCAAGATTCTCGTAGTCCAAATATATGTTGATGACATAATTTTTGGGTCTACTGATGACAACCTTTGCAAGAGATTTGCTAATCTAATGCAGGGGGAGTTTGAGATGAGCAGTATGGGTGAGCTCAAATATTTCCTTGGGCTCCAGGTAAAACAGTCTGACGATGGAATCTTCATTTCCCAAACTAAGTACACCAAGGAGCTCATCAAGAAATTTGGTATGGAATCTTCTTCTACCATGAGGACACCCATGGGATCTAATGTATCATTAGACAAGGATGAAAAGGGGAAGGCCTTTGATGAGTCCATGTACATGTGTATCATTGGATCCCTGTTGTACTTAACTGCGAGTAGGCCAGACATTATGTATTCTACATGTGTTTGTGCTAGGTATCAGACCTGTCCTAAGGAGTCTCACTACACCTCTGTGAAGAGGATCTTGAGATACCTCAAGGGAAGCCTGAATCATGGCCTTTGGTACCCTAGAAACAATGATTTTGAACTAATAGGCTACTCAGATGCAGATTTTGCAGGATGCAAAGAGGACAGGAAAAGCACAAGTGGCACCTGTCAATTCCTAGGGAGGAGGCTGGTCTCATGGAGCAGCAAAAAGCAAACCAGTGTGGCCATATCCACAGCTGAGTCAGAGTACATTGCAGCAGGTAGCTGTTGTGCTCAAATTCTGTGGATCCAACATCAGCTGGAAGACTACAACATCAAGGTAAGACATTCTCCCCTGCTGTGTGACTCATCCAGTGCAATTTCTATTGATAAAAATCCTGTTTCCCATAGCAGGACCAAGCACATAGAAATTATGTATCAATTTATTAGGGAGCATGTAGAGTGTGAAAATATCAAACTTGAATATGTCCCTACAGACAATCAAGTAGCTGATATCTTCACTAAGCCATTGGATGAGGCCAAGTTCAATGCTTTCAAGATATAACTAGGGATGTTGAGTGTAGACTAGTACTCACATTGAGGGGGAGCTAGAATGGTATGTTCAATTTGAACAGGTTCAGTTATTACAGAAATTGCTCACCAATTAAGCGGGAGCAAATTCCCTGCTCAGGTTGAGGGGGAGATGGCAAATGCCAAGATTGTATAGGTTGAAGATGTTGTCTCCCAATCCCTGATGGGATAAATAGTTGAAGAAACCAGAAAGGGGGAGAAAGAGCCATTGCTAAGTAAGAACCTATGCTTAGGATATTAGCAAGAGGGAGATAGGGCCTATGCTACACAGATCATTTTTCCGTGGTATGATTTTTGTTATTAATGTACCTTAGCATTGGGGATGTTCTGCCTTCTTCAAATATGGGGAGATTGTTGGTATATTGCCCTCAATAGTATCTTGATTTGAAGAGGCATCACTCTCAATGCTAAGGACATATTGTATTTGATGAGCTATACTTGTGTAAGATATACATGTGCAGGTGACTCAAAAGGAAGGGCCAAACATGCCTTTAGATGTGGAGAAATCATCTTCCAAAAGATGAAGTTTTGTCTCAGCTGAACTGCTGAGACGAGGGGCGCAAAACCGCTGAGACGAGGAGTCATCTCAGCGTATCCACTGAGAAGAAGGTGCCTCCACTGAGAAGTTCATTATACGCTGAGAATCAGCGTGGTCGTCGAACTGGGCTCGACATTCGTCGATCGCCGTTCGACAAACGCTGAGACGAGGTCGAAGAAGAAACCGCTGAGACGAGATCAAAGCTGAAGCCGCTGAGAAGACACACTAGGCAAGATTGTCGAACGCTAAACGCCGTTCGACAAACGCTGAGACGAGGAGCCGTCTCAGCGGATCCGCTGAGAAGACACACAAGGCCAGTTTGTCGAGCGCTGAGTTGGCAAAATTCGTCGAATGCAGGGGAAAACTGGTTCGTCGAACGCAGAGTGCTTCACGTTCGTCGAGCGCTGTCCTTCTCTACGGAAAAGTAGGGCGGCGGGACCTGCGGCAAGGACATGTTGCAGAAAAGCTGTGTGGGGTCCACCAGCTTCTCCAATACTTCTCAGCAGATCAGCTAAGAGCCATTGAAGTTCAGAGATGTATAAAAGGAAGAGTTAGGGCACATTTGAAACTCTCGGTAACGTGCAAAAGAGATCAACTGTTACATTGACGGCTGAAGCTCTCGTCTTCTTCCTCCTGCTCATTGAACAAGAAGAAGAAAACAGAGAAAGAAAGTTAGCTTCTCTGCAAGAAGGAGCAAGGTGATCTTCCATCACTCTGTCGAAGAGGAAGATCAAGTTAGTTGCTGTAATCAACATCTTCAGCAACAGGAAGCACAGACAGTGCAGGATCTACAGGAGAGTACCTCTACTGTAGAATAAATTTCTAAATCATTTATCTGTAGGGCATCTTGCCTGAGCTGTAAGACCATTTGGTCTGAGTTTGTAGGAACCTGAGGGTTTTGAGCTGTAGGGCTGAAGGCCTGAGTGTAGGATCTGGAGCAGATCTGAGGTAGGGCTTAACAGCCTGAGGTAGGACCAGGAGCTGGTCTGAGCTGTAGGAGGAGGAGTTCTCTGAGTGGTAGGACCTGGGAGAGGTCTGAGTTGTAGGACATTATTGTCTAAGCTGTAGGAGGTGTTATCCTCTGAGTTTGTAGGGCTGCTGTGCCTGAGGTAGGAGCTGCTGATAGCTCTGAGTTGTAGGGACTTGTGTCCTGAGGTAGGATCATTCTTGATCTGAGAAGTTCTGAGGAACTTGTGCTGTAAGCTCTTTGAGCCGAGTTTGGAGAAGTTGGCCCTGTCTAACACACTGTTAGAAGGGTGGAGGGGGAAAGTGGACTACCCATAGACACACTGTCTTTGGGGAACTATTATAAATTATTGTGTGCTTTCTGTGTTTGCTGATTTGCTTGAACCAACTCTGAAAACAGCTAAAGCTAATCAAGTAAAATTTAAAAGACCTATTCACCCCCCTCTAGGTGACTTAGACTTAAATCCTTATATTCTTTCACCCAGCACAAGCCGCCCGGTCAGGAGGTTACAAAAGAATAGACCGCCCGGTCTTCTATAAAGGAGATAGACAATCCAAGCAGAACAACCCGGGACGAGACCGAAACAACCAGGAAAAACCGGTCAACCAGCAGACCATCAGAACAGACCGGCAGAGCACCAACGCAGACCGCGCGGTATCTCCGATCTCCCATTTCAGACCGCCGGCCACCTTCCACTCCACTTCAACAATTTCAACACTCCCCCTTGAAGTGGGAAGTGGAAACTAGCCCGAGTAAACTCCGCAACCGAGTAAACGGTCCCTTCGCCAGCGGCTTTGTGAAGATGTCTGCAACATTGTTCGCACTCCAAACATGCTCGACCATAAGAGATCCTCCCAACACCTTTTCACGAATGAAATGGTGCTCAATCTCAATATGCTTGGTCCTCGCGTGACAGACTGGATTATTAACCAGCTTGAGAGCACTCTCATTATCCCCGCGTAGCATAGTGGGACCTCGAACCTCCTGATGAATGTCCTCCACCAACCTCCTGAGCCAAACGGCTTCCTGAGCTGCCAAGGCCGAAGCCTTGTATTCTGCTTCTGTGGTAGATACAGACACCGAGTCCTGCTTTTTGCTGCACCAAGAAATAGCTGTGGGGCCTGTCATAAAGACAAAACCAGACGTTGATCTCCGATCATCCACGTCTCCCCCGTAATCAGCATCCATGTATCCAAGCAACTCCAAGCTTGACCCTCTCCTATATAGGAGACCCAAATCAGAGGTCGACTTCACATACTTCAATCTTTTGCCGGCAGAAGATGAGGCTTCCGTGGTTCCGCCATGTACCGACTCACTTTGCCAACTGCATAAGCAATATCAGGCCTTGTGATCGTCAAGTAGATCAAGCTCCCAACCAGAGCTCGGAACACCAACGGATCAGATAGAACTCTCCCTTCATCCTTCCGAAGTTTATGATGCTGTTCAAGAGGTATAAAGCTGCTCTTCCCTTCCTCCATGCCAAACCATTGAACGATCCGCTTCGCATATCCAGCCTGAGAAACGAGCACTCCGCTCTCCCGCCTCTGAACCTCGAGTCCAAGGAAATGGTGAAGCTCACCCAGATTTCATCTCAAACCTGATGGCAAGCTCAGCTCTCAGCCTTGCTACTGCCTCCTTCGAGTTCCTGGTGACAATTATGTCATCCACATACAACAGAACAATAACCCGAAGCGCCCCATCCTTCTTGATGAACAAGCTAGAATCAGAGTCTGAAGCAAAGAACCCGTAGAATAGAAGATACTCCTCGATCTTTCCATACCACGCCCGAGGTGCTTGCTTCAACCCATACAGGGCTTTCTTCAGTTTGCAGACGTAGTCCGGACACTCCTCCGAGATGAAGCCCGGTGGTTGGATCATGAAGACATCCTTGTCAATCTCTCCGTACAAGAACGCATTCTTAACGCCGAGCTGCCAAATCTCCCATCCAATTGATGTCGCCAAAGCAATAAAGAATCGAACCGAAGTCATCTTTGCCACTGGACAGAACGTCTCGTCAAATTCTTCTCCATATTACTGTGAGAACCCGCAAGCCACAAGACGAGCCTTATATCGCTCGATCGTGCCGTCAGCTTTCTTCTTGAGCTTATAAACCCATTTGCATGTCACAGGGGTAATGCCCTTGGGCCTGGGCACTAGAGACCAAGTCTCATTCTTCTTGAGAGCATCCATCTCCTCTTGCATAGCAATGTCCCACTGCTTCACGCCTTTGGCCTTCTCAAAGCTCGACGACTCCCTCTCATCCAAGGGACCAGCAAAGAAACATGAGACAAAGCTCACCATGTTTCCTCCTGTGTATCGATCCGGTGGCTTAACAGTCCTCTTTGACCTCCTAAGAGGTTGCTCCTGACTAACCACCTCCTCAGTTGCTTCTTCTGTGCTAGCTCCTCTTCCAGATGAACTTGGAGCATCGCTCCCCCTGCTTCCAGAACCTGAAGCTTCCATCTCAGAGCTTGACATAGCTGGAGCTCCTGGTGAAATAGGCAACTCCACTTGAAGATTTCCCGCAGCCTTCCCTTTTTCATCAACCCTGCTCTCCGGTAGTTCAATTCCTGAACTCCCCTTGTAGGAAGTCACCTCATCGAACACCACATCCTGAGATACGAAAGATCTCCGTGTCTCCGGATCCATGCATCTCCATCCCTTCTTCCGCTCATCATATCCAACAAAGACTAGCTTCCTTACTTTCACATCTAGCTTTGTCCGAAGAGCATCAAGAATATGCACATAACAGGTTGACCCGAACACCCGAAGGAGTGCAACACTAGGCTTCTCCTTGAACATCAGTTCGTGAGGGGTCTTCATGTTGATAGGACTTAGAGGCATCCTGTTGATGATGTATGCTGCACAAGGCATTCCCTCCGCCCAGAAGGACTTTGGGATACTCTTGGCATGAAGCCAGTATTTGCAGGTTTTCGTCAGATGACGGATCTTCCGCTCTGCAATGCCATTTTGCTGTGGAGTATGGGCACAAGTGAGCTCTCTCCGAACGCCGTGCTTCCTGCAAAAACTTGAGAACTCACCAGAGGTGAACTCCCCACCATTGTCAGTTCTCAATTTTTTCACCCGCAGGCCTAACTGACCTTCAACCAGCTCCTTGAACTCCACGAACTTAGCAAAAGCTTTCGACTTCTCTTTCAGGAAAATACACCTAGACATATCTGATGTAATCATCAAACAACACCAATATATACTTATTGCCTCCAAGGATTGGGGTGGCAGTCGGTCCCATCAAATAACCGTGAATGCACTCCAACGACGCTTTGCATCTTGTTTGCGATTTATCAAATGGAAGTCGATGAGACTTACCAAACTGACATCCCACACAAACATGACCGTCTCCATAGGAGGACAAGCTAGGCAAGCCCTTCACAAGGCCCCTTACCGCCATAGCCTTCAATTTGTCCATGCCTACATGCCCCAACCTTTCATGCCAGATAGCCGCACTATCATTGGTCTTCATTTTGTCAACATAGGTACTTGTCGATAAAATGAACAAGTCCTTCACCCTCTTTCCAACATGAATAACATCTCCCTTTATCTCCGGTTGAGTTTTAAGAAACTTCACTTCAGTTGGGCCAAACAGAACGTGATAACCGGCATCGACCGCATTGGTCACAAAGAAGAGATTCTTATTCATACCCGACACGTGATAAACACTCCTCAAAGTGAGTGGACCCTTATCACTGCTCAGAGAGACAACACCTTCTTGTTCTACTGCATGAACAGAATTATCAGTCGTAACGATTGCATCGTTACCTGAGTAAGGTTCCAAAGAAGATAACTTTGATTCATCCCCGGTGAGATGATGCCCACACCCTGAATCAACAATCCAATCCTCTTCGAAGTTGATGGAAGCCAAGGCCTTAACGGGCATCGCCGTCATATTAGCCGCAAAGGCTCCTCCCCATCCAGCTTCATCAGACTTTGGCTTCTCCTTCTCCACTGCATGTCCCGGCTGAAGATTAACCCGACAATCTTTCTTGAAGTGGCCGGTCTTATTTCACCTGAAGCACCTTGGTCCCTCTCCCTTCTTCTTCCCATCAGACTTAGGAGCATAAACCCTATCTTGCTGACGTGAAGTAGAAGGTCCATCATGACCTGGCTTCTTATTCTCCCATTTCTTCTTCTTCTTCCCAAAGAACAACACATCACTATCTCCTACAGAAATAGAAGTCCCCGCCATCTGTCTTGCCAAACTTTCTTGCGAAGAAAGTAAGTTCTACAGCTCCAACAGAGATGGTTGATTTGCCCAACCCTGAACTGAAGTCACAAAGGCAAGATACTCCTTCCGCAACCCGCGGATGATATGCCTCTTCAGTTTTGCCTCCGAGATGGGCTCATCAGGGTCCAATGCAGAAATCTCTGCTGTGAGGTTCTTCATCTTGAGAAAGAAGGTAGAGATAGAAAGATCACCTTGAGAGGCTTTCGCCAACTCATTTTCAAGAAACTGTAGCCGAGCTACATTCTTCTTATTGAATAGCCCGTCCAAAGACGTCCAAATCTCAGCAGCAGATTTACATCCAATGATGTGATCGAATAGATCTGGTGAGATAGCCCTCTTGAGTGTGAACTCTGCCTTTGCATTAGTCCTCCTCCAAAGTCTCACCTCTGCCATATTATCTCCAGCTAGAAACACTTCTTGTGTGTCTTCTCCTCCAACTATCTCCCATAGATCCTCGCCAAGTAAGTAACTCTCCATACACGACCTCCATTTCTTATAGTTAGTCGATGTGAGGAGTTCAGTACCAAGCCCTCTTGCGTATCCACCTTCCATGGCAATCTATGTGGTCTCTTCTTCACAAAGATGATGGCAACTCAAGTTGATCACTGCTTATCCACTCCAAGAACTTCCCTCTGATACCATGTTAAAATTTTTGATTTGAATCGTTTAGGACTAGCAGGAGTTGCATCAACTGAGTTATAGCCAAACAACCACAATGCCACACAGCAACACAAAAGACTTTATTGAATCACAATACTTGATTTACAGTGCGAGGTATACATGTCGAGACATGATTCATAAGAATCACGAAGGAGAGAAGAACAAAACACACCAAAACAAATCTGGCGGCTAGACAAGCTGAGACTGCACAGACCGCTCGACTCCATAGATCGCGCGGCTTGACCTGAGACCGCGCGAACAGAAAACAGACAGACCACCTGCACTGCAAGACCGCCACCTCAGACCGCACGAACTGGAGCTTATTGTATTGAACGAAGAACAGAAGCTGTCGCCAGACCGCAACTCAGATCGCCTAACCGCTGAAGGTCGCCTGATCGCTGAGCTTGCTGCGAACATCACAAGAACACCATAAACCAGTTCGCAGACAGACCGCTGCCAAACTGTTTATTCAAGCCGCTGGGAAAAAACCAAGGAAGGAGACCGCAACCTGCTGACCGCAAAACCTGCGAACACAACAAACAGTCAACTCGCTTCCGAGACCGCCCGACCTCAAAGTTGAGACCGCGCGAATTAACCCAAGCTCTTGTTCTTACAGTTCTCGTTATGAATGACGGGCCATGCACCCCTATTTATAGGCGGATAGACGGATGTCATCACCGCACAGAAGAGATACAATCACCACCCGTCAGATAGCCAGCGGTCTCACAGAACAGACCGCGCGTTCACACCACTTGGTCAACAATCCGTCCAAAACAGCAGAACAGCAGGCAGACCGTGCACAAGCCGCACGAACACGAGACCGCGCACAAACCGCGCGGATACAAGCGAACTCCTCCCTTAGATCGGCAAGAGCAAACCAAGAACCATCTGGCCGACTTCAAACAAGTCGCCAGATAGCCCAGCACAAGCCGCCCGGTCAGACGGTTACATAAGAACAGACCGCCCGGTCTTCTACAAAGGAGATAGACAATCCAAGCAGCACAACCCGGGACGAGACCGAAACAACCAGAAACAAACCGGTCAACCAGCAGACCGTCAGAACAGACTGGCAGAGCCAGACCGGCAGAGCACCAACGCAGACCGCGCGGTCTCTGCGATCTCCCATTTCAGACCGCCGGCCACCTTCCACTCCACTTCAACAATTTCAACAAGTTTGAAGATATTTTGATCTAACGAACAAAATAGACTATTTGTAGATTTTGCATTTAAAACCATTTTGTTTCTATATAATACGCTAGGTGGTTTTTCAATAGTAATATTCCAAACTTTTTCATCTAAAGCTTTAAGAAAATTTTCCATTAATATTTTCCACCCTTTATAATTTTCGCCCAAAAATAATGGTGGTGCTAAAGATTTTTCATTTGATGAAAATTCATCCCCTCTAGTGGATGCGAGATCATGAAGCGCCATTATTCCCGGTTGTGAAGCCGTTTTTGGAATAACCTGGCTCTGATACCACTTGTAGGATCTGTAGGCTCCCTTAGAGGGGGGGGGGGGGGGGGGGGTGAATACGGGTTTTAAGATTTTCGAGATTATTTAGAGAAATTAATTCTCTGTTGCTATCTCCAGCGGTAGAGTTACCGATCGACGTTAGCGACAATGAAAATACTTTTAGGTTAGAGTAATGAAAATCATAGAGCACGAATCAAAGATGAAGAAAGACATATTTTCATTAACAATAAATAGTTTTGTTTACAAAATCTTTTCCCAATGACGCTTGGAAAGAGGCGACGAATGAAAAAATCTATTGGGTTTTCTATACCGACCCTTCTCCCAAGGACAGGTTGGCTCTACCCTATCTCTCAACAGATATGGCCTAAAGCCGCTCTAGCACTTCCCTCATCTGAAAGGCCTCGAGCACTCCCTAGATCTACACCCTAGACCTAGTCGCCAACACGAGGCGAATTACTCCCTAAGTCCTACCCAGACCTAGTCGCCAACACGAGGCAAATTTCCCCTAGTCCCCGCAAGGCCCTTGTCGCCGTGTGGCGAATTCTTCTGCAGAACAAAAGATATAAAGGTTACAATTTGAAACAAACAAAAACAAGAAACTCCCTCAAAAGAAGAACTTGATGTCGATGCAGATGCGATCGGATCGGTCTTCAAGTTCTTTGCGTTCACGAACGTTGACGGAGTTCTTCGGGCTGCTTAGGGAAGGCTCTCACGAGTGCTCTGAATATATGGCTTCAATTCGTTCTGTAGCAGCAAGCCACAACGGAGGAAGCACACGTCTTTAAATAGAATCAGCCGCTACCGTCTGCGGTAGTACTACTGCCCCGCAGTAGCCACATTAGGCAATGATCAATCACGCGGATCGTGGCATCTTAGGAAACTTTTGAGCGCCGAACGTTGAGCTCCACCAGCGCGCCGCGATAACGCTAACGCTCCGCGTTAGCGAGATCACCTTCCTTCAGCCAATATCTCCTTCCACATTTGCTCCCCAATCACATGCAGACGGGAGGATTCCAAAAGCTACCGTCGGGCGGTATACATGCCGCGCGGCGGTAGAGCATGCTAAATGTGCATCCCGCCAATCATTCCTTTTTCTCCACTGTTTCCTTCCCGTCAATTGTTTCCATTTATGCCAGCGCCAGCGGTAGTGCTAACGCCAGTTCGTCGAACGACATCTATTTTTGTCGAACACCATTTCTTCGAATGCTAGCGCCAGCGGTAGTGCTAACGCTCAGCGGTAAAGCATGCATTTCGTCGAACGCCGCGGTAGAGCATGCATTTTGTCGAGCGCAATTTCGTCGAGCGCAATTTCGTCGGACGCCAGTTCGTCGACCACCATTTCGTCGAACGAACGCTAGCGCCAGCGGCAGTGCTAATGCTCCGCGGTATCAATCAGAGAATCATCCTGATGTCGGTTCGACGTCTTTCTTTTTCACAATCCTTTGTGGATTGAATGTTGAAGATCCTGCACACTATAAACACAATGCAAGTATGATCAAATACAATAGGATTTGTTATTGTCAAACCAAGAGATGCGGAAAGCATGTTCTAACAACACCAATCCTTGAAAATCTCCAAAGAAAACCGCGAGCTGTGTTCCCGAAAAAATACGACCAGCCTCATGACCCTTGTCATACCGACTGGTGTAAACTGCGAGATAGACTCCCCACATAATCTGAAAATCTCGATCGCTTCCTCGGACGGGGGAAAGCGGAACCCCAATTTTAAACAACTCCCAGAAACTGTAATAAAGCCGGTCAGCGTATTCTGGGCACGTTCCTCCGGGAACGGTATCTTAACCTCCACCGACGTAGGAAGTCTGAATCGCTTTCGCCAAGTCTCAACGTGCTCAATATTAAGCGTGAAGCGCAACCACATCGACTTCGACCACACGCCGTTTCTTGACGTCTGAAAAATAAAGAGAAAGAAAAAAGAAAAGAGGACAGCAAAAAATAAGTCTCAAAACCTCTCAACACAGTACCATAATTATTACAAAAATTTGCGGAATAAAAGCAACTTGATAAGAGGGAGAAATATCACAAAAATACCTCTGCCATAGCTCTGCCGCAGCGTCCAGACCGCACCGAAAGATGATAAAATCCTCGCACTTCTCTAAGCAGTAGGAGCGAACTTCGAGGATTTGTGAGGCAATTGATGGATCTTCATCTATTTTATAGATAAATTCGGGCTGCACTTTGTGACGCACGACAATTTCACGTAAGTTATTTACATAATTATTTTAAATCATTAAATCATTAAATTATCCCCTATGATGAAAAATAAATCAGTGTCAACTTGGCTTCATTATAAAAGTGGAGTATGAGTTTCTTAGATGCTTAGCGGCGTCCGATTTTTTAGCGGAATATGAAATTACCTATATTATGAATGTTGGCACATATATATAAAGATATGTGTATATTGGTAATGGTTTGGGAAGAGATGTAGAGAGCATTGAATAGTAATCTGGATGTTGGATTTTATCATAAATGTCAGATACCACCGATTATTAATTTCGATATCTATCTTCTGTCCCAATATACGTCGTAGTTTCTCCACCGCCTGGAAATTTTTGTTGGAGTTTACGCTAGGGCTTGCTCGGTTCCTCTCCTCTTTCCTCAATCATCTTTCTACCTCTCGTCGACTGGGCTGGAAAAAGCTCGGCAAGGACAAGTGGTTGGCTCCTGGAGGTATTGTTGTTGGATTAGTAGGAGTTGAGGCCTTCGATCGACATCTCTCAGCTTTCAACTTTTCATTGTAAGCCTTTCTTCTTCCTACCCCCCTCTTCTGTTGGTGGTATTTCTTTTATTGTTTGACCGACTATAAGGTTTTCCTTGGAGAAGATTAGAGTTGTTAACAGTAAAAATAATTTGGGGAATTCTTGATGTTGTGACCGGCTATTTCTGCTCCTTTTGTCAATTTTGGTGACTGTACTGTTAGGAGTTTTGGGGGTTTTCATTCCTGAGAAGCTTGGACAACTGTTGCTATGAAATATTAGTCCATTTCCATAAATCTGGGAAGATTTTACTGCTATTGTTTGTGACCGACAATTGTTGTTTTTCTGTCCAGTTAAAGTTGTTGTTAGTAAAATGTTTTTGGGGGTTTTATTTACTTTGATTGGCCGGCTATTACTTCCCCTTGTATTTTGGGTATTGGAGTGGGGATATTTGTTGCATATTGAATCTATATGTACATGGCTCAATGGGGAATTTTATGTGTCTTACCTTGCTGCATCATTTTGACTCTATGCAGTAATGTTTTCTCTCTTTATTTTCTGGAAGGCAAAGTATCATAATTTCCTTTGGATTCATTTGTAATCTCACAGTTTATATATTCCCCTCCTTAGACAAACTTTTATAAAATGTATAGGTCACCCCTAGAGGTCAATGTCAATGCTCTAACTATGATGCAACCCCGATAAGAATGTTCTTTAATGATATGATTCCTTAACAGATATCACAGAGGATGGCATCCAACGGTAGAGGTGACAGTGACATGGGGCGTGACATGGGAAAGGACAAGGGGACGCTGAAACCTATTTGTTTAATTTATGCTTATTTTTCAAGCAATGTACTTTCTTTAAACATAGGCAAAACAAAAGGGGAATTCATATGACATGTAGCATCATAATCACTTAAAACCTATTCTCGCTCTTTGTATTGCCTTGAAAAAGGAAAACAGACGAATGAGATTCTCTGGGGATTAATTTACAAATAACTCACTATACTTTTATGTCAACGTGTCGACACTAGGTTTTATTACGGGTGAATGAACTGCTAGCTTATGAATGAACATTATGAATATGCTGATTTCCAAACTAGTTTTGACCCTTCGGGGTGGGCCCAAAGTATGAAACATGAAGGAACCATGTATATGCATGACAAAAATGAATTCACTCGCCCATAATATTACCTAATGAATGAAACTTATGAAATATTACTGTACGTGTTTTATCCTATTTTTATAACTGCACATGTTTAGTATTATTGTACATGCACCAATTGATAAAACCATACAACAGCTAGAGTCTTTTTACACACTGTTTAGATTTTTCATGAACTGATGTTATGATTCTGAAAAATATAACTGTGACAAACATGTTACTCTCATATAAACTGCTTAGATAGTATTTATATATAATGTTATATATATCTTTATCACATGTGTATATGTATAGCAGGTTACAAATATAGCATCTCGCTTAGTCTTTACTAATGACTAACAGTTTCAAATGCTAACTTTTTAGGTAAAGGGAAATCGCATGCGAGTCAGCGCTAAAGTTATGAAGAGTTGTTTAGTACCATAGTAGTTGTGCTTAGTCTTTACTTTTGTTATCGTAGCATATGTAGAAGCTCACTTTTTGTTTGATAACATCTATGTATCACTAATTTAGACATTGTTATGTATAAGCATGCAATAGTATAAGTAGCTATGTGGCCAAGGACAGGATATACATACTCATTGTGAATATATGTTGAGAATGTTTTAAGTTAACTATTGGTGCGTGCATGGTTTGATGAAAATAGGTTATGATATGACTGTTGGTTGTGGCGGTCTGCGGGCCGTTACACACTTAGCCAAAAAACTCACTCCCCACTAAGATGGTGGAGACATGGGAAAAAACCTCCGAAAAATCGCCCAAAATCGCTCCATCCGCAGCAGCTCCGTGCGCTTCCGCACGCAGAACCACACGGTCGCACGGTTGCACGCAGTACCGCGCGCAACCACTCGTGCGGCATGCGCAATACCGCGCGCGCGCAACGTTGCGGCACGCGCGGTACCGCGCGCGCGCAACCGCGCGGCACGCACGGTACCGCGCGCGCAACCGCGCGGCACGCACGGTACCGCGCGCGCGCAACCGCGCGGCACGCACGGTACCGCGGCACACGCGGTACCGCGCGCGCAATCGCTAAATTGGACATTGTTTAGTACCATAGTAGTTGTGCTTAGTCTTTACTTTTGTTATCGTAGTATATGTAGAAGCTCACTTTTTGTTTGATAACATCTATATATCACTAATTTGGACATTGTTATGTATAAGCATGTAATAGTATAAGTAGCTCTGTGGCCAAGGACAGGATATACATACTCATTGTGAATATATGTTGGGAATGTTTTAAGTTAACTATTGGTGCGTGCATGGCTTAATGAAAATAGGTTATGTTACAACGGTTGGTTGTGGCGGTCTGCGAACCGTTACACACTTAGCCAAAAACCCCACTCCCCAATAAGATGGTGGAGTCATGGGAAAAAACCTCCTAAAAACCGCCCAAAACAGCTCCATCCGCAGCAGCTCCGTGCGCTACCGCGCGCGGTACCGCACAACCGCGCGGTTGCACGCAGTACCGCGCGCAACCACTCGCGCGGCACGCGGTACCACGCACGCGCAACCACGCGACACGCGACACGCGTGGTACCGCGCGCACGCACCCATGCGACACACGCGGTACCACGCGCGCGCGGTATTGCGTGCGGTACTGCGAGCAGTACCACGCGAGGTGCCGCGCGCGCGCGGTGCCGCGCGCGCGTAGTCGCGCACGGTCCGCACGGTACCGCGCGCAACCGCGCGCGGTACCCCTCGCATACCGTGCGTGGTACCTGGCACGCGACCGCACGCCAGAATCCCGCGCGTGTTCGGTGCTGTCCGCTCCCCCTTGCCTCGCGCCACCCGTTGCGCTCTTTGCTCCATCCTTCCGTAGCCCCGATCGCGCTTAGCGCCGCTAAGTCCTTAGTGTACTTTTGATCCGCGCGCACTTGAGCATTGTAAAGTTCATAGGGCGCGCAGTTGTTAACTACACTTTCCCTCTTGACACTGTAGGATTCACACATTGCAATCGGAAAATGCCAAGGAAGCTGTTGAACTGACCGGGAGGCAAAATTATCATATTCGGAAAGTGGCGATCTGTGTGCACTCGATCGACGGTCAAGATCGTACAATCAGGTGGTTACGGTGGTTACAATGGCAAAATTACCGGGTCGTCCCCGACCGAGTCTATAAAAGGGACCCTGAACTCTCATTTGAAAGGATCTGACATACTGCATCCCAGAGAGCTTTCTGAAGAATTCATTCAGAGATCTTCTTCGCGACTTGAAGATCTCCTTCAGAGTTCGAAGATCTCCTTCGGGACTTGAAGATCTCTTTCGCCGCTTGAAGTTCTCCTTCGGACCTCGAAGACCTCATGTGACAGCAAAATACTTAGTTTCTCTCAGAGATGGCTTCTCACCTTTAGAGACTTTTCTTCAACTGTAACTGCAACGAGACGCGGCATGTCGCTCTCAGTTCTCGTGACTTTACTTGTAATGCTCCAACACTTAGTGAAATTTGGCCGGCGCAGATCCGATCACGTGGTTTTTTACCCTTTCCGGGTTTTCCACGCTAAAAACGTTCACTCTGTGACTGTTTGCACGCTCGGCTCACTCTCGGGCTAAGACGGTTCAATTCACCCGGTCTGGAAGAGCGTCGAGTGAACCGCAACAAAAATTTATTTTTAGCGCCGCCGGATATAATCTAAAAATAGGATAATTTAATTTATATAATCTAAAAATTGGATTATTTATATCCTTGCCTTATTGATGATCATTTAATTTATTTACTCGTATCAATGATAGATCAGATGGAGGATATTACTCTAGAGGAATATATTATGTTGTGCTATTGGTGAGAGTCATCACTACCCTCAGTACCCAAGCCGAAGAGAACAAATCTCACACCACTTCCATTACAACAACAAAATGATGAAGATATCACCACGACTAGCTCGGTCCTCCTCGCCTCCACTAATGATGGTGCGTTTGGCGTGGCGTGGCTTATTTGCTCCGATGAGGTTGGACAAAAACGTCAATTGTCATAGAATGTATGTTTGGTATGGCAAAATGATGGTGCGTTTGGCGTGGCTTATTTGCTCCGATGAGGTTGGACAAAAACGTCAATTGTCATAGAATGTATGTTTGGTATGACAAATGTTACAATCGTTATAAAAAAAAGAAACTAATTTGAGGAATAAGATTTTGTTATGACAATGACGTTTTTGTCCAACCTCACCTGAGCAAATAAGCCGCGACAAACGCAGCATAATTTCACCTCGCCTCCACTAGTTTCCACCTCGCCTTCCGCCACAGAATTACCCACCCACTCCTCATGACAAATTATTGTGAGAGCAAGTGCGTAGAAGGCTTGCTCACTTCGATGATATTTTATCTTATGTTATTAAAGTAGATGACATTATATATGTTAGCTCGACTAGACGGTATATTAACATATGTTACTAAGGTGGAGAATAAAAGTGATGCACTAAATGCACATTTTGATAAGTATATTCGTAGGCCCCAACATCTTCTAGTGGGTCTACTTCCTCTGCAGGTATTTCCACGATATTATTAAAATAAAGGACTCACTGCATAGAGCTATTATGAGTTTTACTGATAAAGAGGTCGAAGCCTCTGATGCATATCCTGAAGATTATCCTGGGAAGATTCTATTATCTTCGAAGTAAAGGGATCTTATCCTCTCCTGCATGAGCAGTTGGTCATGAAGATAAATGCACTTCTTCGTATATATCATCCACCTTGTAAGGAAATATTGATTTGGAATACATATAATATTCTTATGATTATAAACTTTAAGTGCATGGCCACACGACGTCACATTATTTATGAACTTATAGGTCATTGATGAAGTTGAAACAATATCCGCAAACGACAACGACAAGTGTACCGTATCGAATGTAATATAGGTTCGTAGAAAATCAAGGTCGTATTAGACTCGGGGCGGTTGAGTACTCTTACTTCAAGAAAATCTCTATTATTCTATTAACAATACTTTGGGTTGGTTTTGGAAAAGGAAAATTGAAATAAGATTAAACGATAAGTAAAAAGGCTAGCACTCGATCTTTGAATCACCTCGGAGATAAAAATAAGAAGAAAGAATAGAATCACATTCTCTTACTAAAATAACTTTGACCGTGGGGATTCCTGAATTATGAACGTACCTTGGGTAGAGGATACACATAACTAAGATTAGGAAATATCAACTGAATTCTCATTCTATAATCGATAACCTAATACTCGCTTTACGAGGTGAATCTCGCTATTGGCTTTTACTCCAATCTGGAAGGGTAACGTCGTTCTCTCTCGAGGATTGCATTCTACTCTTCTTTATCCTTGAGTGATCGATTCGTCTTACGAGTCTCTCGGCTAACTAAAGAACGAAAACAAGAACAAGAATTATATATCAAAAATATAATCTCGTTATCTTAAAATCAAGGATAAATCTTAAGCTTTTTAGAAAAGAGAGAGCAATTCTAAATTACTTCAAAACTTTTATTATTCCTTGGATCATCTCGATCGAGTACTAATAATATTTTAGTTACTCATGGAGATGGAGGAATCAAAAGAAATAAAAGAGAATACATACAAAGGGAGGAAGGAAATGAGAGAAATAAGAACTATTTTATTAATTGATGCAAAATAAATTATATCTAAGAAAAAGGGATTACAAGCTATTGAATTGAGAATTACGAATGCTAATAAGAAAAAGACAAACAAGAGCTACTAAAAATATGAAAATAATACAAGAAATGAAATGTCTAATCCTCCAAATTCGTTCCTGATGTTCTGGAGAAGCTCCCTTTAAATAGGTGAAAAGTTGGTGTTACACACCCTTGGTCACGCCCGTGACCAAGGGGCGTGTAACAGGTGTGATCGAAGCAGCAGCGGAGACGGCGCCTTCTGGAGTAATTGTGTGCGTTACGTGCGTGTCACGCCCCCGGGTCACGCCCGTGACCTGGGGCGTGTAATCTTTAAATCTACTGTTGGCGGGAAAACTTCGGCGGGAAGGAGCGCGGGGCGAGTCACGCCCGTGAACTGGATGTCACGCCCCTGGTCACGCCCGCGAACTGGGGCGTGTAACTTTAAATGATGTGGCAGGCGTGCTCTGGATGCTGGTGGCGGGTCGCGGCCGTGACAGGGGGTCACGCCCATGGTCACGCCCGTTACCTGGGGCGTGCACTTGTCAAATCTTCACGGAATGCTCCCGGGGTGGCGGAATCAGGTCTGGAACACATATAGGCTGTCACGCCCCTTGGTCACGCCCGTGACCTTGGGCGTGTACTTTGAGATTTTTTCTCAAAAGTGCCCAGGAAACCTGAAAAACATCAAACGAGCTTAAATTGATTAAAGAAATAAAAAGGAATGAATTCGATTGGATAATTCATGCTATTTATTCAAATTCATATTAAAATATCAATAAAAATATATTAAAGGATGAGTACAAAAAGTACTCATCAGTCATTATGTCCAGATCTATTATCTAATGTTTGTTATGTTCACCTCGATCATAGCATATGAGGACCACACTACAAATTCTTTCGCTAATCATATGCAATTTTTCAATAAATAAGTCGAAATCCCCTTATCTAAAATCCTAATAAATTTACAAAATATTGTTCATGTGTACAACTTTGAGGCTTGTTTTAAAATTAGAAAATTCCTTACATCAACATGGACACTTCCTTGCTTTCATATGAAATCATCTTAATTTTCTTTATCGTGACAATTGATAATCATTTTTTTCATTTGCGAAACAATTAATGTGGATGCAACTTTGTGATCGCATGACATATATTGTTTAATGACTCACTTCTTTGAATGGATAAAGTACTATGATAAAAAAAACTCTCTTAATGAATGATGTGGGTTATTTTTGCTTAAGTTTGTAAAGGTTGTTCAACCACATGCTATCATGTAGGTTGCCACAAACAATCATTTGATTTCAACACTCAAAATTTTCAGCATCACATTTGCTAAGACAAGTGCAAAATATAGATAAAATGTTACTATCCATACATGAATGAATTTTGGAAATGACCTTTTTGGCAATGTGTCATTGACATAGGTGATGTCGGTACTCAGTCAATACTCTCTTAATAACAATTGTCATTGCTTGATCTTGATCAGTGTATATTGTTAATGATTTCATACCAGCAACAAATTTTAAAAATGTTTCAAAAAATCATGTAAATGATTCTATTATTTGTTTGACTATAAATGATATGACAATAATTTCATTCTAGCGGTGGTGATTTGTTGCGGCAAAAGAAGTAAACACAAAATTATATATGTTCACTCTATAAAACATTCACAGTCTATTTTAGTTTGACCCATTTTCACGAAAATAGAATAAAAAGGGAAAAACTATTTTACTTTTAGAGTTTTATGCTTTCTTTTAAGTTTTCTACTTTTAAGCACAACAAAACAATAAACAAGCACAATCCACAACACAGAATACCAGATGTATAGTGGTTCCCCAATTATGGGTACATTCACTTTCCCCCTTCAACCTATTTATCAGAGTGCTAGATTAGGTCAACTTCTCCAAATTTCTCATATCAAAAGATCTTACACTCGGAGTCCTTGACTCCTACAACTCAGGAATAATAGTCCCCTACCTCAGACCTTAAACACAAGGTCCTACAACTCAGATCTTCAATCACAAGATCCTACACTCATGCCAAAAGCAGCCCTACCTCAATTTGTCCAACAAGAGATCTACACTCAGATCTTTACAAAGACCCTACCTCAGATCACAATGATCCTACAACTCAGATTCTCACTGGAATCCTACAACAAACTCAGATCCAAAAAGGATCCTACAATTACAAAGAAGTTTGTAAAGATTTGACTCAAACAATAACACTTGAGTCTTCTTCTTCTTTGTCAGTGCTTGAATATATCTGCTTGAAATAAGTTTGGCTAAATCAGAAGACTTTTTTAAGAGAGAAATGTTCTTAAGAAAGAATGTTATTCTGTAGAGCCTTCGAAGAATTTTCTCTCAGGATTGCAGTTATTGAAGACTTGGCAGAATTTTAATGCTTGAGCACTGCAAAATTCTTGCACAGAAATTATCTCTAAATGTATGCACGTGTGCCTTCTTGTATATGCATTCTTTGTTCAATTTTCACATACCTTTATATAGAAGACTGGATCGTCAGAGGCCTTGCTTCTGAAAAAGGAATGCTTCAACGCATATAGATTTTCCTTGAGGAAAGATCTTCAAATGGTAGCAATATGAAACCAATGAGTATAATGTAAGATCTCTTTTTCCAAAACCCGTTCGGGTACTTGGAAACTCGAACCTCTCCCGTATCGCACGGTTGAGGTGGACCTTCGCCCAGAATCGCTGCCTTGCGGTGTCACCAACACTCGGGTTAACTAACACCGCTCAGCACCAACCTGTGAAATTTTCCGGACCTTGTGAGAGTAAGCAGGAATAACAACTAGAGATGCAAGCCAAACAACCAGAGACAATCTTAGGCAAACAAACGATCTTTATTGATAGCAACACTTCAATTACAGGGCAAGACATGCTCGACGAGACATGATTTCGTCAGCACAAAACTTCAAAGAGAAAGAACAGAAACTGAAGATAACTGAGACCGCACGGTCTCTTGCCGAACTCAGCAGCTCGCCAGACCGCTGCTGCCAGACCGCAACCGCTCCCGATCTCGAAACACCACCAAACCGCTGCACCAGACCGCTCCTTTGCCGATCTCCTGATTCCCGAACTCCAGCACCACAACTCCAAGCCGCAAACCGCCCGAACACTTTCAGAGGAAGAGGTGATCGCTGCTGCCTGCACTATCCGCAGAAGCTGCACAAAGAAGAATTCAATCAGAGACCGCTCGGTCAGATAAACACAGACCGCAGGAACTAGGCAAACTCGGCTTACACTTGGTGTGTTCTGTTTGTTGCAACAGTGGCTCCCTATTTATAGGCGTGAGACCTGATCCAGTCACCACCCCATGAGATAGAGTCACCACCCATCAGATCGCGCGACCTTACCGGTCAACCCGCGCAATCACTGCAACCCTCCTGCTTCATTTTGGTGAGCGCCGACTTCACTCCAGACCGCGGGAGATCGCTACTCCCTTGGTCTGAACACGACTCCACACGGAGATCGCCAGACCGCCTAGAAGTCACCCACCACCTGTGTTCGCCTGAGACCGCAAACACAGCCAGCTCGCCCTCCTGGTCTCCTCCTAAGACCGCGAACTGAGACCGCGCGACTAAGAATGACTTAGTCCGCGAACTCCTTCAGAACCCTCTGGAAAACCACCAGACCGGATTCAAGAGCCAACCCGTGCGGTCACGCCAGACCGGCACGTCCTTGAAGAGAACAACTTGTCACGCGGTCAGAGACAGACCGCGCGACCCTGAGGAAGATCACCCGTCATGCGGTCACAGCCAGACCGCACGACCTCCACCTTCAGCAGCCCTTGGACCAGACCAGCGGTCAACCCCGGAAGCCGCAGCTGACCAATAGAACGGATCGCCATTGCCAGACCGCCAGACCGTGCGGTCACGCCAGACCGCCCGGTCTCTTCCCAGACCGCCCAGGTCCAAAAGCCTCCTCCACTTCCACTTCAATAATTTCAACACTCCCCCTTGAAGTGGGAAGTGGAAACTAGCCCAAGTAGCTCCCTTAGCAGTGTGAACGGCCCCTTTGCCAGCGCCTTTGTGAAGATGTCTGCGACATTGTCCGCACTCCGCACATGCTCGACCGAAAGAGATCCCTCCAGCACTTTCTCCCGTATGAAGTGATGCTCGATCTCAATATGCTTGGTCCTCGCGTGACAAACTGGATTGGTTACCAGTTTGAGAGCACTCTCGTTGTCACCGCGTAGCAGAGTCGGCTCCCGAACCTCCTTGTGGACGTCTCCTACCAACCTCCTAAGCCAGATGGCTTCCTGAGCTGCCAAGGCCGAAGCCTTGTATTCCGCTTCCGTGGTAGAGACTGACACGGAATCCTGCTTCTTGCTGCACCATGATATAGCCGTAGGGCCCGCCATGAAGACGAATCCAGATGTCGACTTCCGATCATCCGAATCTCCCCCGTAATCAGCATCCATGTATCCATGCACCTCGAAGCCCGCATCCTTCCTGTATAGGAGACCCATGTCCGAGGTCGCCTTGACATACTTCAGAATGTTCTTGGCCGCTAGCAGATGAGGTACCCGTGGCTCCGCCATAAACCGACTCACCCTGCCCACTGCATATGCAATGTCCGGCCTCGTGATCGTCAGATAGATTAAGCTCCCAACCAGAGCTCGGAACACCAACGGATCTTGCATGATCCTCCCCTCATCCTTCCGAAGCTTCATAGCCTTCTCCAGAGGCGTGGAAGTGCACTTCCCTTCCTTCATGCCGAACCGCTCCACGATCCGCTCCGCATATCCGGCTTGGGTCACCAGCACTCCACCTTCCTTCCTCTGCACCTCAAGACCAAGGAAATGGTGAAGCTCACCTAAGTCCTTCATCTCGAACCTGATGGCCAGCTCGGCCCGAAGCTGCGCTACCTCCTCCTTCGAGTTCCCCGTCACGATCATATCGTCGACGTATAACAGCACAATGACCTGAAGCTCCCCGCTCTTCTTGACGAACAAGCTTGAGTCTGAGTCTGAAGCAACAAATCCACAGAATAGGAGATATTCTGCGATCTTCCCGTACCACGCCCTCGGCGCTTGCTTCAAACCATACAGGGCCTTCTTCAGCTTGCAGACATGCTCCGGAAAATCTTCAGACACAAAACCTGGTGGCTGGACCATGAAGATGTCCTTGTCAATCTCGCCGTACAAGAAAGCGTTCTTGACGTCGAGCTGCCAAATCTCCCATCCACTGAACGCCGCCAAGGCAATGATGAACCGAACTGAAGTCATTTTTGCCACCGGACTGAATGTCACATCATAATCTTCACCGTATTGCTGCGAGAACCCCCGAGCTACAAGACGAGCCTTGTAACGCTCGATACTGCCGTCAGCTTTCTTCTTCAGCTTGTAGACCCACTTGCATGTCACAGGAGCGATGCCCTTAGGCTTGGGCACAAGAGACCAGGTCTCATTCTTCTCGAGAGCCGCCATCTCTTCTTGCATCGCAACATCCCACTCCTTCACGCCTTTGGCCTTCTCAAAGCTCGACGGCTCCCTCTCATCCAAGGGACCAGCAAAGAAACATGAGACAAAGCTCACTGCGTTTCCTCCTGTATAGCGATCAGGGGCAATGATAGATCGCTTCGATCTCCTCAGCTCCTTCCCCTCAACCGCATTGTCTTCGGCTGCTTCTTCCCTAGCTCCTCTTCCAGACGTGCTAGGAGCATTGCTCCCCCTGCTCCCTGAACCAGAAGCCCCCGTCTCGGAACTAGAAGGAGATGGACCACCTGGTGACACAGGTAGCTCCACCTGAAGATTTTCCACACCTTTCTCCGGCACTTCCACCCTGCTTTCTGGTAGCTCTACATCAGAAGACCCCTTATAAGATGTCACCTCATCAAATACAACGTCGCGAGATACAACAAATCTCCGCGTCTCTGGGTCCATACACTTCCAACCTTTCTTCCGCTCATCGTATCCCACGAAGACTAGCTTCCTTGCTTTCGCATCTAGCTTCGTCCGAAGAGCATCTGGAACATGCACGTAGCAGGTGGAACCAAACACCCTAAGGTGTGCCACACTCGGCTTCTCCTTGAACATCATCTCATGTGGGGTCAGCATGTTGATGGGGCTCAAAGGCATCCTGTTGATGACGTAGGCAGCACAAGACATTCCCTCCGCCCAAAAGGACTTTGGGATACTCTTGGCATGAAGCCAACACTTGCAGGTCTCCGTCAGATGACGAATCTTCCGCTCTGCAACCCCGTTCTGTTGTGGAGTATGCGCACAAGTGAGCTCCCTCCGGATGCCCGCCTTCCTGCAGAAATTGGAGAATTCAGCAGAGGTGAACTCCCCTCCGTTGTCTGTCCTCAGCTTCTTGATCCGCAGATTCAGCCGACCCTCCACGAGCTCCTTGAACTCCACAAACCGGGCAAATGCCTCCGCCTTCTCCTTCAGGAAAAATACCCAGACATATCTGGTGTAATCATCGATTAGCACCAGCATATATCTGCTGCCTCCGAGGCTTGGGGTAGCAGTAGGTCCCATCAGGTCACCGTGGATGCACTCCAACGGCACACAACTCCTTGTCTGCGACTTGTCAAACGGTAGTCGATGAGACTTGCCGAACTGACATCCCGCGCAAACATGACCTTCTCCGTAGGAAGATAGACTTGGCAGGCCCTTGACCAGACCTCTCACCGCCATAGCTTTCAGCTTGTCCATACCTACGTGCCCCAACCTCTCATGCCATATAACGGCACCATCATTCGTCTTCATCTTGTCAACGTAGGAACTCGTCGACAAAACGAACAAGTCCTTCGCCCTTCTCCCGACATGGACGACCTCGGCCTTCACGGCCTCTACATTTCGTAGAAATTTCACTTCTGTCGGGCCGAACAGAACGTGATACCCAGCGTCAACAGCGTTGGTCACGGAGAAGAGGTTTTTCTTCATTCCGGGCACATGATAGACACTCTTCAAAGTAAGTGGCCCTCTATCACTGCCCAAAGAAACAACCCCCACCTTCTCGACTGCATGCACAGTATTATCTGCAGTAATAATAGCATTGTTACCTGTGTACGGCTCTGCTAAAGAAAGCTTCGACTCGTCCCCGGTGAGGTGATGACCACACCCCGAGTCCACGATCCAGTCCTCCTGATAGTTGATAGGAGCCGAGGCTCCAATAGAAGCCGAGAAGGCTCCTCCCCATCCTCCATCAAAGTGCCTGGCCGGTGCTTCCTCCTTCTCAGCAGCATGCCCTGGCTGAGTATTCAGCCTGCAGTCCTTCTTAAAGTGCCCAACCTTTCCGCACTTGAAGCATTTGAGACCTTCCTTCTTCTTCTTCCCGTCAGCCTTGGGAGCATACCCCCTTTCCTGCTGCCCAGAAGTTGAAGGCCCATGGCCTTCCGTGGTCTTCTTCTTCTTCTCCCACTTCTTCTTCCCTGAGAAGAGAACCTCGCCATCTCCCCCAGTCACTGACACCCCCGCCATCTGCCTTGCCAGACTTTCCTGCGAAGCTAGCAGATTCTCCAGCTCTAGCAGAGACGGCTGATTTGCCCATCCCTGTACCGACGTCACAAAGGCCACATATTCCTTCCGCAAGCCGCGGATGATGTGCCTCTTCAGCTTCGCCTCAGAAATTGGCTCATCAGGATCCAGTGCTGATATCTCAGCGCAGAGATTCTTCATCTTCAAAAAGAAGTTCGAGATAGAAAGATCACCTTGAGCTGACCTCGCCAACTCATTCTCTAAGAACTGTAGCCTTGCTATATTCTTTTTGTTAAACAGCCCATCCAGGGCTCTCCAGATCTCAGCAGCTGATCCACACCCCAAGATGTGATCAAAGAGATCAGGTGAAATGGCACGCTTCAAGGTGAACTCGGCCTTGGCGTTGGTCTTCCTCCATGCCCTCACGACCGATCCATTATCACCTCCTACTACTGCCTTCACCTCTTCTGTTTCATCTCCTCCTACCACCTCCCAGAGGTCCTCACCCAGAAGATAGCTCTGCATACACGACTTCCACTTCTTGAAGTTAGTCGATGTAAGCATCTCAATACCAAGACCTCTTGCAAAACCACCTTCCATTGCTCTTCCTCTGGTTCCTTCTTCACAAAGGCGATGGCTACTCTAAGTTATTCACTGCTCTTTCAACTCCAACCTCCCTCTGATACCATGTGAAATTTTTCGGACCTTGTGAGAGTAAGCAGGAATAACAACTAGAGATGCAAGCCAAACAACCAGAGACAATCTTAGGCAAACAAACGATCTTTATTGATAGCAACACTTCAATTACAGGGCAAGACATGCTCGACGAGACATGATTTCGTCAGCACAAAACTTCAAAGAGAAAGAACAGAAACTGAAGATAACTGAGACCGCACGGTCTCTTGCCGAACTCAGCAGCTCGCCAGACCGCTGCTGCCAGACCGCAACCGCTCCCGATCTCGAAACACCACCAAACCGCTGCACCAGACCGCTCCTTTGCCGATCTCCTGATTCCCGAACTCCAGCACCACAACTCCAAGCCGCAAACCGCCCGAACACTTTCAGAGGAAGAGGTGATCGCTGCTGCCTGCACTATCCGCAGAAGCTGCACAAAGAAGAATTCAATCAGAGACCGCTCGGTCAGATAAACACAGACCGCAGGAACTAGGCAAACTCGGCTTACACTTGGTGTGTTCTGTTTGTTGCAACAGTGGCTCCCTATTTATAGGCGTGAGACCTGATCCAGTCACCACCCCATGAGATAGAGTCACCACCCATCAGATCGCGCGACCTTACCGGTCAACCCGCGCAATCACTGCAACCCTCCTGCTTCATTTTGGTGAGCGCCGACTTCACTCCAGACCGCGGGAGATCGCTACTCCCTTGGTCTGAACACGACTCCACACGGAGATCGCCAGACCGCCTAGAAGTCACCCACCACCTGTGTTCGCCTGAGACCGCAAACACAGCCAGCTCGCCCTCCTGGTCTCCTCCTAAGACCGCGAACTGAGACCGCGCGACTAAGAATGACTTAGTCCGCGAACTCCTTCAGAACCCTCTGGAAAACCACCAGACCGGATTCAAGAGCCAACCCGTGCGGTCACGCCAGACCGGCACGTCCTTGAAGAGAACAACTTGTCACGCGGTCAGAGACAGACCGCGCGACCCTGAGGAAGATCACCCGTCATGCGGTCACAGCCAGACCGCACGACCTCCACCTTCAGCAGCCCTTGGACCAGACCAGCGGTCAACCCCGGAAGCCGCAGCTGACCAATAGAACGGATCGCCATTGCCAGACCGCCAGACCGTGCGGTCACGCCATACCGCCCGGTCTCTTCCCAGACCGCCCAGGTCCAAAAGCCTCCTCCACTTCCACTTCAATAATTTCAACACAACCCTGCCGGCTATACGATCATAAGTAAAATATGCCAAAAAGTAAATACATAAAAGAAGGCATGTCCACAATCACAACATCATATACATATATAATGAAAACAGAAAGTCCATAAGAGAAGTACAACTAAAGGGGCTTAAACACGATACATATGCAAAGTAATGTACTATCTCTCTCTCTCTCTACAACATGCGGAAGTCTACAACAAAAGATCTCAAAATGAGGAAATCTAACTATCTAATCATCAACCTGTGGCGTCGTGGTAGTGCGCTGCATCTGCTGCTCAAGTCCTGCCATCTCGTCCTGCTGCGCGCGGGACAACTCCGTCTCCTCGGGCTCCTGCGGTCACACTGACCGTTAGTCATAAAGACTAAGTCATTTTGTCCTCGCCTCCCTCCACGACTCCTAGGCACCGAGCGGGAGGAAGAAGCGGAAGACAATCAAGGGGTAAACAAGAAGGCGGTGACATGACACTACTCTAGCAGGTATAAGCAAAAGCAGTAAAATCTAGCTAGTAGTATAGTGCAGGTATAAGGCAGTAAAGTAGAGCAATGAAGTAAACAGTAAATAGAAAGAAAATGTAGTGCAGTAAGTAAATCTAAGCTACCATCACAGATTCGTACCTTAACTTATATGAACGCCCATACAACATATAAGTTAAGATGTCCAGAAAACCCATCATATAAAAGAGCCCATACTAATTTATATGATGGGGGTATGCTAATGTGTATGTTATGCAATGCTATGGTTATGATGTTTTAATGAGTTTATGCAATGTGACTCACCCACACGACTCTATGCGCACAGACCTTTATAGTTCCCATTTTGTTTGAAAGGAAGCCAACCTTTCGGGTACCGACCGTCGTGGCTCACGGTGGTAGTGGATCGGGCACTCCACATCCTAGGCGGGTATAGTCACTACCAAGCCTAGACCTCATGTACGCCTCAACGCTAAGAACACAACAGCGGAGCTCCTGCGTACTCTTGCTGGAATCCACCAGACTTTAAGGTCGGGGTGGGTTATTAGGGATCGTCCTCTAGACCGCGGTACTCAAACTTACCGGCCCTCTAAACCTCACCCTCACCTGAGTCAACGTACTACCGTCGGTGACACGACTAGCCTAGTACCGAAGACTCGCCACTATTTGAATAAGTAACAGGTGTTAACATGTCCACCCGAGCTTCCGGCTCATGGACTAACACACAAGCTGATCCAACCCATCTCCTTCCCGGAGGAGATCCATACCAGTCTTCATACCCACTTAGGCTACTCTTGCCTACAATTTAATTCGTGTTATATTTAGGGTGAATCTTGGACTTCCCGCGGTGTACTCCGTTTGGGGCCCCTAACGGTACTACAGATCGATGAGCGCAACCCCATCGTCCTCTTCAAGACAATTACTTTAGTTGGTGGTTAACATTTGGTTCACCCTCATCATTTCATATGCTTAGTGTGATTTAGCTCCAGACCCGTCTGACCCTATTGGGTTGGACGTACCTCTTTTCCTTCTACATTAACCCTAATACAACCTCACAACCAACCCTAGGATTGACCCTCCTTGAATCATGGTGTGATATAACTGATTTACTGATTGGATATAACTTCTAAACACTACTTAGGGATCTGAATTATCAAAAACTCAAAATCCTGTTTTTACTAAACGCAGACCACCAAATTGAACTATCCATCAATCCCACAAGTGAACCCTTCTAAAAACTCATCACCAGGGTCTGGAATAATTATCCTAGGCTCCCACTGACCTCAATAAGCTATGTTCCAATTTCCATAATTTTCCATATTAATTGGGTATTTATTATAATTTAATGTAGTTAAGACCTTAAGCCAAATTACACATGAACTACCCTCAAAAAGATTCATCATGCTACATGAGAATTATCAGTAAGGTAATATTCCATATCATGGTGGTTCACTGAGTATCATGACCCTAGGATGTCATTTGGCCTACTATATCATCATAATTGTATAATTACCAAAATGCCACTTTAATTAGGAAAAATAGTATTTCATTTCTGAAAATTCTCTACAAATTACCAAGTGTCCAAATGAGGACCTAGAGTCCTTTGCCAAATTATTATGTCATTACCATGTGATTTGATACTTTACAATGATTAAACATTCAAAGGTAGCAATTACCAATTTCTACATGAGGTACTTGAATTACACATCTACAAGCTTCCAAACTGTTGTCATGGGCATAACATAACATAGAACTACAATTAACCAAGTATCATAACATTGCCCCATGATTTGATATTTTAAAAAGATTTAATACTCAAGTCTTGTAAACTCCACTTTCTACATGAGGCACATGAAATATAATTCTACAAGCCTCCAAATAATTACCATGGGCATATGATAGCATTAAATGACAGATAACCAAGTTTCACAATTTAACCCCATGATTTGGTATTTATCAAAATTAATTTCCCTTAAGCCAGCAAACACTTAGAATTTCCTACACAAGGAATAATGCTCCAATAAATCATAACAAAATTACTATAGTCCATTTTCATCCCTAATCAGCCACTGATGGAGTTTCAACACCATACAAGGTCCTATGACCATGCATTTCATTTTATTAAGGAAAAGGTGACAATTTCATTTATTAGGAAGAAAATACTTAAACACCTCTAAAAATTCTCATTTAATTAACTAGGTCATTTTATGCACCTACAAACTTATCCACAAAGTTCTAAGCCAAGGCTAGAACATTTGGTCCTAAGTCCTTCACAAATCCCCACTTTGCACGCTTAAGGATTCACCCTTAGGGTTTTAGGTCATACCACCCTAATGGCTCCAAATGGACCATTAGGGTGTGACACAAGCATTTATATATTCATACCCACATATCCACCATGATGGGAGGAGGCTAACACACTCCACTCCTCAAAATGATCTAAACCCTAATTTGACCCTTAAAGGCCCTCATTAGGGTTTCCAATTTTCCTTATCAAGTCAACTCCAAATGGAGTGAAATTTTAGGTAGGCACTACTCATGCACCAAAGAGTATGCCACCAATGTTTGGTGTCATTTGGACACCATATGCTCCAAAAATCAACTTAATTTAAATATCATAACTACCACAAAAACCCTAAGTAAAATTGTCCACCAAGGGCTGCCCTTTTGGCAGGGGGTGCCCCTAGGGTATACCAAACCATGGTTAAAAGCACAGCTCCAAATGTTGAAGGGTTTGACCTAGGTAATTTTCTAATGGACTGACCTGGTGTAGGACCAGTCCTAGTAAAACAGCTCCCTAGGGAGCTGTAGGTCACCAAATGACCTAAACTCAAGGCCAAATGAAAGTTAAGACCAAGACCTACAACTTTCATGTTGGGCACTTTTTCTAAATCAGCCATTAGGTGGCCTTAAATTTTATTTGAAGTTAACTGAAAAAAAAGAACCAGAAATTCATAGCTTTGAATTAATTAAACACCATAAAATCGAGATCTGCACAGATCTTGACGCAGATCCAACAGCAGCGTCATCGTCTTCCTCCTTGGGCCAACGGACAGGATTCAACCGCGTTGGGCCATCTTGTTTCCTCCTTTCCCGGTCACCTGGTGGCCACCACGGCTGGCCACCACCGCCACCACCTTCGTGGTGGTCGGGGCTACAACTCCCGGCGACATGGCGGCCGGAGGAGGCGTTTTCCGGCGATCCTGGGTGTCACAAATCGAGCCGAAAACCATGGATTTCGTAAATGGATCCGGGCTCAATTGAGCCCGATCCTTCAGCATTATGAGATGGGAAGCTAGCATGAGGGGAGGGGAGGAGAAACGAACCATTGCTGGTGCGTGGCGGCGGCTCCGGCGGCGGTTGGCCATGGAAAATCCTTGCTCCGGCGATCCCGCTCCCGAACTCGTTTCTTCAGCTAAAGATTCGCTCCAGGTGTGGTTTTCGTCTGCTCTCAGTGCTCTGAAGCTAATGGGATGGCTGAAATGGAGTGAGGAGGGCTCCTTGGTTGGTTTTGAACTTGAGCCTCCTCGGTTATCCCATGGATTCCACCCTCCTGCAGCTGCCAGCCTCCTTGCTTCCACCTGGGTCAAGCCCAGACCCACAACAATCAGGGGAGGGCCCAAGGCTGATTGGAGGAGGAGTGTGGAGGAGGGGGTGATTGCTTTTCCTTTTGCTTTTCTCTTTTTGTCCCCTTACTCTCTCTCCTCCTTTCCTCTTAATTCAAATGTGGTGACATGGACTCACCTAGGTTTAGCCAGCTGCCATGGTCATCTATTGATGTGGGGTCCCAAGGCTTTATTTGGTTCAAGAGCATGAGGGCTAAGTCACTAATATTGGGCTATGATGACCATGATTGACCTAGAGTTGACTTTGACTTTGACTTGGTCAACATGATGAGTGGGATGGGCCCACTTGGTGGTCTTGGGTCCCTTGACACTACCCAAGGTTGGTTGGTCCATGGTGGGGCTCCAATTGGTTCAATTTAATCAAAGGGTGTAGATTTGACCAAAATTGGGTAATGTTTGACTTTGGTCAATTGGGGTCAATTGGTCCCACCACGAGGGGGCTTTTTGGTCCATTGGGTTCCTTAAGGTGCTTAGAGTGTGGTGGGAAGGCCAATTTGAACATTTGAGGGTCAATTGAACCCGAATTGACTTAGTTTGGTTAAACCTATTGTTGACTTTGGTCAATTTCATGCAATTGGGTCCCACCCAAGTGCAATTCTCAAGGTAATGGTCTTCCTTAGTGGTTAGGGTGGTATGGGGGAGGTCAATTTGGTGAATTGAGGGTCAATTGGCCTAAGGGAGTGGTATTGGGCTATGTTTATTTTGTGCCCTTGGTGTGCACTTAGAACACTCCACTTGGCCCAAGGGCCCTAGTGGCCACTCTGCACACCACCCATGTCCTAACACCATCTAGGGGTCTAGAAGGATTGAGGATGTTACATATAATTCATTTCCTCTCAAAGCACAATGATTATTGAAGTAGAAAGAGAGATTCGAATCAATTTGAATGACTGCACAATTTGCGTTTTGATCTCAGCATAGGGCCGTTAGAACAAGCTTCAGGCCAACAAAATAATCTATATAGTCGATAAAATCCTTCATCACTTATAGATATGATGTAGTCGATAAATCAAGTAGTCATCTAGTCGATGCAATCGACAAATTACTTAACTGTCTTGTTAATTTAGTCGACAAATTACTTAACTGTCCAGTCGATAAATGACTTAGCCTCTAGTCGATGTAGGCGATATTTTCCTTGTCATTCAGTCGATGTAGATCTACATTTGACTTAAGACTAATCTTTGCTTCTTCCTTTAATTTCTTTTAACTATGTTGCTTTTCCTCATGATAATGACATGTCTAATATAGGATTAGATCATAGATCAATAAGAGTTTTGCAACTTGAGGTATTACAAGGACAAAACCTTATTTGGATGACAATAAGCCTAACACACTATATTAACCAGGAATTTTTGTTGTACCTGTCACATCAAAACTTACACATGCATCAAATACAAGATGTTTATTATCATCTTAAGGCCTTCTTCAAATCAGGAATCTTGTGAACAATATTCCCAACAATCCCCCCCATTTGAAGAAGTTAGAACCTCATATGGCAATAGACATATAGACATAAAATGATAATAGGATAGATATACTTAGAGGGCAAAACATTCCAGATTATATAAATATGTCCAGAAAATATAGAGTACTACATTAAGACAACTAAGTGATAATCCAACAAAAATTTAAGGCAAGCCATAAAGTTTTTTATCTCTCTCCAACAACTTTCCTCTTCTGTCTTTGTGGAAATAACCCAGGGGCTTATGGATATATCTTGGAGGAGGAGGTGGTCCATTTGGATGATTCCTCCCGTGAATCATCCTCTTTGTCTCCTGCTTTTCATGCTTGTCCCATTTTATAGAATTATAATATCTGGAAGTGTTGATCCCTAACTTTCCGAAATTCTCCCATTTGTACAAGATGATGGTCTTGGACTCAGGGCTCCATACTTCATAGTCAAGTAAGTTCTGAATTTCTAACCTCCTTCTTTGTCTGACCAACATTTCCTCTTCAGTTGGGACAATCTTCCTTTTATGAGATGAAGATGGCCCTGCTTGATCAGCTGGAGGAGAGTAGTCATAGTCATCCCAGGTATCTTCATAGTTGGCTGGAGGAGTGTAATCATAGGAAGCTGAGGCGAATTCTGGCTCAGGAGAGTAATTTATTGGTGATAAATTTAAGGCATCCCTAGTGGCATTGGAAAGCCAAATAGCTTGCTTAGCAGATTGATGAGTAATTGTCTTCTCCCCCTTTCTTATTTCTTCAAATACATGTTTATATATAGCTTCTTGAGAATCAGATATCTTTTGATCCAACATGTTTACTCCTGCAGTCATGGTGTTCTTTGTTTGCAGTAGATGCTCATCCAACAATTGACTACATAAGTCCATTCTATCCACTATAGTTGTCATGTTTTCTGCCATGTTGTGAGATGTTACTTGAAAGGCTAACTGAAGATTTTCTCCAGTGGCAACTTGATTATCCACTATTGCTTGCAGGCCTTTGTAAGTCATATCATTTTGATGTGCAGTGAGATCTACAACATTTGCACCCTTCATGAAGAAGTGAAGGATTTGAGCATTCAGATGATGCATTTCTTCTGCAGAGTTGTAATATTTTCATTCATCTCAGTCCTTGGACAGTCTTTTGTACAAAACTCTCTATTTGTGTCCTTTGATTATCCAGCAGGATTTGCAGTTGAGCTAGTAAAGAACCATGAGGTACTTCACTTGTTGATGGAGATAGAATCTTGGGCTCTTCTGTATAAGCACTGTGTGATGGTCCTGTATAAGGCTCATAGTCCTCGTATAGGCATCCAAGAGTGAAAATCTGGGAGGTGAGCTTGTGAGTGTCTGGCTCTTCTTGCACACTCTTCCCTTTCCATAGAACTATCTCCTTCCCTGTGAGGATTAGTTCTTCTGATTCTTCTTGTACTGGTGGTGGTGCTGGTGTGGAGTCTACAATCTTTTTGATGACTTGGTCAACTTCATCCAGGTCAAGACCAGTCTGGGCAGAGTCTTATTGGTGTGACTCCCGCTCAACCATCAGTGATTGACCTCTCACCTTCTTTCAACAACTCAGTCACTTGAGCAAAGTTTTCCTGCAAGAACTCCCCCTCAACTGTTACACTACCTTGGGAAGCAAGTTCTTGGTGAACTTCTTCTTCTTCCACTATTTATATATGCTGGGTAGACAGTTCCGTTGAACTTCTCCTAGATCCACATTTTCAGTGTACTGAGGAGCAAGTTCCAGATGAACTTTCATATTCTCAACTTCTTTTTTCAGCAGCTTCCCTGGACACATCCATAAGAGCGGAGCTTTCTAAATCTTCTGGAACCGTAGTGCCAGATGTGTTTGGGTTTACTTCCCCTGTATGCTCCCGCTCAGCATGACTGGGGGATTAAATGGGGCTTGGAACATGTTCTTTCTTCTTCTTCTTCAGTCTTCTCTTCTTTTCTCTCATCTTTCCTGGAGGACTGCCTTCACACTTCCTTTTCTCAGCTTGTTGTTGCTTAGAGCTTTCTCCTATTTTCTATGATTTGGTGAAGGGCTTCTCCCACCTCTCAATTGTCCTATAGTCTATTCTTTTTAGGTAGTGCAGAGGCACCTCAGGTGACTCATTAAGCTTGCCTCCTAGGAATTTAGAGAGGAGACAATTCTCCCCATGTTTGAGGCAGTTAAGCAACCTTTTAATTTCCTAAAGATGAGCTGACTCCAGTCAATCTTCTTGGTGAGAATAATTGCAGTCATGAGTTTGAACATTTCTTTTAGAATTCTATCATGTGAGCCTAGTTTGCATAATAGTATTTTGCCTACAATATCGGATAATAACTTACCTGGAGGGTTCATGTTGCTATTCTCAACTCTTCACCTGAATAATCACACCATTCTAGGGCTGCCTCATGATCTGCCCTAGAAAATTCTTTTTTTCTTCTCCTTCAGAGAGGGCTAGTAGGTCAAGCAGCCGACTCAAGCTTCTAGGGGTAATTCTCAAATTATTTCCAATAACAGTGGTTTTGATGTTTTTTCCCAGAGGCACTGATCTCTGCCTCTTTGAAGAACTCTTCTACATATTCGGGCACGATCCTTGTTGGTTCAGATAGTAATGTCTCTAGTCCTGCGACACTGAGAAGGATTATGATATTCTGTATCTCTTCTGGATAATTTTTGAAGCCACCCCGCACTACTTCACTGCCTGTGTTGATTTTGTCTGAAGAATTTGTCTTTGGCGCCATTGAAGATGCAAAAGGTTTTTGAAGAGAAAGCTTCTATAAGAAGAGAGAGAGAGAGAGAGAGAGAGAGAGAGCATGAAAGACTTGGTGCTGACTTTTGGGATTTTTACAGCCAATTTATCCTAATGTTTTCCGTAATTTTTGATTTATTTACATAAAAAAGAAGTTGAATTGGCGTGTACCTTATTAAGTAATAAATTTGAGAATATCTTTTAATATGGTGTGCCAATATCCTTTCTTGTATATGGCAATTTATTTATGTGTTTCCCCGTCGAGCCAATATTTTCCTTTTAGGGCTTATTTCTTGCAATCTTTGTTGAGTGTCAAATATCTACTAACTTGCACAACATAATGGTTGTATAATAAATAATTTTAATGACCTAAATTATGAGAGATAATTTTGAAAGATTGGATAGGAATGCAAATTATTCTAAATTTAACATGCCTAATTCAATTTTGAAGAAATTGAATTTTTCTTCACCTAGAGGCTTGGTGAAAATATCTGCCACTTGTTTGTCAGTGGGGACAAACTCAAGACAAATATCTTCTTTCTTAACATGCTCTCTGATGAAGTGATATTTAATCTCAATGTGCTTGGTCCTACTGTATGACACAGGTTTTTTAGCAATTGAGATTGTACTTTATGAATCACATAATAATGGAATTTCTCTTAGCTGGATGTTATAATCATGTAGTTGATGTTATATCCAAAGCAATTGGGCATAACAACTTCCAACGGAGATATATTCTGATTCAGCTATTGAGATAGCCACACGAGTTTGCTTCTTGTTGCTCCATGAAATTAGTCTTCTCCCTATGAATTGGCATGTCCTGAGGTGTTTTTCCTGTCTTCCTTGCATCCTTCAAAGTCTGCATCTGAAAATCCTATCAGCTCAAAATCATTACTCATAGGATACCATAAGCCAAGATTTGGTGTACCCTTGAGGTATCTTAAAATCCACTTGACAGAGGAGTAGTGAGATTCTTTGGATTTCACTTGATATCTAGTACAAACACATGTAGAAAAATACAATGTCTGGTTTATTAACAATTACATAGAGCAGAGATCCAATGATGCATCTGTACTTGGTTTCATTAAAAGGTTTCCCTTTCTCATCCTTGTCCAGAGACACATTGAAGCCAATTGGAGTTTTCATTGAGGTTGCATCCTCCATTCCAAACTTCTTTATAAGTTCTTTTGTGAACTTGGTCTGAGAGATAAATATACCATCCTCAGATTGCTGCACTTGAAGCCCTAAGAAGTATTTCAGCTCTCACATGCTGCTCATTTCAAACTTCCCTTGCATAAGATTGGCAAATCTTTTACAAAGGTTGTCATTTGTAGATCCAAATATTATGTCATCTACATATATCTGGACCAGCAAAATCTTGCCTCTTACTTCCCTTAGGAACAATGTTTTATCTATTTTCCCCTTGAAAACTTATTTTCAATGAGAAAGTTAGACAAGGTCCCATACCAAACTCTAGGTGCCTGTTTTAGACCGTATAAAGCTTTCTTTAAATAGTAAACATGGCTTGGGTGTAACATCTCCACTCCTATGACCCCAAATGTGAATTAGGTCATGATAAGTGTCATGACAAGTGACCTAGGGCAAGTAATTGACCATGGGAACCCTAGGTGACTAAGTGAACTCACATAAACCACCCTAGACCTAACTAGGTCAACTAACCTTGGGATGACTCAATTATTCTCCAATGAGTCAAAGTGATACCATCACCATACTCTTAACCCTAAGATGAGTTTAATTGACCATGCGCCTCACCATGGGTCAACCAAATTGGACAATTGGGCTCAAGACCAACCTAGCCCAAATTAGGTTAAATTGCCTAAGTATGAGTCAATTGACCCTCACATGACCAAATTGACTCCACCCAAACTCTTCTAACCACTAAGGGGGACAAATGAGTCAATATTAATTTATTGAGTTCAACCAATTGCATGGATTAGGCCAAAATCAACATTGGGCCCATTTAGCCCAATTTGACCTATCATGACCAAATGACCCTAAATTGGTCTCACCAAGCCATAATTCACCTCGAATGGTGTCATGTGACCCAAGACCATCAATTTGGGTCCGCTACATCACTCAATTTGACCTTGGGTCAACCCTATCCCACTTAGCGCATATTGACCCATTTAGGTCAAAGAAGCCTAAGCCTTGATTTCAATGGGCTTGGCCCAATATTAGTGGCCCATACTGCAGCCCAAGATGCTAATTACCATGGCTAACTCCAAATTTGAGAAATAGATGCCATGCAAGGGGTAATTGGGATAAATCCCCAAATTTTGGAAAGAGACAACCATGAATTCATGGGATGAAGGTCACCTGGCTTCAATTCACACTCCCCATGCCTTCTCCCAACTCGACGGTTACGTCGATAAGTAATCGACGCAACGCCGGCATCTGAGTTTAGCTAGAGCTAAGAAGGATTTCGAAGCTACTCTTATAAGAACTCAGAGGTGCGTCGATATGAGGAATGGTGAAGTCGACGTAGAGTCGAATACAGTCAGAAAAAGGAAGCTTTCTTTACTCTCCTTCTAATACCTTTTCAGAAGGTCCACCATACTGAAGACAGTTCTCCAACGGCTCATTTGTTTCCAATAAAGGAAGGACTATTCCAGAAGAGCAAAAGCATTCTTGGAATGAAACCAAATGTGATAGACGGGTTGGGAACAAAAGAAGAAAGAGAAATCAAGTATCCAATAAGAATACCTTCTTAGGTCTGTCCAAAATAAGAAAGAAATTCAAATCCAATGATGGACAATAAGTATGCTGAGAAGAGAAGAAAAGGTAGAGCATTCATTACACATTCTGGCTGTCAATTAGAGCTTCTTCTTCCTCCTTCAACCCTAAGAGACAGATAGAAAACTAGTGCTCTCTCTGCACAGGAAAAATACAAGAGCTGCCTCTCCTTCTACAACTTACAACAACCAGATTACAAGAAGTTTTCATAGAAAAGGATCTGAGAAAGATAACCCTTGTAAATCATCACAATCATAAGCAACGGTTCATCATCAACAGATCCAGTGAAAGAAAAAACAGAAGCTGAACTTGAGAAATAGCTTCTAAAGAATTCTGAGAATAGAATTCTTCTTTCCATCTTCTTTCTTTCTTTTCCTTCTTCTTTAAACTGTAAAAGAGTTTTATTAATCCCTCTTCCAAAGGATTCAGTGGTTCTAAGAGTCTCCTTATCAAAAGACTCAGTGGTTCTAAGAGTCTCCTTATCAAAAGACTTAGTGGTTCTAAGAGTCCCCTTATCAAAATACTCAGGCACAGGTTGTGCAATCCTACCAGGGAGGTAGAAGAGTGGAGTACCCACATTTTGGGGAACCACTATAAAAATTCTTGTGTCTTCTGTGTGTTGATTTTCTATATTGTCTCTCTTTATGTTTTCTGTGTTCATTTATTTACAGCAATCTGAGTTTACTTTATTCTGTCTTTGGATTGGTGAGTACACAATACTTAATATTAGTTTTATTGTATACAAAGTTAGGATAGAAAATATTTAAATCTCTATTCAACCCCCCTCTAGAGAATATCAGAGGCACACTGTGCACTTTCAATTAGTATCAGAGGGAGGTTTGTTGGGATCATTGCTCACAGTCTCTTAGATTTGGAGAAGTCCATTCCTAAGTCAAAGATATATCTCATAATGTATTTGATATACTCTCTAGAATCAATGTGCAGGAGATCAGGTTAGGCAAAATGTTCATGGAATTCATTCAAGTTCACAAGCATTGAGACATCATACATCGCTCGACGCCTGTGACCCAGAAGCGTTGACTCATGTCTGCTACTCAAATGGACAAGGTTGCCGCTGAAGTTCTGAGACCAAGTTTGGAAGCGTCGGGCCAAGTCATATTGCTCGACGCCTTGGAAAGAGAAGTGTCGACTTAACTTCAGTCAGCTCAGCGCCAACCAGAAGTGTCGAGATATGAAGGCATAGTTAAGAAGCGTCGAGCCCCTGTACGTTGCTCGACTTCTTCAGATAAAAAGCGTCGACTAAGTGATGATTGCTCAACGCCTGAGAAGGAGGAGTCGAGAGCTTCAGTAAAAGGAGTATGCGTCGAGCGTCTAAATATCGCTCGACGCCTAATTGAAAAAGCGTCGACAGAAATGTTAAGTGCTCAACGCCTCTTCTACAAATACTCTGAACTGGGGAATATCTTCTACAACTAGCTGAGCCTTTGTTTCCATTGAAGACCGTTGAAGACGTAACGTCATGCTGACGTGGAGGAGCGTAACAGACATTGCAGATGGCGGGCTATAAATAGAAGGCATGACCTATGGGTTAAGTAGTGAAGTTAAGAAAAGTTAAGTTAGAAAAGTTTTTCCTATCTTTCAAAAGCCATTATCGTCTCCATCAGTTTGAGAGAAAGTTTGAGAAAGAATCTGGAGAAGTCGTCTTCCCTTTCAGAACCAATCTAAATTGAAGATTTCATTCAGCAATCTGGTGTTGATACCTTTTTCTAAAAGAAGAAGATCAAGAAGGAAGAATCTGTCTTCCTAAGAAGAAGAATAGTCATCACAGCCTGTCGAATCAAGAAGATCATTTGCTGCTGCTGTTCTATTGAAGATTTCTGTCTGATTATTCAGGCAGATCAAGAAGGCTCAACAATCTCAAATCTGAGTCTAAGTATTTGTTATTCTCTTTATAAATTCCTGTAGGATCTGAGTTGTCAGATCTGAGTGTAGGATCTGTCAAGGATCTGAGTTGTAAGATCAGGTGTGATCTGAGTTGTAGGATTCAGGGGTGAAACTGAGCTGTAGGCCTAGTTATAAAGGCTAAGGTAGGATCTGTGTGATCTGAGTTAGTAAGATCTGTGAGATCTGAGACTGTAAGATCTGTTCTGATCTGAGCTGTAAGACATGTTTGTGGTCTGAGATCTGGAGGAGCTATACACCATATCTAGCACACTGCTAGAAGGGGAGAAGGGGGAAAGTGGATTACCCAAGATAAGGGGAACCGCTATAAAAATATGTGTGTCCTTTTCTGTGTGTGTTTTTATTTCTTGAACGCACTGATCAGTTTTATCTTGGTTATAATCAAGAACTGCAATAGTTTTTAAATAACCTATTCACCCCCCCCCCCCCTCTAGGTGATTAGCTACCCTTAATTAAAGTCTTTCAAGTGGTCTGAAATAGAACCCTTATTGAAGCTAGCAGGAGTATGCTGAGTGATTCTTCTCTTCCTGAGTATTTCTGGGCTGAAGCTGTAAACACAGCATGCCATGTGCAGAATAGGGCTCTTATAAACAAAAGACTGGATAAGACCCCATATGAGTTGTTGAAAGGTAGAAAACCCACTTTAGCCTATTTTAAAATATTTGGTAGTAAATGCTTTGTATTAAAAAATGGAAAGCACCATCTCACTAAATTTGCTGAAAAAGCAAATGAGGCAATCTTTGTTGGGTATAGCTCTCAAAGTAGAGCCTATAGAATTTTCAACAAAAAGTCTAATAAGATAGAAGAATCTATACATATTGTATTTGATGAAACCAGCCTTATTTATAAGGATCTGGGAAGTTTATCTAGTTGTGCAGGTTCTACACAGAAATTGAAGGAGATGAATATCAATGAACAGCAAAATGAGGATAATGAAGAAACTAATGAGACTATAATTGTAACTAGAGAGGATGAACCTCAAGCAGAAGACAATTATGAAGAACCTATTGCTGTTGAAGAACCACCTCATCCAGAACCTCTAGAAGAACCTACTCAAACAGATGCACCAGAATCTCAAAGGGAAAATGAAAGGTGGAGGAATGCAACCAAACATCTGAAGAATCATCCAAAAGAACAGATCATAGGAAATCCAAATGATGGTGTGCAAACCAGAAGAGGAAACTCAATACATGAGGCTTTGCATCACATCTTTCTTTCCAAAATAGAACCTAAGAAGTTTGATGAAGCCAATAAAGACACTTCATGGATATCAGCTATGCAAGAAGAGCTAAATTAATTTGAAAGGTGCAAAGTCTGGATATTGGTCCCAATACCAAATAAACACAAAGTCATAGGGACCAAATGGGTATTCAGGAATAAGCTGGATGAGAATGGTGTGATCATCAAAAACAAAGCTAGGTTGGTTGCCCAAGGATATAGACAGGAGGAAGGCATAGATTTTGATCAAGTATTTTCTCCTGTGGCAAGATTGGAGGCAATCAGGTTATTCCTGGCATTTGCAGCACACACTGGTTTCATAGTCTATCAAATGGATGTAAAGTCAGCATTCCTTAATGGAACAATATTGGAGGAAGTATATGTTGAACAACCCCCAGGTTTTATTGACTCTACTCATCCAAATCATGTTTATATTATTAAAAGCATTGTATGGTATGAAACAGGCACCTAGAGCCTGGTATGAGACATTATCTAGATTTCTTATTGAGAACAAATTCTCAAGAGGAAAGATAGACAAGACATTGTTTCTTAGGATAATTAAAAGTCATATTATTCTAGTACAAATATATGTAGATGATATAATATTTGGCTCTACTGATAATAACCTTTGCAAAAGGTTTGCAAACCTTATGCAAGGGAAATTTGAAATGAGCAGCATGAGTGAGCTTAAATACTTCTTAGGACTCCAAGTGAAACAGTCCGAGGAAGAAATTTTCATTTCTCAGACCAAGTACACAAAAGAAATTATTAAGAAGTTTGGAATGGAAAATTCCACTGTCATGAAGACACCAATGGGAGCAAATATGTCACTGGACAAGGATGAAAAAGGGAAACCTATTGATGAAACCTTGTACAGAGGCATCATTGGCTCATTGCTCTACCTAACTGCTAGCAGGCCAGACATTATATTCTCAACATGTGTGTGTGCTAGACATCAAGTGAACCCTAAAGAATCTCACTACACTGCTGTAAAAAGAATCCTGAGATATCTGAAGGGCACTCTTAATCTTGGCCTTTGGTATCCTAGAAGCAATGATTTTGAACTAATTGGTTTTTCAGATGCTGATTTTGCAGGATGCAAGGAGGATAGAAAAAGTACATATGGTACATGTCAATTTCTTGGCAAAAGACTAATATCTTGGAGTAGCAGGAAGCAGAACAGTGTGGCTATTTCTACAGCAGAATCTGAGTACATCTCAGCTGGAAACTGCTGTGCTTAGCTACTATGGATTCAACTCCAACTCCAAGACTATAAAGTTCAGCTAAGTAAATCTCCTCTATTTCGTGATTCAACTAGTACTATTGCTATAGCTAACAATCCTGTATCTCATAGCAGAACTAAGCACATATAAATAAGATACCATTTCATTAGAGAACATGTAGAAAATGGAGATATCTCAATTGAATATGTTCCCACTGACAAACAGGTTGCTGACATATTTACTAAACCCTTGGATGAAACTAAATTCAATAACTTTAAAATTGAATTAGGTATGTTAAAAATAGATTAACGTTGTATTAAATTAAATAAATGAAAAATAATGATTGAGTCCTAAAAAGTTAGTGGAGAAGTTCTCTGGCGTGGAAAGAAGATACATAACATTGAGAGAAATTACCTGGCGTCGAGAAGATATCTGGCGTCGAGAAGATATCTGGCATCGAGAAGATACCTGGCGTCGACTGAAGATATATGGCGTCGAGCGATCTCAACGCTTATGCGAACATAGCTAGGCCGTCTCGACAGGATCAATTTGAACCATTAGATCAATCTTGTCAAACAAGTTCGGCGCGCGGCTATTCATCTTCTTGAATTAGAACTTCTATAAATAGGGAAGACACTTCGTTAGTGCATATGCCCTAGTTCTCTAAGTTCGAAATTGGCTGCCCTAGAAAATTTCTCCATCAATTCTCTCTCTCTTCGATCATCAACAACAATGCCTCCCAAAAGCAATGAGTATCTCTATGAAGGAAGTGAACTTGTTCGAAATGGATTCCAATCAGCTTCAGTGGAGATCAAATCAACAATCGAATTAATCTACAATGCAGGACTGGAATTTGTGCTATCTGAATCAACTCTCATCTGGAAACGAGAGGTATTAGAGCTATACTCAAACATAGTAATAGACTCCGTCAATTCAAAGATTAAGACCAGTGTGAATGGTAAGAAGATTAAGATAACTCCTTCTAGACTCGCTAAGGCACTAGAACTGCCTAGGTTAAAAAGGAATGAAGAAGAAGAAGAGGTGACCTCTGAACAGATTAAATTAGCACAAATTTGGTGCGGAATTGAAACTTCACGAGAAATCACTGGAAGTATTCTGAGAAAAGGAATGAATTCAAAAGGTAAATTGATAACAGATGTGATAGGAAAGGGACTGCTGTGCAAGACTGGATCACATGACAAAATTTCCAGAAAAATATTTATTCTACTGACAAGGATTATTCATTCTCTGAGAACAGATTGGGGAGAGTAGTATTTGATAGGATAATTGAATGTATCTAAGTACCCAACATGGGTAGGATATTGTCTTTGTATTTAGTAAAAGTCTCTCCTGACTCATTGAATAATAAACTTGGATCAAAGATAAACCACATGAAGAAAATGGATATGAGAATGATAGAGAGACGGGACAGAGTCTTATCTAATCCTCCTCCAGCAGATCCCTCTCCCAAGCAGAAGAAAGCAAAGAAGCAAAAGAAGAAGAAGGTTTCTTCAAGTTCTTCAAGTTCATCCAGCTCATCCTCCTCCAAAAGAAAATCTAAATCTACTTCAATTCATGATCCAAACCTTACAACATCTGAAGATGAAGAAGGGAACAATGCAAGGGACAGTTCTCCTGATACACCAAAGGATGAGAGTGAGAAAGGAGAAGAAGAAAGAGGAGGTCTTCATGTATCCCCTGCTATACTTGAAGGGGTTTTTCTAAATGAGAAAGAGACTCAAGATGAGATTCCTGCTCAGAACAATTCTGAAATGAGCAAAGCAGCAGTTGAGGGGGAGGCTCAGGATGAGATCCCTGCTCAGGATAAAATTGATCTGATCAATGCAGAGATTGAGGGGGAGCCTCAAGATGTATTTCCAGCTGAAGATACTGCACCATTTGAGGGGGAGTCTCAGGCTGAGATTCCTGCTAAAGAGAATTCTGTAATTGATGCTATGGAGGTAGAAGGAGAGCCTGAAGCAACAAAGAAACCTGCTGAGAAGGTTATCAAGATAGAATCCTCTAGCTCCCATATGAGCCAAAGAGATGATTCTTTAATCAGAGAAGAGAGCAGTAAAGGTGTTGAAATGGAAAAGGAAATCCATGTGGATCTTAGTCATATTCTACCTCAGCTGGAGGTGTTGCTGAATAATCAAAGAAGATTAATAGAACAATATATTGAGGAGAATAATATAAAAATGAAAAATGAGGTAGATTTCCAATTGAAATTGGTTAGATTTGAAGTAAATCATCAGATATCTGCATTAAGAAAAGAGATGGTAAAATTTTTTAAGAGAGCTGGTGCTTCAGTAGATTATTCAACTGAACAACTTGATGTAATCAAAGAAACATCAAAAGTTATTAAAGAATCACAAGCTGGAATTACAAAGACAGTGGATGATGTTCAGACAAACCAAAGAATACTAAGTAGCAACATGCAAGTTCTGTATAAAGAACAGGTAGCACAAATCTTAACAGGTACAAATAAGATTGAAGCTAGACTGCAACAACAGAATGCTGATATCTTGGCTAAAATTGATGAGAACTCCACAGTTCTACAAGATCAAGCAAAATTGCATGCAGATACTATAGATGATCATCTCTTTAAAGTAAAGAAAACCATTGAAAGTGGAGTTAATCACTTGGAAGGTCAAGTCAGATTTCAGAAGAATACTTTAAGAGATCATATTGTTGAAGAAGTCCTAAAGGGGGAGAGGTCAATGATTCAAGCTAGTTCTGAACATGCTGTGTGGACCTCAAACTATATAAGAGAAACTCTTGGATATCCTCCCATAGACTATGAGAATGATCAAGTTTCTGAGACAAGGCCAGCCTCTCTTACTCAGGTTCAAAAGCAGATTGCTAAAATGTATAGTCCTGAGGATAAAAGTAAAAGAGAGAATTTTACTAGTGAGCAAGTGGAATCAAGTAAAAGAAAGTTCAGAGAAGAGGTTCAATCAAGAGTTGATTTTGAACATTGGTCTTCATCTTCCAGAGAATTGGTTCTGTCAGCATGGGAAGCTGTGAAAAATAACCCAGAGGAAAGAGGAAAGTGGTATTCTGAAGCTGAATGGTTAAAACACAGGGATCAAGAGGAACTGAAGATCAAATTCAAGGCTGGCAAAATGGCTGGGAAGGTCCAGGCAGGAGAAATGGAGCAAATCAGATACTTTCCAAAGCCATTTGGCTATTTCAAGAGGAGAAAGGAAGTTGCTGAAGCACTCTCCAAAAGAGTCAAAAGAGGAATTAAATTCAAGGATCCTGGGCAGCTTTAGAAATTTAATCTTTACTTTTTACTTTCAGAAGAATGTAATTGATATATTTTTGAACAATCTTGATGAATTCCCAGTGTTAACTATTTTTCATGATCATATATATATATGCCTGTGATGTGATTCTGTCTCTCTTCATGACATGTTTTATTCTGAATTGCTTATGTTTTTATGCTTATATGAGAAATCATGTCTGAGATAATTTCTGTGGATAGAATGTTTTGGTAATCTAATTTTATAAAGTATGATACTCTTTATTTTGATTACTTGTATAGAAATTAGAACACATTGTTTATCTTTGAAAAGAGAGATATATCATTGACTGAGATTATGACTTCTTCAAATAGGGGGAGATTGTTGGGATCATTGCTCACAGTGTCTTAGATTTGGAGAAGTCCATTCCTAAGTCAAAGATATATCTCAGAATGTATTTGATATACTCTCTATAATCAATGTGCAGGAGATTAGATTAGGCAAAATGTTCATGGAATTCATTCAAGTTCACAAGCATTGAGACATCATACATCGCTCGACGCCTGTGACCCAGAAGCGTTGACTCATGTCTACTGCTCAAATAGACAAGGCCGCCGCTAAAGTTCTGAGACCAAGTTTGGAAGCGTCGAGCCAAGTCATATTGCTTGACGCCTTGGAAAGAGAAGTGTCGACATAACTTCAGTCAGCTCAGCGCCAACCAGAAGTGTCGATATATGAAGGCATAGTTAAGAAGCGTCGAGCCCCTATACGTTGCTCGACTTCTTCAGATAAAAAGCGTCGACTAAGTGATGATTGCTCAACGCCTGAGAAGGAGGAGTCGAGAGCTTCAGTCAAAGGAGTATGCGTCGAGCGTCTAAATATAGCTCGACGCCTAATTGAAAAAGCGTCGACAGAGATGTTAAGTGCTCAACGCCTCTTCTACAAATACTCTGAACTGGGGAATATCTTCTACAGCTAGCTAAGCCTTTGTTTCCATTGAAGACCGTTGAAGACGTAACGTCATGCTGACGTGGAGGAGCGTAACAGACATTGCAGATGGCGGGCTATAAATAGAAGGCATGACCTATGGGTTAAGTAGTGAAGTTAAGAAAAGTTAAGTTAGAAAAGTTTTTCCTATCTTTCAAAAGCCATTATCGTCTCCATCAGTTTGAGAGAAAGTTTGAGAAAGAATCTGGAGAAGTCGTCTTCCCTTTCAGAACCAATCTAAATTGAAGATTTCATTCAGCAATCTGGTGCTGATACCTTTTTCTGAAAGAAGAAGATCAAGAAGGAAGAATCTGTCTTCCTAAGAAGAAGAACAGTCATCACAGCCTGTCGAATCAAGAAGATCATTTGCTGCTGCTGTTCTATTGAAGATTTCTGTCTGATTATTCAGGCAGATCAAGAAGGCTCAACAATCTCAAATCTGAGTCTAAGTATTTGTTATTCTCTTTATAAATTCCTGTAGGATCTGAGTTGTCAGATCTGAGTGTAGGATCTGTCAAGGATCTGAGTTGTAAGATCAGGTGTGATCTGAGTTGTAGGTTTCAGGGGTGAATCTGAGCTGTAGGCCTAGTTATAAAGGCTGAGGTAGGATCTGTGTGATCTGAGTTAGTAAGATCTGTGAGATCTGAGACTGTAAGATCTGTTGTGATCTGAGCTGTAAGACCTGTTTGTGGTCTGAGATCTGGAGGAGCTATAAACCATATCTAGTACACTGCTAGAAGGGGAGAAGGGGGAAAGTGGATTACCCAAGATAAGGGTAACCACTATATAAATCTGTGTGTCCTTTTCCGTGTGTGTTTTTATTTCTTGAAAGCTCTGATCAGTTTTATCTTGGTTATAATCAAGAACTGCAATAGTTTTTAAATAACCTATTCACCCCCTCTAGGTGATTAGCTACCCTTAATTAAAGTCTTTCAAGGTTGATCATTAAATGGTTAACACCTTGATTAAAAGATCTCCTCACTCTCTTTTCTTTATTATAAATTAATTAAAACTATTTTATAACGAAAATGAGTTCTAAGAATTATGCATCAAATAGACCACCAGTGTGTAACTTAAATAAGTTTATACTCTGGAAGGCCAGAATAAAGTTATATATGAACTCTATTGATGAAGACATCTTTGATGTCATTATTTCAGGTCCCCCAGCTCCATACAAGAAAGATGTTAGTGGAACTTCAACACAGAAACTTGTACCCAGAGCTAAGTGGACAGATACAGAGAAGAAACAGGAGGCATGTGATGCCAAAGTAATGAACATTCTAGTTTCAACAATGTCAGATGACATTTTCCAGAAAGTGGTTGACTGCCAATCAGCAAAAGAGATTTGGGAATCTCTCACCAGAATGGTAGAAGGAAGTTCTGATGAAAGAAAGGATAGGAAGTCCCTTCTCATATCCCAATATGAAAACTTTCAAAAGAAAGCTGAAGAAAGTGTTGCTGAAATGTATGTCAGATTCATCATTATTATTAATGAGCTAAGGAGTTTGGACAAGGAAATATCCTTGACAAAGATCAATGAGAAGAATCTCATGTGCTTCCCAAGCTCATGAGACTTAAGGATTTGGGCCATCAGAGAGTCTAGATGCCATAGAGAAATCTCTACTGATGCTTTGCTAGGAATGCTTAAATAATATGAGATGCTACTGAAAAATAGAGCTGAAATAGAGGCAAAGGAGACAACTCCAACTCCTGTCCAAAGGAGCCTTGCTCTGAAATCTTCTGAAGGAGAGCCCTCCACTCCTGAAGATGAAATGTTCAGTATCCTAGCAAGGAGATTCAGAAAGTGGGTCAAGACTGAAGACTCAAAGAAGAAAGAGTGGAGCTCAAAGCCTAGATTTGATAAGACTCCAAAGAAGGAAGTAATCTGCTTCTCCTGCAATAAACCAGGGCACTTTGCTCCTAACTGCCCAGAAGAGAAAAGGGACAGAAGCAGTAGAAAAAGAAACATCAGAAGAAGTCTTTCAAGAAGAAGGTTAAAGGGTTTATTGCTGATACTTGGAGTGACTCTGAAGCAGAGTTAAGCTCCTCTTCATCTGAAAGTGATGAAGAAGCAGAAGCTGCCTGCTTGATGGCATTGGGGATCTCCTCAGATGATGAAGAAGAACAGGTATCAATGTTTGATGATTTTGATTTTAATTCTGATGAATTTAAAAATTACTTTTAAGAGTTTTGTAATGATTTCCTCAATATAAAAAAAGAGTTAGAAACAAATAGGGAAGAATTAGAACATTTTAAGAAAGATGAATTATATTCACTAAATAATGATCTGAGAAATGAAATTCAAGAAAAAGAAATAGAATTGATAGAGATAAGAAATGAAAATCTAAAGTTAAAAGAAAAGCTAACAAATGCAAAAGCCTTTGAGGACTCTCTCAATGGGAGGAGTCAAAAACTCAAAGATATTACACAAAATCTCTCCATGATATTTAAACACCTAGGTCTAGGAGCAGACCCTAGCACTAGCACTGAAATCACTAATAGACCAGCCTGGAAAAATCTAGTTAGATTAATTAGACTTAGTGAATATCAATCAAGTGAGAGGAGTGCACTAACTAAGGATAAGGATAATAATAATTCAAATAAAATAATTGTGCATAACAAAGTAAATCTGAACAATGAAAAGAAACCTGTATACATGAATAATGTAGAGAAATTAAACAACAACAATCAAAAGGCTAAAGCCAAAACTAGAGTAATAAAACACTCTGCTGATTTATTATATGTAGATACATTTTATACACATTTCAAGTACCAACATAATAAATCAAGGATTGATAAATTCATTCTTTGCCATCCTAAAGGATACCATGAAAGACCCTTCTACTCTTTCATAGAGCCATATAATGGTAAAAGCAAAGGGCTCAAGGTAACCTGGGTACCTTCTAATTTTTGAACTGCTTGTGCAGGATAAGGTAGGATCTCACCCAAGAGATAGTGAAAGAAGAAGGAAGAACTAAATACAACCAATAGAGTGATTTCTTCTTTAAATTCCCTTGATTATCTATATAGGTCATAAAAAATAGTATTAAATAATATTGTTGATCAACAACATTGCTGGGAAAAACAGCAAGAATTTTCTAAGAAAATAGAACTATTTAGTGAGAGCTGCGTCGAATAGAATTCGACGTACCGTCTAATTCTACTCGACGTCTGCTTCGAGAGCAAGTTGCAACATAGAATTTGAATATAATTCGACGTGACATCGAGTTAATATCGACGTATGCATCGACTTAATAGTCTCTGATCAAATTTGAGGTTATGTCGATTACAAATCGACGCAACGTCGACATGACTGCGTCGACTTAATTATTGCTGAACAATCTCTGAGGTGTGTCGAATTAACGTCGATATTTCAGCGGGCACAAGTTTGCTTCTAGAAGCTGTCCTGCCAAGTTTTGGCGTGCTGAATATTAGTGTTTGTCGATGGTGCGTCGACTTAAACCCTAAGTTGCGACGAATCATCTTCTTTTAAGCAACTTCAGCGTCGAATTCAGTACGCTTTCAAATTATCTCATTTTTTCTCTCTTGCTCTCCTCTTCCCCCAGCTCTCCTGCATCTTTCTCTCTTCTCTCTCTCTCTCTCTCTCTCTCTCTCTCTTGTCTCTCTTTTTGCAGGTACTACTTCAAAATCAATGGCTCCTCCAAAGATAAAAGCTGGCTTTGATGTTGATATAAACTCCTTCAACGCAACATCTGACAATTTCAAGGCCATCCTCGGCCTATTTCATGCTGACAGCCTAACAAAGTTGATTTCTTAAAGGTGCAAGATACTTGATGCTGAACTGACAGATTTTAAGGACAATCTGCAAATAGGAGATGATGGCTCCCTTAATGGGAAAGTTTCTGAGACGGATATACATATAACAGAGGAATTGCTAAATCAAACATTTGATCTTACAACTGAGAGTGATTCAGATGAACTGATAGGTGAAGAAATCAAAAAGGTTCTAGAAATCATGCAGTTCAAGAAAGAGAAGGTTATCAATCTGAAGTAGATTGATCTTGCAGAAGAATATAGATTTCTTGCAGACATAGTAGGGAAGGCGCTGCTCTGGAAAATTTCTGCACATGATGCCATCCCAAAGCAGCAGCTGCAGATCATGGGTGTTCTAGTTCTTAAGAAGAAAATAAACTGGGGGAGATGCCTCCTGAAAATGATTGGCCACAAATATGCTCACAAAGAAAATTCATATATGAGGATTATGAGCTAGGTGCTCTTCCACCATTATCCAATGGTGTGCAAATCAAAAGGAGTACTAATTCCTCTAGGAAAAAGGATGAATATAAGAATATTTTCCAAGTGGACCAGGCAGATTCTGAAGCCTGGTCAATCTGCACCTTCACCTTCTTCTTCTCCACCTCCACAAGACATAGAGACAAATCTACCATATCCTCCAAGGAATAATTCTCGTCCATAGGACATCCCAACAACGCAACAAGATACAATCCCTGATGATATTGTCCATAATCCATCAGTCCAACCAAAATCAGCTCCAGAACCTACAATTCAACTCTCACCTCAACCCCAACAATAACAACCATCCACTCCTCTACCACAACATCATATATCTCCAGAAGTATATCAACCACACTCCTCTATCCGCCAAGATCTTCCAGACTTCAATGAGAACCTCACAGTAATACATCTAGTTATCCTATCAACACCTACTCCTCCTACATCTCTTGTCTCTATCACACATCCTACTCCCTCTTTTGATATTGAGTAAGCAATCTCTAAAGTTGTAGGGATGGCCTCAAGCACCTTTTGCTGACCTACTGGACACTCAAGCTAGAAGGTTCAATAAAAAGTACTCTCAGATGGAGAGTGAATTGCTTGATTCAAGAGGGTCTCTCCTGGCTCTCAAAGAATTTGTGTCCTCCTTAGTAACAAAAGATTTCTTAACCTCGCTTGTCAGCAAGGTTCAGAAGGTGGAGAAAATTCAGGAGGAGGAAATACTTAATCTAGAGAAGAGTGGCCATGAAAAGGACAATGTTGATGAAGTTCCTGATAAACTTACTGTCTTCCAATATGTAAGTCCAGAAATTCTAGATGCTGCAAATGTCCACGGGGAGCCTCTTACAAGCCCTCAAGAGAATCTTGAACAAAATTAGGGGGAGCCTCTTCAAATTGCTCAAAAACTAGCTGAAGAATTAAACCAGGGGGAGTCTATTCCAGATTCTCAAGAAAATCTGGAAGAGGAGATGATTGTTGAAGATGCAACACTGAACCAGGGGGGTGATTGCCTCTACTCTGGGGGAGCGCCAAGAAGGTGATCTGTTGGATGAGGTTGCTAAAATTGCTAAGGAGGCTGCTCAGACTGCTGAACAAAATCAAACCCATCAAGAAGTAGTCATGATTCCTGAAAATGATGAGCCACTGAAGTTTGCATCAATGAAGATAATCCCACAGGTTTTCTCCAAAAAATGGAAAACCCCTGATAAAGGACAGTGAAGTCTAGGTACTCTATAATTATGAGTTTAATACATTTCTAATCTCTGGTGGATACAACCTTTAAGAACAATATGGTTTCTTGACAAATGTATAATATGGTCTGTGATCCATTCATTTATGCTTTTAATTGTCTTATGTATAAATTTTTTGTAAAATGAATTATGTCAAAGCATGAGTAAAATCACTTTAATCAATCTGTAAATTTTGTAAAGATAAATAGGGGGAGATTGTTGGGGAAAACTCCTTGTGATTTAACTTAAAAAATTACTTATACATAATTTTACCTCCTAGGAGTATTACTCTCATTGTATATTAAGGGTAAACTGATCATTAGATGTCTTAGGATGTCACACTCACCTTAGAGTGTCAAGACTAAGTCATGACAAACTTAAATTTAGTTAAATTGATGCTTGCGTCGAATAGAAGTCGACGCAACTTTGACTTGTCGTCAACGCAACTCTGACTAGAAGTCCAAGCAACTCAAACTGTCTGTCAAAGTATATCAAGTTGACGCAACGTCGAAAAGATCTCGACGCAGATGAAAGAGTCAGTCGAAGCCATCTTGGAAGTCAACGCAACTTCGACTTCAACTTGACGCAGAAGATGAAGTTCAAATTCAAGTCTTCAACTCGACGGTTACGTCGATAAGTAATCGACGCAACATCGACATCTGAGTTCAGCTAGAGATAAGAAGGATTTTGAACCTACCCTTATAAGAACTCAGAGGTGCGTCGTTATGAGGAATGGTGAAGTCGACGCAGCGTCGAATATAGTAAGAAAAAAAAGCTTTCTTTACTGCCCTTCTAATACCTTTTCAGAAGGTCCAACATACTAAAGACAGTTCTCCAACGGCTCATTGTTGCCAATAAAGGAAAGGAGTATTCCAGAAGAGCAAAAGCATTCTTGGAGTAAAATCAAATGTGATAGACGTGTCAGGAACAAAAGAAGAAAGAGAAATCAAGTATCCAATAAGAATACCTTCTCAGGTCTGTCCAAAATAAGAAAGAAATTCAAATCCAATGATGAACAATAAGTAGGCTGAGAAGAGAAGAAAAGGTAGAGCATTCATTACACATTATGGTTGTCGATTAGGCTTCTTCTTCTTCCTCCTTCAACCTTAAGAGACAGATAGAAAACTAGTGCTTTCTCTGCACAGGAAAAATACAAGAGCTGCCTCTCCTTCTACATCTTACAACATCCAGATTACAAGAAGCTTTCAGAGAAAAGGATCTGAGAAAGATAACCCTTGCAAATCATCACAATCATAAGCAAGGGTTCATCATCAACAGATCCAGTGAAAGAAAAACAGAATCTGAACTTGAGAAATATCTTCTAAAGAAATATGAGAACATAATTCTTCTTTCCATCCTCTTTCTTTCTTTTCCTTCTTCTTTAACTGTAAAAGAGTTTTATTAATCCCTCTTTCAAATGATTCAATGGTTCTAAGAGTCTCCTTATCAAAAGACTCTGTGGTTCTAAGAGTCTCCTTATCAAAAGACTGAGTGGTTCTAAGAGTCTTCTTATCAAAAGACTGAGTGGTTCTAAGAGTCTCCTTATCAAAAGACTCATGCACAGGTTGTGCAGTCATACCATGGAGGTAGAAGAGTGGAGTACCCTCATTTTGGGGAACCACTATAAAAATTCTTGTGTCTTCTGTGTGTTGATTTTCTGTGCTGTCTCTCTTTATGTTTTCTGTGTTCATTTATTTACAGCAATATGAGATTACATTATTCTGTCTTTGGATTGTTGAGTGCATAATACTTAGTATTATTTATATTGTATACACAGTTAGGATAGAAAATATTTAAATCTTTATTCACCCCCTAGAGAATACTCAGAGGCACGTTGTGCACTTTCATTTGTTGCTGCTCTTTCTCTTCGATGGGCAGTCACCAATCATTTGTCCCGATTTTCTGTACCCAAAGCAAATTGTGTCATCAGAAATGAATTTATTTTGTTTAGGTTCATACTTGTCCCTCTTGGGGTCTCTTCTTGATCTGTCTAAATTGCTGTGATGTTTTCTGGAGCTAGAAGAAGAAGAAGAAGGTTTGATTTTCCATTGCTTCCTCCTTCTCAACATCTTCTTCAATTGCCTTGTGAACAAGGCCATGCTCCATCTGACAGCTCTTCTTCAGAAGTGTTGGGTTCAGACTCCTCTAACTCAGTTGGTCTTTTTGGAGGGGATGAAGTCGTCTCTTTACCTCTTCTAGATCTCTCAGCCTTCAGGGCCACTGATTTTTCTTTGTTGTGCCTTTCTTCACTTTTCCTGGTACTCAAGTGCAATCCATGGGACAATAATTTCCTAATCAAATTCTGAGGCTGGATATTGCCCAGATTTCCCATTTCTCTTATTGCGTGTATCTTAATGTCTCATTCCTTGTTGAGAGATCTTAAGAACTTATCATTTTGCTTTTGTGAAGGATCTACCATAGTTCTTCAGTCCATTCACTATCCTGAAGAATTTCTCATAGCAGTCTGTTATTGCGTCCTTCTCTTGCCTGAAGTTTCATATTCTTGATTCAATAGGGACTTCCTGTCATCCCTTACTTCATATGTACCTTCCATATAAACTATCAAAGTGTCCCATATCTCTTTAGTTGTTCGACAGTGAATGAGGTTTTGAAACATGGAGTCATTAATGACACTAACTAAAATATTTTTAGCTCTTTTATCCATAGTGGCCAATATGACTTCATCTTTTGTCATCTCTAACAATTTCTTTGGAACTCTCAGACTTCATCAATAGATGAGACCTTCATGGGGATGAAAGGTCCCTCATCAATAGTGGTAAAAATCATAGGGTTAGAGGCCTCCATGAAGAGCTTAACCATTTTCTTCCATATTCCAATGTTTTCCTTCCTGCATATAAGAAGTTTCATAGAGCTTAATTCCTTATATCTTTCTTTAGAAGTCATGATGTTTATAGACTTTTAACCCTTAAAGGATCTTGTTCAGCTGTGAGGCCTTTTTGAATAACATGGCTCTTATACCACTTGAAAGATAAGGGTTGTCTAATAACCTAAAGGAGGGGGGTGAATGTGTTTTACAAGTTTTATGCTTTCTTAAGTTTTCTACTTTTAAGCACAACAAAGCAATAAACAAGCACAATCCACAGCACTGTACACCAAGATGTATAGTGGTTCCCCAATTATGGGTACATCCACTTGATCTTTAAGAAAATGGTTGAGAAGCTGGTAGTTAATTACTAGTCTCATTTTTTCTCGAGCTTGCTCGGACCTCTTGTTCACGTAGAAGGCTTCACAGGCCCATTGTGATTTTGTGAGCTCGATTAAGCCTTCTTGATGCAACTGTTCAACTTATTTTATAGAAACTGCATAATGATCTGGATTCATACCTTTGTGGCTTGCCTTCGTGGGGTTGATATCCTCATTCTTCTTGAATGGTAAGGAAACAAAGAATTCAGGATTCTTCCATAGAGAATGATCACACTTATGCAAGAATTTTGTGTGTAATTATGCGCAAGATGTGTGGGCAATATCAACCCTGATGGGGCTTAAGATTTCAATTGGATAAAGATGCAGGGTCTTTGTCCATGACAATAGATGATTTTTGTACTTTAGCCCTCCCTTGTTCCACGAGATTCTTTTCAGAGAGTGCAATATATAACCCCAATGAGTAGGTCTTTTGCAGGGAGTTCTGATCCATAAACCTGATGCTTGATAATATATCCTGGAAATATTTGAATGTTGATTAGTTTACTAATCAGAGTGATTTGAAGGAGTCACTGTTGGCTGTTCGGAATGATCTATAGCAGGAGTTCCAACATTCCTTTGGCAGAATGTTTGGCTTCATGATGGAAGATTCGGCTCCTGTGTCGAAGAATGCTATTACAGGGATAGGTCTATCCCATTTTCCCGGGAAAATGTGGATCCTTACAGAAGGAGTTGGCTGGCAAAGAAGGTTGTCGCCAGTCGTGAGAGTGTACATATTATCATCAAGGAGAACCATCATCATCAGCTTCAATAAATGAGTTTGATAGATCTGCTTCCAGGGCAAGGATTGTGCCAGGGCCTGCTTCATCATCAATAGAAAAGAGGAACTCGATGCCATCGTTGTCTATGCCTTCTACTTGAGAGAGCTTTGCAATGAGCCGCGAGCTCTTTTCTTTGTCTGGACATTCTTTGGCAAAATGCCTTTTTTTCTGCATATATAACACCTTGAGGATTTTGTATTCCCCTTATTTTTTTCGAGGAAGTTCCGCTTCTTCTTCTTCTTGGAGAAATAATCCTTTCCTCCATCCTTTTTATATTTGAAAGATCTATCTTTCTTCTTCTTATCGCACGCACAAGATTTGTCCTTTCCACACTTGATCTGAAGATCATGGCGATCACAAGCCGATCCAAGGTTCTTACTTTGTGCTTCAACTTATTTGAGGAACCTCTTCTGGTTGCATAATTTTTCAAGTGAAAGTAACACGTGCTAGTATAGCTCACCAATGGATGTATGACTGATCAGAATATTATTTACTTGGAGGAGTCGAGATGTTTCATTTCCAAGAGGTTCTGGAAGTGAATGTAGAAAAGTCTGCTTTATGTTGACGTCATCGATTCCATTGATGGCATAGAATCGTTTAGACATCTTCTCATAATGATCTTCCGGGTCTTTTCTTTTATACGAGCAATATCTCATGCTCAAGTATTCTTCCCTGGCTTGATCAGTATAATGATTCCATGCTCCCAAGAATTCATTGTGTACATGCATAATCAGGGCATCCACATTTAGACTTTGTTTGATCATTTGTTGTCTGTATGGTCCTAGAATGATCCACCATTGTCGTAATCTACCATGAAACTTTGACATAAATCTGTCTGAGACGACAGGCATTGTCGTTCATGGCTGTAACAACTCTGCAGTGCACCAAGCATGCATTTCATAGATTCTGTCGCGCCATTTTGATGGTGGAATATTGTCAAACGAGAAGCCACTCAAGGGATCATTCTGTAACTGTCTTGGTTGCTCAGGCCCTTTATGGGGTGTTTGACCAAACTCGTATGTTTCGTCATCTTCAACAGTTGGATCTTCGGTAGGTGCATCATCCATTAGAATGTCGAGGGACAAGTTTTCATCATCTAAATCTTCAGAGCACTTCTCTTCTATGGATGGTGGTTGTTCTAAAGGTTGTGGCTGTGTTGTTATCTGCTTTACTAATGAGGATATAGGATTTTCAACCATAAGTTGGGAAGACGGTTGCGTTGTAGGCAACTCTTGAGGGGAAGCATTTTTGGATGGTGATTTTTCTGGTTTTCTTTTTGAAGATTGGGGTGCTTCATAGCGCGTCCTTGAGAGGAATGTTGCACTATTGAAAGGATTGTGATCAAACAGGGAGAAAGTTGATAGTGGTTGGGAATATGTTGTGAGTGGAGGTAAATAAGCGGAGTAAGATGGGGCTTCATAATATCCTGGGGAATGATTTGGCTTTTGGGTTTGAATAGAATGAAGTTGGGCTTTTAGACTCCCTAACTCCGCCTCCTTTTGGGCCAGAATTGGTGAATTAAAAGAGACAGTACTAACCAACTGGTGTAATTCATGATGCACGACCGTTATCTCATCTTGCAGCTGCATCGTGACTCTAGTGATGGTCGAAAGCCCGTGGTCGAGCCTTTTCTCTATCCTCTGCTGGCTTGCAATTATTTGCTTTAAGACTTTGTTTTGTGCCATTGCATTTTCAGACTGCCAATTCAATGTGGCCTCAGCATGACTCACATGCTTCGTTGTTCCGTCGGGATTTTTGGTGCTCAGATTTTTTATCTTCCAAGCATGGGAAGTTCTATCTCCATCAAAATCAGTTGGAGGGAAATCATCATGATAGGATGTTGGCTGGAGCATGTTGATTTCTGGTTCTTTAGAATAAAGAACATAATAATCAAATTTGCGAGACGGCTCGCCAAGCAATCCGATTTTTGGATCCCCCTTTTCGTAGCGCTCCTTAAGCAGTCGTTGTATCGACTTCCTTTTGTTTCTTTTCTTTCTAAGTGACTCATCTTGATCGGAATCATCATCGTGACCTTGATCTGCTCCACATTTGGCATAAGAGCAGACGTCAAAGAACTGATGACCATCTTCGTCTTTGAATTGATAGACAGATAGTCCATCAGATCTGAAAGAAAGGATGGGCGCATCGAGACCGAATCCTTTATGTTCAATCATGTTTATCTCCGAGGTGAAGATGAGGGACGTGCTGGAAGAGGAGTCTTCTCTATTGAACATAATTTCCATCGCGCCATCCTTTTTTATTATAAAGGAAGATTTCACAGAGTGAATCAGCTGATTATCGCTCCGTATCTTCTCATAGTGTGTGACCCATGATTCAGGAAAAAGTTTAATAAGCTCATCTTTTGGAAGTTGCTTTGGGACATGAACATACGAGGAGCCTGCACGGGCATCTATCTCCAGTTAGAGGGCTTCATCAGTGTCTTGAGGAAGGGATAAGTCGAAGGAATGATTTTGAACCCGATAAGCCATTTGATAGTGGAGCGTAGCAGCATATATTCCCGCGACTTGGGGTGCCCCGACAATTTGAAGAAAAACTTTAAGGTTGTTGTAGATGAGCGGATCAACAAGCCTCAGGTTGAAGTTTGGAAACAACGTTACAAATATAGTGCAGCATTCAAGGTAGTCTGAATAGTTGCAACGCATGCATGATTGTATTGCTGAAACCTTGTGTCCAGTAGAGCTAATCTAGCAACTACCTGGAGGCCTTTCCTAGCATGTAAAGTGAGAGCCATTCTAACTGCTCCAAAATGGATATGGGAATAACCATGGGCTCTCCATTGCCCTGGAAGTGCCTCATCCAGTCGTATAGGGAAGATCTGTTCTGCTTCCGTAGCCGAGATGGGTACTTGTTCTAGCCTTGAAACTAAGACAAGTTCCATTGCAGTGAGCGACTTGCTGAAAGTGAGAGCTTGCCTGAAGACTCGAGAAATAGGATGGTGTTTCTTGGTGAAGGTTTTGTATGAATTTAACAAGGAAGGTCAGTTACCGGGATTCGACTATCTTCAGAGAGGTAAACAACCTTATAAAGCGGATCAGAATTCTTTGAGGTAGAGGGTGAACTAAAGGAATTATGAGGATAAGAGAAAGAAGAGGAACGGGTAACCTGATTTGGATTTTTCATAGATGTAAGAGTCCTCACTTCTCAAGAATCCCCTCTGGTGCTTAGGTGACTTGCTATCATACCTAATGATACAACCGTCGCTAATTCTTGTGATAATCTGAGCATACACATCCGCACTCCTAGCAGCGTCTAGGGCCACAACTCCCAATCACAACAAGAATTCGCCTCAGGTTTTGGATTAAGATTTCTGATGTGGAGGATCCCTTGGAAATGGCAGCCACAAAACATACTTTCTATCATCAACCAAATGCAAATCATCACGAACAAATCATGCCAATACCATCATGAACATATCATGAACACCTTCAGATCATCAGGAGAAATAAGTAGAAGTTTTTTAAGCTTCCATGCCGACTCTGATACCAAGATTGCAACTCACAGAGAGAGGTACAACAACATAGGAGGGATACGAGATTGCGGAAGAACGGTGGAATAAGAACACAAGAACACAAGAAGATATTAGAACACAAACAGAACACTCAAACTTTTATTGCTTAGAAATATTAACCAAGACTGAGATGCCTCAAACCATTACAACTGACACATACTTATAGTAGTCCTCAAGGGACAACTTACATCACACGCTACCTTATCATCAGTGATAAGATTCTTTTTTTCCGCCGCAAGTTATTCTTTTCTTGACTTCTACGACACGCCAGAATAACTCTGTCTTATCGTACGAGATAAGATTCCTTACTTGACTTCTACGACACTCAACATATAATATATCTTATCGTACAAGATAAGATTAATTACACTTTACACGACACACTTTAAGATAAACATATTACACACGACACATAGCTTTTCTTGTATTAGAGGTAACTAACGCGCTTTCATCCTTTTAGACCCTCGATCTCCTGACAGTTGTTGTGGCAGGAAGATCCGTCGATTTTCTGTTGCTCCCAATCTCCGCAACCTTATACTCGGCCCCTCTACTAGTTCATGACCGGTATCAACAAAGTTCTGATCGCTGACCTCTAGAAAAAGTTCCAAGAACTTTAGAATCCTCCAGAAATCCTCAGAATAATACCCCCAAATCTAAGGACCTCATGAACCAGAGCTGCTCCGGTGACAAATTGCTTGAAGATCTCCTCCAAGGGTGGCGAACTCGCCTACGATCTCCTCTAAGGGCGGCGAACTCGCCGACGATCTCCTCCAAAGGTGGCGAACTCGCCGACGATCTCCTCTAAGGGCGACGAACTCACAGGCGATCTCCTCCAAGGGCGGCGATGGATAGCCTGGTGCGACAGAGGTAGCGCGGGGGTGCGGACGGAATCGCGAAACGGCGGAAGAAACCAGCTACCGAAATAAGAATGAATAGGTGTGCGCTTAAAGCATTTTTTGAGTTTTTTTGATAAAATATTGGTGTACTAATAGCCTATATTGGTGTGCTTATAACATTGCTCTTCTCTTAATTTTGTGCAAGTCATAATATCATATTATCACATTGGAGATTACCTTATTAGCCTTACTTCTAGGCAGGCCTTTCTACCAAATACTAATGAACATAATATAAGTGACAATATAAGATATGATCCTCTCCAGTAGCGTGCTTTAGGGTCGGGGCCATCATATTTTATCAATGTTCTATGTTTCTATGAGTATATCAGCATACTATAAAATAGTTTGATTGTTAACATAGAATAATTGTATCATGTTCAAAGTTCCTACCATGAGCTGTCTTTTTAAGAAACTATTTGTGCTTAGGTACCGTTCGTTTGGATAGAATTGAAATTGGATATTGAGATTGAGATCAATTACAATTCTTCGAGGAATTTGAATTAGTCTAATTCCAATTATAGTATTCACCCAATAAACATAATCGGAGAATATTGTGTAATTGATCAATTTTGTTGTTTGTTTGTTAAATAAAATGCAATCTTAGAATTTTGCGCGCCAGAGCAAAAAACATGCGCCTGGGCCAAATAGTGCGCGCTCGGGCGAAAAATAAGCGCTCATGCAAAAATGCGCATCCGAGAGAACAAGGCGCGTTAGGGCGAAAAACGTGCGCACAAGGGAAAACGCGTCCCCGAGTGCAAAAAAGCATGTCCGGGCAAAAAATTGCGCGACAAGGCGAAAAACGCGCGCCCAGGAGATAAATTCTCACCGGGGCAAAAAAAAATGAACATTGTGGCGAAAAACGTGCGTTCGGGTGAAAAAAGTGCGCCCGGGCGAAAAACGTGCTCCCGGGCGAAAAACGTGCGCAAAGGCGAAAAAACGCGCGTCTTGGTAAAAATGTGCGCCCGGGCAAAAAATGCAAGCCCGAGCGAAAAATTATACGCCCAGGCGAAAAAACGTGCGCCCGGGCGAAAAATGCACCCGCGCAAATAACACGCTCGGGCAAAAAATGGGCGCCTGGGCAAAAAAGAGCGTGCCCGGGCAAAAAAAGCACGCTCTGGTGAAAAATTGCGCTCCCTGTCAAAAAAGTGCCCGCCCAGGCGAAATAAGCGCATCAAGGGAAAAATGCTCGCCCAGGCGAAAAATGCGCCATTGGCAAAAAACGCGCCAGGGCGAAAAAAATCATCCCGGGCAAAAAATGCGCGCAAGGGTAAAAAAACACACGCACAGGCAAAATAGCAATCACAGGCAAAAAACGTGCGCCCGGGTGAAAAAATGCACGACCTAGCGAAAAATGCGCCTCGAGCGAAGTACGCGCGCCCGTGCCAAAAATGCACACTCAGGCAAATAACGCGTTCCTGGGCGAAAAATTCACGCCCGGGAGAAAAAGAGCGAGCCCGTGCGAAAAACACGAGCTCGAGCATAAAAGTGCGCGCCCGGGCACAAAAGTACGCGCCCGGGCGAAAAACTCACGCTCGGGAGAATAACGCGTGCCCGAGCGAAAAATACGCGCCCTTACAAAAAGTGCGCACCCGTGTTAAAAAGTGCACATCCTGGCGAAAAATATGTGCCCAGGCAAAAAAACGCGCGATCAGGGCGAAAATACACGCCCCAGGCAAAAAAAAATACATCTCGGCCGGAATTACCAATTATTATATAGGTTGGAAAGAATTGTCTTTAGTTGAAAATAAATTCAACGAAATTCATTAACATTTCAATTCCAACGTCCAGCGTGCAAACAAACGACAAGTGATATTGAACTTTCAATTCCAATTCCTTGAGCTAAATTCCGTCCAAACAAACGACCCTTATCATGTTCGGGATGTTATATTGGTATTTCGTGGTGGATCCCTCAAACTAACTCAAGATCGACACCCAATCTTTCTCCAAAAATTCTCTCATTTAGAACTCCTATACGACCATAGGGCCGCTGACTGCTTAAAACTCTACTAATAATTTGCTATTTATAGCTAATCTAGAGTCCTATTTATTAATATTCGGATTCAACTACTGACCAAATCCATATTCAGAATCAAATTTGAAAACAAAAATCAAATTTTCTATAACTGATTCTCAACACTAATTACGAGTGCAACCCTTCCAAACCCACAAATTACAATTCATTATGTAAAAATTAACAATATACAATTCAAATATTAGATTTTAATAATTTCAAAAGTGGGAAGAGAGAATCGCGTAATTACGCAAACTAACAGATAAAATTCTACTCAGCGGCTTTAAACAAGGCTAACCTAGGTCAAAGGGTGCCACGATCACCGCACCAACTATAACCGTCTATCTCGCACAGCAGAACACAAGCAGGTTGGCTTTATCGAACTCATACATGAATGATTTTTAACCAGTTCAGGACCAATAGAACCATATAATTAAAGTACAGTAACATCCAAGCGTGAAGAATCATGACTACCAAACCCTTGAATAAACGAAGTTTATATAACACAATACATATGAATTTCTCACCATATGCCAGAATATAAGATTTCATAATAATTCTGTTCTGATTTCGGTTAAATAAATAGTCATAAGATAGCCCTACGCCATCTTCACAGAAGAAATTAAGGAGATGAGGCAAATGCTTATATAATTCAATAGAGGATAAATCAAAGAGTGAATTTATTCACAGATGAGCTCACTAATAATCTGAGCTTTCCCTAACGGATGACACATTATAACTAATATTATACAAAACTGGCATCAATCCATGAAGCCATGGACTGAAAGGAAAACCATAAAATATATAATCTAAAAACAGATGAAGAAATTTTAGTCAGTCTCCAGAAACGTGGGTCTTGTTGTCGTAGTACCGCCTTTCACTTTCTTCCTTCCTCTCATTTCGCTTCTGAAACATAAACATAGAAAAAAAATCAGCCGGAATACAAAATGCGGCATTACAATTTGTTCAGGAATAGTTTAAATTAGTATAGGAGCGACCGACGAGTTGCGGCGACGCGGATACCATTGGATCAAATAGAAGGCTGAGCATACAATGTTAGTCTCCGAGGGCGATGCGAGTGCTTTCGAGCCAAAAATAAGGTTTCAAATACGACAGGCATAGCAAAAATTAATTAATAGCTTATGAGCAACACTGTTGCAAATATATCGCCCCTCAATAGAAGGCTGGGGCATAACTTTGATCGCACATGAAAAGTATGATCACTTAGGAGGTATGCATGCATCAGATTGGGGATTTTAGGGTTGATCAATAGATTTCTTTCGTTGAAATTAATTGAGGATTTTTAGAAATTGATCATTCTAGAGTTGTCGGTTTTGTGTGATGAAGGGGCGAACCTATGAAAGTTCTAGGGTATGGAGGGAAACCCTAGATCATGAATGGCCGAAGGAAATTGTTCTAGGGTTGGGTTCACCATGTGGACCAGAAACCCCATTCGGGATTGCTATCATATAGTTGTTAGCACCATTAGGAGGAGCACACTACTGCTTCAGGGTTTTGGTTATGTAATTATAGGGTTGACCCGAGACAAGGTGATGGTATTGGTTTTATGTTTGGAGTCATAAAGATTGGCAAGAGACCGGTTTAAGCTCAGGCATGATGTTTCAACGAAACACCAGATAACAAGAGCAAACATAGTAAGGACTCGGTCTAGAGTTTCATTAGATAGACTGGAGAGTAGATCCGAGACCAATCCTTGGAAGATTGGTTGATGAATGAACCATTTCGTGTTTGTGCTATAAGATGACTTAATGCTAAGTACACGAATAATGACAACAATGACATTTTGGATTAGAGGTACTTGAATTAAGTTGAAAAACTTGGTTTAGAGTTTGAATGTTGACTTCGGGGGCTTGGTTATTTAGGGTTTAGAGGTACTTGAATTGGTGGAGTCTTGATTAGATATTGGTCAATACCAGTGCATTTGGTGTGAAATTAATGAATTGGAAATACAATAATTTGAATGTTCTTATATATAGATGAAACCATGCCCTAATCAATGAATTTAATAGTTAGGTAGTAGTCAACAGTGTTGATGCTATGTTAAAGGAAAGATAATCTCTATGGTGTTAAGTGCGCTTAAATTTAGGCTTACTTATCAGATGGGTCACATAAACCTAAGAAGTAAAATGTGTTGATATTTGGGTGATGATGTTTAGGAGTTGACATTGAGATAAAGTCTTAGCCGGCTATACTTTTAATTTTAATGTCAGGATGAACCTTAATTATTCATAAGTGATTCAATTGTGAACTTAAGAGACTATGATGTGATTTATTTCATTTTAAGGCACCAAAACATGGTATTGGATGATGAATGGCATGAAAATCATATGAAATCAATGATTTGGTTTAGTTATGGTAATAACAACTTGATATAGCTGTGTGAAAACTCAAGAGTCTTCGCTATAAAAGTTATTGTGCAGTAGTATTACGCAAGACCTTGGGATGTGAATGTCACACCCCTTATTTGGTGATATCGTGAATTACTGGTCGTGTGCTGACAAGTCTTGTCGGGAGGCCAGGGGAGTTGTGTACTTAGGCATGTGGAATTTGTGCAAGTCTAATATTTGTGGGCACAATAAATTATTGTAAATCTTTGTTGGGTAGTTGAATAAATGATAATTACTTATCTGGAAGTCTTTGTGTGGTTGACATTGTTTGTGTATATTGGTGTTATGTTTTACTTAAAAGTACAAGTTTGTAGGTTATGATGCATACTCGGTTAAGCTAAAAATCTAGGTTAAGTCAATAAGGACTCAAACTGGACTAGGTTAAGTCAATAAGGACTCAAACTGTTTTCTTGAAATGAGAGTTAGAGATGTATTGGTAGGTGTCAAGTGAGCTTGAATTTGTGTGGCTGTTGAAAGAGGCTAATCCTACCAAACACATGTAGAAATGGTGATGCAAGGGTAGGTTGAAAATGACAAATGCTCTAAAATGCAACCGTAAGTAAAATGTGGTGCGGCTACTGACAAACTCAAATGTAGGTGCAAATGCATTTGACAGCCCGGTTTATACTAGCCCTGCAAGTTGAGATGAGCCGGCTCGATAGCTCGACGAGCCTGCTCGAAAAAAACTCGACTCGAGCTCGAGCTCGACGAGCTAGAGCATGCTTTCGAGCCGAGCTCGAGCGTGGTAATCCCTGTTCACGAACTCGCGAGCCTTTTTAATTATATATTTTCAAAAAATATATTTTCAAATAATATATTTATTTTATAATTTATAGATTATAGAATATTAGAATCCCTGTTCACGCCTATACCTATCCTATACCTATCCCGTGACCTTTTAAGTTTCATATACCCAAATCCCTTCCCCAAATCTCCGCCGCTCCCGCTCGCCATCCCTTTCTGCAGGCCGCAGGTTAGGGTTTCAGGGCGGCACAGCCTCCGGCTCCGGATTTCTCATTTCCGCCGATAGTCCGCTACTCCGCTAGTCCTCCTGAAGCCTGATTCACCAGTCTCCACTGCCGTTTGTGCGAACGACTTGTCGGTCGTCGCTTTCTTCAGGTCATCAGGTGCGTCTCTTTAAGGATAAAACCCTAATTTTTTTTTGTTCTCCTCATAAATCTCCTCTTCACTTACTGAGCTTACTCATCTTTGCAGAAGGTGCATCTTTTCTATTTTCTATCGTGCCATCGGGGCTCAACTGTTGGAACATGGTCTTCCACATCTCCTAGGTTTGGGAATAACAAATCCTATGTGTATTTGATCTTGTGTGTTTAAGTGTGCAGGAAAACAAGTCCACATGACTCAAGGATAACATAAGAAGGTTGCCCCCAAATTTGAGCCATCAAATCCAACATTCCCACTAGCGCCGACGGTAGCACCTAGCGCCCGGCGCTAGCGATGATAAGCGCAATTCCGGGAGCACATATAGAAAAAGATAGTGCCTGGCGGTAGCCGATAGCGCAGACGATAGCGCGGAGCACAGAAGGCAAGAGAGAAATGTTTCCTCGGATTGAAGATTCTGCCGCGCAGAATATGTCCTAATATGGGATAGCATCAGCGGTACCACTAGCGCAGGCGCTAGCGCTGAGGTTATAAATAGGACCCCTCTTCTCTCGTTTCACAGAGACATCAGAGAGAGAGAGAGATTGAGTGTTAGAATTCCAGAGACTGCCTTGGCCGAAAGTTGATGTCCTACCAAAGTTCTGCAAACTTCTGAAGGAGAATCTCTTCCCGCCGGATCCAAACGACATCCGCTTCTACAACACTTATTCTACAGCGGATCTTCGTCTCCAACTTCAGAAGTTCTTCAAGAGGGAGTTTTTAATTATTTTCATTTCATATTTCTTGTAAACGGTTAGAGAAATCGCATCGTGTTGGCGACTAGGTCTGGGTAGGACTTAGGGCGAAAATTCACCTCGTATTGGCGACTAGATCTAGGTTAGGTCTAGGGGGCGCTCAAGGCCATATCCAGGGTTGGATTGGCTAGAGCGGCTTGAGGCCGATTCCGGGAAGGATAGGCTAGGGTCACCGGTTCGTGGGGATGCGAGTCGGAATAGAAAACAGAAAGAGTTTACTATTATTCGCCATGGATTTCTAGTGTTATAAAAATCAACTTTTGTAAAACCTTATTTCATATTAACAAAACATGTCTCTACTTTATTTCAATTGTTTTACTTAATTTCTTATCTTCTTAATCACGCATTATTTAAAAGATTTTCAACATATAACATAAGTTTTTGAAAACCCTTATTCACCCCCCCCCCCCCTCTAAGGGCGCCTACCGATCCAACAAGTGATATTAAAGCGGTTTTATTCCAATCGGCTTAACAACCAGGAATAATGGCGTCTCATGATCTCGCTTCTACTAGTGGGGTAAATTTCTGTGAAGAAGAAATATCTCTTAAACCACCTTTATTTGAAGGAACAAATTATAAAGGATGGAAATTTTTAATTGAAAAATTTATTAAGACTTTAGATATCGAAGTATGGAATTTAGCCATTGTAAGACCTGCGGATGAATCAAATAAAAAGGAACGTCATCTAAATGCAAAAATCAAACATTATTTATTTTGTGCTCTATCAAATGAAGTTTTCAAATTAATATATTATTTTTCTAGTGCATACAAAGTATGACAATTTCTTGAAGAAATGTATGATTTTCCTCTCGCAGGTATGGAACAAACACAGGAGAAGGACATACAAGCATCCACTATTATTCAAGAAGATCTCTCTCGTAGCAAAGCCATGAAGAACATGGAAATTAACATAGAAAAAGAGAGCAATACATCAAGAAAAAAAGAAGATGAAAATTCATCTATGATGGAGGAAGGCCTAAAAGATGACGAAGGAACTTCATGTTCACATTTTGCCTCCTCCAATAGCGCTGTAAGAAAGTCTAAATCTTTTTCTTGTGTGATAACTTCTATCTCTAGTTTCAATATACTAAAAACGGCTAAACGTAAGATCAAGAAATTGAAAATTACTAATAAAAATTTACGTTTAGAAAATAAGAGGTTAAAAACTAATGTTAATTTAGAATCTGATTGTGATGTGGTTTCTCCATCTTGTCCTTCACTTGAAAACACAAAACCTTTTTTTGATTGTAATAATATTAAGGAAAAATTCAAGGAACTTGAAAAAGAGTTTACTTTCGTAAAAGAACAAAATTAAAAATTATGTTTAGAAAACTCTTCTCTGAAAAATGATTGTGCTAAGTGTAATGACTATAAAATTGAAATTGAAGAAATGGATGAAACATTTGAGGAATACAGAAACAAATATCAAAATTAAATTGATTTAATTGTTTCTACTCTTAAAAATAGCACAATTGCTTATAATAAAGCTAGATAATTTGAAACTTAAGAACAATGAATTAGAAACTAAAATTAACTTGCTTAAGGAAATCATAAAAAAAAATTCTCAATATCAAGCAAACTCCAAAAGCAAGTTGAATACGATTTCTTAAAATATGAATAAACCAAACAATGGAAATAAAAAACTTCAAAAGATTGAAAATGAAATTCCAAAATACTATCATCATTATCACTTACAACAACAATCTTCTCCCAACATAAAATTAAATGTTCACAACTTTCCTATGAAAAATACTTTCAATAATAATCAATATAAAGATTATCACAATGGAAATTTCACATATAAGAATAACACTAAACCAAAGTTTGAATGAAGACCCAAAACTAAAACTGAAACATTAACTTCACATGAAAGGACCCATTCATCAATATCTACCCACAAACCTACACGATATATTTGGGTACCCAAAGGACCCACCACACTTGGTCCCCTTTGGATACCTAAATCTCTTATTCATTAGGTATCACCAAACGCATGAAGTAGAAATCAACAAAAAATAAAATATCAATTATTCTACTTCATGATATACTTTAATTTCTTGTTGTCTTATTTTTTTTAAAAAGCTATCATGCTATGGTAATCTTATATATTAGAGGAAATATGATCTTATCTCTTAAAACTTAATGAGTTTATAAATCAAATTAATCAAAATTCAAAATCATATTTTATTTTGATGACCTATCTATTATATTTGTAGAAAACAGCAAAAGCTTGTTTGTATTTCTCATCATCTTTTTAATACAAAGAGGAATACACATATATATAGGAGAGAGGAGGAGAGAAAAATTCCTATACAAGATGTGGGACTAAAGAGAGAGGAAGAATACACGGGCCCAAATATGGGCCCTCTATATGGGCTATTTCAACACTCCCCCGCAAGCTGGAGCGTACAAATCGTATGCACCAAGCTTGGATAAGCATTGATAGAAGAGGGTACTAGACAGTGCCTTTGTGAGGACATCCGCAACTTGTTCAGTACCAGGGACATGTTTTAGCTCGATCTTCTTCATTTGTACTTTCTCCCGGATAAAGTGGCAATCGACCTCGATATGCTTGGTTCTTTCGTGGAAGACCGGGTTCTTGGCAATATGTATAGCAGCCTGACTGTCGCAGAGTAGAAGAGCAGGAGCAGGAAGTTTTACCCCAAGATCCGTGAGAAGACTTTCAAGCCAGGTAAGTTCAGAGACCACAGATGCCATTGCCCTGTATTCTGCTTCTGCTGAGGAGCGCGCAACCACTGCTTGTTTCTTGCTACGCCAGGTGATCAAATGTCCTCCAAAGTACGTACAGAAGCCACTGGTTGACCGACGATCATCCAGAGATCCGGCATAGTCAGCATCAGAGTATGCCACCAGTGTTGGAGTTGAGGATGAGGTCTTGTATACCAAGCCTTGACCAGGAGCAGCTTTCAGATATCGGAGAATCCGTTCCACAGCCTGAAGATGAGAAGAACGAGGGGCGTGCATGTAACGGCTGACAATACCGACAGCGAATGAGATATCTGGTCTAGTAACAGTCAGGTAGATCAATTTTCCTACCAGACGGCGATAGTACTCCGGGTTCTGGAGCAAGAGATCAGAGTCAGAGGACTGAGCACAAATCTTGTGATTTGCGTCCATTGGAGTATTGATGGGTTTGCAGCCGGAGTAGCCTGCATCATGAAGAAGATCGAGGCAATATTTTCTCTGAGATAGAACAAGGCCATCTGGTCGCCTGGCTACCTCCAGGCCCAGGAAGTAATGAAGATTCCCCAGATCTTTTGTTTGGAACACGGAGCTGAGTTGTTGCTTGATTGCCTGAATTCCTTTTGAGTCGTTGCCTGTGATAATGATATCATCAACATAGACTAGAAGGAGAACAGTGCCTGTTGCCTGGTGGCGAGTAAACAGGGAGAAGTCAGCCGAGCTCCGAGTAAATCCTGCTTCACGAAGGACCTTGCTGAGCTTGTCGAACCATGCTCGAGGAGACTGTTTGAGACCATAGAGAGACCGCAAAAGATGACAGACTTTCGGGGTCCGAGACTCCCCCGTGGTCTCAAACCCGGGCGGCTGCTGCATGTACACTGTTTCAGTAAGATCGCCGTTTAAGAAGGCGTTCTTAATATCCAGTTGATGTAAGGGCCATTGGCGGTGCACAGCGACGGAGAGAAGAACTCGTACGGTGTTCAGCTTGGCGACTGGAGAGAAGGTTTCATCGTAATCTAAACCTTGTTGCTGGGTGTAGCCGCGAGCCACCAGTCGAGCTTTTAACCGGTCAATGGTCCCATTCGCAGCATGCTTGATGACAAAGACCCATTTGCAACCAACAGTCTTCTGGCCAGGGGGAAGATCCACCAGTTGCCAGGTCTGGTTTGCCCACAACGCAGCCATTTCTTCTTCCATGGCGGCACGCCAGCCAGGATGTTGAAGAGCCTCCTGCACAGAGTTAGGGACTGCAACAGACGATAACGAAGTGGCCAGAGTATGAAGGTGGGGTGAGAGGCGATGTAAGGACATATAATTCGCCAAAGGATGGGCAGTCGATTTTGGTACCTGATCAGCAGAACACGGAGCACCGGAGGTCGAGTCGGACTGCGGAGTCGGATCGGAACGAGGATGTTGACGAGTGTAGACTCGGATAATCGGTGGTTTAGAGATAATGGAGGTGGGAGGGGGAGCAATATCAGAAACCGGAGACGGAGGAACGGGAACGGAAGTGTCGTTGACCGGGATGACAGGTCGCGGAGCGGGTGGTGGTGCAAGGGGGGATCCAGGGTCAGAAAAGAACGATTGATCCTCCCAGAAGGTAACATCGGCAGAGACCGTTATTTTACGGGTCGTAGGGAGGTAGCAGACGTAACCTTTCTGAGTTCGAGAGTAGCCAACGAAGATGGACTTGGTAGCACGAGGATCCAGCTTATCCGTGGAGGGTCCCAAGATGTGGACATAGCAGGTGCACCCAAAGGTGCGGGGTGTGAGAGAGAAGGCTGGAGTAGAAGGGAAAAGAAGGCTGAATGGAGTATTATTCTGGAGAACGGAGGAAGGGAGACGGTTGATAAGGAAGCAGGCAGTGGAGACCGCGAAGTTCCAATATGTTTTGGGAACGTTCATGTGAAGCATAAGTGAGCGGGCAACCTCGAGAAGGTGACGGTTCTTTCGCTCGGCCACACCGTTTTGTTGAGGGGTGTAAGCGCAGGATGTTTGGTGGATGATTCCGAAGTCAGAGCATAGAGTGGCGATATCGTGACTTGTGTATTCGCGAGCATTGTCGGAGCGTAAGGTTTTGATGGTAGTGGAGAATTGTGTACGGGTCTCGAGGACAAACGCTCTAAAGACACGAGGAAGCTCAGAGCGATCATGAAGCAGGTATAGCCACGTTAACCGAGAGTAATCATCAACAAAAGTAAGAAAATATCGATATCCAGAGATACTAGTAGTTTTATAGGGCCCCCAAATATCGGAGTGTACTAAATCAAAAGGAGCCGGGCTCCGAGTACAATGTGCGGGAAAGGAAGAACGCGGCTGTTTGCCGAAAATACATGTTTCACATTTAAACGAAGAAAGAGGTACATCAGGGAGAGCCTTCTGGAGGACGGGTAGAGGAGGATGCCCGAGACGTCGGTGCCAGTCTATGGAGGAGACAGAGGAGAGGATGGTGGGAGAATCGTCAAGGAGGTAGAGTCCGTTCCGCAATCGTCCTTTACCAATGGTAGTCCGCGTCCGTCGATCCTGTATCAAAAAAGACGAGGGGTTAAATATTACAGAACAATCCAAGTCATTAGTAAGACGACCAATGGAAAGTAAATTGAAGGAGGAGCCCGGAACGTGAAGAACCGAGCGAAGAGAAAGAGAGGAGGTGAGCGAGATGTCCGCAGAACCGGAAACCGGAACGGTATCTCCATTGGCCACAGTGATACATTTTGGATGAGGAGTATCCAAATATTGAATTGGTTGCCGTGAGGTAATATGATGAGTAGCACCGGAGTCCATTATCCAACCTGGGCTAGTGGAGAGACCGACGATACCTGGGCTGGAGACGGAGGCGACCGAGGCAGGTGGAGTCATCATCCCTTGGAGTTGCTGGAATTGCATGCGTAGAGCCTCAAGATCGGCACGAGAGGCCGAGGAGCTATCTTCAACAACAGCAGCAGTCGGTCGTGGAGGAGGAGGAGGGTTACCAGTCTTCCGAAAGCAGGTGGACTCGTAATGGCCATCACGACCACAGAACGAGCACTTCGGCCGCCCTCGTCCACCACGACCCCTTCCACGGTAGGCCGACCGACCTCCTCGGCTAGACGAAGGAGGAAATGAAGGAGCAGGAATAGTTTGGAGAAGAGCCGGTGAGGGAGGAGCAAGAGCCTCCGGAGGTTGGGATACTTTGAGTAGCATGGAACAGACAGCCGATAAGGAGGGAGTGGGAGTCGAGGCCAAGACTTGTGCCCTAATACTCAGAAGATGTGGAGGAACACGGGCCATTAGCATAGCAATGCAGACGGCCTCCCTTTGCGCGCGTTGAGTGGCATGATCAGCGGTGGGCGGCTGATGTTGAAGCCATGCCTCAGAGAGAGACTTAACCCGAGCGACAACGGAGGTAATGTTTGGTCCACTGGTGTCCAGGGCCTGAAGGTCAGAGATAATGTCGAAGAGACTTTGAAGGCTATCCTTGCCGGAATATAAGGAGTGGAGCTCGTCCCACATCCCTTTGGCCGTGGGTAGGTACATGACCATCTCATATGGTTCACCCTCCAAAGCGTTAAGGATCCAGGTCTGGACCCGACCATCATTCTTGAGCCACTCAGGGGTAGTCGGAGCCGGGGGATCATCGGTCAGATGAGCTAGAAGACCCTTGGCCTGGAGGACCCGGCGGATTGAATGACCCCAAGGAATGAAGTTTTTCTTTCCGGAGAGGGAGAGAGTAGTAATCCGCAGCTCATCACGGAGTTCCCCAGAAGAGTGCTGAACACTAGGAGAATGTTGGGGGGCGGTCGCAGGAGGCAAGGTAGAGGAGTTCTCAGACGAGCCCATTATAGCAGAGAAGGCCGCTGCGGTTTGAGATGGCTAGAGACCGCTGTATGGAGGGAGCCGAGCAGCTAGAAGCAGGCTGCGGTTTGAAGAGACCGCAGCGGTTTTGAGATAAGTTCGCTGAAGGAGAGGGGGCAGATCTCGCTTGGCGGTCTGTGGTTAAGAGAGCACTGTGACCGATCGACTTGAGATCGCACGATCTGCTGGAAGGCGCACGAGAGGCGAGCTCGCACGGCCAGCTGGAGAAGATCGACGGCGACACGATGCTTGGCAGTTGGCGGACTGCAGGGAGATCGCGGCGAGCTTGCGAGGTCGCACGTCTGCAGGATCGCGGCGAGCTTGCGAGGTCGCACGTCTGCAGGGTCGCGAGCGAGCCTGTTGGAGAAGACCGACGGCGAGATCGCGGCGGTGAAACGAGCTTGCGAGATCGCGAGGGAAAGCGAAGAGACCGCGGCGAGCGCGAGAGATCGCGAGGGAAGCGCGAAGAGACCGCGGCGAGCTTGCGAGGTGTGGACCCCACACTTCTTCGGGACGGGCTATAAAGGAGGGGACGCGGGAGAGAATCTGTGGAGTTCACGGAGCAGGAAGATAGAGGCAGCGGTTACAAAAAACGGAGGTCGCAGAGCCGAGCGGTCAGAAGAAGGAGAAGAGCGCAGCGATCACAGAGATCGCGCGAGACCGCAGATGCGCGAGTAAAGCGCAGCGATCAGAGAGAGATCGCGCGAGAAGAGTGAGTAGAGTGAGTAGAGATAACGGCAGATCGCAACGACCAGAGAGATCGCGCGAGAGGCAGGCGGTCAGAAAGAGGAAGACCGCAAGTATCAGGAACCTCGCTCTGATACCATGTAGAAAACAGCAAAAGCTTGTTTGTATTTCTCATCATCTTTTTAATACAAAGAGGAATACACATATATATAGGAGAGAGGAGGAGAGAAAAATTCCTATACAAGATGTGGGACTAAAGAGAGAGGAAGAATACACGGGCCCAAATATGGGCCCTCTATATGGGCTATTTCAACAATATTCATTACATATATATGCATATACATCATTTATCAACAATTGAATTCAAAAATTTCTATGTGGTATTAAAATCTCTAACCATAGGATTTCAAAAATATACTACATATGATCTTAAAATTGTCTAAACATCTCCACTTCATGACTTCAAAATTTATAAATAAAACGTAAAACAAAACCTTCAAAAACTACCAAAGAAGGATCAGATAAAAACAGTCAAACATCAAAAAACAACAAAATTAAACATTGCAGATAGTGCTAGCGCTAGCTGGTAATGCCTGCGCTAGCAAACAGCATCCAAGAACATGTGTTCAAATTCCTGTATTATTACAAAACTGAAAACTTGTTCCCCTCAGGACCTTCCTACTCCACTACTCTTCCTCATCTACCTCCTCCACACTTGGACTTGGTGACTGTCGTTTGCGTGTTAGCCGAACAGAATGTCTTGGAGAATCCTCTACTAGGCTATCCCATTCCCTTCTTTCTGACGATGACGGTCTCAACTTTAAGGCCTTGATCATAAATTTCAACATTTTTTTCATACCGAACACACCCTTCTTTAGCTCCGATATATTCTCCTCCACCCGTGTCATTCGTTCTCCCATATCTTCTCGGAATCGATCATATGAACCATCTCGTGTCTCTCGGGCTGACGCTCCTCGCCGGAGTGGTGGTCGAGTAGACGTCGATGGCTCATCCGGGAGGGATATTGCTCGCAAGTGTGAGGTACTATAGATTGGAGGAAAGCAATCTATCAAGAAAAAACATATTTCAATAGAAGGGTACATCACCTGAATAACCCGTTATATGATGTCACCCAGGGGCAAGTTGTTATATCTCTGACGGGAAGGTTGCCGCAACTTGTATGAATAGCGAATCAGGGAAAGTAACAAATCTGCCACGTCAAACTTCTCCTCCTCTAAAATGAAATAGGTAACATAACTAAGTTGTGCTGTGACTTTTGCTGTATCACCCAACTTCAGCATAATTGTATGGAGTAATACATCTTGAACGACTAGGGCGTCTACTGTGAGAGTCGACACAGAGGAGATCAGACTCCTGTATTCCCTACTATGCAGCACCATGTTCACTTGAGTCCAATCTCTATCTACCCTAAACTTCTCAACAATCTCCAACCAATTTGGATGCTGGGTCAATCCAAACACTACCCTCAGTTGGTCATGGGTAATAGTCACCTCTTGTCCTTGCACCAGAGACCGCACTCCTCCATCCAGCTCTGTCTGCGATGGGTCTTCCAAGTGGGTATAGAAATCTCGTACTAACTCTGAAGAAAACTCATCAGAAATAAATAAATTCAACACCTCAGAGGTTGCAAATAGCTGCATGATATGGTGGTGTCGAGGCATGTCAAACTCCACGATATATGGAACACCTACTACTGCAGCCTCCACGGCCAGCTCTGCACTTTTCTTTCCTTTTGATCAAGGAGACATCAGCCACATTATAAGAGAAATTAAAATTAAGCAACAATCACTAGCGCCAGCGCTATCACTAGCGCCCAACGCTAGCACTAACGCCTACTGTAGCGCCGGCACTAGTCCCCTGATCTGAAATGGTAAGATCTCTTTAAAATAAAAGTTTTTCAAATTCTAATTTGCTAGATCCAAGAAACCCACATAATCTAAACTAAAACAAAACTAAAATCCTCATAAAACATGAAAAACAAAAGTCTTGAAGTTTTTTTTTTTAAATCAATAGTCTTTCTTAAAAAAAAGGTCATAAATCTTCATCAAAATCAACTATTTAGAACAAGAATCATAAAAATAAGGAAGATTTGTTTTAGTTCCCCTCTTCAAAAATAAAAGAATCAAGCATTGTAGATCTAGTTTCTAAAACCACCTAATAACTTCAAATATCTTCATCTCTAACATCAAAATCAAAGTTTAAAACAAAAATCATAAGCAAAGATGAAGTTTTACCTCAGATCTATGCGGGGGCTAGGTTATCTTCTAGGGTTTTTCAGGAGAGCTTGAGAGGCAATGGCCGAAATGGCAAAAAGAAAAGGGGATTATATAAAGCAGAACTAACGCCAGCGTTATCGTTAGCGCGAGCGTTATCGCTTGGTTCTGTCTTTTTGTATTTCTTGAATTTTATATGATACCTAAATTTATTCTCTATTATATGTACTACATAGTTTTTGCAGTTATGTTTTGAATTGATATTCGAAAAATTAAAACAAAAAAATTATTATAAAAACCAAAATTACAAAAATATTTGTTTTTCTTTATTTTTAAAATTTGAAAAATTCTTAAAAATATATTAATCTATATGTACTATTTATTTTTGCACTTCTGATTTTTTTGTCATTTGTTTAAAGTCTATTTTTATGCAAAAATCAAATACAAAAATACAAAAGCCAAATTACAAAAAATATGTTTTGCCTTTTTGTTTTTGTTATTTGTTTAAAGTTTTTTTTATGCAAAAATCCAATACAAAATATAAAACATTAAAACTATAAAAAAAACTGTATGGATTTTCTTGTGAAAATCAAGCATGATTTAATCTATTATTTAGAACTTCTATAATGTTGCAATTTATCTTTTCAAAACTACTTTGAACATTGTTTTTCTTCATGCTTTGATATATCTATTAATTTGTGCATCAATTATATTATAAAAGTTGTGTAGAACCAAGCTCAGCATGCCTCTAAGTATGAGTAAATGTTTTATGTTTGATAATGATATTTATTCACTCACTTTGGCATTGTCTACATATGCGTTTAATCTAAGAATGCTTGTGTATGTTTTGTATTAGTACAATGAATTAAAATTGCACAAATATCTTACCTACACTATCTTTATTTGCACTTTTAAAAGTTAAGAAAAGTGGTTATGTTTTCATAAATTCTATTGGTTTGCAAAATAAGTGTATTCGGAGAACTTTGTACAAAACAAAAATCATAAAATAAAGTGACAAAGATAACTCCATCAAGCACTACTTGAACCTCCTGATAAGTCTTAATAAGCGTTGTGAGGTTGAGCACCTTGGAAAGAATAGTTCCTTTGTTGTTTAGGGTTTAGGGTGCAAATCATATCCTTCTATCAAAATAAAAACCACTTACTCTTAAGTACACCGGATCACTTGTTTCAAATATTAAAATAAAATAAAATATGTGATCCCCCAAACACTACTTTGCACCCTGATAAGTCTTAATGAGCATTGTGTGTGCAAAGCACCTTGGTTGTTGTACATTTTTTGTGCATTGAAGTGTGTGGAAGTAAAACTATTTGTGTTTTATTGTGCTCTTTACTTTACATATTTCATGTATTTTTGATTAAAACATTTGTTTACTCTACTCAAAAATACACTTATATGCACATCATTATCTTCCATAACAATTCTTCTCATGAGTATTGGATCCTAATGCAAATTCTATAATACTCTTTATTTATGAAATGCACTAGATAACCTAACATGCTTTCTACAATGTTTTGTATGTTTTGAAATTGTGAATTAAAATAACATTGTAGTAATCTCTTTTTGATAACATTATTTCATGCTTGGTTCCTTTGTTGTTAAACTTAAAGATTTTAATTGAACAATGATTTACAAAAAACATCTTGTTTCATTTTATGAATCATCATGTCTTACAAAAGATGTTTGAATGTATTTTTTTATAAGTCTTCCGCAACTTTACATTTACCTTGTATTCTTTTTATGCTCAAAACTCTAATCAATTTCAATGAAAAGTATTCTAAAACTCCTTATCATTTCCTTCTCACTAAAAAGCTCGATCATGCCTTTATCTTATTATCAAACTTTTAGGTGGTGCATCCCCACTTTTGCTAATAACAAAAGGGGGAGAACTAACATGATAAATATAATCTGCTATCAAAATAGAAAACTAACATGATTAATTAAGATGATAGCTTACATATTATAGGAGCATTCACTTAGGGGGAGCATGTATTTAGGGGGAGCAATTCTAAATGCTAAAATCGATAATTATCCTAAGTCATCACTCTCACACACTCACACAAGTAAGTTTCATCATCTTATATATTAATGCTCTGATTTATCATTAATGGATTTGTTATTATCAAAATGGGGAGTTTGTTGGAACATGGTTTTTCACATCTCCTAGGTTTGAGAATAACAAATCCTATGTGTATTTGATCTTGTGTGTTTAAGTGTGCAGGAAAACAAGTCCACATGACTCAAGGATAACATAAGAATGTTGCCCCCAAATTTGAGCCATCAAATCCAACATTCCCACTAGCGTCGGCGGTAGCACCTAGCGCCCGGCGCTAGCGATGATAAGCGCAATTCCGGGAGCACATATAGAAGGAGACAGCGCCTGGCGGTAGCCGATAGCGCAGGCGATAGCGCGAAGCACAGAAGGCAAGAGAGAAATGTTTCCTCGGATTGAAGATTCTGCCGCGCAGAATATGTCCTAATATGAGATAGCGCCGACGATACCACTAGCGCAGGCGCTAGCGTTGAGGTTATAAATAGGACCCCTCTTCTCTCGTTTCACAGAGACATCAGAGAGAGAGAGATTGAGTGCTAGAATTCCAGAGGTTGTCTTGGCCGAAAGTTGATGTCCTACCAAAGTTCTGCAAACTTCTGAAGGAGAATCTCTTCACGCCGGATCCAAACGACGTCCGCTTCTGCAACCCTTATTCTACAGCGGATCTTCATCTCCAACTTCAGTAGTTCTTCAAGAGTGAATTTTTAATTATTTTCATTTCATATTTCTTGTAAACGGTTAGAGAACTCGCCTCGTATTGGCGACTAGGTCTGGGTAGGACTTAGGGCGGAAATTCACCTCGTGTTGGCGACTAGATCTAGGTTAGGTCTAGGGGGTGCTCAAAGCCATATCCGGGGTTGGATTGGCTAGAGCGGCTTGAGGCCGATTCCGGGAAGGATAGGCTAGGGCCACCGGTTCGTGGGGATGCGAGTCGGGGTAGAAAAAAAAAGAGTTTACTATTATTCGTCATGGATTTCTAGCATTATAGAAATCAACTTTTGTAAAACCTTATTTCATATTAATAAAACATCTCTACTTTATTTCAATTGTTTTACTTGATTTCTTATCTTCTTAATCACGCATTATTTAAAAGATTTATAAGTTTTTGAAAACCCTTATGCACCCCCCTCCAGGGCGCCTACCGATCCAACATCAACACCTCAACCGCTCAACACTCGGAGTCTCGGACACCTCCACCTCCCAGGTATGTTTTTTCTGTATGATGACTGAAGATTGAGAAGTCCCCAGATTAGAATATGAAGATTATTGAAGATCTAGAAGACTAAAGATTAGACTTGAAGATCAGGAATGAGCTCATTTTTATGATAACTCATTCACAGTCAAATGAAGATTATTGAATATGTAATTTTACAAAGTTTTTATTAGTTTACCAGAAAAAGAACAAACATTATCAAACTTTGCTTGTTTAGTGTTTACTAGTCCCAGACTCCCAGTTACGTTTTTAGACAGCAGGAGAAATTCAGAATTTTCATCCAGATAAACAAAAATACTATGGAATAAAATATCAATTAATTCAAAACATATTTCTACACCAAAATAAATTATACTATGTGAATGATTTAGCTCTCAAACAAATATGGGCCATTTACCAGGACCTCATAATGTAAATTTTTACACATTTGAACATGTTTTACTCAATCCTATTTTATTTGTTGGAGGATCAATTTTTAGTCCTTTGATTTTAATAATGATGGTTTCTTTGTTTTTCTTTTGAAACTAATGGTTAGCAATTTCATAGATATGGACTCGGTAGGCGATTCTACTAGTCTGATTATGCAGAGTCATGAGAAAACAATTGAAAGAGTAATTGGTGATGTTGATTCAATTGTGAATGAAGTTGGAGACAAGGTGTTATGTGCCTTGGTCGGAGGTGGCCGGAGTGGAGATGATGATAGCGGAGATACTATGGAGCCATGATCGCGGCTGCCTAATCGGGGCTTGCTCGTTTGAGGAGAGAGCTACCAAGACCTCACATACAAGATGGGGAAACTAGAATTCTTCTTGCTTGTCTCATACATCCATACATACGCCTTTTTATAGGCTTACAACATATAAAAGACAAAGAGTCATAATGACACCTAATACTAGATACAATGATGAGCTAAAAAGACAACAACCATAATGATACCTAATAAAATGATGAACTAGGCCCGGGGCTCAAGGTTATAACTCCCATTAACTAGATAGAGGAGTGTAAAGATGAGCATCCCATAACATCACACCCCGTCTTGAAAATGAGCTTGACCTCAAGCTCAAGGGGTCGTGATGGTGCACATTTCATCCGATGCCTTCGTCGTCAGAATCTTCGACGTGTAGGTAGAAGATCCGGTTGCACCTGTGGTCGCGAGTGTACTGCTCGTCGCAATTAAAGCATAATCCATGGGCGCGTCGTTGCAGCATCTCCGCCCGGGATAATCGGCGGACCGGAGGGGGTGGAGGGCCCTCGATACGACCTGGTTGGACGATGTTGGCGGCAGGAGGGTAGGCCGTCGGTGTTAGCTTAAGACGACGATCGCAGAACCGGGCCAAACTCATAGCAGTCACTAAGTCTGGTGGTGCCTCAAACTCGACATCCAGTCGCAGGCGCTCGCGAAGTCCCGCGGTGAAAATGTTGACTTGCATATCCGGGGAAAGGGGAACATGTGCCAAGAGAAGCTGAAATTGGTCCAGGTACTCGTCTACTGATCCTGTTTGTCGTAGAGATGTGAGTTCCCCGAGGGGGTTGCTGCGGATAGGAGGTCCAAAACGCAAGTTGCATAACCTTTTGAAGGCGTCCCATGGCAGATTCGGACGTTCGGTGAGAAGTCGAGAGGCCCACAAAATAGCGGAGTCGAGCAGATGGAAGGATGCTAGATGGATGCGGTCTGCTGCCGGAGTTTGTTGGTGGCCGAAAAATTGCTCACATTTGGTGAGCCAGCACAAGGGATCACTTTTCCGGTCATAGGTGGGAAATTCTAATCTGGTGTAGCGTGGTTCCACCGCGGCGACTGGGTGCGCGGGCAATGGCAGCGGTGGCTCGTGGGCGGCCAGTGGCGGGGCTTGGCGGAGAAGTGGCGGTGCTTGACTGCTGCTTGTACGATCGTGAGCGGGCGTGGTAGCAAGATCATCAAGGCGCTTGGAGAGCGTAGTAATGGCCTCCTGCTGGCGTTCCGTGAGTGCATTTTGTGCGGCCTGTTGTGCCATGACGGCCTGCAGCATGGTCATAATCTGACTGAGTTGGTCAGAGGAGTCACCCATAGTGCGAGAAGAGGAGCGGGTGACAGGGCGTTGGGATTGCGCCGAGTCGAATGATTGGGAGTGACCACGGGTGTCGCGCTTGCGCCCAATATTTACAATTCTAATGCGTCTGTGAATAGTGGAATAGACGAGGGCTAGTTGGGTGTTCGGCTAGAGTTAATTAATGACGCGGCGTAGGTATTGAATGAGAAGGAATAATAGGAATGGAGAGGAATGAGGGTGATGGTGGGGTCCACGAACTTTTAAACTAGGAAATGAAGAGGGGGGGGGGGCAGGTGGGGTCCACGAACTTTAAAACGTAGGAGGTAAAGGATATAAATAATAATAATGGTGGGGTCACGAGGATAATGAGGTCGGCGAGGTGCAGAGTCACGATGATAATGAGGTCGGCGAGGGCTGTTGCACGCGAATAATAATGGTGACTGCACGCGGCGAGGAGGGTTGCGGCAGTCGGCAAGGCCAGGGCTTCTGCGGGCGTCTGCTGCGGGCGACTGGAACAGCGGCGAGAACAGCGGCTTTAGCTGTACGCGACGAGGGCAGGGCTGGAGGAGGTATCGAGGCCCGCTTGGTGCGTTGGGCTTGTGGACGACGGGGAAAACACAGCAAGCCTGCAGGCGTCTGCTGCGGGCGACTGGAACAGTGGCGAGAACAACGGCGTTAACTGCACGCAACGAGGGCAGGGCTGGAGGAGGTATCGAGGCCCGCTTGGTGCGCGGGCTTGTGGACGACGGGGAAAACACAGCAAGCAGCCCGCTGTGCGTAGGCGGAACAGCGGCGGGAGGGATGAGGCCGCAGGTGTATGAGGAGCCGCGGAAGCGTCGCGCCGAGGAAGGAGAAGCTCTGATACCAAGTTTGTTATGTGCCTTGGTCGGAGGTGGCCGGAGTGGAGATGATGATAGCGGAGATACTATGGAGCCATGACCGCGGCTGCCTAATCGGGGCTTGCTCGTTGGAGGAGAGAGCTACCAAGACCTCACATACAAGATGGGGAAACTAGAATTCTTCTTGCTTGTCTCATACATCCATACATACGCCTTTTTATAGGCTTACAACATATAAAAGACAAAGAGTCATAATGACACATAATACTAGATACAATGATGAGCTAAAAAGACAACAACCATAATGATACCTAATAAAATGATGAACTAGGCCCGGGGCTCAAGGTTATAACTCTCATTAACTAGATAGAGGAGTGTAAAGATGAGCATCCCATAACACAAGGCTAGTACGGAAACTCTTGCAACTAGTTCTGAATTGAAGGAGGACAATGAAGGTCAACTACATAAGGCAAAAAGAGTGAAGAAATCATCCATTTGGTCAGAATTTTCAGAAGGCAAGGACAAAGATGGCTTGATAAGGATCGCTTGCAATCACTGTAAAAAAACTTTTGCAAAATCAAAAACAACTCCAACAACTTAGTTTCACAGACATCTACAAAATCGTGCTGCATGTACAAACCCTCATATTTTCCGAGCTGGTGTGACCCGACGCGGGCGAGATCGCAATAGTGAAGGTAGTCGTGGCACGACGAGTCGACCTATTGAAAGGGTCTGAAGCCACCCAAGGCAAAAGGAGGGGGAGGTAGGCGATTCAGTCCACTCCCCCGCATTCCGCCAAGGCCCGGGGGAGGAGTGGACCTTCGGTCCACTCGCCCAGGTTTAGGGGCGAATGGACCTTCGGTTCACTCGCCCGGCCCTAGGCAGGCCTAGGGGCGAGTGGACCCTCGGTCCACTCGCCCGGCCCTAGGGTGCGAGTGGACCGAAGGCCCACTCCCCCAGGCCTAGGGGCGAGTGGACCCTCGGTCCACTCGCCCGGCCCTGGGGAGCGAGTGGACCTTAGGTCCACTCGCCCAAGCCTAAGGGAAAGGGAGGAGTGGACCCAGTCCCAGGGGCGAGTGAACCTTCGGTCCACTCGTCTGCTCTCTATGCAAAGGGAGAGGTGGGCTGTTCAGGCAAGGGGGGAAGGGGATGTCTCATCTCCACTCGCCTCCCCCCTGTGCTGGTCGTTCAGGTTCGTAGTTGAGCTGCGGATAGCAGAATTTTGGCTATCCGCAGCCCAATTTTGGGGAAGTCTATAAATAGACCCCCATGGGCACCTTGGGAGGCGATGTTGGTACTCCCCTCCCTCATGTGTGAGCAAGCACTACCCCTCCCTCATGTGTGAGCAAGCAGTACCCCTCCCCTCCCCTGTCATTGAAGGTGGACGGTGAGGTGATCCTTAGTACCCTCAAGGTGCCCAGGCTCAGCATTGGCTTGGGAGGGGAAGTTCCTTGAGAGCTTCTGGGTATGTGGTGGGACCTCCACGCTGCAGCTTAAGGGGTCAGTTTGTGGACTTATAAGTTTTCAGGTGTAAGGTTCTTCGGTTCTTAGTTACTGGTCAAGGGTCTCGCTCAGGTCAAGTAAGGGTTAGCTGCATGCCCCTTGCGAACGTCGAGGCCAGTTCTCTGGTTTCAACATTATGGTGCGATGAGCGTGGAAGCAGCTAGTTCGGAAAGCCCTGAGTAAGCCTCATGGCTGGAAGCGATGAGCTGGGGGACTCGCCCCCTGCCAGCAGTCGCGTGACGAAAGAGGACTTTGAAGAGTTCAGGGAGTCGATCCTGGAGCTCTTGCGGGTCGCACTCCCCCCTCACGGCGAGTGCTCAACACCACCCGCATCCGTGCTCGCCTCGCCATCTCGATGGAGGCGGAGCAAGCGCATCGGCAAGGGAAGGAGCCGGCCACAGAGGAAGGCTTGGGTCTCCAAGCGAGAGAGCTCTTCGACAGCTCTCCGGGGACCGGCCACCCCAGTAAGAAGGCAACGAGAACGCCCTCGATTTGTCGGGGAAGATGGGGGAGTCCCTTTCGCGAGCTGATCACCTCGGCCCCCATTATAGACGGGTTCAGCAAACCGGACATGTCTTACTGTGCAGGGAAGGACGACCCTCATCAGCGCATCCAGCGGTGCGAAGACATGGTCTCGACAAGGCAGGTGACAGACTCTTTCAGGTGTGAGCTCTTCTCCATCACTTTCAAGGGAAAGGCGAGAGACTGGTTCCACCAGCTCCCATCAGGTACCAACATCAGCTTCGAGGACCTGTGTCGAAGCTTCTTGCTGAGGTTCTCCACCCCGAGGGAGAAGAAGGGGGCGGAGGCCCTTTTCCTGGTTCGACAGAAGCCGAAGGAGATGTTGGGGAACTACGTCGACCGATTCCAGGAAGAAATCATCCTCGTCAGCGAGGCGCCTGGGCACACCCTGCAGTCGGCCTTTATCTTCGGGCTACAGAAGGGAACGTTCAGGATGGACCTGACAAGAGACCCCCCTGACCTTCGAGAAGATGATGGAGCGAGCTGCTCGAGAAATCAAGCGCGAGACCACCGACCAGGAGCTCGTGGGAAAGTTAGGCAGGGGCACAGAGGATGAGGAGAAGAAAAGGAAGGAAGAGCAAGGAGGGAACAGGAAGGAGGAAGCGAGAAGTCAGGAGGACCAGGGACCTCCCGTTGGGCAGGAGGAAGGCTGGAGGTCTCAACCACCAGTCGTCCGTCCAATCTGGAGGCCACCAGGAGGATCCCCACGAGGTCAGGGCAGAGACCATTCCCAGGAGAGAGAGAACTTTCAAGGAGGGCAGGAACGGTTCGAATCAGCAGGGTGGCAACCTGATCCATGGCCAGTGCAACCCCAACCCCAGCAGGCCATGTCGGTTGGCCGAAGAAGAGGAAAAAGGAGGGGCCGCGCAAGGTCGGGATGGTTCGACTCAGCAGGGTGGCAACCTGACCCAAAGCCAGTGCAACCCCAACCCCAGCAGGCCATGTCGATTGGTCGAAGAAGAGGAAAAAAGAGGAGAGGTCGCGCAGGAAGGAAGTAGAGCCCCGGTAGAGGGGAGAGAGCTTTACACGGAAGGACAAGGAGCAAGCTGAGAAGGAATGGAGGAGGCGATGAAGGAGATGGTCATGGTGTATGTGGCTGAGTAAGCGCAGGGAGGCGCAATGTAATGAACTCGTATCCTCTCGATTATGAATGAAAATGATTTCCTTTTTTCAGGTAACACCTACGGTAAAATCCCCGACTAGAGACCATTCTCCGGCCTCAGTCATGCTGGCAGATGGGAGACTCATCGGGTCGACTCGCCACGTGCGGAGTGGCTTGGGAAGGTGTTGGGTTCCCCCGCCTCCAGGTGAAGGTAAGCACCTAGGATGTAGATGGGTACTCCGGCCCCTGATTGGTAGAATCCCCGACTAGAGACCATTCTCCGGGCTCAGTCATGCCGGCAGATGGGAGACTCATCGGGTCGACTGATTGGTGAAATCCCCGACTAGAGATCATTCTCCGGGCTCAGTCATGCCGGCAAATGGGAGACTCATCGGGTCGACTGATTGGTAAAATCCCCGACTAGAGACCATTCTCCGGGCTCAGTCATGCCGGCAGATGGGAGACTCATCGGGTCGACTGATTGGTGAAATCCCCGACTAGAGACCATTCTCCGGGCTCAGTCATGCCGGCAGATGGGAGACTCATCGGGTCGACTCGCTACTTGACTAAGTGGCTTGGGGAAGGTGTGGAGTTTCACTGCCTCCAGGTGAAGGTAAGCACCTAGGACGTGGATGAGTACTCCGCTCCCATTTGATAACATCCCCGACTAGAGACCATTCTCCGGGCTTAATCATGCCGGCAGATGGGAGACTCATCGGGTCGACTCGTTGCTTGAGTAAGTGACTTGGAGAGATGATGAGCTCATCCGCCTCCAGGTAAGCTAGGCCCCTAGGACGTGGATGGGTATTCTACCTCCAGTTGGTTTGAAAAGTGCTGAGTTCCTCTTCCTCCAGGTAAGCTAGGCCCTTAGGACGTGGACGGGTACCCCGCCCCCAACTGGTTTGGGAAGGTGCTGGGTTCCTCTGCCTCCAGGCAAGCTAAGCCCCTAGGACGTGGACGGGTACCCCGCCCTCAACTGGTTTAGGAAGGTGCTGGGTTCCTCTGCCTCCAGGCAAGCTAAGCCTCTAGGACGTGTACTCCGCCCCCAATTGGTTCGGAAAGGTGTTGAATTCCTCTACCTCCAGGTAAGCTAAGCACCTAAGACGTGGATTGGATCTCTGTCTCAGTTGCTTTGATAAGATGGCGGAGTTCCTCTGCCTCTAGGTGAAGGTAAGCACCTAAGACGTGGATTAGATCTATGCCTCAGTTGCTTTGATAAGATGGTGGAGTTCCTCTGCCTCTAGGTGAAGGTAAGCACCCAAGACGTGGATTGGATCTCTGCCTCAGTTGCTTTGATAAGATGGTGGAGTTCCTCTGCCTCTAGGTGAAGGTAAGCACATAAGACGTGGATTGGATCTCTGCCTCAGTTGCTTTGATAAGATGGTGGAGTTCCTCTGCCTCTAGATAAAGGTAAGCACATAAGACGTGGATTGGATCTCTGCCTCAGTTGCCTCAATAAGATGGCTGAATCCCTCCATCCCTCGGGTAAGCACCTGGGACATGGACTGGTTCTCCGCCCCCAGATAGTTCGGGAAATTGTTAATTCCCCCCCCCCCCCCCCCCCCCCATCCAGGTGAGCTCGGCTCCCTGGTAGGTATGGAGTTCCAGCCTTCCACTTCAGGTCGAGTTCGGCTCGACTAGAGGTGTTGAGTTGCCTTCCACCTCAGGTCGAGTTCGGCTCGACTAGAGGTGTTGAATTGCCTTCCACCTCAGGTCGAGTTCGGCTCGACTAGAGGTGTTGAGTTGCCTTCCACCTCAGGTCGAGTTCAGCTCGACTATAGGTGTTGAGTTGCCTTCCACCTCAGGTCGAGCGCGGCTCAACTAAGGGTGTTGAGTTTTTCTTCCACCTCAGGTCAAGTTCAATTCGACCTAAGGTGTTGAGCTTTCTCCACCTCCAGTTGAGATCGGCTCATAGGAGGGATGTTAAGTGGAGAAAGGTTCGCCTTCCACCTCAGGTCGAGTTCGGCTCGACTAGAGGTGTTGAGTTGCCTTCAACCTCAGGTCGAGCTCAGCTCGACTAAGGGTGTTGAGTTTTTCTTCCACCTCAGGTCAAGTTCAATTCGACCTAAGGTGTTGAGCTTTCTCCACCTCCAGCTGAGCTCAGCTCATAGGAGGGATGTTTCGCCTTCCACCTCAGGTCGAGTTCGGGTCGACTAGAGGTGTTGAGTTGTCTTCCACCTCAGGTCGAGCTCGGCTTGACTAAGGGTGTTGAGTTTTTCTTCCACCTCAGGTCAAGTTCAATTCGACCTAAGGTGTTTGAGCTTTCTCCACTTCCAGTTGAGCTCGGCTCATATGATGGATGTTAAGTGGAGAAAGGTTCGCCTTCCACCTCAGGTCGAGTTCGGCTCGACTAGAGGTGTTGAGTTGCCTTCCACCTCAGGTCGAGCTCGGCTCGACTAAGGGTGTTGAGTTTTTCTTCCATCTCAGGTCAAGTTCAATTCGACCTAAGGTGTTGAGCTTTCTCCACCTCCAGGTGAGGTCGGCTCATAGGAGGGATATTAAGTGGAGAAAGGTTCGCCTTCCACCTCAGGTCGAGTTCAGCTCGACTAGAGGTGTTGAGTTGCCTTGCACCTCAGGTCGAGCTCGGCTCGACTAAGGGTGTTGAGTTTTTCTTCCACCTCAGGTCAAGTTCAATTCGACCTAAGGTGTTGAGCTTTCTCCACCTCCAATTGAGCTCGGCTCATAGGAGGGATGTTAAGTGGAGAAAGGTTCGCCTTCCGCCTCAAGTCAGGTTCAACGGATGAACTCGGCAGGAGCATCCCGTTGGTAGGGCCCTTAGTGGATTCCTCTAGGGTCCCACCTACTCGTCAAATAGGTGGGTTGGACTTTCTTTCCGAGCTTAAGGCAAGCTCGAAAAAAGCGGGGATTGTGTACAACCCTCATATTTTCCAAGCTGGTGTGACCCGACGCGGGCGAGATCGCAATAGTGAAGGTAGCCGTGGCACGACGAGTCGACCTGTTGAAAGGGTCTGAAGCCACCCAAGGCAAAAGGAGGGGGAGGTAGGCGATTCAGTCCACTCCCCCACATTCCACCAAGGCCCGGGGGAGGAGTGGACCTTCGGTCCACTCGCCCAGGTTTAGGGCGAATGGACCTTCGGTCCACTCGCCCGGCCCTAGGGGGCAGGCCTAGGTCGCCCGGACCTAGGGGGCGAGTGGACCGAAGGCCCACTCGCCCAGGCCTAGGGGCGAGTGGACCCTCGGTCCACTCGCCCGGCCCTAGGGGGCGAGTGAACCTTCGGTCCACTCGCCCAAGCCTAGGGGAGAGGGGCGAGTGGACCAAGGGTCCACTCACCCAGTCCCAGGGGCGAGTGAACCTTCGGTCCACTCGTCTGCTCTCTATGCAAAGGGAGAGGTGGGATGTTCAGGCAAGGGGGGAAGTGGACGTCTCATCTCCACTCGCCTCCCCCTGTGCTGGTCGTTCAGGTTCGTAGTTGAGCTGCGAATAACAGAATTTTGGCTATCCGCAGCCTAATTTTGGGGAAGTCTATAAATAGACCCTCATGGGCACCTTGGGAAGGGATGTTGGTACCCCCCCTCCCTCGCGTGTGAGCAAGCACTACCCCTCCCCTCCCCCTGTCATTGAAGGTGGACGGTGAGGTGATCCTTAGTACCCTCCAAGGTGCCCAGACTCAGCATTGGATTGGGAGGGGAAGTTCCTTGAGAGCTTCTGGGTATGTGGTGGGACCTCCACGCTGCAGCTTAAGGGGTCAGTTTGTGGACTTAGAAGTTTTCAGGTGTAAGGTTCTTCGGTTCTTAGTAACTGGTCAAGGGTCTCGCTCAGGTCAAGTAAGGGTTAGCTGCATCCCCCTTGCGAACGTCGAGACCAGTTCTCTGGTTTCAACACTGCACATATTAGAGCAAAGGATGAGAAGGAGAGATCTACGCAAACACAAACACAACTTGGTTTTGTGTCATCTAATGTAGATCCATCTTCTCACCCCGCATTACATGATGGGAAAGTTAACATGGAGATCATGAAAGAGTTGATAGCTAATTAGATTATGATGCCTGAACACCCATTTTCTATTGTGGAGGAAGAATGATTCAATTTGATGCAAAGACGCGGTATACCGGAGTGGAAAAGCATATCAAGAACAACGACAACAAATTATTGTGTGAATGTTTATGAGATGGAGAAGAAGTTGAAAATTTTATTGAAGCATGTAAAGAAAATCAGTCTCACTACAGATTGTTGGAAATCCAAAAATCGAAGGATTGAATACATGGTAATCACTGGTCATTGGATTGATCAGAATTGGCAGCCACTTTTAGTGCTGGCAGTAGAGTCATCGATAAGTATCGTGCATCTTTGAAGACGGACACGGTTCAAGTGTTGACGTGTGGTGGAGATTGGTTGAGAAAAAGTTTTGGGGTTAAAAAGAAGACCAAGGTAAAATTACTTTAACTATGAATTATTTTTTTATGAATTAATATTCTTATTATTTGTGAAGTCTAAACTATATTTCTTCAATTGCAGAGTGAGAAGAAAGCGATGCAAGTACTTCTTCAAGTTGACGACGTCATGCGTCTTTGATGGGTAACTAGTTTAGTTTTATATTTATGGTAGACTGTTTGCTGGACTGTTACAATGTTACTGTTATATGTTGTATGCATATTTCTTACTGTTATTGTTATATGTTGTTTGCTGGACACTGGACTGTTACAATATGGTAGACTGTTTGCTGAACAGACTTTGTATGTTTGCTGAAATGTGATCTTTTGCATATTTCTGCTTGCATAATTTTATGTATGAATTAATTTCATGTGCCAAGCCAAAATATGCGACCATGTATGAATTAATTTCATGTATGTTTGCTGGAATGTGGCAAGAAGAATGTTCTCAGGCTACTTTACCATAATATTTTTGATATTTTGAACTCCGTTATCATGGCATGATGAAATTTTCGTTTCTGTTTTTGTGGTCTTCTATATTTGATGAAAATTGGGATATTTTTGAAGTTTGATGGGGGTAGTAGCGTGTGCAAATATGGGTAATTGATGGGCACTGGGGACGCACATGTTTAGAAATTTTGGAGCGGCGTTTGGATATTAAAACTCTATTTTTATGGTCGGTGTGTTTGAGATTGATAATCATCAATAAGTTGAGGGCACCTAAATGATTTTGGTGATATTTTATATCTTAAAATATCATTTTAAAGAATGGTTTGTAATCATTTGAGTCGAGCTCATCGAGCTCGAGCCGAACTAGTCGAGCTCGAGCCGAGCCAGATGGGGCTCGTCGAGCTCGAGCCTTTTAAAACAAGCTCGCCGAGCTCGAGCTCGAGCTCAAAAAAATAAGATCGAGCTCGAGCCGACTCTTTTTGATGAGCTCGACTCGAGCTCGACTCGTTTGCAGGCCTAGTATATACTATTGATATGTAGAAGTGATAATTTGGGGGTAATAGTAGTTGTAGATATACTCCCTCAGGAGTCCTTGACTCATTTCGGGTGCTTGAGAAGATGAAGACATTATTTGATCAACTTTGTCCGAGTCTCATTACATAAAACTTGTGGATACAGGAAAGAGAAGATAATGGAGGCATTCCTGTAGGGTGTTGAGCTTTTACTAGATAGAATAGTTTATATGTTTCTTTAATTTGTAATCTGTTATATAGATGTAATAAGTCTTCATAAATAAATGGATATTTGTCATAGCTTAAGCATATATTTATTTCATATTATTGTGCTTTACCATTGTACCCTCCTACCTTTATAAATAGGAGATGGATTCCTCTTTTATAATTAATGAATAATTTTCCCTCCTTTATGGTGTTAGGAAATGCCCTAGCCCGACGTGATCCACACACGATCTACGCCGATTGTCGTTTGCTTCCGCTCGTTCCTGTTGTTGCTTCCGCCAGTTCTCGTTCATGTTTTTGCTTCCGCCCCGCCGACTCCAACAATGCTCCAACGGTTTCCGGGCGACCCACACCTGATTCTGCATGACCCGCGATATTTCCGCACTTCCCACACACTAGCATCACCAGACTGAGCTTACGATCTCTCCTGCCCCTGCTTCCGTCTCTCGCCTTCTTCTGGCAGCAGTTGTAGCTCCTTCAAGTGGTTTCTCCTTCTCCGCCTCCCACAGTAAACACCTCCGGTCAGCGGCTTCGGGGTGCCCGCGCCAGTAATATATGGCCTTTTAGAGGTTCTTTCCGCGTCCGTTTTATGTCCATCTCTATTTTTCCTGAGAACGTCTTGATTCCGATTCCGATTCTAGGAATCTTGGTTTGTTTTCATTCTCTGTGTTGTGAGCCATGTCCAAGGTTACATTTGGAGATTCATCCACTCCCACTGGATATACCCGAGATCAGCCTCCCAACTTACTATGGTTCACCTGGATGACACTAATTACCTACACTGGGCCCGAGTTGTTAGGTGGCCCTTCGAAGTCGGAAGTTATTTGGCTACATCACGACACAAGGCACCAAAAAAGATTGATGGTAATTCCGAAAAATGGGATTTTGAGAATTCCCTGGTTATGACATAGGTGACTAACTCCATGCGCGAGATGATTGCTAGAAATCATGTCTTCTTGGAAACTACAACAGAGATTTGGAAGGGCATAGAGTCTTCCTGCTACTTCACAGGTGTACAACCCCGTATTTGTCGAGTGGACCAACAAAGAGTACGCAAAAGACGACGTTCGGGAAGAGGGGCGTACCGCCAATACCCCACCATGGCAGATTGTACTCGCCCTCACCATATTGAGTGAGTCGCGAGAACCCCATGCATGCTGGCTACTCGCCCCCACCAGTCAGCCTTCTAGCCGATGTTGATCCTGTTAAGGGTGTGCATAAAAACCCAAAACCGATCGAACCAAACCGAACCGATCGAACCAAACTGAACCGATCAAGCCGAACCAATTTTCAGACCGAACCGATCGGTTCGGTTTCGGTTTAGAGGGGCGGAAAATCGACATCATTTCGGTTTGGTTTGTTGGTTGTGTAAACCGAAAAAACCGAAGCGAACCGAACCTTAATTGTTTAAGAATAAAAACTATTAGCAAAGTTTAAGTTTTATAATTTTGTTTGGATCAAGACATCCAACTTCTTTGTTCTAGATGACACCAACTAACACTAAAATAGGTAAACAAAAAATTTAGAAAATTATAAATGCTTAAGTTATATGTCAACTTAACTAGTTCGACCATAGTATTATCCTTAAGTCACGGTAATATACACACATCAATTATTTTTTGCTTGATTAAATATAAAAAGGGCACAAATTATATTCACAATTAATTTAAATTTAACTACAGTTAGCACATATTATATGAAAGATATGGGTTATCTATAAACTACACCTAGAGGGGGGGGGGGGGGGGGGAAGGGGTGATTAGGTGTTTTCACTATTATTTGCTACTTTAAAACAAAGCAATCAAAGCACACAGGCAAACCAGAAAACACACAAGGATTTATAGTGGTTCCCTACAAGACAATGTGTCAAGAGATAGTCCACTGTCCCTCCCACCTATCTAGCAATGTGCTAAACTAGGCAACTTCTCACCAGCTCAGATCTTTTCCACTATTCAGCAGATCTTACAACTCAGATCACAAAGGATCCTACCTCAACTCTTTACACAGAAAAGCTTACACTCAGGTTATACAAACCTTACAACAATTTTCTCGGACTTTACAAGTCTTACCACGCACTCAGATCTGTACCAAGATCCTACCAAACTCAGGATCACACAGAACCCTACCAAGCTCAAGCTCACAAAGAACCATACCAACTCAGATCTGGTACAAGATCCTACAAGCTCAGGTTCACAAAGAACCCTACCAAATAAGAAAGGAGTTGTTCTGTTGTAGAAGAAAAGGCTTCAAAATATAAGCTTTGAATGTCAGACTTCTTCTTCTTCTTGCACATGTAAGTCCAGTGACCTTGTGGATTATTGAACCTTCTTTTGAATCTTCTCCTTAGTTGATAGATGCCCTTCTTGTGCAGGAGGAAGATTCTTTCTTGTCTTCTCAGCCAAGTGATGAATATTTTCTTTCTTGTCTTCTTTTCTTTTCAAATGGTACAGAAAAGTTTGCTTTCTTTTGAAACTTCTTTGATCTTCACAGCACGGCCAATGAAGTCTTCTTCTTGTTTTCTTTTCTTTCTCTTTTGTAAGTATGTATGAGAATGAACTTTAGAAAGAATGCTAAGTAACTGTCATTCTGTAAAAGAAAAATCTTTTTTTTATACTCATCTGCACTTATGCACAAAGGCCCTTATTGATTACTGCATAATCAATTCCTCCGTCTGAAAATTCGGGCAAAATTGGCATATATAATTTATCATAAATGCCTTGCTGTTTTTATAACTTGCAGAATATAGATAAAATATTATTCTTTATTGAATACTGTGCAACGGTTATATTCTGCAGAGAATATGTCAATTAAAACTTTTTGGTTGATGCGCAAGATAGGAGGCGCGCACATTCCCTGTATATCAATTTCCAAGAACGACTGCGCATTAAATGTTGTTCTGCCACTATCAAGATGATAATATTTCTTCAAACCGATATTGTCTTGATCAATGTAAACGACAAATATACTTTTCAACGATATCGTCGACATACTTCCTTCTTCAAGACTATACTTGATATCTCGACAATATTGCTTCCTCTAGACGGTATCGTCGAGATATTTCTTTTAATAACACTTAGACTTATTTATCTGACAGACAGCCTTTCTTCAAGACGATATCGTCTTGATCTTCTAGACGATATAAGATCTTCAAACTGATGAACCTTTCTTCATGAACCTTTCTGTTAACTTAATGAGTTGTCTTTTAGCTTCACGACTACACCTCTTCTTCAAGACGATACCGTTGACATCTGATCTTAGCTTTGTCATCGATAAGTTTCCTTCAAGACGATGTCGTCGACATCTCAACTTAGCTGTATCCATGTTAAGCTTTCTTACACCTTTCCAAGCTATATACATCTTCTTCAAGACGATATCGTCGACATCTGAACTTAGCTTTATCAACGATAAGTTTTCTTCAAGACGATATCGCCGGAATGGTTCCGACGATATTTTAGTGGTGAATTTTCATTTCTATTATAGTCTTGATATTAGTAATGTAGCTTTAATGCATATGTCAACGATATTGATAGCAACTCAATGATATGACCAGTCCTTTATGTTTTTGGACCTAGTGAATTATTTGGCATATGGTTTATCTTCTGCAGTCATGAATAAAACATACCATCAAATACATAGTGCATTTATCATTGATCTGAGCAATTCTTCAAATCAGGAATATTGCAGGGCACTGTTCTCAACAATCTCCCTCAATTTGAAGAAGTCATAATTCACTTCAATGATAAGTGCCACATGATAAATAGAATCAAGTTTAAAGACATTCAGCAAGTATAATTCATCTACCAACATGATATAAGTAGAGATAATGTTTTAAGACAAAATATTTCAATCATTTGCCCAAGTCATTAGTTAGACAAAATATTTGATGTTCTTCAGATCCTGCTGCTGCTTCCCTTCCATTTTCTCTTCTGCCTTTAAATAGAAACTTATTGGTTTTGGAATCTTCTTTGGAGAAGGAGGACCATGAGGGAATGCTAGTTTATGATTGCTCCTCTTCTCCATTTGAGTTGAATGTTGATTCCAATCAGCAGAATAATATATTCTCTCTGACCCATCTTGAGGGCACACTTGTTAAAGGCGCGCCTAAGGCTCAAGGCTTACTAGGCTCAAAGGTTTGCGCCTTCATGCACCTTATTTGCGCCTTTGGAACATAAAAGGCTGAGTGAGATTTTTGATGTAAATTTTTTTTTTCAAAAATAAAGAATGAAATAATATAAGAACTCAATAATTTTTGATTGATTTAGTGTTTATGAAAGATAATTGTGCGTTGGGACTTAGATATGATGTAAGTGACCACATTGATTCTATTTTTTAAGAGATATAAACAATAGTAATGAATGATTAATGAGTAGAATAGATGAAAATTTTGATCTAGAAGATGAAATGATGCTAGATGCTGATTATTTAAAATAAATGTGGTTGCGCCTTGCGTTCGTCAGGCGCGCGCCTTGCGTTCGTCAGGCGCGCGCCTGCGCCTTGAGCTTTGCGCCTAGGCTCCAAGATCCCTTTGCGCCTTGGTGCGCCTTGCGCCTTTAATAACTAAGCTTGATGGTATCCACTTTCCATTTGAGTTTTCCATTCTGATTGAATTCGGCCTTCTTGATAGACCCATAGGTCTTGCCACTACGCCCACACCAGACATATCCAGCAGATAGATTCTCAGTGGTCAAGCCTTCCTCTTCGACCTCTTTCCCCAATCTTGGAATCCTCAGAGCTTTTCCTAAGCTCTTGGCAGTTACTTTGATCTTCTCTCCGACCACAATAGACTTTAGAATTGCCCCTGAGCTATTTATTCTAGCTCCATCAAAGAATTCCTGGACTTCTTTGTTCAAGAGGGTACTAACCCAGCCCTGCAGATTCTATCAACCCGATTACTGACCTGATTTCTTCGGAGCAAGAACTAAATCCTCCCCTCATGAGTTCGCATCCGGAGATGACTGGGGATTCTTCTTTCTTTGGAGCCATTGATGCAGAACGTCGAGAGCAAAGATTGTCGGAGACGGAACGGAGGTTTGTCGAGGAAAAAACTTAAGGCAAATGAAAGCGTAATTTTTGACTTAAGCATTCACTCTATTTATATTAGGAGTAGATGAAGAGGCGCGTAGCTTTTGTCTTGGTAATTAGATTAAAAATCCATCAGACGACTTAGATTAGGGATCCAATACAGCATGAAGTGTCTGCGATGTATTTCAATAATGCGAATCATTGTCGCGATATTGTCGTCGAAATCACTTCAGCGTTGTCGTCGAGATTTTACTGATATCATTGAGACGCAGATTTTGTCGTTGAGACTTGATGTCCATCCGTAAAGATAATGCTTCTCCACGAATTTATTGTAGAAGAGAATAGTGAAAGCCCTTAGGTCTCCAATGTGGAGTCCTAACATATACATAAAATACCTCAAAGTTGAATAATTACAATTAAGCCCTACAACAAACCACACGATATATGCAGACCATAAATATACAAATACACTGATAATAATAACTCCAATACTCCCCCTCAAGGTGGAGCAAAGATGTCAATCATGCCCAGCTTGGAAGAGAGCAAATCTGAACGAGTAGGACCAAGGGCCTTAGTGAAGGCATCAGCAAGTTGGTCGGCCGAGGGGACATAAGTAGGAAGGACGGTCCTAGTACGAAAGTGATCACGAAGAAAGTGAACATCCATCTCTGTGTTTGGTGCGCTCATGAAGCACCGAATCCTGAGTGAGAAGAAGAGCTGACTTATTGTCACAGTAGAGAGTCGAGCCATTGGTCAGGGATAGACCAAGTTCAGTCAGCGGCGATCGAAGCCAAATCAACTCAGTAACACCGTGTGCCATGGCACGGTATTTGGACTCAGCGGACGAGCGCAATACAATGTGTTGTTTCTTACTCCGCCATGAGATAAGATGATCACCATGAAACACACAGAGGCCGATAGTAGAGCGGCGATCAGTCAAAGAACCGGCGAAATCAGCATCAGTGAAGCAGGAGAGACTGGAGAGACTGGAGACACTGTCAGCCCGATAAAATAGCCCAAGACCAGGAGCATGCTTGAGGTACCGAAGAACACGCCGAGCGGCCTCTAGATGAGCAGTCCTAGGAGAATGCATAAACTGACTCAGAACGCCTACTGAGAAGCTGATGTCTGGCCTCGTATTTGTCAAGTATATCAGGCGGTCAACCAGACGCTGGTACTGAGAAGGGTCTGGTAGAGGATCCCCAGATTCAACATGAAGACGATGATTGGTATCCATAGGCGTACGCACGGGACAACAGCCCAGGAGACCAGAATCCCGGAGGAGATCTAAGGTGTACTTTCGTTGGGATATGGAGATGCCCTGTTGGGAGCGAGCCACTTCAATCCCAAGGAAATAACGGAGAGATCCAAGATCTTTTACCTCAAAGGCGGAGCGGAGAGTAGCTTTCACCTCAGAAATACCAGCAGAGTCATCCCCAGTAAGAATAATGTCGTCAACATAGACCAAGACAATGGCACGACGGCCCTCTGGCGTGGCGCGAACGAAGCAAGTGTGATCCGCATGACACTGAGTGAAGCCTATCTGAAGAATAACAGTGCTGAACCGGTCAAACCAGGCACGCAGTGATTGTTTCAGGTCGTACAGGGATTTGTGTAGACGACAAACCCTGCCCGAATACTCCCCCTGAAGGGCAAATCCCGGTGGAGGAGCCATATAAACCTCCTCCTGTAAGGTTCCATGGAGGAAAGCATTCTTGACATCGAGCTGGTAGATGGGCCATGCCCGGGACGCCGCAAGGGAGAGCAGAAGACGAACACTCGTCAGCTTGGCCACGGGAACAAACGTGGCCTCAAACTCATCAGGAGCCTGAGTAAATCCCTTAGCCACCAAGCGAGCCTTGTATCGATCAATCGAACCATCAGCACCATACTTCACAGTATAGACCCGTTTGCACCCAACGGTGCGTTTCCCGGGAGGCAGAGGAACAAGAGACCACGTCCCGGTGTGACGAAGAGCAGACATCTCCTCCTCCATGGCCTGAACCCACCGCGAATCAAGGAGGGCCTCAGCAGTCGAAGCAGGGATGCGAACCGAATCAGCAGCAGCCACAAAAACCTGGTAAGAGGGAGAGAACCGTTGGTAGGAAACAACACTAGCCAGCGGGTGCTCAGTAACAGAAGAACGAACACAAGCCCGGTGGCCCTTTCGCAAGGCAATAGGTAAATCATCAGAAGTAGTAGAGGGAGGAGGCTCAAGAGAGGTACCTGAAACCGGAAGGAGCAATGGAGCCGGGACTGAGGGAGAAATGGGAGTAACAGGTGGTGTGGGCGCGCGGCGGCGAGTGTAAGTAAGTAGGACGGGCGGAAGTGATGGAGGTGAGACTGCGGGGACGATCGGAACAGGTTGCACAATAGTAGGGGGGTCCGGGGTAGTTGAGGGAGAGAGAAAGAAGGGTACTTCCTCGTGAAATGTCACATCACGAGAGTGAATGATACGACGGAAACGGGGATCATAACAGTGATACCGCTTAGTGGTAGTCGAGTAGCCGAGAAACAGACAACGGACAGCCCGATCGTCGAGTTTTGTCCGGGAAGGACGCCGATCCTGGACAAAACACACACATCCAAAGACCCGAAGAGGGATTGGAAAAACAGAGGCGGAAGGGTGGAGAAGACTGTAGGGAGCAATACCGCCGAGGGGGCGGGATGGAGTTCGATTGATAAGGAAGGCTGCGATAAGGAGAGCAACACTCCAGTAGGACTTAGGAACATGCATGCCTCGAAGAAGACATCGAACAGTGTCCAATAGGTGACGGTTTTTGCGTTCGGCCACGCCATTTTGCTCGGGGGTGGCCGGACACGAAAACTGGTGGAGAGTGCCTTCAGAGAAAAGAAGCATGTCAAAGGAGCGTGAGGTGTATTCACTTCCACTGTCAGAGCGAAGAATGTGAACAGACTTGCCATGTTGTGTTCGTATCATAGCAGTAAAGTGAGTGTAAACAGAAAGAACGTCGGATTTACGTTTCAGAAGATAAACCCATAAACAGCAAGAATAGTCATCAATAAAAGTGACAAAGTACGAGAATCCATCAAAAGAAACAATAGGGGCAGGGCCCCAAACATCAGAATGTATCAACTAAAAACAAGAAGTAGCACGACTCACAGAGGAAACATAGGTACTGCGAGTGTGTTTTGACAATTCGCAAACATCACAATGAAAAGGAAAAGATAAAGATACATCAGGGCAAACAGATAACATCCGAGGAGGGCTAGCATGACCGAGGCGGGCATGCCAAAGCAAACTCGATGACGAAGCAGGAGCAGCAGTGGTGATGGTAGCAGCAGAAGGGGGAGGCATCACCAGATGGTACATCCCATTCTTCTCAATCCCCGTACCAAAAGTCCTCCTGGATCGCAGGTCCTGAAAAACACAATGATCAGAGTAGAAAGTGACTGAGCAGTTCAAAGCACGAGTAATACTACTAACAGATAAAAGGTTGAGAGCCATGTGGGGTACAAGAAGAACAGAGTCAAGGGAGAGAGAGGAAGAGAGAGAGAGACAGTGCCCTGGTTGAGGACAGGAGTAAACGAGCCATCAACAAGGCGCACATCCCGGTGGGAGCAAGGAGCAACCTGGCGCAGGAGGGAAGACGTACCAGTCATATGGTCGGTGGCACCAGAATCAATCACCCAGGGTGACGAACCCTGGTCAACCGTGGTCGCAGAGCAAGCAAACGGAGTGCCTGAGGATGAAGAGCTAGGAGAGGCAGAGGCAGTAGTGGAGGACTGAGATTGCTGAAACTGCTGAAACTGGGCCAACAGGTGACTGAAATCCGAAGCAGTGACTCCTGAGGGACGCTCGATGGTATCAAAAGACTCGACAGCAGCAACGGTAGAGCGTGGAGCACCAGACGAAGTACGATCAGAACCCCGGAGGTGTGGGTAGAGCTGATAGCAACGGCTGCAGTCATAATAGAGACGCCCACAATGAGAGCAAGGGCCAGGCGGACCCGTAGAGCTACGGCCACCGGAGGAGACACGTCCCCCAGACGGTGTAGAAGAACCACGACCTCCACGGCTCCGAGAGCCAGAAGTGGGAGGAAGAGAAGAAGCAGCAAGAGCCATCTGCTCAGTAGGGAGCGAGGAAGTAGTACGCCCGCCAGAGAGGCTTGAGTGACGCTGCAGGCGTTTCTCATGCTCAGAGACAATGGAGTAGGCCTCAAGAAGATCTGGCAAAGGACATGCCCACAATCTGAGCACGTGTGGACTCATACTCGGGGCGAAGCCCCATCAAGAACTGATAGGTCTCCCGACGCTGTCGCTGTTGCCGGATAAGGGTGACATCCTCGGGAGATTTTAGGGCACTAAGAGGCTCCAGATCATTGAGTTTCATAAAACGATCCTGAAGGTAGGTGAAGTACTCCTGAACAGACCGCTCTCCCTGAGTAGCGGAAGCAATATCCTGAAAGACACAAAAAATCTGGGCATCAACACGTGTGTGCCCGAAGGTGCGCTTAAGGGCGGACCAAAGTTCGGCGATGTCTTCAAAACGCATGAACTGGTCGAAGATACGAGGCTCCATCGAGCACTAGATCCAGCCAAGAACCATGAATTTCTCCGTGGACCACTTGACCCAATCATCTTTCTTGTCAGCAGGAGGCTGTGGAGGGCCGTCGGTCAACCAAGAAAGTTTATTTCGACCAGCAAGGGCCACCTTCATCGATGTAGCCCAAGAAGAATAGTTCCGCTCATCCAGAAGGATGCTAGTAATCCGCCTCGAGGAGGATTCGTAGGTGTCCGTAGAAGCCATGAATCACGAGGCCAGAAATACGAAGATCCTTCCCACAAAGGAGATCGAGGATCAACAAGAAAAACTGCGCTGGAACAGACGGCGAACAGGCGCAGGAAGGTCGCAGGAATAGATCGCCAACTGCGCTGGTTGGCCGAAGAAACGCTGGAACAAATCAATCGCTGGAACAGTGGAGGATGCGCCGTCGATCGATGGAACAGAAGGATTCGTCGTCGATCGCTGCGTCCCGATCGATGCTTTACTGTCTTCGTCGAGAGCTAGATAGGCTGCCGTCGTCGAGCGCGGGATAGGGAAGGCGATCACGATGCGGAAGGTGATGCGGAAGGCGATGCCGTCGTCGAGCGCTGGATAGGAGGACGATCGATCGGGAAGGCGATCACGATGCGGAAGGCGATGCGGAAACCCTAGGTTCCTCTGATACCATGTAGAAGAGAATAGTGAAAGCCCTTAGGTCTCTAATGTGGAGTCCTAACATATATATAAAATACCTCAAAGTTGAATAATTACAATTAAGCCCTACAACAATACACATGATATATGCAGACCATAAATATACAAATACACTGATAGTAATAACTCCAATATTTATAAGCATCATGGGGTGCGCTTAGAGAGAGAGCTCCACTAGAGGGAAGTGGAGGTAGTGGTCCAACCCATGATCATGGGAGTGGAGGATTTCACCGCTCAACATACGCTCCGCCAGACGCCGCACGCCAGCATGACCGCACCCCATTATTGGGGTGTGGGTAGTCCGCACCCCACTAGTGGGGTGCGGATAGCCGCACCCTCCATAAGTGAGGGATGCGGCCAAGCCGTGGCCGCACCCTATAGGGGGTGCGGCTAGCCCCCCCCCTAAGGGGGTCCGGCGGTTGATACGGCCAAAGCCGCGCCCGCTCGCCAGGTGCGGCCGGGGTCCGTCTTTTCCTTTAAGGCGCGACTCCTCATCTGCCAAAGCTCATTGCAAGCCCAGAGCGCTTCAGTGCTCATTGCGCGCTCCAAACGTTTCTGAGCGCGCTCAGAACACTTCTGTGTTCGTTGCGCGCTCAGAACACTTCCGCATTCCTGGCACGCTCACATTTTGTCTTTCCTAGTTTCTCAAATTGCAGGACTCACATTGTCGCCTTTTTCACCTTCAACAAAGCTGCCCGAACTGCCCGAAGGACGAGACGGTCATTTAAGAAAAATGGCGATCCATGTGCTCCAAATCGACAAGCGTGATTCTCCCGTCAGGTGGTTACGACGGCAAAATTACCGGGCTACCCCCGGCCAAAGCTATAAAAAGAGCCCAGAGCCTTCATTTCAAGGAACCTTGCTTTCGGCACCCGAGAGAGCTCTGCGAAGATTTCCTCTGATCTTTCCTTAGGTGCTTGAAGATCTCCTTCGTGGACTTGAAGATTTCCCTTCTCCCGAAAGGCGACTCGGCATTCTCACTTTTGTTCTCACTTACATTCTCACTTTTGTTCTCACGGTTGTTCTAAGAAGAAGGAATACTTAGCTTTCCGAGAGGTGGTCTGTCACCCTCGGAATTCTCTCTTTCTCTCCACTACTGTAACGAGCGGCGGCCTGTCACGCTCAAATTCTAAGTCTCTAATTGTAACCCCTCAGAAGATAGTGAAAGTTGGTCGGCACAGCTCCGGTCGCGTGATTTTTTACCCTTTTGGGTTTTTCACGTTAAAAACCCTTCGTGTCGCTTACTAACTCATTCATTGACTGTTTGCACGCTCGATTCGCTTACGAGCTAGGGCGGTTCAATTCGACCGGTCTACCAGAACGCCCGAGTGATCCGCAACAAGACTGCTCATCTCTTTTTTTCGCTGAGAATTCATTTATGTCGTTGAAAAACTCATCTGATACTTGTCTAACTTGAGCACTCCTTAAGGAATTCTTGGAAATAGTGTCACTTATATTTTCTCCTTCACATCTCTTATGTAGAATGTCAATTTGATGTATACTTGGGCAGGGCTCCATTATTCAAGGTTTGGTTTCTTCAATATTTCATTCATTCTCTTCATCTTGTCTTTTGCTCTTTAACTTACCTACTTATCAAGAATGGTGATGGGAGAGTAGGGACTAAGATGGTTGAATGTTGTACTCATCTTCTATCATTGATCTGATGTCTTCATTGTGAGTGAAGCTGTGTACTCCCCCTCCATAGATGCAGAGAATTGAGAAATTCTTCTATTTCTTTAATAACTTCATGACCACTACTTAGATCTTTCCCAATCACCTCAATTTCCATGTTCAGAACATTTTGATCAATTTTGAGAATATCTTCTTGATGTACTTCATTTTGAAGAACTAGATCATTTTCCATTAGTTGTATCTTCTCTTAGATGGCTCCCCCTCAGTAGAAGTAAGAGAGGGATGAACTTCTTGTGCGGAAGTGTGCTGATATTTAAGTGACATCTGTTTGTATGAAACTTCAAGTATCATTATTAGTTTATTCTCTTTGAATTGAATTTTCTTGAATACTTATTTACTCCAGCCTTGTGCCTGGAGCAATTATTGTCCAAATACCAAAAAGGATTGGCATTTAGACATACCTGCAAAAATAATTACTTATCCTTAAGCACCCAATTGAATTTGGGTCCTAGGTTCATGTTAGGGGAATAAACTGAAGTACTACACCTATGAGTGGTCTGCCCTCTTCTTGCATTAGGCGTTGTTGGATTGAACCAGCAGTTCAGAGCAAAATGACCAATCTTTCCACAACATCAGCACTCATACATGTTGTATCTTCTCTTATGTCTTTCCACTTGGAAATGTTGGTGGGCAGGAGTGAAGATAGATGACCTAACGGGTCTTGGGTGAACCTCATAATGGCGAGTATGCATTTGAGCTGATCTCACCACTTTTTGGTTCACCACCTTTTGGTTCACCACCTTGGGAACAGGCTTGATTGCCTTTCCCTTGCTTTTAAGTGTTGATGCTGCAGATCCATGGATATGGGAACCAGGAATCTTTAATTGGGTCTCTTCAAGAGGTGTTTGAGAGACACTTGGCCCAAAGATTGCTCTTCTATGTGTGTTGGGGAATTTATTGCTTTTTGTAGAGCAAGCCTTGGTCAGATGATCATGTGAAGATTCCTGATTAGAGAAATTTGATGTCAGTAGCTTCTCTTTGTAAGAAGGTTGGGCTTCAAATGTCTTGCCCTTGACTGTTTCCTTACCAAATCCTACACCACCTCTGAATGGTGCAGAGAATTGGTCAATGATGGGAAGGACAGTCTTGGGCATTGAGAAGCTGACAACAATTTTCTTTTCAGCCAATAACATTTCCTCAAGGTCCTTAATGACTTTGTTCTTCTTACCCAACTCAGCATTTTGAAGCTTTGTGACATCCTTGAGTTTGTCCACTTCTTTGCTCATAACAATCAGCTTCTCAGCTGTCTCTTGGAGCTCAGATTGGACAGATTTCAGGGATGCTAACTCCTTAGATTGAGCTCTAAGAAGCTTCTTGCATTTTTTCAAGGCAATCCACATGGCTTCATTATGTTGTACTAGGTCAGATTCAACCTCATGTGGAGATCTTGAGGATATGTTACTGCATGCAGATCCACACTCACTCTCATGCACAGAAACTGTCATTGATTCAGAATCAGAGACAGATAGGGGGGCTCTAATAAGTACCTTCCCAGGAGAGGTGCAGCCATCCTGGATTTCTTCAGTTATGGCCATAAGGCCAATGAGAACTTCCTCCTTATCTTCTAATGAATCTGAGTCAGAATCACTGAGTGTTCTGATTTTCATAGCAATGTATTCTTTCTCAGATTCATTCTTGTCCTTTGGACTTCTTCTATCATCACTCTTCTTTGATTCTTTCTTCTTAGAGGAGCAGTCATCAATCATGTGACATGTCTCCTTGCAGTGACAACACACTAAGTTAGTTAAATCAGATTAACTGAGTTTAGAGTTATACCTTTCCTCTTTTGAAGATTTATGCTGGTCATATTGACTAGATCTTTTGGAGTTTGAGGAGGATGTCTTCTGGCTGTCTCTTCTTCTTTTGGGCATCTTTCTTTTGAGCTGTTTGGAGAGGAGTACTGGCCCTTTAACAATGTAATTAGATTTTGATGAGCATGCATCAGAGGCTTCTGTGTTCTCAGAGCTATTCTGAATTATCAGAATATTGTCTGTGATGCTCCTCAACCTTTCACCCTCAAGAGTCATGACCCTTTCTCTGGTGTTCCCCTTTGAATTTTCTTCTACAGGTTCCTTCATGTAGATTTCCAAGGAATCTCACATATCTCTTGTTGTTTTGCAATGACTTAAGTATTGAGATGTAGAATCATCAATTGCATTTTCAAGTATGTGTTTTGTTCTCTTATCCACATCAGTTAGATCTTCATCTTCATAGGTGAACTCTGAAAAGGTGTTGGGAACATAAGCTCCCTCTTACATTCCATATGACAGTTCTTTTTGGTGCAGATGGGCAGCCTCATTGATCTCATCTCTTGATGATGCTCACAGGCCATTGAAGAATCACAACCCAATCAAAAACTTGTAGATCTTGTTCTAAGTTGTTAAGCTTTTGAACTCAACCTCGCTCTCATACCAATTGAAAGATATGAGTTGTCTATAAACTACACCTAGAGGGGGTGATCATGTGTTTTCACTATTATTTGCTACTTTAAAATAAAGCAATCAAAGCACACAGGCAAACCAGAAAACACACAAGGATTTATAGTGGTTCCCTACAAGACAATGTGTTTAGAGGTAGTCCACTGTCCCTCTCACATATCTAGCAATGTGCTACACTAGGCAACTTCTCCAAAGCTAAGATCTTTTCCACTATTCAGCAGATTTTACAACTCAGATCACAAAGGATCTTACCGCAGATCTTCACACAGAAAAAGCTTACACTCAGGTTATACAAACCTTACAACACTTTTCTCGAACTTTAGAAGTCTTACCAAGTACTCAGATCTATACCAAGATCCTACCAAACTCAGGCTCACACAGAACCCCACCAAGCTCAGGCTCACAAAGAAATCTACCAACTCAGATGTGGTACAAGATCCTACAAGCTCATGTTCACAAAGTACTCTACCAAATAAGAAAGGAGTTGTTCTGTTGTAGAAGAGAAGACTTCAAAATATAAGCTTTGAATGTCAGACTTCTTCTTGCACATGTAAGTCCAGTGACCTTGTGGATTACTGAACCTTCTTTTGAATTTTCTCCTTAGATGATAGATGCCCTTCTTGTACACGAGGAACATTCTTTCTTGTCTTCTCAGCCAAGTGATGAAGATTTTCTTTCTTGTCTTCTTTTCTTTTCAAATGGGACAGAAAAGTTTGCTTTCTTTTGAAAATTCTTTGATCTTCTTCTTGTTTTCTTTTCTTTCTCTTCTTCTTGTCATTTGATCTTTAACTTAACTACTTCTCAAGCATGGTGATGAGAGAGTAGGGACTAAGATGGTTGAATGTTGTACTCATCTTCTATCATTAATCTGATGTCTTCATTGTGAGTGAAGTTGTGTACTCCCCCTATATAGATGCAGATATTTGAGAAATTCTTATAATTCTTTAATAACTTCAGGTCCACTACTAGGTCTTTCCCAATCACCTCAATTTCCATGTTCAGAACAACCTTTCGATCAATTTTGAGAATATCTTCTTGATGTACTTCATTTTAGAACATTTTCCATTAGTTGTATCTTCTCTTAGATGGCTCCCCCTTAGTAGAAGTAAGAGAGGGATGAACTTCTTGTGGGGAAGTGTGCTGATATTTAAGTGGCATGTGTTTGTTTGAAATTTCAAGTATCATTATTAGTTTATTCTCTTTGAATTGAATTTTCTTGAATACTTATTTACTCCAGCCTTGTGCCTGGAGCAATTATTGTCTAAATACCAAAAAAGGTTGGCATTTAGACATACCTGCAAAAAGAATTACTTATCCTTAGACACCCAATTGAATTTGGGTCCTAGGTTCATGTTAGGAGAATAACCTGAAGTACTACACCTATGAGTGGTCTGCCCTCTTCTCGCATTAGGCACTGTTGGATTGAACCAGCAGTCCAGAGCAAATGACAAATCTTTCCACAACACCAACACTCGTACATGTTGTATCTTCTCTTATGCCTTTCCACTTGGAAATGTTGGTGGGCAGGAGTGAAGATAGCTGACCTAACGGGTCTTGGGAGAACCTCATAATGATGAGTATGTAGTTGAGCTGATCTCACCACTTTTTGGTTCACCACCTTGGGAACAGGTTTGTCTGCCTTTCCCTTGCTTTTAAGTGTTGATGGTGCAGATCCATTGATATGGGAACCAGGAATCTTTACTTGGGTCTCTACAAGAGATGTTTGAGAAACACTTGTCCCAAAACTTGCTCTTCTATGTGTGTTGGGGAATTTATTGCTTTTTGTAGAGCAAGCCTTGGTCAGATGATCATGTGAAGATTCCTGGTTAGAGAAATTTAATGTCAGTAGCTTCTCTTTGTAAGAAGGTTTGGCTTCAGATGTTTGCCCTTGACTGTTTCCTTACCAAATCCTACACCACCTCTGAATAGTGCAGAAAATTGGTCAATGATGGGAAGGACAGTCTTGGGCATTGAGAAGCTGACAACAATTTTCTTCTCAGCCAATAACATTTCCTCAAGGTCCTTAATGACCTTGTTCTTCTTACCCAACTCAGCATTATGAAGCTTTGTGACATCCTTGAGTTTGCCCATTTCTTTGCTCATAACAATCAGCTTCTCAGCTGTCTCTTGGAGCTCAGATTGGACAGATTTCAGGGATGCGAACTCCTTAGATTGAGCTCTAAGAAGCTTCTTACTTCTTTTCAAGGCAATCCACATGGCTTCATTATGTTGTACTAGGTGAGATTCAACCTCATGTGGAGATCTTGAGGATATGTTACTGCAAGCAGATCCACACTCACTCTCATGCACATAAACTGTCATTGATTCAGAATCAGAAACAGATAGGGGGGCTCTAATAAGTACCTTCCCAGGAAAGGTGCAGCCAACCTGGATTTTATCAGTTATGGCCATAAGGCTAAAGAGAACTTCCTCCTTATCTTCTAATGAATTTGATTCAGAATCACGGAGTGCTCTGATTTTCTTAGCAATGTATTCTTTCTCAGATTCCTTCTTGTCCTTTGGACTTCTTCTATCATCACTCTTCTTCGATTCTTTCTTCTTAGAGGGGCAGTCATCAATCATGTGACATGTCTCCTTGCAGTGACAACACACTAAGTTAGTTAAATCAGGTTCACTAAGTTTAGAGTTATACATTTCCTCCTTTGAAGATTTATGCTGGTCATAATGACTAAATCTTTTGGAGTTTGAGGAGGATGTCTTCTGGCTGTCTCGTCTTTTTTTGGGCATCTTTCTTTTGAGCTGCTTGGTGAGGAGTAGTGGCTCTTTAACAATGCCATCAGATTTTGATGAGCTTGCATCAGAGGCTTCTGTGTTCTCAGAGCTATTTTGAATTATCAGAATATTGTCTTTGATGCTCCTCAACCTTTCACCCTCAAAATTCATGACCCTTTCTCTGGTGTTCCCATTTGAATTTTCTTCTACAGGTTCCTTCATGTAGATTACCAAGGAATCCCACATATCTCTTGTTGTTTTGCAATGACTTAAGTATTGAGATGTAGAATCATCAATTGCATTTTCAAGTATGTGTTTTGCTCTCTTATCCACAGTAGTTATATCTTCATCTTCATAGGTGAACTCTGAAAAGGTGTTGGGAACATAAGCTCCCTCTTAACTTCCATATGACAAAATTCTCTTTGGTGCAGATGGGCAGCCTCATTGATCTCATCTCTTGATGATGCTCACATGCCATTGAAGAATCACAACCCAATCAAAACTTGTAGATCTTTGATGGAGTATCAAAGAATTCAAGAGACATGCTTGCATTAAACGAGAAAACGGATACAATCTGGCGCGGACGCCGGCCAAGATCTAGGAGGCTGGTTCCTCCTAAGATCCCTCTCTCAATTGAGAGCCAAAACCCTAAGATCAAAAAGATGAAATAAACACTCTCATACCACCTCCTTATATAGGGAGGGAGGGGGGGCTCACATAATCAAAACATAAAATACGATTTAATTAAGATTAATTAATTAAGATTAATTAATTAATTAATACCAATTAATTACACATTAATTAGGGTGGTTTCCATATGCGCTCCTCCTGCGAGCTGATGTGCGTTGGCGGATGCATAATCATAACAATAGGCCGCGCTTAAAATTGACCTTATCCTCAAGGTCAAGAACAAAAATTTGTCGGGGTCCTTCAAAATGTCGGCAGCGGTTATAATCGCAGGGAACGACGGCAGACTATTTTTGTCCTCGAAAGAGGTGGTGAGTTGGCATTGAGAGTTTATGATGGGAAATTGCTGGCAGCTAGCATGGGTTGCAAGGAAGAAAAAGGAGAGGTGATGTGGATCACTGCGATGTGATGGGGCAAGGGCAAAAACACAAATGAGGAAGGGACAAAACAATAAGTGGGAGGGGGATGCTTTATGGGGGGCTCGAGAACAGGAAGGCTGGCGTGCAAAACGGGATAGGAAATGGCGCAGGCGGACGACGATCGTGGGACGAAGCGTTGCGCTGGGAGATCTGCGGTAGGGTTGCGGTTTGACGAAGATAGATGGTTCCCGATAAGGATGTCATCGGCCGGTGCGGGAAGCGGCACGGGCTGGAGTTGGAAGACAACGGCAGAAGAGGGATCGGCGCCGGAAACGGTGCTGGAGGTGCGGGCTGGAGCTTGTACAGCCGGAATCGGCGCTGGAGGAGCGGCTTGTATGGTCGGGCGGCGGTCGACGCTGAGATTTGCTGCTGGAGACGCACAAATCTGAGATCTGTTGCTGGAGACACTGAGATCTGCGGTTGCAGGTTGGATCGGGCGGCCGACGACGCACGAATCTGCGGTTGCGACGGCTGCTGGAGGTGCGGCGGCTGCTTCGGCGGCTGAATGTACGGCTGTTGGTGTGTGCGTCTGGTGGAGCAAGGCCTGCAAGGATGCAGGCAGCGAGGCAAGGAGGTTGTCGTGGATGTCGCAGCTGCGTTCGATGGAGGCGAGATTGTAACATCCGAAATTTACGAGTCGTCTTTCTGTATTTTAAGATCCATTATCGGCGCCAACGACATGTCAAGGTATTTTCTGTTAGGCTTAATCCCACGAATAATGGGAAGATTAATTAAGATATGTTAATAGAGAAATTTACGAATTTTAGTTCGGCACGTTTTCAATTCGCGAGGACTTAACACATTTATTTATAAGTAGTTAAGAGTTGGCGTAATTGTAATTAAATGGGAGAATTCAATTTCAAGGCAGAATTGACGTTATAGCCAAACCCACGTCTTGCGGTTTTTCCTTCCGCAATCCACGACCGCGTATATCTAAGAATAGGGCATCACGTAACCAATTACGCACCCCTTCTAGTTTTCCAACTGAGCGCTTGAAATTGAAACCGCCGCATGCCCCTCCTCTCGCCGACGCTCCAAGCGCGCCTCCCGCATGGCTTTAGGGCTCGCGTTTCCTTCTGTTGAGGTCGGCGACACCCCCATTTTCTCTATTCGAGCGCAACAAGCATCCTCCCTGTTGAAGACGGCTTCAGCAGACCGCAGAAGCACTTTCCTCCGTGCCCTAGTTAGTCGATTGAGCCCAGTTCTGTTCCAATCGACTATAGTAGGCCTTTTCTTGTAAGTTACTGAGCAAATCCCCCTTCCTAGCCGCAGTTTGGCTCAACTCACTGATGTTGTAGTTTTCCCCTCCCGCAAATCGCAGTCAGACAGTGGTATGGAGTCGTCCCTCCTCCTAATCGAAGGCAATCCACCGTTCTTGCAAGATCTTCCCTCTTGCAGTAAGATATATTTCAGTTATTAATCATTCCTTTATTTTCAGTAGTAGCCGTGGGTTTTTCATCCTTGTAATATAAGAAATTGTAGACTTATATTTGTAGGAAAGGGGGCAAAAGCCCTCAGCATTTCCTCTCTTTGTATCATTCTTTCCCACTCTTATTTCCTTGTGAAATGTTATAGTGTTGTCATTGAAGCACTAGAGGATTGTTAATTAATTAATTAGGGTTTATGTTTCACTTCAGATTTATGGTTCGAGTTGACGTAGATCGGAGAAGAATTCTTGGTGTTTTCAATGTGACCTAGAAGAGTCATGTCGTCGCGTCGTATGTACGAGCGCCGTAATACTTAGGTAAGAAATTCGTTTCCTTTTGGTTAGACATATCACATAGATCAATTTATGTATTATACTCTATTATGCATAAATATGGTAACAATTTGAATTTATACGTAGCATACTTTTCTTGTAGATAAGTAATAATAAATCATATCCTTAGCATCATGTCACCACAATATGAACTACGTTAAGAAGCAAAAGAAGACTTTATGTGATGTATATAATGCACAATTGTATAGCTATGAAGAAACATGAAATCAGAGTATAGTACACTTCATGCATAGATGAGAATAGTAGATCATAATTTAATCTTCTTATCGTGATGATACGAACCATGTATACTAGAACGTAAGAAATATTATGTCTTATAGTTAGACATACAATGTAAATATATGAATGATTCCCTCTAAAAGTAATATCACTATATTATAGAGAAGTAAACAATGCATGTAGATATGAATAACGCATCCTATGAATAGAGGAAAATAGTGAACTACAATTTCTTATTGTATAACAAAAATATGAACAAGGTTGATTAAGACGTAAGAAATCTTTTTTTTTTTGGCTAGACACGCCACGTAGCTTATTGCATGAATTGTTCTCATATAGTTAAGAGATTATTCATAATAATATGAAATCGTGTGCATCTAGACTTGATTGCAGATCAAGATAAGGAATATTAAACTCTTATGAAATCACGTATTCAGTTAGACAAGTAAATACTGAACCACCACAACAAACATATGAGGCGGTTAAATAACATGAAACACGATCAAGTACGTAAGGATGAATAAGTATGCAGTCCAACAGCTAATGAGAATAATTAGGGGGCACGATCGAGACTTTCTCTCGTGATAGATAGAGGCGCACTCACTATCTTACTCATATGGCGTAGCAGACCGTATGAGCCTCAAGTTAGGGGGTGATGACACCTCATTTAGAAAATCAGTAGATGCGAGTCCGTGTCCGTGAGACATTAGAACAGCTGCGTTCGTTAGTAGGACTCGGATCGTTAGAATGCGCATAAGAATATACTTAATTTAGAACCACAAGAAGAAAAGTTCAAAACTCCTAGAACTCGAGGGTATGCCAAAATCTAGAAATCTTTATAGTTTAACAATCCCAAGCTTAAATGGAAATGCATATCATGATCACATTAGAACTGACACTTATGTTTAAAAGTATTTTGATAGAAAAGCATGCATAGAGCATAGTTTACATTTATTAGTATAAAATGTTACTTTTAAAAGGATGCTCTTATAATTTGTTTCAAGATGTTTTCTTAGTGCCACCGGGGGAAAAGTCTTTCTTGCTCGCCAGTGGGTTGATCCGTTTTCGGAATTTTCATTACAGGGATCACAGGTCAAGTTGTTCGCTCGTACTTCCTAGTTGGCTCTGTGTTTCAATCTTTAAGGTACTTTAACAGTCTGAATTTCAGCCATTTGTTTCCGCTGTAAACTAGTAATCTTGTTATGATACTAATTTATATTGTTGCTTCGTTTGTTTCACATCATAAGTTTCGGCCAGGCTTATGAATTGATGTCAAACTGGGTAGGGGTGTTACAGAGATGGCCGTCGATGGAGTGGAGGCTGTTGTCCGTCGTGGCATGAGCCCCGGCGGCTTCGAAGGAGCGGACGGGGGTGGCAGGTCGGACCATTGATGGAGTATCGAAGAAATCAAGAGACATGCTTGCATTAAACGAGAAAACGGATACAATCCGGCGCGGACGCCGGCCAAGATCTAGGAGGCTGGTTCCTCCTAAGACCTCTCTCTCAATTGAGAGCCAAAACCCTAAGATCAAAAAGAAGAAATAAACACTCTCATACCCCCTCCTTATATAGGGAGGGGGGCTCACATATCAAAACATAAAATACGATTTAATTAATATTAATAAATTAATACCAATTAATTACACATTAATTATGGTGGTTTCCATATGCGCTCCTCCTGCGAGCTGATGTGCGTTGGCGGATGCATAATCGTAACAATCTTGTTCTAAGCTGTTAAGCTTTTGAACTCTACCTTGCTCTGATACCAATTGAAAGATATGGGTTGTCTATAAACAACACCTTGAGGGGGGTGATTAGGTGTTTTCACCATTATTTGCTACTTTAAAATAAAGCAATCAAAGCACACAGGCAAACCAGAAAACACACAAGAATTTATAGTGGTTCCCTACAAGACAATGTGTCTAGAGGTAGTCCACTGTCCCTCCCACCTATCTAGCAATGTGCTAGACTAGGCAACTTCTCCAAAGCTCAGATCTTTTCCACTATTCAGCAGATCTTACAACTCAGATCACAAAGGATTCTACCTCAGCTCTTCACACAGAAAAGCTTACACTCAGGTTATACAAACCTCAACAATTTTCTCGAACTTTACAAGTCTTACCAAGTACTCAGATCTGTACCAATATCCTACCAAACTCAGGCACACACAGAACCCTACAAAGCTAAGGCTCACAAAGAACCCTACCAACTCAGATCTGGTACAAGATCCTACAAGCTCAGGTTCACAAAGAACCCTACCAAATAAGAAAGGAGTTGTTCTGTTGTAGAAGAGAAGGCTTCAAAATATAAGCTTTGAATGTCAGACCTCTTCTTCTTGCACATGTAAGTCCAGTGACCTTGTGGATTACTGAACCTTCTTTTGAATCTTCCTCTTAGTTGATAGATGCCCTTCTTGTACAGAAGGAAGATTCTTTCTTGTGTTTTCAGCTAAGTGATGAAGATTTTCTTTCTTGTCTTCTTTTCTTTTCAAATGGTACAGAAAAGTTTGCTTTCTTTTGAAACTTCTTTGATCTTCACAGCACGGCCAATGAAATTTTCTTCTTGTTTTCTTTTCTTTCTCTTCTGTAGGTATGTATGAGAATGAACTTTAGAAAGAATGCTAAGTAACCGTCACTCTGTAAAAGAAAAATCTTTCTTTTATACTCATCTGCACTTATGCACAAAGGCCCTTATTGATTATTGCATAATCAATTACTCTGTTTGAAAATTCTGGCAAAATTGGTATATTTAATTTATCATAAATTCCTTGCTGTTTTTGGAATTTGAAGAATATAGACATAATATTATTCTTCATTGAATATTGTGCAACGGTTATATTCTGCAGAGAATATGTCATTTAATATTCCTTGATTGATGCACAAGATAGGCGGCGTGCACATTCCCTGTATATTAATTTCCAAGAACGACTGCGCAATAAATGTTGCTCTGCCACTATCAAGATGATAATATTTCTTCAAACCGATATCGACTTGATCAATGTAAACGACAGATATACTTCTCAACGACATCGTCGACATACTTCCCTCTTCAAGACTATACTTGATATCTCGACAATATTGCTTCCTTTAGACGGTATCGTAGAGATATTTCTTTTAATAACACTTAGACTTATTTATCTGACAGACAGCCTTTCTTCAAGACGATATTGTCTTGATTTTCTAGACGATATAAGATCTTCAAACCGATGAACCTTTCTGTTAACTTAATGAGTTCTGTCTTTTAGCTTCATGGCTACACCTCTTATTCAAGACGATATCGTCAACATTTGATCTTATTTTTATCAACGATAAATTTCCTTCAAGACGATGCCGTCGACATCTGAACTTAGTTGTATCCATGATAAGCTTTCTTAAACCTTTCAAAGCTATATACATCTTCATCAAGACGATATCGTCGACATCTGAACTCGGCTTTATCAACGATAAGTTTTCTTCAAGACAATATCAACGGAATTGTTTCGACGATATTTTCTTGGTGAATTTTCATTTCGATTATAGTCTTGATATTAGTAATGTAGCTTTAATGCATCTGTCAACGATATTGATAGCAACTCAATGATATGACCAGTCCTTCTTTATGTTTTTGGACTTAGTGAATTATTTGGCATATGGTTTATCTTTTGCAGTCATGAATAAAACATACCATCATATACATAGTGCATTTATCATTGATCTGATCACTTCTTTAAATCAGGAACATTGTTGGACACTGTTCCCAACATTTTATATCACATGACACGAGTAATTATTTCTAAGTTAACTATATATTTAAGTCAATTTATCATTTAAGTTAAAAAGAAATTAATGAGAACTAAATGAAAATATTTTGGGCAAATTTTAGTATGAGTTAACTATGTAAGAAAACTGAACCGAACCGTATGGATTCGGTTCGGTTTCGGTTTGGGATGTGTGAAACCCGAGATCCTATTCCTAGCAAGTCGCGAGTACCTAACATCATCGGGTACTCGCCGCCCAGGCGAGCAAGCCCTGAGTGAAGTGTGCTCGCCCGCTATAGGGAGATCCCCTTTTCAGGATCTTTCGTGTTGGCATGCAATTAGCCATTCCAAACAGCGGGATTCCGTTGTTGGCAGACCAACTTGGGCAGCTTTTAGTGAAACCAAAAGACGGGATTCAGCAATCAGCAGACGGTTATGAGAAAACTATAAATAGACCCCCAAGGGCACCTTTGGAGAGGACCGGACTTGTTTCTCTCTCAGTTGGCTAGTTTTGGTTGGCAAAAGGGTTCAGGCTTGCTGCTCACCGTGGTTTCCGGGTGGGTGGTCAGGAATCCTCTAGTGCTCTTCAAGGTATTCGGCTCAGCATTGGCTTAGGAGGAGAAGCTCTCTAAGATCTTTCGGGTGTGTGGCGGGACCTCTTCGCTGCAGCTTGAGGGTCTATTCTAGTTTTCCACCAAAAAGAGTGAGGTTCCTTGTCCCGAGAGTCTGGCCTGGTGAGCAAGCTTAGGAGAAGTAAGTGCAAGCTACACCCTTGGTCCAAACTCCTCGTTGAACCGCGGTTTTCGGGTTCAACAACAGGGAACACCGCTTAGGTTTATGAATTACGTCAAAAGATAGCTGATACGATCTGGAGAGGAATCCGGCAAGGGGGAGGGCCGGCGGTGGTGAGGAAGAAGAGAGGGATTTGGGTAGGGAAGAAAAGCTTAGGCAGCAGCCCTAAACTCTATTCATCCAAAGATCCCCAAAAAGGAGTACAACACCACCCCTTATAGGCGCGGGGTACGGATAGTGAAAGTACGATGCTAATAGAAAAGCGTACACAATATAATTGAAATAACAGAAAGCAATTAACAATAATCATCCCAGCGGCGCGTCTTCAGTCTCTCCTCCAGACGGACCCGTCGTCGTCTTTCTCCGCGTGTAGACCCGCCACGACGTCTCGTCGACATGCACGTCCGTAACAATACCACTGTCCGGAAAATGTGCCTTGTCCTCAAGGCAATAGTCAGCGAACTGGCAGCGGAAGTCATCCGGAGGGAGTCATGTAGCATCTGAGTCTGGTTAGTTAGCCCAGGCAACCAGAATTTCCTCCGCGGTGGGGTCTCCCGGCAGAAGGCATTGGCGGTCGAGTGTCTTGGTTGGGTAATACAGTGCCTCGCCAGCGAGATCGACGTCGGTCGAAAAGTGATCCGTGGTGGCGTGGTTGCCCACCACACGACGTTGCTGAGAAACGTGGAAGACTGGGTGTATGCAGCTCTTGGCGAGGAGGCGGAGGCGGTAGGCAACCGCACCGATACGTGTCAGTATCTCAAATGGGCCAAAAAAATGGGGAGTTAACTTCGGGCAGGGTCTGCGGGACACGGAAAGCTAGCGGTATGGGTGCAATTTGATGAACACCTTCCCCATCTGAAAGGAGAGATCGCGCCGCTTCCTGTTCGCAAAGGAAGACATCTTCTGTTGGGCCCGTAAGAGGTGATGCTTCAGGTGGTCCAGGATGGTGTCACGGTCCTGCAGGGCGGTGGCCAAACTCTCGACCTGACACTCTCCCGGCAGATGACGGAGAATGGTGGGCGGTGGCTGGCCATAGACAGCCTCGAACGGGGTGGTACCTGCTGCGTGCTGGTAGACGGTGTTGTAGGAGTACTCGGCCCAACAGAGTCACTTGGCCCATCCACGGGGTTGCTCCCCCACAAAACAGCGAAGGTACGTCTCCAAGCACCGGTTGAGGACCTCGAACTGGACATTCGTATGCGGGTGATAAGCAGTGCTCATGCGGAGGCGAGTGCCCTGTAGCCGGAAAAGTGTGGTTCATAAGGTGCTCAAGAAAAGTGGGTCACGATCGTTCACGATCGACTGAGGAAAGCCATCAAGGCGCACGCCGCCGCTGATGAAGTTGTCCGCGACTGTGAAGACGGTGTAGGGGTGACGAAGGGAAATAAAATGGCCGTATTTGGACAGTCTGTCCACCACGACCAAGATACAGTCGAATCCCTGGGAGAGTGGTAGCTGAGTAATGAATTCCATGGCCACGTCCTCCCAAACGCGATCCAGAATGGGAAGAAGCTGAAGGAGGCCGGCTGGAAAAGCTTCCTCGTACTTGGCCTTCTGGTAGACCAGACAGGCGGCCACGAATGCCTTGACCTGTCGGAACATGTGGGGCCAATAGAGGAAGGCCACTAAATGGCGGTAGGTACGGAAGGTCAGGGCGTGCCCTCCGGAGGGCGATGTGTGAAACTCGGCGAGGATGCGGGGAATGCTCGGTGACGATGGCGCTAGAGCAAGGAGGCCCTTGAAGAACAGGCGGCCCCCTACAAGTGAGTATGGTGGATGGGCGGTGGCGTCCGCGATGAGCGCCATCCGAATCCCGGATAAAACGGGGTCGGCCTCAACCTCGTGTTGGATGGTCGCGTCTTCCCACACCGGTCGAGAAATAGCTGTGAGCTCTGGTGACTGGCTCTGACGAGAGAGGGCATCAACCGCTCGGTTCTCCCTCCTCGGGAGGAACTCGATGGTGAAATCATAACCCAGGAGTTTGGCCACCCACACCTGCTGTGCGGGTGTTGCGATCTTCTGCTGGAGGAGGTAGTGAAGGTCGTGGTGGTCAGTGCGGACCACGAAAAGGAGGCCCAACAGATATGGGCGCCAATGCTGAACGGCGAGAACGAGGCCCATGAGCTCGTTCTCATATGCGAAGCGGGTGCAAACGGTGCTGGAGAAAGCACGGTTGAAACAAGTTATCGGACGTCTGGCCTGCATGAGGACGGCTCACACTCCGGAACCCGATGCGTCACACTCCACAAGGAACGACAAAGAGAAGTCGGGCATAGCCAGCACCGGCTCGCGGACTAGGGCCTGCTGAAGGGAGGCAAAGGCTGCAGCGGCCGTCCATTGAAAAGGGCCATCCTCCGACTTCTTCAGGAGCTGCGTGAGTGTCCGAGCTAGAGCCCCGTCCCTTGGATGAAGTGGCGATAGTATCCCGTCAAGCCGAGGAATCCGCGGATGTCCCGCAGGGATGTAGGAGTCGGCCAATGAAGGGTCGCCGCAATCATCTCCTCATCCATGGCAACCCCCCTGGCCGAGATGGTGTGGTCGAGGTAGCTCACTTCTGACGCTCCAAAGGAACACTTCGTCGGATGGAGCTTGAGGTGATGGTGTCGGATGGTAGTCAGAGTGAGGCGGATGTGTTGAAGGTGATCCTTCCAGGAAGAACTGTATACCAAAATGTCATAAAAAAACTAGAACGTGTCGACAAAGTACCGCTCGGAAAATATCGTTCATCGTCGCCTGGAAGGTGGCCGGTGCGTTGGTCAGGCCGAAAGACATGACCAAGAACTCGTAGTGGTCGTCGTGCGTCCGAAAGGCGGTCTTGGCGATGTCTTCGGGCCGTACACGGATCTGGTGATAGCCTGCTCGGAGGTCCAGCTTGGTAAAGAATCTGGCGTCGTGAAGCTCATTCAGAAGCTTCTGAATAACTGGGATCGGGTACCTGTCCGGAATGGTGGCCTTGTTGAGCTCCCGGTAGTCCACGCAAAACCGTCAACTATTGTCCTTCTTCCGGACTAGGAGGATCGGGCTGGAGAAGGGGCTCGCTCTGGGTAAAGATGAGGCCCCCCATCAACATCTCACGGACTAGTTCGATCTCGTCCTTCTGCACATGGTCGTAGCGGTAAGGACGTACCGACACCGCCGCAGCACCGGGCTGGAGGGAAATGGTGTGATCCGACGGACGAGCCGGAGGGAGGCCGGTCGGGGCAGCAAAGATATCGTTGAACTCGACGAGTAATGTCTGAAGGTCGGCCGGGTGTGAAGGATGTGGCGGTGCCGAAGCAGAGAGCGGCCAAAGTCATGCGGAAAAGTCGACAAACCGTGGAATCGCACGGGCGGAGACCGGGGAGCGAAGCAAAGCGGAGTCGCTTACCAGGCAGCATGTCTGGCCCTCCCGGAGGAACTGCATAGTCATACTCTCCCAGTTGACCCGCACTTCGCCCAGTGTGCGGAGCCAAGCCACTCACAGAATGGCGACAATACCTCTGAGGCCGAAGGGGTAGAAGTTTGCGGTCACCAGGCAGGACCCCACCGTTAGGGAGAGAGTGGTGCAACACCCGTGGGTCGGCCGACGACGCCCATCGCCCAGATAGACTGTAAAGTCACAGGAGAGGGAACCAAGGTAAGGTGAAGCTAGTGCGCCAATTGGGCCTAGAGGAAGTTGTGGATCGCACCACTGTCCACCATGACCACAATGGAACGATCACGCGACGTGCCTGCCAGCTTCAGGGTCTGAGGTCCCGAAATGCCGCCCACTTTGAAACAAGGCAGCTCCAAGCGGTGAAAAGTAGGTGAAGCGGTGTCCACCGTGCCGTCACCCACGAATAGCTTGAGGGCCTCGAAATCCTCCAAGGTGACCTCCGGGTTGAAGTCGTCGATGATGGCGTGGAACACCTTGATGGAGCACACATGCGTAGGAGAGTAGGGCTGGCGACAACGGAAACATAGGCCCTTGCTACGGCATTCGTTGTAGGTACTTTTGGAGATGCGATGGGGAACCACCGTTCGGCCAGGTTGGTCTCCCCCAGGGGGTGGCCGCTGCGGGGCTGTTGAAGGAGGTGGCGGCCAGGGCGGCCGAGGCAGGTGGTCGCCAGCGCGGCCGAGGCAGGTGGTGATTGGCTGCAGGCATAGGCGCAGGTGCCCTGGGGGCAAGGTCGGCCTCCACCAGACACGCCATGTCAAGGGCGTCTGAGACCGTGCAAGGATGGTGCGTGCGGAGCCGGGAGAGGATATGGAGCAGTATCCCCTGGATGAAGAAGCCCAGGTAATGGTCGGGTGACAAGCCGGGGATATGGATGACCAAGGCTACGAACTCATCAATGTAGTCGTTGATACGCGAAAAGCAGATATATAATTTACGCAAGTGCACGTGTCGGTTCAAGTAATAAAGTGTAAGTAAAGTATCGTTCCCACGAGGAAGTGTCGAATCTAATACCCGCAATTACTAGCTTAACCTTTTCTTTAGATCCAAGTGAATTAATTAAGGTGATTTATGTTAACAACGAAAAATCAAATCTAGTTTCTATAATAACTACTTTAGAATACTTGTAATCAGTTTAGGAAGATAGTCTCGTATATTGTTTTCCTTTGCTTGTTGTAATGTTTTCTTAAAATGATTTATCATGAATGTTAAAATGACTATCGTGCAACGATTTGAAGATGAAAAATATGATCTCTCGATCTATGAAATTCGTTCACCCCGTATTTCCCTAGTTATCTCTAACATAGGTAACAATAGAGAGTGACATCAAGAACACAAATCAATGTTGCTACCGCGAAGACGAAATCTCTTTCTCCCTTCAACGATATACTAAATTTATGAAACACTTGCGCCACTCCTCTCTCGAATCTCGCAGCGTAGTATTAAGACGGAAACTTTGGTGAAATAATTACGCAACTCCTCTCTCGAATCTTGCTGCGCAAAATAAAACATTCATCTAGCCCGACTCCTCTCTCGAATCTCGCCAAGCAAATTAAAGATGAAAACTTAAGCCAAAATTTCCAGAATAAAAATCATAGATTCAATAACAATATAATCTCAAGCATTCATGACAAGGAATTAAGGTTCAAAACATCACAACAAATCAAAGTACTCACACATACAAGACTAAGAGAATTTAGTTCATCACGAAGATCAAACACAACGAAATTGGATAGATCTTACAAGACATGATGTTTAGAGATCTAAACGCTGCAGGAAATTGTACTCAGAATTGCGCAGAAGTCCTCCTTGATGAAGAACCGAAGCGTCCTTCTCCTTTGTTTTCTCGCCCTAGAACAGTCCTCCTCTTCGATTATCTGAATGATCCCCTACTTCCCTCTCCTCTGCGATAATTCTCCCCTTCTCAACCGTCGAGACATGTTAAAATGCGAAATAAATGCAACCACCCATTATCGTAACCGCCAGAAGTACGTGGAGTAATTTCGTATTTAGATCTGTCAGAAACCGTCGGCATGTTGCAACATCATTTTTTTGAACTGCAGGATATGTTGCAACATGTTTCTATACTTTCTTAATCAAACAGAGGCCAAAATGTTGCAACATCATATTTTTGAACTGCATGATATGTTGCAACATATTTCTGTACTCTTCAATTTGCCAAACAACTTATCAAACAGAGGCAAAGATGTTGTAACATGTATTTTCTGAACTACGAACTATGTTGCAACATTTCTTTCTGCACTTAATTATTTGTCTTCATCATTGACTCTTCAAAATTGATACTTCAGAATTTCTGCGCAATAACATATAAAATGACGATAATACCCAAACTTTCAACAGGAACATATATTACTCATGTTGATAACCTTTTAACTCATAATTATCAAATATTTTAATCGAAAAGGTAATAATTAAAGCACATGATAACTTCCTTTTGGGAAGTTATCACACCCCCACACTTAGCTTTTTGTTAGTCCCTAGCGAAATAAATCATTAAAATTAATTGAGTAAAAACACAACTATCAACACATAAACTTGAGTCACTTTACCCTTGAACATAATTGACTACGATTACTCAAGTGATTATCATCGACAATTGGTGGGCATGCCAATCATTAAACTTTCAAACATGTAAAAATTCATTAGTTTGATAAGAATTAAAGCACAATTATGATTTCCTAGTGTTGTGTGTGCTATTCCTTAAAATTATTTACTCCCAAACAACTTAACTCATTAAACTTGCACATAATTTGGAAAGGATAAAAATTAAGCTAAGTCATTGATTCAGCCTCCACAAGAATATAGTAGTAAATTTGGACATAAATCATAAGGACTTGAGGCGGGAGTGGCTTTGGCTTGGTAAGGAACTTATGGATAAATTTTGATAGTGGAAAGAATCTCCCTAGTTAAAATTCTTAATAACTCTCCATACTTTGGGGTTTATCAACATATATAGATGCTTTTTTTTTCATAGTAGGGATCATTCTAAGTACATGTGTACATACCTAGGCCACATAATCACTATGATGTTTTTTTGTTACTTCCTTTTTTTTTATATATATCACAGTAGGGATCATTCCAAGTATGTATACAAATACCTAGGCCACATAATCACTATGAAATTTAACCATATTTTTTTTTTAAATTAAACACCCAAAGTTGGAAAAGTTACTAAGGACTAACTAGCAAAATTATAGGGAAATTATGCATGGTCAATTGTATCAAAACGGCAAGGTTCAAAGTCAAAGAATTATGGATGATCAAAACAACAGATGATTACATACACTCTATGTATTAACATGAAACAGGTGACTCAGTTCTTGCTCCTCCTTCGACCATTATGCTTATAAGTTAATGACTTTAATTCGTAGGGAGCAAACTCTTTTATGAAATGAAGTGCATAAATGAAATACATAAAAGAGCTCGAGCATATCTTACTAATTTCAAACTCATAATTTGAACTCTTAGGATTGACGTACCCACCAATAAAGTCAAATTGCATAACTTGAATAACATGCTCAATGAAGGAAATAAGGATAAAGCTATTTAAGCTAATATGTCATAGTGTATTTCCACTCATTCAGTAGAGGATATCCTACACACCCCCACACTTGGTATTTTGCTAGGCCCTAGCAACGATATTGTAGAACAACATTGTAACACATAAATATGGAAGTAGGCATATGAAAAGAGATTGAAATAGTACTCCTCTGACATGTAGTTGCCCTAACTTGTGTTGCCGCCAAAGTATGCCGGATGATAAACCAAGCTTGAGAGTTCCTGTAGAGTTATTGAGCACGCCACATGCAGAAGTAGAGCATGTTTATCTCAATAACAATTGAAACATATAATATTCAATTGGCACTAAAGACTAACAAACTATGAGCATATACAATATAAAATCATGGGCATTCATCACAACATATAAACAGAAGTAGCAACATTCAGATTATCACATCATATCAAAATAGTAGCAGCATATCCCAAAAGAAAATAGCACATAGTCAAGATCAGGACATCACATCCAGAAGAGTAGCACCAAAACAAAGTTCAGTAACCAAAAGAGAAGCAAAGGAAATAAAGAAACTGAAATAAGATGGTCAATCATCAGCATCACTATCACTGGTAGCCGCGTCAGTCGGATCCTGCCTCGAACCGTCAGTGTGTAGCAGGAAACCGTCTTCGTTGAACCTGGATTGGTACCTGAAATTTGGTAGTCGAACTGTAGTCTTTGCGTTGCCGGATTGTTTTGACAGTTTCTCAGTCAGATAATCAAGTCGGTGATTGAAGTAAACACACTGATATCGTAAGTAATCCTTGATGTATTCAATGTTACTCATAATCGTTTCTTTCTCCGAAAGCGTGATAGGTGGCTCTTTGTCGAATGCAAGTATATCCGATTCTGTTTGATCCGGTTTGGTTGGAGAATCACTTGACACCTTAATATTTTTTATGATCACTGTCTGCGTGATGTGATGCCCAACCGCAGTAATGATGTCACTTTCCTCAGCATTAACACCAGCATTGTGACATAACTCCGTAATTAACGTGGGAAACCATAGCTGTTTTGTCTTGTCTGTGGTTCGCTCATAACAGATTTGTGTATGGATGATTTGCCCAACATTAAACTTGATATTTTTAAGTATGCTAAATATGAGAAAAGCTCTGTCCATGGAGACCTTGTTTGGGTGCCGCGTAGGCATGAGGCTGGTGTTAACAAACAGTAACCTCGTTTTGGCTTCCCGTGTGAAAGTGGACGATTCAAAGATACGTTTGTTCTGAGCAGCCCAAGTGGGATCAATTGTGTGGCATAGCACAGCACCTATTTCAGCTGGGGTGACGGTTGACTGCAGACTCTCGAATTCATCCCCTTCATTCCCCTCAATATCAAAAAATTTGTTTAGTGCATCAGCCGAAATATCCACAGTTTTTCCTCGAACAAGCACATTGTCATCTGTCCGAAACGGGAGGTTAGCGTAAAATTCAAACACCCATGGAAGAATGGCCTCAGTTCGTGGATGACAAAAGGTTTCCCACCCTAACTGATTGATTTGCCGCACATAACTTTCACTCCATGGCTTCGTCTCAATGTCAAACCCACGTTCATATAGAAAGTGTTTCAACTTTATGTCGTCAAATCTCGCCTGAGCTTCATCATTCACAAATCGCAAGATCGGTTGTGGTCTTTCTTTCCGCTTTCCTTTCCGGTTGGACGACATTCCTTAATGAACGATGTAGGTGCTTAGAGACAAACCTATTTCGCTATGTTTGGGAACGAACCAAGAAAATTAGAAGGCTTACCAAAGTGGTGGTCGAACGTTGATGTAGCTACAGGTTATCGGCTCCACCTCCGTTCGTCGCTCGAAATCGCCCCCCTTTGCCGATCGTCGCTCGGCTGTCTAATTCTAGGGCACGCGGAAATGAAAGGGTTTCGAGGGATCGGGTTTGAGATTTATGTCGAAAGTAATGAGGCGTGAGCCGTTTAGACCGAACCGGTTCAATATGGCGTGAAAAGACAGAGGCTAAAATGTTACGACTTCTGAAAACGATGTTGCAACATAGAATTTCTTTAATTAAAGATTTGACAGAAGTCAAAATGTTGTAACTTACAAATACAGTGTTGCAACAATCTAGCGCTCGATTTTTGTTTTTAAATGGAAACAGGAAAAATTCAATTAGAGGAAAGGGAGTAATTAACTTACAAATTCTTGATCAAATAATAAAACATAAACTTAATTTAACACTATTAACAAACTTTTTATATGTAAAAAAAAAAATTCTGGGTTGTCTCCCAATAAGCGCTTAATTAAGTCCCGGCAGGACTTTCTACACTCGATGGTCTAGGCCAGGGTAATGACCGCCGCTTCCTCGCGATCATTATGCATGAAATAGTGTTTAAGTCTCTGTCCATTAACCTTAAAGTCAGTTCCATCTTTTTCGTTGTATATGGTGATAACACCAAAAGGGTGAACTTCTTTCACTCGGAATGGCCCCGACCATCTAACCTTTAATTTTCCCGGGAATAATTTCAATCTTGAGTTATATAAGAGCACGAGTTGACCTTCATTAAATTCCCTTTTTTCTATCCTTGCGTCATGCCATTTCTTAGTGCGTTCCTTATATATCTTAGCATTTTCATAAGCATTCAATCTCATTTCATCTAGTTCATTCAATTGAAAAAGTCTATTCTTACTTGCATCCCGAAATTCAAAATTTAGTTTCTTGATGGCCCAATACGCCCTATGTTCTAATTCCACTGGAAGATGACAAGCCTTACCATAAACCATTTTATAAGGCGTCACTCCGATGGGCGTCTTAAATGCGGTCCTATATGCCCATAGCGCATCGTTCAGTTTCTGTGACCAGTCCTTACGAGATGTACTTACCGTCTTCTCTAGAATTGATTTGATTTCTCTATTTGAAAGTTCAGCGAGGCCATTGGTTTGTGGGTGGTATGCTAAGGCAACTTTATGTGTCACTCCATACTTCCGCAAGAGTGTTTTGAATTGCATATTGCAGAAATGTGTTCCTCCATCACTAATAATAGCCCTAGGTGTACCAAACCTCGTAAAGATATTCGACTTTAAAAATTTTAGTACAACCTTGGCATCATTCTTCTGGGTGGCTATAGCTTCGACCCATTTAGACACATAGTCTACCGCTAAGAGAATATATAAATTTCCATTTGAGTTCACAAACGGACCCATGAAATCAATACCCCAAACATCAAACACCTCTACTTCCAATATGTTGTTCAACGGCATGTTAGCTTTACGATGTAAATTTCCTGTTTTTGGCATCGATCACATTGTTTTACAAATAAGTGTGCATCCTTGAATAGTGTGGGCCAGTAAAATCCAGCCTCTAATACTTTTATGGCGGTACGTTCTCCCATAAAATGTCCTCCATAGGGAGATGCATGACATTTTTCTAAGATACTTTGTACTTCTATCTCCGGAATGCACCTACGCATCAATTGATCAGGGCAGAGTTTAAATAAATACGGAGCATCCCAAAAGTAGGATTTCACCTGATGGAGAAATCTTTTTCTTTGCTGATAGTCCATATCGGAAGGAAAGACATTGCTAACGATGAAATTAACAAAATCTGCATACCAAGGTACACTACCATCAGTGATGGCTAATAATTGCTCGTCAGGGAAATCGTCTCTAATCATAACTTGATTATCTTTTTCACTCTCTTGTTCTAATCGTGATAAATGATCAGCAATAGGGTTTTCAGCCCCCTTACGGTCTTTGATCTCCAGATCAAATTCCTGTTAGAGAAGAACCCACCTGATTAATCTAGGCTTTGCATCCCTCTTATCCACTAAATACCGAATTGCAGAATGATCAATATAAACTATCACTTTAGAGTTAATTAAGTAAGACCGGAACTTATCAAAGGCAAAGACTACCGCTAATAGCTCCTTTCCTGTTGTGGTATAGTTTATCTGCGCATTCATGAGCGTTTTACTGGCATAATATATAGAGTGAAAAATTTTCTCACGCATTTGTCCTAACAGAGCTCCAACTGCATAGTTACTAGCATCACACATTAAAACAAATGGTGCTGACCAATCAGGTGCAATAATAACAGGAGACGATACTAAACTTTGCTTTAATATCTGAAATGCTTTAGAACAATTTTCATCAAAATTGAAAGGTGTGTCTTTCTCAAGTAAACTACATTGGGCTTTGAGATTTTTGAGAAATCCTTAATGAAACGTCTATAAAATCCAGCATGGCCCAAAAAACTACGAATGCCTTTGACATTCGATGGTGGAGGCAGTTTATCAATAACCTCAATCTTTGCCCGATCAACTTCCATACCTTTGTTGGAAACTTTGTGTCCTAACACAATACCTTCTCGTACCATAAAGTGACACTTTTCCCAATTCAAGACTAAATTGGTTTGAACACACCGACCCAAAACCTTTTTAAGTACATCCAAACAACTATTAAATGACTGAGAAAATACAGAAAAATCATCCATAAATATTTCAATGCCTTCATCAATAAGATCAGTAAAAATTGAAATCATACATCGTTGAAATGTCGCGGGAGCATTACACAACCCAAATGGCATTTTTCTGAATGCAAAAGTTTCATAGGGACATGTGAATGTAGTCTTTTCTTGATCTTCTGGTGCAACCATAATTTGGTTGTATCCAGAATATCCATCCAAGAAACAGAAGTATTCACTACCTGCTAATCTATCTAATACTTGATCAATGAATGGTAGCGGGAAATGATCTTTCCTAGTGGATTTGTTCAGTTTTCTATAATCCATGCAAATTCTCCAACCGGTGACAGTTCTAGATGGTATTAACTCATTTTTTTCATTTTTTACAACAGTCATGCCTCCCTTCTTAGGTACACATTGCACTGGGCTCACCCACTTACTATCAGAGATTGGATAAATTATACCGGCATCAAGCCATTTGATAATCTCATTCATTACTACTTCCTTCATGGGAGGACTAAGCCTACGTTGATGTTCTATGGATCCCATTGCATCATCTTCCAATAGAATTTTATGCATGCAGATGGATGGGCTAATCCCTCTAATGTCAGCAATGGTCCAACCCATAGCCCCTTTAAATTCTTTTAAAACTTCTAGTAATTTGTCTTCATTCTCTTGTTCTAACGATGCATCTATAATGACCGGCAATGTGTTCTTTTCTCCAAGAAATACATACTTTAAATGTTCAGGTAGAGGCTTCAATTCTAGAATTGGGGGGTCCAAAATAGATGGTTTCATTACTTTAGGTTCACTAGAGCGATTTATTATCTCAAATTTCTTTAGAAAGGGTAGCCCTTCTTGTGAGTCAAAAAATTTAACACATTCTTCTATTTCTAAATCTTCTCCCCATTCTTCATTAGTTAGAATTGTTAAAAGTTGTTGCTCTAAAAATCATTTTTGACATGCAGTAGTTTGGTAGGCTCCTCCATTTCTTCTATGGAAAAACATTGTTCGCTATCATTTGGAAATTTAAGAGCTTTGAGAATATTAAATTTCACTTCTTCATCATTTACTCTCATCGTCAATTCACCCTTTTGGACGTCTATAAGCGTCCTCCCCGTGGCTAAAAATGGTCTTCCTAGGATAATGTGTACATCCTTATCCTCATCCATATCTAAGACAACAAAGTCGGCCGGAAAAATAAATCTCTACTTTGACCAATACATCTTCAACAATTCCCTTAGGAAATGCTAAAGTTCTATCGGCTAGTTGAAGGGTAAGAGATGTTGAAGCAATCTCTCCTAGGCCTAACTTTTTATAGATAGATAATGACATTAAGTTAATACTAGCCCCTAAATCACATAACGCTTTACCGGAAAATTTAACTCCTATCGAACATGGTATAGTAAAGCTTCCGGGATCTTTTAGTTTAGGTGGTAGTTTCTTTTGCAGAATCGCGCTACACTCTTCCGTTAGCGCTACTATTTCTTTATCAACGAACCTTCTTTTCTTAGAAAGAATATCTTTCATAAACTTTACATAACTAGGCATTTGTTCCAATGCCTCAGCGAATGGAATATTTATGGTTAGTTTCTTAAAGATATCCATGAACTTTTGAAATTGTTTATCTGGCTTTGTCTTTGCTAGCCTAGAAGGGAACGGTGGAGGAGGGTAGACAATTTCTTTCTTTTTATTAGTTTGTTGTTGCACTTCCTCTACTCCCGGTTCCTCATTTTCTATTGGCTTTTCTTCTTCTGATTGACTTTCTTTAATAGCTTTTTCACGTTCTTCCTCTTCTCTAATCCTCTCCAACACCCCATCTCCGCTTGAAATTTCTACACCACTCCTCAACGCAATGGCTTTGCAATGGTTAGGTTGATCATCTCCTGTAGGATTAGATGTCGTATTAGAGGGTAACGATCCAACTGGTCTCTGACTTAGCGCATTTGCTAGTTGACCCAATGTGGATTCCATAGATCTAAGAGATGATTCAATCCCAACCATTTTAGACTCACTCTTTTGAAACATTCCTAAAATGACGTCATCCGGTAATTTTCTAGTGTTCAATTGGTTATTAGGGGGAGGATTTTGTATTGGGTTAATATTTTGGTTAAATCCCGAAGGTTGATTCATTACTTGATTGTTTTTCCAAGAAAAGTTAGGATGTTGTCGCCACTCGGGGTGATAATGATTTGCAAAGTCAGGTGGAACTTGCCTAGGTTGTCCACCAATATAATTTGCTTCTTCAGTGACTTGATTTAGTTGCTCTACCGTGAGTGGTGCATTAGATGTAGGGTTAGATATAGAATCTAACCTCTTATTAATTATGTTGAATTGTGATGCCATTTGAGCAGCTAATGATGTAATTTGATCTACTTGGTGGACTCCTACTGGATTGCTAGTCCCTTGTCTTTCATAAGCTTGGTAGTTATTAGAAGTAAGATCTTCCAATATAGCATAGGCATCCTCCGGATACTTCTTCAGTAGTGACCCTCCCGCAGCACCATCAACCAAAATCATGGTTGCGGTTTGCAACCCATTATAAAATGTGGAGACTTGCTGATGTTGGGCTAAACCGTGGTGTGGACATTTTCGTAGTAGATCTTTAAAACGCTCTCAAGCGTCATAAAGAGTCTCTCCGGGGCCTTGCATAAACGTTGAAATATCCCTAATAAGTTTTGCAGTCTTTGAAGGTGGAAAATATTTATTTAAAAATTTCTCAACCAGATGATCCCATGTGGTAATTGACTCCTGAGGCACTGATGCTAACCAATCACTAGCCTTCCCTTCTAAAGAAAACGGGAATAATCTTAATAAGATTGCATCGTCAGACGCACCATTGCATTTAAATATATCGCATATCAATAAAAATGTTCTTTAGTGAGCAGTTGCGTCTTCATGATTTAGACCTCCAAATTTACTATGTTGTACTAATTGCATAACTGTAGAATCCATTTTAAAGTTGTTAGCTTCGATTGGGGGTCTGACAATACTAAAGTGCAACCCTCCTCTTAGAGGGGCATTATAATCCTGACAAGTCATTCTTGGTTCAGGAGGTTGAACATTTTGTTCAACTTGTCCGTTGGGATTCGCTTGTTCCTCATTGTCATTCCTATTGGCTTGTCTATTATTATTATCCATCGCAGAATGAATAATATTTTTCGCTTTTCGGCTTTTTCTATTTTTTTTACAAGTGCGTTCAATTTCAGAATTTAACGGAAGTATATCAACGTTCCGATGTCTCGACATGCATTAAACAAAACTCTAGATATAAGCACAAACAATATAGAATAAAAACCTGATCTCTAAATACTTAGGGTTTACTAATATTGCAAGAAATGTACTATTAGACAGTACCCTTCCCCGGCAACGGCGCCAAAAACTTGATACGCGAAAAACAGATATATAATTTACGCAAGTGCACGTGTCGGTTCAAGTAATAAAGTGTAAGTAAAGTATCGTTCCCACGAGAAAGTGTCGAATCTAATACCCGCAATTACTAGCTTAACCTTTTCTTTAGATCCAAGTGAATTAATTAAGGTGATTTATGTTAACAACGAAAAATCAAATCTAGTTTCTATAATAACTACTTTAGAATACTTGTAATCAGTTTAGGAAGATAGTCTCGTATATTGTTTTCCTTTGCTTGTTGTAATGTTTTCTTAAAATGATTTGTCATGAATGTTAAAATGACTATCGTGCAACGATTTGAAGATGAAAACATGATCTCTCGATCTATGAAATTCGTTCACCCCGTATTTCCCTAGTTATCTCTAACATAGGTAACAATAGAGAGTGACATCAAGAACACAAATCAATGTTGCTACCGCGAAGACGAAATCTCTTTCTCCCTTCAACGATATACTAAATTTATGAAACACTTGCGCCACTCCTCTCTCGAATCTCGCAGCGTAGTATTAAGACGGAAACTTTGGTGAAATAATTACGCAACTCCTCTCTCGAATCTTGCTGCGCAAAATAAAACATTCATCTAACCCGACTCCTCTCTCGAATCTCGCCAAGCAAATTAAAGATGAAAACTTAAGCCAAAATTTCCAGAATAAAAATCATAGATTCAATAACAATATAATCTCAAGCATTCATGACAAGGAATTAAGGTTCAAAACACACAACAAATCAAAGTACTCACACATACAAGACTAAGAGAATTTAGTTCATCACGAAGATCAAACACAACGAAATTGGATAGATCTTACAAGACATGATGTTTAGAGATCTAAACGCTGCAGGAAATTGTACTCAGAATTGCGCAGAAGTCCTCCTTGATGAAGAACCGAAGCGTCCTTCTCCTTTGTTTTCTCGCCCTAGAACAGTCCTCCTCTTCGATTATCTGAATGATCCCCTACTTCCCTCTCCTCTGCGATAATTCTCCCCTTCTCAACCGTCGAGACATGTTAAAATGCGAAATAGATGCAACCACCCATCATCGTAACCGCCAGAAGTACGTGGAGTAATTTCGTATTTAGATCTGTCAGAAACCGTCGGCATGTTGCAACATCATTTTTTTGAACTGCAGGATATGTTGCAACATGTTTCTATACTTTCTTTATCAAACAGAGGCCAAAATGTTGCAACATCATATTTTTGAACTGCATGATATGTTGCAACATGTTTCTGTACTCTTCAATCTGCCAAACAACTTATCAAACAGAGGCAAAGATGTTGTAACATGTATTTTCTGAACTACGAACTATGTTGCAACATTTCTTTCTGCACTTAATTATTTGTCTTCATCATTGACTCTTCAAAATTGATACTTCAGAATTTCTGCGCAATAACATATAAAATAACGATAATACCCAAACTTTCAACAGGAACATATATTACTCATGTTGATAACCTTTTAACTCATAATTATCAAATATTTTAATCGAAAAGGTAATAATTAAAGCACATGATAACTTCCTTTTGGGAAGTTATCAGTCGTCCAGGCCGACAGTCTGGCGGACGCCGCATAGTCGCTCGATAGAGGAAGAGCCAGAGTAGCGGGTGTCATACCGCCGAATCATCTCAGGTTTGAGCTCGGACCAGGAGGGCACGGGTTGGATTGGCGGAGTCACCGAGCCCAGTGGAGGGTCGAGCCGTCAAGGCCAACCACAACCGTAGACACCTTGTCGTGCTCCGGTGTGTAGTGAAATATTGCTGCGCCTTGGCGATCCACCCCATCGGGTCAACACTGGCAAAAAAGGGAATGTCGAGGAGGAGGGTGGGCCGGCCCGGAATGGTCGGAGGAATGGCCCCGGCGGAAATGGGCGGCGGCCCGGCACCCAGGAGAGAGCCACCGTCCGCGGGCGAACCGGAGTCGGATGAGGCAGAAATGGTGGCGGTGGACGCCTGGATGGAGTCAATCTTAGACTGGAGGGCGAGGAGGGAGGCATGCATGGAGGCGACGAGTTGTTCCTGAGCCTCCACAAGGTAGCTCAAGCCGTTGGCGGCGGTATCGGAAGCGGGGTCTCCAGAGGAGCGGAAATTAGGAGCCTTGGGAGCTAGATCGACGGAGCGGAAGGGATCGACTGGAGGGACAGATCTGGACGGATGCACTGGTTCTGTGGAAACAGCTGGAAGTGATGGAGGGGACGCGATGGGCGGACTGGATGGGAGCGGAGGAGATGCACTGCACGCACGCAAGCGAAGGAGACACGTTGGACGGGATCGGGCCACACTAGACGGGATCGGGATGCGCTGGATGCACGCACGCAAGCGGAGGAGGCGCTGGACGCACGCGACCCTATCGCAACAGGAGACAGGATTGGGAGGCAACGCAGGCGGAATCAGGACGCGAGGGCAGTCGACATAGCACGATATTGAACATCGGCGGCTTGATGGCGGGCGTTGAGGCAGGTCGGAACAAATTGATACGATCTAGAGAGGAATCCGTCAAGGGGGGGGGCGGCGATGGTGAGGAAGAAGAGAAGGATTAGGGTAGGGAAGAAAAGCTTAGGGAGCAGCCCTAAATTCTATTCATCCAAAGATCCCCAAAAAGGAATACAACACTGTAGAGAAAAGGTATAAAACCTTGTGGTATATTCACTTGAAAAAATAAATACAAGTATGGATACAAATATATAGGAAGAGAGAGGAGGAAGAAATCTTATACAAGAGATGTGGGACTAAAAGAGAGGAGAATAAATGAGCCTAATTACTGGGCCTTTACACATGATTTCCTATAATCTCTAACACTTCCCCGCAAGCTGGAGCGTACAAGTCGTAGGCACCCAGCTTGGATAAGAACTGGAGGTATAATGGCCGAGGAAGAGCTTTAGTCAAGATGTCAGCAACTTGTTTTGCAGCTGGGACGTATTCCAATTCTATCTTCTTTGACTGAACCTTTTCCCGGATAAAATGACAATCAACTTCAATATGCTTTGTCAGCTCATAAAACACAGGGTTCTTGGCAATATGAATAGCAGTCTGACTGTCACAAAGAAGAGTTGCCAGAGAGGAGAGTTTGACACCTAAATCTCCCAAAAGTCCTTCAAGCCAGGTTAATTCAGATGCAACAGCAGCCATAGCTCTATATTCAGCCTCAGCCGAGGAGCGAGCAACCACAACCTGTTTCTTGCTACGCCATGTTATAAGATGTCCACCAAAGTACGTACAAAAACCAGTCGTGGAACGTCTGTCATCTGGAGAGCCAGCATAGTCAGCATCCGAGTAAGCAAGAAGAGATGGCGAGGTGGATGGTTTGTAGACAAGGCCTTGTCCAGGAGCAGTTTTTAAGTATCGGAGAATGCGCTCAACAGCTTGGAGGTGAGAAGTTCTCGGAGTGTGCATGAAGCGACTTACAACGTCGACGACAAACAAAATATCTGGTCGAGTAACTGTAAGATAAATTAGCTTCCCAACCAGACGACGGTAGTACTCTGGATTCTCAAGGAGTTGATCAGTCTCAGAACCAGCTGCACATAACTTTTGGTTTGAGTCCATAGGGGTATCTGCAGGTTTACAGCCAGAGAAACCTGCCTCTTGAAGTAAGTCAATGCAGTATTTCCGTTGGGACAGGACTAACCCATCGGGTCGACGAGCGACTTCAATTCCGAGGAAGTATCTAAGATTGCCAAGATCCTTCGTTTGAAACGCCGAGTTCAGATGCTCCTTGAGTTGTTGTATCCCAGAGATGTCGTCCCCAGTGATCAAGATGTCATCAACATACACAAGGAGGATCACAGTTCCCGTGGGTCCTTCTTTGATGAATAGTGAGAAATCAGCAGAGCTTTGTCGAAAACCAAGTGCCAGTAGGACTTTGCAGAATTTATCAAACCAAGCTCTCGGAGATTGTTTGAGGCCATAGAGAGCTTTCAGAAGGCGGCAAACATAGGCAGCACGAGACTCCCCCGTGGTCTCAAACCCGGGAGGTTGGTACATATACACTGGCTCCTGTAGATCACCATTCAAGAAGGCGTTCTTGATATCTAACTGAAGAAGAGGCCAACGACGATGGACAGTGACGGAGATCAGCACACGAACAGTGTTTAGCTTGGCTACGGGGGAGAAGGTTTCATCGTAGTTCAAGCCATGTTGTTGAGTGAAACCGCGGGCGACGAGACGAGCCTTTAAGCGGTCAAGAGTCCCATCGACATTTTGTTTGACAGTGAAGACCCATTTGCAGCTGACACAGTGTTGGCCAGAGGGAAGAGGTACCAGCTCCCAAGTGTGATTAGCTCGGAGAGCGACCATCTCGTCTTCCATCGCAGCACGCCACCCCGGGTGTTGTAGCGCTTCCTGCACAGAGTTAGGGAGGGAAATGGAAGAAAGAGAGGTAGCAAACCGGTGAAGAGGTGGAGATAGCCGGTGGAGAGACACGTAGTGTGCCATCGGATGAGTTGTAGAGGTGGAGGCTGGATCAACCGCTGATGGAGAGGCACCGGTAGCCGAGGGCTCCTGACGGGGACCATCCTTAGATTTACGACGAGAGTATACTTGAATGATGAGAGGAGGCTGTTCAGTAGATGGAGATGGTGAAGGTACCGTAGGGGGCGGAGATGGTGAGGGAGTTGTGTCCATCGGAACAAAATGACGAACAGTAGTGGAAGGTAAAGTGCTTGGAACAGAAGGAGAGTGGAATGATTGATCTTCACAGAACGTAACATCAGGTGAGACAATGGTTTTTCCGGTGGTTGGAGAGTAGCATACGTACCCTTTTTGAGTCCGAGAATAGCCGACAAACATATACTTGGCAGCTCGTGGGGCAAGTTTATCGATAGGCGGACCGAGAAAGTAGACGTAGCAGACATAACCGAAAATTCGAGGTGGAATAGGAAAGAGAGGAGCGGAGGGGAAGAGGAGTTTTATGGGAGTGGCAAAGTTAAGAACGGAGGAGGGAATGCGGTTAATGAGATGGCAAGCAGTGGAGACGGCAAAGTTCCAGTATTCCGTAGGAACCCGCATTTGAACCATGAGTGCCCGAGCAACATCCAGAAGGTGGCGATTTTTCCGTTCGGCAACGCCGTTTTGTTGGGGGGTATAGGCACAAGATGTTTGGTGAATTATGCCAAACTCTGTGCAGAGAGTAGAAAAGGAGCGGCCAGTGTACTCGCGGGCGTTGTCACTTCGAATTATTTTAAGGGTAGTGGAAAATTGTGTCCGTGATTCAGTCACAAAGGCACGAAACACAGATGGTAGCTCAGAGCGATCATGAAGTAAATATAACCAGGTAACACGAGAATAATCATCAATAAAAGTTACAAAATAACGATAGTCATAAATACTTGGGACCTTATAAGGGCCCCATACATCAGAGTGTACTAAAGATAGTGGAGACGTGCTCCGGGTACATGAAGGGGAAAAAGAAGAGAGATGTTGCTTGCCGTATATGCAGGCTTCGCAGGTAAACTCGTGAAGAGGTACATCAGGGAGAGCTTTGCGGAGGACTGGGAGAGGAACATGCCCAAGTCGGCGATGCCAGTCAACTGTGGAGACAGTCAGGAGAGTGGTAGGTGGGAGATCCAAGAGATAGAGCCCATTCAGCAGCCGACCACTACCAATGATACTCCGTGTGCGACGATCCTGAAAAACAAAAGAAGAGAAAGAGAAGGTTACACAGCAATCAAGATCTTGTATCAAACGACTCACAGAGAGTAAGTTGAAAGGAGAGCCCGGAACATGAATAACCGAGGAGAGCATTAGAGTGGGAGTGAGGTGCAGATCAGCAGCACCAGCAACCGGAGTAGTAGCGCCATTTGCAACAACAATAGACGGAGGGTGAGACATATGTACATACTGAGGTGGTTTCTGGGAGGTGATATGATGCGTCGCTCCAGAATCTACTATCCAATGAGAACAGTGAGATAGGCAGGTTATACCTTCAGTAGAGAAAGAAGCAACTGAGCCAGGAGAACGGCCAAGACTGCCTTGAAGCTGTTGGAACTGGGAGCGTAGGTCATCATATTCCTGTCGGGTAGGACAAGGCTGATCGGTTGGTGAAGACGCAGCAGGAGGTGTCGAAGTAGCAGCAAGATGAGGAGGGAGACCATGCTTACGGTAGCAGGTTGTTTCACGATGACCGTCACGGCCACAGTAAGTACACTTTAAGGGAGGACGGCAACCACGTCCTCGTCCCCGAGACGGGGAACGGCCACCGCGAGCAGAGGAACCAGGGGTAGGTGTTGGAAGGAGCGGCTGTTGGAGAAGAGCCGGAGAAAAACTTTGCGGGGCCTCTGATGGAGGCGTAACCTTGATAAGCATGGAGCAGACAACAGACAGAGATGGTGTGGTAGTAGAGGAGAGTAACTGAGCGTGAACGCTATGTAGATGAGGAGGTACGTTAGAGAGTAGCATAGCAATGGTCACTGCCTCTTTCTGGGAGCGCTGGATAGCTAGATCCGGAGTGGGAGGCTGATGTTGAAGCCAAGCCTCATGAAGAGTCTTTGCCTTGGCGACATGAGAGAGCATGTCATCGGGCGCGCCGGGCTTAAGATTCTGAAGGTCAGATATGATGTCATACAGATGTTGGAGGCTATTCTGCCCAGAGTAGAAGGCATGAAGTTCATCCCACATGGCTTTGGCAGTGTCATGATACATAGCCATCCTGTACGGCTCCGAGTCCATGGAGTTGAGAAGCCACGTTTGGACACGACCATCATCCTTAAGCCAGTCAGCAGTAGGCTCAGTAGTAACTTGGGTTAAGTGAGGAAGGAGCCCTTTTGTCTGTAAGACTCGACGCACCGAGTGCACCCATTCCACAAAGTTACGCTTCCCGGTAAGTGAGATAGTGGTAATTCAAAGTTCATCACGAACATCGGAGATCGGAGCAGCAGGCGGAGCAGGCGACGGAATGGCAGTGGAGGAGGAATCGTCGAGGGCCATTGGAAGGGAGACGAATGGTAGAGAAGACGGCTAGAGACAAGGAGCAGCAGCAAGAGAGGAGCAGGGCCGAGCGAGCTGCGGCAAGGGCGGCCTGGAGGATCTGCGGTCTGGAGCGGTCTGGGGCAGCCTCGACAGGTCGAAGAAGGCGTGGGGAGGCCGCGCGAGATGGCGGTCTTGGCGAACAGCGAGCTGGCAGAGATCGCAGGATGGCGGATTGGAGGCAGATCGTGCGAGCAGGTCGCAAGCCGCAGCGAGATCGCAGGCGGACATGAACAAGCAGAGATCGCAGAGAGCCGGCCGCCGAGGGGAACTTCTGGCGATCGCAAAACGAGCGATCAGGAGATCGGGAACTTCTGGCGGTCAGGAGATCGCAGTCGAGTACCGAGCGGGCTGGAGCGGCGAGCTGCAAGCGGCGTTCTTGAAGGAATGGTGGGTCCCAGCGGCCGAGGGAAAGAGAAGGGTATAAGAGGAGGAGGAGGAGGGAGACGAATGAGAGAGCAGGGAGAGGGAGGAGGGGTGCGGTCGCACAAAGAGGAGACCGCAGGAAATAAGGAGAGAGGGGGGTGGGCAGTCTCACAAACTAGAGATCGCACAAAGACGGGAAGACCGCCCAGGAGGGAGACGGGGCGGTTAAAAAAGTAGAGAGGATCTTGCTCTGATACCATGTAGAGAAAAGGTATAAAACCTTGTGGTATATTCACTTGAAAAAATAAATACAAGTATGGATACAAATATATAGGAAGAGAGAGAGAGAAGAAATCCTATACAAGAGATGTGGGACTAAAAGAGAGGAGAATAAATGGGCCTAATTACTGGGCCTTTACACATGATTTCCTATAATCTCTAACAAACACCACCCCTTATAGGCGCGGGGTGTGGATAGCGAAAGTACGATGCTAATAGAAAAGCGCACACAACATAATATGAAACAACAGAAAGCAATTAACAATAATCATCCCGGTGGCGCGTCTTCAGTCTCTCCACCTCCAGACGGACATGTCGTCGTCTTCCTCCGCGTGTAGACCAGCCACGACGTCTCATCGACATGCGCGTCCGTAACAATAGCCCTTTTGTGGTAAGGTGATCGTCCTCCCTCTATTTATTACTTAGAATTCATGAAACTCTATCAAGGGTATGATCACATTGATCCTCTCACACTAGAATCTCAATCATATATGAATCTTTTCCGACTAAAGGAGGATCATAATCGGGTTTTCGAGTTTATTCAAAGAGTTCACTGAGACTTTGATCAGATTGTTGTTCAGATTCTTGGGCACTCTTCTATTCCCACCTTACCTGATTGGTACACTGTAGTGCAATAGGATTATGACCGCCAACATTTTAGATCTTTGGAGACAGTTCATGAAGGATCGATGTTGTTTGCCTCATACCATACTTCTGGAAGTCATCATGCTCGTGATTTCAATCCCAGGCCAATTGATAAGGACCATCTAATTTGCGAACATTGTGGGCGAACTCAACATACCCGGAGACTTGCTTCAAGCTTTATAGTTTCCCTTCACCTAGGGGGGAGCTACCCCGCGCGGGGAGGACGTGGTTGAGGACTATTCCATGGGACAAAGAGTCATGTTATACCCCGCTCTGCACATCTGACTAACCTCTCTGAGGATAAAGGGCCTTTCTCTTGGTTCGGAGCTTTCACTTTCTGCATCTTCCTTGTCCATAGAGGAAGTACAAACTCTCTGGCTATTGATGCAGTGCCTTCCCTCCCGGTCATCACCTGTGCAATCGTCTATTTTTGCCCATTCATGTACTCTGAGTGCATAGTATGCTACCACCACTCCCGCTCATTGGATTGTCGGGCTCTCCCTCCTGTTTTATCTCTTATTCTCCTCTTTCACGTAAGGAAAAAGTGTAGTTGATGTGTCTCTTTCCTCTAATATAAGAAATGGGTCTATACCTTGCTTGTCCCCTACCTTATCCTTTATTCATCATGTGCCCAATTTTTCTAGAAATTTACTATATGCTAGACATATCACTAAAACTATGAATTGTTCTTTTACCTTCTTTCCCTCTCATTATGTTTTTCAGGACATGAGCACGAAGACGGAGATTGGATCTAGTGAACTGCAGAATGGCTTGTAAATGCTGACACCACTTCTCTTCACCAGACATACTCCAGCTCGCAGTTGTCATCCTTATCTTGTTGGCATCGTCGCCTTGGCCATCCCCCCTCTCCTAACACTCGTCGTCTTTTGTTTACTGCTTATCCTTCTCACTTGCTTAGAGATTTTCAATGTGATGGATGTGTTATAGCTAAACACAAACAATTTTTTTTAGTAATATTGGTACTCATAATACGACTCATTTTCATATTATTCACTCTGATGCATGGGGTCCTTTCATGTTTCTACTATTTCTGGGCATGCTTGGTTTGTTACCTTTATCAAATGTTTTTCTCACATTACATGCGTTTACTTGATGCATCTCAAGAATGAAGTGTGTTACATCTTTAAAAAAATTCATAAAGTGATAAAAACACAATTCAATGTTAGAATCCAAATATCGAAAAGTGATAATGGTAGCATTCACCCAATATTTATATGAGTTTAAGATTATTCACCAAATTTCCTTTGTTGACTCTCCATCTCAGAATGGGGTAGATGAACGCAAAAATAAACACTTCCTTAATGTTTCTATCTCATTGATGTTCACACCTTCCTAAGATTTACTAGAGTGGTGTAATCCTGACATCTTATCGCAATAATCGCCTCCCTACCACCGTTTTAGACAATGTCACCCCCTTACATATGCTTGGTATCCGCCCTAACAAACTTCCACCTAATGTGTTTGGTTGTGTTTTGCCCACATTCACAAGGTAGCCCGCAACAAAATAATCCATATACTTTGAAATGTGTCTTTATTGGTTACTCTCCCACTAAGAAAGGCTACAAGTGTTATCATCCTCCCACGAAGAAAGCATGTCTCAATGGATGTTACATTCAATGAATCTGAGGCTTACTACAGATCTCCACTTTAGGGGGGAGATTTCCAAAGGGGAAGTGGGCCCCTCTCTTCCTCTCCCTATTCCTTATTCTGATTGCCCTTCTTAGGAGGAAGGGATTCCCTCTCTACCTCATGACGTTCCCATTACTCCTACTAATACAACCTCCAAATGATCCAAAAATATTATTTATACAGAGAAGAGCAAAAGACCAATCACACAAGATCATCTTATTGTACCAAAAATGCCAATACCTCCTTCGTGCTCAGAGCCTTCCGAATTACCTAATGCCCAACAAAAAAGTACTCGCTCTTGTACCCAACATTCCTTATCAAATTATGTTCATATGCTTCTCTTACTCCTTATACAGAGCCTTTGTTTCATTTTTATCTTTGTTTCATCTTTATCTTATGTGGTCAACCCCACTTCAAGGTAGGATGTACTTGGTCACCCTAAATGAAAAAAAAACAATGTATACGGAAAGAAATTGCACTTGGGAATTGGTCAATCTTTCCAAAGAAACGAAGATCATTGGATGCAGATGGATTTTTGCTCTCAAAAAGAATTTTGAAGACATTATGGAAAGATTTAATGCTAGATTAGTTGCGAGAGTATACACCCAAACCATCGGTATTGATTACCAAGAGACATTTACATTGTGGCAAAAAATGAACTCAACCAGAGTCTTGTTATCCCGAGAGGCATGCAAGAGATGTGATATTCAGTAACTTGATGTGAAGAATTCTTTCCTTCGCATAGACTTGCAAAAGGAGGTTTACATGGCTCTACCTCCTGGTTTCAATTCTAGTAACTCCTGAGGAAAAGTTTGCAAATTAAGAAACTCTTTATGGGTTAAAACAATCTCCTAGAGTATGATTTGGAAGGTTTCATAAGGCCATTATTTCCTTTGTTAATGTTTTGAGCCATACTGAACACACTTTATTCATAAAGCATAAGGAAAACTGATGTCGGACAGGCGTCACACCTGCCTGCCACCCTGGAGTCCCACCAGGGGGGCCACCTTGGCGTCTCACCAAGGCGGCTTTATCAGGTCCGTGGACCATACACCCCAACCCATACTCGGCTCCACCACAGGGCCGATAGGTTGTTGAGGCCGGGGCTCGATCCCCCGACCTCTTTGATAAAGAGCCTTCAGGCAGGCTCAGTTGGTGATGAGAGTCTGCCTGAAGACTCTTTATCAAGGAGGTCGGGGATCGAGCCCCGGCCTCAACAACCTATCGACCATGTGGTGGAGCCGGGGATGGGTTGGGGTGTACGGTCCACGCACCTGATAAAGCCGCCTTGGTGAGACGCCAAGGTGGGCCCCCAGGTGGGACTCCAGGGTGGCGCCTGTCCTGCATCAAAAACTAACAACACTTATTATTTGCGTGAATGACATAGTGATTACTGGAAATGATACAAAGGAGAAGATACTCAAAGAAATGTTAGCCAAGGAATTTGAAGTGAAGGACTTGAGATACCTTGAATATTGTTTAGGGATTGAGGTGACTGGATCCAAACATGACTTTTTATTTCCCAAAGGAAATATATCGTTGACTTTCTTGAAAAGATAGGTGTAACACCCGTAAAATCTAATCGATAAAAGGTTATTGCAGGTTCTGATCGCGAGCGGTTTTGATCGCGATTTTCGTCTTGTACAGGTGTGTCCGCTGACCCGTGACAATCAATTTTCCTCTTGCTAAGACATCAAATTAGTAGCATACCCTTTTGAAAAGTTGTAATCCACGAAATTAGTCAGGTTCCGCGAATTAATAATAATCTAAGTTAAAATGAAATTTTAGAGGTCAATGGCAATTTTGTAATTAGGTTTCAAAACCTATTCCTCCCTCTTTAAATAGCCTCTTACGGTTTTCCCATCCCTTACTCGCCGCCAGTTTTCTCGGTCTTGCAAAGCCGACGCTTAGGGTTTAGGTCGTCCGTCTCCCGCACGACTCGATTGACGGAAAGGGTCGTCGACTTCAGCGACAGGAGGCTCCGGCGACTTCTCCTCTCTCGTCGGATGCTCTGGACGCCGCCTATTCTCTAAACCAATCGCCCCTTTCTCGTTTTCCAGAGGTCGGGAGGCCTCGTTTTCCCTCTCTCAGTCGTCGAAGCTTCCAGGTAACCTTGCTGCGGCTTGGTTTCTACCTTTTCTGTAGGGTTCAGATGCCTCCTTCTTCAGCTGAAGTGTGGATCTATCAGAAATTTAGCATAGTTGTGTTTTTTCCCTCTTTCCCCTTAGGCAGAGGCTTCATCAGGAGGCTCACCTGTTTTCCTTTTTCCCTCTCCAGTAGGTGCAGCCCGTTTCTGAGACCGGTTGGAGGCTCGACAGTGCTTGCTCGGCTCGTTTTCGAGCAGAGTGCGCCATCTGGCTAGAGAGCTTGATAAATCGTTTCGGAAGAAAGCATGCAGCCACGTCAAGAGTATGAGCGGCGCAACCCCGCGGTAAGAGACTCTACCCCGTTTGCTTATAAGCATTACGATATTGTACAGCAGCATTTAAATTTCCAATAGATAGACAAGTCTCACCTAGACAGGCAAGTCTTGTATTCCTTTAAATTACCTGCGCCTCCCACTTAAGAGAAGCGAGGGCTAAACAGTAGTCAGTACTCGGTTATCCCCCCCCCCCTTCGTAGTCATATAGCAGCGCTCAGTAAACTCCTAAGGCATAGCAGACCTTGGGGTGTACTCATAAGACACAGTAGATCTTGTGGGTACTTGATGCGGGAACAGAACCCGGTCATCATACAGTAGGTTCGAGCCCGTGTCCTTGTGACATTAGAACGTTCTGTTCGTTAGTAGAGGCTCGGACCGTTAGTTCGCGCGTCAGGAAAGCTATATTGATGATTTGGGGAAATGCAGTAGCAGCAAGTCGTCTCGAGTGTACGATAGCATGTGTATTAGTTGCGTGTGGACGATTACACAATAGTACACCTAGCAGAGAAATCAAGCACTTATAAGAACAGTCATTTACAACGGGATGTCAAGATATAATTACATGCATAGTAGGTTCAGTTCATTTATTCTTTGGCTTGTGCCGAAATCAAGTAAACTAGTTCAATCATTTTCTTATGCAAAAATTTGGTCTTTTGTTCTTAAATTGCCACTTAAAGAGTGAGTCTCTTATTCACAATTAGGCTGACCCATTTTTGGGCTGCTTTTGCAGGGGTTACAGGTGGGGTTTTACGTTTAGGATAAACGCCTCAGGCCTCCTGCTCAGTTGGTTTTTAGTGCTTGTGTTTTTCTTTCAGTTTATGTATTTCCTTCTGAGTTGAACTTTTGGAATTAACATCATGTATCAGTGTAACAGACTTTTAAATATTTCAGTAATTCCGTTGAACAGTTTCTTCTAGTGGCTCTGTGAATCAACCTTCGAGGTACACTTTACCCTTTTGTTTAATGCTTCCTCTGCTGTAAGTAACTCTGTATTAGTCGTTCTTTTTCTCTACCTTTGTAATACTAATTTTAGTACTGCCTTTTAGTTCTCCCTTTATCGCGGGTCCGGCCGGACTGCTGATATAGTGTTAAACTGGAAGGGGGTGTTACAATTGGTATCGGAGCTAGGTTTAGGATCCCATGACCCAGAATATTCACAGAGCCATAGGATTTCAACTTATCCAAGTGTGACGTCAGAGTCATTAAGTTCTTAACGCTTAGCCGTACTGATTCCTATGAAAATCTCCCCTGTTAAAGATTTTTTTTTATATCTAGTATTGATATTTATGTTCCATCTTTTAGGCACCACGGGGAGGCGAGACAGGCGAGCCCTCTCGTCAGAACACTACGCCAGAGATTGGAATGGTTGACGGAAGTGCGCCAGCAGCACCCGCAGCTCAAGCAGCACCGGCAGCTCCAGCAGCACAAGCAGGGCCTGACCCCAATGATCTGGCAACGATTGTCGCCAGGGCAGTAGCAATGGCCCTACTAGAGTTCAGGAATGGACTGCCTGCAGGAAACCCAGAAGTAACTCCTGCACCCATGGCTGCTGATTTAGGAATGGATCGCTATTTGAAGAATTTCCGCAGCCTCCAGCCCGCAAATTTCGACGGGGAAGAGAGCCCGATGCAGACAGATGACTGGCTCATCAAGACCCGAGACTTATTAGAAGTTATGCAGTGCCCAGAGAACAAGAAGGTTCCCCTCGCAGCCTTCCTCCTGCAAGGTGAAGCCAATCTGTGGTGGACTAGGCATCTAGCAGACGACCCTGCTGGTCGGACAGCAGATATGTTCACTTGGGCTGAATTCTCCAGAGCACTAGCTAGCTGGTTCGTACCCCCATCTGAACGCCGCAGCCTCCAGGAGAAATATCTCAGACTGATTCAGGGGGACAAGACGGTCATAGCTTACGAAAGAGAACTGACTCATCTATCACGCTACGCGGGAGTTATGCAAGGAGATGAGGAAGACAAGTGCAACCGGTTCATTGATGGGCTGCGTGATTCTCTGAGGCAGCCTCTGATGACGATGGTCAATGCGGATTACAGGAGTTTGGTTGACACTGCTAGGAAGCTGGAAGCGGACCAGCAGAAGGTTCAGAAGCGGAGCAACTTCCGTTCTAAGCGCCCTCAAGATGCACCTCAGCAGCAGCATCATCAGAGCAAGGGCAACCAGGGCAGAGACTGGAACAAAAAGCACAAGACTGAGGGCAGAAAAAATGAGCAGACCGGATCAAAGGGCAAAGATTATCCCCTCTGCCCGAAGTGCAACCGATACCATCCAGGTGAATGCTTGCAAAATGCTGGTGTCTGCTATAAGTGTCAGCAGCCGGGGCACATAGCCCGCTACTGTCAGGGGACTCCGATGATCCAGGTAACCAAGGCTATTTAGAAATGTGTGATTTTTTTTTGTAGACCCTATCATTTCCGATACCTAATACTAAAACTTGTATGCTCAGCCGAAGTTTGAGGTTGGTGGTCCAAGTGGGACTGTCAAGGGCAAGGTACCGTTGGGAGCAGAGGTGAAGCCACCCCCGGGGGGTGGACGAGTGCAAGCTAGGGCTTATGCTCTTGGCCAACGAGAAGCCAAGGAGCAGGAGGACGTTGTGACAGGTACGTTTTGGTCTTAGAACTTTTAGTTCATACCTCCTAAGTGGCAATTTAAGAAATTAAAATTTTGCTTAATCATGCACTAGGTATCCTCATGGTACTAGATTTCGCCGCGAGGATCCTCTTTGACACGGGTGCCTCGCACTCGTTCATATCAGAGTATTTGGCGCATAAAGTGGGCCTAAAACTAGATGTCCTCCCGAAGTCAGAAATTTTAGAAGTCACGATGCCAAACAGATCGGTTTTGCTTACCAGGCACAAGTGTCGAGTCCCAGTCCGTTTTGGAGAAACAGAAATCCTTATAGAAGCCTCCCTCCTCCCGCTTGCTGAGTTTGATGTGATCCTTGGGATGGAATGGCTAGCTGTCGTGAATGCCAAGATAGATTGCAGAAGAAAGGAAGTTCAGTTCGAGGGACCCAATGGGATCGTCATCACCTTCCAAGGCATGAAGGGAGTATCCAAATTGATTATTTCCTCCATCAAGGCCGTCAGGTGCATCAACAAGGGTTGTGAGTCTTTTTTGGCATTGATGAACGCTGAAGCTCAAGTTAGTATAGCAGAAGTACCGGTCGTTCAGGAGTACTCAGACGTGTTCCCAGAGGAGTTACCTGGTGCCCCTCCTCCCCGAGAGATTGATTTCCAGATTGACCTGGTGGCTGGAGCCGCACCAGTAGCCAAGACTCCGTACCGCATGGCGCCTAGGGAACTGGCAGAGTTGAAGGTTCAGTTGAGGGAACTGTTAGACTTGGGTTTCATTCGCCCCAGCACTTCACCTTGGAGTGCACCAGTCCTTTTTGTCAAGAAGAAGGATGGCAGTTTGAGGTTGTGTATTAACTACCGCGAGCTGAATAAGTTGACAGTGAGGAATAAGTACCCTATTCCTAGAATAGATGACCTGTTTGACCAACTTGAAGGGTCCAGCACCTTTTCCAAACTGGATTTGAGGTCAGGTTATCATCAGCTGAGGATTCGTGATGCGGATATTCAGAAGACTGCTTTTAGTACTAGATACGGACACTACGAGTTCGTGGTCATGCCGTTTGGGTTGACTAATGCCCCGTCTGCGTTTATGGATCTGATGAACAGGGTATTTCGGGAATTCTTAGATCAGTTCGTGATCGTTTTTATAGATGACATCTTAGTATATTCGAAGAGTGCCGAAGATCATGCCACTCACCTCAGAATTGTGTTGGGTACTCTCAGGAAGAATCAGTTGTACGCCAAGTTTTCGAAGTGTGAGTTTTGGCTTCCTGAAGTTGCATTCTTAGGCCATGTTATCAGTCGGAAGGGCCTTGTCGTTGACCCGAAGAAGATAGAGGCCATAAAGGGGTGGCCAAGACCTCGGGCCGTCACCGAGATTCGCAGTTTCCTTGGACTGGCAGGCTATTATAGGAGATTCATTCAGGATTTCTCAAAGATAGCGCTACCGATGACCACGCTCACCAGGAAGGGTCAAGCTTTCACTTGGACAGTCGAGTGTGAGTTTGCTTTTGAGGAGCTGAAGACCAGACTGATGTCCGCCCCGATTTTGAGCCTACCGTCAGGTCCAGACGGATTTCGGATTTACAGCGATGCCTCGGGTCAGGGGTTGGGTTGTGTGCTTATGCAGCATGGGAAGGTCATAGCTTTCGCCTCCAGGCAGTTGAAGGTGCATGAGAAGAACTACCCTGTGCACGACCTAGAGTTGGCAGCAGTCATTCACGCACTGAAGATTTGGAGGCACTACCTGTATGGGGTGCGGTGTGAGATTTTCACCGACCACAAGAGCCTTAAGTATATCTTTTGTCAGCAGGAGCTCAATATGCGGCAGCGGAGATGGATTGAGTTTCTCTCGGACTATGAGGTGGATATTCAGTATCACCCGGGAAAGGCCAACGTGGTGGCCGATGCTCTTAGCAGAAGGGGTTCCAGCTATTCCTTGATCACTCAGCAGAAAGAGTTGGTGCGAGACTTAGAAGCTTTGGAGATCAGTGTAGTGCCACACACCAGTCGTGGTAATGCAAGCCTGAATTGGATGGAGGTCACTTGTGACATTAAAGACAGGATCCGGACAGCACTGCCGCTGGATCCAAAGATGGCGGTTAGCTGGGAGTTGGCCCAGGCAGGTCAGAAGGAGGGATTCATCATCCAGGAGGGTCTTTTGTTGCACAGAGGTAGAGTGAGCATACCTGATGTGGATCACCTTCGAGAGGATGTTCTGTTCGAAGCTCATAACTCTAGATACTCCATCCATCCGGGAAGCACAAAGATGTATGCTGATTTGAAGAAGGTGGTTTGGTGGCCCGGTTTGAAAAGAGATGTGGCAGAGTATGTTGACAGGTGTGAGACCTGTAAATTAGTTAAAGCTGAATGTAAAAGGCCGGGGGGCAAGCTGCAGCCGCTACCCGTTCCAGAGTGGAACTTCGAGGACATCTCGATGGATTTTGTTCATGGTCTTCCCCGATCTCAGAGTGGGAATGACTCTATTTGGGTCATAGTAGATCGGTTGTCCAAGGTTGCACATTTCATTCCGAATAAGAAGACAGACCAGGGCCCGAATTTGGCACAGTTATACATTGATGAGATCGTCCGTTTGCACGGTGTTCCGAAGACGATCATTTCAGACAGAGATGGCAGATTCACCTCGAGGGAGTGGAAGCTTGTGCATGAACGTTTGGGTACGAAACTGAACTTTAGCACTGCTTTCCACCCTCAGACAGACGGTCAGACGGAGCGCACCAACAGGACTATGGAGGATATGCTCCGGATGTGTATTTTGGATTTTGGTGGCAAATGGGAGAAGTACATTACTCTAGTTGAATTCTCCTACAATAATAGTTTCCAGGCTAGCATTGGGATGGCACCCTTCGAGGCACTTTATGGCAGGCGGTGTCGGACACCGTTATGTTGGGCTGAAAGTGAAGAAAGAGCTGCCAACAAGGAATCTTGGGTAGACAAGACCACAAAACGGGTTAAGCTCATTCAGGAGCGCATGAAAATAGCACAAGATCGTCAAGCCAAATATCATGATCAGAGGCACAGATCTGTGGAATTCAGTGTTGGAGACCTTGTTTATCTGAAGGTCAGACCAGTTAAGGGCGTTTCTCGAATCAAGCGGATGAAGAAATTGAGTCCAAGGTTCGTTGGTCCTTTCAAGGTGCTTGAACGCATAGGTGAGGTCGCTTATAGATTGGCCCTACCTGAGGATATGAGTGGGCTGCACGATGTTTTCCACGTATCCTATCTGAGGAGAGCAGTTAGAGACTCTAGTCAGGTGATCAGTACCGAGGAAGCATCAATCGAATCAAATCTTAACATCAGTATTAAGCCAATCAGAATAGTGGACTCAAGGATTCAGAAGCTCAGAAATCGAGAGATCCGTTTCGTAAAGGTACTGTGGTTAAACTGTGGAAAACCAGAGTATACGTGGGAAAGAGAAGATGAACTCAGGAGCAATGAAGATTATGCATTCCTTTTTGACCCAGGTATGTTTTAATTTTCGTGGACGAAAATCTTGAAGGAGGGAAGATTGTAACACCCGTAAAATCTAATCGATAAAAGGTTATTGCAGGTTCTGATCGCGAGCGGTTTTGATCGCGATTTTCGTCTTGTACAGGTGTGTCCGCTGACCCGTGACAATCAATTTTCCTCTTGCTAAGACATCAAATTAGTAGCATACCCTTTTGAAAAGTTGTAATCCACGAAATTAGTCAGGTTCCGCGAATTAATAATAATCTAAGTTAAAATGAAATTTTAGAGGTCAATGGCAATTTTGTAATTAGGTTTCAAAACCTATTCCTCCCTCTTTAAATAGCCTCTTACGGTTTTCCCATCCCTTACTCGCCGCCAGTTTTCTCGGTCTTGCAAAGCCGACGCTTAGGGTTTAGGTCGTCCGTCTCCCGCACGACTCGATTGACGGAAAGGGCCGTCGACTTCAGCGACAGGAGGCTCCGGCGACTTCTCCTCTCTCGTCGGATGCTCTGGACGCCGCATATTCTCTAAACCGATCGCCCCTTTCTCGTTTTCCAGAGGTCGGGAGGCCTCGTTTTCCCTCTCTCAGTCGTCGAAGCTTCCAGGTAACCTTGCTGCGGCTTGGTTTCTACCTTTTCTGTAGGGTTCAGATGCCTCCTTCTTCAGCTGAAGTGTGGATCTATCAGAAATTTAGCATAGTTGTGTTTTTTCCCTCTTTCCCCTTAGGCAGAGGCTTCATCAGGAGGCTCACCTGTTTTCCTTTTTCCCTCTCCAGTAGGTGCAGCCCGTTTCTGAGACCGGTTGGAGGCTCGACAGTGCTTGCTCGGCTCGTTTTCGAGCAGAGTGCGCCATCTGGCTAGAGAGCTTGATAAATCGTTTCGGAAGAAAGCATGCAGCCACGTCAAGTGTATGAGCGGCGCAACCCCACGGTAAGAGACTCTACCCCGTTTGCTTATAAGCATTACGATATTGTACAGCAGCATTTAAATTTCCAATAGATAGACAAGTCTCACCTAGACAGGCAAGTCTTGTATTCCTTTAAATTACCTGCGCCTCCCACTTAAGAGAAGCGAGGGCTAAACAGTAGTCAGTACTCGGTTATCCCCCCCCCCCCCCCCCCCCCTCGTAGTCATATAGCAGCGCTCAGTAAACTCCTAAGGCATAGCAGACCTTGGGGTGTACTCATAAGACACAGTAGATCTTGTGGGTACTTGATGCGGGAACAGAACCCGGTCATCATACAGTAGGTTCGAGCCCGTGTCCTTGTGACATTAGAACGTTCTGTTCGTTAGTAGAGGCTCGGACCGTTAGTTCACGCGTCAGGAAAGCTATATTGATGATTTGGGGAAATGCAGTAGCAGCAAGTCGTCTCGAGTGTACGATAGCATGTGTATTAGTTGCGTGTGGACGATTACACAATAGTACACCTAGCAGAGAAATCAAGCACTTATAAGAACAGTCATTTACAACGGGATGTCAAGATATAATTTCATGCATAGTAGGTTCAGTTCATTTATTCTTTGGCTTGTGCCGAAATCAAGTAAACTAGTTCAATCATTTTCTTATGCAAAAATTTGGTCTTTTGTTCTTAAATTGCCACTTAAAGAGTGAGTCTCTTATTCACAATTAGGCTGACCCATTTTTGGGCTGCTTTTGCAGGGGTTACAGGTGGGGTTTTACGTTTAGGATAAACGCCTCAGGCCTCCTGCTCAGTTGGTTTTTAGTGCTTGTGTTTTTCTTTCAGTTTATGTATTTCCTTCTGAGTTGAACTTTTGGAATTAACATCATGTATCAGTGTAACAGACTTTTAAATATTTCAGTAATTCCGTTGAATAGTTTCTTCTAGTGGCTCTGTGAATCAACCTTCGAGGTACACTTTACCCTTTTGTTTAATGCTTCCTCTGCTGTAAGTAACTCTGTATTAGTCGTTCTTTTTCTCTACCTTTGTAATACTAATTTTAGTACTGCCTTTTAGTTCTCCCTTTATCGCGGGTCCGGCCGGACTGCTGATATAGTGTTAAACTGGAAGGGGGTGTTACAATAGGTATGAGTGGTTGCAGGCCAACGTCCCCTCCGATAAAAATCAATCATAACTTAGGAAGAGATGATAAGGAACTCATTGAAGATGTTATAGGCTTTTAGAGACTTGTAGGGCGCCTCATTTATCTACCACATACCCGTCCTAATATTGCATATGTCGTGGAGGTCATCAATCAGTACATGCATTCTCCCAAGTCCAGACATTTAGATGCCAGACAAAAATTTAAAATACTTGAAAACATCACCAGGAAAGGATATTGTCTTTAAGTCCAATACATGAGTGAGGATATATGTCTATACAAATGATGATTGGGTCAGTTCCATTGATGATAGAAGGTCTACTTCAAGATATTGCTCTTTTATTAGGGGTAACATTGTGACATGGGGGAATTAAAAACATGTTACGGCAAGATCAAGCTCAGAAGTTGAGTTCAAGGCCATGACCTCAGGGTTTATGAGGAGTTGTGGCTCACCACCATTATGAAGAATCTCAAACTTGTGGAAGAATGTCCTATTAGTCTTTATACCATGATAACAAATCTGCTATTAGTATAGCTCATAACCCGGTTCAACGTGTTGTACCAAACATATCAAAGTTACCATTGTAAACCTGAAGACGAAGAAATGAGTCCAATCGAAGAGACCGCAATGAAAGCGGATAATCAAGTATCTAATAGCAGCACACAGGAAAGAACAACATGGTTGTAGTATAGGAACACAAAGAAGACAACACTGGAAACAACAACACTCAAAACAGCAGCAGTACAGGGCATGTATCGACGAAATCATCGGACCAGGCACGGAGGAGAAACCAGCGGATCGGGTGCATAGTAGATACGATGGTGCCTGCAGATCGGGTTCAGAGGAGATACGACGATATCGTCTTCTGGAGCAGATGCTGAGAAGATCCGCAGAGACGGTATTGTCTGGATCAGGGGAGGGGACGATCGACAAAATAGAACGACGACGGGCACGAATATTGTCGAACGCAGAAACCCTATTCGTCCTCATCGAGTGCTGCAATGAAGGAAATGCCATGGGAGATCGTCAAACGAAGATGCCCCTTCGCATGGGATGAAGGCATCGGCTAGGGCATGAAGAAAATTCCCATAGGTGCTCTGATACCATGTAGGAAATAAGAGTTTCTTATTTCTCTTTAAGCCCCAAAAGGGATATATATATACACTTACATTGGAGGGGGCATAAATACTAGAAAGCCCCCTTTATCATGAAAGAAACAAATATGAAAAATAATAGGACCTAGATGTACAAAACATTAATTACAATACCAACTTAGTTAGGACTTGTCCAACTTGTCAATTATTTAAAGGTCACGCTCAGAACATCGGGTTGTACACTCGTTTTTCCTTCCCTGAGAGGTCTGGGGATGAAGTATCCATGGATTTTGTTGCCAGTTTGACACGAACGAATAGGAGGATAGATTTCATTTTTGTCATAGTTGATATATTTTCAAAAATTACACATTTAATACAATGAGAAAAAACTTTTAATGCTACTAATGTCGTTGATTTTTTCTTTCGTGAGATTGTACACTTAGATGGGATCCCCATCACTTTTATCTCTAATAAATACACTCATTTTATGAGTTATTTCTAGAAAATGTTATGGGGTAAATTAAGAACCAAACTAGAATTTAGCAGTATCTATCATCCCTAGACAGATGGGCAAACCGAGGTGGTAAATCGAAGCTTAGGCGATTTCCTTAGATGTTTAACAAGAGAACACCCAAAGTAATAGAAGAATTCGCATATAATAGCTAAAAAATTGCTCCACCACGAAATCACCTTGAGAAGTCGTCTGTGACTACCTGATACCCCTCTTGATTGTCACTTTCTTCCTTCTTTTGAAAGAACTTTTGATGCTCTGTCATATATTAATCACTTAAAATCCTTGCATAAAATTTTACTAACAGTTTGTCAGCATCCTCTGAAAAATATAAGGCTATGGTTGATGAACATCGTGAAAAGTTTTATTTCATAGAAGGAGGATTTGGTTCTTGCATTTTTCAGGAAATAGAGATTTCACGTGGGCACTTATCAAAATATGCGACAACGATGATTTAGGCCTTTTCCGATTAAAAAATGATTGGGTACTAACGCATATCTCCTTGATTACCAGCTGAATTTGGAACATACACCAAGGTTGAAAATATCGGATGTCGACAGCATGTCAGATTGAGTTTTTAAATGTCGGAAGTCGGAGATATGTCGGAAGTCGGTAAGGCTGAGCATATTATTCGAAACTCGAAAGTCGCTCGAAAATCGCTCGAATATTAAGATAAATCGAAATCGGTAACAATTGATTCGACTCAATTTGAGTCGATTCAATTTGACTCAATTTGACTCGAATCTGATTTCGAGTCGATTTCGAGCCAGCCATGAATCACTCGTAATAAGATTTGAATCAGCTCGAATTGATTAAAAATATTATGTATTTATTAATATATTATTATTTTAAAATTAAAAATAGTAAATTTTAAACCTAAGTAAAATTTTTGAAGCATTTAAGTGTTTAATTTGCTAAATTTAGAAGTTTTCGAATTTAATTTCGAGCCAACTATGAATAAAGAGAAAAATTGCTTAATTTCGAGCCAACTTGATTCGATTTTGATTCAGCTCGATTCGATTTCGAGCCAGCTCGGAATCGAGCCATTTCGAGTCGATTTCGACTTCGATTTCGAGCCAGCTTTCGATTTCGAGTCAATTTCGACTCGAAAATTTCGATTTTGAGCCGAGCCAAAATCGCTCGAACTCGACTCGATATCAGCCCTAGAAGTCGGAGACATGTCGGAAGTCTTTTTAAAATATCAGATTTTCATACCTTATAAATAACTTTTATATTTTTATGTATATTAAGTATAATTATATGTTCTAAAAGGAAAAAAAATTAACATAGCAAGTAAAAGAACAATGAGACATGTATATCTTAAAATAAATTTGAAAAATAGTCAAAGAAAAATATTATAACTAGTACAAAGCAGTATAATGTAAAATATATTTAATATTACATAAGAATTTTATTTTGTTAGTATTAAATTTTATTACAAATAAAGAATATTTAAAAGCTAAATATCCTTGATTAATTATAAGTCTTTTCATAGTAAGTTTATCTTAAAATCATATAAATAACAACTAATATTTATGTTGAACTTTTTCATGATATTTGTAATATGAAATTAAAAAAAATCTAGTGTGAAATAATTTTACAAAATTGATTATAAGAATAACACATTAAAACAGCGAAACAATAAAATATATATGTGATTTATATATATCGGACATACTCTGCTAGACTGCTAGACTGCTAACATAACATAAAATATATATGTGATTTATATTATATATATGTGTGTGATTTAGACATACTCTGCTAGACTGCTAACATAACATAAAATAAAATATCGGACGATATGTTTAAAAGTCGTGTCGGACGATATATCAAAAAAATAGGATATATTGACATATATTTTACAGGACATAATCGATTTTTTTAAGAAAAAATGTCATTTTACCCCAAAAATGACATGTCGGGGGACATTTAAAACAATGACCTTCACTATTTTTAACATTGTTGATCTTGTGCTTTTTTTTTTGCAAGCCTCCAGCTGCAGCCTCTAATCCACCCTCCATCCTACCCACCGACACTCCACACCCTATTTTTCACACATATACAACCACACTTGAGGAGATAGAGCATGTATTGGATGTTCGTGAAATTCAGACGTGCACTGACACATATCAATGCTACCTCATGTCTTGGAAAGACGGGAGTGTCTTTAACAGTTCATGGATTACTACCTTTGTGCTTCAAAGCGCAAGTTTTTGTCATTCCTCGACGGTGTCGAGTCCTTTCAACCCCGGGAGAATTAAAGCATTCTACGACGCATCCGGTTGAGTCACCGCTATTTTCGTACGCATGTTTGTTACTTTATTACGCATTTTTATTTATGTATTGTGCCGCATGTGCGTTGTGTTGAATATCAATTATTTTATTTCATGTCTATTTTGCTGTGTCGTTTTTTAGTTCCGGCTTGTTGACTCAGCCGACAACAAGACCTTAAATAAATAAGTCTGGTAGTGCAAAAGGTGATGATATGCAAGTAGATTAATATTAATTGCATGAATAGTTAAATCAATTAATTATTATAAGATTTTGGAATATTCAATATTCTGAAATTTTATTTATTATTACCTTATCGAGGAGGAGCACAAAAGCTTAAGCGACTCTTTGATTTCCCCTAATGAACCTTTGTTTCTTATCGTCATAAATTAATTTTCTCATATTTAAATACCTACCCAACCCCATTCTCTCAATAGTTGGAAAAACGAATAAAACGGGACTTTACTGTCTCGCTCGGTTCTCCTACAGCAAGCGATCGCCCTGTTCATTTTCCTTACCAAAATCCCGTTCAACGTCGGCGAGTCCTCCAGAGGATTGTTCGAAATCCGGCAGTCCAATCCCGTTTTCCCTTGTCGAACCCGGCCCATGCCGCAAAAGCACCCGCCACTCCCTATTGAAGCTCCGCCTAGACTTCCAACACCTGTTCAAGCTTCGCTTGAACACGCCGCTCCTTCCTGAGGGACGATCGACCTCCGATGACTCCCTCCCGACCCTCCGACAAATGTGACGTGTAGTGCAACTGGTTTCACAGGAATCCACTCGGTTCGACTCCTCTCCTTCTCCAGCCTGTCAGACCACTTGCTCAAACTTTTTGCTTCCATTCGTTCCTCTGTTACCCAAGCCTTCGCCTCATTGCAATCCTATCTGAGCCTTCTCCTCCTCCATTGTGATCACCTGAGCCCGCCTATACTTTGACCCTCTATTATTTCCCCTTTTATGGCCGAGACCCACATCCCTATCCTAGACTTTCAGCCCTGGAAATCGCTGCAGGTATTAATCTCGCTCCCCTTGATTAGCTTAAATTCATGCAATTAATTTTAAGCGATCAAATTTGAAAATGCTTGCATATCATTCATCTTCCGTTATCGTCATTTTTCATATTTATTTTGCGTTGCAGTTAGTCAATTGTGGTTCTCTTATAGCGTGTTAAATCCCGCTTTACTCTCTCGCTAATCGTCTAATTAAATAGTTTAAGTTTAGATTTCCTATCGAGATCCCCCTCTCGGGAACATAGCGCGACTAAAATAATAGTTGAGGTTCTTAATTTATCTCAAAGTATTTTCCAAAATTTAGTCCACATCAGTAACCATGAGAGCCAACTTCCCCATAAGAACTGATCACTCAATTCAAATAGGTATCGACCAGCTGCATTGGAAGCTTCCCGCCAAACAACAATTATTGTTCAAATAGTGTCCTAATAACTCTGACAGGCCACAACAAGATAACTAGTTGTTGGCAACTCAAAACTGATTAATGGTTACTCTATCATACAAGCTCCAAAGAGAATAGGACACTCAAGATAACTAGTTGTCGGCAACTCAAAACTGATTAATGGTTACTCTATCATACAAGCTCCAAAGAGAATAGGACACTCCGTTGTCGGTCCCAACGTCATCAGAGAAGAAAGCTGGTATGGAAAATTGTTAAAAATATTTAATGCTTTTGCATGGCCAGGAACACATATCTTCTCTAAGTACACCTTCTAGCGATGTGTAGAGGACATGTTTGGCTACTTCAAACCCTAGTTATCAATCAGAGCAGTGAGTATGAGAAGAAGAAAACACTGGAAAAAGGTTCAAAGTGAAACACTCGAGTGAGTACGCATGTAACACGAATTTTGCATCACAGACCCTATGAAAATTACTAAGGTCTGATACTTAGACTTCAAGGATGGTCCAAGATAGCCACTTAGAGTGTCGTAAATCGTATTATTTTTGGATAAATATTTGAAATCGTGATTTGCAAAAAAAAATTTGAAATCCGATCGAATTTGGGAAAAGAATTCTGATTGGATTTCCATATCTCGGACCTTAATGATGGTCTGAGTATTGAACCTAATTATCCACAACCCCACATATTTTGTGTTCACAAACCCTTCCTCGAAGTAACCTTGCCAAAAGAAAATTTACATAGCTAGCCATCAATAATTCCTAGAACAGAAATTTTAACTAATAAAAATCCTAACAGAGATACTATTATGATGAGCATCATAGAATCTATCCCAAAGAAAGGAAAAGAGCATGCCAAAATGATAATAAATAAAGCTTAACATTTATGCAATATAATGAACAGTGTAAATAGCAATATAACCTGGAAGGCTTCGTGATTCGTGACAATTCTCTTGATGATTGTACTAGTTGTGATGTCTAAAGGACTTTCGATTGTTTGAAAGATTCCCATATCCATCGGAACAGCATAGGGATTTGATTTCTCCTGCTCGAGTCCAACGAATCAAAATCAGGATCATAATATTATTCTAAGGGTAGAAGACATGCAAATTACAATTACCGTAATATAATCCATGTTTTCAGCAATTGTTCCATGAACAACCAACGATATATTGAAGGTTGTTATCTGCAAATATAGTGTAAAATGGAGACAAATTAAATTAGAAACATAGCTACCATTTTGACTTCCTTGAAGTAATGCCAAAGAAAATTTAAATGAACAAAAAGATGGATGAGATTATCTTCATAATAATAACAGAAAAAACAAACTAGTATTTTTATTTATTTCAGATATGGTTTAGAAACAACTTTCTATATAACGAAATACAGTTTAATGCAGTGAGCTAACAGCTAACCATTATCAATCCATTCTGTATTAAAAATCTTGTGAAATGATATAGATAATTTTAACTTTCTATCCCATGTAAAATAGACCTTAAATTAACGGTCATAAATTAAAGTATGAATCAATCTTATGAAGGAAAGGTATTTTATCAACCATGAGCTAGATTTTGAGTTTTTTTTTTAAAGTATAAAGTGAAAAAACTGACATCAAAACAATAACTTTAAACTTAGGTCATATGAAATCATTAGCTGACAGTTATATCTTCAATTCAAAGAAAACCATCAGCAATACAGATGTGATTCATTTTATTTTTTGAGTAGGTGAATAGTAAGCAACTTAATCTGGCAAAGAATTAATAACAGTGAAAAAACTGACAGAAATAATCTATGAAACATGGATACTTGCAAAGGCCTTACATGTCGTACCCAAAACGTGAGAATTAATATTAATATATCCTTATATTACTCTATATATAAGAGGGGTCCTCATATTATAATAATATAATGCTTTTATTTTTGTCAACATGGTATCAATTATCATAGCCACCTCGACCCGTGCCCGACCCCTAACCGCGCTCGACTTCTGTTCGCGGCCTCCGACCAACCACCGCCGGAGACCTCTCGCCCACCTTCCTCTTTCTGTTTCCGCTTTCCTCTCCCCGTTTTCCCTCGCTTCCGCAGTCGCAGCGACGATCGCCTCGCGCGACAGTTCTCGTCAGCCGATCGGCACTGACTAACGAGATGTGGCTTCCGGCAATCCATTGACTCCAAATCTTAAGGAAAGTTTCGCTTTGATCTTCTTATCATCATATTGGATTTCTAGAAGATTCCAACGGTTGGATGCTCCCCAAAATCATATCTAGGTATTTTCCTTTCAAGTAGAAGAAGAAGGCTCATAACTCCTCAATGGATTCTAATTTGACCTTAGCTCTTTGAAGACTTTCCCTCCACCATTCTCTAGGAGTTTTGTTGAAGAATATTTTAAGTCGAAGGTGCTTTATTCTGGTAGCTACATGACCCCCGCTGGTTAAGATAACAATTTATCTCAGATCACTACAATTTGATTGGATGACACAAATTACTTGTGATGGTACAGCTCTATTATCCCGGCCTTAAAAAGTCGGCGTCACTTTGGCTATATTAGTGGCACCACCAGGGAACCAACAAGAAACTCTACAAATTGGCCTCAATGGAAGTCAGACAACTTAGTATGTCATGGCTCACGAATTCCATGCAGGAAGAGTCCATTCCTCTAAATTATCTTTTCATGGACACTGCTGCTGACATATGGAAATGTACTGAGTCCACTTACTCCCTCAAAGGAAATGCGGCCAAGATTTACCAACTACGCCACAAGATCTTTCTTCTCCAATAGGGTGACCACTCTCCATCTGCTTACTATATTAAGTTTACACAGTTGTATTAGGAGTACGACTTTGACTCCTTTGTCATGGTCTGTAATGCAGATGAGCTCTTCGCAAGGATTGCAATCTGACTGAGGTTCCCGAGGACAATTCTCCTGGATATTTCTTCCCTACTCCCACTCCCCAATCGTCCACTTTTTTATGTCGAAGAGATGCATGCTCTTCGCGGGTTGATGCATGGTCATACTCTTGAGACTACCATAGCCTCTACTTACTTATCTATCCTTGCCCACACAGGTACACCAAGTGTCCACCCTGCTACTACTCGCCCTTCTACTCATTGATTATCGACTCAGGAACCACTGATCACATGACCGGATCAGTTTCAAGTTTTGTGTCAAATTCCCTTCTTTCTGGAAAAGATAAAGTGAGCATTGTTGATGCCTCTTTCTTCTGCATTGCTGAAAAAGAATTCATTCCTTGTTATTCTCTCACTTTATCATTTGTACTTCAGGTTCCAAATTTTACCTGTAGTTTAATTTTTGCTAGTCATTTGACTAATTATTTTCAATGTTTAGTTACTTTTTTTTCTTCTCATCGTGTCTTTCAGGATTTAAAGACGAGGAAGGTGTTGTCTTTGGTAGCATGCATGATGGTCTGTACGTGTTTGACTCCTCTTGTGGGTCTCCATCTCCGCAATCTCTCCACACTACGCAAACCTCCACCTTGCTCACCTGGCATCATCGGGTCATCTCTTTGTTACTATCATGCAACATTTATTTTCCACTATTTCTTCCATGTATTTGTTTGTGAGGTATATGTTGTTGTCAAACATCATCATATTTCTGTTAATCATGATTCATTACCCAATACTACTCCTTTCTATATCGTTCATATTGTTGTTTGAGATGTAACAGCCCGTAGACAGCCACAAATGAGTATCGAAGTAAAAGTACATAAATAAAACTTGTAACAAATTAATATGCATATCTGACATGTCCAACACAAGTACACATATACATGTCCAATGCATCATTATAAGATAAGCAATATTAATAGTTTCTTTGGCAAGTGGGACACTTCAGGTCTCGGCACCATCCTTCGTGATTGTTGGCCACCTCAGAAATTCCAACTATTATTTTTAACCATATACAATAAAGTTCCTCTTTACTCTGCCATATGCTTAGATCCTAAAAAGTTGGAATGGAAAGGAATGGCATTTAAACAAAAGATTAAGCGAGAAACTTACCTCTTTAAATGTTATATATGCAAAAAAATGTTAAATAACAATATTCATATAACATCTTTTTTCAAATGATATATCATAATTAGAAATAAGCAGTCTACTTGAGCGGTATATAATGATACAATTCAAATTATATCCATATCAACAAAATGGTAGTTGTAAGGAAGTGTAACAATCAAGTAACATTCATTGGAGGAAGGTTTATTCTTCATAATTCATGTTTCCTTATTTCATTCCACTGTATTCATTTATTCTTTTTACTTCTGTATTCGTTTTCAATATGTTTTCATTTCATTATGTTAAGGGCCGATGCATGTATATCAGTCTTCTGTCTTGGGCCCGTTCAACTTGTGGCAAACTCAATGTGCACAACTTGCAAAGACCCGTTGAGGCCCAAATGAGTTGACTCGGGAGTTTGATCCAGTGCGCACAACTCGCATAAGACTTATTAAGGTCCAACTGGATTTAAATCAATCTACAGATACCCTTAACTCATGCATCGATGCATTCGGTGTGGTATTTTATTAGTAATCATCTATATTAAGATGTTGATAATTTTGTGAATTCCCTTCCTTTAATGTTAATAATTATCATTCATGTAACTATTAATTTCTCATACAGAAAGTAGGCACATTCTGAGATATAATTTCAGTAATAAAAATACTTGAAAAGTATAGCAATATTAAAAAGATAATCCCTCACCGTGAGTTTATCTTTTCCTTTATCTTTCCTCGGGCCATCGTCACGTTTATCGTGTGACGCCATTCTTCTTAGTATCTATAAGCATCAATTTAAACACGGTTCACGTCTTTAAATAATTACGATGTGGAATCTAAGGGTGATTAAGACAAAGGTCTTTCTTAGGTAGGGAAAAACACCCAAAATTATATGATATCCTCAACTAAAACCAATTTCATCTCCAATATAATTAGTATCTCTCATTTTTCCTAATTCATTTAATTACTCTCATAATTGCATGCTTATCATTATCATCACTTATGCCCCAGATAGTGTAATTCATCCAACAATCCATAACATGACACCTCAACAACATCAAAATAATTAATTACGCATTCCTACAGCCGCCCCCCTCATAAACCTCAACCAAGGCATATATAGTATTTAATTTCAGAAAAACTCACATCATTCTAACATTAATATGAGCACAACCGGCGCTAAAAACTAAAGAAACCCATATATACTCAAGACTTATAACGGCCATATCTGAAATTGCAACTATCCTATGTAAAAACAGCCCCCTCATGGGTGAAAACAGCAGCCCCATGACCAAAAACTGCAATTACAACAGTTCCCTATAAAGTACAGCAACCCTATGAACAGAAAACAACAATTTTATCAATTAAATAGGAGTTTCCAGCAGTCTTTCATGATTTTCACAGCATAATTTCTAGCATTAGTAACCCTAAATATGATTCCCGCAAACTACAGCAAAGTTGGCATTACAACCCCATCCATGTCAGTTAATTTCTTTATAGAAAGACTTAAATACTTTACATGCAAATCCAAATCAGCACCCCATAGCAAAAACTGATTTTTTCCCTTTCAAATTTCCCTAATCGTATGAAAATAGAGGGGAAGAAGGGCTTACAGTGGGAAAAGAAAGGAGAAATTTAGGACTTTGCTATAGAAGAAGCCCAAATCCTTCTTCCGTTGAAGTATAGGCTTCCCAATTCGGCCACCAGCAAGGAGAGGAGTTTATACCAAGAGAGAGGGGGTCGATCCAACCCTTATTCCATCAAGAGAGTAAGAAAATAGAGGAAGGAGGGGAAGCAGGCGGTTCCCGTGAGCACAAGGCAAGAGCCGCGAGAACTGGAGAGTCGGACGGTGCGTGCGGAATTTTGGAGATAGGGAAGGCTCGGTTATGCTATTTTTAATATGGGGCCGGGCCAAACCCACCACCCAAGCTAATCCTAATTCAATTAGGCCCTAAGTGAATTCAACCATTCTATTACTTCTTTATTTCTCTTAACCCAATTTTACTATTAGCACACCACAATCAGCTATTAGCACACCAATTATTTTATGTACAGTCATCATGTTATTCGTACCTCAAAAATAAATCAGTAAACAAATTAATTTCAAAATAAAACGATGACATAATATAATTTATGTTATTAAAATCGTTACGACAACATTTCGTTAATGTTTTTTTTATTTTATCTTGAGAATTAATTTATTTAAAAGTTCATTATTTCATGTAGTTGTACAAAATTTGGGGTTACATGGGGGGCCTGCCCTATTGCCTCTGTTTCTCAATGTCATTGATTTATTACCTTTACTGATTGTTTTTCTCGCACTTCTTGAATATATTTGATGAAAAAAAGAGTAACGTGTTTTCAAATTTTCAAGAATATCATAACATGGTTTCTACCCAATTCTCCGCTACAATCAAAATTTTACGTAGTCATAATGGTCGGGATTATATCAACTCCTCCTTTGAACACTACCTTGCTAATCATGGCATTATCCATCAAACTTCATGTCTTCATCCTCCTTCTCGGAATGAGGTAGCTGAGCAAAAAAAACGTCACCTGTTAGAAGTTACTCGGTGTTTACTATTCGCTATAAACCTTCCTAATTGTTATTGGGGTGATGCCTTAGTTATTAAAGGCTCAAGGCGCACAAAGGGGTCTTGGAGCCTAGGCGCAATGCGCAGGCGCGCGACTGATGAAAGCAAGTCGCAATCACATTCATTTTAAATAATCAGCATCAAACATCAATTTATCTTTTTGATCAGATTCTTCATCTATTCTACTCATTAATCATTCATTACTATCATTTATCGCTCTTGAACAATAGAAACAATGAGGTCACTTGCATCATATCTAAGTCTAAACGTTCGATTATGTTTCACAAACACTAAATCATGCAAAAATTATTGAGTTCTTACATTTTTTTATTTTTTTATTTTGGAAAAGAAATGTTTACAACAGAAATCTCACCCAGGAAAGACGTGTAAGATCGAAAGACGCAAAAAGACGCACGAAGACGCAAACCTCTGAGTCTGGTGAGTCTTGAGCCTTAGGCGCGTCTTTCACAACATCGTGATGTTGTTCTCATGTCTGCCTACCTCATCAACTGCTTGCCCTATCGGGCATTGGGGAACCAAACCCCTCTTATCACCTTAGGGGTTACCCCAACTATTCTCCCACCAAAAACATTTGATTGTGTGCTTTACTCACATACATTCTCGAAGTCGGTCTAAACTTGACCCTCATGCTCTCAAGTGTGTGTTCCTTAGCTACTCTCCTACTCAGAAAGGGTATAAATATTATCACTCTTCGACCAAGAGGATCTTTGTCACAACGGATATTACATTTTATGAATCTGAGCCTTATTATGTGACCTCACTTTAGGGGGAGTCTACACCTACGAAAGAAGTTGGCTCCCCTATTATAGCCTTAATGATCCCTCCTCCATACTCCATTCATCCACATACTTAGACTCATGATGAGACTCTCAATTTGGTGGATCTTCCTCGTAAAGAACCGGAATTACAGGTGTACACCAGACGACGTAAAGGTCCTAACACACAGGCTCACCTCATGATTCCAATCTCGGTGCCAAATCCGTCAGCAGATTCCTCTGAACTTCCCATTGCCCTCAGTAAAGGTATCAGACTTTACACCCAGCATCCATTGTCTCATTATGTTTCCTATGACACTCAAACTCCACATATAGCCTTTAAATCTTCTTTTGCATCTGCTTCTATCACATCCACATGGCAGGAGACTCTAGGGCATTAAAAGTGGAAAGAGACAATGATTGGGGAAATGTTTACTTTGGGAAAAAAATCATATATCGGATTTAATAAACCTATCACATGGAAAGAAGACGGTTGGTTGTAAGTGGGTGTTCACTATGAAGCAGAACTTTGAAGGCTTGGTGGAACGTTTCAAAGCGAGACTGGTGGCAAGGGGGATATACTCAAACACTGATGTTTGATTATTAATAATCTTTTGCCCCTATAGCAAAAATGAACTATATATGAGTCTTGTTATCTTGTACAGAGTGCAAAGGATAGAATCTTATCAATTGAATGTGAAAAATGCATTCCTTCATGGAAACTTAGAAGAAAAGGTATGTATGTCTCCTCCCTAATTTTTCTCCTCATGGTTCCGAAGGAAAAGTATGCAAACTTAACAAAGCTCTCTACGGTCTAAAACAATCTCTGAGAGATTGGTTTGGTCACAAAGTCATTGCCTCTCTTGGACAGAGATAAAATCACGCCGATCATACGTTGCTTATCAAACATAAGGATAATATGTTAACGACTCTCATTGTCTATGTTGATGACATCGTCATAACAAGAGATGATGTTGAAAAATTGAGTTTTAAAAGGGAATTTGGCTGAGTTGTTAAAGGCGTGCCTAAGGCTCCAGGCTCACCAGTCTCAGATGATTGCGCCTTTGTGTGCCTTTTTTGCGCCTTTGGAGCATAAAAGGCGCACTTGAGTGTAATTTTTGCTATAAATTTTTCTTTTTCAAAAGAAGGAAAGAAATAACGTAAGAATTCAATAATTTTGCATGACGTTGTGTTTGTGAAATAAAATCGAGCGTCGATGCTTAAATATGGTCCTAGTGATAATGATTTTATTTTTTAAGAGATATAAATGATAGTAATGAATGATTAATAAGTAGAATAGACGAAGAATCTGATCAAGAAGATGAATTGATGTTTAATGATAATTATTTAAATTGGATGTGATTGCGCCTTGCCTTCGTCAGGCGCGCGTCTGCGCCTTGAGCCTTGCACCTAGGCTCCAAGACCTATTTGAGCTTTGGTGCGCCTTGCGCCTTTAATAACTAAGGAATTTGGTGAAGGAGTTTGAAGTATAAAAAATCTAGGAAAACATAGGTATTTTCTGGGGACAGAAGTTGCTAGATCTAAATGTATATTTTCATTTCTCAAAGAAAATATATCCTTGATTTACTGTAACAATCCGGAATGAGTGGGTGAATACCGGTTGATATTAATATGGAGACCAACCACAGCCTTGGAAGGGATGATGGGCATCCTATTGAAGATGTTACTGGTTACAAACATCTTGTCGTGCGGTTAATCTACATATCCCATACTCACCCTGACATAGCTTATGCTACGAGAGTCGTTAGACAATATATGAATTCCTCAAAGATAGGACATCTTGATGATGCTCAAAGAATCTTGAGGTATTTGAAGACCTCGCCAAGAACAGACATCCTCTTCACTCCTAATACAAAATTGAAATTTGAAATTTATACTGACGCGGAATGGGCTGGATCTGTTGAAGACAAACGATCTACATCTGAGTATTGCCCATTCGTTGGTGGGAACTGGTTACTTGGAGAAGTAAAAAACATGTCTCAAGGTCTAGTGCAAAAGTCGAATTTAGAGCTATGACACATGACATATGAAAGGAATTTTGGTTATGCTTCCTTATGTGTAATCTAGGGTTAAGTGAGACTAATCCCATCCGGCGTGTTGTGACAACAAAGATGCAATCAGTATTGCCCACAATCCTGTTCAACACGATCACACCAAATATATTGAGGTGGACAGACACTTTATCAAAAGAGAATATTGAGAGGAAGACTATTTGTACTTCATTTGTTCCTTCAGAGGGGCAATTAGATGATATTCTCACTAAGAATTTGGGGTGAATGTTTTTCGAGGTTTTATTGACAAGTTGGGTATGAGAAATATAACATGCTCAACTTGAGCGCGAGTGTTAGAATTAATCTTCGATAGTTTTTATAGGGTCTCTCGGAGTTACAAAATATTTCTAATGAGTTTAAATGCACGGTGTAATATTAATTAATCTTCCTAGAACAAAATTTACACAAACAACCTTTCCCACAATATGCCATCGATTTCTGAAAGAAAATCACTGGAAAAAAATGTAACCCACTGTTTGTCTTAATAAAACCAACCCTAATCATATTAAGATTTGTGCGAAATCACAAGTTTAGAGAAAAAACGAAGAGGAAATAAAATATTCTCCACTTTATATATTCAAAAATTAATTATTACATATACAAGAGGCTCCTTATATAGATAGAGGGAGAAGGAGCAAGATTGAATCTAAAATGTGGGACTAAAGAAGCCTAAGAGAGAGGTGGTCCAATGGGCCATTTATACATATTATGGGCATTTTTCCAACACTCCCCCGCAAGCTGGAGCATACAAGTCGTAGGCACCAAGCTTGGAAAGGCACTGCCGGTATAGTGAGCGAGGCATGGCCTTAGTAAGGACATCTGAAACTTGATTTGCAGCTAGCACATGTCGTAAAAACAATCTTCAAAGTTGAACCTTTTCTCGGACAAAATGACAGTTGAATTCGATGTGTTTTGTACGCTCATTAAACATAGAAATTTCAGCAACATGAATAGCAGCCTGACTATCACAAAAGAGAATGGCCGGTGAAGGAAGTTTGACTCATAAATCAGTAAAGATACTCTCTAGCCATGTGAGTTCTGATACAGCGGCGGCCATGGAACGATATTCTGCTTCAGCAGAGGAGCGAGTGACCACAGTCAGCTTTTTGCTTCGCCAGATAAACCAAATTTACCCCAAAATACGTGCATTAACCACTAATGGATCAACGATCATCGATGGACCCAGCATAATCGGCATCACAGTATGGAATGCGAGACAGAGAAGTGGAAGGTTTGTACATCAGTCCTTGACCCGGAGCATTCTTCAAGTCCTAAGAATATGTTCGACTGCCTGAAGATGGGAGGTCCGCGGAGCATCCATGAAGCGACTGACTACACCGACCACAAAGGATATATCGGGTCATGTGACAGTGAGCTAAATAAGTTTGCCAACGAGGCGACGATAATACTCAGAATTAGGAAGAAGTTGTTCAAAGTCCGAACCATGAGCACAGAGATGGTGATTGGCATCCATAGGTGTTTCCGCTGGCTTACACCCAGAGTAGCCGGCATCATAAAGCAGATCAATGCAGTATTTTTGTTGAGACAAGACAAGACCATCAGGTCGTCGAGCTACCTCAATCTCCAAGAAGTACTGGAGCCGGACCAAATCTTTAGTTTGGAATTGAGAGGCTAGGTGTTTCTTGATTTGAGTAATGCCAGGAAGATCATCACCTATGACAAGAATATAATCAACATAGACCAGAAGAATCATGGTGTCTGATGGACGCAGGAGGACAATCAGGGAGAAGTCTGTCGAGCTCTGTGTGAATCCACAGTTACGAACAAGCCAACTAAACTTATCAAATCACGCCCGTGGAGAATGCTTGAGTCCATATAGAGATCTCTTCAGATGACAGACTAGGGACTCGCCTGTGGTTGCATAATCATGAGGTTGTTGCATATACACAGTCTCCACAAGATCGTTGTTATGAAAGACATTTTTGATATCGAGCTAATGCAGTGACCACAATCGATGGACAACAAGGGAAATTAAGACACGAACAATATTGAGCTTGGCAGCAGGAGCGAAGGTCTCATAATCAAGGTTGTGTTGTTGAGTAAAGCCACGTGCAACAAGACGGGCTTTAAGACGGTCGATCGTACCATCAGGATGATGCTTCACAGTGAAGACCCACTTACAGCTAACCGTATAATGGTTAGAAGGAAGGGGAGCAAGGTCTCACGTGTGATTGACCCAGAGCACATCCATTTCCTCATCCATTGCATCCCGCCAACTGGGGTACTGAAGAGCTTCCTGCACAGGAGAGGGAGTAGAAAAAGAAGACAAAGAGATCGCAAACTTGCGCACATTAGGAGAGACGGTGCAAGGAGACATAATTTGAGAGAGGATGCGCAGTGGAGGGCGTTGCTGAATAAGCAGTAGGTGGGGTATCAGTAGTTGACGGGGGCTGTCGCGGGGCATCAAATCGAGGATAGCGGTGAGAGTAGACATGAAGAGGAGCCGAGGCAGGCGGAGGTGTCGGTAGTAAAGGTGGTAGAGGAGAATTGGTGGGAACAAGAGGTTGTGGGAGATCAGGAGGGGGGTGATTTGAGGACGGATTGATGGAAAGACTGATTTTCCAGGAATGTTCATCAGCATATGTGATCTGCTTCTGAGTGAAGGGAGAGTAACAAACATAGCCCTTCTGGGTGCGCAAATATCGAACAAACATGTATCGCGTGGCACGAGGGGCCAACTTATTAACAAGAGGACTCAGATGATGAACGAAGCAAACACATCCAAAGACCTGTGAGGTTAGGAGGAAGGGAGGTCGTTCAGGAAATAAGAGAGAGAAGGGTGTCGCAAAACGGAGGACGGGCGAGGGCATGCGGTTGATGAGATAACAAGTAGTGGAGACAGCGAAATGGCAATAGGTACTGGGAACCTGCATCAGGAATAGGAGAGACCGAGCGACTTCGAAAAGGTGGCGACTCTTCCGTTCAGCAATGTCATTCTGTTGTGGCGTATACACACAAGAGGTTTGATGGATGATCCCCAACGAGGTGCAGAATTCGTGAAAAGCATGCCCAATGTATTTGCACGCATTATCAATATTAAGAATTTTGATAGTACGGGTTTTTGCATTTGGGTTTCAGCAGTAAAGGAGCAAAAAATAGACAGAAGCTCAGAATGATCACGCATCATATATATCAAGTCATGCGTGAAAAATAATCAATAAACGTAACAAAGTAGCGAAAATCGGATATACTAGCAGTTTTGTAGGGACACAAATATCAAAATATACTAAATCAAAAGGAGCAGTGCTCCGAGTACAACAAGGAGGGAAAACAGAGCGATGATGTTTCCCATAGATACATGATTCACAATCAAAAGAAGAAAAATGGAAATCGGGAAGAGCCTTCTGGAGGATCGGGAGAGGAGCATGGCCAAGACGTCGGTACAAGTCGATGGAGCTGACAGAGGTGAGTGGAACCGGGAAGATCCAAGGTGTAGAGCCCGTTGGAAAGCCTCCCTTTACTAATGATATTTCAAGTCTGCAGATCCTGCACAATAAGGAGGGAAGAGGAAAAAGTGATTAAATAGTCATGATCGTGTGTGAGACGGCTAACAGATTAAAGTGACAGCCAAGAACATGAAGAACAGAGTGCAGCGAGAGTGAGAGGGTTAGCAACATATTTCCAGAACCAGTAACAGGAGCAGTGTCGTCATTAGCCACCGTAATGGACTTTGGATACGGAGAGTCCAAGTACTACTGAAAGGGCTACTGAGCACTGAACGTGGTGGGTGACGCCATAGTCTATAATCCAAGATGGATTATGGGAAAGGCAGGAGATACCTTCATTGGAGACGAAGGGACCAGAGTTAGAAGGACGGGAGATCATCCCGCGAAGAAGCTGAAGTTCCTCTCTTAAGGTGTCAATGTCGGAGCGGGAAGTGGAAGAGGTATCAACAACAGGGGAGGCATGCGACAGAGATGGAGTATGTGGCAGAGGAAAACCATGTTTCTTAAAGCAACTCGCCTCAGTATGGCTGTCCCGACCACAAAAAGTACAGGGGTGGGATGTCTGGCACTTAGAGCGATTTCGACTATCATGCCCAGCACCTCGAAAATTAGAACGGCCACCACGAGCAGGAGCAGGGCGGAGGCCGATGAATAGATCCCCGATGTAGCAGAACTAGAGGGGAAGCGAGCGGAAGAGCAGGTGGCGGCGTCACCTTTAGAAAATTTGAGAAAACATCGGACAGTGTGGAGATAGTAAGAGATGAGAGGATGTTTGCCCGAACATTGTGGAGATGAGAAGGAACCCGAGCCATCATTAAGGCAATACCGACAACTTTCTTCTGAGCCCGTTGAGCGGTCAAATCCAGAGTGGGGGCTAATATAACATCCCAAGGAGTCATCTCTCTTTTAATTTCAGGATTCGATCGTGAAAGTTGACAAACAGCATCATCCGCAAATCAAGGTAGTGATTTCGGGTAGCGTAAATTTTTACACGCCTTTTGTCACCTTAATTAATATCAATAAATAAGAAGTTCAATAGTATTTCTGCGATGCGATAATTTTCGGTGCACGAGAACAGTTTAAGCTTAAATATTGAGTTTCAAAATTCTCTGAGTATGTCAAGGAAGGAAAGAAAACCAAACACCAATTGAAATTACACCGTTTCAAACTATTATCCCATCTCATCTTTAAGAAAATAAAGAAGATTCAATTACAGAAATTACCTTGGACTTCAGCAATTAGGTCTCCAGCCGAGCTCATCAGTAGCAGGGACCAATAATCACGGTGCCAGAATCTCTAGTAGAGGAGAGGAGAAGGTGAGATTGAGAGTTCCTGGTGGTCGAATCCCTCGCACGAGGAAGAACCCTAGGTGTTCACGCTCAACAGGAGCTCACAGAAGAAGAAAGACGGGAGAGAATGACGGAATCGTAAGCCGAGAACCTCTTAAACCCCAGCTGCACTTACGGTTTACTCCTGAAATACACATAAATCGAATCCATTCATATCAGATTACCATCCTGCAGCCATATAGATTACACTTAGGGGAAGGGAAGTCTTTTCCCTTTATTTCCAGAGTTTTCCAAAGCCTTTGCTGAACCGACATTGCCTCCCCAAACTTAACAAGGAAGCCAACTTAATTAATATCAGCTGGCCTAAATAAAATAAACGGACAGCTTTATATATCCAAATCTATTAATCAGGCTACCTTCCTATAATAATACTACTTAGCAGTTAACAAATCCAAACCCCCAAACCTAGCAGCCACCACATCAAGTATATATTACCAAATATAATCAGCATAATCATATAAATTTAATGCATGGGATTTGCATTTAAGTCTGTTGAAATAGCCCATAGGTTTGGCCCATTTAGTGGCCCATTTACTTCTCTTCTAGTTTTCTTTAGTCCCACATTGTGTATAGGATTTCTCTCTCTCTTCTCTCTCCTATAAATATGTACTCTCCTTTTGTGTACAAAACAAGAAATATACAAGCTTTCGCTTTTTCCAACATGGTATCAGAGTAGGTTTAATTTTTTTTCCGGTCACTATTTTTCCTGACCGCCCCCCCCCCCCTTTTTTCCGGTCTCCAATTTCCAGACCGCTCCCTGTCCGCCCTCCCCGTGAAAACTTCCTATCCAGCCTCCTCCTCGGGCCTTCTTATAGGTTCCCGCTGTCTGTGGGCCCCTCTTCCCTAGCGGTCTACTCTCCTCCGCAGCGATCTCCGCCGGCGTCCCCTGGAATCCTCCACAGCTATCTCCAGCAGCGAGCAGCAGCGATCTCCCGCACCGGTCTCTCCTCCGCAGCTCTGGTAGCGATCTCCGCCGCGATCTCATACCGCCGATCTCCACAGCGATCGAGTAGCGATCTCATAGCAGCAATCTCCGGCGCTCTCCGACCGCCGATCTCCGCGGTCTCCAGCGCGGTCTCCAGTGGTCTATCTCCGCAGCAATCTCCGCGGTCTCCAGCGGTATTCTCGCGCAATCTGCTCGCAGCGAGCTCTCCAGCGGTCTATCTTCCGCAATTGGCTCTGCAGCAGCGTACTCCTCAGCAGCAATCTTCAGCGATCTCCTCTGCGGTCTCCAGCAGCACGCTCTCTCAGCAGCGCTCTTCTCCCTGCCGCTGCCTCTTCCAGCGATCTCCCTCAAGCGATCTCCAGCAGCAAGCTCTCTCCTGCGGTCCAGCTCTCCTTCCTGCCGGCTTGCTCTCTTCTCTTCAGACCGCCGCTCTCTCTAATGGGCTCATCAGCGAACTCCTCGACTTTGCCTACTGAGGCCGCCCAACAGCACACTCCCGTGAGCGGGAGTAATCTGCACACTCCTAGTGAGCTTCGTGATGAGCTGTGAATTACTACTATCTCCCTCTCCGGGAAGAAAAACTTCATTCCTTGGGGTCACTCAATCTGTCGGGTCCTCCAGGCCAAGGGACTTCTCGCTCATCTTACCGATGATCCCCCGGCGACTACACCTCCTGAGTGGCTCAAGACTGATGGTCGGGTCCAGACCTGGATCCTTAACTCTTTAGAGGGCGAACCATATGAAATGGTCATGTACCTGCCCACGGCCAAAGGGAAGTGGGACGAGCTCCACTCTTTATACTCCGGCAAGGACAGTCTTCAAAGTCTCTTCGACATTATCTCTGATCTTCAGGCTCTGGACACCAGTGGACCGAACATTACCTCTGTTGTCGCTCGGGTCAAGTCACTCTCCGAAGCGTGGCTTCAACACCAGCCACCCACCTCTGATCTTGCTACTCAGCGCGCGCAAAGAGAGGCCGTCTGCATTGCTCTGTTAATGGCCCGTGTTCCTCCACATCTTCTGAGTATTCGGGCACAAGACCTGGCCTCGACTCCCACTCCATCCTTATCGGCTGTCTGCTCCATGCTACTCAAAGTATCACAACCTCCGGAGGCTCTTGCTCCTCCCTCACCGGCTCTTCTCCAAAATGTCCCTGCTCCTTCGTTTCCTCCTCCTTCTAGCCGAGGAGGTCGGTCTACCTACCGTGGAAGGGGTCGTGGTGGAAGAGGACGGCCGAAGTGCTCCTTCTGTGCTCGTGATGGCCATTATGAGTCCACCTGCTTTCGGAAGACGGGCAATCCTCCTCCTCCACGACCGACTGCAGCAGTCGTTGAAGATAGCTCCTCGGTCTCTCGTGCCGATCTTGAGGCACTCCGCCTACAGTTCCAGCAACTCCAAGGGATGATGACTCCACATGCCTCAGTCGCCTCCGTATCCAGCCCAGGTATCGTTTGTCTCTCCACTAGTCCTCGCTGGATAGTGGATTCGGGTGCCACTCATCATATCACCTCTCTTCCGCCACCAACATATTCGGGTGCTCCTCATCCAAAATATATCACTGTGGCCAATGGAGCGACTGTCACTGTGTCCGGCTCAGCTGACCTATCTGTCAGCCCATCCATCTCTCTCCGCTCGGCACTCCATGTTCCGGGCTCCCCGTTTAACTCACTCTCTGTTAGCCGCCTAACTACTGATTTGGATTGCTCTGTCACTTTTTCACGTTCTTCTTTTCTGATACAGGATCGACGGACGGGGACTACTATTGGTAAAGGGCAGCTGCGCAACGGGCTCTACCTTCTCGACGATTCTCCCACCATCCTCGCCTCTGTCTCTTCTGCTGACTGGCATCAGCGTCTCGGCCATGCTCCCCTCCCCATCCTCAAGAAGGCACTACCTGATGTATCTTTTCATGCATTTCAATGTGAATCATGTATTCTCGGCAAACAGCCGCGTTCATCTTTTCCTGCAAATTGTACTCGGAGCTCCGCTCCTTTTGATCTTATTCATTCAGATATCTGGGGTCCCTATAAAATTTGTAGTATCTATGGATTCCGCTATTTCATTACTTTTATTGATGATTACTCCCGCACAGCATGGCTATACTTACTTTGCGAACGCTCTGAATTACCTCGTGTGTTTAAGGAATTTATCCTTGAAATCTGCACTCACTTCTCCACCACCGTCAAAACGCTACGCACTGATAATGCTCGCGAATACACCGGCAATGAGTTTTCGAGCTTATGATCAGAATTCGGGATTATTCATCAAACCTCATGTGCCAACACCCCTCAACAAAATGGTGTGGCCGAACGAAAGAACCGACATCTCCTTAATATGGCTCGCTCGATCATGATTCACATGAACGTTCTGAAGATCTATTGGAACTTTGCGATCTCTACCGCCTGCTTCATTATCAACCGCCTCCCCTCCTCCGTACTCAACAATGCCAGTCCGTTCAGTCTTCTCTTTCCCTCTACTCCTGCCTTCCCTCTCACACATCGAATCTTCGGGTGTACGTGTTACGTTCACTCCTTGGGACCATCTACGGACAAACTAGATCCCAGAGCGACTAAGCAAATGTTTGTTGGCTACTCCCATACACAGAAAAGCTACGTCTGTTATTCTCCTCTCACTCGGAAAATTTCGGTGTCCGCTGACGTAATCTTCCGGGAAGACCTGCCATTCTTTCCAGCTCCAGAAACACATTCTCCAGCACCTACTCTCCCACAACCTGTCATGCGGCCCATCCTCCCGGTTAACACACCTCCTCCAACACCTCTACCACAACCACTCCCTACTCCGCCTCCCTGTCGTCCACCTCTTATCCAGGTCTATTCCCGTTGCAACTCCCGCCCCGTTGCCCCTGCGCAGTCGTCCTCGTCCTCTGGTGCTCCAAGTCCTGCTGATCCGGTAACAGAGTCCACCGCTCATCCAATGGCGAGCTACGTATCACTGCATCGTCTCTCCCCTCCACTTCATACACTGGCCACTTCTTTATCGTCGGTTGCAGTTCCTAACTCTGTGCAGGAGGCTCTTCAACATCCTGGCTGGCGTGCCGCCATGGAAGAAGAAATGGCCGCGTTGTGGGCAAACCAGACCTGGCAACTGGTGGATCTTCCACCTGGCCAGAAAACTGTTGGTTGCAAATGGGTCTTTGTCATTAAGCATGCTGCGGATGGGACCATTGACCGTTTAAAAGCTCGCCTGGTGGCTCGCGGCTACACCCAGTAACAAGGTTTGGACTACGACGAAACCTTCTCTCCCGTCGCCAAACTGAACACCGTACGGGTTATTCTCTCTGTTGCTGTGCACCGCCAATGGCCCTTACATCAACTGGATATTAAGAACGCCTTCCTAAACGGCGATCTCACTGAAACGGTGTACATGCAGCAGCCGCCCGGGTTTGAGACCACGGGGGAGTCTCGGACCCCGAAAGTCTGTCATCTTTTGCGGTCTCTCTATGGTCTCAAACAGTCTCCTCGAGCATGGTTCGACAAGCTCAGCAAGGTCCTTCGTGAAGCAGGATTTACTCGGAGCTCAACTGACTTTTCCCTATTTACTTGCACCAGGCAACAGGCATTGTTCTCCTTCTAGTCTATGTTGATGATATCATTATCACAGGCAACGACTCAAAAGGAATTCAGGCGATCAAGCAACAACTCAGCTCCGTGTTCCAAACAAAAGATCTGGGGAATCTTCATTACTTCCTGGGCCTGGAGGTAGCAAGGCGACCAGATAGCCTTGTTCTATCTCAGAGAAAGTATTGCCTCGATCTTCTTCATGATGCAGGCCACTCCGGCTGCAAACCCATCAACACTCCAATGGACGCAAATCACAAGATTTGTGCTCAGTCCTCTGACTCTGATCTCTTGCTCCAAAACCCGGAGTACGATCGTCGTCTGGTAGGAAAATTGATCTATCTGACTGTTACAAGACCAGATATCTTCTTCGTTGTCGGTATTGTCAGCCGTTACATGCACGCCCCTCGTTCTTCTCATCTTCAGGCTGTGGAACGGATTCTCCGATATCTAAAAGCTGCTCCTGGTCAAGGCTTGGTATACAAGACCTCATCCTCAACTCCAACACTGGTGGCATACTCTGATGCGGATTATGCCGGCTCTCTGGATGATCGTAGGTCAACCAGTGGCTTCTGTACATACTTCGGAGGACATTTGATCACCTGGCGTAGCAAGAAACAAGCAGTGGTTGCGCGCTCCTCAGCAGAAGCAGAATACAGGGCAATGGCATCTGTGGTCTCTGAACTTACATGGCTTGAAAGTCTTCTCACGGATCTTGGGGTAAAACTTCCTGCTCCTTCTCTTCTACTCTGCGACAGTCAGGCTGCTATACATATTGCCAAGAACCCGGTCTTCCACGAAAGAACCAAGCATATCGAGGTCGACTGCCACTTTATCCGGGAGAAAGTACAAATGAAGAAGATCGAGCTAAAACATGTCCCTGGTACTGAACAAGTTGCGGATGTCCTCACAAAGGCACTGTCCAGTACCCTCTTCTATCAATGCTTATCCAAGCTTGGTGCATACGATTTGTACGCTCCAGCTTGCGGGGGAGTGTTGAAATAGCCCATAGGTTTGGCCCATTTAGTGGCCCATTTACTTCTCTTCTAGTTTTCTTTAGTCCCACATTGTGTATAGGATTTCTCTCTCTCTTCTCTCTCCTATAAATATGTACTCTCCTTTTGTGTACAAAACAAGAAATATACAAGCTTTCGCTTTTTCCAACAAAGTCAAAATAAATAGAATTAAAATAAAATTAAGTGCGAAATCCGTTTCAGAAAATTGATGTTGCCTCATCATTTTTATTGTTAGTCTTTATTTAAATTAACGTAAACTCATTAAAATTCCATTACACATGTAACAATCCAAATTTTGCGCGCAACAAAATTTTTGTTTTATAATTATTCCCCGATGATGATCACAAGGCAGTGCGGATTTTACGTATTATTTTTCGCGTTTTTCGTTTCTTTTTACTAGGTTAATTTGCTTAATTTTGGGGGTGCCATAAGTATTTTTATTTGTGGGTTGATTTGTGGGCTGATGTTTTCATTATGGGCTGCTGATTTTATTTATGGGCTGCTGATTATCATTTGTGGACTGCTGGTATTTTTATTGGTGGGCTGCCATTAGTAGTCTGGGCTGATTAGTGAGGTGGCTGAGTTGGAATAATGTTTTGACACTTGGAATTTTTATTGTTGGCTGAATGGGCTTGTTTTGACATGTGGAAGCATGGTTGTTGGCTGAATAAGTTTGTTTTGACACTTGCCAAGACAAGTGTTGGCTGAATACTATCTTGGGGGTTTGTGTAGAGACACCTAATTAGGTTAGTTGGATTGGAATTGACTTCCTCATACTGCTGACCTCTTATCTCCTATTATAAATTAAGAACCCTGTTCATTTCCTGCATCCATCGACTGCCATCTCCCTCTTTAGCTGCTGCTTCTCCCCCTCTTTCTTATTCTCTGCTACTTACTGCCGCTGCTACTGCTGGCTGCCGTTGCTGCTGCTGGCTGCCGCTGTGCTGCTACTTTCTGCCACTGTTCCTGTACTGCAAACGCATTTCTACTGCTGGTTTTGAGCTACTGTTTTTCTGCCTCCACTTTTGGAGCTGCTACAACTTCTTCCTTGCATCCTCTGGAGTTTTAGGAAGAGTCTCGCCACTCTTCGTCGATCCGAGAAGGATCCGTGGTGCGGCAAGATTCTTACTCCCTCTCCCACGGTAAGGATGATCTTCTCTTTTTCTCTGTTATTTCTATAGGTTGTTAAACCGCTGAAATTTAGTATCTCCAGTTGAAAATAATTATTATATTTTTTATTTTTGGAGCTATATATATGTACACCCGGTTTAGGGCATTTCTCTCGATCAATTACGTTCGACTTGGTATCAGAGCTACAGGGAAATTTCCGCCGCTCCTTTGTCGTGTCGCCTGCTTCCGCTCAACGTCTCGCCGAGCCGATCTCCCGTCGTCTCGCCGAGCCGATCTCCCGTCGCCTACTTCTCGCTCGACGTCTCGCCTGCTTCCTCTCGCCGGTCTCCCGTCGTCTGCTCGCCGCCAGCAGGGCTTGCCGTGCGCGGCTGGATGCGTTAGCCGACGCATCTCCTCCAGTCGGCCGCCGCATCTTCTCCTCCTCCACCTTCTCTTTCGGCTTGCCGTTTTGTCCTCCATGGGGGCTGCCGGAGACGCCTCTCTTCCATCCTCGGGTGCGCTCTTCGTTTTTCAGATTTAGTCTGCACCCGTAGGATGTTCTCTCATTTCTCTTGAGATCTTCTTTTTTTTTCTCTATGGGAGATCCTTCCAGCCCAGATCCTTCCACTCTTTCTCCCTCTTCTCAATCCGGTGCTCTTCCCGGATCTTTGGCCCCTCCATCTTCGGCTCTTCCGGTTGATGCTTTGCATCGTTCCTCGGGTGATCCTCCTCGGAGTCATGGTCAGTCTTTGAAGATTACTACAGTCGCCTTGGATGGTACAAATTATCTGGAATGGTCTAGGGCGGCTCAACATGCGATTCGCAGCCACCAGTTGTATGGTCTTATTGATGGTACTATTGTTGAGCCATCGCGTTCCGATCCCTCGTGGCGCAAATGGGATGCGGACAATTCGTTGGTCGTCTCGTGGCTGCTTCATTCGATGTCCCCTCAGGTGTATCGAAGCTATATGCTGTTGGACTCCGCATATGATATTTGGACGAGAGCCCGTGATACTTACTCCCAGGCAGGCAGTTCGATGCAGGTATATGAGCTCACTCGCCGTGTTCTGGAATTGAGACAGGGGACTATGACCGTTGTCGCCTACTACTCTGAGTTTGAGCGTCTTTATCAGGAGTTGGACTTCTTGAGTACCTTTACTGCTGCTTGTACGGTTGATGCGGTGGCACTTCAGAAGGATAAAGACCGTTTCCGTGTTCATGTCTTCCTTATGGGCCTTAGCATGGAGTTTGATGTTGTTCGTCTGCACATTCTCCATCGTGAGCCTCTTCCCTCCCTTCGGGAGGCATTCAGCATGCTCCTCAGTGATGAGAATCGCCGTCGCACTCTTGGTTCTGCTACCGATCACTCTGCGCTGGCAAGTATGACTCGTGGTCCTTCCCCTGTTTGTAGTCATTGCGGGAAGACAGGCCATGTCAAAAGCTCTTGTTTTCGTCTGCACCCGCACCTTGCTCCAAGTGGTCGGGGCTCTGGTACCCGCGGTAGAGGAGGGTACCGTGGCGGTGGTGGTGGTCGTCCCTCTGATAGCCTCTCTCAGTCTTCTGCTCACTCTACTGCCGTTCTGGACGATACTTCTGGAGGCCTGTCTACCGCTGAGTTAGAGGCCTTCCGACGCCTGTTGCGCTCTCACACTGACTCTACTCCTGCTTCCTCCCATGCTGTTGTTGCCACTTCAGGTCTGTCCAGTGCTCATGTCGTGTCTTCCACACCCTCCGAGTGGATAATCGACTCAGGTGCGACCGACCACAAGACTGGCTCTGCCTCAGGTTTTACCTCCTATACTCCCCTTTCTGGTCGTGATAAGGTTATTGCTGCCAATGGCTCCCTCTCTGCCATTGCCGGTAAAGGGACAGTTCCATGTTCTCCTGACCTATCACTTTCCTCTGTTTTACATGTTCCTTCTTTTCCCAGAAATTTACTCTCTATTAGTCACATGACTAACTCCTTACACTGTTCTGTGACATTCTTTCCTGATGTTTGTGTTTTTCAGGATCTGGCTACGAGGCGGACACTTGGTAGTGGTAGAAATGTCGACGGCATGTACTTGTTGAACCAGTCTTCCCCCAGTGCCCTATCTTCCACCAAATCTCCGACTCTTGATGATCTTCGACGATGGCATCAGCGCCTTGGCCACCCTTCTCCTTTATATCTTACTAAATTGTTTCCTGTTTTTCATCATTTACTTCCGTCATTTTCTTGTGATGCTTGTGAACAATCTAAACATGTACGGTGTCGTTCTACTCATTTGTCTGTCCCTAGTCTGTATCCATTTGATGTTATTCACTCTGATGTTTGGGGTCCATCCCCTGTTCTCTTTATCTGGATTTAGATGGTTTGTAACGTTTATTGATTGCTACTCTCGCACTACTTGGCTTTATATGCTTAAAAAGAAAAGTGACGTTCTTTCTTGCTTTCAAAACTTTCATAAGATGGTGGTCCAACAATTCGGAGGCACAATACGTGTGTTACGTAGTGATAATGGTGGAGAATATGACGATCGCGGTGTCTTTGGGGCTTACCTTGCGGACCATGGTATAATCCATCAAACTACATGTGTCCACACCTCCACTCAAAATGGGGTGGCCGAACGGAAGAATCGGCAGTTGCTGGAGGTGGCCCGGTGCTTACTTCTTTCTATGCACCTCCCTAAATCCTATTGGGGCGATGTTGTTCTTACCGCCGCACACCTCATTAACCGTCTTCCGTCCCGTGCTCTCTCGTTTGCTACGCCTCTCTCTCGCCTAGAACAAAAACACATTGTCCACACCTCTCATCTTCCCCCTCGTATCTTCGGCTCCGTGTGTTTTGTTCATGTCCATACCCCGCATCGTGATAAACTTGATGCGCGGTCCCTTCGATGTGTTTTTGTTGGTTATTCTTCTACCACCAAAGGGTATAGATGTTATCACCCTCCGACACGTCGGAATTATTATACTGTCGATGTCACCTTTCGTGAGGGGGAGTCGTACTTTGGTCCTCGTCAGGGGGAGATGATTAGTACTGGTGCCGAGATGACCGACTCCCCGCTTCCGATTTGTGCTACTCATCCTTCTGTTCCTGCTCCTCCACCTGATCCCGTTCCGCCACCTGCTCCTGTTCCTTCTACCTCCGCTCCTCCGATCATATATACATACTCCCGTCGTCCCACGACTGTTGAGCATGTGCAGACTGAAGATGTTCCGCCAGTACCGGTGAAGGCCTCCAGCCCAGATTCTGATGACGACCTCCATATTCCTCTTGCCCGTCTTATAGGTAAGAAGGGTAGCACTAAACATCTCATTGCCAACTACATTCGTTATGATCACCTTTCTCAGGCACATCAAGCCTTTGTTTCTTCTCTTTCATCTATTGTTATCCCTAAGACATGGCAGGAGGCTGCTCAGATACCTGAATGGAAAGCGGCAATGGAGGAGGAATTGCGTGCCCTGGACAAGAATAAAACATGGCAGCTGGTGAGCCTTCCTCCAGGGAAGCGAACGGTCGGATCCCGTTGGGTATTCACAGTTAAACAAAACCAAGATGGTGTTGTGGAGCGGTATAAAGCTCGTTTGGTGGCTCAGGGATATACCCAGGCCCAGGGCATTGACTACCAGGAGACCTTTGCTCCTGTTGCTAAGATGAACTCAATCGGCGTTCTTTTTTCTGTTGCTGCAAGTCGTAGATGGGAACTACTTCAGCTAGATATCAAGAATGCCTTTTTGAATGGTGATCTGGAGGAGGAGGTATACATGGATATTCCACCGGGCTCTGTTATCAAAGGGTCCAAGGGGAAGGTGTGCCGAGTTCTAAAATCTCTGTACGGCTTGAAACAGTCTCCGAGAGCGTGGTTTGGGCGTTTTTACAAGTTCATGCTTCAACTTGGGTACACTCAAAGTCATGCTGACCACACACTCTTTATTAAGAAAAAAGGTGCTCAGGTCTCTATTCTTATTGTGTATATGGACGACATCATCATTACCGGGGATCACATGGAGGAGATCATTTACTTGAAGGAACAACTGAGCAAGGAATTTGAAGTTAAAGACCTGGGAAAGCTGAAATATTTCTTGGGAATTGAAGTGGCAAGGTCACAACAAGGGATCTTCATCTCCCAAAGAAAGTATACTCTAGATCTCCTTGAAGAGACTGGGATGCTTGGGTGTGCACCCGTGGACACCCCCATTGAGGCTAATCACAAAATTGATGCAGATACTAGTGGAGAAAAGGTGGATGTCTCAAAATACCAACGTTTGGTTGGACGACTCATATACCTGTCCCATACTCGCCCTGACATTACGTATGTTGTGGGGGTCCTAAGTAGGTATATGCATTCTCCTTCCATTCGTCATCAGCAGGCGGCCTTTAGAGTGCTACGGTATCTCAAAAAGGCACCCGGCCGTGGGATCCTTTTCAAAAATGGCCAATCTTTAGAAGTTGAAGTGTTTACAGATGCTGATTGGGCTGGTAGTCAAGATGACAGAAAATCAACTACAGGGTACTGCACTTTTGTGGGAGGCAACCTCGTTTCATGGAGGAGCAAGAAGCAAAATGTGGTAGCTCGATCAAGTGCAAAGGCAGAGTATAGGGCAATGGCACAAGGTGTTTGTGAAGGATTGTGGTTGAGGACTCTCCTTCGGGACATTGGCCTTCAGGGGAACAATCCTATCATGATCTACTGCGACAACAAAGCCGCCATCAGTATTGCGCACAATCCAGTGCAACATGATAGAACCAAACATGTGGAAGTTGATAGACATTTCATCAAGGATCACCTAGACAAAGGGAATATCTGCACTCCTTTTGTGAACTCATCCGATCAGCTTGCGGACGTCTTCACCAAGGGTTTATACAGTGACAACTTCAAGGACAACACAAACAAGTTGGGAATGATCAATATATAATCCCAACTTGAGGGGGAGAGTTGAAAATAATTATTATATTTTTTATTTTTGGAGCTATATATATGTACGCCCGGTTTAGGGCATTTCTCTCGATCAATTACGATCGACTTCTCCTTTATGATTGACCGGTTTTGTGGGCTACTAATTTAAGGTGGCTATTTCTGTCCGCTGGTTTTATACTATCATCATTATGTTTTGCTGGACTTTCGGGACAGCCCTTTTGAAGCGGAATTTGAATTGTTCATGTTGCATTGGTATGGAACAGCCATTAGTAGTGTTGTTTAGATTGTGGACTGTTTTTTTTATTTTCGACAGCCATCTTTGAGACTGCTTTTGGAAGAATTGGACAACCCTTAGAAGGCTGATTTTGGGCTTTTGGTGGATACTAAAGCTTGGTTATGCAGTTTAAGGGCTGATTAACCAGTTTTAAGTGCTATTTTGGATTTTGTGAGTTGTTTTCGACGCTTTGGGCTGATTTGAGATCATTTGATTTATTTTCGCTATGATATTTTTGGAGTTTATTGGACTTCTTTTAGTTTTACACTTTTATCGAATTTTTATTGCTTTTTCGTAATCCTTTTTACTTCAACGCTACGTGTAACTAGTGACGCAACCCAAATAAAGTATGTGCCATTTCAGTGGTTTCCTAGGCGAAGAAATAAGAGGATGGCGTCACAGGGTCAACGTGGCAAAGAAACTGAGAAGGATAAAGAGAAGGTATTTTATTTCTTGAATTATGTTTACTCAAATTACTTTTCTATTTCCTGGTTATTTTATTTAAAAGACACTGACTGTACATATGAGTTTAACTCAATGATATCTCGCATAAGTTAAAGGTGGGCGAGGTAAAAATGAAACGATACAACTTTCTGACGGGAAGTTTTATGTTAAAACACTTGTTTTTCTACGTTAAGAAAAGAATAATAAAATTCGGCATTAAGGAAATGTGACGGGTTTGAATCATAAAGTAGATGTTATCTACGAATGGATTCACCAGTAGGGGTGAGCCTACACTTTTGCCCTTAAGTGGGATGCCCTTAAGTGGGTGGGGCCCAATTCAAGTTTGCATACCCAAGCATTTCCTATTTTATGTAACTAAAATTAAGGGGTAGATTAAGAGTTACATTATAAGGGAAGGATACGAAAATTATGATTTATTGAAGTGTATGCATATTGTTACTATCCCTTTGCTTGCAAGTATAACTGTTTCACGAAATACTTTTCTCACCTAGTCATATTTTTATGACTAACCCGTTGTGGACCATATTTTTAGGAAATAGGAGCTTCTCCCAGCGCACCCCGAAGGATTCCCCTCACCGAAGAAGCTCAAGAGCGACATCGAGCAGCGTGTGCTAATTTTTCCTGCGAATATTGTATCGAGTATGGTTAATACTCGATTTATTTGTAAAACCTTGTGTGTAATAAATTATATGAATAAATGTGGTGTTTATGTTCTTTGTACTGTGAATCTGAGTGTGATTCATGAACTGCGATCTTTTTATTGAAAACTACATCCGATTATTGAGTCAATTGGGAAGCCCGGAAATAGGGTCTTCACAACTTGGTATCAGGGGGACAGGTTTTCAATATTTTAGTAGTAGACAGTACAAAGTCATAACACAAGTTAAAAATGTAACATAATTAATTCAATCCCTTATAGGAACTTGTCCAAGTATATTCTAGTCGACGCCGACAAACGATTCGCGAGGAACACGAAGTTCAACGAGGAACAAGATCTGAAGAAAGTGATAATGGACACCATCAACAACGTCCTTCTGAATTCGTGCTAGCAATAGCCGAAGCATCGAAGTTAGTATTCCCAACGCTAGGTACGTTAGGACCCACAATTCCCCAAATAGTTCCTAATCCTCAGCAACCTCAACAATACCCAATGAACCCTCCTCCTAATCTTCCTCATGTCGTACCTGCACCACCAACCTTCATAGGAAGCTTGTGTCCCTTAGAGACTGAAGACTGGATCCTTCGTTTGGAAACAATATTACGAATTGTTTAGTTTCATGTTAAGTGATCGACTTTCATTTTCGAGGACGAAAACTCCTTTGAGGAGGGAAGAATTGTAACAATCCAAATTTTGCGCGCAACAAAATTTTTGTTTTATAATTATTCTTCGATGATGATCACAAGGCAGTGCGGATTTTACGTATTATTTTTGGCGATTTTCGTTTCTTTTTACTAGGTTAATTTGCTTAATTTTGGGGGTGCCATAAGTATTTTTATTTGTGGGTTGATTTGTGGGCTGCTGTTTTCATTATGGGCTGCTGATTTTATTTATGGGCTGCTGATTATCATTTGTGGACTGCTGGTATTTTTATTGGTGGGCTGCCATTAGTAGTCTGGGCTGATTAGTGAGGTGGCTGAGTTGGAATAATGTTTTGACACTTGGAATTTTTATTGTTGGCTGCGTGGGCTTGTTTTGACATGTGGAAGCATGGTTGTTGGCTGAATAAGTTTGTTTTGACACTTGCCAAGACAAGTGTTGGTTGAATACTACCTTGGGGGTTTGTGTAGAGACACCTAATTAGGTTAGTTGGATTGGAATTGACTTCCTCATACTGCTGACCTCTTATCTCCTATTATAAATTAAGAACCCTGTTCATTTCCTGCATCCATCGACTGCCATCTCCCTCTTTAGCTGCTGCTTCTCCCCCTCTTTCTTATTCTCTGCTGCTTACTGCCGCTGCCGCTGCTGGCTGCCGCTGCTGCTGCTGGCTGCTACTTTCTGCCGCTGCTGCCGCCGTTCCTGTGCTGCCAACGCATTTCTACTGCTGGTTTTGAGCTACTGTTTTTCTGCCCCCACTTTTGGAGCTGCTACGACTTCTTCCTTGCATTCTCTGGAGTTTTAGGAAGAGTCTCGCCACTCTTCGTCGATCCGAGAAGGATCCGTGGTGCGGCAAGGTTCTTACTCCCTCTCCCACTGTAAGGATGATCTTCTCTTATTCTCTGTTATTTCAAAAGGTTGTTAAACCGCTGAAATTTAGTATCTCCTTTATGATTGACCGGTTTTGTGGGCTACTAATTTAAGGTGGCTATTTCTGTCCGCTGGTTTTATACTATCTTCATTATGTTTTGCTGGACTTTCGGGACAGCCCTTTTGAAGCGGAATTTGAATTGTTCATGCTGTTTTGGTATGGAACAGCCATTAGTAGTGCTGTTTAGATTGTGGACTGTTTTTTTATTTTCGACAGCCAACTTTGAGGCTGCTTTTGGAAGAATTGGACAACCCTTAGAAGGCTGGTTTTGGAGTTTTGGTGGATACTAAAGCTTGGTTATGATGTTTAAGGGCTGATTAACCACTTTTAAGTGCTATTTTGGATTTTGTGAGCTGTTTTCGATGCTTTGGGCTGATTTGAGATCATTTGATTTATTTCCGCTATGATATTTTTGGAGTTTATTGGACTTCTTTTAATTTTACACTTTTATCGGATTTTTATTGTTTTTTCGTAATCCTTTTTACTTCAACGCTACGTGTAACTAGTGACGCAACCCAAATAAAGTATGTGTCATTTAAGTGGTTTCCTAGGCCAAGAAATAAGAGGATGGCGTCACAGGGTCAACGTGGCAAAGAAACTGAGAAGGATAACGAGAAGGCTGTAGTGAGTATTTTATTTCTTGAATTATGTTTATTCAAATTACTTTTCAATTTTCTGTTTATTTTATTTAAAGAACACTGACTGTGCATATGAGTTTAACTCAATGATATCTCGCATAAGTTAAAGGTGGGCGAGGGAAAAATGAAAGCGATACAACTTTCTGACGGGAAGTTTTATGTTAAAACACTTGTTTTTCTACGTTAAGAAAAGAATAATAAAATTCGGCATTAAGGAAATGTGACGGGTTTGAATCATAAAGTAGATGTTATCTACAAATGGATTCACCAGTAGGGGTGAGCCTACACTTTTGCCCTTAAGTGGGATGCCCTTAAGTGGGTGGGGCCCAATTCAAGTTTGCATACCCAAGCATTTCCTATTTTATGTAACTAAAATTAAGGGGTAGATTAAGAGTTACATTATAAGGGAAGGATACGAAAATTATGATTTATTGAAGTGTATGCATATTGTTACTATCCCTTTGCTTGCAAGTATAACTGTTTCACGAAATACTTTTCTCACCTAGTCATATTTTTATGACTAACCCGTTGTGGACCATATTTTTAGGAAACAGGAGCTTCTCCCAGCGCACCCCGAAGGATTCCCCTCACCGAAGAAGCTCAAGAGCGACATTGAGCAGCGTGTCTAATTTTTCCTGCGAATATTGTATCGAGTATGGTTAATACTCGATTTATTTGTAAAACCTTCTGTGTAATAAATTATATGAATAAATGTGGTGTTTATGTTCTTTGTACTGTGAATCTGAGTGTGATTCATGAACTGCGATCTTTTTATTGAAAACTACGTCCGATTCTCGAGTCAATTGGGAAGCCCGAAAATAGGGTCTTCACAACACATTCGCTTATTACTCCTTAATTTATATTTATGTGTGAATTCATGACTTAAAGTGTATGTAAAATTTATATCATATATTTGGCTTAGCGAGGCGAGGTATTACACAAGCCACCTTAGTACCTTCGATGTGTTCAATGTGAAACACTTAGTTCATCACACGGGGAATTCATGATGAGTCAACAAACACGAGCATGAGTTCCTTTCAACCCGAGATGCAGACATCTTAGGCATCAACTTCATGGAACGACATGGGCGGACCAAAAGTCGAGCTAATTGAGTGGAAGTTAAATATTTTCTCATTTTAAGTATTTTTCATGCCGTTTAATATTTTTTAGTAAGTTATTACTTTCCAAAAAACCTTTTGCCATTTTTGTGTTTTTTCACATTGGCACTTTTTTGGACAATTAATTTTATGTAATTTTTCCACTCTGTGTCCCACCTCTCACATGTCTGCACTCACTAGGGATAGGCATGGCAGCTTTCAGAATCATGGATCAAAAGTTCCAAGGGTAATGCAGATAAGAATTCCTTGACAGTAGAGAAAGCACTTCATGGAAGCATATTACAAATTTGGCTCCTCATGTTACACATCTCAACATGACTAGCTAAACATTTAGCAAATTTATTACAACTTCATCAAAAGAAAAAGAAACAGATGTTCATTATAACAGTATTTGTAAGAAACTAAATTGCAAGAAATTAAGAGAGGCAAAACGCTATTACAGGCAAGCATGAAATATGCTACAAAGTGAAGCTAACCATGTCCTTTGAGACCTCCCATGGTGCTCCAATAATCACCTCATCCACATAACGACATGCTAAAACACTCAAGCTTCTCTCATGGAGATTCATAATTGGACAATGGGCTCCTCGATTAGAACTGCAAACATTGCATCCAAAAAAATCTGAATAAAACTGGTATTAAAGGAAAAAAAGATAAAAAACAGGTAATCTATAGAAAACCTTTGACATGAACAAGAGAACAATGTCAAGACATGCAACAGAACATGACAGAAAAGGTACAGAAATAAGTCCTGGTTGTTTCTGTTAGAACATATAAAAGCCCATGTATAAAAAGGCCCTTTTGGCCCTTTCCTCCTTAGGCTACTTTAGTCCCACATTGCCTATTCTCTCTTTAGTTTTTTCTCCCTTGCCCTATTTAAGGACCTATTCTTCTTGTATTAAGCTGAGAAAATAATATTATTGGTTGAATATCCCAATTAGTGCTTTCCAAATCTGTTATCCTACATGGTATCAGAGCCAGGTTCCGATCCTGTTATTTCTGGTTGATGCTTTACTCCCGGTTCTCCTCTCCTCTCCCTTTCGCCACCAGCCTGAAGCCAACCTTAGCTCCACATCCATCTCCCACTCGCCAACAGCAGCCAGCTCCACTCTCCCACTCGCCAACTCCCACTCCTAGCTCGCACTCGCCAGCTCCCACTCCCAGCTCCCACTCGCCAGCAGCCAGCTCCCACTTGCACTCGCCAGCTCCACTCGCCAACTCCCACTCCCAGCTCGCACTCGCCAGCTCCCACTCCCACTCGCCAGCAGTTAGCTCCCACTCGCACTCGCCAGTAGCCAGCTCCCACTCGCACACGCCAGCTCCCACTCCCAGCTCCCACTCGCCAGCTCCCACTCCCAGCTCCCACTCGCCAGCTCCCACTCCCACTCACCAACGCTCCCTCTAGCCAGCACCCACTCGGCAATGGGAACTGTTGCTGCCCCCACTTCTTCCACTCTTCCGGCTCTTGCTACCACCCTCGTTTCTGATCATCGGGATGAACTCAGGATTACTACCATCTCCCTTGCTGGGAAGAAGAACTTTGTGGAATGGGTTCATTCCGTTCACCGGGTCCTTCAGACTAAAGGTCTCCTTCACCATCTTACTCGCACCCCTTCTACTGACCCTACCGAGAATTGGCTTCGCGATGATGGTCGCGTCCAATCTTGGCTTCTGAATTCCATGGAGGGTGAACCGTACCGGATGGCTATGTATCAGGACACTGCCAAATCTATGTGGGATGAGCTTCATTCCCTATACTCTGGAAAAGATAGTCTCCAACACCTGCTTGACATCTTTCTAGCTCTACAGCAGCTTGACCCCGGGCTTGATGGGGACCTCACCTCCTATGCTGCCCAGTCCAAGAGTCTTTTGGAGGCCTGGATACAACATCAGCCCTCTACTCCGGACCTCGCAACTCAACGGGCTCAGAAGGAAGCTGTCGGTATTGCCTTAATGATGGCCCGCGTTCCTCCTCATCTCCACAGTGTTCGAGCAAACATCCTCTCCTCTCCTATTATCCCCTCTCTCTCTGATGTTTGCTCCATGTTGCTCAAGGTGACGTCACCTACTGCCCTTCCGACCCCTTCTCCTGTGCTCCTTCATCACGGTTCAGATAACAAACCCCCACCTTTTCCCTCTCGGGGTAGCCGCTCAAATACACGAAGGAGTGGTTGTGACAACCGTCATCTCCCTAAAGGTCTGAACACCCGTCTTTGCACCTTTTGTGACCGGGATGGTCACACTGAAGCAGTTTGTTATAAGAAACATGGGTTTCCACCGCAACATGGTTCTTCCCTACCTCATGCCTACACTGCTTGTGAGACAGCCCCTTCTCACCCTGACATTGATGCCTTAACGGGAGAACTGCAGCAGCTGCATGGTCTGATGTCCCTGCCATCTTCCTCCGGTCCTTCTGTCTCCCATACAGGTATCTCCTGTTTCTCCCATAGCCCCTCCTGGATTTTGGATTCCGGTGCAACCAACCACATCACTCCTCAGAAGCCGGCTTTGTATTTGGACTCTCCATGTCCAAAGTTTATTACCGTGGCCAATGGCGACACTACTCCTGTAACTGGTTGTGACGATATGATGCTTACTCCAACTATCTCGTTCAAATCTGTTCATCATGTTCCGGGCTCTCACTTTAATCTGTTTTATGTCAGTCGTCTCACCAATGATCATGATTGTCTAATTACTTTTTCTTCCTCTACTTTTCTTATGCAGGATCGGCAGACTCGGAATATCATTGGTAGCGGGCGGCTGTCTAACGGGCTCTATATCTTGGATCCACATGCTCCTGCTCTATCTTCCATTAGTTCTGTTGACTGGCACCGTCGCCTTGGTCATGCTCCTCATCCAATCCTTCAGAAGGCTCTGCCGGATTATCATTTCTCTTCTTTCGATTATGAATCTTGTATCTATGGAAAACAACATCGCTCTGTTTTTCCTCCTAGTACTCGAAGTATTGCCCCGTTTGATTTAGTGCATTCTGATATTTGGGGACCTTACAAAACTTTAGGTCTTTTTGGTTATCGCTACATCGTTACTTTTATTGATGATTACTCACGTATGACATGGTTATATATGATGCATGATTGCTCTGAACAACATTAAAATACTTCGCACTGACAATGCTCGTGAATACACTAGTAATGACTTCCAACAGTTCTGCAGGTCCTTAGGGACTATTCACCAAACCTCCTGTTCTTATACGCCGCAACAAAATGGCGTCGCTGAACGAAAGAATCGTCACCTTCTCGAAGTGGCCCGATCTCTCCTCTTTCAGATGCATGTCCCTACTTACTACTGGAATTTCGCTATCTCCACTGCATGCTACCTTATCAACCGCATGCCCTCCTCGGCCCTCAACTTCTCCACCCCCTTCTCTCTCTTATTCCCTGAGCGCGAACCATTTCTCTTAACTCCACGGTTCTTTGGTTGTGTCTGCTTCGTACATCATCTTGGACCTCCAGTTAACAAATTAGCCCCGCGTACAACTCGCTCCATGTTCATTGGGTACTAACGAACTCAAAAAGGCTAAGTTTGTTATTCTCCCTCTACCCGAAAAATGATTACGGCTGCGGACGTTACTTTCCTTGAACAACAGTCTTTTCATGACACAGCCCCCATGACACCGTCTTCCCCTCGTGATCTCCCACGTCTTGTTGTTCCTACAACATCCCAGTTACCATCTCTTCTCCCAACACCTACTCCTCTCAGTGTATATTCTCGTCGCTCCCCTCAAACTAGCGCCTCGCAACAACCCTTGCCGACCACGGACGCTCCGCTGACTGCTGATCCACCTGCACCTTCCACCGTGCATCCTCTTTCCAACTATGTATCCTTACATCGATTGTCTCCTGATTTGCAGAGGTGTGCGGCTTCTTTGTCTTCTATTTCTCTTCCCACTTCTGTGCAGGAATCTCTTCAACATCCCGCGTGGCGGACCGCCGTGGATGAAGAAATGATGGCTCTCTGGGAGAACAACACATGGGACCGTGTTCCCCCTCCACCTGACAAATCCATGGTTAGCTGTAAGTGGATCTTCACTGTCAAATATCATCTTGATGGGCAGGTTAATCGTCTTAAGGCTCGTCTTATCGCACGTGGATTCACTCAACAACATGGTCTTGATTATGAGGAAACTTCTCTCCGGTTGCCAAGCTCAACACTGTTCTCCTGCTCATATCTCTTGCGGTCCATCGACATTGGCCGCTACACCAGTTTGATATCAAGAATGCCTTCCTCAATGGTGATCTAATGGAAACGGTTTATATGGAACAACCTCCTGGTTATGCAAACCATGGGGGAGTCCCTAGTATGTCACCTGAAGAAATCCTTATACGGCCTCAAACAGTCTTCCCGGATATGGTTTGAAAAATTTAGTCGAGTGGTTCGTGAGTGTGGCTTTACCCAAAGCTCTGCAGATTTCTCATTGTTTACCCGTCGACGTCCCTCCAGAACTGTTATTCTCTTGGTCTATGTTGATGACATTCTTGTCAAGGGAGATGACCTTGTTGTGATTGTTCACATCAAGAAGCATCTTGCCTCTCAATTTCACACCAAGGACCTAGGTCGGCTACGGTACTTCCTAGGGATTGAGATCGCTCGACGACCGGATGGTTTGGTTCTCTCTCAGCGGAAATATTGTCTTGATCTCCTCCATGATGTTGGCTACTTTGGGTGTAAACCTGTGGACACACCCATGGATACAAACCATCAACTGAGTTCTCACGGATCAGACTCAGATATGCTTCTTCCTAATCCATAGTATTATCGACGTCTCGTGGGCAAGCTTATCTATCTGACTATCACACGTTCAGATATCTCCTTTGCGGTTGGTGTGGTCAGCCGCTTCATGCATGCTCCCCGGACTTCCCACCTTCAGATTGTCGAACGAATTCTTAGATACTTAAAGAATGCTCTTGGACAAGGCCTGGTATACAAGCCTTCCACCTTTCAATCTCTTGTGGCATACTGTGATGCTGATTATGTTGGGTCTCTCGATGATCGTCGCTCAACCAGCGGTTACTGCACATACTTTGGTGGAAATCTAGTTACCTGGCGAAGCAAGAAGCAAACGGTGGTTGCTCGCTCCTCCGTTGAAGTTGAGTATCGTTCCATGGCCGTCGCTGTCTCTGAACTCGCTTGGCTTGAGAGTCTCCTCACTGATTTAGGAGTCCAGCTTCTGGCTCCAGCAATTCTCTTTTGTAATAGTCAAGCTGCTGCCTGCTATACATATTGCTGAAAATCCTGTGTTTCACGAACGCACCAAACATATCGAGGTTGACTGTCACTTTGTCCGGGAAAATGTTCGACTTCAGAAAGTTTGTCTTAGTCATGTTCCTGTTGCTGATCAAGTCTCTGATGATCTTACAAAAGCTCTACCTCGCTCTCTGTACAAGAAGTGCCTTTCCAAGATTGGTGCCAACGACTTGTAACCTCCAGCTTGAGGGGGAGTGTTGGAACATATAAAAGCCCATATAAAAAGGCCCTTTTGGCCCTTTCCTCCTTAGGCTCCTTTAGTCCAACATTGCCTATTCTCTCTTTTCTTCTTTCTCCCTTGTCCTATTTAAGGACCTATTCTTCTTGTATTAAGCTGAGAAAATAATATAATTGGTTGAATATTCCAATTAGTGCTTTCCAAATCTTATCTCCTACAATTTCAATACTTTGCAGGTTTTTTTTGTTAATTAAACTAGTCCTTTCAGAGATGCTTAAACTGTTTAGCTTCTCCTAAAAAAAATTATAGCTTTATAAAACTACCTTTTGGCAATTATTTTTTGGTATTTTAAACTTTTTTTTTGCATTTCCATAACGTTTGTCATTTAAGCTAAGCAGAGATTACAAAATTTCTTAAGACAAAAAGAGCAATAGTGTTCAATTTACAAGGTTTCTTTAATCTTCTGGACACTTGAAACAAGCTCTAACTTAGAAAGATCAGCCCTTCTCCTTCAAAAGAAGTGTTCCTTCAGGCAGATGCAAAGAAGATTCCCATATGTGAAAAAGTGTCTAAATCGCAGTATTCTAACACGATCTACATTGCACAAATATCAGAAGTATTCAATCAACCATAATACCAAAAAGAAAGTATAGTACATCATTTAAGAGCCTGAAGCATGAGATAACTTTTTAACATTCAAAATCATCATGTGGGTATCTAGTAAAATAATATTTCAGATTGCTAAAATCAAACGCTAGCATGTAAAATCATGAAAATGTACAATCAAAAGATATCAATACCGTCATTGACATGAAACATCCTCATGACTATCATCTTCTCTATTTGGATATACAAAGAGAACAGCAGATACGTGCATGTACATCAGCTAGATCAAGGAAACGCATGTACAACTATTATCAGCATAGGCTAATGGCCCTTTTATCTCGTATTTTTATTATGTATCGAATTAGGCCCATGTCTTTGATCAAGTTAGGGGTCATCAAGGTCGAGATTTTCGATGTTATTAGTCCAAGCAGTCCTCGCAATTAATTATCATGGTAGCTCTTTTGTACTTAGTCATTAGTAGTTTGGTAGGAATTGTTAGTTGGTAAGAGTCATGTACGCCTATTTAAAGGGATGAGATGTTGGAACGAAGCAATCAAGAAATATTTCTCTCTTTCCTCTTATCAGTTTCCGCTCTTCCCTCTCTCCCTCTCATTTTCCTAGCTGATACCCCATTTAGGGCATCATGACATTGAGCTCTGCTCCCTCGTCACATACCGACGGTAGAGCTCGGTTACTTTTGGACGACTCCCTTTGTATCTCCGACATCCCCGCCACTCACACCACCTCCAGCCACCTCTCCAACAAGTTTCCAACCACGTTACAGGAGACCCATAATATATTGATATCAGAGCGTGACTTGCACGAGTGATTTTGCACACCCCCATCATTGTGTGACATGCACATGAGTGAAGCCTGAATGCACTGTGGGTCAATCGCTACATGCGTCGCTCTCCCACCGGAACCCTCGTCGTCTTCCAGAGACGCTACCCCCATCCACCTCCCAGGCCAACAACTCATATTTCCTAGTCAGAGTCTGCAATCAGCATCAATGGGTCTTCCTCCGCCCAACATGCCAAGCACACGCTAATCTGACCTTTGTTGGAGTAGCACATCCTCTCATCGAGCCACCCGCCCTTGTTCCTTCGAGCCCAATGCTTGCATGTCTCATTTTCAAGTGGCTTGCTTATTGTCGCTTAAGAATCACTTGATTAATTGTATTATTAGCTGATTAATTAATCATAAATCTATTATATAAAAAGAGGGCAAAATTATTTAATTAAGTAATTTTAATACAAAAAATGGCTTCGCCTTTGTGGGGCTAAGAAATGCACTGTGTTGGTGCCTTAGTGAAGCCAAGCACGCTTCAATACCCGCGAGGACAATTATCATAATGTTAGCTTAGAGTTCCAGACAAAATTGTTGGGAGGCCATGACAACATAGGAATAGATTATAGCGAACCTGGCGTCCACTCATAAGACATCACAGGTATTACGACACGACCCTTGCCTAACTAGATAGCCATATAGTTGTGCAACGAAGTATCTGACCAGCCATCATACGAGCATTGATCTTGTCCGACCAATAGGTCACTGATATTTCAGCCAACCCAGGTGTTACCCAACCATCGCCGTCTAATGGTGTTTCATTAAATGGACGCCTCTATGCCATTAATTGTACACGCCAAGAAGGGGGGTGCTTATATCGATTCTCCTCTCACGCACACGAAGATCAGTATTGTTCTTAGCAGTCAACGAGCATGGCGTCAACCTATTGATTTTTTTTGCTGGTACAGAGACGACATATTTTGGACTGGACAAAGCTCCGAGCCAATGTTCTATCAAGAAATAAGGAACTAGATGATCAACCACGCCTTCAAGTACAGACTTCATACCATGATTCTGAGCATGACAACAAGCCCAAAGAAAAAGAGGGATGATTTGCTACGAGCATAAGCTAATCACCATTTTATCTCATATTTGTATGTATCATATTATGTTCATGTTTTTGATGATGTTAGAGCTTCAAGTCTTTGATGTTATGGCTTGTCGCGGTCGTTGTGATTGATTATCATGGTAGGCCATTTGTATTTTTATAAGTCATTAATAGTTTGTTAAGAGTTGTTAGTTGGTAAGAGTCAAGTAAGCCTATTTAAAGGCATGAAAAGCTGAAATGAAGCAAGCAAGAAATATTCCCTCATTCCACTTCTTAGTTTCCTCTCTTTTCTCTCTTCCTCTCCTTTCCCTACTAGATGCCCCATCTAGGGCATCATGAGGTTGAGCTCAGTTCCCTCGTCGCATCCTCTCAGTCGAGATCGTCTCCCTTCGGCAAACTCCCAGTGTATCTATGGCATCCCCACCACTCAGCCAACATCCGTCCACCTCTCAGAAGAGCTTCCAACCATGTTATGGGAAGCCCGTAACGACAACTTAGAACAATGCCTAGTTCTCATATTGTATTTAAAACTATATTAGCATATTTTACTTTATGCTTCTTCTGATTGCTTTAATGCCCACCTTATAGAGAGGGGCGCGGTAACTTTTGGACTTGTACTAAATTTACCTTAAGAAAATAGAATTGAGTGAAACGGCCCGCTAGACCGCCACAATCCAAATGCTTTACTTACTTTATCAGAGGCCACGCTTGCTCGATTTATTTTATAATTTGCAGTGGCGTTTTTGCAACTAATATTAAGCAAAATACCAAGCAGAATACCGAAAGCTTTTGAATATGTAGAGCAACCTGTAACAGAAGATATATATATATATATGTATATATATATGCTTAACTAAAATTTTACATAATTGTAGTTATCGTGTTATATCATTTATAGTTTTAATTTGTTGCAAGTTTAGTTGTCGGTTATGAGTCTTATTCATATAGTCAACATATACTTTGTTAGAACAATCCTGCTTCAGTTTGGTATCAAAGCCTCAAGTTCGAACTTAGCCTAGGGTACGCGGGGATAGAGTATACAGATTATTCATGACATGTTAGTCGCCTAGCACAATTTAATTATAGTCATAATTATCAACCACTAAGCTATGGTTGCTACTCCTCTCCTCTATACGAAGACCAAAGCCCGATTATACTCAACCACAGAGGAAACATCTAAAGAGGCTCACGTACTATCACATGGGTTATCATTGTTACTCATGTCCTCTATTTGAGAATATCGAGCCCCTTTATGTTCAACTGTTGGGGAAGCCGCATAGAGGCCACCCTCTTGAAAATGTCAGTACCATGTAGATGAAGAATGTTAAATTTGGAGTTCTATTTGCTCGGTTTGACCGCATATATGCTCTCTTCGATGCTCACGGCCATCACCTAAAATCTTACTAAATTTGCATAAGGAAAATTTCGACGTGAAAAGATTTAGGAGTTTGGATCAAACCACTCCTTCCATAGCCCAGTGCCCTACAAAAAATCCATCTTTGGATAGTTGAATGAGTCTACCACTAACCCAATAATGCAAATTCAGAAACGTAACATTGAGATTATTATGGATGTTCCCAAGAGCGACATTGGCCTAGAATGTCTACTACCAATGTCTAGCCTTACTGGAGATGGGACTCAAGTAAGAGACTTGTCTACGAGTATAGGATCTGTGAAGCATCTTCTCATTATATCTCTAAGCCCGCCCATCCCTTAGGATGTGGAATTTAGTATTGTGTATGGAGGGCAGGTCTTCCACACACCCGCACTCCAGATTTCTCGGGAACCTATCATAGTACTCGTCATACATACAACAAGGTTCCTTGTATCTTACTCGGTGAGCCACCCTATGTGTTTTCCACTCTTAGAGGCATTCAACACATTCTAAAGTTGTGTCATACTGTCAATGTCTCAGGTATTTATTATGGTGATTGTTGTAATCGCAACAAATTTCCTACACACTACTAAAAGAGGCTCCCGATAAGCCACCACTAATTAGGGATATACTCGTCATTAGTGAGTCAATCGAGATTGAGAGTGCTCTCGATGGCTCAAATACCTATGTTAAAATTGTCAACACTCGTGGAGGCATCCAACATGTTATAGTGTCGCATCTTATTGTTGATGTCTCGTGTGATCATTTGAATAATCATCGCACTCGCAATGAATTTTTCTACATCCCACTCATTGAGCCTCCTGGCCATGCGCTCCTCAATAAAATGACCTGGGATGTTGTAGCATCATTATGTAGGATGCATGTTGAGTCTGTTGACCATCATTAAACCCAATCCTTGAGTCTATTGACCATCATTTATCTGGCGTAGGATCACTGGCAATAATAAAATTTATATATCTTACGTGGATAGTCACGAAAAATCATAGAGCTTTAAAGAAGGTGAACAAGTAAAGATATGTATACATGTTGAGATGTTCCCTCTGGGAACGGCTTGAAAATGAAATGCAAGGTGAATGGGCCTCTATATAATTATCGAGAGAATTTGGGCAAATGCTGATGAACTCAATATTCCTAAGAACACAAAATTTTAACATTAAATATTTGACTTCATTCTATGAGCCACATGATTACAAGAGTCCATTATCTCTCTCCACCCTAGAGCCTCCACATGTCCTCCATTAGCCATCCCAGTCTTCCCCTACCCCTGAGTCGACAGTACTACCAGCACCCCATTCAGCATCGACATCACTACCAACATAATTCCAACAAACTCAACATCAACATCGTTCTTAACGTCGACAGCAGTATCAACAACATCACTATCACCATCAGTATACTATCTTCACCACTGACATCATCTTCTCAGAATCTGACATCTTCAACATTCTCTCCTGCAGCTACAACAACATTCTCAGTACCTTTATCAGCATCAGCTCCAACAGTACCATCTCCAACACTCCCAGTGGTAACATACTCATATCCATTTGATGTTTTCATAGAGATCCTAGCTCACGAGATCACGACAGCACCAGAGCTAGAGTGATTCACCTCACCTTCCAATGAGGCATATCATCTTCATTCACGAAGAATAATGCTTTCAAGACGAGGGCATTTGATGGGGATCACACCGCACTTTGGGTCTATGGGACGATTAAGACTGTTCATTTAAAGTGATTCGACGATCGAGGAATTTTAGTACCTTTTTATGTATTTTTATTTCGTATGTTTTGGAGACCGCCATGATCGGAGAATCATGACTTCTCCTTAGTCTACTATATTTCTGACGTAGGACGAATCTATAGGCGGTAGATGAACGATGACCTAACCCTACATGCAATGCAAATCCGACGGCGAATTCAAATTAAGCAATAAATAATTAAATCACACTTAGATAATTTTAACAAACGCAAAATAATTCTCTAGGGCAAAGCAAGCTTCGACTTTCCTCCGCGTGGAGGGCCAAAGAGGATATGCAGCGAACAAATCCTGCAAAGCATGAGAATAATCCAAAGCAAAACACTACAAAACTATAGATCCAATTAAGCACGAGTTAATATCATATAATATGCTGAAAATAAACGTCCGTACAAAAAACAAAACCCACAGGTTGTGGGGATGTTGTAGGCGGGAGATCCGGAGAGGAGCGACGATGCGGCGGCTGAAATCTGAGTGTCGGCGGCTGGATCTGAGTGGGGGTGGCTGTTTTGGAAGGTGCGGGACTGGTTTTGGGCGGATCTGAGTGGAGGGGGCAGATTCTGGATGTGGAGGGACTGGATGGCAGATTTGGGCGAGTTTTGGTGGGGAAAACTGAAGGAGGTGGACTGGATCTGTGCGGCAGCGACTGGGGCGGTGGAGCAGGCGGTTGAATTTCTGGGTTGTATTGGGTAGTGGCAGCGGGGTTAAAGGGGTCTGGTGTGGGAGGCGGCTAGGGGAGAAGGGGGCAGGATGGGCGGTGACAGGAGGGGGATCTTGCTGCAGTTTCTGGACAGCAGTAAAGGGAGGGGGCTGGCTGTTTGGAGGGTTGTGGAGGCGGCGGTGGAGGGATTTAATGGTGGAAAATGAAGGCTAGAGTTGGGTATTACCTTTGGGAGAAAGGATAGCGCCTAGGAGTCGTCACCGCGGAGGGATCGCGGGATTTCTCTTCTCCAAAATTTGCAATAGCTATAGCAACCCTCATACAGTCTTATTTATAATAAAGAGAAATTAGGGCATCCCATCATCAACAACTATGATTGGTCGGAGATGGGATAGCCCGATTAGCATCAATAATAAAGCAAAAATGACAATATAATATATGAAATCATGTTGAAACGACAGGTCGGACGCATCCGTGGATTCGGATCATCGATCCGAGTACGCCATTTATGGTAAGTAGCCAATCAGCCCCAAACGGCCCAAAACTCGTCCTATGTTGCGAGTCCGCATCTCCATTCCGCATCATTCTTCCCGGCTTGAAAGAATTCATCTCCTGATGAATAGAGATTGGAATTATCTCGGTGTAAGCCAGGTAAGACTCGATGAGGCCCACCAGAGGTCGTCCAAGTATCGTCGATGGTAAAGTATTGAAAGTGCACAGTTAATCTCACTAGAATTCTCTAAATGGGGTGAATAGAGATTTAAAAATACTTTGTGTTATTATATATATATGTGTAATAATCACAGATTTAGGCTTCCCACGCACCAACAAAAATTAAGCAAGTAAAGAAGAAAAATAACAAGAAGAAAAACACAGCACAACACAAGGAAATATAGTGGTTCCCCAAACTTTGGGTAGTCCACTCTTTTACCCCCTTTGGTAGGAATTCACTAACTTGCACTGAGTCTTTTGATAAGGAGACTCTTAGAACCAGACCGAGTTTTTTGATAAGGAGACTCTTAGAACCACTACAACTGAATTTTTTGAAGAGAGATTCTAAAAACTCTTTTACAATGTTTGAAAATGAAATTAGAAAGAGAAGAAGAGGTAGAACAAGTAGAAGAACAGAAAACAATATATGTAAGAAGGAATCTTCTTCCTAGCAAGAAGATTAGAAGCACAAGTATAGTGAATAGGATCTCTCTTCTATAGTGAGAAGGAGATTGTAAGCTTTTCTCTCTTTTGTGAGAGCTTTCAGAATTTGCCGCAGAGTGGCTTCAGAAGAAGGAGAAGATGAAGGCTTTCTCTTTTGCTGCAGCACACTATCTCTTTTCTCAATTTTCTCACTGTTCACTTGGGAGCTCTTCCTCTTTTTCAAATGTATATGGTGGATCACTTGTTATCATTTTCTGTCGACCTCCTTATTTATAGCTCTGTTTGAAATATAATGCTAAAGGAAAATAATCAATTAGCAGACAAAGAATTAGAAAGAGATAAGGGTTTCCATAATTAATATTTTTGTAGAAGGAAAAGAATTCATTCTGATTTCAAATAATATCCATAATAATCTTAATCAAATAAGCAAAGAATCAAATAGAAGGAACGGCTGATTTAGAACGGTTATAAAAGAATAATATTATTTCATACAAATCAGATCCACAGAAAGAAGGAAAGAAATCTGGCGTGTTTTTGAATTACTTATATCGACGTGCGTCGATTACTATTCGACGTAAACGTCGATTTCATCCTGGCTGGACGTCAAGAGGAGAATAAGGAAGGTGTGTCGACTAGGATGCGTCGACTTTATCACATGCGTCGAATAGAAGTCAGAGGTACGTCGACTAAGATTACGTCGAATTCTTCTTAGAGTTACTTCGACTCATTCTGAGAGAAACGTCGACTATATTTCGACGTTGCGTCGAATATTATTCGACGCATATTTACTTAGCCCAACTTTTCATACTTAGAATTAATAATCTACTCAATTCTAGGGGTTAAGATAAATCATTTTCCCAACAATCTCCCCATATTTGTCTTAACCCTATATAGAGAGAAATTGTATCAGCTTTTAATCAACAAAGCAAAGCATTTATATAGAGAAGAGATATGCTAAGCAATCAGAAGAAAATAGAATAAGAAATTATATAAACAATTTTCATGTTCAGTTGGGTAATCAGCATTTAAGCATAGACAAATGTTTAAATAGAGTATATCATCATTGTTCAGGGGTAGGAGGAGTTTTTCTTTTCCTAGTGAATACTTTTAAGGATTGCTCCTTCTCAGCAGCAGGTGATTCCCTCAGCTCCCCCAGAGTCTCAGCAATTTGCTCCCGTTGGGATGGAACTTCTGTTGAGCCTTCTACTTCTTCTTCAGTTTCCTTTTCATTTCTAGTTTCAGGTATAACAGCATTTGGCTCCCCCTGAGTCTCAGCTCCCTTTTCAGCTACATTCTCTGCTCTACTTGCCTCCCCTTGCAATAGATCCACTTGTTGTGCAGCTTCTCTTGCTATAATCAGTACATTTGATATCTGCTCTTCAGTATGTAGCTCTGGTACTACTTCATTTCCAATGGTCTTGAGTAGAGCTAAACTGTCAGATTTTGAAGGATGAGGGGTTTTGTGAGAGGGAGTTTTGTGGCTGGAGAGCTGCTCTTCATCTAACTTCTCCCCCTTCTTGACCTTCTTAGCCAAGGAGGTGAAGAAAGACTTGGTGACCCTAGATGAAGAGATAGAGGATTTCAGGTTTTGCACAGAGGCATTGACCCCATCTATTTGGGTTTGCATGTGCATGATGAAAGAGTGAATTTGAGAGCAGTGTCCATCCAGCAAGTCCTGAAACTTTTGGGCTGCTGACTGGATACACTGGGTGATGAGGTTTTCAGTGGATGGTTCAGAATGTGGTGATCGAGGAGGAGATAATGGTGGAGGTGAATGTGAAGAAGGTGGAGAGGGGACTGTAGTATGTTGAGGAGGTGTATTTGATGGAGGAGGTGGAGGAATAGAAGAGGGTTGAGCAGGTGACTGATTTGGTATTTGGGAAGGAGTGGATGATGGTGGTACAGAAGAGATGTCTGCATGAAGAGGAGGAGGAGGTGAAGATGAATGAGCAGGAGAGTTAGGAGGAGATGGAGACCTTTCAGGAATGGAACCAGGCTTGGGAATTTGCCTGGTCCATTTAGAGAAGATGGCTATTGACATCCTTTTTCCAGGAGGGATAGGGATTCCTTTTGACTTACATAGGTCAGGGAAGGAGTGGAAGAGTACTTGACTCATGATTCTCATATAGGCATTCTCTTTATGAGAGTATTTGTAGTCTATCATTTTGAGCAGGAGGCTGGCCCAGTCTACCTTCTTCTTCAGCACAAGGGCCCCCATGATGTTCAGTTGTTGTTTGGGTAACTGCATCATGGGCAGAGATCTTGCATAGTAGAATTTTTCCTACTATATCTGTCAGTAATCTATATTCATCAGAAAAGTCAATTTTCTTCAGGTGGATTGGTCTATCTTTTGAAAACTTCATGGTGATTAACAGATTCTTGATTTCATCAGGGGTGAGTTCCACGGGTTCATCACCTGATAAGGGAATGATGAAGGAGACATATTTAGTTACTCTTTAGAAACTGATTTTCTTTCCCTATTTGAGTTGGACAAAAATAACATTGTAATGTACCTGATGGAAGATCAAAGGTAGTCTTAATGTGTTCAGTAATCTATATTCCTCAGAAAAGTCAATTTTTTTCAGGTGGATTGGTCTATCTTTTGAAAACTTCATGGTGATTAACAGATTCTTGATTTCATCAGGGGTGAGTTCCACATGTTCATCACCTGATAAGGGAATGATGAAGGAGACTTATTTAGTTACTCTTTAGAAACTGATTTTCTTTCCCTATTTGAGTTGGACAAAAATAGCATTGTAATGTACCTGATGGAAGATCAAAGGTAGTCCTAATGTGTTCTGCAGAGATTGAGACAGGTGCCTCATGGATTGTTCCTTGGATTTCTCCTTGTTCAGATATCTGAGCATGAGTCATGAGCTCTGTGAGTTCTGTCTCCAGGAGCTTGCATCTTGTGGAGATGAGCTTGTCAAATCCAGCTTCTGTAAACAGAGCTATGATGTTCTTGTAGTTTTCGGCGGCGGCTTGGAAGGATTTGAGGTCAATGTCGAACCCAGAGTTTATCTTGGGAGCCATTGTAGGTCAGTGAGAAAGAGGAAGAAATGATTGGACTAAGAGGTAAGAGAGATGAAAGATGCAGAGTGCGAGAGAATTTCTAACTGAAGAGTCTATTTAAGTCAGGTGAAACGTCGAAATGAGACACAATTCGAGGCATATTCGGTACTACAGTGGATGTGACCGAAAATATTTTAGTATTGCCGCTCTTTTTCATGAAGTCGACGTTACGTTGAGTGGAATTCGACGTAAGCGTCGGTACAATCTGAGGTAAGATGTTAGGGTTTCATATCGACGTATACGTCGATTGGAGTCGACGCATGCGTCGATTTAAGTTATTATTGATAGTTATCGACGGTGCGTTGATTATAAAATCTACATGACTTTTATTTTCCTGAAAAGTTTTTGGGTTTGCCCTTGAGAGATTATTTCTTCCTGCTCCTAATGTTTTCTAAGACAGTCTTGTACTAATTTTTATAGTCAATTAGATTGATTGTACCAACATTGTTTGGCAATGTGGGCAGTTTTATTGCAGATATAACATCTGACTATCTTTAGATTATTGGATTTTGAGTTTAGAGAGGGATAGTGGTGTTGATTAGGACAAAAGTTATGATCAGGATAGTAATTTTGATTATGAAAAGACTTTTGATTAGGATAGAAGTTTTGGTCAGGATGAAAGGCTCCTGAATGGGAGTTAAAATGGAAGGGTTTTGGAGGATGGAAGTGTTTTGTCTTTATGTTGCTCTGAGTTTGTATGCGTCGATATCTATTCGACGTATGTTGAGAGTTGCATCGATATATATTCGACGCTTTCTCCAGATTGCGTTGATCTGGAATCAATACATGGAAGAAGTTGCGTCGATTGTAAGTCGACGCAGTTTTATTCATGCGTCGATTTGAGGTCGAAGCATCTGAGAGATTGCGTCGAGTAGAATTCGACGTACTGTCATTCATGCTTCGATATGAAGTCGACGCAATTGTGTCTTTACAAATTTTATTTTTCCCTTTTTCTGATTTTATTTCTTTATGAGTTGTTTCTTTTGACTTAGTTGCCTTCTTAGAAGTAGTTTGAGAGTCTTCATCTGTATAGTATGATGTTTCATCAAAATGGTTTATCTCATTGAGGGAGTCTTCTTCCTTATTTTGTGAGTCTTTTTCTTGGTTTATTGTTTTAGTGGGTTTAGTGAATTTAACAGGGCTCGTCCAAGCAGGTTTGTTGGATGGATTTAGACTAGCTGAGGGATCAGCTCCTAGCCCAAGATTTTTATGTCTTTTTGTTTGTTTTTCTGTGATTTCTTTAAGTGTTAGGCTTCTCATTTTTAGTGATTCTTCAAAAGCTTTTGCTTGGGACACCTTATTCTTAAGAAGCTGGTTTTCTATTTTAGCCCTCTCTATTTCTTTTTCTATGATATTAACCCTTAACTCATGATTTTTAGAGCAAGTATCTTCTATCTTTCTCTGGTTTTTAATGACAATAATTTGTTCTTTTAGATTATTAATTTCTTGTTTAGCTTTTAGTTGATCTAAACATAATTCTTTAAAATTCTTTTTGAAGTCATCACACAGAAAATCTATGTCATCAAAAATGCTTACATCATCCTTATCCTCAGATTCCTCTATGAGAATAAGGCTATTTTCTTTACCATCTTCAGAAAAGATGTTTCCTTCTGATTCTGTCTCACTCCATGATTTGGCATCATGTTCTTCTTTTGAGCTTTCAAAAGCCATTAGGCATAGGTCTTCTTGCTTAGACTCTTCATTGTCACTTTTGGATGAGGTGCTGTCCTCAGAATCTGTTTCAATCCAAGCTTCTGCAATGAAGCCTCTTTCTTTCTTCTTCCCATTTTTCTTAAGATCTTTCTTTTTCAGATCTTTCTTTTTCTCAGTATTTTCTGGACATTCTGGTGCTATGTGTCCAGGTTTCCTGCAGGAATAACAAATGATTTCTTTAGTAGGAGTTTTATCATACCTTGATTTTGATTCTCTCCTTCTAGACCCATCTGTCTTGACTCATTTCTTGAATCTTCTGGCCAGGAGGCTGAACAGTTCTTCTTCAGTGACAGGGGTCTCTTCTTCTGTTGCTTTCAAAGCAATGTTTCTATCTTTTGAGGAGGTTGAAGTGCTTCCTCTTCTTTCCTTCTCTTCTCTGGTTTTCAGCAGTTGCTCATAGGATTTGAGTTTTCCTAAGAGGGCATCTGTTGAGATTTCTCTTTGTCCTCTTGTATCACTTATTGCACATATTCTTAAGTCCCAAGAACTTGGGAGACTCATTAACAGTTTGTCATTGATCTCTGTGAGAGAGATCTCTCTATCCAGACTCCTTAATTGATTGATGATCAGGCTGAATCTGTCATACATCTCAGATATGTTTTCTTCCTGCTTCTTTTGAAAGTTCTCATATTGGGAGATCAATAGAGCCTTTCTATCTTTCCTTTCATCAGCACTCCCTTTTACCATCTTTGTAAGAGCTTCCCATATTTCTTTGGCTGATTCACATTCAACAACCTTTTGAAAGATTTCATTTGAGAGGGTTGAGACCAGAATGTTCACAGCTTTTGCATCACATGTTCCTGCCTTCTTCTCTTCAGTTGTCCACTCAGCCTTTGGGACAAGTGTTTGAGTCACTCCACCACTAGAGTCTCTTCTATAAGGCTTGGGAGGACCTGTCAAGATAACATTAAATAATTTTTCATCGATATAATTCATATAAATCCTAATTCTTGTTTTCCAAACTGCAAACTTTTCAAGATTGCACATTGGTGGTCTGGTGGAAGCATAATCTTTGATCTGTGCCATGTGAAAAGAAATATTTTTCAGAAATATATATATAAAGGAGGTATGATCTTTTTGATCAAGGAGTTAACCTTTTTAGATCAACCTCCCTCTAATACCAATTGAAAGTGCACAGTTAACCTCACTAGAATTCTCTAGAGGGGGTGAATAGAGATTTAAAAATACTTTGTGCTATTATATTTATATATATATATGTGTGTAATAATCACAGATTTAGGCTTCCCACACACCAAAAGAATTAAGCAAGTAAAGAAGAAAAATAACAAGAAGAAAAATAACAAGAAGAAAAACACAGCACAACACAAGGAAATATAGTAGTTCCCAAAACTTTGGGTAGTCCACTCTTCTACCCCCTTTGGTAGGAATTCACTAACTTGCACTGAGTCTTTTGATAAGGAGACTCTTAGAACCAGACTGAGTCTTTTGATAAGGAGACTCTTAGAACCACTACAACTGAATTTTTTGAAGAGAGATTCTAAAAACTCTTTTACAAGGTTTGAAAAAGAAATTAGAAAGAGAAGAAGAGGTAGAACAAGTAGAAAAACAGAAAACAATATATGTAAAAAGGAATCTTCTTCCTAGCAAGAAGATTAGAAGCACAAGTATAGTGAATAGGATCTCTCTTCTATAGTGAGAAGGAGATTGTAAGCTTTTCTCTCTTTTGTGAGAGCTTTCAGAATTTGCAACAGAGTGGCTTCAGAAGAATGAGAAGATGAAGGCTTTCTCTTTTGCTGCAGCACACTATCTCTTTTCTCAATTTTCTCACTCTTCACTTAGGAGCCCTTCCTCTTTTTCAAATGTATATGGTGGATCACTTGTTATCATTTTCTGCCGACCTCCTTCTTATTTATAGCTCTGTTTGAAATATAATGCTAAAGGAGAATAATCAATTAGCAAACAAGAAATTAGAAAGAGATAAGAGTTTCTATAATTAATATTTCTGTAGAAGGAAAAGAATTCATTCTGATTTCAAATAATATCCATAATAATCTTAATCAAATAAGCCAAGAATCAAATAGAAGGAACGGCTGATTCAGAACGGCTATAAAAGAATAATATTATTCCATATAAATCAGATCTACGGAAAGAAGGAAAGAGATCTGGCGTGTTTTTGAATTACTTATAGATATCGACGTGCGTCGATTACTATTCGACGTAAACGTCGATTTCATCCTGGCTGGACGTTGAGAGGAGAATAAGGAAGGTGCGTCGACTAGGATGCATCGACTTTATCACATGCGTCGACTAGAAGTCAGAGGTACGTCGACTAAGATTACGTCGAATTCTTCTTAGAGTTACTTCGACTCATTCTGAGAGAAACGTCGACTATATTTCGACGTTGCGTCGAATATTATTCGACGCATATTTACTTAGCCCAACTTTTCATACTTAGAATTAATAATCTACTCAATTCTACGGGTTAAGATAAATCATTTCCCCAACAAGTATCCTCGTGAATGGTACTCCTATGCCTGACTGACTGGCGCGGCTATGCATGCATAAGCCACGATATATATAATGCTCTCAATAATCCACTGTTGTGCTGGAAGTCCTGATGCGATCACTGGTGCAGACTGTGAAGCCATAGGCGACTGACCCAAAGGCATGTGGGGCTCAGAAGTGGACTGGGTGTAGGAATGAGGATGTGGAGGTGTATGCTCTAAAGGATGTAGGGGTGTAGGCTCAAGAGGATCTCCATGAAATGAGTCCACAAGCTCGTGGGGCTTGTAGTACAGCGTTAAGTCCTCAACATTAAATATGGAATGGATACTCATGCTCGTCGGGATATCAAGATCATAGATATTTGCTCTGATCCGTCTCATGATTATGTAGGGATCCATTCGCCTAACGCTCAAGCTTTTAACAGGCCTCCCACGGAGCCTCACAATGCAGATTCTCACCATCACCTGCTCACCTTTCTGAAATACCTGCTCTTGCCAGTGAACATTTGCATGCGATTTATAAGATTTATCATTAATATTGATCCTCCGTCAAACCAACTCATGAAACACATGCAAACGCTCAACAAACGACTCAACAAACAAATGCAAATGATGAACAGTTGACTCAGCCGACTCAAGCAAATGATGCAAATGAAGCACGACAGACACGATACACTCGCTAGGGGAAAATCTAATAATGACTGGGATGTCTCTAAAATGTGGTGGCCTATTAGGAGGATCTTTCGATGGAGAGTAGAAAAACTAAACGAGTGTGCGACGAGTATCCAAATGACTGTGTGAGACATCAACACTCAAATACGAGCTCGTGAAGAGTCAAATGTCTCTCATGGAACGTGACACATCAGGGGGCTCACCAGGAGGTACATATGAAAAGTCATCGTGAATGCGTCGACCACCTGAGTGAAAATCATGTGCATCGACTAGAAGACGTGACTCTAGAGTGTGGCAAGTGTCCCTGAAAAGAAAGAACTCATCAGGTGGGACAGCAGGTGGTGTGTCCCAAAGCTCATCAAGAGTGTGATGCGTCATAAGGTAGGCTCTCGACATAACGGGATGCTCGAGTGTACTTAAGGAAAGCCCTATATACTTGATGCTCCACTCAAGATACATTCTCTAGGGCAAGATCAAAGGCAATAATGGGAGAGACGTTAATAAATCGATGCTCATAAATGAGTGGCTCACCTGAATCTCATCCTCACCAAGACGTGGTGGTTCATCAGGAGGCTCAACAGGGGGCTCGTCATAGAACCCATCAATAGGGTCAAGATCCTCCATATGAGTACCAACGTAAGGGGTAATGTCCTCATAAATGTGTGAGATAGCCACTACAAGATCAACCCCAGGCTCTAGGCTCTCGGTCGTGATGTGACTCGGAGCAATGACAAGGGGAGAGGGACATAGACTTACTCTCAAGAATGGGTCTGTACGTGCGGTGTCAAGAAATGAGTCTATGGTAGGTGCGGTGTCAAGAAATGAGTCTATGGTGAGGTGAGGGACACAACACTATAGAATCAATAGGTCGCTCAGACTCACTCTCAGTCGGGGTCACCAGAGAAAAGTCGGAAACAAAAGATGGATCGCTCACCGGACTAAGCACCTCACTGGGGTGAGAGAAATCCGTATCAGGTATCATTTCTGTCATGTCTGACAGGACAATGGTAGGCACCTCGGTATGTGAGGAACTCGTACTGCGGAGGTCAAGGTATGAATCCAATCGACCAGCTCTTGCGGATCTCAAGGACTGTTCATGATGAAGGACGAGCTGATATGTCTCCTCAAGGGACTTCGAGCTATGATAAGTCAACTCAGTACGTATGTCAGATTTAAGTCCAGACCGAAATCGGGAAGTGATCATAGCTGACACATCTCGGATATCACTCCTAACACCAATTCATCAAAACGATCCATATACTCAGCGAAAGGCATGGATCCTTGCTGAAGGGAAAATAATTGCTCGAGCAAGCGACTCCGATACGATAGAGCCAAATACCTCTAACACAACATACGCTTCATATCCACCCAACTAGTGATGCGATGCAGACGATATCGCTCGCGGGTCCTCTCAATGCTAGACCAATATGCTCTCGCCTGATCTAGAAGCCTAAGTTTCGCAAACTTGATGTGTCGCTCACTGAATAACTCAAAATGATCGAGATAATCCTCCATATCCACGAGCCAATAACTGAAAAACTCGGGACTCGATGAGACATCAAACGAAGGGGCATCAGTACGAAACTGCCACTCGAGATCTCTCTCATAATCATCCCTCAGGTAATCTAGTCGCGTTGAAGGATCAGCACGACCCGCTCGCGTGCAGGAATATGAACGACGACAGTCATCATACTGATCGTCTTTAGCATAGTGGGATCGTGCCGGCGGATCAACACAATCTCTGGAAGTGGTGTGATGCGGTCGAGAATAATCATCGTAGTAACATAAGGATCTCTCAGAAGGGGCTCTATGGGATCGGGTGTAAATAGAATCGGGATCCCAAAATAGAAGAGAGGGACGACGACGATAACTAGTCATAGATGAACCTAAAGACTCTATATGACCTACCACTATGTATATAAATGTGGCCCAACCTTAGCCTTTGATATCAATTGACGCATGACGAATCTATAGGCGGCAGATGAACGATGACCTAACCCCATGTGTAAGACCCCCAGTGTTCAGGTGCAAAGAATTCGCGGTGTTCGAAGCTAAGGAGCTAGCGCCGGCGGTAGCTCTTATCGTCGAATTGGTAGTGTATCGACGAAGGGACTTGTGCGTATCGTCGAAAACGTCAAGACGATCTGTCGATTACTAGCGCCAGCGGTAGCGATAGCGCCGGCGGTAGCTGTTACAACGAAATTGTGTTTCGTCGAATGTTTCCGACGAATCGTGTTGAACACAAGTGAATTCGTCGACGAAAGTTAGCGCAGGCGGTAGCACTAGCGCTAGCGGTTTCGACGAATTCCGTAAGCGGACCTGGATAAGTTCGATCGTACCGCCTCTGGGCTAGCGTCGGGCGCTAGGGCTAGCGCCGGGCGCTAGGGCTAGTGCCGGGCGCTAGGGCTAGCACCGGCGGTAGCATTTTTTTATATAAAGCCTCCAAACCGTGCATTTTCCTCAGTTTTCTCTGGACATCTCTCCTAAGGCAAGGGCAGAAGTCGGGAAGCAGAGGAAGGATCTGTTTGGCTAGTTAAGTTCGAGATAGAAGATCACTTGCGTGCTTGTGCCGTCTTCGAATCCGTGGAGAGGAACCCTGGTCCGATGGCACCGAAACGAGCATCAAGGGTAACGATTCTCCTCCTTAATCTCTGGACATGCTAGTCCTTTGATTCGCATAGTAGCAAGAAGATTTCCACTAATTAGTGGATAGGTTCTTCCAACGAGTCGATATGGATTATCCCCGTAGAAAATTGCATATAAAGTCCGGATCGTTGTACGGACATAGGCATATTGTGTGAAGCCCATCTGAACATGATGGTCTGGATTGGTGATGTTGATATTGTTATCCGGAGAAGACTCCGAGTATGTATGCTTGTTTTCGGGTTCTAGGTGCTGTGACGTGCTGCAGGGAGTCCTGGAGGTGACCTTCAGGAAATACACGAAAGAGATGGCAGAATAGCGTTCTGTGAGATAGCGTCAGCGCTAGTGCTAGCGTCGTCGCTAGCGCCAGTGATATCGGATATTATGTGGTGTGTTTGGAAATAGCCCCTTAGGTTGTTCTGATGACCCAGTGAGGTTGTCTCGTTGCCGGGCCGAGGTGCAGCCGTACCCGCGTCGGGCAGTTGATCCCGACGTTATGAGCACAGGCAAAGCTAAACCGAACCCGTCCCTTAGCCGATCAATGAAGAGGTCGCCCCTCAGTGCACTGAAGGAATTTTGGGAAAGGAACCATAAGGTAGAAGGACCTTGACGATAAAAGCTCATAATAGATCCGTGGTGTAGCTCCGGGAGTACACCGGAAATGTGCCTTGAGAGCACGATATGTGTGCCCTTGAGTCAACATAAGTGGTGATTGTTTCTATGTGGTGCTTAGACGCACCTGTGAAATATATGTTGTTATTGCTTGTTTGCAGGAAAGGAGTACCGCCGCCCTGAGCATGGGGTGGGGTCGTTATAATCTTGGTCAGCTAAAGCTGACCGGTTACCTATTTTTCTCACTGCTTGGTGGATTGTGTATTACAGGTTCTGGCGAGACGAGCGGGAAATAGCGGGTTGGATCCCCAGCTACTGCGCTTTGCGGGTCCTCGAAGGCCCAAGTGTTTTGCTTGTTTTAACTTCATGTATTGTCGTACTGCGTGCCGATGTTTGGAAATCATGTAAACAGAAACACATTTTGATGTATGGCCTTAGTGTCAAACCTTTCATATATATATATATATATATATATATATCAGTCATTCCTATTCTTAGTGTGGACATGTCTTCTGGTTTCAAGATCTAATGAATTTATGCTTCCGCTTATGTGTAATCTCTGAGATGTTGTTGGTTGTTTAACTGAAAACGTAACCATCTTGCTTGTTCACCTTATATGGTGTGGGGTACCGGCCGGACCTACTGTTATATACTGTGTAACGGGTGGAGTGTTACAATTTGGTATCTGCTACGGGTCTCGTTCCCTTCCGTGTGAATTAGTGGTCGAATTCTTTTAAGGGGTGGTGGGCACGTGTGTGCGTCATCGATTAACTCAATTAAATAACCAGAATGTCCACTTAGGAATGCATTATATATATGTTTTAGCATGATTGTGGAACCTACGTGTTCCTTGCTATTTTGTTGTGCTACTAGTCACTAAATTGTGTCTGACATGATTATAGGGGACTAGAAGTGGTGCGGGGCAGTCCCAACCCGGCGCACTGCCGAGAGTAGTGCATCTGTTGAGATGTCTACGCCTCCTCCTTATGATGAAACAATACAAAGGCTTGTTGATGCAGTGGTCGTCATGATCAATGTGCAACCAGGACGGCCTGTACAACCTCCAGCCCTTGGGGTGGCCCCGGAGCCGGTTGTCGCAGTTGAGCCTGTTGTGGAAAGACCAGTACCGGCAGTACCGGTTGAGGCGACACGAGCGATAAACCTTCACTTGAATCCGTTTTTGAGTTTCCACCCTCCAACGTTTGAAGAGGTAGGAACGCCAACGCAAGCTGAGGATTGACTGTCTCGGGTGCAGAGAACCCTAACGGCTAGAGAGACGGAGGAAGGGCAGAAGGTAACCCTTGTTACCTATTTATTGGATGGAGAGGCTAAGCTGTGGTGGGAAGGTTTGGAAAGGCATCAATATGCCGGCAGGCGACTGACAGACATCTCGATGGAAGAGTTCTCGAGAGCGTTCTTGGCAAGGTATCTCCCTTCTGCTCAACGCATCGAAATGGAGAACCAGTTTCAAAGGTTGACTCAAGGGAATAGGATGGTGGATGAGTACCTCCACGAGTTTACGCGACTTGGAAGGTATGCGGGCTCTTCCTTTGATGACGAATAGCGAAAGACAAACCGGTTTTATGAAGGTCTGCGCGATGATTTGCGGCTACTTCTATCAGGCCCAATGACGCAAGGCTTTCTGCCATTGGTGAATACCGCTAGATCCCTTGAGAAGGATATGAAAATAGTCCAAGCGAAAAAGGACCGAGCGGTGGCAGCGACGGAGTTTAAAGTGCCAAGCTCCATAAAGTCTAGGCCCCGACGATTCAGAAAGAAGTCCAGGTTTGCGGAACCGGCTCCCTCTTCTGCTTCAGGAGCAATGACTGGACGAGGTCCAGTTACATGTTTTAATTGTAGCAAGGTGGGCCACTTTGCTCGGGACTGTCGCGGCGGCAAAAAGGCAGTTGCGGCTTATGTGGCGGAGAAAGGGAAGGCAGCGGATTCGTCTGCATCCCACAACACTCCAGCTCAACCGCGAATATATAATCTTGGCCAGCAAGAGGCTATTAGGCAAGACTACATACCCTCTTGTCACAATTAGTATATAACATTTATTGCTTTGTCTTTTATACCTTGTGTGTGATTGCATGTATACCCTGTTTGCATTAGGCTTTGTCCTAATTCGGAACTGTCCGGCGAGAGCTTTATTTGACACTGGAGCATCCCACTCCTTTCTGTCAGAGGACTTCATACTGCGTATTGGAGTGCCTTCGTTCGTGGCAAAGGACAGACTAGATGGCGTGCTGCCAAATGGGTGTCGAATGCATGCGGACAGAGTTTGTAGTGTTCAGGTGCGGATAGGAAGTCATGAGTTTGACTTGGAAGCGTCGATGCTGTCGATATCCGAATTTGATGTGACCTTTGGCATGGACCGGCTTTCAAAACAGCGTGCATGCATTGATTGCAACTTGAAGGTCACGCTAGGGCAGAATACTAAACGCAAGACTACATTTACCGGTTTGCGTGGATCGAGCAAGATGTTCATATCTGCTCTCCACGTAGTCAAGGCGGTTCGGAAAGGCGCAGAGTTGTTATTCACGTTATTGGAGACTTCTGAGCCAAAGCCCAGTTTGTGTGATGTCCCGATCGTATCGGAGTATGCGGATGTTTTCCCAAAAGATCTTCCTGAGGCTCCACCTCAGTGAGAGATTGACTTCGCTATTGAGTTGTTGTCAGGTGCCAAACCTGTGGCACGCTCACCGTACCGAATTAAGCCAAAAGAAATGGCGGAGTTGAAAGTTCAGTTGCAGGAGTTGCTAGAGCAAGGCTATATACGTTCAAGCTCATCCCCTTGGAGTGCACCGGTCCTCTTTGTGAAGAAGAAGGACGGAAGCTTGCGTCTGTGCATAGACTACCGCGAATTGAACAAGCTGACAGAAAAGAATAAGTATTTGATTCCGCGAATCGATGACTTTTTTGATCAGCTGGTTGGATCGACTGTGTACTCAAAGCTGGATTTGAAATCTGGCTACTACCAGTTGCGAATTCAGGAATGTGACATTCCCAAGACGGCGTTTAGTACCCGCTATGGGGACTTTGAGCTCACAGTGATGTCGTTTGGCTTAATGAATGCATCATCGGTATTCATGGATCTGATGAACCGAATGTTTCGAGAGTGTCTAGACCGATTCGTTATTGTCTTCATAGACGATATTCTGGTATACTCTAAGTCGGAAGAAGAACATGTGATTCACTTGTGCATTGTATTGGATACCCTGAGGCGAAGTCAGATGTATGCCAAGTTCTCAAAGTGTGAGTTTTTGTTGTCCTCTGTGGCATACCTAGGTCATGTGGTAAGTGGAGAGGGCATTGCAGTGGATCCTGCGAAGATAGTTGCGATACGGGAGTGGCCTGTGTTGACTACCGTGGCGGAAGTCCAAAGTTTCTTAGGACTTGCCGGCTATTATAAGCGCTTCGCAGAAAACTTTTCGAGGATAGCTCTGCCTCTCACGACATTGACTAGGAAAGATCAGAAGTTCGTTTGGTCGTCAAAGTGCGCGCGAGCTTTTGAAGAGCTGAAGAGTTGTCTGACCACGACGCCAATTCTATGTTCGCCATGTGGTATGAAAGGCTTTGAAATCTATAGTGATGCATCAGGAAGCGGCTTAGGCTGCATTCTTCTTCAGCATGGTCAGGTTATTACGTATGGCTCTCGCCAACTGAAAGTGCATGAGAGGAATTATCCGGTCCATGACTTGGAGCTAGCGGCCGTGATATTCTCTCTGAAGCTTTGGCGGCACTATGTATATGGCGTGAAGATCGACATCTTTACAGACCATAAGAGCCTGAAATACCTAATAGATCAGAAAGAGTTGAATATGCGACAACGAAGGTGGATGGAGTTCCTGGGGGATTACACTTTCAAGATTCACTATACTCCCGGTAAGGGAAATGTTGTCACAGATGTTTTGAGTCGGAGGGCTTCTGCACAAACCAGCTGGATTCAGATGCATGATCTGCGTCTGATCAGCGACTTGGAAGCCTTGGAGATTTCCTGTATGGATAAAAGAACCAGTGCCACAGCATGTTTGAACTGGACAGAGGTACAGTGTGACCTTGCAGACAGAGTCAGATTGGCATTGGAACTTGATGAAAGCATGAAGCGGTATGTGGCATAGACCAAGGATGGGTCTAATACCGAGTTTTTCTTGGAAGACGATCTTTTGTGGAAAGACAGTCGTCTGTGCCTCCCCAATGTTGGTAAATTATGGGAGGAGTTGATGTACGAGGCACACTTTACTAAGTACTCAATCCACCCGGGGAGCACAAAAATGTACCAGGATATGAAGAAGCTATTCTGGTGGCTGGGATTAAAGAAAGACATCGCCTTATACGTAGCCAAGTGTCACACTTGGGCGCTCGTGAAGGCTGAATGTCAAAAACCTGGAGGTTTCCTGAAGTCGTTACATGTTCCGGAATGGAAATTCGATGATATTTCTATGGATTTCGTGCATGGTTTGTCGAGATCGCAGTCAGGGAACGATGTCATTTGGGTGATTGTGGACAGTTTGACGAAAGTAGCACACATCATTCCGAACTGGCGGGACGATTCAGTGGAAAAGTAAGCAAAGTTATATGTTGATAGCATAGTGCGATTGCACGGTGTGCCCTGTAGCATCGTAAGTGGCCGAGATGGGCGCTTCACGTCGAAAGATTGGAGGTTAATCCACCAACTGTTGGATACCAAGCTAAAATTTAGCACTGTCTTCCACCCTCAAACGAATGGGCAGACTGAGCGGACCAACAGGACTTTGGAGGATATGCTCTGAATGTGCGCCTTGGATTTCGAAAAGAGATGGGAGGATCATCTCTTCATGATCGAGTCGCTTATAACAACAGCTATCAAGCAAGTATAAAAATGGCGCCCTTTGAGGCCCTTTATGGTAAAAAGTGTCGTACACCTTTGGCTTGGGCGGAGACGGGCGAGACTAAGCTGTTTAAGCGAAAGGAAGTCGAAGATGCTACTTCGACTATTCGGACAATCCGAGAGAGGTTGTTAATTGCACAAGATAGGCAAGCAAAGTACTATAATGCCAGACACAGGAACGTCGAGTTCTCCGTGGGCGACTGGGTTTATCTCAAAATTAAACCTTTCAAGGGTGTATCAAAGATTCGACGCTTGAAAAAGCTGAGTCCCAGATACCTTGGACCGTTTGAGATACTAGAACGTGTTGGTGAGGCTGCCTATCGGCTCGCACTCTCGACAGAGCTGAGTAGTTTGCATGATGTATTTCACATCTCCGTGCTGAGGAAGGTTGTGCAAGAGCCTACTCAAATGCTTGTTGATGATGTTCAAGTGTCGATCGATAGTGGGCTAACGACAAGGTCAAGCCCATTCGGATTGAAGACACGGAAATCAAGCAGTTACGGAACAAATCGATCAGAATGGTCAAAGTTTGCTGGGACAATTGCGTGCGTGAGGAGCTTTCGTGGGAGCGAGAGCAGGTCATGCTTGAGGAGTTCCATGAATTGTTCCATTAAGGTACAGTGTTAGCTTTTGTATTTTTGTAGTAGTTTGCACCGTTAGAATTTCGGGAACAATTCTTTTTAAGGGGGAGAGGGGGGAGGATTGGAAGACCCCAGTGTTCAGGTGCAAAAAATTCGCGGTGTTCTAAGCTAAGGAGCTAGCGCCGGCGGTAGCTCTTATCGTCGAATTGGTAGTGTATCGACGAAGGGAGTTGTGCGTATCGTCAAAAACGTCAAGACGATCCGTCGATTACTAGCGCCTGCGGTAGAGATAGCGTCGGCGGTAGCTGTTACGACGAAATTGTGTTTCGTCGAATGTTTCAGACGAATCGTGTTGAACACAAGTGAATTCGTCGACGAAAGATAGCGTTGGCGGTAGCGCTAGCGGTTTCGATGAATTCCTTAAGCGGCTCTGGATAAGTTCATCTGTACCGCCTCTGGGCTAGCGTCGGGGGCTAGGGCTAGTGCCGGCGGTAACATTTTTCTATATAAAGCCTCCAAACCGTGCATTTCCCTTAGTTTTCTTTGGACATCTCTCCTAAGGCAAGGGCAGAAGTCGAGAAGGAGAGGAAGGATCTGTTTGGCTAGTTAAGTTCGAGGTAGAAGATCTCTTGTGTGCTTGTGCCGTCTTCGAATCCGTGGAGAGGAATCCTGGTCCATTGGCACCGAAACAAGCATCAAGGGTAACGATTCTCCTCCTTAATCTATGGACATGCTAGTCCTTTGATTCGCATAGTAGCAGAAAGATTTTCACTAATTAGTGGATAGGTTCTTCCGACGGGTCGATATGGATTATCCCCGTAGAAAATTGCATATAGAGTCTGGATCGTTGTATGGATATAGGCATACTGTGTGAAGCCCATCTGGACAGGTTGGTCCGGATTGGTGATGTTGATATTGCTATCCGGAGAATACTCCGAGTATGTATGTTTGTTTTCGGGTACTGGGTGTTGTGGCGTGCTGCAGGGAGTCCTGGAGGTGACCTTCAGAAAATACCCGAAAGAGATGGCAGAATATCGTTCTGTGAGATAGCGCCAGCGCTAGTGCTAGCGCCAGTGATATCGAATATCACGTGGTGTGTTTGGAAATAGCCCCTGAGGCTGTTTTGATGACCCAGTGAGGTTGTCTCGTTGCCGGGCCGAGGTGCAGTCGTACCCGCGTCGGGCAGTTGATCCCGACGTTATGAGCACGGGCAAAGCTGAACCGAACCCGTCCCTTAGCCGGTCAGTGAAGAGGTCGCCCCTCGGTGAACTGAAGGAATTTTGGGAAAAAACAGTAAGGTAGGAGGACCTTGACGGTAAAAGCTCATAATAGATCCGTGGTGCAGCTCCGGGAGTACACTGGAAATGTGCCTTGAGAGCACGATACGTGTGGCCTTGATTCGATGTAAGTGGTGATTGTTTCTATGTGGTGCTTAGACACACCTGTGAAATATATGTTGTTATTGCTTGTTTGCAAGAAAGGAGTACCGCCGCCCCGAGCATGGGGTGGGGTCGTTATAATCTTGGTCAGCTAAAGCTGGCCGGTTACCTGTTTTCTCACTGCTTGGTGGATTGTGCATTACAGGTCCTGGCGAGACGAGCGGGAAATAGCGGGTTGGAGCCTCAGCTGCTGCGCTTTGCTGGCCCTCAAAGGCCCAAGTGTTTTACATGTTTTTACTTCATGTATTGTCGACTTGCGTGCCGATGTTTGGAAATCATGTAAACAGAAACACATTTTGATGTATGGCCTTAGTGCCAAACCTTATATATATATATATATATATATATATATCAGTCATTCATGTTCTTAGTGTGGACATGTCTTCTGGTTTCAAGATCTAATGAATTTATGCTTCCTCTTATGCGTAATCTCTGAGATGTTGTTGGTTGGTTAGCTGAAAACGTAATTCTCTTGCTTGTTCACCATATATGACGTGGGGTCCCGGTCGGACCTACTGTTATATACTGTGTAACGGGTGGGGTGTTACACCATGCAATGCAAATCCTATGTCAAATTCAAATTAAGCAATAAATAATGAAATCACTTAGATAATTTTAGCAAACGCAAAATAATTCTCTAGGGCAAAGTAAGCTTTAGCTTTCTTCCGCGTGGAGGGCCATAGAGAGCGTGCAGTGAATAAATCCTGCAAAGCATGAGAATAATCCAAAGCAAAACACTACGAAGTTATAAATCCAATTAAGTACGAGTCATTACCATATAATATGCTGAAAATAAACGTCCATACGACAAACAAAACTCACAAAGTTGCGGGGCTGCTGTAGGACGGGAGATCCGAAGAGGGGCGACGATGCGGCGGCTGAAATCTGAGTATCGGCGGCTGGATCTGAGTGGGTGTGACTGTTTTGGAAGGTGCGGGACTGGTTTTGGGCGGATCTGAGTGGAGGGGAACAGATTCTGGATGTGGAGGGACTAGATGACAGATTTGGGCGAGTTTTGGTGGGGAAAACTGAGGGAGGTGGACTGGATCTGGGCGGCAGCTGCTGGGGCGGTGGAGCAGGCGGCTGGATTTCTGGATTGTATTGGGTAGTGGCAGCGGGGTTAAAGGGGTCTGGTGTGGGAGGCGGCTAGGGGAGAAGGGGGCTGGATGGGCGGTGGCAGCAGGGGGATCTGGCTGTAGATGTATTACCTTTGGGGGGAAGGATAGCGCCTAGGAGTTGTCACCTAGGGTTCCACGGAGTCGGCACCGTGGAGGGATTGCGGGATTTCTCTTCTCCAAAATCTGCAATAGCTACAGCAGCCCTCATACACTATTATTTATAATAAAGAGAAATTAGGGCATCCCATCATCAACGGCTATGATTGGCCGGAGATGGGATAGCCCGATTACCATAAAAAATAAAGCAAAAATGACAATATAATATATGAAATCGTGTCGGAACGACGGGCCGGACGCATCTGTGGAGTCGGATCATTGATCCGGGTACGCCATATATGTAAGTAGCCAATCGGCCCCGAACGGGCCCAAAACTCGTTTTCTGGTGCGGGTCTGCATCTCCATTCCGCATCAATTTCAGTCCACTAAAATTTTCCCCCCAAAACAGCCGTCTACCATCCCTGCCCCCACCAACTCCATTCCATCAAGTAACTGCTTACCCTCCCCTCTCCCTACACTAACTGGTCCCCATTTCAAGCCTAACTCTTCACAATAACTGCCTCTCCTCTGATAGTTATCATCCCTCAATCCACTCCATGGCCTTCAACCGTGAACACACTCCCCACCAGACAGAACACCCCCCAGCCACCAGCCAGAGGTCAAACGACTCCCTTCCAGCCACCAATACTTCGGTATGGCAACCAAATCAGTCTTGCCCGTCTCCCAGTCCCAGCCACCTTCATTCCCTCCGAAATCCCGTCCAATCCTCTAACAATCCCGTCCATCCCTCTGTATCCCTCACCCCAAACAGCCCCAATTCAGTACAACGTTATCTATCCAGCCACCAGCACCTCATCGAACATCCCCCGCACCTTCTATCTCATGATTATTATGAGTTATTGTTTGATTGTCATTTCTTTTGTGATTAATCCTGTGTGAATTCACTGTTCGGGAAATATTAGTTTGAAATAATTGCCTCAAGTATTTTGTAATTTGTCGGGATTTATTCGCTTGGGTGCTTACTTTCTAATTCTAGTGTATGTGTACTATATTATTTGTTCCCATACTGGAATTTTGCTTAATTATGGTGATCAAGTTATACGATTTATAGTTTTCATTTGTTGCAAGTTTAGTTGCATGTGTGTCTTACTGTCTTATTCATATAGTCAACTTATACTTTAGAGCAGTCATGTGTCAATAAGTTTGCAACGATTAATGAAGTAATTCAAAGTCTTTGTAATCCTTGTGACAATTTTAAATGTAAAGCATGCAAATTTAGGCAGGTCAGCGGAAAAACAGATGAAGAGATGAAAAGGAATACCCAAATGACCTGACAGTCTGATCAGTATGAATTCCAACAAGTAAAAAGTCTCCAAGTCCCTTAGCTAGCCGCAAAATCTAAACAAACAATGTTGCTGTGTAAGTCCAAGAGGTTACCATGATCAGAAAAAGAAGCTAAAACTCAAACTAAAGAAAATAAATTCATGAAGTTCAAAATTTTCAGTTCTGTTGAATGTGCAGGAATTCTATTTGTCTACAGCTTGTGTGACGCCGACCTCGACGATAGGTAATAACTATAGTATTTTATGTGCATAAACGTGTGCGTCGAAGCGTCGTCGTAAGTTAATTTTTTGCAATAAAAAAAAGAACAAAATAAAATTAACTAAAATACTATGCGACTCCGTGTAATAGATTGGTTCCATGTGTAAGTTTAAGGTAGATTTAATTAAGAGGGCAAGAGAGCTGGCTGGAATAGGCATAGAACCTACTAAAATTGATTCCTGGACCGGCTGAATGGGTTGAGCACACCCATCTTTCCAGTCCCAGCCCTCTCATAACCCTGAAGAGGCGGTGAGAGGAGGGGCATTTGAGGAAGTAGGGCTTAAGCGGTGTGATAATAATTGAAGCAAATCGTTTCGATCCCATTATTCCCGCACTCCTCCCTCTCTCGCAAGTCAAAACCGAGCGGTGCTGCTAGGGCTCCAGAAGTGAGAGTTTTAACCACTCGATCTTTCTTCTCCTCTGAATCTCCATTCCTCTTCGTTTCCTCTATCTGCTGCTGAAATCAGTGAAGTTGTGTGTGGGGTTTTGGATCCCTTAGCCGATTTCTGCTTTTGGAGATTTCAGAAGCTGGTTTTCTTGGATCTGCTTGATTGTGTTGCTTCAGAAGTTGTTTCCGTAGGATTTTTTGGAGCATCTTACTGCAAGGTAACATGAACTTACCTTTGACAATGTCAGATTCCATACCTAGGGGTTTGAAAAACCTTAGTATAAAGTTTATTTTTGAATTATTGGAGGTCGGCCATAAGTATGAATATTTTTGGGTTGTTATGCTGATTAACTGTTTTTATAAGATACCCAGTTGTAGGAATATTAAAACCTTAATTATTCGATTGAGTATAGGTAGAATCTGAAATCATATTATTGATTGTTGTATGGGATTTGATTACTTACTTCCAGTTTTGGTGATCTTATTGGCCGACTGTAACGAGAACACTAGTAATGTTCTTGAAAATTTTGATTAATGATTCAGTGGGTTTAATTACATGGTTATTGCCGGTTACTACTTTAGGTGAAGACTATTGAAATAAAATAAAAGTTGGGATGTAATTATATTACAGGACGACTGCCTTATAAGGTTGAAATGGGGTAAATGATTTCAGTTTTGAGAATTTGTAATCATAATAGGTACTAATTGAGACGTGGACAAATGTTTAGTGGAATTATGGTTTATATACATAGTTGTTGCAGATTTATGTTTTAGGCAAAGGCTAATAAAAATGAATATTTGGAGTGCTTGGTATTCATCGTTTTAGATCCAATGATTTTTAGTAATTGTTATGATTAAAAATCTAATGTTGAAAAGGAGTTGATAGTGGTAATTGGTATAGGATATGGCATCTCACGGAAAGGGAAGGAGGGATGAACCGAGAAAGGATAAAGGCAATGGAAAGATCGGGGTGAGTTCTTACTCCTGCATTTTATTGATACTACTTATGATATTTTAATGTTTATTTGTTCAGCTGTTAAAAGAACAAACACTGAAACTTTAAAGAGAACACAAATATACGAAGTAATACCCTTGGCTAAAATGCAAAACTTGAAATGAAAGAAAGACAAAATAAAAATGATATGAATAATGCAATGGGCTATGCGAAGGGTTGACCCAACTCCTGCAGGTGGGGGGCGAATGTCCTCCCATTATCAATATGTTTGGATCCCATTATCAATATGTTTGGATTCAGGAGACCTGATTGGACACCAGTGCTAGATGATAGCCCTGAATCTGGAAAATGTGAGTGTGCTAAACAAAAGACACGTAATGAATGATGAAATTTATTCTTAATATTGCCCAAATAAAAAAAACTGAAAAAAAACAACGAATGATGAAATGCACATCGTAAATGATGATTTAATAAGGATGATTGCATATATGAATGCATAAAATGAATGATGAAATGCATATATGAATGCAAATAATGAATGATGAAATGAATATAAGAATTGATGTACTTCCTTATTTTAAACTGTTGATAATACTTTTGTAGGGAAGATAAGAATTCGCTTAGTCATTTGACTAACTATTTAGATAATTAAATTAATATAGGAGAAGAGCACGGTGGTCCCCGATGAGAGGAAGAAATTGCAAGTGGACAAGAGGTATCGCTTGTGGGTGGAGATGACTATGGTTGTGCTTGGGATACTGGAGACTCACCGGGAGTACTACAAGGATCCGGACTGCCCGCATGAGACTTTCAAGTTTTATTTTACATAGTTTTGTTGCATCTACTTATGATGTACATATCTAGTGTGTTGTAGTTGTATTTCCTTTTTGAATCTCTAACTTTTGTGTATCATATACAGGGCTTGTAATTTATATTGTAAAAGAAAATGTTTAATGAAATGATCATTTTTGTCCGGCATTTTTCTTTTAGTACTCTGCCATGATATGATTTTATTTAATGCACGACCAATGTTAATTTTGACGGTTTCCAATAAGTAGGGATTATTACAGCTTGTGTGTATAAGATGTTTAAACATGTGTACCTGGGTTAAAGCTATGGCTCTTGGGATATCTGATAAGATGGCGCACAGTAAGTGCACGAATTGTGCAAATGGAAATTTAGAGCATATGGCACAAATAAACAAGTAATAAAATATAAATTTTATATAATTCAGTAACGCTGAGTAGGATATCAAATAAGAAAGCGAGCTTATGACACCACTAGGTGTTTCGAGTAATCCACCAAGGATACTATTCGAGCATGCTAAGTGAATTTGTGCAATGGCTAGTAGTACAGGACCAGTTAGAGGTCATTACCTCCTTAACTTTTAGTCTCACACCTTAGGTTGGAGTTTAGGCTACACTCTCTCTTTCTATATAAATGTACAAATACTTGTAGCTTGTGATACACTTGTGTAAGAAATTAATAAAATATTTATTATTTTCTCTCGTCTATATTATTTCACATGGTATCAGAGAATGAATCCTACAATTTTTTAACAAAAAAAATTTAAATCACTTATGGTTCTAGCTTGAGCTCGTGCTCGCGTCTTCTGTTTGTGGCGCCTACGAACTCTTTCTTGAATCCGCAGCTCTGGACTTCCTGCTCCAACGAATCCTTCTGCTTGATTTGTCCACCACCCGGCTTCTTTTTATAGCTTTTTCCTGCGCGTGCTGGGACCCACCCCTTACGGCCTCTGCTCTGTGCTCACAGCGACCGCTCTTCCTCGGTCATTAGCATCTGCTTCTCTTGAATCCTCTGTCGCTTGTGACCGGGTACAGTAGTTGTGTACTACGGCTTTTTTGGAGATCGCCCCTGACGCCCTCTAAGAACACGTTGCGGCCTCCTCGACTTCAACCGCCACGTGTGCTTGTCAATTGTGTTCGTCATGTCCGCCGACTGCTTCAGCGACCGCACCTGGAGCTCGTCGTGTCCGCCGCGTGTGCTTGTTGCTTGTGTTTGCTTGTCGCTTGTGTTTGCTTGTCGCTTGTGTTTGCTTGTCGCTTGTGTTCGCTTGTCGCTTGTGTTCACCATGCCCGCCGACTGCTTCAGCGACCGCACCTGGAACTCGCAACTTCTACCTCCTGGAGCTCACAACTTCTGCCACCTGGAGCACGCAACTTCTACCTCCTGGAGCTCACAACTGCCACCCGGAGCTCGCAACTTCTGCTTCAGCGACCGCACCTGGAGCTCGCAACTTCTCTGGTGCCCACAACTTCTGCCTCCTGCAGACTCCTTTCGTGCCCACCGTGCGAGCTCAGTGCGTTCTCTCCTCTGCGGACTGTTTTTAGAGCTCGTCGTGTCCGCTTCTACTCTCCTTTGCGAGCTCTCTTCAGTGCATGCGCCAATTTGTCGAGACCTCCACTTCTTGCCTGCCGCTCACAGGGTTTCCCCTCTGATCTTTGTCGGTCATGGAATTAACTGATGTCTCGGCCCTTTCGGCATGTGCCGCGACTCCTCTCCCTGAAGTTCGGGATGAGCTTCGAATCACCACTATCTCTCTTAGTGGCAAGAAGAACTTCGTCGAGTGGGTACATTCTGTTCGCCGTGTTCTACATACCAAAGGGCTCCTTCATCATCTCTCTAAGGCACAACCTACTGAGCACACAGAGGAATTGCTCCGCGATGATGGCCGCGTCCAATCATGGATTCTAAATTCCATGGGCAGTGAACTGTACAGTATGGACATGTATCATGAGACGGCCAAAGCGATGTGGGATGAACTTCACTCCCTATATTCTGGCAAGGACGGTTTGCAACACAAGTTCGACATCTTCACGGACCTCCAATCTCTTGAAACGGGGGTTGATGGAGACTTGACCTCATTTCTTGTGAGGTCAAAAACTCTGGTCGAGGCCTGAATTCAACACCAGCCTGCCGCGATGGATCTCGATGCTCAACGTGCCCAAAAAGAAATGTTGGAAGCGTCATGATAATGGATCGTGTCCCGCCTCATCTCCACAACGTTCGTTCACATGTCCTTTCTTCCTCCACCATTCCCTCTCTCTCGGATATGTGCTCCATGATATTAAAGGTAGCACCTCCCCCCCCCCCCACTCGGGACTATCTCTCTGACTCTTCAACAACAATCCTCTGCAGCTCACCCCGCTCCTCCACCGGCTCGTGGAGGTCGCACCAGCTCTCGAGTCAGGGGTCGCACCGGTCGGCCTCATCCCAAATGTACTTATTGTGGTCGGGATGTTCATCTTGAGGCCACTTGATATCGTAAACATGGTGTAATCCACAACAACATATCTCCATTTCGGTCGATCTTGCTTCCACCACCCGCACGTCGCACCGACATTGATGTATTGCGCACCCAGCTCCAGCATCTTCAGGGGTTAATCAGTCGGTCTTCTGACTCTGTTGCGTCTATCTCTAATGAAGGTATCTCTGTTTTTCTCACAATCCAACGTGGATTGTGGACTCCGGGGTCACAAATCATATTACTCCGCATAAGCCTCCTCAATACTTGGACTCTACGTGTCCAAAGTTCATCACGGTGGCAAATGGAGAAACCACCCCAGTTTGCGGCTCTGACGATGTGCCCCTGACTTCACCTATCACTCTTCGCTTGGTTCTTCATGTTCCGGACTCACATTTCAATCTTCTTTTTGTTAGTAGTCTTACTCAAGACCTTGATTGCTCCGTAACTTTTTCTTCCTCTTTCTTTGTTGTGTAGGATCGACAGACGCAGAATATCATTGGTAAAGAACGAGTGTCTAACGGGTTCTACACTCTGGACGTTCCTCCCCCAGTTCTCTCCTTTGTTACTCTTGTTGATTGGCACCGATATTTTGGGCATGCTCCTCTCCCTATTCTCAAGAAAGCTCTTCCCGATCTATCTCTCACCGACTTCACCTGCGAGTCTTGTATATTCGGCAAACAACATTGTTCTTCTTTTCTCTTTCATTGTACTCGGAGCAGTGCTCTTTTTGCTTTAGCTCATTCTGATATTTGGGGACTTTATAAAAACAGCTGGTGTTACTGGTTATCACTATTTTCTTACATTTATTGATGATTACTCATGCATGACCGGATTATATTTACTTCGTGATCGCTCAGAACTACCTCGTGTATTTCCTGCCTTTATTGATGAGACGCATACACAGTTCTCTAGCTCTATTAAAGCTCTTCGGAACGACAATGAGCGTGAATATACGAGTCATGTGTTTCAAACTCTATGTACTGAGTTCGGGATCATCCATTAAACTTCGTGTGCTTACCCCCCCCCCCCCCCCACACACACACACACAAACAGAATGGTGTAGTTGAGCGCAAGAATCATCATCTTCATGAGGTTGCTCGATCCCTTATGTTTCAGATGCAGGTTCTCAAGCTTTATTGGCATTTTACGGTTTCTACTGTCTGCTATCTCATCAATCGCATGTCACCATATATTTTAAACAGTGTGACTCCATTCAGTCTTCTATTCACATCTACACCACAATTTCCCATATCGTCTCGCGTCTTTGGCTGCGCCTGCTATGTTAATTGTCTTGGTCCATCTACAGACAAGCTTACTCCCCGCGCTACCCGATATATGTTCGTTGGATATTCTCACACTCAGAAAGGTTATGTATGTTAATCCCCCGTCGACCGTAATGTTGTTACGTCTGCCGATGTAACCTTCCTCGAAGACCAGCCTTTTCATTCTTTACCTACATCCCCTCCACCACCTCCTACACTACCACGTGCTGTCGTTCCTATTACATCTCCTCTTCCTCCTCTCCTACCCACTCCGGTCATCATATCATCCAACCCGCCTCCTCTTCGTGTGTACTCTCGTCGTCATCCTCGTTCAGATGCTCTACAACAGTTACCCTCTAACAATGATGTCCCGCAGACTGCTAATCCGGCACCGGCTTCTACTGCTCACCCCCTATCTAATTATGTTTCACTACATCGCCTTTCTTCGGAGCTTCACAAATTTGCAACCTCTTTGTCGTCTATTTCCACCCTTACTTTTCTGCAGGAGACTCTACAACATCCAGGGTGGCGGGTGGCTATGGATGAGGAAATGACTGCTTTTGGGGCCAATCAAACTTGGAATCTTGTCCCAGTTCCTCCTGGCCAGACATGTGTGGGTTGTAAATGGGTCTTCACCATCAAGCATGGTCCGTATGGGACGGTTGAACGTAAAAAAGCTCTTCTTATGGCTGGTGGTTTTACTCAGCAACACGGTCTCGATTACGACGAGACCTTCTCACCCGTCACGAAATTGAATAGTGTTCGTGTCGTGATCTCTCTGGATGTTCATCGACAGTGTTTGTTACATCAATTGGACCACAAAATGATTTTTTGAATGACGACCTCGTTGAAACTTTCTACATACACTAGCCTCTTGGGTTTGAGACCACGGGGGAGTCTATTGTATGTCACCTCAAAAATCTCTTTATGGTCTCAAACAGTCTCCTCGAGTTTGGTTTGAAAAGTTCAGTCAGGTTAAGCTCAGTCGATTTCTCTCTATTCACTTATCATCACCCAACAGGCACAATAATACTCTTGGTGTATGTTGATGATATTTTGAATACAGGTGATGATCTCGAAGGCATATACATGATCAAGAAGCATTTGGTCTCTGCATTCCAGACTAAGGATTGGGAAATCTTCGATACTTTCTTGGTATCGAGGTGGCCCGATGCCCTGATGGCCTTGTCCTATCTCAACGAAAGTACTGTCTTGATCTTCTTCACGACACTGGTCATTCTAGATGCAAGCCCGCTGACACACCTATGGATGTCAATCACAAACTCAGTGCTCATACCTCCGACTCTGATCTACTCCTTCCAAACCCAAAGTACTATCGTCATCTTGTAGGGAAATTGATTTATCTTATAAGACCTGACATATCCTTTGTCGTTGGGGTTGTTAATTGATTTATGCATGCTCCACGAATCTCTCACCTTCAGGCAGTTGAGCGCATCATCCGATAATAGAAGAGTGCTCCTGGACAAGGGTTTGTATGCAAGCCCTCCTCTTCCTTATCTCTCATTGCCTATTTTGATGCTGACTATGATGGTTCTTTGGACGATCATCGTTCCACAAGTGGATATTACACATACTTTGGTGGACACCTTCTCCCCTAGCGGAGCAAAAAGCAATCAGTGGTTGTCTGCTTATCTGCCGAAGCTGAGTATCGTTGAATGGCTTCCGCCGTTTCTGAGCTTACATGGTTGGAAAGCCTTCTGAGAGACCTGTGTGTCAAACTCTCCTCTCCAGTCACTCTATTTTGCGACAGTCAAGCTGTTATCCATATTGGCAAGAATCATGTATTTCATGAACGCACCAAACACATCGAAGTTGATTGTCACTTTATTCGAGAAAAAGTTCAACTAAAGAAATTGGAGTTAAGACATGTTCCTGCTGCTGAGCAAATTGCTGACATTCGTACGAAGGTCTTACCGCGTCCGCTATATTATCAGTTCTTGTTCAAGCTTGGTTCTTACGGCTTGTATGCTCCAGCTTGCGGTGGAGTTTAAGTGAATTTGTACAAAGGCCCGTAGCACATGCCCAGTTAGAGTTCATTACCTCCTTAACTTTTGCCCCGCACCTTAGGTTGGAGTTTAAGCTCCACTCTCTCTTCTTATATAAATGTACAAATATTTGCAGCTTGTAATACACTTGTGTGAGGAATTAATGAAATATTTATTATTTTCTCTTTCTTCCGTATTTTTCCATAGAGCATAATGACTTTTCAAATTCGAGAATAATGTCCTTTCAAATTTGATAATCCAAGTAGACAAGAAGCTACAAGAGCAAACAAGTGGAATCCAAGCATCCAAACAATGTTGTGTTAGAGCAGAAGATCTCGGGTGACGTAACCTAAGGTTTATAATATTTAATTTTATTTGTGAGGGTTCCAATATGAATTCTATAAGTGCGATTGAATTCTTCAAGACGAGGAAATAAAAATAAAAGACAAGTGCCTGTGGATATTAACTTAGATGTTTAGAAGGTTCACACCAGTGAAGATTGAAAATTTTCCTCACTAGAATTTTAGATCCACAACTGATTTTAGCAAATTAACAGCAAAAAAGTTTAAGGACAACGCAAGCTTTGAACTTTTAATGATCAAATAAACCTTGCATTAAATTTTATAGTAACAAGAAAAGAGCGGTGAGAGAAAACACTTTACTCTGAGAGTGGCCCAAGGACTTCCACACATGTAGGTTCATTCCCTTTGGAGGTATCAGTTACAGGGGAAGAACGAGGATGGGGCAATTTGTTGGTTGGGGAGGATCCACAAGTTTACAGTTGGGGACTAGTTCTAAATGTGCTATGAGATGAAATAGGAAGGTGGGAAAGGATTGTAATGGGTTAATTATGGTAGCAAAGGCAAAGGATGTGAGACCCCGATATTTCTTAAATTAAAATACCTATAAAAGAAGGTATGAAATAAATAAAAAATAATCGAAAATTTATTAGGATATCTCTAATGATGAATGCAATTCAACGGTGAAGTACCAAATGGATTTAGAATGGTTCTCTTGTTTTGGATGTTGGATTTTCCATACTTGATTTTATTTGGGACATTATCTACCTTTGGTATTAATCTTGGTATGAGCCTTGATTTAATTATATTATATACATGTCTTATGCTAACGTTTCTTGTGGCTTTCTTTCATGGTTAGGTTTACAAATTTGGGCCATCATTTCATATTTGGGTCTTATGATATCCTATGTTAAGCTCTTAAACATTTGGGCTTTATGTTCATGTTTTAGAGAGGGCCTCTAGTAGATGACTTAGTTAAATTAATTGGGCCTTTATTGGATGAGTTCTATGAAGATGGGCCTTACTCCTTCCCTGGTTTTGAATTCGGTTTTCAGTTCGGTGTGATCGGTTGTCATTGTATTAAGGCTATAAACTATGATGCATAAATGGGATCCACTATCCTGGTACTAAGGATCTAGTGGAAGGTTAAAATGACATAGTTGCCCTTGGTGGAAGGCATGCGGCTTCATCATGATCATTGGGCCTAATCTAATGGCTGCACATGGGGGGTTGGAAGGAGCGACGGGAAGTTTGTTTTGAGTTTGTTCGTCGCGGTTTTGGTTTTGCACTGCTCATATTTTTGAATATTAGTATGAGTTTTGATGGGGATTTATTTTCTGTTTTATTCCAGCTGATTTTCATACTCGGACCTATGAATTTCTAATTGGATGAAATCTAATTGTATTGAGGATGGATAGGATGGCTAATCCCTTGCCTTCTTCCCCATCTCCTTTCTCTGGATCCTGGCTATGGAAATTTGGGGCTTTGGTTCTGCACTTGGTCACTGGTTCTGGATCAGGATTTGGCTTGTACTTTCACTCTTACCTCCAAGCTTTCATTCTTACCTCTCTCTAATTTCATCTCTGAGGCCTTTGTTTTAATTTTTGGTGGTATTGGCGGCTGCTGTTGGCAGCTATTATGGCTAATTTGGAGGTGTTTGTAACCAATTTTGAACTACTTTGTGTTGTTATGGCTGTTGTTGTGTTTGGTTTTTATTGTTGCAGCTGTGAAGTTGTTGTTGTTGAGATTATTAGTATTAATATTTATGAGTGGGTATTAGTCCAACATTGTCGGTCCGTTTTTAAGAGTCCATAGTAATGTTTTAAATATACTCCTATGTGGATGAATAAGAATATCTCGCACTATTATTTCTCTTCATTTCTTCCAACTTGGTATAAGAGCGGGCTAATAATTCCTAGCTTCTGAAACCCTAATTTTTTTCCCTAAGCGGCCCTTAAATTTCAAGCTTCTGCCTCTCGCTTCCGTCCCGGTTGACTACGCTGATAGGGTTCTCCACGGGCTGCTCCGCCTCCGCTCCCGTCGACGGACTCGATGCTTGATTCCATCGACGAGAGCGGACCCCCCTTCCCCACGACGTTCTTGGCTCTCGACGTGGAGGTCTCTTTCTTCCGTTCTGTTTTCCTGCCAATGTCGACGACGCTACTGTCTTCCGTCGACATTGACGGTCCTAGCTTTCGCTATGACCCCAATGGTCTTGTTGATCCCGTCCGGAGGTCTCCTATTGCAGATCATCGTCGACGATGTCCCTTCTTCTTCCCATCGATCCCGTCCAGAGGTCTCCTATTCCGGCGGTGTACATTCTTCTTCCATCGGATTTGGCAGCCATTTCTTCTTTCCGTCGACCTGTGTGAGCCACCAGCCGTTGGTTTTGCTGCTCCCGCCGTCGACGGATATGGCTTGCCGTGTCCTCTTCCCGCTTGGTGGTTCCTCTCGTGCTGCCTCGGGTGTGCTCGACGTGCTTATTTATCATCTTTCGTTGATGCCTCTGATAATCCTGTCCACCGCCATAGATCCCGCTGCTCGCTTCTCTCGTCGATGATGGTGATGATGAGTGTTTGTTGTTATTTTTAGTGGTTTTTTATTTGTCTTTGTTGTATTGTGTTGTATGCCTTCATGCACCTGTTTTTCTATGTGAAGGGGAGTGACTGGGACGAAGGCGACTCGGATGATCTTAACTGACATTTCGCACGGCCTCCAGATTTATGTTGTATGTTGTTATATGTCTCCTCATATTTCTTTCGATTGGTCGTGTTGGGACACGACTGATGTTGGTATTTTAATCTCAGCAGGTTGTGTCACGTGGGACCGTGTCGTGTTGGAGCGCCCTTTGTGCAGATTAATTCCCGACGGATTATCCCCAACGGATTACCCTCAGTTGCTTGTTTGATGATTTGCTCCACATATTCCGTTCTCTTTCACATGTTGTGTGTGTAGATGTTGTTGGTTGACCTGATTCCAGCAAGTCCATGTCGTGTGTGGGTCTGCGTCGTGTGTGGCTATATCCCCGGTTTGGAATTTCCCCAGTAACTCGTCTGATGTTTTGTCCTACATCGTCTACCTCCATTGCCTTTATTTGATGTGTAGGTTTCCCCGCCATCTTGAGGGGGAGTGTTGAGATTATTAGTATTAATATTTATGTGTGAGTGGCTATTAGTCTCACATTGTATGTACGTCTTTAAGAGTCCCTCGTAATGCTTTAAATATACCCTTATGTGGATGAATAAGAATATCTCACATTATTATTTCTCTTCATTTCTTCCAACTATTGTTGCTATCGTGGCAGGCTATTTGGGTCCTTTGGACAACTACCTTCATAAGGGAAGGTGAACTCACTAACCTAATCTTATTCTAGACTATGTTAGTGGTTGTTTTAGGATAATCTGTTGGTTGTTATTACAGCTGTTGTTTGGGTTTATTTGATTGTCTCTGCAAGTGTTATGGGATGTTGGAGATCTTTTAATTGCCCCTTTCAGTGTGGAAAAAATTCTTTCCTGGTCCTATTTTAGACTACTAGATGGAAGCCCCCAGTTGCTATTATGTGTGGTTAATTGGATGGCTTTGGTTTTGTGGCATTGAGGACTTCATGAGGCTGTCCTACCATTATATACTTGCTGATTTCAGGAATCATATCCTCTATTTTGCTGATTTTAATATGTCTAGCACTTATATACAAAGGATGACTTTGAGAATAAATATTTTGGTCATTTCTAATCCTAATTATGGGCTATGTTAGTCCTTACTCACATTACCATTTTTCTTAATTTGGTTCCAAATTAGTGAAAGAAGTCAATACCCTATTATGATTTTCTAATTCATAGACTGAGGATTTGTGTCATCTTTCTCTCTTGTTAAGGCAACTCATGCATGAATGACTTCGATTCGGGAAATAAAATGAAACTACTGATTTGCAGAGACGCAAAGCCCAAGTTTTGTGAATTTTGTTCCAAAATCTACTACGCTTGAGATGACATCATGGAAGGGCAAGACCACTGATCCTAGGCAGGATAAGGGCAAAAAAAAGTTAGCGAGTTCTTGTTTTTTTAGCTCATGTTTTATTTCATAATCTTTCAAATTATGATGCAACAGATATCAACATACAAAGTGGCAAAAGGAAATTGTATTGCATGCCAAATCATTCATGCATGTGAAATTTTTTAGTAGTTGTATATGAAATATTTTAATGATTATAGCTTAACGAATTTACGCATTTTATTCGAAATAATTTCACTCGTTGCTTGAAATGAGCTTTGATTGTGTTTTAAATGTCATTTTGACTTGAATGTCGAATTTTCAGCATTTCGAGTACGGTTTTGTTTGCAATCGGCTTAGTTATTAAAGGCGCAAAGGGGTCTTGGAGCCTAGGCGCAAGGCTCAAGGCGCAGGCGCGCGTCTGACGAAGGCAAGGCGCAACCACATTCATTTTAAAAAATAAGCATCAAACATTAGTTCATCTTATTGATTAGATTTTGCATCTATTCTACTAATTAATCATTCATTACTATCATTTATATCTCTTAAAAAATAGAATTAATGTGGTCACTTGCATCTTATCTCAATCTTAACACTCGATTATGTTATACAAATACTAAATCATGCAAAAAATGTTGAGTTCTTACATTATTCTTTCTTTCTTTTAGAAAAAAATGGTTTGCAACAGAAATCGCACCAAGACGCGCCTTTTATGCTCCAAAGGCGCAAAAAAGGTGCACGAAGGCACAAGCCTCTGAGCCTGTTGAGCCTGGAGCCTGAGGCACCCCTTTAACAACTATTTGCCGGATTGTTTAATAAGAAAATTTATTCTGTCTTTTGTTACAATGTTTGATGATTTACTTTTAATGACGAAAAAATAAAAAAAATCCGAAGGGAGCCTAATAAAAATTACAACCAACCGAGAACACAAATAAAATGATAAATTTAATATGAAAAAGATTATGCATGCAAGCAAAATGGTGTCCTTCTGCAAGACCCGAACCCGAGCTTGTATGTCAAATACTTTTATATTTTTTAATATATATAAGAAAAAGAATAAATTAATTCTCCTATGATGAAAAAGAAAATTTAGTGCCGATTCGACGTCGTTAATTTTGATGTTCGAGATTTCTGATGTTTTTGCGGCGTTCGTCGCGTATTTAATTTAATTTTTGTTATCGAAATAAATATGTATTGGTTTTGTGGAGGTTTGCAAAATGGTGTCCATCAGCATTTCGAGTATGGTTTTGTTTGCAATCGCTATTTGTCGGATTGTTTAATAAGAAAATTTATTCCGTCTTTTGTTACAATGTTTTATGATTTACTTTTAATGACGAAAAATGATTCCTTATGACCAGGTTGAATTTTTCTTTATTGCCCGGTCTGAATGCTAAACCGTTGGCGATACAGATTAAAAAATAAAAAAATCTGAAGGGAGCCTAATAAAAAATTACAACCAACCGAGAACACAAGTAAAATGATAAATTTAATATGAAGAAGATGATGCATGCAAGCAAAATGGTGTTCTTCTGTAAAACCGGAACCCGAGCATGTATGTCAAATACTTTTATATTTTTTAATATATAAAAAAGAATAAATTAATTCCCCTATGATAAAAAAGAAAATTTAGTGCTGATTCGAGGCCGCACGTTTAATTTTGAAGTTCGAGATTTCTGATATTTTTGCGGCGTTCGTCACATATTTAATTTAATTTTCGTTATCGAAATAAATATGTATTGGTTTTGTGGAGGTGGCTGATAGATGAATATGATCAGGCTGAATTGATTTCATTTTTTTTATTGGTTACATATAATATTAACTTGGCTGATTTGGACTCTAATAGAGGTTGGCCGGTTACTATGCCTATTAGATTCATTACTATTTAGTTTAAGCCTTGATTAAGGCTGGATTCAAGTGAAGCGATGGACTGTTTGCTGTATACTTATCCAGATGCAGCCCCATCTCCCGATACTTACCTCTTTTCTCGCCTCTGGAGCTCTCGACGGGCTGGAAACAGCTTAGGGCTCCTTCGAATCTCCCCCCCCCCCTGCTCGACAGCTACTCCTTCCTTCTCGATGAGGCTGGGAGAACGGGAGAACATGATCAGAGGCTGTGGCCTTCTCCTTTTGTGGTATTGCTGCAGTTCTGTGCTAATCGGTTGACTGGTTTGAGCTAGGGCCGGCAGTTTGGGCTGAAATTCCTCCACTGTGAGCTTCTCTCGCTCTTCTCCTTCCTCTCCCCTTCTTCTTCTTCTTCTTATTAATTGCTGAAATCTGGTTAAGATAAGGCCGGCTATGGTTGCAATAAGGAGGTTTCTTGGGTTTCTCTGAGAATACAATTGATGGCTACTCTCCCTCTCCCTCTTCTACTCTCATCCTCATTATAATTTCTGAAATTAAATTAATCAATTGGGGCTGGTTGTAATTACTGTCTGCTTTAGTTGGCCGGCTGATGTTGCTTGATTCCTGATTGGGGGATTCTAGTTGGGTCTTGAGGCCGGCAGTTATGGATATGGGTTTGAATAAATTCTGAATATATATTTTCAAATTGCTGTGGGATAATATGGCTAACTGTTCATGCTTGAGATTTTGGAGAAATTTGGTTTCTTCAGGCCAGCTGTTTCAGGTTCTGTTGGCTGCCATTTTAATTGCCTGTTGTATGCTGATTTTACTCATTCCTAGCACACTTAGGGCTGCTGATGGACTGCCATTCATTGGCCCTTCTGGCTGTCGATTAGCTGCCAGTCATTAGCTCTTGTTTCTAGTCATTTCTAGCCAATTGTGACTGTGGTTATTGGCTGCCAGTTAACTGATTACACTTGGTGGCTCTTGTTGGTTCTTGGTGGCATTGGTGGATGAAACCTGATAGCTAATCTGAATCAGAAATCTGATATTTTCCTTCTCTTGAGATGCATGTCTAGTGGCTAAAAGGCTAAACATGGATTAGCAAGCGATAGAAACTCTGAGGGGAAATTTATATAATTATTATAGAAACTCTGAGGGGAAATTTATATAATTATTTCTTATATTTTAAAAATGAATATGAAAAAGATAAGAAACTGAGTGTGCGTCGAAGCATAGAAATGCTAAGGATCAGCTTCGTAGGAGGGGTAGAACTCCTACATAATTTTGATAATTCCAAAGAAGGTCGTGTGTTCGATAACCCTGAATTGGAATAGAATTGTCTAATCTAGAAGATGTGGAAGCCTGGAGAGTGTTCGATCGCCCTAGATTTGGCATTGATTTGATGGGCCAAGATGACTGATAAATTTAAGAATGATCCTCAGCATTTCGAAAGAACGAAATATGATAAGAAAATTTTGAATTAAATACAGATACAAAGAAGAATAAGAAATAATGAACTTGATACAAAAGATAGTTTATTTCTGTTGTACAAGGTCACTGTACAGTACTTTACCTGCTTATTTTACAGCCTTACTGTTTCTACTACACATGCTCATATAGAAATATATAACTGCATATTGATGTTGCTCTTCGTGTTTGTCTGTAGTGTGGTTGAAGAGGTAAAGAACTCACTTAGTTTTCTAAACTAACTGGTTGTTGATTTCTCTTTTTAGGATCAGACCGCCAATGTATCAGGCCCCGCTAGAAAGATATCTGCGGAGGCAGATCGAAAGCAAAGGGAAGACATGGTTCCAGCACGGTTAGAGTTTGTTTTAGACTTTGCTACAGTCTGTGCAATGTATATATGTCCTACTTTGGTTTAGTAGTTTTCGTTGTACTCTGGCATGTAACATGATATAAATTATCTTTAATGAATAAAATGTTGTTTTATGTTTTCTCCTGGTACCACTCTTGTGCTATATATATTAGAATTGTTGTGTTATTTAATTGTGAAAAACCACTCAGAATAAGAGAATAAAATTGTGGCGGACTTCGGTCCGTTTCACCTTCGAGGACTCCATATAATTTATGGTCATGCAACAGATGCCCAAAAATTGGCAACAACCGGCAATTTCCGCTGAGTCGATCCCATTATACAAGAAAGAAAAGTAATCTACTTTTAATTTTGTCATTTAAGAAAAGAATAGATGATGAATAAAGATAGAAGACAATATAGTATATTTTATGATACGGGATATGATAATAAGCACTTAATAACAAGAAAAGCAACCCGTCATTAGAGCTATAAATCCTTTAATGAATCGAGAATACTTTATATTATTCATCCTGCTTTATTCCTGTACATTTCTTTATGAATTGTTATAGTCCATTTCATACTATTTTAAATGCTTAGCATATTTTGATACGAAGAAGACCTCCTGAACACAAGTCGTCCTCTTTATATGTACCCTAAGGGTATTATCGTAAGTTCTACGTCTCGCCCCTCTATATAAGGGAGTAATAATGAGTCTTATTTCCTTATTTTGGATCATTTGCTTAGTCTTGGACTCTCCTTGAAGAAAAAAGGCTCTTAGAGGGAACCGACCCTTGAGAGTTTGGGTTGAGCGTGTCTTGATATTTTTCATCTTCTTTCATTCTTAATGTCATATTGCACGTTTGAGTCCGGAATTTCTTGATACAGCGCAACTACTTCGTATCAACAAGTCCAACCCACCGCTCACCTCGGGTTTCCACCGGAACCCTAAGGGGTCTCCATTCCCATCAAACATGTGATCGCTCCCTCATTCATCAAGAGGCGGCCAGCCCGAGCCTCAGCACGCATCGACCATCCGCCTTGCTTCCGCGGTCCAGCGCGCTTACAACCTGTGATTTAGCATGTTGGTTGTCTCTGTCATTTTCTCTGATGTGCCAACCGATCCAGAGCAACGGCGATTTAGACGGCCTTTGATCGACACGATCACTTGCAGTCGCGATGCAGTGCGCGTGTCACTGTCCAGCTCGAGTCTGTGGCCCCCGATCCAACCTCTGCTCCGCCGATCACCTCCTTCCAGAAGCACGAGCTCCAATCCCCATAGCCCTCCGTATCAACGAGGTCACCTCCGCCTCTACCTCCGCCGATTCCACGTGCTTGGATCGGCTCAAAGCTCGACTTGAAGATTTCACTCTCCTCATTCCTCACCTCAGAACTACGGTGGTTCACCTCCCACCGGCTCCTCCGGTACCACCGTCGCACCCCACTCGGCTTGGCACAGACTACATGGGGTATCTCCACCCTGTTGTGAACATCCATCCGACACACCTCCACCGAATCGAGATTCCTGTGTTCGACGATATCGATCACCTCAGTTAGATAGCCCGAGCCGAACAATTCTTCGACCTCCAGTCCACCCACGTCAACCAAAAGGTTCCCCTCACAACAATCTATATGCATTGTAAATGTCATCTGACATATATTTCGATATGTCATTTTTGATAGCAAAACGATATTATTTTTCTAAAAAAAAACAGATTGTCATTTTTTAAATCAAAGTCCGACGTATCCGATTTTTTCCGATATGTTGGCTGATACTGTATCTTTCTTATTTCGTATTACAAAAATGTTACAAAACACATTTATTAGTTGATTTTTTTATATTTTTAACATAACTTTGTTAAGAATGAAAATACTTATGGGGGCATCCCGGAGCACAAAGCATCCCTGAGCAGCGAGGGTCCGGAGAAGGGTCCCACCATAAGGGTGAAATGTAGGCAAACCTTACCCTGCATTTTACCCTTGTGGTGGGACCCTTCCCCAGACCCTCACTGTGCGCAGGGGTGCAAACGAGTCGAGCTTGGCAAAATTTCCAAAGTCGAGCTTGGCAAAATTTCCAAGATCGAGCTCGAGTCGAGCATATTTCGAGTCGGCTCATCGAGCTCAAGTCGAGCTTATTTCGAGCCGGCTCATCGAGCTTTCGAGACGGCTCAACTCAACTTGCACCTAGCTGCGCGGGGATGCTTTGTGCACAGGGCTTCCCTAAGTATTTTCATTCTTAACAAATTTATGTTAAAAGTATAAAAAAATCAACTAATAAAAGTGTTTTATAAATTTTTTTGCAATACAAAATAAGAAGGATACTATGAGACAATGAAAAAAATTATAAAAAATCAAAAATGTTTCGGTTTTAAAACTTTTTTATTTGCTATAAAATTTATTGCTATCTAAATAAAATTATTGTATAATACTACATATATTTTACAATGTATTTATTTGTATTTGTAAATAGTAAGTGTAGTGTACTACAAAATTTTTATTTGGTGATACACTTTTTGAATATATTTTTAGATATAAATGACTCAGAGTTTGTAAACTTGTTATAGTAGTTTTAATTTTATAACATATAATTATAATTAGTATACATAAAAATATTTTTTTACATAGGAAATGAAAATCCAATATTTTAAAATATCACTGACATGTCTCCGACTTCCGATATCCGACATTTAAAAACTCAATCTGACACGTCGTCGACATCCGATATTTACAGCCTTGTCTATATGGAGGGTTCGGCACTCCATTGGGTGCGTTGGACGCGTAAGCAGATCCCTGAACTCTCGTGGCCAACACTGAAGGAAGAACTCTTAAGACCCGGTATGTGGGTAATGAGTATGAGCGCCTCAACTTCTTTCGCCAATCCACCGTCATGACCACCTACATCGATGAGTTCATCGAGGTAGTTAAGACGTCCCCAGCCTATCCCCAGACCATTACCTGGGTTACATTCTTGGGGTTTGCAAGCCCACTTCTACGCGCGCCTTTGGGTCCATAACTTACTCTTTCCCACAACATGGAGCATGCTTATTGTCTCGACGAGAAACTCTACACAACTCATCCTCCCTAGTCCTGACCACCCCACCAGTCACCCTCATCTCGACCACCCCACCAACCGCTTCCACCACCGAAATCTTTGACGCCTCTCCCTCGCTTGGATCATCTGACTCTACATGAGCCCCCATTGCTCGGTCCACCGCCACTGTCACCATTTTCGCCTTCACCGGCACACCGGCCACCCAACGCCTATCTCATCGGCAACACCTCGAGTTTCACTGCAAGAGTCTTTGCTTTCACTGCCAGCAGTCGTACTCGCCCACCCATATTTGCCCCCTCAACGACTTGTGTTTGCTGCTCAGAGCAAAAGACGACGATCATGATTGAGGTGACTTGCCTCTAACGCTCGCAAATGACCCATACAGACCTCGACCTTGAGGGCAAGGTCATTTTTTGGGTGGGGTGTGATACGAAGAAGACCTCCTAGACACATGTCCTCATATGCATACGTAGGATTATGGCATTATCATAATTTGTATGTCCATATATAAGGGAGTCGTAGTGAGTCTTATTTCATTATCATGGATCATTTGCTTAGGCTTGGGCTCTCCTTGGAGAGAAGGCTCTTAGAGGGAACCAACCATTCAAAGTTTAGGTCAAGCTTGTCTCGATATTTTGTATCTTCTTTCCTTCCTAATGTCATATTGCAAGTTTGTGTTCAGAATTTTTTAATATGGCGCAACTGATTCATATCAGACTTTCGATTTACGAATGTGTAAATGCAGATTTCTAGTTTACGAATATGTAAATATTATTTTTCATGCTCAAATTTTTTTATGCTTATTAGTACTAACCTCTGAACTGCATTTAAGCAGTTAAAGAAATGAGAATTCACTGAGTCTGTGTGAATGACGGATTTAATCCTAACTATTTTAGGTAAAGGAATGAGAGGTCAGTAGTAAACTTTCCAAGGGCAAGCGTCTGCTAAGAGAAGAAAACTACAGGCTAGGTGTCAAAGTTATTACTGTCGTCTCCGAAGTCATAGAAAAGCATAGGGAGAAATGCAAGGATGAAAAGTTTCAACATGACGATATTGAGTTGTTCTTTAGTTAGGTGTCTATATCGGGATGGTTACAGCTTTAGGATGTCAGGGCTATTGTAGCCTTGTAGGTATTGTAGGTAAGCAATATCCAGCATGTGTTATATGTACTATGTTTTGGGTCCAACATAGTATCCGTTATACTATGTTTCAACTGTGTAAAATACATATGTGGGTGATCATGTATACATATATTTAGTGGGGCATGTTTATATATCTATATATGTTGCTGCAAATATGTTCTACATACCAGATGTTCCTTCAATATTATGTATACCGCATTTATTTATTTCCGTTGCGCGGCGATATAAAAAAATTATCTCTGCCTCTGATGTATGGTGAAAGAATTTTAATTGTGGAGGCCTAGTGGATAGTTACAATTAAGTGATATCAGAGCAAGATTTAAATCTTGAACTACATAGTACCGAAGGGAATGTAGAACATAATAATGCTTTTACAAAGATTCTTCCTTCAACATTACTGACTCTGGCGTATTAAAATGTCACGAAAGTTACAAAGGCGGGTAAATCGACACAACTACGTTTACTACCACAGTTTCACCGCCATCATCACTCAAACGTCATGGTTGTCCTAAACAAGGCCTTAAACTTGTAAGTGGATTCAATTATTCCAATGAAAAATTTCTCAATGGGTGAATCAAGTGATGACTTGTGTCGAGTCAACAAGTGTATTAACCTACTTTTGTAAGTGTTCGAGTTTTATCCACATTTAAGATTGCAAATTGTAAGAACACAACCCCTACAATATCAGAAGTATTGTCCGTTTTGGTTCATCTCAAACTATACTAAGCTAAACAACACAATTTTGTCATTTTTCATAAGTGACTTACAAACACTTCCCAAAAGGTCGCTCATTGCAGGATACTCCCACGGGAGCAGGCTTAACTATAGAGTTTTCATCACAATTTCATCACTCGTTCCAAAAAGGCGCATCTGGTATTATCCCTTCAATTCTGATGTGCGACTCGATTCATTCTTCCACGTCCTTTCACCTAAGAAACTTGTCATCCTAGAAGTCTGGCATGACCCGTCCTTATCAAGGTCTCACTACCCCAGAGACACTTATCGCCCTCATCAGACTGCCGTGATCGGATTTAGAATGTTACACAAATAGTTGTGTTTACGTAAGAAGATGAATAATGTGCGCATTCTCTACCACTTATGTAACTATGGTAGCAGCTATCACAGATCTTCACATTCTGCTCAGAATGCTTCTTGTTAGGAAAATATTCAAGTAACCTCAATTATAAAGAGGCTAGATGGAACTATCTTGAAACTTGGAGAATCTACTGTGTGATTACCTTTGTGAGGGAATACAGTTCCCTAGTTTCAATTGTAACGCATAGAAAGTCTGAAATGGCATCCGGCTCATTCTCTTTCACGTGATTGCAAACTACTCGCAATTTCTTCACCAAACCTGCTGATACGCCATAGTGTGTGAGAGGAGAGAGAACTAAACCTATAAGCCACTTAGTCTTGCTCCTCTTAATAACATAAATATCACGAATCTCACCTACAATCACAAAGAATTTCAATAGAGAAAAATCATTGTTTATCTAGACCCCAAATTGCTTATGGTTTCCTTTGGAGGATCTCTTTTCTGAGGACAAGAATCATTTTTGAGTCAGTTGTAAAAAAATATATGAAAATGGCTCCTCCTAATAAAATTAATAGTTCATAATATAAACAGAATCAAGCTTAATAAGCCTTTCACAACATCACTTAAACGTATGTAGCACCTAGAGTAGCTCAGTTAAATGTTTAACATTTAATTAAATACAACAGATATCAAGCTTAATAAGCCTTTCACAACATCACTTAAGCGTATGTAGCACCTAGAGTAGCTCAGTTAAGTGTTTAACATTTAATTAAATACAACAGATATTAAATGAAGGAACAAGGAACCAATACAAGTAATCTGATGGAGGCACCATCCACATTAAAAAAGACAGCACAAGCAAAACAAATGCCAGAATATGTTTTTGCTATCAAAGTTTTAAAAAATGTATGAAAGGAGAAAGTGATCTAAAGCTCCAAAGATGATATTAATTATAAGCAAGTAAGATATTATAGCTATGATGCCATGGGATTACAAAGACAAAAATATTGATAAATTATGGTTGCAATTAATAAAAATCAAATCTGTAGATACAAGATTTACCAATATAACAAATTACAAAAAATGTTGCATACCTCAACATGCCCAGCATGGAACAGATCAAATGCACCATCTATGTAGATTATGTGATCATTTGGATCAGGACTCTGCAGGAATAATAAACAAAAAAGATGTAGCATGATCTGGAATACAAATATTTAATACTAAAGTTATGGACAACTTCAAACGAACATAAATCCAGCAAATATCACACAGGATCTTTATAAATTTTAAGTAACTGACAACCATTATCATGTTGATATTCAAGGGATCAAAATTATTTTTATGCTCTAACAATGCATTAACTTTGAACACAAAACTTCACTTCCCTTGAAAATGGGAAGGAAAATTTAAAACCAAAAAGTGACAACGGTTTCTAAAACTCACTAAAAGGGTATTATAGCAATGGAAACCCAAAATACAAATAAAGATATTTATTTTAATTCTCCCAAAATCTACTTATTACACGAGTGCTGATACGCCGTAGTCGTATCAAGAACAACATGAATGAGAACTTAGATTGCAATAATAAAGGAAACACGGATACAAACGAGAGACAGGCTCCCGCCAAGCACCTGGAGGATGGGTCCTCCAAGGCACTCCTCTCTCCAAGAGAGACAAACAACCAATATTCCCATGATGATATGACTCCAGCCATAGAGCCATAGATCCCCAAACTACATGACAAAATATTTAAAGGGGAAAGTAATACCTAATTAATATAATAAAGAAACAAGACATAGAGCGACTCCTGCGAATACGTATCAAGTGCACCCCTCTTTATATAAAATAGAGGAGGTGGGAGAATGTACAAATGGCGATATGGGACTAAATACATTGGGTGAGTACAATACATGTAACTTCCCAGACTACAACAGGTAGCAACACCGGGCAGTTACACCAAGGGTAACCGCCCGACCCTTATACAGAGCTTTAACACTTGATGACTCACTAGGGTAACCGCTCGGCCCTTATACAGGGCAGCAACACCGGGCGGTTCACAAGGGTAACCGTCCGACCCTTATACAGAGCAGCAACAGCGGGCGGTTACACAAGGGTAACCGCTTGGCCTTTATACAGATTACTTCAACACTCCCCCGCAAGCTGGAGCATACAAATCGTAGAAGTCAAGCCTGGACAGAAAATGATGATATAATGATTAAGGTAAGGCCTTAGTGAGGATATCAGCAACTTGCCCAGCAGCAGGTGCATGTCTCAGGTCTAATTTTTTAAGTTGAACATTTTCCCGAATAAAAAGACAATTAACCTCGATGTGCTTGGTACGATCATGGAATACAGGATTCTTGGCAATATGAATAGCAGCTTTGCTGTCACAAAAAAGAGTGGTCGGAGAGGGGAATTTCACACCCAGGTCACTCGGAAGACTCTCCAACCATGTGAGTTCTGAAATAACAGAAGTCATTGATCGATACTCAGCTTCCGCAGATGATCGTGCAACCACGGTTTGCTTCTTGCTCCGCCAAGTGACAAGATGTCCACCAAAGTATGTGCAGTACCCACTTGTGGATCAGCGATCATCAAGAGAACTGGCATAGTCAACATCATAGTAGACAACAAGTATTAAAGAGAAGGTCTTATACACAAGCCCTTGTCCCAGAGCAGTTTTCAAATACCGGAAGATGCGCTCAACAGCCTGGAGATGAGAGATCCGTGGAGCATGCATAAAGCGACTGACCACCCCAATAGCAAAAGATATATCAGGTCTCGTGATTGTAACGTAAATGAGCTTGCCCACAAGTCGACGATAGTATTCCGGATTAGGGAGATGTAAATCAGAATCGGATACATGAGCGCAGAGCTTATGGTTGGCATTCATAGGAGTATCGGTGGACTTGCATTCAGATTAGCTTGCGTCATGAAGTAGGTCAAGACAGTACTTCCGTTAAGATGGAACGAGGCCATCAAGTCGACAAGCCACCTCGATGCCAAGAAAATATCGGAGAAACCCTAAATCCTTAGTATGAAATGTGGATGTTAGATGTTTCTTAATCATAATTATACCATTAAGACCATCGTATGTGATGAGAATATTATCAACATACACTAAATGAATCATTGTGTCTATCTTGCGATGACGAGTGAATAAAGAAAAATCAGTCGAGCTCTGAGTGAAGCCAACATCGCAAACAACTCGAGTGAACTTATCAAACCAGGCCCGAGGAGACTGTTTGAGACCATAGATAGATTTCTTGAGGTGGCATACAAGAGACTCCATTGTGGTCTCATAACCAGGAAGCTGCAGCATATAGACAGTCTCAACGAGGTCGCCATTCAAGAAAGCATTTTTGATGTCGAGTTGATGTAATGGCCAATGTCGAGAAAAAACCAAGGAGATCAGGACCCGGAAAGTGTTCAGCTTTGCGACAGGTGAGAAGGTCTCTTCGTATTCAAGGTCGTGTTGTAGAGTAAAATCACGAGCCACAAGACGAGATTTCAAACGTTCAATTGCCCCATCGGGACCATGATTCACACTGAAGATCCACTTACATCCAACACATGTGTGGCTTGAAGAAAGAGGGACAAGGTCCCAAATGTGATTAGCCCAGAGGGCAACCATCCTCATCCATGGCGGCTCGCCACCCCGGATGCCGAAGAGACTCCTGTAGAGAAGAAGGCTGGAAATACAGGGCAGAGAGGTCGCAAACATGTGATGCGTGATGCGTCAGCGATAAGCGATGCAAAGAGACATAATTTGGAAGAAGATGAGTGGTAGAGGTTGGTGCCTGATCAACGGCATGTGAAGCATCGGTAGGCAAGGGAAACTCCTGTAGGGCATCAGATCGAGGACGTTGACGTGTGTATACACGAAGAGGAGGAGGTAGCGACGGGGGCACAGCTGGAGGAGTGGGTAGCAGAGGAGAATCAGTGAAGGTAGGCAGTGAGGACGTGGAAGTCCTGTCAAATTGGTGGAATGGTTGATTTTCAAAGAAGGTGACATCGGCGGAGGTGACAACTTTCCGAAGAGGTGGAGAGTAACAAATGTAGTCCTTCTCGAGAATAGCCAACAAACATATACTTGGTCACACTGGGAGCTAACTTATCCACAGCATGGCCAAGATGCTGAACAAACAGACACAGTCGAAGACACGAGGTGTCAGGGTAAAGGGAGAGGTGTTGGGAAAGAGGATGGAAAATGGCGTGGCAAAATTCAGAACATAGGAGGGCATGTGATTAATGATGTAGCAAGCAATGGACACGGCGAAATGCCAATAGACAGTTGAAACCTGCATTTTGAACATAAGGGACATAGCAACCTCGAGGTAGTGACGATTTTTTCGCTTAGCCACACCATTCTGTTGCGGTGTATAGGGACAGGAGGTTTGATGGATTATGCCCAAGGTATTACATGTGTTCTGAAAACTGTGACTGGTATATTAGCAAGCATTATCGGTTCAAAGAATTTTAAGGAAGCGCGAGAACTGGGTTTGTCTCAGGGAGAAAAAAGTGAAAGATCCACAGCAACTCAGAGCGATCGCACATCATATACAACCAAGTCATTCGAGAATGATCATCAATAAAAGTAACAAAATAACGATGGTCACTTTCTGGGGGCCCTAAATATCTGAATGCAATAAATCAGAAGGAACAGTGTTCCGAGTACAGTGAGGAGAAAAAGTAGGTCGATGTTGTTTCCTATAAATACATAATTCACATTGAAAACCAAATGAAGAAAAATATGGAAGAGCCCGCTTGAGAATAGGCAGAGGAGCATGTCCAAGACGTCGGTGCCGGTCAGTGGATGTGACGGAGGAGAGAACCGGGGGTGGAAGATCCAGAGTGTACAATTCATTAGAGAGTTGCCCCCTGCCAATGATATTTCGAGTGCGTTGATCCTGCATCACAAAAGAAGACGGAGAAAACATGAATGAGCAATCAAGGTCCTGAGTTAAACGACTGACAGAGAGAAGATTAAACTGAGAGTCAGGAACATGAAGGACGAAGCAGAGAAGAAGAGATGGAATGAGAGACACATCTCCAAAACTGCAGACCGGGGTGGTATCGTCATTGGCCACTGTGATAAACTTTGAAGAAGAGGTATCTGAATACCGAGAAGGTTTGTGTGGGGTAATATGGTTGGTAGCCCCAGAGTCCATTATCCACACCGAATTGTGGGAAAACAGATTATACCTTCATTGGAAGTAGAGGCGACAGATTCGGAGGCCTGAGTAGGCATCCCCCGAAGTTGTCGAAGTTCCTCGCGTAAGATGTCAACGTCGAAGCGAGAGGAGGGAACATCCACGACGGGAGAAGCATGAGGCGACATATTGGATGTCGGCGGTGGAAACAAATGTTTCTTGAAGCAGGTGGCCTCAGTATGGGCGACCACAATAATCCCGCAGTCGATTGTGGCCGAGAGGAGCGATTCCGATCATCATGTCTGCCGCCACGAGAACCATTGCGACCACCCCGAGACCCAGGAGGAGGGCGCAAAGCTGGCGAGTGATGCCAAAGGGCAGGAGAGGGAGTCATCACGGCTTCAAGAGGCGGAGTGACTTAAGGATCATAGAGCACACGCCGGAGAGAGACAGAACAGTGGGAGAGGAGAGGATGGTTGCCCGGACACTGTGAGGATGGGTAGTCGCGCCATCATGAGAGCAATGCCCACAGCCTCCTCGCGTGTTGAACATCAAAATCCAAGGATGGGGTTGGTGTCGAAGCCATGCCTCAACGAGGGTCTTGGACGTGGCGACAAAGGAGGTCAGGTCACCAGTCACACCAAGGTCAACCGCCTGAAGCTGAGTAAATATATCAAAGAGATGTTGGAAACTATCCTGGCCAGAGTAAAAGGACTGAAGCTCATCTCACATGGCTTTGGCAGTCTCGTGGTACATGGCCATACAGTAGGGTTCAGTCTCTCTATAATTGAGAAGTCAAGACTGAACCCGACCATCATCATAAAGCCATTGTTTTGCAGGTTCGGTAGGGGGCACGGGTAATAGGATGAAGGAGCCCTTTGGTTTGAAGGGCGCGTCGCACCGAGTGTTCCCATTCCACAAAATTCATCTTCCCATTGAGGGAGATAGTGGTAACCCGAAGTTCATCCCGCTCTTCAGGGAGGGAAGCCGGGGCAAGAGAAGTGGTCGCAGGGATGCTCATGACAGGCCGACGACAAGGCAACTACCGGGACTAGAAGACTGGACGCTTAAGGTAAGGGGAGCCGCGATGCACGGGTCAGAGAGGAGTCCAGGCGGTTGAAAAAGGGAGGTCGTGCGAACTGGTCACAGCGGGGAGTCCGGGCGGTTGCAATAGGGAGGTCGGACAGAGTCCACACGGATGAGGGTGGACAGCCACAAAGAAAGTCCTGCGAGGAGAAGTGGAGGGAGGGAGGCTTGCAAGTGGAGTCTGCACGGAGTCCACATGGATGAGGGTGGACGGTCACAGTAGAGCTGTTCGTACAGAGTAAAATGGATGGTTTCAAGAAGTTGTCCGCACGTCGAAACCTGGCTCTAATACCATGTGGAAACCCAAAATACAAATAAAGATATTTATTTTAATTCTCCTGAAATCTACTTATTACAGGAATGCACCCTTTTTTAAATAGAATAGGTATGAAAATATGTAAAAGACCGAGCGGTTACAATACAGGTAATCTCCCGGACTACAACATGTAGCAACACCGAGCGGTTACACCAAGGGTAACCGCCCAACTCTTATACAGGGTTGCAATACCGGGGGGTAACAAAAGGGTAACTGCCCGGCCCTTATACAGAGCAACAACATCGGGCGGTTACACAAGGGTAACCGCCCAGCCTTTACACAGATTACTTCAACAATAGCAAGTGTTATAAGGACTTCAAGGTCAATAAGATTTCACTGCCACAGATTGCAAGATCTAAATGTGGAAGAAACAGAGGAAACATTATGACCAAGAAAGTAGTTTCATATGTTTTAAATCAATTATGACCAAGAAAATAGTTTCATATGTTTTTAAATCCATTATGACCAAGAAAGTAGTTTCATATGTTAAAAATTTCTACAAACTCATACTGATTCCATCAATAGTATAATATGAATACGACTCCCTTGGCTCACAACCGCCTCATCGAGCGTCGTCATCTAAGTATCGCACATGTTTATTTACTATGAAGACCTACTAGCATTTTGGTAATATTAAATGTATGTCCACTCTCGCCTACATAAGGGAGTGGAGGAGTGTCTTAGGGTCATCTTGAGTCTACTAGGTTTGTCACTCAATTGTGTGCCTTCTGTGCAACGCCTATTCTGGAGCTCTCAACCGTACCCTACTCCATTTTTTGTTCGCAACGAGGTCGACGCAACCCAGCGATGCTCTCACAAGCCCCAATCGGTTGTGCATCACCAGCTTCCTGCTACATCAAGTTGCAACACCGCTCTGTATTTCCAGAGCCTCCCAGCTACGTCGTTTCAATACTTCGCTTTTGGCCAACCGCCGACGAGACTGTTGGCGGAGCAACTTCAGACCGTATTCAATTCAATGGCCTCCCACCAAGGCCGCCCTTTGCTTGATTCCCACGACCCGCTCTAAGGCAATTCAAGTAGATGCATACACCTCTACTTGGATATCCACTGATTCCACTCGTTTGGATCAAGTGGAAGTTGGACTGGAAGATTTGAAGCTCTTCCTCTATGAGCTCATGACCACCGCCGCCCACTGTCTGTCGGCTCTACTCCCCCCCCCCCCCCCCCCCCCTTCAGGCCATCCACTCCCAGTCAGCTCCACCGTTGACTGCATGGTGTTCCTACACCCTGCCAGGGAAATTCACTAGGCCGACCTCAATTACATTGAGATCCTGATGTTCGACGGTACTGACCCCCTCAGCTGAATCTCATGCGTCGAATAATTCTTTGGTCTCCAGTCCACCCTCGCCAATCAGGTCTCAATGGCACAATCAACATGGAAGGTCTCGTGCTCCATTGGGTGCGTTGGACGCATCATAATGTTCATAATCTCTCTTGGCCCGGACTTAAGGAGAAACTCCTTCACTACTATGGCACGCGTCAGAAAGGAAATGTGTACGAACGCATCAGCTCTGTTCGTCAATCTGACACAATCTCGGCCTATATCACTGAGTTCGTCAAGGTCACCATACATGTGATAGGTCTCTCCTCGAACCATTACTTAGGGTACTTCCTCGTTGGTCTGCAACCGCACATTCATATGAGCCTTCGTGTCCATAACCCCTCTGCCCTCTTCCAAGCTATGGATCAAGCTCGTTGCATCTACGAGCAACTCTATGCGTCCCCGATCCTCTCGCTTCCCATCCACCTCCTCTATCGATGCCATCTTCCACACCACATCTGCCATTCCACTGATTGGATACCTCACCTCTAATGGGACCTCTGTTAATTGGGCCGCCGGCAGTACCTCCACCACCACAACGCTTGTCTCATTGAGAGTGCCAAGAGCTTCGACGAAATGGCATTTGATTTCGTGGCAAGCATCGTACTCTTCAACACTTAAATGCCCTCTCCAGTAACTACGTTTGTTGATCGGTGCAGAAGATGATAACTCCGGCTTCGCAGTTAGATCCCCTTACGCTCACGGAAGACCCCTTCGAGCCTTGAGGACAATGTTGATTTCGAGAAGGGAGTATTGATATGAATACGACTCTTTGGGCCTACAGTCATGTCACTGAGTGCCTTCACCTAAGTATCTCCCGTGTCAATTTACATTATATCCCTAGTAATATTCAATGTATGTCCACTCTTGCCTATATAAGAGAGTGTAGGGAGTGTCTTAGGGTCATCTTGAGTCTTCTAGGTTTGTCACTCAATTGGAAAAGGGGCTTCGAGAAGGAACTAACACTCGGAAACTCATCACAAGCATACATCTCGAGTTGTATCCCTACATTTTTCTTTATAATAAAGTCTTGATTTGATAGCCAATGCTATCAAAGTACTTCCTAATCTTGCATTCCTGGTCACAATGGATCTGCTCAGATGATCAGCATACATAGGTATAACCTATGGATCACGTGAATTAAGAACAGTCTCAAGGAAACAACAATCAAACTTCTAGGAAGCAAATATAACTATAAATAAAAAGATTTACTATAAATGAGAAAGAATCTCAAAGTTAGACCTTGTGATTTAATGAAAATTAAAGAGATCTGAAACAAGTTCCATCACTACCTTTCCATTTGAAAATTGGACTATGCGCCGAGATGTGGGTAAGAAATGAGATACTCGTGTTCCTCTCCGAGGTGACCCACCATCATCAATTCTTGGGCTATGTCCATGGCTAAATTGCCTCTGTAAGGATGAATGTGCGTGATGATCAGAACTTGATCTCTCTCTCACACATAGGAGCATGCGACCTAATAAAAGAAATGAATATGAACCAATATCATTGGCCAATCAATTGCCATACACGTAAAACATAGAACAAAACCAAAAAGTTAATTTGAAACCCAACTTCAATCTAAATGGGGTCAGACTAGTAAGTTAGATAAAACCTTTAGTGGACAAAACCACATTGAGAAAAACTGACTCTGTTCTTTGTTAACTTGGAAATTTAAAATATAAAAACCTTAGAGGCTTTGAAGAACTCACCCATGAGTAAAATCATTAGTTCTATACAAAAAATTTGAATAAGCATGTTACCAACAATATCTGTGCTTGACACTCCTTCCGTTCTCTTGATCTGCTTGTAGCGACCAGCTTTCTTTGCAAGTGCATATGCATCGGAGCCATCTGGGAGCAAGCAGGGATCGTCCCCATGGATAATGTAATCTATATTGTATTCATTAAAGAGCCTGGTCATAAATTCTTCTGTGATAGCATATGGTGCATCTGGGATAACCTCATCAACCCATTTAACTGCAGCAACCATGATCAACCTGACATAAGGAGTAGCACAAATCAAATGTCTCTAAAAAGCATATTCAAGAACGAAAGAAAAAGGAAAGGATGTAAGTGAGGAAGGTTTTCATTTGTTATGATCTATGGATAATATGTGGAATGGAATTTTTTTAAAAATTAATCATCACTCAATTTTTTATCCTATAAGAGGTAGAACAAAGTATTTGCATAAGATCTCCACTATGGTGCTGCATTAACCGCACTAAACAAGTTCTTAATGTTAACCCTTTATTTTTATAGGCATTTTGAAGGAGACAATTGAAGTAATGGAATAAAAATGAATTTTTAATGATTTACCATCAAATATTACACATTGACTATTATACTACTCATATCTTAATGATGATTACAAATATACAACCATGAAACATAATTCAGACTAGAATAACACTGTCTATCACCTTCAACTATGGATGAGTTTATAGCAAAAAAATATTTTAGAATGATAAACTAGTTACTCTAAGGAATGGGTTTTATACCAATAATGTTAAATTTTCTAGTGGTATGCCAGCAAAAAGCGTTAAAAGAAAAAAAATCTTCCTCTTTACGTATTGCACCAAACATTTGTGCATTATAAGAAACCAGAATATCGATCCATCAAGCATCCATAGAAGGGATTAGAAAGAGCACACATTCACAAGTTGAAGGGCTAAAATCTTCTATTAAAGAAAGCACGGAGGGTTAACTTTTAAAAATAGTAATGTGACTAAAGCAAATTTAGCTCACTCAAGTCATTGGGCGATCGCATGGTCGGCTAACTGGCTATCTAGGCATATTAAAGTATATGATGATTCAGATCAACAATATTGCCGTGGTACTTCTTCGACAAAATGTTGCAATGTTCATCTCAACAAGGTGACGATGAGTAAAAATTGTGATTGTGGTCTAAGAACAAAGCATATGGAGAATCATCTCGATAGACGCAACCTTCAGGTAAGCTTCATGATATCATACTAGGTCGCAGGGACAACCGATCTCTACCTCACCACCTAGATCCCAACTCCGGACAGTAACTTGATTTCACTTCTCTGAATCAAAGTCACGTGACTACTGGGAAAATGTTCTCTAATGCTCGTCTCAATGAGCTCTATTTGCAATTCATGTGTCTACTCTGGAAAATATATGTTATTATATTAAGTGATGAGGTGGCTGCTAAGTTGGAAGTTTGGATTTGCTACGTGCTGCTTATATAATTTGGATTAAGCTCCTAAATTTATGATTTGGTAATGGAAGCCATTAAGTATTGTCATGGGTAAGTATTATTATGGCTAAGTATTATTATGTCTAAAGTTATGGCACCCGGTTATAACTTGCTGGATATGTTGGTTCATGAAAGCTTTATAAAACTCTGGAAAAGGGGGGAAAAGACCTCCCTGCCCCTATGTGCAATCCATTTGCCTGAATTATATTAGCCTGATGTCATTGGATGGCTTCGATCAATTGGCATTTTGGGAATAAATCACAAGCAATGTTGGGGTTTAAGAGGTTTTCGTCCTACGACTCCTTCATGGTTCTCCCGCCTTCCGTTTTCGTCTTTTCTAAGCTCCTGTCTGTTGGACATGTGTGTCACATCCCTTTATTTGAGAATAACAAATCCCATATTGTATTTGATCTAGTCTTTTGTGTGTTTATAGTGTCCAGGTTGTACAGGTTCAATGAGGAGACAAGTCCTCGTTCATGGGCATAATCCGAGAGTGTGTACACATTAGAAAAAGCAAAAGCATGAGTTTTGTGTGATGATCTTAAAATGGCCATAACTTTCAATCCAGGAAGAATTACAGAACGTGCCACCCCATTTCGAAGATGAGAACGACTCAATCTACAGTCTGGAGAAGTTTCGGACTCAATCTCCCGCTACCGCCAACGCTATCACTACCGCAGACGCTATCTCGAATTCGTGCAGAACGCCACGCCGCCGACGGTTGCGCAACCGCTCTACACGAACGATACCGCCGGCGCTAGCCACTACCGCAGGCGCTAGCTCCAAGGTCTATAAATTGAAGCCAACTTCGATCATTTTGATTATCCATCCAGAGAGAGAGCTTGTGCCACAATTCTATATCAGTTATGCTGCCGAAGATGGATCTCCCACAAAAAGCTTAAGGAGAATTTTGGAGGAGGGCAACGTCACGCTACATCCGAAGGACGATCGCTTCGACCTCACTCATGCTACAGCGATCCTTCATCCTCATCTTCAGAAGATCTCATATAGGGAGTTTTATTATTGTTTTATTATTTCCATTCCATACTTTCTTTGTAACCGTTTTGTTAATTCGCCTTGTTTTGGCGACTAGGTCTGGGTAGGACTTAGGGGGTAATTCGCCTTGTGTTGGCGACTAGTTCTAGGTGATTAGATCTAGGGGGCTCGAGGCCATTTCCGGGGAAGGATTGGCTAGAGCGGCTTGAGGCCTTATCCGGGAAAGGATAGGCTAAAGCCAACCGGTTTGTGGGGATACAAGTCGGTATAGAAAAGGAAAAGAAATTTACTTTTGTACACCTTCGATTTCTAGCGATATTGAAATCAAATTTATGTAAACACTTTTCTTTTATATAAATACAATCATGTCTCTATTTGTGTTTACTTGATTTCTCTCCTTTGGCGTTATCTTTAAAATATTGGTTTCTAAGTCTTAAGTTTTCAATTCTAAATCTAAATTGTTTATTTCAATCTCTTAATCATAAAACAATTTAGTACTTATTTCTAAACTTGAAAATTATGATATTTTCTTTCTTTAGCTAAATTGTTATTTTGTGTTATAATATTACTTTAAACAATTTAGTAATTTTAATACAATTATAAAAAGATTTTTATTCCCTTATTCACCCCCCCCCCTCTAAGGGCGCCATAAGATCCAACACTGTCGAGCGTGAGAAGCTAGGGTTCTTCCTCGTGTGAAGGAATCGACCGCCGGGAATTCTCGATCTCGCCTCCTTCTATCTTCTCCTCTTCTAATGATTTTGGTGTCGTGATAATCGGTCTCCTCTACTGTTGAGCTCGGCTGGAGATTTAATTGTTAAAATCCAAGGTGACTCCTTTAAACTAGATGAATTTCCATTCTTTTCTTAAATATGAGATGAGAATTGGCATCCCTTCTTCTTTCTGCTAATAATGGTATGAAACAGTGGGATTTTAATTGATTTTTAGTTTTCATGGTTCTATTTGTAAGAACTGAACATGAGAATATGTTGTAATATATTTTATAATAAGAGAAATAATTTTCCCCTATGATGAAAAGGAGAAAAGATTCAGTGCCGATTCAACGTCGCACGTTTAAGTTTTCAATTTGAATGTTTCGAAATTTTTGCGGCGATCGTTTCGTATTTATTTTATTTTTGATCGCATTATGTTTACGCCTTGGCTTTGCTGCGGATGAATAGATTGGTGAAGCTTAGATTAGCATGCCTTGATAATAAAATATTGATGGAAATTTGAGGGCTGAATTGGTTCACTAGCTGATTTGGAGTGTATTTGAGTCCTTATATATGTGGGCCAGCTGACTTGGGCTGGATGGGTCTAAGTTCCTTGATTTAAAAAGGCTGGTTGAGTCCTATTTGAATTGGGCTGGCTGTTGTAATGGGCTAGCTGATTAATATTTCCATGTAAGCCTTGGTTTAAGGCTTAGGCGGTGGCTGCTGAATTATTATATTGGTTGTTGGCTTATGTATTTCATTGCCTTAGGTGGTGGCTTGTGGTAGCCTCTTTATCCCGAGCCTTGCCTTGTATGCGACTGTAGTTTCCCTCTTGGAGCTTCTCGGGCTGTGATCTCAGTTGAATTCAAGTCTATTTTATATTTTACCCGCTAAGGGTATTTCTGTCCTTCTAGGTATCTTTGCCCCTTACTCTATATATATGAGTATAGGGTTTGTGACACATGACACTGAGTAATGTAGTTCGTCACATCCTGTTTCACTTTTTGGCCACAAAAATTCCTGCTTCTTCTCTTTTCTCAAATTATCTACATCAGACACGCATATTCTGTCATTCAGGAAGAGCAGTGCATCCTTTGCAACAATTGCACTTGCTTCTCGCTTTTTCATTTTCTCTAACACATTCATCAAGAATGGATTTTATGACATCGCCTTTTGGGTTCTATCTTTGAGCGAATATTGGATCTGCATCTGAAATACTTCTGTTCGTTTTTCTTCTTGTGTCGAAATTACGCAAATCTCCATCTCATGCAAGTCACGCCGAAGCCGTGAGAGGGCTGTTTTGAGTATGATTGTTGGCTGCTTTTGATGGTGCAGGCCGGCTGTTATATGGACTCATGAAATCTGTTTGTGGTGGCTGTTAGTTGGCTGCTATTGCTTCTAGTTGTGGGTTGTCATTTGGCTGCTATTTGGGCTGTTAATTGCTATCAAGTGTTGTTGTTACTGCTTGTGTTGACAGGCTCTTTTGTTGATTCTTGAGGACTCCTCTTAGCTGCCCTCATCATGTCCTCTTGTGGGCTGTTATGAGTTAATCTTGTGAGTTGCAAATGACTACAATCTGATCTTGTGAAGAGTTAAAAATCTGAATTTTCGCGTTCATTTTGAGTCACCAAAGCTTGTCCTTTCCTAGACAACTCCTAGAGGTCGTAGTTGTGGCCGTCTTAGGGAGTCTACTCGTAGCTATTTAAAGACGCAACCCTAAAGTAAATGATTTACTTGATACTGCAGAGGATGGCGTCCGGCGATAGACGCGATGAGAATCATTCGAAGGACAAGTAAAAAGGAAAAGCTGCGGTGAGTCTTTACCGCTTTGATTACGTATAGATTTGAAATATTTTGATTATGACCTGATGATGAACATGGAAAACTAGTTTTACTTTGAGTTATTTTCTTGAATTGAAAAGATTCGAAGACTTGAAATCACTGAACAGATGAAATCGCTAAAACGCTAAATATGTATTAGCTAGCGATGAAAACTCTGAGGGGAAATTTATATACTTATTTTCCAATATGATGAAAATGAAATTGAATTGAATACGAAAAGAATTAGAATTGAAATTGCGTCGACGCATTCGAAAAGCTAAGGGTCAACCTTGTAGGGGGGGTGAGCCACAAACTCCTACACCTAGTAGGGAGGGTAGAACTCCTACGGATGTTACTACTGAAATGTCGAATCTAGGAGGCATCCTAGAGTAGACATTGATGAGACGGGCCGACCGGCCGACGGGCCCAGATGTTGATTGAGAATGACCCTCAGCATTTCGAAAGAATAAATTATGATATGCATTTGAACTGAATTTGATAAGAATGAATGCGAGCATACATTCTGAATTGATTACAACGCTGAATAAGAAGAAGAATGAATCCTGATATGCATGTTGAAATGCATAAGAATGAATAAGAATATGCAGAAGAATTATGCTACGCATTATGTATATTCTGAATACGATTGATGAATACGAATGAATTATGCTAGACATTCTGAATATAAAGAATACGAACAAATTATGCGTATTTGATAAGAATGCAAAAATATAAGAATTTGATATCAGAAATTATGTATTTCAATTTTACTGGCTCACCGAATAGTCCTTTACCTGTTTGCTTACGCACATGTTCATATAAAATTTATAACTGCCTATTGAAGCTAACTCTTCTTGTTTGCTTGTAGTGCGGTTAAAGAGGTGAAGAACTCACTTAGTTTTCTAAACTAACTGGTTGTCGATTTTCTTTTTAGGATTCGACTGCCAGTGTGTCAGGCCTCGCGTTGCGGAGGCAGAGCGAAAGCAAAGAAATGTTGTGGCTCGTCCACTGGTTAGACTTGTTTTCATTTAGTTAGATTTACTTCAGTTTGTAAATATTTGAGTTGTTTAATATTTCTCCTGGTACCACTCTCGTGATATATATATATATACTAAGCCTGTTGCGTATCAAATTGTGAAAAAACTGCTCAGAATAAAGATTTAAATTGTGATGGATTCCGGGCCGTTACAATTAAGTGGTATCAGAGCCAGGTTTTTCGCAATGCGTGTGACGCAGAGAGTACCAGATGGAGAATATATAACAACTGATATGTGTCTTGAAGATGAATCTGAGGGTGTCAGGGCACCTATGTCGGAAGAAATTGAATTAAATTTTAGATATCATCCAGCATCGGTAGTACCGCATTAGCCTCGTCTAATTGATACTGATTTGAGGCCGTTTCTGGATTTGAAGCTGCCAACCTTCCGTGGTGGTCTTTCACCGATAGAGACCGAGGATTGGATCCTGCGAATCGAGACCATATTTGAGGCTATGAGGTGTCCAGCCGAGAGTAAGTTGGAGCCGACTGCCTCTTAGTTGGAGGGAGAAGCTAAGCGTTGAATATCTGATGCGAGGAGATTAGCGGCTACAGGCGTGCCGATTGTAGCCTGTGAATACGTGAATTAATGATTTGGAAGTAATGAATTATGAGAATTGAAAAGATTAGATATGAGGAATTGTAATGTCGCCTTATTTCTGAGGCTTAAGCAGATATTGTAACCTGACCGTAGATTGACTACTTGATACGCCAAGGCACCGTATCGGATGACGCCTAAGGAATTGGCAGAAATAAAGGTACAGTAGTTGCAAGAACTTCTGGATAAAAATGTATCCGACCGAGCACTTCACATTGGGGAGCTCCAGTTCTATTTGTTAAGAGAAAGACGGATCTTTCCGTCTGTCAGCTGACAATTACGAATAAATATCCTCTGCCTCGCATTGATGATTTAGTCAATCAGCTGGTGGGTGCGTGTGTATTCCCTAAAATTGATCTTCGATCAGGATATCACCAGCTGCGCATTAAAGAAAAGGATAGTTGTAAGGCAACATTTAGTACCAGATATGAGCATTTTAAAATTGTTGTAATGCCTTTTGGTATAATGAATGCTCCTGCAGTTTTTATGGATTTAATGAAATCAAGTCGTTCAAGCATTTTTCGATCAGTTCGTGATCATGTTTATTGATGATATTCTGAAGTGTTCTAAGTCGGAGGAAGAACAGTCTCAGCGCTTACGTTTAGCTTTGCAGACGACAACAAATAATTGCCAAATTTCTGAAGTACGACTTTTGGTGAAAAGAAGTGGCTTTTTGGGCCACGTGATTACTGAAGAAGGTTTATCGGTTAATCCAGCATAAATCGAAGCAATTGTGAAGTGGACTCAACCAAAGTCGGTAACCGAAGTGCGCAGGTTCTTGAGTTAGCTGGGTACTATCGAAAATTCGTGAAGGATTTATCCAAAATAGTGTTACCGTTAACGCAGTTAACTCGGAAGAATGTGTTTTTCAAGTGGGCAGACGAGTGCCAGAAAACATTTGAGGCACTGAAAGAACGATTAACGACTGTCCTAGTTTTGGTGATGCCTGAAGGGTCAGATGGGTTTCAAATCTATCTTATAAGGGATTAGGTTGCGTGTTGATGCAACGCGGAAAGGTGATTGCCTTTGTTTCAAGGCAGTTAACGGAGGCTGCAAAGAACTATCTGACGCATGATTTGGAATTAACGGTGGTTGAAGGCCAGAAGCCGTTGAAGGCTCAAGGGTCGTTGAAGACCCGGATGCATTTAACATACCCTTATGATTTTCCAATTGAATAAAAGTAACGTGAACAAGAAATTTGGCGTGCAAGCTAGCATGCGAACGAAAAGAATGATATTAAACGCGAAATGAATAAGTTCTGAATATAACGAAGACTAAAATGACATATGAAAACAGATGCATTGAGCAGAAAAAGCATAGCCACGTTATAGTAAGGCCGCAATATAATCAGAAGCTTCGGCGTGACTTGCAGGAGATGGAGATTTGCGTAATTTCGACACAAGAAGAAAAACGAATAGAAGTATTTCAGATGCAGATCCAATATTCGCTCAAAGATAGAACCCAAAAGGCGATGTCATAAATTCCATTCTTGATGAATGTGTTAGAGAAAATGAAAAAGCGAGAAGCAAGTGCAATTGTTGCAAAGGATGCATTGCTCTTCCTGAATGACAGAATATGCGTGCCTGATCATGATGTAGATAATTTGAGAAAAGAGAAGAAGCAGGAATTTTTGTGGCCAAAAAGTGAAACAGGATGTGACGAACTACATTACTCAGTGTCATATGTGTCAGATCGTCAAAGCGGAATATCTGAATCCTGCTGGATATCTACGGTCTTTTCCTATTCCGGAATTGGAATGGGATAACGTCGCTATGGATTTTGTATTTGGCTTGCCTCGCGGTAAAGCAGGGAATGATGGAATTTGGGTGATCATCCATCGCTTGACGAAAAGTACCCATTTTATTCCGATCAAGCAAGGTGGACGACTGAAAAGGTAATTGAAATGTATGTGAATATGATTGTGAAATTGCATGGAATCCTGCGGACTATCGTGTTAGAGCGAGATGGCTGATTTACGTCAGATTTGTGGAGGCGATTACAAAAAAAAGGCTGGGAACAAGGCTCCTGTACAGTACAGCCTTGCAGCCACAAACAGACGGTCAATCCGATCGTACTATTCATATGCTTGGATTTGCATATAATAATAACTACCAATCGACAATCTAGATGGCTCCGTTTGAAGCTCTTTATGGGAGGCGCTGCAAAACTCCCCTGAGTTGGGCAGAAGATGGGGAAAAGAAATTATTTTTGAAAAAGGAAACAGGTAAAATTGAAGAAAAGGTTCGAATCATTCAACAGAGAATGAAAAATTGCACAAGACCGACAACAATAATAGTATAATGCCCGACATCGTCTGGTGGAATTTAGTGTTGGCGACCAGGTGTGCTTAAAAATTAAACCCTTTAAAGGCGTCTCTCGATTGTGTCATATCGGCAAACTGAGTCCAAGATTTGTAGGCCCTTTCTGATCCTTAAGCGTATTAGTGATGTGGCTTATCGTCTAGCTCTGCCCGAGGAATTACAGAAATTACATGATGTGTTTCATGTATCTGCTCTTCGACAGTACATTTCCGATCCAGATATGATGATATCTGCTAGTGACATGCAGATAGAAGTTGATTTGTCGAGCCCGACTAAATCTTGTCAGATTATTGATCGGCAGAGCAAGAACCTTCGGAATCGCGATGTGAATTTTGTTAAAGTGTGGTGGAAATGTCAAACCGCCAAAGATGCTACTTGGGAACGAGAAGATACGGTGATGAACTTGTTTCCTTCTTGTTGTTTAAACCTAGAAGAAGATTGAATTTTCGGGGACGAAAATTCTGATAAGGAGGGGAGAATTGTAAGAACTGAACCTGAGAATATGTTGTAATATATTTTATAATAAGAGAAATAATTTTCCCCTATGATGAAAAAGAGAAAAGATTCAGTGTCGATTCGACGTCGCACGTTTAAGTTTTCAATTTGAATGTTTCAAAATTTTTGCGGCGATCGTTTCGTATTTATTTTATTTTTGATCACATTATGTTTACGCCTTGGCTTTGTTGCGGATGAATAGATTGGTGATGCTTAGATTAGCATGCCTTGGTAATAAAATATTGATGGAAATTTGAGGGCTGAATTGGTTCACTAGCTTGGCTAATTTGGAGTGTATTTGAGTCCTTATATATGTGGGCCAGCTGACTTGGGTTGGATGGGTCTAAGTTCCTTGATTTAAAAAGGCTGGTTGAGTCCTATTTGAATTGTGGTGGCTGTTGTAATGGGCTAGCTGATTAATATTTCCCTGTAAGCCTTGGTTTAAGGCTTAGGCGGTGGCTGCTGAATTATTATATTGGCTGCTGGCTTATGTATTTCATTGCCTTAGGCGGTGGCTTGTGGTAGCCTCTTTATCCCGAGCCTTGCCTTGTCTGCGACTGTAGTTTCCCTCTTGGAGCTTCTCGGGCGGTGATCTCTGCCGCTCTTCTCCTTCTTTTTTTTGCTTGCTAGTGCTGGGAGAGAGCTGCTATGGTCTTGTTCCTTGCTTTGTGTCGTTGCTGCCTACTCTTGCTGCTGCTATTTGGCTGGATGTTTGAGCTGATCCTCCTTTTTATGAGCTCTCCTCCCTCTTTCCCCTCTTCTCCTTATTAATAAATGGCCTTTTCTGTTCTTGTTAGCTGCTGAAATTAAAAAGGATAAGAGTTAGGGTTTTCAGTTTTGGGGGATTTGAGTTCTATGTTGGCCGGCTAGGGTTTTCTAGTTTGATTATTGAATCCTGCATGGATTTTGAGGGGTTTCCTCTTGTTTCCTCATAGCCGGCAGCTGTGTTGGTTCCCTATTGTTGGCATGCTGTTTTGATAGGGTTTTGCCTTGGATTTTCCTTGGATTTGGAAGCCGTGAGAGGGCTGTTTTGAGTATGATTGCTGGCTGCTTTTGATGGTGCAGGCCTCATCTCCAGACGCAGACCGTAAGCTTTGGCCCGCCCTGATCTCTTGATGGTATCAGAGCTAGAAATACAAAATACGCATTGCGTTTTTCTCCGCTCGCTCCGGCCTCATCTCCAGACGCAGACCGCCAGTCGCGTTCTCTCCCGCAGCGCTCTCGCAGATCGCTCTCGCAGCCCGCGATCACTCCCGCAGAAATCAAGCCCGCCCCGATCTCTTGATCCCTGCGGCTTCTCTTCATCAATCTCTCAACAGCTCGCATCGATCTCGCAGCCCGCATCGATCTCTCAACAGCTCGCAACTGTTCGCAGCCCGCATCGATCACTCTCGCAGCTCGCAGCTCGCAGATCGCAGCTCGCAGCATCGATCTCTCAACAGCTCGCAGCTCGCAACTGTTCGCAGCCCGCATCGATCACTCTCGCAGCTCGCACAGTTGTCATTGCCCTGTATTCCGCTTCTGCTGAAGAGCGCGCAACCACTGCTTGTTTCTTGCTACGCCAGGTGATCAAATGTCCTCCGAAGTACGTACAGAAGCCACTGGTTGACCGATGATCATCCAGAGATCCTGCATAGTCAGCATCCGAGTATGCCACCAGTGTTGGAGTTGAGGATGAGGTCTTGTATACCAAGCCTTGACCAGGAGCAGCTTTCAGATATCGGAGAATTCGTTCCACAGCCTGAAGGTGAGAGGAACGAGGGGCGTGCATGTAACGGCTGACAATACCGACGGCGAAGGAGATATCTGGTCTTGTCACAGTCAGATAGATCAATTTTCCTACCAGACGGCGATAGTACTCCGGGTTCTGGAGTAAGAGATCAGAGTCAGAGGACTGAGCACAAATCTTGTGGTTTGCGTCCATTGGAGTGTTGATGGGTTTGCAGCCGAAGTAGCCTGCATCATGAAGAAGATCGAGGCAATACTTTCTCTGAGATAGAACAAGTCCATCTGGTCGTCTGGCTACCTCCAGACCCAGGAAGTAATGAAGATTCCCCAGATCTTTTGTTTGGAACACGGAGCTGAGTTGTTGCTTGATTGCCTGAATTCCTTTTGAGTCGTTGCCTGTGATAATGATATCATCAACATAGACTAGAAGGAGAACAGTGCCTGTTGCCTGGTGGCGAGTAAACAGGGAGAAGTCAGCCGAGCTCCGAGTAAATCCTGCTTCACGAAGGACCTTGCTGAGCTTGTCGAACCATGCTCGAGGAGACTGTTTGAGACCATAGAGAGACCGCAAAAGATGACAGACTTTCGGGGTCCGAGACTCCCCCGTGGTCTCAAACCCGGGCGGCTGCTGCATGTACACCGTTTCAGTAAGATCGTCGTTTAAGAAGGCGTTCTTAATATCTAGTTGATGTAAGGGTCATTGGCGGTGCACAGCGACGGAGAGAAGAACCCGTACGGTGTTCAGTTTGGCGACGGGAGAGAAGGTTTCGTCGTAGTCCAAACCGTGTTGTTGGGTGTAGCCGCGAGCCACCAGGCGAGCTTTTAAACGGTCAATGGTCCCATCCGCAGCGTGCTTGATGACAAAGACTCATTTGCAACCAACAATTTTCTGATCAGGGGGAAGATCCACCAGTTGCCAGGTCTGGTTTGCCCACAAAGCGGCCATTTCTTCCTCCATGGCGGCATGTCAGCCAGGATGTCGAAGAGCCTCCTGCACAGAGTTAGGAACTGCAACCGACGATAAAGAAGTAGCCAGAGTATGAAGTGGAGGAGAGAGACGATGCAGTGATACGTAGCTCGCCATTGGATGAGCGGTGGATTCTGTTACCGGGTCAGCAGAACTTGGAGCACCAGAGGATGAGGACGACTGCGCAGGGGCAACGGGGCGGGAGTTGCGACGGGAATAGACTTGGATAAAAGGTGGCCGGCCGGTAGGCGGAGTAGGCAGTGGTTCAGGGGGAGGGGTTGGAGGAGGTGTGTGAACCGGGAGGATGGGTCGCATGACAGGTTGTGGGAGATTAGGTGATGTAGACGGTGTTGTTGGAGCGGGAAAGAATGGCAGGTCTTCCCGGAAGGTGACGTCAGCGGATACCGAAATTTTCCGAGTGAGAGGGGAATAACAGACGTAGCCCTTCTGAGTATGGGAGTAGCCAACAAACATGTGCTTAGTTGCTCTGGGATCGAGTTTGTCCGTAGATGGTCCCATGGAGTGAACGTAACACGTACACCCGAAGATTCAAGGTGTGAGCGGGAAGGCAGGAGTAGAGGGAAAGAGAAGACTGAACGGACTGGCATTGTTGAGGACAGAGGAGGGAAGGCGGTTTATAATGAAGCAGGCGGTAGAGATCGCAAAGTTCCAATAGATCTTCGGAACGTTCATGTGAATCATGATCGAGTGGGCCATATCAAGGAGATGTCGGTTCTTTCGTTCGGCCACCCCGTTTTGTTGAGGGGTGTAGGCACATGAGGTTTGATGAATAATCCCAAATTCAGAGCATAGGCTCGAAAACTCATTGCCGGTGTATTCGCGAGCATTATCGGTGCGTAGCGTTTTGACGGTGGTAGAGAATTGGTGCGGGTTTCACGGAGAAATGCTTTAAACACACGAGGTAATTCCGAGCGTTCGCGAAGTAAGTATAACCAAGTTGTTCGGGAGTAATCATCAATAAAGGTAATGAAATAACGGAATCCAGAGATACTACAAATTTTATAGGGTCCCCAGATATCTGAATGGATAAGATCAAAAGGAGCCGAGCTCCGAGTACACTTTGCAGAAAAAGATGAACGCGGCTGTTTGCCGAAAATACATGATTCACATTGAAATGCAGGAAAAGATACATCGGGTAGTGCCTTCTGGAGGATGGGAATGGGAGCATGGCCAAGACGCTGATGCCAGTCAGCAGAAGAGACAGAAGCGAGGATGGTGGGAGAGTCGTCGAGAAGGTAGAGCCCGTTGCGCAGTTGTCCTTTACCAATGGTAGTCCCCGTCCGTCGATCCTGTATCAGAAAAGAAGAGCGTGAAAAAGTGACAGAGCAATCCAAATCAGTAGTGAGGCGGCTAACAGAGAGTAAGTTAAATGGGGAGCCCGGAACATGGAGTGTCGAGCGGAGAGAAATGGATGGGCTGAGAGATAGGTCAGCTGAGCCGGACACAGAGACAGTTGCTCCATTGGCCACAGTGATGCATTTCGGATGAGGAGCCCCCGAATACCTTGGCGGTTGAAGAGAGGTGATATGATGAGTGGCACCCGAATCCACTATCCATCGGGGACTAGTGGAGAGACAAACGATACCTGGGCTGGAGATGGAGGCGACCGAGGCAGGTGGAGTCATCATCCCTTGGAGGTGCTGGAACTGTAGGCGGAGAGCCTCAAGGTCGGCACGAGAGGCCGAGGAGCTATCTTCAACGACTGCAACAGTCGCTCGTGGAGGAGGAGGGTTGCCAGTCTTCCGAAAGCAGGTGGACTCATAATGTCCATCGCGACCACAGAACGAGCATTTCGGCCGTCCTCGTCCACCACGGCCCCTTCCACGGTAGGCCGACCGACCTCCTCGGCTAGAAGGAGGAGGAAGTGAAGGAGCAGGGATATTTTGTAGAAGAGCCGGTGAGGGAGGAGCAGGGGCCTCTGGAGGTTGTGATACTCTGAGTAGCATGGAGCAGACAGCCGATAAGGAGGGAGTGGGAGTCGAGGCCAAGACTTGTGCCCGAATACTCAGAAGATGTGGAGGAACACGGGCCATGAGCAGAGCAATGCAGACGGCCTCCCTTTGCGCTCGCTGAGTGGCAAGATCAGAGGTGGGTGGCTGGTGTTGAAGCCATGCTTCGGAGAGAGACTTGACCCGAGCAACAACAGAGGTAATGTTTGGTCCACTGGTGTCCAGAGCCTGAAGATCAGAGATAATGTCGAAGAGACTCTGAAGGCTGTCCTTGCCAGAGTATAAGGAGTGGAGCTCGTCCCACATCCCTTTGGCCGTGGGCAGGTACATGACCATTTCATATGGTTCGCCCTCCAAAGAGTTAAGGATCCAGGTCTGGACCCGACCATCAGTCTTGAGCCACTCAGGAGGAGTAGGGGCTGGAGGATCATCGGTAAGATAAGCGAGAAGACCCTTGGCCTGGAGGACCCGGCGGATTGAGTGACCCCAAGGAATGAAGTTTTTCTTCCCGGAGAGGGATAGAGTAGTAATGCGCAGCTCATCACGGAGTTCTGGGGGCTGACCCAGGTTGGCAGGCTGAGGCGAGACAGGCACCGCGATTGAGTCAACGGAGGATCCCATTATTGAAGGGATTAGGACGGCGGGCTGCTAGGAGGAGACCGACAGAAAGAGGCCGGGCGAGCAGCTGATCAGGGACAGTTGGGCGGCGTGCTGAATGGAGAGACCGCAGGAGGCGGACTGGCGAGCTGCGAGAGGGAGGCGGGCGATCTGGGAGGTCGCCTGCGAACAGTGGCGAGCTGCGAGCTGTTGAGAGATCGATGCTGCGATCTGCGAGCTGCGAGAGTGATCGATGCGGGCTGCGAACAGTTGCGAGCTGCGAGCTGTTGAGAGATCGATGCTGCGAGCTGCGATCTGCGAGCTGCGAGCTGCGAGAGTGATCGATGCGGGCTGCGAACAGTTGCGAGCTGCGAGCTGTTGAGAGATCGATGCGGGCTGCGAGATCGATGTGAGTTGTTGAGAGATTGATGAAGAGAAGCCGCAGGGATCAAGAGATCGGGGCGAGCTTGATTTCTGCGGGAGTGATCGCGGGCTGCGAGAGCGATCTGCGAGAGCGCTGCGGGAGAGAACGCGACTGGCGGTTTGCGTCTGGAGATGGGCCGGAGCGAGCGGAGAGGAGGCCGCGTCGTCTGGAAAGGAGGCCGGAGAGCTCTGCAGATCGGGGAGACGGACTGCGATCTTGGACGGTGCGGGCTACGAGCTCAGCAGTGGAGGGTCCCACAAGCTGCGAGGTGTATAAAGGGCGACGAAGAGCAGAGTAGCGGAGGCGGGGGGGTGCGGAACCACGCAGGGGAGCGGGCAGCGATCGCGAAAAACGGAGACCGCACGGTCTGCGGTCAAAATTAGGCGAGCGGTTCGAATAGAGGAGAAATCGTTGGCTTTGATACCATGTAGAAAAACGCAATGCGTATTTTGTATTTCTTATCACTTGTATACAAAGGAGAGTACATATTTATAGGAGAGAGAAGAGAGAGGAAAAATCTATACACAATGTGGGACTAAATATAAGAGAATCAAAATGGGCCACTAAATGGGCCAAAGCTTATGGGCTATTTCTTATTGGAAACAAGTTACCAAAAGGGCAAAATGACATTACAAAGAGAGTTTGCAAAAAGATTACAAGTACGAAAAAAGAGATCACAAGAACTTTAAAACATGAAAACATTAAGCTGAAATACTCTAAAAAGAAACTCTCAATAGCTCTCTAGAATGCTCAAATGAAGGAGGAAAGATGATCGGCCGCCAAGTTTTCGGCTCCCCTCTTGTCCCGGATTTCTAAATCAAACTCCTGCAAGAGAAGGATCCATCGCAAAAGACGGGGCTTGGCGTCCGATTTACTTAAGAGATATCTAAGAGCGGAGTGATCTGTGAAGACGATTACTTTGGAGAGAGTGGTGTATGACCTAAACTTATCAAAAGCGAATACGATAGCTAGAAGCTCCTTCTCGGTAGTGGTGTAGTTCGCTTGTGCCGACGTGAGTGTTTTGCTAGCATAATAAATCGGGTGGAAATACTTGTTTACTCGTTGGCCTAAAACCGCGCCTACTGCAATATCACTCGCGTCGCACATAATTTCGAAGGGTAGTGACCAATCCGGTGCGACTAGAATCGGAGAATTTATAAGTTTTTCTTTGATAAGTTTAAAGGCTAAAAGAAATTCGTCGGAAAAAATAAAGGAAGATTCTTTCTCGAGAAGATGGGTTAACGGCTTCGTGATTTTGGAAAAATTTTGTATAAAACGCCGATAAAACCCTGCGTGGCCTAGGAAACTTCTAATTGCTTTTACGTTCGTTGGAGGGGGGAGCTTTTCGATAACTTCGATCTTAGCCCTATCGACCTCGATCCCTTTGCCCGATATTTTATGGCCAAGGACTAATCCTTCCTTGACCATAAAATGACATTTCTCCCAATTGAGAGCTAGATTCGTTTCCTCACAACGCTAAAGCACACGCTCGAGATTTTTTAAACAATTTTTGAAAGAGTTTCCGAAAACGGAGAAGTCGTCCATAAAGACTTCCATCACTTCCTCTACTAACTCGTCGAAGATTGCCAGCATACATCTTTGGAATGTAGCTGGTGCGTTACAAAGGCCAAACGGCATCCTTCGATAAGCGAAGGTGCCGAAGGGACAAGTGAAGGTTGTTTTCTCTTGGTCGTCGGGTGAAATAGGGATTTGAAAGTATCCCGACAAACCATCGAGGAAACAATAGTAGGAGTGACCTGAAAGGCGTTCTAAGATTTGATCGATAAAGGGTAACGGGAAGTGATCCTTACGAGTGGCATCATTAAGTTTTCGATAATCTATGCACATTCGCCAACCCGTAACAGTACGGGTTGGGATCAACTCATTATTTTCGTTCGCAACTACCGTTACGCCGCCTTTCTTTGGAACGACTTGTACTGGGCTAACCCAAGTACTATCCGAGATCGGGTAGATGATTCCCGCATCTAAAAGTTTGATAACTTCAGCCTTAACGACTTCTTTCATATTCGGGTTTAGTCGTCGTTGAGGCTGGACTGTGTTGCGGGAATTATCTTCGAAGAAAATTTTGTGAGTGCAAAAGGAAGGGTTAATACCCTTGATGTCGGATATTTGCCACGCAATTGTGTGACGGTGATTGCTTAAGACTAGAGTCAATTCAGAAATTTTTGAATCGCTCAACTCGGATGATATGATAACGGGTAACTTAGAATTTTTCTCTAAAAAGAGATATTTTAGATGAGGGGGGAATTGTTTTAATTCTAAAACGGGTGGTTCTTCATAAGAAGTTTTGATTTTTAATTTTTCTAAATGAAGTGGTTCGGGTGGTGTGGAACGAGAAACTTCTTCTAAACAAAAGAGCTCGGCGAGCTCGGAATCGTCACTTGATGAGGATACTAACTCGGGAAGTGAATAAAACTCGTTTTCAAAATATTCTTCTAAGTAGAAACACGAATCGTCATTCTCTAGAGTATTTCGCATTGAGGGATTTATGCTAAAAGTGACTTCATCTTCTCCAACCCGTAGGAGGAGCTTTCCATCACTAACATCGATAATCGCGCGGGAGGTGGCAAGGAAGGGGCGGCCGAGTATGAGGGATACTTCGGCATCCTCTTCGATATCAAGAATGACAAAGTCCACCGGAAAAATGAACTTGTCAACCTTAACGAGCACGTCCTCCACTATCCCTACTGGATATTTTAATGATCGATCGGTGAGTTGAATACTCATTCGGGTGGGGCTAGGATTTCCTAAACCTAACTTTTTGAATAACGAAAAAGGCATGAGGTTTATGCTTGCTCCAAGATCAGCTAAGGCGTGTTTTACTAACGCATTGCCAAATAGACATGGGATGGAGAACCGTCCCGGGTCATTTGCTTTTTGGGGCAATTTGTTGAGTATAACCGCAGAGCATTCTGCGTTTAAGGAAATATGCGAAATATCTTCAAGTTTCTTTTTATTAGAGAGCAACTCCTTGAGATATTTCGCATACTTTGGCATTTGAGAGATAGCCTCGCAGAACGGAACATTAATATGAATTTGCTTTAAGATTTCTAAAAACTTTTTGTAATTTTACTCGGCGCACTCGCTCATAAGCTTAGACGGATACGGAATATTAGAACTAGAAGCGTGCGGAGCTAACGTAGCGAGCAAATTTGAAGCTAAAATAGGAGGAGGAGGAGAAGTTACCATGGGTTCGTCCTGTTTTGAAACCAACTCTTTTCCGCTGCGTAGAGTAATCACGTTCGCGCTTTCCCTTGGATTAGGTTCCGTATTTCCCGGTAGAGCTCCTTGTTGACGCTCGGAGAACATCTTCGCTAGTTCGCCCACTTGGTTCTCTAAATTTTTGATCGATCCGGTGAGGTTTCGGATGTTCGATTCATTTGTAGCAACATATTTTGCAAAGATCTCTTCAAGTGGAGAGGGCTTTTGCTGTTGCGGTGGAAAACCGGGTGGATTATTATAATTTAGAGGAGGGGGATTTAGATTAAGAGGTTGATTTAGATTTAAAGGGCGCTGAGCATTTCCTTGGTTGCTCCATGAGAAATTTGGATGGTTCCTATAACCCGCATTGTAGGTGTTGTTGTACGGAGCGGAGTTCGGGTTATAGGAAGGCCGAGGCGGATTTCCCATGTAGTCAACCTGCTCTTCGATTAAAACATTATTAGCCCAAGGAGGAGTGGCGGAGGAAGCAGAGATCTCCGCCACTTGCTTTGTTAAGCGCTCAACTTGTAAAGCTAAATTAGAAGTAGCGTCTATTTCAAATATACCGACGGGCTTATTAGGCCGTGCACGGGGCATATTCCAATGATACGCATTCATGGCCATCTCCTCGAAAAGCTCTTGAGCGGCCTCCGGGGTTTTCTTATTTAAAGTCCCTCCGGCGGCCGCATCAATCATTTGCCTTGTTTGGAAATTCAAGCCATTATAAAAAATTTGAACTTGTTGCCAAGTTGGCAGTGCGTGGTGAGGCCATCCACGCAAAAGCTCCTTGAAACGCTCCCATGTATCATAGAGAGTCTCCGAGTCGATTTGCATAAATGAGGCAATATCTGTGCGCATTTTAGCGGTCTTTGCAGGCGGGAAATATTTAGTGAGAATTTTTTCCGCCATATCGGCCCATGTAGTGATGGACTCTCTAGGAAGAGGGCCCAACCATTGCTTGGCCTTAGACCGCAAAGAAAAGGGAAAAAGACGTAATCGAATGGCGTCATCCGCGACGCCATTGATTTTGAAAGTATCGCAAATTTCGAGAAAATTAGATATATGCGTGTTTGGATCTTCGTCCGGCAGACCATCGAAGGTCACCGATTGTTGCACCATTTGTATAATGCTAGACTTGATCTCGAAGTTATTGTTCGCCACCGCGGGACGAACAATACTTGAATGTGTGCCTTCCAGATTCGGTCGCGCATAATAGGACATGGTCCTTTGCTGGGCCTCATTAGGATTTGGCGGGTTAGGATCACCCATATTTACTGTGGTAGTGTCCCCGATCGACTCTTCGGATGCTTGATGCGTATCCTGATCACGAGAACGGAGGCGCCGCAAAATGGTGCGCTCGATCTCTGGATCAAAAGGAATATTCGAAGAGCTTTCTCGGTTCATACACCAAAAAGAAAAAAGGGGGGATGAAGAAAAGAAAGAGAAAGAGAAAGGAGATAGAAAATTAAAATAAAAACGAAAGAAAAAAAAAACTTAATTATATTTTTTTTTCTTTTAGGCGGATTAAGCTAGTCTTGGACTTCCCAAGGGATACCCGGTGAAGGGTTCGCAAGGTACTAGGAGGTGAGATGGGATGATGCCCAAACGTCCCTTTCCAAGATTTTAAGTTACACTTTTAAGATTTTTTTTTTTTTTTGAAAATAAAACGAAAAAGAAAAAAGAAAAACGATAAAATTAATAGCTATCCTCTTTTCAAAATATCAACACAAATTCCCCGGCAACGGCGCCAACTAGCGAAGATGTTCTCCGAGCGTCAACAAGGAGCTCTACCGGGAAATACGGAACCTAATCCAAGGGAAAGCGTGAACGTGATTACTCTACGCAGCGGAAAAGAGTTGGTTTCAAAACAGGACGAACCCTTGGTAACTTCTCCTCCTCCTCCTATTTTAGCTTCAAATTTGCCCGCTACGTTAGCTCCGCACGCTTCTAGTTCTAATATTTCGTATCCGTCTAAGCTTAGGAGCGAGTGCGCCGAGAAAATTTACAAAAAGTTTTTAGAAATCTTAAAGCAAATTCATATTAATGTTCCGTTCTGCGAGGCTATCTCTCAAATGCCAAAGTATGCGAAATATCTCAAGGAGTTGCTCTCTAATAAAAAGAAACTTGAAGATATTTCGCATATTTCCTTAAACGCAGAATGCTCTGCGGTTATACTCAACAAATTGCCCTAAAAAGCAAATGACCCGGGACGGTTCTCCATCCCATGTCTATTTGGCAATGCGTTAGTAAAATACGCCTTAGCTGATCTTGGAGCAAGCATAAACCTCATGCCTTTTTCGTTATTCAAAAAGTTAGGTTTAGGAAATCCTAGCCCCACCCGAATGAGTATTCAACTCGCCGATCGATCATTAAAATATCCAGTAAAGATAGTGGAGGACGTGCTCGTTAAGGTTGACAAGTTCATTTTTCCGGTGGACTTTGTCATTCTTGATATCGAAGAGGATGTCGAAGTACCCCTCATACTCGGTCGCCCCTTCCTTGCCACCTCCCGTGCGATTATCGATGTTAGTGATGGAAAGCTCCTCCTACGGGTTGGAGAAGATGAAGTCACTTTTAGCATAAATCCCTCAATGTGAAATACTCTAGAGAATGACGATTCGTGTTTCTACTTAGAAGAATATTTTGAAAACGAATTTTATTCACTTCCCGAGTTAGTATTCTCATCAAGTGACGATTCCGAGCTCGCCGAGCTCTTTTGTTTAGAAGAAGTTTCTCGTTCCACACCACCCGAACCACTTCATTTAGAAAAATTAAAAATCAAAACTTCTTATGAAGAACCACCCGTTTTAGAAATAAAACAACTCCCCCCTCATCTAAAATATCTCTTTTTAGAGAAAAATTCTAAGTTACCCGTTGTCATATCATCCGAGTTGAGCGATTCAGAAATTTCTGAATTGACTCTAGTCTTAAGCAATCACCGTCACGCAATTGCGTGGCAAATATCCGACATCAAGGGTATTAACCCTTCCTTTTGCACTCACAAAATTTTCCTCGAAGATAATTCCCGCAACACAGTCCAGCCTCAACGACGACTAAACCCGAATATGAAAGAAGTCGTTAAGGCTGAAGTTATCAAACTTTTAGATGCGGGAATCATCTACCCGATCTCGGATAGTACTTGGGTTAGCCCAGTACAAGTCGTTCCAAAGAAAGGCGGCGTAACGGTAGTTGCGAACGAAAATAATGAGTTGATCCCAACCCGTACTGTTACGGGTTGGCGAATGTGCATAGATTATCGAAAACTTAATGATGCCACTCGTAAGGATCACTTCCCGTTACCCTTTATCGATCAAATCTTAGAACGTCTTTCAGGTCACTCCTACTATTGTTTCCTCGATGGTTTGTCGGGATACTTTCAAATCCCTATTTCACCCGACGACCAAGAGAAAACAACCTTCACTTGTCCCTTCGGCACCTTCGCTTATCGAAGGATGTCGTTTGACCTTTGTAACGCACCAGCTACATTCCAAAGATATATGCTGGCAATCTTCGACGAGTTAGTAGAGGAGGTGATGGAAGTCTTCATGGACGACTTCTCCGTTTTCGGAAACTCTTTCAAAAATTGTTTAAAAAATCTCGAGCGTGTGCTTCAGCGTTGTGAGGAAACGAATCTAGCTCTCAATTGGGAGAAATGTCATTTTATGGTCAAGGAAGGATTAGTCTTTGGCCATAAAATATCGGGCAAAGGGATCGAGGTCGATAGGGCTAAGATCGAAGTTATCGAAAAGCTCCCCCCTCCAACGAACGTAAAAGCAATTAGAAGTTTCCTAGGCCACGCAGGGTTTTATCGGCGTTTTATACAAAATTTTTCCAAAATCACGAAGCCGTTAACCCATCTTCTCGAGAAAGAATCTTCCTTTATTTTTTCCGACGAATGTCTTTTAGCCTTTAAACTTATCAAAGAAAAACTTATAAATTCTCCGATTCTAGTCGCACCGGATTGGTCACTACCCTTCGAAATTATGTGCGACGCGAGTGATATTGCAGTAGGCGCGGTTTTAGGCCAACGGGTAAACAAGTATTTCCACCCGATTTATTATGCTAGTAAAACACTCACGTCGGCACAAGCGAACTACACCACTACCGAGAAGGAGCTTCTAGCTATCGTATTCGCTTTTGATAAGTTTAGGTCATACATAACATCACTCTCTCCAAAGTAATCGTCTTCACAGATCACTCCGCTCTTAGATATCTCTTAAGTAAATCGGACGCCAATCCCCGTCTTTTGCGATGGATCCTCCTCTTGCATGAGTTTGATTTAGAAATCCGGGACAAGAGGGGAGCCGAAAACTTGGCGGCCGATCATCTTTCCTCCTTCATTTGAGCATTCTAGAGAGCTATTGACAGTGTTGTAGATGTCGGCCGACATGTCCGACATGTCGGCCGATATAAAGGTTTTGGGGATAAAACGCAACGACATCGATATTTTAAACAAAAATGTCGTTTTTGAAAATATCGCCCGATATATCGGTTTAACCCGATATATCGGTTTAACCCGATATATCTGGCGATATTTCGCGACCGATATATCGTTTCGTGCATCTCTTTAAGTCTAGCGTCGATGACTTTCTCATCTCGCTCTCATTTGGTGATCTTTATGCCGTTTATTGCAGTTGACATCTCTTTGTTATGTAATTTACAAATATAGATTATATGTATATATGTTTATTTTGTAGTTTATAAACATAAATTATGTACACAATTATACATATTTATAAAAATTGTGTATATATATGAATAAATTTATTTAAATATTAAAATCCGACATTATAAAATATCCCCGATATATCCCCCGCAATCCGACATCCGACATTTCAAACTCAAACCGACATGATTCCGACATCCGACATCTACAACCTTGGCTATTGAGAGTTTATTTTTAGAGTATTTCAGCTTAATGTTTTCATGTTTTAAAGTTCTTGTGATCTCTTTTCTCGTACTTGTAATCTTTTTGCAAACTCTCTTTGTAATGTCATTTTGCCCTTTTGGTAACTTGTTTCCAATAAGAAATAAAATAGTTTGCTACACCTTTTCTCTCTCTCTTTCTTATTATGCATGTTCTTAACATGATTTACGTTTCCTACATTATTATGAGTAACTAAACTTTGTTTAGTGCTTGATCAAGATGATCCAAGCAATGAAATGATCTCCTTTCCTTAATACATATCTTCTCTTTCTCTTTTAACAAATGTTTATGATTTACCTTTGATTAATCTATAGAGAGGTTATATCATCGATATATGATTTTCTCTTCTGTTTCCGTACTCTAGTAGCCGAAAGGATCATGCGTACGGATTGATCACTCACGGGTAAAGGGAGTTGAATGCAATCCTTGAAAGAGGACGACGTAAATTTCCCGGATTGGAGTCAAATCCAATAGAGGGGTTCACCACATAAAGCGAGTTTTAGGGGTTTCGATTATAGAACGAAAGTTCGGTTGATCAACCTAAACTCAGTTGGGCGTAGCTTTGAAAGAAGTGCGTTCATATTTTGGGAACCTCCACGGTCCAAGCATCTTCGTTAAAGAGAATTAGGGCTTTATCTATTTTCGATCATTTTCATTCTAAGGTGATTCAAGATCAAGTACTAACCTTTTAATTATCGTTTAATCATCCTCTTTTATCGTAAAACCGTTCTCATATTTGCACACCAACTCAAAGAAACTAATTGATAAGATAATAGTTTCCTCCTCAAAGTAGAAGTAATCAACGCGCCCCGAGGAATACGACCATGGTATAATTAAAATATCATATACTATAGAAGATAAGGTACACTTGCCTTTATCGGATATAGGTTGGAGAATATCATCAACTTTCTTTCCAAGCTAAAAATCACAACAACGAATTATTCATATCAAGTTTTTGGCGCCGTTGCCGGGGAATTTGTGAGATGGGATGATGCCAACGATTTCTCCTAATTCATTCATTTGAAGTTTTCTTTGCTTGCCATCTTCCGGTCGAGTTAGAGCACCGCGCATTCTGGGCGCTTAAATTTTTAAACCTAAACTCTACCTTAGCGGCCGAGCAAAGAAAACTTCAAATGAATGAATTAGATGAGTGGCGCTCGAATGCGTACGAGAGTAACAAAATCTATAGACGATAAGGTACACTTGCCTAATTTAGATGAGCGGTCCTCCACTTCATACTCTGGCTTAGATGAGCGGTGCAATGCGCAGTTCCTCCACTTCATACTCTGGCTACTTCTTTATCGTCGGTTGCAGTTCCTAACTCTGTGCAGGAGGCTCTTCAACATCCTGGCTGGCATGCCGCCATGGAGGAAGAAATGGCCGCTTTGTGGGCAAACCAGACCTGGCAACTGGTGGATCTTCCCCCTGATCAGAAAATTGTTGGTTGCAAATGGGTCTTTGTCATCAAGCACGCTGCGGATGGGACCATTGACCGTTTAAAGCTCGCCTGGTGGCTCGCGGCTACACCCAGCAACACGGTTTGGACTACGACGAAACCTTCTCTCCCGTCGCCAAACTGAACACCGTACGGGTTCTTCTAACCGTCGCTGTGCACCGCCAATGGCCCTTACATCAACTAGATATTAAGAACGCCTTCTTAAACGGCGATCTTACTGAAACGGTGTACATGCAGCAGCCGCCCGGGTTTGAGACCACGGGGGAGTCTCGGACCCCGAAAGTCTGTCATCTTTTGCGGTCTCTCTATGGTCTCAAACAGTCTCCTCGAGCATGGTTCGACAAGCTCAGCAAGGTCCTTCGTGAAGCAGGATTTACTCGGAGCTCGGCTGACTTCTCCCTGTTTACTCGCCACCAGGCAACAGGCATTGTTCTCCTTCTAGTCTATGTTGATGATATCATTATCACAGGCAACGACTCAAAAGGAATTCAGGCAATCAAGCAACAACTCAGCTCCATGTTCCAAACAAAAGATCTGGGGAATCTTCATTACTTCCTGGGTCTGGAGGTAGCCAGACGACCAGATGGACTTGTTCTATCTCAGAGAAAGTATTGCCTCGATCTTCTTCATGATGCAGGCTACTCCAGCTGCAAACCCATCAACACTCCAATGGACGCAAACCACAAGATTTGTGCTCAGTCCTCTGACTCTGATCTCTTACTCCAGAACCCGGAGTACTATCGCCGTCTGGTAGGAAAATTGATCTATCTGACTGTGACAAGACCAGATATCTCCTTCGCCGTCGGTATTGTCAGCCGTTACATGCACGCCCCTCGTTCCTCTCAACTTCAGGCTGTGGAACGAATTCTCCGATATCTGAAAGCTGCTCCTGGTCAAGGCTTGGTATACAAGACCTCATCCTCAACTCCAACACTGGTGGCATACTCGGATGCTGACTATGCAGGATCTCTGGATGATCGTCGGTAAACCAGTGGCTTCTGTACGTACTTCGGAGGACATTTGATCACCTGGCGTAGCAAGAAACAAGCAGTGGTTGCGCGCTCTTCAGCAGAAGCGGAATACAGGGCATGGCATTTGTGGTCTCTGAACTTACCTGGCTTGAAAGTCTTCTCACGGATCTTGGGGTAAAACTTCCCGCTCCTGCTCTTCTACTCTGCGACAGTCAGGCTGCTATACATATTGCCAAGAACCCGGTTTTCCACGAAAGAACCAAGCATATCGAGGTCGACTGCCACTTTATCCGGGAGAAAGTTCAAATGAAGAAAATCGAGCTAAAACACGTCTCTGGTACTGAACAAGTTGCGGATGTCCTCACAAAGGCACTGTCCAGTACCCTCTTCTATCAATGCTTATCCAAGCTTGGTGCATACGATCTGTACGCTCCAGCTTGCGGGGGAGTGTTGAAATAGCCCATAAGCTTTGGCCCATTTAGTGGCCCATTTTGTATCACTCTACCTCCAGACGCAGACCGCCAGTCGCGTTCTCTCCCGCAGCGCTCTCGCAGATCGCTCTCGCAGCCCGCGATCACTCCCGCAGAAATCAAGCCCGCCCCGATCTCTTGATCCCTGCGGCTTCTCTTCATCAATCTCTCAACAGCTCGCATCGATCTCGCAGCCCGCATCGATCTCTCAACAGCTCGCAGCTCGCAACTGTTCGCAGCCCGCATCGATCACTCTCGCAGCTCGCAGCTCGCAGATCGCAGCTCGCAGCATCGATCTCTCAACAGCTCGCAGCTCGCAACTGTTCGCAGCCCGCATCGATCACTCTCGCAGCTCGCAGCTCGCAGATCGCAGCTCGCAGCATCGATCTCTCAACAGCTCGCAGCTCGCCACTGTTCGCAGGCGACCTCCCAGATCGCCCGCCTCCCTCTCGCAGCTCGCCAGTCCGCTTCCTGCGGTCTCTCCATTCAGCATGTCGCCCAACTGTCCCTGATCAGCTGCTCGCCCGGCCTCTTTCTGTCGGTCTCCTCCTAGCAGCCCGCCGTCCTAATCCCTTCAATAATGGGATCCTCCGTTGACTCAACCGCGGTGCCTGTCTCGCCTCAGCCTGCCAACCTGGGTCAGCCCCCAGAACTCCGTGATGAGCTGCGCATTAATACTCTATCCCTCTCCGGGAAGAAAAACTTCATTCCTTGGGGTCACTCAATCCGCCGGGTCCTCCAGGCCAAGGGTCTTCTCGCTCATCTTACCGATGATCCTCCAGCCCCTACTCCTCCTGAGTGGCTCAAGACTGATGGTCGGGTCCAGACCTGGAGCATTAACTCTTTGGAGGGCGAACCATATGAAATGGTCATGTACCTGCCCACGGCCAAAGGGATGTGGGACGAGCTCCACTCCTTATACTCTGGCAAGGACAGCCTTCAGAGTCTCTTCGACATTATCTCTGATCTTCAGGCTCTGGACACCAGTGGACCAAACATTACCTCTGTTGTTGCTCGGGTCAAGTCTCTCTCCGAAGCATGACTTCAACACCAGCCACCCACCTCTGATCTTGCCACTCAGCGAGCGCAAAGGGAGGCCGTCTGCATTGCTCTGCTCATGGCCCGTGTTCCTCCACATCTTCTGAGTATTCGGGCACAAGTCTTGGCCTCGACTCCCACTCCCTCCTTATCGGCTGTCTGCTCCATGCTACTCAGAGTATCACAACCTCCAGAGGCCCCTGCTCCTCCCTCACCGGCTCTTCTACAAAATATCCCTGCTCCTTCACTTCCTCCTCCTTCTAGCCGAGGAGGTCGGTCGGCCTACCGTGGAAGGGGCCGTGGTGGACGAGGACGGCCGAAATGCTCGTTCTGTGGTCGCGATGGACATTATGAGTCCACCTGCTTTCGGAAGACTGGCAACCCTCCTCCTCCTCCACGACCGACTGCTGCAGTCGTTGAAGATAGCTCCTCGGCCTCTCGTGACGACCTTGAGGCTCTCCGCCTACAGTTCCAGCACCTCCAAGGGATGATGACTCCACCTGCCTCGGTCGCCTCCATCTTCAGCCCAGGTATCGTTTGTCTCTCCACTAGTCCCCGATGGATAGTGGATTCGGGTGCCACTCATCATATCACCTCTCTTCAACCGCCAAGGTATTCGGGGGCTCCTCATCCGAAATGTATCACTGTGGCCAATGGAGCAACTGTCTCTGTGTCCGGCTCAGCTGACCTATCTCTCAGCCCATCCATTTCTCTCCGCTCGACACTCCATGTTCCGGGCTCCCCATTTAACTTACTCTCTGTTAGCCGCCTCACTACTGATTTGGATTGCTCTGTCACTTTTTCACGCTCTTCTTTTCTGATACAGGATCGACGGACGGGGACTACCATTGGTAAAGGACAACTGCGCAACGGGCTCTACCTTCTCGACGACTCTCCCACCATCCTCGCTTCTGTCTCTTCTGCTGACTGGCATCAGCGTCTTGGCCATGCTCCCATTCCCATCCTCCAGAAGGCACTACCCGATGTATCTTTTCCTGCATTTCAATGTGAATCATGTATTTTCGGCAAACAGCCGCGTTCATCTTTTTCTGCAAAGTGTACTCGGAGCTCGGCTCCTTTTGATCTTATCCATTCAGATATCTGGGGACCCTATAAAATTTGTAGTATCTCTGGATTCCGTTATTTCATTACCTTTATTGATGATTACTCCCGAACAACTTGGTTATACTTACTTCGCGAACGCTCGGAATTACCTCGTGTGTTTAAAGCATTTCTCCGTGAAACCCGCACTCAATTCTCTACCACCGTCAAAACGCTACGCACCGATAATGCTCGCGAATACACCGGCAATGAGTTTTTGAGCCTATGCTCTGAATTCGGGATTATTCATCAAACCTCATGTGCCTACACCCCTCAACAAAACGGGGTGGCCGAACGAAAGAACCGACATCTCCTTGATATTGCCCGCTCGATCATGATTCACATGAACGTTCCGAAGATCTATTGAAACTTTGCGATCTCTACCGCCTGCTTCATTATAAACCGCCTTCCCTCCTCTGTCCTCAACAATGTCAGTCCGTTCAGTCTTCTCTTTCCCTCTACTCCTGCCTTCCCGCTCACACCTCGAATCTTCGGGTGTACGTGTTACGTTCACTCCATGGGACCATCTACGGACAAACTCGATCCCAGAGCAACTAAGCACATGTTTATTGGCTACTCCCATACTCAGAAGGGCTACGTCTGTTATTCCCCTCTCACTCGGAAAATTTCGGTATCCGCTGACGTCACCTTCCGGGAAGACCTGCCATTCTTTCCCGCTCCAACAACACCGTCTACATCACCTAATCTCCCACAACCTGTCATGCGACCCATCCTCCCAGTTCACACACCTCCTCCAACCCCTCCCCCTGAACACTCCACCTAAGCATCCACCACCTTCAGACAATCTTCATTACAAGCACAAAACTATTCAGCATAGATCCAATCTAGTTTAAGATTTAAGAACCATATGTCAAAACATCCTGAGAGTATGGCAATAGAACCAAGAAGATCAAAGTTGCCAACTCAGTATATACTTCTAATGAAGGATAAAAACAAGGAGAATGTAGCAATCATAAGCTGCACGTTTCCTATAGTTCTAAGAGAAGACGGGGTCAGAAAAGGGTGGCCAAGGTGGAAGTCAACGAAACAGGGAAAAGGGGAGGAAAACTAGTTAAAGAAGAAGGGCCAAGAGTTGGCCGGAGCTGAGAGAGAAGAAGGGACAGGAGAGGAGAAGAAAAACTATACAAAACCGTATTAAAACTTTTAATATCCTACTACAAAACAATGGATGTATTTATAAGCTATTAAACTGCCGCTGGATGTCCCCTCTATTCTCTCCCGATGGATGTCATCGTTCTGGTAGCTTAGCTCTACCGTTGGATCCCCTCTATTCTCTGCCGATGGATGTCATCGTTCTGATAGCTTAGCTCTACCGTTGGATCCCCTCTATTCTCTGCCGATGGATGTCATCGTTCTGATAGATTAGCTCTACCGTTGGACAGAAATCATTGATCTCCAGTTGTTCGGTACAGATGACGTTAATGGAGGCCGTCCATGGATTAACTATTAGTTCTGTTACATTGCTTTCACCTTTTTAAACAACGTCCTCCTCATTTAGTCATCAAAACTCTGGAAGAAACATTAGATGACTTCGATTTTTGTGGGAGTTTGGACCGGAGAATCTGCTCCCACCTCAGTTTTGACTTTTGAAGTCGATCACGAACCAAATCATCAATTTGGCTCCCCATTCAGCTGCTATCTTCACAATAATACTTCCAAACATTCTGCAGCGACTCATCTGATACATGTCCACCCATAAAGGAGGAGGCATTGGGCATCACGACTATGTCCAAATCATATCCAAAAAAATTAAACTAGATTGGTGAACGTCAGATCACCCGAGATTGGGTGAAACCTTATAGGAAGAGCCAAATGATTTCATCATTTGGAAACTCAAAGGAAAGCTCTTCAACAATTCCTTCGGGGTAGAACACAAAAATGGTGATAGTTGTGTCATGATAATTTTGAATGAACTCGTTCTTGAATGCGGTGGTATTGGAAGGCAACCGAAAATTAAATCCGTCAAGAGTCGACCGTGTTGTAGGTATCGAAATATGCTCGGGAGCCATCATGATTTCAGAATAGTGGGGGTGTCATGAATGGTGGAAAAGTCGCCAGCGTTGGGATTGAACTCTTCAAAAATTGTGTCGTTAAGAATTGTTGATGTTGTTGACGGCATATTGATATTCATCGGAAGTTGCTCCTCAAGAACCTTGCATTCATTGTTAGTTTCTTGCTCCTCTTCCTCAAGAACAAAAAGTGTATTTTCAAGTTTTTGCAAAGGTTTATCCATAGCCTCCACATGTTGCAACAGTCCATTGTGCGATAGTCAGAGAAAGCAGCCCGAGCTAAGAGATCTGATGAGTAACGCTGCTGAGAGAGCTGAAAACCGCGGTCTGCAGAGCTGACCTCAAGGCCCAAAAAGTAGCTCAGTTGCCCATGGTCAGTCATCTGACACTGCTGTTGAAGGTGATGTTTGACAGATGCCACATGAGAAGGCTCATCACCAGTAATAATTATATCATCCACATAAAGTAACAGAACTACAGAAGAGTCCGGACATGAGAGGAGTGCACAAACAGAGCTGGATCATGTGAGCTCGACTGAAAACCGGCAGTTGTAATGGCTGAGCTGAAACGTGCAAACCACGCAGGGGCGCCTGCTTGAGCCCATAAAGAGCTCGCCTCAAGCGGCAGACCTTGAGGAGAGACCAGGAGGAGGAAGCATGTACAGCTCCTGCTGAAGATCGCCGTGAATAAAGGCATTCTTCACGTCGAGCTGAGACAGAGACCAGTGACGAATAGTTACAACTGCAATAAGAGTATGAACCGTAGTCATGTGAGTGACCGGAGAAAATGTCTCGTCGTAGTCGAGTCCCTACTCCTGCTGAAAACCACAAGCCATAAGCCGAGCCTTGTACTTCTCCACAGAACCATCAGAACGAGTCTTGACCTTAAAGACCCACTTGCAAGTAATAAGAACAGCATCGGGTGGAAGAGGAACAAACTCCCAAGTACGAGTGTGCTCGAGTGCCTCCAACTCAGCAGACATGGCAACTTGCCACTCAGGTATCTGGGCAGCCTCACATTAGGAAGTCGGCTCTGGAGTACCGCAGATAGTAGCAGGAAGGGCAGGCAGGTCCAGTGGTAGGGTAGCAAGGCTATGGCGGTCAGGAGGGTGTCTCTCACAAAGTGGGAAGCGACACGCTAGAGGATCATCCACAGGACACTCACTGGAGGAGGCAGGCACCGAGTCTGGGGGAACTGGAGGCGAAGGGATAGATGGAGGACAACGAGTGTAATGATATCGAAGAGGAGGGATACGGTCCCAAGTGAACAGCTCATCAGAGGGAGAAGTGGGTGACGGAGTAAACTGCGGCAAGGGAAGAGAAGGTGGGCATACCGGAGGAGAGGATACATGAGGCGGGGAGATGGAAAGAGTGAGAAACTGCACTCAGAGGGAGTAACGGATGAATGTGAGGTCGATGAGACGGAGGACACAAAGAATGGGTGAGACTCATCAAAGGTGACATCACGTGAGATGCGAAGTCGACGTGCAAGAAAAGCACAAGGAACAGACTGAGCAGAGAGACTCATCAACAGGGTCATAACATCGATAGCCCTTGTGCTCAATACTGTATCCAAGAAAAGCGCAAGGAACAGACTGAGCAGAGAGTTTGGTAAGCTCACGTGGAGGGAGTAGAACATAGCACCGACAACCAAAAATACGAAGATGGGTGTAACGTGGGGGTCGAGAGTACAGACACTCACCAGGACTCTGGCCCTGAAGGAAAGTGGAAGGTTACAGGTTAATAAGATAAACAGTAGTGGAAACAGCCTCAGCATAAAAATGAGGAGGAACGTGGGAGGAGATGAGAAGGGTGCGTGTTGTCTCAATAACTCGTATACGGTCATGCGAATGGGGAGCTCGCAGGACTGACAGATGATGGCTATTGCGCGAGATTCGTCAGAGCGCCACCTCGCCCAGTCGGAATGCTGGAGGAAGTGGTCGTGTTGACATTGGAAGAAAGGGAGTTCGCAGGACTGGTAGCCTTTTGGGTGTCCGTAGAATTGGCAGTTGGTGGGGGCGATGCAGGCTCCGTGCCGTCAATGTGGCCGCATAGATCGAGACCACGGAAGATCACACCGACGGTAGCGGACCATGCCTTGTAGTTCCGCCCGTCGAGGATGACATCAGCCTTCTGAAGGAAGGCGGATGAGGAGTGAGACGATGTCATCGAACCAATGGAGGATGGAGGTGGTCACCTAGGGCAAAAGTGCGCTCGACGAAGGAGACCGACGAAATCCGGCAGGCTGCAGGAGGCAGCAGAGATCGGCATGCTTCGGGCTGCAGAGGGCAGCGAAGATCGGCAGGCTTCAGGCTGCAGAAGTCAACAGAGATCGGGGGGCTGCGGATGGGACGGAGGAGGAAGACGGGGCTGCGAAAACAGCCAGAGGAGGAGGTGCAAGACCTTCGGTTGTTCGACAGAAGGGAGCGAAGTCGTCGCATCCAACTCGCACGACGCAGAGGAGATCGTCGGACTGCGGATGCTAGCGAGACCTGCGATCGACGAGTCGGAAGGAGACGAGCGCAGATTAGATCGGCGGCGCAGAAACGACGAGCGCGTCATGAGGGAATAGACGAGCGGCGGCATGTGGGAACAGGCGAGTGATGGCGTGCGGAACCCTAACGCTCTGATACCATGATAGGAAAAGATCCAAAATGTACTATTCACATTAACAATAGTGTTATATATACATGTACAAGAGAGGGTGCTCACAACACACATGGTAAGCCTAAGCTATCTCAACCATATAGAATGTACATAATATCTAACAGCTGGGTTGTCAATTTTCGATGAAAATGTACCACTTAACAATGGCTTGCATGAGGATTGAAGGTATTCGGATTCAGCAACTGGTGAAGATCTGTCAGCTGCAACTTTCATGACTTATGCTCTAGGTTAGTTAAGGCGCAAAGGGGTTCTTAGAGCCTAGGCACAAGCATGCGCCTGAAGCGTGTAAGGCGCAGAAATGAAAAAAAGAAAGATAAAATATAGTTTATTAAATACAAAAAATACATAAAATAAATCTGCCAACATATCAATCTACTAGAATTGCATATATCACAACCCCAAAAATAACTAGCATTAAAAAAATCAGCTTTCAAATAAAATTCAGTGAACGGGCTGCCCAGTTCACTGATTTTCATTAAACTGGGCAGCCAGTTCACTGAAAGGCCCTTAAATACAGTCAGGCATGTCTTTGGTGCGCCTGGCAGTTGAGTAAGGTGTGCACCTCGGGCACCTCGTCCGCCTCTTCCTTACAGAGGTGAGGCCCGGTGCGCCTAATACGATCGGCGCTTCAGGCGCGCGCCTTAATAACTTAACTTCTGCTAATGATTCCTAGGAAAATCAATTCATAAAATCTGCCCAATACCTAAGCAATGGACTGGATGGTAAAAGTGTCGCAAGGCTTGATGATTTCTTGATGAAAGAGACTCGTTGAAGGGGTTTTGATTTCTCTGCAGCAATTGGGCCAAGAAACACGTCCTTGATTACTTCGTCAAATCCCATTACAGCTACAGAGCTTGAATTTGGGTGATCTTGGGGCTGAAAAATCAGTCCTAAAACTTAAAACACGAGAAGCTGAAATCCTTCTAGCATTGAGTCCAACCAGAGGATTGAAACGCCGTAAAACATGGTGAAGGTCGTGGTGGAGGATGAATCCACTAACGATATCAACATGGTGGCCAGCGGGATCTAAAGATGCGAGGGAGATGTGATCTTAATCTCGACAATATTCTTGAGACCGGCGACAAGAGAACCAAAATGTAGCGATCATAAGCTACGCATTTCCTATAGTTCTAAGAGAAGAAGGGTCGGGGAAGGGTGGCCGAGGTGGAAGAGAACGAAACTAGAAAAGGGGGAGGAAAATAGTTAAAGAAAAAGGGCCAAGAGTTGGTCGGAGCTGAGAGAGAAGAAGAGCCAGAAGAGGAGAAGAAAAACTATACAAAACTTTATTAAAACTTTTCATATCCTATTACAAAACATTGGTTGTATTTATAAGTTATTAAACTATCGTTGGATGTCCCCTCTATTCTCTGTCGTTGGATGTCATCGTTCTGATAGCTTAACTCTACCGTTGGGTAGAAAGCTTTGATCTCCGGTTGTTCGTTATAAATGACGCTAATGAAGGCCGCCCATGGATAAAACTACTAGTTACGTTACAGAGAAGTTGCCAAAATAGGGGGTAAGAAAGTAAGAAAACAGAAGGAAAAGTAAAGACTGTAGTACTTCATCCCGCTGAGGAGGTGAAGAGTAGAAACTCCAATTTTGGCTCTAAGAGTCGAGTATATTATAAGAACCAAGCATATGGTGCTCCATCTCCGCAGCACCGCATTCAGGTAATCTTCATTACATGCATAAAAACTATTGAACATAGATCTGATCTAATTTAAGAATCATAGAACAGAACATCCCAAAATATGGAAACAGGACCAAAAAGAATAAGCTTGACTACATAACCTATACTTTCGATGAAGGACAATAAATAAGGATAACTTGCCACTCCAATAAGCAAAAAATGTATCAAAACCGGTCAAATTCCCCTCTTTCCGGACTCACAAGCAAAAAATGGATTACACCAATACCCTCCTGATTGGTCCCCGGCACAAATTTAGGGACGGAGACCGGTTCGAAAATTTTCCCCATATTAAGAGGCATGAAAGTAAGAAATGGGAAGGGAGGTAAAACATGTCAATTACATGGAAAAAAATACATTGATGAAAAAGTGCGGAAATGATAAGTCGTGAATTAGATCATCGGCAAGGTTAATCTACGATTCGTGGTAAATATCAGATCGAATGAGGACTAAAAGACTTTGCACCACAGAATTTACGTTCCCTGGTAAGCATTCTTGAGTGGCAACCAAACAAGTAGGACTCGCCTTTCCTTGATGGGTGTCACCGGCGGGCCTTTGTTCGCCGTGATCTCCGCATCACTAACCACACCGACGACAAGCTCATCCCCAAGCGCGCGCGCCTGCCGAAGAGCGTTGCAGTGGCCGTAATGCATCATGTCGAAACACCCGTCCATATAGACCCGAATTGGCCTCTTTTTCCTCCTCCACGGCAGCCGTAATCCCGAGAGAAACGGCGCATAACCTAGGTGCAGAGCCAGCACGGAGGCGCCGAGGATGAACCCCCCGAGAAGCACGACCGCCGCGTAGCGGTAGCGTGCGAGTGTCTCAAGCACATCACTGCGCGCGCCTCCACTGTCGCCTTTGGACGCCATGGCAGACGAAGTGGCGTAGCGACCGCTCTCCTAGGGCTTCTGATCTCTAGGACTCGGAAAGGAAGGATTTCGAGCTCCCGCCATCGATATCCGAAAAGGGAGGAACATTAGCTCGGTTTCCCATTTCCTTTTTCGAGAGCCCCTTTTATTCGAAAAAACTTGGCCGTCCAATTGATCCTCTGAATTTCTGAAATGGAGGAGGGAACAGCTCGGATTCCGATTTCCTGCATGTGAAGTGTGAACCGTAAAATTTTTGGTCCGGTTCGATACCTAGAATTGTGTCTCGTGCTCTCGCTCAATTTTGACTCGCTGCAATGCCAAATGATCGTGCAAGATCCAGAATCAGAATAATCTTGCATCATCGTGTTTAATTGTTTGTCGTTTGAATGGAATTGGAGATCTAAGAATTGGAGATCTAGAATTAGAATTAATGCTCATTTTACTTGGAATTTTACTCAGTCTTTTTAAAAGGAGATTGTTAACCGCAACCCAATGTTAATCGCAACCTGAAAATTTAACAGCAACACGGATTTTGGCTTGCCGCACCCCATTGTTAACCACAGCCTTAAATACTTGAATATTTTATCCCCAACCCAAATTTTTTTATATAGAGTTGCATGGTGCAAAAACTGTTTACTATCAAAGATAAACATATGATTTTCGAACTATTTAGCAAATATGAACCATTTAGTAGATTTTCATGCTACTGAATTCACGCTCATATATCAATGCAAAATGACAATCTTCTTCGTTGCATCCATCTCAAAATAACTATATGATTTGAATGAAAATAACTAAGGAAACTCAAAAACAATAAAGAAAATAACAATCCACTTGTATGAAGAACAATCCACTTGTATGAAGAACAGTTCAAGGATATTGCTTGACTTGGTTGCGGTTAATGGAGCTGCCAAAAATATCTTTGAACTGTTCGTCATTATACAATGCCCTTGTATGAAGAACAGTTCAAACTGAGTGAGCACAAATCTAAGCTCCGGCTGATACTATGTAGGTTTGTTCTTGTATGACCAGAAATGCAGCTCTTGTATGATCAGTAAATCTCAGCTATCATGAAGAGGGAAATGCAACTCCATACATCATCAAAGCCTCTCCAAATCTTCAGGGTTGCTGAGCATATCAAAAACAGAAATAACAAACTTCAGGAATAAGAGAATGCCTTCTGTTGTGTGCGTGAGTAGTGGATGTAGTATTTGTGTCCCAAAAATAATTAAACATGAGCAAATATGAACATGTCTATGATAGATGACAGGGAAAATGATGTGTTGGTGACAATGTTCTATCATAGTCATGTTCATATATCATACACATGTTTCTAAATTTATTGTATTTTCATACAGCAACAATTTTTAGTAGCTTCACTAATAAAACACCAACCCCAAAACAGAGAAAATACAGTCCCATAAATAATCAAACTTCAGCAACAATGTCTTAAGATATATAGAGTTAATTTCTCTAACAAAATGCAGCATAAGCAGCCTCCATCTGCAATAAACAGTTTAAATCAATAATCAATTAAAATCACGTATTGAATGGCAAATAATATGAACTAGTAATGAAAATTCTTTTAAAGGCATTTACCTATTTAATTAATATCTTTAGTAGCATCATCAATCACTCGTCTAAGATTTTATGATAAAGCAGTTGAGCATGCATTAAACTGTAAAAAATAAATGTCTTATAAAATGTTACAAGTCATATAAATTTGTCACAAGCAAATAAGAATTAAATTTGTCGTACCTTTGGAAGAAGAGTCCTCCAAATGTATGAATGAAGTTGAACGTCCAATATTGCTCCCCTTCATTACCATCTTTGATGCAAATATAGTTTCCCATGTATGTGATATTTCTCCACAATACTTTCTCCAGAGAGAGTAAATCAACGGTAACGAATATCCATCACGCATGTGAAGTTCAATGAAATGATTACCATCAATAAATCCAATGAAAACATTTTTGGTTCTTCCGGTGGAGATGAGTGTAACTGAAGAAATGTGAATGATTGCGCTTTAGATAATTTGACATGAAAGTGAAACACGAAAGAATGTCTGATTTGTTGATGTGACTCCAACAATGCATAGTAATGGCATACGATAACGATTTGTCCTGTATGAGCAGTCTAACTGAAAAATTGTTGAAAACATATTACTTAACTTTATAGAACCAGATGTGCAAAAAATAACCTTTCCAATTGGTTATTGGTACCAGAAACTTTGTTAAAAGAAACTAAACCTGCATCGGTCATACACTTATATAAATATTGTATAGGTGTTCCACCATCCAATTCCTTCTTTTGTAACTTCACCTACTCATTGTAAATTGTCTTAATAACCATTTTGTTTTCATTATTTTTCTTCTTCACCGCGGCAAGTATTTTTGTGTGGCTTGACCCCTGAATTATACATATGTTCAACAAATTTTCCCTCTTCCTTATTTAATCTTCATGCGTAAGCATGTGCTTCCAGATGGACTCTTTCTTGATTGTGTGTCCCACATATTATGTAAATTCTCCATTTTTAGTGATTAACTCTCGTTGCACTTTGAGTGAGAATAAACAACAACAAAGCTTTGACGATGATCTACGCGTATTCACCAAACTTTTCTTATTCTGATTATCTCGGTATTTACCCCCTATCACAACCAAGAAATACACGGGTCATTGGTCGCTCATTCAACTCATCAGACGATTTTATGGTTACTACATAACCCAAACTCCTACCAACACCACGAGCCCATTCGACTAATTCATTTTTAGAATCGAACAATATGTTTATGTCAAAGTGACTACCAACATGCACTTCTACCTTTTCAAAGGTTTCATATTTTTCATTGTTAACATCTAGAGGTGTACAACCCAGTGTTCGCCGACCCGCAGAGAAATCAATCACAGGTGATTTGGGGAGTTCTCGCCGATTCGCGGCGAGCACCCTGCTAGGAGCAAGGCGAGGCGGATCAGGGATTTCGCTCGCGAGTGGCGAGCGGTGACGGACAAAGGCGGAACCAAGTAGAGACACACCCGGGCACGTGCCCGGGTGAGATTTCTGAAAAGATTAGGGTATAGGCTGACCTCTAGGCTGCAACCCTATTAATGTCTGACATTTTTTTCTATTTTTTATCCAAAAGCATTTTTGCATTAATGGTTTGAAGTTCACTGGAGCACTCAATCTCAATTTTAAAACTTTAATATGCGATGTCTGCTTGTCTTGTCTTGTCATATACTCATGTATGTTCTTTTCCTTATCTCTGATCTACTCTAGACCTTCCACTCCATCCCCTTCTTCTTCTGAAAAGTTTTTCTTCTGAAAAGACTCCCTTCTTCCTCGCGAGGGCTGGCTTTGCCTAGTTTGACTTCAACCTCCCCAACCACGGCTGCTCATCCGGCCTCCAGGGGTCGCCAAATTGCAGATTTGGTTGAGACTATTCAGAGAGGAAGAAGCTCCTTTAATTCAAACTCCTCTCTCCCCAATTCTCGTGGATGTTGTAAGAACGCGTTATACTCAAACCGTTTGCGTCCCATTTTTTGTGTTCCTCATTTTTCATCTGACTATTGTGTCTTTTTAAGATTTATTGTTTAGACTTTCAAGTTTATATTTAAGGTTTTAGAGGTATGTAATTTAATAATTTTGTCATCCAATCATGCAAAAAAATGCCCTTAAAGATTTATGGTTTAGAGTTTCATTTATTCACTGTTAGCCGTCTATGTAGTTAATTGGAAATGTCATTTATAATCAGAATGTTCAATTGATAATCTCAATATGAAAGCTATTCTCAAATTCTGATTAGGATTTACTATCTTTTCATTAATTTTATGAGTATTATTTTTTGTTTAGCTAAATTTTGTTACGTGAATGATATGTTTTAATTTGTTCATTAATTCTTTTTAATTAGGTTATTTTTCGATTGCTGTTGTGAGTATTGTCTATTATATTGATTTGCCATAAAATTATTTTCCCTTAAAATCAACACCAAAGGAAAAAATGGAGTTAGAGACTTAGGGGAGTCAAAGGGACCACAATTAAAGTTTAAATTAGAGGACTTATCTACATGTATGTATTTGAGACCGATTTGGAATTTTAAAAATATTATAAATATTTATTTTTTACTTTGTGCCCGGGTAAAACTAAATTCCTAGTTCCGCCACTGGCGACTGCTCAGTGAGTTGTAAAGGGCCGCTCTGGGGTGCATTTAGTCAAAGCGAGTCAAGGGAGGTTTCACAGTGTCAGTCCAGCGAGGCGAGTGGGGGCTCGCCGCTACTCGTGAGAGGAGGTCTCGCGAGCCCAGATCGCAAGGAGGCTAGCGAGTGGCGACTTCATGGGTCACTCACCCAGTAGGGGTCTACAGGTGAATTTACTCTGATACCCTTGGTGGACTGCCAAATAACCCTCCAGAACAACGGAGTTTGACTGCTAGCAGACCAATTTGGGGGTGCGTATAACAAAACCAAAAGGTGGAAGCCCGCTATTAGCATACCATTTCAAAAATGTTATAAATAGACCCTTTGGGGCACCTTTGGAGAGCATTCTAGATATTTACTTCTCCTCAGGAACTCTTTGGTTAGCTCTTTTATCTCTCCAAGGTGCCCGACTACAGTCTTGGCTTGGGAGGGGAAGCGCTCAAAAGATCTTCCGGGTGTGTGGTAGGACCTCCACGATGTTGCCAAGGGTCATGTCTTTTGTTCTAAGTCTTCGGTCAGGTTCCTCCATGGGATCAGTAAGCGTTAGCTGCCCCCCTTCATAGGGGTCCGAACTCCTCGTTGGGTCAAATACTGGTTCCAACAAGAGGAATATGGAAAATAAGTATGAGATTCATATAAAAACAAGTTATACTGAAAGTAGTTAGTAGACGAATTTCTCTTACTAATCATAGGTAAAGAACAAATGACACCATAATCCAACATTTTGATAGTATCACTTGAAAATTCCTCCATGTAAGCGTAACCTACCAATAGAACAAAACAAGTGGAAAAATACCATTGAAGATTATTAAGAAAATAGTTTTACAAAATCTGAATTATGAAGTAAAATATTATGAAGTAATACAATTGAACTTGTTCTTACTGAAAATCTTTACAAACAATGAAGCTAGTTCAGCTCCAGAAGTAACCTACACATTTGCAAAATAATGAATAGATAGCCTATTGGGATGGGAAAAGTAGAATTTTAAATAAAAAATTCATACTACTAACGAAACATAAATTAAGTGCACACTTATGAGATTTTAAATCTATACTTCCTAGCATTTTTTGCAATTCGATTTCTGAAACTATACTTCCTAGCATTTTCTACAATTCGATTTCTGAAACTATACTTCCTAGCATTTTCTACAATTCAATTTCTGAAACTATACTTCCTAGCATTTTCTACAATTCGATTTCTGCACTATATTTCCTAGCTGTTTCACACAAAACTATACACATGAAACTATAATTCCAGTGTATGCAGTTTAAACTAGGAATTATACACACGAAACATAAATATTAAACTGCATACACATTAAACTATACACATTAAACTGCATACACATGAAAATATTAAACTGCATAAACTGAATTTGAAATTTCTGAGGGATTCCTTACAAAAATCAATACAAAAAAGTATGAAGTAGTACTGAACTTTTATTAAGATTTCTCCACAGCAATGACCATCGCACATGAAACGACAAGTGCAATTAGCTAGTTAAACAAGAAAATCTTATTTCAGAACATGCATTGTTGGAATCACAAGAAGGGAAGAATAGTAAGCCATAATTTAATAACATGAAGTGGGGCTCTAAGTGATGTGGGCTTACATAAAGCTACAGAAAATTGAGCAGTGTAAGTTGGCCAAGGCAACCTGTGACTTGTTGTAGGAAGAAGGCGTCGACGGCTTGAGGTGGAGGAACGAAGGACTTTGCGGTTCTAACTTCTGCGGCTTCAGGGGGAGGCGTGTTTGAGTTGGCCAAGGCAACCTGGAACTTGTTGGAGGAAGAAGGCATTGACGGCTTGGGGTGGAGGAACGATGATGGACTTTGCGGTTCTGACTTCTGCGGCTTCAGCGGGAGGCGCGCCCTAGGGCTGGTTGAAGGAGAAGCAAATGTCAGCCATGCGCGACTTAAGCGAAATGAAGGAGTCTCGGTAGCGAGAAGGAGGAAGGTCTCGGTCGAGAGGAGGAAGAAGGTTTTGATCGGGCGGAACAAGGGTCGCGAGAAGGAGGAAGGGTTTGGGGTTTATCGAAGATTTAGGGTTGCGGTTAAATGAAGGAATATAGAGCTGTTCCTTTAAAGTTTAGGGTTGCGGTTAACAATCGACTTTAAAACTGGTCTCCTGACATGTCCCCCTAGCGGTCCCGTCACGGCCTAAAAAACGGCAACGTCAAGAACCAGCAAAAAACTGGTGAACTGACCAGTTGAACCGGCCAATCGGAACTGTAAGCTTTAGGGTTAGTGTCATGCACCTCTTCGCCATTCTCGTGTGAACTAGGGGCGACCGATGAGCACATCTCAAAACTCCATCGTACTTTTCTTCCTCGCGATGGCATTGAGCGAGCACTGAATCGAGAACTTATCTTCAGGTCCTTTATCGTCTTCCTCACTGAATAAGCGTTTAGCGACTCTAACACATCGCAGAAGGTCTACGAAAGGTAACTATTGCCCTGTTTCTTGAAAACCATTGCCCAGAGTATGCATATAATGGTGATTTTATTTCCAAACTGGAAGCACTTTTATTGGCGTTGGATATTTAGATTTTATATTTTCCTCCCCTGTTTCTTGAAAACCATTGCCCACATTTGTAGTGATTTTATTTTCAAACTGGAGGTCATAGATTGGAATGGTTGCAAAGAAAAATTATAAGTCACTTCACAATGTAAACACTTATAATATTTTTTTTACTATCAGAACTCTGAATGAGACTAAAATGATTCCAATCAGGATTATTTTTTCACAAACAACATGTAAAGAAACGTTAGATGGCCCGGAAGAAGATTCCATTTTATGATATATAAACAATAAATAATAATCACATATGTATTCATGTAGAGAATAAATCACACAATTATTTAATTAAATCAAATGCAAAAATGACTCTAAGAGGTCATCGTTAAATTATTATCCTTAGGTCATGATATTTGTTCTGTTATATACAAAAATCACTTTTTTAAGGAGAAATCAAAATGCATTTAAGCAGCATATGAAAATTCTTCCATAAAAGTTTAACAATATTGAATTGATGTATGTGGTAAATCATCACCTCACTTAAGATTAAATCAACAACATTGATCCCCAATCCAAGCTTGATTATTCTGATTGAGCATACAGGTTGCTGGAAATTAGAATCAAAGATTCATAAACACCATTGAGAATAAATTTTCTTCTTGCCAATAGAATCAAAGATTCCTATCCACAAATGCAGAAAAATCAAGCATGAAAACAAGGAATGTCAAGCACGTATCCTAAAACTGAGAGGAGAAATTAATATGAAAAGATTTCAAATTAATTTTCTTTAGACCTAGAATGAAATGATTAAACTTTTGATTTGATCTTAATGATACAAGATGATTCTAAGGTCTAAATACATGCAAACAAAGGTGACGCACATCACACACATAATACCTAATCAATATATGAAACAATTATACTAAGGATAGCATGTGATGAAAAATCCATAGACACAGAAATTGCCGAAATAACAAAACTGAAATAACTTTTAAACAGAGTTGAATTTGGGCAATTTGACAACACCAAACAAACTTGAACGGGCAAGCCTGGTTTGCCGTTGGATGGAGATTTTTGTGCTCTTTCCGAAAACAATTTAAACGCGAAAATCGGATGAGTGGATCAAAAGATATGGCTGTTTGAAGTTTTGATCGAAAACTCGCATTTTTGAAGGATTAAACATGCGTTTTGTGAATTTTTGTTTTCGATTTTTCTTGAAAATATTTTTCATTATAAGGACTATCATATGCAGTAAACAAAATAAAAAATAATCAAAACGTTGTGCATTTTGATTTTTAGCCTAAGCCCTTTAATAAACCATTGAAATCCATTCTTTAAAATAATTCCATTAGTCTTGGTAATAATTTAAATATTCAATTTTTAATGATAATTCAAGATATTTATTAGAAAATGATTTAAAAGGATAAAAACTAAAAAGATGAGAGATAGGTCAGTTTTTTTTAAAAACATATCACTTTTTAATCAATTTGATTTATACGTTATAAAGTTTTAAATGATAAAGTCATATTTCAAATATTTATAAGGTGATCAAGGCATGTTAGCTTAAAAAAACAAATAAAATAAAAAGAACATTAAGCATATCATGAAGTAGCATTATATATCATTTTTATTAGTTTCCAATCCATGCATTTGAAAGATATTAATTGATAAGAGATTTAGGTATCCAAAGTTGACCATGTGTAGTGGTTCATTTGGGTACCCAAATATAGCATGATGATTTTTGGGGAGACAATGATGAATGGGCCATTTCAATTAAAGTTGATGTGTCAATTTTCTTTATGGGTCTCCATTCATACCTTTGTTATTTATCACTCAAATCCATATAATAATTATGTGATATATTTATATGATGATATTTGTTTGAAAAATAATTCATTGGGGATTTATGTTTATTCAAATTATTTTTCAAAATAGATTGATGTTGATAATCATAATGAATTTTATTATATGGATTCTTTGAAAGTTTATAAGAGTGATAGTCTTTCTTTAGAAGTTATTGTTGATAGAGTGGGTTACAATATGTGTTAAATGATTGATTCTTATTTTGATGATTTTCATTTCCACTCTTTCTTATAGACATACTCTTATAATGTGAAGGAAAATATTTTATAGTTTGATTTTCATGAAAAAGAGTTTTTAAATTTGAGTCATGATTGAAAATATATTGAGACTTATAATAGTGACTCTCAATAATTTTGTGAGGATCATAATTCCTTTTGAAACTAAACTCCTTTGAGTTGATGTATGAAAATGGTCCTTTTTAGAAATGATTTTGTATGTTAATTTATCTTTGTTATTCAAAATCTTATGATGAAAGTCATTAATAGAAATTAGAACTTTTTTAACAAAAGATTTTAATTGTCTTAACTTACAAGTTAAAGCATCATTTTCAATTATCAATTTTGCATTATGCTCTTTAGAAACTAAGAGCCCTTTTTCAATATCCTTGAATTTTTCTTTTAATAGATTGCAATCAAAACAATGTTTTGAAATTGTAATAAAAGAGCAAGATGAAGAAGTCACATCATAATTAGATTTTACATTTACATTAGATTTTATCCTTTTATTTTCTATACATAATTTATCATTTGTTTTTTTTCAATTTCTTAATTTTATATTTAGCAATTTGTAACATATGTAATGTGGAAATAGAATTTGTCACAAAGAGAGAAGAATTTGATTTACTTACATTGCTATCAGAGGAGGCAAGATTTGAACTTAAAGTTCCTTTAACATCTTTTTGGCACTTCTCTTCCACTTGATGTGCACTCCTGGTTTCATCCTAAGAGATTCTTTCTTGAATGCTTGTGCTAATTTAAATGTTTTACAATTGTTGTGCATGCTCCAAACCTATGCACGGAAGATCAAACATTTCATCAAGAATTTTCCAAACTTTGTAAGCATTAGTAAAATAATAAATCAATTTGGAAATATCTTTAGATAAAGCACAAAATAAAGTATTCATAGCCTTCGCATTTAAATGACATTCATGTTTATTTGATTCATCCGCTGGTTTTATTATTGTTATATTCCAAATTTTGATATCATATGAGTTAAAAAAAGATTTTATTAATATTTTCCACCCTTTATAATTTTTGCCTTCAAATAAAGGTGCTGCCAAAGATTTTTCATTTATATAAAAGTTTCTCCCACTAGTAGAAGCGAGATCATGAGACGCCATTATTCCCGGTTTTTAAACCGAATTGGAATAACCTGCACTCTGATACCACTTGTAGAGGGTTGGGCTGTGACAGTTGGCTTTTCCTTGGGTCAGCTTGACCCATTTTTATTGGTTTGATTGGTTCAAGGTTAAGGTGGATGATGGGTGGGATATGTCATAGTCAAGTGAGAGTGGGTTTAAGCATGGTAGTGGCCTAGGTGTTTTTATACTCCAAGGTTGGCCATCCCCTTTAGGTTTGTCTTTTTAGGTCATGCTTGATTATTTTGACCTTTAGGTCATGCTTGATTATTTTGACCTTTAGGTCATGATTAACCTAATCCTCATTATAGTTGACTCTAGGTCCACCTAGGTTAGAGATTCAACTAAAACCCTTCCTTGATGTAGTTAAAGTTTGTGTTATGGAAATAGGGGAGGGTTTCATTAGAGTCAAAGTAAAGTTATTCCTGACACCGAGATTGTGTTCATCAGGGTTTGGTCGTCCTTGACCAATTTATAGAAGCTCTTAAGACAAGGGCCATCCTAAGGCTCAGTTTGGACCAATGATTATATGCACTAGTGACCCACTAAAAACAAGGAGGGATTTGTGGGATATTATATCTACATTATGAAAAAGCTTAGTTTGGATTTTTTTTAATTGTAAGAGTTCTAATAGTCTCTAATCAAAAAAATCTTAAGCTTCTAAGGAAGCTTTGGATTTCACCCCAGTGGCGAAAGAGATGAGTACTTGTGTTTGAAGAATGTTTATAACTTTATGCATCTTACTCTCTATAGTTAGTTTTATATCCACACTACGTTAATTTTTATCTTTATATAGCTATGTGTTTGAATTACTCAAGCGGAAAGAGTGATTAGTTTTGATAAATTTGTAAAAACTTTATCCACCCCACCCCACTAGAGTAAGTTCATAATATTTTCATAAATTCTGCACTATTATAATGCACAAATTGGCTTTAAATTATGGTGATTGTTATCCGCAAAGCAGTTTTGGCTATCTGCACTCTATTTGTGTGAGTTATATACGCGCCTTTTGGAAATACACTTTGTACATGCATTTTTTGGAAATGTGTTCAACATGAAAATTGTAGATCTCGTCGAGATCTACAACTTTTGTGTTGAACACTTTTCCTAAAAATGCATGCACAAACACGTATTTCCAAAATTCGCTATAGTTACGCCCATGTTTCAATAGGGGCGGCAATACGTCTTGTGCGTGCATTTTTAGAAAAGTGTTCAAAACGAAAATTGTAGTTCTCGACGAGATCTACAACTTTCATGTTGAACAATTTTCCTAAATATGCATGTACAAAGTGTATTTCCAAAAGGCACGTATATAACTCATACAAATAGAGTGTGGATAGCCAAAACTGCTTTGAGGATAACAATCACCTAAATTAATTCTAGGGATTTTAATGTTCGGACTTAGCATTGTGCTATAGCGATGTGGCTACCTCTGTTGACATGATTATTGCACAATTCCTTTTCCTTATTAGCGCTTTATTTTCACGTGTACAAAGTTGTCTCGCTATCAATTTCTCGAGCTCACATCTCATATCTATTTCATATTATGTCGAAATTATTTTGATTTGACTCAAAATCATAAAAATTCAAATGGAACCAAAATCGTCTTGAACCTATTTGAACTTGATTTGGCCCGAAAATTTTCAAGCAAATTATGAGTCATCCTGCTCAAAGTCGGATCAATAATAATCCTAATTGCAACCCCTAGTCGTCGAAGGTCCCATATGAGATGTTGGTCATGTTGGATCGGATGGCCAACCTTAGGGGGTGAATAAGGTTTTTAATCAGTTATTGAAGATTTAAATAAAATAGTGCAGGAATGCACGCACTGGAGCTAGTGCAGGGCGGTAACCCTACCGCGCGACATTAGCTCTGGAAACAACACAATCACTGCGGGATAATGTTTCGGGAAAAGCACTACAGTGACCAATATTTTTACCAAGAAAACTCAGCAGGTTATATAATAAACTATAGATTCAAGATATCATTGAATATCGTAACATTGTTTATACAAAACTTAGATCTCCATGACGTCGGAGATCGGAGGCGATGAATATGAGAACCTTGGTTTTCTATACCGACCCTAAACCAAGGACCGGTTGGCTCTCTCCCTTTCCTCCCAAGAAAGGTCTTCGAGCCGCTCTTCACCTTCCTCCCAGGAAGGGTCTTAGAGCCCCGCTAGATCTCCCAGATCTAGACGTCCTCCCAGGACGATTTCCTACGGAATCCTTCCCGGACTCCGATGACCTTCCCGGTCGATTTTCCTTCACTCACAAATAGAGAATAATGAAAGAATGAATAAGAAAGAGATAGAAGCTATTGCTCCCTCAAAAACCAATATCCTTCGTAGAGCGATGAGCGATGAGTGCTTCTGAATATCATTTCTCTTGCACTCGATCAACAGTGGATGGTTGTCGTAGACTTTTCTCTTCATAGATCCTTAAATTTGAGCGGGAGGGAGATAATTCTCTTTTCTTTGCATGGAAACGGTGGTTCTCTGCACCAGAGGCGACTGAGGAACCCTATTATCATAAGTCTGTGTCTCACCTTTCCAATTGTTCCGACGGGAGAGAAAAGTAGTTTGCCCGAGACGTGCAAACGGTTAAGTCTGGGGGTGTGATGTGTCCCATTTATATAAACTTTGATGGACTCATCCGGGCTAGTTTTCACTCGCATGTGCATCATTTTTGAGCTATTATTGCATCTATTTCACTTATGCTCATTCATGCGCACTTTCGTGCTTTGTGCTCCTTTTAAGCCTGTTTTGGTGTGCGTTTGCGCACCATGATATTGGGGGTAAGCACATGGTGCTCCCCAATCCTCTTTCTCTTTATGATTGGTGTTGGAGGTGTATTCCCAGCTGGATTGTTGTTCTTACAGGTAGTTGGATCACCCTATTTTTCCCCAGAAATCATGATTATTTATATCGCACGGTCGTGCGTTTTCTTGACGCACGAATGACTGCGGTCGTACGCTTTCATCTGGGGAGAAAACCGGTGATCTGAATTTGGTCATGCATTTTTACGCACGGGCAGTTGCCCGTGCGTGAAGGAAACACGCGATCTCCTGTTTCATCTATTTTTCAGCCAATCTGAATTTGTTCGTGCGTTTTTGCGCATGGGCGGATTTGCCCGTGCGTGAGTAAATCGCACGGGCGCTGCTGCTTCTTCCTCAAGCCACTTTATTCGTTAAATAACGCACGAGCAACACACGAACGTGTGTTCGCCCGTGCGTGACTAAATTTATGAATTTTCAGTATTTAAGGCAGGAAATCTGCTGGAAGAGGGATCCCCGCGGGAAAAGCTTGAGAGCCCGCCATTTTCGCCCAGTTCTTCCGCTCCACCACCGTTCGACCTAGGAGGAGATCCGGTGACCTTTGGCTTGCAAATCTTCCACCAAAGCTCCCTCCTTGGCCTCCTACATCATCCTTGGGCTCAAGAACGCCATAGACGGTGAGCTTCCGCTGCATTCAAGGAGTAGAACAAGAGTTACCTCAAGCTAGACCACGAAGAAGACGGGTATAAGTAGAGGAAGGTGACAGCTCCTCCGGACCCCGGACGCAACTGAAGACCGAGCACGGACGAGGCTTGACAACCCGTCGATTCCGGCCGAGAATCTTTAGCATAGTCTTCGAGCTTCGGTTTCCTCTTTTCTCCTTTGCTTGCTTCAGAGTTTTCTTAGATATGCTTGTTATTATGGATGATGATCATGAACATTGTGTTTTAGTTAATGTGATTTCATGTTTTTGAGATCCTTTGTGGTTCATGAGATTTGAGGAGCGCCGTAATCCGCCAGCCCTCTCGTTCACCCGCTCACCGAAGCACGACATCAGGGCCGTTGCATCCATCCCGCCTTGCGAAGCGGAGTTTTGACCCGCATTTTATTTCTGTGTAGTAGCTTAGGACACCAATCACAACACCCTTGTTTTTACTTTCTTTTACTCATCGTAACAATCACTTAGAGAAAAGATATCTCAATGAATGCAGTCATACTTGTGCTCTGACTTATTTATACAAGATCTCGACACAAGGAAGTTTAATTGCTTTTCTTCATGTGTTGACTACTAGTTAAAACACAAAGTAAGCTTCTTGACTGTACAACCCCGTATTTGTTGAGTGGACCAGCAAATAGTACACAAAAGACGACATTCAAGCAGAGGGGCGTTCCACGAATACCCCGACCTGGCAGCTTGCACTCTCCCTACCCATCTTGGGCGAGTCACAAGAACCCCATGCGTGATGTTAACTCGTTGTAAGACCCCCCTCCCTAATTGCAACCTGGTCGGGTCGGAGACGAGTCTTACCGCCCAAGACGGCCACCCTATGCTTTCTAAGTGGCACCAACCCACTCTCAAAGCATAGAATGATCGCCTTATAAGGCTATGGAAACTCATCATATCACATCAGATCACAACGGAAGTAATTCAGAAACCAACATATTTATATATTTTAACAAATGACGTAGCCATATGTTTATACATGCGGCCCATTGAGCTAAAGAAAACTATAATATCCTCTCTCTTCTTCTACCAAGCTAAGGGATCACATCCCTAAGAACCGGAGATGAGACTGGTGTGTCTGCTCGTGCGAGATCTAAGGCAGGAATGCTCTCACGTTGAACTTCGCGCTGCTCCATGTCCTATGAATGGTTATTCAATAACCGTTAGTCACAGACTAAGTGGATTCACACCTCCTCCCTAAGATCCCTAAACTTGGGGACGAGAATGAACCTCAACACTATCAACAATAACCGAAGCAAAAGAGAGTTAGCAACATATTTATATATTTGCATTTTCAAGAAATAAAGCTAGGAGCATTAGACTGAACAAACGCAATAATATATAACTGGAAGCTGTAGTATGAATATCAGTTATTCCACAAAGAGCTCAACTAGCATTAGACAATCACGCAGGTTTTCATAACCTGCAGTCACATCGTAGGTGTTCAAAACCTGTGCACACACCCTATGTCGACGCAGTTTAGATCGCTTCTCTTCCATCAGGGTAGCGAACCCCGCGGGCCTCACCAATGTGGTCGTCGGTGATAGTGGCCAGTCCTGCCACTTTTGGGTGTGGACGTACCACACTTCCCAGACCCCAATGTACAACCATGTGTACTCTTGGAAGTAGGAGACGTCTGTGAATAACTAAATTTGGCCAACCAATGGAGGAACCCGATGAGGCATATAAAACACTGCCGAGCTCTCGGGGTGCACATCTCTCTGTCGCCTAGAGTCGTCAACTTTCCTGCACTGGTACGTACGGTATACGGGCAAGACTGACCCGCCACTTTCCCGCATGCAATTTACAATACAAGCATTTTATAAATCTGATAATAGACATTCTCAGGTCCGTGGTTGCTTGCCTTACTTGACATGAAACTATTCGAGCAGGTGACTGCATAAATCAGTGTGTAGCTCAACTATAGACAAGAATCACGATGAGCGTGTGAGTACATTATTTGGGGATAACTTGGGAGGATTAACTCGACTCGTCGCTATCCCCAACTAACACACCAATATAAAGTCAAACACTCGTTAAAGCAGAGCCCGAGCTTAAAGATGCAAAAAGTGTAAATTGTAATAAATAAGTGTGGTAAGAGAATGCTGCTAAATAAACTACAAAATCGAAGTACTGAAATAAGGTACTGGAGTAAACTGCAGTAAGTAAATCCTGAACTGAAATGCTGGAATGATGTGCTGAAAGGAACTGGACCAGTACTGAACTGGAATAAAAGAAAAACTCAAGGAAAGTGCGAAATCTGAAATAAAAAGAATTTAGAAAGTTAGTAGTCCTTCAGTTCCATCTCCATCACAGGAGGCAAGTTTAGTTCTCTCCGTTCCCAGGAGGCTTCTCCATTCCAAGGAGGAAAATCCGTTCATTGGAGACTTCTCCATTCCAAGGTGGTAAGTTCACAATTCTGGGATGAGTTCTTATATTTTACTGTGTTGGGGTCCGCCGATTTATTTGAATCTGATAGTCACTTTAGTTGCACATGTTATTGTTGGAACATGGTCTCTCGCATCTCCTAGGTTTGAGAATAACAAATCCTATGTATATTTGATCTTGTGTGTTTAGATTGTGCAGGAAACAAAGTCCATATGACTCAAGGATAACATAAGAAGGTTGCCCCCAAAATTGAGCCAATAAATCCAACATGCACACTAACGCCGACGGTAGCACCTAGTGCCCCGCACTAGTGATGTTTAGCACAATTCCGGAACACATTTAATAGGCGCTAGCGCCAGGCGGTAGCGGATAGCGCAGGCGGTAGCGCGGAACACAAGAGGCAAGGCGGAAATGTTTCCTCGGACTGAAGATTCTCCCGCGCAGAATATGTTCTAATATGAGATAGCGTCGGCTGTAGCGATTGTTTACCCAGAAGACCGCCTCCGAGTAAAACTTCTCACAGACTGGGCGATCTGAGGAGGCTAGTCACCCGATTCGGACCCGACAAGGTCGGCCAGTACAAACTGAGCGGTCTGATAGGATTCAGATCGCCTCCAAGGATTGAAGACTCAAGGCTCAAGTCCAGAAGGCAAATCGTGGTCTCAAGATGGAGACCGTCCGAGTTGCACTATGAAGACTATCAAGGCTCAAGCCCAGAAAGCAAGCTGCGGTCTCAAGACGGAGACCGCCCGGGTTGCACTATGAAGACTATCAAGCCTCAAGTCCAGAAGGCAAGCCACAGTCTCAAGAAGGAGACCGCCCGGGTTGCACTATGAAGACTATCAAGGCTCAGGTCCAGAAGGCAAGCCGCGGTCTCAAGACGGAGACCGCCCGGGTTGCACTATGAAGACTATCAAGGTTCAAGTCCAGAAGGCAAGCCGCGGTCTTATGACAGAGACCGCCCGAGTTGCATCATTGCCTTGATCGTAGCATCTTCATTCTCCGGCCAGGACAGATCGGAAGTGCAAGCCGCGCGGCTTCTTTTTTTTCTCCTTTCTGTATCCCATCACCGCCTGCCCGATTCTTTTGTACCCGGGCAGGCGGTTATTTTATCCCTGCCCGTTCGGGCAGGCCCTCGAGTCTATAAATAGGGGGCGGCGACGTTCCCAAGACACGCACACTCGAATCCTGGAGCTCTCTTGTTAAAGTTGCGGTCTCGAGTTTCCTGTCTTGCGACTTGTCTAACCGGCCGGCTTCTTCTTTTCTGCTCTTGCAGCCCGCTGTAACCTCTCTATTTGAATCAAAGGAAAGCCCGTCACAGGAGTGGCATTCGCCGTGATGGGCGAAGTCTGGCCTCGACCGCTGCTAGCGGTCTAACTTTCTCTAACCGAATACTAACCGACAGCCCGCAGCCTCCGATTTCCTTCTGAGGTGCATTTTCGGATTCAACAGAAACACGCGACCTTCAGATCGCGGATTGTCGGCGAAACCTTTGTCAAAATGTCAGACCGCCAGTTCCCTCTTGGAGACTACTCCGACCACAATGAAGATTCCCTGTGGGAGGCTTTGGAGCAATCGAAAAGAGAAGCCGAGCGAGCTCAGAAAGTGACTGATCATCATTTGGACGCAATCAGTCAGGCTTTAGCACTGTTAACCGAGCGGTTAGTTACACATCAGATCGCGGTTAACCAGGCGGTGAATCCGGTCCCTCCTCCACCTCCTCCTTACCTGCTACCACAAGTCGCCAACTTCCAACCGCAACAAGAAGGTTTTGCGGCCCGACAAAACTTCTACCAAGAGGCCGCACACAGCATGCCGGCCCGAGTTCTTGATTTCCAGGGGGCGGCTTCTCATGCAACTCGCCTTTCCTATCCGCCAGAGGGCGCAGCCCGCCTTTCCTACCCGCCTGAGGTCGCTGCTCATCATTCCTACCCGCCAGAAGCCGCGGTCCGCTCCTCCTACCAGGCGGCTTGTCCTCGAGTAGCCGCAGCTTAGGCAGCTTACTATTCTACTCCTCTTCTGTATGAATACGTTGAAGACAACTCTCCCTTCGTGGACGAAGTCCGAGGGGAGCCAGCCCCGAATAATTTCAGAGAGCCCCGTCTGCCAGCCTACAATGGAGAAACTGATCCCACTGTTCATCTACAGGCCTTCGAGTCGGCCATTGTGAAAGTGGAGGTTAGATCTTAAATTAACTCTAGAGGCGGGGGGGTGAATAAAGTTTAAAACTTTTTCCCTTAGTTTAATTTGCGGAATTAAAAATAGTGATATATATATATATGTATAGAAAGTGAGTAATAAAAACTGAAATAGAAAATCAACACAGCACAACACAAAAAAGAAATCAAACACAGAAGACACAAGGAGCTATAGTAGTTCCACACTAAACTTGGGTACGTCTACTCTTTTACCACCCTTGGTAGGAATCCACTAGGATTTTTGATCAGGTGCCCTCACACCAATGAGCTTTTGACAAGGTGCCCAAAAACCAACTAGATTTTTTGATAAGGTGTCTTGCCACCAAGAGGTAAACTTTTAGGGAGTTTTAACCCTGTACAGAATAGGATAGAGAGGGGTTGAGATGTTCTTCTTTGTCAAGATGTATAGAAAAGACTCTATTGGATGTTGATGTAGAAAAGAACTCCTCTGTCTGATATGAGATGTTTGACAATTGATTTCGCTGGAGCTTTTCTTTAAAAGAATTGATCTTCCTGTAGCAGATAAATCTGAAAGAGTGAGTTCTTCAGATTTCTTGTTGCTCTTTTGAAAGATCTGGACTTGCAGCAAAAGACTGAGAGAAGAATTGAAGTTCTCAGTTGAAATGAAAATGCTGAGGTTGAGGAAGAAGAAATTGATGTTCTTTTTGTTCTTCTTTCTCTTCTCTTCCTGTAGCTTTCTCCTTTCTTGATTCTTATTTTGCAGCAGGAAATCTGAGAGATGGTATAGCTGTTCTCAGAAAATGTGTGCTGCTAGAGGAGGAAGACGATGAAGTTCATTTTTTTTAATAATGCTAAGGAGGAAGAAGAAGTCATTTTCAATTTCTTTTCTTCCAGTATATTTCTTTCTGACTCGTGAGCCTCTTCTTTCCTTTTTTTTGTACTGCTGTATTAATGAGTTCTGTACTAATTGTCGTGTAACAACAACTGTAAAATTATTCTGTAATATCTTCTTCCTTCTTTCTTTTGAAATCACTGACATAAATTAAATGCACATTCCTTATATTAAGGAATATATTATTCTGAAGGCGTATTTTTGGGAACTGCAACTGTCACGTCGTATTCTCCTCCCTTTTCCATGAATATGTCTTTTTTCGAGGAAATGTCAACGGCTATAACTTAAATAATAAAGGAAATATATTTTCCTTACTTGATTTGATGGAAAGAGCCGTTGCTTTCGTCGATCTGAGTTCAGAGAATGAAATGAATATAATTATTCTGAAATTTCTGAGCTTAAATAGGAAATTTTTGATCTGAACAAAATTTGTCGAACGCAGACTGGAGTTCGTCGAACGGAAAGATTCGTCGACCGCTGAGCCTGGATAAAATCGTCGAGCGCTGAACGTCGAGCGCTGAGCTGGAGTATAAGCGTCGAGCGCTGAGCTTAGACAAATTCTTCGACCGCTGAGACGGGTTCATCGACCGCTGAGAACAAGTCTGTTCGTCGAACGCAGAAAGCTTATCATTTGTCGAACGCAGAGAACCATTCGTCGAACGCAACTAGCCATTCGTCGAACGCAGAAACTGAATGAAATTTCTAGTTCTAACAGCCTAAACTCTTGACCCATAAACTATACATTGGGGTCAACTTGTCCTTAGTTAACATATAGTGATCCTAGCCCAAATCAGAAATAGGGTTGTTCCAACAATCTCCCCCTATTTGGGTTAGGACACTATTTGACAAAAATTGAAAATAAACAAATGCTAAAACAGCAAAAACAACAGAGCATGAATATATCTGATGTATTTTTAAATATTTTATCAGATATAAAATAAATAGTGCTCTGAGTTTTTTGAAAAAAACATTTCAATAAAAACAGAAATGAAAATACAATTAGAACCTTGATTTTTCTGAATTCTGAAATTCTGATTGAAATTCTGATCTGAACTGAACTGTATCTGCTATGTAAATCTGGTATCTGAATTTGTTCTGAACTGAATTTGTCTGAGTTCTGATTTTGATATTTATCTGATTTCTGAATTTCTGATTAGCTGAGCTGTAGCAATAACTGATACTGAATTTGCTAAAACAAAATTCTTCTTCTGAGCTGTACTGTATCTGCATCTGAACTTGATTATGAGCTGTATCTGAATTTTTCTGAAACAGAAATTTGCAATCAGCAAGCTGCTGTAAGCTTTATCAAGCTTCTTCATACAACAACTCCCCCTGAGAGTGTCTCCCCATGAGACTGGAGGTTCTTCAGCTTTCTCCTTTTTCCTAGTTTATAGAACAACTCCCCCTGAGCAAAGCAATGCATCAAATGGAGCTTGTTCATGAAAACTTCTCCGCCTGCCTAGTTTCAGGAAAGGCCTAAAGCTAGGCCCCTTGAAGAAGGGACATTTGATGGAGGTAGGGAAAGATGCAAGATTGTCATTGCTATTGTTCCTACACAATAAAATAGAGATCAAGTGCAAAGGGAACTAGAAAGAGAAACAATTATGTAGGCATTCAGCTAATAATTTTTTTTTATTAATGATGCCAGGCTGAAATAAAAAGCTTCAATTCAATGAAGAGATGGGTAAGTAGAAAACTTATTTTCTTTAACAGATTGAATCTCCATCTATCATACCTAGATGATTTATAAAGAAGATATGTTTTCATCCAAGGGCTTGGTGAAAATGTCAGCTCTTTGTAAATCAGTAGAGATGAACTGTAGGCAGATTTTGTTTTTATCCACATTATCCCTAAGGAAGTGGTGCCTAATTTCTATGTGTTTAGTCCTACTATGGAGAACTGGATTTTGTGCTATAGATATTGCATTAGTGTTGTCACAAAATATAATTGAATTATTTAAGTTGACACCATAGTCTAGGAGCTGATTTTGTATCCACAACATCTGTGAGCAGCAACTCCTGCAGCTATGTATTCAGCTTTAGTTGTTGATGTGGACACAGATGTCTGTTTCTTACAAAACCAAGACACAAGCCTATCACCAAGAAACTGGCAAGTTCCTGATGTGCTTTTCCTGTCTACTCTGCATCCAGCATAATCTGAATCTGAGAATCCAGTTAATTCAAATTCAGATGATGTTGGATACCAGAGACCTAGATTAGGGCAACCCTTTATATATCTTAAAATCCTTTTTAATAAAATTAGATGAGATTCTTTGGGGTTAACTTGGAATCTAACACAAATACATGTGACAAACATTATATCAGGCCTACTAGCTGTTAAAAAAGTAAGGAGCCAACAATTGATCTATATACTTTTGAATCAACAGGTTTCCCTGATTCATCATTATCAATAACAACATTAGAGGGCGTGGGTGTTTTCATGGTGGAAGAATCAGACATACCAAATCTTTTCACTAATTCCTTAGCATACTTAGATTGGGATATGAAGATTCCATTTGGAGTTTGCTTCACTTGAAGACCAAGGAAGTATGATAATTCACCCATACTACTCATTTCAAATTTAGATTGCATTAAATTAGAAAATCTTTTGCATAAATTTGAATCAGTATAGCCAAAAATAATATCATTTAAAGTTTGATAATTCACCCATATATTTGAACTAGCAAAGTTTGATTTTTTATGTATCCTGAAAAATAAAGTTTTGTCTACTATGCCTCTACAGAATTTATTCTCTAAAAGAAAACTAGCTAAAGTCTCATACCATGCTCTGGGAGCTTGTTTGAGACCATAGAGAGCTTTCTTAAGCTTAAATACAAAAGAAGATTGAGTTGGAGAGATGAAACCTGGAGGTTGTTCCACATAGACTTCTTCTTTAATTTCTCCATTCAGAAATGCACTCTTTACATCCATTTGATAAACCTTGAACTGCTTGTATGCAGCAAATGCAAGAAAAATTCTGATTGCTTCAAGTCTTGCAACTGGTGCAAAAGTCTGATCATAGTCTATTCCTTCTACTTGTGAGTATCCTTGAGCTACTAGTCTAGCTTTGTTTCTCACAATGTTACCATCTGCATCTAGCTTATTCATGTAGACTCACTTGGTTCCAATAACTGGATAATTCTTTGGTCTAGGAACCAATTCCCAAACTTTGTTTGCCTCAAACTGATTGAGTTCCTCTTGCATAGCAATGATCCAGTTGGGATCTTGTTCTGCATCTTGTAGGGATTGAGGTTTAATCCGAGAGAGAAAACAAGTATGCATCATATTATGATTTGCTTGATGCTTTGTTTGCACACCTGCTGAAATATCACCAATTATTTGAGATATTGGGTGATCTCTAACTGTAATGTGGTCAACAGTTGGAGCTGGTTCAGCAATAGTTTCCACTTGGTGAATTTGTTCAGCTGATTTATCCTGTGGAAGATGATCTGCTATTATCTGATTTAAACTGTCAACAAAATCTGGGTGATCTTCTTCTTCACTTTCTTCAGCATTCTGCTGTACAGGATCCAGAAATCCTTCTTTATGTAGAGCTAATTGATCTAGCTGCTCACTTGGATCTTCACATAGATCTGATACCTGCAAAGTATTTATGGTAGAGGTGGTATTCCTCTCCTCATTTAACAGGTTAGTTTCATCAAAAGAAACATGCATGAACTCCTCTATCTTAAGAGTAGATTTGTTGTAGACTCTATATGCTTTACTAGATAGAGAGTATCCAAGGAATATGCCTTCAGCTGCCTTAGCTTCAAACTTCCTTTGATATTTCTTATCATTGTTATGCGCATAGCATTTACAACCAAAAATCATAAAATAGCTAACCTTAGGCTTTTTATTCTTGGGTAGTTCATAGGGAGTTTTACCCTTAAGTTTATGTATCAGGCTTCTATTCAACACATAATTTGTTGTGTTCACTACCTCTGCCCAAAAAGAGAGTGGCAAATGAGCATCAACAAGCAATGTAGTTGCTGATTCAATTAGTGTTCTATTTTTCCTTTCAGCTACCCCATTTTGTTGAGGGCTTCTGGGAGCAGAGAAACACTGTCTGATCCCCTCTTTTCCACATAATTCTCTCATCAGAAGAGACTCAAACTCAGTGCCATGATCACTTCTGATCAATGCAACTACAGTAGAGTACTCAGTCTTGATGGACCTGAGAAAGTCTGTTAGAACTTTGAAGGTATCAGACTTGTTCCTAAGAAAGAACACCCAAGTGAATCCTGAGAAGTCATCTACAATAACTAGAGAATAATGCTTCCCTCCTAAGCTCTGTATAGCAGTAGGTCCAAAAAGATCTAAATGCAGCAAATACAGAATCCTAGGTGAATCACTCTTGGGTAAAGATTTGAAACTACTTCTAGTCTTCTTACCTAACCGACAAGCCCTGCTAAGTCCTTCCTTCTTGTATGAACCAGAGTGACAAGATTGTCCTTAGAAAGCTTAGAGATAGTTCTAAGGTTAATGTGCCCAAGCCTTTTATGCCATAATTCATTTGTCTTACTTATTGAATTAAATAGACAGATGTCTGAATTGGCAGAGTCAAAATTGACTAGATAAATGTTTCCTTGTCTAATACCAGATAATACATTTATGTTTTTATTATTGGTAATAAGACATTGGGAAGGGTTAAAGGTTACCTGATAACCTTCATCACATAACTGGCTTATGCTGATGAGGTTGTGCTTGAGACCTTTGACATATGATACTTCTTTGAAGGTGACTGCTCCAATCTTGACTTGTCCATATCCTTTTGTATGTCCACAGTTGGAGTCTCCAAAGATAACTTTGGGTCCAAACTTTGCCTTATAATTGCTCTGGTTGGCCTTGTTTCCTGTCATATGCTTTGAGCATTCACTATCCAAGTACCAATATTCCTTTATCTTTGGATAACTGTGTACCTGCAAAGACAGAAAAAATAAACTAGTTGTTTTTGACCCAGACTACCTTGAGTCCTTTTGTTTTACCACAATATTCAGAAATAAAGGATATTTCAGGCTGATCCTTATAGCCTTGTGGATGATATCTCCTTGGAGGTATTATCCATTCAATGAAAGGATTTTTAGTTTGTTTTGAATTAGAATTCTTGAAATTTTCTGTATAGTATCTGTTCGACAAATTTGGGTAAGTTTGTCGATCGCCGTTCATGTAATAACTATACTGAAAATCTGTTTTCAGTTTTCGTCGATCCTCGTTCGACAAATTGAAGTCTTTTCGTCGAGCTCCGTTCGACGAATTCTTCTGAATTCTTTTGATCATAACAGAATTGTTTGAAATATCTTTATTTTCTTATACAGCCTCTTTGCTTTTAGCAGAAACGAATTTTATAGATGTAGAAAGTATGTTCTTCTTAATTAAAGGTGGCTCACTTGATGAAGCACCCAAGCCCAGTTTGCTATTAAGTCTAGCATTTACTGTGCTTGTTATGTCCATAAGTTTGATGCTTCTCCCATTAAGGGAATTTTCAAATTTTTTGGCTTCAGACAACTTGCTCTCAATGAGAACAATATGTTCCATGGAGGCAGCCAAATCTTTCTTAAGATTTTCATTTTCTTCACTTATATTTTTCATTTCATCTAGCTTACTTCTGAGTGAGATTATTTCTTTCTCAGATTTTAGTACGTCTAAGCAAAGAACTTTGAATTCAGCTTTGAATTCAACTGAAGTAAAACCAAAGTTAGATATTACCTGATCTGCATCATCTTCTGCTTCTAGTTTTGATCCTTCTTCATCAGAATTGTTGGCTGGGGCATTGATTGCCATCATGCAAAAGTTCTTCTCTTCTTCATTATCTTCATCATCACTAGATGATGATGCATTTCCTGACTCACTGCCTGAGTCATAAATTGCCATCAAGCACTGATCATTCTTTTTTGTTTCTTCTTCATCATCTGAAGAGCTGAATGACTGATCTGATTCAGTTTCACTCCAAGATTCTGCTACAAATCCTCTTCCCTTCTTTTTGTGTTTGTGAGAGGAAGACTTGCTGGAGTTTCTTTTCTCTTCTTTATCCATTTTCTTTTCTTTCTTCTGGTTTTCTGGACAGTCTGGTGCAATATGTCCTGGTTTCCTGCAACTAAAACATATAATTTCTTTAGAATTGTTTTTGTCATACCTTGGCTTTTCATAGCTTCTGGATGACTTTTTCCTGAAGTCTTTTCTTGCCATCTTGTAGAATCTTTTGGCAAACAGACTCATCAACTCCTCATTGTCAGGAGTCTTTCCTTCTTCTTCTGCAGCTTTGAAGGCAATATTCCTGTCCTTCTTTGTTGAAGAGGAGGTGCTCATTTATTCAGCTTCCCTTATCTTGATGAGTTGCTCATAGGATTTGAGCTTTCCTAGCAGTGCCTCAGTAGTTATCTCATTAAGTCTTCTGTCTTCCATGATAGGCCAGATCCTAGAGTCCCAAGTGCTGGGGAAGCACATTAGGATTTTGTCATTGATCTCAGTTAATGAGATTTCCTTGTCCAGTGTTCTAAGTTCACTTATGATTACACTTAATCTAGTGTACATATCTGCAACTGATTCTTGTTCACCCTTCTTGAAGTTCTCATACAGAGAGATCAAGTGAGATCTTCTGTCCTTTCTTTCATCAACAGAGCCTGCAACCATATTGTAGAGAGAGGTCCATATCTCTCTAGCTGAGGTTCAATCCACCACTTTCTGAAATATGTCATCAGACATTGTTTGAGCCAGAATGTTCATGGCTTTTGAATCAGCACTCCTTTGCTTTTTCTGTGCTTCTGTCCATTCAGGAGGTGGGACAACATTGTTGGCAGTTGTGGTTTCAGTACTTGCTGCTGCTGTAGGTGTTGGAGGCCCTGACAAAATAACATTAAATATTTCTTCATCAATTGAGTTCATATAAAGCCTAATCCTTACTTTCCACGGTGCAAACTTACTGAGATTGCACATAGGAGGTCTTGTGCTTGAATACTCTTTATTTTGTGCCATGAGTTTTTAACAGAAAAATAAATTAGATAAAAACTCTAAAATAACTTAAGATCTAATTAAGCTTTGTGATTCAGGTGTTAGCCTGTAAAGAATCAACTTCCTCTGATACCAATTGAAAGTGGAGGTTAGTTCTTAAATTAACTCTAGAGGGGGGGGGGGGGGGTGAATAGAGTTTAAAACTTTTTCCCTTGGTTTTATTTGCGGAATTAAAAATAGTGATATATATATATATGTGTATAGAAAGTGAGTAATAAAAAATGAAATAGAAAATCAACACAGCACAACACAAAAAAGAAATCAAACACAGAAGACACGAGGAGCTATAGTAGTTCCCCACTAAACTTGGGTATGTCTACTCTTCTACCACCCTTGGTATGAATCCATTAGGATTTTTGATCAGGTGCCCTCACACCATTGAGCTTTTGACAAGGTGCCCAAAAACCAACTAGATTTTTTGATAAGGTGTCTTGCCACCAAGAGGTACACTTTTGAAGGGAGTTTTCACCCTGTACAGAATGGGATAGAGAGGGGTTGAGATGTTCTTCTCTGTCAAGATGTATAGAGAAGACTCTAATGGATGTTGATGTAGAAAAGAACTCCTCTGTCTGATATGAGATGTTTGACAGTTGATTTCGCTGGAGCTTTTCTTTGAAAGAATTGATCTTCCTGTAGCAGATAAATCTGAAAGAGAGAGTTCTTCAGATTTCTTGTTGCTCTTTTGAAAGATCTGGACTTGCAGCAAAAGACTGAGAGAAGAATTGAAGTTCTCAGTTGAAATGAAAATGCTGTTGTTGAGGAAGAAGAAGTTGATGTACTTTTTGTTCTTCTTTCTCTTCTCTTCCTGTAGCTTTCTCCTTTCTTGATTCTTATTTTGCAGCAGGAAATCTGAGAGATGGTATCTGTTCTCAGAAAATGTGTGCTGCTAGAGGAGGAAGACGATGAAGTTTTTTTTTAATAATGCTGAGGTGGAAGAAGAAGTAATTTTCAATTTCTTTTCTTCCTGTATATTTCTTTCTGACTCAACATCCTCTTCTTTCCTTTTTTTTTGTACTGCTGTATTAATGAGTTCTGTACTAATTGTCGTGTAACAACAGCTGTAAAATTATTATGTAATATCTTCTTCCTTCTTTCTTTTGAAATCACTGACAGAAATTAAATGCACATTCCTTATATTAAGGAATATATTATTCTGAAGGCGTATTTCTGGGAACTGCAACTGTCACGCCGTATTCTCTTTCCTTTTCCATGAATATGTCCTTTTTTGAGGAAATGTCAACGGCTATAACTTAAATAATAAAGGAAATATATTTTCCTTACTTGATTTGATGGAAAGAGCCGTTGCTTTCGTCGATCTGAGTTCAGAGAATGAAATGAATATAATTCTTCTGAAATTTCTGAGCTTAAATAGAAAATCTTTGATCTGAACAAAATTTGTCGAACGCAGACTGGAGTTCGTCGAACGGAAAGATTCGTCGACTACTGAGCCTGGATAAAATCGTCGAGCGCAGAACGTCGAGCGCTGAGCTGGAGTAAAAGCATCTAGCGCTGAGCTTAGACAAATTCTTCGACCGCTGAGACGGGTTCATCGACCACTGAGAACAAGTCTGTTCGTCGAACGCAGAAAGCTTGCCGTTTGTCGAACGCAGAGAGTCATTCGTCGAACGCAGCTAGCCATTCGTCGAACGCAGAAACTGAATGAAATTTCTAGTTCTAACAGCTTAAACTCTTGACCCATAAACTATACATTGGGGTCTACTTGTCCTTAGTTAACATATAGTGATCCTAGCCCAAATCAGAAATAGGGTTGTTCCAACACATTGCTCTGAGGACCCTCTCAGATGCAACCATATGGAACCAAAATCGTCTTGAACCTATTTGAACTTGATTTGGCCCGAAAATTTTCAAGCAAATTATGAGTCATCCTGCTCAAAGTCGGATCAATAATAATCCTAATTGCAACCCCTAGTAGTCGAAGGTCCCATATGAGATGTTGGTCATGTTGGATCGGATGGCCAACCTTAGGGGGGTGAATAAGGTTTTTAATCAGTTATTGAAGATTTAAATAAAATAGTGCAGGAATGCACGCACTGGAGCTAGTGCAGGGCGGTAACCCTACCGCGTGACATTAGCTCTGGAAACAACACAATCACTGCGGGATAATGTTTCGGGAAAAGCACTACAGTGACCAATATTTTTACCAAGAAAACTCAGCAGGTTATATAATAAACTATAGATTCAAGATATCATTGAATATCGTAACATTGTTTATACAAAACTTAGATCTCCATGAAGTCGGAGATCGGAGGCGATGAATATGAGAACCTTGGTTTTCTATACCGACCCTAAACCAAGGACCGGTTGGCTCTCTCCCTTTCCTCCCAAGAAAGGTCTTCGAGCCGCTCTTCACCTTCCTCCCAGGAAGGGTCTTAGAGCCCCGTTAGATCTCCCAGATCTAGACGTCCTCCCAGGACGATTTCCTACGGAATCCTTCCCGGACTCCGATGACCTTCCCGGTCGATTTTCCTTCACTCACAAATAGAGAATAATGAAAGAATGAATAAGAAAGAGATAGAAGCTATTGCTCCCTCAAAAACCAATATCCTTCGTAGAGCGATGAGCGATGAGTGCTTCTGAATATCATTTCTCTTGCACTCGATCAACAGTGGATGGTTGTCGTAGACTTTTCTCTTCATAGATCTTTAAATTTGAGCGGGAGGGAGATAATTCTCTTTTCTTTGCATGGAAATGGTGGTTCTCTGCACCAGAGGCGACTGAGGAACCCTATTATCATAAGTCTGTGTCTCACCTTTCCAATTGTTTCGACGGGAGAGAAAAGTAGTTTGCCCGAGACGTGCAAACGGTTAAGTCTGGGGGTGTGATGTGTCCCATTTATATATACTTTGATGGACTCATCCGGGCTAGTTTTCACTCGCATGTGCATCATTTTTGAGCTATTATTGCATCTATTTCACTTATGCTCATTCATGCGCACTTTCGTGCTTTGTGCTCCTTTTAAGCCTGTTTTGGTGTGCGTTTGCGCACCAAGATATTGGGGGTAAGCACATGGTGAACCCCAATCCTCTTTCTCTTTATGATTGGTGTTGGAGGTGTATTCCCAGCTGGATTGTTGTTCTTACAGGTAGTTGGATCACCCTATTTTTCCCCAGAAATCATGATTATTTATATCGCACGGTCGTGCGTTTTCTTGACGCACGAACGACTGCGGTCGTACGCTTTCATCTGGGGAGAAAACCGGTGATCTGAATTTGGTCATGCATTTTTACGCACGGGCAGTTGCCCGTGCGTGAAGGAAACACACGATCTCCTGTTTCATCTATTTTTCAGCCAATCTGAATTTGTTCGTGCGTTTTTGCGCACGGGCGGATTTGCCCGTGCGTGAGTAAATCGCACGGGCGCTGCTGCTTCTTCCTCAAGCCACTTTATTCGTTAAATAACGCACGGGCAACACATGATCGTGTGTTCGCCCGTGCGTGACTAAATTTATGAATTTTTAGTATTTAAGGCAGGAAATCTGCTGGAAGAGGGATCCCCGCGGGAAAAGCTTGAGAGCCCGCCATTTTCGCCCAGTTCTTCCGCTCCACCACCGTTCGACCTAGGAGGAGATCCGGTGACCTTTGGCTTGCAAATCTTCCACCAAAGCTCCCTCCTTGGCCTCCTACATCATCCTTGGGCTCAAGAACGCCATAGACGGTGAGCTTCCGCTGCATTCAAGGAGTAGAACAAGAGTTACCTCAAGCTAGTCCACGAAGAAGACGGGTATAAGTAGAGGAAGGTGACAGCTCCTCCGGACCCAGGACGCAACTGAAGACCGAGCACGGACGAGGCTTGACAACCCGTCGATTCCGGCCGAGAATCTTTAGCATAGTCTTCGAGCTTCGGTTTCCTCTTTTCTCCTTTGCTTGCTTCAGAGTTTTCTTAGATATGCTTGTTATTATGGATGATGATCATGAACATTGTGTTTTAGTTAATGTGATTTCATGTTTTTGAGATCCTTTGTGGTTCATGAGATTTGAGGAGCGCCGTAATCCGCCAGCCCTCTCGTTCACCCGCTCACCGAAGCACGACATCACGGCCGTTGCATCCATCCCGCCTTGCGAAGCGGAGTTTTGACCCGCATTTTATTTCTGTGTAGTAGCTTAGGGCACCAATCACAACGCCCTTGTTTTTACTTTCTTTTACTCGTCGTAACAATCACTTAGAGAAAAGATATCTCAATGAATGCAGTCATACTTGTGCTCTGACTTATTTATACAAGATCTCGACACAAGGAAGTTTAATTGCTTTTCTTCATGTGTTGACTACTAGTTAAAACACAAAGTAAGCTTCTTGACTGTACAACCCCGTATTTGTTGAGTGGACCAGCAAATAGTACACAAAAGACGACATTCAAGCAGAGGGGCGTTCCACGAATACCCCGACCTGGCAGCTTGCACTCTCCCTACCCATCTTGGGCGAGTCACAAGAACCCCATGCGTGATGGGAACTCGTTGTAAGACCCCCCTCCCTAATTGCAACCTGGTCGGGTCGGAGACGAGTCTTACCGCCCAAGACGGCCACCCTATGCTTTCTAAGTGGCACCAACCCACTCTCAAAGCATAGAATGATCGCCTTATAAGGCTATGGAAACTCATCATATCACATCAGATCACAACGGAAGTAATTCAGAAACCAACATATTTATATATTTTAACAAATGACGTAGCCATATGTTTATACATGCGGCCCATTGAGCTAAAGAAAACTATAATATCCTCTCTCTTCTTCTACCAAGCTAAGGGATCACATCCCTAAGAACCGGAGATGAGACTGGTGTGTCTGCTCGTGCGAGATCTAAGGCAGGAATGCTCTCACGTTGAACTTCGCGCTGCTCCATGTCCTATGAATGGTTATTCAATAACCGTTAGTCACAGACTAAGTGGATTCACACCTCCTCCCTAAGATCCCTAAACTTGGGGACGAGAGTGAACCTCAACACTATCAACAATAACCGAAGCAAAAGAGAGTTAGCAACATATTTATATATTTGCATTTTCAAGAAATAAAGCTAGGAGCATTAGACTGAACAAACGCAATAATATATAACTGGAAGCTGTAGTATGAATATCAGTTATTCCACAAAGAGCTCAACTAGCATTAGACAATCACGCAGGTTTTCATAACCTGCAGTCACATCGTAGGTGTTCAAAACCTGTGCACACACCCTATGTCGACGCAGTTTAGATCGCTTCTCTTCCATCAGGGTAGCGAACCCCGCGGGCCTCACCAATGTGGTCGTCGGTGATAGTGGCCAGTCCTGCCACTTTTGGGTGTGGACGTACCACACTTCCCAGACCCCAATGTACAACCATGTGTACTCTTGGAAGTAGGAGACGTCTGTGAATAACTAAATTTGGCCAACCAATGGAGGAACCCGATGAGGCATATAAAACACTGCCGAGCTCTCGGGGTGCACATCTCTCTGTCGCCTAGAGTCGTCAACTTTCCTGCACTGGTACGTACGGTATACGGGCAAGACTGACCCGCCACTTTCCCGCATGCAATTTACAATACAAGCATTTTATAAATCTGATAATAGACATTCTCAGGTCCGTGGTTGCTTGCCTTACTTGACATGAAACTATTCGAGCAGGTGACTGCATAAATCAGTGTGTAGCTCAACTATAGACAAGAATCACGATGAGCGTGTGAGTACATTATTTGGGGATAACTTGGGAGGATTAACTCGACTCGTCGCTATCCCCAACTAACACACCAATATAAAGTCAAACACTCGTTAAAGCAGAGCCCGAGCTTAAAGATGCAAAAAGTGTAAATTGTAATAAATAAGTGTGGTAAGAGAATGCTGCTAAATAAACTACAAAATCGAAGTACTGAAATAAGGTACTGGAGTAAACTGCAGTAAGTAAATCCTGAACTGAAATGCTGGAATGATGTGCTGAAAGGAACTGGACCAGTACTGAACTGGAATAAAAGAAAAACTCAAGGAAAGTGCGAAATCTGAAATAAAAAGAATTTAGAAAGTTAGTAGTCCTTCAGTTCCATCTCCATCACAGGAGGCAAGTTTAGTTCTCTCCGTTCCCAGGAGGCTTCTCCATTCCAAGGAGGAAAATCCGTTCATTGGAGACTTCTCCATTCCAAGGTGGTAAGTTCACAATTCTGGGATGAGTTCTTATATTTTACTGTGTTGGGGTCCGCCGATTTATTTGAATCTGATAGTCACTTTAGTTGCACATGTTATTGTTGGAACATGGTCTCTCGCATCTCCTAGGTTTGAGAATAACAAATCCTATGTATATTTGATCTTGTGTGTTTAGAGTGTGCAGGAAACAAAGTCCATATGACTCAAGGATAACATAAGAAGGTTGCCCCCAAAATTGAGCCAATAAATCCAACATGCACACTAACGCCGACGGTAGCACCTAGTGCCCCGCACTAGTGATGTTTAGCACAATTCCGGAACACATTTAGTAGGCGCTAGCGCCAGGCGGTAGCGGATAGCGCAGGCGGTAGCGCGGAACACAAGAGGCAAGGCGGAAATGTTTCCTCGGACTGAAGATTCTCCCGCGCAGAATATGTTCTAATATGAGATAGCGTCGGCTGTAGCGATTGTTTACCCAGAAGACCGCCTCCGAGTAAAACTTCTCACAGACTGGGCGATCTGAGGAGGCTAGTCACCCGATTCGGACCCGACAAGGTCGGCCAGTACAAACTGAGCGGTCTGATAGGATTCAGATCGCCTCCAAGGATTGAAGACTCAAGGCTCAAGTCCAGAAGGCAAGTCGTGGTCTCAAGACGGAGACCGTCCGAGTTGCACTATGAAGACTATCAAGGCTCAAGCCCAGAAAGCAAGCTGCGGTCTCAAGACGGAGACCGCCCGGGTTGCACTATGAAGACTATCAAGCCTCAAGTCCAGAAGGCAAGCCACAGTCTCAAGAAGGAGACCGCCCGGGTTGCACTATGAAGACTATCAAGGCTCAGGTCCAGAAGGCAAGCCGCGGTCTCAAGACGGAGACCGCCCGGGTTGCACTATGAAGACTATCAAGGTTCAAGTCCAGAAGGCAAGCCGCGGTCTTATGACAGAGACCGCCCGAGTTGCATCATTGCCTTGATCGTAGCATCTTCATTCTCCGGCCAGGACAGATCGGAAGTGCAAGCCGCGCGGCTTCTTTTTTTTCTCCTTTCTGTATCCCATCACCGCCTGCCCGATTCTTTTGTACCCGGGCAGGCGGTTATTTTATCCCTGCCCGTTCGGGCAGGCCCTCGAGTCTATAAATAGGGGGCGGCGACGTTCCCAAGACACGCACACTCGAATCCTGGAGCTCTCTTGTTAAAGTTGCGGTCTCGAGTTTCCTGTCTTGCGACTTGTCTAACCGGCCGGCTTCTTCTTTTCTGCTCTTGCAGCCCGCTGTAACCTCTCTATTTGACTCAAAGGAAAGTCCGTCACAGGAGTGGCATTCGCCGTGATGGGCGAAGTCTGGCCTCGACCGCTGCTAGCGGTCTAACTTTCTCTAACCGAATACTAACCGACAGCCCGCAGCCTCCGATTTCCTTCTGAGGTGCATTTTCGGATTCAACAGAAACACGCGACCTTCAGATCGCGGATTGTCAGCGAAACCTTTGTCAAAATGTCAGACCGCCAGTTCCCTCTTGGAGACTACTCCGACCACAATGAAGATTCCCTGTGGGAGGCTTTGGAGCAATCGAAAAGAGAAGCCGAGCGAGCTCAGAAAGTGACTGATCATCATTTGGACGCAATCAGTCAGGCTTTAGCACTGTTAACCGAGCGGTTAGTTACACATCAGATCGCGGTTAACCAGGCGGTGAATCCGGTCCCTCCTCCACCTCCTCCTTACCTGCTACCACAAGTCGCCAACTTCCAACCGCAACAAGAAGGTTTTGCGGCCCGACAAAACTTCTACCAAGAGGCCGCACACAGCATGCCGGCCCGAGTTCTTGATTTCCAGGGGGCGGCTTCTCATGCAACTCGCCTTTCCTATCCGCCAGAGGGCGCAGCCCGCCTTTCCTACCCGCCTGAGGTCGCTGCTCATCATTCCTACCCGCCAGAAGCCGCGGTCCGCTCCTCCTACCAGGCGGCTTGTCCTCGAGTAGCCGCAGCTTAGGCAGCTTACTATTCTACTCCTCTTCTGTATGAATACGTTGAAGACAACTCTCCCTTCGTGGACGAAGTCCGAGGGGAGCCAGCCCCGAATAATTTCAGAGAGCCCCGTCTGCCAGCCTACAATGGAGAAACTGATCCCACTGTTCATCTACAGGCCTTCGAGTCGGCCATTGTGAAAGTGGAGGTTAGATCTTAAATTAACTCTAGAGGCGGGGGTGAATAAAGTTTAAAACTTTTTCCCTTAGTTTAATTTGCGGAATTAAAAATAGTGATATATATATATATATATGTATAGAAAGTGAGTAATAAAAACTGAAATAGAAAATCAACACAGCACAACACAAAAAAGAAATCAAACACAGAAGACACAAGGAGATAGTTCCACACTAAACTTGGGTACGTCTACTCTTTTACCACCCTTGGTAGGAATCCACTAGGATTTTTGATCAGGTGCCCTCACACCAATGAGCTTTTGACAAGGTGCCCAAAAACCAACTAGATTTTTTGATAAGGTGTCTTGCCACCAAGAGGTAAACTTTTAGGGAGTTTTAACCCTGTACAGAATAGGATAGAGAGGGGTTGAGATGTTCTTCTTTGTCAAGATGTATAGAAAAGACTCTAGTGGATGTTGATGTAGAAAAGAACTCCTCTGTCTGATATGAGATGTTTGACAATTGATTTCGCTGGAGCTTTTCTTTGAAAGAATTGATCTTCCTGTAGCAGATAAATCTGAAAGAGTGAGTTCTTCAGATTTCTTGTTGCTCTTTTGAAAGATCTGGACTTGCAGCAAAAGACTGAGAGAAGAATTGAAGTTCTCAGTTGAAATGAAAATGCTGATGTTGAGGAAGAAGAAATTGATGTTCTTTTTGTTCTTCTTTCTCTTCTCTTCCTGTAGCTTTCTCCTTTCTTGATTCTTATTTTGCAGCAGGAAATCTGAGAGATGGTATAGCTGTTCTCAGAAAATGTGTGCTGCTAGAGGAGGAAGACGATGAAGTTCATTTTTTTTAATAATGCTAAGGAGGAAGAAGAAGTCATTTTCAATTTCTTTTCTTCCAGTATATTTCTTTCTGACTCGTGAGCCTCTTCTTTCCTTTTTTTTGTACTGCTGTATTAATGAGTTCTGTACTAATTGTCGTGTAACAACAGCTGTAAAATTATTCTGTAATATCTTCTTCCTTCTTTCTTTTGAAATCACTGACATAAATTAAATGCACATTCCTTATATTAAGGAATATATTATTCTGAAGGCGTATTTCTGGGAACTGCAACTGTCACGTCGTATTCTCCTCCCTTTTCCATGAATATGTCTTTTTTCGAGCAAATGTCAACGGCTATAACTTAAATAATAAAGGAAATATATTTTCCTTACTTGATTTGATGGAAAGAGCCGTTGCTTTCGTCGATCTGAGTTCAGAGAATGAAATGAATATAATTATTCTGAAATTTCTGAGCTTAAATAGGAAATTTTTGATCTGAACAAAATTTGTCGAACGCAGACTGGAGTTCGTCGAACGGAAAGATTCGTCGACCGCTGAGCCTGGATAAAATCGTCGAGCGCTGAACGTCGAGCGCTGAGCTGGAGTATAAGCGTCGAGCGCTGAGCTTAGACAAATTCTTCGACCGCTGAGACGGGTTCATCGACCGCTGAGAACAAGTCTGTTCGTCGAACGCAGAAAGCTTATCATTTGTCGAACGCAGAGAACCATTCGTCGAACGCAACTAGCCATTCGTCGAACGCAGAAACTGAATGAAATTTCTAGTTCTAACAGCCTAAACTCTTGACCCATAAACTATACATTGGGGTCAACTTGTCCTTAGTTAACATATAGTGATCCTAGCCCAAATCAGAAATAAGGTTGTTCCAACAATCTCCCCCTATTTGGGTTAGGACACTATTTGACAAAAATTGAAAATAAACAAATGCTAAAACAGCAAAAACAACAGAGCATGAATATATCTGATGTATTTTTAAATATTTTATCAGATATAAAATAAATAGTGCTCTGAGTTTTTTGAAAAAAACATTTCAATAAAAACAGAAATGAAAATACAATTAGAACCTTGATTTTTCTGAATTCTGAAATTCTGATTGAAATTCTGATCTGAACTGAACTGTATCTGCTATGTAAATCTGGTATCTGAATTTGTTCTGAACTGAATTTGTCTGAGTTCTGATTTTGATATTTATCTGATTTCTGAATTTCTGATTAGCTGAGCTGTAGCAATAACTAATACTGAATTTGCTAAAACAAAATTCTTCTTCTGAGCTGTACTGTATCTGCATCTGAACTTGATTATGAGCTGTATCTGAATTTTTCTGAAACAGAAATTTGCAATCAGCAAGCTGCTGTAAGCTTTATCAAGCTTCTTCATACAACAACTCCCCCTGAGAGTGTCTCCCCATGAGACTGGAGGTTCTTCAGCTTTCTCCTTTTTCCTAGTTTATAGAACAACTCCCCCTGAGCAAAGCAATGCATCAAATGGAGCTTGTTCATGAAAACTTCTCCGCCTGCCTAGTTTCAGGAAAGGCCTAAAGCTAGGCCCCTTGAAGAAGGGACATTTGATGGAGGTAGGGAAAGATGCAAGATTGTCATTGCTATTGTTCCTACACAATAAAATAGAGATCAAGTGCAAAGGGAACTAGAAAGAGAAACAATTATGTAGGCATTCAGCTAATAATTTTTTTTTATTAATGATGCCAGGCTGAAATAAAAAGCTTCAATTCAATGAAGAGATGGGTAAGTAGAAAACTTATTTTCTTTAACAGATTGAATCTCCATCTATCATACCTAGATGATTTATAAAGAAGATATGTTTTCATCCAAGGGCTTGGTGAAAATGTCAGCTCTTTGTAAATCAGTAGAGATGAACTGTAGGCAGATTTTGTTTTTATCCACATTATCCCTAAGGAAGTGGTGCCTAATTTCTATGTGTTTAGTCCTACTATGGAGAACTGGATTTTGTGCTATAGATATTGCATTAGTGTTGTCACAAAATATAATTGAATTATTTAAGTTGACACCATAGTCTAGGAGCTGATTTTGTATCCACAACATCTGTGAGCAGCAACTGCCTGCAGCTATGTATTCAGCTTTAGTTGTTGATGTGGACACAGATGTCTGTTTCTTACAAAACCAAGACACAAGCCTATCACCAAGAAACTGGCAAGTTCCTGATGTGCTTTTCCTGTCTACTCTGCATCCAGCATAATCTGAATCTGAGAATCCAGTTAATTCAAATTCAGATGATGTTGGATACCAGAGACCTAGATTAGGGCAACCCTTTATATATCTTAAAATCCTTTTTAATAAAATTAGATGAGATTCTTTGGGGTTAACTTGGAATCTAACACAAATACATGTGACAAACATTATATCAGGCCTACTAGCTGTTAAAAAAGTAAGGAGCCAACAATTGATCTATATACTTTTGAATCAACAGGTTTCCCTGATTCATCATTATCAATAACAACATTAGAGGGCATGGGTGTTTTCATGGTGGAAGAATCAGACATACCAAATCTTTTCACTAATTCCTTAGCATACTTAGATTGGGATATGAAGATTCCATTTGGAGTTTGCTTCACTTGAAGACCAAGGAAGTATGATAATTCACCCATACTACTCATTTCAAATTTAGATTGCATTAAATTAGAAAATCTTTTGCATAAATTTGAATCAGTAGAGCCAAAAATAATATCATTTAAAGTTTGATAATTCACCCATATATTTGAACTAGCAAAGTTTGATTTTTTATGTATCCTGAAAAATAAAGTTTTGTCTACTATGCCTCTACAGAATTTATTCTCTAAAAGAAAACTAGCTAAAGTCTCATACCATGCTCTGGGAGCTTGTTTGAGACCATAGAGAGCTTTCTTAAGCTTAAATACAAAAGAAGATTGAGTTGGAGAGATGAAACCCGGAGGTTGTTCCACATAGACTTCTTCTTTAATTTCTCCATTCAGAAATGCACTCTTTACATCCATTTGATAAACCTTGAACTGCTTGTATGCAGCAAATGCAAGAAAAATTCTGATTGCTTCAAGTCTTGCAACTGGTGCAAAAGTCTGATCATAGTCTATTCCTTCTACTTGTGAGTATCCTTGAGCTACTAGTCTAGCTTTGTTTCTCACAATGTTACCATCTGCATCTAGCTTATTCATGTAGACTCACTTGGTTCCAATAACTGGATAATTCTTTGGTCTAGGAACCAATTCCCAAACTTTGTTTGCCTCAAACTGATTGAGTTCCTCTTGCATAGCAATGATCCAGTTGGGATCTTGTTCTGCATCTTGTAGGGATTGAGGTTTAATCCGAGAGAGAAAACAAGTATGCATCATATTATGATTTGCTTGATGCTTTGTTTGCACACCTGCTGAAATATCACCAATTATTTGAGATATTGGGTGATCTCTAACTGTAATGTGGTCAACAGTTGGAGCTGGTTCAGCAATAGTTTCCACTTGGTGAATTTGTTCAGCTGATTTATCCTGTGGAAGATGATCTGCTATTATCTGATTTAAACTGTCAACAAAATCTGGGTGATCTTCTTCTTCACTTTCTTCAGCATTCTGCTGTACAGGATCCAGAAATCCTTCTTTATGTAGAGCTAATTGATCTAGCTGCTCACTTGGATCTTCACATAGATCTGATACCTGCAAAGTATTTATGGTAGAGGTGGTATTCCTCTCCTCATTTAACAGGTTAGTTTCATCAAAAGAAACATGCATGAACTCCTCTATCTTAAGAGTAGATTTGTTGTAGACTCTATATGCTTTACTAGATAGAGAGTATCCAAGGAATATGCCTTCAGCTGCCTTAGCTTCAAACTTCCTTTGATATTTCTTATCATTGTTATGCGCATAGCATTTACAACCAAAAATCATAAAATAGCTAACCTTAGGCTTTTTATTCTTGGGTAGTTCATAGGGAGTTTTACCCTTAAGTTTATGTATCAGGCTTCTATTCAACACATAATTTGTTGTGTTCACTACCTCTGCCCAAAAAGAGAGTGGCAAATGAGCATCAACAAGCAATGTAGTTGCTGATTCAATTAGTGTTCTATTTTTCCTTTCAGCTACCCCATTTTGTTGAGGGCTTCTGGGAGCAGAGAAACACTGTCTGATCCCCTCTTTTCCACATAATTCTCTCATCAGAAGAGACTCAAACTCAGTGCCATGATCACTTCTGATCAATGCAGCTACAGTAGAGTACTCAGTCTTGATGGACCTGAGAAAGTCTGTTAGAACTTTGAAGGTATCAGACTTGTTCCTAAGAAAGAACACCCAAGTGAATCCTGAGAAGTCATCTACAATAACTAGAGAATAATGCTTCCCTCCTAAGCTCTGTATAGCAGTAGGTCCAAAAAGATCTAAATGCAGCAAATACAGAATCCTAGGTGAATCACTCTTGGATAAAGATTTGAAACTACTTCTAGTCTTCTTACCTAACCGACAAGCCCTGCTAAGTCCTTCCTTCTTGTATGAACCAGAGTGACAAGATTGTCCTTAGAAAGCTTAGAGATAGTTCTAAGGTTAATGTGTCCAAGCCTTTTATGCCATAATTCATTTGTCTTACTTATTGAATTAAATAGACAGATGTCTGAATTGGCAGAGTCAAAATTGACTAGATAAATGTTTTCTTGTCTAATACCAGATAATACATTTATGTTTTTATTATTGGTAATAAGACATTGGGAAGGGTTAAAGGTTACCTGATAACCTTCATCACATAACTGGCTTATGCTGATGAGGTTGTGCTTGAGACCTTTGACATATGATACTTCTTTGAAGGTGACTGCTCCAATCTTGACTTGTCCATATCCTTTTGTATGTCCACAGTTGGAGTCTCCAAAGACAACTTTGGGTCCAAACTTTGCCTTATAATTGCTCAGGTTGGCCTTGTTTCCTGTCATATGCTTTGAGCATTCACTATCCAAGTACCAATATTCCTTTATCTTTGGATAACTGTGTACCTGCAAAGACAGAAAAAATAAACTAGTTGTTTTTAACCCAGACTACCTTGAGTCCTTTTGTTTTACCACAATATTCAGAAATAAAGGATATTTCAGGCTGATCCTTATAGCCTTGTGGATGATATCTCCTTGGAGGTATTATCCATTCAATGAAAGGATTTTTAGTTTGTTTTGAATTAGAATTCTTGAAATTTTCTGTATAGTATCTGTTCGACAAATTTGGGTAAGTTTGTCGATCGCCGTTCATGTAATAACTATACTGAAAATCTGTTTTCAGTTTTCGTCGATCCTCGTTCGACAAATTGAAGTCTTTTCGTCGAGCTCCGTTCGACGAATTCTTCTGAATTCTTTTATTCATAACAGAATTGTTTGAAATATCTTTATTTTCTTATACAGCCTCTTTGCTTTTAGCAGAAACGAATTTTATAGATGTAGAAAGTATGTTCTTCTTAATTAAAGGTGGCTCACTTGATGAAGCACCCAAGCCCAGTTTGCTATTAAGTCTAGCATTTACTGTGCTTGTTATGTCCATAAGTTTGATGCTTCTCCCATTAAGGGAATTTTCAAATTTTTTGGCTTCAGACAACTTGCTCTCAATGAGAACAATATGTTCCATGGAGGCAGCCAAATCTTTCTTAAGATTTTCATTTTCTTCACTTATATTTTTCATTTCATCTAGCTTACTTCTGAGTGAGATTATTTCTTTCTCAGATTTTAGTAAGTCTAAGCAAAGAACTTTGAATTCAGCTTTGAATTCAACTGAAGTAAAACCAAAGTTAGATATTACCTGATCTGCATCATCTTCTGCTTCTAGTTTTGATCCTTCTTCATCAGAATTGCTGGCTGGGGCATTGATTGCCATCATGCAAAAGTTCTTCTCTTCTTCATTATCTTCATCATCACTAGATGATGATGCATTTCCTGACTCACTGCCTGAGTCATAAATTGCCATCAAGCACTGATCATTCTTTTTTGTTTCTTCTTCATCATCTGAAGAGCTGAATGACTGATCTGGTTCAGTTTCACTCCAAGATTCTGCTACAAATCCTCTTCCCTTCTTTTTGTGTTTGTGAGAGGAAGACTTGCTGGAGTTTCTTTTCTCTTCTTTATCCATTTTCTTTTCTTTCTTCTGGTTTTCTGGACAGTCTGGTGCAATATGTCCTGGTTTCCTGCAACTAAAACATATAATTTCTTTAGAATTGTTTTTGTCATACCTTGGCTTTTCATAGCTTCTGGATGACTTTTTCCTGAAGTCTTTTCTTGCCATCTTGTAGAATCTTTTGGCAAACAGACTCATCAACTCCTCATTGTCAGGAGTCTTTCCTTCTTCTTCTGCAGCTTTGAAGGCAATATTCCTGTCCTTCTTTGTTGAAGAGGAGGTGCTTATTTATTCAGCTTCCCTTATCTTGATGAGTTGCTCATAGGATTTGAGCTTTCCTAGCAGTGCCTCAGTAGTTATCTCATTAAGTCTTCTGTCTTCCATGATAGGCCAGATCCTAGAGTCCCAAGTGCTGGGGAAGCACATTAGGATTTTGTCATTGATCTCAGTTAATGAGATTTCCTTGTCCAGTGTTCTAAGTTCACTTATGATTACACTTAATCTAGTGTACATATCTGCAACTGATTCTTGTTCACCCTTCTTGAAGTTCTCATACAGAGAGATCAAGTGAGATCTTCTGTCCTTTCTTTCATCAACAGAGCCTGCAACCATATTGTAGAGAGAGGTCCATATCTCTCTAGCTGAGGTTCAATCCACCACTTTCTGAAATATGTCATCAGACATTGTTTGAGCCAGAATGTTCATGGCTTTTGAATCAGCACTCCTTTGCTTTTTCTGTGCTTCTGTCCATTCAGGAGGTGGGACAACATTGTTGGCAGTTGTGGTTTCAGTACTTGCTGCTGCTGTAGGTGTTGGAGGCCCTGACAAAATAACATTAAATATTTCTTCATCAATTGAGTTCATATAAAGCCTAATCCTTACTTTCCACGGTGCAAACTTACTGAGATTGCACATAGGAGGTCTTGTGCTTGAATACTCTTTATTTTGTGCCATGAGTTTTTAACAGAAAAATAAATTAGATAAAAACTCTAAAATAACTTAAGATCTAATTAAGCTTTGTGATTCAGGTGTTAGCCTGTAAAGAATCAACTTCCTCTGATACCAATTGAAAGTGGAGGTTAGTTCTTAAATTAACTCTAGAGGGGGGGGGGGGGGGTGAATAGAGTTTAAAACTTTTTCCCTTGGTTTTATTTGCGGAATTAAAAATAGTGATATATATATGTGTATAGAAAGTGAGTAATAAAAAATGAAATAGAAAATCAACACAGCACAACACAAAAAAGAAATCAAACACAGAAGACACAAGGAGCTATAGTAGTTCCCCACTAAACTTGGGTATGTCTACTCTTCTACCACCCTTGGTATGAATCCATTAGGATTTTTGATCAGGTGCCCTCACACCATTGAGCTTTTGACAAGGTGCCCAAAAACCAACTAGATTTTTTGATAAGGTGTCTTGCCACCAAGAGGTACACTTTTGAAGGGAGTTTTCACCCTGTACAGAATGGGATAGAGAGGGGTTGAGATGTTCTTCTCTGTCAAGATGTATAGAGAAGACTCTAATGGATGTTGATGTAGAAAAGAACTCCTCTGTCTGATATGAGATGTTTGACAGTTGATTTCGCTGGAGCTTTTCTTTGAAAGAATTGATCTTCCTGTAGCAGATAAATCTGAAAGAGAGAGTTCTTCAGATTTCTTGTTGCTCTTTTGAAAGATCTGGACTTGCAGCAAAAGACTGAGAGAAGAATTGAAGTTCTCAGTTGAAATGAAAATGCTGTTGTTGAGGAAGAAGAAGTTGATGTACTTTTTGTTCTTCTTTCTCTTCTCTTCCTGTAGCTTTCTCCTTTCTTGATTCTTATTTTGCAGCAGGAAATCTGAGAGATGGTATCTGTTCTCAGAAAATGTGTGCTGCTAGAGGAGGAAGACGATGAAGTTTTTTTTTAATAATGCTGAGGTGGAAGAAGAAGTAATTTTCAATTTCTTTTCTTCCTGTATATTTCTTTCTGACTCAACATCCTCTTCTTTCCTTTTTTTTTGTACTGCTGTATTAATGAGTTCTGTACTAATTGTCGTGTAACAACAGCTGTAAAATTATTATGTAATATCTTCTTCCTTCTTTCTTTTGAAATCACTGACAGAAATTAAATGCACATTCCTTATATTAAGGAATATATTATTCTGAAGGCGTATTTCTGGGAACTGCAACTGTCACGCCGTATTCTCTTTCCTTTTCCATGAATATGTCCTTTTTTGAGGAAATGTCAACGGCTATAACTTAAATAATAAAGGAAATATATTTTCCTTACTTGATTTGATGGAAAGAGCCGTTGCTTTCGTCGATCTGAGTTCAGAGAATGAAATGAATATAATTCTTCTGAAATTTCTGAGCTTAAATAGAAAATCTTTGATCTGAACAAAATTTGTCGAACGCAGACTGGAGTTCGTCGAACGGAAAGATTCGTCGACTACTGAGCCTGGATAAAATCGTCGAGCGCAGAACGTCGAGCGCTGAGCTGGAGTAAAAGCATCTAGCGCTGAGCTTAGACAAATTCTTCGACCGCTGAGACGGGTTCGTCGACCACTGAGAACAAGTCTGTTCGTCGAACGCAGAAAGCTTGCCGTTTGTCGAACGCAGAGAGTCATTCGTCGAACGCAGCTAGCCATTCGTCGAACGCAGAAACTGAATGAAATTTCTAGTTCTAACAGCTTAAACTCTTGACCCATAAACTATACATTGGGGTCAACTTGTCCTTAGTTAACATATAGTGATCCTAGCCCAAATCAGAAATAGGGTTGTTCCAACACATTGCTCTGAGGACCCTCTCAGATGCAACCATATGGAACCAAAATCGTCTTGAACCTATTTGAACTTGATTTGGCCCGAAAATTTTCAAGCAAATTATGAGTCATCCTGCTCAAAGTCGGATCAATAATAATCCTAATTGCAACCCCTAGTAGTCGAAGGTCCCATATGAGATGTTGGTCATGTTGGATCGGATGGCCAACCTTAGGGGGGTGAATAAGGTTTTTAATCAGTTATTGAAGATTTAAATAAAATAGTGCAGGAATGCACGCACTGGAGCTAGTGCAGGGCGGTAACCCTACCGCGCGACATTAGCTCTGGAAACAACACAATCACTGCGGGATAATGTTTCGGGAAAAGCACTACAGTGACCAATATTTTTACCAAGAAAACTCAGCAGGTTATATAATAAACTATAGATTCAAGATATCATTGAATATCGTAACATTGTTTATACAAAACTTAGATCTCCATGAAGTCGGAGATCGGAGGCGATGAATATGAGAACCTTGGTTTTCTATACCGACCCTAAACCAAGGACCGGTTGGCTCTCTCCCTTTCCTCCCAAGAAAGGTCTTCGAGCCGCTCTTCACCTTCCTCCCAGGAAGGGTCTTAGAGCCCCGTTAGATCTCCCAGATCTAGACGTCCTCCCAGGACGATTTCCTACGGAATCCTTCCCGGACTCCGATGACCTTCCCGGTCGATTTTCCTTCACTCACAAATAGAGAATAATGAAAGAATGAATAAGAAAGAGATAGAAGCTATTGCTCCCTCAAAAACCAATATCCTTCGTAGAGCGATGAGCGATGAGTGCTTCTGAATATCATTTCTCTTGCACTCGATCAACAGTGGATGGTTGTCGTAGACTTTTCTCTTCATAGATCTTTAAATTTGAGCGGGAGGGAGATAATTCTCTTTTCTTTGCATGGAAATGGTGGTTCTCTGCACCAGAGGCGACTGAGGAACCCTATTATCATAAGTCTGTGTCTCACCTTTCCAATTGTTCCGACGGGAGAGAAAAGTAGTTTGCCCGAGACGTGCAAACGGTTAAGTCTGGGGGTGTGATGTGTCCCATTTATATAAACTTTGATGGACTCATCCGGGCTAGTTTTCACTCGCATGTGCATCATTTTTGAGCTATTATTGCATCTATTTCACTTATGCTCATTCATGCGCACTTTCGTGCTTTGTGCTCCTTTTAAGCCTGTTTTGGTGTGCGTTTGCGCACCAAGATATTGGGGGTAAGCACATGGTGAACCCCAATCCTCTTTCTCTTTATGATTGGTGTTGGAGGTGTATTCCCAGCTGGATTGTTGTTCTTACAGGTAGTTGGATCACCCTATTTTTCCCCAGAAATCATGATTATTTATATCGCACGGTCGTGCGTTTTCTTGACGCACGAACGACTGCGGTCGTACGCTTTCATCTGGGGAGAAAACCGGTGATCTGAATTTGGTCATGCATTTTTACGCACGGGCAGTTGCCCGTGCGTGAAGGAAACACACGATCTCCTGTTTCATCTATTTTTCAGCCAATCTGAATTTGTTCGTGCGTTTTTGCGCACGGGCGGATTTGCCCGTGCGTGAGTAAATCGCACGGGCGCTACTGCTTCTTCCTCAAGCCACTTTATTCGTTAAATAACGCACGGGCAACACACGATCGTGTGTTCGCCCGTGCGTGACTAAATTTATGAATTTTTAGTATTTAAGGCAGGTAATCTGCTGGAAGAGGGATCCCCGCGGGAAAAGCTTGAGAGCCCGCCATTTTCGCCCAGTTCTTCCGCTCCACCACCGTTCGACCTAGGAGGAGATCCGGTGACCTTTGGCTTGCAAATCTTCCACCAAAGCTCCCTCCTTGGCCTCCTACATCATCCTTGGGCTCAAGAACGCCATAGACGGTGAGCTTCCGCTGCATTCAAGGAGTAGAACAAGAGTTACCTCAAGCTAGTCCACGAAGAAGACGGGTATAAGTAGAGGAAGGTGACAGCTCCTCCGGACCCAGGACGCAACTGAAGACCGAGCACGGACGAGGCTTGACAACCCGTCGATTCCGGCCGAGAATCTTTAGCATAGTCTTCGAGCTTCGGTTTCCTCTTTTCTCCTTTGCTTGCTTCAGAGTTTTCTTAGATATGCTTGTTATTATGGATGATGATCATGAACATTGTGTTTTAGTTAATGTGATTTCATGTTTTTGAGATCCTTTGTGGTTCATGAGATTTGAGGAGCGCCGTAATCCGCCAGCCCTCTCGTTCACCCTCTCACCGAAGCACGACATCACGGCCGTTGCATCCATCCCGCCTTGCGAAGCGGAGTTTTGACCCGCATTTTATTTCTGTGTAGTAGCTTAGGGCACCAATCACAACGCCCTTGTTTTTACTTTCTTTTACTCGTCGTAACAATCACTTAGAGAAAAGATATCTCAATGAATGCAGTCATACTTGTGCTCTGACTTCTTTATACAAGATCTCGACACAAGGAAGTTTAATTGCTTTTCTTCATGTGTTGACTACTAGTTAAAACACAAAGTAAGCTTCTTGACTGTACAACCCCGTATTTGTTGAGTGGACCAGCGAATAGTACACAAAAGACGACATTCAAGCAGAGGGGCATTCCACGAATACCCCGACCTGGCAGCTTGCACCCTCCCTACCCATCTTGGGCGAGTCACAAGAACCCCATGCGTGATGGGAACTCGTTGTAAGACCCCCCTCCCTAATTGCAACCTGGTCGGATCGGAGACGAGTCTTACCGCCCAAGACGGCCACCCTATGCTTTCTAAGTGGCACCAACCCACTCTCAAAGCATAGAATGATCGCCTTATATATTTTAATAACGGAAACTCATCATATCACATATCATGCTTTCTAACGGAAACTCATCATATCACATATCATGCTTTCTAAGTGGCACCAACCCACTCTCAAAGCATAGAATGATCGCCCAAGACGGCCACCCTATGCTTTCTAACGGCCACCCTATAGAATGATATGGAAACTCATCATATCACATCAGATCACAACGGAAGTAATTCAGAAACCAACATATTTATATATTTTAACAAATGACGTAGCCATATGTTTATACATGCGGCCCATTGAGCTAAAGAAAACTACAATATCCTCTCTCTTCTTCTACCAAGCTAAGGGATCACATCCCTAAGAACCGGAGATGAGACTGGTGTGTCTGCTCGTGCGAGATCTAAGGCAGGAATGCTCTCACGTTGAACTTCGCGCTGCTCCATCTCCTATGAATGGTTATTCAATAACCGTTAGTCACAGACTAAGTGGATTCACACCTCCTCGCTAAGATCCCTAAACTTGGGGACGAGAGTGAACCTCAACACTATCAACAATAACCGAAGCAAAAGAGAGTTAGCAACATATTTATATATTTGCATTTTCAAGAAATAAAGCTAGGAGCATTAGACTGAACAAACGCAATAATATATAACTGGAAGCTGTAGTATAAATATCAGTTATTCCACAAAGAGCTCAACTAGCATTAGACAATCACGCAGGTTTTCATAACCTGCAGTCACATCATAGCTGTTCAAAACCTGCGGACACACCCTATGTCGACGCAGTTTAGATCGCTTCTCTTCCATCAGGGTAGCGAACCCGGCGGGCCTCACCAATGTGGTCGTCGGTGATAGTGGCCAGTCCTGCCACTTTGGGTGTGGACGTACCACACTTCCCAGACCCCAATGTACAACCATGTGTACTCTTGGAAGTAGGAGACGTCTGTGAATAACTAAATTTGGCCAACCAATGGAGGAACCCGATGAGGCATATAAAACACTGCCGAGCTCTCGGGGTGCACATCTCTCTGTCGCCTAGAGTCGTCAACCTTCCCGCACTGGTACGTACGGTATACGGGCAAGACTGACCCGCCACTTTCCCGCATGCAATTTACAATACAAGCATTTTATAAATCTGATAATAGACATTCTCAGGTCCGTGGTTGCTTGCCTTACTTGACATGAAACTATTCGAGCAGGTGACTGCATAAATCAGCGTGTAGCTCAACTATAGACAAGAATCACGACGAGCGTGTGAGTACATTATTTGGGGATAACTTGGGAGGATTAACTCGACTAGTCGATATCCCCAACTAACACACCAATATAAAGTCAAACACTCGTTAAAGCAGAGCCCGAGCTTAAAGATGCAAAAAGTGTAAATTGTAATAAATAAGTGTGGTAAGAGAATGCTGCTAAATAAACTACAAAATCGAAGTACTGAAATAAGGTACTGGAGTAAACTGCAGTAAGTAAATCCTGAACTGAAATGCTGGAATGATGTGCTGAAAGGAACTGGACCAGTACTGAACTGGAATAAAAGAAAAACTCAAGGAAAGTGCGAAATCTGAAATAAAAAGAATTAAGAAAGTTAGTAGTCCTTCAGTTCCATCTCCATCACAGGAGGCAAGTTTAGTTCTCTCCGTTCCCAGGAGGCTTCTCCATTCCAAGGAGGAAAATCCGTTCATTGGAGACTTCTCCATTCCAAGGTGGTAAGTTCACAATTCTAGGACGAGTTCTTATATTTTACTGTGTTGGGGTCCGCCGATTTATTTGAATCTGATAGTCACTTTAGTTGCACATGTTATTGTTGGAACATGGTCTTTCGCATCTCCTAGGTTTGAGAATAACAAATCCTATGTATATTTGATCTTGTGTGTTTAGAGTGTGCAGGAAACAAAGTCCATATGACTCAAGGATAACATAAGAAGGTTGCCCCCAAAATTGAGCCAATAAATCCAACATGCACACTAACGCCGACGGTAGCACCTAGTGCCCCGCACTAGTGATGTTTAGCACAATTCCAGAACACATTTAGTAGGCGCTAGCGCCAGGCGGTAGCGGATAGCGCAGGCGGTAGCGCGGAACACAAGAGGCAAGGCGGAAATGTTTCCTCGGACTGAAGATTCTCCCGCGCAGAATATGTTCTAATATGAGATAGCGTCGGCTGTAGCGGTTGTTTACCCAGAAGACCGCCTCCGAGTAAAACTTCTCACAGACCGGGCGATATGAGGAGGCTAGTCACCCGATTCGGACCCGACAAGGTCGGCCAGTACAAACTGAGCGGTCTGATAGGATTCAGATCGCCTCCAAGGATTGAAGACTCAAGGCTCAAGTCCAGAAGGCAAGTCGTGGTCTCAAGACGTAGACCGTCCGAGTTGCACTATGAAGACTATCAAGGCTCAAGCCCAGAAAGCAAGCTGCGGTCTCAAGACAGAGACCGCCCGGGTTGCACTATGAAGACTATCAAGCCTCAAGTCCAGAAGGCAAGCCATAGTCTCAAGAAGGTGACCGCCCGGGTTGCACTATGAAGACTATCAAGGCTCAGGTCCAGAAGGCAAGCCGCGGTCTCAAGACGGAGACCGCCCGGGTTGCACTATGAAGACTATCAAGGTTCAAGTCCAGAAGGCAAGCCGCGGTCTTATGACAGAGACCGCCTGAGTTGCATCATTGCCTTGATCGTAGCATCTTCATTCTCCGGCCAGGACAGATCGGAAGTGCAAGCCGCGCGGCTTCTTTTTTTTCTCCTTTCTGTATCCCATCACCGCCTGCCCGATTCTTTTGTACCCGGGCAGGCGGTTATTTTATCCCTGCCCGTTCGGGTAGGCCCCCGAGTCTATAAATAGGGGGCGGCGACGTTCCCAAGACACGCACACTCGAATCCTGGAGCTCTCTTGTTAAAGTTGCGGTCTCGAGTTTCCTGTCTTGCGACTTGTCTAACCGGCCGGCTTCTTCTTTTCTGCTCTTGCAGCCCGTTGTAACCTCTCTATTTGAATCAAAGGAAAGCCCGTCATCAGAGTGGCATTCGCCGTGACGGGCGAAGTCTGGCCTCGACCGCTGCTAGCGGTCTAACTTTCTCTAACCGAATACTAACCGACAGCCCGCAGCCTCCGATTTCCTTCTGAGGTGCATTTTCGGATTCAACAGAAATACGCGACCTTCAGATCGCGGATTGTCGGCGAAACCTTTGTCAAAATGTCAGACCGCCAGTTCCCTCTTGGAGACTACTCCGACCACAATGAAGATTCCCTGTGGGAGGCTTTGGAGCAATCGAAAAGAGAAGCCGAGCGAGCTCAGAAAGTGACTGATCATCATTTGGACGCAATCAGTCAGGCTTTAGCACTGTTAACCGAGCGGTTAGTTCCACATCAGATCGCGGTTAACCAGGCGGTGAATCCGGTCCCTCCTCCACCTCCTCCTTACCTGCTACCATAAGTTGCCAACTTCCAACCGCAACAAGAAGGTTTTGCGGCCCGGCAGAACTTCTACCAAGAGGCCGCACACAGCATGCCGACCCGAGTTCTTGATTTCCAGGGGGCGGCTTCTCATGCAACTCGCCTTTCCTATCCGCCAGAGGGCGCAACCCTCCTTTCATACCTGCCTGAGGTTGCTGCTCATCATTCCTACCCGCCAAAAGCCGCGGTCCGCTCCTCCTACCAGGCGGCATGTCCTCGAGTAGCCGCAGCTTAGGCAACTTACTATTCTACTCCTCTTCTGTATGAATACGTTGAAAACAACTCTCCCTTCGTGGACGAAGTCCGAGGGGAGCCAGCCCCGAATAATTTCAGAGAGCCCCGTCTGCCAGCCTACAATGGAGAAACTGATCCCACTGTTCATCTACAGTCCTTCGAGTCGGCCATTGTGAAAGTGGAGGTTAGATCTTAAATTAACTCTAGAGGGGGGGGGGGGGGGGGGGGTGAATAAAGTTTAAAACTTTTTCCCTTAGTTTAATTTGCGGAATTAAAAATAGTGATATATATATGTATAGAAAGTGAGTAATAAAAACTGAAATAGAAAATCAACACAGCACAACACAAAAAAGAAATCAAACACAGAAGGCACAAGGAGCTATAGTAGTTCCACACTAAACTTGGGTACGTCTACTCTTCTACCACCCTTGGTAGGAATCCACTAGGATTTTTGATCAGGTGCCCTCACACCAATGAGCTTTTGACAAGGTGGCCAAAAACCAACTAGATTTTTTGATAAGGTGCCTTGCCACCAAGAGGTAAACTTTTAGGGAGTTTTAACCGTGTACAGAATAGGATAGAGAGGGGTTGAGATGTTCTTCTTTGTCAAGATGTATAGAAAAGACTCTAGTGGATGTTGATGTAGAAAAGAACTCCTCTGTTTGATATGAGATGTTTGACAATTGATTTCGCTTGAGCTTTTCTTTGAAAGAATTGATCTTCCTGTAGCAGATAAATCTGAAAGAGAGAGTTCTTCAGATTTCTTGTTGCTCTTTTGAAAGATCTGGACTTGCAGCAAAAGACTGAGAGAAGAATTGAAGTTCTCAGTTGAAATGAAAATGCTGATGTTGAGGAAGAAGAAATTGATGTTCTTTTTGTTCTTCTTTCTCTTCTCTTCCTGTAGCTTTCTCCTTTCTTGATTCTTATTTTGCAGCAGGAAATCTGAGAGATGGTATAGCTGTTCTCAGAAAATGTGTGCTGCTAGAGGAGGAAGACGATGAAGTTCATTTTTTTTAAATAATGTTAAGGAGGAAGAAGAAGTCATTTTCAATTTCTTTTCTTCCAGTATATTTCTTTCTGACTCGTGAGCATCTTCTTTCCTTTTTTTTGTACTGCTGTATTAATGAGTTCTGTACTAATTGTCGTGTAACAACAGCTGTAAAATTATTCTGTAATATCTTCTTCCTTCTTTCTTTTGAAATCACTGACATAAATTAAATGCACATTCCTTATATTAAGGAATATATTATTCTGAAGGCGTATTTCTGGGAACTGCAACTGTCACGTCGTATTCTCCTCCCTTTTCCATGAATATGTCTTTTTTCGAGGAAATGTCAACGGCTATAACTTAAATAATAAAGGAAATATATTTTCCTTACTTGATTTGATGGAAAGAGCCATTGCTTTCGTCGATCTGAGTTCAGAGAATGAAATGAATATAATTATTCTGAAATTTCTGAGCTTAAATAGGAAATTTTTGATCTGAACAAAATTTGTCGAACGCAGACTGGAGTTCGTCGAACGGAAAGATTCGTCGACCGCTGAGCCTGGATAAAATCGTCGAGTGCTGAACGTCGAGCGCTGAGCTGGAGTAAAAGCGTCGAGCGCTGAGCTTAGACAAATTCTTCGACCGCTGAGACGGGTTCATCGACCGCTGAGAACAAGTCTGTTCGTCGAACGCAGAAAGCTTATCATTTGTCGAACGCAGAGAACCATTCGTCGAACGCAGCTAGCCATTCGTCGAACGCAGAAACTGAATGAAATTTCTAGTTCTAACAGCCTAAACTCTTGACCCATAAACTATACATTGGGGTCAACTTGTCCTTAGTTAACATATAGTGATCCTAGCCCAAATCAGAAATAGGGTTGTTCCAACAATCTCCCCCTATTTGGGTTAGGACACTATTTGACAAAAATTGAAAATAAACAAATGCTAAAACAACAAAAACAACAGAGCATGAATAATCTGATGTATTTTTAAATATTTTATTAGATATAAAATAAATAGTGCTCTGAGTTTTTTGAAAAAAAATATTTCAATAAAAACAGAAATGAAAATACAATCAGAACCTTGATTTTTCTGAATTCTGAAATTCTGATTGAAAGTCTGATCTGAACTGAACTGTATCTGCTATGTAAATCTGGTATCTGAATTTGTTCTGAACTGAATTTATCTGAGTTCTGATTTTGATATTTATCTGATTTCTGAATTTCTGATTAGCTGAGCTGTAGCAATAACTGATACTGAATTTGCTAAAACAAAATTCTTTTTCTGAGCTGTACTGTATCTGCATCTGAACTTGATTATGAGCTGTATCTGAATTTTTCTGAAACAGAAATTTGCAATCAGCAAGCTGCTGTAAGCTTTATCAAGCTTCTTCATACAGCAACTCCCCCTGAGAGTGTCTCCCCATGAGACTGGAGGTTCTTCAGCTTTCTCCTTTTTCCTAGTTTATAGAACAACTCCCCCTGAGCAAAGCAATGCATCAAATGGAGCTTGTTCATGAAAACTTCTCCGCCTGCCTAGTTTCAGGAAAGGCCTAAAGCTAGGCCCCTTGAAGAAGGGACATTTGATGGAGGTAGGGAAAGATGCAAGATTGTCATTGCTATTGTTCCTACACAATAAAATAGAGATCAAGTGCAAAGGGAACTAGAAAGAGAAACAATTATGTAGGCATTCAGCTAATAATTTTTTTTATTAATGATGCCAGGCTGAAATAAAAAGCTTCAATTCAATGAAGAGATGGGTAAGTAGAAAACTTATTTTCTTTAACAGATTGAATCTCCATCTATCATACCTAGATGATTTATAAAGAAGATATGTTTTCATCCAAGGGCTTGGTGAAAATGTCAGCTCTTTGTAAATCAGTAGAGATGAACTGTAGGCAGATTTTGTTTTTATCCACATTATCCCTAAGGAAGTGGTGCCTAATTTCTATGTGTTTAGTCCTACTATGGAGAACTGGATTTTGTGCTATAGATATTGCATTAGTGTTGTCACAAAATATAATTGAATTATTTAAGTTGACACCATAGTCTAGGAGCTGATTTTGTATCCACAACATCTGTGAGCAGCAACTGCCTGCAGCTATGTATTCAGCTTTAGTTGTTGATGTGGACACAGATGTCTGTTTCTTACAAAACCAAGACACAAGCCTATCACCAAGAAACTGGCAAGTTCCTGATGTGCTTTTCCTGTCTACTCTGCATCCAACATAATCTGAATCTGAGAATCCAGTTAATTCAAATTCAGATGATGTTGGATACCAGAGACCTAGATTAGGGCAACCCTTTATATATTTTAAAATCCTTTTTAATAAAATTAGATGAGATTCTTTGGGGTTAACTTGGAATCTAGCACAAATACATGTGACAAACATTATATCAGGCCTACTAGCTGTTAAAAAAAGTAAGGAGCCAACAATTGATCTATATACTTTTGAATCAACAGGTTTCCCTGATTCATCATTATCAATAACAACATTAGAGGGCATGGGTGTTTTCATGGTGGAAGAATCAGACATACCAAATCTTTTCACTAATTCCTTAGCATACTTAGATTGGGATATGAAGATTCCATTTGGAGTTTGCTTCACTTGAAGACCAAGGAAGTATGATAATTCACCCATACTACTCATTTCAAATTTAGATTGCATTAAATTAGAAAATCTTTTGCATAAATTTGAATCAGTAGAGCCAAAAATAATATCATTTAAAGTTTGATAATTCACCCATATATTTGAACTAGCAAAGTTTGATTTTTTATGTATCCTGAAAAATAAAGTTTTGTCTACTATGCCTCTACAGAATTTATTCTCTAAAAGAAAACTAGCTAAAGTCTCATACCATGCTCTGGGAGCTTGTTTGAGACCATAGAGAGCTTTCTTAAGCTTAAATACAAAAGAAGATTGAGTTGGAGAGATGAAACCTGGAGGTTGTTCCACATAGACTTCTTCTTTGATTTCTCCATTCAGAAATGCACTCTTTACATCCATTTGATAAACCTTGAACTGCTTGTATGCAGCAAATGCAAGAAAAATTCTGATTGCTTCAAGTCTTGCAACTGGTGCAAAAGTCTGATCATAGTCTATTCCTTCTTCTTGTGAGTATCCTTGAGCTACTAGTCTAGCTTTGTTTCTCACAATGTTACCATCTGCATCTAGCTTATTCCTGTAGACCCACTTGGTTCCAATAACTGGATAATTCTTTGGTCTAGGAACCAATTCCCAAACTTTGTTTGCCTCAAACTGATTGAGTTCCTCTTGCATAGCAATGATCCAGTTGGGATCTTGTTCTGCATCTTGTAGGGATTGAGGTTTAATCTGAGAGAGAAAATAAGTATGCATCATATTATGATTTGCTTGATGCCTTGTTTGCACACCTGCTGAAATATCACCAATTATTTGAGATATTGGGTGATCTCTAACTGTAATGTGGTCAACAGTTGGAGCTGGTTCAGCAATAGTTTCCACTTGGTGAATTTGTTCAGCTGATTTATCCTGTGGAAGATGATCTGCTATTATCTGATTTAAACTGTCAACAAAATCTGGGTGATCTTCTTCTTCACTTTCTTCAGCATTCTGCTGTACAGGATCCAGAAATCCTTCTTTATGTAGAGCTAATTGATCTAGCTGCTCACTTGGATCTTCACATAGATCTGATACCTGCAAAGTATTTATGGTAGAGGTGGTATTCCTCTCCTCATTTAACAGGTTAGTTTCATCAAAAGAAACATGCATGAACTCCTCTATCTTAAGAGTAGATTTGTTGTAGACTCTATATGCTTTACTAGATAGAGAGTATCCAAGGAATATGCCTTCAGCTGCCTTAGCTTCAAACTTCCTTTGATATTTCTTATCATTGTTATGCGCATAACATTTACAACCAAAAATCATAAAATAGCTAACCTTAGGCTTTTTATTCTTGGGTAATTCATAGGGAGTTTTACCCTTAAGTTTATGTATCAGGCTTCTATTCAACACATAATTTATTGTGTTCACTGCCTCTGCCCAAAAAGAGAGTGGCAAATGAGCATCAACAAGCAATGTAGTTGCTGATTCAATTAGTGTTCTATTTTTCCTTTCAGCTTCCCCATTTTGTTGAGGGCTTCTGGGAGCAGAGAAACACTGTCTGATCCCCTCTTTTCCACATAATTCTCTCATCAGAAGAGACTCAAACTCAGTGCCATGATCACTTCTGATCAATGCAACTACAGTAGAGTACTCAGTCTTGATGGACCTGAGAAAGTCTGTTAGAACTTTGAAGGTATCAGACTTGTTCCTAAGAAAGAACACCCAAGTGAATCCTGAGAAGTCATCTACAATAACTAGAGAATAATGCTTCCCTCCTAAGCTCTGTATAGCAGTAGGTCCAAAAAGATCTAAATGCAGCAAATACAGAATCCTAGGTGAATCACTCTTGGATAAAGATTTGAAACTACTTCTAGTCTTCTTACCTAACCGACAAGCCCGGCTAAGTCCTTCCTTCTTGTATGAACCAGAGTGACAAGATTGTCCTTAGAAAGCTTAGAGATAGTTCTAAGGTTAATGTGTCCAAGCCTTTTATGCCATAATTCATTTGTCTTACTTATTGAATTAAATAGACAGATGTCTGAATTGGCAGAGTCAAAATTGACTAGATAAATGTTTCCTTGTCTAATACCAGATAATACATTTATGTTTTTATTATTGGTAATAAGACATTGGGAAGGGTTAAAGGTTACCTGATAACCTTCATCACATAACTGGCTTATGCTGATGAGGTTGTGCTTGAGACCTTTGACATATGATACTTCTTTGAAGGTGACTGCTCCAATCTTGACTTGTCCATATCCTTTTGTATGTCCACAGTTGGAGTCTCCAAAGACAACTTTGGGTCCAAACTTTGCCTTATAATTGCTCAGGTTGGCCTTGTTTCCTGTCATATGCTTTGAGCATTCACTATCCAAGTACCAATATTCCTTTATCTTTGGATAACTGTGTACCTGCAAAGACAGAAAAAATAAACTAGTTGTTTTTGACCCAGACTACCTTGAGTCCTTTTGTTTTACCACAATATTCAGAAATAAAGGATATTTCAGGCTGATCCTTATAGCCTTGTGGATGATATCTCATTGGAGGTATTATCCATTCAGTGAAAGGATTTTTAGTTTGTTTTGAATTAGAATTCTTGAAATTTCCTGTATAGTATCTGTTCGACAAATTTGGGTAAGTTTGTCGATCGTCGTTCATGTAATAACTATACTGAAAATCTGTTTTCAGTTTTCGTCGATCCTCATTCGACAAATTGAAGTCTTTTCGTCGAGCTCCGTTCGACGAATTCTTCTGAATTCTTTTATTCATAACAGAATTGTTTGAAATATCTTTATTTTCTTATACAGCCTCTTTGCTTTTAGCAGAAACGAATTTTATAGATGTAGAAAGTATGTTCTTCTTAATTAGAGGTGGCTCACTTGATGAAGCACCCAAGCCCAGTTTGCTATTAAGTCTAGCATTTACTGTGCTTGTTATGTCCATAAGTTTGATGCTTCTCCCATTAAGGGAATTTTCAAATTTTTTGGCTTCAGACAACTTGCTCTCAATGAGAACAATATGTTCCATGGAGGCAGCCAAATCTTTCTTAAGATTTTCATTTTCTTCACTTATATTTTTCATTTCATCTAGCTTACTTCTGAGTGAGATTATTTCTTTCTCAGGTTTTAGTAAGTCTAAGCAAAGAACTTTGAATTCAGCTTTGAATTCAACTGAAGTAAAATCAAAGTTAAATATTACCTGATCTGCATCATCTTCTGCTTCTAGTTTTGATCCTTCTTCATCAGAATTGTTGGCTGGGGCATTGATTGCCATCATGCAAAAGTTCTTCTCTTCTTCATTATCTTCATCATCACTGGATGATGATGCATTTCCTGACTCACTGCCTGAGTCATAAATTGCCATCAAGCACTAATCATTCTTTTTTGTTTCTTCATCATCATCTGAAGAGCTGAATAACTGATCTGATTCAGTTTCACTCCAAGATTCTGCTACAAATCCTCTTCCCTTCTTTTTGTGTTTGTGAGAGGAAGACTTGCTGGAGTTTCTTTTCTCTTCTTTATCCATTTTCTTTTCTTTATTCTGGTTTTCTGGACAGTCTGGTGCAATATGTCCTGGTTTCCTGCAACTAAAACATATAATTTCTTTAGAATTGTTTTTGTCATACCTTGGCTTATCATAGCTTGTGGATGACTTTTTCCTGAAGTCTTTTCTTGCCATCTTGTAGAATCTTTTGGCAAACAGACTCATCAACTCCTCATTGTCAGGAGTCTTTCCTTCTTCTTCTGCAGCTTTGAAGGCAATATTCCTGTCCTTCTTTGTTGAAGAGGAGGTGCTCATTTGTTCAGCTTCCCTTATCTTGATGAGTTGCTCATAGGATTTGAGCTTTCCTAGCAGTGCCTCAGTAGTTATCTCATTAAGACTTTTGTCTTCCATGATAGGCCAGATCCTAGAGTCTCAAGTGCTGGGGAAGCACATTAGGATTTTGTCATTGATCTCAGTTAATGAGATTTCCTTGTCCAGTGTTCTAAGTTCACTTATGATTACACTTAATCTAGTGTACATATCTGCAACTGATTCTTGTTCACCCTTCTTGAAGTTCTCATACAGAGAGATCAAGTGAGATCTTCTGTCCTTTCTTTCATCAACAGAGCCTACAACCATATTGTTGAGAGAGGTCCATATCTCTCTAGCTGAGGTTCAATCCACCACTTTCTGAAATATGTCATCAGACATTGTTTGAGCCAGAATGTTCATGGCTTTTGAATCAGCACTCCTTTGCTTTTTCTGTGCTTCTGTCCATTCAGGAGGTGGGACAACATTGTTGGCAGTTGTGGTTTCAGTACTTGCTGCTGCTGTAGGTGTTGGAGGCCCTGACAAAATAACATTAAATATTTCTTCATCAATTGAGTTCATATAAAGCCTAATCCTTACTTTCCACGGTGCAAACTTACTGAGATTGCACATAGGAGGTCTTGTGCTTGAATACTCTTTATTTTGTGCCATGAGTTTTTAACAGAAAAATAAATTAGATAAAAACTCTAAAATAACTTAAGATCTAATTAAGCTTTGTGATTCAGGTGTTAGCCTGTAAAGAATCAACTTCCTCTGATACCAACTGAAAGTGGAGGTTAGTTCTTAAATTAACTCTAGAGGGGGGGGGGGGGGGTGAATAGAGTTTAAAACTTTTTCCCTTGGTTTTATTTGCGGAATTAAAAATAGTGATATATATATGTGTATAGAAAGTGAGTAATAAAAAATGAAATAGAAAATCAACACAGCACAACACAAAAAAGAAATCAAACACAGAAGACACAAGGAGCTATAGTAGTTCCCCACTAAACTTGGGTACGTCTACTCTTCTACCACCCTTGGTAGGAATCCATTAGGATTTTTGATCAGGTGCCCTCACACCATTGAGCTTTTGACAAGGTGCCCAAAAACCAACTAGATTTTTTGATAAGGTGTCTTGCCACCAAGAGGTACACTTTTGAAGGGAGTTTTCACCCTGTACAGAATGGGATAGAGAGGGGTTGAGATGTTCTTCTCTGTCAAGATGTATAGAGAAGACTCTAATGGATGTTGATGTAGAAAAGAACTCCTCTGTCTGATATGAGATGTTTGACAGTTGATTTCGCTGGAGCTTTTCTTTGAAAGAATTGATCTTCCTGTAGCAGATAAATCTGAAAGAGAGAGTTCTTCAGATTTCTTGTTGCTCTTTTGAAAGATCTGGACTTGCAGCAAAAGACTGAGAGAAGAATTGAAGTTCTCAGTTGAAATGAAAATGCTGTTGTTGAGGAAGAAGAAGTTGATGTACTTTTTGTTCTTCTTTCTCTTCTCTTCCTGTAGCTTTCTCCTTTCTTGATTCTTATTTTGCAGCAGGAAATCTGAGAGATGGTATCTGTTCTCAGAAAATGTGTGCTGCTATAACTTAAATAATAAAGGAAATATATTTTCCTTACTTGATTTGATGGAAAGAGCCGTTGCTTTCGTCGATCTGAGTTCAGAGAATGAAATGAATATAATTCTTCTGAAATTTCTGAGCTTAAATAGAAAATCTTTGATCTGAACAAAATTTGTCGAACGTAGACTGGAGTTCGTCGAACGGAAAGATTCGTCGACTACTGAGCCTGGATAAAATCGTCGAGCGCAGAACGTCGAGCGCTGAGCTGGAGTAAAAGCATCTAGCGCTGAGCTTAGACAAATTCTTCGACCGCTGAGACGGGTTCGTCGACCACTGAGAACAAGTATGTTCGTCGAACGCAGAAAGCTTGCCGTTTGTCGAATGTAGAGAGTCATTCGTCGAACGCAGCTAGCCATTCGTCGAACGCAGAAACTGAATGAAATTTCTAGTTCTAACAGCTTAAACTCTTGACCCATAAACTATACATTGGGGTCAACTTGTCCTTAGTTAACATATAGTGATCCTAGCCCAAATCAGAAATAGGGTTGTTCCAACACATTGCTCTGAGGACCCTCTCGGATGCAACCAAATGTAAACTCCTTGTGATGTCCTTCGATGGACAAGCAAGGGAGTGGTTCTATGGGCTGCATCCCAGATCAATTACCTGCTTTGCTGAGCTGCGAAGGGAGTTTCTGCTCAGGTTTTCCACTTCGAGAAAAAGGAAAAGTGGCCCAGCGGCCCTTTTTGATATCAGGCAGCGGGAAGACAAAACGTGGGCCCGTTTCGTGGATCGTTTCCAGAAGGAAATCATAGAGGTTCAGAATGTAGATCCGGAACTTTTTAGGGTTGTACAACCCCGATATTCGCCAAGTATACTCCCTAAGGCTCATTGGAGCATCATGGTAGCATCGACCCAAGTAGGAAGGGAGGTAGAGGCAAGGGGACGAGCGGTGAGGGAGGAAGCCTCCCGCTTGCCCGGCCTACATAGGGGCGCGAGAGGTGGAGGGACAAGACCCCACCCCCGAGGGGGGCGAGCCCGGGCTGCTGCCCGGGGGCTCGCCCCGCTCCCAGCTAGGGGGCGAGCCTGGGCTGTCGCCCGGGGGCTCTGATGCACGTTTTGTTGTGATGATTATATAGATGCTACGCAAGTGAACGTGTCGCGTCAAGTATCAAATGGAAAGTAGAGTGTCGAACCCACAGAGACAATAATTTTTCTAAGCTTATGAGTACTAGCAATTATCTCTTCTTCTAAGTCAAGCAAAAATCACAAGGTTCTGAAAGAGTGTAATTAAACTAAATCACGAAACTAAACTAAGTTGAGAATATAATAATGAGAAATACGAGTTTCATATGATGATCCCTAATCTTAGTTTGCTTTTTGTGAAGAAAAAAATTCAATTGAATTCACACTAGTTTTATCTTGTGGAAATCCTAGATTCGCGATGAGCATCTCTCGATTTCATCATCGCCATATGCACATTTAGTGAGTAGCCTTAAATTAAGACTACACAAGTAAACATACGCATAAAAATACGGATCTCTATTCCACAACTAGAATGATAGCGATACGCTAAATCATATGTAGCCAAATTAAATTCTCGAAACTTGCGAACGCAGCTCTCGCATATAGAACGCAGTAGGAAGCACAAGATGGTAATCTCTTAACATCATCACTAAAGAAGAGAATAAAATTTAAGAAATAAACCAAATTTAAACTCAATCGTTCATGTAAACCTTAAAGCAAACTTCGAATAGTTCACAACATATAAAACTCGCAAGCGAATTAGTTCATCATGGTCAAAAGCACAAGAAATGTGAGAGATGATTCAATAAACATAATGATTCAAAGTAGAACGAGCCAACCAATTGATATCCCAGAATTCCCCTACAAGGACTGCTGTCACCAAGCCTTGCACAGAACTGGATTTGTTGCGTGGCTTCTTCTTCCTTCGGATCCAGTGAACAGTAATTTTCGGCCCTCTCTTGTGTGCCCTATCTCCACAAAATCTCCTCCCCGGTTCTCCTTCTTGATTCTCCTTTGAAAATCCTTCCAATCCCCCTTTATTTCCTGCCATAACCGCCCAATAAATCCTGTCCAAGAGTCCCAAGAGTCGCAGCTTTTCGTAATTATAATCAGCGCCAGATTTCAAATTTCCGATTTTAAACTCGCCATCAGGTTGTTGCAACCTTTTATTTCTGGGAGTTGCAACAACCCACCTGCGCTGCTTTACTTTGCTGAACAGAGGTTGTGACGTTGCAACTATTTAATTTCGGACGTTGCAACCTCTTTGCCTGCTATGATATTTAACCAAATTTTCTTCTTCCAAGCACATTCCATCGTCGCATCTAGTCCAAATCCATCAGAAAAAGACCAAATTAGCCACAACTCAAATAAATACGAGTTTACTTCTATTTCAATATCATTTAAACCTATTTTAATTGATTTAATTGAGTAATTCATAGGAAATATTGGCAAAGATGACTTCCGTTTTGGAAGTTATCAACACCCCCACACTTAAATCCTTGCTGGTCCCTAGCAAGTTAATTCTTACTATTGCAGTAGGTGAAAGATAAACTGCCAAGATAGAGTTCAATGATCCTTTTTCTCACAGAAATTAATCAAAGCATACTCAAGAATTCCGCTTTACTTAACTGATAAGCTTTACAATCCTAAGAGCTCAGATCTCGCAAATCCGTTAGTCGAAAGAAGAGAACGCATCATTAAGAATTTTGGTGATGTGTGTGTGCTTTCTTCAAAACTATTTACTCCCCCGCAAAATTTTTCTCATTGAACCTCTGCAATTATTGGGAAGGATAAGAATTTGCTAAGCTATTGATTTTAGTCTCCACATGAGTTAGTAGTTCAATTGGAAATAGGATTGACTTTGGCTTGGTTTGACATTTATGGATAATTTTGATAGTGGAATGACATTCTCTAGTTAGTAATCTTAATAAATTTGTCATATTATGGGGTTTATCAACATATATTATTATTTTTTTTCTTTTCATAGTAGGGATCATTCCAAGTACATGTGTACATACCTAGGCCACATAATCACTATGATGTTTTTTTTTTACTTCCTTTTTTTTTTTACTATATATCACAGTAGGGATCATTCCAAGTATGTATACAAATACTTAGGCCACATAATCACTATGAAATTTACCCTTTTTTTTTTAAAATTAAACACCCATAAATGACTACTTATGAAGATACAACTAGTAGGCACATAGGGAATTTAAGCATGGCATGGTGTATATCAAAGTGGAAAGAATAAGGCTCAAAATATTTAGTGGATGCTCGAAATGAATTAACTTCCTAAACTCAAGTCTTGACTTACATCGTTAACTCAGCTTTTGCTCACTCCTCCCAATTCTCTTTAGAAGTTAATAATACAAGATTGCCGGGAAGTAAAAGTGAATTAAAGTAAGTGGTGCATGAAAGAAACTCTTAAGTGAGCTTTACCAACAAAAATCGTTCTAACTTCAAATTGAAAATCCGAACTCTCAGGTTAGTTTAGCCGTACTAATTAATTATCAATGGACAACTAGAATAACTCATTCATTAATTAATGCGAGAATCCAGATCATAAAAATCACAATTTATCAATTCACCCAACTTGTGAAGGCAATACTAATCACCCCCACACTTGCACTGTTACTAGACCCTAGCAAGATTATCTCAAAATAATGATCACAATCCTGCTCATTACTCAACATATAAAAGAATTTGAAGAAAATGTAATTGAAACTGAAGTACTCCCCTAGAATTTCTGAAGTCTGAATATCTGGAGGATTTGTTGTCTGTTTAATTTTGAATCTCTTGCTCGGCTAGTTCCTCTTGCGACCCCAAACTCCAAAATGATGCCCTGTCACTTACAAGCATGCATATATATAGAAACAACAATTAGACTATCAAAGAATATCGGGGATTTGATTGAAACGACGGCGGCTATCCCATTTAAAATTAAATTACGCCAACACGCAGACCGGTTCAGCCGGACCGTTCCAATCCTTTCGCCTCCGCTCCTTCCAATTTTTTGGCCGAAAATTAAGGGTTGCAACTATTTAATTTCTGTTGTTGCAACAACTACAAACTGCCCTCTTTAAATTTCTCTCTCGCCATTTCCCATGACCACAAGACTCTTTAACTCAAAGAACTAATTGAAACAGAATTAATTTAAGATAAAAATAACTATAGAACGATGGGTTGCCTCCCACCTAGCGCCTAATTTCCAGTCCCGGCAGGACTTCCCGACATGTTCAGTTCTCAAAGATGAATGATGATTTCTTTAAATCATCGTTGTCACTCATATAAATTTTTAGTCTTTGTCCATTTACTTTAAACTCCGATCCATCTTCCTCCTTGTAGATTGTGACTGCTCCATAAGGGTGAACTTCCTTAACCAAAAATGGTCCTGACCATCTAGATTTCAACTTGCCCGGGAACAATCTCAGTCTTGAGTTATATAATAAGACCAATTGCCCCGGTTTAAAATCCTTCTTCCTTAATCTTGAGTCATGCCATCTTTTCGTTCTTTCTTTGTAAATTTCAGAATTGTCGTACGCATTCATCCGAATTTCCTCGAGTTCGTTTAGTTGAAGAAGCCTTTGTTTACCGGCATTTTGAAAATTGAAGTTCAGTTTCTTAATCGCCCAATACGCCTTGTGTTCTAGCTCTACCGGTAAACGACAAGCCTTCCCATAAATTAACTTATACGGGGTTAATCCTAGAGGTGTTTTATATGCAGTTCTATATGCCCAAAGAGCATCGCTGAGTTTATGAGCCCAATCTTTTCTATTGATGTTTACTGTTTTCTCCAAGATTGTTTTGATTTCTCTATTAGACACCTCAGCCAACCCATTGGTTTGTGGATGATATGCAAGAGCAATTTTATGATTCACACCATACTTCTTCAACAATGATTTAAATTGCCAATTGCAGAAGTGTGACCCTCCATCACTAATAATGGCCCTAGGGGTGCCAAATCTATTGAAGATGTTCTTTAAGAATTTAAGTACCGTTTGGGCATCATTAGTCTTGGTCGCAACGGCCTCTATCCATTTTGATACGTAGTCCACAGCTACTAGGATATATAAATTTCCGTTTGAATTTATAAACGGACCCATAAAATCTATTCCCCACATATCAAATATTTCGATTTCTAATATGTTATTTAGAGGCATGCTATCTCGTTGGCCTATATTTCCAATTCTTTGACATGCATCACAATGTTTTGCAAAGTTATGCGCATCTTTATATAATGTCGGCCAATAAAATCCTGCTTCTAACACTTTCAACGCCGTTTTCTGCCCCATAAAATGCCCTCCGTAAGGAGAAGCATGACATCTTTCTAGGATCTTAGGTACTTCCACCTCGGGAATACAACGTCTTATGATTTGGTCAGCACAATATTTGAATAAATATGGTGCATCCCAAAAATATGTCCTCACTTGTTGTAAAAACCTTTTCTTTTGTTGATAACTTACCTCCGGTGGCAATACTCTACTCACGATGTAATTTACTATGTCTGCATACCATGGTGGACTATTTTCTGATACCGCTAAGACTTGCTCATCAGGAAAATGTTCCTTGATGCCTACTTCTTTATCTTTTTCTTCACTTTGCTCTAATCTTGATAGATGATCTGCTACGGGGTTTTCTGCCCCTTTTCTATCCTTAATTTTGAGGTCAAATTCTTGTAATAGCAAAATCCATCTTATAAGTCTGGGCTTGGCATCTTTCTTGTCTACCAAATACCTTATTGCGGCATGATCCGTGTAAACTATAACTTTTGAGTTAATCAAGTACGAGCGGAATTTATCAAAGGCAAATACTACCGATAATAATTCCTTATCCGTGGTTGTATAGTTTACTTGGGCTTCATTTAAAGTTTTACTTGCATAGTAAATGGTGTGAAAGATTTTGTTATGTGTTTGGCCTAAAACTGCCCCTAGAGCATAGTTACTTGCATCGCACATTAAGATGAACGGTAAATTCCAATTAGGAGCTATTACAATAGGTGATGAAATCAGATTTTTCTTTAACGTGTTAAAGGATTCAAGACAAGATTGATCGAACTGAAAAGGAGTGTCCTTTTCAAGGAGGTGGCTAAGAGGCTTAGATATCGCCGAGAAATTTTTTATAAACCTCCTATAAAAACCTGCATGCCCTAGAAAACTTCTAACACCTTTTATGTTCGTAGGGGGTGGAAGTTTTTCAATTACTTCTATTTTTGATCGATCTACTTCTAAACCCCTATTGGAAATCTTATGACCTAGGACTATGCCCTCTCTTGTCATGAAGTGACACTTTTCCCAATTTAGTACTAAATTGGTTTTCACACACCTCTCCAAAACTTTCTTCAACGACTCCAAACAATCTTCAAAAGATTTGCCAAATACAGAAAAGTCATCCATGAAAATCTCAATCCCTTCATCCATCAGATCAGAGAAAATAGCAATCATGCAGCGTTGAAACGTAGCGGGAGCATTACACAACCCAAATGGCATTTTACGGAAAGCAAATGTACCAAAAGGGCAAGTAAAGGTGGTCTTTTCTTGATCTTCAGGTGCAACCATTATTTGGTTATAACCTGAGTACCCATCCAGGAAACAAAAGTAATCATTCCCAGCTAACTTATCTAACACCTGATCGATGAATGGCAGAGGGAAGTGATCCTTTCTAGTTGATTGATTTAACTTTCTATAATCCATACATATGCGCCATCCAGTCACTGTTCTAGTAGGAATCAACTCATTATTCTCATTTTTTACTACAGTCATTCCACCCTTTTTAGGCACACACTGCACCGGACTAACCCATTTACTATCAGAAATCGGATAAATTATTCCAGCGTCTAACCATTTAATAATTTCTTTTTTAACTACCTCCTTCATCGGAGGGCTAAGCCTTCTTTGATGTTCAATGGAGGTCTTTGAATCATCCTCCAATAATATCTTATGCATGCATATAGCGGGACTAATGCCTTGAATGTCAGCAATAGTCCACCACATAGCCCCTTTGTATCTCTTAAGCACTTCTAATAATTCATTTTCCTTACATTGTTCTAAGGATGCGTCAATTATTACCGGTAAAGTCTTATTATCTCCTAGGAAAGCATATTTTAGATGGTTTGGTAAAGGCTTTAATTCCAGTTGCGGTGATTCTATAATAGATGGTTTCAAAATTTTTACTTCACTTGATCTCTCAAGTGCTTCAACATTCTTATATGTTCTCCACTTTTCACTAGTATTAAAAACTTTAGCTAATTCCATAAACTCTTCGCCCTCGTCCCAATCTTCATTATTAAGAATTGCTAATAGTGATTTCTCCCAATGCTCATTCTTTTGAAAAGGTTTATTTAGAATTTCTATGTTATCAATTGAATGACATTCCTCCATATCATTGGGATATTTCATTGCCTTAAGGATATTGAATGTTACCTCTTCCTCATTAACTCTCATGGTAAGTTCTCCTTTTTGGACGTCTATGAGAGTCCTTCCAGTCGCAAGGAAAGGTCTACCAAGAATGATAGGCACGTCTCTATCCTCCTCCATATCCAAAACCACGAAATCCACGGGAAAAATAAATTTCTCCACTTTCACTAACACATCTTCAACAATACCTTTTGGAAACGCCAATGTTCTATCAGCTAACTGAAGAGTTAAGGAAGTAGGTGCTATCTCTCCAAGACCTAAGGTCTTATAGATAGACAGTGGCATGAGATTGATACTCGCCCCTAGGTCACATAAAGCTCTACCCGAAAATTTCACACCTATTGAACAAGGTATGGTAAAACTTCCCGGATCTTTTAATTTAGGTGGTAGTTTCTTTTGTAGTATAGCACTACATTCTTCAGTTAATGCCACTATCTCCTTTTCAGCAAATTTCCTCTTTTTTGAGAGTATATCTTTCATGAATTTGGCATAGCTAGGCATCTGCTCTAAGGCTTCCGCAAAAGGGATATTTATCGTCAACTTCTTAAACACTTCCATGAATTTTTGAAATTGTGTATCTAGCTTTGTCTTAGTGAGCCTAGATGGAAAAGGTGGAGGTGGATAACTTTTCTTTTCCTCCTCAAGGTCCACAACTTCTACCCCTTTTTCAACACTAGGTTCCTCTATCCCTTTTATGTTACCTTCTTTCCATTTCTTTTCATCTTCCTTCAATTTATCACGTAGTAAGTCCCCACCCGGAATCTTATTCCCACTTCTTAGGGTAACCGATTTGCAGTGGTTAGCCGAGTCATCTCTTTTTGGATTAGGAGTGGTATCGGCGGGTAATGTTCCTGCCGGCCTTAGATTTAGTGCGTTAGCAATCTGTCCTATAGAGTTCTCTAATGACCTAAGAGATGATTCTATCCCCACTACCCTTGCATCACTCTTTTGAAACATTTCCAAGATTACTTCATCAGTTAATTTTCTTGAATTCCCTTGATTGTTGTGTGGGATATGATTGAATCCTGGCGGTTGATTAACATTTTGAGTATTTCTCCATGAGAAGTTAGGGTGGTTTCGCCATTCAGGATGGTAATGATTCGGAAGAATATGTTGTCTTTGGCCACCTACATAGTTAGCTTCCTCTGAAACCTGATTCAATTGTTCTATGGTGAACGCGGCATTCGGGTTTGGCAACTGAATACTATTGATGGATGGCATCACTGTATTTTGACTTAAAGAATCTAATCGCTTATTTATTATATTAAATTGTGATGTCATCTGCGCAGCTAACGATGTGATTTGATCAACCTGATGGACTCCTATTGGAATGTTATTCCCTTGTCTCTCAAATGACTGGTAGTTGTTAGAAGTAAGATCCTCTAAAATAGCATAGGCATCTTCGGGATATTTTTTCATTAACGACCCCCCTGCAGCACCATCTACTAAGATCATGGTCGCAGTCTGTAACCCATTATAAAAAGTAGATACTTGTTGGTGTTGGGCTAACCCATGATGCGGACATTTTCTTAGTAACTCTTTAAAACGCTCCCAAGCGTCGTAAAGAGTCTCACCATGATTTTGCACAAAGGTGGTGATGTCTCGAATTAACTTAGCCGTTTTAGATGGAGGGAAATATTTATTCAAAAACTTCTCTACTAATTGTTCCCATGTGGTTATAGAACCATGTGGTAACGAATTAAGCCAATCCTTAGCTTTTCCTTCTAAGGAGAAGGGGAATAACATTAGTTGAATCGCTTCACTTGAAGCCCCATTTACTTTATACATATCACAAATTTCTAAGAATGACCTTAGATGAGAATTAGCATCTTCCGAGTTAAGACCCCCAAACTTGTTATGTTGGATTAGTTGCATAATAGTGGAGTCTATTTTGAAATTATTAGCAGCTATCGCAGGACGGGCTATGCTAAAATGTAATCCTCCTCGTAAAGGTGTGTTATAATCTCGGCATGTCATTCTAGGTGCATTTGGTTGACCATTTTGGTCAACTTGCCCATTAGGTTCTACTTGCTCCTCATTATTTATTGCATTATTTTGCTCGTTATCTTCCATTTCAAGATTGATAGTGTTATAATTCTTCTGGTTCCTTCTATTCAACCTACAAGTTCGCTCGATTTCGGAGTTCAACGGTAATATTTCAGTGCCTCGATATCTGGACATACAACGATGTCCAATAGTTGAAGAATAAAAATGAAAACAATACTTGAACTCAGATTACTAAGAATTACTAATATCACAAGATAACACTTAGAAGAAAACTTGTCCCCGGCAACGGCGCCAGAAAACTTGATGCACGTTTTGTTGTGATGATTATATAGATGCTACGCAAGTGAACGTGTCGCGTCAAGTATCAAATGGAAAGTAGAGTGTCGAACCCACAGAGACAATAATTTTTCTAAGCTTATGAGTACTAGCAATTATCTCTTCTTCTAAGTCAAGCAAAAATCACAAGGTTCTGAAAGAGTGTAATTAAACTAAATCACGAAACTAAACTAAGTTGAGAATATAATAATGAGAAATACGAGTTTCATATGATGATCCCTAATCTTAGTTTGCTTTTTGTGAAGAAAAAAATTCAATTGAATTCACACTAGTTTTATCTTGTGGAAATCCTAGATTCGCGATGAGCATCTCTCGATTTCATCATCGCCATATGCACATTTAGTGAGTAGCCTTAAATTAAGACTACACAAGTAAACATACGCATAAAAATACGGATCTCTATTCCACAACTAGAATGATAGCGATACGCTAAATCATATGTAGCCAAATTAAATTCTCGAAACTTGCGAACGCAGCTCTCGCATATAGAACGCAGTAGGAAGCACAAGATGGTAATCTCTTAACATCATCACTAAAGAAGAGAATAAAATTTAAGAAATAAACCAAATTTAAACTCAATCGTTCATGTAAACCTTAAAGCAAACTTCGAATAGTTCACAACATATAAAACTCGCAAGCGAATTAGTTCATCATGGTCAAAAGCACAAGAAATGTGAGAGATGATTCAATAAACATAATGATTCAAAGTAGAACGAGCCAACCAATTGATATCCCAGAATTCCCCTACAAGGACTGCTGTCACCAAGCCTTGCACAGAACTGGATTTGTTGCGTGGCTTCTTCTTCCTTCGGATCCAGTGAACAGTAATTTTCGGCCCTCTCTTGTGTGCCCTATCTCCACAAAATCTCCTCCCCGGTTCTCCTTCTTGATTCTCCTTTGAAAATCCTTCCAATCCCCCTTTATTTCCTGCCATAACCGCCCAATAAATCCTGTCCAAGAGTCCCAAGAGTCGCAGCTTTTCATAATTATAATCAGCGCCAGATTTCAAATTTCCGATTTTAAACTCGCCATCAGGTTGTTGCAACCTTTTATTTCTGGGAGTTGCAACAACCCACCTGCGCTGCTTTACTTTGCTGAACAGAGGTTGTGACGTTGCAACTATTTAATTTCGGACGTTGCAACCTCTTTGCCTGCTATGATATTTAACCAAATTTTCTTCTTCCAAGCACATTCCATCGTCGCATCTAGTCCAAATCCATCAGAAAAAGACCAAATTAGCCACAACTCAAATAAATACGAGTTTACTTCTATTTCAATATCATTTAAACCTATTTTAATTGATTTAATTGAGTAATTCATAGGAAATATTGGCAAAGATGACTTCCGTTTTGGAAGTTATCAGGCTCGCCCCCGCTACCACCAAGGGGGGCGAGCCCGGGCCGCTGCTTAGGGGCTCCCCCCGCTCCCCCCAAGGGGGGCGAGCCCGGGCTGCTGCCCAGGGGCTCGCCCCCGCTCCCAGCTAGGGGGGCGTGCCCGGGCTGCTGCCCAGGGGCTCGCCCCCGCTCCCACCAACGGGGGCGAGCCCGGGCTGCTGCCCAGGGGCTCGCCCCTGCTCCCCCCAAGGGGGGCGAGCCCGGGCTGCTGCCCAGGGGCTCGCCCCTCTCCCAGCTAGGGGGGCGAGCCCGGGCTGCTGCCCAGGGGCTTGCCCCCGCTCCCACCAAGGGGGGCGAGCCCGGGCTGCTGCCCAGGGGCTCGCCCCCGCTCCCCCCAAGGGGGGCGAGCCCGGGCTGCTGCCCAGGGGCTCGCCCCCGCTCCAAGCTAGGGGGGCGAGCCTGGGCTGCTGCCCAGGGGCTCGCCCCCGCTCCCCCCAAGGAGGGCGAGCCCGGGCTGCTGCCCAGGGGATCGCCCCCACTCCCCCCAAGGGGGGCGAGCCCGGGCTGCTGCCCAGGGGCTCGCCCCCACTCCCAGCAAGGGGGCGAGACCGGGCCATCGCCCGGTGATCTCGCCCCCGCCCCCAACATTAAGGGGCGAGAGGAGGAGGGGCGAGCCCCCCTCTCGCCCCCCGCGTCCAAGGAAGGGGCGAGCTTCTCTCGCACCCACGCCCAGTAGGGGACGAGCCCAAGAGGGCATTCAGTCTGCGTTCAGCACCGTGGAACGGCGGGATTTGGCTATTCCCAGGCCAAGTCCGGGGTATTTTGGTAATTTCACGGATCCGTTTTTGGTTATTCGCAGCCCAACTTCAGAAATCCTATAAATAGGACCAAGGGGGCATCATTTGGAGGGATCTCATTCTAGGCTAGCTCTCTCCCTCTCTCTCTCCCTCCCCAAGTCTCTCTAGGGGGTGAGGAGAGCCTCCAGTGGTGCCCAAGCTTAGTAGTGGCTTGGGTGGGGAAGTTCCTAGGGAACTTCCGGGTATGTGGCGGGACCTCCCCACTAAGCCCTTGGTCCAGTTCCTAGTTCCAACACCTTCAACCTAGAGCTCTCCCTTGGGAGGAGTAAGGATTGGTCGCCCCTCGGCTAGTTGAGGGTCCCGAACTCCACAGAGACTAAGTCTTGTTCGCAAGTCTCGGTTTCAACACATGGTGCGGTGTGCGTGGAGTGTGACTGATTCAAGAAACTCTTAAGATGAGCTCCATGGCTGGAGGTGGAGGATCCGACCCAGGTCGCTCGCAACCCCTGGTGGATGGAGCGACGTTGGAGATGTTTAAAAATTTTAGGCAAGAGGTCCTGCAGACCTTGCAGGTGGCTTTCGCCTCGATAGGCGATGGCAGGAGAGGAAGTGGTCCGGAGGTCTCGCCCCGACAGGAGGGTGAGATCCCTCTCAACCAACCAACCAGAGAGGAGGTGTCGGGAGGGGGCGAGTGGGGAGGCGCCAGGCCCCCACTCGCCTAGCCCCAAGGGGGCGAGTGGGGAGGCGCCAGGCCCCCACTCGCCCAGCCCCAAGAGGGCGAGTGGGGAGGCGCCAGGCCCCCACTCGCCCAGCCCCAAAGGGGGGCGAGCACGGGAGGTCCCTTTTGTGAGCTGATCCTCTCGGCCCCGATTCCGGAGGGGTTCAAGGGGGCGAGGATGTCTCACTACTTCGGCAAGGATGACCCCGTCTTACACCTGCAGTGGTTTGAAGACACGGTGTCCATCATGCCCATGACGGACGCGTTCAAGTGTCGAATCTTCGCGACAACTCTGAAGGAGAAGGCTAGAGATTGGTTCCACCAGCTCCCTGCGGGATCCATCAATGCCTTCGAAGACTTATGCCGAGTTTTCCTGCTACGCTTCTCGACGTTAAGGAAGAATAAGAAAGATGCCGAAGCACTTTTCAAGATCAAGAAAGAACCAGAGGAGTCGCTGGCTCACTATCTGGAATGGTTCAGGGAGGAGGTTCTCCTCATCCAAGAGGTGCCCGGGTACACCCTCAAGCTCGCCTTCACGGTGGGGCTGCGGGAGGGTTTCTTCAAAATGGACCTCAAGAGAAGAGCTCCTGTGTCCTTTGAGGAGTTGATGGAAAGGGCGGCCGAGGAAGTTGAAAGTGAGGAGGCCAACCCGGAGTTCACAAGAAGGCTGGCCAAGCTGAGTGAGCCAGAGGCAAGGCAGCAGGGGGGAGAGTAAAGGCCCCCAAGAGGAAGTTCGACCAGGAGGAGGACAACTTCCAGGAAGAAGAGACTGACCTCCCAGGGTGGAGGCAGGAGTCGAAGGCGCCCTCTCCACCACCCCAGCAAACCATGGCAATCGGTTGGGGAAGAAGGAGGAGAGCCAGGCAAGCGGAAAGAAGAGGAAAAAGAAGGGATGCGGCTAAGTTGCCCTACTGTGACTTCCACGAGGAGGAGGGTCACACGACATCCACCTGCCCTGAGTTCTTGGAACTGAAGGAGGCAAGGGGTCTAAGGCAGCAACCTCAACAACCAGAGGAGGTCGAGGAAGACCAGACTTGGGAGTAAGAGACCAAGTGGGTTTCCATGCTTAGTTTTTATTTCTACCCCTAAGTCCATGTAATGTGATGTTTTGTTTCCGTACCTAGTTTTCTCACATGTATTAGGAGGGTTAATATAATAGCATGATGTTTCAAAAGTACTTAGCCTCGATGCTGGCCCGCTGACCAGACTCCCACCTAGCTGGCAGGGCCGGGAACCGCTCGATGGCATGATGTTTCAAAAGTACTTAGCCTTGATGCTGGCCCGCTGACCAGGCTCCCACCTAGCTGGCAGGGCCGGGAACCGCTCGATGGCATGATGTTTCAAAAGTACTTAGCCTCGATGCTGGCCCGCTGACCAGGCTCCCACCTAGCTGGCAGGGCTGGGAACCGCTCGATGGCATGATGTTTCAAAAGTACTTAGCCTCGATGCTGGCCCGCTGACCAGGCTCCCACCTAGCTGGCAGGGCCGGGAACCGCTCGATGGCATGATGTTTCAAAAGTACTTAGCCTCGATGCTGGCCCGCTAACCAGGCTCTTACCTAGCTGGCAGGGCCGGGAACCGCTCGATGGCATGATGTTTCAAAAGTACTTAGCCTCGATGCTGGCCCGCTGACCAGGCTGCCACCTACCTGGCAGGGCCGGGAACCGCTCGATGGCATGATGTTTCAAAAGTACTTAGCCTCGATGCTGGTCCGCTGACCAGGCTCCCACCTAGCTGGCAGGGCCGGGAACCGCTCGATGGCATGATGTTTCAAAAGTACTTAGCCTCGATGCTGGCCCGCTGACCAGGCTCCCACCTAGATGGCAAGGCCAGGAACCGCTCAGTGGCCGAAAATTCTCTTAAGTATTTTTCCCCCGAGGTGGTATCGCTAGCCGGGCTCTCACTAGCCGGCAGGGTCGGAAGACCTCTCGGGGAGGCTATGTATTTTTCCCCCGAGGTGGTCTCGCTAGCCGGGCTCTCACTAGCCGGCAGAGTTGGAAGACCTCTCGGGGAGGCTATGTATTTTTCCCGAGGTGATTCCGCTAGCCGGGCTTTCACTAGCCGGCAGGGATGGAGGACCTCTCGAGGAGGCTTTATGTTCTCTCAAAGTAGCTCCGTTAGCCGGATTCCCAGCGACGCTCATCGAATATGCAGGGTTGGACATTTCTTTCCGAGCGTGAGCTACGCTCGAAAAGAGCGGGGATTGTGTACAACACCGATATTCGCCGAGTTTACTCCCTAAGGCTCATTGGAGCATCATGGTAGCATCGACCCAAGCAGGAAGGGAGGTAGAGGCAAGGGGACGAGCGGTGAGGGAGGAAGCCTCCCGCTTGCCTGGCCTACATAGGGGAGCAAGAGGTGGAGGGACAAGACCCCACCCCCGAGGGGGGCGAGCCCGGGGGCTCGCCCTGCTCCCAGCTAGGAGGGCGAGCCCGGGCTGTCGCCCGGGGGCTCGCCCCCGCTCCCACCAAGGGGGGCGAGCCTGGGCTGCTGCCCAGGGGCGAGCCCCCGCTCCCCCCAAGGGGGGTGAGCCCGGGATGCTGCCCAGGGGCTCGCCCCCGCTCCCAGCTAGGGGGCGAGCCCGGGCTGCTGCCCAGGGGCTCGCCCCCGCTCCCACCAAGGGGGGCGAGCCCGGGCTGCTGCCCAGGGGGTCGACCCCGCTCCCCCAAGGGGGGCGAGCCCGGGCTGCTGCCCAGGGGCTCGCCCCCGCTACCAGCTAGGGGGGCGAGCCCGGGCTGCTGCCCAGGGGCTCGCCCCCGCTCCCACCAAGGGGGGCGAGCCCGGGCTGCTGCCTAGGGGCTCGCCCCCGCTCCTCCCAAGAGGGGCGAGCCCGGGCTGCTGCCAAGGGGCTCGCCCCCGCTCCCAGCTAGGGGGGCGAGCCCGGGCTGCTGCCCAGGGGCTCGCCCCCGCTCCCACCAAGGGGGGCGAGCCCGGGCTGCTGCCCAGGGGCTCGCCCCCGCTCCCCCAAGGGGGGCGAGCCCGGGCTGCTGCCCAGGGGCTCGCCCCCGCTCCCAGCAAGGGGGCGAGACCGGGCCGTCGCCCGGTGATCTCGCCCCCGCCCCCAACATTAAGGGGCGAGAGGAGGAGGGGCGAGCCCCCCTCTCGCCCCCCCACATCCAAGGAAGGGGCGAGCTTCTCTCGCCCCCCACGCCCAGTGGGGGACGAGCCCAAGAGGGCATTCGGTCTGCGTTCAGCACCGTGGAATGGAGGGATTTGGCTATTCGCAGGTCAAGTCCGGGGTATTTTGGTAATTTCACGGATCGGTTTTTGGTTATTCGCAGCCCAACTTCAAAAATCCTATAAATAGGACCAAGGGGGCACCATTTGGAGGGATCTCATTCTAGGCTAGCTCTCTCCCTCTCTCTCTCCCTCCCCAAGTCTCTCTAGGGGGTGAGGAGAGCCTCCAGTGGTGCCCAAGCTTAGTAGTGGCTTAGGAGGGGAACTTCCTAGGGAACTTCCGGGTATGTGGCGGGACCTCCCCACTAAGCCCTTTGTCCAGTTCCTAGTTCCAACACCTTCAACCTAGAGCTCTCCCTTGGGAGGAGTAAGGATTGGTCGCCCTCGGCTAGCTGAGGGTCCCGAACTCCACAGAGACTAAGTCTTGTTCGCAAGTCTCGGTTTCAACAAGGGTGGCCCTTATTCATGGCTTGAGGGAAGGCCCCCTGAAATTTGAGGCAAACATAAGGGAGCCGAGAACTTATTAGGAAATGATAAGTTTGGCCAACATGTTCATCAGGGGAGAAAAAAGTAACCCCGACTACGTCGCAAAATTGGTGAGAGACAAGGAGCAATCCAACTCGTCTTTCAATCATCCACCAGAGAACCAACCACATTTTGAGCCCCGTTCCTAGAGGGGAAGAAATTACAAACACAAGCAACCCTTCATCGGCCATCAACGGTTTCAGGATCAAAAACTATCGTTGGTCATCGCCCAGCTCCATCGGTTCCTCTTCCACAAATAATGCCAGTATACCTGCCACAGTATGTTGCGCAGCCATCTCTAGCTATTTCATCCACCCAGTATGATGACTCGCAAGAGTCATTTACCCCTCTGAATGTTACCATGGACGAAGTCGTCCAAATCCTCCCGAAAAGGCCGGATTTCAAAAGGCCCGCTCCTCTGAAATCGGATGTTCGTAACCAAAATCCAAATCTTTACTGCGAATATCACAAGGAGGGAGGGCATCTGACCGAAGATTGCCGGGCCCTTCGCTTATTGATAGAAAGGCTCTTAGGAGAGGGAAAGATCTGAGGCCTAGTTCGAAAGGAAGTAGCTGCTGAACCAGCGGCTGAGAAAAAGAAGGAAACAATGGAGGTAACTTGGGAGTGTGCCGACGTTGAAAACGCCAGCTGCTATGAAGATATTCACCCTTCAACTGAATGCACATAGGTCAATGATGTGGGTCCTCTGGGGGACATCTATTGTATTCATGGAGGGGCCGGAGCTGAATCATCTCGTAAATCGAGCATTGCGAGAATCCTGAAGCAAGAAGTGGCGGCAACCACAACTTCTTCCCCTGAAAGCATCATCGTCACTTTCGGTCAGGATGATCTTACTCCAAACGCCAATCCCTTCGACGATGCCGTGGTCATCAAAACCATCATTAAGAATTATACCGTTCATAAGATCCTGATCGACACGGGCAGTTCTGTTAATCTCCTTTTCCGTCCAACCTTTGATGCCCTGAAGACTGGGAAGCCTCTGCTTTCCACCGATGGGCCCCTCTATGGCTTTTCTGGGGAGAAGAAAGAAGTGGAAGGTTCTGTAAAGCTCCAAAACTCTCTGGGAGAGTGATAAAGCTGATCAACTTCGTGGTGGTGGATGCCCCAAGCAACTACTGCCCCATCTTCGTAAGGCCCATTCTTAATGCCAACAGGGCAGTAGTGCCCACTGTTCACCTTGTTCTTAAGTTTGCTGCTGAGGGAAGGCAGTATCGGATTTGAAGCAACCCTAAGGTGGCTCGGGAGTGTTACGTGCGAACCGTCAATATGATCACCGACGTTCCACTTTTCGTGGCCACGATTGAAGCTCTTGAAGTTGCTGAATCTCCAAAGGCTGCTGAAGAAGGGAAAGATCGAGAAGGGGCTCACCTGGAACCTGCCCAGGTGACCCAAGAAGTCCCCATTACTGAGGGGGAAGACAAGAAGTTGGTCATCAATGTGGAGCTGCCGGAAGAGGAGAAAGTGCAACTGGTCTCCATTCTCTTGGTGAACCTGGATATCTTCGCCTGGTCAGCGGAGGATATGCCAGGGGTGGATCCGGACGTGGCTTGCCATCATCTGAACATATCTCCGGAGTTCAAGCCGGTCCAGCAGAAGAAAAGGGAAGTGGTGTTGGGTATTGTGTCCACAATCACCTAGATTTGAAGATGTCCCCTAGTGAACTAAAATGAATTGAGTATGTATTTGATGATTTCTGCTTAGATGTGTTATGACAGGTCTTAATGCTAAGTGCACACCAAGGTCAGGTTGCAATGGATCACCAAACACAGTTCTGGACAATGTAATCCCTCATTGTGTAGAACAAAGTGTTGGTCCATGTGTAATCTCTCTTTTGGGGTGTACTTCATATTCTCATAACTGAAGATTTTCAAGGTTGAGTGAAGCAGGTTTTCAGAAGGCAAGAAAGTTTTGCCAAGTCAATTCGTCGAGATGTCTCGGGACATCCCGACGAATCAAGACAGAAGCCATTTGTCTTGTTTAAAGAAGAAAATTTTGCCGCTAAGTCCATTCGTCGGATGTTCTCGTGAACTCCCAACGAATCTCGACGAATGAAGACAGAAGTCAAAATGGCTGGCTTGGGTAGGAATTTGCGCAGCTAAGTTCATTCGTCGGATGTTCTCGTGAACTCCCAACGAATCCCGACGAATGAAAACAGAAGTTGTTTTTCTCGGGTTGCTCAGTGTTTTCTGTGGCCAAGTCTTTTCGTCGGATGTTCACGTGAAGTCTCGACGAATGACGGACAGACGGATTTCAAATCTTTGTTTCGATTTCGAAAATTTAGGGTTGGCCGCCATGTACAGTACACGTGTCGTTCCTCCCTTCCTTGTCGCACGAGCCGTTGAAGTCCTCCCTATAAATAATCCTCTATTTTTAGGGCAAACTAATCTTTTCACACGTTTTGTTCAGAATCGAAAAGCTGTTCTCATCTTCCTTTGCTGAACAAGTTTTCTGAGACCTAACACCTGCTGCTCAAGAGTTATTCTTCATTATTGTTAGAGTTTTCTCAGATAAGAAGGTCTTTGATCCTTGCGCTGCACTCTATATTGACGATTCTCTCGAGTGGATCAAAGGGCATATTCAGATCAGGTTAGCCAAGCTTATTTTTCTTCCAAATATTTCAAGATCCAAGCTTTCTCTCTCAAGGAAGAAGAAGACTCAGTTTTCCCAAGATCTGAAGTAAATCTCTGTTGAGATTTAGAAGAAGTATTTTTATTTCTATCTCTATTTAATTTCTGTAGGAGTTTTTACTCCGAGTCATTTGTAGGAGTTGTTTTACTCCGAGTTGTAGGAGTGGTACACTCTGAGTTGTAGGAGTTTTGACTCCGAGGTGTAAGATTATTTATAATCTGAGATTGGTGAAGTAGCCGAGTCTAGCCTCGTTGTGCTAGATAGGCGAGGCGGGAAAGAGGACTACCCACATCGGGGAACCTCTATAAAATCCTTGTGTCTGTGCTGTGCTTTATTGTGTACTTTTCTGTGTTATATTTTAATTCCGCGAGTAGACATAGAATCCACCTATTCACCCCCCTCTAGGTCTTTTAGGACACAACTAGATACTTTCAATTGGTATCAGAGGTAGGTTGTTCGCTATAAGGCTAACACCTTGAACAAGACTCCTCATCTAGTTGCTGAAGCAAGTATGTCTGGAATGGATAGAGCCAAGGATTCCGTCAAGCTGCCAGTCTGCACCAAAGAAAACTTTCCAATGTGGAAAGAAAGAGTTAGATTCTACATGGAAGCCGCTGACCCAAGAATCTTCCAGATTGTGGAAGAGGGTCCCCATGTTCCAATGAAACCATCTTCAATAAACTCTACCATCATGATTCCCAAGAAGATGTTGGAACTAACCAAAGATGAGATCTCTCTAGTGGCCCTTGATAAGAAGGCAAAGAACATCATAGCAGGTGCAGTTGATGATTCCATGTTACAAAATCTGCTTCACTGCAAGTCTGCTAAAGAAATGTGGGATTCTCTAGTCGTTCTGATGGAAGGGACCGAAGAAGTGAGGGATGACCGAAGATCACTGCTGAACCAAGAATACGAAGCATTCAAGCAAGATCCAAGAGACTCCATTTCTGACACCTACGAGAAGTTCTTCAAGATCGTAAATGGTCTTAGGAACTATGATAGAGAATTCACAACTGGCGAACTAAATGACAAATTTTTGAGATCCCTGACGAAAGAATGGGACACCAAGGTTATAGCCATCAGAGAATTCGGGAAGCTAGGAACCACGGAGCCACAAATGCTATTTGGTAAGCTCTTGTCCCATGAGTTGAAGTTGAATTCCCGCAAAGCTGAAGAAGAGGGGATCAGGGCCTCTGAAAGGGAAAAGTCCTCCGCTCTGAAAGCTGGAAGCTCAAGAAAGAGCAAGACTCTCCCACCTGTCAGGAGATCATCTTCTGATGAGGATGAATCTGATGCCAGCCCCTCTGGTTCAGAGATGTTTGATGGAGAATTTTCCTTGCTCTCCAAGCAATTCAAAAGACTTCTGAATAAAAGAAAGCAGAAGAGAGGCCAATCCATTGCTTTTGATCACAGAAGATCAAGACGTGATGGTGATCATCACAAGAAGGACTACAATAATGACAGGTATAAATCTAAATCGAACAAATATGATTCTACTGACATTATTTGTTATTGCTGCAATAAGCCAGGACACGTAATAGCCGAGTGTCCATACAAAAAGAAAGAAGGATCAAAGAAGGAAGAAAAGAGATCCTTTAAAGGAAAGAAGAAAGAAAAGAGCCTCCTCGCCAAAAAGGCCAAAACTCTGAGCGACAGTGACTCTGATGCATCAAGCTCAGATGAAGAAGCCTACTTCGGGCTAATGGCTCATCTAGACGAAGAAATAGGTGACTCCTCTTGTAAGGGGAAGGTAAACTCTCATACCCCTCTGTCTGCTTCTGAAGATGAGACTGCTTCCGTAGCAAATGAAGGCTACTCATCAGAGGAGGACTCTGATTTAATAACTCAGTATGAAGCCCTTGTGAAGGGATTTGACAAGTGCCGCATGGTCGTCAAATCCAAGTCAAAAGAAATTGAATCTCTCAAGACAGCGGAATTAGCTTTGAGGGAGGAAGTTGAACAATTAACTCCTCTCAAAGATGAAATCCAACTCTTGAAAGACGAACTGAAAAGCTCCACTGAGTTGTTAAATCTAAAGGAGAAAACTATAAATGAACTAGAAGATAAGTTGAAGGCAGAAAGAAAGCTTGTAGAAAGCTTCTCGAAGCCTAAGACTATTCTTCCATTCATTGATAGGTTCTCTGCTCCTACGAAGGGTTGTGGCATTGATCATGAGGTCGAAAGTAGTAAGGCTGCTGAGAAAAGAGCCATGAAAGGGAAGGGAGCTACTAATCAAAGTCCACCTTCATTCAGGAAGGTCATTTTTCCTTCAAACCCGTTTGACTTTGATTCATCCTACGGTCATTTTGCTAGACCAACACATGTTGAACTTAGTAATAGATATCAAGGATGGAGCTTTCCCCGAAACTTTGACGTCTCTCCATTCAAAGCTCCTCATGAAGAAATAATTCTCAAAGATCATGGTCCGTTTGTTCACGGATCAGCTCATAAGAAGGCACCAAAAATTAAAACGATTGCACCCAAATCTGTTGAGAAGAAGTTGCCATGTATGTGCTGTCACCATGAGGCCCCCACTTCTAAGAAAGCTCCTACTAAGAAAGTCACTCCTGTTGCACCTCACGTTCAAAAGGTAAAACAGGAGACAAAGAGAAGGTACAATCGGTTCGATTGTTGGTGTTGTGGCAAAGTTGGTCACTTTGCCATAGATTGTTGGTTTAATCCAAGAAATGTCCTGACTCCACGGATTAACAATGCAAGAATGACCCCTCGCAATGTTAACATTCCAAGTGGTGGTCATCTAACAAGAAGCCAAGGACCCAAATCGGTTTGGGTTCCTAAGGGGAATTGATTATTGATTGCAGGTATGTCCAAAGGCCAATTCAAATCCAATATGGTACTTGGACAGTGGATGTTCTTGGCACATGACCGGAACAAGAAGTCTATTACAAGAGTATACCCCGGTGAAAGATGGTCCAAAAGTTATTTTTGGCGGATCTGATCGGGGAATCACGAAAGGCTACGATATGATTACCAACGGTATAGTCTCTTTCACAGATGTAGCTTATGTTAAAGGATTACAACACAATCTCATTATCATAAGTCAACTATGTGACAAAGGCTGTATGGTTGAGTTCTACAAGGACAAGTGCTTGATAAAGTCAACTGATACGTCAGAAACCATTTTAACAGGCACTCGGAGTAGAAATATATTTTGCTTAAATTTTCTATGTTTAGATACTTCTACACCAGTGTGCTTTTTGGCAAAAGATAGTGCATCTCTCTGTGACCAATGGCACAAGAGACTAGCACATATTAATTTCAAAACTATAAATATGTGATTTTCTCACAACTTAGTTCGTGATGCTCCTGATGTGAAGTGCTTTAAAGAGAGACCTTGTCACGCATGCCAAATAGGCAAGCAGACGATGGCTAGCTTTAAGAGCATTATTGGCAAAGATTCTACCAGATGCTTATATCTACTTCATATGGACTTATTTGGTCCCATGCCTATTCGGAGTTTAGGGGGTAAGTCTTATACGTTGGTTATTGTCGATGATTACTCACGTTTTGCTTGGGTATTTTTTCTGAAACACAAGTCAGACACCTATGATTCTTTCACCTCATTCATTAGGCAAATTCAGAATGAATTAGAATGTTCTGTGGTCAAAATCAGAAGTGACCATGGTACAGAATTCAAGTTTGGGGCCATGACAGAATTTTGTGAAAGTCAGGGTATCTTTCATGAGTTTTCCTCTCCACGTACTCCACAGCAAAATGGGGTTGCCGAGAGAAAGAATAGAACACTCATAGAGGCTTGCAAGACAATGTTGAATGATTCTTCACTACCGGAGTACTTTTGGGCTGAAGGTATCAACACTGCTTGCCACGTGCAAAACAGAGCACTAATCAACAAAAATCATCATAAGACTCCCTATGAACTTCTGAAAGGCAAGAAACCAACTCTGTCTTATTTTAGAATCTTTGGCAGTAAATGCTTCGTGCTTAACAATGGAAAATATTATAAAACTAAGTTTAGTGAAAAATGTTTGAGGGTATTTTTGTAGGTTACAGTAGCCATAACAAGGCATATAGGATTTTCAACAAGAAAACCTTGGTTGTAGAAGAAACTTATAATGTTATATTTGATGAGACGAGTATGCTTCAAAGCAGCTCCTCTAGTGTCTTTGTTGAAGATGCAGATGCAAGATTCAAAGAACTACACTTAGAAGAAGTTGTAAAGGAAGACGTTCCAAAATCTATTGAAGTAAATGTTCCTTCTGCATGTGAGGAAGATGACCCTCAGGAAGATGAAGATGTACCTGAAGTACAGGAACCTCATGGTCATCTAAATGCTGGAATGATCAGACATTTAAGAGATCATCCAGCCGATCAGATTATCGAAGATCCTTCAAGCAAAGTTCTAACGAGAAGAGGTACAACTAACGAAGTTTTACATTTATGTTTTCTTTCACAGATTGAGCCGAAGAAGTTTGAAGAAGCAAACACCGATCCCTCCTGGATCCTTGCTATGCAAGAGGAGCTCAACCAATTCAAGAGATGTAAAGTTTGGAAGTTGGTACCAAGACCCAAAGGACAGAATGTGATTGGAACAAAATGGATCTACCGGAACAAGCTTGATGAAAAGGGCATCATCACAAAGAACAAAGCAAGACTGGTTGCACAAGGATACATGCAAGAAGAAGGGATTGACTTTGATCAGACCTTCGCACCAGTAGCAAGACTTGAAGCCATCAGATTGTTTCTGGCTTATGCTGCATATAAGGGTTTCAAGGTTTTCCAGATGGATGTAAAGTCAGCCTTTCTGAATGGAGACCTTAAAGAGGAAGTATATGTAGCTCAGCCTCCAGGTTTTGTAGATCCTAACTTTCCTGATCATGTATTTTATTTACATAAGGCCTTGTATGGTCTCAAACAGGCACCCCGAGCCTGGTATGAGACATTGTCTAAGTTTCTTCTTGAGAACAAATTTACAAGAGGAACAATAGACAAGACATTGTTTCTTAGGGAAGTTAAAAGCGAGATTTTGCTTGTGCAAATCTATGTCGACGATATTATTTTTGGCTCTACTGATGACAAACTTTGCAAAAAGTTTTCTAACTTGATGCAAGGTAAGTTTGAAATGAGCAGTATGGGAGAGCTGAAATATTTCTTAGGACTCCAGGTGCACCAATCTGAAGATGGAATCTTCATCTCTCAGACGAAGTTCACCAAAGAGCTTCTTAAGAAATTTGGAATGGAGAGTGCAACCTCAATGAGGACTCTAATGGGCTCAAGCATGTCTCTGGACAAGGATGAGAAAGGGAAACCTTTTGATGAAACCAAGTACAGAAGCATAATTGGGTCCTTGCTCTATCTCACTGCTACTAGGCCTGATATAATGTTTTCAACATGTGTTTGTGCCAGGTATCAGGTGAACTGTAAGGAATCTCATTATGCCGCCGCAAAGAGGATTTTGAGATACCTTAAGGCTACACCAAATCTCGGCTTGTGGTACCCAAGAAGCAATGATTTTGAACTAATTGGTTTTTCAGACGCTGATTTTGCAGGTAGCAAAGATGACAGGAAGAGCACTTCGAGAACTTGCCAGTTCTTAGGAAAAAGGCTAGTTTCCTGGAGTTGCAAGAAGCAAAATTGCGTTGCAATATCGACTGCTGAATCGGAGTATATCTCTGTTGGCAGCTACTGCGCACAACTTTTGTGGATGAAAAATCAGCTTGAGGACTATAACTTAAAGTTCACAGAAATCCCCATGTTCTGTGACTCCTCCAGTGCTATTGCCATAGCAAGTAATCCAGTCTCTCACAGCAGAATGAAGCATATTGAGCTTCGCTACCACTTCATCCGAGAACATGTTGAGAGTAAGGACATAAATTTGTTATATGTTAATACTAACAAACAAATTGCAGATATTTTTACGAAGCCTCTGGACGAAACCAAATTCAATTTCTTCAAAATGGAACTTGGAATGCTTAACAAGGAAACTTGAAGAAGGACTGTTGGAATTTCACGAATTTGCATGGAGTTTCCCGTAAAATTTGAGATTGTTTTTCAAGCAGATTACACGTGTTTTCACGGGTCCAATTTTATTATTCTCAGATAGCTCCCGTGGAATCTTATTTTTATTAAATGGAATTTAATCTTCATTCAGGTACGCGCCTCATTTCAATTTATATATATATATATATATATAAATAAAAGAAAACGCGTGATTCCACGAAATCTTCCGTGAAACCCTTTCCGACCCTTCGTCTCTCTCGCGCTTTCACTGTTCTTCTTCCCCGACTTCGACGAGCTCAATGGCGCCCAAGGCTGGACTGCATTCTGGTGGAGAGCTTGTGCGCGGTGCATTTCAGACAGCTTCCGATGAATTCCGTAATGTTATCTTAATGCTTGATGTCGCCGGGCTCAGCTTTGTCTTGGAAGAGCCGACTAAAATCCTAGAACAGGACGTTCTTGAGTTCTTTCGAAATGCAAAAATCACCAGTCAAGGTAAGAAAATCAAGAGCTCAATCAGGTCGTGCAAAATCATCATGAAGGCTAGTGGGATCAACAGAACGTTGAGGATGCCTGAAGTCGAAACAGAAGAATTGTTTGTTGAAGATATTCTAAGAGCCAGGCGTTTCTGTGGTATTCTTGATGAAAGATCTCAAATCAGATGGAAATTTATGAATGATGGAGGTAAGCTTCTGTGTGACATTATAGGAAAAGTCTTATTGTGTAAGGTAGGCTCTCATGACTACCTCTCTGAAGAAGCTTTCAAAATTCACTCTGCTATAATCTGTCGGAAACAGTTTAATTTTGGTGAAGTAATTTTCGAGAAAATTAAAGAGAGTTTTCATGCTCCCAGTTTTGGAAGAATTATTAGTCTGCTTCTCCATAGTGGCAATCCAGATTTTTTAATCTTGGAAGAGGTATCCCCATCCACCACACCAAGAAAATCAATTCATCCATTTTCTCCAAATGGGAAAGGGTCATTCCCAAGGGTGTAGGGAGTGTTGGAGTGAAGGCTGCTGTTAATGATGGTGAAGACCCTCTGCTTAATGAGGATAGGACTCTTGAAGCTGGTCAATCCTCCAGGGGGAGTGGACTTAGTCCAACTTCTGTTCAGGAAAGAGTTGCACATGTTGAGGGGGAGTGTCCAACCCCAAGAGACATTGGTGCAAGTGGTGGTGCTGCAGAAAATTTTCCTCCCATTGAGGCTGATCAAGTTCCCCTTGATCCTGTTCATGATGCTGTCCCTGCTGCTGATCTTGATCTGGAGGGTCCAAGGTTTGTTGCTGATGTTGATGAGGCTGCTCAGCTAGAAGATTCAAGGAGATCACCTGCAATGGTTGATTCTCTTCCTGCAGATCATGAAGACTTGCCAGATTCTCCCTCTGCTTCCTCTGGGAAATCTGAATCCTTGGAGAAGGGCAGTTTTGGTGAAAGATTGGAGTTTGCCAAGAAGATGTCTCTAGCTGAGGGGGAGAAAGACCAGGAAGATATGTTCATGGCTGAATCTGCTCTTCCTGAGGTCTGTCCTACTGTGTTGTTTTTGCCCTGGTATCCAGAAGTTCCTGTAGCAGGTAGCACATCTCCAAGAGTAACTGTGCTTGATAAGCAAGCACAGTCTACAAGTTTTGTGGCTGATAAAATCTCTCCTGAAGAGGTTGAGACTGGTGATAGCTCTCACTTCTCTTTGCTGAAGGCTCAGACTGAGCACTTAGATCAGTCTTTCAAGCAAGTTTATAAGAAGATTGACTCTGTGGATAGTGCTCTGAGGCAGGAAATAACAGAAATTAGGCATGAGATGAGCAAATTCAAAAATGATCAAGAAGCTTGGATGTCCAAAGCAGGACAAGCTCTAGACCACACAAATCAAGGTGTTGGACATGCTCTAAAGAATCTGCATTAGGTTAGTGAAGATGTACTACATTTGACTACTGCTCACTCTACACTTAGCTCTGCTCATGATCAAGGACTCACATTCTTGGATGATCAACTTGAAAGACAACTGCATAGACTCTATTCCCTCCTGCATGAAGATGTCATAAAGGGGGAGGAGAGTATGGTGTCTGAGTTAGAAGAGAATGCAAGTAAGCTGGCTGACTTAGATGAAAATGTATCTTCAAAAATGCAAGAGCTCAAGGAGAACATTTTACAAAATGTTAAGGATGTAAATTGGTACACTCATGGAGCTCAAAGCTGGCTGTTCAAGGAAATTGCTGGAATGCTTGGATTTTCTGTTGTAGATAAAAGGTCAGATGTTCCTTCATCAAGTGCTCCAGGACCCAGGGCTCCAAGCTTTTCTCCAAATCCTGTTGAGGATCTTGATTCTGATGAAGAAGACATTCCTGCCTCCACTTATCAAGAGTTCTGGGATGATCCTATTCCTGCTCAAAAGTTTGACAGCTCCATTGTTGCTGAACCCTCTGAAAAGTCCTTGAAAAGAAAGCTTTTTGATGACAAGCCATCTATAATGAGGCCTAATCCCTATAAAAGGATTAGAGAATTTTATGATAAGCCTCCTCCTAGAAACTTCCAAGAAAACTGGAGCCCCACATCCAAAAGTATTGTTCTCTCAGCCTTCAATAGAGTCAGTAATCTTAATGAAAAAGTCAGTGATCACTACAGTTCAGAAGAATGGAGTAAGTTTGAAAAGAGGACAACTGAAAGAAGAATTCATTTCAAGACAGGTGGATCTAAAGAGACTGCTCCTGACAAATACTGGCCTAAGCCAAAGGCATTCTTTGAGAGAATGGAATCTGAACAGAAGAAGAAAGCTGAGGCAGTGGAAAGACTATTTGCAAAGCAGAAAGGCAAAGATCATGAATGAACTGAGCTAGTCTGGAATCATGATGTTTTCTTTGCTTATATATATATATATACATTTCTTTTGTGTTAAAGTTAAACTTTCAGTCTTATTCTGTTTTCTCTTTAAATATTACTGCCTGGGTTGTGCACTTCTTATTTATTATATTTTCTGTGCAATTCAACTTAATGCATAGGGTTATGACATCTTCAAATAGGGGGAGATTGTTGGGTATTGTGTCCACAATCACCTAGATTTGAAGATGTCCCCTAGTGAACTAAAATGAATTGAGTATGTATTTGATGATTTCTGCTTAGATGTGTTATGACAGGTCTTAATGCTAAGTGCACACCAAGGTCAGGTTGCAATGGATCACCAAACACAGTTCTGGACAATGTAATCCCTCAATGTGTAGAACAAAGTGTTGGTCCATGTGTAATCTCTCTTTTGGGGTGTACTTCATATTCTCATAACTGAAGATTTTCAAGGTTGAGGAGTGGAGCAGGTTTTCAGAAGGCAAGAAAGTTTTGCCAAGTCAATTCGTCGAGATGTCTCGGGACATCCCGACGAATCCCGACGAATCAAGACAGAAGCCATTTGTCTTGTTTAAAGAAGAAAATTCTGCCGCTAAGTCCATTCGTCGGATGTTCTCGTGAACTCCCAACAAATCTCTACGAATGCAGACAGAAGTCAAAATGGCTGGTTTGGGTAGGAATTTGCGCAGCTAAGTTCATTCGTCGGATGTTCTCGTGAACTCCCGATGAATCCCGACGAATGAAAACAGAAGTTGTTTTTCTCGGGTTGCTCAGTGTTTTCTGTGGCCAAGTCTTTTCGTCGGATGTTCACGTGAAGTCTCGACGAATGACGGACAGACGGATTTCAAATCTTTGTTTCGATTTCAAAAATTTAGGGTTGGCCGCCATGTACAGTACACGTGTCGTTCCTCCCTTCGTTGTCGCACGAGCCGTTGAAGTCCTCCCTATAAATAATCCTCTATTTTTAGGGCAAACTAATCTTTACACACGTTTTGTTCAGAATCGAAAAGTTGTTCTCATCTTCCTTTGCTGAACAAGTTTTCTGAGACCTAACACCTGCTGCTCAAGAGTTATTCTTCATTGTTGTTAGAGTTTTCTCAGATAAGAAGGTCTTTGATCCTTGTGCTGCACTCCATATTGACGATTCTCTCGAGTGGATCAAAGGGCATATTCAGATCAGGTTAGCCAAGTTTATTTTTCTTCCAAATCTTTCAAAATCCAAGCTTTCTCTCTCAAGGAAGAAGAAGACTCAGTTTTCCCAAGATCCGAAGTAAATCTCTGTTGAGATTTAGAAGAAGTATTTTTATTTCTATCTCTATTTAATTTCTGTAGGAGTTTTTACTCCGAGTCATTTGTAGGAGTTGTTTTACTCCGAGTTGTAGGAGTGGTATACTCCGAGTTGTAGGAGTTTTGACTCAGAGGTGTAAGATTATTTATAATCTGAGATTGGTGAAGTAGCCGAGTCTAGCCTCGTTGTGCTAGATAGGCGAGGCAGGAAAGAGGACTACCCACATCGGGGAACCTCTATAAAATCCTTGTGTCTGTGCTGTGCTTTATTGTGTACTTTTCTGTGTTATATTTTAATTCCGCGAGTAGACATAGAATCCACCTATTCACCCCCTCTAGGTGATTTAGGTCGCAACTAGATACTTTCAAGTGGCAACCAAGCTAGCGGTGCCCATCAGAGAGGAGGTCGCTAAGCTCCTGAAAGCAGGCTTTATTTCTGAAATTCAATACTCCACGTGGATGTCAAACGTTGTAATGGTTAAAAAAATCCGGTGGGAAGTGGCTCATGTGTGTGGATTTTACGAAACTCAATAAAGCATGCCCCAAAGATTGTTATCCTTTGCCTCAGATAGATGTTTTAGTAGATTCCGCGGTTGGGTATAATTTTATGAGCTTTCTCGACGCATTTCCGGGGTACCACCAAATCAAAATGCACAAACCCGATATCCTGCACACTTCTTTCATCACGGACGATGGGTGTTATTGTTATCTCGTAATGCCCTTCGGACTTAAAAATGCGGGTGCAACATACCAGAGAATGATGGATACAGTTTTTAAACATCAAAAAGGCAGGAATCTTGAAGTTTATGTTGATGATCTCCTCCTGAAAAGTAAAACATTTTCAATACATTTGAAAGACCTCGTAGAGACGTTCGCTACTCTATGGAGGTTCAAATTAAAATTGAACCCATTGAAATGTGTGTTCGGAGCAAACAAGGGTAAGTTTCTCGGGCATCTCCTCACTTCCGATGGCCTTGCACCGAACCTAGATAAGGCGAAGACCATCCTCGATATGATTCGTCCTCGTAATACCAAGGAGGTCCAGCAACATGGAGGAAGGTTGGCGGGCCTGAGCAGATTCATTTCTAAATCAGGAGATAAAAGTGTTCCATTCTTTAAAACACTCAGAGGAGGATCAAAGTTTGAATGGAGCGAAGAATTCAACAAGGCTTTCGAGAAGTTAAAACTACAGTTGACTTCGACCCCTCTACTCCAAAGTCCCCGTAAAGGGGAAATATTGTTCTTATATTTGGGGGTCGGCCTAGATGCTGTGAGTTCCGTTCTCGTCCGGGAGGAAGGGAAGAAACAATTTCCAATATACTATGTCAGCCATTTCCTCAAGGATGCAGAAACAAGATATTCGATCCTGGAAAAGCTAGCTTTGGCTTTGGTTATGTCATCACGAAGGCTTCTACCTTACTTTCAAGCTCATCCAATTCAAATAATTATAGATCATCCTCTGAGAAGTATTCTTGAAAAGCCAGATCATTCAGGAAGACTGGCCAAGTGGGCTATTGAACTGAGCGAGTTTGAAATATCCTATGTTCCCAGAACGACAATCAAAGCACAGGTCTTGGCAGATTTCTTGGTTGATACAACAGAATCCAGTCCTGAACAAGTGGTGAAGTCCCCTTTGGCTTGGGTCGTTTATGTGGATGGGGCTTCTGGAAAAAACTCTGTGGGTGTCGGAGTAGTTTTAATTAGCCCAAATGGCATCAAACTTGAACAAGCTATCAAATTCTTCTTTCCAGTCACAAATAACCAGGCAGAGTACGAGGCACTTCTGGCCGATTTGAGGCTTGCGAAGGAACTGGGTATAGAACACGTGCATGTCAAAACTGATTCGCTAATGATGGCTTCCTAAGTTCTGGGGAATTATGAGACAAGGGAACCAATGCTAAGGAAGTATCTGCTGCTAGCTAAGGGAGAGATTGGGAGATTCAAATCATTCATAATCGAGCATATTCCCAGGACACAAAACAAAGAAGCAAATGAATTGTCGAAGTTTGGTCTTCCATCAGGGGGAGTGACCTCTGAACTTTTCCATCCGGCAACAGATGAAGGGGAACTTATGCAGATCGATCAGAATCCTTCCTGGAAGGATCCTTACGAGCTATTCTTATCCAAAGGAGAGTTCCATCAATCAATCAAAGATAAAAAGAGATTCAGAAGAATGCAGCTTATTATTACTTGATAGCAGGAGTCCTGTACAGAAAAACTCTGATTTCTCCCTCAGCGCGGTGTGTTTCTGAAGAAGAAGTTCCAACCATACTTCAGGAGGTTCATTCCGGGGAATGTGGTAGTCATTCAGGGGCGAAGACTTTGGAAAAAAGAATCTTGAGGCAGGGATAAATCTGGCCAACCATGAGAAAAGATGCCGAAGCATTTGACCAGCGATGTGTTAAGTGTCAAAAGTTTGCTCCTCTTCAACATCTGCCCGCTCAATCACTTAAATCAATAACTACGCCTTGGTCCTTCGCAGTTTGGGGGATAAATCTTATCAGACCTTTCCCAACGTCTAGCAGCCAGCGTCGTTTCATAATCGTGATGATTGATTACTTCAGTAAATGGATTGAGGCAAAAGCACTGACAAAGACTACAACGCAGGTCATCAAAAACTTCATTTGGGGAAAAATAGTTTGTCGGCATGGAATCCTGCTAGCAATCGTCAATGACAATGGCCCACAACTCAATAACTCAGAAATGATAAACTTTTTTGATCAGGTTGGGATTGATCTCCCGTTCTCCTCGGTACATCATCCCAGGATGAATGGCCAGGTGGAAGCAGCAAATACACAAATCCAGCAGCTTTTGATGAAGAGAGTCTTGAATCAAAGAGGCAATTGGGCAGAACAACTCCCTTCAATCATTTGGACTCTCCGCACTACTCCATCTTCAGCAACAGGGGAGACACCTTTCAAATTATCTCATGGCTCGGAGGCAGTCGTTCCAATAGAATTTGAAGTGGTCACCCCCAGAGTGGTATATGCAAAAGAAGGAGGAGAAGCATGGATAGAGGATAATGATGAAGCTATCAAATATAGTCTAGATTTGATCGAAGAGCTTTAGTATGAGCAACAATCAGGCAGGAGGAAGTAAAAAGGAGAATGGCCAAATACTTTGACAGGAATGTCAGGGTAAAACATTTTGCAGTTGGTGATGTTGTACTAAAGAAAGTTGATGCAGCGGCCAGAACAGGCAACGTCGGAAAATTAAATCCCAACTGGGCAGGGCCTTTCATTGTCAAGGAGGTACTAAAGAGCGGGGCTTATCACCTCCAGAAAAGCAAAGGAGAGGACATCTCACACACCTGGAGTGGTGACGATCTTAAACGGTTCTATCCTTAAAATGTCTTCTTATTTTTTGCATTTTTTGGATATTCAATGAAAAGCCCCATACTGACACGTCTCCATGTCTGGTGACTCTTTTTTACACTTTTTTATATATCTCCCTCACTGAACCGTGGAGACATCGCCAAGCTCTGCTCGAACCCCCTTAGATTGTAGTCATTAGCGTAAAACCACGAAGATCATGTGTAGCTGGGAGTTTTCGCACACGTGTAGTGGTAGCTTGCCAATTCCCGTGCGGTGGTCTTCGGAACCTTGGATCCCGGCTGATATCTGACACACCCCTGCATCAAGGGAGGTCTAGGTGAATGTTAGCTCTATCATGCCCTGAGAGGGATATAGTTACAGCTTTGATGATCTTTCCGAGGAAAGCAATGTCGGTATAACCCCCGCGGCATAACCACACCTGCCCAACTTATCATCTTAGTCTGTGACCATCGAATACTCCTAGGTACTCTCAAGCGATGCCTAAGCGGGACCCACAACTGAGTTGATCTCTCTGAGGAAAGCAATGTTCGCCGCCTAGGCCCACCTGCCCGATTGATCAACTCGGCTTGTAACCCTAGGCAAGAGAGCAGTTGAATCGCTTACAGCCCTTATGACCACTCGAGGAAAGCAATATTCGCCGCCTAGACCCACCTGCCCACTTGGTCATCTGGGTCTGTACTTACCTTTTTTCTTTTATTTCTACAGCTCTTATGACCACTTGAGGAAAGCAATGTTCGCCGCCTAGGCCCACCTGCCCACTTGGTCATCTGAGTCTGTAGCTATTTTTATTGCATTACAGGAGTTATCTCATCCCATACGGTCTTTCTAGACCATTTGGGAAGAAACAGGATTTTTACAGGTACTTAAAAGACCGAGCGGTTTGATCTTTTAAACCGAACGGTTTGAAATCAGCAGGTACCACAATTACCCGGGCGGTTTGATTTTTAAACCGACCAGTTTAAAATAAGAAGGTATAACAGAATATATCAGGCGGTTTGAAACATTTAAACCTGTCGGTTCAATCATATCGGGCGGCTTAAAACCAGTCAGTTTTACAATGGGTTATCATAAAATGCCACAAGGCGGGTATCAGAATACAAAGTATAACCATGATCGGTCGGTCTCTTCGTTCGATCTATTCTGTCATCCTTATGGGTATCAATTCTATCCGCTCGGTAAAAAACAAGCTTTTCACAAAAAAGTGATTATGATTCTTATGGGGATGGAAATGATTATACAGTATCAAGTCACTGATCGCCCGAGTTATATACAGGTCCGCACAGGCTTATCAGTTAATACTTATATTCATAAGGGTGGACCTTACAGAAATCTGAATTATAAGTCGTTCGGAATAAATACTAATCGCGCGACTTGTTGATTGTTCTCGTATGACATTCTCTATTTTACGAAGCAATTATGTAAAGCCGGGTAATAGTCGCGCGAGTTGGTCTCAAATATGTGGAGCCATATAATCGCGCAGGACACATTCAAATCGCATAATCCATAAATCAGGATCCTATAGCGGCTTAAAGTTGTGTTCGGTTTCTGGTTATCTCGGGGCATTCATAACAAGATAAGGCAGAGCTCGAATTTCTATTCGCTCGATTATATACTAAAACCGCGTCGATTATTCATCAAAATGTCATAATTGGTGTTTGTCGGGTTATATTGAATTCACCGAGTCAGGATCTCAAAGAGACAGGTCGCCCAAACAAACTTTATAGTGTTCAAACGACTATCTAATTGAAATTCTAAAGTTCAATGCTCTGACCGACTGGGTTGTTCTCAAACCGCACGACCTGGTTAAAAGAGAAGGAGACCGCAACAATCACAAGTAAGTCGCATAAAATGAACAGCTAAACAGGTAAAGCTTTCCATTCATAATCAAAATGTCTTTACATCATTTTGTAACCGACCGGCTAATAAAATCAAGCCGCCGGTTATGCAAAATAAAAACAAAATACAAAAAATAACGATCACAGCTATTCGTCCGGTTTTGAGCTTTTTTGCCGCAGGAGAACTTGAACCTTCACTGCCATCTATGTCTACGTCGGGCGAGTATCCTTTGCTGAAAGATGAGGAACTTGAAGAACTGCTACCCGAGCTACTCGAGCTACCCGAGCTGCCTGACTTTCGGTACTTAGACCGCCCAGTTTCACCAGAGTCGCTGGACTTTGCATCCGAGCCATCTTCTTTCTCTTCGGCAGCCGTCGCAGGTTCTTCTACGACCTCTTCTTCATCATCACTCTCTTCCTCTGAACTACTAGACTCGGCTTTGTCCTTCCCTTTGGCTCGGCGGGTTACTTCGTCTAGCTTTGCCTTCAGGCCAGGATAAAGGTCCGAGAAGGTTGACTCTTCAAAACCCTCAGCCAGGCCGTCCCGACCTATCAGGCGGTCTAGGGCACCGTCAATCCCCTTGGCAACATGGGGAAAGACCTCGTCCTGGAAGTCTGGGTTGTCCATATCGTATTGATGCTGTGAGAAGAAATAAAAGTCAGATCGCCCGGCCTGGAAACAATATGCCAAAAGTATTCGTCAAACAACTTACCGCTATGACCTCCTTTAATCGGGCGATTTCATCAGCCTGATGGCTGAGACTAGCCGCTTATATGAGAGGGCCATGAAGTGGTTAGCCGCAAAGCCCCATGCGCTGGCTTGTGCGCCTACTCGGGAGAGCTCTTCTTCAGGAAGCTTCTTCAACCTCTTCAAAGTTTTCCGACCATACATAGCAGCTCCAGCGGCTAGTGCATGTTGGCTAATCTTGTCGCTTCCCCAGTATGGGATTGTGGTAGATACTTGCACAGATTCCCCATCCTTGTGCCAAAGGACTGTCGGCTTGCTCCGCAGGTCGCGCGGATTGCTACAAGAGCGAAGGAACTCGAACTCGCCTGAGGAAGCTTGGCCCTCCTCATCAGATGACTGCGGGTCGCTCTTCCTCTGTTGCTTCTCCCTTTGGGTCAGAACCGGGTCGGCCGGACTGACCGGTTTATTCAGTGGAACGATGGTGGTGGCTGCAAAAACTGAAAGTTTAAAAAGGCTGTCCGCGCGGTCATAAAGCAACGAGTTGAGAAAAACTTACTATCCTCAGGATGGACGTCTGCCAACTCCGCGAACATCGAAATGTAGTGATTCACGTTAATCCGCTCGTTCTCAAGAGATTCGAAGATTTCCTTCTCGGCCTCCCCGAGCTTGACCGGCTGAAAGGACGCCTCATTCCTCATCTGCGGGTTGACCTGCAACAACCCGAGGGGGCCTTCGAACATTATGTATCTTTCGGACCAACTCGTCACCTTGTTCGCGAGGTTGATGACCTTCATCCCCTGACATCCGAAATAAATATGCCCCCTGAAGATGGAGGTTCTGGCGTCCGGAATAGACCGTACGGAAAAGAATTTTTGGAACAGGGTGATTAAGAACTTGACCCGTTCTGACCGCAGATACGAGATGAAACTGTAGATGGAAGCAATGGAGTTCGGCGGGAGTTGTCCGGGCACAACCCCATAGTGATAAAAAATGGTAATAACCTCAAGTGGCGGGGGGAATCTGAAGCCGTATTTAAAGTGGTCAATAGGGACGGCGATTTTTGTGGAAGACGAGGAGTTAATCCGCTCGTCGCGTGATCGAAGCCGGGCGGTTAGATTACTTCCAACCATATACTCCTTAACAAAGTCGTCCAACTCGGCCTGAGTTAGACGACATTCCTTGTGATCGGCTGATCGAAAAGCAGAGGCCACATCAGTTAGGACCGCATGGAACTTCTCAGACCGCTTCGACTTACTCTTAGCTCGCGCCATTTTGAAAACGTGAATGAGTCTCCGTAATGGTTACTATTTATAGAGTCAGCGATCTGCAAATAGTAAAATTATGGCACGGATATAAAATCAAACCGCGCGGTCATATATCAACACTAGTTCAAGGAATGCAGATAACAAGTGATGGGGTCCCTGTTGGGTATTGTATCCACAATAGCCCTGATTTGAAGAAGTCCCCTTCAAACTAAGACGAATTGTAATTGTATTTGATCATGCATTTTAGCTGTGATGTGACAGGTTATTCCACTCTAAGTACAAACCAATGTCAGGTTTCAATGAGTCGTCAAACACAGGCCTATGCAATGTAATCCCTCATTGTATGGACCAAAGTGTTGGCTCATGTGAAATCTCTCTATTGGGATGTACTTCATATACGAAGTGCTGAAAAAGAAGGACTGGAGCTGTTGGTGATTTTACTTGAAAAAGAAAAATTATGAAATGCTGAATTCGTCTATATAGTATAGGCAAACTCATTCGACTAAAGTCATTTGACTATTGCATTTAGACGAATCGAATTCTGACAATGGCATTCGGTTAATTCATTTAACCGAATCGAAGTCCAGTCGGTTACTCGGATTAGCCGAATCGAAAGTTCCATTTAATCGAATTGATGTCTGCAGCTTTCCGGTTCAGATTTGTTCGACTCAGCATTTAGGGCGTTTATCTCCATGTACAGTACACGTGGTGGCTTGTCCCTGATTTGCGCTAATGACCGTTTGAAGGAATCGCTATAAATAGCTAATTGATTCTATCTTAAAAACCCTAATCGTGAATCTAGTTCTCTCGTAAAAAAAACAGTTCTCTGTCGGCCGAACGTTTTTTTCTCGCACAGCTCTTCGTCTCCGACAAGAAAGTTTCTCGCGATTCTTCCGAAGTACAGTCGACTACATCAAGATATTCTGAATCTCTCCAATCTTCTCTTGATTCAGTCGATCAAAGATTTCAGATCAAGCATAAAACGATTTCCATATTTCTTCTCTCTATTTCTACAAAGGACTGAGCTTTATCTCTCAAGAAGAAGAAATTTGCTTCCAGATCTGAAGTCGAACTTTCTCAGAAGTTCAAAAGAAAATTGTTTAGCAATTTACCGTATTGTTGTAAAAACCTATTTCATAATTTTGTAGGAAGTGTGCTTCCGAGTTTTTGTGTAGATCCTAGTTTAAGGATCGAGTTGTAGGAGTTGTTTTTACTCCGAGTCGTAGGAGTGGTGTACTCCGAGTTGTAGGAGTTTGACTCCGAGGTGTAAGATTATTTTTAATCTGAGTTTAGTGAAGTAGCCGAATCTAGTCACGACGTGATAGATAGGCGAGGCGGGAAAGAGGACTACCCACATCGGGGAACCTCTATAAATCCTTGTGTCTGTGCTGTGTTCTCTTTGTGTGCATTTCCGTGTCATAATTTTTAATTCCGCGTTAAGACAAAGAATTCACCTATTCACCACCCCCTCTAGGTGATTTAGGTCGCAACTAGATTCTTTCAATTGGTATCAAAGCGAGGTTGTTCATATAAAGGTTAACACCTTGAACACAGATCTAGATCTAGTTGCTAGACAGCATGTCTGGAATGTAAAGAAACAAGGATTCGTCCATCAAGCTACCCGTCTGCACCAAGGAGAACTTTCCTATGTGGAAGGAAAGAGTCAGATTTTACATGGAGGCCGCTGACCCACGAACGTTTCAAATCGTTGAAGAAGGCCCCTATGTTCCAACAAAGCCATCTTCCTTAAACTCAACAATCATGATTCCGAAGAAGATGCTAGAGTTGGACAAGGATGAGATTGCTCTTGTAGCATTGGACAAGAAAGCTAATAACATAATAACCAGTGCTGTTGATGACTCCATGCTGCAAAATCTCATTCACTGCAAGTCTGCAAAAGAGATGTGGGACTCCATTGTGGTTCTGATGGAAGGAACTGAAGAAGTTAGAGATGACCGAAGATCGCTGTTAAATCAAGAATACGAAGCATTTAAGCAGGATCCGAGGGATTCAATTTCTGATACTTATGAAAAGTTCTTCAAGATTGTCAACGGTCTGAAGAACTATGACAGAACATTTACTGTTGGCGAACTAAACGACAAGTTCTTGAGATCCCTGACGAAAGAATGGGATACCAAGGCCATTGCTATTAGAGAATTCGGAAAGTTGGGAACCATGGAGCCACAAATTCTGTTTGGCAAGCTCTTATCACATGAGCTAAAGTTGAGCATCCGCAAAGCTGAAGAAGAGGGAGGAAGGACGTCTGGAAGGGAGAAGTCTGCTGCCCTTAAGGCGGAAAGCTCAAGGAAAAGCAAGGCAGCATCACCCATCAGGAGATCACCATCTTAAAATGAAAATGAATCTGAAGCCAGCCCTTCTGGTTCAGACATGTCTGATGGAGAATTCTCCTTGCTCTCCAAGCAATTCAAGAGACTGCTAAACAAGAGAAAACAGAGAAAGAGCCATCCTTCTTACTCCGATCACAGAAGCTCGAAGCGCGATGGAGACCATCACAAAAAGAGCTACGAAAATGACAGGTATAAGTCTAAACCCAGCAAACATATTTCGTCTGACATTATTTGCTATTGCTGTAATAAGCCAGGACACGTGATTGCGGAGTGTCCGTATAAGAAGAAGGACGGTTCCAAGAAAGAAGAAAGGAAATCCTTCAAAGGTAAAAAGAAGGAAAAGAGCTTTATTGCAAAGAAGTCAAAGACTCTAAGCGACAGCGACTCGGATGAGTCAAATACTGATGAAGAAGCTTACTTTGGGCTTATGGCTCAATCAGATGAGGATGACAGCGACACCCCAAATGAGGGGAAGGTAAAATCTCAAACTCCTCCGACTTCGTGTGAGTATGATACTGCTTCCATTACACATGAAGGCTACACTTCAGAGGAAGATTCAGAATTAATGAGTCAGTATCGAGCTCTTTTGAAAGGATTTGACAAGTGCCGTAAAGTAGTCAAAACTCAATCAAAGGAGATTGCATCACTTAAGACATTGGAATCGGAACTGAGAGAGGAAATTGCAAAATTGACTCCTTTCAAAGATGAAGTCCAAAGCTTGAGGGATGAATTGAAAAGCTCAACTGAGTTATTAACTCTGAAGGAGAAATTCTTAAATGAATTGGAAGAAAAGCTGGTGGTTGAGAGAAAGCTGGTAGAAAGCTTCTCAAAGACAAAAACTGTTCTTCCTCTCATTGACAGATTTTTAGCTCCTGCGAAGGGTAGTGGCCTTGGTCATGAGGCTGAATCTAGTAAGGATGCTAAGAGAAGGATCGTGAAAGGAAAGGGAAAGGCTGGTCAAAGTCAAACTTCATTCAAGAAGGTCGTTTTTCCAACAAACCAATTTGACCTTTAAGCATCCTATGGCCACCTTGCTAGACCAACTTACGTTGAGCCTAAAAATAGATATCAAGGATGGACCATACCCCGGAACTTTGACTCGACTCCGTTCAAAGCTCCTCACGAAGAAATAGTCCTCAAAGACCACGGACCATATGTACATGGATCAGTAGCTAAGAGAACACCAAAAGTTCAAACCATTGCTACCAAGAATTTTGAGAAAAAGGTGGAGCCATGTGTGTGTTGTAACCACGAGGCCTCCACTTCTAAGAAAGTTACTCCCGTCAGACCTCCCGTTCAAAAGGTGAGACAGGAGAACAAGAGAAGGTACAATCGATTTGATTGTTGGTGTTGTGGCAAGGTTGGTCACTTTGCCATGGATTGTTGGTTTAATCCTATAAATGTCAAGACTCCACGAGTTAACAATGTAGGAATGACCACTAACAAGGTTAACAATTCGAGTGGCAGTCGTCTAACAAGAAGCCAAGGGCCCAAACCTGTTTGGGTTCCTAAGGGCAATTGATTATTGACTGCAGGTATGTCCAAAGGCCGATAAAACTCCAATATGGTACTTGGACAGTGGATGTTCGCGGCACATGACCGGAACAAGAAGCCTATTACAAGAGTACACCCTGTGAAAGACGGTCCAAAAGTCATATTTGGTGGATCTGATCGGGGCGCTACTAAAGGCTATGGTATGATCACTAATGGTATAGTCTCTTTCACAGACGTGGCTTATGTTAAGGGATTACAACATAATCTTATTAGCATAAGTCAATTATGTGACAAAGGCTATATGGTAGAATTCTACAAGGACAAGTGCCTGATAAAGCTGTCTGATAAATCAGAAACTATTTTAACAGGCACTTGGAGTAGAAATATATTTTGCTTAAATTTCCTATGTTTAGACACTTCTACACCAGTGTGTTTTTTTGGCAAAAGATAGTGCATCTCTTTGTGACCAATGACACAAGAGACTAGCACATATTAATTTCAAAACTAGAAATATGTTATTTTCTCACAACTTAGTTCGTGATGCTCCTGATGTGAAGTGCATTAAAGAGAGACCTTGTCACGCATGCCAAATGGGCAAGCAGACGAGGGCTAGCTTTAAGAGCATTATTGGCAAAGACTCTACCAGATGCTTATATCTGCTCCATATGGACTTATTTGGTCCCATGCCAATTCAGAGTTTAGGGGGTAAGTCTTATACGTTGGTCATTGTCGATGATTACTCACGTTTTGCTTGGGTATTCTTTCTGAAACACAAGTCAGACACCTATGATTCTTTCACTTCATTCGTTAGGCAAATTCAGAATGAATTAGAATGTTCTGTGGTCAAAATCAGAAGTGACCATGGTACAGAATTCAAGTCTGGGGCCATAACAGAATTTTGTGAAAGTCAGGGTATCTTTCATGAGTTTTCCTCTCCCCGTACTCCACAGCAAAATGGGGTTGCCGAGAGAAAGAATAGAACACTCATAGAAGCTTGCAGGACAATGTTGAGTGATTCTTCATTACCCGAGTACTTTTGGGCTGAAGGTATCAACACTGCTTGCCACGTGCAAAACAGAGCACTAATCAACAAAAATCATCATAAGACTCCCTATGAACTTCTGAAAGGCAAGAAACCAATTCTGTCTTATTTTAGAATCTTTGGCAGTAAATGCTTTGTGCTTAACAATGGGAAATATTATAAAACTAAGTTTAGTGAAAAATGTTTTGAAGGTATTTTTGTAGGATACAATAGTCATAGTAAGGCATATAGGATTTTCAATAAGAAAACCCTGGTGGTAGAAGAAACTTACAACGTGATATTTGATGAGACGAGCATGCTTCAGAGCAGCCCTTATAGTGTTTTTGTTGAAGATACAGGTGCAAAACTCCAAGAACTAAGCTTAGAAGAGGCAGCAAAAGAAGAAGCTTCGAAGTATGTTGACGTAAATATACCATCTGCAACTGAGGAAGATGAACCTCAGGAAGAAGAAGATGTAACCGAAGTGCAGGATCCTCCTGGTGATCTAAATGCTGGAAGAAACTTGCTAATCAGACATTTAAGGGACCATCCTGCTGAGCAAATTATTGGAGATACCCATGCCGGGGTAAGAACAAGGAGAGGTACAGCTAATGAAGCTTTGCATTTAAGTTTTCTGTCACAGATTGAGCCGAAGAAGATCGATGAGGCCAGCAGAGATGCCTCCTGGATCATTGCAATGCAAGAAGAACTCAATCAATTCAAAAGATGCAAGGTTTGGAAGCTAGTACCACGACCCGAAGGACACAACGTCATTGGAACAAAATGGGTTTTCCGAAATAAGCTGGATGAAGATGGAGTAATTATCAAGAATAAGGCCAGACTTGTTGCTCAGGGATACAGACAAGAAGAAGGAATTGACTTCGATCAGACATTTGCTCCAGTAGCAAGACTCGAAGCAATCAGGCTTGTTTCTAGCGTATGCGGTTCACAAAGGATTCAAAGTCTATCAAATGGACGTGAAGTCAGCCTTCCTTAACGGTAATCTAAAGGAAGAAGTATACGTTGAACAACCCCCAGGTTTTATTGATTCTTCTCTACCTGATCATGTTTATTTCCTTCATAAAGCTTTATATGTTCTCAAGCAAGCTCCCCGTGCTTGGTATGAGACGCTCTCTAGGTTCCTTCTTGAGAACAAATTCACAAGAGGAAAAATTGATAAGACATTATTTCTTAGGGAAGTAAAAGGCAAGATCTTGCTAGTGCAAATCTATGTCGATGACATTATTTTTGGTTCTACAGATGATAACCTTTGCAAAAAGTTTTCTAACTTGATGCAAGGGAAATTCGAAATGAGTAGTATGGGAGAGCTGAAGTATTTCTTAGGACTTCAAGTAAAACAATCTGAAGATGAAATTTCATCTCTCAGACGAAATTTACCAAAGAGTTGATTAAGAAATTCGGAATGGAGAACGCAACCTCTATGAGGACTCCAATGGGATCAGCTATGTCTCTGGACAAGGATGAGAAAGGGAAACCTTTTGATGAAACCAAGTACAGAAGCATAATTGGATCCTTGCTTTACCTTACTGCAAGTAGACCAGACATAATGTTTTCAACATGTGTATGCGCTAGATTTCAGGTGAACTCTAAGGAATCTCATTATGCCGCTGCGAAGAGGATTTTGAGATACCTTAAGGGCACACCAAGTCTTGGCTTATGGTACCCAAGAAGTAATGATTTTGAGCTAACAGGATTTTTAGATGCTGATTTTGCAGGAAGCAAAGACGACAGGAAAAGTACTTCCGGAACTTGCCAATTCTTAGGAAAACGGCTTGTCTCCTGGAGTAGTAAGAAACAGAATTGTGTTGCAATATCAACCGCTGAATCGGAATACATCTCCGCTGGTAGCTGCTGTGCACAATTACTGTGGATAAGAAATCAATTGGAAGATTATAACTTAAAGTTAAAGGAGATTCCAATATACTGTGATTCTTCAAGCGCTATTGCAATTGCAAATAATCCAGTATCACACAGCAGGACGAAGCATATTGAAATTCGTAATCACTTCATTCGAGAGCATGTGGAGCACAAGGACATCGATCTCAGTTATGTCCCGACTGATAGACAAATTGCAGATATTTTCACGAAGCCGCTTGATGAGTCAAAGTTCAACTATTTTAAAATGGAACTTGGGATGTTAAATAAAGACCCTTAAAAGCAAGCTCAGATTCTCAACAAACTTGTTCATCCAGAAGTTTTAAGTGCAAATTCGGCTATACTCAATCATCACCTATATGGAATAGCCGAATAGAACACAATCAGCTATATTAAATAACCGATTCGACTATATCATATAGTCGAATAAGCATTTCTCCCGAATCGGCTATAACATTTAACGGATTCGACTATTCTGAATAGTCGAATCGTACCTCATTCAGATTTCAAATTTATTATATTTGTTCTATCGAATTCGAAGAGTCATCATTCAAATCTCGAGGTACGCGCTCTCTCTCTCTTTCTTATTGTCTATATAAAGGTATTATCAGATAAATTCGAGCGTTCAAGCATCCGACCCTTCCCTCCTCTTCGACCTTTCGTCTTCCGAAATCCCCGACAGCGCCGATTCTCGTGGTTTCTTCGTTCGTTCGTCAAGTTACAATCGATTCGATGGCCAAGAAGGGTTCTGAAAAACTTCTTACCGGCGGTGAGTTGGTTCGAACGGGATTCGACGACTCTGCTGATGAGTTTTGGAATGTAGTTCTCATCCTAGAAGTCGCTGGGCTTGGTTTTGTGTTGGAGCATCCATGTAAGATTCCAGAGAAAAGATGTGTTGCGATTCTTCAAGCATGCTGTAGTGAAGAAAAATGGAAATGTCCTCAAGAGTCGTATCGGAGAGTTATCAATCAGAGATTCTCCATCCACACTCAACAAACTTTTACGACTTCCTATTATTGATGAACAAGATGATTTTCTGCCTAAGGATTTCAAGAAGGCCTTATCCTTCTGTGGCTTGTCGAAGAATACTACCAAAATCAAGCGAAATGAAATGAATGATGAAGGTAAGTTACTATCAGACATTATGGGCAAGGTACTGCTATGCAAGGTCGGTTCACATGACTACATTTCAAACGAAATGTTCAAGCTGATAGCATCTGTTATTTGCAGAAGGAAAGTAGACTGGGGAAGAATTCTGTTTGACAGAATTGTCTCAAGCTTGTCCACTCCCAACTTCGGGAGAATTATCACTCTTTATCTAAATCAGCTTGACAAGCAGCAGTAATATGAAATCGGGAAGTCCACTCCATCACTTCAAGAAGATTGATGCGTCAATCATTGATCGTTGGGCTAGAAAAGTTGGTGAATACAAGGCCAAGAAGTCCTCAACTCCAAAAATTAAGAAGGTTATCTGTGATGATTCGGACCGAGACTATGACAGTGATCCTACTGCCTCATCCTCCAAGAAAGTCCGGGACACTTCCAAGGGGGAGTGTTCCAAAAAGACTGAAACAGATAAGCCTGACTCTCCAGTTGTTCCTCCTGCTCCTTCCCTTAAGACTCCTACTCCTCCCGTTTCTCACTCCAAGGAATATGAAAATTTTGGTGGAAATGATGACAGTGATGGTCATGATGGAGGGGGAGATTACCCGGATAATGATGTTGTGAAGATAGTTGAGTCTGCTAAAGCTCAAGAGCCAGTTCAAAAAGATGATATCCCAGCTCAGACTGAGGGGGAGAATCTTAATTCTGATCATTATCATTCCGCAGCCAAAGAGAAAGATAAGTCAGTGCTAGCTCCGTCTCCTGAGAAAATTACTATCATTCTTGCAGAAGAAGCTGTAGACAGACACTCCGCCTCTACATCCAAAGATAAAGGGAAATCCGTCCTTCAACCCAAGATTCACAAAATTCAAATCACCGTTGAAGACAACAGAATTGAAGGCTCCTCACCTCCTCCAGTCCAAAATGATGAAACCCTCGATGCTCTTCAATTCTATCACTATATGAAGGACGTAGGCTCAAGTGATTTTCTGGTCGCTGAAGATGATTTTGGAATATCTTCTCGACCCCGTGCTCAACCTCCATCGGCTGATGATTCCATGCTGATCACTCTGGAAGAACTGCTTGTAAAGCAGAAAAGATTCTTTGAATTTGCTCTCCATCAGGTTTTTGACAAGACCAGAGCCGTAGAAAAGGGAATGGGAAATCACTTACAGACAGTAGCTCACAGTCTAGACAAAGTCAGAGAGAAGCAAGATGAGTATTTTTCGATGGGTGCTTCCACTCTAAAGCTTGTAGTGGATGGACTGCACTCGATTTGTGATAACACTACAAAACTCTCTGAAAATCAGCAGTATATTTTTGAGGATGCAGTGCAGGGAAGATCGGTCGCTCAGAACTCTCTACAAAGTATAAAGAATGAAGTTATCCAAACCCTGACTGAAGAAGTCAGAAAGGGGGAGGAAAGATTGCATGAAAGAATTCAAACCCAAATCTTTGATTTGAATAGAGAGTTAGAAGGAAGGATTCAAGAGTCACATTTGAATGTTCAATCACAGCTCTCAGAGATGTCAAGAGGCATTGATGCCAAGTTTCAAGACATATATGGGTATCTACATCAAAGTCAAATGTGGCTGCACAATGAATTATCAAGAGGCTATGCCCATGGTTTCCAAGGGTCAGGCCAATCTTCTGCGCAACCAACATTTCCTTCTGAAGAATTCCATCCGGACATTCAGGTTGTTGCTCCGTCTGAACCTCTTATTCCTCCTGAAGTTTATCATTGGTCAGACAATGAAGAAGAATTCTCCAGGAAGAGAGCTAGAGTTGATCAAGGAGGATCAAGCTCAGGTGGTTTAATGTAAGATGCTAGGAGAGCTGCAGGTCCCAGATTTCTAGAACCAAGAGCACCTCATCCCAGAAAGATAGTTGGAGACGTATGGAGTCTGGAATCCAGAAACATTATCTTGGACACCTATAATCTTGTAATGAACTCTAATGAATCTGCTGTCAACCACTATGATAGAGATGAGCTTCACAAATGGGAGATGGCTAGGCTTAAAAGAAAAATTCACTACAGGGACCATAAAGATGATGAAAAGCCTCCTTCTCCTCCTCCAAGATACTATCCAAAGCCAAGGGCCTATTTTACCAGACAGTTGAAGAAAACTCAAAAGGGAAAGACAAAAGAGAAATGATGGATGCTTGAACGCTAGAATCTATTTCTCTTTTAAAAACATTTATAAATTGTTGAGTTTTTGTCTATGATGCTTTTATATATTCCCATAGTTCAGTTCTTTACTTGTCTATATTTATTATTTCATGTGCAATTCATCTTAGTAGATAGAGTTCTGACTTCTTCAAATAGGGGGAGATTGTTGGGTATTGTATCCAAAATAGCCCTGATTTGAAGAAGTCTCCTTCAAACTAAGACGAATTGTAATTGTATTTGATCATGCATTTTAGCTGTGATGTGATAGGTTATTCCACTCTAAGTACAAACCAATGTCAGGTTTCAATGAGTCGTCAAACACAGGCCTATGCAATGTAATCCCTCATTGTATGGACCAAAGTGTTGGCTCATGTGAAATCTCTCTGTTGGGATGTACTTCATATACGAAGTGCTGAAAAAGAAGGACTGGAGCTGTTGGTGATTTTACTTGAAAAAGAAAAATTATGAAATGCTGAATTCGTCTATATAGTATAGGCGAACTCATTCGACTAAAGTCATTCGACTATTGCATTTAGCCGAATCGAATTCTGACAATGGCATTCGGTTAATTCATTTAACCGAATCGAAGTCCAGTCGGTTACTCGGATTAGCCGAATCGAAAGTTCATTAGGCTATTCCATTTAATCGAATCGATGTCTGCAGCTTTCCGGTTCAGATTTGTTCGGCTCAGCATTTAGGGCGTTTATCTCCATGTACAGTACACGTGGTGGCTTGTCCCTGATTTGCGCTAATGACCGTTTGAAGGAATCGCTATAAATAGCTAATTGATTCTATCTTAAAAACCCTAATCGTGAATCTAGTTCTCTCGTAAAAAAAAAAACAGTTCTCTGTCGGCCAAACGTTTTTTCTCGCACAGCTCTTCGTCTCCGACAAGAAAGTTTCTCGCGATTCTTCCGAAGTACAGTCGACTACATCAAGATATTCTGAATCTCTCCAATCTTCTCTTGATTCAGTCGATCAAAGATTTCAGATCAAGCATAAAACGATTTCCAGATTTCTTCTCCCTATTTCTACAAAGGACTGAGCTTTATCTCTCAAGAAGAAGAAATTTGCTTCCAGATCTGAAGTCGAACTTTCTCAGAAGTTCAAAAGAAAATTGTTTAGCAATTTACCGTATTGTTGTAAAAACCTATTTCATAATTTTGTAGGAAGTGTGCTTCCGAGTTCTTGTGTAGATCCTAGTTTAAGGATCGAGTTGTAGGAGTTGTTTTTACTCCGAGTTGTAGGAGTGGTGTACTCCGAGTTGTAGGAGTTTTGACTCCGAAGTGTAAGATTATTTTTAATCTGAGTTTGGTGAAGTAGCCGAATCTAGTCACGACGTGATAGATAGGCGAGGCGGGAAAGAGGACTACCCACATCGGGGAACCTCTATAAAATCCTTGTGTCTGTGCTGTGTTCTCTTTGTGTGCATTTCCGTGTCATAATTTTTAATTCCGCGTTAAGACAAAGAATTCACCTATTCACCCCCCCCCCCCCCCCCCCCTCTAGGTGATTTAGGTCGCAACTAGATACTTTAAGTCCCCCTAAAAGGGTTCGGTTTGAGTCGGACCGAGTGTTTCACATCCCGACCTCGACCAGACCCGCGGGGAGGCTCCAACTTTTTTGGTCGGTCTTAATCCCGCTGCTAAGCAGCTTCGCGCTTCCGCTCTCGCCTGCACCGGGAGAGTGCTTCCACTCACTCCTGCTCTGTAAGAGCGCTTCCGCTCACTCCTGCTCCGTAGGAGCGCTTCCGCTCACTCCTGCTCCGGAAGAGCGCTTCCGCCCGCTCCTGCTCCGCAGGAAGCGCTCCCGCTCGCTTCCGCTCGCTCCTGCTCCGGAAGAGCGCTTCCGCACGCTCCTGCTCTGCAGGAAGAGCTCCCGCTCGCTTTCGCTCCGGAAGAGCGCTTCCGCTCGCTCCTGCTCCGTAAGAGCGCTTCCGCTTGCTCTTGCTCCGGAAGAGCGCTTTCGCTCGCTCCTGCTTTGTAGGAAGCGCTCCCGCTCGCTTCCGCTCGCTCCTGCTCCGTAAGAGCGCTTCCACTCGCTCCTGCTCCGTACGAGCGCTTCCGCTCGCTCCTGCTCCGTAAGAGCGCCTCCGCTCGCTCCTGCTCCGTAAGAGAGCTTCCGCTCGCTCCCGCTCCGTAAGAGCGCCTCCGCTCGCTCCCGCTCCGGAAGAGCGCTTCCGCTCGCTCCCGCTCCGGAAGAGCGCTTCCGCTCTCTCCCGCTCCGGAAGAGCGTTTCCGCTCGCTCCCGCTCCGAAAGAGCGCTTCCGCTCGCTCCCGCTCCGAAAGAGCGCTTCCGCTCCGGAAGAGCACTTCCGCTCGCTCCCGCTCCGGAAGAGCTCTTCCGCTCGCTCCTGCTCCCGAAGAGCGCTTCCGCTCATGCTTATTTCGCGAAGCGCGCCGCTATCGTCCATCGCCGGCGGCGATCGCCGGCCACCACCACCACCAGGGAGGCTACCCGGGCTGCCTGAGCTACCCAGCGTGACCGAAGGGCAAACTCGTCATAAATACAAAGTTGACAATCCACGTGCCCCGAATCAAGCATCCTCATTCGCTCGTCCAAGAATCAGCATGACGCAGTTACCAGAACGCCCTCCTCAAAAACTATAAAAGAGGGTCATCAGGCCTCCATTTGAAGACACCTTTGGCACTGGGAGAAGAATGAGCTATTGAGTTTTCCGGCGAGAACTCTTGGAAGATCTTCACCGGCCTTCAAGCTCCACTTAAAGATCTCCCTCAGCATTCCAGTTTTGCATCAAGGACTTGGGGAGAATCTCAGCGCCTTGGATCCAGGTCGCTCCGTAGCGCTCCGCTCCAGGCCACTCCACAACGCTCCACTCCAGGCCGCTCCGCAGCGCTCCTCTCCAGGCCGCTCAGCAGCGCTCCGCTCCAGGCCGCTCAGCAGCGCTCAGCAGCGCTCCGCTCCAGGCCGCACCGCAGCGCTCCGCTCCAGGCCGCTCCGCTCCAAACCGCTCTGCACGCTCCGCTCCAGGCCACTCCGCAGCGCTCCGCTCCAGGCCACTCCACAGCGCTCCGCTCCAGGCCGCTCCGCAGCGCTCCGCTCCAGGCCGCTCCGCAGGGCTCCGCTCCAGGCCACACCGCAGCGCTCCGCTCCAGACAGCTTGGCAGCGCTCCGCTCTAGGCCGCTCCGCAGCGCTCCGCAGCTCTCCGCTCCAGGCCGCTCCGCTCCAGGCCGCTCCGCAACGCTCCACTCAAGGCCGCTCCGCAGCGCTCCGCTCTAGGCCGCTCCGCAGCGCTCCGCTCCAGGCCGCTCTGCAACGCTCCACTCCAGGCTGCTCCGCAGCGCTCCGTTCCAGGCCGCTCCGCAGCGCTCCGCTCTAGGCCGCTCCGCAGCGCTCCGCTCCAGGCCGCTCCGCAGCGCTCCTCTCCAGGCCGCTCCGCAGCGCTCCGCTCCAGTCCGCTCCGCAGCGCTCCGCTCCAGGCCGCTCCGCAGTGCTCCGCAGCGCTCCGCTCCAGGCCGCTCCACAGGGCTCCGCTCCAGGCCGCTCCGCAGGGCTCCGCTCCAGGCCGCTCCGCAGCGCTCCGCTCCAGGCCGCACCGCAGCGCTCCGCTCCACGCCGCACCGCAGCGCTCCGCTCCAGGCCGCTCCGCAGCGTTCTGCTCTAGGACGCTCCGCTCCAGGCCGCACCGCAGCGCTCCGCTCTAGGCCGCTCCGCAGCGCTCCGCTCCAGGCCGCTTCTCACCGCTCCACCCAAAGTTGTCTCAGAGCACGCTTCACCATGCTCGGCTCTTGAGGACTTAGCAAAATCTCTGTAACGAGCGGTGGCATGTCACCCTCGAAAAACAACTCTCTGTAACTCACAACTAGTGGATCATTCAGAACTGGGCTAGGCCCCGTGGTTTTTTCCCTTTCCGGGTTTTCCACGTAAAAACCCTGCTGTCTACTGTTGGTTCACATTTTTGACTGTTTGTGCATTCGACTCACTCTCGAGCTAAGGCGGTTCAGCTCGAACGGCCCAGGAGAGCGTTGAACGACCCGCAACAGTTTGACACTGTCTGTGGAAACTAGCGTTCCCGTTTAGCTTTAAAAGCGATCTCCCTTAGAGACTGACAGTAATGGACATTCACCAGGAAATTTCGGACGCGGGCAGTTCCACATTCCCCCACACACTCAGGAAAAGGAGTCCCCGTCACGACACCCATCCTGCCCCAGTGGCTCGGCGCAGCTGTCCAGCAAGCGTCTCTGGCGTCGGGGCAAGTTCCAAGCGATGACATACCTCGGCTAAGCCAATCCCCCCTATTAGGACGGGTCCTGGCATATCCAGTTCCCTCCTGGCTCAAGCTCCCGCACCGTAAGAAGTTCCACGGAGCAGAGGATCTGTATGAGCATGTCAACTACTTCTTGGCCGCAAGCGAGACACTTGGGCTTCCAGATCAAATCTGCTGCAAGATCTTCCCAATGACACTTCGCGGCGACGCTCTCAACTGGTATCAGTCTCTGCCTGAGGGAATCATTCACAACTTCACCGAGCTATCTCAACTATTTATGGGATGGCACGAAGCCCGTGCGCAGAGAATCAGAGAAAAGGCACAGATAGGGAGGGAGCTCGGGTTAAGCAGGACTCCACATACATGGCAGATGGAGCATGGCAAGCTCCAAGGAAACATCGTCGTAGAATCACTTGAAAAGGATTTTCGTGGAGGGTTGGATTTTGCCCTGCAAGCGAGCATTGGGAATCCGGCATTTGAATTAAGAAGGGTGTTGATAAGCCACCGCATCACATTCAACATCTTGTTCATGGCAACTGTGATACGTCTCAAGCTCCTTGGCGGGAACCTCAAGCTCAGGGCTTGCCATGCGGAGCTTCCGGACGGAACAATGATACCAACTATAGGAGACATCACCCTCATTGTCCACGTAGGGGCACTACCGGAACCAGTCGAATACAACGTCCAGTTCATCATCGCAGAAGCTGATTCATCGTATGACGCGATATTTGGAAACATCCTACTCGATACATTGCAACATGACACCTTCATGGCAAGGCGTATGGCAAACAAAGGGAAAATCATCCAAAACTCGGTTCACAACCTCAGCGCTGCAAAGGACCAGGTTCCTTGGATCAACCACGGGCCCTCTCAAAACCTTGATCGCAGGGAACTTCGCCCAGTTAAGAGCCGCATGGGCCCAGCACCGGTAGCAGAAGCTGACCTCACAACATCAACACATCGACCAAATCTTGGAACCATGGGCCGAAAGAGAAAAGGGCAACAACCGCCCGGAGAGGCCGGTTGGCCTGTCTTGAGCCAGTCAGGAAGTCCTTGAGGGGAGATGAACCAGAAAACTCGGATCTAAACCCCACCGAACGTATCATTGTGCACTTTCAGCATCCCTCCAACATATTTTATCAGTGATCTACAATGATAGGATCGTTAAGTGGCCAAGGCCGCTTCCTTAAAACGCGGGGGATCAATCCAAGTTTTGTGATTTTCATAGGGGTCAGGGGCACCATACGAGGCAGTGCCTATGTTTGAAGGATGAAATCGAACGTCTCGTCCAGTTGGGGCACCTCGCGGTCTTTCGCAAGACAACTTAAAGGCAAGCAGCTTGAGAAGGGTCAACTGAGACCGAACCATCGGAATGATCGCCACCTAAGCCGGATTGTCTCCCTCAGGGACTTGTATCACTTTTTATCTCGTTTCTATTTCAGAATGTATCCACGCTTTGCTTTCTAACAAAGTAATTTCAGGTCCTTGCCCGCTGTGAGCGAACCTCAACGAATCTCCAAATGGTAAGGCGACGACCTCCGATAAGATGGTGGCCAGCCCTCCACATCGAGAGCGAGCCTGCGCCATCTGGCCGCTGAGGGCCTGCCCCCCTCACGATCGGTCGGGAACCACGTTTCCCCAACGAATCTCCAAATGGTAAGGCGACGACCTCCGATAAGATGGTGGCCATCCCTCCACATCGAGAGCGAGCCTGCGCCATCCGGCCGCTGAGGGCCTGCCCCCTCACGACTGGGCGGGAACCACGTTTCCCCAACGAATCTCCAAATGGTAAGGCGACGACCTCCAATAAGATGGTGGCCAGCCCTCCACATCGAGAGCGATCCTGCGCCATTCGGCCGCTGAGGGCTTGGCCCCCTCACGACCAGGCGGGAACCACGTTTCCCCAACGAATCTCCAAATGGTAAGGCGACGACCTCCGATAAGATGGTGGCCAGCCCTCCACATCGAGAGCGAGCCTGCGCCATCTGGCCGCTGAGGGCATGCCCCCCTCACGACCGGGCGGGAACCGCATTTTCCCAACGAATCTCCAAATGGTAAGACGACGACCTTCGATAAGATGGTGGCTAGCCCTCCACATCGAGAGCGAGCCTGCGCCATCCGGCCGCTGAGGGCCCCCCTCACGATCGTGTGGGAACTACGCTTCCCCAACGAGTCTCCAAATGGTAAGGCGACGACCTCCAATAAGATGGTGGCCAACCCTCCACATCGGGAGCGAGCCTACGCCACCCGGCCGCTGAGGGCATGCCCCCCTCACGACCCGACGGGAACCACGCTTCCCCAACAAATATCCAAATGATATGGAAACGACCTCCGATAGGATGGTGGCCAGCCCCCCACATCGAGAGAGAGCCTACGCCATCCGACCGCTGAGGGCCTACCCTCCTCGCGACCATGCAGGAACCACATTCCCTTGGCAAATTTTCAATGCCCCGTGCAAAGCCTCCGACAGGATGGTGACTAGCTATCTGTGCCGAGCAACCTCCAACATCAATTTTCATACCCCACGCACTGCGACCTTCGAAAACTGGGGGGGCAGTGATCTCCTCGGCATCAAGGGAGTGAGGAGCAACCCCCCTAGCCCGAACGGAGGGCCCCGCGCCATTTCCAGCATCACGAAAGGAGGATGTAGAGGAAGCCCCACCAAGCCTGAAAATCAGTCTCCTTTTCCTATCTCGGGTCAACGTCAACGCACAATCATGGCCGGCGTCCGACGTAAGGCCCGCCAGCTGCAATCGCTTTGTGCCCACAAAATCACTGATGTGAAACAGAGGTTTCACCAGATCTTTAGCGTTTGCGGAGCCAAGTATCAGAATAAAAACATCCTCCTAGCCCTTCACTCGCCGACAGCGGCCAGAGATCGAGCTCCCTCCAAGCCTCCGGAAGCCGCAAGAGTTCTCCACGAACCCATAAAATGTTCCCCCGTGGCGGTGGTCAGTTTTTTCCTCGAACGCAAGTCATCTCTTAATGCTGCGAACATCGACCCGGCCGCCCGGCCCCAGGAGAACATCGCACCAGTCCTTGAATATCTCTAAGGATAAGTATGAGCCATGCTCGCGAAAAAACAGAAAAGCCCCATGATCCGCGTCATGCACGCCAGAGTAAATTGAGTAACCGACACCCCACAGTAACGAAAAGATCTCCACGGCCTCCTCAGGAGGGGGAGTCCGAAACCCCGCCTTGAAGCACCCCTTGGACACAGTAATGAAGCCGGAAGGGGGGAGTTGGGCTCGCTCTTCGGGCAGTGGAATCCTTACCTCCGTGCTAGCGGGAATGTTAAAGCGCTTCCGCCATGTTTCGATCCGGTCTACGCTCAAAGTCGAACGTCGACCCTTTGGGCCTCGCTCGAAATTAGTGATGATGAGGGAAAGAAAGCAAAAAAGGGACCATGCCCCTCCCCCGACGTCAAGTCGCAACCCTGGAAGCGCGGCAGTAAACATAACATTTTTTCTTTCATTATTAAATTTAATTTCTACATAATATAAATATATAAAACAGTGAGCTAGGTTGCTAGCCCGGCATAAATAATATATATATTCCTTAATTTCAAAAGCATTCGAGCAGATGACCACAAAAATTTTGTTCATCACAGCACGCACAGTTTAACATGGACATCATATATCTTGCATCAATTGCTGCATGAAGGCAGTGGCTGTGTCATGTGGAAATGGAAGAACAGGTGGAGTGCGTTGTTCCGGAGGAGGTCATGATGTGGTTAATTGGGCTAGCTAACACAAATGCTAAAGGAGGTTAAAATTAGAGCTATTGATCCGGAGGAGGAGGACGAGTTGCGGTGTGTACGTTCGCTTGTTTTTCTGGCGTTGAAAAGTAGATGGTGGAAATTAATGGTGGTGGAGAGTAGGAAATGGCCCCACGGACAGGCTTTCTTCTCTGGCGAATCTCTCCTTTTCTAGACAGGGAAGAGGCGGAATGGGAGGAGGTTGTATTGTTCCGGAGGGGTTGCGGTGTGCACGTTTTTGAGCGTCTCAGCCAGGAGGAAGATTAAGCGGAGTCTGGCTCTGAACAGGGAAACCAGAGGAAGAAGCAGAGCCGGGGAAGAACACAAAACATCATTCATTCATTTCATAGTTTTTGAACTATGTACATGAGAAAATGGCTAAACAGCAGCTGAAAACGTGAATGGTGGAATCAAACTGGGAGTTGCAGTTCCTGTGCGTAGGTCCTAATTAAGGTCCCGCCCGGCGCTGACATCGCAACGTGCCGCATTAATGATCCTTTGAGTTTCACAACTCCGCCGCCGGACAAGCACCATCGGAAGCCCGACGCATGAAGAGGGCGACGCTCCTGCATGCCCCAGTAGCGTAAATGCGTGAGAGAGAGAGGAGACGCGACCGCTAATTTCGAAGCAGCAAGTCCGAGGCGGCGGTGCCGTGTAGTCCTGGGCGCGGCTGTGCCACGCAGCCCCTGCGCGCGGCAGTGCCGCGCAGCGCTGCAGTACCGCACAGCAGTGCCGCGCTGCCCAAGTGCAGATAGCGTCGCGTCCGTGCATGGCGGGTGAGCTCCCCGTGCATGGCGGCGCCGCGGTGTCGCGCCTTTTCCGAGTTGCAAGTACGGCTTGTTCTCGTGTGATTTCGTCTTTCAAGAGTTTAGCAAAGTGCGAGAGTAAACTTTTTACCTCTCCTCCCGTAGCCATAGAGTTTGTCCTCGTCCAAGCGGCGGCGACTCCCTCTAGCGAGTGTTCAAAGAAATTTATTTTAAAGACCCCAATTATGATAGTAGCGCTAGTAAAGACAAATAATTAAAATATTTCATTAATGCACAGATCTCCTTGAAGAGGAATCAAATCTTCTCTTTAATGCTTAAGATGAGAGTTAAGTATTCTCGATAAATGACAAAATTTCATTAAAAAAATATATGTTATACTCTGTCTTATATAAAGTACTGCCATTAAAGACATTAATCTTTTAGTATTTTTTAGGTAATTTGTTTTCTGAACGCTCTCAAGTGGTCTGAGGGGATTGCACATAACATGATTTTGAGGCGGAAGTTTTCCGATGCGAAGTACGAAGGCCGTCGGGGGAAGGCGCACTCTCGCGGGCTCCTGTCGAACGGTGGAAATTTTCGGACTATCGACCGCAAGTCTCGGCCTCCGAAAACTGGGGGGCAATTGATGGGGTCCCCCAAAAAGGGTTCGGTTTGAGTCGGAACGAGTGTTTCACATCGTGGCCTCGACCAGACCCACGGGGAGGCTCCAACCTTTATGGTCAGTCTTAATCCCGCTGCTAAGCAGCTTCGCGCTTCCGCTCTCGCCTGCACCGGAAGAGCGCTTCCGCTCACTCCTGCTCCGCAGGAAGCGCGCCCGCTCGTTCCGCTCGCTCCTGCTCCGGAAGAGCGCTTCCGCTCGCTCCTGCTCCGTAATAGCGCTTCCGCTCGCTCCTGCTCCGCAGGAAGCGCTCCCGCTCGCTTCCGCTCCGGAAGAGCGCTTCCGCTCGCTCCTGCTCCGTAAGAGCGCTTCCGCTCGCTCTTGCTCCGGAAGAGCGCTTCCGCTCGCTCCTGCTCCGCAGGAAGCGCTCCCGCTCGCTTCCGCTCGCTCCTGCTCCGTAAGAGCGCTTCCGCTCGCTCCTGCTCCGTAAGAGCGTTTCCGCTCGCTCCCGCTCCGTAAGAGCGCCTCCGCTCGCTCCTGCACTGTAAGAACGCCTCCGCTCACTCCCGAGCGTCCTTGTTTCGCGAAGCGCGCCACTACCGTACATCGCCGGCGGCGATCGCCGGCCACCACCACCACCAGGGAGGCTGCCCGGGCTGCCCGAGCTGCCCAGCGTGACTGAAGGGCAAACTCGTCATAAATACAAAGTTGACAATCCACGTGCCCCGAATCAAGAATCCTCATTCGCTCGTCCAAGAATCAGCATGACGTAGTTACCAGAACGCCCTCCTCAAAAACTATAAAAGGAGGGTCAGGCCTCCATTTGAAGACACCATTGGCACTGAGAGAAGAACGAGCTCTTGAGTTTTCCGGTGAGAACTCTTGGAAGATCTTCATCAACCTTCAAGCTTCCCTTAAAGATCTCCCTCAGCATTCCAATTTTGCTTCAAGGACTTGGAGAGAATCTCAGCGCCTTGGATCCAGGCCGCTCCGTAGCGCTCCGCTCCAGGCCACTCCACAACGCTCTGCTCCAGGTCGCTCCGCAGCGCTCCGCTCCAGGCCGCTCCACAACGCTACGCTCCAGGCCGCTCCTCTCCAGGCCGCTCCGCAGCGCTCAGCTCCAAGCCGCTCCGCAGCACTCCGCTCCAGGCATCTCCGCTCCAGGCCGCTCCGCTCCAGGCCGCTCCACAGCGCTTCGCTCCAGGCCGCACCGCAACTCTCCGCTCCAGGCCGCTCCCCTCCAGACCGCTCCGCAGCGCTCCGCTCCAGGCCACTCCACAGCGCTCCGCTCCAGGCCACTCCGCAGCGCTCCGCTCCAGGCCACCCCACAGCGCTCCGCTCCAGGCCGCTCAGCAGCGCTCCGCTCCAGGCCGCTCCGCACCGCTCCCCTCCAGGCCGCTCCACTCCAGGCCGCTCCGCTCCAGGCAACTCCGCACCGCTCTGCTCCAGGCCACTCCGCAGCGCTCCGCTCCAGTCCGCTCCGCAGCGCTCCGCTCCAGGCCGCACCGCAGCGCTTCGCTCCAGGACGCTCCGATCTAGACCGCTCTGCAGCGCTCCGCTCCAGGCCACTCCGCAGCGCTCCGCTCCAGGTCGCTCCGCAGCGCTCCGCTCCAGGCCGCTCCGCAGCGCTCCGCTCCAGGCCGCTCCGCAGCGCTCCGCTCCAGGCCGCTCCGCTCCAGGCCGCTCCGCAGCGCTCCGCTCCAAGCCGCTCCACAGCGCTCCGCTCCAGGCCGCTCCGCAGCGCTCCGCTCCATGCCGCTCCGCAGCGCTCCGCTCTATGCCGCTCCGCAGCGCTCCGCTCCAGGCCGCTCCGCAGCACTCCGCTCCAGGCCGCTCCGCAGCGCTCCGCTCCAGGCCGCTCCGCATCGCTCCGCTCCAGGACGCAGTGCTCCGCTCCACGCCGCACCGCAGCGCTCTGCTCCAGGCCGCTCCGAAGCGCTCCGCTCCGAAGCGCTCCGCTCCGAAGCGCTCCGCTCCAGGCCGCACCGCAGCGCTCCGCTCCAGGCCGCACCGCAGCGCTCCGCTCCAGGCCGCATCGCAGCGCTCCGCTCCAGGCTGCTCCGCAGCGCTCCGCTCCAGGCTGCTCCGCAGCGCTCCCCTCCAGGCCGTTCCGCAGCGCTCCGCTCCAGGCCGCTCCGCAGCGCTCCGCTCTAGGCCGCTCCGCAGCGCTCCGCTCCAGGCCGCTCCGCAGCGCTCCGCTCCAGGCCGCTCCGCAGCGCTCCGCTCCAGGCCGCTTCGCACCGCTCCACCCAAAGTTGTCTCAGAGCACGCTTCACCATGCTCGGCTCCCGAGGACTTAGCAAAATCTCTGTAACGAGCGGTGGCATGTCACCCTCGAAAAACAACTCTCTGTAACTCACAACACTAGTGGATCATTCAGAACTGGGCTAGGCCCCGTGGTTTTTTCCCTTTCCGGGTTTTCCACGTAAAAACCCTGTTGTCTACTATTGGTTCTCAGTTTTGACTGTTTGCGCGTTCAGCTCACTCTCGAGCTAAGGTGGTTCAGCTCGACCGGCCCAGGAGAGCGTTGAACGACCCGCAACAACAAGAATATTCAATGGTTTGCACATAGACAAGTCAGACCGCAACCACGTACTTTGTAACCGCTCGGTCTGGACCTTGTATATTAAATAAATTGAATGGAAAAGCCGCGGATAAGCAGAGTAAGCCGATCGGACAGCAGAATGCATCATCATGTTAGTAGAGTTCAACAGAAAAAAGTCTCAAGCGTTTAACACAGGTCACGCGACCTGCATAATAATTCAGATTATGAAGGAAAAGGTCTATATTATTCAAACACAATCGTACGGATTATATGAATATCAGAAAGCATTAAAAGAAAATAGTGCAACAGATCCAATCATCAGACCGTCCCGAGGAACAAACAAATAATATTACAAATATTGTTCTCAAAATTAAAAGCCATTCACGGCTGACGACGCTCTGGAGAGGGATCTTCGCGGTGAAGACGTGCGACCTGGTCGCCGGTTTGAAGAAGGAGACTATATATCTGGCTTGAATGATAATGAAGATGATTAAGCGTGCTATGAAGTCGCGCGACATCCAGCTCTACCCGTACAGCGGGAACCGTACGAGCAGGAGGAGCCGCGACGGACTCACCAGTAGCAGGATCGGCCGCCCTGACTGGCAGGGGATTTGAGGTCGCCCAAGTAGCCGGGCGGTTCGATATCCTCACCCTTTCATCATTAACAGGATGCCGGCTTCCGCCGACTTCCCTGGTCAAGCGAAGATATTTCTCTTGGTAGTATTTGCAGTCTTCTTCGAACTTCGAGGCCATTTTCTTTTCCCTATCAAGCCACGCGATTATGGAGGCAATCTGATCTACCAGCATCTTTTCTTTATCAAGTCGCGCCTTCTTCTCGATTTCCAGCTGAGTCGCCAGATCCTTCTCCCTCTCCAGTCGCGCCTTCTTCTCGACCTCCAGTGCAGTCCGAGCAGCCTCCTCCCGGCCTTCGACCTCCTTCATCTTTTCTTTTAAAACACCAAGAAGTCTTTAAAGATTGTCCAGCTCTTCCTTCCCGGAATCCAAGCCGTACGCAAGGACTGGAACTTGAGAGGAAAGTGGGGGCAGGCTTGAAACGAGATCGCCCGGCTTTACTCTATCTTCTGGCTTGTCTACAAATAAAAGATACAGTTAGCACAACCAAAGACGAATATCACAACGAAAGGATTATAAGATTAATGCCTAAATGCACAGTCCGCTTCGACTGTTCCGGGTCCATTCTCAGGCGTTGTTCTCGCCAGATTCTTTCACTATTCTTTCGTCTAATGGCTAAGGCTTGAGTCATGGACGGGAAGAAGCTCAGTGGCGGATTCAATAGCAAGTTATTTTGCTTTTTTGAGGACGCGGAACGAAGAAGCGGACATGTTCGTAACCCGCATCGCGCTTACCTGGGGCGAAAGGGTCGGGCAGTTGTGACTTGCCCAGAGCCCGCATCCTCTCCGCCTTCATCCTCATCAAACACAGCCCAGTCATTGCCGGGTCGTTTTCATTTTGCGCGGATTTTTCGGGATCATCCGCATCCTCTCCAGGGGGGATAACTTGGCTCGAAGTTGCAGGACTGTCAAGTAACTTGTCTTGCTTCAGGAAATCATCCATTCCCCTAAGAATGCCGCCAATCGACACGCTATTTGCGGAATCCAGAGTAAGACCGTCCGACTTGACAGGGGGGTGGCTGGATCGTCGGCCTCCTCCTTCACGCGCGGGTTGCTCTGAAGACAGGCCGCTGTTGTTTTCTTGAAGGCTTTGTTCTTGGCCTTCAATCTCTGGTGCTTCCTGGCAACTCGCTCCGCCGTCGAATAGGCCCTTTTCCTCTTATTCTTCCCCGATTCCGGGTTTACCTGCTTGGAAGGGCTGGAATCATCCTCAAGGATCACCACCGGTGAGGCGGACAACCCATCCAGCTTAGAGGAGACGACTTCCCCTTCTTCTTCGACATTCAACTTTATATGGGGAGTCCCCGACAGAGTGAACTCCATGTCAAAGGAAGGGGTAGAGTGGTCCGCGCCGAGTTCCGCCGACTTCTTCTTTGTGGTCTTCTCCTCAGTCGGTGCGACCTCTGCGACTTTAACCCTCGCCGCTTCTTCCTCTGCGGCTTTAGCTTTTGCCGCCTCTTCCTCTGGGGCTTTAACCCTCGCCGCCTCTTCCTCTGCGGCTTTAACCCTCGCCGCCTCTTCCTCTGCGGCTTTAGCTTTTGTCGCCTCTTCCTCTGCATCTTTAGCCTTTGCCGCCTCTTTCTCCGCAACCCATTTTCTAGCCCTCAACTCCTCGGCGGCTTTTGTCTCCTCTGCTTTCTCCTCTGCAGTCTTCTCTCCACCAGTGTTCTTCTTAAGGGCAGAAGTTTCCACCTTAGGAGTCCGCCCGGTCTTCTCAGATCGATGACCCTTCTTTCTCTTCCGGGCGTCCTTTCCCTTTCGTTCTTCATCCTTTTTTCTGTCACCACCCTTGTCCACACGGGTTTGGAGTGAATCCAGGAAATTCATTTTAATCAAAGAGGCGCCTGTTCGCAAAATCTTGACCACAATTGGCGAGTAGCATTCCGTGATCTCAAAGGAATTATGCAAAGTGGAGAGCTCTCAGCTAATTTTATAGGCTTGAGTACAAGGCGGGCGCGGTCTCCCGGCTAGAACTAATATTTTCGAAATCACTTCGGGATCTGAAAATATGCGGGGATTATGTTTACCCAGAAGACCGCCTCCGAGTAAAACTTCTCGCAGACCGGGCGGTCTGAGGAGGCTAGTCGCTCGGTTCAGACCCGACAAGGTCGACCAGTACAAACCGAGCGGTCTGATAGGATTTGGATCGCCTCCAAGGATTGAAGACTCAAGGCTCAAGTCCAGAAGGCAAGCCGTGGTCTCAAGACGGAGACCGCCCGGGGTGCACTATGAAGACTATCAAGGCTCAAGTCCAGAAGGCAAGTCGCGGTCTCAAGACGGAGACCGCCCGGGTTGCACTATGAAGACTATCAAGGCTCAAGTCCAGAAGGCAAGCCGCGGTCTCAAGACGGAGACCGCCTGGGTTGCACTATGAAGACTATCAAGGCTCAGGTCCAGAAGGCAAGCCGCGGTCTCAACACGGAGACCGCCCGGGTTGCACTATGAAGACTACCAAGGTTCAAGTCCAGAAGGCAAGCCACAGTCTTATGACAGAGACCGCCCGAGTTGCATCATTGCCTTGATCGTAGCATCTTCATTCTCCGGCCAGGACAGATCAGAAGTGCAAGCCGCCAAGCTGCGCGGCTTCTTTCTTTTCTCCTTTCTATATCCCGTCACCGTCTGCCCGATTCTCCTCTACCCGGGGAGGCGGTTATTTTATCCCTGCTCGTTTGGGTAGGCCCCCCCGAGTCTATAAATAGGGGGCGTCGACGTTCCCAAGACACGCACACTCGAATCCTGGAGCTCGCTTGTTAGATCCGCGGTCTCGAGTTTCCTGTCTTGCGACTTGTCTAACTGGCTGACTTCTTCTTTTCTGCTCTTGCAGCCCGCTGTAGCCCCTCTATTTGAATCAAAGGAAAGCCCGTCACAGGAGTGGCATTTGCCATGATGGGCGAAGTCTGGTCTCGGCCGCTGCTAGCGGTCTAACTTTCTCTTACCGAATAGTAACCGACAGCCCGCAGCCTCCGATTTCCTTCGAAGGTGCATTTTCGGATTCAACAGCGGTAGCGCAGGCGCTAGCGCTAAGGCTATAAATTGTACCCCTCTTCTCTCATTTTGGACAACCATTAGAGAGAGAGGTTGAGTGCTAGAATTCCAGAGCCTGTTTTGGCCGAAAGTTGATCTCCCACCAAAGCTCTGCGAATTTCTGAAGGACTTCTTCACGCCAGATCCAAACGACGTCTTCTTCAACAACGCTTATTATACAGCGGATCTTCGTCTCCAACTTCAGAAGTTTTTCAAGAGGGAGTTTTTATTATTATCATTTCATATCCTTTGTAATCCGTTAGAGAATTCGCCTCGTGTTGGCGACTAGGTCTGGGTAGGACTTAGGGCAGAAATTCACCTCGTGTTGGCGACTAGATCTAGGTTAGGTCTAGGGGGTGCTCAAGGCCATATCCGGGGTAGGATTGGCTAGAGCGGCTTGAGGCCGAATCAGGGGAATGATAAGCTAGGGCCACCAGTTCGTGGGAATGCGAGTCGGGATAGAAAACAAAAAGAGTTTATTATTATTCGTCACTGATTTCTAGCGTTATAGAAATCAATTTTTGTAAAACCATATTTCATATTAATAAAACACGTATCTACTTTTATTTCACTTAATTTATTTGATTTCTCACCTTCTTAATCTCTTATTATTTCAAGATATTCAAAATATAAGAAAAAGTTTTAAAACCCTTATTCACCCCCCTCTAAGGGCGCCTACGATCCAACAAGTGGTATCAGAGCGGTTTTATTCTAATCGGCTTAACAACCGGGAATAATGGCGTCTCATGATCTCGCTTTTCCGGAGGGTCAGGGTGTTAGTCGACCACCTCTTTTTTCTGGGTCAGATTTCAACTACTGGAAAAGTCGGATGATGTGTTTTCTTATGACCATGGATGTGGAAGTATGGAACATGGTAGAAGTTCGGTACTCTCCACCTACAATTATAGTGGGAGAGACTACGTTACAAAAACCTAAGGATAAATGGGATGATAACGATAAAATAAGGTGCAAAATAATGATAAGGCGATGGACGCTTTATATTGCGCTTTAAATAGAACTGAGTTTAATAGAATTTCTGCATGTGTAACTGCTTATGATATTTGGAATCAATTGGAAGTTACTTATGAAGGTACATCGCAGGTAAAAGATGCAAAGCTATTCCAACTGGAGTCTGAATCTGAAAAATTTAGGATGAATACCGAAGAGGACATCAACTCGATGTACACACACTTTACAAAGATCGTTAACGCTTCAAAAGCACATGGAAAGATCTACTCAGACGGGGACTTGGTCAAAAAAATTCTTCGCTCTCTACCTCCAAGGTTCAATCCAAAGGTGCCGGCCATCTCGGAGTCACACAACCTGAGAACGCTCCAGATCAAGAACCTTATTGGGAATCTCAAAACCCATGAGGTAGAACTCCAGATTCAACACGATCAATACAACAAAGAGCCAAAGAAAAATGCATTGGCATTAAAATCAAAGAAGGAGAGCATCGAAGATGATGATGAAGATGAAGAAGGTCTCATGGTGAAGAACTTCAGGAAGTTCATTAGAAATCCGGAGAGAAGGAACACCTTCCGAAATACTTCCAAAAGGATGCTCGACGAAAAGGATCTTCCTCTTCATGAAAGAAAGAAAAAGGAGGTGAAGACGAAGAAGAAAGACCACCACCAGAGTGCTACCACTGCAGAAAGTACGGGCACATTCGGAGCCAGTGCCCGAAGTATCAAAAGGAGCAAAAAGAACCATTCAAAGCGAAGGAGAAAAAGAGAATATTGAAAGCCACAACTTGGGATGATTCTTCCTCAGAAGAACATGCGGATCTGAGTCAAGCAGCGAGGAGGAAGCAAACTTATGTTTAATGAAAAAAAGCAACGATGACGACACCAGTGTTCTTAGCGACACTGAGGTAACTCCTCCCACCTTCGAAGAACTCTATGATGAATTTGTTCAAACTTGCAAATCCTATGATAAAAGTGTAGAAGACAATGTTATTTTAAATCGTGAAAATGAATCTATCATCAAAGAAAATCATAAGCTTACAAAAAAAATAATTTCCCTTGAAAAGAGAAAGGCTTCATGTCAAGAGTGTGAGCACTCCTTATATAAGGCAAAAGAACTTGAAGTTTCTCTTTCTAAGGCCCTCTCACAAATCAAAACAATTGCAAAAAAAAAGGGGACTTAGAGAGAAAACTAAAAACCTTTCTCTTACAAATTGAAAATAACAAAAAGGGCTTTGAAAATAAATGTGTTATGATTGTACAAGAAAATACATCTCTTAAAAAACAAAATCATAACCTCAATATGACCATAAAAAATTTGGAATAGGTCAAAAATCCCTGGATATGATTTTGGGAAACCAATGTTATGGTTCTGGAAAGTTTGGGCTCGGATATCAAAGTGAACCCTACCGCTCAGTGCTAGTCACTAACGCCGACGGTAGCTCAACAGTTAAAAAATCTTCTATTTTTTCTAAAGTTCAAACATCATCCAGCAAGAGCAATATAAAAATTCAGAAAAGGGTCTCAACCCCCTTTATTTCATGTGTAAATTGTCCTAAGTTTGGACACACGTCTAGCTCTTGTAGAAATATAAAACAACGATCTATAAAACAAATCTGGGTACCTAAGAAATCCACTTACTCTATGGGTGGTACCTCTTGGGTATCCGGATCTTTACTCTCATCTTCTTTCTAGATTTGCAGGAAGACAAGGAACGAATGACGTGTGGTATTTGGACTCAGGCTGCTCCAAGCACATGACGGGCAACAAAGCAAAGTTCCTTAGCCTAGAAAAGAAGAAAGAAGGGATCGTAACATTTGGAGATAACCGTAAAGGAAGGATCATGAGAGTAGATACAGTGGGTAACGAATCCTTTCTCATCTCAAATATTCTTTATGTAAAAGGATTAAAACATAACTTAATATCTATTAGTCAATTGTGTGATAAAGGATTAAATGTATTATTTGAATCATCCACTAATCATTGCAAAATATTTAATCCTAACACAAAAGATGTTTTACAACTGCACCTAGAATTCACAACGTTTATATAGTTTCGTTTCATGATCTTTCCAAATCATCTATAAAATGCTTTATAACTAAAAATGATGAGTTAGAACTATGACGTAGACGTTGAGGTCTCGCTAGTACAAAGCTCATTTTAAAACTAGCCAAAAAGGAATTGATTAGAGGATTGCCTAAATTGAATGGAAATTTGTCTTCACTATGTTCTCCATGCCAAAAAGGAAAATTTACAAATCGTCTTCTAAAAGCAAAAAAAATTTATTCTTCAAAACCATTGCAATTAATTCATATGGATCTCTTTGGTCCCGTTAGCACCGCAAGTCTTGGTGGTAGAATATATACTTTCGTTCTAATAGATGATTTCTCTAGATATTGTTGGACTTTATTTCTCTCTTCCAAATCTGATGCATTTTGCGAATTCTCAAAATTATGCACTCGTATTCAAAATGAACTAGATTTAAAAATAAAATGCATTCGCTCAGATCATGGAGGAGAACTTGAAAATGAAAATTTTATATCTTTTTGTGAAATGTTAGGTATTAAGCACGAGTTCTCCGCTCCACGCACACCTCAACTAAACGGTGTTGTAGAAAGAAAGAATAGGACAATCCAAGAACTAGCACATACTATGCTATCTGAATATAAATTACTTAAGTCCTTTTAGGCCGAAGTCGTAAGTACATCATGTTATGTAATGAATAGAGTCATGCTTCATCCATCATTAAATCTCACACCATATGAACTATATTATCAAAAGAAACCAAAGTATCATATTTTAAAGTATTTGGTTGTAAATGTTTTATTCTAAATACAAAAGATTCTTTAGGAAAATTTGATGAAAAATGTGATGAAGGAATATTTTTTGGATACTCTTTAACTAGTAAAGCTTATAGAATATTTAACAAAAGAACGAGTAAGGTTGAAGAGTCTATTAATGTAAAATTTGATGAATTTATTCCATGTGTAGAAAGACTTCCTATAGTTACAAATGATGAACCTTTGCCATCTTTGGAGCACGACGAAGAGGACCCTTCCAAAGAAGAGGAGGAGAAGGCCAAGGAAGAAGAATATGTGCCCCCAAGTATCTTGAACTTCTCAAAAAATCATCCAAAGGAGATAGTCATTGGGGAACCATCTATTGGGGTAAGAACTCGATCTTCTCTTCATGAAACATTTTCAAATATTTGCTTTGTCTCCGAAATTGAACCTAAAAATGTTTCAACCGCTTTAAGTGATGAATTTTGGTTTTTGGCTATGAATGAAGAGTTAGATCAATTTGAAAAAAAATAAAGTATGGAACCTAGTAGAACGTCCATCTAATCATCCTATTGTTGGTGTAAAATAGATCTTTAAAAATAAATTAGACGGTGTACAACCCTGTATTCGCCGAGTGGGCCCCCGAGACCCAAGATATTTTTAAGCCCAATATTTCCAAAGGGCACGACCCCGGGAGGAGGAGGGGTGAGCATTTGGAGGGAGTCGAGTCTGAGGGGCGCATCCCAGGACTGTTCCCTTATGAGGGCGAGCCAGGGAGGGCCGGGAGGTCTCCGGCTCGCCCAGAGCCTTGTGGGGGCGAGCTGGGAGGGCCGGGAGGCCTCCGGCTCGCCCAGAGCCTTGCGGGGGCGAGCTGGGAGGGCCGGGAGGCCTCCGGCTCGCCCAGAGCTTTGTGGGGGCGAGCCGGGGAGGCCGGGAGGCCTCCGGCTCGCCCAGCTCCAAGCCAGGTAGGCGGTCTGTGTTTAGCGCCCAAGAGTAGCGGGATTTGGCTATTTGCAGTCCAGTTTTGGCTATCTGCAGCCCAGTTCAAGGGTATTTTGGTAATCTGGCAGACCAGTTTTCGGCTATTTGCAGCCCAACTTCAGAAATCCTATAAATAGGACCAAGGGGGCACCATTTGGAAGGATCTCATTCTAGGCTAGCTCTCTCCCTCTCTCTCTCCCTCCCCAAGTCTCTCTAGGGGGTGAGGAGAGCCTCCAGTGGTGCCCAAGCTTAGTAGTGGCTTGAGAGGGGAAGTTCCTAGGGAACTTTCGGGTATGTGGCGGGACCTCCCCACTAAGCCCTTGGTCCAGTTCCTAGTTCCAACACCTTCAACCTAGAGCTCTCCCTTGGGAGGAGTAAGGATTGGTCGCCCCTCGGCTAGCTGAGGGCCCCGAACTCCACAGAGACTAAGTCTTGTTCGCAAGTCTCGGTTTCAACACATGGTGCGGTGAGTATGGAGTGTGACCGATTCAAGAAAGCCTCAAGCTGAGCTCCATGGACGTTGGTGGAGGAAGTTCCGAACCAGGTCACTCGCAGCCCCCGGTGGCTGGGGTGATGTTGGAGATGTTTGAAAATTTTAGGCAAGAGGTCCTGCAGACCTTGCAGGTGGCTTTCGCCTCGATAGGCGATGACAGGAGAGGAAGTGGTCCAGAGGTCTCGCCCCGACAGGAGGGTGAGATCCCTCTCAACCAACCAACCAGTGAGGAGGTGCCGGGAGGGGGCGAATGGGGAGGCGCCAGGCCCCCACTCGCCCAGCCCCAAGGGGGCGAGTGGGGAGGTGCCAGGCCCCCACTCGCCCAGCCCCAAGAGGGTGAGTGGGGAGGCGCCAGGCCCCCACTCGCCCAGCCCCAAAGGGGGGCGAGTACGGGAGGTCCCTTTTGTGAGCTGATCCTCTCGGCCCCGATTCCGGAGGGGTTCAAGGGGGCGAGGATGTCTCACTACTTCGGCAAGGATGACCCCTTCTTACACCTGCAGTGGTTTGAAGACACGGTCTCCATCATGCCCATGACGGACGCGTTTAAGTGTCGACTCTTCGCGACAACTCTGAAGGAGAAGGCTAGAGATTGGTTCCACCAGCTCCCTGCGGGATCCATCAAAGCCTTCGAAGACTTACGCCGAGTTTTCCTGCTACGCTTCTCGACGTTAAGGAAGAAGAAGAAAGATGGCGAAGCACTTTTCAAGATCAAGCAAGAACCAGAGGAGTCACTGGCTCACTATCTGGAACGGTTCAGGGAGGAGGTTCTCCTCGTCCAAGAGGTGCCCGGGTACACCCTCAAGCTCGCCTTCACGGTGGGGCTGCGGGAGGGTTTCTTCAAAATGGACCTCAAGAGAAGAGCTCCTGTGTCCTTTGAGGAGTTGATGGAAAGGGCGGCCGAGGAAGTTGAAAGTGAGGAGGCCAACCCTGAGTTCACAAGAAGGCTGTCCAAGCTGAGTGACCCAGAGGCAAGGCAGCAGGGGGGGAGAGTAAAGGCCCCCAAGAGGAAGTTCGACCAGGAGGAGGACAACTTCCAGGAAGAAGAGACTGACCTCCCAGGGTGGAGGCAGGAGTCGAAGGCACCCACTCCACCACCCCAGCAAACCATGGCAATCGGTTGGGGAAGAAGGAGGAGAGCCAGGAAAGCGGAAAGAAGAGGAAAAAGAAGGGATGCGGCTAAGTTGCCCTACTGTGACTTCCACGAGGAGGAGGGTCACACGACATCCACCTACCCTGAGTTCTTGGAACTGAAGGAGGCAAGGGGTCCAAGGCAGCAACCTCAACAACCAGAGGAGGTCGAGGAAGACCAGACTTGGGAGTAAGAGACCAAGTGGGTTTCCATGCTTAGTTTTTATTTCTACCCCTAAGTCCATGTAATGTGATGTTTTGTTTCCGTACCTAATTTTCTCACATGTATTAGGAGGGTTAATATAATGGCATGATGTTTCAAAAAGTACTTAGCCTCGATGCTGGCCCGCTGACCAGGCTCCTACCTAGCTGGCAGGGCCGGGAACCGTTCGATGGCATGATGTTTCAAAAGTACTTAGCCTCGATGCTGGCCCGCTGACCAGGCTCCCACCTAGCTGGCAGGGCCGGGAACCGCTCGATGGCATGATGTTTCAAAAGTACTTAGCCTCGATGCTGGCCCGCTGACCAGGCTCCCACCTAGCTGGCAGGGCCAGGAACCGCTCGATGGCATGATGTTTCAAAAGTACTTAGCCTCGATGCTGGCCCACTGACCAGGCTCCCACCTAGCTGGCAGGGCCGGGAACTGCTCGATGGCATGATGTTTCAAAAGTACTTAGCCTCGATGCTGGCCCGTTGACCAGGCTCGCACCTAGCTGGCAGGGCCGGGAACCGCTCGATGTCATGATGTTTCGAAAGTACTTAGCCTCGATGCTGGCCCGCCGACCAGGCTCCCACCTAGCTGACAGGGCCGGGAACCGCTCGATGACATGATGTTTCAAAAGTACTTAGCCTCGATGCTGGCCCGCTGACCAGACTCCCACCTAGCTGGTAGGGCAGGGAACCGCTCGATGGCATGATGTTTCAAAAGTACTTAGCCTCGATGCTGGCCCGCTGACCAGGCTCCCACCTAGCTGGCAGGGCTGGGAATTGCTCGATGACATGATGTTTCAAAAGTACTTAGCCTCGATGCTGGCCCGCTAACCAGGCTCCCACCTAGCTGGCAGGGCCGGGAACCGCTCGATGGCATGATGTTTCAAAAGTACTTAGCCTCGATGCTGGCCCGCTGACCAGGCTCCCACCTAGCTGGCAGGGCCAGGAACCGCTCAGTGGCCGAAAATTGTCTTAAGTATTTTTCCCCCGAGGTGGTCTCGCTAGCCGGGCTCTCACTAGCCGCCAGGGTCGGAAGATCTCTCGGGGAGGCTATGTATTTTTCCCCCGAGGTGGTCTCGCTAGCTGGGCTCTCACTAGCCGACAGGGTAGGAAGACCTCTCGGGGAGGCTAAGTATTTTTCCCCCGAGGTGGTCTCGCTAGCCGGGCTCTCACTAGCCGGCAGGGTCGGAAGATCTCTCGGGGAGGCTATGTATTTTTCCCCCGAGGTGGTCTCGCTAGCCGGGCTCTCACTAGCCGGCAGGGTAGGAAGACCTCTTGGGGAGGCTATGTATTTTTCCCCCGAGGTGGTCTCGCTAGCCGGGCTCTCACTAGCCGGCAGGGTCGGAAGATCTCTCGGGGAGGCTATGTATTTTTCCCCCGAGATGGTCTCGCTAGCCGGGCTCTCACTAGCCGGCAGGGTAGGAAGACCTCTCGGGGAGGCTAAGTATTTTTCCCCCGAGGTGGTCTCGCTAGCCGGCAGGGTAGGAAGACCTCTCGGGGAGGCTAAGTATTTTTTCCCCCGAGGTGGTCTCGCTAGCCGGGCTCTCACTAGCCGGCAGGGTCGGAAGATCTCTCGGGGAGGCTATGTATTTTTCCCCCGAGGTGGTCTCGCTAGCCGGGCTCTCACTAGCCGGCAGGGTAGGAAGACCTCTCGGGGAGGCTATGTATTTTTCCCCCGAGGTGGTCTCGCTAGCCGGGCTCTCGCTAGCCGGCAAGGTTGGGGGACCTCTCGAGGAGGCGCTGTGTTTTTTCCGAGATAACACCGATAACCGGGTTCCCAGCGACACTCATCGAATATGCAGGGTTGGACATTTCTTTCCGAGCGTGAGCCACGCTCGAAAAAAGCGGGGATTGTGTACAACCCTATATTCGCCGAGTGGGCCCCCAAGACCCAAGATATTTTTAAGCCCAATATTTCCAAAGGGCGCGACCCCGGGAGGAGGAGGGGTGAGCATTTGGAGGGAGTCGAGTCTGAGGGGCGCATCCCAGGGCTGTTCCCTTGTGAGGGCGAGCCGGGGAGGGCCGGGAGATCTCCGGCTCGCCCAGAGCCTTGTGGGGGCGAGTTGGGAGGGCCGGGAGGCCTCCGGCTCGCCCAGAGCCTTGCGGGGGCGAGCTGGGAGAGCCGGGAGGCCTCCGGCTCGCCCAGAACCTTGTGGGGGCGAGCTGGGAGGGCCGGGAGGCCTATGGCTCGCTCAGAGCCTTGTGGGGGCGAGCCGGGAGGGCCGGGAGTCCTCCGGCTCGCCCAGAGCCTTGTGGGGGCGAGCTGGGAGGGCCGGGAGGCCTCCGGCTCGCCTAGAGCCTTGTGGGGGCGAGCTGGGAGGGCCGGGAGGCCTCCGGCTCGCCCAGAGCCTTGTGGGGGCGAGCCGGGAGGGCCGGGAGGCCTCCGGCTCGCCCAGAACCTTGTGGGGGCGAGCTGGGAGGGCCGGGAGGCCTCCGGCTCGCCCAGAGCTTTGTGGGGGCGAGCCGGGGAGGCCGGGAGGCCTCCGGCTCGCCCAGCTCCAAGCCGGGTAGGCGGTCTGCATTTAGCGCCTAAGAGTAGCGGGATTTGGCTATTCACAGTCCAGTTTTGGCTATCTGCAGCCCAGTTCAAGGGTATTTTGGTAATCTGGCAGACCAGTTTTCGGCTATTTGCAGCCCAACTTCAGAAATCCTATAAATAGGACCAAGGGTGCACCATTTGGAAGGATCTCATTCTAGGCTAGCTCTCTCACTCTCTCTCTCCTCCCCAAGTCTCTCTAGGGGGTGAGGAGAGCCTCTAGTGGTGCCCAATCTTAGTAGTGGCTTGGGAGGGGAAGTTCCTAGGGAACTTTCGGGTATGTGGCGGGACCTCCCCACTAAGCCCTTGGTCCAGTTCCTAGTTCCAATACCTTCAACCTAGAGCTCTCCCTTGGGAGGAGTAAGGATTGGTCGCCCCTCGGCTAGCTGAGGGCCCCGAACTCCACAGAGACTAAGTCTTGTTCGCAAGTCTCGGTTTCAACAGACGGTGAATCTAGGATTATAAGAAATAAAGCTCACTTAGTCGCTCAAGGTTTTTCTCAAATCGAGGGGGTAGATTTTGAAGAAACTTTTGCACCTATTGCTCGCTTAGAATCTATACGAATATTTTTGGCATTTTCGAGTTTTAAAATGATAAAATTATTTCAAATGGATGTTAAAAGTGCTTTCTTAAACAGATTTATAAAAGAAGAAGTTTACGTAGAACAACCCCTCGGTTTTATAAACGAAAAATTTCCAAATCATGTTTATTAATTAGAAAAAGCGCTTTATGGTTTAAAGCAAGCGCCCCGTGCATGCTATGATAGACTTACATTATTTTTATTAAAGCATGGTTATGTCATGGGAAGTCCCGACAACACACTCTTCCTTAAGCATAATAATAACGATTTAATTATCCTACAAATATATGTTGATGATATCATCTTTGGAGCCACTAATGAAGAGTTGTGTAATGAAGTAGTCTTAGTAATGAAAAATGAATTTGAAATGAGACTTGTAGGGTAACTCTCATATTTTCTTGGTTTTCAAATTTCATAACGAAATGATGATATTTTTATTTGCCAAACAAAATATGTTCACGATATGCTTAAACGATTTGGATTTGAAAACCTTAAACAAGCTTCTACTCATATGATTGCTTCTTTAAAACTAGGAAAAGATGAATCTGGAATTTCCATTGATCAAACTTTATATAGAGGAATGATAGAATCTCTTATTTACTTAAGTGCATCTAGACCAAATATAATGTTTGTCGTATATTTATGTGCCCGCTTTCAAGCCAATCCAAAAGAATCTCATTTAAAAGTGGTAACACATATTTTTCGTTATCTATTAGGGTCATCTAAATTAGGATTGTGGTACCCACACAATGATTCATTTTTACTTCACGGCTATTCCGATTCGGATTTCGCCGGATGTTCACTAGATCGAAAAAGCACTAGCGGCATTTGTCACTTTTTAGGACCCTCATTAGTAGGAATCAAGCTTCGGTTGCACTCTCCACCACGGAGGCCGAATACATCGCACTTGGTAGTTGTTGTGCACAAGCCTTATGGATGAGCCAAACTCTAAAGGATTTTGGCTTTTATCTCAAAAACATTGATCGTAAATGTGACAACAAAAGTGCTATAGATCTTACAAATAATCCCGTACACCAATCTCGATCCAAGCACATTGATGTTCGTCATCATTTCATTAGGGATCATATTAAGAAAGAGCATGTAAAAGTAAGTTTCATTGGTACAGACTCCCAACTTGCTGACATATTCACTAAACCTCTCCCCGATGCAAGATTTCGATTATTACAACTTGAATTATGTGTCCTAGATCTTTTGGGTTAAAACACATTCTTAAAACGCAATTGTTTATGCAATTTTTCATATCTAAACATCTTTAAATCTTATAAAATTTTTGTATAAAACTAAACTTTGGACACTTAACCAATATAAAAAATTAAAATTTTCAAAATCCTAAAAAATCGTGTACTATTTCCCGCGCTAGCGCTAGCGCACCTGTCTATTTTTCTGTATTTTTAAAATTTTAAAAAATCCCTAAAAATATGCTTTATTATATGTACCATTTATTTTTGCATTTCTATTTTGAATTAATTTTTGAAAAATTAATACAAAAAAATTACAAAAGCCAAATAAAAAAAATATATATTTTCTCTTGCTTTTTTCTTTGTTTATTTGTTTAAATTATATTCCTAAATACAAAAATCAACTACAAAAATATAAAACACAAAAATTATCAAAAAAACTGTATGGACTTTATTGTGCAAATCAAGCATGATTTAATCTATCATTTAGACCTTCAATGTTGAAGTTCATTTTTATAAACTACATTGAACAATGTTTTTATCGTGCTTTGATATATCTAATCACTTGTGCATAAATTATATTGAAAAAGTGTTGTGTAGAACTAAGCTTAGCATGCCTCTAAGTATGAGTAAATGCTTTATGTTTGATAATGATCTTTATTCACTCAGTTATTTTGGCAAAGTCTACATATGCTATTTATCTAAGAATACTTGCTTGTGTATTGTAATTGTACGATAAATTAAATTTGCACAAATATCTTATCTACACTACATTTATTTTCACTATTAAATATAAAGAAAAGCGGTTGTACTTTCAAATTTTAATTGGTTTGCAAAGCAAGTGTAATCAGAGAACTTTGTACAAAACAAAAAATCATGAAATAAATTGACAAAGTTACCTCCACCAAGCACTACTTGAACCTCCTGAAAAGTCTTAATAAGCGTTGTAAGGTTGAGCACCTTGGAAAGATTAGTAAAGTGTCTTGTGCAAACCTTTCATTTTTTACACCACTTATTCCTAAGTACACTAGATCAAAAACAAAATTGACATTGAAAAATAAAATTGTGTGATCCCCCAAGCACTACTTTGCACCCTGATAAGTCTTAATGAGCATTATGTGTGTAAAGCACCTTGGTAGTTGTACATTTTTTTGTGCATAAAAAGTGTGTGGAAGCAATCTTATTTGTTTTTATTGTGCACTTTACTCTACATATGTCTTGTATTTTTTATTATAATATTTGTTTACTCTTTTCAAAATACACTTATGTGCACATCATTATCTTCCGTAACACTTCTTCTCATGAGTATTGGATCCTAATGCTAATTCTATAATAATTTTTATAACTAAAATGCACTATATTACTTAGCATGCTCTCTACAATGTTTGGTATGTTTTGAATTTATGAATTGGAATAACATTGTAGTAGTCTCTTCTTGATACATCTCTTTCATGATTGGTTACTTTATTATCAAACTTAAAAGAAAAATAGTTTTAACTTGGAAGATAGGGAAAGAGAGGGGGGGGGGGGGGGGGGGGGGGGGTGGGGGGCAAAGAGAGAGAGGGAGAGAATATTAGAGGGGATTAGGGTTTTCAATTTCGCTTCATCAAAAATTAAAATTAAACATATTACATCATGGCCTTTTATAGGCTTTGTCGTAGTTTTGACTAAACGCAGTCCAAAAATTAAACATGACCAAAAATTAAAACATTAAAGTGACATAAAATAGAATGGTGATAAAATTAATAATTATAATAATACTATTATAATTATTAATTGTTTTGCTTGCGCCTCGGGCGGAGATTATAACGAAGTGCATCAATGTTGTCGTGGCGGTGATGGCGTAAATCCTTGGTCGGCGTGTCGCCTTCATCCGTAAGCGCGCCATCCTCCGTAGGTGCACCGTTACCAACATCTTCACGTTGAGGGCGGTCATTTTGGACGTGACAAAACCATCACGTTAGTGGAGGACAAGTTTTATTGGCCGGGCCTTAAGTCTACGATGCATAAGATTGTGAGCAGTTGCCGGACGTGCCAATTGGCTAAGGGAAACAAAATGAATGCGGGGCTTTATACCCCTCTCCCGATTCCTTCCGTACCTTGGGAGGATATTAGTATGGATTTCATTATGGGTCTTCCTTTCACTTTTCGTTGCAACGATTCCATTCTGGTGGTCGTTGATCGATTTTCCAAAATGGCGTATTTTATTGCGGGTAATAAGACCGACGATGCATCTCATGTAGCAAAGTTATTTTTTAAGGAAGTCGTTGGGCATCGGGGCATTCCTAAGTCTATAGTCACCAACCGGGATGTGAAGTTCAATAGTTATTTCTGGAAGACCTTGTGGCGAATCATGGGCACTAAGCTCTTGTTTTCCTCAGCCTACCATCCACAAACGGATGGGCAAACAGAGGTAGTGAATCGGAGTTTGGGTAGTTTACTATGATGCCTCGTTGGTGACCACAAGGGTACGTGGGACCTCATCCTTCCCCATGCATAATTGGCTTACAATAATTCTAAAAATAGGTCCACCGGGTTGTCCCCAAATGAGACCGTGCACGACTATAAGGCCCCCGTGCCACTTAACTTAATTCCATTTTCTCCATCTTACAAGTCGAGTCAATTTGCACAGGATTTTGCTGCTCATGTTCATGAATTACATAAACACGCGAAGGACACGCTCGATACTCAATACACGTCTTATCAATTGCACGCTAACGTACATATGAGGGCATCCCACTTGAAAGTTGGAGATTTGTTCATGGTGCATCTTGTCCCTGAACGAATGACTTCGGGTGTCATAAAAAAGTTGGCTAATCGGCGAGCGGGCCCGTTTCGAATTTTAAAAAAACTTGGAGAAAATGCATTTCTTTTAGAGTTACCCACTTATTGGGGCATCTCTTCTATTTTCAATGTTTCAGATTTTACGTCGTATGTTTCTCCACCACTTGATTTATCGGTCTGCCCGTTTGGTTCAACTTCTTTGTCTAATGGGTTTGGGGGTGAGGTTATGCCCGGATCGCTATCTTCTTTGGTCCCCACTGTAGGTACGTTGAATGTTGATGACATAATTAATTCTCCTTATTTGCCTAATGTGTTTCCAAGGTTCCCCCGAACCATTTATGTTCCTGATAGGATCCTTAGAGATTAAGTGCTTTCCTCTCCCAGTGGTACCAGTCACCGCTACTTGATTCGTTGGCGTGACCGTCCAGCCTCCGATGACTCGTGGCTTCCAGAATCGGAGGTCACCCTTTTGGATGATGCTCTTCTCCGCCGCTACCTTCGCGACAACTCATCGGTGATGAGTACTTTTGAGCGGGGGAGGATTGATGGCGACGACAGCCCTCAACGTGAAGATGTTGGTAACGGTGCACCTACGAAGGATGGTGTGCTTACGGATGAAGGCGACACGTTGACCAAGGATTTACGCCTTCGCCGCCGCGGCAACATTGATGCATCCCGTTACAATCTCCGCCCGAGGCACAAGCAAAACAATTAATAATTATAATAGTATTATTATAATTATTAATTTTATCTCCATTCTATTTTATGTCACTTTAATGTTTTAATTTTTGGACTGCGTTTAGTCAAAACTGCGGCAAAGCCTATAAAAGGCCATGATGTAATATTTTTAATTTTAATTTTTGATGAAGAGAAATTGAAAACCCTAATCCCCTCTAATATTCTCTCCTTCTCTCTCTTTGGCCGCCCCCTCTTTCCCTCTCTTCCAAGTTTCGGCCAAAGGTGGCCGCCCCTCTCTCCTCCTCCTTCTAGCCGCCGACCGCCCTCCTCCTCTAGGAACCCCCCCCCCCCCCCCCCCCCTCTTCTCCCCCCTAGCCTCTCCCTTTACCAAGTATTCTCTACCCCCATTCTCTTTCCTATTCTAAGATGACTCTCTCCATCCCCTACGGATTCCTCTAAGGGATCTAAGTGATATTCGGTGGATCTTGGTTACAGTGAAGCAAAGGAGGCGAATGGATTCCTCTCCAAATAACGCGCTTCTGGTGGATCCGTGGAAGAACGGTTGGGCGAGTGCATGCTTGAGGCCAATCCTATCTCAAGCGGGTAACAAACAAACCACTCGTGTGATTTCTTTTTCTTGATTTTTCCTGTGGTGGAATTCTGTGGCGTGATCTTCGAATCACTGATTTTTTGTGGGTTTTCTTCATATTGAAAAGTGCATTTCATCCTTATTTTTTTTTTATTTTTGAAGGGGTTTGGCGAGCCCCGCTTTTTGTTGGGAGAGATCAACCATTTACTGAATCGATATTTTCGGTGGATCTCTTTTGGTACAACGCATAGCTCGATCGGATCGGGTGGGTCCAGTTAACCTGAGAGAATATTGGCCTATAGCCTTTATTCAATCTCTAGCGGGTTGGCTATCCGTCGAGGCGAATTAAAATTGATAATATCGCGTTTAAGTTTTGCCGCGTTCTCCGTCCACGTTCGTAGTATTCGTGATACGTCGGGTGGGATAGTGAATTAATTCGTAGCGTACGCGTTGGAGGGTGAACCCTACATCACTTATGCTAAAAACTTTGTTTTATTTCTATGAAAATTATTCTAAAACTCCTTATCATTTCCTTCTCTCTAAAAGCTCGATCATGCCTTTATCTTATTATTATCACAAGTTTTATGTGTTTTGCTTCCTTACTCACTTTTGCTAATAACAAAAGGGGGAGAACTAACATGATAAATAAAATCCGCTATCAAAATGAAAAACTAACATGATTAATTCAGTTGATAGCTTACATATTAGTGGAGCATTCACTTAGGGGGAGCATGTATTTAGGGGGAGCAATTCAAAAATACTAAAACCGATAATTATCTAAGTCATCACTCTCACACACACACAAGTAGGTTTCATCATGCTTATATATTAATGCTCTGATTTATCATTAATGGATTTGTTATTATCAAAAGGGAGAGTTTGTTGGAACATGGTCTTCCGCATCTCCTAGGTTTGAGAATAACAAATCCTATGTGTATTTGATCTTGTGTGTTTAAAGTGCGCAGGAAACAAAGTCCATATGACTCAAGGATAACATAAGAAGGTTGCCCTTAAAATTGAGCCAATAAATCCAACATGTCCACTAGCGCCGGCGGGTAGCACCCAGCGCCCGGCGCTAGTGATGTTTAGCGCAATTCCGGGAACACATTTAGTAGGCGCTAGTGCCAGGCGGTAGCGGATAGCGCAGGCAAGTAGAGCAGAGCACAAAATGCAAGGTGGAAATGTTTCCTCGTATTGAAGATTCTCCCGCACAGAATATGTCCTAATACGGGATAGCGCCGATGGTAGCGGTAGCACAGGCGCTAGCTAAGGCTATAAATTGGATCCCTCTTCTCTCATTTTGGACAACCATTAGAGATAGAGGTTTAGTGAGAATTCCAGAGCCTATTTTGGCCGAAAGTTGATCTCCCACCAAAGCTCTACAAATTTCTGAAGGAGGACTTCTTCACGCCGGATCCAAATGACGTTCGCTTCAACAACGCTTATTCTACAGCGGATCTTCATCTCCAACTTCAGAAGTTCTTCAAGAGGGAGTTTTTATTATTATCATTTCATATCTTTTGTAATCCGTTAGAGAATTCGCCTCGTGTTGGCGACTAGGTCTGGGTAGGACTTAGGGCAAAAATTTGCCTCGTGTTGGAGACTAGATCTAGGTTAGGTCTAGGGGGCGCTCAAGTCCATATCCATGGTAGAATTGGCTAGAGTGGCTTGAGGCCAAATCCGGTGATGGATAGGCTAGGGCCATCGGTTCGTGGGGATGCGAATCAGGATAGAAAATAAAAAGAGTTTATTATTATTCGCCACCGATTTCTAGCGTTATAGAATTCAATTTTTGTAAAACTATATTTCATATTAATAAAACATGTCTCTACTTTATTTCACTTAGTTTGTTTGATTTCTCACCTTCTTAATCTCTTATTATTTCAAGATATTGAAAATATAAGAAAAAGTTTTAAAACCCTTATTCACCCCCCCCCCCCCTCTAAGGGAGCCTACCGATCCAACAGTTATAAGAATTTAGCGGATTTTGCGTTGATCTGTAGGAACTTCATTATAATTTCAAGTCCTCTGGTTATAATCACTGAATTTAATTAACGAGAATTTGATTCTCCGCAAGAGGTCCAACATGAGATCTTTTAACCTCAATTGCTTGCATAAGGGCGAATCAAGCTCTTGTATTACCACTGATATTAATTCTTCTGATTTAAACCTCTTTTGTTCAACAAATACCAAGGAGAGTTAGAAATTTAAGAAACTTGAACCAGAGGTTGTATTTGCCCTAACAGAATCCCCATAATTTTCTCAAATCTTTTTAAGCTTGTTTTGGTCTCCGATAAATTATTCGCCTCAAATAAAACCTTATATTAAAATACCAAAAATACTTTTGCTAATCCAAAAATTGCCAAATTTTGAATGAGGGTTTATACTAAAATAAGGAGGCTTCCATAATTTTATCAGACTCATTTCACTAAGTAGGAGCTCTCTGGAATATTTAAAATAAAGAAGAGACCACAAATTAATTGTTCAAAAATAGATAACTGTTCAATAAATCACAAAACTTTTCCAGTGGGTAACCACAAGATCCACTGTTATCTAGAGATTTTCTCAGATTTTTATAACAAAGTTAAAAGCCTCTTATATTATTAAATCAACAATTTCTAACTCATTTAAATCTTTAAAAATAACAGGATTGCATAATAAAATTTGATTATTTTTCCTAGGTTGTGTCATACTCAAATAAACATCATATAAGAATTTCAGCCATGTGGGTCATGAAAATCTTCCCCTGGAATTTTTAAAATTAAAGGAAATAATTTGATTAAATATTTGAAAATATAAGGAATCAATATAAAATTTTGATTATTTTTTTCTAGGCTGTGCCACACTCCAGTACACATAAATAAAATTTTTAGCCATGTGGATCATGAAAATCTCCCCTGGAATTTTTACAAGTAAAGGACCCATCTTGATTAGGGCTCCGTTTTGGGGGGACTTATTTTCATCGGTAAAGCGGCTACGATCGCATGAACCGGACCTTAATTAATGTCTGGTTCATGCGGTCGTAACCGCTTGACCGGTGAAAATAAGTCCCCCCAAACGAAGCCTAAATCCTTGAAAAATATGAGGAGTCAATATACAAATTTGATTATTTTTGTTAGGTTGTGTCGTACTCCAATACATAGTACATACAAATTTCAGACATGTGGCTCATGAAAATCTCCCCTGGAATTTTTACAATTAAAGGACCCAGCTTGATTAAATCAATTAATTGTCATAATGACCTATAAAAATTCTTAAATAATTACCACATGTGTACATGGGAACTAGGAACATCCCATATTTATATCATAATTTTATGATCTCATTTGATCCCCTAATAATTCGAAAACCCAAAATATCACTGTATTTTAATTAATAAAAATAATAACTCATGATATAAAAATATTAAAAAATTCTGAAGATACTCCTCACTGACATGCACAACTTTGATGTTCAACATTTTTGCATTTGTGCTTCCTAAGACGCCCAGAAAAATAAACTCATATAATAAATTAAAATTACAAAATATAAAATTCCTAACATTTTCCTGTATGCCGCCGCCCCCCTTACGAGCTCTCCCCGCCGGTGTCCGGCCACCGACCGGTCGTGCCTCCGCCCCAGGCTGATTCTACGGGGGCGGGCGCTGTAAGACCCTCTTTTTTTGCATTCTTCCCGGGTCTTGCCGCCCAGAACCACCGTCTTGCGGCGACACCATTACTCCAAATGGTCACCGCCACAATACGTCGATCCTGCCGGCTTATCATCATCATCCAGGCCAACCATATCCACAGTAATAGAAGCATTAAATGAAACAAGTCCACGAAATCATATTATATATTTATCATAATACAAGATCACAATGTCCATGATGAGAAAGAACTAAAAAGAATAAGGGCTTATGCCCAGTACATGGATATCCTTACTACAAAAGTCTCTCGTCTCTACATCTATGCGAAAGCTATCGAACTTTGTCATCGCGCGTCTATAGTTATTGCTACATCAACGGGTAGTGGCTACTTTGCTTCATCTCGTCCTCCTGACCTGTCTCCTGAACAGGGTCCAGCTGTTCCTACACATCATCCCTAAAATGATGAGGTCCACCGACCGTCAGTCTATAAGACTCAGCATATTCCTCCCCGCCTCCACCCTCGACTCCTAGGCACCGAGCGGGAGGAGGAAGCGGAGGACATCAAGGGGTAATGAATCAAGCAGGTGACAAGTGGTTAGACTAGCATGGTATATAAATACTAAATATTTAATGATAACAATTCTATGCTAGCAGAGTATAGTGTGACAGCAGTACGTAAAAGACAATGCAATATAAAGAAGCAGGTATAATAAATAAGAGCAACTACAAATGTAACCTTAACTTATATGCATACACAAAAGCACATAAGCTAATGGATCTGACACTATGGTAAACTCATCGTATAAAAGAGCCCATACTAATTTATATGATGAGGTCTTTGTTTTATGCAAGAATGATATGCTATGATATGCAATGTAATGCAATGCAAATGTGCAACTCATGCACACGACTATGTACGTACAAACCTTTAGTTCCCACTTTTCGGAGGTAACTAACCTCTCGGGCACCTCCCGTCGTGGTCAAACGGTGGCAGAGGAGCGAGCGTCTCCTCACCTAGGTGGGTAAGTCACACTACCAGACCTAGGACCTAACGTACGCTATGATACCGATACCCGGTACTCACGAGCTCCTGCGTACTCTACTAGATTTGGCTAGGCAGGGTTTAAGGAATCCGTCCCGTCGGACGCGCAGTAAAACAACCCGGCCTCTAATCAAACCACTAGCACTACCGAGTCAACGAACTTTTGTCAGTGTAACGACTAAGCCAGAACCGAAGACCCACCACAACTTATGCACATGCAAATATGTATTATTTCATAGCACCGAGCCTCCAGTTCGCAAATCTAAACCAACATTTATAAAAAAAATCGAGTCAACCGCTCGCAGGACTATCTCAGTCCATCCTTATAACTCGAGTATATCGCTCGCAGGACTATGCCAGTCCTTCCTTATATCACGAGTCTACCACTCGCAGGGTATGCCAGTCCTTCCTTATATCTCGAGCCTACCGCTCGCAGGACTATCCCAGTCCTTCTTTATAACTAGAGCCTACCACTCGCAGGACTATCTTAGTCCTTATTTCATTCCTTCCCAAATTTGGGAGGGAGATTATATTTAGAGTTCTCCTACTTTACTACTCTTGTCTATTGTTAGTTAGAAGCTTGGGGTGAATCCTGGACTTCCCGTGGACTACCCGGTGAAGGGCTCGCGGCAGTACTAGAGAATACGATGGTGACTGAAGCCCAAATCCCCCTTTCCAGGATATTTATTTTATTTATTTGCTACCCATTCTTGTATGCCGATTTGCTCTCCAATCGCTCTAAAATCCTAGGGTGGATTACCATTTGACTCGGGCAGACATGTGTCAGTGTTCTATTGAACACCGAACCATGTCATTCCTAGTGACCGACTATTTCTTGTGTTATCACTCAATCACAACTTGCACTTCCTGCTAAGTCATTCTTCACCTCCCCTAATAAGTTCTTGTCAAATTCCTGAATTGATAGTTTTACTAATGCACCCCCGTCTTTACTTCCGATGACTGCCTTTGGTGATTACTCCTCCAACCTAACTAGGCATATGCAAACCTCTTAGAGTTAATAAATCTAGGGGTGGTGCCCATGGAACCTAACTAGGCATATCCAAATATATATTTTCAGTTTCTACTATTCGCAGACCCGGAGGGGATTGAAGTAGGTTTGGATCCTATGATGCAATTTTGACCCCATCATGTCCAATTGAGTTCCAAGTTTTTAACTTAGGTTCATAATGAGTAAATTAGGGGTTGACTAGAGTTTTGACGTGTTTCCATTAGAATTGGCTTTCATTTAAAATTCATTACCCAATTGTCTTAATCTAATTACAAAGGAAGTACTCTAATGGTAAGACAAACCTTTCTGATAAAATTACTACAGCTTCATAATGATCAAGAAAGTATCAAATCCTAGTTTCCATAATTTCCACAATTAAATCTCCCCATAAATAACTAAAATGCCCATGGAAGGCAAATCATAAATTGTGAAGGGGATACCCTAAATTTTCATCAAAACCACATGAGATTATTTGTACTGATGTATCTCAACATAAATCTTCAATTTCCAGAGATTCATAATTTTCTATAATTAAATTTCTCAATAAATGATTAAAATACCCATGGAAGACATTTCGTAATTTGTGAAGGGTCTACCCTAAATTTTCATCAAAATAATTTGAGATAATTACTACTGGTTTGTCACACTATAAAACTACCAAATCCAGAGAATCATAAATTAGCATCAATTATTTTCACCATTATTAAATTAAATTCTATCTAGGGTTTTTCCAAGGTTTGTGAAGGACCTATCCCAAATTCTCATCAAAATAATTTGAGATAATTACTACTGGTTTGTCACACTATAAAACTACCAAATCCAACGAATCATAAATTTGCATCAATTATTTTCACCATAATTAAATTAAATTCTATCTAGGGTTTTTCCAAGGTTTGTGAAGAACCTATCCCAAATTTTCCTCAAAATAATTTGAGATAATTACTACTGGTTTGTCACACCATAAAAATACCAAATCCAGAGAATCATAAATTTGCAACAATTATTTTCAACATAATTAAATTTAATTCTTTCTAGAGTTTTTCCAATGTTTGTGAAGGAACTATCCCAAATTTCCATCAAAATAATTTGAGATAATTACTAATGGTTTGTCACACTATAAACTAACAAATCCAGAGAATCATAAATTTGCAACAATTATTTTCAACATAATTAAATTAAATTCTATCTAGGGTTTTTCCAAGGTTTGTGAAGGACCTATCCCAAATTTTCATCAAAATAATTTGAGATAATTACTACTGGTTTGCACACTATAAAACTACCAAATTCCGAGAATCATAAATTTGAATCAAATATTTTCACCATAATTAAATTAAATTCTATCTAGGGTTTTTCCAAGGTTTGTGAAGGACCTATCCCAAATTTTCATCAAAATAATTTGAGATAATTACTACTGGTTTGTCACACTATAAAACTACCAAATCTAGAGAATCATAAATTTGCATCAATTATTTTCACCATAATTAAATTAAATTAAATTATATCTAGGGTTTTCCCAAGGTTTGTGAAGGACCTATCCCAAATTTTCATTAAACTAATTTGAGATAATTACTACTGGTTTATCACACTATAAAATTACCAAATCTGGAGAATCATAAATTTGCAATAATTATTTTCACCATAATTAAATTAAATTATATTTAGGGTTTTTCCAAGGTTTGTGAAGGACCCACCCGAAATATTCATCAAAGTAATTTGAGATATTTACTACTGGTGAGCCACACTATAAAACTACGAAATCCAGAAAATAATTATTTTATGAATTACATTACCCTATTTTTAGATTAAATAGAAACAAGGGTTACACTTGATTTGTAATGCGACTAGTGTATAAAATCATCAACATGATTTGAATTAATTACTAGAGATCCATAACATAAGGATATCACTATAGCCAGAGATTTGGAATTTTACAAACTATTTCACCCCCTTAAATTAATTAATTACAAAAGGGGATTTTTTCCTCAATAAATTGATATCTACTACAAAGATTCATCTAAAAATCCTGGAAACATTTACAGAGCTATAAGATCACCAAGGGAGTCTACTAGAACAATTTCAAAAATTTTCAAATGCATATGAGTCCTAAATGTCATATTTGAATAAATTTGACCTAACCAAATAAATCAATTTCAGAGAAATATGTGTGATCAAAAATTTCAACAAAATTCCTAAATCCGCCTTTCAGGTCAAAGACCCATTTCCCAGAGTTTTGGATTTATCCCTAAAGTTTTGGTTCAAATCATTTCATTTATTCAAAGGTGTGACAATTTTTGTTTATTCAAAAACTTTAGGAAATTTTTTTCGAAAAACTATGAAACTCATATCTATAGTGTATAACCTCATGACATGCAAAAACCCCAAGGTTTTAGAGGCATGCATGGAGAATTTCTCCATTAATTTCACAAAATTGGTCATTGAATTAAAGGGTCACTATTCACCATAACTAGAGATCTTGCATATGAGATATCTCAACATGCATGAGTCCAAACGACCTCAAATTTTGGCCTTGGACTTTCTTGATCTAATCTACTATCCACCAGAGATTTGAGTGGATTTGACTTTATATAACCATAGATTTAGGTGTCACATGGAAAAGTAAATGTTTAACAAAACCATGGAACCTTTTTGCCCTAAAATAATGAAATTTATACAGTATAAATATCTTGGTATATCTCAACCATGCCCAAAATTTTAGGTCATAGTGAAGTCCCAATTAATGGGAATTAACAAAATGCGGTTGGATCACTATTTGGACCAGTCTCACTAAATCCGACCTACAAGGGGATATAGGTCACCATTTGGTATAATTTTAATTTCTAAATAAAGTAGACTCAAGGATCTACAAGTCATGTCTCTGGACATTTTTCATTTTTCAGCCTTTAAGGGCCTCAAAATCAGCTTGTAAAAATCAGGTATAAGTGTGACAAAATCATTTAAATGAGTTTAAGTTAAATAAACTGGGCTGCGTATAGTAGATCTGCGAGATCCAACGGATGGCATTTCATCTTCCTCGTTAAGCTTATGGCCCAGATCGACCGTGCCTGGGCCAACTTGCGGGTGATTTTTTGGCGGCTCCGAGCGGTTTCCGGCGAATCCCTCCCGCCACCACCATCGCCCAACCTAGGGATTCCGTTTGGCAGTGGTCGTTTGACCTGAGGTGGCCGGAGGAGTTCTCTGGCACCTTTCATTTTTGCGGTTTGGAACATGGAAAAATAGAAGCCGATTTCGACATTGCTCAGCTAAATCGATAGAGGAAGAGATGGAGAAGCTATCACAGATGGAGGGGGAGGAGGAAACTTACCTTGAATCGAGCCTGGGAGGGGAATTTCTGCACTTGCCATGGCCGAATCCATGCTCCATCTCCTTGCTCGATCTTCCTCCTCAGTGCTTGTCTCTCTCTGAAATCATGGGGCTTCTACTCCTTGGCACCTTCTGAAGCTAATGAGGGGTCTGAACAGTGTCAGAGGATGCTTTATCCAGTGCAACCATTATTAGCGATTTCACTAAGGATGGCACCTCCCAATCCAGCCATCCACGGGGCTTCAGGTGGGCATGAAAACTGCAAGATTTTGATCCCTGAGCTCGGCTGGAGGTATGGAAAGGTGAATTAATATCAATTATGAGCTTATCCCATGAAATGACATTAAGGTGGTCGACAACTCTCTCTCCTCCCACTCTCCATGGCTGCCACCTCACTATTTCGGCTGGGATTTCTTGGGGATGCTGAGAGCAGTCCAGGAAATGAGGGGTGGTGGCCATGTGGCCACCAATCCATGAATCCCTCCTTGTCTCTTATTCAAATTTGGGGGTTTTCCCAAATTAACCACTTGCATGACATCTCCATCCAATTTCAGAGGGTAACCCAGGTCATTTGACACATGGACTGTAGTATGGGCCTTGGTTCAAGGTTTTAGCCCAATTGGATGGGGTTTAATTTCACTTTGAGCCTAATTTAGGCTTCTTTGACCAAGTGTTGACTTTTAGGTTGACTTGGCCAAATAGGTGAGTTGACTGGTCCAATGTGTCGGTCTTGAGTCCCTTGACACCACCCATTGTTGATTGGGTCATGGTGGTGCCCCAATTGGGTCAATTTTTCTAATATGTGTGATTTTGACAAAAAATGAGGGAAAGTTGACTTTGGTCGAATTAAACCAATTAATGACCAATAGATGGGGCTTTTGGGTCCATTGCACCCCAACTTGGGTTTGTAATACATTGTTGGGGTTAATTTGATCATTTGAACCCTAATTGACCCTTAATTGAGTGGTTTGACTTATTTGGGCTTTAACCAAATTGATCAATTGGGTTGACCCCAATGGGTCCTAAATGACCCAAGGGATTCCCTAAGGGGTTTAGGGAGAGTTAGTGGGGACCACTTGTCATTTTTAAGCTTAGATATCAAGCCCTAAGCCTTGGGCTCAATTTGGCTATTTGCACACCAAAGTGATTTTTACCTATTCACCTTGGTTCTTAGGGCCATTTTGGTCTCTCAGAGAAATGTCATGACCTTGTCTTGACAAAATGCATCTCAGGGGTCTAGTTGTTCCAGGGATGTTATAAATCCCAATAAACGAAGAAACAATTTCATTCCCGAAATTTAGGTTAGGTCTACAGGGGTTAGAGTTCAGGATACACCCGTTGTATTTTTAGTTTTTTGTGCAATATGACTCCCCATTAATATTGGAAACGGTAAGGTCTAGTTCACATCGCCTCATCCTTTGTTTTCTCCCAAGTGCACTTTCGTCAAACCTCATTAGGTTCTAATTCATGATCTTCTACCTGAGGGTTCTTAAATAATTTCCAATTGATGAAGGTATACGTAGTGGAGGGAAGAAGTAGGTCGAAGTGATTTTACACATTCACAAGGCGAGTGTGCAACTCAATCGAGCCTTATAATCTATAATATGATGTCTTCGTAAGTATACAGTTCTCGGCCCGGAGGGTATATCGTCAAGTTCACCATCAACAATTTTTACTACCATCCTTACTAACACTTTGGAACTAAGCTCTCTTGTGGTTCACAACCATTGTACACGTGATGTCAGTACTCTTATTTGTTAGGTGGTTGCAATTATAATTTAGACTTGTCTTCCAAGATCATGATATGCTTATGGCTTGGGCAATACTGGTTCTCCTAATTTCTATGACATCGTCATTCCTTTAATATTTTATGTCAACGCTTAGTCATGCTTCTTGACCCTGAAATGACAGTTAACAAATGTAAACATGTCCACGGTCATTTACTAAACCAAAGGATGCTCTAGTAATAGTCAATGCTTAGTTCTGGTGCTTGATTTCATGTGGGTCATTAATTCCAAGGTTCACAAAATTCATATTATTGTCCTGAAACCTCATTCCTGATTTTTATCCCAAATCCACGTGTTATTGATGGTCAAATCTATAGTTCTCAATTTTGTTAAACGCAAACCAAGCTCAACTATTGCACAAGACCTATCACCTATGAATCAACTATCATAAAATATGCCATGAATTGATCTCTAAATAATTCCCCAAGTCTTGTATGTGATAATTTACAGATTTCAACTCTTCATAATGTCATATTTATTTTTGGCCTCATTCTTATTTCTTTCATAATTATGGGATCCCCAATTCGTACACCAAGTATCAGTTATCATGGGCCAATAGGTTTAACATAATTTTCAAAGACTAATCATGATCCAAGACAGTGTTCAACAGAAATTCATTATTTCCTCCTTAAAATAATTCTAGAAGATTAATTATGTGGCTAAGGGTGCAAACCCCATTTCGTGAAGGAAGTATGATAACTAATCAAAAGTTAAGTATAATAAAATTTTCAGAAGTTTAAGGGAGACCACGAGTCTATCTACTCATTTCTATAATATTCCAGATTTTTATACTGATCTAGGGGAACTTGACCATGGAATTCTCAATATTGCTTAATGTAACAAGAGTTCACAAACCCCAATTTCCTACAAGACTCAATCCTCAAAGTCTTTGATTCCTTCAGAGAGGAAAGATCTCTTGATAATAAGTACATGTTTCAAATTTCAAGAGAGTTGATCAAGGAAATAATTCTTATCCATAGAACTCGATGTGTGTAACAACATGGGTATTATCTTAAGCTACCATGGTCTTGCATGTGGGAGCCACCAATATGTAGGGGTCCAAATGACCTCAAATTTGTCTAGGGACCTTTCTTTCCGAAACCTACCATCCATAAAAGATTTGAGTGGATTAGTTTTCATTAATCCTTAGGTCTACCACAATCGTATGTAATGAAATCATTTCCATATCCATAAAACTTTATCTCCAAAATTCTGATTCTTGGACAGCAGGTGTATCGTACTATATTTACATGTTCAGTGTAAAATTCAGATTATTTGGATAAGTCAGATGATGGGGACACACAGATTTGGGTCTAGGGTTCACTTTATATACCCTGCACCAAAACAGGTGCCCAGGGAGTTGTATCGTAGAGGCCTTTATGTTCCTAAAAACCTCCCAAGTTAATATCTTAGTCGTTCAATAAACGAAGAAACAAGATTAGCCTCCTGTAAATCTTATGCTGAGTTTCTTATATCCGAAAATTTGGACATTTCACGTGTGTACGTAATCCTTACAGGTACACAGTCCTCGAGATTTGTGGACATGGTAAGGTTCTCTACCCTCAAGACTACCATTTATCGCAACTTCTCCAAGGGTCGTGTGCTTGTTATCATATTGCATGGTCTTCTTCTATGTTGGAACTCTCATTCCACATTCGACATCCTCCCCTTGTGATGGATTTTACGGGGATGGAAATGGGGAGTATCAACTTCTAGGCACATAGGTTAAACCTACGAGTCTCCCCCTAATCTGATAGTAGGTACACACACACACACCAAATCCTCTTAAGATGGTCCTGTTTGTTTGTGTGAGGGGTGTTAATATCACTTAGGAAGTGACACGGGTATATTGGAGAGTAAGCCCCGAACACATACACACGCTTCAACTTCTTCTTTTAGTCACTTTGGGGATATCCTATTACTTGGTCAAAATATACTCGAGGTTGATGTCGGAATTGGATACCTTATGAGATGTCTTGCTAAGTCAAACCAATATGGTTGCATTAATAGGTTGGCCCAATCTCATCATTAAGTGGACAAAATTATGTGATTTCCCGTATGTGCACACCATTGCTTCCGCTGCTAGTTTGACCTCAAACTAAGCTTGAGCTGGGTGGCCCAGAGTTTGTGGACTTCTTTTACTTGGATCGAAAGTCTGCTAAGCTGATACCAGTTTGTAAGACCCTCTTTTTTGCATTCTTCCTGGGTGTTACCACCTAGAACCGCCGTCTTGTGGCGGCACCATTACTCCAAATGGTCACCGCCATAATACACCGATCCTGCGGACTTATTATCATCATCCAGGCCAACCATATTCACAGTAATAGAAGCTTTAAATGAAACAAGTCCACAAAATCACATTATATATTTATCATAATACAAGATCACAATGTCCACGATGAGAAAGAACTAAAAAGAATAAGGGCTTATGCCTAGTACATCGATATCCTTACTACAAAAGTCTCTCGTCTCTACATCTATGCGGAAGCTATCAAACTTTCTCATCGCGCATCTGTAGGTGCTGCTGCATCAACGGGTAGTGGTTGCTTTGCTTCATCCCGTCCTCCTGACTGTCTCCTGAATGGGGTCCTGCTGCTCTGACACATCATCCCTAAAATGATGAGGTCCACTAACCATCAGTCTATAAGACTCAGCATATTCCTTCCCGCCTCCACCCGCGACTCCTAGGCACCGAGCGGGAGGAGTAAGCAGAGGACTTCAAGGGGTAATGAATCAAGCAGGTGACAAGTGGCAAGACTAGCATGGTATATAATTACTAAACATTTAATGATATCAATTCAATGCTTGCAGAGTATAGTGTGACAACAATATGTAAAAGACAATGCAATATAAAGAAGCAAGTATAATAAATAAGAGCAGCTACGAATGTAACCTTAACTTATATGCACACACAAAAGCACATAAGCTAAGGGATCTGGCAATATGGTATACTCTGTTGGAGCATGCGTTTCGCACTCCTCCGGTTTGATAATAACAAAGTCCTGTTTGTATTTGATTCTATTTTTATTAATGGTGTGCAGGTAACAGGTATGAGATGTTCACATTTCTGCTGGAGCTAAATTTGAATGAGGGAAAATTTCACTGTCGGAAAATTCCGACAGCTGATGTCGCCCAGGCGACAGCAGAGAAGTTACAACTACTTCCCTCCACGGCAGCACGACGAAAGGCAGTTTTGAGCTGTCGGAAATCCGACAGCGATGTCGCCCAGGCGACAGCTCGGAGGTTATAACAACTGCCCACGACACCACCCATGACCGGCAGTTTTGCGCTGTCGGAAATCCAACATCGATGTCGCCCAGGTGACAGCTCGACGGTTACAGCAACTGCCCGCACGACGCCACTCCAGCGGTAGTTTAGCGCTGTCGGAAAATTCCGACAGTGGATGTCGCCCAGGCGACAGCGATTTTCTATAAATTGACTCCTTGTGTTCGTGCATTCAAAGCTATGAAGATTCTAAGTCCCTTCCTGAGTGCATTCCATCCAGAGAGCTCCAGAACCTCATGAACTCCCATTTATGCTGAGAAGGTTTGAAATTAAAGACGAGATCGGACGCGCTTCTACATCAAGGATCATCTCGAGGCTTCAACCTTCCTTTCAGAGATCTGAATTTCTAGGGAGTTCTTATTTTATCTTGTATTTTCATTTATATACATTTTACTTTGTATTGATAGGGAAAATCGCTTCCTTGTGCGGAGCGTCTAAGTCCTTGCGTGGCTTAGGGGAAAATCGCTTACTTGTGCGGAGCGTCCAAGTCCTTGCGTGGCTTGGTGGGAAATCGTGGCCTTGTGTGCTACGTCTAGATCTTGGGAAGATCTAGAGGATAGGCTTGGGCTTGGTCTTGGGAGAGACAAGTGATAGCCTTCCGATCCTTGGGAGAAGGATTGGTAAACAAAAAATTATTATATTTTTTATTATCATAATTGTGCCTTGATCTTAAGCATTGTTAAGATCATTTTTATTGTATGCAAATTTCATGATAAATAAAATTATGCTCTTTTCACTAATTGAAAATTTGTTTGCTTAAATCTTTATCTTAGAAATTTGTGTTTGGTTTAATACAAAAATTGCATTGATTTAAAATTATTTATAAGTAACTTTTTATTAAAGTAAATTTGTCTAAAAATTATTAAGTAAAAATTATATTTTTAAACGCACCCTTATTCACCCCCCTCTAAAGGCGTCACATGATCCAACAAGTGGTATCAGAGCAGGTTACTACAAAACGGTTTTACCACCGGGAGTAATGGCGCACAATGATCACGCGTTCGTTGAGGGGCAAGGAATCAGTAGGCCACCACTTTTTACGGGCACGGACTATAACTATTGGAAAACCCGAATGTGGTGTTTTCTAATAGCTCTCGACATGGAAGTTTGGAATATGGTCGAGACGAGTTATTCTTCCCCAACAATTGTTGTAGGAGTTCTAACTATGGTCAAACCCAAAGACAAGTGGGATGACAATGATAAATTAAGATGTAAAAACAATGCAAAAGCCATGAATGCTTTATTTTGCGCACTAGATCGCACTGAATTTAATAGAGTTTGTGCTTGTGATACTGCATATGAAATTTGGAATCTTTTAGAAATCACTCATGAAGGTACTTAGCAGGTAAAGGATTCGAAGCTATTTCAACTGGAGTCAGAATTCGAAAGATTCAAAATGGAGGTGGATGAAGAAATTGATACAATGTACACACGATTTACTAAAATTGTGAACGATTCAAAGGTGTTGGGTAAGGTTTTCTCCAATGGAGATTTAGTGAGGAAAATCTTAAGATCACTTCCCCCGAAGTTCAATCCTAAAGTGACTGCAATTTCTGAGTCACATGACCTTAAGACCTTACAATTGGAGAGTCTCATTGGGAATCTAAAATCCCATGAAGTGGAGTTGAAGATTCAAAGCCAAGAGTACAATTTGGAGCCCAAAAAGAAAAGCTTGGCGTTGAAATCTAAAAAGGAAGTTGAAACTGAATCTGAAGAAAGTGAGGAAGATTAGGAAGGACTGTTTGTGAGGAACTTTAAGAAGTTTATGAGAAATCCGGAGAGGAGAAATTCATTTAAGAGATTTTTCAAAAAGAACGATTTTGCCTACCAAAAAGGCAAAGGAAAAATGGAGAATGAAGAGAAGCGTCCGCTACCGGAGTGCTACCATTGCAAGAAGATTGGTCATATCAGAAGCAAGTGCCCAAAGTATCTGAACGAGCAAAAAGCAAAGAGGCACGATAAAAGTTACAAGAAGAAAGTGTTAAAGGCAGAGACTTGGGATGATTCTTCGTCTGGTGAAGAAAGTGATTCCTCAACACAGGAGGAAGAGGAGGCAAATGTCTGCTTGATGGGGAAAGAAAATGCGTCATCTGACGACGATTGCAGTGTCCAAAGCGACACTGAGGTAACTCCTCCATCTTATGAAGATTTATATTCTGAATTTATGAAAACTTGCAAATTTTTAGATAAAAGCCTAAAACAAATTGATTTTTTAACATCTGAAAACAAAGTTCTTTTGAAAGTAAATAAAAAAGTTATCAAATGATTTGAAATCTATTGGGAACGAGAAGGAAATTTGTCAAGAGTGTGATCACTCTTCGATAAGGATAAAAGAACTTGAAAACACTATTTCTAAGTCCGATCAAAAAATTGATCAACTTCTAAAAGAGAAAAAGGATTTAGAAAAAGTTGTTAAATTCTCTCATTCTCAATTAGAGAATTATAAGAAAAGTGTTGCAAATAGATGTGGCATGATAGTAAACAAAAATTCAATTTTAAAGTCCAAAGTAAATGAGTTGAACATGGCAATTGGAAAATTTGGTGTTGGAAAAAATTCTCTGGATATGCTTTTAGCCAACCAATGCCATGGGACAGCAAAATCTGGGCTAGGATACGTTTCTGGAAGCTCTGGAGGTTGTCGGAAATTTCCGACAGCTGCTGTCGGAACCAGCGACAGCTCCAGGTTCAGAAAACCTGTTTTTCAAAATGAAATTTTTTCTAAGTCCACACATAAAGATGTTTCCACCAGCAAGAGTCCAGAGAAACCATTGAAAAATGGTTCCTCACCATTCATTGTGTGTGCCAAATGTCATCGATTTGGTCACATCTCGGGCTCATGTTGGAAGAAAGGAAAAGTTAATATTAAAAAAATCTGGGTACCTAAGGCGTCCACCTATACAATGGGATCGACCACTTGGGTAACCAGATCTTTACTCTCATCATCTTTGAGGTGTGCGTGCAGGCTAAGGACAAAGAAGACGTGTGGTACTTGGACTCGGGTTGTTCAAAACACATGACGGGCAATAAAGAGAAGTTCCTTAGCCTAGAGATGAAGAAAGGAGGAGTTGTTACTTTCGGAGACAATGGAAAAGAAAAAATCATCGGCATCGGAGTTGTGGGTAACGAAATTTTTTCAATTTCAAATATTTTATTTGTAGAAGGATTAAAGCATAATTTGATTTCTATTAGTCAATTATGTGATAAGGGTTTAAATGTTTTATTTGAATCTTCTACAAATTTGTGCAAAATTATTAATTCCAAAACAAATGAAATTGTTTTTACCGCACCTAGATGTCATAATGTATATATGATTAAATTTCTAGATTTTTCAAATTCTACCTTGAAATGTTTGTTATCAAAAAATGATGAATTAGATTTACGGCATAGGCGACTTGGACATACTAGTGCCAAGTTAATTACAAAACTTTCAAAAGATAAATTAATTAAAGGTTTACCTTTGTTAAATGGAAATTTATCTTCTTCACTATGTGTGCCTTGCCAAAAAGGAAAATTTTCAAAATCATCTTTCAAAAGTAAAAACATTATTTCTACCACTAGGCCACTTCAATTAATACATATGGATTTATTTGGGCCAATTGGAATTTCTAGCTTAGGAGGTAGAAAATACACATTTGCATTGATTGATGATTATTCTCGTTTTTGTTGGACTTTATTTCTAACCTCCAAATCCGATGCATTTTCAAAATTTTCAAAATTATGTTTGCGTATTCAAAATGAATTTGAGTTAAAAATTAAACGCATACGATCGGATCATGGAGGAGAATTTGAAAATGAAAAGTTTATTTCTTTTTGTACGGAGTTAGGAATTAAACATGAATTTTCCGCTCCACGCACACCACAGCAAAATGGTGTAGTGGAGAGGAAAAATAGAACTCTTCAAGAGTTAGCCCGTACGATGTTATCTGAATTTAAATTACCAAAATCTTTTTGGGCTGAAGCGGTTAGTACAGCATGTTATGTAATTAATAGAGTAATGCTTCGCCCTATTTTAAAATTAACTCCTTATGAATTAATTTTTAATAAACAACCAAATGTTTCTTATTTCAAAGTTTTTGGTTGTAAATGTTTTATTTTGAATTCTAAGAATCCTTAGGAAAATTTGATGAAAAATGTGATGAAGGTATTTTTATTGGCTATTCTTCAACTAGTAAAGCTTTTAGGATTTTTAATAAAAGAACAAAAATAGTTGAAGAATCTATTCATGTTAGGTTTGATGAGTTTGCTTCATGTGTAGAAAAGAAAATTATAGGAAAAGAAGATGAACTCCTTCCCACGGTGAAGAATGATGATGAAGAACTTGGAGAAAATGAAGAAGAAAAAGAAGAAGAAAGAGAAGGAGAAAGAGGAGAAGAAGATAGAGAAGAAGAAGAAAGAGAAGGATATGTGCCTCCAAGTGAATTGAGATTCTCAAATGATCATCCAAAGGAGCTTATCATTGGAGATCCACAAAAAGGGGTTAGTACTCGTTCATCGCTACATGTTTTATTTTCAAACCTTTGTTTTGTTTCTGAAATAGAACCAAAAGATGTTTCCACCGCTTTAAATGATGAATTTTGGTTTTTAGCTATGAATGAAGAACTTAATCAATTTGAACGTAATGAGGTTTGGAATCTTGTAGAACGACCCAAAAAATCGTCATGTAGTTGGTGTTAAGTGGATTTTTAAAAATAAAATGGATAATGAATCTAGAATTGTTAGAAATAAAGTCAGATTAGTTGCAAAAGGTTATGCACAAATTGAAGGGGTAGATTTTGATGAAACTTTTGCACCCGTAGCAAGATTAGAAGCGGTTAGAATATTTCTTGCATTTGCTTGTTTTAAAAGATTTAAATTATATCAAATGGATGTGAAAACCGCATTTTTAAACGGGTATATAAAGGAAGAGGTTTGTGTAGAACAACCCCCTAGCTTTATAAATGAGAAATATCCAAATTGTGTTTATAAATTAGATAAAGCGCTTTATGTTTTAAAACAAGCGCCTCGTGCTTGGTATGATCGATTAACTCAATATTTGTTAAAGCACGATTATAAAATAGGAAGTGCTGATTCTACACTCTTCATTAAGCAAATTGATCATGATTTAGTTATTTTACAAATTTATGTTGATGATATTATTTTTGGAGCCACTAATGAAGAGTTGTGTAATAAAGTAGTTCAAATTATGAAAAATGAATTTGAAATGAGTATGGTTGGAGAACTTTCATATTTTCTAGGTTTTCAAATTACACAAAAACATGATGGAATTTTTATATGTCAAACCAAATATATTCATGATATGTTAAAAAGATTTGGATTTGAAAATCTTAAGCATGCAAACACTCCTATGAGTACTTCACTAAAATTAGGAAAAGATGAAAGTGGTCTTTCAATTGAACAAACCCTTTATAGAAGTATGAAAGGATCTTTATTGTATTTAACCGCATCTAGACCTGATATTATGTTTGCCGTTTGTTTATGTGCTAGATTTCAAGCTAATCCTAAAGAGTCATATTTAAAAGCGGTGAAACGTATTTTTAGATATCTCATAGGAACATGAAAAATAGGTTTATGGTATCCTCATAATGATTCCTTTTTCTTGCATGGTTTTTCGGATTCTGATTATGCGGGATGTTCTTTAGATAGGAAAAGCACTAGTGGCACTTGTCACTTTATCGGCCCTTCACTTATTTCATGGTCGAGTAGGAAACAAAATTCTGTTGCCCTCTCTACTACCGAGGCCGAATATATTGCACTAGGTAGTTGTTGTGCCCAAGCTCTTTGGATGTCACAAACGCTAGAAGATTTTGGCATGCAACAAAGTAGTGTAGAATTAAAGTGTGACAATAAAAGTGCTATAGACTTAACTAACAATCCCGTATTACATTCTAGATCTAAGCATATAGATGTCCGACATCATTTTATAAGGGATCATATTAAGAAGGGTAATATAAAAATCAACTTTATAGGCACGAAAAATCAACTAGCAGATATATTCACTAAACCGTTATCGGATTCCCGTTTTTCTATGCTTAGGCTAGAATTGGGAATCCTAGACATTTCTCAATGAATATATCACTACTTAAAACCTATAAAATTAAAAAAAAAATCATCACAAAACCTATACATTTAAAAAAAGGAAAAGCCTAAATTTTAAAATCGAAAACCATACCTTAGATCTAGGATGTCGCCGAACTCCGACAGCTTCCTCTCATTTTTAACTCCAGGAAATGATGCACAATAGGGTTTGACTCGGTCCAAAGCCCTATTTATAATTTTGGCTGTCGCCCAGGCGACAGTGACTGTCAGAAATTTCCGACAGCTCCCGTTTTGATAAAACTTCAATTTTGGGTCCCTTTGATGATTTACAATAGTTATATGTCATTATTAATGCTTCACCTCATGACTTGATGACAAACCATGTGCTTTTTATTTTTAAAAAATGACTCTTACATGATTATATGATTTCATTTCCAAGCTATCATCGTATTGACACTCCTACTTAGTTGTTTAGACAATTGGAAATTGTTTTCGCATGCCTCTAAGTATGAGAAATTGTTTATCTATCATAATGAACTATCACGTTCACTTCTTTTGATCAATACGTATGTCTTTTTATTTAATATATACATGGATCATATTTGCTTTAACATAATAAAATAGCACTTCATAAATACAACTTTCAACCTTGATTTGTTAGCACAACAAAATATACACCATCTTTTGCAATTCAAGTGAATTCGGAGATCCTTTGTCAATTACAAAAAAAAATATCAATATCTCAAAATTAAGATATCACAACATCTGTGATCAAAAAAAGTTTAAAATAAAGTCAAGGATACTCCACCAAGCACTACTTACCCTCCTGATAAGTCTTAATGAGCATTGTGAGGTTAAGCACCTTGGAAAGAATTGTAAAGTGTCTTGTGCAAAAGAAAAATGGTTTTCTATTCATCTTGTGCTATATCTTCAAAGTCAAAGTTAACTTTATATGCTTATATTATGTTCTACATTTCAATGATCATGTAAATTAAATAACTTCATATGTTTGATCTAGGTATCACATGTACACATCATTATGTTATATAAACATTCATCTCATGAGAATTGGACCGAAAATATTCCATAATTCTATAAACTATTGTATTTTTCTATGATACTTTCAAATGACCTTACTCATGTTTAAGTTATTTTCTTTCATTACTTCATATGGCTATACCGTCACTTCATGAGTTTATTCATACTATGGCATATTCCTATTATTTCATAGACTTCACTCATTTCCAACAAAGTGCTTCCGCTTACTCTTCATTTCTATATCCTATATCCTTTCCCTTAAGAACTACTCTTTTATCTAATATTAACTTTTGCTAATACCAAAAGGGGGAGAATTAAAAGTATAAAAAGAAAAATCACAAATCTATTACACCTAAATATTCCACCTACAAAATACATCATATATTTAGGGAGAGCATATATTTAGGGGGAGCATTCATTTAGGGGGAGCTTTCATCTAAAGGGAGATTATTTATTTTAAGAGAAATATATCATGTTATTTTTGTGCACGCACCAAATGTTAAAATCAACAATCTAAATAGACATGATTTCTTTTTATACGGATTTGTTATTATCAAAAGGGGGAGATTGTTGGAGCATGCGTTTCGCACTCCTCAGGTTTGATAATAACAAAGTCACGTTTGTATTTGATTCTATTTTTATTAATGGTGTGCAGGTAACATGTATGAGATGTTCACATTTCTGCTGGAGCTAAATTTGAATGTGGGAAAATTTCACTGTCGGAAAATTCCGACAGCTGATGTCGCCCAGGCGACAGCAGAGAAGTTACAACTACTTCCCTCCACGACAGCACGACGAAAGACAGTTTTGAGCTATCGGAAATCCGACAGCGATGTCGCCCAGGCGACAGCTCGGAGGTTATAACAACTGCCCACGACACCACCCAGGACCGGCAGTTTTGCGCTGTCGGAAATCCGACATCGATGTCGCCCAGGCGACAGCTCGACGGTTACAGCAACTGCCCGCACGACGCCACTCCAGCGGCAGTTTAGCACTGTCGGAAAATTCCGACAGTGGATGTCGCCCAGGCGACATCGATTTTCTATAAATTAACTCCTTGTGTTCGTGTATTCAAAGCTCTGAAGATTCTAAGTCCCTTCCTGAGTGCATTCCATCCAGAGAGCTCCAGAACCTCATGAACTCCCATTTATGCTGAGAAGGTTTGAAATTGAAGACGAGATCGGACGCGCTTCTACATCAAGGATCATCTCGAGGCTTCAACCTTCCTTTCAGAGATTTGAATTTCTAGGGAGTTCTTATTTTATCTTATATTTTCATTTATATACATTTTGCTTTGTATTGGTAGGGAAAATCGCTTCCTTGTGCGGAGCGTCTAAGTCCTTGCGTGGCTTAGGGGAAAATCGCTTCCTTGTGCAGAGCGTCCAAGTCCTTGCATGGCTTGGTGGGAAATCGTGGCCTTGTGTGCTACGTCTAGATCTTGGGAAGATCTAGAGGATAGGCTTGGGCTTGGTCTTGGGAGAGACAAGTGATAGCCTTCCGATCCTTGGGAGAAGGATTGGTAAACCAAAAATTATTGTATTTTTTATTATCATAATTGTGCCTTGATCTTAAGCATTGTTAAGATCATTTTTATTGTATGCAAATTTCATGATAAATAAAATTATGCTCTTTTCACCAATTGAAAATTTGTTTGCTTAAATCTTTATCTTAGAAATTTGTGTTTGGTTTAATACAAAAATTGCATTGGTTTAAAATTATTTATAAGTAACTTTTTATTAAAGTAAATTTGTCTAAAAATTATTAAGTAAAAATTATATTTTTAAGCGCACCCTTATTCACCCCCCCCCCTCTAAGGGCGTCACACGATCCAACATACTCATCATATAAAAATGCTCGTACTAATTTATACGATGGGGTCTCTATTTTATGCAAGAATGATATGATATGATATGCAATGTAATGCAATGCAAATGTGCAACTCACGCACACGAATCTATACGTACAGACCTTTAGTTCCCACTTTTTGGAGGTAGTTAACCTCTCGGGCACCTCCCAGCATGGTCAAACGGTGGTAGAGGAGCGGGCGTCTCCTCACCTATGTGGGTAGGTCACACTACCAGACCTAGGCCCTAACGTACACTGTGATACCGGTACCCAGTACTCACGAGCTCCTGTGTACTCTACTAGATTTGGCCAGGCAGGGTTTAGAGAATCCGTCCCGTCGGACGTGCAGTAAAACAACCTGGCCCCTAATCAAACCACTAGCACTGTCGAGTCAACGAACTACTGTCGGTGTGAGGACTAAGCCAGAACCGAAGACCCACCATATCTTATGCACATGCAAATATGTATTATTTCATATCACCGAGCCTCCAGCTCACAAATCTAAACCAACGTTTATAAAAAAAATCGATTCAACCGCTCGCAGGACTATCCTAGTCCTTCCTTATATCTCGAGCCTACCGCTTGCAGGACTATCTCAGTCCTTCTTTATAACTCGAGCCTACTGCTCGAAGGACTATGCCAGTCCTTCCTTATATCACGAGCATACCGCTCGCAGGACTATGGCAGTCCTTCCTTATATCTCGAGCCTACCACTCGCAGAACTATCCCAGTCCTTCCTTATAACTCGAGCCTACCGCTCACAGGACTATCTTAGTCCTTATTTCATTCCTTCCCAAATTTGGGAGGGAGATTATATTTCAAGTTCTCTTACTTTACTACTCTTGTCTATTATTAGTTGATCTTAGATGCTTGGGGTGAATCCTGGACTTCTCGTGGACTACCTGGTGAAAGGCTCGCGACGGTACTAGGGAATGCGATGCTGACTGAAGCCCAAATCTCCCTTTCCAGGATATTTATTTTATTTAGTTGCTACCCATTCTTGTATGCCGATTTGCTCTCCAATTGTTCTTAAATCCTAGGGTGGATTACCATTTGACTCGGGCAGACATGTGTCGGTGTTCTATTGAACACCGAACCATATCATTCCTAGTGACCGACAATTTCTTGTGTTATCTCTTGATCACAACTGGCACTTCCTGCTAAGTCATTCTTTACATCCCCTAATAGGTCCTTGTCAAATTCCTGAATTGATAACGCACCCCCCCCCCCCCCCCCCCCCCCCCCCCCCCCCCCCGTCTTTACTTTCGATGACTGCCTTTGGTGATTACTCCTCCAACCTAACTAGGCATATGCAAATCTCTTAGAGTTAATAAATCTAGGGGCGGTGACCATAAGGGAGGGGATCCAAATCTATGTTTTCAGTTTCTACTATTCGCAGACCGGTAGGGGATTGAAGTAGGTTTGGCTCCTATGATGCAATTTTGACCCTATCATGTCCAATTGAGTTCCAAGTTTTTACCTTAGGTTCATAATGAGTAAATTAGGGGTTGACCAGAGTTTTAACTTGTTTCCATTAGAATTGGCTTTCATTTAAAATTCATTACCCAATTGTCTTAATCTAATTACAAAGGAAGTACTCTAATGGTAAGACAAACCTTTCTGATAAAATTACTACAGCTTCATAATGATCAAGAAAGTATCAAATCCTAGTTTCCATAATTTCCACAATTAAATCTCCTCATAAATAACTAAAATGCCCATGGAAGGCAAATCATAAATTGTGAAGGGGCTACCCTAAATTTTCATCAAAACCACATGAGATTCTTTGCACTGATGTATCTCAACATAAATCTACAATTTCCAGAGATTCATAATATTCTATAATTAAATTTCTCAATAAATGATTAAAATACCCATGGAAGACATTTCTTAATTTGTGATGGGTCTACCCTAAATTTTCATCAAAATAATTTGAGATAATTACTACTGGTTTGTCACACAATAAAACTACCAAATCCAGAGAATCATAAATTTGCATCAATTATTTTCACCATAATTAAATTAAATTCTATCTAGGATTTTCCAAGGTTTGTGAAGGACCTATCCAAAATTTTCATCAAAATAATTTGAGATAATTACTACTAGTTTGTCACACTATAAAACCACCAAATCCAGAAAATCAATATTTTATGAACTACATTACTATATTTTCAAAATTAAATAGAAACAAGGGTTACACTTGATTTGTAAAGCGACTAGTGTATAAAATCATCAACATGATTTGAATTAATTACCAGAGATCTATAACATGAGGATATCACTATTGACAGATATTTGGAATTTTCCAATCTATTTCACCCCTTGATATTAATTAATTACAAAAGGGATTTTTCCTCAATAAATTGATATATACTGCAAAGATTCATCTATAAATCCTGGAAAAATTTACAGAGCAAAAAGATCACCAAGGGAGTCTACTAGAATAATTTCAAAATTTTCCAAATGCATATGAGTCCTAAATGTCATACTTGAATAAATTTGACCTAACCAAATAAATCAATTTCAGAGAAATATATGTGATAAAAAATTCCAACAAAATTCCTAAATCTGCCATTCACGTCAAAGACCCATTTCCCAGAGTTTTGGATTTATCCCTAAAGTTTTGGTTCAAATCATTTCATTTATTCAAAGGTGTGACAATTTTTGTTTATTCAAAAACTTTAGGAAAATGATTTCAAAAAACTATGAAACTCATATCTATAGTGTATAACCTCATGACATACAAAACCCCCAAGGTTTCAAAGGCATGCATGGAGAATTTTTCCATTAATTTCACAAAATTGGTCATTGAATTAAAGGGTCATTATTCACCATAACTAGAGATCTTGCATGTGAGATATCTCAACATGCATGAGTCCAAACGACCTCAAATTTTGGCCATGGACTTTTCTTGATCTAATCTACCATCCACCAGAGATTTGAGTGGATTTGACTTTATATAACCCTAGATTTTGGTGTCACATGGAAAAGTAAATGTTTAACAAAACCATGGAACATTTTTGCCCTAAAATTCTGAAATTTATACAGTATAAGTATCTAGGTATATCTCAACCATGCCCAAAATTTTTGGTCATGGTGAAGTCCCAATCAATGGGAATTAACAAAAATGCGGCTGGACCACTATTTGGACCAGTCTCACTAAATACGACGTACAAGGGGCTATAGGTCACCATTTGGTCTGATTTTAATATCTAAATAAAGTGGACTCAAGGATCTACAAGTCATGTCTCTGGACATTTTTCAGCCTCTAAGGGCCTCAAAACCAGCTTGTAAAAATTGGGTATAAGTGTGACAAAATCATTTAAATTAGTTTAAGTTAATTAAACTGGGCTGCGTATAGTAGATCTGCGAGATCCAACGGCTGGCACTTCGTCTTCCTCGTTAATCCTATGGCCCAGATCGACCGCTCCTGGGCCAACTTACAAGCTATTTTCCGGTGGCTCCTAGCGGTTTCTGGCGAATCCCTCCCGCCACCACCATCGCCCAACCTAGGGCTTCCGTTTGGCAGTGGTCGTTTGGCCTGAGGTGGCCGGAGGAGGTCTCCGACACCTTTTGTTTTTGCGGTTTGGAACATGGAAAAATAGAAGCCAATTTCGCCATTGCTCAGCTAAATCGACAGAGGAAGAGATGGAGAAGCTAGCACAGATGGAGGGGAGGAGGAAACTTGCCTTGAATCGAGCCTGGGAGGGGAATTTTTGCACTTGCCATGGCTGAATCCAAGCTCCATCTCCTTGCTTGATCTTCCTCCTCAGAGCTTGTCTCCCTCTGAAATCATGGTGCTTTTACTCCTTGGCACCTTCTGAAGCTAATGGGAGGTCTGAACAGGGTCGGGGGAGGATATATCAAGTGCAGCCATTATTGGCGATTTCACCAAGGATGGCACCTTCCAATCCAACCATCCATAGGGCTCCTGGTGGGCATGAAAACTGCAGGATTTTGATCCCTGAGCTCGGCTGGAGGTATGGAGAGGTGAATTAATATCAATTGTGAGCTTATCCCATGAAATGCCATTAAGGTGGCCGGCTGTTGGATTGGTAGGCGCCCTTAGAGAGGGCGGGGGGGGGGGGGGTGAATAAGGGTTTTTAAAACTTAAGTTATATTTTGATTTTCTTTGAAATAGTGCGTGAATAAGAAAGTGAGAAATCAAACAAAGCACTTAAAATAAAGTGGAGACATGTTTTATTAATATGAAATAAGGTTTTACAAAATTTGATTTCAATAACGCTAGAAATCAGGGGCAAATAGTAGTAAGCTCTTTTTGTTTTCTATTCTGACTCACATCCCAACGAACCGGTGGCCCTAGCCTATCCTTCCCCGGATTCGGCCTCAAGCCGCTCTAGCCAATCCAACCTCGGATATTGCCTTGAGCACCCCCTATACCTAACCTAGATCTAGTCGCCAACACGAGGCAAAAATTTTCCCTAAGTCCTACCCAGACCTAGTCGCCAACACGAGGCGAATTCTCTAACGGTTTATAAGAAATATGAAATGATAATAATAAAAAGTCCCTCTTGAAGAACTTCTAAAGTTGGAGACGAAGATCCGTTGTAGAATAAGCGTTGTAAAAGCGGACGTCATTTGGATCTGGCGTGAAGAGATTCTCCTTCAGAAATCCGCAGAGCTTTGGTAGGACATCAAGTTTCGGCCAAATCAGCCTCTGGAATTCTATCACTCGATCTCTCTCTCTCTCTGATGGGTTCATTAAACGAGAGAAGAGGGGTCCTATTTATAGCCTCAGCGCTAGCGCCAGTGCTATCGATACCGCCGACACTATCCCAGATTAGGCATTATTCTGTGCGGGGGAATCTTTAATCAGAGGAAACATTTCTCTCTTTCCTTCTGTGCTCCGCGATACCGCCTGCGCTATCCGCTACCGCCAGGCGCTAACTCCTTTTATTTGTGCTCCAAAATTATGATGATCATTGTTAGCGCCGGGCGCTAGGTGCTACCACCGGCGCTAGTGGGCATGTTGGATTTGTTGGCTCAAATTTGGGGGCAACCTTCTTAATTAATCTTTGAGTCATATGGACTTTGTTTCCTGCACACTTAAACACACAAGATCAAATACACATAGGATTTAATATTCTCAAACCTAGGAGATGCGGAAGACCATGTTCCAACAAACTCCCCCTTTTGATAATAACAAATCCATTAATGATAAATCAGAGCATTAATATATAAGCATGATGAAATCTACTTGTGTGTGTGAGAGTGATGACTTAGGATAAATATTGATTGTAGAATTTTAGAATTGCTCCCCCTAAATACATGCTCCCCCTAAGTGAATGCTCCCCTAATATGTAAGTTATCATCTTTAATTAATCAAGTTAGTTTTTCATTTTGATAGCGGATTTTATTTATCATGGAAGATCTCCCTCTTTTTTTATTAGCAAAAGTGGGTAAGGAAGCAAATTGTTGGAACCTTAGCTTTTGATTTGAGTTAGGATCCATCCCTTTTGACAATAAATCTTCTTATAACTCATATCAAATTTTATTAAGTAAGAAAACTAAGGAAACATAAATTAAATTTGATGCGATCGAATCGGAGAATATACATAAGAAAATAATACAAGCTCTCTGCGTTCGACGAATGTCGAACGACGCTCTACAAATTCAAGCTAGCCGGCGCTCGACAAATTCAAGATAGACAGCGCTCGACAAATTCCAGCTAGCCAGCGCTCGACAAGTCTTCATCAGAACAGCGTTCGACAAATGGCGAACTGCGCTCGATGAATTCAGTCAGAATAATCTCAGCGGCCAGGCATTCTCTGAATGGCGCTCGACAAACTCAATCCTGCCATCTCAGCGGTCTACAAATTCCAAGATAGAGACAATCGCTCAGTACATCAGACGGCGAGCTCAGCCTGACAAATGTCAAGCTGGGATCGACGAATTTCTCTCTGAATCATTTTAATATCTTGTTGGGGAAATAATTTATCTTAACCCCTAGAATTGAGTAGAACATAAAGTCTAAGTAAGAAAAATTGGGCTAAGTAAATATGCGTCGAATAGTATTCGACGCAACGTCGAAATATAGTCGACATTTCTCTCAGAATGAGTCGAAGTAACTCTTAGAAGAACTCGACGTAATCATAGCGACGTACCTCTGACTTCTAGTCGACGCATTTGATAAAGTCGACGCACCTTTGTCGACGCACCTTCATTATTCTCCTCTCGACGTCCAGCCAGGATGAATTCGACGCTTACGTCGAATAGTAATCGACGCACGTCGATATCTATAAGAAATTCAAAAACATGCCAGATCTCTTTCCTTCTTTCTGTAGATCTGATTTTTTATGGAATGATATTATTCTTTTATAGCCGTTCTGAATCAGCCTTTCCTTCTATTTGATTCTTGGCTAATTTGATTAAGACTATTATGGATATTATTTGAAATCAGAATGAATTCATTTCCTTCTACAGAAATATCGATTATGGAAACTCTTATCTTTTTCTAATTCTCTGTCTGCTAATTGATTATTCTCCTTTAGCAATATATTTTAAACAGAGCTATAAATAAGAAGGAGGTCGACAGAGAATGACAAGAAGTGATCCACCATATACATTTGAAAAAGTGGAAGAGCTCCCAAGTGAAAAGTGAGAAAGTTGAGAAAAGAGATAGTGTGTTGCAGCAAAAGAAAAAGCCTTCATCTTCTCCTTCTTCTTCTGAAGCCATTCTGCTGCAAATTCTGAAAGCTCTCACAAAAGAGAGAAAAGCTTACAAATCTCCTTCTCACTATAGAAGAGAGATCATATTCACTATACATGTGCTTCTAATCTTCTTGCTAGGAAGAAGATTCCTTCATATATATATTATCTTCTATTTTTCTACCTGTTCTACTTCTTCTTCTCTTTCTAATTTCATTCTCAAATATTGTAAAAGAGTTTTTAGAATCTCTCTTCAAAAAATTCAGTTGTACTGGTTCTAAGAGTCTCCTTTTCAAAAGACTCAGGCTGGTTCTAAGAGTCTCCTTATCAAAAGACTCAGTCTGGTTCTAAGAGTCTCCTTATCAAAAGACTCAGTGCAAGTTAGTGAATTCCTACCAAGGGGGTAGAAGAGTGGACTACCCAAAGTTTGGGGAACCACTATATTTCCTTGTGTCGTGCTGTGATTTTCTTCTAGTTATCTTTCTTCTTTACTTGCTTAATTCTTGTTGGTGTGTGGGAAGCTTAAATCTGTGATCAGTACACACATATATATATAATTATTAACTTTGCACAAAAATATTTTTAAATCTCTATTCACCCCCACTCTAGAGAATTCTAGTGAGGTTAACTGTGCACTTTCAATTGGTATCAGAGGCAGGTTGATCTAAAAAGGTTAACTCCTTGATCAAAAAGATCCTACCTCCTTTATATATATATATTTCTGAAAAATATTTCTTTCCACATGGCACAAATCAAAGATTATGCTTCCACCAGACCACCAATGTGCAATCTTGAAAAGTTTGCAGTTTGGAAAACAAGAATTATGATTTATATGAATTCTATTGATGAAGAATTATTTAATGTTATCTTGACAGGTCCTCCCAAGCCTTATAGAAGAGACTCAATTGGTGAAGTGACTCAAACACTTGTCCCAAAGGCTGAGTGGACAACTGAAGAGAAGAAGGCATGAACATGTGATGCAAAAAACTGTGAACATTTTGGTCTCAACCCTCTCAGATGAAATCTCTCAAAAGGTTGTTGAATGTGAATCAGCCAAAGAAATATGGGAAGCTCTTACAAAGATGGTTGAAGGGAGTGCTGATGAAAGGAAAGATAGAAAGGCTCTATTGATCTCCCAATATGAGAACTTTCAAAAGAAGCAGGAAGAAAGCATATCTGAGATGTATGCCAGATTCAGTCTGACCATCAATCAATTAAGGAGCCTGGATAGAGAGATCTCTCTCATAAAGATCAATGACAAACTATTAATGAGTCTCCCAAGTTCTTGGGACTCAAGAATATGGGCAATAAGAGATACAAGAGGACAAAGGGAAATCTCAACAGATGCTCTCTTAGGAAAACTCAAATCCTATGAGCAGCTGCTGAAAACCAGAGAAGAGAAGGAAAGAAGAGGAAGCACTTCAACCTCCTCAAAAGATAAAAACATTACTTTGAAAGCAACAGAAGAAGAGACCCATGTCACTGAAGAAGAATTGTTCAGCCTCCTGGACAGAAGATTCAAGAAATGGGTCAAGACAGATGGGTCTAGAAGGAGAGAATCAAAATCAAGGTATGATAAAACTCCTACTAAAGAAATCATTTGTTATTCCTGCAGGAAACCTGGACACATAGCACCAGAATGTCCAGAAAATACTGAGAAAAAGAAAGATCTGAAAAAGAAAGATCTTAAGAAAAAGGGGAAGAAGAAAGAAAGAGGCTTCATTGCAGAAGCTTGGAGTGAAACAGATTCTGAGGACAACACCTCATCCAAAAGTGACAATGAAGAGTCTAAGCAAGAAGACCTATGCCTAATGGCTTTTGAAAGCTCAAAGGAAGAACATGATGCCAAATCATGGAGTGAGACAGAATCAGAAGAAAGCATCTTTTCTGAAGATGGTAAAGAAAATAGCCTTATTCTCATAGAGGAATTTGAGGATAAGGATGAGGTAAGCATTTTTTATGACATAGATTTTCTGTGTGATGACTTCAAAAAGGATTTTAAAGAATTATGTTTGGATCAACTAAAAGCTAAACAACACATTAATAATCTAAAAGAACAAATTAATGTCATTAAAAACCAGAGGAAGATAGAAGATACTTGCTCTAAAAATCATGAGTTAAGGGCTAATATCATAGAAAATGAAATAGAGAGGGCTAAAATAGAAAACCAGCTTCTTAAGAATAAGGTATCCCAAGCAAAAGCTTTTGAAGAATCAATAAAAATGAGAAGACAAACACTTAAAGAAATCACAGAAAAACAAACAAAAAGACATAAAAATCTTGGGCTAGGAGCTGATCCCTCAGCTAGTCCAATTCCATCCAACAAACCTGCTTGGATGAGCCCTGTTAAATTCACTAAACCCACTAAATCAATAAACCAAGAAGAAGACTCACAAAATGAGGAAGAAGACTCCCTCAATGAGATAAACCATTTTGATGAAACATCATACTATACAGATGAAGACTCTCAAACCACTTCTAAGAAAGCAATTAAGCAAAAAGAAACAAGTTATAAAGAAACAAAACTCCAATCAGAAAAAAGGAAAAATAAAATCTGTGAAGACACAATTGCGTCGACTTCATATCGATGCATGATTGATAGTGCGTCGGATTCTACTCGACGTAATCTCTCAGATGCCTCGACCTCAACTCGACGCATGAATAAAAGTACGTTGACATCAAATCGACGCAACTCCTTCCATGCGTCGATACCAGATCAACGCAATCTGGAGAAAGCGCCGAATATAAATCAACGTAACTATCAACATACGTCGAATAGATATCGACGCATGAAAACTCAGAGCAACTTAAATGTCTATCCTCCAAAAACCTTCCATCTTAACCCCAATTCAGGACCCTTTCATCTTGATCGAAATTTTTATCCTGATCAAAACTTCTATTCTAATCAAAAATCTTTTCATAATCAAAATTACTATCCTGATCAAAACTTTTATCCTAATCACCATCTCTATTCCTCCCTGAACTCAAATTTCCTTAGTCAAAAGAAAATTAGGTGTTATATTTGCAATAAAATTAGCCACACTGCCAAACAGTGTTGGCATAATCAATCAAATTGTTCTTAAAATTAGTCCTAGAGTAACTTAGAAAATTTTAGGAATAGGAAGAAATAATTTCTCAAGGAAAACCCAGAATCTATCAAATAAAGTCACGTCGACTTCGAATCGACGCACCGTCGATAACTCAGTTCAATAAATGAAATCGACGCATGCATCGACTCCAATCGACGCATACGTTGATAGAAAACCCTATCATCCCAAACCAGACTATATTGACGCTCACGTCGAATTCCATTCGACGTAACGTCGACTTCATGAAAACGAACGGCAATACTAAAATATTTTCGGTCACATCCATTGTTGTACCGAATAAGCCTCGAATTGTGCCTCATTTCGACGTTTCACCTGACTTAAATAGTCTCTTCAGTTAGAAACCTTCACGACCTCTGCATCTTTCATCCTTCTTGCTCCTCAGTCCAACCATTTCTTCCTCTCTCTCACTGACCTAAAATGGCTCCTAAGACCAACTCAGGCTTTAACATTGACCTCGAATCTTTCCAAGCCGCCGAAGAAAATTACAAGAGCATCATAGCTCTGTTTACTGAAGCTGGATTAGACAAGCTCATATCCACAAGATGCAAGCTCCTGGAGACAGAACTCACAGAGCTCATGACTCATGTTTAGATATCTGAACAAGGAGAAATCCAAGGAACAATCCATGAGACACCTGTCTCAATTTCTGCAGAACACATTAGGACCACCTTTGATCTACCAACAGGTACAATCAAATATTATCCTTGTTCAAATAGGGAAAGCAAATCATTTTCTAAAGAATAACTAAAATAATTCCCCTATCAGGTGATGAACCTATGGAACTTACCCCTGATGAAATAAATAATTTGTTAATCACCATGAAGTTCTCCAAAGATAGACCAATCCACCTGAAGAAAATAGACTTCTCGGAGGAGTATAGACTGTTGGCAGACATAGTAGGGAAAATATTACTATGTAAGATATCTGCTCATGATGCAGTGCCCAAGCAGCAACTGAACATCATGGGGGCCCTTGTGCTGAAGAAGAAGGTAGACTGGGCAAGCTGCCTGCTGAAAATGATAGGCTTTAAATACTCTCACAAAGAGAATGCCTACATGAGAATTATGAGGCAAGTACTCTTCCACTCCTTCCCTGACCTATGTAGGTCAAAAGGAATCCCCATTCCACCTGTCAAGAGGATGTCCATAGCTCTCTTATCAAAATGGACCAGGCAAATTCCCAAGCCTGGTGCCATTCCTGAAAGGACTCCATCTCCTCCCAACTCTCCTGCTCATCCATCATCACCTCTTCCTCCTAGTCATACAGACATCTCCTCTGTACCACCATTATCCACACCTTCACAAATACCAACTCAGTCACCTGCTCAACCCTCCTCTATTCCTCCACCTCCTCCATCAAATACACCTCCTCAACACACTACAGTCCCCTCTCCACCTTCTACACATTCACCTCCACCATTATCTCCTCCTCCATCACCACATTCTGAACCATCTCCATCCACTGAGAACCTCATCACTCAATGCATCCAATCCACAGCCCAATGATTCAAAGTAATGCTGGATGGGCACTGCTCCAAGATTCATTCCTCCATCTTACACATGCAGACCCAAATAGATGGGGTCAGTGCCTATGTGCAAAGCCTGAAGACCTTTATCTCTTCTTCTAAAGTCACCAGCTCTTTCTTAACCTCCTTGGACAAGAAGGTCAAGAAGGGGGAGAAGTTAGATGAAGAACAGCTCTCCAGTCATAAATCTCTCTCTCACAAGTCTCTTCCTACCTCAAAAATGGATAGTCTTGCACTACACAAGACCATTGGGAATGAAGTAGTACCAGAGCTACATACTGAAGAGCAGACATCAGATGTACTAATTATAGCAAGAGAAGCTGCACAACAAGTGGATCTATTATAAGGGGAGGCAAGTAGAGCAGAGAATGAAGCTGAAGCTCAGCGGGAGCCAGATGCTGTTATACCTGAAAATGGAGATAAGAAAGAAACTGAAAAAGAAGTAGAAGGCTCAAAAGAAGTTCCATCCCAGGGGGAGCAACCTGCTGTAACTCAGGGGGATTTGAGTGAACTACCTGCTACTGAGAAAGGGCAACCCACCTCTCCAAAAACAGTAATATTCACTAGGAAAAGAAAAACTCCTCCTACCCCTCCTGAATGATGTGTTGAACAATAATTTTTTTCTTAAATTATGAAGACTGTTTATATGATTTCTCCCTTCTCCTGATTACTTAGCATACTTCTTCTCTATATAAATGCTTTGTTGTGTTGATTAAAGTACTGATACAATTTCTCTCTATGAAGGGTTAAGACAAATAATGGGAGATTGTTGGGGAAATGATTTATCTTACCCCTAGAATTGAGTAGAACATAAAGTCTAAGTAAGAAAAATTGGGCTAAGTAAATATGCGTCGAATAGTATTCGCCGCAACGTCGAAATATAGTCGACGTTTCTCTCAGAATGAGTCGAAGTAACTCTTAGAAGAACTCGACGTAATCATAGTCGACGTACATCTGACTTCTAGTCGACGCATTTGATAAAGTCGACGCACCTTTGTCGACGCACCTTCCTTATTCTCCTCTCGACGTCCAGCCAGGATGAATTCGATGCTTACGCCGAATAGTAATCGACGCACGTCGATATCTATAAGAAATTCAAAACCACGCCAGATCTCTTTTCTTCTTTTTATAGATCTGATTTTTTATGGAATGATATTATTCTTTTATAGCCGTTATGAATCAGCCTTTCCTTCTATTTGATTCTTGGCTATTTTGATTAAGACTATTATGGATATTATTTGAAATCAGAATGAATTCATTTCCTTCTACAGAAATATTGATTATGGAAACTCTTATCTTTTTCTAATTCTCTGTCTGCTAATTGATTATTCTCCTTTAGCAATATATTTTAAACAGAGCTATAAATAAGAAGGAGGTCGACAGAGAATTACAAGAAGTGATCCACCATATACATTTGAAAAAGAGGAAGAGCTCCCAAGTGAAAAGTGAGAAAGTTGAGAAAAGAGATAGTGTGCTGCAGCAAAAGAAAAAGCCTTCATCTTCTCCTTCTTCTTCTGAAGCCATTCTGCTGCAAATTCTGAAAGCTCTCACAAAAGAGAGAAAAGCTTACAAATCTCCTTCTCATTATAGAAGAGAGATCATATTCACTATACTTGTGCTTCTAATCTTCTTGCTAGGAAGAAGATTCCTTCATATATATATTGTCTTCTATTTTTCTACTTGTTCTACTTCTTCTTCTCTTTCTAATTTCATTCTCAAATATTGTAAAAGAGTTTTTAGAATCTCTCTTCAAAAAATTCAGTTGTACTGGTTCTAAGAGTCTCCTTTTCAAAAGACTCAGGCTGGTTCTAAGAGTCTCCTTATCAAAAGACTCAGTCTGGTTCTAAGAGTCTCCTTATCAAAAGACTCAGTGCAAGTTAGTGAATTCCTACCAAGGGGGTAGAAGAGTGGACTACCCAAAGTTTGGGGAACCACTATATTTCCTTGTGTTGTGCTGTGATTTTCTTCTAGTTATCTTTCTTCTTTACTTGCTTAATTCTTGTTGGTGTGTGGGAAGCTTAAATCTGTGATCATTACACACACACACATATATATATATATAATTATTAACTTTGCACAAAAATATTTTTAAATCTCTATTCACCCCCCTCTAGAGAATTCTAGTGAGGTTAACTGTGCACTTTCATATCTTATATCACTATCCTTCTTTTGTTTTGACTATTCCTCTTAGCCATTGCCGATCAATTAATATTTTAGCCGTTGCAGAATAGCTTTAATGAAAAGAAACGGCAGGTCATCTTCTCGAGGAGAAAAAGCATTGATAGAGACCTTAGCTCTTTCCTTCTTCCCGAGAGAAGAATTCAAAATTAAAAGAAAAAGGATCTCAGATTATAAAGATATAGAAACAGAGAAAGCAGAAGAACACGACACACAACAAAAATAGCACACTTTTGTTTGCTAACATCTTCCTGCAGATTACAAACATCCTGAGACACAAATCACAACAACTTGCTCAGGATTATCACTGCACCAGAAGAAAGAAGTATTTGAAAGGAGAGACCTCCAGAACTGTCATCAATCCATATCAGACAGGGGGAGCTCTTCAACATCGGATCCATTCAAAACCACATTTGGATCTTCAAGAGTCTTCTTATACAGAGAAGAACATTACAATTTCTGTTTTTCATTTTACTTCCTTACCCCATCCTGTACAGAGTTATAACTCCCTTCAAAAGTTAATCCCGGTGACAGGGCACCTTAGCAAAAACCTGCATCTTGGTTAGAGCACCTTATCAACAGCTCACTTGGTGTGTAGACACCTTATCAAAAACCCCTTGGCGTGAGGGCACCTTATCAACATCCTCCTAGTGGATTCCTACCAGTGGGTAGAAGAGTAGATGTACCCAGTTGAGGGGAACTACTATACATCTTGTGTCTTCTGGTTGTTTGTTATTTGTTCATGGTTGCTGTGCAGATTTCTTTTATGTATCTCTATTGCTTGTTTTAATTACTCACTCAGCACATCTACATATATATATAATGAATATCATTACTTTGAAGTGAAACTTAAACAAGATCTTCTAAATAAGAAGAATAAGAACTAGACCTTCACTTTCAATTGGTATCGGAGGGTAGTTGATTTTTCACTCAGGCCAACACCTGAAATTACAAAGATCACCTAATTCTTCAATTTGTGTTAAAAATAGCTTTCTAAAATGGCACAAGTAACCTTTCTGTTTTCAGATCCACCCATATTTAATTTCGATAATTTTTTTTATGGCAAGTTAGAATTAAGCTATATATGAATGTCATAGATGAAGAAATTTACAAATCTATTTTGACAGGACCTCCTCTCATATCATCAAAGGCAGTTACACATGCATTACCTAGTTCCACGGGTCTCAAGTCCCCTTCGAGAGCAATGAAAGGGCCTGCCTATGTTGGCGCTGATATATCTTCTTCAAAGAAAACTACCAAAATAAAACGTGGCAACAAAGAGACTGTGTCATTGCTCGTGTTTGCAAAATGAAGCCAGATAAATTCAAAGCTGGTGCTGATGATGTGCAGACTGATAAACATAAAGAACCTTCCTCATCTACAGAACCTTCCCCATCTACAGAACCTTCCCCATCTTTAGACTACTCAACAGATGCAGATACAAAGCTATGCAGATCTTAACTCAATCAGTGTCAAAAGACATTCTTCAAAGAGTTGAAGACTGCACTTCTGCAAGAGGAATCTGGAACTCCCTCTCTAGGATGGTAAATGAACCCTCTTCTTCCATTACTTTAACTAAATGTATTTATGATGCAGAACCATCAATAAATCTGAGTGAAGAAGAAAAAGAAAAAGAGCACAGAGCTAGAGCTTTCTGCATAATAGCCATAAATGGGTCATATCAAGATCCAGATGCAGAAGCGAAATCAGAAAAGGTAAATGAGGTAAATTTAAATCACAATCCTACCTCTAAAATTTACAAACCTGCTTTTAAAATAACATTTACAGATTCAATAAAATCAAACAAAGAAATTAAAAAGAAGTTAACAAACATAAACTATTTAACTTCTGTAAATAATAAATCTGAAGAAAATTCAAAAGCACAAAATAAATCAATTAAGGCTAAATTGCATAATGATTATCAAGAAAAATTTAAAATAATATTGTACAACCCTGTATTCGCCGAGTAGGTTCTTGAGCCCAGAGGCATTTCAGAGTATCATTTCTCCGCGAGGTACCCCAGTTAGGGGCTCGCCGAGACCAGCAGGGTGCTCGCCGAGACCCACGAGGTACCCCAGTTAGGGGGCTCGCCGAGACCAGCAGGGTGCTCGCCGAGACCCGCGAGGTACCCCAGTTAGGAGGCACGCTGAGACCAGCAGGGTGCTCGCCGAGACCAGCAGGGTGCTCGCCGAGACCCGCGAGGTACCCCAGTTAGGGGGCTCGCCGAGACCAGCTGGGTGCTCGCCGAGACCCGCGAGGTACCCCAGTTAGGGGGCTCGCCGAGACCAGCAGGGTGCTCGCCGAGACCCGCGAGGTACCCCAGTTAGGGGGCTCGCCGAGACCAGCAGGGTGCTCCCCGAGACCCGCGAGGTACCCCAGTTAGGGGGCTCGCCGAGACCAGCAGGGTGCTCGCCGAGACCAGCGAGGTACCCCAGTTAGGGGGCTCGCCGAGACCAGCAGGGTGCTCGCCGAGACCCGCGAGGTACCCCAGTTAGGGGGCTCGCCGAGACTAGCAGGGTGCCCGCCGAGACCCGTGAGGTACCCCAGTTAGGGGGCTCGCCGAGACCAGCACGGTGCTCGCCGAGACCCGCGAGGTACCCCAGTTAGGGGGCTCGCCGAGACCAGCAGGGTGCTCGCCGAGACCCGCGAGGTACCCCAGTTAGGGGGCTCGCCGAGACCAGCAGGGTGCTCGCCGAGACCCGCGAGGTACCCCAGTTAGGGGGCTCGCCGAGACCAGCAAGGTGCTCCCCAAGACCCGCGAGGTACCCCAGTTAGGGGGCTCGCCGAGACCAGCAGGGTGCTCGCCGAGACCCGCGAGGTACCCCAGTTAGGGGGCTCGCCGAGACCAGCAGGGTGCTCGCCGAGACCCGCGAGGCACCCCCTCTCGCACAGTTCCGGGGGGAGGGGTCGGTCTACATTTAGCGTTCCAGAACAGCGGGATTTGGCTATCTGCAGCCCAATCCGAGGGTATTTTGATAATTCTGCGGGCCAGTTTTTGGCTATTTGCAGCCCAAATCCAGAAATCCTATAAATAGGACCAAGGGGGCACCATTTGGAGGCAAGCTTATCCTAGGCTAGCTCTCTCTCCCTCTCCCTCCCCAGGTCTCTCTCTAGTGGGGTGAGGAGAGCCTCCAGTGGTGCCCAAGCCCGGCATTGGCTTGGGAGGGGAAGCGCTCTAATGATCTTCCGGGTATGTGGTGGGACCTCCTCGCCGAGCCCTTGGTCCTATTCATAGTTCCAACACCTTCAACCTAGAGCTCTCCCTTGGGGAGAGTAAGAGTTGGCCACCCCTCAACTTGTTGGGGGCCCCGAACTCCACAGAGATCGAGAAATCGGTTTCAACATTATGGTGCGGTGAACATGGAGTGTGACCAACTCAAGAAAGTCTCAAGCTGAGCTCCATGGCTGGAGGTGGAGGATCCGACCCAGGTCACTCGCAGCCCCCGACGGCTGGGGTGACGTTGGAGATATTTGAAAATCTCAAGCGGGAGGTCATGCAGACCTTGCAGGTAGCTTTCGCCGCGATAAGCAAAGGCAGGAGAGAAAGTGGTCCGGAGGCCTCACCTCAACAGGTTGGCGAGAACACCCTCGGCCAGCCATCCGGGAAGGAGGTGCCGGAATGGGGCGAGTGGGGAGGTCCTCGACCCCCACTCGCCGAGACCCAAGTGGGCGAATGGGGAGGTCCTCGACCCCCACTCGCCGAGACCCAAGTGGGCGAGTGGGGAGGTCCTCGACCCCCACTCGCTGAGGAACAAGGGGGCGAGCGGGGAGGTAACATGCCCCCACTCGCCCAGCCCCAAAAGGGGGCGAGCGTGGGAAGTCCTTTTTGTGAGCAGATCCTCTCAGCCCCGGTTCCAGAGGGGTTCAGGGGGGGCGGAGACATCCCACTACTCCGGCAAGGATGACCCCGTCATGCACCTACAGTGGTTTGAGGATATGGTCTCCATCAGGCCCATGACGGATGCTTTCAAGTGTCGACTCTTCGCGACAACTCTGAAGGAGAAGGCTAGAGATTGGTTCCACCAGCTCCCTGCGGGATCTATCTATGCCTTTGAAGACTTGCGTCGAGGCTTCCTGCTACGCTTCTCGACGTCAAGGAAGAGGAAGAAAGATGCTGAAGCACTTTTCAAGATCAAGCAAGAGCCAGAGGAGATGCTGGCTCACTATCTGGAATGGTTCAGGGAGGAGGTTCTCCTCGTCCAAGAAGTGCCCAGGTACACCCTCAAGCTCGCCTTCATGGTGGGGCTGCGGGAGGGCTTCTTCAAGATGGACCTCAAGAGAAGAGCTCCTTTGTCCTTTGAGGAGTTGATGGAAAGGGTGGCAGAAGAAGTTGAAAGTGAGGAGGCCAACCCGGAGTTCATAAGAAGGCTGGCCAAGCTGAGTGAGCCAGAGGCAATGCAGCATGGGAGGAAGGTAGAGGCTCCCAAGAGGAAGTTCGACCAAGAGGAGGACGGCTTTCAGGAAGAGGGGGCCGACCTCCCGAGGTGGAGGCATGGGCAGAAAACACCCCCTCCACCGCCCCAGCAAACCATGTCAATCGGCCAAAGAAGAAGAAGGAACCGCGCGGGAGGAAGAGGGGGCATCCGAGTGGAGTTACCTTACTGTGACTTCCACGAGGCCGAGGGTCATGCGACATCCGCCTGCCCCGAGTTCTTGGAGTTAAGGGAGGCGAGGTGTCCGAAGTCGCAGCGTCAACAACCAGAAGAGGTCGAGGAGGACCATGCCAGGGAGTAGAAGCCCGAGTCCCGGTCTCCGTGCTTAGTTTTTTCTTTGAGTCCATGTAGTAGGATGGAGTGTTTTCATACTTAGTTTTTCCTGCCTGTAACCGAATGACTAATGTAATAAAAGTTCTTTCCAAAATATTTCTCCCCTCGGATGGTTCCGCTAACCGGGCTCTCACTAGCATGCAGGCCAGGTTGACCTCCCAGGGAGGGTAAGAGATGTTCCCCTCGGATGGTTCCGCTGACCGAGCTCTCACTAGCCGGCAGGACAGGTTGACCTCCCAGGGAGGGTAAGTGTTGTTCCCCTCGGATGGTTCCGCTGACCGGTCTCTCACTAGCCGGCAGGACAGGTTGACCTCCCATGGAGGGTAAGTGATGTTCCCCTCGGATGGTTCTGCTGACCGGGCTCTCGCTAGCCGGCAGGATGGGTTGACCTCCCAGGGAGGGTAAGTGATGTCCCCCTCGGATGGTTCCGCTGACCGGGCTCTCGCTATCCGGCAGGACAGGTTGACCTCCCAAGGAGGGTAAGTGATGTTCCCCTCGGATGGTTCCGCTGACCGGGCTCTCACTAGCCGGTAGGCCAGATTGACCTCCCAGGGAGGGTAAGAGATGTTCCCCTCGGATGGTTCCAATGACCGGGCTCTCGCTAGCCGGCAGGACAGGTTGACCTCCCAGGGAGGGTAAGAGATGTTCCCCTCGGATGGTTCTGCTGACCGGCCTCTCCCTAGCCGGCAGGACAGGTTGACCTCCCAGGGAGGGTAAGATATGTTCCCCTCGGATGGTTCCGCTGACCGGGCTCTCACTAGCCGGCAGGACGGGTTGACCTCCCAGGGAGGGTAAGTGATGTTCCCCTCGGATGGTTCCGCTGGCCGGGCTCTCACTAGCCGACAGGCTAGGTTGACCTCCCAGGGAGGGTAAGAGATGTTCCCCTCGGATGGTTCCGCTGACCGGGCTCTCGCTAGCCGGCAGGACAGGTTGACCTCCCAGGGAGGGTAAGTGATGTTCCCCTCGGATGGTTCCGCTGACCGGGCTCTCACTAGCCGACATGCCAGGTTGACCTCCCAGGGAGGGTAAGAGATGTTCCCCTCGTATGGTTCCGCTGACCGGGCTCTCACTAGCCGGCAGGCCAGGTTGACCTCCCAGGGAGAGTAAGTGATTCCCCCTTCGGATGGTTCCGCTGACTGGGCTCTCGCTAGCCGGCAGGATAGGTTGACCTCCCAGGGAGGGTAAACGATGTTCACCTCGGATGGTTCCGCTGACCGGGCTCTCACTAGACGGCAGGACAGGTTGACCTCCCAGGGAGGTAAGTGTTGTTACCCCTCGGATGGTTCCGCTGACCGGACTCTCACTAGCCGGCAGGTGCAGGTTGACCTCCCAGGGAGGCAATGTCCTTTTCCCCCGAGATGGTCTCGCTAGCCGGCAGGGTTGGAGGAACTCTCGGGGAGGCTATATGTTTTTTCCGAGATAGCACTGTTAGCCGGATTCCCAGCGACACTCGTCGAATATGCAGGGTTGGACGTTTCTTTCTGAGCGTGTACCTCGCTCGAAAAGAGCGGGGATTGTGTACAACCCTGTATTCGTCGAGTAGGTTCTTGAGCCCAGAGGCATTTCAGAGTATCATTTCTCCGCGAGGTACCCCAGTTAGGGGGCTCGCCGAGACCAGCAGGGTGCTCGCCGAGACCCACGAGGTACCCCAGTTAGGGGGCTCGCCGAGACCCGCGAGTTACCCCAGTTAGGAGGCTCGCTGAGACCAGCAGGGTGCTCGCCGAGACCAGCAGGATGCTCGCCGAGACCCGCGAGGTACCCCAGTTAGGGGGCTCGCCGAGACCAGCTGGGTGCTCGCCGAGACCCGCGAGGTACCCCAGTTAGGGGGCTCGCCGAGACCAGCAGGGTGCTCGCATAGACCCGCGAGGTACCCCAGTTAGGGGGCTCGCCGAGACCAGCAGGGTGCTCCCTGAGACCCGCGAGGTACCCCAGTTATGGGGCTCGCCGAGACCAGCGAGGTACCCCAGTTAGGGGGCTCGCCGAGACCAGCAGGGTGCTCGCCGAGACCCGCGAGGTACCCCAGTTAGGGGGCTCGCCGAGACCAGCAGGGTGCTCGCCGAGACCCGCGAGGTACCCCAGTTAGGGGGCTCGCCGAGACCAGCACGGTGCTCGCCGAGACCCGCGAGGTACCCCAGTTAGGGGGCTCGCCGAGACCAGCAGGGTGCTCGCCGAGACCCGCGAGGTACCCCAGTTAGGGGGCTCGCCGAGACCAGCAGGGTGCTCCCCGAGACCCGCGAGGTACCCCAGTTAGGGGGCTTGCCGAGACCAGCAGGGTGCTCGCCGAGACCCGCGAGGTACCCCAGTTAGGGGGCTCGCCGAGACCAGCAGGGTGCTCGCCGAGACCCGCGAGGTACCCCCTCTCGCCCAGTTCTGGGGGGAGGGGTCGGTCTACGTTTAACGTTCCAGAACAGCGGGATTTGGCTATCTGCAGCCCAATCCGAGGGTATTTTGGTAATTGCGCGGGCCAATTTTTGGCTATTTGCAGCCCAAATCTAGAAATCCTATAAATAGGACCAAGGGGGCACCATTTGGAGGCAAGCTTATCCTGGGCTAGCTCTCTCTCCCTCTCCCTCCCCAGGTCTCTCTCTAGTGGGGTGAGGAGAGCCTCCAGTGGTGCCCAAGCCCGACATTGGCTTGGGAGGGGAAGCACTCTAAAGATCTTCCGGGTATGTGGTGGGACCTCCTCGACGAGCCCTTGGTCCTATTCATAGTTCCAACACCTTCAACCTAGAGCTCTCGCTTGGGGGGAGTAAGAGTTGGCCACCCCTCAACTTGTTGGGGGCCCCGAACTCCACAGAGATCGAGAAATCGGTTTCAACAAATATCAAACATATATTTTAATGACTACAAAAGAAAACTTTCAATAAGTATCAAAAATCAGATTTTAAAGTTCTTAAAACATATATTTCCAAAAGAACTTTCCAATGATATCAAAAAGTTTTTCACCATTAAACTCCATTCCTAACTAAATAGCAAACATAAAATTCATTTGAATGTTTTTATCATTAAAAACAATGTCAGATAACTTCAGTGTTCTTACAGACCTTCTCCAAATTATGTTGAGTATTCTACTGTAGTTGCATTGATTAGAAATAATCAGAGCACTGAGTGTGAGTCTCTTCTGATAAGGGGATTCTTAAGAAGGAAGGTATCAGACAAAGTTTTTTTTTCATTCCTTAGAATCCATTAAAGGTTGCTGCAAATGAAAATTTTAATTCAGAATTTAGAAATCAAAATATAGGATAACAGAGTTGCTCAAATAAATAAAAAATTATTGAAGCCAAGTGAGAGAGAAAATGAGAAAAATCAGAGAAACCAAGTGAGAAAGAAAAGGAGAATATAAAAATTAAAATTGTCGGCATCCTAAACCAAATAAGGGGAGATTACCAGGCCACTAGTTTTAATTTGATTTAGGATCTCAACTCAAATAGGAGGAGATTGTTGGAACCTTAACTTTTGATTTGAGTTAGGATCCATCCCTTTTGACAATAAGTCTTCTAATAACTCAGATCAAATTTCATTAAGTAAGAAAACTAAGGAAACATAAATTAAATATGATGCGATCGAATCGGAGAATATATATAAGAAAATAATACAAGCTCTCTGCGTTCGACGAATGTCGAACGATGCTCGACAAATTCAAGCTAGCCGGCGCTCGACAAATTCAAGACAGACAGCGCTCGACAAATTCCAGCCAGCCAGCGCTCGACAAATCTTCATCAAAACAGCGTTCGACAAATGGCGAACTGCGCTCGACGAATTCAGTTAGAATAATCTCAGCGGCCAGGCATTCTCTGAACGGCGCTCGACAAACTCAATCCAGCCATCTCAGCGGTCTAAGAATTGCAAGATAGAGACAATAACTCAGTACATCAGACGGCGAGCTCAGCCCGACAAATGTCAAGCTGGGATCGACGAATTCTCTCTGAATCATTTTAATATCTTATATCACTATCCTTCTTTTGTTTTGACTATTCCTCTTAGCCGTTGCAGATCAATTAATAATTTAGCCGTTGCAGAATAGCTTTAATGAAAAGAAACGGCAGGTCATCTTCTCGAGGAGAAAAAGCATTGATAAAGACCTTAGCTCTTTCCTTCTTCCCGAGAGAAGAATTCAAAATTAAAAGAAAAAGGCTCTCAGATTATAAAGATATAGAAACAGAGAAAGCAGAAGAACATGACACACAACAAAAATAGCACACTTTTGTTTGCTAACATCTTCCTGCAGATTACAAACATCCTGAGACACAAATCACAACTACTTGCTCAGGATTATCACTGCACCAGAAGAAAGAAGTGTTTGAAAAGAGAGACCTCCAGAACTGTCATCAATCCATATCAGACAGGGGGAGCTCTTCAACATCGGATCCATTCAACACCACATCTGGATCTTCAAGAGTCTTCTTATACAGAGAAGAACATTACTATTTCTGTTTTTCATTTTACTTCCTTACCCCATCCTGTACAGGGTTATAACTCCCTTCAAAAGTTAATCCCGGTGACAGGGCACCTTACCAAAAACCTGCATCTTGGTTAGAGCACCTTATCAACAGCTCACTTGGTGTGTGGACACCTTATCAAAAAACCCTTGTTGTGAGGGCACCTTATCAACAACCTCCTAGTGGATTCCTACTAGTTGGTAGAAGAGTAGATGTACCCAGTTGAGGGGAACTACTATACAACGTGTGTCTTCTGGTTGTTTGTTGTTTGTTCATGGTTGCTGTGCTGATTTCTTTTATGCATCTCTACTGCTTGTTTTAATTACTCACTCAGCACATCTACATATATATATAATGAATATCATTACTTTGAAGTGAAACTTAAACAAGATCTTCTAAATAAGAAGAATAAGAACTAGACCTCCACTTTCACAAAACACATAGAAGTTTTGATAAAGGCATGATCGAGCTTTGAGAGAGAAGAAAATGATAAGGAGTTTTAGAATAATTTTCATAGAAATAGATCAGAGTTTTTAGCATAAGTATTGTTATAGAAATAAATCAGAGTTTTTAGCTTTAAGAAAAATTGAAATGACATTTACCATGCAAGTCTATCATTTAAAAATTTTGAGTTTGAAAACTTGAGATAAGCATGAGAAGAACACAAGGTAAACGTAATATAGCGGAAGACTTATAAAAATACAACAAACATCTTTTTGTAAGACATGATAATTCATAAAATGATAAAGATGTTTTTTGTAAAAAAATTCTTAAAAATATTATCATGAAGTAACCAAGCATGAAAGAGATGTATGAAAGAGAGACTACTTCAATGTTATTCTAATTCATAAAGTCAAAAACACACCAAACATTGTAGAAAGCGTGCTAAGTTATCTAGTGCAATTTAGATATAAAAGTATTATAGAATTAGCATTAGGATCCAATACTCATGAGAAGGAGTGTTATGGAAGATAATGATGTGCACAAAGTGTATTTTAAAAAGAGTAAACAAATATTATAATCAAAAATACAAGGCAAATGTAGAGTAAAGTGCACAATAAAACACAAATAAGATTACTTCCACACACTTTTATGCACAAAGAAAATGTACAACTACCAAGGTGCTTTGCACACACAATGCTCATTAAGACTTATCAGGGTGCAAAGTAGTGCTTGGGGGATCACACAAATTTTTTTTTCAGTTTTGTTTTTGAACTGGTGTACTTAAGAATAAGTGGTATGAGGGTTTGCGCAATACACTTTACTAATCTTTCCAAGGTGCTCAACCTCACAACGCTTATTAAGACTTATTAGGAGGTTCAAGCGGTGCTTGGTGGAGTTATCTTTGTCACTTTATTTTATATTTTTTTATTTTGTACAAAGTTCTCCGATTACACTTGCGTTGCAAACCAATTAGATTTTGAAAGTACAACCACTTTTCTTTATATTTAATAGTGCAAATAAATGTAGTGTAGGTAAGATACTTGTGCAAATTTAATTTATTGTACAATTACAATACATAAGCAAGCATCTTTAGATTAAAAACATATATAGACTTAGCCAAAAAGTGAGTGAAGAAATTTCATTATCAACCATAAGACATTTACTCATACTTAGAGGCATGCTAAGATAGGTTCTACACTACTTTTATAATAGAATTGATGCATATATTAATAGATCTATCAAAGCATGATAAGAACAATGCTCAAAAAGTAGTTTGACAAGATAAATTGTAACAATGTAAAGGTTCTTGTTGGATCTTGAGGCGCCCTTAGAGGGGGGGGGGGGGGTGAATAAGAGTTCTTAAAACTTTAAACTTTAATAGAAAACTTTTGATATTTTATTTGAATAAGAGTGAATATAAAACAAAGAGTAGCAAATCAATTTTATTAAATAGAAAAAGACATGATTATCATTAATAAATTTGATTACAAAATTTGATTTCTATGTCGCTAGAATTCGAGGCGACTAATATGAAAACTCTTTCTGTTTTCTATACCGACTCGTATCCCCACAAACCGGTTGGCTTTAGCCGATCTCTCCCCAGATACGGCCTCAAGCCGCTCTAGCCAATCTATCACCAGAAAGGCCTCGAGCACCCCCTAGATCAACTCCCTAGACCCAGTCGCCAACACGAGGTGAATTTCTCCCTAAGTCCTACCCAGACCTAGTCGCCAACACGAGGCAAATTCACGAACCAATTACAAAGATAAAAATAAAAGACAAATATTAAAATCAAGTAAAAACTCCCTAGAAGAATTCTGGAGATGGCGAAGGCACACTGAATATTCTTGAAGTCGAAGCATGCATTCTTCGTGTTGTGTAAGCGTTGATCCGATCCTCCTTGAATTCTTTGCTTGAATATGTGTGGGAGATGATGGTCTAAAAATATGGCCTTGACTGAGTTTCTGAAGTGCTGGAGAACGACTCTTGTTGATCAGTAGTAGGAGGCATCGAAATCATCCAATTTATAGAATTTGCGCTAACGCCGGCGTTAAGTGCTAACGCCGGGCGTTGACCATGTATAACAACATATTGATGGCTCAGATCTTCAGAAGAGGAAGGAGATTCTGCACATTAGGAAATGTTTTATTTAAGGCAATACTAACGCCGACGTTAAGGCTCACGCGGGGCGTTGGGCAAATCATTCCTAAAGTTCCTCCTACAATCACGGCTGCTTTCTCATTACCAAATTCGTCGACCGGATAGCGCCCAGCGTTAAGACCTAACGCCTGGCGTTGAGTTCCTTCCTCGCCATTTTGTCGAACGAATTTCGTCGAACGGTATCACATTTCGTCGAACATCATTTCGTCGAACGCAGTTCATCGAACGACTTCTCATTTCATCGAACGCCATTTCATTTCGTCGAGGGCTAACGCCCAGCGTTAAGCTTAATGCCTGGTGTTAGACAGATTTCAATCCTTCAGCTTATGGTTAGTGCCAGACCATTGTTGCAACACCTGGTGTCATATCTGTCCAAACCTGCATGTTAAAAACACAATGGCAAACAAGATCAAATACAATTAGGATTTGTTATTCTCAAATCAAAGGGATGCGGAAAACTATGTTCCAACAATCTCCCCCTTGTGATAATCACAAATCCAATTAGAGATAAATCAGATTCATAGATAAAGAATTTGTGTTTTTATAAAGATATATGACACTCAACAATTATAAGATAATGATAGGAATTATAGTTCATTGAACATTGTGCTCCCTTACAAAGATGCTCCCCCTTAGTGTATACTCCCATAAACTAGATACATGCTCCCCCTTAATCTAGTGAATCCTACTCCGTTAATCAATATGATTTAGCATTTTATTCTCCCCCTTTGTTATTAGCAAAAGAGGGTGGAGTGAAACAAAACTAGAATAAAGATGACAAAAGTTGGGACATAACTAAGAGAGGAATAAGAGTTTTATGTAAAATAAAGTAAGTCATGATCGAGCTAAGGGAGAGAGTAGCACAGCGGAAACAATATAGGATAAGCGTGAAAGAACAACATTCCATGATTTTACCAAAAGAATTCTACCACTTGTTTTTCAAATTAATTTTTAAGAAGAATATTACTTGTTTGTGCCACTTGTAAACAGAGATGCAATGTTGTTTGACAAGTACAAGTGAAAGACAAATCCTTAGAAATAAGCATGAGAACACATGATTAAATAGAGAAATGCGAAAAAACAAAATAATTAAGAGTAGTATTTTTGTTAGAGTTTGACCATTCCAACAATATGTCTAGACTCTTCACATTTGAGCATTTAATTTTGAAAAATTTCATAACAAATAAGCAAGCATGAATCAACATGTTCAAACCGATTAGAACTACAATGTACCCAATTCATATTTCAAATAAAGAAAACATTGTAGAAATCATGCATTGCAATCTAGTGCTTTTACTTAAGGTTTTAGAGAATTATGTAATTTTGCATTAGGATCCAATTCTCATGAGTAGAAGCTTTATGAAAATCAATGATGTGTGCATTAGGTGTTTTGATAAAAGTATACAAGTGAAATAATCAAAACACATGACATATATAATGAAATAGTAACAACAATATTAAGGATGCAATCTTATAATTACTTTCACACATCAAAGCTAGAATAAAGTTTCAAGGCACAAATAATGAGTACAACAACCAAGGTGCTTCGCCCACACAATGCTCATTAAGACTTATCAGGGAGCGAAGTATTGCTTGGGGGATCACATAAGCAATTTTATTGTTTTTTATTTTTAGTGATCCAATGTACAAATAGAAGTGATAAAAGATGAATGTGTTTGCACAAGACACTTTACAATTCTTTCCAAGGTGCTCAACCTCACAATGCTCATTAAGACTTATCCGGAGAGTGAGTAGTGCTTGGTGGAGTTATCTTTGGCTTTTTATTTTGGATTTTTATTTTGGGCCAAAGGTCTCCGAATTCACTTGTTGTTGCAAACATTTGTATTATTGAAATAACACTTCAATATTGTGCATGAAATTTATTTTTGAAAGACGATGTAGGTAATTTATACATACAACTTAATATGTTAAAACTATTTCACTTCATAATCATGCAAGACTAAGATTATGAGCACATATAGATTACCAAAATAATGAGTGTATAATTCATTGATTAACATAAAGAATTACTCATACTTAGAGGCATGCTAGGCCATCATACACAATTATCTATAGACCATTTCATTGCACATAATCAGATTAAGGTCAAGGCATGACAAAAACAATGTTTTAGAAAATTTGAAATTAAAATTAGACATTGAAGACTATCTTTAAGTGTATGCCAAACACAATTTTGACCTTTTTGAAACAAAAATAACTAAGATGTTTGCTCTTGTGAAATTTTATAGTCAAACTATAATTTTGTAAAGAGTTAAAGCAAAACAAATAACAAAAACATATTTTTGAGCATTTTGAATTATTGATTTTTTTTGTATTTTGGAAGAAAACAACAAAATTAATAGGGTGATGTTATATACAAACCGCTTTTGGCTATATATAAACCCTCACTATATACAAACCAGTACAAATATAATTTTGTTATACACAAACCTAATGGTTATATACAAACCAATAAAAAAAAATTATTAGCTAAAATTTTTAAAATTAAAGGTGACTTAATAACAATTTCCTCTCATCAAAATAGAAAGTATGCAATATCAATTATATTCGTTGTTTCAAAACATTCCAATTACATGAAGTAGAGACTTGGAATCGCCTTCATGTTAAACCCCAACATTTTGGATTGCGTTCGAAAAGTTGGCTATTACAAAACCTGAAAATACCTGCACAAGGAAAATAAGAAATCATATTTTTTCCTCCCATTTGCTTTCTATTGGATCATGATGTTGTCTCCAATAAGAAATAATATGTTGCTAGAACCATCAAAATACGAAGAGAAATCCACCGGTTGAAGGGAGATCGGACGGTGCAACTTAGCGGAATGTTGCGAAATCGGGTCTCCGGTAGAGGGATGTTCGAAGCTCACCTAAATGGAACAAAAAAAATATTCACTAAGAGCTAGGGTAGATCTAGGGTTTCCAACAGAAAAAATAGGAAGAAAATAGTTTTAGGGTTTTAGAAAAACCTTGCTTCCATGGCCAGAAGAGGAAACACTGGAAGGGGAGAGGCCAACGACAATGGCTTCACCGTCGGCCATGGAGAGGAGAGGCGGTGGGGGCTTCGTTTTTCCTCGGCACGCGAGATGAGGTAAATCGTCGGCAATGACCGGATGGTGAAGGAGGTAAGGACTGTCGGATGGGGAAGGAGGAGGGGCTTCACCGTCAGCCATAGAGAGAGGTCGACGGATGGGGACGGAGGCTCTCCGGATGGGGAAGGAGGAGGGGCGGCGCGGTCAAGGAGCGGATGGAGAAGACGGAGAAGGGGAAATCGCGAAAATGGGAATGTCGAGCGGCTGGAGGAGGGAATAGAAAATAGGCTACATTTTAGGGGTTTATTAGGTTTGTGGATAGTACTTTAAAACACCTAAAATAATGAAATATTTTGGTTTGTATATATCCATATTTGGTTTACATATAACATCACCCAATTAATAACAAAATAATTTGAAATCAGGCACAATAAATTGAGAAAAATCATTAGAAAAATACCAGAAAGATACTAGTGAACGCAAAATGTTCATCTGGAGAAAAAGGCTAACGCCTGGCGTTAACTAGTTAACGCCGAAACAGAACTCGATTTTTGAGAATTTTTGAAAATTTTTCTTTTGGCATAGATAATATATATATAGACCTTCTTAGGGTAGAAATTTCAGAGAAGTTGGAAATGGTTAGAAGGCTAAATTAAGCATATTTTGGTGGTTTTAAGATAATTTGTATCTTTATAAAAAAATATATAAATTAAGAATTTTTTTTATTTGGAAGGAGACAACATGTTGTGATTATCAATTTGTTATATCTAAGAATCCTAATTTTAGTCTAAGTAGGGCAAAGCGGGAATCCGATAAAGGTTTGGTAAATATGTCCGCAAGTTGTGAATCAGTTCCAATAAAGTTTACATGAACATGTTCCTTTTGTATATGATCCCTAATGAAATGATGTCTAAAGTCTATGTGTTTGGATCTTGAGTGATGAACGGGGTTGTTGGTTAAATCAATGGCACTCTTGTTGTCACACTTTAGTTCAATATTAGTTAGATGAACTCCAAAGTCTTCTAAGGTTTGAGTCATCCATAATGCTTGGGCACAACAACTTCCTAGTGCAATATATTCCGCCTCGGTTGTGGAGAGTGCAATGGAGTTTTGTTTCCTACTTGACCATGCAACTAGAGAAGGACCTAAAAAATGACATGTACCACTAGTACTTTTCCTATCTAAAGGAGAACCGGCATAATCAGAATCAAAATATCTATGTAATATAAAAGAGTCATTATGTGGATACCAAAGACCTAATTTAGATGTGCCAATTAGATATCGAAAAATTTGTTTTACCGCTTTTAAATGAGATACTTTTGGGTTTGCTTGGAATCTAGCGCATAGGCATACGTCAAACATAATGACGGGTCTAGATGCACTAAGGTACAATAAGGATCTAATCATTCCTCTATACAAAGTTTGATCAATGGAAATTTTGGTTTCATATTTTCCTAACTTTAGTGACGTGCTCATTGGAGTACTAGCTTGTTTTAAGTTTTCAAATCCAAATCATTTTAGCATATCATGTATTTAAATTGACATATGAAGATTCCATCATTTCTTTGAGTTATTTGAAAGCCTAGAAAATAAGTTAATTCACCAACTAGACTCATCTCAAATTCATTTTGCATTACTAGTACTACTTCATCACACGACTCTTCATTAGTGGCTCCAAAAATAATATCATCAACATATATTTGTAAAATAATTATTTCATTATCAATATGCTTAATAAAGAGTGTGTTGTCGGCACTACCCATTTTATAACTGTGATTTAATAAAAAAGATGTTAGTCGTTCATACCATGCATTGGGCGCTTGTTTTAGACCATAAAGTGTCTTTTCTAATCTATAAACGTGATTTGGAAAAATTTTATCAATAAAACCGGGGGGTTGTTCTACATAGACTTCTTCTTTAATTATCCCGTTTAAGAAAACACTTTTTACATCCATTTGAAATAATTTAAATCTTTTATAACTTGCAAATGCCATAAAAATTCTAATTGATTCAAGGCGAGCTACGGGTGCAAATGTTTCATCAAAGTCTACCCCCTCGATTTGAGAATAACCTTGTGCTACTAATCTAGATTTGTTCCTAGTGATTCTAGAATCTCCATCTAATTTATTTTTAAATATTCATTTTACACCTATGACTGGGTGATTAGATGGTCTTTCAACAAGCTTCCAAACACTATTGCGTTCAAATTTATTTAATTCTTCATTCATAGCAATAAACCAAAACTTATCATTTAAAGCAGTACAAACTTTTTTAGGTTCAATTTCAGAAACGAATCATATATTAGAAAAAGATTCATTAAGGGAAGAACGTGTCGTTACCCCTCTTGATGGTTATCCAATGACAAGCTCCCTTGGATGATCTCTTGTGAATCTAAGCACGCTTGGAGGCACAACTTCTTCTTGCATCGAATCTCCAACTTTGTCCTCCTCAAGTGGTTCATCATCATCAAGCACCAAAGGTGACAGGGGTTCATCTTCCTTTCCTGCACTGTTAGCATCTACACAAGACATAAATTCATCAAACTTCACATGAATAGAATCTTCAACCTTTTTAGACCTTTTATTATATATCATATATGCCTTGCTAGTAGAAGAGTAGCCAAGAAAGAGTCCTTCATCGCATTTTTCATCAAATTTAGCTAATGCATCTTTAGTATTTAAGATAAAACATTTACATCCAAAAACGTGAAAGTAAGATACATTAGGTTTCTTTTGGTAATATAATTTATATGGAGTTAATTTCAAAATAGGGCGAAGCATGATACGATTTATAACATAGCACGATGTATTTACCGCTTCAGCCCAAAAAGATCTAGGTAACCCATACTCGGATAACATAGTGCGTGCGAGTTCCTGAAGGGTTCTATTTTTCCTCTCCACCACACCATTTTGTTGGGGGTGCGTGGAGCGAAAAATTCGTGTTTAATGCCTAGATTATTGCAGAAAGTGGTGAAACTATCATTTTCAAATTCCCGTCCATGATTCGACCTTATGCATTTAATTTTTAAGTCTAATTCATTTTGAATGCGATTGTAAAGTTTTGAAAATTCAGAAAATACATCGGATTTGGAGGTAAGAAATAAAGTCCACGTGAATCTTGAAAAATCGTCAATTAATACAAAAGTATACTTTTTACCACCAAGGCTACAGGTGCTAATTTGCCCAAAAGGTCCATGTGAATTAGTTGCAATGATTTTGCGGTGGATACTTCAATTTTACTTTTAAACGATGTTTTTGAAAATTTTCCTTTTTGGCATGGCGAGCATAAGGAAGAAAGGTTTCCATTAAGGATTGACAATCCTCTAATAATTTTATTTTTCGAAAATTTTAAAATCAACTTGGTGCTAGAGTGACCAAGTTGCCTTTGCCATAATTCAAGTTCTTCATTTTTTTAGATATAAGACATTTAAGAGATGCACGTGATAGATCATGAAACACAATTAAATAAATGTTATGAATTCTTGGTGCAGTGAGTACTATATTATTAGACTTAGGATCAATGATTTTGCATAAATTAGTAGAAGACTCAAATAACACATTAAGGCCTTTATCGCATAATTGACTAATAGAGATTATGTTATGTTTTAAGCCTTCTACAAACAAGACATTAGTAAGAGAGAAAGAGTCGTTACCCACTGTGCCGGTGCTCAGTATTCTTCCTTTTCCATTGTCACCAAATGTCATGGTTCCTCCTTTCTTCTTAGTGAGGCTAAGGAACTTTGCTTTATCGCCCGTCATGTGCTTGGAGCAACCTGAGTCCAAGTACCACATGTCTTCTTTGTCCTTAGCATACCAACATACCTAAGAGGAAAATGTCAGTGACGATCCGGATACCCATGAGGTTCCTCCCATAACATAAGCGGAGACCTTAGGTACCCAGATTTGCTTTACAGTACGCTTTCCCTTCTTCCTGCAAGAATCTGTGCTGTGGCCAAAAAATAAACAATTGGCACATGCAACAAAAGGGGTTGAGACCTTTTTCATAGAATGTTGTTGACCCTTGCTGGTGGATGCAGAGTTATAGGGAGTGAAGGTATTATTTTTAAGAAAAGAGTTTTGATTTCTGGAAGCAGAGCTAACACCATCGTTAGTAGTCAACGCTGGGCGGTAGGCTTCCGAAACATAACCCAGCCCAAACATTGCAGTGCCATGGCACTGGCTGCCCAAAATCATGTCCAGTGATTTTTGGCCAACCCTAAATTTTTTTATTGCCATATTAAGATCATTTATTTGTGCTCTTAAGGCAAAGTTTTCGCTTACTAAATTTCCACATCTCTTTGCGAAAATTTTCTTTTTATTTTCAATTTGAGGAAGAGATATTTTCAACCTTATTTCTAAGTCTCCCTTTTCTTTTATGAGTGATTCGATATTCGAGAGAGCCTTAGAAAGATTGCATTCAAGTTCCTTTGCCTTTGCCAAATGGTTGTCATTCTTTTGGTAAGACACCAATTCTTTATCCAATGTATTTATTTCTTTATTTAATTTTTGATTTTGTTTTAAAAGGATTTTATTTTCAGTTTTTAGATGATGAAGATCTTTTAAGTTTCTTCCAAACGACACGTTTTTAAATATTCAACATAAAGATCATCATAAGTAGAGGAGATTACCTCGGTGCCGCATTGGACATTGCACTCGTAATCAGTAGATTCTTGGTGCTTCCCCATGAGGCACAAGTTTGCCTCACCATCCTTACTTGAACTTGACTCGCTTGAGCATCCGGATGAAGAATCATCCCATGTTGCCTCCTTCAAGACCTTCTTCTTCTCCTTTCCTTTATGTCGCTTTTCTTTTTGTTCCTTCAGGTATTTTGGACATTGGCTTCTTATATGCCCAGTCTTCCTGCAGTGGAAGCACTCAGGAGGAGGTCGCTCTTCATCTTCGTCACTTGATTTTCCTTTTTCTCCTTTTTGGAAGATGCTCCTTTTCGAAAGTACTTACGGAACGTATTTCTTCTCTCTGGATTCTTCATGAACTTTGTGAAATTTTTCACAAAGAGACTCTCCTCGTCATCTTCCTCATCATCATCCTCTTTTCTTGACTTCAGTGCCAAGGCTTTCTTCTTTGGCTCCTTATTGTATTCTTCATCTTGAATGTTGAGTTCGACCTCATGGGTTTTGAGATTCCCAATGAGGCTCTTGATCTGGAGCCGACTTAGATCATGCGATTCGGAGATTGCAGTCACCTTTGGATTGAACTTTGGAGGAGGAGACTGAAGGATCTTTCGCACCAAGTCACCATTTGAGAAAGTTTTTCTGAGAATCTTTAAAGCGTTGACAATCTTGGTGAAGCGAGTATACATTGAGTCGACGTCCTCATTTGGATCCATCATGAATCTTTCAAATTCTGATTCCAGTTGGAATAACTTAGAGTCTTTGACCTGCGAGGTACCTTCATGAGTTATTTCAAGCAAATTCCAAATGTCATAAGCAGATTCACAGGAACAAACTCTATTAAATTCAGTCCTGTCTAATGCGCAAAATAAGGGATTCATAGCTTTCGCATTATTTTTACATTTATTTTTATCCTCATCATCCCTCCTATCTCTAGGTTTTTCCATGGTAACTTCTCCAACAATATACGTTGGAGTCATATATGGTGTTTCAACACTCGCCCAGACATCTAGATCTAAATTAATTAGAAAATAATGCATTCGTGTTCTCCAATAGTTGTAGTCAGTTCTGGTGAAAAGTGGAGGTCTACTTATTCCTTGCCCCTCATAAAAAGCGAGATCACGAGACGGCATTATTCCTGGTTGTTAGACCGTTTTTGGAATAACCTGGCTCTGATACCACTTGTTGGATCTTGAGGCGCCCTTAGAGGGGGGGGGGGTGAATAAGGGCTTTAAAAACTTTAAACTTTGATAGAAAACTTTTGATATTTTATTTGAATAAGAGTGAATATAAAACAAAGAGTAGCAAATCAATTTTATTAAATAGAAAAAGACATGATTATCATTAATAAACTTGATTATAAAATTTGATTTCTATGTCGCTAGAAATCGAGGCTACTAATATGAAAACTCTTTTGTTTTCTATACCGACTTGTCTCCCCACGAACTGGTTGGCTTTAGCCAATCTCTCCCCATATACGGCCTCAAGCCGCTCTAGCCAATCTATCACCAAAAAGGCCTCGAGCACCCCCTAGATCTACTCCCTAGACCCAGTCGCCAACACGAGGCGAATTTCTCCATATGTTCTACCCAGTCATAGTCGCCAACACGAGGCGAATTCACGAATCGATTACAAAGATAAAAATAAAAGACAAATATTAAATTCAAGTAAAAACTCCCTAGAAGAATTCTGAAGATGGCGAAGGCACGCTGAATATTCTTGAAGTCGAAGCGTGCGTTCTTCGCATTGTGTAAGAGTTGATCCGATCTTCCTTGATTTCTTTGCTCGAATATGTGTGGAAGATGATGGTCTGAAAATAAGGCCTTGACTGAATTTCTGAAGTGCTGGAGAAGGGCTCTTGTTGATCAGTAGTAAGAGACATCGAAATCATCCAATTTATAGAATTTGCGCTAACGCCGGGCGTTGACCATGTATAACAACGTATTGATGGGTCAGATCTTCAGAAGAGGAAGGAGATTCTGCACTTTAGGAAATGTTTTATTTAAGGCAAGCGTCGGCGTTAAGGCTAACGTGGGGCGTTGGGCAAATCATTCCTAAAGTTCCTCCTGCAATCACAGTTGCTTTCTCCTTGCCAAATTCGTCGACCGGATAGCGCCCAACGTTAAGACCTAACGCTGGCGTTGAGTTCCTTCCTCGCCATTTCGTCGAATGAATTTTGTTGAACGGTATCACATTTCGTCGAACATCATTTCGTCGAACGCAGTTCGTCGAATGGCTTCTCATTTCGTCGAACGCCATTTCATTTCGTCGAGCGCTAACGCCCAACGTTAAGCTTAACGCCTGGCGTTAGACAGATTTCAATCCTTCAGCTTGTGGTTAGTGTCAGACCATTATTGCAGCACCTGGTGTCATATCTATCCAAACCTGCATGCTAAAAACACAATGACAAACAAGATCAAATACAAGTAGGATTTGTTATTCTCAAATCAAAGGGATGCGAAAAACTTTGTTCCAACCATTCTAAGTGATAGATTAAATCATGCTTGATGTTCACAATAAAGCTCATACAGTTTTTTTGATAATTTTTATGTTTTATATTTGTGTATTTGATTTTGCATTTATAAATAGAAGTTAAGCAAATGAACAAAAAAAATAATTTTGGTAATTTGGCTTTTATAATTTTGTATTTGGATTTTTCAAAAATGAAATAAAGTCAAAAGTGCAAAAATAAATAGTGCATATAGATTAATATATTTTTAAGAATTTTTAAAAAATTTAAAAATACAGAAAAACAGATAGGTGCGTTAGCGCCGACGTTAGAGCGCGGGAAACAGTACACAATTTTTGATGATTTTGAAAATTTTAATTGTTGATCTTGATTACGTGTCTCAATAGTAGTTTCATGCAGAAATTTCAGAATTTTAGGAGATGTTTTAGATGGTTAAAAATTGCATAAATGCGTTTATGAATATGTTTTAACTTGAAAGATCTAGGACTCCTAACTCAAGTCGTAATAATCAAAATCTTGCATCGGGAAGAGGTTTAGTAAATATGTCAGGGAGTTGAGAGTCCGTACCAATGAAACTTACTTTTACATGCTATTTCTTAATGTGATCCCTGATGAAATGATGGCGAACATCTATGTGTTTTGATCTAGAGTGGTGTACGGGATTATATGTAAGGTCTATAGCACTTTTGTTGTCACATTTAAGATCAATGTTTTTGAGATGAAATCCAAAATCCTCTAGAGTTTGGCTCATCCATAACGCTTGTGCACAACAACTACCAAGTGCGATGTGTTCGGCTTCCGTGGTGGAGAGTGCAACCGAAGACTATTTCCTACTAGACCAAACAACTAATGAGGGTCCTAAAACGTGACAAGTACCGCTAGTGCTTTTTCGATCTAGTGAACAACCGGTGTAATCTGAATCGGAATAGCCGTGAAGTGTAAATGTATGGGTACCATAATACCAATTTAGATGACCCTAATAGATAACAAAGAATACGTTTTACCGCTTTTAAATGAGATTATTTTGGATTGGCTTGAAAGCGGGCACATAGACACACGACAAACATTATATCTGGTCTAGATGCACTTAAGTAAAGAAGAGATCCTATCATTCCTCTATATAAAGTTTGATCAATGGAAATTCCATATTCATCTTTTCCTAGTTTTAAAGAAGCACTCATAGGAGTAGAAGCTTGTTTAATATTTTCAAATCCAAATTGTTTAAGCATATCGTGAACATATTTTGTTTGGAAAATAAAGATACCATCAGATTGTTGTGAGATTTGAAAACCAAGAAAATATGATAGTTCTCCTACAAGACTCATTTCAAATTCATTTTTCATTACTAAGACTACTTCATTACACAACTCTTCATTAGTGGCTCCAAAAATGATACCATCAACTTATATTTGTAAAATAATTAGATCGTTATTATTATGCTTAATGAAGAGTGTGTTGTCGGCACTTCCCATAACATAACTGTGCTTTAACAAAAACAATGTAAGTCTATCATACCATGCACGGGGCGCTTGTTTTAATCTATAAAGTGCTTTTTCTAATTTGTAAACATGATTTGGAATTTTTTCATTTATAAAACCGGGGGGTTGTTCTACATAAACTTCTTCTTTTATAAACCCATTTAAAAAAGCGCTTTTAACATCCATTTGAAATAATTTTATTCTTTTAAAACTCGCAAATGCCAAAAATATTCGTATGGATTCTAAGCGAGCAGCGAGTGCAAAAGTTTCTTCAAAATATACCCCCTCGATTTGGGAAAAACCTTGAGCAACTAAGCGTGCTTTATTTCTTATAATCCTAGATTCACCATCTAATTTATTTTTAAAGATCCATTTTACGCCAATAACAGGATGATTAGATGGTCTATCTACTAGATTCCAAACTTTATTTCTTTCAAATTGATGTAACTCTTCATTTATAGCCAAAAACCAAAATTTGTCATTTAAAGCGGTGGAAACATTTTTAGGTTCGATTTCGGAAACAAAGCAAATATTTGAAAACGTTTCATGAAGAGAAGATCGAGTTCTTACCCCAGTAGAAGGTTCCCCAATGACTAGCCTTCTCTGGAAGGTTCCTCTTCGTCATGCTCCAAAGATGGCAAAGGTTCATCATTTGTACCTGTAGGAAGTCTTTCTGCACACGGAATAAATTCATCAAATTTAACATTAATAGACTCTTCAACCTTACTCGATCTTTTGTTAAATATTCTATAGGCTTTACTGGTTGAAGAGTATCCAAGAAATATTCCTTCATCACATTTTTCATCAAATTTTCCATAAGAATCTTTTGTATTAAGAATAAAACATTTATAACCAAATATTTTAAAATATTATACGTTAGGTTTCTTTTGATAATATTGTTCATATGGTGCGAGATTTAGAGATGGGCGAAGCATGACTCTATTCATTACATAGCATGATGTGCTTACTGCTTCGGCCCAAAAAGTCTTAGGTAATTTATATTCAGATAACATAGTGTGTGCTAGTTCTTGGATTGTCCTATTCTTTCTTTCTACAATGCCATTTTGTTGAGGTGTGCGTGGAGCGGAGAATTCATGCTTAATACCTAACATTTCACAAAAAGATTTAAAGTTTTCATTTTCAAATTCTCCTCCATGATCTGAGTGAATGCATTTTATTTTTAAATCTAGTTCATTTTGAATACAAGTACATAATTTTGAGAATTCGCAAAACGCATCAGATTTTGAAGAGAGAAATAAAGTCCAACAATATCTCGAGAAATCATCTATTAGAACGAAAGTATATATTCTACCACCAAGACTTGTAGTGCTAACGGGACCAAAGAGATCCATATGAATTAGTTGCAATGGTTTAGAAGTAGAAATTTTGTTTTGGCTTTTAAAAGATGATTTTGTAAATTTTCCTTTTTGGCATGGTGAACATAGTGAAGATAAATTTCCATTCAATTTAGGCAATCCTCTAATCAATTTCTTTTTTACTAGTTTTAAAATGAGCTTTGTACTAGCGTGACCTAAACGTCTATGCCAGAGTTCTAATTCATCATTTTTTGTTATAAAACATTTTATAGAATATTTGGAAAGATCATGAAATGAAACTATGTAAACATTATGAATTCTAGGTGCAGTTAGTAACATATCTTTTGTTTTAGGATTAAATATTTTGCAAAGATTAGTAGATGATTCAAATAATACATCTAATCCTTTATCACACAATTGGCTTATAGATATTAAGTTATGTTTTAATCCTTTAACATAAAGAACATTTGAGATAAGAAAGGATTCGTTACACACTGTACCTACTCCCATAATCCTTCCTTTACCGTTATCACCAAACGTTACGATTCCTCCTTTCTTCTTTTCTAGGCTAAGGAATTTTGCTTTGTCGCTCGTCATGTGCTTGGAGCAGCCTAAGTCCAAGTACCACACGTCCTCCGTTTGCCTTCCTGCAAATCTAGAAAGAAGATGAGAGTAAAGATTCGGATACCCAAGAGGTACCACCCATAGAGTAAGTGGATTTCTTAGGTACCCAGATTTGTTTTAACGATCGTTGTTTTATATTCCTGCAAGAGCTAGACGTGTGTCCAAACTTAAGACAATTTGCACGTGAAATAAAGGGGGTTGAGACCATTTTCTGAATTTCTACATTGCACTTGTTGGATGATGTTTGAACTTTAGAAAAAACATGAGATTTGTTAACTATTGAGCTACCGCCGGCGTTAAGGGCTAGCGCCGGGCGGTAGGGCTCACTTTGATATCCGAGCCCAAACTTTCCAAAACCATAACATTGGTTTCCCAAAATCATGTCCAAAGATTTTTTACCTATTCCAAATTTTTTATGGACATATTGAGATAATTATTTTGTTTTGTAAGAAATGTATTTTCTTGTACAATCATAACACATTTATTTTCAAAACCCTTTTTGTTATTTTCAATTTGTAAGAGAGAGGTTTTTAGTTTTCTCTCTAAGTCCCCCTTTTCTTTTGTAATATTTTTTATTTGTGAGAGGGCCTTAGAAAGAGAAACTTTAAGTTCTTTTGCCTTACATAAAGAGTGCTCACACTATTGGCATGAAACCTTTCTCTTTCCAAGGGAAATCAAAATTTTTGTGAGCTTATGATTTTCTTTGATAATATATTCATTTTCACGATTTAATATAATATTATCTTTTATACTTTGATCATAGGATTTGCAAGTTTGAACAAATTCATCATAGAGTTCTTCGAAGGTGGGAGAAGTCACCTCAGTGTCACTAAGAACACTGGTGTCATCATCATTGCTTTTTGCCATTAAGCATAAGTTTGCTTCCTCCTCGCTACTTGACTCAGGCTCGTTTGAATCTTCAGAGGAAGAATCATCCCAAGTTGCGGCTTTCAATACTTTCTTTTTCTCCTTCGCTTTGTATTATTCTTTTTGCTCCTTTTGATACTTTGAGCACTAGTTCCGAATGTGCCCGGTCTTTCTGCAGTGGTAGCACTCCGGTGGTGGTCTTTCTTCTTCATCTTCGCTTCCTTTCCCTTTCTTTGATGAAGATCCTTTTTGTCGAGCATCCTCTTGGAAGTATTTCCGGAAGGTGTTCCTTCTTTCCGGATTCCTAATGAACTTCCTGAATTTCTTCACCAGGAGACCTTCTTCATCTTCATCATCATCTTCAATGCTCTCCTTCTTTGATTTTAGTGTCAGCGCCTTTTTCTTTTGCTCTTTGTTGTATTCATCGTGTTGAATCTAGAGTTCTACCTCATGGGTTTTGAGATTCCCAATAAGGTTCTCGATCTGGAACGTTCTTAGGTTGTGCGACTCCGAGATGACCGTCACCTTTGGATTGAACCTTGGAGGTAAAGAGCAAAGAATTTTCCTCACCAAGTCCCCGTCTGAGTAGATCTTTCCAAGTGCCTTTGAAGTGTTGACGATCTTGGTGAAGCGAGTGTACATTGAGTTGATGTCCTCTTCGGTATCCATCCTGAATTTTTCAAATTCAGATTCCAGTTGGAATAGCTTTGCATCTTTCACCTGCGATGTACCTTCATGAGTAACTTCCAATTGATTCCAAATATCATAAGCAGTTATGCATGCAGAAATTCTATTAAACTCAGTTCTATTTAAGGCGCAATATAAAGGGTTCATCGCCTTAGCATTATTTTTACACCTTAGTTTATCATTATCATCCCATTTATCTTTAGGTTTTAGTAATGTCGCCTCTCCCACTACAATTTTAGGATGAGAGTACCGAACTTCTACTATGTTCCATACTTCTACATCCATGGTCATAAGAACGCACATCATTCGATTTTTCCAGTAGTTGAAACTGACCCAGAAAATATAGGTGGTCGACTAACACCCCGACCCTCCAGAAAAGCGAAATCAAGAGACGTCATTATTCCCGGTTGTTAAGCCGATTGGAATAAAACCCCTCTGATACCACTTGTTGGAGCGGTAGGCGCCCTTAGGGGGGTGAATAAGGGTTTTTAAAACTTAAGTTATATTTTGATTTTCTTTGAAATAGTGCGTGAATAAGAAAGTGAGAAATCAAACAAAGCACTTAAAATAATGCGGAGACGTGTTTTATTAATATGAAATAAGGTTTTACAAAAGTTGATTTCTATAATGCTAGAAATCAGGGGCGAATAGTAGTAAGCTCTTTTTGTTTTCTATCCCGACTCGTATCCCCACGAACCGGTGGCCCTAGCCTATCCTTCCCCGGATTCAGCCTCAAGCCGTTCTAGCCAATCCAACCCCGGATATGGCCTTGAGCACCCCCTAGACCTAACCTAGATTTAGTCGCCAACACGAGGCGAAATTCTGCCCTTTGTCTTACCCAGACCTAGTCACCAACACGAGGTGAATTCTCTAACGGTTTACAAGAAATATGAAATGATAATAATAAAAACTCCCTCTTGAAGAACTTCTGAAGTTGGAGACGAAGATCCGCTGTAGAATAAGCGTTGTAGAAGCGGACGTCGTTTGGATCCGGCGTGAAGAGATTCTCCTTCAAAAATCCGCAGAGCTTTGGCAGGACATCAAGTTTTGGCCAAATCAGCCTATGGAATTCTAACACTCAATCTCTCTCTCTGATGGATTCATGAAACGAGAGAAGAGAGGTCCTATTTATAGCCTCAGCGCTAGCGCTACCGCCAGCGCTATCCCGGATTAGGCATTATTCTGCGTGGGGGAATCTTCAATCCGAGGAAACATTTCTCTCTTGCCTTCTGTGCTCCGCGCTACCGCCTGCGCTATCCGCTACCGCCAGGCGCTAGCTCCTTCTATATGTGCTCCGAAATTACGTTGATCATCGCTAGCGCCAGGCGCTAGGTGCTACCGTCGGCGCTAGTGGGCATGTTGGATTTGTTGGCTCAAATTTGGGGGCAACCTTCTTAAGTAATCCTTGAGTCATATGGACTTTGTTTCCTGCACACTTAAACACATAAGATCAAATACACATAAGATTTGTTATTCTCAAACCTAGGAGATACGGATGACCATGTTCCAACATCGGCAACTCTCTCTCCTTCCCCACTCTCCATGGATTCCACCTCACTATTTCGGCTGGGATTTCTTGGGGATGCTGAGAGCAGTCCAGTAAATGAGGTGTGGTGGCCATGTGGCCACCAATCCATGAATCCCTCCTTGTCACTTATTCAAATTTGGGGGTTTTCCCCAAATTAACCTCTTGCATGGCATCTCCATCCAATTTCAGAGGGAAACCCAAGTCATTTGACACATGGGTTGTAGTATGGGCCTTGGTTCAAGGTTTAGCCCAATTGGATGGGGTTTAATTTCACTTTGAGCCTAATTTAGGCTTATTTGACCAAGTGTTGACTTTTGGGTTGACTTGGTCAAATAGGTGAGTCGACTGGTCCAATGGTTTGGTCTTGAGTCCTTTGACACCACCTAATGTTGATTGGGTCATGGTGGTGCCCCAATTGGGTCAATTTTGCCAATATGTGTGATTTTTACCAAAATTGGGGGAAAGTTGACTTTGGTCGAATTGGACCAATTAATGACCAATTGATATAGAAATTTCGTGTTTTGAAATTTAGCGAAGGTTAAAGATTTTCTCCAAACTATATCCGATAAAGGCAAGTGTACCTTATCTTCTATAATATAGGATATTTAGAAATACCAAGGTCGTATTCCACGGGGCGCGTTGATTACTTCTACTTCGAGGAAAATCACCATTATCTTATCTAACGATTTTTTCAAGGTTGTTTTACTGAACTAAAAAAAAAGACAATTTACAAGCGAAATGAAAAGATTAAACGATGGTAAAAGAGATTAATGCTCATGGTGGAGGGGGAAGAGAAAGAAAAATAAAATTGCATAAGAAAAATTACAAGTAGAAAGAGACAAATAAAGAGAACAACTAAATTTTATTTATACCAAAAATGATTACAAGTTGAAGGAGAATTACAACACTAGTAAGAAGAGATTATAAGAACACTAAACTATTGCATTGAAAGAAAAGAAACTAGTACATTGCATGATAAGAAAAAAAAGAACATGAAAGCTTAAAAAAGACATAAACAAGCATTGAAAAACTTCACTAATAGCTCTAGCAGCACCTCCCCCACTCCAAATTTTCTGAACCCCGGACTCAAGGGAGAGCCTCATAATTTATAGGCAAAAAATTTCAAGTTACACGCCCTTGGTCACGGGCGTGACCTACGACGTGTAAACACTGTTAACAACGGATCCGACAGTGGCGTGGATTTTGCGTGACGGCAGGAGGAATTCGGGCATTACACGCCCGTGAAACTTGGGTCACGTGCGTGTACTTGGACGGCTTCATATAATGCGGCGTGGGTCTTCTTTGCGGCGCGACGGTGTGCAGGGATCACGCGGGAAAGTCATGGGCGTGACATGTGGGTCACGGGCGTGAATGACGGCAACTCGGGTTTCGTCAAAGGCAGAGAGATTTCGTCGAATGCAGCTCTGTTTTTGTCGAATGCCTGGGAAGAGAACTTTCGTCAAACTCAGGGGCAGAGCTCGTTCGTCGAACTCAGGGACAGAGCGCGTTCGTCGAACTCAGCTCAGGTTTCGCCGAACGCAGGGGCAGAGAGCATTCGTCGAACTCAAGCTCGGGTTTCGTCAAACGCAGGGGCAAAGAGCGTTCATCGAACTCAACTCTTTAGGTCACACGCCCTTGGTCACGGGCGTGACTTAGGGCGTGACTTGTAATTTTCTCCAATATTTCCCAAAATTCTGCAAAAATTGAAATTAAGCTAAGTTAGAAACAAAATTACAAAATAACTACTTATGACCTAAAATTGACATGAAAAAGAAAAATACCTATTAAATATTTACAAAATTTTCTATTAAAAAGTTATATAAAAACTATTTATCAAATACCCTCATACTTGAGGTTTTGCTATTCCAGAGCAAAAGTGTGAGACATAATTTATAAGACATCCTTAAAATTTTTAGTTTTAAACCAAAAGTTAAGTTAAGAGTAAATTCAAGGAGACGTTAAGTCCTAAATTATGATGATGATTTGAAAAGAGGGAAAAATGTTTAGGCAAGGACTTCTCAAGAAAATTAATTAGTTTAACAATAGTGTAGAAATTATAAAACGAGATTAAATTAAAATTATAAGAACTCTATCTTAAAAGAAACTTAAGGAAAAGTAACTTACTAAATATTGCTCTCTCCATAATCTTAAACTAAATCTAGAACAATGATAATTGGCTAAGGGGGATTTCATAAAATTTGGCAAAAGAAGAGATTTTTTTTTGAATGGAGGTAATGGAATTTATCCTCATCATGAATATTTTTTTTTAATTCTCTTCTAATAAAAACCCAAAATGTAAATGTTTAGGAGTAATGAATTTTATCCTCTTACTCCATGCCATATAATCTTTTAAATGATTTTGGGTTCATATGTTTAGGGAATAATGAATTTTATCATCTTATTCCAATGACATATGATCTTTTAAAATTCATTTTTTTTTCCAACAAAGGGGGTAGGAAAGAAAAATAAATCTAGCTAGCTTTAAATTATATTGAGAGCAAATTCTAGTAAAATTAAATTTCCTAAGATCTAAAAAGTTTGAAGAAAATATAATTGAAATCTAAAGAGGTTTTGCAAATTCACTACAAAATGAAGCCATTTAAAAAAAAGAGAATCATGCTAAATAAATTCTCTAATCAAGTTAAAATCATAAGATGATTCTTAAATCAAGATTACGTCAAATTTAAAATTAACAAACTATGATAAGCAAAATTTTAGCCAATTAAAAACTTAAACATGCTTATAAACATTCTCAACTAGATTTTTAAGAAATCAAAAAAACAAGTAGGAGGGGTATAGGATTTGTTTTTTTTCAAGTTTTTCTTTTTTTTTGAATTTTTTTGAATTTTTTGAATATAATCTTTTTTTGAATTTTTAAATATTATCTTTTTTTTTGAATATTATCTTTTTTTTTTGAATTTTTGATAATAAAAGAAAGGAAACTAATTTTAAACCTAACAAATTTTTTGTTAACTCTTGGACTTCCCGAGGTATACACCGTGAAGGGTTCTCATGGTAATAGGAGGTGAGATGGGGTGAGGTCCCAAACGTCCCTTTTCAAGATTTAATTTTTTCGTTTTTCTAATTTTTTTGAGTTTTTGGGTTTTACAAGTGCTTAAATAGAAGAAAACATAAGAAAATATTTTTTTTGAAAATTTTCTAATTAAAAAAAACTATTTACAAAGAACTATTTACACCCCCATACTTAAAGTTAAACATTGTCCCCGTTGTTTAAAATTAAGTATGAAGTAAAAGAAAATAAAGTGCAAGACAAAACAAAAATAATAATAATAGAAACGAAGGATAGGTTAAGAGGGCTTCCCTGGTTATGAAGATGTGGGGGAAGCGGCGGTTACCTACAAAACATGTTAAAATGAAAAGAAAAACAATAAAAAAGATAACTTTGGGGTGCCTCCCAAAAGCGCTTTGTTTAAGATCGCGTAGCTTGACCCACTTGCCGATCATATTATAGGATGAAAAGATAATGATTCACTCTTCTCGTTAGCTAGCTCTCCCGGAAGATATAACTTAAGGCGGTGCCCATTTACTTTGAAGGTATCTTTTTCCGGGTGGGAAATTAGGATTGTCCCATAGGACCAAACCTCTTTAGCAATAAAGGGTCCGGTCCATCGGGATTTTAGTTTTCCCGGAAAAAGGCGAAGGTGAGAATTATAAAGGAGGACGAGATCGCTCGGCGAAAAGGTTTTCGGAAATTTTATGTGTTTATCGTGATAAACCTTTGTTCGCTCCTTATATAATTTATTGCCCTCATACGCATTCGCTCGCCATTCATCTAATTCATTCTTTTGAAATTTTCTTTGATCGCCCGCTAAAGTGGAATCGAGATTTAAAAATTTAAGCGCCCAAAATGCGCGGTGTTCTAGTTCGACCGGAAGGTGGCAAGCCTTGCCATAAACCATTCGATACGGTGTACAACCGATAGTGATCTTGTACGTCGTTCGATAGGCCCATAGCGCATCATCGAGCTTTATTGCCCAATCCTTCCGAATAATAGAAACCATTTTTTCTAAAATCCGCTTTAATTCTCGATTAACAACTTCGACTTGTCCACTCGTTTGTGGGTGATATGTAGTGGATAATTTGTGCACGACTATTGAAACCGATTTCTCGGCCTCTTGTGGAGCTCGGGGCCCTCACCGAAATGAGGGGCAGCTAGCCCTTACTGATCCCTCGGAAAAGGTAGACTGAAGACTAGAAAAATGACTAAGACCTTAGTCACAGCGAGGATGTCCCTCCACTAACCCGGAAGATCGTTGAGCGCTTCCCCTCCCAAGCCAAAGCTGAGCCTCGGGCACCTTGGAGAGCTCTGGAAATGCTAACCAAAGAAAGCCTGAGGAGAGAGAAGCTGAAGTGAAGTCCTCTTCAAAGGTGCCCTTGAGGTCCTATTTATAGGTTTTCTGGTCTGGTCTGCAAATAGCAGGATCCCGTCTTTTGATTTTACTATCCACACCCCAAACGTGTCTGCTAACAGCTAAACTATGCTGTTTGGAGAGGCTAAAGGCAGACCACTGAGGGTAAAAGGGTAATTTGGCTCTATCAACCTGTGGGCATGGAACTGTGAGGACATTACTGCTGAAGATCTCGTGGGCCTTCTCGCGAGTCCTGCTCGCGATGCCTCTCCTAGGAGATCGCCCTGTGAGGACCTCGCTGGCCTATTCTGGCGGTATCTGCCAAGGTCCGGTCTCGCGAGCCTTCCTGCGAGACCGCCTCCTGGCTTCGTCGAGCTCAACACACCTTTCGTCAAATGCAGGGCACTCCGCCGATCACAGACGAGATCGACGAACGCGGAACGTCGACCGCTGCTAATAGAATAGATTTGGTTCGTCGGGCGCCGTCCGACGAATGCTGAGCTCCGTTCAACATTCGTCGAACGCGAACTTGAGCTCGCTGGACGTTGAGGCTCTAAACTCGCGAACCTTCATGCGAGCACTGAACACATTTTGCTGAACACCTGAACATATGTCTCTTCTGCCAATGACCTGCGAGGTATTGGTTTGTCAGCCCTCGCTTGGCCCAGTCTTCTTGAGGATATCTGCCGAGGGATGGATCTCGCAGCTCCTCTTGCGGGACCGTCCCTCTGGCTTTAATGAGCCTAGAACGCTTCGCCGACTTCTGATGATTTCGCCGAACGGTGGTGAGCTTGACGATGCCAGGTGAGCTCGACGAACACGGGAGAGTTCGTCAAACGTCGTACTTCTCTCACCGAACTCAGGAGACTTCCTCGAACTGCCTACGAGCGTTTATTTCACCGACCCTTCTCGCTCGCCTCTCAGCGAGTCCTCCGAGAGTGACTTCTCCAAGGCCTCTCTCGCGAGGTCTTTGGCCCTAAGGCCTCCATCTCTCATTACTTCTTTCATCTTGTTGCTTTCTTAAACCGCGCCTCTTCGCCTGGCTAATATCGGGGTTGTGCACAATCCCCGCTCTTCGCGAGGCTATTTAGGCTCACGAAGAAACATCCAACCCCTGGTATTCGCCAGCCCCTTGATGATCTGTCAGGAATCTTTGGTAGGGCCCACCCCGAGGACTATAAATATCGTCCTGAGTCCTAAGTGGCGTGCACCGCCACTTCCTTTTCTTTCTTTTTGCCCCGTACTGTAGCTGCCAGGAGATGCCGCTTTACGAAGAAGCTGAGGCTCGCCTGAGGGCTGTGAGAGCCGGCAGCTACCCTCCACGACCAGGGTCCCCGCCTGGATGAATCGGCCGCCTCCCGCTCAGTCGCCGAAGACTAAGAAGGCGAAGGCGGCCTGCCAAACCGGGGATGGCTCTGTGCTGCTGGACTCCTCCCCAGATAGCCGTCCCCTCGAGAAGGTATGATCTATCTCTCTAGCTTAAGTCAATAAGTTCACCCATGATTCATGTCTACTCGCAGGATGCCTTGCCGAACGAGGACGCTGGCGAACCTTCTGGTGGGTCTCGCCAAAGTCCGCCGGCGGATACAAATCTTGCTGGGAAAAATGTCGCGGGTACGCCCTTAATCTCGCATGCTAGCCCTCCTTTTGTCAACTGACCTTCATTCCCTGCTTCTTGCAGTCTCGCCCCGGAAGTCTCCGGCTCGCCATGCATTGCGGCCTCCCTCTCCGCCTCCTGCCGACAAAACTATAGATAAGCCAGGGTTCCGACTCCTGACGAGCGAGGAGACCGGCGGCTCTGTGCCGCCAAAGATCCCTCCGACCAACAGCGCAGCCTACCCTCCTGGCCTGGGTAAATCTCTCTACCCCCACTATGGTAACATCTTCCAGGGCCGCCCTGCAACTTCTCGCCCCCATCTGGGTAAGCATTCCGACGGCCCCCTGCCCTGCGTGAACTCAAGCGCACTATCTAACCTTTTCGTAATATTTCGCAGAGAATCCTGAAAATCCGCCTACCGATTCTGAGTTGGGCAGCGACGAGATGTCCCCCCTTCCTGACCAGGTGGAAGACTTCTTAGAGGATCCGCGAGATCCTGAGATGATGAAACAACGAGCCGCAGAGTTGTTGAGAAAATAGGGTCGTATGCTGATGGACCTCAACATGCAGGCGAGGCGGGATAGAGAAGCCGCCGAGGATCGGCATATTGTCTTGATGGAAGAGTGTGCGAGGCTCCGGGCCGTGAGACAACGCAATCACGATGAGAACGTTATGAGGCTGGAGGTGCATATAGTGAGGATGAGGGATTACGCCTTCCTCATTGACCGGGAGGGCCGCGCGACCGAGGATTACTATAATTCTAAGGTACCGCCGCGTTCCGGGTCATGAGGTGGGGGTAGGTGGAAATGGTTGCCCCATGATTCTGGCTAACTTTTACATTGTCGCGAACTATTACTTGTTATTGAGTGCCGCTATTCTGGACAAGCTCGGAAGGGCTTGCAACTCATATACTAGCTTTATCTCGTCTGACAATAATTACTACTAGCTTTTTATTAGTTCTCGCTCGCTGCTAATATTTCCGTTTCATTCTCATGTTATGTTGTGCTCGCGCGGACCCTATGTTCTCGCTAAATGTACCTCACAAAAATGTTGCTCGTACTAACCCCGCAGGCCTTTCTCGCTCGCGGTCGTGATGTGATGTTTTGGCTAACCGTGCTCACCGGCGCTTGGGCTTCTTCCCGCCCTTTTACTTTTGCTATAAATAGGCGGTCACAACTGAGTCAACCACCGCATTTACTGTCAACCTTCTTCCTCCTCCGCTTCAGAGCTCTCGCTCCTTCTCGTTCTCATTCTACTTTCTTTCTTGCAGGTTATTGAAATGGGTGGCGATGCTAACGAGTCGGAGGGTTGGCGAAAGATCGCTAAGGCTTTCGCCGAGCACAGCTTCTTCCACTGCAACCTGACAAACGAGGAATATTTCAGCGCGGTCGCCGACTACGTCACCCCTCCATTCGAGGCACGCCATCCTAGCGAGAACGACGTGATCAACGCGCCACTTGTCGACGATCTGGCCATCCCCACCACTCATTTCGCAGTCGGCTTGCGTCTCCCCTTGTGGCCGGAAGTTCGCCAGGTAATAATCGCTCTCGCTCGCTTCTTATTTTCTGCAGGTCAAGTCTCACTCATTATATAAACGAATCTTGGTTTTCTCTTGGCTCGCCAGGTGCTCAAGCATTACGGAGTTATTCCGGGTCAGCTTACACCTAACGCCATGGCGGTGATCACAACCTTCGTCTGCTACCTACGCGAGGAGCGCATCGAGTTCAGTCTCCCGGTCTTTCGGAAGTTGTTCTCCTTCCGCGCCTATAAGGACGGGACCGCCTACTTCGTGGGCTCGGGTCCTAAGGTCGACGAGACCGTCAACAAGGCCCACTTCTGGGCCCAGAAGCTCCTCTTCGTCAAGGGGAACTTCGGCAATATCCTGATCTCGCCAGTCCAGCACGGCGAGACCACCTACCAGCCCACTGCTCTCGGAGGACATGACGCCCTCCTTTTTCAGTTCTTCTGTAAGAAGAACTTTAAGGTTGCTCATCTCCGCCGCAACCTCGACTCGCTGCCTCCAGTGCTCGCTGGGGATGGTAAAGATCTCGCTTAATAATTACAACTTTATTCCCAGTAACTCCGTATTTATTGAAATTTCAATGCTTTTTTAGGCGAGCGGGATCTTCCCGTCTACCTCCCCCCCCCCCCCCACCCCCCCCCCCCCCCCCCCCCCCTACGCGAGCAATCGGAAGACCGACGCTACCCTTGCTCTCGCGACCATGGGGGCGGAGGCTTGCCGAGGCGCCGTCACACCAGGTGAGCCCTCCTCTCGCAAGAGACCGGGGGCTTCTAGTAGCCATGTCCTTCCCCCAAAAGCCCCGCCGAAGAAAAAGAGTAAGAAGAGCAGGGTCTCGCTCGCCTCCTCGAAGGGGAAGGAGCCACGCGAGGCCGCTTTCGATGAGTTCGACCTCATCGGCCTCTCCACGGGAGGCGAGGACGACAAGCCCAGCCAGGAGTCTGCCCGAACCTCCGCTCCGCCCATCCCCATCAACCACTACAACTTCGGCCTCGGCCAGAGGCGCCGGGATGAGACCGGCGAGCTCTTGGTGAACTGAAAGCTGGAGACGAACCGGGCGGACATCTCCACTATCCTCCCTACTTGGGTGGAGAAGGAGACCGTCAGCGGCCACGCCTTTGATTTCTCGTTCGTCCTCTATGGAGGCGAGGACGCGGGGGCTTATAAAGACAAGACGGCGAGGACTCTCGCTTTCGAGAGCGCGAGGTCCCAGTTGCGCTCTGCCGAGCTCGCCCACGTGATAGGGAGGCGATGCTTGCAACTGTAGCTTCAAAATGTGGAGCTCGCGAGGGCCTATCAGGTGCTTCTCGCTGAGAACGCGCAGCTGAAGGAGAAGCTGCTCGCCGTAGAGGGCAGTGTGGTGAGTTACCTTGACCTCGTCACCCTCCCCTTCCTCGGCCATTTCAGTCCCCTAATTTATCTTACTTGCAGGACGTCGAGGCCGCCGGAAGAGCCGACGCTCGCATCCTGGACCTGGAGGGCGAGGTGGCCGCGCTAAAAGCCCGAAATCGTGAGCTCGCCCGTGCCGTCGTTCCCCCTTCTTCCCTCCATCTGAAAGAAGAGCGGAGATCGTGAGACGAGGAAATCTGCTTGGAGTCCACCGAGTCAGCTCGCTACATCTTCCAGACGATGAAGGCGGCCGGCCTCTTAGCCGCCGACGCGGCCGACATGACTCTGAAAGACATCGTCCCGGAGCTCTTTATCCTGCTTCCGCCAGTGAAGAGCAGCGATGACGAGGAAGGCTTCGCGAGTGATTCCTGAATCTCGCCGCCATTCCCATTTTTGTAACTTTTGATCGGCGAGATCGCCGCAAATTTTAACCGAACTGTGGAATGTAAATGCAGATTTTGCTTTGTTCATTGTGCTTGCCTTTTCTGTTTTGTTATTTTCGTGTGTTGATATCCCGTTCTCGCTTACCTCGATATTCGTCTTCGCGAAAGTTATTCTCGCGATGTTCGTTCTCGCTTATTATGTTATCGAATAGATAGGCATAGGACGTTTTTGGCTGCTCCGACCTTTCGTCGTTTGCCTTAGGATTGTTACCCTTTAGGTATGCACCTTCCTCTAAGTTTCGCAGGGTACTCTCCTTCTCGGCGAGAGCTCGCCTCCTACCCTGTGTCGGCGACTTCTCTGCCGAGCACCGGATACCCCGGAGTGCTTAGGGTTGATTCTCGTCACTCGCATACTATCGTGTGAAATCTTTCTTCTCGCCGAGAGGGCAGGCTCGCCGAGCGAGCAGGCCCGGGTCAGCGTCGAAGGCTCGCCAACCTGGGGCTTATAAACCTGACCTTGTGAAGAACTCATCTCCCTGTCACCTTCCCCCGAGATCATCCTGCACCCCCAGTCTGGTGAGAGCCCAGGAGCGGAATTGATCTGAGGCATTCCACATCGATATTTATCACCTTTCCATCCTCTCTAGAGATCAACCTGAAACCCCCCGTCTAGTGAGATCCCGGGAGCGGAATCGTTCTGGGGCATTCCAGCACCAATACTTGTCACCTTGCCAGCCTCTCCAGAGATCAACCTGAAACCCCCCGTCTAGTGAGATCCCGAGAGCGAAATCGATCTGGGGCATTCCAGCACCAATACTTGTCACCTTGCCAGCCTCTCCAGAGATCAACCTGAAACCCCCCATCTAGTGAGAGACCGGGAGCGGAATCGATCTGGGGCATTCCAGCAACAATACTTGTCACCTTGTCAGCCTCTCCAGAGATCAACCTGAAACTCCCCCGTCTAGTGTGAGCCCAGGAGCGGAATCGAGATGGCGCATTCCAGCACCAATACTTGTCACCTTGCCAGCCTCTCCAGAGATCAACCTGAAACCCCCCATCTAGTGAGAGCCCGGGAGCGGAATCGATCTGGGGCATTCCAGCACCAATACTTGTCACCTTGCCAGACTCTCCAGAGATCAACCTGAAACCTCCCCGTCTAGTGAGAGTCCGGGAGCGGAATCGATCTGGGGCACTCCAGCACCAATACTTGTCACCTTGCCAGCCTCTCCAGAGATCAACCTGAAACCCACCGTCTAGTGAGAGCCCGGGAGCAGAATCAATCTGGGGCATTCCAACACCAATACTTGTCACCATGCCAGCCTCTCCAGAGATCAACCTGAAACCCCCCGTCTAGTGAGAGCCCGGGAGCGGAATCGATCTGGGGCATTCCAGCACCAATACTTGTCACCTTGCCAGCCTCTCCAAAGATCAACCTGAAACCCCCCGTCTAGTGAGAGCCCAGGAGCGGAATCGATCTGGGGCATTACAGCACCAATACTTGTCACCTTGCCAGCCTCTCCAGAGATCAACCTGAAACCCCCCGTCTAGTGAGAGCCCAGGAGCGGAATCGATCTGGGGCATTCCAGCACCAATACTTGTCACCTTGCCAGCCTCTCCAGAGATCAACCTGAAACTCCCCGTCTAGTGAGAGCCCGGGAGCGGAATCGATCTGGGGCATTCCAGCACCAATACTTGTCACCTTGCCAGCCTCTCCAGAGATCAACCTGAAACCCCCCGTCTAGTGAGAGCCCGGGAGAGGAATCGATCTGGGGCATTCCAGCACCAATACTTGTCACCTTGCTTGCCTTCGCATAACAATTATAACTATCAAGTGAAGGAGTAAAATATTCAACTAATATCATAATAAAACTTTTAAGGGTAGAATCGCTTCAAATCGTTTCCACCTCTGGCTCGGCCGAGGGGTACCCCTTCCACATCCCGGAGGTGATTCCCCCCGGCTTGAGCACTTCGCTCCCTTATCTCTCCCTCCTCATCCTCCATCAATTCCTCCCCCCTTCCTCCGCGGTCTTCTCCTCTTTCCTTCCCTCTTCTCCTCCCCTCGCCCTGGGTCCTTCATCGACCCCTTCCCGGGCATGAACTACTCCTTCCGCCCTCTCCTCTCCTCCTACTTCGACCGCATCTTCCATCGCCTCATCCACCCCTTCCCCCGGGGCCTCAATCTCTACTTCTTCCGTCTCCTTCCCCCTCGGCTCCTCCAAACCTTCTTCCCCTCTCTGCTCCTCTCCCTCTCCTCCGAGTCTCGCCGGCTCTCCCACCTCCTGGTCCCATTTTTCTGCCTCTCCCATCCAAGAGATGGTGTTGACCGCCGTCACGTAGCATTGCCTCGCTACCTTCGAATCTCCTCTGATTTGGACTTGGACTCCTCCGTCATTGAACTTTAGGCACTGGTGGAAAGTGGAGGGGACACAGCGGAATGCGCTGATGAGCGGCCATCCGAAGATGGCGCTATAGCTGCTGGGAGCATCCACTATTACAAAGCGGCAGTTCCTGGAATGCCCCCCAAGACCACGTGTAGTCCTACTCCCCCTTCTACTTCTTTCCTCTCCCAGGAGAATTCGAACAACGGACCATCCGAGGCCAACACTCTTCGCGGCTCCACCTCCATCCCATCGAAAGCCTTCTTGAAAATAACATTGACTGAACTTCCGTTATCCACTAGGATTCGAGAAACGGTGAAGTTCTCGATCGCCGTCTGAATGACCAAAGCGTCGCAGAATGGGTCTTCATAACCTGGCATGTCCTTCTAGGTGAATGAAATCTTCTCTGTCGGGGGCGGGGCCAGGGATGTTAAAGCCACGCTACGACGGTAGATAGTATGGAGGCTCGCTTTTCGGGTTGCCTCAATCCCTACCCCCCCCCCCCCCCCCCGCCCCCCATGGATCACTCTGATCCCCCCTCGGGACCCCAAATTGGCTCGGTCCTCACTCCTTTCCTCCTCCTCCTGAGGCCCAACCTCCTCAATCCTTACCGGTTGCTGTTGTCGCGGCACGGGCACTCGGGCCCTTTTTGTCTCTAGGAACTCTGGGCAGGTGGCCGTCACGTGACCTTCCTCATCATGGACGTCACAATACGGCAGCGTCACCTCTCCCGCTTCGCCCTCCGCCATCCTATTCCTTCTTCTTCTTCCTGCTCCCGCTTCTTCTCTCGTCTTTTCTCTCCTTCCTCGTCTGCCTCTTCCTCGCCTGATTGTCATGGCTTACTGTGGTGGAGGAGGCATCGGCCTCGGACCCTGCCTCCATCCCAACTGATGGGGTCTTCCCTGACCCCCATTGAAGTTACCCCTCCCCGAGGCGTAACCTCTTCCATGGTCTTGCATTCCTCCGCCATGATGCCTCCACTCCCCCTCCGGGGCCCTGGGCTCTTCCCTTCTCCTCACCTCTTGCTGCCTGACCTCCGGCTCACTGAGCTTTGCAAGCCTCTTGGTGAGTTCCGGGTTGGCCTCTTCACTCTCGATTTCCTCCGCCACCCTCTCCATTAACTCCTCGTAGGAGACGGGGGCCTTCCTCTTCAGAGCCATTTTAAAGAAACTTTCCCTCAGCCCGACCGTGAAGGTGAGCTGGAGTGCAAACCCAGGCATCTCCTGAGTGAGCAACACTTCTTCTTGGAATCGGTCCGCATAGCGAGCCAACGACTCCTTCGACTCCTGCTTCACTTTGAAGAGAGACTCGGCGTCTTTCTTCCTCTTCTTTGAAGTTGAGAATCGCAACAGAAAACTTCGGCGCAAATCTTCAAAGGTGTAGACCGACCCTGTAGGGAGCTGATGGAACCATTCCCTGGCCTTTTCTTTAAGGGTGACGGCGAAGAGCCGACACTTGAAAGCATCTGACATCGGCCTGATAAAGACCGAGTCCTCAAAAGACGGGAGATGTTGGACAGGGTCATCCCTGCCGTTGTAGTGCACCCTGTCCCACTCTCCAAACCCTGCCGGGACAGGTGCAGAAAGTACCAACTCGTAGAAGGGACTTCCCCCTTCTGGCGCCCTTTCTCGCGCCACATGCCTCCCGAGCTCTCTCGCCATACTCGGGCTTGCGGGGACTGCGCTCACGAGAACGGTGTTCACCTGGACCACTCCCACAGTCGCTACATCCTCCGGGCGCGCGCTCGCCAGCACAGAGCTCGCCGACAAAGAGCCCGTCGGCACGAAGCTCGCCTTGATCCTCGCCTCACCACCTGCGGTGACTCGCTGAACTCCTCGCCTTGATCCTCGCCTCCTGTCATATCTGCTCCTCGGAACTTTCTTGGACCAGCAACGCTCCACGCTCACCGCACCAAAATGTTGAAACTTATTTCTCGGCCTCTTGTGGAGCTCGGGGCCCTCACCGAAATGAGGGCAGCTAGCCCTTACTGATCCCTCGGAGAAGGTAGACTGAAGACTAGAAAAATGACTAAGACCTTAGTCACAGTGAGGAGGTCCCTCCACTAACCCGGAAGATCGTTGAGAGCTACCCCTCCCAAGCCAAAGCTGAGACTCGGGCACCTTGGAGAGCTCTGGAAATGCTAACCAAAGAAAGACTGAGGAGAGAGAAGCTGAAGTGAAGTCCTCTCCAAAGGTGCCCTTGAGGTCCTATTTATAGGTTTTCTGGTCTGGCCTATAAATAGCAGGATCCCGCCTTTTGATTTTACTATCCACACCCCAAACGGGTTTGCTAACAGCCAAACACCGCTGTTTGGAGAGGCTAAAGGCAGACCACCGAGGTTAAAAGGGTAATTTGGCTCTATCAACCTATGGGCATGGAACTGTGAGGACATTACTGCTGAAGATCTCGCGGGCCTTCTCGCGAGTCCTGCTCGCGATGCATCTCCTAGGCGATCACCATGTGAGGACCTCGATGGCCTATTCTGGCGGTATCTGCCGAGGTCCGGTCTCGCGATCCTTCCTGCGAGACCGCCTCCTGGCTTCGTCGAGCTCAACACACCTTTCGTCAAATGCAGGGCACTCCGCCGATCACAGACGAGCTCGACGAATGCGGAAAGTCGACCGCTGCTAATAGAATAGATTTGGTTCGTCGGGCGCCATCCGACGAATGCTGAGCTCCGTTCGACATTCGTCGAACGCGAACTTGAGCTCGCTGGACGCTGAATCTCTAAACACGCGAACCTTCCTGCGAGCACTGAACACATTTCGCTGAACACCTGAACATAGGTCTCTTCTGCCAATGGCCTGCGAGGTATTGGTTTGTCAACCCTCGCTTGGCCCAGTCTTCTTGAGGATATCTGTCGAGGGCTGGATCTCGCGGCTCCTCTTGCGGGACCATCCCTATGGCTTTAATGAGCCTAGAATGCTTCGCCGACTTCTGATGATTTCTCTGAACGGGGGTGAGCTTGACGATGCCAGGTGAGCTCGACGAACACGGGAGAGTTCGTCGAACATCGTACTTCTCTCGTCAAACTTAGGAGACTTCCTCGAACTACCTACGAGCGTTTATTTCACCGACCCTTCTCGCTCGCCTCTCAGCGAGCCCTCCGAGAGTGACTTGATTAAAATTTTGAGAAATCAAATTTAGAGGCGGAGTTAAGTTAAGAAGTTGATTAGGGGGGGGGGGGGGGGGGGGTGATTTACATTCATAAGACGCTGAGCATTTCCTTAGTTGCTCCACGAGAAATTTGGATGATTCCTATAACCCGCATTGTATGTATTATTATACGGAGCGGAGTTCGGGTTATAGGAAGGCCGAGGCGGATTTCCCATGTTGTCAACCTGCTCTTCAATTAAAACGGTATTAGCCCAAGGAGGAGTTGCGGAGGAAGCATACATCTCTACCACTTGCTTTGTTAAGCGCTCAACTTATAAAGCCAAATTTTCGTTTGCGTCTATTTCAAAAATTCCGACTGGCTTATTAGGCCGCGCTCGGGGCATGTTCCATTGGTACGCATTCGTGTCCATCTCTTCGAAAAGCTCTTGAGCGGCATCCGGGGTTTTGTTATTTAACGTCCCCCAGGCAGCCGCATCAATCATTTGCCTCATTTGGAGATTTAAGCCATTATAAAATATTTGCACTTGTTGCCAAGTGGCAAGTGTGTTGTGAGGGCATCGACGCATAAGCTCCTTGAAGCGCTCCCATGTGCCATAGAGAGTCTCCGAGTCGATTTGCATGAACAACGCAGTATCCATGCGCAATTTAGCGGTCTTTGAAGGCGGGAAATATTTATTGAGAAATTTTTCCGCCATTTCGGCCCATGTAGTGATGGATCCCTTAGGTAAGGAGCCCAACCACTGCTTGGCCTTAGACCGCAAAGAAAAAGGAAAAAGACGCAATTGAATGGCGTCATCGGTGACGCCATTGATTTTAAAAGTATCGCAAAATTCAAGAAAGTAAGAAATATGCGAATTTGCATCTTCGTCTGGTTGACCATCGAAGGTCACCGATTGTTGCACCATTTGTATGATGCTGGACTTGATCTAAAAATTATTGTTCGCCACCGTGGGGCGAACAAAACTCAATTGTGTGCCTTCCAAATTTGGCCGCGCATAATAGGACATGGTCTGTTGCGCGGGCTCATTAGGACTTGGCGCGTTAGGATTAGGAGGATCAAGATTAGGATCCATATTCGTTGTGGTAGTGTCCCTGATCGACTCTTCGAATTCTACTTGATTTTCCTGATCACGAGAACGGCGGCGCGCCTCAAAAGGGTTCGCTCGATTTCTGGATCAAAAGGAATATTTGAAGCGCTACCTCGGGTCATACACAAAAAAGAAAAGAATGGGAGAGAGAGAAACATAAACTAAAATAGAAAAGAGATTAAACTAAAGAGAAAAAGAAAAGAAAAGAAAGGAAGAGGAAAAACTAGATAATTTTTTTTCTTTTTTTTTTTAAATTTAGAAAAAATAAAATAAAAAGAAGCATGATAAAATTAATAGCTATCCTCTTTTTAAAATATCTACGCAAAGTCCCCGACAACGGCGCCAAAAACTTGATATAGAAATTTTGTGTTTTGAAATTAAGCGAAGGTTAAAGATTTTCTCCAAACTATATCCGATAAAGACAAGTGTACCTTATCTTCTATAGTATAGGATATTTAGAAATACCAAGGTCGTATTCCATGGGGAGCGTTGATTACTTCTACTTCGAGAAAAATCACCATTATCTTATCTAATGATTTTTTTAAGGTTGTTTTACTTAACTTAAAAAAATACAATTTGCAAGCGAAATGAAAAGATTAAACGATGGTAAAAGAGATTAGTGCTCATGGTGGAGGGGGAAGAGAAAGAAAAATAAAATTGCATAAGAAAAATTACAAGTAGAAAGAGACAAATAAAGAGAACAACTAAATTTTATTTATACCAAAAATGATTACAAGTTGAAGGAGAATTACAACACTAGCAAGAAGAGATTATAAGAACACTAAACTATTGCATTGAAAGAAAAGAAACTAGTACATTGCATGATAAGAAAAAGAGAACATGAAAGCTTAAAAAAGACATGAACAAGCATTGAAAAACTTCACTAATAGCTCTAGCAGCACCTCCCCCACTCCAAATTTTCTGAACCCCGGACTCAAGGGAGAGCCTCATAATTTATAGGAAAAAATTTCAAGTTGCACGCCCTTGGTCACGTGCGTGACCTAGGGCGTGTAAACACTGTTAACAACGGATCTGACAATGGAGTGGACTTTGCGTGACGGCAGGAGGAATTCGGGCATTACACGCCCGTGTAACTTGGGTCACTGGCGTGTACTTGGACGACTTCATTTAATGTGGCAAGGGTCTTCTTTGCAGCGCGGCGGTGTGCAGGGATCACGCGGGAAAGTCACGGGCGTGACATGTGGGTCACGGTCGTGAATGACGGTAGCTCGGGTTTCGTCGAAGGCAGAGAGATTTCGTCGAACGCAGCTCTGTTTTCGTTGAACGCCTGGGCTGAGAGCTTTCGTCGAACTCAGGGGCAGAGTGTGTTCATCGAACTCAGGGACAGAGCGCATTCGTCAAACTCAGCTCAGGTTTCGTCGAACGCAGGGGCAGAGAGCGTTCGTCGAACACAGCTCGGGTTTCGTCGAACGCAGAGGCAGAGAGCGTTCATCGAACTCAGCTCGGGTTTCGTCGAACGCAGGGGCAGAGAGCCTTCATCGAACTCAGCTCTTTAGGTCACATGCCCTTGGTCACTGGCGTGACTGAGTGCGTGACTTGTAATTTTCTCCAATATTTCCCAAAATTCTGCAAAAATTGAAATTAAGCTAAGTTAGAAACAAAATTACAAAATAACTACTTATGACCTAAAATTGACATGAAAAGGAAAAATACCTATTAAATATTTACAAAATTTTATATTAAAAAGTTATATAAAAACTACTTATCACCAATAGATGGGGCTTTTGGGTCCATTGCACCCCAACTTGGGTTTGTAATACATTGTTGGGGTTAATTTGATCGTTTGAACCCTAATTGACTCTTAATTGAGCGGTTTGACTTATTTGGGAATAGAGTTGGCTTTAGTCAAATTGATCAATTGGGTTGACTCCAATGGGTCCTAAATGACCCAAGCGATTCCCTAAGGGGTTTAGGGAGAGTTAGTAGGGCCCAATTGTCATTTTTAAGCTTAGATATCAAGCCCTAAGCCTTGGGCTCAATTTGGCTATTTGCACACCAAAGTGATTTTTACGTATTCACCTTGGTTCTTGGGGCCATTTTGGTCTCTCAGAGAAATGTCATGACCTTGTCATGACAAAATGCATCTCAGGGGTCTAATTGTTCCAGGGATGTTACGAGCGCTTCCTCCAGTGGTGCTCCGGCGGCCTGCCACCACTAGAGCTATTTAAAAAAAATGAACTGAGGTGGGCGGGGGGGGGGGGGGGGGGGGGGGGGACGGCGACGACGCTACGACGCCGTAGTTGGTATGTGACATGCCCGGAAGGTAGGAAGGAAGGAGAGGAGAAGGTCCCACCTTGGTTGGGGTCCTCCGGGAGACCTCCGACGAAGTTTCCATGGGAGGGTGGTGGAGGTGGCAGAGCTTGGCTCGTGTTTTCTAGTGCGGTGGGCTCTGGAAGGGGGTGTGGCTGGATCAACTGAGCTTAAGGGATGGTGTGATCCTTCTATGAGGCATGGGGTCCTTATATAGGGAGAGGAAGCACCCCACTCCTTCTTACCTTCGTTATGGGACTAATCCCCTTAGGAGGGGATTGTGTTGGCCTTCTTCAGCTGGTATTGAGCAGCTGACAATCTTCCAGGTAGGGTAGTACAACAAGGTGTTAGAATCCCAAGGATTTGCATGGGGGTGGGCTTGACATTGGGCTTGGGGAAGGAATAACGAGACGAATGAAGTGGTTTCTTGCCTTGGCCCAAGGCCCTCCCCTTAGGTGTCTTGCTAAAAAAGTCAGAGCCCATATAGGGCTGGGAAGGGCTTGGTGGTAGGGCCTTGGCAAGTGGCCTTCAAGTGGGATCTTAATTAGAATATGAAAAATTCCATTTTAAATGGTTTGATCAAAGTCAACCCTCAGGTGGGTCCCCCATGTGGTTCAAGGTCAAAGTATGTTTAAGTCGTGGAGTAATGAGCCAATGTTGGTGTGTTGGAGTAATATTGATGTGTTGGAGTAATATTGATGTGTGCACGCTTTTTGATGCATTACTTAACTTGACGGGACCTGATTTGACAAAGTTGTCCTAATGGTGTCAGAATTGAGTGCAACGAATTTTGTCGATCTCGTTTTGACCATACGAGTTCAATGCAACTGACGGAAGTCAATTCCGAGTTCATACACTCAATATACAAAATGGCGTTGTAGTGACACGCAACGACACTCAAAATAGTCATATTCTCCATATGACCTCAGATTGGAACGAAACGAGTTCATTTGCACCTGTATTGACTATACGAGTCTAACGCAACTGACAAAACTCAATTCGGGGTACGTATGCTCAAAATACAAAACTGTGCTGTCGTGACGCGCTCGATACTCAAAACAGTCATATTCTCCATCTGACCTCAGATCAGATTGAAACAAATTCTGTTGCACTCGTATAGACTATACGAGTCTAACGCAACTGACAGAACTCAATTCGGAGTTCGTATGCTCAAAATACAAAAGTGCGTCATCGTGGCGCGCTACGATACTCAAAACAGTCATATTCTCCATATGACCTCATATCAGAACAAAATGAGTTACGTTGCACTCTTATCGACTATATGAGTAACACAACTGACATAACTTAATTTGGAGTACATATGCTCAAAATACAAAACCGCGCCATCGTGACGTGCTACAATACTCAAAAAGGTCATATTCTCCATATGACCTCGGACGGAACGAAACAAGTTCCGTTGCTCTCGTATCGACTATACGAGTGTAACACAAATGACAGAACTTATTTCAGAGTTCTCTAGCTCAATATCCCCAAACAGGGTCACCTTTTACCTCTTTTGGGCCTTGGGTAGTGGGTTCGGGTCACTTTTATTGGGTCATCTAGGGTTCTAGTGGCCCAATAAAAGTCGGGATGTTCAATCCAATAAAAAAAGAGTATTTTTATCCCCAAAAATTGCTTAAAGTAGGGGGAGTTTGAAAACGTAACATACCTAGGGAAAAGTTATGGGTGCTTTTCTCTGACGAGGCTCTTTGCTTCACAAGTGTATTCATCACAATCGCGATTTGGCCATAATATTTTAACTATGGCCTGGGTTTTATTCCGCAGTTTTTTTTATTTTTGAGTCAAAAACCCGCACGGGCTCCAACTGCAGAGATCAGTCAGACTGCACAAGTACCAGGGGTATAGGAAGATGTTGATCATGTTGTCGAAGGACACGTCGTAATGAAGAGACGTGGAGGACATCATGCAAGTTTCCCAATTCTGGTGGTAGTGGTAATCGATATGCAACGGGTCCGACTTGTTCTATGATTGGGTAAGGGCCCAACTAGCGTGGGTCCAACTTTTTTATCCGAAAGATACCATGCATAGACTTGATCTTTATGAATACCATATCTTCTATGCTAAGCTCTACCGGACGATGATGGGTGTTGTGATATTTGGCATGTCTGCTTTGTGCCTCCAACATTCGATCTCGGATCAATCTTATTGTTGTGGTGGTGTCATCAAAATATGTCACACCTAATGCTTCAGGATCTTCATCTTGTGCCCATGATAAGGGTGTTTGGCAGCATCCCCCATAGAGGGCTTCATACGGAGTCATTTGGATGTTGGCCTGGAAGCTATTATTATATGAGAATTCTACCATAGGCAGAAGCTGCTCCCAGGGCTCGTTTATGCTCCACTATGCACAATCGAAGAAGATCTTCAATGGTTCGATTTATTCTCTCTGTTTGAACATCAACTTGGTGTGAAAGGCGGTGCTAAAGGATAATTTGGTGCCTAGAGAATCCTGCACCAATATGTACTCCTTTGAAGTAAGGTGTCCATTGCGGTCAGAGACAATTGTTTTTTGGTGCCCCGTGAAATCGAACTACTTGTTCAACGAAAAGTCTAGCTAACACCTCAACATTATTGCCTTGCCGATTAGGTATAAATCGGGTCATATGGGTGAGGTGAACTACTAAAACCCACATAGGGTCGTTTCCTGCACGTGATTGAGGTTAACCATAAACAAAATCCATCGAAATATCTTCAAATTTTTATTCTGGTAATGGTGGAGGTTGCATCGAACCTCCCGGAGTTCGGCACTCTGCCTTGACCATTTGGCAGGTTTGGCAATGTGCCAAATAATCGATCAAATCTTTCTTCATTCTGGGCCAATACAAGGTATGGCACAGGTCAATATACATTTAACTGCTCTAGGGTGAATAAAATACCTGAATTGGTGAGCTTCTCAGAATATCTCCTCACGGATTCTTCCGGTGGAGGGAATAAATATTTGGTACTTATTTTGCAGGATGCCATCGTATAGATTGAAGTGTTCTTGCGCACCATCTGGTAGAGATTTGATGATCGGAGACGCCTCCGGGTCAATCTTCTGGGTTTCACAAATTCGGTCCTGAATATCTCATTGAGTTTCCATCCAACACATATGAGCATAATATTCTACTAGATCTCTTCGAGTAATTAGGGTGGTACTCATGTTTGATAAGGATCACAAAAACTCTTCAGGTATGGCCTCCATCTAGCTTCCTGCCACCGTGGGTTGGCTACTCAGAGAATAGACAACCTTATTGGTCTTACCGGGGGTGGTATTGAAAGGCGAAATTACAATCATGAGAATTTTCCACCACCGACGTTGACGGAGGTTCAGCTCTTTTTAGGTGAAGACATATTTGAGACTTTTGTGGTCGGAGAAAATTTCACCTTTAATTTCGTGGGAAGTGTCTCCAAATTTTGAGCGAAAAGACTACCCTACTAAATCCTAAGTCCTGGGCCGGGTAGTTAGGCTCGTGCGACTTCAATCGTCGAGGCATGAAAGCAATCACTTTGTTGTGCTACATCAACATGGCTCCCAATACCTCCAGAGATTTGTCGGTGTAGATTTGGAATCCCTTGGTTCCATAGGGAATTGTATGGATCGCGCAGAGGTCAAGCGATTATTTTAACTCATTGTACGTCGCCTCATATGGTCTGCTTTGCTTCTATAGTAGATAAGTATGTCTTCTATGAAGGCGTTAACGAAGTGACCTAAGTAGGGTTTGAACGCTCTATTCATCAAGGCCATGAATGCAGACGGTGCATTGGTTAACCTAAAAAGCATTACCATGAATTTGTAATGCCCATACCGGGAGCCGAAAGCAGTTTTAGGTACATCAATTCCCCCAGATCCAAAAATGGTAGTCGCCTGATCGTATATCCCTCTTGTGGAGACAGATGCACCTTGCAATCGGTCGAATAACTCATCGATTCTTGGTAAGGGCAAGTATTCTGAATTGTAAGTCGATTTAACTCTCTGTCTAACTACCCTGGCGGGCCATGCAGAAGTTAAAATTATGTGTGTGACTGAGGGAATACCATTTCAGCGTGATGGTCTATAAGTTTTGGAGGTTGGCCTCCCTTGTCGGGCAATTAATTTGGGCATGGTGCTCGGCCAGCCAGTCCATCCCCAGAATGATGCCGAAACTAGTTATCACTAATATGGTTGTGTATACTTCGAATTCCATGATTTCTAGTAGTGTTTGGAATGAACACTTCTCAATAAACGTTATATCTGATCCATCTGGAAGTTGAATGTGTATTGACATTCTAGGTGATCGGATTATGTTGGTCTTTGAAGGAATAAGGTATCGTGATACAACGTAGTGCATGGCTCTTGTATTAAATAGGTTTTTCGCAGATTGACCTTCTACCATAAATAATCCTGAAAATTAGTTATTTATCTTATAACAATGTTTATAACAACCGAGATTACATCAAGCTAAAAGATACGCATTACCAAGAAACTATATACCGATAACTATATTTGGGGTTGTTCATTGATGTAAGCCCATAGTATAAGCCTCCAGAGGTGTTACTCAGATGCTCCTCTGCAGCTCTCGTCCTCTATTTGCAGTTCCCTGAACAGCTCCAGGCCTCTCCGCGGCCTGCGGGCAAAAAGCTCGGATGTGTCAGGGCTGATGGCATAGAAAGAAGTTCCCTGCGAAGGGTACATCTTATCGCACTACTGGTGCTGGCAGGGGTGCTGATCGGTATGGTTGGTGGTGGTGATGTTGTCTCATATCTCGAAACTTCCTTCGAGGAGCCACTACCCTCACCCGTCCTTGTGGTGCAACCAGTGTCTCTATAGGTCTCCTCCGTCTTTGGGATACCATAATTTGGTCCATCTGTAGTGTAGCGGCTTGGGTGGCGATGTTGTGGAATGAAGTTTATGCTATCATAATCAGGGCCTGACGGAGGTCATCACGCAGACCTTGGTAGAACCTATCAGCTCTGTCTCTTTCTGTTATCACCATTATTCCCGCAAAACGGGCTAAGTGGATAAACTCTCTCTGGTATTCTGGTATCGTCATATCTCCTTGACGAATCTGCAAAAAGTGCTCATGCAGCTCAGCTCAGTCGGCATTAGGTATGAAGTTTTCTAAAAATGCCTCCAAAAATTATCCCCATAGAATAGTGCTGAGTGGGCGTCCTCTAAAGTGAAACAAATAGCTTCCCGCCACCAGTCGCGGGCATATTCCTCAAGTAGGGTTACCACTAATGAAACTGCACAAACTTCTGTGCATCTCATTCCCACTAGCAGTTCCTCGACTCTTTCTATCCATTATTCTGTCTGTATAGCAGTCTCAGTACCTCGGTAAGTAGGAGGTCTCAATCCTCGGAAGGTCGTTAGCATGTCATTATTGTGAGCGAACTGTTGTTGTTGCTGGGCAATGGCGGTCTGGTATGTGACTAGCAAGGCAGTGAGGGTCTGATGCAGCTCGGTCTCAACAAAGGGAGCAGTAGGAGCAGGTGGTGGAGTCACAGAGTGGTACTGGTCACTCGAGGAAGATCTCTCGTTATTTGACTCCGGTATCTGGAGAAGAAACATGAAAAGAGTCAGAAGTTTGCAAAGATGGGAATTTGCAAAACTCACTAAGGCGGAAACGAAGTGTGTACGAGTGTGGGACCTAGATTCCTTAACTCTATCCTTACAATTCCACCAAGCTTTCGTTGCATGGTTTGTACTGAACCAAGAAACGAAGCGAGGGAAGGAAGGATTCTGAAACTGCCCCACAAGAATGGATCGTGAATGCTCTGATCCAATTGTAAGACCTCCTTCCCCAAACCGCAACCTGGTCGGGTCGGAGACGGCCCTTACCGCCCAAAATGGCCACCCTATGCTTTCTGAGTGACACCAATCCACTCTCCAATTATAGAATGATCGCCTTGTTAGGCTATGAAAACTCATGACATCACATCAGATCACATCGAAAGTAATTCAGAAACCAACATATATATATATATATTTAACAAATGTCGTAGGCATAAGTTTATACATGCGGCCCATTGAGCTAAAGAAAAATACAACATCCTCTCTCTTCTTCTACCAAGCTAAGGGCTCACATCCCTAAGGACCAGAGATAAGACTGGTGTCTCTGCTCGTGCGAGCTATAAGGCAGGTATGCTCTCACGTTGAACTTCGCGCTGCTCCATCTCCTATGAATGGTTATTCAATAACTGATAGTCACAGAATAAGTGGATTCACACCTCCTCCCCAAGATCCCTAAACTTGGGGACGAGAGTGAGCCTCAACACAATCAACAATAGTCGGAGCATGAGAGAATTAGCATCATATTTATATATTTGCATTTTCAAGAAATAAAGCTAGGAGCATTAGACTGAACAAACGCAACAATATATAACTGGAAGTTGTAGTATAAACATCAGTTATTCCACAAAGAGCTCAACTAGCATTATGCAATCACACATGTTTTCATAACCTGGAATCACACCACAGGTGTTCAAAACCCGCGCACACACCCTATGTCGATACAGTTTGGACTGCTTCTCTTCTAGCAGGGTAGCGAACCCCGCGGGCCTCACCAATGTTGTCATCGGTGATAGTGGTCAGTCCTGTCACTTTTGGGTGTGGATGTACCACATTTCCCAGGCCCCAACATACAACCCCGTGTACTCTTGTATGTAGGAGACATCTGGTAATAACTAAATTTAGCCAACCAGTGGAGGAACCCAGCGGGGCATATAAAACATAGCCGAGCTCCCGTGGTGCACATCTCCTTGTCGCCTAGAGTCATCAACCTTCCTGCATTGGTATGTATGGTCTACGGGCATGACTGGCCCGCCACTTTCCCGCATGCAATTTAGAATTTAAGCATTTTATAAATACGATAATTGGCACTCTCAGGTTTGCGGTTGCTTGGCTTGCTCGACGTGAAACAATTCGTGCAGGTGACAACATAATATCTGTGTGCATCTCAACTTTAGAGAAGGAGCACGACGAGCGCGTGAGTATATTATTTGGGGCTAACTTGGGAGGATTAACTCGACTCGTGACTATCCCTAACTAACACACCAATAGAAAGCCAAGTTAACTATTGATTAATTATCATGCTTCCTTCACGAAATGGGCTTTGCACCCTTAGCCACCTTGGAATTATTATAAGGAGAAAAACTATGAAATTCTACTGAACACTGTCTTGGATCATGATTAGTCTCTGGAAAATTTGTTAGACCTATTGGTCCATGATAACTGATATTTGGCGTACAAATTGGGGACCCCATGATTAAGAAAGAAATAAGCTTTAGGCGAAAAACAAATATGACATTACGAAAAGTTGAAATCTGTAGAATTATCACTTACAAGCTCTGAGAATGATTTAGAGACCGATTTACGTCATATTCACGATAGTTGATTCATATGTGATTGGTCTCGTGCTAAAGTTTGAGCTTGGTTTGCGGTTAATAAAAAATGAGGACTATAGATTTGGCGGTTAATAACACATGATTTGGGATGAAAATCAGGAATGAGGTTTCAGGACGCTAATGTGATTGGGTGCACTTCAAGAATTAATCTTGGAGGATTTGCAATATATGAATTTTATGAGGCTCAGAATTGATGACTCACACGAATTTAAGTACCAGAACTGAGCTTGGTTTCTACTAAAGTATCCTTTTAGTTCAGTAAATGACTATGACATATTTACATTTACTAAATATCATTTCAGATCTTAGAAGCAATGATTAAACGTTGACGTAAATTATTAAAAGAATGAAGATGTCATGAAAATTAGGGGAATCAATATTGCCCAAGCCATAAACATATCATGATCTTGGAAAACAAGACTAAATTCTAATTACAAACAACTAATAAATAAGAGTACTAATGTCACGTGTACAATGATTGTGAACCACATGAGAGTAGACCCAAAGTGTTAGTAAGGATATGGTATTAAGGATATTGACGATGAACATGACGATGTACTCACCGGATCGAGAATTGTATACTTACGAAGACATCATACTATGGATTATAGGGCTTGATTGAGTTACACACTCGCCTCGCGAATGTGTAAATTCCCTTCAATCTATGTCTTCCCTCCACTACTTGTACCATCATCAATTGAGAATTACTTAAGAACCCCCCAGGAAGAAGATCTTAGTTACGAGCATAGTAGGATTTAACGAAAGTGCATTTTGGAGAAAACTGAGGATTAGGCGATGTGAACTAGACCTACCATTTCCATATTAGCCGGGAGCCACACTGCACTAAAGCTACTAAATCACCCAGGTATATCCTGAACTCTAACTCCCGTGGACCTAAACCTAAATTTCGGGGACGAAATTGTTTCTTCATTTATTGGGATTTGTAACATCCCCAAAACAATTAGACCCCTAAGATGCATTTTTGTCATGACAAGGTCATGACATTGCTCTAAGAGGACAAATCGGCCTTAAGAACCAAGGCGAATAAGTGAAAATCACCTTGGTGTGCAAATAGCCAATTTTGACTCCATGGCTTTTAACTTGATATTTAGACTTCAAGATGACAAATTGAACCCACCAACTCTTCTAAACACCTTAGGGAGTCCCTTGGGTCATTTAGGATCCATTGGGGTCAACACAATGGATCAAATTGGCCAAAGTCAACTCTAGCTGAAATAAGTCAACCATCTCTATTAAGGGTCAATTAGGATTCAAACGATCAAATTGGTCGGACCCAAACTCTCCAAGCCACTAAGGGATATCATTAGGTCATTTTTGACCCAAGAAGTTCAACAAAATGCATGATTTTTGACCAAAGTCAACTTTTGGCCAAACTGGCTCAAAATTAGCCTATATGGGTTCAATTGACCCAATGTGGGCCCCACCATTACCCTGTACATCATTGATGGTGTACACAGACCCATGAACAGCATGTGGGGCCAGCCCACCCTTTAATTTGACCAAGTCAACCCAAAGGTCAACACTTGATCAAATAGGCCTAAATTGGGTTCGAGAGGAAATTATGCCTAATGCCCATGGGGCATGGGCTCAATTTGAGGCCCACTTTATATCCCTATACCTTTTACCTTGGATGCCCTCTGAAATGGGGAAGAAACCCACATGCAAAGGGGTAAATTTGGGTTTTCCCCCAAATTGGAGAAGGGACAAAAGAGGAGGCATGGATTGAGTGCCAAATGACACTCAATTCCTCTTCCAATGCCTCCCCCTGATCTCTAGCAGCAATTCCCAATAGTCTCCAGGCCGGCCAGCAGCCAGGTGGAGCTCAATTCAGATCTTATAGGCCGACCAAGAGGTGGTATTAATGGCAACCTTGGAATAAGCCACCCCCGACCCTCTTCAGACCTCCCATTAGCTTCAGGAGGTGCCAAGGAGGAGAAGCCCCATGGTTTCAGAAGGAGGCAAGCTCTGAGGAGGAAGATCGAGCAACGAAATGGAGCTTGGATTCGGCCATGGCAAGTGCAGAAATTCCCCTCCCCAGGCTCGATTCAAGGCAAGTTTCCTTCCCCCCTCCTCCTGTGCTAATTATCCATTCTTTCCTTCTTCAAATCCATCAAGAGAATGGCTGTTTTCCATTATCGATTTTCCTTGCTCCGACCAAAAAATCGCAAGATGCCGGGGAACTCCTCCGGCCACCTCCGGCCAAATGGCCACCACCAAACGAAAGCCCTATGTCGGGTGAAGGTATTGGCTTGGGAGTTTGGCCGGAGACTGCCTAGAATGGCCGGAAATCTGCCCGCAAAACCGCCCAGGCACGGGAAATCCAGGCCGCAGGCGCGATGAAGGAGACAAAATCTCCACCGTTGATTTCGCATGAAATCACTAACCGCAGCCCAAACGAATTAAAATACAGATTTAATTTAAATCTGTCACACTACATTCTCAGTTTTGTTTGATCATTTTGAGGCCCTTAGAGGCTTCAAATGGAAAAATCCCCAGAGACAAAACTTGTAGGCCTTGGTCTCTAGTTTCCATAGGACCCAAGATCAGACCAATTGGAGGTGTGTAGGACACAGGGCACCTATTTTGGTGGGACTGGTCCTAGGCTAGGTCAGAAACTATTTTGCTTATAACTTTTTTGTTAGACCTCATCTTGACCTGAAATTTCTACCATGCATGCATGGTATGATGACACACCTAGGGTTTAAATTTGAAAATTTTTGGATGCATATCCATTGAGTTATTAAATTTATTAGAAAAAGTAAATACTTGGTATTTATGGAGTTGTATAACTCCAAACACCCCCTAATTTGGGTGGTGAGCTCTTTATATATATCTATAACACTGATAGAATTTTGAGACCATTTGGCCTTGTATATGTGGAGTTATGAGCCATGCAAGATCTAGGCTAAAGACCTTAATGTGTGCCTTAGCAAATTTTGGGGTGGAGAGGGCCCCAAGCCTTGGGGGTTGACCCAATGGTTTTGAAATGCTGGACATGGGTCCATGGCAGTAATATGACTTCCCAAAAGTTATTTGGGGATTTTTGGGTATCCCAAAATGTGGAATTTACTAAATTTACCCCTAATTTAGGTTATAAGATGAAAATGGGGTCCTATGATTTCAGAATGAAGTGAAACTTAGGGTTTAGTCTCTGATTTCACTATTGTGGCAGCATGAAATTTCTGAGAATATTTGGGAAATATTTCATGTTATAAATAGCCAAAATTACAAATATACCCCTTATGAATCTTATGCAATTACTGAGTTTTTATTGGTCTGACAAATTTGAGATAAATCACAGTAGGTCATGATGCTAATATAAGCCTATGGTAATTTTATCAGAATTTATGAGTGATTATTTCTGGTATTTCTTTTGTAATTTCATAATGATGTGCATCCATGATAAATAAAAATTGTGGGTTTAAAATGGTTGGAAAATTGTGATCTTCTGGAAATAGAGTTTTTATGTCAATATAATACTACTGTAATTTTTCCAGAATTTTAGGAAGTCAAATTTTAGCACTTGTAGTGTAAACCCTCATACACACACCAAATGTATTAAATGATAATTAAGGGTAAATTCTCCATGGAATAATATGAGACATTTGATCTGGTGTTTTTAGACCAATATGGTGCTATAATAATTTTCTCAGACTTTATTGAAGTCTTAACATAGCACTTGTAGTGTAAACCCTTATACGCACACCAAATGTAATAAATAATAATTAAGGGTAAATACTCCTTGGAATAATATGAGACTTAGGATCTGGTGTTTGTAGACCAATATGGTGCTATATTATTTTCTCAGAATTTATTGAAGTCTTAACATAGCACTTGTAGTGTAAACCCTTATACGCACACCAAATGTAATAAATGATAATTAAGGGTAAATACTTCTTGGAATAATATTAGACTTAGGATCTGGTGTTTTTAGACCAATATGGTGCTATAATAATTTTCCCAGAATTTATTGAAGTCTTAACATAGCACTTGTAGTGTAAACCCTTATACGCACACCAAATGTAATAAATGATAATTAAGGTTAAATACTCCTTGGAATAATATGAGACTTAGGATCTGGTGTCTTTAGACCAATATGGTGCTATAATAGTATTCCCAGAATTTATTGAAGTCTTAACATAGCACTTGTAGTGTAAACCCTTATACGCACACCAAAAGTAATAAATGATAATTAAGGGTAAATACTCTATGGAATAATATGAGACTTAGGATCTTGTGTTTTTAGACCAATATGGTGCTATAATAATTTTCCCAGAATTTATTGAAGTCTTAACATAGCACTTGTAGTGTAAACCCTTATACGCACACCAAATGTAATAAATGATAATTAAGGTTAAATACTCCTTGGAATAATATGAGACTTAGGATCTGGTATTTTTAGACCAGTATTATGCCATGGTAATTTTCCCCAGAACATATTGGGGTCATAATGTAATACTTGATGTGTAAATCCTTATTTGCACCCCATTTATGTCAAATAAAAATTATGGTTAAATAATTCCTGTAAAAATGTGAAACTTGGGGTTTGAAGTTTTTAGACCAATATATTGCTACAGTGAATCTATCAGAATTTATGAGATCATTAGTTGACAGTCGATGCATAAATCACTATCTGCACATCTTCTATTTTATTAGAGACTGAGATTTGAGAAGCCCTGGAGAATTCATGAGATTAGGAATTGAGGTTGTTAGATCACTACTCATTGCGAACCCATGTAATAATTGGAACTCATTTGGATATGATGTGATCAAGATTGCACCTTAGGAGTCAAATCTAGCTCAATCTTATTTTGGTCTGCGAATAGTAAAACTGATTTATATGATTTAGACCACCACTAACCTTCACACATAGAACTACTAATTCCATGATTATTATGAAGTCTCAGATTATTTGGAGGAACACCTCTAGGGGGCATCATGGGAAATAAGGATTGTGGTGCGTTTAGCAAAGCTATAAGTGTAGGAAATTACAATGATAAGAAGAGGAGGTTAGACCTCATCGGGGACCCCACACACAACTCATCGGTATTAAGTGACCATATGAAAGTAGAACTGCCCTTAGCCGGGTGAGCCATCTTAGGGTGAAATTCAAGGGTGAAGTTGGGAAACATCTAAGGCAAACCTCGGGTTAAGGATGTCGGAGAATAGGAGTGTGGGTCCAATTAAGGTTGAGAATGCTAAGTGTATGTGTGCAGTTCCTCGATGAAGAAAGGAACTCGAGCTGGAATGTGATGATGGGAGAGTCAGCACCTGGTCACAGTTGGTGGTGTTGGAGTTCAAATGAACTCCCCCACTCCTAAGTGCCAATTTAACTCATCTTAGAGATTTAATGAAAGTGGAGAGGATAATGGGGATCAAGTAAAAAGGGATAGATACTAACAGGATTAAGTGCCTTGGGAAGAGGAAGTTCGGGGTATCAGCCCGTCATACTTCCTAGTACCGCTGTGAGCCCCTCACCGGCTAACCCTCCGGAAGTCCAAGGCTAACCCTAAAGCTTCTAAGATCAACTAAATTATAGACAAGACTAGTTAAGTAGGAGAACATGACAAGTTAACTTCCATCCCAAACCGGAACATGATATAAGGAAGGACTGGGATAGTCCTGCGAGCGGTAGGCTCAGGATATATAAGGAAGGACTGGGATAGTCCTGCGAGCGGTAAGCTCGGGTTATATGAGAAGGACTGGGATAGTCCTGCGAGCGGTAGACTCGTAGTTTAAATATAAGATTAGTGTAGTCTAGAGAGTGGTAGGCTCGTAGTTTAAATATAAGACTAGTGTAGTCTAGCGAGCGGTAGGCTTGTAGTTTAAATATAAGACTAGTGTAGTCTAGCGAGCGGTAGGCTCGTAGTTTAAATATAAGACTAGTGTAGTCTAGCGAGCGGTAGGCTCGTAGTTTAAATATAAGACTGGTGTAGTCTAGCGAGCGGCAGACTCGTAGTTTAAATATAAGACTGGTGTAGTCTAGCGAGAGGTAGGCTCGTAGTTTAAATATAAGACTAGTGTAATCTAGCGAGCGGTAGGCTCGTAGTTTAAATATAAGACTGGTGTAGTCTAGCGAGCGGTAGGCTCGTATTTTAAATATAAGACTAGTGTAGTCTAGCGAGCGGTAGGCTCGTAGTTTAAATATAATACTAGTGTAGCCTAGCGAGCAGTAGGCTCGTAGTTTAGATATAAGACTGGTATAGTCTGGCAAGCGGTAGGCTCTACTTTATAAATGTTGATATTGAATTGCGAGTGGGAGGCTCGGTAGTAAATGGCTAATACTTATTGCTTGTGTATAAGATGTGGTGGGTCTTCGGTTCTGTCTTAGTCGTCGCACCGACAGCAGTTCGTTGACTCGGCAGTGCTAGTGGTTTTATTGGGGCCAGGTTGTTTTACTGCGCGTCCGACGGGACGAATTCCCTAAACCCTGCCTGGCCAGTTCAGTTTAGTACGCAGGAGCTCGTGAGTACCGGGCACCAGTATCACAGCGTACGTTTGGTCCTAGGTATGGTAGTGTGACTTACACACCTAGGTGAGGAGACGCCCGCTCCTCTACCACCGTTTAACCACGACGGGAGGTGCCCGAGAGGTTAGCTACCTCTGAAAAGTGGGAACTAAAGGTCTGTATGTACAGAGTCGTGTGTGTGGGTTACATGTGTATGAAATAATAATACAAACATTGCATCATTGCATTGCACATCATAGCATAGCATTTCCGCACAAACAGAGACCTCATCGTATAAATCAGTATGGGCTCTTTTATACGATGAGTTTATTTCTTGCGAGATCCCTTAGCTTATGTGCCTTTGTGTGAGCATATAAGTTAAGGTTACTTTCGTAGCTGCTCTTTTACTTATACTGCTCTTTACTTATTGCTTATATACATACTCCTGCTAGGGTAGAGATGTTTTCATTACTTGCTTAGTATCTATATACTTGCTAGTCTCGCCACTGTCACCTGCTTTTGAATTACCCTTTGATGTCCTCCGCTTCCTCCTCCCACACGGTGCCTAGGAGTCGCGGGTGGAGGCGGTGAGGAATATGCTGAGTCTTATAGACTAACGGTCGATGGACCTCATCTTTTTAGGGATGATGTGACAGAACAGCAGGACCTCGTTCAGGAGACAGGACAGGAAGACGGGATGAAGCAGAACAACCACTACACATCATCGCAGCAGCAGCTACAGATGCATGAAGACAGAGCTTGATAGCTTCCGCATAGATATAGAGTGAGTGTGTTGTTGCTATATTTTTTTTGAACATGTACCGGGCATAAGCGCTTATTCGTTTAGTTCTTTCTCATCATGGACAATGTAATTTTGTAATTCATACATTCCCAGTGTGATTTGTGGACTTGTTTCATTTAATGCTTCAATTACTGTGATTATGGTTGGCCTGGATGATGATGGATACCCGGCAGGATCGGCGTATTGTGGCGGCGACCATTAGGTGTAATGGTGTCGCCGCAAGACGGCGGTTCTGGGCGGTAAGACCCGGTTTTAAAAGAGAAAAAAAGAGGGTCTTACACCCTCATGTCACGGGCGTGACATGGGCGTGAACACGGGTGTGTACTGAGGAAAATTACAATTTTCTCCCGAATGCTTCCCAGCATAATTTTGGAAGTTTTTCTCTGTACACGCCCTAGGTCACGGGCGTGACCTAGGGGCGTGACCTCCAGGTCACGGGCGTGTCTAACCCTGGGGAACATTCAATGAAGCAGTTTTCCGCCGCAGGTAGTTTCAGCTTACACGCCCATAGTCACGGGCGTGACCAGGGGGCGTGTACTCCAAATTGATGGATTTTGGCGGTTTTTCCCCAACGTTCCCGGGCTTTCAAGACGCACGTTCCGTACCTTACACGCCCTAGGTCACGGGCGTGACCTAGGATCGTGAGTCTGAATTTTCTCCTTATAAATTCCCTGCTGCTGCCATTATCAAGGGATCCAGTCCTTGCTTCGATTGGGTCAATTTTAGAGTAGTTTTTCTGCATTTCATTAGTGTAATTTTATTTATGAAATTTATTTTATGCTTTGCAATTCAAATTCATAGCTTAGATTTACTTTACTCGCACTTGTACTTCTCTTTTCATGGTTATAAAATGTTCTTTTTCTTCAATCATGAGTAGCTAATTTTATTACATTTGATCGGATGAATTCTTAAGTAGTTTTATTTTGTAATCTCTTTTTCATAGTTTAGTTTTGGAAAACTAGGATTTATCTTTAAATTTAATTGCTTTGAATTCATATGTCGCGAATATGTTTCTCGATCTAAGATCTGTTTGCTAGTGATCGAGAGATCCATGCAAAGAAGGAGATCACCCAAAGATAAAAAGAGTTGTATGCTTTCCTCGAGAGAGGGTGACACAAATCTTCCGGATTGGAGTCAAATCCAATAGTGGGGCTCACCGCATAAAGCAAGCTTATGGGTTTCGATTAGCCGACGGGTCTTAATCGATCAACCTAAGGTTAGGTGGTAGTTCTCTCGAGAGAGGCTCTACCATATTTTGGGAACCTCCACGGTCAAGTTTGTCTAAATCCATTTCTTATGAATTCTAGATTTACGAAGTATTTTACTTAAGAAGGATTCTCGATCAAATGTTTCCTTTCTTTTAATTATTTTCAAAACTCTATTTTATTTCCGATAAAATAATATTAATTTACGTGAGTAAGATTACTCAACAGGCATCGGGCAAATACGACATCCTTCCTATACTATATTTTCGATAGGTACACTTGCCTACATCGGGATGTTAGTTGAAATTATTTTTAAAACTATATAAAATCTCTATCAAGTTTTTGACGCCGTTGATGAGGAATTTTTGTTGATATTTTGAAAGCGTAAATTTTATTACTTTTATCATTCTCTTTCTTCGCCCCCATTTCTCTTTTTTTTTTAAATTCCTTTCTATTAAGTAACGGTTGTTAATTTTCTTTTTCCAAAAAAATATAATGATATCTCAGTTGGCCGCAAAAGTTGCCGAGATTCAACATAAAGTAAACCTTTTGGAGACCGCACGAAAGTGCCAAATTATTTGTTATTTTTTTGGTGCAAATCATTCTAGCGAGGATGTTATTCTAATCAAGTCATGGGTGTGACCCAAGGTCATGTACTCTCCAAAAACAATGAATAAGAATATGCTGGTTGCAGAATTTCAAATGATCATAACTTTCAATCCAAGAAGAGTTACGGGACGTGCCACCACATTTCGGGACGAGCACGAGATTATCTACGAATCTGGAGAATATTTCCAAGTACAAGCCCTAATTTCATGGGCGTGACATGGGCATGAACTCGGGCGTGTACTGAGGAAAATTACAATTTTCTCCCGAATGCTTCCCAGTGTAATTTTGGAAGATTTTCTCTGTACACGCCCTAGGTCACGGGCGTGACCTAGGGGCGTGACTTCTGAATTATCTCCTTATAAATTCCTAGCAGCTGCCATTGTCAAGGGAAGTACAAGAGATCCAGTCCTTGTAATTTTATTTATGAAATTTATTTTATGCTTTGCAATTCCAATTCATAGCTTAAATTTACTTTACTCGCACTTGTACTTCTCTTTTCATAGATATAAAATGTTATTTTTCTTCCCTTGACAATAACAGCAGCTGGGAATTAATATGGAGAAAATTCAGAAGTCACGCCCGCGACCTAGGGCGTGTACAGAGAAAAACTTCCAAAATTACACTGGGAAGCATTCGGGAGAAAATTGTAATTTTTCTCAGTACACGCCCATGTCATGCCCGTGACATGAGGGCGTGTGTTGGTACCAAAAATGGCACCTCCAAAAATCACACACTAAGAGGGATAGGAGAAAACTGTGAAGTGCAGGTTACTTAGGCAAGAAAGGCTGAAAAGAGGAAAACGATCTCAAATTAGCGATCACGAAAAAGTGAGACCGCTTACACAGGTTGTAAGCTGGAGCCTCGGAGCCAAAAAATGTCCCCTTTCAGGTACCCATACCCCTCTATTTATAGACGAGGGGGCTGCCCAAATGGGCAGAACTGAAGAACTACGGGCTGCCCGGGGTACAGGAGAGCCGGGGCAGTGAAATGGGGTACAAATAGTAAAAAACAGAAAAAAGCCCAGACCGCTCGGACTGGCGATCATGAGTGGCTGCGGCTGATTGGAACATAGAAAACCAGGTCAAGCTGAAGGTTGGCGATCTGGGCGATCACAAATATTGAAGACCGCTGAGATCGCCATTTTGCACTTGTAAAGACTAGATCGCGGGTTTTCCGGGCAAACATAATCCCCGCACATTTTTAAGTTATGCTGGAACTTCGAAAATGTAAGCTTTGACCGCTGAGACCGTGACTGCCATAAATGCGGCTTGGGCTATAAATACCACCTCAGATCTTCATATTCCAAAGCATTGTGAGATTCTGGTCCTTGAGCGGTCACTGTTTATTGAGATCGCGTGCGAATTTTTCTTTTGAGATGGATGCTTTAGACTTGATGAAAATGTCAGCGCAATCCCGAAAATCACGTGGATCTGCGTCAAAAACAAAGAAAGTTGTTTCAAAGAAGATCGTCAGTTCCAGCAAGGAGAAAACGATCAAAAGTTCAAAGAAAAAAGATGATCCTGCTTCAAAGGCTCTTGTTGATTTAACGGTCGCAGAAGCTGCTGTTAAGACGACCCTGGAAGTGATCAATCAACCTAGTGATTGTTCTGGAGAGACTGCTTCTGTAGAATCGATCAAGGCTGTTATGCAGCAGGTGAAGGCTTCAGCTGAGAATCTTAGAATCCAGATCGCTGATAAAGAAAAAGTTAGAGAAAAAAGAAAAGAAGCGGGCTCTCCTGATCGAACTGTTAAGAGGATAAAAACTGGAGAAATTGCGACCGCTGGTGACATCGATCTTCAGACTTATCTTTCAGAAGATAACCCTGTTGAGAATTTTTTAGGCGTAAGTGATCGAATTTCGTATTTTGTACTTATTTTAAAATTGACTCTATTAATTTTTCCTTGATTATTGCAGTCAATGGATCCTTTTGAAGTTGAACGACTTCGAGTGATCGCCGAGGAAGAAGTTGCTGAAGAAAAAAGAAAAGAAGAAGAAAGAAAGAAGAAAGAAGAGGAAGAAGAGAGGAGAAAGGAAGAAGAAAGAAAAGTAAAAGAGGACGAGATCGCCAAGCTTGCGGCGATTACTGAGGGTGTTAAGAAGAGAGAAGAAGAGAAAAGAAAGCAAGAGGAGATCGCCAAAGCAGAGAGGGAGAGGAAAGAAAAAGAGATGATTTTTATGGCCGTGGAGAAAGAAAGGAAAGAAAAAGAGCAAACTCTAGCTGTTGAGAAGAAGGATAAGGAGAAGAAGAAGAAGAGGAAAGAAGAGAGAAAGAGAATTGCTGGAGAGGCGGTCTCAGCCGAAAAAGAAAAGTAGAAAAATGAGACCGCTGCATCTAGTGATCGCGGCGATGCTTTGTTAGAAGTGGGAAAAGAGCCGGATGCGGAGGCGGCAGACCGCGCAGCTGCGTTAGACTTTATTAAGGCTGGTAAGGCGAAGATGGTCGCGAGACCGATTGGTTCACTTCCCAAACTTGCTTTCCGCCCTGCATCTCCTGGAAAGCGACCTGAGATTGTCATTATCGAAACTGATTACATTCTTGTTAGTAATGCTGAATTAAAAAGAAGAAGGAAAGAAGGCGAGCGGTCACGAAAAAGACAATTAGAAAAAATCAATTTAGAATGCCTAAGGGGATCTGACCGCCTTTTGTTGACCGCCAATGTCGCGGTCTCAAAAGATGCTGAAAAGAACTTACTTGACTGCGGTCTTTCTACACTGTCAAGTATTTCACACGAAATCCTTACTTTCTTCTTGATAACAAATGCTGATTATTTTTGACCGTTTTCTCTCCTGGTTGTAGATGAAAATGTGCGCTCAGCTTCTGAAGAAGGTGAGATACCAAGAAAAGTTTCAATCCCTCCAGAGTTCGCTGATCTCCTTAAGCCGATGCTTGACGACATGAGGGTCATGCGAGATCGCGAGAGGATGCTAGAAGATCGCCTCCGAATCCAGACCGCGAATTTTGAAGCTAAGGAGAAGCAAATTCTTTCAAGCTTTGAAGTCAAAGAAAAGCAGGCTCGAGGCGAGTTTGAAGAAAGACTTCGGAAAGCCGAAGAGGATGCCGATTATTACAGAGGGAAAGCTGCGGCACTTGCTGCTGAGATCGCCACTCTTCGGGGGGGGGGGGGGGGGGGGCTCAAATGTCGATGAAGGCGGGCTCTTCCAGCGGTCTCGCGGAAAAGAGATCGGCGGAAATCGTGGTAATCCCTATGGAGCAAGTAGACCGCGAAATGTCTAAAATCCATAGGGCTGCCATGGTTGCCAATCACAGCCTAGCATCTGCATGGACCGCGGTCAATGAGATGCAGGATGTAGCGGCATTTGTCGGGAGGAGAAAGGATCAGAGGAGATGAGACCGCTACCTTTCTTTCTTTCTATTTAGCGATCTCTCTAGAAACACTGCTTAGTTTATTTCTGGTTGTAAGATATTTTTGATTTTGTTTTATGGTATTAACTTTAACGTTGTGATATTCATTTTGTGATCTCTAGCTTTCATGAATGCGATCTTATTAATTAGTGTTTGTATTGTGAATTATGTGCATCGCGATCTTCATGTGAGCTGTTTGGTGACTCCCTAAAAAGCTAAGGGTTATGTGATCTATCTGATGAAAATTTTATGTGTGTTTGTTATTTTCGAGCCTATACAGCTTTTAGCGGTCTGACCTATCTGCAGGGCGATCTCAAGAAGTATAATCATTGCACAATTATCTTCTTCCTTCTATAAATAGCAGCTCTTCTGGATCATTATTTTATTCTTCTTGAATTTTCTTTAATTTACTGACCCCTGCGATCTCATAAAATGGTGTCCGCGCGTTCCAAAGCTGCTGAGGTCTTTTTGAACTCCGATCACAAATATGGTCAAATCTCGGAGAAGGAATACTCTTCCTTTATTGAAAGATATGAGATCGATGACAAGATCACGATCAGAATTCCATTCGAAGATGAAGACTTGAACTCTGGGGATGAAGATAAATATGTCATCCCGATTGATCACTTCGCTTATGGTCTTCAAATTCCCATCCCTTGGGAAATGTTAGAAGTGATGGATTATTACGGTCTCGTTCTTGCCCAGATCCCGCCGAACTCGATCGGTCTGATGAGCGTCTTTATTAATTACTTGAGATCGGTGAAGTTAAAATTCACAATGTCGATCTTCCGAGGCACATTTTCTGTCAAGGTTTTAAAAGAGGGTCAGAATAAAGAAGAGTTCAAAGGATTGTTGTATCTCAGTGGTAATGGAATAAAAGTTTTAAATCTTCCGAATAAAATCCCTCTCTGGACTGAGAGATATCTAATCTTTGAAGGCGATCTCGGCGGTCTCGCCAGCCGTCCCTCTCCGCGGGCAGAGAAAATATTTAGAAAAGAAAAACTTGTTTCAGAGGAAGAACTTGCAGTTTTGGAATGGCTGGCGGGGAAACGATTCGACCTGAATCATTACCTGGCGATCTGGCCTGATGTTGCTGCGGTCCTACCGGAAGAAAGTAAGCTATAATTTCCTACGATTCCCAGCGGTCTCTCTAATAGAATTTGGAAATTTCTTCTTACCTGTTTTCCTCTTACAGCCGGATTCGCGATCCCAAAAGTCGACCCAGTGACGCCGAGTGGTGAAGTCCTTACCCAGCGTGAAAAGCGTCTGAAGCAAGATCGCCAGAGGAAAGCGAAGGAGATCGCCGAGGAGGGCGATCTGGAGGAGGGACCATTTCCCTTATTGGGTTTTGGAAAGAAAGTAAAAGATATCAAAGGAAAATCTCTATTGAGATGGGGTGAGACCGGAAGGTCTCTGAAGGTGTCAACCGATCTTCCTTTCTGGGGAGGGAGGTTTTCGAATCATGCTTTTACGGTCACTTCTGCCCTTTATGGGAAAAAGAATGCTAATGAAGCGCTGAGGATCAGGACCGACGATCTCCCTGATGTATGCGCTCAGGTGACCGCCCGAAGCACGGTTTTGAACCACCACATGGGGCGATCTCTTCGCGCATCTTTGCAGCACGCGGAGCGTCTGCAGGATCGTTTTGATGTAAGTATTCAAAGAAAATGCGATCTTTAAATATTATCTTACCTTGACCGCTTCGATCTGATACACTTCCTTTACAGAATTTCAAGAAGACCGCATATGATATCCATAACCCTGACTACCTCAGATCCTTATATACTCATGTCAGAGATGCATCAAACAAAACAATTGCTATTCTTCGCGAAAAAGATGGCCTTACTGCTGATTTCCGGGATACGACTTTTGCCGATCTCTTTCCTGAGGTCGCAGAAATGATTGAGGAGGCGGAAAAGAAAAAAGCTAAAGAATCGAATACCGCTGAGACCATTGAAGATGAATCCATCGAGATCGTTGGAAGTCAAGACGATCACGCTTCTCCTAGTGGAAGTGTTTTTCTCGGCGAGGAAATGAGTTCAGCAGCGGCCTCGGATTCTGGATCGAGGGAGACAGATAGTGAAAGTGAGTCCTCGGAAAGTTCAACTTCTTCATCAGAGGAGCGGTCTCCGCGGAAGAAGAAACAGAAGTAGACTCCCTTTCCCGAGAGATGATGTAATTGCCGGTCAATGACCGCGCCTGATATTGTAATTTCTGAAATGAATGGAAAATTATTTTGTTCATGAATGACTCTTTCCTGTATTTATTTTTGCTTTTATTCATGTAAATCGATCACGACTTCTATCGTATGCGATCACAGCGTAATAGATTTAGCATTCGATCTCAATGCTTTAGGTTTCGGCGTTTTCTAATTTATGGAGATTAGTAATTCAACAGATCCAAAACTGTATAAAAAAGGATAACTCTGCGATCTTGAATAATTGGACCATTTGTAAGAAAATTAGAACTTGATAATAAATCTTCATGAATATCATTGCGGCGATCTAACAATACACAGACCGCCATTTTGAGGAAGAAACCCAACCATCACGTGATAGGAACTGAAGGATCATGAGTATTTTCATGTAATCTTTGAATAAGGATAATTTAGATCGCGATCTCAATATGATCAGACCGATCGCTATCAAGACAGTTTAAGAGATTCCTGAATAACGATTCCAATCATCTTCGGAAAGCCTTGCCTGACGATCACTTCTGCCCAATCCTGGAGAAAATGAAGTTGATGATCGCAAACAACTTAGACCTCTTCCAACAATCTTTGAAAACCAAGGCTGGCAATTACTTCCAAATCCTAGAGAAAATCGAGCCAGCGACCGTGAATAATGTTGATCACCCTTTGAAGAGAGGAAAGTATGCGGTCTCATAAGATCTGACCGCTCGATCTCAATATTATGAAGTAAACGAGATTGTAGAAAAAGGGAGAAAAAAGGAGAGGAGAATTTCGAAATAGTTCTCAGGGTCGGTGTGGTCATACCGATGAGGCTATACTGGCATTGCTTTCCTTGATAGATTATACTTTGAGATTCGGGCGACGGTCATAGATGTTTTCGACCTCCCCTCACCTAATCATGTTTTAATGAATATTCGAGAGTTATAGATCAAAATGATTGGTAGGGCAGGTGTGGTTATGCCGATGAGGCTTATACCGACATTGCTTTCCCCGTAGATCATTAAGACCATAACAATGTCCTTTTTAATGCATGACAGAGCTGAGCCAGCCACCCAGTCCTCCTTGCTAAGGTGTGCCAGATGTCAGCTAGGACCCGGCATCCTAAACTTTCACCGCTCGAGCTTGGAGAGCCACTGCTACACAGATTCGAAATCTCCTCGACATCTGTGGTCCTGGCAGAATTACACGTCAAGCTAACAAGCCGAGGGAGAATGAAGTAGGATCCGTCGACGTCTTTCTTGGTTTTTACGAACAACTTGATTCAAAACTTGCCATTCACTATGTATATCATGAATGTTTTGGCCATATTTGTACAATACTTTGAAAGAAAAGGAATGAGAGATAGAATGGGGAAAAAATTGAACACGAACTTTTTTAAGAGAAGAAAAGTTTGAGATCATCTCCACTCCAAGAGTGAGGCAACTCCTCTCCCTCATGGGTCTGGAGATGATAAGCACCATTTCTCAGCACCTTTTTTACCACGAATGGTCCCGCCCAATTTTGGGTTGAGCTTTCCAACCGAACCGGCTCTTGCTGCTGCATCTACTTTCTTCAAAACCAAGTCTCCAACTACAAATTCCTTGGTTCTCATATTTCTATCGAAAAATCTTGCCATTCTTCTTTTTACCTCCTCTTGCCTGATGGTTGCTACATCTCTTAATTCTTCAATTAAGTCGACACTGCATCTCAACTCTTCGTCATTTTCTTCCATCCAATCAATCTGATTTTGTTGCGCTAACAACACCCTTGGACTTTTTACCTCGAATTCCACCGGAATAAGAGCTTCGGAACCATGCGATAACTTGAAAGGAGTCTCTCCAGTGGCAGAACTTGGAGTTGTTCTTAAGGCCCAGAGAACTGAATGTAGTTGTTCTGCCCAATTGCCTCTGAGATTTTCCACTTTCTTTTTCAAAAGATTTATGATGAGCTTGTTAGCAGCTTCTACCTGCCCATTACTTCTGGGATGATGCACAGAAGCAAAACGTAGCTCAATGCCAATTTGATCACAGAAATTAATAAGAGTTGAATTATTGAACTGTGAACCGTTATCCGTGATGATTGCCAGTGGAATTCCGTGCCGACATACTATCTCCCCCCAAATAAAATTCTTCACAGCTTGGGTAGTAATTTTGGCCAATGCCTTTGCCTCTATCCATTTGCTGAAGTAATCAATCATGACTATAATATATCGGCGCTGACCACTTGCCATAGGAAAAGGCCCAATTAAATCCATCCCCCAAACTGCAAATGGCCATGGGGTTGCTATTGATTTAAGCTGCTGGGCCGGCTGATTTTGTAGAGGAGCGAATTTCTGGCACTTGACGCATTTCTTAGCAAACTTCTCTGCATCCTTCCTCATTTGAGGCCAAAAATACCCTTGTCTCAAGATTCTTTTTTCTAAAGTTCTTGCTCCTGAGTGACTCCCGCACTCTCCTGCGTGAACTTCTTGAAGAATCACTGGAACTTCTTCTTCCGAGACACACCGTGCTAATGGAGAAAGGAAAGTTCTCCTATAATGCACTCCCGCAACAAGATAGTAATTAGCTGCTTTTTGTTTAAACCTTCTCTTATCTTTTACGGCTGAATGGAATTTTCCCGTTGAAAGATACAGAACGAACGGATCCATCCAAGACGGATGCTGATCAATCTCCATGACCTCTCCTCCTTCAATTGCCGGGCGAAACAATGAGAGTGAGAAAGGATTAGAAGAAAGAGGAAGTCTTCATGTATCCCCTGCTAGACTTGAAGGGGTTTTTCTAAATGAGAAAGAGACTCAAGATGAGATTCCTGCTCAGAACAATTCTGAAATGAGCAAAGCAGCAGTTGAGGGGGAGGCTCAGGATGAGATCCCTGCTCAGGATAAAATTGATCTGATCAATGCAGAGATTGAGGGGGAGCCTCAAGATGAATTTCCGGCTGAAAATAAAGCACCATTTGAGGGGGAGTCTCAGGCTGAGATCCCTGCTAAAGAGAATTCTGTAGTTGATGCTATGGAGGTAGAAGGAGAGCCTGAAATATCAAAGAAACCTGTTGAGAAGGTTATCAAAATAGAATCCTCTAGCTCCCATATGAGCCAGAGAGATGATTCTTTAATCAGAGAAGAGAGCAGTAAAGGTGTTGAAATGGAAAAGGAAATCCATGTGGATCTTAGTCCTATTCTACCTCAGCTGGAGGTGTTGCTGAATAATCAAAGAAGATTATTAGAACAATATATTGAGGAGAATAATACAAAAATGAAAAATGAGTTAGATTTCCAATTGAAATTGGTTAGATTTGAAGTAAATCATCAGATATCTGCATTAAGAAAGGAGATGGTAAAGTTCTTTAAGAGAGCTGGTGCTTCAGTAGATTATACAACTGAACAACTTGATGTAATTAAAGAAACATCAAAGGTTATTAAAGAATCACAAGCTGGAATTACAAAGACAGTGGATGATGTTCAGACAAACCAAGGAATACTAAGTAGCAACATGCAAGTTCTGTACAAAGAACAGGTAGCACAAAGCCTAACAGGTAAAATAAGATTGAAGCTAGACTGCAACAGCAGAATGCTGATATCTTGGCTAAAATTGATGAGAGCTCCACAGTTCTAAAAGATCAAGCAAAGTTGCATGCAGATACTATAGATGATCATCTCTTTAAAGTAAAGAAAACCATTGAAAGTGGAGTTAATCACTTGGAAGGTCAAGTCAGATTTCAGAAGAATACTTTAAGAGATCACATTGTTGAAGAAGTCCTAAAGGGGGAGAGGTCAATGATTCAAGCTAGTTCTGAACATGCTGTGTGGACCTCAAACTCTATAAGAGAAACTCTTGGATATCCTCCCATAGACTATGCGAATGATCAAGTTTCTGAGACAAGGCCAGCTTCTCTTACTCAGGTTCAAAAGCAAATTGCTAAAATGTAATAGTCCTGAAGATAAAAGTAAATATATAGTCCTGAAGATAAAAGCAAAAGAGAGCATTTTACTAGTGAGCAAGTAGAATCAAGGAAAAGAAAGTTCAGAGAAGAGGTTCAATCAAGAAGTGATTTTGAACATTGGTCTCCATCTTCTAAAGAATTGATTCTGTCAGCATGGGAAGCTTTGAAAATAACCCAGAGGAAAGAGGAAAGTGGTATTCTGAAGCTGAATGGTTAAAGCATAGGGATCAAGAGGAACTGAAGATCAAATTCAAGGCTGACAAAATGGCTGGGAAGGTCCGGGCAGGAGAAATGGAGCCAATGAGATACTTTCCAAAGCCATTTGGCTATTTCAAGAGGAGAAAGGAAGTTGTTGAAGCACTCTCCAAAAGAGCCAAAAGAGGAATTGAATTCAAGGATCCTGAGCAGCTTTAGAAATTTAATCTTTACTTTTTACTTTCAGAAGAATGTAATTGATATATTTTTGAACAATCTTGATGAATTCCCAGTGTTAACTATTTTTCATGATCACATATATATATGCCTGTGATGTGATTCTGTCTCTCTTCATGACATGTCTTATTCTGAATTACTTATGTTTTTATGCTTAAATGAGAAATCATGTCTGAGATAATTTCTGTGGATAGAATATTTTGGTAATCTAATTTTATAAAGTATGATACTCTTTATTTTGATTACCTGTATAGAAATTAGAACACATTGATTATCTTTGAAAAGAGAGATATATCAATGACTGAGATTATGACTTCTTCAAATAGGGGGAGATTGTTGGGATCATTGCTCACAATGTCTTAGATTTGGAGAAGTCCATTCCTAAGTCAAAGATATATCTCAAAATGTATTTGATATACTCTCTACAATCAATGTGCAGGAGATCAGGTCAGGCAAAATTTTCATGGAATTCATTCTAGTTCATAAGCGTCGAGACATCATACATCGCTCGACGCCTGTGACCCAGAAGCGTTGACTCATGTCTACTACTAAAATAGACAAGGTCGCCGCTGAAGTTCTGAGATCAATTTTGGAAGCGTCGAGCCAAGTTATATCGCTCGACGCCTTGGAAAGAGAAGTGTCGACTTAACTTCAGTCAGCTCAGCGCCAACCAGAAGTGTCGAGATATGAAGGCATAGTTAAGAAGCGTCGAGCCCCTGTACGTTGCTCGACTTCTTCAAATAAAAAGCGTCGACTAAGTGATGATTGCTCAACGCCTGAGAAGGAGGAGTCGAGAGCTTCAGTCTAAGGAGTATGCGTCGAGCGTCTAAATATCGCTCGATGCCTAATTGAAAAAGCATCGACAGAGATGTTCAGTGCTCAACGCCTCTTCTACAAATACTCTGAACTGAGGAATATCTTCTACAGCTAGCTGAGCCTTTGTTTCCATTGAAGACCGTTGAAGACGTAACGTCATGCTGACGTGGAGGAGCATAATAGACATTGCAGATGGCGGGCTATAAATAGAAGGCATGACCTATGAGTTATGTAGTGAAGTTGAGTTAGTTTTTCCTATCCTTTCGAAAGCCATTATCGTCTCCATCAGTTTGAGAGAAAGGTTGAGAAAGAATCTGGAGAAGTCGTCTTCCCTTTCAGAACCAATCTAACTTGAAGATTTCATTCAGCAATCTGGTGCTGATACAACTTTCTGAAAGAAGAAGATCAAGAAGGAAGAATCTGTCTTCCTAAGAAGAAGAACAGTCCTCACAGCCTGTTGAATCAAGAAGATCATTTGCTGCTGCTGTTCTATTGCAGATTTCTGTCTGATCATTCAGGTAGATCAAGAAGACTCAACAATCTGAAATCTGAGTATGAGTATTTGTTATTCTCTTTATAAATTCCTGTAGGATCTGAGTTGTCAAATCTGAGTGTAGGATCTGTCAAGGATCTGAGTTGTAAGATCAGGTGTGATCTGAGTTGTAGGATTCAGGGGTGAATCTGAGCTGTAGGCCTAGTTATAAAGGCTGAGGTAGGATCTGTGTGATCTGTGTTAGTAAGATCTGTGAGATCTGAGACTGTAAGATCTGTTGTGATCTAAGCTGTAAGACCTTTTTGTGGTCTGAGATCTGGAGGAGCTATAAACTCTATCTAGCACACTGCTAGAAGGGGAGAAGGGGGAAAGTGGATTACCCAAGATAAGGGGAACCACTATAAAAATTTGTGTGTCTTTTTCTGTGTGTGTTCTTATTTCTTGAAAGCTCTGATCAGTTTTATCTTGGTTATAATCAAGAACTGCAATAGTTTTTAAATAACCTATTCACACCCCCCCCCCCCCTTCTATGTGATTAGCTACCCTTAATTAAAGTCTTTCAATATCATTGTTGAACCAACTCCAACTGTTGACCACATCACAGTTAGAGATCATCCAATATCTCAAGTTATTGGAGATATTTCAGCAGGTGTTCAAACAAGGCATCAACTACACCAAAATCAGATGCACACTTGTTTCCCATCACAAGTTCAACCTCAAACCATAAAAGATGCAGAACAAGATCCAAACTGGATTCTTGCAATGTAAGAGGAGCTCAACCAATTTGAAAGGAACAAGGTTTGGGATTTGGTTCCAAGACCAAAGGGCCATCCAGTCATTGGCACCAAATGGGTCTTCAGGAACAAGCTTGATGGTCAAGGCAACATAGTCAGAAACAAAGCAAGATTGGTAGCTCAAGGATATTCACAGGAAGAAGGAATTGACTATGATCAGACCTTTGCTCATGTTGCAAGACTTGAAGTTATAAGGATCTTTCTGGCCTTTGCTGCATTCAAGAAATTCAAGGTATATCAAATGGATATGAAGAGTGCATTTCTTAATGGAGACATCAAAGAAGAAGTCTATGTGGAAAAACCACCAGGTTTCATCTCTCCAACTCACTCCTCTTATGTATTAAAGCTTAATAAAGCTCTCTATGGTCTCAAGCAAGCTCCCAGAGCATGGTATGAGACCTTAGCTAATTTTCTTTTGGAAAAAACAAGTCTTGTAGATGCATAGTTGTTAAAACCATATTTCTTAGGATACATAAAAATCAAACTCTACTAGTTCAAATATATGTAGATGATATTATTTTTGGATCTACTGATTCAAATTTATGCAAAAGATTCTCATCCCGAAATGTGGTGGCACGTCCCGTAACTCTTCCTGGATTGAAAGTTATGATCATTTGAAATTCTGCAACCAGCATAGTCTTATTCATTGTTTTTGGAGAGTACACGACCTTGGGTCACACCCATGACTTGATTAGAATAACATTCCTCGCTAAAATGATTTGCACCACAAAAATAACAAATAAGTTGGCGCTTTCGTGCGGCCTCCAAAAGGTTTACCTTATGTTGAAGCTCGGTAACTTTTGCGGCCAACTGAGATATCATTATATTTTTTTGGAAAAAAAAAATTAACAACAGTTACTTAATAGAAAGGAATTTAAAAAAAAAAAGAGAAATGGGGCGGAGAAAGAGAATGATAAAAGTAATAAAATTTACGCTTTCAAAATATCAACAAAAATTCCTCGGCAACGACGCCAAAAACTTGATAGAGATTTTATATAGTTTTAAAAATAATTTTCAACTAACATCCCGATGTAGGCAAGTGTACCTACCGAAAATATAGTATATAAAGGATGTCGTATTTGCCCGATGCCTGTTGAGTAATCTTACTCACGTAAATTAATATTATTTTATCAGAAATAAAATAGAGTTTTGAAAATAATTAAAAGAAGAGAAACATTTGATCGAGAATCCTTCTTAAGTAAATTACTTCGTAAATCTAGAATTCATAAGAAATGGATTTAGACAAACTTGACCGTGGAGGTTACCAAAATATGGTAGAGCCTCTCTCGAGAGAACTACCACCTTACATTAGGTTGATCGATTAAGACCCGTCGGCCCGTTGAAACCCATAAGCTTGCTTTATGCGGTGAACCCCACTATTGGATTTGACTCCAATCCGGAAGATTTGTGTCACCCTCTCTCGAGGAATGCATACAACTCTTTTTATCTTTGGGTGATCTCCTCGTTTGCATGGATCTCTCGATCACTAGCATACAGATCTTAGATCGAGAAACATAATCGCGACATATGAATTCGAAGCAATTAAATTCTAAGATAAATCCTAGTTTTCCAAAACTAAACTATGAAAAAGAGATTACAAAATAAAACTACTTAAGAATTCATCCGATCAAATGTAATTAAATTAGCTACTCATGATTGAATAAAAAGAACATTTTATAACCATGAAAAGAGAAGTACGAGTGCGAGTAAAGTAAATCTAGGCTATGAATTGGAATTGCAAAGCATAAAATAAGTTTCATAAATAAAATTACACTAAAGAAATGCAGAAAAACTACTCTAAAATTGACCCAATCGAAGCAAGGACTGAATCCCTTGATAATGGCAGCAGCAGGGAATTTATAAGGAGAAAATTCAGAAGTCACGCCCCTAGGTCACGCCCGTGACCTAGGGCGTGTAAGGTTCGGAATGTGCATCTTGAAAGCCGGGGAACGTTGGGGGAAAAACTGCCAAAATCCACTAATTTGGAGTACACGCCCCCTAGTCACGCCCGTGACTATGCGCATGTAAGCCGAAACTGCCTGCGGCGGAAAACTGCTTCATTGAATGTTCCCCGGGGTGAGACACGCCCGTGACCTGGAGGTCACGCCCGTGACCTAGGGCGTGTACAGAGAAAAACTTCCAAAATTACACTAGGAAGCATTCAGGAGAATATTGTAATTTTCCTCAGTACACGCCCGTGTTCACGCCCATGTCACGCCCGTGACATGAGGGCGTGTGTACTTGGGAAAATTCTCCAGATTTGTAGATAATCTTGTGCTCGTCCCTAAATGTGGTGGCACGTCCCGTAACTCTTCCTGGATTGAAAGTTATGTTCATTTGAAATTCTACAACCAGCATAGTCTTATTCATTGTTTTTGGAGAGTACACGACCTTGGGTCACACCCATGACTTAATTAGAATAACATACCTCGCTAGAATGATTTACACCATAAAAATAACAAATAAGTTGACGCTTTCGTGCGGCCTCCAAAAGGTTTACCTTATGTTGAAGCTCAGTAACTTTTGCGGCCAACTGAGATATTATTATATTTTTTTGGAAAAACAAAATTAACAACCGTTATTTAATAGAAATGGGGCGGAGAAAGAGAATGATAAAAGTAATAAAATTTACGCTTTCAAAATATCAACAAAAATTCCTCGGCAACGGCGCCAAAAACTTGATAGAGATTTTATATAGTTTTAAAAATAATTCCAACTAACATCCCGATGTAGGCAAGTGTACCTATCGAAAATATAGTATAGGAAGGATGTCGTATTTGCCCGATGCCTGTTGAGTAATCTTACTCACGTAAATTAATATTATTTTATCAGAAATAAAATAGAGTTTTGAAAATAATTAAAAGAAGAGAAACATTTGATCGAGAATCCTTCTTAAGTAAAATACTTCGTAAATCTAGAATTCATAAGAAATGAATTTAGACAAACTTGACCGTGGAGGTTCCCAAAATATGGTAGAGCCTCTCTCGAGAGAACTACCACCTAACCTTAGGTTGATCGATTAAGACCCATCGGCCAGTCGAAACCCATAATTTTGCTTTATGCGGTGAGCCCCACTATTGGATTTGACTCCAATCCGGAAGATTTGTGTTACCCTCTCTCGAGGAATGCATACAACTCTTTTTATCTTTGGGTGATCTCTTCGTTTGCATGGATCTCTCGATCACTAGCATACGGATCTTAGATCGAGAAACATATTCGCGACATATGAATTCGAAGCAATTAAATTTAAAGATAAATCCTAGTTTTCCAAAACTAAAATATGAAAAAGAGATTACAAAATAAAACTACTTAAGAATAAATTCGATCAAATGTAATAAAATTAGCTACTCATGATTGAAGAAAAGAACATTTTATAACCATGAAAAGAGAAGTACAAGTGTGAGTAAAGTAAATCTAAGCTATGAATTGGAATTGCAAAGCATAAAATAAATTTCATAAATAGAATTACACTAATGAAATGCAGAAAAACTACTCTAAAATTGACCCAATCGAAGCAAGGACTGGATCCCTTGATAATGGCAGCAGCAGGGAATTTATAAGGAGAAAATTCAGAAGTCACGCCCCTAGGTCACGCCCGTGACCTAGGGCGTGTAAGGTGCGGAACGTGCGTCTTTAAATCCCGGGAACGTTGGGGGAAAACCCGCCAAAATCCATCAATTTTGAGTACACGCCCCCTGGTCACTCCCGTGACTATGGGCGTGTAAGCTGAAACTGCCTGCGGCGTAAAAATGCTTCATTGAATGTTCCCCGGGGTGAGACACGCCCGTGACCTGGAGGTCACGCCTCTAGGTCACGCACGTGACCTAGGGCGTGTACCGAGAAAAACTTCCAAATTTACACTGGGAAGCATTCAGGAGAAAATTGTAATTTTTCTCAGTACACGCCCGTGTTCACGCCCATGTCACGCCCGTGACATGAGGGCGTGTACTTGGGAAAATTCTCCAGATTCGTAGATAATCTCGTGCTCACCCCGAAATGCGGTGGCACGTCCCGTAACTCCTCCTGGATTGAAAGTTATGATCATTTGAAATTCTGCAACCAGCACAGTCTTATTCATTGTTTTTGGAGAGTACACGACCTTGGCTCACACCCATGACTTGATTAGAATAACATTCCTCGCTCGAATGATTTGCACCACAAAAATAATAAATAAGTTGGCGCTTTCGTGCGGCCTCCAAAAGGTTTACCTATGTTGAAGCTCGGCAACTTTTGCGGCCAACTGAGATATCATTATATTTTTTTGGAAAAAAAATTAACAACCATTACTTAATAGAAAGGAATTAAAAAAAAAAAGAGAAATGGGAGCGGAGAAAGAGAATGATAAAAAAAAAAATTTACGCATTCAAAATATCAACAAAAATTCTGCGGCAACAGCGCCAAAAACTTGATAGAGATTTTATATAGTTTTAAAAATAATTCCAACTAACATCCCGATGTAGGCAAGTGTACCTATCAAAAATATAGTATAGGAAGGATGTCGTATTTGCCCGATGTCTGTTGAGTAATCTTACTCATGTAAATTAATATTATTTTATCGGAAATAAAATAGAGTTTTGAAAATAATTAAAAGAAGAGAAACATTTGATCGAGAATCCTTTTCAAGTAAAATACTTCGTAAATCTAGAATTCATAAGAAATGGATTTAGACAAACTTGACCGTGGAGGTTCCCAAAATATGGTAGAGCCTTTCTCGAGAGAACTACCACCTAACCTTAGGTTGATCGATTAAGACCCGTCGGCCAGTCGAAACCCATAAGCTTGCTTTATGCGGTGAGCCCCACTATTGGATTTGACTCCAATCCGGAAGATTTGTGTCACCCTCTCTCGAGGAATGCATACAACTCTTTTTATCTTTGGGTGATCTCCTCGTTTGCATGGATCTCTCGATCACTAGCATACGGATCTTAGATCGAGAAACATATTCACGACATATGAATTCAAAGCAATTAAATTCAAAGATAAATCCTAGTTTTCCAAAACTAAACTATGAAAAAGAAACTACAAAATAAAACTACTTAAGAATTCATCCGATCAAATGTAATTAAATTAGCTACTCATGATTGAAGAAAAGAACATTTTATAACCATAAAAAGAGAAGTACAAGTGCGAGTAAAGTAAATCTAAGCTATGAATTTGAATTGCAAAGCATAAAATAAATTTCATAAATAAAATTACACTAATGAAATGCAGAAAAACTACTCAAAAATTGACCCAATCGAAGCAAGGACTGGATCCCTTGATAATGGCAGCAACATGGAATTTATAAGGAGAAAATTCAGAAGTCACGCCCGTGACCTAGGGCGTGTAAGGTGCGGAATGTGCGTCTTGAAAGCCCGGGAACGTTGGGGAAAAACCGCCAAAATCGATCAATTTGGAGTACACGCCCCCCTGGTCACGCCCGTGACTATGGGCGTGTAAGCTGAATCTGCCTGCGGCGGAAAACTGCTTAATTGAATATTCCCCGGGGTGAGACACGCCCGTGACCTGGATGTCACGCCCCTAAGTCACGCCCGTGACCTAGGGCGTGTATAGAGAAAAACTTCTAAAATTACGCTGGGAAGCATTCGGGAGAAAATTGTAATTTTCCTCAGTACACGCCCGTGTTCACGCCTATGTCACGCCCGTGACATGAGGGCGTGTACTTGGGTAGATTATCCAGATTTGTAGATAATCTTGTGCTCGTCCCGTAATGTGGTGGCACGTCCCGTAATTCTTCCTGGATTGAAAGTTATGATTATTTGAAATTCTGCAAACAGCATAGTCTTATTCATTGTTTTTGGAGAGTACACAACCTTGGGTCACACCCATGACTTAATTAGAATAACATTCCTCGCTAGAATGATTAGCACCACAAAAATAACAAATAAGTTGGCGCTTTCGTGCGGCTTCCAAAAGGTTTACCTTATGTTGAAGCTCGACAACTTTTGCGGCCAACTGAGATATCATTATATTTTTTGGAAAAAGAAAATTAACCGTTACTTAATAGAAATGAATTAAAAAAAAAAGAAATGGGGGCGGAGAAAAAGAATGCTAAAAGTAATAAAATTTAAACTTTCAAAATATCAACAAAAATTCCCCGGCAACGACGCCAAAAACATGATAGAGATTTTATATAGTTTAAAAAATAATTCCAACTAACATCCCGATGTAGGCAAGTGTACCTATCGAAAATATAGTATATGAAGGATGTCGTATTTGCCCGAGGCCTGTTGAGTAATCTTACTCACGTAAATTAATATTATTTTATCGGAAATAAAATATAGTTTTGAAAATAATTAAAAGAAAAGAAACATTTGATCGAGAATCCTTCTTAAGTAAAATACTTCGTAAATCTAGAATTCATAAGAAATGGATTTAGACAAACTTTACCATGGAGGTTCCCAAAATATGGTAGAGCCTCTCTCGAGAGAACTACCACCTAACCTTAGGTTAATCGATTAAGACCCCTCGGCCAGTCGAAACCCCTAAGCTTGCTTTATGCGGTGAGCCCCACTATTGGATTTGACTCCAATCCGGAAGATTTGTGTCACCCTCTCTCGAGGAATGCATACAACTTTTTTTATCTTTGGGTGATCTCCTCGTTTGCATGGATCTCTCAATCACTAGCATACAGATCTTATATCGAGAAACATATTTGCGACATATGAATTCAAAGCAATTAAATTTAAAGATAAATCATAGTTTTCCAAAACTAAACTATGAAAAAGAGATTACAAAATAAAACTACTTAAGAATTCATCCGATCAAATGTAATAAGATTAGCTACTCCTGATTGAAGAAAAAGAAAATTTTATAACTATGAAAAGAGAAGTACAAGTGTGAGTAAAGTAAATCTAAGCTATGAATTGGAATTGCAAAGCATAAAATAAATTTCATAAATAAAATTACACTAATGAAATGCAGAAAAACTACTCTAAAATTGACCCAATCGAAGCAAGGACTGGATCCCTTGACAATGGCAGCAGCTGGGAATTTATAAGGAGAAAATTCAGAAGTCACGCCCCTAGGTCATGCCCGTGACCTAGGGCGTGTACAGAGAAAAACTTCCAAAATTACACTGAGAAGCATTCGGGAGAAAATTGTAATTTTCCTCAGGACACGCCCGTGTTCACGCACATGTCACACCCATGACATTAGGGCGTGTACTTGGTAAAATTCTCCAGATTTGTTTATAATCTTGTGCTCATCCCGAAATGTGGTGGCACGTCCCGTAACTCTTCCTGGATTGAAAGTTATGATCATTTGAAATTCTGCAACCAGCATAGTCTTATTCATTGTTTTTGGAGAGTACACGACCTTAGGTCACACCCATGACTTGATTAGAATAACATTGCTTGCTAGAATGATTTGCACCACAAAAATAACAAATAAGTTGGCGCTTTCGTGCGGCCTCCAAAAGGTTTACCTTATGTTGAAGCTCGGCAACTTTTGCGGCAAACTGAGATATCATTATATTTTTTTGGAAAAAGAAAATTAACAACTGATACTTAATAGAAAGGAATTTAAAAAAAAAAAGAGAAATGAGGAAGGAGAAAGAGAATGATAAAAGTAATAAAATTTACGCTTTCAAAATATCAACAAAAATTCCTCCGCAACGGCGCCAAAAACTTGATAGATATTTTATATAGTTTTAAAAATAATTTCAACTAACATCCAGATGTAGGCAAGTGTACCTATCGAAAATATAGTATAGGAAGGATGTCGTATTTGCCCGATGCCTGTTGAGTAATCTTACTCACGTAAATTAATATTATTTTATCGGAAATAAAATAGAGTTTTGAAAATAATTAAAAGAAAAAAAACATTTGATCGAGAATCTTTCTTAAGTAAAATACTTCGTAAATCTAGAATTCATAAGAAATGGATTTAAACAAACCTGACCGTGGAGGTTCCCAAAATATGGTAGAGCCTCTCTCGAGAGAACTACCACCTAACCTTAGGTTGATCGATTAAGACCCGTCGGCCAGTCGAAACTCATAAGCTTGCTTTATTCAGTGAGCTCCACTATTGGATTTGACTCCAATCCGGAAGATTTATGTCACCCTCTCTCGAGAAATGCATACAACTCTTTTTATCTTTGGGTGATCTCCTCGTTTGCATGGATCTCTCGATCACTAGCATATGAATCTTAGATCAAAAAACATATTCGCGACATATGAATTCGAAGCAATTAAATTCAAAGATAAATCCTAGTTTTCCAAAACTAAACTATGAAAAAAAGATTACAAAATAAAACTACTGAAGAATTCATCCGATCAAATGTAATTAAATTAGCTACTCATGATTGAAGAAAAAGAACATTTTATAACCATGAAAAGAGAAGTACAAGTGCGAGTAAAGTAAATCTAAGCTATGAATTGGAATTGCAAAGCATAAAATAAATTTCATAAATAAATTACACTAATAAAATTCAGAAAAACTACTAAAAAATAGACTCAATCGAAGCAAGGACTGGATCCCTTGATAATGGCAGCAACAGGGAATTTATTAGGAGAAAATTCAGAAGTCACGCCCCTAGGTCACACCCGTGACCTATGGCATGTAAGGTGCGGAATGTGCGTCTTGAAAGCCCGGGAACGTTGGGGAAAAACCGCCAAAATCCATCAATTTGGAGTACACGCCCCCTGGTCACGCCCGTGACTATGGGCGTGTAAGCTGAAACTACCCGGCGGAAAACTGATTCATTGAATGTTCCCCGTGGTAAGACACGCCCGTGACCTGGAGGTCACGCCCCTAGGTCACGCCCATGACCTAGGGCGTGTACAGAGAAAAACTTCTAAAATTACGCTGGGAAGAATTCGGGAGAAAATTGTAATTTTCCTCAGTACACGACCGTGTTCACGCCTATGTCACGCCCGTGACATGAGGGCGTGTACCTGTGAAAATTCTCTAGACTTGTAGATAATCTTGTGCTCGTCCCGAAATGTGGTCGCACGTCCCGTAATTCTTCCTGGATTGAAAGTTATGATTAGTTGAAATTCTGCAACCAGCATAGTCTTATTCATTGTTTTTGGAGAGTACACGACCTTAGGTCACACCCATGACATGATTAGAATAACATTTCTCGCTAGAATGATTTGCACCACAAAAATAACAAATAAGTTGGCGATTTCATGCGGCTTCCAAAAGGTTTACCTTATGTTGAAGCTCGGCAACTTTTGCGGCCAACTGAGATATCATTATATTTTTTTGGAAAAAGAAAATTAACAACCGTTACTTAATAGAAAGGAATTAAAAAAAAACCAAAAGAGAAATGGGGGCGGAGAAAGAGAATGATACAAGTAATAAAATTTACGCTTTCAAAATATCAACAAAAATTCCCCGGCAACGGCGCCAAAAACTTGATAGAGATTTTATATAGTTTTATAAATAATTCCAACTAACATCCCGATGTAGGCAAGTGTACCTATCGAAAATATAGTATAGGAAGGATGTCGTATTTGCCCGAGGCCTGTTGAGTAATCTTTCTCACGTAAATTAATATTATTTTATCGGAAATAAAATAGAGTTTTGAAAATAATTAAAAGAAGAGAAACATTTGATCGAGAATCCTTCTTAAGTAAAAAACTTCGTAAATCTAGAATTCATAAGAAATGGATTTAGACAAACTTGACCGTGGAGGTTCCCAAAATATGGTAGAGTCTCTCTCGAGAGAAGTACCACCTAACCTTAGGTTGATCGATTAAGTCCCCTCGGCCAGTCGAAACCCCTAAGCTTGCTTTATGCGGTGAGCCCCACTATTAGATTTGACTCCAATCCGGATGATTTGTGTCACCCTCTCTCGAGGAATGCATACAACTCTTTTTATCTTTGGGTGATCTCCTCGTTTGTATGGATCTCTCGATCACTAGCATACGGATCTTAGATCGAGAAACATATTCGCGACATATGAATTCGAAGCAATTAAATTCAAAGATAAATCCTAGTTTTCCAAAACTAAACTATGAAAAAGAGATTACAAAATAAAACTACTTACGAATACATCCGATCAAATGTAATAAAATTAGCTACTCGTGATTGAAGAAAAAAAACATTTTATAACTATGAAAAGAGAAGTACAAGTGCGAGTAAAGTAAATCTAAGCTATGAATTGGAATTGTAAAGCATAAAATAAATTTCATAAATAAATTTACACTAATTAAATGCACAAAAACTACTTTAAAATTGACCCAATCGAAGCAAGTACTGGATCTCTTGACAATAGCAGCAGCTGGGAATTTATAAGGATAAAATTCAGAAGTCACGCCCCTAGGTCACTCCCGTGACCTAGGGCGTGTATAGAGAAAAACTTCCAAAATTACACTGGGAAGCATTCGGGAGAAAATTGTAATTTTCCTCAATACACGCACGTGTTCATGCCCATGTCACGCCCATGACATTAGGGCTTGTACTTGGGTAAATTCTCCAGATTTGTCGATAATCTCGTGCTCGTCCCGAAATGTTGTGGCACGTCCCGTAACTCTTCCTGGATTGAAAGTTATGATCATTTAAAATTCTGCAACCAGCATAGACTAATTCATTGTTTTTGGAGAGTACACGACCTTGGGTCACACCCATGACTTGATTAGAATAACATTCATCGCTAGAATGATTTGCACCACAAAAATAACAAATAAGTTGGCGCTTTCGTGCGGCCTCCAAAAGGTTTACCTTATGTTGAAGCTCACCAACTTTTGCGGCCAACTGAGATATCATTATATTTTTTGGAAAAAGAAAATTAACAACCGCTACTTAATAAAACGAAATTTAAAAAAAAAGAGAAATGGGGGCGGAGAAAGAGATTGATAAAAGTAATAAAATTTACGCTTTCAAAATATCAACAAAAATTTCTCGGTAACGGCGCTAAAAACTTGATAGAGATTTTATATAGTTTTAAAAATAATTCCAACTAACATCCCGATGTAGGCAATTGTAACTATCGAAAATATAGTATAGGAAGGATGTCGTATTTGCCCGATGCCTGTTGAGTAATCTAACTCACGTAAATTAATATTATTTTATCGGAAATAAAATAGAGTTTTGAAAATAATTAAAAGAAAAGAAACATTTGATCGAGAATCCTTCTTTAGTAAAATACTTCGTAAATCTAGAATTCATAAGAAATGGATTTAGACAAACTTGACCGTGGAGGTTCCCAAAATATGGTAGAGCCTCTCTCGAGAGAACTACCACCTAACCTTAGGTTGATCAATTAAGACCCGTCGGCCAGTCGAAACCCATAAGCTTGCTTTATGCGGTGAGCCCCACTATTGGATTGGACTTTAATCCGGAAGATTTGTGTCACCCTCTCTCGAGGAATGCATACAACTTTTTTTATCTTTGGGTGATCTCCTCGTTTGCGTGGATCTCTCGATCACTAGCATACAGATCTTAGATCGAGAAACATATTCGCGACATATGAATTCGAAGCAATTAAATTCAAAGATAAATCCTAGTTTTCCAAAACTAAACTATGAAAAAGAGATTACAAAATAAAACTACTTAAGAATTCATCCGATCAAATGTAATAAAATTAGCTACTCATGATTGAAGAAAAAGAACATTTTATAGCCATGAAAAGAGAAGTACAAGTGCGAGTAAAGTAAATCTAAGCTATGATTTGAAATTGCAAAGCATAAAATAAATTTCATAAATAAAATTACACTAATGAAATGTAGAAAAACTACTCTAAAATTGACCCAATGAAAGCAAGGACTAGATCCCTTGATAATTGCAGCAGCAAGGAATTTATAAGGAGAAAATTCAGAAGACATGCCCCTAGGTCACGCCCGTGACCTAGGGCGTGTAAGGTGCAGAACGTGCGTCTTGAAAGCCCGGGAACGTTGGGGGAAAACAGCCAAAATCCATCAATTTGGAGTACACGCCCCCTGGTCACGCCCGTGACTATGAGCGTGTAAGCTGAAACTGCCTGCGGCGGAAAACTGCTTCATTGAATGTTACCCGAGGTGAGACACGCCCGTGACCTGGAGGTCACGCCCGTGACCTAGGGCGTGTACAGAGAAAAACTTCCAAAATTACACTGGGAAGCATTCGAGAAAAAATTGTAATTTTCCTCAGTACACGCCCGTGTTCACGCCCATGTCACGCCCATGACATTAGGGCGTGTACTTTGGAAAATTCTCCAAATTTGCAGATAATCTTGTGCTCGTCCCGAAATATGGTGGCACGTACCGTAACTCTTCCTGGATTGAAAGTTATGATCATTTGAAATTCTGCAACCAGCATAGTCTTATTCATTATTTTTGGAGAGTACACGACCTTGGGTCACACCCATGACTTGATTAGAATAACATTCTTCGCTAGAATGATTTGAACCACAAAAATAACAAATAAGTTGGCGCTTTCGTGCGGCCTCCAAAAGGTTTACCTTATGTTGAAGCTCAACAACTTTTGCGGCCAACTGAGATATCATTATATTTTTTGGAAAAAGAAAATTAACAACCGTTACTTAATAGAAAGGAATTAAAAAAAACAAAAAAAGAAATGAGGGCGGAGAAAGAGAATGATAAAAGTAACAAAATTTACGCTTTCAAAATATCAACAAAAATTCCCCGGCAACGGCGCCAAAAACTTGATAGAGATTTTATATAGTTTTAAAAATAATTCCAACTAACATCCCGATGTAGGCAAGTGTACCTATCGAAAATATAGTATAGGAAGGATGTCGTATTTGCCCGAGGCCTGTTGAGTAATCTTACTCACGTAAATAATATTATTTTATCGGAAATAAAATAGAGTTTTGAAAATAATTAAAGGAAGAGAAACATTTGATCGAGAATCCTTCTTAATTAAAATACTTCGTAAATCTTGAATTCATAAGAAATGGATTTAGACAAACTTGACCGTGAAGGTTCCCAAAATATGGTAGAGTCTCTCTCGAGAGAACTACCACCTAACCTTAGGTTGATCGATTAAGACCCCTCGGCGAAACCCTTAAGCTTGCTTTATGCGGTGAGCCCCACCATTCGATTTGACTCCAATCCGGAAGATTTGTGTCACCTTCTCTCGAGGAATGCATACAACTCGTTTTATCTTTGGGTGATCTCCTCGTTTGCATGGATCTCTCGATCTCTAGCATACAGATCTTAGATCGAGAAACATATTCGCGACATATGAATTCGAAGCAATTAAATTCAAAGATAAATCCTAGTTTTCCAAAACTAAACTATGAAAAAGAGATTACAAAATAAAACTACTTAAGAATTCATCCGACCAAATGCAATAAAATTAGCTACTCGTGATTGAAGAAGAAGAACATTTTATAACTATGAAAAGAGAAGTACAAGTGCGAGTAAAGTTAATCTAAGTTATGAATTGGAATTGCAAAGCATAAAATAAATTTCATAAATAAAATTACAATAATGAAATGAAGAAAAACTACTCTAAAATTAACCAAATCGAAGCAAGGACTGGATCTCTTGAAAATGGCAGCAGCTGAGAATTAATAAGGAGAAAATTCAGAAGTCACGCCCATAGGTCACGCCTGTGACCTAGGGCGTGTACAGAGAAAACTTCCAAAATTACAATGGGAAGCATTCAGGAGAAAATTGTAATTTTCCTCAATACATGCCCGTGTTCACGCTCATGTCACGCCCGTGACATGAGGGCGTGTACGTGGGAAAATTCTCCAGATTTGTAGAAAATCTTGTGCTCGTCCCCCGAAATGTGGTGGCACGTCCCGTAACTCTTCCTGGATTGAAAGTTATGATCATTTGAAATTCTGCAACCAGCATAGTCTTATTCCTTGTTTTTAGAGAGTACACGACCTTGGGTCACACCCATGACTTGATTAGAATAACATTTCTCGCTAGAATGATTTACACCACAAAAATAACAATTAAGTTGGCGCTTTCGTTCGGCTTTCAAAAGGTTTACCTTATGTTGAAGATCGGCAGCTTTTGCGGCCAACTGAGATATCATTATATTTTTTTGGAAAAAGAAAATTAACAACCGTTACTTAATAGAAAGGAATTAAAAAAAAAAAACAAAAAAAGAAATGGGGGCTGAGAAAGAGAATGATAAAAGTAATAAAATTTACGCTTTCAAAATATAAACAAAAATTCCCCGGCAACGGCGCCAAAAACTTGATAGAGATTTTATATAGTTTTAAAAATAATTCCAACTAACATCCCGATGTAGGCAAGTGTACCTATCGAAAATATAGTATAGGAAGGATGTCGTATTTGCCCGAGGCCTGTGGAGTAATCTTACTCACGTAAATTAATATTATTTTATCGGAAATAAAATAGAGTTTTGAAAATAATTAAAAGAAGAGAAACATTTGATCGAGAATCCTTCTTAAGTAAAATACTTCGTAAATCTAGAAATCATAAGAAATGGATTTAGACAAACTTGACCGTGAAGGTTCCCAAAATATGGTGGAGCCTCTCTCGAGAGAACTACCACCTAACCTTAGGTTGATCGATTAAGACCCCTCGGCCAGTCGAAACCCCTAAGCTTGCTTTATGCGGTGAGCCCCACCATTCGATTTGACTCCAATCTGGAAGATTTGTGTCACCTTCTCTCGAGGAATGCATACAACTCTTTTTATCTTTGGGTGATCTCCTCGTTTGCATGGATCTCTCGATCTCTAGCATACAGATCTTAGATCGAGAAACATATTCGCGACATATGAATTCGAAGCAATTAAATTCAAAGATAAATCCTAGTTTTCCAAAACTAAACTATGAAAAAGAGATTACAAAATAAAACTACTTAAGAATTCATCCGATCAAATGCAATAAAATTAGCTACTCGTGATTAAAGAAAAAGAACATTTTATAACTATGAAAAGAGAAGTATAAGTGCGAGTAAAGTTAATCTAAGCTATGAATTGGAATTGCAAAGCATAAAATAAATTTCATAAATAAAATTACACTAATGAAATGAAGAAAAACTACTCTAAAATTGACCAAATCGAAGCAAGGACTGGATCTCTTGACAATGGCAACAGCTGGGAATTTATAAGGAGAAAATTCAGAAGTCACGCCCATAGGTCACGCCTGTTACCTAGGGCGTGTACAGAGAAAAACTTCCAAAATTACACTGGGAAGCATTCAGGAGAAAATTGTAATTTTCCTCAGTACACGCCCGTGTTCACGCCCATGACATTAGGGCGTGTACTTGGGAAAATTCTCCACATTTGTAGATAATCTCGTGCTCGTCCCGAAATGTGGTGGCACATCCCGTAACTCTTCCTGGACTGAAAGTTATGATCATTTGAAATTCTGCAACCAGTATATTCTTATTCATTGTTTTTGGAGAGTACGCGACCTTGGGTCACACCAAGGACTTGATTAGAATAACATTACTCGCTAGAATGATTTGCACCACAAAAATAACAAATAAGTTGGCGCTTTCGTGCGGCTTCTAAAAGGTTTACCTTTTGTTGAAGCTCGGCAACTTTTGCGGCCAAATGAGATATCATTATATTTTTTTAGAAAAAGTAAATTAACAACCGTTACTTAATAGAAAGGAATTTAAAAAAAAAAGAGAAATGGGGGCGGAGAAAGAGAATGATAAAAGTAATAAAATTTATGCTTTCAAAATATCAACAAAAATTCCTCGGCAACGGCGCCAAAAACTTGATAGAGATTTTATATAGTTTTAAAAATAATTCCAACTAACATCCCGATGTAGGCAGGTGTACCTATCGAAAATATAGTATAGGAAGGATGTCGTATTTGCCCGATGCCTGTTGAGTAATTTTACTCACGTAAATTAATATTATTTTATCGAAAATAAAATAGAGTTTTGAAAATAATTAAAAGAGGAGAAACATTTGATGGAGAATCCTTCTTAAGTAAAATACTTCGTAAATCTAGAATTCATAAGAAATGGATTTAGACAAACTTTATCGTGGAGGTTTCCAAAATATGGTAGAGTCTCTCGAGAGAGAACTACCACCTAACCTTAGGTTGATCGATTAAGACCCGTCGGCCAGTCGAAACTCATAAGCTTGCTTTATGCGGTGAGCCCCACTATTGGATTTAACTCCAATACAGAAGATTTGTGTCACCCTCTCTCGAGGAATGTATACAAATCTTGTTATCTTTGGGTGATCTCCTCGTTTGCATGAATCTCTCGATCACTAGCATATGGATCATAGATCGAGAAACATATTCGCGACATATGAATTCGAAGCAATTGAATTTCAAAGATAAATCCTTGTTTTCCAAAACTAAACTATGAAAAAGAGATTAAAAAATAAAACTACTTAAAAATTCATCGGATCAAATGCAATAAAATTAGCTACTCGTGATTGAAGAAAAAGAACATTTTATAACTATGAAAAGAGAAGTACAAGTGCGAGTAAAGTTAATCTAAGCTATGAATTGGAATTGCAAAGCATAAAATAAATTTCATAAATAAAATTACACTAATGAAATGAAGAAAAACTACTCTAAAATTGACCAAATCGAAGCAAGGACTGGATCTCTTGACAATGGCAGCAGCTGGGAATTTATAAGGAGAAAATTCAGAAGTCACGCCTGTGACCTAGGGCGTGTACAGAGAAAAACTTCCAAAATTACACTGGGAAGCATTCAGGAGAAAATTGTAATTTTCCTCAGTACATTCCCGTGTTCACGCCCATTTCACGCCCATGGCATTAGGGCGTGTACTTGATAAAATTCTCCATATTTGTAGATAATCTCGTGCTCCTCCCAAAATGTGGTGGCACATCCCGTAACTCTTCCTGGATTGAAAGTTATGATCATTTGAAATTATGCAACCAGTATATTCTTATTCATTATTTCTGGAGAGTACGCGACCTTGGGTCACACCCATGACTTGATTAGAATAACATTACTCGCTATAATGATTTGCACCACAAAAATAACAAATAAGTTGGCGCTTTCATGCGGCCTCCAAAAGGTTTACCTTATGTTGAAGCTCGGCAACTTTTGCGGTCAACTGAGATATCATTATATTTTTTTGGAAAAAGTAAATTAACAACCGTTACTTAATAAAAAGGAATTTAAAAAAAAAGAGAAATGGGGGCGGAGAAAGAGAATGATAAAAGTAATAAAATTTACGCTTTCAAAATATCAACAAAAATTCCTCGGCAACGGCGCCAAAAACTTGATAGAGATTTTATATAATTTTAAAAATAATTCCAACTAACATCCCGATGTAGGCAAGTGTACCTATCGAAAATATAGTATATGAAGGATGTCGTATTTGCCCGATGCCTGTTGAGTAATCTTACTCACGTAAATTAATATTATTTTATCGGAAATAAAATAAAGTTTTGAAAATAATTAAAAGAGGAGAAACATTTGATGGAGAATCCTTCTTAAGTAAAATACTTCGTAAATCTAGAATTCATAAGAAATGGATTTAGACAAACATTACCGTGGAGGTTCCCAAAATATGGTAGAGCCTCTCTCGAGAGAACTACCACCTAACCTTAGGTTGATCGATTAAGACTCGTCGGCCAGTCGAAACACATAAGCTTGCTTTATGCGGTGAGCCCCACTATTGGATTTGACTCCAATCCGGAATATTTGTGTCACCCTCTCTCGAGGAATGCATACAACTCTTTTTATCTTTGGGTGATCTTCTCGTTTGCATGAATCTCTCGATCACTAGCATACGGATCATAGATCGAGAAACATATTCGCGACATATGAATTCAAAGCAATTAAATTTCAAAGATTAATCCTAGTTTTCCAAAACTAAACTATGAAAAAAAGATTAAAAAATAAAACTACTTAAGAATTCATCCGATCAAATGCAATAAAATTAGCTACTCGTGATTGAAGAAAAATAACATTTTATAACTATGAAAAGAGAAGTACAAGTGCGAGTAAAGTTAATCTAAGCTATGAATTGGAATTGCAAAGCATAAAATAAATTTCATAAATAAAATTACAATAATGAAATGAAGAAAAACTACTCTAAAATTGACCAAATCGAAGCAAGGACTGGATCTCTTGACAATGGCAGCAGCTGGGAATTTATAAGGAGAAAATTCAGAAGTCACGCCCATAGGTCTCGCCTGTGTCCTAGGGCGTGTACAGAGAAAAACTTCCAAAATTACACTGGGAAGCATTCAGGAGAAAATTATAATTTTCCTCAGTACAGGCCCATTTCACGCCCATGACATTAGGGTCTGTACTTGGGAAAATTCTCCAGATTTGTAGATAATCTCGTGCTCGTCCCGAAATGTGGTGGCACATCCCGTAACTCTTCCTAGATTGAAAGTTATGATCATTTGAAATTCTGCAACCAGTATATTCTTATTCATTGTTTTTGGAGAGTACGCGACCTTGGGTCACTTCCATGACTTGATTAGAATAACATTACTCGCTAGAATGATTTGCACCACAAAAATAACAAATAAGTTGGCGCTTTCGTGCGGCCTCCAAAAGGTTTACCTTATGTTGAAGCTCGGCAACTTTTGCGGCTAACTGAGATATCATTATATTTTTTTGGAAAAAGTAAATTAACAACCGTTTCTTAATAGAAAGGAATTTAAAAAAAAAAGAGAAATGAGGGCGGAGAAAGAGAATGATAAAAGTAATAAAATTTACGCTTTCAAAATATCAACAAAAATTCCTCGGCAACGGCGCCAAAAACTTGATAGAGATTTTATATAGTTTTAAAAATAATTCCAACTAACATCCCGATGTAGGCAAGTGTACCTATCGAAAATATAGTATAGGAAGAATGTCGTATTTTCCCGATGCCTGTTGAGAAATCTTACTCACGTAAATTAATATTATTTTATCGGAAATAAAATAGAGTTTTGAAAATAATTAAAAGAGGAGAAACATTTGATGGAGAATCCTTCTTAAGTAAAATACTTCGTAAATCTAGAATTCATAAGAAATGGATTTAGACAAACTTTACCGTGGAGGTTCCCAAAATATGGTAGAGCCTCTCTCGAGAGAACTACCACCTAACCTTAGGTTGATCGATTAAGACCCGTCGGCAAGTCGAAACCCATAAGCTTGCTTTATGCGGTGAGCCCCACTATTGGATTTGACTCCAATCCGGACGATTTGTGTCACCCTCTCTCGAGGAATGCATACAACTCTTTTTATCTTTGGGTGATCTCCTCGTTTGCATGAATCTCTCGATCACTAGCATACGGATCATAGATCGAGAAACATATTCGCGACATATGAATTTGAAGCAATTAAATTTCAAAGATAAATCCTAGTTTTCCAAAACTAAACTATGAAAAAGAGATTAAAAAATAAAACTACTTAAGAATTCATCCGATCAAATGCAATAAAATTAGCTACTCGTGATTGAAGAAAAAGAACATTTTATAACTATGAAAAGAGAAGTACAAGTGCGAGTAAAGTTAATCTAAGCTATGAATTGGAATTACAAAGCATAAAATAAATTTCATAAATAAAATTACACTAATGAAATAAAGAAAAACTACTCTAAAATTGACCAAATCGAAGCAAGGACTGGATCTCTTGACAATGGCAGCAGCTGAGAATTCATAAGGAGAAAATTCAGAAGTCACGCACATAGGTCACGCCTGTGACCTAGGGCGTGTACAGAGAAAAACTTCCAAAATTACACTGCGAAGCATTCAAGAGAAAATCGTAATTTTCCTCAGTACACGCCCGTGTTCACGCCCATGACATTAGGGCGTGTACTTGGGATAATTATCCAGATTTGTAGATAATTTCGTGCTCGTCCCGAAATGTGGTGACACACCCCGTAACTCTTCCTGAATTGAAAGTTATGATCATTTGATATTCTGCAACCAGTATATTCTTATTCATTGTTTTTGGACAGTACGCGACCTTGGGTCACACCCATGACTTGATTAGAATAACATTACTCGCTAGAATGATTTGCACCACAAAAATAACAAATAAGTTGGCGCTTTCGTGCGGCCTCCAAAAGGTTTACCTTATGTTGAAGCTCGACAACTTTTGCGGCCAACTGAGATATCATTATATTTTTTTGGAAAAAGTAAATTAACAACCGTTACTTAATAGAAAGGAATTTAAAAAAAAATGGGGGCGGAGAAAGAGAATGATAAAAGTAATAAAATTTACGCTTTCAAAATATCAACAAAAATTCCTCGGCAACGGCGCCAAAAACTTGATAGAGATTTTATATAGTTTTAAAAATAATTCCAACTAACATCCCGATGTAGGCAAGTGTACCTATAGAAAATATAGTATAGGAAGGATGTTGTATTTGCCCGATGCCTGTTGAGTAATCTTACTCACGTAAATTAATATTATTTTATCGGAAATAAAATAAAGTTTTGAAAATAATTAAAAGAGGAGAAACATTTGATGGAGAATCCTTCTTAAGTAAAATACTTCGTAAATCTATAATTCATAAGAAATGGATTTAGACAAACTTTACCGTCGAGGTTCCCAAAATATGGTAGAGCCTCTCTCGAGAGAACTACCACCTAACCTTAGGTTAATCGATTAAGACCCGTCGGCCAGTCGAAACCCATAAGCTTGCTTTATACGGTGAGCCCCACTATTTGATTTGACTCCAATCCGGAATATTTGTGTCACCCTCTCTCGAGGAATGCATACAATTATTTTATCTTTGGGTGTTCTCCTCGTTTGCATGAATCTCTCGATCACTAGCATACGGATCATAGATCGAGAAACATATTCGCGACATATGAATTCAAAGCAATTAAATTTCAAACATAAATCCTAGTTTTCCAAAACTAAACTATGAAAAAGAGATTACAAAATAAAACTACTTAAGAATTCATCTAATCAAATGTAATAAAAATAGCTACTCAAGATTGAAGAAAAAGAACATTTTATAACTATGAAAAGAGAAGTACAAGTGCGAGTAAAGTAAATCTAAGTTATGAATTGGAATTGCAAAGCATAAAATAAATTTCATAAATAAAATTACACTAATGAAATGCAGAAAAACTACTCTAAAATTGACTCTATCGAAGCAAGGACTGGATCCCTTGATAATGGCAGCAGCAGGGAATTTATAAGGAGAAAATTAAGAACTCACGCCCCTAGGTCACGCCCGTGACCTAGGGCGTTTAAGGTGCGGAACGTGCGTCTTGAAAGTCGGGGATCGTTGGGGGAAAAACCGCCAAAATCTATCAATTTGGAGTACACGCCCCCTAGTCACGCCCGTGACTATGGGCGTGTAAGCTGAAACTGCCTGCGGCAAAAAACTGCTTCATTGAATGTTCCCCGGGGTGAGACATGCCCGTGACCTGGAGGTCACGCCCCTAGGTCACGCTCGTGACCTTGGGCGTGTATAAAGAAAAACTTCCAAAATTACACTGGGAAGCATTCAGGAGAAAATTGTAATTTTCCTCAGTACACGCCCGTGTTCACGCCCAAGTCACGCCCGTGACATGAGTGCGTGTACGTGGGAAAATTCTCCAGATTTGTAGATAATCTTGTGCTCATCCCGAAATGTGGTGGCACGTCTCGTAACTCTTCCTGGATTGAAAGGTATGATCATTTGAAATTCTACAACCAGCACAGTCTTATGTTTTTAGAGAGTACACGACCTTGGGTCACACCCATGACTTGATTAGAATAACATTTCTCGCTAGAATGATTTGCACCACAAAAATTACAAATAAGTTGGCGCTTTCGTGCGGCTTCTAAAAGGTTTACCTTATGTTGAAGCTCGACAACTTTTGTGGCCAGCTGAGATATCATTATATATTTTTGGAAAAATAAAATTAACAACCGTTACTTAATAGAAAGAATTAAAAAAAACAAAAGAGAAATGGGGGCGGAGAAAGAGAATGATAAAAGTAATAAAATTTACGATTTCAAAATATCAACAAAAATTCCCCGGCAACGGCGCCAAAAACTTGATAGAGATTTTATATAGTTTTAAAAATAATTCCAACTAACATCCCGATGTAGGAAAGTGTACCTATCGAAAACATAGTATAGGAAGGTTGTCGTATTCGCCCGAGGCCTGTTGAGTAATCTTACTCACGTAAATTAATATTATTTTATCGAAAATAAAATAGAGTTTTGAAAATAATTAAAAGAAGAGAAACATTTGATCGAGAATCCTTCTTGAGTAAAATACTTCGTAAATCTAGAATTCATAAGAAATGGATTTAGACAAACTTGACCGTGGAGGTTCCCAAAATATGGTAAAGCCTCTCTCGAGAGAACTACCACCTAACCTTAGGATAATCGATTAAGACCCCTCGGCCAATTGAAACCCCTAAGCTTGCTTTATGCGGTGAGCCCCACTATTGGATTTGACTCCAATCCGGAAGATTTGTGTCACCCTCTCTCGAGGAATGCATACAACTCTTTTTTATCTTTGGGTGATCTCCTCGTTTGCATGGATCTCTCAACCACTAGCATACAGATCTTAGATCGAGAAACATATTCGCGACATATGAATTCAAAGCAATTAAATTCAAACATAAATCCTAGTTTTCCAAAACTAAACTATGAAAAAGAGATTACAAAATAAAACTACTTAAGAATTCATCCGATCAAATGTAATAAAATTAGCTACTCGTGATTGAAGAAAAAGAACATTTTATAACTATGAAAAGAGAAGTACAAGTGCGAGTAAAGTAAATCTAAGCTATGAATTGGAATTGCAAAGCATAAAATAAATTTCATAAATAAAATTACACTAATGAAATGCAGAAAAACTACTCTAAAATTGACCCAATCGAAGCAAGGACTGGATTCCTTGACAATGGCAGCAGCTGGGAATTTATAAGGAGAAAATTCAGAAGTCACGCCACTAGGTCACATCCGTGACCTAGGGCGTGTACAGAGAAAAACTTCCAAAATTACACTGGGAAGCATTCAGGAGAAAATTGTAATTTTCCTCAGTACATGCCCGTGTTCACGCTCATGTCACGCCAGTGACATGAGGGCGTGTACTTGGGAAAATTCTCCATATTTGTAGATAATCTTGTGCTCGTCCCGAAATGTGGTGGCACATCCCGTAACTCTTCCTGGATTGAAAGTTATGATAATTTGCAATTCTGCAACCAGCATAGTCTTATTCATTATTTTTGGAGAGTACACGACCTTCAGTCACACCCATGACTTGATTAGAATAACATACCTCACTAGAATGATTTGCACCACAAAAATAACAAATAAGTTGGCGCTTTCGTGAGGCTTCCAAAAGGTTTACCTTATGTTAAAGCTCGGCAACTTTTGCGGCCAACTGAGATATCATTATATTTTTTTGGAAAAAGAAAATTAACAACCGTTACTTAATAGAAAGGAATTAAAAAAAACAAAAAGAGAAATGGGGGCGGAGAAAGAGAATGATAAAAGTAATAAAATTTACGCTTTCAAAATATCAACAAAAATTCCCCGGCAATGGCGCCAAAAACTTGATAGAGATTTTATATAGTTTTAAAAATAATTCCAACTAACATCCCGATGTAGGGAAGTGTACCTATCGAAAATATAGTGTAAGAAGGATGTCGTATTTTCCCGAGGCCTGTTGAGTAATCTTACTCACGTAAATTAATATTATTTTATCGGAAATAAAATAGAGTTTTGAAAATAATTAAAAGAAGAGAAACATTTGATCGAGAATCCTTCTTTAGTAAAATACTTCCTAAATCTAGAATTCATAAGAAATGGATTTAGACAAACTTGACCGTGGAGGTTCCCAAAATATGATAGAGCCTCTCTCGAGAGAACTACCACCTAATCTTAGGTTGATCGATTAAGACCCCTCGGTCAGTCGAAACCCCTAAGCTTGCTTTATGCGGTGAGCCCACTATTGGATTTGACTCCAATCCGGATGATTTGTGTCACCCTCTCTCGAGGAATGCATACAACACTTTTTATCTTTGGGTGATCTCCTCGTTTGCATGGATCTCTCGATCACTAGCTTACAGATCTTAGATCGAGAAACATATTCGCGACATATGAATTCGAAGCAATTAAATTCAAAGATAAATCCTAGTTTTCCAAAACTAAACTATGAAAAAGAGATTACAAAATAAAACTACTTAAGAATTCATCCGATCAAATGTAATAAAATTTGCTACTCGTGATTGAAGAAAAAGAACATTTTATAACTATGAAAAGAGAAGTGCAAGTGCGAGTAAAGTAAATCTAAGCTATGAATTGGAATTGCAAATCATAAAATAAATTTCATAACTAAAATTACACTAATGAAATGCAGAAAAACTACTCCAAAATTTACCCAATCGAAGCAAGGACTGGATCCCTTGACAATGGTAGCAACTGGGAATTTATAAGGAGAAAATTCAGAAGTCACGCCCCTTGGTCACGTCTGTGACCTAGGGCGTGTACAAAGAAAAACTTCCAAAATTACACTAGGAAGCATTCGGGAGAAAATTCACTACACCCTATCATGCATATGGTAGCGCTCAAAAACCGCTACTATATATTAAAAAACTGTTACTGTAGGGATACGGTAGCAGTTGCGCGTGTGTTGCATCTGCCGCCGTGGTCGTAGGGTATGGTAGCGGTTACACATTGTATTGTGGCGTCCTGAAACCGCTACCATAGGTACATCTATTATAGCATTTATGGTTTTCAATGGTAGCGGTTATTGAGCGCTACCATTCTACAACAATGACTACGATTCTTCATCGCCAGGCGTTTATTCTTATATTTGGCAACGTTTATTCTTCATCGTCAGGCGTTTAATAAATTCAATTATTTCCTATTAAATTGAATAAAAATAAACATATTAAAAAGAATTCAAATATTTTTTTTATTAATAATAAAAAGAAGGTGGGAGATAGCACAAACCCTTCATGAATACAATCAATATATAGATCTCACTTAATTTTGAGGGTTTCTCCATGACCCAAGGGGAGTTGTGTCAATATGATCTTCCTCCCCCATCACAACATAGAAGCACCAACCATTTCTCTATTTCTCTCTCTCCCTCCCTCCAGTGATGATGTCGCCGTAGATAGATATCATTTATCCGTGCATCAAGTCGACGTCCATTTGAGCATTGCGGGCACTCGCCCATCCCCCATCATCGATGAAGTGTGGCCTTGGCTCGGGATACTGATCGACGGCGCGAGCTGCTGCTCGTCACCCTCGGCTTGCTCGGTCTCCACCCCTTGTTTATTTGTCTTGGCCTTGCTCTTTGATTTTCTTCCGCCATACACGGAATGCCAAAGTAGGATATTCCTTGGATAGTACCCGCAACCATCCTTTTGTAGCCCATGCAGGAATCAAGTCACACTACAAAACATAACTAAAGAATCATATTCCATCTCTACAAAGAGGCTCTGAGGAGAGAAATTTATCAAAATTTGAAAACTCATTAATAAGAACTTGTAAATCACCTTGTTCGGCAAAAGAACCATGTATTTATATTTACAGTTCTCCTTTAGGTGCTTCTTCAAATGTTGGCATCTTGTGCCAAAGGGATCCCATGGGTCCACTACCTGTTTAACAGTACAAACCACATGATATTTCTTAGGGAATGACTAAATCATACTAATCAAGACCCTCCCTGCTTATGATTTGCTATGTTTTCTGGAAAGATAACTAGACACCAAAGCAAGCCCATACAGTTTAGATTAAAAAAAATAACAAGGTGTTTTTGAAAAACCAAATTTTGGAACCCATGAAACAGCTTTGATTAAGATCTAATGCACACCAAAAAAACATATAAATTAAAGAGTTCCCAACTAATATACAACTCATTTACTGAGTTTTAAGAAGTTGCAAAGGTGTCAAGCGCAAAGGAAACAAAAATATTGCCATCTTATGCAAATGTTCACTGCTAATCTCTCTCATGCTTTTAATAGAAGCCAACTTCCAGATGTAAAAACCTACTGAGGCATATTCACTAGTAATTGTTGAATGTTCTTTGATAGAAATCAGATATATTGGAAAAGTTATATATATATATATATATATATAATTTTTTTGAGATCCAATGATGAAGATGAATAACATGCAGTGGCTTGTGCATTGACTGAGATGGTATGGCTTAAGGAGTTAATCAATGATTTAGGTTAAGATTGAGATGTTTCCTGAAGTCGAGCAAGCCTTTGTTCACCTTGATTTTGAATGCGATCATAAGCCCGAGCACTCTGCTTTAAGCAAGCTTCCTGGCAGCTAAAAAAACCTGTCATCATTGCTTTCTTCGTTTTGACCATGGGAGAACCCGACGCAATGCGCAGAGTTGTGGTTTTTTCCATAATTTTATTCCTATTGTATCAATCCAGTAAAAAGTTGTCATTACTAATGTACCTTGGTAGAACCCGGCGCAATGCCAACAAGAACTAGCCACTTTTCTGATGGGTCACACCTGTAATTGATAATCTGATTGTTTGCCAAATTAGCTGTTATGTCAAATATCTTTACTGGCTCAGAGTCACCTAGATTAAAGATTAGAAAAGAAATATCATTTTATCATTGTCAGACCTGAAAGAGAGATATACAGTCAGAAATAGAACAAGTAGTCATGCTATAAGAGAAAATAAACCTTCTAGTGACCAATGATATACAGACGTTTATGTAACGAACCCCAACATCTTCGGAGTTATCCACTTCCAAAAGACAATCTGAATATCCCACCAAACATACAAGAAATTGAGTTCCAAAATAAGATAAGAACACATGTGCAGAGAGAACTTTACATAAAGAGGATTTATCATTGTCTAAGCATGTAACATGTTACCTGTTCAGGCATTTGATGTGATTTCATTTTAGCTTTCATCTCAATATTAAAAATTTGTAGGTGATCCTGAGTAGTTCCAGGCAATTGAGCTGCATATTCAAAAAGATTACTAAGATAAAAACTGGCAAATTCTAAAACCATAAGACAAAGACCTTAGGAAGAGAAGGAAAAAACAGTAAAAAGAACTTCCTAGCAGCAAAAAGAAAGTCTCAAACTTGTCCCAAACATATTTGATGCTTTCCACCAAGTTGCATCGAGTGATGCAACTATAGAATTTTTCACAAAAATGACTGTTGAAAAAAATAACTATAACTACAATTGAAAATGTTTTAACATGCTCTTAAACGTCCAGGCTTTTCTTATAGACATATTCATGATTGGTGTATGCAAATTTATTGTAAATTCAATATAATGAGTTATATCCAAAGCCATTCTTGAGGCTGGAGAATGACTAGAACTTAGGTAGAGATTATGGTAGTCATAAAATCCAGAAGTTCTTATTCATCCGATATTTTGCGGAATTTATCCTTTTAGATTTTATAATAAGATTTAGGGAGAGCGCAAACAACTGTTGCCTCGGTAGCTAGCTGGACATTCGCCGACAACACCTGAGGCTGAGAACACAGAAATGGTTACCATGACACCATTCATAACAATCAGTGATCCCTAAACTGTTAATTGCGTGATTTTGATTTCAATGGTGAAAAAAAGTCATTGGAAAATAATAAACTAAGAGAACACATGACTAGATGAAAAATACCATACTTGACTTTCTAAAATGCGCTTAACACTAGCATCGCATCCAACACAAGACATCCCCTACAATAAAACAATCAATATGATAATTTTAAAGCTAGCAGAGGAAGAGAGAGATCAACCATTCAAGAGTTCAAGGTTGCAAGCAATACACTAGAATAATGAAAACTTACGATAAAAGGGCCGGAGGACTGGGCAACGGAGCTAGGAAGAGAGCTCGGTCGAGGGACGGAAGGAGTGAGGAACAGAGGAGCCCTGGAGGAGAGATTGACGGTGCTCAGGTGCTACCCAGAGGAGATCTACGACTTTACGCTGCTTAGAGTCAGGCAGGGCCGCACATCGTAGAAGGAGAACTAGGGAATCACAGCTAGGGCAAAATCGCGATTAGGAGGAGAGCGAGTGAGACTCTCAGTTTTAGGCGGAAACCGACAGTCATTTACTTTTTTCGATGACGCGCCGTCGAGGTCTCGAGGTATCGAGGAAGCGGGATGGCGGAAGGTCGAACGGCTGAAGAAGAAGTTAGGGCACGTCGAGGGAAGCAGGCGGAAAGCTGAACAGGCCAATTTGTTTTGCGGGGATAAAAATAGCATTATAAAAGGATTTAGATATTTGATTTGCAAATTGGCAATACCAAAAAACACGTAAAAATAAGACAAAACACTTATACAAACATAAAATATTTTGCATTCTAGAGAATAAATGAATTTTATCATGAAAGAAACTCCAAATTTTTTTGAATGTTGGGTTAAATATGTTGCCAAAAACTACTACTTTATTGCAACAATTAAAAAAATGTTTCCTATTCTAAGTTTAAGCAACATTTTACAAATGTTACAAAATAAAATGTTGTCAAACGCCAAATATATTGTAGTGTTGATGCATGAAATTGGTAGCGTTTGTGTAACCGCGACAAAATAACTGATACCATTGGTATGATATTTTATAGTAGCGTTTATATATCTACAGTTGCGCTTATAAACGCTACCATAAATAACTTTTGGTAGCGTTTACTTAACCGCTACAAATTAAGCGTTCCCATATACATGATATGGTGTAGTGATTGTAATTTTCCTCAGTACACGCCCGTGTTCATGCCCATGTCACGCCCATGACATTAGGGCGTTTACTTGGGAAAATTCTCCAGATTTGTAAATAATCCCTGAAAGTGCACAGTTAACCTCACTAGAATTCTCTAGAGGGGGGGTGAATAGAGATTTAAAATATTTTGTGCAAAGTTAATATATATATATATATATATATATGTGTATGATCACAGATTAGAGCTTCCCACACACCAACAAGAATTAGACAAGCAATTAAAGTAAATGCAAGAGAGAAAATCACAGCACAACACAAGAAAATATAGTGGTTCCCCAAACTTTGGGTAGTCCACTCTTCTACCCCCTTGGTAGGAATTCACTATCTTGCACTGAGTCTTTTGATAAGGAGACTCTTAGAACCACCCTGAGTCTTTTGACAAGGAGACTCTTAGAACCAACTGAGTCTTTTGACAAGGAGACTCTTAGAACCAGTACACTGAATTTTTGAAGAGAGATTCTAAAAACTCTTTTACAATTTTTAAGAAAGAAAGAAAATAAGAAACAATAATGAATCTTCTTCCTAGCAAGAAGATTGGAAGCACAAGAAGTGAATTAAATCTTTCTTCTATAGAGAGAAGAAGATTTGTAGCCTTTCTCTCTTTTAGTGAGAGCAATCAGATTTTGCAGCAGTGAGCATAAGAAGAAATGGTGGAATATTGCTGCAGAGCTTTTTCTCAATTTCTTGCTTTTTCTTCTGGGAGCTTTTCCTCTATTTCAAAATGTATGTGATAGATCACTCAACTGCATTTCCTGCCGACCTCCTCCTTATTTTATAGCTCTGTGTAATAAGATAGCACTATAGGAGAGGAATTAATTAGCAGCCAGAGATTTAAAAGGAGAGAAAAATTTCCATAGCAGATATATCATAAATGGAAAATATTAATTCAGATTTCAAATAATATCCAAAATAGAATTAGCCAAATTTTAGCCAAGAATCAAATAGAAGGAGAATGATTCAGAACGGCTATAGAATATTTACTTTATTCCATATAAATTAGATCTACAGAAATGAAGGAAAGAGATCTGGCGTATATTTAAATCTGTCATAAAGATCGACGTGCGTCGATTACTATTCGACGTAAGCGTCGAATTCATCTTAGCCCGACGTCGAGAGAGATATAAGGAATGTGCGTCGACAAAGGTGCGTCGACTTCTCTGTATGCGTCGACTAGAAATCAGAGTAGCGTCGACAAAACATACGTCGAAATCTTCCTAAAGTTACTTCGACATATCCTGAAGAAAACGTCGACTATATTTCGACGTAGCGTCGAATACCATTCGACGCATATTTACTTAGTCTTGTTATTCATTCATAAAACTCTTTCTTTAACTCATTTCTAGGGGTTAAGAGAAATCATTTTCCCAACAATCTCCCCCTATTTGTCTTAACCCTATTTAGAGAGAAATTGTATTAGCACAAGAAGTATGTCAAAAAAAATGAAATTTAGATAAGGAGATCAAATATTCCAGAATCATATAAACAAATTTTATACCAATTCAAGTTTGACTATAGGATGAGATATATCAGCAATATTTTCAAATACTACTCAGGTGGGGTAGGAGGAGTCTTTCTTTTTCTCTTGAATACTAATGTTTGAGGAGAGGAGGATTTCTCTTTCCCACTAGTAAGAAGTTCATTTAGCTCCCCCTGAGCAGGTAACTCCCCCTGAGATAGAGCTCCTTTTATTCTTTCTTCTTCAGCCAACAGAATATCTGTTTCTTTCTCTTTTCCAGTATCAGCTTCATTTCCTTCTAGATTTGTACCTTTTTCTTTTTCAGCCTCATTCACTGCTCTGCTTCCTTCCCCCTGTAGAGGTGTTATTTGATTTGCAGCATCTCTTGCTATGTTGAGTATCTCTATTGTTTGTTCATCAATATGGAGCTCAGGTACTATCTCATTCCCAAGGGTTTTGAGCAGTGCTTGACTGTCAGTTTTTGAGGTAGGAAGGGATTTGTGAGAAGGAGATTTTAGATTGGAGAGCTGATCTTCATCTAGATTCTCCCCCTTCTTGACCTTCTTGGCCAAGGAGGTTAAGAAAGACCTAGTCACTCTAGAGGAAGAGAGAGATGACTTTAGATCTTGCACAGAGGCACTGACCCCATCTATTTTGGTGTGCATGTGAAGAATGGAGGAATGAATCTGGGAGCAATGCTCATCTAGCATTGCCTGGAATTTTTGAGCTGCAGATTGGATGCACTGAGTGAGTAGAGCCTCAGTGGATGCAGATGGTGGAGAGTGAGGAGATGATGAATGTGGAGAGGGGATTCTATCATCTTGAGGAGGTATATTTGGAGGTGGTGGAGGAATAGATGAGACTTGGGCATGTGGTTGAGATGGTATTTGTGTGGACAAAGAAGGTACAGAAGATGTGATTGTTTGAGAAGGAGGATGAGCAGGAGAGATAGGAGGAGATGGAGTTCTTTCAGGGATGGAACCAGGCTTAGGGATTTGCCTGGCCCATTTAGAAAATAGGGCTATGGACATCCTTTTTCCTGGAGGGATGGGAATTCCTTTTGACCTACATAGGTCAGGGAAGGAATGGAACAGTACTTGACTCATCATTCTCATGTAGGCATTCTCTTTGTGAGAGTATTTAGAGCCTATCAACTTGAGTAGCCATGTGGCCCAGTCTACCTTCTTCTTCAACACAAGGGCCCCCATGATGTTCAGTTGTTGTTTTGGTACTGCATCATGTGCTGAGATCTTGCACAGTAGAACTTTCCCTACTATATCAGCCAGCAGCCTATATTCATCAGAAAAGTCTACCTTTTTCAGATGGATTGGTCTTTCTTTTGAGAATTTCATGGTGATAAGTAAATGCTTGACTTCATCAGGTGTGAGTTCAATGGATTCATCACCTAATAGGGGAATAATTTTATACTAGTTGAGTCATTCATGAGAAGCTCATTTTCTTTTCCTATTTTATTGAAATGAAGATGACATTAGGATATACCTGATGGGAGGTCAAAGGTGGCCCTAATGTGGTCTGCTGAAATTGAGACTGGTGTCTCATAGAGTGTTCCTTGGATTTCTCCTTGTTCGGAAATCTGAACATGAGTTATGAGCTCAGTGAGCTCAGTTTCCAGGAGCTTGCACCTAGTGGAGATAAGCTTGTTCAGTCCTGCTTCAGTGAAGAGAGTAATGATGCTTTTATAGTTCTCTGCTGCTGCTTGAAAGGATTCGAGATCGATGTCGAAACCAGAATTTATCTTGGGAGCCATTGAAGATCAGTGAGAGAGAAGCAAGAAGAATCAGCTGGACAAAGGAGCACGGAGGATAAAAGATGCAGAGAAGTGGAGGTTTCTGAAGAGTCTTTTTAAGTCAGGTGAAACGTCGAGACAGGGCTCAATTCGAGGCTTTTTCGGTACTCCAGTGGATGTGACCAAAAATATTCTAAAGTTGCCGCTCTTTATCATGAAGTCGACGTTACGTCGAGTGGAATTCGACGTCATCGATGATATAGACAGAGTTTGAGATGTTTAGGGTTTTCTATCGACGTATGCGTCGATTTTGGTCGATTTTGGTTGACTTTGGTCGACGCATGCGTCGATTTATTGTGTTGGTTATCGACGGTGCGTCGACTAGAAGTGACTTTTTAAAAAGAATTTTAAAATTTTTATCTCTTTATTTCTTTCTAGGCCTAATGTTTTCTAAGTCAGTTTTGAACTAGATTTTACAGATAGTTTGATTAATTGTACCAGCATTGCTTGGTAGTGTGGCCAGCTTTGTTACATATATAGCACTTGATTATCCTAGTATTAAGGGAATTTAAATATAGAGTAGGATAAAAGTGTTGATTAGGATAAGAGTGTTGGTTTGAATATAGGTTTTGATTAAGATGGGATTTTTGGTTAAGATAAACATTTTGTTTGGGATTGAAGTGTTGATTTGGATAAAGTTCATGATTAGGATGACTGGGTCCTAAATGAGGGTTAGGATGAAAGACTTTTGGAGAAAATGTATTTAAGTTGCTCTGAACATTTGTGCGTCGATATCTATTCGACGCACGTTGATAGTTGCGTTGATTTGTATTCGGCGCTTTCTCCAGATGACGCCGATCTGATTTCGATGCATAGAAAAGGTTGCGTCGATTTAAAGTCGACGTGCTTTTGTTCAGCCGTCTAGAAGAGATCGAAGCATCTGAGAGATTGCGTTGAGTAGAAGTCGACGCACTATCGTGCATGCGTCGATATGAAGTCGACGCATCTGTGTCTTCACAAATTTTCATTTTGCCTTTCTCTGTTTTTACTTCTTTATGTGTTGTTCTTCTTGGATTGATTGTTTCTTCAGATGAAGTTTGTGAGTCATCAGCTGAATAATAAGATGTTTCATCAAATTCTTTTATTTCTTTGAAGGAGTTTTCTTCCTGTGGCTCTTTTTCTGGTTTTAACAGATTAACAGGTTTAGTGAATTTCACAGGGCTCATCCAAGCAGGTTTGTTGGATGAAGTTAGGCTGATTGAGGGATCAGCCCCTAGCCCAAGATGGTTGAGTCTTATGGTTTGTTTTTCAGTAATTTCCTTAAGAGTTTGGCTTCTTATTTTTATTGATTCTTCAAAGGCTTTTGCCTGGGTTACTTTATCCTTAAGGAGCTGATTTTCTATATTAGCCCTTTCTGTTTCCTTCTCTATTCTGCTAGCTATTGATTCATAATCTTTAGAAGAGTTGATTTCTATGTTTCTCTGATTTTTAGCTACATTAATTTGTTCTTTTAGATCCTCAATTTCTTGTTTTGTTTTTAGGTGATCTAGGTACATTTTCATAAAATCATTTCTAAAGCTATCACTTTGAAAATCAATGTCATCAAACATACTTACCTCATCCTCATTCTCAGATTCCTCAATGAGAATGAGGTTCTTTTCTTTTTCATCATCAGAGGATAGATCTTCTTCTGATCCTGTTTCACTCCATGTTTTATCATCATTCTTTGTATCTTCAAAGGCCATCAAGCATATGTCTTCTTGCCTAGATTCTTCATTGTCACTCTTAGAGGATGAACTATCCTCAGAGTTTGTTTCACTCCAGACTTCAGCAATGAAGCCTCTTTCTTTCTTCTTCCCCTTTTTCTTCAGATCTTTCTTTTTCAGATCCTTCTTTGTTTCAGCATTCTCTGGACATTCTGGGGCAATGTGTCCAGGTTTTCTGCAGGAATAGCAAATTATTTCTTTAGTGGGTGTTTTGTCATACCTTGGTCTTGACTCCCTCCTTTTTGATCCATCTTTCTTGACCCATTTCTTAAATCTTCTGGCCAAGAAACTGAATAATTCTTCTTCAGTGACAGGGGTTCCTTCTTCTGTTGCCTTTAGAGCAATGTTCCTGCTTTTTGAGGAATTTGGGGTGTTTTCTCTTCTTTCCTTCTCCTCCCTAATTTTCAGCAACTGCTCATAGGATCTGAGTTTTCCTAAGAGAGCATCTGTTGAGATTTCTTTTTGTCCTCTTGTGTCTCTTATTGCCCATGTTCTTGAGTCCCATGAACTGGGGAGACTCATTAGTAATTTGTCATTTATCTCAGTAAGAGAGATTTCTCTATCCAAGTCTCTTAGTTGATTGATGATCAGACTGAATCTGTCATACATTTCAGAGATGCTTTCTTCAGCCTTCTTTTGAAAGTTCTCATATTGAGAGATCAATAGGGCCTTCTTGTCTTTCTTTTCATCAGCACTTCCTTCCACCATCTTTGTGAGGGCATCCCAAATTTCCTTGGATGATTCACAGTCAACAACCTTTTGAAAGATGTCATCTGAGAGAGTTGAGACAAGTATGTTCATGGCCTTTAGATCATGAGTTCTTGCCTTCTTCTCATCTTCTGTCCATTCAGATCTTGGAACAAGTGTTTGTGTGATGTTGCCATTTGCATCCTCTCTGTAGGGCTTTGGGGGACCTGTTACAGTAATATTGAACAAGTCAGCATCAATGGAATTCATATAGATTCTGATTCTTGTTTTCCAAACTGCAAACTTTTCAAGATTGCACATTGGTGGTCTGGTGGAAGCATAATCTTTGATTTGTGTCATGTGAAAAACAGTTTTGAAACTATATATATATAAGAGGTAGGATCTTTTTGATCAAGGAGTTATCCTTTTTAGATCAACCTGCCTCTGATACCAATTGAAAGTGCACAGTTAACCTCACTAGAATTCTCTAGAGGGGGGGTGAATAGAGATTTAAAATATTTTGTGCAAAGTTAATATATATATATATGTGTATGATCACAGATTAGAGCTTCCCACACACCAACAAGAATTAGACAAGCAATTAAAGTAAATGCAAGAGAGAAAATCACAGCACAACACAAGAAAATATAGTGGTTCCCCAAACTTTGGGTAGTCCACTCTTCTACCCCCTTGGTAGGAATTCACTATCTTGCACTGAGTCTTTTGATAAGGAGACTCTTAGAACCACCCTGAGTCTTTTGACAAGGAGACTCTTAGAACCAACTGAGTCTTTTGACAAGGAGACTCTTAGAACCAGTACACTGAATTTTTGAAGAGAGATTCTAAAAACTCTTTTACAATTTTTAAGAAAGAAAGAAAATAAGAAACAATAATGAATCTTCTTCCTAGCAAGAAGATTGGAAGCACAAGAAGTGAATTAAATCTTTCTTCTATAGAGAGAAGAAGATTTGTAGCCTTTCTCTCTTTTAGTGAGAGCAATCAGATTTTGCAGCAGTGAGCAGAAGAAGAAATGGTGGAATATTGCTGCAGAGCTTTTTCTCAATTTCTTGCTTTTTCTTCTGGGAGCTTTTCCTCTATTTCAAAATGTATGTGATAGATCACTCAACTGCATTTCCTGCCGACCTCCTCCTTATTTTATAGCTCTGTGTAATAAGATAGCACTATAGGAGAGGAATTAATTAGCAGCCAGAGATTTAGGAGGAGAGAAAAATTTCCATAGCAGATATATCATAAATGGAAAATATTAATTCAGATTTCAAATAATATCCAAAATAGAATTAGCCAAATTTTAGCCAAGAATCAAATAAAAGGAGAATGATTCAGAACGGCTATAGAATATTTACTTTATTCCATATAAATTAGATCTACAGAAATGAAGGAAAGAGATCTGGCGTATATTTAAATCTGTCATAAAGATCGACGTGCGTCGATTACTATTCGACGTAAGCGTCGAATTCATCTTAGCCCGACGTCGAGAGAGATATAAGGAATGTGCGTCGACAAAGGTGCGTCGACTTCTCTGTATGCGTCGACTAGAAATCAGAGTAGCGTCGACAAAACATACGTCGAAATCTTCCTAAAGTTACTTCGACATATCCTGAAGAAAACGTCGACTATATTTCGACGTAGCGTCGAATACCATTCGACGCATATTTACTTAGTCTTGTTATTCATTCATAAAACTCTTTCTTTAACTCATTTCTAGGGGTTAAGAGAAATCATTTTCCCAACAATCCCGTGCTCGTCCCGAAATGTGGTGGCACGTCCCGTGACTCTTCCTGGATTGAGAGTTATGATCATTTGAAATTCTGCAACCAACATAGTCTTATTCATTGTTTTTGGAGAGTACACGACCTTGGGTCACACCCATGACTTGATTAGAATAATATTCCTCGCTATAATGATTTGCACCACAAAAATAATAAATAAGTTGGAGCTTTCGTGTGGCCTCCAAAAGGTTTACCTTATGTTGAAGCTCGACAACTTTTGCGGCCAACTGAGATATCATTATATTTATTTGGAAAAAGTAAATTAACAACCGTTACTTAATAGAAAGGAATTTAAAAAAAAAATGAGGGCGGAGAAAGAGAATGATAAAAGTAATAAAATTTACGCTTTGAAAATATCAACAAAAATTCTTCGGCAACGGCGCCAAAAACTTGATAGAGATTTTATATAATTTTAAAATAATTCCAACTAACATCCCGATGTAGGCAAGTGTACCTATCGAAAATATAGTATAGGAAGAATATAAAATAGAGTTTTGAAAATTATTAAAAGAAGAGAAACATTTGATCGAGAATCCTTCTTAAGTAAATACTTCGTAAATCTAGAATTCATAAGAAATGGATTTAGACAAACTTGACCGTGGAGGTTCCCAAAATATGGTAGAGCCTCTCTCGAGAGAACTACCACCTAACCTTAGGTTGATCGATTAAGACCCGTCGGCCAGTCGAAACCCATAAGCTTGCTTTATGCGGTGAGCCCCACTATTGGATTTGACTCCAATCCGGAAGATTTGTGTCACCCTCTCTCGAGAAATGCATACAACTCTTTTTATCTTTGCGTGATCTCCTCGTTTGCATGGATCTCTCGATCACGAGCATACGGATCTTAGATCAAGAAACATATTCGCGACATATGAATTCAAAGCAATTAAATTCAAAGATAAATCCTAGTTATCCAAAACTAAAATATGAAAAAGAGATTACAAAATAAAACTACTTAAGAATTCATCCGATCAAATGTAATAAAATTAGCTACTCATGATTGAAGAAAAAGAACATTTTATAACCATGAATAGAGAAGTACAAGTGCGAGTAAAGTGAATCTAATCTATGAATTGGAATTGCAAAGCGTAAAATAAATTTCATAAATAAAATTACACCAATGAAATGCAGAAAAACTACTCTAAAATTGACCCAATCGAAGCAAGGACTAGATTCCTTGATAATGGCAGCAGCAGGGAATTTATAAGGAGAAAATTCAGAAGTCACGCCCCTAGGTCACGCCCGTGGCCTAGGGCGTGTAAGGTGCGGAACGTGCGTCTTGAAAGCCCGGGAACGTTGGGGGAAAAACGCTAAAATCCATCAATTTGGAATACACGCCCCCTGGTCACGCCCGTGACTATGGACGTGTAAGCTGAAACTGCCTGCGGCGGAAAACTGCTTCATTGAATGTTCCCTGTTGTGAGACACGCCCGTGACTTGGAGGTCACGCCCCTAGGTCACGCCCGTGACCTAGGGCGTGTACAGAGAAAAACTTCCAAAATTACACTGGGAAGCATTCGGGAGAAAATTGTAATTTTCCTCATTACACGCCCGTGTTCAGGCCAATGTCACGCCCGTGACATGAGGGCGTGTATGTGAGATAATTCTCCAGATGTTTAGATAATCTTGTGCTCGTCCCGAAATGTTGTGGCACGTCCCGTAACTTTTCCTGGATTGAAAGTTAGGATCATTTGAATTTCTGCAACCAGCATAGTCATATTCATTGTTTTTGGAGAGTACACGACCATGGGTCACACCCATGACTTGACTAGAATAACATTTCTCGCTAGAATGATTTGCACCACAATAATAACAAATAAGTTGGCGCTTTCGTGCGGCATCCAAAAGGTTTACCTTATGTTAAAGCTCGACAACTTTTGCGGCCAACTGAGATATCATTATATTTTTTTGGAAAAAAAAATTAACAACCGTTACTTAATAGAAAGGAATTAAAAAAAAAAGAAATGGGGGCGGAGAAAGAGAATGATAAAAGTAATAAAATTTACGCTTTCAAAATATCGACAAAAATTCACAGGCAACGGCGCCAAAAACATGATAGAGATTTTATATAGTTTTAAAAATAATTCCCACTAACATCCCGATGTAGGCAAGTGTACCTATCGAAAATATAGTATAGGAAGTATGTCGTATTTGCCTGAGGCCTGTTGAGTAATCTTACTCACGTAAATTAATATTATTTTATCGGAAATAAAATAGAGTTTTGAAAATAATTAAAAGAAGAGAAACATTTGATCGAGAATCCTTCTTAAGTAAAATACTTCGTAAATCTAGAATTCATAAGAAATGGATTTAGATAAACTTGACCGTGGAGGTTCCCAAAATATGGTAGAGCCTCTCTCAAGAGAACTACCACCTAACCTTAGGTTGATCGATTAAGACCCCTCGGCCAGTCGAAACCCCTAAGCTTGCTTTTTGCGGTGAGCCCCACTATTGGATTTGACTCCAATCCGGAAGATTTGTGTCACCCTCTCTCGAGGAATGCATACAACTCCTTTTATCTTTGGGTGATCTCCTCGTTTGGATGGATCTCTCGATCACTAGCATACAAATCTTTGATCGAGAAACATATTCGCGACATATGAATTCGAAGCAATTAAATTCAAAAATAAATCCTAGTTTTCCAAAATTAAACTATGAAAAAGAGATTACAAAATAAAACTACTTAAGAAATTCATCCGATCAAATGTAATAAAATTAGCTACTCATGATGGAAGAAAAAAAATTATTACAATGAATAGAGAAGTACAAGTGCGAGTAAAGAAAATCTAAGCTATGAATTGGAATTGGAAAGCATAAAATAAATTTCATAATAAAATTACACTAATGAAATGCATAAAAACTACTCTAAAATTGACCCAATCGAAGCAAGGAATGGATCCCTTGACAATGGCAGCAGCTGGGAATTTATAAGGAGAAAATTCGAGAGAAAAACTTCCAAAATTACACTTGGAAGCATTCGGGAGAAAATTGTAATTTTCCTCAGTACATGTCGGTGTTCACGCCCATGTCACGCCCGAGACATGAGGGCATGTACGTGGGAAAATTCTCCAGATTTGTAGATAATCTCGTGCTCGTCCCGAAATGTGGTGGTACGTCCCGTAACTCTTCCTGGATTGAAAGTTATGATCATTTGAAATTCTGCAACCAACATAGTCTTATTCATTGTTTTTGGAGAGTACACGACCTTGGGTCACACCCAAAACATGATTAGAATAACATTCCTCGCTAGAATGATTTGCACCACAAAAATAACAAATAAGTTGGTGCTTTCGTGCGGCCTCCAAAAAGTTTACCTTATGTTGAAGCTCGTCAACTTTTGCGGCTAACAGAGATATCATTATATTTTTTTGAAAAAGAAAAATAACAACCGTTACTTAATAGAAAGGAATTTAAAAAAAAGAAAAGAAATTGGGACGGAGAAAGAGAATGAAAAAATTAATAAAATTAACGCTTTCAAAATATCAAAAAAAAATCCTCGGCAATGGCGCCAAAAACTTGATAGAGATTTTATATAGTTTTAAAATAATTCCAACTAACATCCTGATGTAGGCAAGTGTACCTATCGAAAATATAGTATAGGAAGGATGTCGTATTTGCCCGATGCCTGCTGAGTAATCTTACTCACGTAAATTAATATTATTTTATCGGAAATAAAATAGTGTTTTGAAAATAATTAAAAGAAGAGAAACATTTGATCGAGAATCCTTCTTAAGTAAAATACTTCATAAATCTAGAATTCATAAGAAATGAATCTAGAAAAACTTGACCGTGGAGGTTCCCAAAATATGGTAGAACCTCTCTCGAGAGAGCTACCACCTAACCTTAAGTTGATCGATTAAGACCCGTCGGCCAGTCGAAACCCATAAGCTTGCTTTATGCGGTGAGCCCCACTATTGGATTTGACTCCAATTTGGAAGATTTGTGTCACCCTCTCTCGAGGAATGCATAGAACTCCTTTTATCTTTGAGTGATCTCCTTGTTTGCATGGATCTCTCGATCACTAGCATACGGGTCTTAGATCGAGAAACATATTCACGACATATGAATTCGAAGCAATTAAATTCAATGATAAATCATAGTTTTCCAAAACTAAACTATGAAAAAGAGATTACAAAATAAAACTACTTGAGAATTCTTCCGATCAAATGTAATAAAATTAGCTACTCATGATTGAAGAAAAAGAACATTTTATAACCGTTAAAAGAGAAGTACAAGCGCGAGTAAAGTAACTCTAAGCTATGAATTGGAATTGCAAAGCATAAAATAAATTTTATAAATAAAATTACACTAATGAAATGCAGAAAAACTACTCTAAAATTGACCCAATCGAAGCAAGGACTGCATCACTTGATAATGGCAGCAGCAGGGAATTTATAAGGAGAAAATTTAGATGTCACGCCCCAAGGTCACGCCCGTGACCTAGGGCGTGTAAAGTGCGGAATGTGCGTCTTGAAAGCCCTGGAACGTTGGGGGAAAAACCGCCAAAATCCATCAATTTGGAGTACACGCCCCCTGGTCACGCCCGTGACTATGTGCGTGTAAGCTAAAACTGCCTGCGGCGGAAAACTGCTTCATTGAATGTTCCCCGAGGTGAGACACGCCCGTGACCTGGAGGTCACGCCCCTAGGTCACGCCCGTGACCTAGGGCGTGTATAGAGAAAAACTTTCAAAATTACACTGGGAAGCATTTGGGAGAAAATTGTAATTTTACTCAGTACACGCCCGTGTTCACGCCCATGTCACGCCCGTGACATGAGGACGTGTACGTGAGAATATTATCCAGATTTGTAGATAATCTTGTTCTCGTCCCGAAATGTGGTGGCACATCCCGTAACTCTTTCTGGATTGAAAGTTATGATCATTTGAAATTCTGCAACCAGCATAGTCTTATTCATTGTTTTTAGAGAGTACACGATCTTGGGTCACACCCATGACTTGATTAGAATAACATTTCTCGCTAGAATGATTTGCACCACAAAAATAACAAATAAGTTGGCAGTTTCGTGCTGCTTCCAAAAGATTTACCTTATGTTGAAGCTCGACAACTTTTGCGGCTAACTGAGATATCATTATATTTTTTTGGAAAAAGAAAATTAACAACTGTTACTTAATAGAAAGGAATTAAAAAAAACAAAAAGAGAAATGGGGGCGGAGAAAGAGAATGATAAAAGTAATAAAATTTACGCTTTCAAAATATCAACAAAAATTCCCCGGCAACGGCGCTAAAAACTTATTAGAGATTTTATATAATTTTAAAAATAATTCCAACTAACATCCCGATGTAAGCAAGTGCACCTATCGAAAATATAGTATAGGTAGGATGTCGTATTTGCCCGAGGCCTGTTGAGTAATCTTACTCACGTAAATTAATATTATTTTATCGAAAATAAAATAGAGTTTTGAAAATAATTAAAAGAAGAGAAACATTTGATCGAGAATCTTTCTTAAGTAAAATACTTCGTAAATCTAGAATTCATGAGAAATGGATTTAGACAAATTTGACTGTGGAGGTTCCCAAAATATGGTAGAGCCTCTCTCGAGAGAACTACCACCTAACCTTAGGTTGATCTATTAAGACCCCTCGGTCAGTCGAAACCCCTAAGCTTGCTTTATGCGGTGAGCCCCACTATTGGATTTGACTCCAATCCGGAAGATTTGTGTCACCCTCTCTCGAGGAATGCATACAACTCTTTTTATATTTGGGTGATCTCCTCGTTTGCATGGATCTCTCGATCACTAGCATACCGATCTTAGATCGGGAAACATATTCGCGACATATGAATTTGAAGCAATTTAATTCAAAGATAAATCCTAGTTTTTCAAAACTAAACTATGAAAAAGAGATTACAAAATAAAACTACTTAAGAATTCATTCGATCAAATGTAATAAAATTAGCTACTCGTGATTGAAGAAAAACAACATTGTATAACTATGAAAAGAGAAGTACAAGTGCGAGTAAAGTAAATCTAAGCTATGAATTGAAATTGCAACGCATAAAATAAATTTCATAAATAAAATTACACTAATGAAATGTAGAAAAACTACTCTAAAATTGACCCAATCGAAGCAAGGATTGGATCCCTTGATAATGGCAGGGAAAATTCAGAAGTCACGCCCGTGACCTAGGGCGTGTAAGGTGCGGAACGTGCGTCTTGAAAGCCCGGGAACGTTAGGGGAAAAACCGCCAAAATCCATCAATTTGGAGTACACGCTCCCTGGTCACGCCCGTGACTATGGGCGTGTCAGCTGAAACTACCTGCGGCGAAAAACTGCTTCATTGAATGTTCCCCGGGGTGAGACACGCTCGTGACCTGGAGGTCACGCCCCTAGGTTACGCCTGTGACCTATGGCGTGTACAGAGAAAAACTTCAAAAATTACACTGGGAAGCATTCGGGAGAAAATTGAAATTTTCCTCAGTACACGCCCGCGTTCACGCCTATGTCACGCACATGACATGAGGGCGTGTACTTGGGAAAATTCTCCAGATCTGTAGATAATCTTGTGCTCGTCCCGAAATATGGTGGCACGTCCCGTAACTCTTTCTGGATTGAAAGTTACGATCATTTGAAATTCTGCAACCATCATAATTGTTGCGGCTTCTCAATGCCCTCGGTAGACCGGTTTCAACTCGGTCTGTCTTAGCCCGGGCGGTCGAGCGCGCCCACAGTCAGAATGTTGCAGAGAGAAAATGCGGAAAATGGTACACACAGATCTTTAGCGTGGAAAACCCTCCAAAGGGTGAAAAACCACGTGGCCGGGACGGTGCTGGCCGAAATCCACTATGTTGTGCTGTTACAGGGCTTTCTTGGAGAATGCGAGGGCGACAGGCCGCGCCTCGTTACAATTGTGAGAGAGAGAGAAAGAACTCCATGGGTGACAGGCCACCACTTAGGAGTTGATTGCCTTGCTGCGCGTCTGGTACGGTTGCGCGCTTGCTGGGTGAGCACTTCACGGAGCGCCTTGACTTTGCTGCTCGGGTTCGGGGTGCTCGTCTTGAACGGCGTAGCCCTTCTTCCTTGGTAAGAGGCGCTCGCAGGAAGAACCTGTCAGTTAGTAAAAAGGGATGGCGGAGTGTAGAGAGAGAAACTCTGAGGGAAGGAGGAAATGAAGAGAGAGAGAGTGTGGGAGAGAATGAGAGAGCGGATCCAAATGAAGACCGTTGGGGGTCTATTTATAGGCTCGGGAGGTGGAAGTTACGGTGGTTATCGCGGATAACCACCAAATGGAGGGCCGAGATCGTTGGCGACGATCGAAGGGTCGTGATCGCGTGAGGCGATCGGAGGGCCGCGAGGGCCTCGGGGAGATCCGACGGTGGAGGGCGAGGGGTGGCGACGGCGGCGGCAGGCCATGGGTGGCCGGCGGTGGTGGAGGCGGCCGGCCCGTACAGGCGGCGGCGGCGGCGGCGGCGGGTGCCGGCCGGCGGGGGTCGGCCGGCGGCGGCCGGCCGGCGGTTGGCGGCGGCCGGCCGGCGGTTGGCGGCGGCCGGGCGGTGGTGGCCGGCCGGCGGGCGGAGGCGGCCGGCCGGTGGCGGCCCGCGGGCGGGCGGCGGTCGGCCGGCGGCGGTCGGCCGGCGGCGATCGGCCTGCGGTTGGTGGCGGCCGGCCGGTTAAGGCCGGCCGGTGACGGCCGGCCGGCGGCGGTGGCCGGCCGGTGGTTGGCGGCGGTCGGCCGACGGCGGTTGGCGGTGGTTGCGATCCCGCGCGGGGCGGTTGGGATCCCGCGCGAGGTAGTTTGGATCGGCGCGTGGTGGTTTGGATCCGCCGCGCGGGAGTGGGATCCGGTGCGCGAAGGTGGGATCCGGTGTGCGGTGGTTTCGGGATCCGGTGTGCGGTAATGGGATCCGACGTGCGGGAATGGGATCCGGTGTGCGGTGGTTACGGTCTTTTCCATAAGTAGAGGGGAACCCATCATTTGCCCCCCAAATCCATTTGTTTGGAGCGCACGGAGAACAACTGGATTTTCCCCTGAGACTTGTATCTGTGAGCGATGGCTGGAGCGAGTACTGGCGCGGAGGTGGGCGGTGACGATGGTGGTGCCAAGGTGAGCACGAGGTCCAAGGATCCAACATTCAAAAAAAGGCGGGCGAACAGCGCGCTAGAGATGCGGCGGGTCGCGCGGAGGTGAGGGGCGGTGCGTGCGCGCGGGCGTGCGCGCGCCCGCGGGTGTCGCGCGCGCTGCCGCGCGGCGACAGCGCGATCGCGCGGGCTGTCACGCGTACTGTCGCGCGGCGACAGCGCGGGCGTGCGCGCGCGCGGGCTGTCGCGCGCGCTGCCGCGCGGCGACAGCGCGCGCGCGGGCTGTCGCGTGCATTGTCGCGCGGCGATAGCGCGGGCGTGCGTGCGCGCGGGCTGTCGCGCGCATTGCCGCGCGGCGACAGCGCGGGCGTGCGTGCGCGCGCGGGCTATCGCACGCACTGCCGCGCGGCGACAGCGCGCGCGTGCGTGCGCGCGGGCTGCCGCGCGCACTGTCGCGCGGCGACAGCGCGGGCGTTTGGGTGAGGTGTTTTCGCGGGGTCCGCCGCGTACTTTCGGGCGTGTCTACGGGGCCTGCCTGTGCACGAGGCTTGTGCGATGGTTAGCCTCGTGAATGGACTCCCTTTACCCTTGCCTGAGGTTGGTACTGACGCTTTTTTCCTTGTCTTTCAGGCTTCTCGGCGTGGTGGGCAAAGTCGCCCAATGCGACTGGGCTCTAGTCTTACTCTCGATCATGTTGCCGTATGGAGGAGGCGCTTCAACCTGCCCCCCGAATTGGAGATTCGAATCCCAGGTCCTGAGGAGAGAGTACAGAATCCGCCTCGGGGTTGGATGACCGTGAGGGGGCATGTCCTGGCGGTGTCGTGATCTTACTACCGGGGAAGGGCGGACGCTTTGAACCGGGTAGCGCATGATCACTGGGGTACTGGCCCCGAGTAGTAATCGTTGGGAGATGGCTTGCGGCTTTTTGCACGAGTCTAGCTCGCGGTTTTTTGCACGAGTCTGGCTCGCGGCTTTGTGCACGAGTCTGGCTCGCGACTTTTTGCACGAGTCCGGCTCGCGGCTTTTTGCAAGAGTCTGGCTCGCGGCTCTTTGCACGAGTCTGGCCCGCGGCTTTTATATAATAAAACAGGTGCACGAGTCTGGCTCGCCGCGGCTTTTTGCACGAGTCTGGCTCGCGGCTTTGTGCACGAGTCTGGCCCGCGGTTTTTATGAAATAGGTGCACGGGTCTAGCCCGCGGCTTTTTTCACGAGTCTGGCTCGCGGCTTGGCCGGTGAATAGCGTTTGTATTCAAACCGTGTACGAATGTAGGAGGGGCAAACACTTACGATGTCGGAACCTTACTGCGGTGGAGAAGGGCGAACCTTCAATCGTTGGCAGTGAGAGATTGTTGTGAGCGTGCTGCCCGGGGGCAGTCGCTGTTCATTAGCGCACTGCCTAAAGGCAGGTGCTGTTCATTAGCGCACTGCCGGGAGGCAGGTGCTGTTCAGTAGAGCACTGCCCGGAGGCAGGTGCTGTTCACTAGCGCACTGCCCAGAGGCAGGTGCTGTTCACTAGCGCACTGCCCCGAGACAGGTGCTGTTCATTAGCGCACTGCCCGGAGGCAGGTGCTGTTCATTAGCGCACTGTCGGGAGGCAGGTGCTGTTAATTTGCGCACTGCCTGGAGGCAGATGCTGTTCATTAGCGCACTGCCCGGAGGCAGGTGCTGTTTATTAGCGCACTGCCAGGAGGCAGGTGCTGTTCATTAGCGCACTGCCAGGAGGCAGGTACTGTTCACTAGCGCACTGCCCGGAGGCAGGTGCTGTTCAATAGCGCACTGCCCGGAGGCAGGTGCTGTTCATTAGCGCACTGCCAGGAGGCAGGTGCTGTTCATTAGCGCACTGCCCGGAGGCAGGTGCTGTTCACTAGCGCACTGCCAGGAGGCAGGTGCTGTTCACTAGCGCACTGCCCGGAGGCAGGTGCTGTTCATTAGCGCACTGCCAGGAGGCAGGTGCTGTTCATTAGCGCACTGCCCGGAGGCAGGTGTTGTTCATTAGGCAGGTGCTGTTCATTAGCGCACTGCCCGGAGGCAGGTGCTGTTCATTAGCGCACTGCCAGGAGGCAGGTGCTGTTCACTAGCGCACTGCCCTGAGGCAATTGTTGTTCGTTATCAAATAGACGTCTTTACATAGTTTAGATGGCGCAAGATATGCATGCGTGAAATAGAACTTTAAAAACTCTTGGTTGTAGTGGTAATTTACACAGTTTTTATAGAAACAAAGTTGATAGAACATTTCAGTGGCGCGGGTAGAGCCCCGCTAGTAGGTGTGGAGTATTCTCCTGGGATGACTGACTTAAGGGTTGCCTCCTAGTACTTCTTGGTGAGGCGTTCGCTAATCTCCTGCTGGCTGAATTGATGCCTAGCCTCGTAGGAATCTCCCCAATTTGCCTTGTTAGACGAGATGCTCGATTTCTTCCTTAAGCTTGGAGCAGTTTTTTGTGTCATGTCCTTGCCCGCGATGGAATTCACAATATTTTGCCTGGTCCCCCGCGTTCTTAGCGAGGGGTCTGGGCTTACAGAGAGCTTCGTTGCTATCGCGGATAGCGAGGAGAACGTTAGTCCTGGTAGTGTTCAAGAGAGTGTAGTCCTGATGTTGGTGAGATCTTTGATCTCGACTGGGGCTGTCGTGACGCTTGTTGTTCTTATTAGGAACTGTCTGCGGCAACGACTCCTCTTTCTTCCTCTTGGATATCCTCTCGAACTGCTGGCGGTGCGCTTCAATCGCCTCATCAGATGCAATCTGAGCTTCAACTCGGTGCACGAGGTCCGGATAATTTGGAACTGTCTCCCACATTAGAGCGGAATAGAAGCCGCTTGGGCGGAGTCCTCCTAGGAAGACACCGCGCAGAAGCTCGGGGTCGACCCCTGGGATCTGTCGCGCCTCAGTAGTGAAGCGACGAAAGAAGTCTTTAAGGGTCTCGCCCTCGTTCTGGTGGATCCCCGAAAGATGAGAGGGATCTCGGACGATTCTTCGGTTGGCGACGAACTGATCTGTGAACAATCGGGCTAGCTCGGTGAAATCGTTGATGGATCCTTCTTGCAGGGAGTGAAACCAGGTGCGAGCTTGCCCCTTGAGTGTTGCCGGGAACACTTGACAGAGGAGCTGATCAGCAGCGTTGCAGATCCTCATGATGGTGGTGAAATGATTGATGTGCTCCAGCGGATCCTCCGTTCCGTCAAACGATTCGATGCTAGGAAGCTTGAAACCGTGTGGAATTGGATGGACTAGGAGTTGCTGCGCCAAAGGGGAGCCGTGATGTAGAGGACGGCGGGCAAAGATGCCCCGACGTCCGACTTGTCTATACTCTTCAGCAATTACGTCGCGGATCTCCTCGCGAGTGGGCCCTCTTATGGCTTGGTTGGCCCCTGCTCCTTGCTGATGGTGCAGGGGTTCTCCCCTAGCTTCTCTGGCAGGACGGGCCGGACGCGCAGAGCTGGCCGCATCTGAGTATTCTTCTTCGTATATCTCCTCTTCCTGAACGGCCTCCCTTAAGGGAGCATGATTAGGGACCAAGGGAGGTGGGATGATCGGAGCGGCTGGTGGAGCAGGGGCTTCAAAGTCTCTGAGAAGAGCTAGCATTTCAGTTTGCTGCTCTTCCATTTGACGGATGCGTCCTTCTAGCGCGACGACAGGTGCCAAAGGAACTTCTTCGACGGGAGGCGTGTTGATGAGTAATGAGATGGAGCGGGTTCAACGCGTCCTCCAGGAACGGAGCCATTAGTGGTGCGAGCACTTCTTCTGGCCATTGTTATCGGTCACGAGTATTGCCGCGAGGCGAATACTGTCTTCAGAGAACTTTTGCAGAGTTTGGGGAACACCTTTCCCACAGACGGCACCAAACTGTTGCGGCTTCTCAATGCCCTCGGTAGACCGGTTTCAACTCGGTCCGTCTTAGCCCGGGCGGTCGAGCGCGCACACAGTCAGAATGTTGCAGAGAGAAAATGCGGAAAATGGTACACACAGATCTTTAGCGTGGAAAACCCTCCAAAGGGTGAAAAACCACGTGGCCGGGACGGTGCTGGCCGAAATCCACTATGTTGTGCTGTTACAGGACTTTCTTGGAGAATGTGAGGGCGACAGGCCGCGCCTCGTTACAATTGTGAGAGAGAGAGAAAGAACTCCATGGGTGACAGGCCGCCACTTAGGAGTTGATTGCCTTGCTGCGCGTCTGGTGCGGTTGCGCGCTTGCTGGGTGAGCACTTCACGGAGCGCCTTGACTTTGCTGCTCGGGTTCGGGGTGCTCGTCTTGAACGGCGTAGCCCTTCTTCCTTGGTAAGAGGCGCTCGCAGGAAGAACCTGTCAGTTAGTAAAAAGGGATGGCGGAGTGTAGAGAGAGAAACTCTGAGGGAAGGAGGAAATGAAGAGAGAGAGAGTCTGGGAGAGAATGAGAGAGCGGATCCAAATGAAGACCCTTGGGGGTCTATTTATAGGCTCGGGAGGTGGAAGTTACGGTGGTTATCGCGGATAACCACCAAATGGAGGGCCGAGATCGTTGGCGACGATCGAAGGGTCGTGATCGCGTGAGGCGATCGGAGGGCCGCGAGGGCCTCGGGGAGATCCGACGGTGGAGGGCGAGGGGTGGCGACGGCGGCGGCCGGCCATGGGTGGCCGGCGGTGGCGGAGGCGGCCGGCCGGTTACAGACGGCGGCGGTGGCGGCCGGCCGACCGGCCGGTTACAGGCGGCGGCGGCGGTGGCCGGCCGGCCGGCCTGCGGGGGTCGGCCGGCGGGCGGCGGTCGGTCGGCGGCGGTCGGTCGGCGGTTGGCGGCGGCCGGCCGGTGGCGGCCGGCCGGCGGTTGGCGGCGGCCGGCCGGTGGTTGGCGGCGGTCGGCCGACGGCGGTTGGCGGTGGTTGCGATCCCGCGCGGGGCGGTTGGGATCCCGCGCGAGGTGGTTTGGATCGGCGCGTGGTGGTTTGGATCCGCCGCGCGGGAGTGGGATCCGGTGCGCGAAGGTGGGATCCGGTGTGCGGTGGTTTCGGGATCCGGTGTGCGGTGGTTACGGTCTTTTCCATAAGTAGAGGGGGAACCCATCATTTGCCCCCCAAATCCATTTGTTTGGAGCGCACGGAGAACAACTGGATTTTCCCCTGAGACTTGTATCTGTGAGCGATGGCTGGAGCCATTACTGGCGCGGAGGTGGGCGGTGACGATGGCGGTGCCAAGGTGAGCACGAGGTCCAAGGATCCAACATTCAAAAAAGGCGGGCGAACAGCGCGCTAGAGAAGCGGCGGGTCGCGCGGAGGTGAGGGGCGGTGCGTGCGCGCGGGCGTGTGGGAATGGGATCCGGTGTGCGGTGGTTACGGTCTTTTCCATAAGTAGAGGGGGAACCCATCAATAATCTTATTCATTGTTTTTGGAGAGTACACGACATTGGGTCACACCCATGACTTGATTAGAATAACATTACTCGCTATAATGATTTGCACCACAAAAATAACAAATAAGTTGGCGCTTTCGTGCGGCTTCCAAAAGGTTTACGTTATGTTGAAGCTCGAAAACTTTTGCGGCCAACTGAGATATCATTATATTTTTTAGGAAAAAGAAAATTAACAACCGTTACTTAATAGAAATGAATTAAAAAAAACAAAAAGAGAAATGGGGGCGGAAAGAAAATGATAAAAGTAATAAAATTTACGCTTTCAAAATATCAACAAAAATTTCCCGGCAACGGCTCCAAAAACTTGATAGAGATTTTATATAGTTTTAAAAATAATTCCAACTAACATCCCGATGTAGGCAAGTGTACATATCGAAAATATAGTATACGAAGGATGTCGTATTTGCCCGAGGCCTGTTGAGTAATCTTACTCACGTAAATTAATATTATTTTATCGAAAATAAAATAGAGTTTTGAAAATAATTAAAAGAAGAGAAACATTAGATCGAGAATCCTTCTTAAGTAAAATTCTTCGTAAATCTAGAATTCATAAGAAATGGATTTAGACAAACTTGACCGTGGAGGTTCCCAAAATATGGTAGAGCCTCTCTCGAGAGAACTACCACCTAACCTTAGGTTGATCGATTAAGACCTCTCGGGCAGTCGAAATCCCTAAGCTTGCTTTATGCGGTGAGCCACAACTATTGGATTTGACTCCAGTCCGGAAGATTTGTGTCACCCTCTCTCGAGGAATGCATACAACTCTTTTTATCTTTGGGTGATCTCCTTGTTTGCATGGATCTCTCGATCACTAGCATACGGATCTTAGATCGAGAAACATATTCGCGACATATGAATTCGAAGCAATTAAATTCAAAGATAAATCATAATTTTCCAAAACTAAACTATGAAAAAGAGATTACATAATAAAACTACTTAAGAATTCATCTGATCCAATGTAATAAAATTAGCTACTCATGATTGAAGAAAAATAACATTTTATAACTATGAAAAGAGAAGTACAAGTGCGAGTAAAGTAAATCTAAGCTATGAATTGAAATTGCAAATCATAAAATAAATTTCATAAATAAAATTACACTAATGAAATGCAGAAAAACTACTCTAAAATTTACCCAATCGAAGCAAGGACTGGATCCCTTGACAATGGCAGCAGCTGGGAATTTATAAGGAGAAAATTGACGAGCTTCAACATAAGGTAAACCTTTTGGAGGGCGCACGAAAGCGCCAACTTATTTGTTATCTTTGTGATGCAAATTATTCTAGCGAGGAATGTTATTCTAATCAAGTCATGGGTGTAACCCAAGGTCGTGTACTCTCCAAAAACAATGAATAAGACGATGCTGGTTGCAGAATTTCAAATGATCATAACTTTCAATCCAGGAAAAGTTACGGGACGTGCCACCACATTTCGGGACGAGCACGAGATTATCTGCAAATCTGGAGAATTTTCCCAAGTATACGCCTTAATGTCATGGGCGTGACATGTGAGTGAACACGGGCGTGTACTGAGGAAAATTACAATTTTCTTCCGAATGCTTACCAGTGTAATTTTGGAAGTTTTTCTCTGTACACGCCCTAGGTCACGGGCGTGGCCTAGGGGCGTGACTTCTGATTTTTCTCCTTATAAATTCCCAGCTGCTGCCATTATCAAGGGATCCAGTCCTTGCTTCGATTGGGTCAATTTTAGAGTAGTTTTTCTGCATTTCATTAGTGTAATTTTATTTATGAAATTTATTTTATGCTTTGCAATTCTAATTCATAGCTTAGATTTACTTTACTCGCACTTGTACTTCTCTTTTCATAGTTATAAAATGTTCTTTTTCTTCAATCACGAGTAGCTAATTTTATTACATTTGATCGGATGAATTCTTAAGTAGTTTTATTTTGTAATCTCTTTTTCATAGTTTAATTTTGGAAAACTAGGATTTATCTTTGAATTTAATTGCTTCGAATTCATATGTCGCGAATATGTTTCTCGATCTAAGATCTGTATGCTAGTGATCGAGAGATCCATGCAAACGAGGAGATCACCCAAAGATAAAAAGAGTTGTATGCATTCCTCGAGAGAGGGTGACACAAATCTTCCGGATTGGAGTCAAATCCAATAGTGGGGCTCATCGCATAAAGTAAGCTTAGGAGTTTCGACTGGCTGAGGGGTCTTAATCAATCAACCTAAGGTTAGGTGGTAGTTCTCTCGAGAGAGGCTCTACCATATTTTGAGAACCTCCACGGTCAAGTTTGTCTAAATTCATTTCTTATGAATTCTACATTTACGAAGTATTTTACTTAAGAAGGATTCTCGACCAAATGTTTCTCTTCTTTTAATTATTTTCAAAACTCTATTTTATTTTCGAGAAAATAATAATAATTTACGTGAGTAAGATTACTCAACAGGCCTCGGGCAAATACGACATCCTTCCTATACTATATTTTCGATAGGTACATTTGCATACATCGGGATGTTAGTTGGAATTATTTTTAAAACTATATAAAATCTCTATCAAGTTTTTGGCGCCGTTGTCGGGGAATTTTTGTTGATATTTTGAAAGCGTAAATTTTATTACTTTTATCATTCTCTTTCTGCGCCTCATTTCTCTTTTTTTTTAATTCCTTTCTATTAAGTAACGGATGTTAATTTTCTTTTTCCAAAAAAATATAATAATATCTCAGTTGGCCGCAAAAGTTGCCGAGCTTCAACATAAGATAAATTTTTTGGAAGCCGCAGGAAAGCGCCAACTTATTTGTTATTTTTGTGGTACAAATCATTTTAGCGAGAAATGTTATTCTAATCAAGTAATGGGTGTGACCCAAGGGCGTGTACTGAGGAAAATTACAATTTTCTCCCGAAAGCTTCCCAGTGTAATTTTGGAAGTTTTTCTCTGTACACGCCCTAGGTCACGGGAGTGACCTAGGGGCGTGACCTCTAGGTCACGGGCGTGTCTCACCCCGGGGAACATTCAATGAAGCAGTTTTCCGCCGCATGCAGTTTCGGCTTACACGCCTATAGTCACGGGCGTGACTAGGGGCGTGTACTCCAGATTGATTGATTTTGGCAGTTTTTCCCCCAACGTTCCCGGGCTTTCAAGACGCACATTCCGCACCTTACACGCCCTAGGTCACGGGCGTGGACTAGGGGCATGACATCTGAATTTTCTCCTTATAAATTCCCTGCTGCTGCCATTATCAAGGGATCCAGTCCTTGCTTCGATTGGGTCAGTTTTAGAGTAGTTTTTCTGCATTTCATTAGTGTAATTTTATAAATGAAATTTATTTTATGCTTTGCAATTCCAATTCATAGCTTAGATTTACTTTACTCGCACTTATACTTCTCTTTTCATGGTTATAAAATGTTCTTTTTCTTCAATCATGAGTAGCTAATTTTATTACATTTGATCGGATGAATTCTTAAGTAGTTTTATTTTGTAATCTCTTTTTCATAGTTTAGTTTTGGAAAACTAGGATTTATCTTTGAATTTAATTGCTTCGAATTCATATGTCATGAATATGTTTCTCGATCTAAGATCCGTATGCTAGTGATCGAAAGATCCATGCAAACGAGGAGATCACCCAAAGATAAAAATAGTTTTATGCATTCCTCGAGAGAGGGTGACACAAATCTTCCAGATTGGAGTCCAATCCAATAGTGGGGCTCACCGCATAAAGCAAGCTTATAGGTTTCGACTGGCCGATCGGTCTTAATCGCTCAACCTAAGGTTAGGTGGTAGTTCTCTCGAGAGAGGCTCTACCATATTTTGGGAACCTCCACGGTCAAGTTTGTCAAATTCCATTTCTTATGAATTCTAGATTTACGAAGTATTTTACTTAAGAAGGATTCTCGATCAAATGTTTCTCTTCTTTTAATTATTTTCAAAACTCTATTTTATTTCCGATAAAATAATATTAATTTACGTGAGTAAGATTATTCAACAGGCATCGGGCAAATACGACATCCTTCCTATTCTATATTTTCGATAGGTACACTTGCCTACATCGAGATGTTAATTGGAATTATTTTTAAAACTATATAAAACCTCTATCAAATTTTTGGCGCCGTTGCCGAGGAATTTTTGTTGATATTTTGAAATCGTAAATTTTATTACTTTTATCATTCTCTTTCTCCGCCCCCATTTCTCTTTTTTTTTTAAATTCCTTTCTATTAAGTAACGGTTGTTAATTTTCTTTTTCCAAAATAATATAATGATATCTCAGTTGGCATCAAAATTGCCGAGCTTCAACATAAGGTAAACCTTTTGGAGGCCGCACGAAAGTGCCAACTTATTTGTTATTTTTATGGTGCAAATCATTCTAGCGAGGAATGTTATTCTAATCAAGTCATGGGTGTGACCCAAGGTCGTGTACTCTCCAAAAACAATGAATAAGATTATGTTGGTTGCAGAATTTCAAATAATCATAACTTTCAATCCAGGAAGAGTTACGGGATGTGACACCACATTTCGGGACGAGCACAAGATTATCTACAAATCTAGAGAATTTTCCCACGTACATGCCCTCATGTCTCGGGCGTGACATGGGCGTGAACATTGGCGTGTACTGAGGAAAATTACAATTTTCTCCCGAATGCTTCCCAGTGTAATTTTGGGAGTTTTTCTCTGTACACGCCCTAGGTCACGGGCGTGTCTCACCCCGGGGAACATTCAATGAAGCAGTTTTCCGCCGCAGGCAGTTTCAGCTTACACGCCCATAGTCACGGGCGTGACCAGGGGGCGTGTACTCCAAATTGATGGATTTTGGCGGTTTTTCCCCCAATGTTCCCGGGCTTTCAAGACGCACGTTCCGCACCTTACACGCCCTAGGTCACGGACGTGACCTAGGGGCGTGACTTCTGAATTTTCTCCTTATAAATTCCCTGCTGCCATTATCAAGGGATCCAGTCCTTGCCTCGATTGGGTCAATTTTAGAATAGTTTTTCTGCATTTCATTAGTGTAATTTTTTTTATGAAATTTATTTTATACTTTGCAATTCTAATTCATAGCTTAGATTTACTTTACTCGCACTTGTACTTCTCTTTTCATGGTTATAAAATGTTTTTTTCTTCAATCATGAGTAGCTAATTTTATTACATTCGATCGGATGAATTCTTAAATAGTTTTATTTTGTAATCTCTTTTTCATAGTTTAGTTTTGGAAAACTAGGATTTATCTTTGAATTTAATTGCTTCGAATTCATATGTCGCGAATATGTTTCCCGATCTAAGATCTATATGCTAGTGATCGAGAGATCCATGCAAACGAGGAGATCACCCAAAGATAAAAAGAGTTGTATGCATTCCTTGAGAGAGGGTGACACAAATCTTCCGGATTGGAGTCAAATCCAATAGTGGGTCTCGCCGCATAAAGCAAGCTTAGGGGTTTCGACTGACCGAGGGGTCTTAATCGATCAACCTAAGGTTAGGTGGTAGTTCTCTGGAGAGAGACTGTAACATATTTTGGAAACCTCCACGGTCATGTTTGTCTAAATCCATTTCTTATGAATTCTAGATTTACGAAGTATTTTACTTAAGAAGAATTCTCGATCAAATGTTTCTCTTCTTTTAATTATTTTCAAAACTCTATTTTATTTCTGATAAAATAATATTAATTTATGTGAGTAAGATTACTCAACAGGCATCAGGCAAATATGACATCCTTCCTATACTATATTTTCGATAGGTACACTTGCCTACATCGGGATGTTAGTTGGAATTATTTTTAAAACTATATAAAATTTCTATCAAGTTTTTGACGCCGTTGCTGAGGAATTTTTGTTGATATTTTGAAAGCGTAAATTTTATTACTTTTATCATTCTCTTTCTCCGCCCCCATTTCTTTTTTTTTTAATTCCTTTCTATTAAGTAACGGTTGTTAATTTTCTTTTTCCAAAAAAATATAATGATATCTCAGTTGGCTGCAAAAGTTGTCGAGCTTCAACATAAGGTAAATCTTTTGGAGGCCGCACGAAAGCTCCAACTTATTTGTTATTTTTGTGGTGCAAATCATTTTAGCGAGGAATGTTTTTCTAATCAAGTCATGGGTGTGACCCAAGGTCGTGTACTGTCCAAAAATAATGAATAAGACTATGCTGGTTGTAGAATTTCAAATGATCATAACTTTCAATCCAGGAAGAGTTACAGGACGTACCACTATATTTTGGGACGAGCACAAGATTATCTACAAATCTGGAGAATTTTCCCAAGTACACGCCCGAATGTCACGGGCGTGAAATGAGCGTGAACACGAGCGTATACTGAGGAAAATTATAATTTTCTCCCGAATGCTTCCCAGTGTAATTTTGGAAGTTTTTCTCTGTACACGCCCTAGGTCACGGGCGTAACCTAGGGGCGTGACCTCCAGGTCATGGACGTGTCTCACCCCGGGGAACATTCAATGAAGCAGTTTTCTGCCGCAGGCAGTTTCAGCTAACACGCCCATAGTCACGGGCGTGACCAGGGGGTGTGTACTCCAAATTGATGGATTTTGGCGGTTTTTCCCCCAACGTTTCCGGGCTTTCAAGACGCACGTTCCGCACCTTACATGCCCTAGGTCACGGGCGTGACCTAGGGGCGTAACTTCTGAATTTTCTCCTTATAAATTTCCAACTGCTGCCATTATCAAGGGATCCAGTTCTTGCTTCGATTGGGACAATTTTAGAGTAGTTTTTCTGCATTTCATTAGTGTAATTTTATTTATGAAATTTATTTTATGCTTTGCAATTCCAATTCATAGCTTAGATTTACTTTACTCGCACTTGTACTTCTTTTTTCATGGTTATAAAATGTTCTTTTTCTTTAATCATGAGTAGCTAATTTTATTACATTTGATCGGATGAATTCATAAGTAGTTTTATTTTGTAATCTCTTTTTCATAGTTTAGTTTTGGAAAACTTGAATTTATCTTTGAATTTAATTGCTTCGATTTCATATGTCGCGAATATGTGTCTCGATCTAAGATCCGTATGCTAGTGATCGAGAGATCCATGTAAACGAGGAGATCACCCAAAGATAAAAAGAGTTGTATGCATTCCTCGAGAGAGGGTGACACAAATCTTCCGGATTGAAGTCAAATCCAATAGTGGGGCTCACCACATAAAGCAAGCTTATGAGTTTCGACTGGCCGATGGGTCTTAATCGATCAACCTAAGGTTAGGTGGTAGTTCTCTCGAGAGAGGCTCTACCATATTTTGGGAACCTCCACGGTCAAGTTTGTCTAAATCCATTTCTTATGAATTCTAGATTTACGAAGTATTTTACTTAAGAAGGATTCTCGATCAAATGTTTCTCTTCTTTTAATTATTTTCAAAACTCTATTTTATTTTGATAAAATAATATTAATTTACGTGAGTAAGATTACTCAACAGGCATCGGGCAAATACGACATCCTTCCTATACTATATTTTCGATAGGTACACTTGCCTACATCGGGATGTTAGTTGGAATTATTTTTAAAACTATATAAAATCTATATCAAGTTTTGGCGCCGTTGACGAGGAATTTTTGTTGATATTTTGAAAGCGTAAATTTATTACTTTTATTATTCTCTTTCTCCGCAACCATTTCTCATTTTTTTTAAATTCCTTTCTATTAAGTAACGGTTGTTAATTTTTTTTTTCCAAAAAAATATAATGATATCTCAGTTGGCCGCAAAAGTTGTCGAGCTTCAACATAAGGTAAACCTTTTGGAGGCCGCACGAAAGCGCCAACTTATTTGTTATTTTTGTGGTGCAAATAATTCTAGCGAGGAATGTTATTCTAATCAAGTCATGGGTGTGACCCAAGGTCGTGTACTCTCTAAAAACAATGAATAAGACTATGTTGGTTGCAGAATTTCAAATGATCATAAATTTCAATCCTGGAAGAGTTACCGGACGTGCCACCACATTTCGGGATGAGCACGAGATTATCTACAAATATGGAGAATTTTCCCAAATACACGCCCTAATGTCATGGGCGTGACATGGGCGTGAACACGGGCGTGTATTGAGTCAAATTACAATTTTCTCCCGAATGCTTCCCAGTGTAATTTTTGAAGTTTTTCCTTGTACACGCCCTAGGTCACGGGCGTGACCTAAGGGCGTGACTTCTGAATTTTCTCCTTATAAATTCCCAGCTGCTGCCATTGTCAAGGGATCCAGTCCTTGCTTCGATTGGGTCAATTTTAGAGTAGGTTTTCTGCATTTCATTAGTGTAATTTTATTTATGAAATTTATTTTATGCTTTGCAATTCCAATTCATAGCTTAGATTTACTTTACTCGCACTTGTACTTCTCTTTTCATAGTTATAAAATGTTCTTTTTCTTCAATCACGAGTAGCTAATTTTATTACATTTGATCGGATGAATTCTTAAGTAGTTTTATTTTGTAATCTCTTTTTCATAGTTTAGTTTTGGAAAACTAGGATTTATTTTTGAATTTAATTGCTTCGAATTCATATGTCGCGAATATGTTTCTCGATCTAAGATCTGTATGCTAGTGATCGAGAGATCCATGCAAACGAGGAGATCACCCAAAGATAAAAAGCGTTGTATGCATTCTTCGAGAGAGGGTGACACAAATCTTCCGGATTGGAGTCAAATCCAATAGTGGGGCTCACCGCATAAAGCAAGCTTAGGGGTTTTAATCGATCAACCTAAGGTTAGGTGGTAGTTCTCTCGAGAGAGGCTCTACCATATTTTGGGAACCTCCACGGTCAAGTTTGTCTAAATCCATTTCTTATGAATTCTAGATTGACGAAGTATTTTACTTAAGAAGGATCCTCGATGAAATGTTTCTCTTCTTTTAATTATTTTCAAAACTCTATTTTATTTCCGATAAAATAATATTAATTTACGTGAGTAAGATTACTCAACACGGCTCGGGCAAATACGACATCCTTCCTATACTATATTTACGATAGGTACACTTGCCTACATCGGGATGTTAGTTGGAATTATTTTTAAAACTATATAAAATCTCTATCAAGTTTTTGGCGCCGTTGCCGGGGAATTTTTGTTGATATTTTAAAAGCGTAAATTTTATTACTTTTATCATTCTCTTTCTCTGCCCCCATTTATTTTTTTAATTCTTTTTTATTAAGTAACGGTTGTTAATTTTCTTTTTCCAAAAAATTATAATGATATCTCAGTTGGCCGCAAAAGTTGTCGAGCTTCAACATAAGGTAAACTTTTTGGAAGCCGCACAAAAGCGCCAACTTATTTGTTATTTTTTTGGTGCAAATCATTCTTGCGAGAATGTTATTCTACTCAAGTCATGGGTGTGACCCTAGGTCGTGTACTCTCGAAAAACAATGAATAACACTATGTTGGTTTCAGAATTTCAAATAATCATAACATTCACTCCAGGAAGAGTTACGGGACGTGCCACCACATTTCGGGACGAGCACAAGATTATCTACAAATCTGGAAAATTTTCCCACGTACATGAGCTCATGTCACGGGCGTGACATGGCGTGAACACGGGCGTGTATTGAGGAAAATTACAATTTTCACCCGAATGCTTCCCATTGTAATTTTGGAAGTTTTTCTCTGTACACGCCCTAGGTCACGGGCGTGACCTAGGGGGGTGACCTCCAGGTCACGGGTGTGTCTCACCCCGGGGAACATTCAATGAAGCAGTTTTCCGCCGCTGGCATATTCAGCTTACACGCCCATAGTCACGGGCGTTACCAGGGGGTGTGTACTCCAAATTGATGGATTTTGACGGTTTTTCGTCCAACGTTCCCGGGCTTTCAAGATGTACGTTCCGCACCTTACACGCCCTAGGTTACGGGCGTGACCTAGGGGTGTGACTTCTGAATTTTCTCCTTATAAATTCTCTACTGCTGCCATTATCAAGGGATCTAGTCTTTGCTTCGATTGAGTCAATTTTATAGTAATTTTTCTGCATTTCATTTGTGTAATTTTATTTATGAAATTTATTTTATGCTTTGCAATTCCAATTCATAGCTTAGATTTACTTTACTCGCACTTGTACTTCTCTTTTCATGGTTATAAAATGTTCTTTTTCGTTAATCATGAGTAGCTAATTTTATTACATTTGATCGGATGAATTCTTAAGTAGTTTTATTTTGTAATCTCTTTTTCATAGTTTAGTTTTGGAAAACTAGGATTTATCTTTGAATTTAATTGCTTCGAATTCATATGTCGCGAATATGTTTCTCGATCTAAGATTCGTATGCTAGTGATCGAGAGATCCATGCAAACGAGGAGATCACCTAAAGATAAAAAGAGTTGTATGCATTCCTCGAGAGAGGGTGACACAAATCTTTCGGAATAGAGTCAAATCCAATAGTGGGGCTCACCGCATAAAGCAAGCTTATGGGTTTCGACTGGCCGACGGGTCTTAATCGATCAACCTAATGTTAGGTGGTAGTTCTCTCGAGAGAGGCTCTACCATATTTTGGGAACCTCCACGGTCAAGTTTGTCTAAATCCATTTTTTATGAATTCTAGATTTACGAAGTATTTTACTTAAGAAGGATTCTCGATCAAATGTTTCTCTTCTTTTAATTATTTTCAAAACTCTATTTTATTTCCGATAAAATAATATTAATTTACGTGAGTAAGATTACTCATAGGCATCGGGCAAATACGACATCCTTCCTATACTATATTTTCGATAGGTACACTTGCCTACATCGGGATGTTAGTTGGAATTATTTTTAAAACTATATAAAATCTCTATCAAGTTTCTGGCGCCGTTGCCGAGTAATTTTTGTTAATATTTTGAAAGCGTAAATTTTATTACTTTTATCATTCTCTTTCTCCGCCCCCATTTTTTTTTAATTCCTTTTTATTAAGTAACGGTTGTTAATTTTCTTTTTCCAAAAAAATATAATTATATCTCAGTTGGCCGCAAAAGTTGTCGAGATTCAACATATGGTAAATCTTTTGGAAGTCGCACGAAAGCTCCAACTTATTTATTATTTTTGTGGTGCAAATCATTCTAGCGAGAAATGTTATTCTAATCAAGTCATGGGTGTGACCCAAGGTCGTGTACTCTCTAAAAACAATGAATAAGACTATGTTGGTTGCAGGATTTCAAATAATCATAACTTTCAATCCAGGAAGAGTTACGGGATGTGCCACAACATTTCGGGACGAGCACAAGATTATCTACAAATTAGCAGAATTTTCTTACGTACACGCCCTCATGTCACAAGCATGACATGGGCGTGAACACGGGCATGTACTGAGGAAAATTACAATTTTCTCCCGAATGCTTCCCAGTGTAATTTTGGAAATTTTTCTCTGTACACGCCCTAGGTCACGGGCGTGACCTAGGGGCATGACCTCCAGGTCACGGGCGTGTCTCACCCCGGGGAACATTCAATGAAGCAGTTTTCTGTCGCAGGCAGTTTCAGCTTACACGCCCATAGTCACGGGCGTGACCAGGGGGCGTGTACTCTAAATTGATGGATTTTGGCGGTTTTTCCCCCAATGTTTCCGGGCTTTCAAAACGCACGTTCCGCACCTTACACGCCCTAGGTCACGGGCGTGACCTAGTGGCATGACATCTGAATTTTCTCCTTATAAATTCCCTGATGCTGCCATTATCAAGGGATCCAGTCCTTGCTTCGATTGAGTCAGTTTTAGAGTAGTTTTTCTGCATTTCCTTAGTGTAATTTTATAAATGAAATTTATTTTATGCTTTGCAATTCCAATTCATAGCTTAGATTTACTTTACTCGCACTTTTACTTCTCTTTTCATGGTTATAAAATGTTCTTTTTCTTCAATCATGAGTAGCTAATTTTATTACATTTGATTGATCGGATGAATTCTTAAGTAGTTTTATTTTGTAATCTCTTTTTCGTAGTTTAGTTTTGGAAAACTAGGATTTATCTTTGAATTTAATTGCTTCGAATTCATATGTCGCGAATATGTTTCTCGATCTAAGATTCGTATGCAAGTGATCGAGAGATCCATGCAAACGAGGAGATCACCAAAAGATAAAAAGAGTTGTATGCATTCCTCGAGAGCAGGTGACACAAATCTTCCGGATTGGAGTCAAATCCAATAGTGGGGCTCACCGCATAAAGCAAGCTTATGGGTTTCGACTGACCGATGGGTTTTAATCGATCAACCTAAGGTTAGGTGGTAGTTCTCTCGAGAGAGGCTCTACCTTATTTTGGGAACCTCCACGGTGAAGTTTGTCAAAATCCATTTCTTATGAATTCTAGATTTACGAAGTATTTTACTTAAGAAGGATTCTCGATCAAATGTTTCTCTTCTTTTAATTATTTTCAAAACTTTATTTTATTTTCGATAAAATAATATTAATTTACGTGAGTAAGATTACTCAACAGGCATCGGGCAAATACGACATCCTTCCTATTCTATATTTTCGATAGGTACACTTACCTACATCGGGATGTTAGTTGAAATTATTTTTAAAACTATATAAAATCTCTATCAAGTTTTTGGCGCCGTTGCCGAGGAATTTTTGTTGATATTTTGAAAGCGTAAATTTTTTTACTTTTATCATTCTCTTTCTCCGCCCCCATTTTTTTTAATTCCTTTATATTAAGTAACGGTTGTTAATTTTCTTTTTCCAAAAAAATATAATGATATCTCAGTTGGCCGCAAAAGTTGCCGAGCTTCAAAATAAGGTAAACCTTTTGTAGACCGCACGAAAGTGCCAACTTATTTGTTATTTTTGTGGTGCAAATCATTCTAGCGAGGAATGTCATTCTAATCAAGTCATGGGTGTGACCCAAGGTCGTGTACTCTCCAAAAAAAATGAATAAGACTATTCTGGTTGCAGAATTTCAAATGATCATAACATTCAATCCAGGAAGAGTTACGGGACGTGCCACCACATTTCGGGACGAGCACGAGATTATCTACAAATCTCGAGAATTTTATCAAGTAATCGCCCTAATGTCATGGGCGTAACATGGGCGTGAACACGGGCGCGTACTGAGGAAAATTACAATTTTCTCCCGAATGCTACCCAGTGTAATTTTGGAAGTTTTTCTCTGTACACGCCCTAGTTCACGGGCGTGACCTAGTGGCGTGACTTCTGAATTTTCTCCTTATAAAATCCCAGCTGCTGCCATTGTCAAGGAATCCAGTCCTTGCTTCGATTGGGTCAATTTTAGAGTAGTTTTTCTGCATTTCATTAGTGTAATTTTATTTACGAAATTTATTTTATGCTTTGCAATTCCAATTCATAGCTTAGATTTACTTTACTCGCACTTGTACTTCTCGTTTCATAGTTATAAAATGTTCTTTTTCTTCAATCACGAGTAGCTAATTTTATTATATTTGATCGGATGAATTCTTAAGTAATTTTATTTTGTAATCTCTTTTTCATAGTTTAGTTTTGTTAAACTAGGATTTATCTTTGAATTTAATTGCTTCGAATTCATATGTCGCGAATATGTTTCTCGATCTAAGATCTGTATGCTAGTAATCGAGAGATCCTTACAAACGAGGAGATAACCCAAAGATAAAAAGAGTTGTATGCATTCCTCGAGAGAGGGTGACACAAATCTTCCGGATTGGAGTCAAATCCAATAGTGGGGCTCACCGCATAAAGCAAGCTTAGGGGTTTCGACTCGCCTTGGGGTCTTAATCAATCAACCTAAGGTTAGGTGGTAGTTCTCTCGAGAGAGGCTCTACCATATTTTGGGAACCTCCACGGTCAAGTTTGTCTAAATCCATTTCCTATGATTTCTAGATTTACGAAGTACTTTACTTAAGAAGGATTCTCAATCAAATGTTTCTCTTCTTTTAATTATTTTCAAAACTCTATTTTATTTCCCATAAAATAATATTAATTTACGTGAGTAAGATTACTCAACAGGCCTCGGGCAAATACGACATCATTTCTATACTATATTTTTGATAGGTACACTTGCCTACATCGGGATGTTAGTTGGAATTATTTTTAAAACTATATAAAATCTCTATCAAGTTTTTGGCGTCGTTGCCGGGAAATTTTTGTGGATATTTTGAAAGCGTAAATTTTATTACTTTTATCATTCTCTTTCTCCGCCCCCATTTCTCTTTTTGTTTTTTTTTAATTCCTTTCTATTAAGTAACGGTTGTTAATTTTCTTTTTCCAAAAAAATATAATGATATCTCAGTTGGCCGCAAAAGTTGCCGAGCTTCAACATAAGGTAAACCTTTTGGAAGCCGCACGAAAGCGCCAACTTATTTGTTATTTTTGTGGTGCAAATCATTCTATCGAGAAATGTTATTCTAATCAAGTCATGGGTGTGACCCAAGGTCGTGTACTCTCCAAAAACAATGAATAAGACTATGTTGGTTGCAGAATTACAAATGATCATAACTTTCAATCCAGGAAGAGTTACGGGACGAGCCACCACATTTCGGGACGAGCACAATATTATCTACAAATCTGGAGAATTTTGCCAAGTACACGCCCTCATGTCACGGGCGTGACATGGGCGTGAACACCAACATGTACTGAGGAAAATTACAATTTTCTCCCGAATGCTTCCCAGTGTAATTTTGGAAGTTTTTCTCTGTACACGCCCTAGGTCACGGGCGTGACCTAGGGGCATGACTTCTGAATTTTCTCCTTATAAATTCCCAGCTGCTGCCATTGTCAAGGGATCCAGTCCTTGCTTTGATTGAGTCAATTTTAGAGTAGTTTTTCTGTATTTCATTAGTGTTCTTTTTCTTCAATAATGAGTAGCTAATTTTATTACATTTGATCGGATGAATTCTTAAGTAGTTTTATTTTGTAATCTCTTTTTCATAGTTTAATTTTGGAAAACAACGATTTATCTTTGAATTTAATTGCTTCGAATTCAAATGTCGTGAATATGTTTCTCGATCTAAGATCCATATGCTAGTGATCGAGAGATCCATGCAAACGAAGAGATCACCTAATGATAAAAAGAGTTGTATGCATTCCTCGAGAGAGGGTGACACAAATCTTCCGGATTGGAGTCAAATCCAATAGTGGGGCTCACCGCATAAAGCAAGCTTAGGGGTTTGGACTGGCCGAGGGGTCTTAATTGATCAACCTAAGGTTAGGTGGTAGTTCTCTCGAGAGAGGCTCTACCATATTTTGGGAACCTCCACGGTCAAGTTTGTCTAAATTCATTTCTTATGAATTCTAGATTTACGAACTATTTTACTTAAGAAGGATTCTCGATCAAATGTTTCGCTTCTTTTAATTATTTTCAAAACTCTATTTTATTTCAGATAAAATAATATTAATTTACGTGAGTAAGATTACTCAACAGGCCTCGGGAAAATACGACATCTTTCTTATACTATATTTTCGATAGGTACACTTGCCTACATCGGGATGTTAGTTGGAATTATCTTTAAAACTATATAAAATCTCTATCATGTTTTTGGCGTCGTTGCCGGGGAATTTTTGTTAATATTTTGAAAGCGTAAATTGTATTACTTTTATCATTCTCTTTCTCCGCACCCATTTCTCTTTTTGTTTTTTTTAATTCCTTTCTATTAAGTAACGGTTGTTAATTTTATTTTTCCAAAAAAATATAATGATATCTAAGTTGGCCGCAAAAGTTGTCGAGATTCAACATAAGGTAAACCTTTTGGAAGTCGCACGAAAACGCAAACTTATTTGTTATTTTTGTGGTGCAAATCATTCTAGTGAGGAATGTTATTCTAATTAAGTCGTGGGTGTGACCCAAGGTCGTGTACTCTCCAAAAACGGTGAATAAGAATATGCTGGTTGCAGAATTTCAAATGAGCATAACTTTCAATCCAGGAAGAGTTACGGGACGTGCCACCACATTTCAGGACGAGCACAAGATTATCTACAAATCTGGATAAACCTCCCAATTACACGTCCTCATGTCACGGGCGTGACATGGGCGTGAACACGGGCGTGTACTGAGGAAAATAATAATTTTCTCCTGAATGCTTCCCAGTGTAATTTTGGAAGTTTTTCACTGTACACGCCCTAGGCCACGGGCGTGACCTAGGGGCGTGACCTCTAGGTCACGGGCGTGTCTCACCCCGGGGAACATTCAATGAAGCAGTTTTCCGCCGCAGACAGTTTCAGCTTACACGCCCATAGTCACGGGCGTGACCAGGGGGCGTGTACTCCAAATTGATGGATTTTGGTGGTTTTTCCCCCCAACGTTCCCGGGCTTTCAAGACGCACGTTCCGCACCTTACACGCCCTAGGTCACGGGCGTGACCTAGGGAAATGACTTCTGAATTTTCTCCTTATAAATTCCCTACTGCTGCCATTATCATGGGATCCAGTCCTTGCTTCGATTGGGTCAATTTTAGAGTAGTTTTTCTGCATTTCATTAGTGTAATTTTATTTATGAAATTTATTTTATGATTTGCAATTCCAATTCATAGCTTAGATTTACTTTACTCGCACTTGTACTTCTCTTTTCATGGTTATAAAATGTTCTTTTTTTAAATCATGAGTAGCTAATTTTATTACATTTGATCGGATGAATTTTTAAGTTGTTTTATTTTGTAATCTCTTTTTCATAGTTTAGTTTTCGAAAACTAGGATTTATCTTTGAATTTAATTGCTTCGAATTCATATGTCGCGAATATGTTTCTCGATCTAAGATCTGTATGCTAGTGATCGAGAGATCCATGCAAACGAGGAGATCACCCAAAGATAAAAAGAGTTGTATGCATTCCTCGAGAGAGGGTGACACAAATCTTCCGGATTGGAGTCAAATCCAATAGTGGGGCTCACCGCATAAAGCAAGCTTATGGGTTTCGACTGGCCGACGGGTCTTAATCGATCAACCTAAGGTTAGGTGGTAGTTCTCTCGAGAGAGGCTCTACCATATTTTGGGAACCTCCACGGTCAAGTTTGTCTAAATCCATTTCTTATGAATTCTAGATTTACGAAGTATTTTACTTAAGAAGGATTCTCGATCAAATGTTTCTCTTCTTTTAATTATTTTCAAAACTCTATTTTATTTCCGATAAAATTATATTAATTTACGTGAGTAAGATTACTCAACAGGCATCGGGAAAATACGACATCCTTCCTATACTATATTTTCGATAGGTGCACTTGCCTACATCGGGATGTTAGTTGGAATTATTTTTAAAACTATATAAAATCTCTATCAAGTTTTTGGCGTCGTTGCTGAGGAATTTTTCTTGATATTTTGAAAGCGTAAATTTTATTACTTTTATCATTCTCTTTCTCCGCCCCCATTTCTCTTTTTTTTTAAACTCCTTTCTATTAAGTAAGGGTTGTTAATTTTCTTTTTCCAAAAAAATATAATGATATTTAGTTGGCCGCAAAAGTTGCCGAGCTTCAACATAAGGTAAACCTTTTGGAGGCCGTACGAAAGCGCCAACTTTTTTGTTATTTTTGTGGTGCAAATCATTCTAGCGAGGAATGTTATTCTAATCAAGTCATGGGTGTGACCCAAGGTCGTGTACTCTCCAAAAACAATGAATAAGACTATGTTGGTTGCAGAATTTCAAATGATCATAACTTTCAATCTAGGAAGAGTTACGAGACGTGCCACCACATTTCGGGATGAGCACGAGGTTATCTACAAATCTGGAGAATTTTCCCAAGAACACGCCCTAATGTCATGGGCGTGAACACGGGCGTGTATTGAGGAAAATTACAATTTTCTCCCGAATGCTTCCTAGTGTAATTTTGGAAGTTTTTCTCTGTACACGCCCTAGGTCACGGGCGCCCGTGACCTAGGGGTGTGACTTCTGAATTTTCTCCTAATAAATTCCCAACTGCTGCCATTGTCAAGGGATCCAGTTCTTGCTTCGATTGGGTCAATTTTAGAGTAGTTCACGAGCGCCCGTGAACTAGGTCACGAGCGCCCGTGACCAAGTTCAAGCGAGAAGTCCTGCAGACAGTTCTCACTGGGCAGAGCGAGTGCGAGACCCCGGCAGTCCCCGTGGTTCCGCCCCTGCAGATCGGCGAGAACGCACCGGGGCAGCGACCGGTGAAGGAGGTGCCAGCAGAAGGAAGTGTGCGAGATCTCCCCGGGCGGCAGCTGTTCAGCTGCCCGGCGAGTGCTGAGGTGTGCGAGTTGGCTCCGCGCGAGAGGACCATTCGCCGAGCAGGGGAAGGGAGCCCCTTTTGCGAGATGATCCTCTCGGCCCCAGTGCCAGAGGGGTTTCGTGGGCCGGAGATGTCCTACTACACCGGCAAGGAGGATCCAGTCGTGCACCTGCAGTGGTTTGAGGACATGACATCAATTCTTCCCATGTCGGATGCTTTTCAATGCCGACTCTTCGCAACCACCCTAAAGGAGAAAGCAAGGGACTGGTTCCACCAGCTTCCCGCAGGTTCCATCTACGCGTTTGATGATCTGCGCCGAAGCTTCCGACTGCGCTTCTCGACGTCAAAGAAGAGGAAGAAGGACGCGGAGGCTCTCTTCAAGATCAGGCAAAGGGAGGGGGAATCCCTGGCACATTACGTGGATAGGTTCCAGGAGGAGATACACCTTGTGTAGGAGGTGCCAGGATTCGCCCTCAAGATGGCGTTCATCGTAGGGTTGCGAGATGGGTTATTCAAGATGGACCTGAAGAGAAGACCTCCTTCGTCCTTCGAGGAGTTGATGGAGCGAGCAGCAGAGGAGATTGAAGGGGAGACGGCCAACCCGGAGTTCTACAAAAGGTTGGCAAAGATGAGCGAGCCCGAGGTGAAGCAGCAGGAGGGAAGAAGGAGAGAGGAACCCAGAGGTCAAGGGTTCAAAAGACCACCTCGGAATTAGAGGTATCAAGAGCCCAACAACCGGTTAGGTTGGAGGAACCAGGAAGGACCGGCGAGAGGTCAGGAAGGGGGGTATCAAGGAAGAGAGGTGGGAGGAATGAATCTGGGGTGGAGGCAAGGCCCCAGACCCCCTCACCCCCCAAGGGAGCAAGCTATGTCAGTAGGCTGAGGAAGAGGAGGTAGAGGAGCGAGAGGAGGAAGAGGAAGAGCAGGAAGAGGGGACAGGGTGGCGTTGCCCTATTGTGACTTTCATCAGGAAGAAGGTCACGCGACCGCCACCTGCCCAGAATTCTTGAAGATGAGAGGGAGAGGTCAGGCACGGCGGCAGCAGGCCAGGATCGAGGAAGTACTCCCAGAGGCGGAAGAAGGCCGATGCGAGGACAGGGTGGATATATGAGCCAGGGGGAATCGGGGTGATTCATGGTGGGGTCGGGATAGAGGCCACTCAAAAAAGGAGCTTCCAGACGATGTTCCGGAGAGACGTCGCATCAACTTCCCAGACCCCACCCCCCACAGAGAAGCTCACCTTCTCCTCGGAGGATATGGCTGATTATGAAGATCCGTTCTGCGACGCCCTGGTGATCCAGACGGCGATAGAAAACTTCAAGGTCTCCCGGATCCTGGTGGACAATGGGAGCTCGGTGAATGTTATCTTTAAGAAAGCTTTCGATGCGATGGAGGTGGAGAAAAAGAGGGTGCAGGCCTCAGATGGGCCGTTGTTCGGTTTCTCAGGAGAAAGGAAGGAGGTTGAGGGAGGTGTTGGCCTCTAGGTGACATTGGGAGGGGTCCCCAGGAATTGCCGGTTTGTCATCGTTGACTCTCCGAGCAGCTACAATGCCATATTCATACGCCCTCTCATCAGTGCTTTCCGATGTGTGCCCTCATCATACCACCAATGCCTGAAGTTCCATAGTGGAGGGGTCCAGATCCGAATCCGGGGAGATGCAAAGGTGGCGAGGCAGTGCTATGTGACTGCCGTCAACACCATCTCTTGGATGGCGGAGGCTAAGAAGATGGATGAAGAGATGAGAAGGCCGGAGGGGCCCGGAGAAGAAGCGAGGAAAGGAGTAGAGGAAGAGGGTAGAACCCGAGGAGAGGAGATGGAGGTAGCTCAGGAGGAGTGGGTCGAACCGATGGAGGAGGAAGGCGCGGCAAAGGAGAAGGGCAGGGTAGAGGGGCGAGAAGCGAGGGGCAGATGGGAAGAGCCGGCCCGACTTGAGGCGGCAGAGGAAGTAGTGGAGATGGAGGTTCTCACCCAGGGAGGAAGGGTGGAGAAGGTGCGTGTCAGCGGGGGCCTCAGCTCGGAGGACAGGGCAAGGATGCTGGAGTGCATCCAGAAGAACGTGGACATCTTCGCATGGAGCGCGGCGGACATGTCAGGCATCGAGGCGGACGTGGCTTGCCATCGTCTCAACCTTGAACCAGGAACCCGCCCCATCCGACAGAAGAGGAGGGCCTTCACCGACAAACTCGAAGAACCGATCCGCGAGGAAGTGGCTAAGCTCCTTGAAGCAGGTTTTGTATCGGAGATCCAGTATCCAGGCTGGGTCTCCAATGTCGTCATGGTAAAAAAGGCCGATAGCCGTTGGCGTATGTGTGTTGATTTTTCTCTGTTAAACAAAGCCTGCCCTAAGGATTGTTATCCCCTGCCTCGGATCGACGCGCTGGTTGATTCAGCCGTCGGTTTTTCTGTGATGAGTTTTTTGGATGCTTTTTCAGGTTATCACCAGATCAGGATGCACCCCCTGGATATCAAAGATGTCTCGTTCATCACCCGAGAGGGGTGCTACTGCTATAAGATGATGCCCTTTGGGCTGAAAAATGTACGGGCAACCTACCAGAAGATGATGGACCGAGTTTTTAAGGAGCAAAGGGGAAGGAACTTGGAGGTTTACGTAGATGACCTCATGGTAAAGAGCAAGAGCGTAAGCATTCACCTACAAGACCTTGAGGAAACCTTCGCCACCCTTCGCAAGTACAAGATGCGCCTGAACCCCCTGAAGTGTGTGTTCGGGGCCAGCAGGGGGAAGTTCCTGGGACACCTACTCACCCCTTCGGGGGTAGAGCCTAACCCAGACAAGGTCAAAGCTATCATGGAGTTGGGATCGCTTCGGAATGCCAAGGAGGTCCAGCGCCTAACGGGAAAGCTCGCGGGGTTGAGCAGGTTTCTCTCCCGGGCTGGGGAGAAGTGCTCCCCCTTCTTCAAAACGTTACGAGGCAACCGGAAATTCGAATGGACAAAAGAATGCGAGGAGGCCTTCCAGGCCTTGAAAGGCCAGCTCACCCAGGCTCCGCTGCTCCAGGGCCCAAAGGAGTGGGAGGACCTAGCCTTATACCTCGGGGTCGGGACTGAGGCCGTAAGCTCCGTTCTTGTCCGGGAAGAAGGCAAGAAGCAGCTGCCCATCTACTACGTGAGTAGGGTCTTGAGGGAGGCGGAACTCAGGTACCCAATTCTCGAGAAGCTGGCCTTCGCTCTGGTCGTCGCGGCAAGGAAGCTCAGTCTGTACTTCCAGGCTCATTCGATTCAAGTGGTGACCGACCACCCCCTCCGCTAGATCTTCGAGGGAGTAGAGCACTCAGGGAGGCTCGCAAAGTGGTCAATAGAGTTAAGTGAGTTTAGCATCACCTTCGTCCCCCGGCTATCCATGAAGGCACAGGTAATGGCGGATTTCATGGCAGATTATGTGGCCGAGATGGAAGAGAACAGAGTCCCTCGACATGTTCCGTGGAAGCTGCTGGTGGACGGGGCTTCAGGCAAAAATTCTCTCGGAGGAGGGGTGGTGCTGGAGAGCTCCCACGGGATGAAGATCGAGCAGACACTCGTTATACATTTCCCAATCACCAACAACCAGGCGGAGTATGAGGCGGTGATCGCCGGCCTACGTCTGGCTCAGGAACTGGGAGTCCATAACGTGGAGGTCCTCACCGACTCGATGGTGATAGCCTCTCAGATCAAAGGAGAGTTCAAGGCAAGGGAACCTACACTCATAAGATACTTAGCCAAAGTGAGAAGCCTCATTTTAATGTTCAAGACCTTCTCCATCAGGCACATCCCTCTGGAGGAGACCTCTGACTGGATTCGTCGAGCGTCGTTCGATATTTGTCGAACGCTGTTCTGATGAATATTTGTCGAGCGCTCTCTGGCTATTTGTCGAGCGTCGTTCGACATTTGTCGAGCGTCGTTCGACATTTGTCGAACGTAGAGAATTTATGTTATTTGCTTAAGTATATTCTCCGATTCGATCGCATCATATTTAAATTTGTGTTAATTTAGATTGATCTAAATTATTAGATTTAACAAAAGGATGGATCCTAACTCAAATCAAAAGCTATGGTTCCAACAATCTCCCCCTATTTGAGTTGGTATCAAATCAAAACTAGTGACCAGGTAATCTTAAAATGGTTTTTAGAATTTTCAGTTGCAGCAGCTCATTTCTTGAAGTTAAAATCTTTAATTTCAGCCTATTTAAAATTTTTAATTGCAGCAACTTTTATACAGATTTAAGTCTTGTTTGAGATTTGTGTTTCTCATTTTCTCTCTCACTTGGCTTTAGTTTTTCAATTTTCTTCTGTAGACTCTTTAAATTATTTTATTTAAGAAACTCATTTGATTTAGATTTGAGTTAATATGTTTTTAATATCTTGAATTGCTACAGCTATTAATGGATTTTAAGGAATGCTATAGATTATAAAAACATTGCAGACATTTTCTTTCTCATAGAATCCCCTTATCAGAAGAGACTCACACTCAGTGCTATGATCAATACTGATCAATGCAGCTACAGTAGAATGCTCAAACTGACTTGGAGAAGTCTGTAAGAATACAAAGTTGTCTTAACATAGTTTTTATGATGGAAACAATCCATGTAATTTTTAGATTTGTTGTTTTGAATTGGGATGGAGTTTAATGGTGAGAAATTTATTAATTTGAAAACTTCTTTAAATTTTATTAGAGTTAAAAGGTTTAGCATTTTGAAATATACTAGCCTTTTTTATTCATTAAAATATAAATTTGATTTTTTAAGGATTTGTTCAAACCTTTTGGATTGCATTTTGAGATTTCTCCCATTAGTTGTTCTTGCCATGAATGATTCGTTTAAAATTTTTATTTCTGTTATTTCTTTTAAGATTTCTTTTTCAGAAATTGTTATTTTAAAATTTGATTTGAAAGTAATAAAGGTAGAGTTGGGAGTTAATTTTACCTCATTTACCTTTTCTGATTTAGCTTCTGCATCGGGAATTTGATGTGAATCACCATATATGGCCATCATGCAGAAAGCTCTATCTCTAAGTTCTTCTTCTTCACTTAGGTTTGTTGATAGTTCTGCATCAAAAATACAATTAGTTGAAGAGATGGAAGAAGGTTTATTTACCATCCTGGAGAGGGAGGTCCAGATTCCTCTTGCAGAGGTGCAGTCTTCAAGCTTTTGAAGAATGTCTTTTGACACTGACTGAGCCAAGATCTGCATGGCTTTGGCATCTGATCCTGAGGATGGAGAAGGTTCTATAGATGGGGAAGGTTCTTTATGTTTATCAGTCCGCCCATCATCAGTACCAGCTTTGAATTTATCTGGCTTCATTTTGCAAACACGGGCAGTGACATCAGTCTCTCTGTTGCCACGTTTTCTTTTGTAAACAGGCCCTTTCATTGCTCTCGAAGGAGACTTGATACCCATGGAACTAGGTAATGCAGGTGTAACTGCCTTTGATGACATGAGGGGAAGTCCTGTCAAAATAGATTTGTAAATGTTCTCATCTATGGCATTCATATATAATTTAATTCTAATTTGCCATAGCTCAAATCTATCCAAGTTACATAAAGGTGGATCTGTAATAGAGAAAACTGATGGAGCCATTTTGAAAAACTGTGTTGAACATATGAAAGAACTAAAGTGATCTTTGTGATCCAGGTGTTAGCCTGTAAGGAGATCAACACCCCTCTGATACCAATTGAAAGTGGAGTGTTTTAGTTCTTATTTACTTTATTAAAAGATCTTGGTTAAGTTTGCTTGATTGAGTAATAAATCTAAACAGTTAAAGTGCAAATAAAACACAGCACAGGTAAAGAATTAAAACAGAGCAAACAAGAATCAAACAATCCCAATGACATAAGGAGCTATAGTAGTTCCCCTCAACTGGGTACATCTACTCTTCTACCCACTGGTAGGAATCCACTATGAGGTTGTTGATAAGGTGCCCTCTCACCAGGTGAGCTGTTGATAAGGTGCTCTAACCAAACTGCAGGTTTTTGCTAAGGTGCCCTCTCACCGAGAGTTAACTTTTGAAGGGAGTTATAACCCTGTACAGGATGGGGTAAAGAGAGGAAAAATAAAAGCAGAAATTAAATTGTTCTTCTCTGTATAAGAAGACTCTTTATGATCCTGATATGGTGTTGAAAGGGTCAGATGATGAAGAGCTCCCCCTGTCTGGTATAGATGAATGACAGTTATGGAGGTCTCTTCCTTTTGATTGTTCAAATGCTTCTTCCTTCTTTTGCAGTGATGATCCTGAGCACTTGGTCGTGATTGTTGTCTCAGGATTTATGAGATCTGCAAGAGAATATTAGCAAGAAAAATAGATTTGCTTCTGTGTATTTTCTTCTCTGTCTCTCCTATATATCTTTTTCTTTCTGCTCTTCACATGAATATATAGTCTGGAGAGAGCTTTTGAATCCTTTCTCGGGAAAATGGAAAGAGATAAAATCTCTTTAATTTTGTTCCTTGGAAAGAGGAGTTGCCGATTTGACAATACAGAAACGGCAATATGTTGTTAATGCTTCAACGGCTAGATTAAATATTATAAAGAAAGATAGCCAAATAAAATATTAGTCGAGCTCTGGCTAGAATTTTGTCGAGCACTGAACGGCATTTGTCGAGCGCCTTTTGATGTGCTGAGCAATTTTCTGCAAATAAGATATTTTGTCGATCTTGATTTATCTCGTCGACCTGCTAAGTCTGGATGAGTTCGTCGAGTGTCGTTCAGAGAATGCCTGCCCGCTCTAATTGTTCTGACTGGATTCGTCGAGCGCCGTTCGCTATTTGTCGAGCGCTGTTCTGATGAATATTTGTCGAGCGCTGTCTGGCTATTTGTCGAGCGTCGTTCGACATTTGTCGAACGTAGAGAATTTATGTTATTTGCTTAAGTATATTCTACGATTTGATCGCATCATATTTAAATTTGTGTTAATTTAGATTGATCTAAATTATTAGATTTAACAAAAGGATGGACCCTAACTCAAATCAAAAGCTATGGTTCCAACACGACACCCTGGCCATTTGCCATAAGGGGGATGGATCTGGTAGGACCCTTCCCCCAGACTAGTGGGCAGAGGAGATTTCTCTTAGTCATGATCGACTACTTCTCGAAGTGGTTGGAGGTCAAGGCGCTGGCTAAGGTCACCTCCCAGGTGGTCCGCAACTTCATATGGGAGGAGATCATCTGTCGGCATGGTCTTCCGCAGGCCATAGTCATGGACAACGGTCCGCAGTTCGCAAGCGAGGAGTTCATCAGTTTCTGCGGCCAGTTGGGGATAGACCTCAGGTTTGCATCTGTCCACCATCCCAGGAGCAACGGACAGGTGGAGGCGGCAAACAAGATTATCGTGAACTTACTCAAGAAGAAGGTGGAAAATCTTAAGGGCAATTGGGTGGAGCAGCTCCCCTCGGTCTTGTGGGCTTTAAGAACCACCCCCAACACCGCCACTGGAGAGACCCCTTTCAAGTTCTCTCACGGCTGCGAGGCCGTCATTCCCATAGAGTTCGAAGTCATGACGCCACGGGTAAGGGCCGCCACGAATGGAGAGGAAGATTGGAGAGCTGGAACGAAGAGGAGTTGCGGCTCTCCCTCGACCTCATCGAAGAAGCTCGGGATCTAGCAGCCATTCGCCAAGAAGAGGTCAAGCGGCGGATGGCCAAGTACTTCGACAAGCACATCAGGGTCAAGCAGTTCGAAAAAGGGGACCTAGTGCTCAAGAAGGTTGACGCGGCCGGGAGGTCTGCCGCAGTGGGAAAGCTTAATCCCAACTGGGAAGGCCCCTATGTCGTGGAGGAAGCGCTAAAGTCCGGGGGGTATCGCCTTCAGAACATGGAGGGCCAGCCCCTCAACCACACCTGGAGCGGTGACGATCTTAAACGTTTCTATCCCTGAAACTATGTAATGAATTTTTTTTTGAAATAAGGATATTTTGTTTAACGTATGTGTTTGAGATTGATACTGCAGCTTGTAGGAAAAACTCTGAAAGCTCCAAAGATGGCCCCGAGCAGACCCCTTGTGCAGGCTCTCATCTAGCTGGCAGGTCCGAAGGCTCACTCGGTGGCAGGTTCTATGTGAAAGGAAAGATGGCCCCGAGCAGACCCGCTGTCCAGGCTCTCATCTAGCTAGCAGGTCTGAAGGCTCACTCGGTGGCAGGTTCTATGTGAAAGGAAAGATGGCCCCGAGCAGACCCGCTGTCCAAGCTCTCATCTAGCTAGCAGGTCTGAAGGCTCACTCGGTGGCAGGTTTTATGTGAAAGGAAAGATGGCCCCGAGCAGACCCGCTGTCCAGGTTCTCATCTAGCTAGCAGGTCCGAAGGCTCACTCGGTGGCAGGTTCTATGTGAAAGGAAAGATGGCCCCGAGCAGACCCGCTGTCCAGGCTCTCATCTAGCTGGCAGGTCCGAAGGCTCACTCGGTGGCAGGTTCTATGTGAAAGGAAAGATGGCCCCGAGCAGACCCGCTGTCCAGGCTCTCATCTAGCTGGCAGGTCCGAAGGCTCACTCGGTGGCAGGTTCTATGTGAAAGGAAAGATGGCCCCGAGCAGACCCGCTGTCCATGCTCTCATCTAGCTGGTAGTACCGAAGGCTTGCTCGGTGGCAGGTTCTAAATCCTCAAGGTGTGACCTCAAGAGCACTCGCATAGACCCCGTGATGCAGGAATGGTTTGAAGGTTCACTCGGTAGCGGGAAATCGAAAAGAGCGATGCGTCCTAGGTCATCATCGAGCATTCGGCGAATGGCCAAGATAGTTACACTACGGCCTAGCGTCCTAATGAGCCTAGCGAGATATAGCGGTGAATGAGAAAAAATAAGATAACACAAAAATTGTAATCAATATATAAATCTCTTTCAAGGGGATTCGCCCAAGTTCATGATTACATCCAAAAATGAAGAATAAAAAGAGCAACAACAAAATACAAAGAGCCCATCTCATGGGTCGGCAGGCTTCTCGCCAGAGGACCCACCGCTTTCGCTCGAATCCGGTAAGAGGGCGTCTTCTCGCTGCTCGCCGTCCTCATCTTCAGGGAAGGGGATAGGAATGTAGAGCTCGGGGATGACCTGTCGGGCAGAGAGGCATTCGGCCTCCTCCTTCAGGTACCCAGCCTGCCGCAGCACCTACAGCGCGTGCTTAACGGCGCTCTGGGCATTCTCCTCCATCAACTGCTCCAGTTCGTGGTGGGGGTAAAAGTGCCCCCTACTCCCCAAGGCGAGTGCCGAGACCTCGGCTTCTCGCGACCGCTGGGCCTCGGCCTTAACCAACCATACTTCATCCTCAAGGCTGGCCACCCGCGCACAAAGCATCTCGGCGACTGTGGTATTATGAAATAGAAAAAAATAATAAATATATATATATAGGTGGTAAAAAGAATGTGCATCAATCGGCAACAGGTCACTCGCGAGGGGGAAAAGTATATACCTCTGCAATGGGGCGGCTGGCGAGAAGGGTTTCCGCAGCTGCCAACTTCGTCCTGAGTTCCTGCGCCTCGGCAGAAACGATACTCCTGGATTCCTCAACATCCGCCAAGCTCCGCGCCAGTTTGATGCTCCGGCGCGAAGACATATGCGCGAGTTCAAGCGCCCGCAGCATGACCCTGGCACTCTCATGGGCGAGAACCTGAGTCATCTCAGCATCATAGACTTCGGCGTCTTCCCGGCCATAGAGGGCATACGCGATGGCGTAAGCCTCACCACTGGCGAGGTCGCTCTCTATCCACGATGGATGGAGGGTGGAGAGCGAGACCCTGTTGGCATTTCTGTCCCACTTTACCAGGGGAGCCCCTGAGGGGTCCACGTACTTCTCGCCGCTGGGGAAGTTCTGGTGGTCCCAGAGCAATGGAGGTGGCGGCAACGACGATCCCGCATGGAGTGTAGTCTCGCCCGGCACACCCGTCCCAAGGGTTTGGGTCTGAGCACTCGCCCCTGGGGTCTCGTCCAGGACCCCCTTCCCCTTGGCGGAGGAGGGATTTTTCAGCTTCTTGGAGGAAGAGGAAGTAAGCGCCCCGGGTTTTCGCTTCTTTCCGCCAGGCTTGGAGGAGGAGGATTCCTCCCGACTCGCATCCGCGGCGGCCTGTGCAAAGGACACGGAAGCCCCTAAAGGACGCGGTGGGTGAAGAGGGAAATTCCTTACGCCTATATAAGAATACGAAAGAGTCAGCGAATGGAAGCAAATCTGTGAAAGCTAAGCAAATGCAGAAGGTCTCAAAAACTTACCCTCGCCCTGCGGAATGGGCAGGAGCGAGTTGACATTTCGCCGGAGGTGGACCATGTCCATCCCGTGTTGAAGGATGTATTGGTGCAGCTTGGCCTCGTGCCCCCCTAAGGTCGGGGGGCGAAAGGTCGACTCCTCCTCCTGCACCGGGGCGAGAAGGGTATTCCCTAGGTTCCCGCCGACGAAGATGAAGCGTCGAACCCAGTCGTGGTTCTTGTTGGGGAGACCATAGTGTTTGAGAGGGTTTTGAACCGAGATGAAGGAGATGCCGTGCGAGCAGCGGAAGGTGTACAGTTTGCGGAAGACGGGTAGCGAGAACTCGATCCCCTCCTCTCGCAGGTAGCACGCGTACCCGACCAGCATGGCGATGGAGTTGGGATTTAGCTGGGCGGGAACGACCCCATAGTATCGAAAAGTCTGGCGGAGTTCCGGCCAGATGGGAAGGCGAAACCCCACCTCGAAGTGCTCTAGCGGAATCGCGAGAGCACATGGCGAGATGGAGTTTAGACGCTCCTCCAGCCCGGGCTTTCGCGTCGCGAACGCCGGCGGAACGTAGTCAGCAACCGCGGTTAAGAAGGCCTCCTCGGAAAGGTCGTAGGAATCGAAGGTATGGTTGACGAATGCACTGGCACACCTGGCCCTACCTTCAGCATCGCCACCCATTTCGCGAATACTGAAGAAGACGGGAGCAGCAGAGAGGAGAGAAGTGCGAGTGCTAGCGCGAGGAGAGAGAGGGAGCGGATGGCAAGGTAATTAATATGGTGGTTGAACGACCTATTTATAGAAGATCTAAAGGGCGCTTGGGCTTTCGAGGCAGCGGGTGTGCGGATAGCAATCGCGCCTTCCCGACGCCTCGAAACCCGGGCCGACCTCTCTCGCCCATCAATGGCGATTGTCCAATGGTTATCCGCTCGACGGCCACGCGAAAGAGTTGCAAAAGCATTTGGCAAAATTATATCATTCGGCATGAACAAGCAAGTTGCGAGAAATAAAAACGAAAATAGAAATAAAGCATTCGCAAAGCACAGAGTATGAAATTATTACAAGCATAAATAAAGTCTGATATCCTCAGCATCATAAATAGAATAAAAAGGAAAAAATACAAAGGAGGCGAATGAGGATCAGACTAGCGCTCCTCCCAGTACCACCGACCATGCCCTCGCGGCCCAGCCTCCGGAGGCATTCGCGGGCGATAATACGCGAGCATGGAGGTGATCTCGTGAGACGCCAACTGAAGCTGGTCCCGGGCGCGCGCGGCATGTCTCGCGGGAGATAGCTCCCCTCCTTCGCCTCCCAGACGCTCCACTGCCACGAGAAGGCGCGTATAGTCCTTCTGAAGGTCCCTCAGCTCGCGCATGACCTCCATCCGCACGTCATCCACCTGGCCGGCGATGTTCCGTTGAATGTGGATGAGCTTCCCCAAGACCTCCGCAACTCGCTCCTTCAGGGTCGCGTGATCCGAGGAGTCGCCAAGGAAGTCAGCGAGATCCCCGGGAGAGGGAAGAGGCGAGATCATCCCGTCTTCCCCCTCGTGGTAAGACCCAAAGGGAGAGGCTTCTCGATAGCCTGCGATATCATAGACTGGTCAGTCGCGTTAAACTGAGCGAATGAGCTAAATGAAGTAGAGGTCGCTAACCTGGTACAGGTTCCTTCTGACCTAGGGGACGCGACGAGTGGGGGTGCGCACCAGACAAGCCGGTGTTAGGAGGAAGAACTTTTCCTTTCCCCGGGCGGTAGGGCTGTAAAGAAGGAGCTGGGGCACCCGCAGAACCACCCGGACGGCCCTGTTGGGCGGGTCCCTTCTCAGGGGATACTCTCGGCGCGAGTACGGAGGGGTTCGGCCGAGCAAGGGAACTCGGAGGAATGGAGTCCCGCGGCGAAAGGACAGGATTGGGGCCTGCGAAAAAACAGTGGTCAGTAATGAGTAGCATGAAGCAAATCAAGAGGGTTCACAACTTACCGGACTGCAGCGTAGTCTCGCCCGGAGGGGATGGAGGAGCAAGGTCCAGATCTGGAGGCCTCTCGTTCGCGGGAGGTTGCACCGCGGAGGTGTTCGAGACGGCCCCGTAGCTGTCCTCGGGCACCGAAACCCCCTGCGAATGGTCAGAACGATTGCAGGATAAGGGGCAGGCACTAAGCAGAGACAGGAAGAGTCCTCATACCTGCGTCCCAAGGTCCGGAGGAGTTTTCGCCGAAGGGGTATTCGTCGGAGGGGTATTCGTCGGAGGGGTACTTGCCGGAGACTCCGAGGCGGTCTCGTCTCTTTGACGATTCAGCCGAATCGCCTTGGCACGACGCGAGACGTAGGGGGCGCTCGGATCCCATTTATACATGAGCCAGGGAGCGAATTTGGCAGCCTTGGGGGCGGTTACACTTTGGGCCGCAGCCAGGCGCTCGATCATCTCCTGCGAGAGGGGTCTCGCGGAAGGTTTGTGAGAAGACATTGATATCGGCGAAAGACTAAGGGAGAGAAGGAGCTCCGAATCAAGGAATGAAAGCGTTCCAGGAAAATCTGACATGAAGAGATATATATATAGGGCAACGGTGGGACCCACAGAATCTTATGGGTCCAGTCAGCCAGCACTCACCGAATAACGGGTTGGACTGTTCTTTCCGAGCGTAGGAACCGCTCGCAAAGAGCGGGGATTGTGTACAACCCGTATTCGCCGAGTGGGTCCCGCAGGCCAACTGGCGAGACCTAGGCCAGTCAGATCATTCGCCCCAGCTCAGGAAGGTGAAAACACCCCTGGGTTAGTGGGGGTAAGCTGCAGGAGAGGAGGGGCTAGGCGAGTGGTGCCCTCGCGGAACACTCGCCCAGAAGCGCGGGCATTCGCCCGGCTATGCGGGTGCCCAGCGGGTGGTGCCCTCACGGACCACTCGCCCAAAGGGCTTTGAGGGGGAAATGACCATAATACCCCTTGTGGGCTGCAAATAGCCCTTCAGAACAGCGGAGTTAGGCTATCAGCAGACCAATTTGGGGTGCGGTTAGTAAAACTAAAAGGCGGATTCATGTTATTTGCAGACCAGCCTAGGAAAATCTATAAATAGACCCTTAAGGGCACCTTGGAGGAGATCCGATTTTAGAGAATCCTCTCCTCTAGGCTAGTTTTGGTTGGCAGCCAGTGCCCTCCAAGGTGCCCGGTTGAGCTTTGGTTTGGGAGGGGAAGCTCTCTAAGAACTTCCGGGTGTGTGGTGGGACCTCCTCGCTTCAGCCTTGGGTCTATTCCTATTCTCACATCCACCATCAAGAGAGTCTAGTGAGGGAGAAATAAGCATCAGCTACACCCCCAGTGGGTCTGAACTCAAGAGACCAGTTGCTGGTTTCAACAGTATGCAATCCTCGAGAGAGGGTGACACAAATCTTCCGGATTTGAGTCAAATCCAATAGTGGGGCTCACCGCATAAAGCAAGCATATGGGTTTCGACTGGCCGACGGGTCTTATTCGATCAACCTAATGTTAGGTGGTAGTTCTCTCGAGAGAGGCTCTACCATATATTGGGAACCTCCACGGTCAAGTTTGTCTAAATCCATTTCTTAAGAATTCTAGATTTACGAAGTATTTTACTTAAGAAGAATTCTCGATCAAATGATTCTCTTCTTTTAATTATTTTCAAAACTCTATATTATTTCCGATAAAATAATATTAATTTACGTGAGTAAGATTACTCAACAGGCATCGGACAAATACGACATCCTTCCTATACTATATTTTTGATAGGTACACTTGCCTACATCGGGATATTAGTTGGAATTATTTTTAAAACTATATAAATCTCTATCAAGTTTTTGGCGCCGTTGCCGAGTAATTTTTGTTGATATTTTGAAAGCGTAAATTTTATTACTTTTATCATTCAGTTTCTCCGCCCTCATTTCACTTTTTTTTAATTCCTTTCTATTAAGAAACGGTTGTTAATTTTCTTTTTCCAAAAAAATATAATGATATCTCAGTTGGCCGCAAAAGTTGCCGAGCTTCAACATAAGGTAAACCTTTTGTAAGTCGCACGAAAGCGCCAACTTATTTGTTATTTTTGTGGTGCAAATCATTCTAGCGAGGAATGTTATTCTAATCAAGTCATGGGTGTGACCCAAGGTCGTGTACTCTCCAAGAACAATGAATAAGACAATGCTGGTTGCAGAATTTCAAATGATCATAACTTTCAATCCTGGAAGAGTTACGGGACGTGCAACAACATTTTGGGACGAGCACGAGATTATCTACAAATCTAGAGAATTTTCCCAAGTACACGCCCTCGTGTCATGGGCGTGACATGGGCGTGAACACAGGCGTGTATTGAGGAAAATTACAATTTTCTCCCGAATGCTTCCCAGTGTAATTTTGGAAGTTTTTCTCTGTACACGCCCTAGGTCACGGGCGTGACCTAGGGGCGTGACTTCTGAATTTTCTCCTTATAAATTCCCAGCTGCTGCCATTGTCAAGGGATCCAGTCCTTGCTTCGATTGGGTCAATTTTAAAGTATTTTTTCTCCATTTTATTAGTGTAATTTTATTTAAGAAAATTATTTTATGCTTTGCAATTCTAATTCATAGCTTAGATTTACTTTACTCGCACTTGTACTTCTCTTTTCATAGTTATAAAATATTCTTTTTCTTCAATCACGAGTAGCTAATTTTATTACATTTGATCGGATGAATTCTTAGGTAGTTTTATCTTGTAATCTCTTTTTCATAGTTTAGTTTTGGAAAACTAGGATTTATCTTTTAATTTAATTGCTTCGAATTCATATGTCGCGAATATGTTTCTCGATCTAAGATCCGTATGCTAGTGATCGAGAGATCCATGCAAACGAGGAGATCACCCAAAGATAAAAAGAGTTGTATGCATTCCTCGAGAGAGGGTGACACAAATCTTCCGGATTGGAGTCAAATCCAATAGTGGGGATCAACGCATAAAGCAAGCTTAGGGGTTTCGACTGGCCGAGGGGTCTTAATCGATCAACCTAAGGTTAGGTGGTAGTTCTCTCGAGAGAGGCTCTACCATATTTTGGGAACCTCCACGGTCAAGTTTGTCTAAATCCATTTCTTATTAATTCTAGATTTACGAAGTATTTTACTTAAGAAGAATTCTTGATCAAATGTTTCTCTTCTTTTAATTATTTTCAAAACTCTATTTTATTTCCGATAAAATAATATTAATTTACGTGGGTAAGATTACTCAACAGGCCTCGGGCAAATACGACATCCTTCCTATACTATATTTTCGATAGGTACACTTGCCTACATCGGGATGTTAGTTGGAATTATTTTTAAAACTATATAAAATCTCTATCAAGTTTTTGGCGCCGTTGCCGGGGAATTTTTGTTGATATTTTGAAAGCGTAAATTTTATTACTTTTATCATTCTCTTTCTCCGCCCTAATTTCTCTTTTAGTTTTTTTTTAATTCTTATCTATTAAGTAACGGTTGTTAATTTTCTTTTTCCAAAAAAATATAATGATATCTCAGTTGGCCGCAAAAGTTGTCGAGCTTCAACATAAGGTAAACCTTTTGGAAGCCGCATGAAAGTGCCAACTTATTTGTTATTTTTGTGGTGCAAATCATTCTAGCGAGAAATGTTATTCTAATTAAGTCATGGGTGTGACCCAAGGTCGTGTACTCTCCAAAAACAATGAATAAGACTATGCTGGTTGCAGAATTTCAAATGATCATAACTTTCTATCCAGTAAGAGTTACGGGACGTGCCACCACATTTCGGAACGAGCACAATATTATCTACAAATCTGGAGAATTTTCCCAAGTACACGCCCTAATGTCACGAGCGTGACGTGGGCGTGAACACGGGCGTGTACTGAGGAAAATTACAATTTTCTCCCGAATGCTTCCCAGTGTAATTTTGGAAGTTTTTCTCTGTACACGCCCTAGGTCACGGGCGTGACCTCCAGGTCACGGGCGAGTCTCACCCCGGGGAACATTCAATGAAGCAGTTTTCCACCGCAGGCAGTTTCAGCTTACACGCCCATAGTCACGGGCGTGACCAGGGGGCGTGTACTCCAAATTGATGGATTTTGGCGGTTTTTCACCCAAAGTTCTCGGGCTTTCAAGACGCACGTTCCGCACCTTACACACCCTAGGTCACGGGCGTGACCTAGGGGCGTGACTTCTGAATTTTCTCCTTATAAATTCCCTGCTGCTGCCATCATCAAGGGATCCAGTCCTTGCTTCGATTGGGTCAATTTTAGAGTAGTTTTTCTGCATTTCATTAGTGTAATTTTATTTATGAAATTTATTTTATGCTTTGCAATTCCAATTCATAGCTTAGATTTACATTACTCGCACTTGTACTTCTCTTTTCATAGTTATAAAATGTTCTTTTTCTTCAATCACGAGTAGCTAATTTTATTACATTTGATCGGATGAATTCTTAAGTAGTTTTATTTTGTAATCTCTTTTCATAGTTTAGTTTTAGAAAACTAGAATTTATCTTTGAATTTAATTGCTTCGAATTCATATGTCGCGAATATGTTTCTCGATCTAAGATCTGTATGCTAGTGATCTAGAGATCCATGCAAACGAGGAGATCACCCAAAGATAAAGAGAGTTGTATGCATTCCTCGAGAGAGGGTGACACAAATCTTCCGGATTGGAGTCAAATCCAATAGTGGGGCTCACCGCATAAAGCAAGCTCAGTTGTTTTGACTGGCCGAGGGGTCTTAATCGATCAACCTAAGGTTAGGTGGTAGTTCTCTCGAGAGAGGCTCTACCATATTTTGGGAACCTCCACGGTCAAGTTTGTCTAAATCCATTTCTTATGAATTCTAGATTTACGAAGTATTTTACTTAAGAAGGATTCTCGATCAAATGTTTCTCTTCTTTTAATTATTTTCAAAACTCTATGTTATTTCCGATAAAATAATATTAATTTACGTGGGTAAGATTACTCAACAGGCCTCGGGCAAATATGACATCCTTCCTATACTATATTTTCGATAGGTACACTTGCCTACATCGGGATGTTAGTTGGAATTATTTTTAAATAATATATAAAATCTCTATCAAGTTTTTGGCGTCGTTGCCGGGGAATTATTGTTGATATTTTGAAAGCGTAAATTTTATTACTTTTATCATTCTCTTTCTTCGCCGTCATTTTTCTTTTTGTTTTTTTTTAATTCCATTCTATTAAGTAACGGTTGTTAATTTTCTTTTTTCAAAAAAATATAATGATATCTCAGTTGGCCGCAAAAATTGCCGAGCTTCAACATAAGGTAAACCTTTTGGAAGCCGCACGAAAGCGCCAACTTATTTGTTATTTTTGTGGTGCAAATCATTCTAGCGAGAAATGTTATTCTAATCAAGCCATGGGTGTGACCCAAGGTCGTGTACTCTACAAAAACATTGAATAAGACTATGTTGGTTGCAGAATTTCAAATAATCATAACTTTCAATACAGGAAGAGCTACGGGACGTGCCACCACATTTCGGGACGAGCACAAGATTATCTACAAATCGGGAAAAAATTTTCAAATACACGCCCTCATGTCACGGGCGTGACATGGGCGTGAACACGGGCATGTACTGAGGAAAATTACAATTTTCTCCCGAATGCTTTCTAGTGTAATTTTGGAAGTTTTTCTCTGTACACGCCCTAGGTCCCGGGCGTGACCTAGGGGCGTGACTTCTGAATTTTCTCCTTATAAATTCCCAGCTGCTGCCATTGTCAAGGGATCCAGTCCTTGCTTCGATTGGGTCAATTTTGGAGTAGTTTTTCTGCATTTCATTAGTGTAATTTTATTTATGAAATTTATATTATGCTTTGCAATTCCAATTCATAGCTTAGATTTACTTTACTCGCACTTGTACTTCTCTTTTCATAGTTATAAAATGTTCTTTTTCTTCAATCACGAGTAGCTAATTTTATTACATTTGATCGGATGAATTCTTAAGTAGTTTTATTTTGTAATCTCTTTTTCATAGTTTAGTTTTGGAAAACTAAGATTTATCATTGAATTTAATTGCTTCGAATTCATATGTCGCGAATATGTTTCTCGATCTAAGATCCGTATGCTAATGATCGAGAGATCCATGCAAACGAGGAGATCACCCAAAGATAAATAGAGTTGTATGCATTCCTCGAGAGAGGGTGACATAAATCTTCCGGATTGGACTCAAATCCAATAGTGGGGCTCACCGCATAAAGCAAGCTTAGGGGCTTCGACTGCCCGAGGGGTCTTAATCGATCAACCTAAGGTTAGGTGGTAGTTCCCTCGAGAGAGGCTCTACCATATTTTGGGAACCTCCACGGTCAAGTTTGTCTAAATCCCTTTCTTATGAATTCTAGATTTACGAAGTATTTTACTTAAGAAGGATTCTCGATCAAATGTTTCTCTTCTTTTAATTATTTTCAAAACTCTATTTTATTTCCGATAAAATAATATTAATTTACGTGGGTAAGATTACTTAACAGGCCTCGGGCAAATCTGACATCCTTCTTATACTATATTTTTGATAGGTACACTTGCCTACATCGGGATGTTAGTTGGAATTATTTTTAAAACTACATAAAATCTCTATCAAGATTTTGGCGTCGTTGCCGGGGAATTTTTGTTGATATTTTGAAAACGTAAATTTTATTACTTTTATCATTCTCTTTCTCTGCCCCATTTCTCTTTTGTTTTTTTTTAATTCCTATCTATTAAGTAACGGTTGTTAATTTTCTTTTTCCAAAAAAATAAGGTAAACCTTTTGGACGCCGCACGAAAGCGCCAACTTATTTGTTATTTTTGTGGTGCAAATCATTCTAGCGAGAAATGTTATTCTAATCAAGTCATGGGTGTGACCCAAGGTCGTGTACTCTCCAAAAACAATGAATTAGACTATGCTGGTTGCGGAATTTCAAATGATCATAACTTTCAATCTAGGAAGAGTTACGGGACGTGCCACCACATTTCGGGACGAGCACAAGATTATCTACAAATCTAGAGAATTTTCCCAAGTACACGCCCTAATGTCATGGGCGTGACATGGGCGTGAACACGGGCGTGTACTAAGGAAAATTACAATTTTCTCTCGAATACTTCCCAGTGTAATTTTGGAAGTTTTTCTCTGTACACGCCTAGGTCACGGGCGTGAACTAGGGGCGTGACCTCCAGGTCACGGGCGTGTCTCACCCCGGGGAACATTCAATGAAGCAGTTTTTCGCCGCAGGCAGTTTCAGCTTACACGGCCATAGTCACGGGCGTGACCAGGGGGCGTGTACTCCAAATTGATGGATTTTGGCAGTTTTTCACCCAACGTTCCCGGGCTTTCAAGACGCACGTTCCGCACCTTACACGCCCTAGGTCACGGGCGTGACCTAGGGGCGTGACTTCTGAATTTTCTCCTTATAAATTCCCTGTTGCTGCCATTATCAAGGGATCCAGTCCTTGCTTCGATTGGGTCAATTTTAGAGTAGTTTTTCTGCATTTCATTAGTGTAATTTTATTTAGGAACTTTATTTTATACTTTGCAATTCCAATTTATAGCTTAGATTTACTTTACTCGCACTTGTACTTCTCTTTTCATGGTTATAAAACGTTCTTTTTTTCAATCATGAGTAGCTAATTTTATTAACATTTGATCGGATGAATTCTTAAGTAGTTTTATTTTGTAATCTCTTTTTCATAGTTTAGTTTTGGAAAACTAGGATTTATCTTTGAATTTAATTGTTTCGAATTCATATGTCGCAAATATGTTTCTCGATCTAAGATCTGTATGCTAGTGATCGAGAGATCCATGCAAACGAGGAGATCACCCAAAGATAAAAAGAGTTGTATGTGTACAACCCGTATTCGCCGAGTGGGTCCCACAGGCCAACTGGCGAGACCTAGGCCAGTCAGATCATTCACCCCAGCTCAGGCAGGTGAAAACACCCCCAGGTTAGTGGGGGTAAGCTGCAGGAGAGGAGGGGCTATGCGTGTGGTGCCCTCGCGGACCACTCGCCCGGAAGCGCGGGCATTCGCACGGCTAAGCGGGTGCCCAGCGGGTGGTGCCCTCACGGACCACTCGCCCAAAGGGCTTTGAGGGGGAAATGACCATAATACCCCTTGTGGGCTGCAAATAGCCCTTCAGAACAGCGGAGTTAGGCTATCAGCAGACCAATTTGGGGTGAGGTTAGTAAAACTAAAAGGCGGATTCATGTTATTTGCAGAGCAGCCTTGGAAAATCTATAAATAGACCCTTAAGGGCACCTTGGAGGAGATCCGATTTTAGAGAATCCTCTCCTCTAGGCTAGTTTTGGTTGGCAGCCAGTGCCCTCCAAGGTGCCCGGTTGAGCTTTGGTTTGGGAGGGGAAGCTCTCTAAGAACTTCCGGGTGTGTGGCGGGACCTCCTCGCTTCAGCCTTGGGTCTATTCCTATTCTCACATCCACCATCAAGAGAGTCTAGCGGGTTTCAACATTTTTGGTGCGGTGAGCGTGGACCGTAGCTGGTGAAGGAAAATCTCAAGCTAGGTTCGATGACAGGAGATGGGGGAAATGGTTCTGACTCAGGCCACTCGCAGCCGCCAGCAACAGGGGAGTGGCTGGAGATGTTCGAGAAGTTCAATCGAGAAGTCCTGCAGACAGTTCTCGCTGGGCAGAGCGAGTGCGAGACCCCGGCAGTCCCCTTGGTTCCGCCCCTGCAGATCGGCGAGAACGCACCGGGGCAGTGGCCGGGGAAGGAGGTGTCAGCAGAAGGAAGTGCGCGAGATCTCCCCGGGCGGCAGCTATTCAGCTGCCCAGCGAGTGCTGAGGTGTGCGAGCTGGCTCCGCGCGAGAGGACCATTCGCCGAGCAGGGGAAGGGAGCCCCTTTTGCGAGATGATCCTCTCGGCCCCAGTGCCAGAGGGGTTTCGTGGGCCGGAGATGTCCTACTACACCGGCAAGGAGGATCTAGTCGTGCACCTGCAGTGGTTTGAGGACATGACATCAATTCTTCCCATGTCGGATGCTTTTCAATGCCGACTCTTCGCAACCACCCTGAAGGAGAAAGCAAGGGACTGGTTCCACCAGCTTCCCGCAGGTTCCATCTACGCATTTGATGATCTGCGCTGAAGCTTCCGACTGCGCTTCTCGACGTCAAAGAAGAGGAAGAAGGACGCGGAGGCTCTCTTCAAGATCAGGCAAAGGGATGGGGAATCCCTGGCACATTACGTGGATAGGTTCCAGGAGGAGATAAACCTTATGCAGGAGGTGCCAGGATTCGCCCTCAAGATGGCGTTCATCGTAGGGTTGCGAGATGGGTTCTTCAAGATGGACCTGAAGAGAAGACCTCCTTCGTCCTTCGAGGAGTTGATGGAGCGAGCAGCAGAGGAGATTGAAGGGGAGACGGCCAACCCGGAGTTCTACAAAAGGTTGGCAAAGATGAGCGAGCCCAAGGTGAAGCAGCAGGAGGGAAGAAGGAGAGAGGAACCCAGAGGTCAAGGGTTCAAAAGACCACCTCGGAATTGGAGGTATCAAGAGCCCAACAACCGGTTAGGTTGGAGGAACCAGGAAGGACCGGCGAGAGGTCGGGAAGGGGGGTATCAAGGAAGAGAGGCGGGAGGAATGAATCTGGGGTGGAGGCAAGGCCCCAGACCCCCTCACCCCCCAAGGGAGCAAGCTATGTCAGTAGGCTGAGGAAGAGGAGGTAGAGGAGCGAGAGGAGGAAGAGGAAGAGCAGGAAGAGGGGACAGGGTGGCGTTGCCCTATTGTGACTTTCATCAGGAAGAAGGTCACGCGACCGCCACCTGCCCAGAATTCTTGGAGATGAGAGGGAGAGGTCAGCCACGACGGCAGTAGGCCAGGATCGAGGAAGTACTCCCAGAGGCGGAAGAAGGCCGATGCGAGGACAGGGCGGATATATGAGCCAGGGGGAATTGGGGTGATTCATGGTGGGGTCGGGATAGAGGCACTCGAAAAAGGAGCTTCCAAACGATGTTCCGGAGAGACGTCGCATCAACTTCCCAGACCCCACCCCCCACAGAGAAGCTCACCCTCTCCTCAGAGGATATGCCCGATTATGAAGATCCGTTCTGCGACGCCCTGGTAATCCAGACGGCGATAGAAAACTTCACGGTCTTCCGGATCCTGGTGGACAATGGGAGCTCGGTGAATGTTATCTTTAAGAAAGCTTTCGATGCGATGGAGGTGGAGAAAAAGAGGGTGCAGGCCTCGGATGGGCCGCTGTTCGGTTTCTCAGGAGAAAGGAAGGAGGTTGAGGGAGGTGTTGGCCTCCAGGTGACGTTGGGAGGGGTCCCCAGGAATTGCCAGTTTGTCATCGTTGACTCTCCGAGCAGCTACAATGCCATATTCAGACGCCCTCTCATCAGTGCTTTCCGATGTGTTCCCTCATCATACCACCAATGCCTGAAGTTCCATAGTGGAGGGGTCCAGATCCGAATCCATGGAGATGCAAAGGTGGCGAGGCAGTGCTATGTGACTGCCGTCAACACCGTCTCTTGGATGGCGGAGGCTGAGAAGATGGATGAAGAGATGAGAAGGTTGGAGGGGCCCGGAGAAGAAGCGAGGAAAGGAGTAGAGGAAGAGGGTAGAACCCGAGGAGAGGAGATGGAGGTAGCTCAGGAGGAGCGGGTCGAACCGATGGAGGAGGAAGGCGCGGCAAAGGAGAAGGGCAGGGTAGAGGGGCGAGAAGCGAGGGGCAGATGGGAAGAGCCGGCCCGGCCCGGCTTGAGGCGGCAAAGTAAGTAGTGGAGATGGAGGTTCTCACCCAGGGAGGAAGGGTGGAGAAGGTGCGTGTCAGCGGGGGCCTCATCTCGGAGGACATGGCAAGGATGCTGGAGTGCATCCAGAAGAACGTGGACATCTTCGCATGGAGCGCGGCGGACATGTCAGGCATCGAGGCGGACGTGGCTTGCCATCGTCTCAACCTTGAACCAGGAGCCCGCCCCATCCGACAGAAGAGGAGGGCCTTCGCCGACAAACTCGAAGAACCGATCCGCGAGGAAGTGGCTAAGCTCCTTGAAGCAGGTTTTGTATCGGAGATCCAGTATCCAGGCTGGGTCTCCAATGTCGTCATGGTAAAAAAGGTCGATGGCCGCTGGCGTATGTGTGTTGATTTTTCTCTGTTAAACAAAGCTTGCCCTAAGGATTGTTATCCCCTGCCTCGGATCGACGCGCTGGTTGACTCAGCCGTCGGTTTTTCTGTGATGAGTTTTTTGGATGCCTTTTCAGGTTATCACTAGATCAGGATGCACCCCCCGGATATCAAAGATGTCTCGTTCATCACCCTAGAGGGGTGCTACTGCTATAAGATGATGCCCTTTGGGCTGAAAAATGTACGGGCAACCTACCAGAAGATGATGGACCGAGTTTTTAAGGAGCAAAGGGGAAGGAACTTGGAGGTTTACGTAGATGACCTCATGGTAAAGAGCAAGAGCGTAAGCATTCACCTACAAGACCTCGAGGAAACCTTCGCCACCATTCGCAAGTACAAGATGTGCCTGAACCCCCTGAAGTGTGTGTTCGGGGCCAGCAGGGGGAAGTTCCTGGGACACCTACTCACCCCTTCGGGGGTAGAGCCTAACCCAGACAAGGTCAAAACTATCATGGAGTTGGGATCGCCTTGGAACGCCAAGGAGGTCCAGCGCCTAACGGGAAAGCTCGCGGGGTTGAGCAGGTTTCTCTCCCGGGCCGGGGAGAAGTGCTCCCCCTTCTTCAAAACATTACGAGGCAACCGGAAATTCGAATGGACAAAAGAATGCGAGGAGGCCTTCCATGCCTTGAAAGGCCAGCTCACCCAGGCTCCGCTGCTCCAGGGCCCAAAGGAGTGGGAGGACCTAGCCTTATACCTCGGGGTTGGTACTGAGGCCGTAAGCTCCGTTCTGGTCCGGGAAGAAGGCAAGAAGCAGCTGCCCATCTACTACGTTAGTAGGGTCTTGAGGGAGGCGAAACTCAGGTAGCCAATTCTCGAGAAGCTGGCCTTCGCTCTGGTCGTCGCGGCAAGGAAGCTCAGGCCGTACTTCCAGGCTCATTCGATTCAAGTGGTGACCGACCACCCCCTCCGCTAGATCTTCGAGGGAGTAGAGCACTCGGGGAGGCTCGCAAAGTGGTCAATATAGTTAAGTGAGTTTAACATCACCTTCGTCCCCCGGCTATCCATGAAGGCACAGGTAGTGGCGGATTTCATGGCAGATTATGTGGCCGAGATGGAAGAGAACGGAGTCCCTCGACATGTTCCGTGGAAGCTGCTGGTGGACGGGGCTTCAGGCAAAAATTCTCTCAGAGGAGGGGTGGTGTTGGAGAGCCCCCACGGGATGAAGATCGAGCAGACACTCGTTATACATTTCCCAATCACCAACAACCAGGCGGAGTATGAGGCGGTGATCGCCGGCCTACGTGTGGCTCAGGAACTGGGAGTCCATAACGTGGAGGTCCTCACCGACTCGATGGTGATAGCCTCTCAGATCAAGGGAGAGTTCGAGGCAAGGGAACCTACACTCATAAGATACTTAGCCAAAGTGAGAAGCCTCATTTTAATGTTCAAGACCTTCTCCATCAGGCACATCCCTCTGGAGGAGACCTCTTCGGCAGATCGCTTGGCCAAGACCGGCCCTCGGGTCGGAGGGACCCTGAAAGACCTCTTCCGCCCTTCGATCGAGGAGGGGGAGCTCATGGAAGTAGAACAGCGATCCTCTTGGAAGGATCCCTTCGTTACTTTTCTTGCAATAGGAAAATTTCCGGAGGAGGTTCCGGACCAGAGGCGCTTCTGGTACAAGTCCGCCTACTACGTGCTCCATGAGGGGGACTTGTATCGGAAGACCCTCTCGGGCCTCCTGGCCTGATGCATCTCCGAGGAGGAAGTTCCGAGGATCTTGGAAGAAGTTCACTCCGGCGAGTGTGGCAGCCACTCGGGGAGCAGGATGTTGGAGGCAAGGATAATAAGGCAGGGGTACTTTTGGCCAACCCTAAGCAAAGACGCGGCAACCTTCGCCAAGAAATGCCAGAAGTGCCAAATGTTCGCCCCGCTTCAGCTCATGCCAGCTCAGAGACTAAGGAGTATCACGACATGAAAGTGGAGTGTTTTAGTTCTTATTTACTTTATTAAAAGATCTTGGTTAAGTTTGCTTGATTGAGTAATAAATCTAAACAGTTAAAGTGCAAATAAAACACAGCACAGGTAAAGAATTAAAATAGAGCAAACAAGAACAAACAATCCCAAAGACACAAGGAGCTATAGTAGTTCCCCTCAACTAGGTACATCTACTCTTCTACCCACTGGTAGGAATCCACTATGAGGTTGTTGATAAGGTGCCCTCCAGGTGAGCTGTTGATAAGGTGCTATAACCAAACTGCAGGTTTTTGCTAAGGTGCCCTGTCACCGCGAGTTAACTTTTGAAGGGAGTTATAACCCTATACAGGATGGGGTAAAGAGAGGAAAAATAAAAGCATAAATTAAATTGTTCTTCTCTGTATAAGAAGACTCTTGATGATCCTGATATGGTGTTGAAATGATCAGATGATGAAGAGCTCCCCCTGTCTGGTATAGATGAATGACAGTTCTGGAGGTCTCTTCCTTTTGATTGTTCAAATGCTTCTTCCTTCTTTTGCAGTGATGATCCTGAGCAATTGGTCGTGATTGTTGTCTCAGGATGTATGAGATCTGCAAGAGAATATTAGCAAGAAAAATAGATTTGCTTCTGTGTATTTTCTTCTCTGTCTCTTCTATATATCTTTTTCTTTCTGCTCTTCACATGAATATATAGTCTGGAGAGAGCTTTTGAATCCTTGCTCGGGAAAATGTAAAGAGATAAAATCTCTTTAATTTTGTTCTTGGAAAGAGGAGTTGCCGATTTGACAATACAGAAACGGCAATATGCTTTTAATGCTTCAACGGCTAGATTAAATATTATAAAGAAAGATAGCCCAATAAAATATTAGTCGAGCTCTAGCTAGAATTTTGTCGAGCACTGAACGGCATTTGTCGAGCGCCTTTTGATGTGCTGAGCAATTTTCTGCAAATAAGATATTTTGTTGATCTTGATTTATCTCGTCGACCTGTTAAGTCTGGATGAGTTCGTCGAGTGTCGTTCAGAGAATGCCTGCCCGCTCCAATTGTTCTGACTGGATTCGTCGAGCGTCGTTCGCTATTTGTCGAACGCTGTTCTGATGAATATTTGTCGAGCGCTGTCTGGCTATTTGTCGAGCGTCGTTCGACATTTGTCGAACGTAGAGAATTTATGTTATTTGCTTAAGTATATTCTCCGATTCGATCGCATCATATTTAAATTTGTGTTAATTTAGATTGATCTAAATTATTAGATTTAACAAAAGGATGGATCCTAACTCAAATCAAAAGCTATGGTTCCAACAATCTCCCCCTATTTGAGTTGGTGTCAAATCAAAACCAGTGACCAGGTAATCTTAAAATGGTTTTTAGAATTTTCAGTTGCAGCAGCTCATTTCTTGAAGTTAAAATCTTTAATTTCAGCCTATTTAAAATTTTTAATTGCAGCAACTTTTATATAGATTTAAGTCTTGTTTGAGATTTGTGTTTCTCATTTTCTCTCTCACTTGGCTATAGTTTTTCAATTTTCTTCTGTAGACTCTTTAAATTATTTTATTTAAGCAACTCATTTGATCTAGATTTGAGTTAATATGTTTTTAATATCTTGAATTGCTACAGCTATTAATGGAATTTAAGGAATGCTTTAGATTATAAAAACATTGCAGACATTTTCTTTCTCATAGAATCCCCTTATCAGAAGAGACTCACACTCAGTGCTATGATCAATACTGATCAATGCAGCTACAGTAGAATGCTCAAACTGACTTGGAGAAGTCTGTAAGAATACAAAGTTGTCTTAAAATAGTTTTTATGATGGAAACAATCCATGTAATTTTTAGATTTGTTGTTTTGAATTGGGATGGAGTTTAATGGTGAGAAATTTATTAATTTGAAAACTTCTTTAAATTTTATTAGAGTTGAAAGGTTTAGCATTTTGAAATATACTAGCCTTTTTATTTCATTAAAATATAAATTTGATTTTTTAAGGATTTGTTCAAACCTTTTGGATTGCATTTTGAGATTTCTCCCATTAGTTGTGCTTGCCATGAATGATTCGTTTAAAATTTTTATTTCTGTTATTTCTTTTAAGATTTCTTTTTCAGAAATTGTTATTTTAAAATTTGATTTGAAAGTAATAGAGGTAGAGTTGGGAGTTAATTTTACCTCATTTACCTTTTCTGATTTAGCTTCTGCATCGGGAATTTGATGTGAATCACCATATATGGCCATCATGCAGAAAGCTCTATCTCTAAGTTCTTCTTCTTCTTCTTCACTTAGGTTTGTTGATGGTTCTGCATCAAAAATACAATTAGTTGAAGAGATGGAAGAAGGTTTATTTACCATCCTGGAGAGGGAGGTCCAGATTCCTCTTGCAGAGGTGCAGTCTTCAAGCTTTTGAAGAATGTCTTTTGACACTGACTGAGCTAAGATCTGCATGGCTTTGGCATCTGCTTCTGAGGATGGAGAAGGTTCTGTAGATGGGGAAGGTTCTTTATGTTTATCAGTCCGCCCATCATCAGTACCAGCTTTGAATTTATCTGGCTTCATTTTGCAAACACGGGCAGTGATATCGGTCTCTCTGTTGCCACGTTTTCTTTTGTAAACAGGCCCTTTCATTGCTCTCGAAGGAGACTTGATACCCATGGAACTAGGTAATACAGGTGTAACTGCCTTTGATGACATGAGGGGAAGTCCTGTCAAAATAGATTTGTAAATGTTCTCATCTATGGCATTCATATATAATTTAATTCTAATTTGTCATAGCTCAAATCTATCCAAGTTACATAAAGGTGGATCTGTAATAGAGAAAACTGATGGAGCCATTTTGAAAAACTGTGTTGAACATATGAAAGAACTAAAGTGATCTTTGTGATCCAGTGTTAGCCTGTAAAGAGATCAACACCCCTTTGATACCAATTGAAAGTGGAGTGTTTTAGTTCTTATTTACTTTATTAAAAGATCTTGGTTAAGTTTGCTTGATTGAGTAATAAATCTAAACAGTTAAAGTGCAAATAAAACACAGCACAGGTAAAGAATTAAAACAGAGCAAACAAGAATCAAACAATCCCAATGACACAAGGAGCTATAGTAGTTCCCCTCAACTAGGTACATCTACTCTTCTACCCACTGGTAGGAATCCACTATGAGGTTGTTGATAAGGTGCCCTCTCACCAGGTGAGCTGTTGATAAGGTGCTCTAACCAAACTGCAGGTTTTTGTTAAGGTGCCCTGTCACCGAGAGTTAACTTTTGAAGGGAGTTATAACCCTGTACAGGATGGGGTAAAGAGAGGAAAAATAAAAGCAGAAATTAAATTGTTCTTCTCTGTATAAGAAGACTCTTGATGATCCTGATATGGTGTTGAAAGGATCAGATGATGAAGAGCTCCCCCTGTCTGGTATAGATGAATGACAGTTCTGGAGGTCTCTTCCTTTTGATTGTTCAAATGCTTCTTCCTTCTTTTGTAGTGATGATCATGAGCAATTGGTCGTGATTGTTGTCTCAGGATGTATGAGATCTGCAAGAGAATATTAGCAAGAAAAATAGATTTGCTTCTGTGTATTTTCTTCTCTGTCTCTCCTATATATCTTTTTCTTTCTGCTCTTCACATGAATATATAGTCTGGAGAGAGCTTTTGAATCCTTGCTCGGGAAAATGGAAAGAGATAAAATCTCTTTAATTTTGTTCCTTGGAAAGAGGAGTTGTCGATTTACCAATACAGAAACGGCAATATGCTTTTAATGCTTCAACGGCTAGATTAAATATTATAAAGAAAGATAGCCCAATAAAATATTAGTCGAGCTCTGGCTAGAATTTTGTTGAGCACTGAACGGCATTTGTCGAGCGCCTTTTGATGTGCTGAGCAATTTTCTGCAAATAAGATATTTTGTCGATCTTGATTTATCTCGTCGACCTGCTAAGTCTGGATGAGTTCGTCGAGTGCCGTTCAGAGAATGCCTGCCCGCTCCAATTGTTCTGACTGGATTCGTCGAGCGTCGTTCGCTATTTGTCGAACGCTGTTCTGATGAATATTTGTCGAGCGCTGTCTGGCTATTTGTCGAGCGTCGTTCGACATTTGTCGAACGTAGAGAATTTATGTTATTTGCTTAAGTATATTCTCCGATTTGATCGCATCATATTTAAATTTGTGTTAATTTAGATTGATCTAAATTATTAGATTTAACAAAAGGATGGATCCTAACTCAAATCAAAAGCTATGGTTCCAACACGGCACCCTGGCCATTTGCCATATGGGGGATGGATCTGGTAGGACCCTTCCCCCAGGCTAGTGGGCAGAGGAGATTTCTCTTAGTCATGATCGACTACTTCTCGAAGTGGTTGGAGGTCAAGGCGCTGGCTAAGGTCACCTCCCAGGTGGTCCGCAACTTCATATGGGAGGAGATCATCTGTCGGCATGGTCTTCCGCAGGCCATAGTCACGGACAACGGTCCGCAGTTCGCAAGCGAGGAGTTCATCAGTTTCTGCGGCCAGTTGGGGATAGACCTCAGGTTTGCATCTGTCCACCATCCCAAGAGCAACGGACAGGTGGAGGCGGCAAACAAGATTATCGTGAACTTACTCAAGAAGAAGGTGGAGCAGCTCCCCTCGGTCTTGTGGGCTTTAAGAACCACCCCCAACACCGCCACTGGAGAGACCCCTTTCAAGCTCTCTCACGGCTGCGAGGCCGTCATTCCCATAGAGTTCGAAGTCATGACGCCACGCGTAAGGGCCGCCACGAATGGAGAGGAAGATTGGAGAGCTGGGAACGAAGAGGAGTTGCGGCTCTCCCTCGACCTCATCGAAGAAGCCCGGGATCTAGCAGCCATTCACCAAGAAGAGGTCAAGCGGCGGATGACCAAGTACTTCGACAAGCACATCAGGGTCAAGCAGTTCGAAAAAGGGGACCTAGTGCTCAAGAAGGTTGACACGGCCGAGAGGTCTGCCGCAGTGGGAAAGCTTAATCCCAACTGGGAAGGCCCCTATGTCGTGGAGGAAGCGCTAAAGTCCGGGGGGTATCGCCTTCAAAACGTGGAGGGCCAACCCCTCAGCCACACCTGGAGCGGTGACGATCTTAAACGTTTCTATCCCTAAAACTATGTGATGAATTTTTTTTTTTGAAATAAGGATATTTTGTTTAACGTATGTGTTTGAGATTGATACTGCAGCTTGTAGGAAAAACTCTGAAAGCTCCAAAGATGGCCCCGAGCAGACCCACTGTCCAGGCTCTCATCTAGCTGGTAGGTCTGAAGGCTCACTCGGTGGCAGGTTCTATGTGAAAGGAAAGATGGCCCCGAGCAGACCCGCTGTCCAGGCTCTCATCTAGCTAGCAGGTCTAAAGGCTCACTCGGTGGCAGGTTCTATGTGAAAGGAAAGATGGCCCCGAGCAGACCCGCTGTCCAGGCTCTCATCTAGCTGGCAGGTCCGAAGGCTCACTCGGTGGCAGGTTCTATGTGAAAGGAAAGATGGCCCCGAGCAGACCCGCTGTCCAGGCTCTCATCTAGCTAGCAGGTCTGAAGGCTCACTCGGTGGCAGGTTCTATGTGAAAGGAAAGATGGCCCCGAGCAGACCCGCTGTCCAGGCTCTCATCTAGCTGGCAGGTCCGAAGGCTCACTCGGTGGCAGGTTCTATGTGAAAGGAAAGATGGCCCCGAGCAGACCCGCTGTCCAGGCTCTCATCTAGCTGGCAGGTCCGAAGGCTCACTCGGTGGCAGGTTCTATGTGAAAGGAAAGATGGCCCCGAGCAGACCCGCTGTCCAGGCTCTCATCTAGCTGGTAGGACTGAAGGCTCGCTCGGTGGCAGGTTCTAATTCCTCAAGGGGTGACCTCAAGAGCACTCGCATAGACCACGCGCCGGAAAGGTGATCTCACCCCACTTCCATGACTACCTAAGCGAAACCCCGTGATGCACGAATGGTCCGAATGTTCACTCGGTAGCGGGAAGGTCAAAAGAGCGATGCGTCCTAGGTCATCATCGAGCATTCGGCGAATGGCCAAGATAGTTACACTACGGCCTAGCGTCCTAATGAGCCTAGCGAGATATAGCGGCGAATGAGAAAAATAAAGATAACACAAAAATTGTAATCAATAAATAAATCTCTTTCAAGGGGATTCGCCCAAGTTCATGATTACATCCAAAAATGAAGAATAAAAAGAGCAACAACAAAATACAAAGAGCCCATCTCATGGGTCGGCAGGCTTCTCGCCAGAGGACCCACCGCTTTCGCTCGAATCCGGTAAGAGGGCGTCTTCTCGCTGCTCGCCATCCTCATCTTCAGGGAAGGGGATAGGAATGTAGAGCTCGGGGACGACATGTCGGGCAGAGAGGCATTCGGCCTCCTCCTTCAGGTACCCAGCCTGCCGCAGCACCTACAGCGCGTGCTTAACGGCGCTCTGGGCATTCTCCTCCATCAACTGCTCCAGTTCGTGGTGGGGGTAAAAGTGCCCCCTACTCCACAAGGCGAGTGCCGAGACCTCGGCTTCTCGCGACCGCTGGGCCTCGGCCTTAACCAACCGGACTTCATCCTCAAGGCCGGCCACCCGCGCACGAAGCATCTCGGCGACTGTGGTATTCTGAAAAAGAAAAAAATAATAAACATATATATATAGGTGGTAAAAAGAAAGTGCATCAATCGGCAACAGGTCACTCGCGAGGGGGGAAAGTATATACCTCTGCAACGGGGCGGCTGGCAAGAAGGGTTTCCGCAGCTGCCAACTTCGTCCTGAGTTCCTGCGCCTCGGCAGAAACGATACTCCTGGATTCCTCAACATCCGCCAAGCTCCGCGCCAGTTTGATGCTCCGGCGCGAAGACATATGCGCGAGTTCAAGCGCCCGCAGCATGGCCCTGGCACTCTCATGGGCGAGAACCTGAGTCGTCTCGGCATCATAGACTTCGGCGTCTTCCCGGCCATAGAGAGCATACGCGATGGCGTAAGCCTCACCACTGGCGAGGTCGCTCTCTATCCACGATGGATGGAGGGTGGAGAGCGAGACCCTGTTGGCATTTCTGTCCCACTTTACCAGGGGAGCCCCTGAGGGGTCCACGTACTTTTCGCCGCTGGGGAAGTTCCGGTGGTCCCAGGGCAATGGAGGCGGCGGCAACGACGATCCCGCATGGAGTGTAGTCTCGCCCGGCACACCCGTCCCCAGGGTTTGGGTCTGAGCACTCGCCCCTGGGGTCTCTTCCAGGACCCCCTTCCCCTTGGCGGAGGAGGGATTTTTCGGCTTCTTGGAGGAAGAGGAAGTAAGCGCACCGGGTTTTCGCTTCTTTCCGCCAGGCTTGGAGGAGGAGGATTCCTCCTGACTCGCATCCGCGGCGGCCTGTGCAAAGGACACGGAAGCCCCTGAAGGACGCGGCGGGTGAAGAGGGAAATTCCGTACGCCTATATAAGAATACGAAAGAGTCAGCGAATGGAAGCAAATCCGCGAAAGCTAAGCAAATGCAGAAGGTCTCGAAAACTTACCCTCGCCCTGTGGAATGGGCGGGAGCGAGTTGACATTTCGCCGGAGGTGGACCATGTCCATCCCATGCTGAAGGATGTATTGGTGCAGCTTGGCCTCGTGCCCCCCTAAGGTCGGGGGGCGAAAGGTCGACTCCTCCTGCACCGGGGCGAGAAGGGTATTCCCTAGGTTCCCGCCGACGAAGATGAAGCATCGAACCCAGTCGTGGTTCTTGTTGGGGAGACCGTAGTGTTTGAGAGGGTTTTGAACCGAGAAGAAGGAGATGTCGTGCGAGCAGCGGAAGGTGTACAGTTTGCGGAAGACGGGTAGCGAGAACTCGATCCCCTCCTCTCGCAGGTAGCACGCGTACCCGACCAGCATGGCGATGGAGTTGGGATTAAGCTGGGTGGGCACGACCCCATAGTATCGAAAAGTCTGGCGGAGTTCCGGCCAGATGGGAAGGCGAAACCCCACCTCGAAGTGCTCTAGCGAAATCGCGAGAGCACATGGCGAGATGGAGTTTAGACGCTCCTCCAGCCCAGGCTTTCGCGCCGCGAACGCCGGCGGAACGTAGTCAGCAACCGCGGTTAAGAAGGCCTCCTCGGAAAGGTCGCAGGAATCGAAGGTATGGTTGACGAATGCACTGGCACACCTGGCCCTACCTTCAGCATCGCCACCCATTTTGCGAATACTGAAGAAGACGGAAGCAGCAGAGAGGAGAGAAGCGCGAGTGCTAGCGCGAGGAGAGAGAGGGAGCGGATGGCAAGGTAATTAATATGGTGGTTGAACGACCTATTTATAGAAGATCTAAAGGACGCTTGGGCTTTCGAGGCAGCGGGTGTGCGGATAGCAATCGCGCCTTCCCGACGCCTCGAAACCCGGGCCGACCTCTCTCGCCCATCAATGGAGATTGTCCAATGGTTATCCGCTCGACGGCCACGCGAAAGAGTTGCAAAAGCATTTGGCAAAATTATATCATTCGGCATGAACAAGCAAGTTGCGAGAAATAAAAACGGAAATAGAAATAAAGCATTCGCAAAGCACAGAGTATGAAATTATTACAAGCATAAATAAAGTCTGATATCCTCAGCATCATAAATAGAATAAAAAGGAAAAAATACAAAGGAGACGAATGAGGATCAGACTAGCGCTCCTCCCAGTACCACCGACCATGCCCTCGCGGCCCAGCCTCCGGAGGCATTCGCGGGCGATAATACACGAGCGTGGAGGTGATCTCGTGAGACGCCAGCTGAAGCTGGTCCCGGGCGCGCGCGACATGTCTCGCAGGAGATAGCTCCCCTCCTTCGCCTCCCATACGCTCCACCGCCACGAGAAGGCGCGTATAATCCTTCTGAAGGTCCCTCAGCTCGCGCGTGACCTCCATCCGCACGTCATCCACCTGGTCGGCGATGTTCCGTTGAATGTGGATGAGCTTCCCCAAGACCTCCGCAACTCGCTCCTTCAGGGTCGCATGATCCGAGGAGTCGCCAAGGAAGTCAGCGAGATCCCCGGGAGAGGGGAGAGGCGAGATCATCCCGTCTTCCCCCTCGTGGTAAGACCCAAAGGGAGAGGCTTCTCGATAGCCTGCGAGATCATAGACTGGTTAGTCACGTTAAACTGAGCGAATGAGCTAAATGAAGTAGAGGTCGCTAACCTGGTACAGGTTCCTTCTGACCTAGGGGACGCGACGAGTGGGGGTGCGCACCAGACAAGCCGGTGTTAGGAGGAAGAACTTTTTCTTTCCCCGGGCGGTAGGGCTGTAAAGAAGGAGCTAGGGCACCCGCAGAACCACCCAGACGGCCCTGTTGGGCGGGTCCCTTCTCAGGGGATACTCTCGGCGCGAGTACGGAGGGGCTCGGTCGAGCAAGGGAACTCGAAGGAATGGAGTCCCGCGGCGAAAGGACAGGATTGGGGGCTGCGAAAAAACAGTGGTCAGTAATGAGTAGCATGAAGCAAATCAAGAGGGTTCACAACTTACCAGACTGCAGCGTAGTCTCGCCCGGAGGGGATGGAGGAGCAAGGTCCAGATCTGGAGGCCTCTCGTTCGCGGGAGGTGGCACCGCGGCGGTGTTCGAGATGGCCCCGTAGTTGTCCTCGGGCATCGAAACCCCCTGCGAATGGTCAGAACGATTGCAGGATAAGGGGCAGGCACTAAGCAGAGACAGGAAGAGTCCTCATACCTGCGTCCCGAGGTCTGGAGGAGTTTTCGCCGGAGGGGTATTCGCCGGAGGGGTACTCACCGGAGACTCCGAGGCGGTCTCACCTCTTTGACGATTCAGCCAAATCGCCTTGGCACGACGCGAGACGTAGGGGCGCTCTGATCCCGTTTAGACATGAGCCAGGGATCGAATTTGGCAGCCTTGGGGGCGGTTACACTTTGGGCCGCAGCCAGGCGCTCGATCATCTCCTGCGAGAGGGGTCTCGCAGAAGGTTTGTGAGAAGACATTGATATCGGCGAAAGACTAAGGGAGAGAAGGAGCTCCGAATCAAGGAATGAAAGCGTTCCAGGAAAATCTGACATGAAGAGATATATATATAGGGCAACGGTGGGATCCACAGAATCTTATGGGTCCAGTCAGCCAGCACTCACCGAATACCGGGTTGGACTGTTCTTTCCGAGCGTAGGAACCGCTCGCAAAGAGCGGGGATTGTGTACAACCCGTATTCGTCGAGTGGGTCCCGCAGGCCAACTGGCGAGACCTAGGCCAGTCAGATCATTCGCCCCATCTCAGGCAGGTGAAAACACCCCCGGGTTAGTGGGGGTAAGCTGCAGGAGAGGAGGGGCTAGGCGAGTGGTGCCCTCGCGGACCACTCGCCCGGAAGCGCGGGCATTCGCCTGGCTATGCGGGTGCCAGTGGGTGGTGCCCTCACGGACCACTCGCCCAAAGGGCTTTGAGGGGGAAATGACCATAAAACCCCTTGTGGGCTGCAAATAGCCCTTCAGAACAGCGGAGTTAGGCTATCAGCAGACCAATTTGGGGTGCGGTTAGTAAAACTAAAAGGCGGATTCATGTTATTTGCAGACCAGCCTAGGAAAATCTATAAATAGATTAGAGAATCCTCTCCTCTAGGCTAGTTTTGGTTGGCAGCCAGTGCCCTCCAAGGTGCCCGGTTGAGCTTTGGTTTGGGAGGGGAAGCTCTCTAAGAACTTCCGGGTGTGTGGTGGGACCTCCTCGCTTCAGCCTTGGGTCTATTCCTATTCTCACATCCACCATCAAGAGAGTCTAGTGAGGGAGAAATAAGCATCGGCTACACCCCCAGTGGGTCCGAACTCAAGAGACCAGTTGCTGGTTTCAACAGTAAGCATTCCTCGAGAGAGGGTGACAGCAATCTTCCGGATTTGAGTCAAATCCAATAGTGGGGCTCACCGCATAAAGCAAGCATATGAGTTTCGACTGGCCGACGGGTCTTAATCGATCAACCTAATGTTAGGTGGTAGTTCTCTCGAGAGAGGCTCTACCATATTTTGGGAACCTCCACGGTCTAGTTTATCTAAATCAATTTCTTATGAATTCTAGATTTACGAAGTATTTTACTTAAGAAGAATTCTCGATCAAATGATTCTCTTCTTTTAATTATTTTCAAAACTCTATTAATTTACGTGAGTAAGATTACTCAACAGGCATCGGACAAATACGACATCCTTCCTATACTATATTTTCGATAGGTACACTTGCCTACATCGGGGTGTTAGTTGGAATTATTTTTAAAACTATATAAAATCTCTATCAAGTTTTTGGCGTCGTTGCCGAGTAATTTTTGTTGATATTTTGAAAGCGTAAATTTTATTACTTTTATCATTCAGTTTCCCCTCCCCCATTTCTCTTTTTTTTTAATTCCTTTCTATTAAGAAACGGTTGTTAATTTTCTTTTTCCAAAAAAATATAATGATATCTCAGTTGGCCGCAAAAGTTGTTGAGCTTCAACATAAGGTAAACCTTTTGGAAGCCGCACGAAAGCGCCAACTTATTTGTTATTTTTGTGGTGCAAATCATTCTGGCGAGGAATGTTATTCTAATCAAGTCATGGGTGTGACCCAAGGTCGTGTACTCTCCAAGAACAATGAATAAGACTATGTTGGTTGCAGAATTTCAAATGATCATAACTTTCAATCCTGGAAGAGTTACGGGACGTGCCACAACATTTCGGGACGAGCACGAGATTATCTACAAATCTAGAGAATTTTCCCAAGTACACGCCCTCGTGTCATGGGTGTGACATGGGCGTGAACACAGGCGTGTATTGAGGAAAATTACAATTTTCTCCCGAATGCTTCCCAGTGTAATTTTGGAAGTTTTTCTCTGTACACGCCATAGGTCACGGGCATGACCTAGGGGCGTGACTTCTGAATTTTCTCCTTATAAATTCCCAGCTGCTGCCATTGTCAAGGGATCCAGTACTTGCTTCGATTGGGTCAATTTTAGAGTATTTTTTCTCCATTTCATTAGTGTAATTTTATTTATGAAATTTATTTTATGCTTTACAATTCTAATTCATAGCTTAGATTTACTTTACTCGCACTTGTACTTCTCTTTTCATAGTTATAAAATGTTCTTTTTTTCAATCACGAGTAGCTAATTTTATTAGATTTGATCGGATGAATTCTTAGGTAGTTTTATCTTGTAATCTCTTTTTCATAGTTTAGTTTTGGAAAACTAGGATTTATCTTTTAATTTAATTGCTTCGAATTCATATGTCGCGAATATGTTTCTCGATCTAAGATCTGAATGCTAGTGATCGAGAGATCCATGCAAACGAGGAGATCACCCAAAGATAAAAAGAGTTGTGTGCATTCCTCGAGAGAGGGTGACACAAATCTTCCGGATTGGAGTCAAATCCAATAGTGGGGATCAACGCATAAAGCAAGCTTAGAGGTTTCGACTGGCCGAGGGGTCTTAATCGATCAACCTAAGGTTAGGTGGTAGTTCTCTCGAGAGAGGCTCTACCATATTTTGGGAACCTCCACGGTCAAGTTTGTCTAAATCCATTTCTTATTAATTCTAGATTTACGAAATATTTTACTTAAGAAGAATTCTTGATCAAATGTTTCTCTTCTTTTAATTATTTTCAAAACTCTATTTTCTTTCCGATAAAATAATATTAATTTACGTGGGTAAGATTACTCAACAGGCCTCGGGCAAATACGACATCCTTCCTATACTATATTTTCGATAGGTACACTTGCCTACATCGGGATGTTAGTTAGAATTATTTTTAAAACTATATAAAATCTCTATCAAGTTTTTGGCGCCGTTGCCGGGGAATTTTTGTTGATATTTTGAAAGCGTAAATTTTATTACTTTTATCATTCTCTTTCTCCGCCCTAATTTCTCTTTTAGTTTTTTTTTTAATTCCTATCTATTAAGTAACGGTTGCTAATTTTCTTTTTCCAAAAAAATATAATGATATCTCAGTTGGCCGCAAAAGTTGCCGAGCTTCAACATAAGGTAAACCTTTTGGAAGCCGCATGAAAGCGCCAACTTATTTGTAATTTTTATGGTGCAAATCATTCTAGCGAGAAATGTTATTCTAATTAAGTCATGGGTGTGACCCAAGGTCGTGTACTCTCCAAAAACAATGAATAAGACTATGCTGGTTGCAGAATTTCAAATGATCATAATTTCTATCCAGTAAGAGTTACGGGACGTGCCACCACATTTCGGAACGAGCACAATATTATCTACAAATCTGGAGAATTTTCCCAAGTACACGCCCTAATGTCACGGGCGTGACATGGGCGTGAACACGGGCGTGTACTGAGGAAAATTACAATTTTCTCCCGAATGCTTCCCAGTGTAATTTTGGAAGTTTTTCTCTGTACACGCCCTAGGTCACGGGCGTGACCTCCAGGTCACGGGCGTGTCTCACCCCGGGGAACATTCAATGAAGCAGTTTTCCGCCGCAGGCAGTTTCAGCTTACACGCCCAAAGTCACGGGCGTGATCAGGGGGCGTGTACTCCAAATTGATGGATTTTTGCGGTTTTTCACCCAAAGTTCTCGGGCTTTCAAGCCGCACGTTCCGCACTTACACGTCCTAGGTCACGGGCGTGACCTAGGGGCGTGACTTCTGAATTTTCTCCTTATAAATTCCATGCTGCTGCCATCATCAAGGGATCCAGTCCTTGCTTCGATTGGGTCAATTTTAGAGTAGTTTTTCTGCATTTCATTAGTGTAATTTTATTTATGAAATTTATTTTATGCTTTGCAATTTCAATTCATAGCTTAGATTTACATTACTCGCACTTGTACTTCTCTTTTCATAGTTATAAAATGTTCTTTTTCTTCAATCACGAGTAGCTAATTTTATTACATTTGATCGGATGAATTCTTAAGTAGTTTTATTTTGTAATCTTTTTTCATAGTTTAGTTTTGGAAAACTAGAATTTATCTTTGAATTTAATTGCTTTGAATTCATATGTCGTGAATATGTTTCTCGATCTAAGATCTGTATGCTAGTATTCTAGAGATCCATGCAAACGAGGAGATCACCCAAAGATAAAGAGAGTTGTATGCATTCCTCGAGAGAGGGTGACACAAATCTTCCGGATTGGAGTCAAATCCAATAGTGGGGCTCACCGCATAAAGCAAGCTTAGGGGTTTTGACTGGCCGAGAGGTCTTAATCGATCAACCTAAGGTTAGGTGGTAGTTCTCTCGAGAGAGGCTCTACCATATTTTGGGAACCTCCACGGTCAAGTTTGTCTAAATCCATTTCTTATGAATTCTAGATTTACGAAGTATTTTACTTAAGAAGGATTCTCGATCAAATGTTTCTCTTCTTTTAATTATTTTCAAAACTCTATTTTATTTCCGATAAAATAATATTAATTTACGTGGGTAAGATTACTCAACAGGCCTCGGGCAAATACGACATCCTTCCTATACAATATTTTCGATAGGTACACTTGCCTACATCGGGATGTTAGTTGGAATTATTTTTAAAACTATATAAAATCTCTATCAAGTTTTTTGCGTCGTTGCCGGGGAATTTTTGTTGATATTTTGAAAGCATAAATTTTATTACTTTTATCATTCTCTTTCTCCGCCCTCATTTCTCTTTTTGTTTTTTTTAATTCCTTTCTATTAAGTAACGGTTGTAAATTTTCTTTTTCCAAAAAAATATAATGACATCTAAATTGGCCGCAAAAGTTGCCGAACTTCAACATAAGGTAAACCTTTTGGAAGCCGCACGAAAACGCAAACTTATTTGTTATTTTTATGGTGCAAATCATTCTAGCGAGAAATGTTATTCTAATCAAGTCATGGGTGTGACCCAAGGTCGTGTACTCTCCAAAAACAATGAATAAGACTATGCTGGTTGCAAAATTTCAAATGATCATAACTTTCAATCCAGGAAGAGTTACGGGACGTGCCACCACATTTCGGGACGAGCACAAGATTATCTACAAATCTGCAGAATTTTCCTATGTACGCGCCCTCATGTCACGGGCGTGACATGGGCGTGAACACGGGCGTGTACTGAGGAAAATTATAATTTTCTCCCGAATGCTTCCCAGTGTAATTTTGGAAGTTTTTCTCTGTACACGCCCTAGGTCACGGTCGTGACTTAGGGGCGTGACTTCTGAATTTTCTCCTTATAAATTCCCAGCTGCTGCCATTGTCAAGGGATCTAGTTCTTGCTTCGATTGTGTCAATTTTAGAGTAGTTTTTCTGCATTTCATTAGTGTAATTTTATTTATGAAATTTATATTATGCTTTGCAATTCCAATTCATAGCTTAGATTTACTTTACTCGCACTTGTACTTCTCTTTTCATAGTTATAAAATGTTCTTTTTCTTCAATCACGAGTAGCTAATTTTATTACATTTGATCGGATGAATTCTTAAGTAGTTTTATTTTGTAATCTCTTTTTCATAGTTTAGTTTTGGAAAACTACGATTTATCTTTGAATTTAATTGCTTCGAATTCATATGTCGCGAATATGTTTCTCGATCTAAGATCCGTATGCTAGTGATCGAGAGAGCCATGCAAACGAGGAGATCACCCAAAGATAAAAAGAGTTGTATGCATTCCTCGAGAGAGGGTGACACAAATCTTCCGGATTGGAGTCAAATCCAATAGTGGGACTCACCGCATAAAGCAAGCTTAGGGATTTCGACTGGCCGAGGGGTCTTAATCGATCAACCTAAGGTTAGGTGGTAGTTCTCTCGAGAGAGACTCTACCATATTTTGGGAACCTTCACGGTCAAGTTTGTCTAAATCCATTTCTTATGAATTCTAGATTTACGAAGTATTTTACTTAAGAAGGATTCTCGATAAAATGTTTCTCTTCTTTTCATTATTTGCAAAACTATATTTTATTTCCGAAAAAATAATATTAATTTACGTGAGTAAGATTACTCAACAGGCCTCAGGAAAATACGACATCGTTCATATACTATATTTTTTATAGGTATACTTGCCTACATCGGGATGTTACTTGGAATTATTTTTAAAACTATATAAAATCTCTATCAAGTTTTGGCGCCGTTGCCGGGGAATTTTTGTTGATATTTTGAAAGCATATATTTTATTACTTTATCATTCTCTTTCACCGCCCCCATTTCTTTTTTTGTTTTTTTTAATTCCTTTCTATTAAGTAACGGTTGTTAATTTCCTTTTTCGAAAAAAATATAATGATATCTCAGTTGGTCGCAAAAGTTGCCGAGCTTCAACATAAGGTAAACCTTTTGGAAGTCGCACGAAAGCGCCAACTTATTTATTATTTTTGTGGTGCAAATCATTCTAGCGAGGAATGTTATTCTAATTAAGTCATTGGTGTGACCCAAGGTCCTGTACTCTCCAAAAACAATGAATAAAACTATGATGGTTGCAGAATTTCAAATGATCATAACTTTCAATCCAGGAAGCGTTACGGGACGTTCCACCACATTTCGGGACGAGCACAAGATTATCTACAATTCTGGAGAATTTTCCCAAGTACGCGCCCTCATGTCACGGGTGTGACATGGGCGTGAACACGGGCGTGTAATGAGGAAAATTACAATTTTCTCCCGAATGCTTCCCAGTGTAATTTTGGAAGTTTTTCTCTGTACACGCCCTAGTTCACGGGCGTGACATAGGGGCGTGACCTCCAGGTCACGGGCGTGTCTCACCCCGAGGAACATTCAATGAAGCAGTTTTCCGCCGCAGGCAGTTTCAGCTTACACGCCCATAGTCACGGGCGTGACCAGGGGGCGTGTACTCCAAATTGATGGATTTTGGCGGTTTTTCCCCCAACGTTCCCGGGCTTTCAAGACGCACGTTCCGCACCTTACACGCCCTAGGTCACGGGCGTGACCTAGTGGCGTGACTTCTGAATTTTCTCCTTATAAATTCCTTGTTGCAGCCATTATCAAGGGATCCAGTCTTTGCTTCGATTGGGTCAATTTTAGAGTAGTTTTTCTGCATTTCATTAGGGTAATTTTATTCATGAAATTTATTTTATGCTTTGCAATTCCAATTCATAGCTTAGATTTACTTTACTCGCACTTGTACTTCTCATTTCATGGTTATAAAATGTTCTTTTTCTTCAATCATGAGTAGCTAATTTTATTACATTTGATCGGATGAATTCTTAAGTAGTTTTATTTTGTAATCTCTTTTTCATAGTTTAGTTTTGGAAAACTAGGATTTATCTTTGAATTTAATTGCTTCGAATTCATATGTCGCAAATATGTTTCTCGATCTAAGATCCATATGCTAGTGATCGAGAGATCCATGCAAACGAGTAGATCACCCCAAGATAAAAAGAATTGTATGCATTCCTCGAGAGAGGGTGACACAAATCTTTCAGATTGGAGTCAAATCCAATAGTCACTACAACAAAATCGTTATACGGTGACATTTTTTTATGTCTTTAGTGACGATTTTTAAGCGTCGAGGTAGTTTTCGTGACGTTTATAAAAACGTCACAAAATCGTCGTGATTGCGGCCGTCGCCGTAGCTCTCTGCGACGCTTTCACAAAAAAACGTCACGGTTGGTAGTTGTTCTATTGTGACATTTTTTGAAAAAAATGTCATGTTAGATATTTGATCTATCGTGATATTTTATAAAAAAACGTCAAGAAAAATATTAACTTTACCACTGTTTTTTTTAGTTAAAACTCTATAATAACGTTTTTCGAAAAAAACGTCGCAACTTTTTGCATTTTAAGAAAAAAATTTAGAACAAATAAATTCTTTTGATAATCTAAATTCTAAAAAGTAATTGTGCATCTAAAATCATAATTAAAAATATGAATATTATTTTTTATTAAATTAATTTTGATAAATATTTTTTGAGAGTAATATTAAGATATGTTAAGAGATTTTTTGCAACTTATTGTTCCAAGTATTATATCTTTAATTATAACAAAAAGGATGAAAAATTATTTATAATACCAACATAATACATCATCACTGAAATTAAAAAGTATAAAGTTGCAAAAAATTCACATTAATAATAAACAAAACGTGTTTCAAATAATATAAACTTGCAACAAAAAAATCATTCACAACATTTCCTCTCACAATGCTCCACCTACTCTCACAATGCCTCCATCAATTCTTCCCACATTCCCTCTCTTCCAATATTCTCTTCCATTCTCTGAGTACTTCTCAACTGATTGATCAACATCCTAGTAAAGTTTTAAAAAAACATTAGCAATGAATACAATAAATTAAACAAATTCAAAATTGCACAATTAATATAGGATATCTATTACCACTATTATCAAATCCAAATCCGAGCAATTAATATAGGGCAGTCAAAGTACAATCAATATAGGACATCCATATGTATGTATACTTGATTAAGCTCAATTGCAATTAAAAAAAGGACAGAAGCATAATAATGAAACCACAAAAAAGGACTGTAACCAAGCAAAACACAATTAAAAAAAGGATGGAACCAAAGTACCGATTGGGTGTACTATGGATGGGTTTTGAAACGTAAAAGCCAGTGGTGAAGCAGTCTGAAACTGGTGCAGACATCTTTATCATGGCAGCTACTAAATTGCTTCCTATTCTTGCATACTAAGCATGATAGACCAAGGTGTACAAAAAAAGTAGAAACAAACAGTACTCCTCGGTTTTTAACATGTATATGAACTAAATGGAATGATTAATAGTGATCTGTAGAAACTTGGAACCAAACAAAGCACAGATGAATTGGCAAAACTTTGGCATTAATTAGGTAATTACTATACAACGGCAAATCAAAGGCATATCGAATCTACAATCCTGCTACCCCTTAGTTCATGATTACTCATGATGAATATAGATCTTCTCCATATCATCCATCAACAAGCTGGCCTGGTAGTAACATTAAAATTCATCAATAATAATAATTAAAGACATTATAAACCAGTAGATAATAAATACTATATATGATATTAAGATTTTATATATAGCATATAATAATATCCACCTCTCAGCTGCGTATCCTCTTCAAAAATGTATGATATGAAATGATGAAAAGCAGAGAGGAGCAGGATTAATTTCCAACATTCTAGCACAATCAAATGTCATTATTTTGTTGGTAACTGAAGTAAACATTCAACAAATTTCTTCAATTCTACACCTACAATTATGATAACCTGCAAGAATGTATACAATCAAATTAAGCATCATTAAGAGTAAAAATAAAAACAATCAACTCAGATCAAAATGCATAGTGATAACCACTGGTACTTAACACCACCCAACTTCACTCTAATATTGCACCATGTATGCAATCAGAAGCAAGACGATAATAGTAGGTCATTTTCTAACCTCTTGTGTAGTTGATTGTTGATGTGCGGTCAGGGTTCTCTTTGTTGGAATTCTGTATTAGCTTGGCAAAATAATATTTTATATGGAGTTGTTGTTAAAACCTGAAAAGAAAAACAAAGAGTTAACAAATCAGAATATTTGACATAGAACTAAATTATTGACGAACTATAAAAGCAAATTTCTTTGCTAGCCACGTTTAAACGAAACATGGTAATTGCAACAAATATCAAACTAATCACGGCATGATATGAATCACACCTCCACAAATTTCTAATTGGAGAATACCTCTTCTAAATTCAAGCGATCACATCCACCCAAACATCACATAGCATGGCGTTGGCTGCCCTGCACGCACGCTGCCCGGCCCGCGAACATATCTGTAGACAGATTTTCTGTAGACAACACAATTCTCTTATATATCTTACTAAACAATTCATCAAACACTTGACATGCGTATTGAAATAACTACAAATATAGAAGCAAAGGTATAGATTTGATTAGAACATATGCATCAAAATTAAAATAGGAGAAGTTATAACAATAACTGAAAACAGAGATGAAAATTTTTAGAAGCACGTGCATAAGGAGAAGGTAGAGGAACGTGCTATGAATTTACATCTCATAAATGCAAAAAAATTTGATTTCATATTTCAATTTTATTTGATTTGCAAGGTAAAACCGTTGATCTGCAAGGTGAATGATTTCTTGGGAGGCAGATGCAGGGGATACCTGGGTCGTCCTTCGTCTTCTAGCGGGCTGCATTGTCGAGGGCATCAAAGTGAGATCTGCGGATATCGCCTTAGCCGCCGAAGTCGCCTTAGCCGCCAAAGTTGTGGAAGTCGCGGAAGTCACTGCCGGTGAGGAGCAAACAAAGTGAAGGAGATGTGCGGGATTCGCCTTAGTCGCCGATCTGGAAGCAGCGCGAGGGAACGACGAAACCTTAGAGACGGGAGGAATGGGTGGCGCGCGTCGGCGCGTAAGAATGCCCTGGCCTGGTGTCGATGTAAGCTGGTGGCAGCGAGATGAAGATGGGAGGGAAAGCAGCGAGGGAACAACCAAACCCTAGAGAGTGCGGGAGGAATGGGGGACGCGGGTTTGCGGGGGAAAAGAGGCGGGATTTGTAATGTCGTGGGATGGCTGAGGTTTAGGATTCAAATTAAAGTTGGATGGATGGATTAGATGAAAGGAGGGTTTTTAGATGGATGGCTAAGATTAAATTATTGGGGCTTTTGGATTCTCAAATGGTGCAATATGTACATCCTTTTATAATAGTAGCGGGTTGCGCCCGCATTCGAGCGAGCAATTACTTTTATTCAAAACATATACATAAGAGTACTTAAAATCATCGTAAAAAATATAAATCAATATTCATATTTTTATTTTGTAAAAAAATATAAATTTTTACCTAAAAATCAATTTCTCCCTCCTTCTATCTCCCCCCCCCCCCCCCCCCCCCCCCCCCCCCCCGCCCCCGCCCTCTCCCTCCTATCTCTAAATGTAGGGATAGGAAGGCTATAAAGACTTCATCTCTCTCTCTTCTCTCTTTCTTTCTCTCTCTTGATTGGATGACCGAGATCAAAAGTTTGGCACATGTTGGATGGCTAAGATTAATTCAATAACTCCAAACTACTTCTTTAATGTAGTTATATGTGTGTGTGTGTGTGTTAAACATGTATGTTGACGTTTTTCATAGAAATTGTGGCTAGTGTAAAAAAATGTGTGTGTGTGTGTTGACGTTTTTCATAGAAATCGTGGCTAGTGTAAAAAAATGTCATAAACAGAAAACTTACAGCGACGCTTTAAAAAACGTCACAATAAAAACGTCGTTATACAACATATATCTTGTAGTGAGTGGGGCTCACCGCATAAAGCAAGCTTATGGGTTTCGACGGGTCTTAATCGATCAACCTAATGTTAGGTGGTAGTTCTCTCTCGAGAGGTTCTATCATATTTTGGGAACCTCCACGGTCAAGTTTGTCTAAATCCATTTCTTATGAATTCTAGATTTACGATGTATTTTACTTAAGAAGGATTCTCGATCAAATGTTTCTCTTCTTTTAATTATTTTCAAAACTCTATTTTATTTCCGATAAAATAATATTAATTTACGTGAGTAAGATTACTTAACAGGCATCGGGCAAATACGACATCCTTCCTATACTATATTTTCGATAGGTACACTTGTCTACATCGGGATGTTAGTTGGAATTATTTTTAAAACAATATAAAATCTCTATCAAGTTTTTGGCACCGTTGCCGAGAAATTTTTGTTGATATTTTGAAAGCGTAAATTTTATTACTTTTATCATTCTCTTTCTCCACCCCCATTTCTCATTTTTTTAATTCCTTTCTATTAAGTAACGGTTGTTAATTTTCTTTTTCCAAAAAAATATAATGATATCTCAGTTGGCCACAAAAGTTGCCGAGCTTCAACATAAGGTAAACCTTTTGGAAGCCGCACGAAAGCGACAACTAATTTGTTATTTTTGTGGTGCAAATCATTCTAGCGAGGAATGTTATTCTAATCAAGTCATGGGTGTGACTCAAGGTCGTGTACTCTCCAAAAACAATGAATAAGACTATGCTGGTTGCAGAATTTCAAATGATCATAACTTTCAATCCAGGAAGAGTTACGGGACGTGTCACCACATTTCGGGACGAGCACGTGATTATCTACAAATCTTTAGAATTTTCCCAAGTACACGCCCTAATATCATGGGCGTGACATAGGCGTGAACACGGGCGTGTACTGAGGAAAATTACAATTTTCTCCCGAATGCTTCCCAGTGTAATTTTGGAAGTTTTTCTCTGTACACGCCCTAGGTCATGACCTAGGGGCGTGACTTCTGAATTTTCTCCTTATAAATTCCCAGCTGCTGCCATTGTCAAGGGATCCAGCCCTTGCTTCGATTGGGTCAATTTTAGAGTAGTTTTTCTGCATTTCATTAGTGTAATTTTATTTATGAAATTTATTTTATGCTTTGCAATTCCAATTCATAGCTTAGATTTACTTTACTCGCACTTGTACTTCTATTTTCATAGTTATAAAATGTTCTTTTTCTTCAATCACGAGTAGCTAATTTTATTACATTTGATCGAATGAATTCTTAAGTAGTTTTATTTTGTAATCTCTTTTTCATAGTTTAGTTTTGTAAAACTAGGATTTATCTTTGAATTTAATTGCTTCGATTTCATATGTCGCGAATATGTTTCTCGAACTAAGATCTATATGTTAGTGATCGAGAGATCCATGCAAACGAGGAGATCACCCAAAGATAAAAAGAGTTGTATGCATTCCTCGAGAGAGGGTGACACAAATCTTCCGGATTGGAGTCAAATCCAATAGTGGGGCTCACCGCATAAAGCAAACTTAGGGGTTTTGACTGGCCGAGGGGTCTTAATCGATCAACCTAAGGTTAGGTGGTAGTTCTCTCGAGAGAGGCTCTACCATATTTTGGGACCCTCCACGGTCAAGTTTGTCTAAATTCATTTCTTATAAATTCTAGATTTACGAAGTATTTTACTTAAGAAGGATTCTCGATCAAATGTTTCTCTTCTTTTAATTATTTTCAAAACTCTATTTTATTTCCGATAAAATAACATTAATTTACGTGAGTAAGATTACTCAACAGGCCTCGGGAAAATACGACATCCTTCCTATACTATATTTTCGATAGGTACACTTGCCTACATCGGGATGTTAGTTGGAATTATTTTTAAAACTATATAAAATCTCTATCAAGTTTTTGGCGTCGTTGCCGGGGAATTTTTGTTGATATTTTGAAAGCGTAAATTTTATTACTTTTATCATTCTCTTTCTTCGCCCCCATTTCTCTTTTTGTTTTTTTTAATTCCTTTCTATTAAGTAACTGTTGTTAATTTTCTTTTTCCAAAAAAATATAATGATATCTAAGTTGGCCGCAAAAGTTGCCGAGCTTCAACATAAGGTAAACCATTTGGAAGCCGCACGAAAGCGCCAACTTAATTGTTATTTTTGTGGTGCAAATCATTCTAGCAAGAAATGTTATTCTAATCAAGTCATGGGTGTGACCCAAGGTCGTGTACTCTCCAAAAACAATGAATAAGACTATGCTGGTTGCAAAATTTCAAATGATCATAACTTTCAATCCAGGAAGAGTTACGGGACGTGCCACCACATTTCAGGACAAGCACAAGATTATCTACAAATCTGGAGAATTTCCCAAGTACACGCCCTCATGTCACGGGCGTGACATGGGCGTGAACACGGGCGTGTACTGAGGAAAATTACAATTTTCTCCTGAATGCTTCCCAGTGTAATTTTGGACGTTTTTCTCTGTGCACGCCCTAGGTCACGGGCGTGACCTAGGGGCGTGACTTCTGAATTTGCTCCTTATAAATTTTCAGCAGCTGCCATTGTCAAGGGATCCAGTCCTTGCTTCGATTGGGTCAATTTTAGAGTAGTTTTTCTGCATTTTATTAGTGTAATTTTATTTATGTGTTTGCCCAGAAAGCCCGCGACCTCCTCTTATTGTTCAATTTTCCCGGTCTCAGCGGTCTCAATTTAAGTGATCGCCCAGATTGCCAGCTGCCTCCTCAACCAGGATTTTCTAAGTACCAAGCGGTCAGGATAGTGCGAGACCGCCAGTTTAGGCGGTCTGATTGTTTTCCTTATTTTTGTTATTTGTACCCCTTTTCCCTGCCCCGGCTCTCCTGTACCCCGGGCAGCCCGTAGTTTTCAGTTCTGCCCGTTTGGGCAGCCCCCTCGTCTATAAATAGAGGGGTAGGGGTACCAGAAAAAAGGACTTTGTCTCCAAGGCTCCAGCTTACAACCTGTGTAAGCGGTCTCATTTCTTCGTGATCGCCATTTCGTGATCGATTTCCCTTTATTCCTGCATCTTCTGTCTTAGTAACCTGCACTTCGCAATTTTCTCCCATCCCCTTTAGTGTGAATTTTGGAGGTACCATTTTTGGCACCAACAGAATGAACACGCGACCTTCAGATTCGAAGTGTCAGGTGAAATCCATAGACTTTCAAGATGGCTGATCGCCGTAGAGGTCGTTCCCTGCGATCTCCCAGCGTTCCCCCTTCCGATCACAACCCGTTAGAAGCGCTTGAGCGCCGCTTCGAGCTTCGTGTTGAACAAGCTCTCCGTGAGGCCGCCCGAGCTAGGCAGGACGCCGCCTCTGTTCAGCAGGAGATCGCGCGGTCTCAGCAAGAGGCCGCTCGTGATCGGCAAGAAGTCGTCCGGGCTCAGCAGGAGTCTGCGAAGCAGATTGAGGCTATGAACCAGGTTCTATCCGCGATCTCCCAGAAGATTCTTCCTCAAACTTCTCAGGTCGCTACTCCTGACCGCATGGCAGGCGGTCACCCGAGCGATCACCCCGTCTTCCAGCCCGCAGCTCCTCAGCGATCTCAGCATGAGGAGTTCGCCGCCCGCCGTAATTCTTTCCGAGCCGCAGCCTAGGGGCCTCCGGCTCAGACCCTGAATTTTGAAGAAGGGTTTGCTTACCCTCAAGATCCTCCCGCACCTTTTCTTCCTCCTCCAGGACCTTCTGTTTTTGGGGAGCCTTCCCCCTTTACCGATGAGATTCGTCGGGAACCGATTCCTCATGGATTCAGAGAACCTCGTCTTCCAGTGTATACAGGAGAAACCGACCCAATGTGTCATCTTCAAGCCTTCGAATCTGCTGTTGCCCTCAGGACCATTTCAGATGGGGTAAGGTGCAAGCTGATGGTCACCTCCTTTGATGGGTCGGCCATGGAATGGTTCTATAAGCTGCCTTGTCAATCTATCTCGAGCTTTGCTGCCCTGAGGCAAGAGCTCCTTCTAAGATTTGCCACCGCGAAGAAAAGGAAGAGTGGCCCTGCGACCCTCTTCAAGATTAAGCAAGGCGACAACGAAACTGCGGCGCATTTCGTTGACCGTTTTCAGAAAGAAATCTTGGGAGTCAGGGATATGGATCCCGAGCTCTATATGGTAGCTTTGATCAGTGGCCTGCAGGAGGGTCTTTTGAAGTTCAAAGTCACAACCAAGGAGCCTAGCTCCTATCAGGAGCTGATCAGCATTGTCAATCGCTACATAGAAGGGGAGATCAACAACCCCACCTATGTGAGCAATTTGACAAACAAGGCCACTCAAAAAGGCTCTGCGGGATTTTATCCGGCTCCGTCTTCCTCAAAGCCTCGACAAGAGCTCCCACCTCCGGCTCCGAGAGGTAAGAATTATCGCAACAGCTGCTTCAATCGAGGTAATCATTCTTTCCCACCTCAAGGTTCATTTCTTCAAACCCCTGCTATCCCTGCTCCGCAAGTCACCCCAGTCCACCAGATCCAGTACGCCCAACCTCCTCTTCTGCTCATTCCTTCGCTCTACAATGAATCCCAAGAGTCCTTTACAGACTTTGGTGTTTCTATGAGTGAAGTGCTCCAAATCCTTCAAAAGCAACCCTTTTTCAAGAAGCCAGCTCCGCTAAACTCGGATCCAAAGACCAGAAATCCTACTCTCTACTGTGAGTACCATAGAGATAGGGGACATTTGACAGAGGATTGTAGAGCTCTCCGCCTGTTCTTAGAGAAGCTTCTGAAGGAGGGTAAGCTCCGAGATCTCATTCAGAAGAATGATTCTACCAAAGCCTCAACTTCCAAGGCTAAGGAAGTAGCGGAAGTCCATTGGGCATGCGAAGAAGTGGACGATATTGGCCATCTCAGCAATATCGGCTTTCCCAATGAATGTGTGGATGCTGATGACGAAGGCGCCTTGGGCAATCTCTTCTGCATCCACGGAGGTACAGGTCCGGAATCTTCAAGGAAGGCAAGTCTGAAAAGGGTTTATCAATCAGAGGTTGCTTCCACCTCTTCAGCCCCGGTCCGGGGAACGGTCACTTTCGGTGATGAAGACCTCCCTCAGACCGCGAATCCCTTTGACGACGCAGTCGTCATCAAAGCTGTAATTGAAAATTATACAGTAGAGAAGATTCTGATAGACACGGGAAGCTCAGTCAACGTGCTCTTCAAACCTGCCTTCGAGGCGTTGAAGACAGGTAAAACCCTCCTCTCAACTGAAGGCCCACTCTATGGTTTTTCAGGAGAGAAGAAAGAAGTAGAAGGACTCGTCACTCTTTCTCTGATTCTGGGAGGGATAGTGAAGCTGGTCAAATTTATAGTCGTTGATGCTCCCAGTAGCTACAATGCCATTTTTGGAAGACCCTTCTTGAATGCATATCAATCCATTGTCTCCACCCATCATCAAGCGGTGAAGTTCGCCTTGAACGGCAAACAACACCGAATCAGGAGCGACCCAAGGAAAGCTAGGGAATGCTACGTAAAGACGGTCAACATGATCGTGTCCTCTTCTCCCCAAGAAGTCATGATGGATGAATCAATTGAAGTTCCTGAACAAATCCCAACTGCAGAGGAAATTGAGGAAGGTGCAAGAGATGCAGTTCGCTTGGAACCTGCCCAAGCAACTCAAGAGGTTCGGATCAGCGAGGAAGATGAGAGCAAGAGCCTCTCCATCAAAGCTGAATTATCTGAAGCTGACAAGAGTCAGCTCATCTCTTGCCTTCTGCAAAATCTAGATATCTTCGCTTGGTCGGCGGATGATATGCCTGGAGTGGATCTGAATGTTGCTTGCCACCATCTCAATCTTGACCCAAACTTCATCCCGATCCAGCAGAGGAAGAGGTCTGTTGCAACTACTCTAGTACAGCCCATCCGTGAAGAGGTAGGGAAGCTCCTGAAGGCAAAGTTCATCCAACCAATCCAATACCCAGAATGGGTGTCAAACGTTGTAATGGTAAAGAAGTCAGGTGGGAAGTGGAGGATGTGTGTCGACTTTACTAAACTCAATAAAGCTTGCCCCAAGGATTGCTACCCCTTTCTTCAGATAGATTCTTTAGTAGATTCTGCGGTAGGTTATTCTTTTATGAGTTTTTTAGATGCTTTTTCAGGTTACCATCAAATCAGAATGCATAAACCAGATATACCTCATACTTCATTTATCACAAATGATGGTTGCTTCTGTTATCTCGTAATGCCTTTCGGGCTAAAGAATGCTGGAGCAACCTATCATAAAATGATGGATACAGCTTTCAGGAGTCAAAAAGGAAGAAACCTTGAGGTATACGTTGATGACCTCTTGGTAAAAAGCAAATTATTCTCTTCTCATCTTAGAGACCTCTCGGAAACTTTTGCAACCCTTCGAACTTTTAATATGAGGTTGAATCCGTTGAAGTGTGTTTTCGGGGCAAGTAAAGGAAAATTCCTGGGTCACCTCCTTACTCCAGAAGGGCTGGAACCCAATCCTGACAAAGTAAGAGCTATACTGGAAATGCCACCTCCCAAGTCCCCAAAAGAAATTTAGCAGTTGGGAGGGAGGATGGCAGGCTTAAGTCGCTTTATCTCCCGGTCAGGGGATAAGAGTGCATCTTTCTTTAAAACCCTCCGGGGAGGGAGTAGGTTCGAGTGGATGAAGGAATGTGATGATGCTTTCACTCAGCTTAAGAAGCAATTGACATCAACCCCTTTGCTCCAAAGCCCGCGAGAGGGAGAAAATCTATTTCTGTATATGGGAGTCGGAGCCGATGCCATAAGCTCTGTTTTGGTCCGAGAGGAGAAAAAGAAGCAATTTCCAGTCTATTACGTGAGTCGAATTCTGAAAAATGCAGAGACTCGTTATCCTATTCTCGAAAGTTGGCCTTGATGCTTATAACTTCAGCAAGGAGATTAAGACCATATTTTCAAGCACATTCGATTCTAGTCGTTACTGATCTTCCATTAAAAAGTGTCTTGGAGAAGCCAGAGCATTCAGGCAGGTTGGCAAAGTGGGCAATAGAGCTCAGTGAGTTTGACATATCCTATGTCCCAAGGGTGGCGATCAAAGCTCAAGTCTTAGCAGACTTCATGGTGGATGCCAAAGAAGTTGAGTCGCAAAAGGTGATCGGAGTGCCCCTTGCCTAGAAAATCTTCGTTGATGGAGCCTCAGGGAAAATTTCTTCCGGAGCGGGAGTTGTTTTAATCAACCCAAATGGAGTAAGGCTGGATCAGGCGCTGAAGTTCTATTTTCAAGTAACAAACAATCAGGCGGAATATGAGGCTTTGCTAGCCGGTCTTAAGTTTGCTATAGAGCTGGGGATTGACGATGTCAAAGTCTTCACAGATTCTTTGGTGATGGCTTCTCAAGTAAATGGAACTTTCGAAACTAGAGATAGTATTCTAAAGCGGTATCTAATTCTGGTAAAAATCGAGGTAGGGAAGTTCAAAAGCTTTACCATCGACCATATTCCAAGGGGTGAGAATGTGGAAGCAGATGAGCTGGCAAAATTTGGACTTCTCTCGGGAGGAACAACTTCGGAATTATTTTGCCCAGCAATTAAAGAAGGAGAGGTCATGGAAATCGATCAGCGTCCGTCTTGGATAGATCCATTTGTTCTATATCTTTCAACTGGAGAGCTCCATTCATCAATAAAGGATAGGAAAAGGTTTAAACGAAAAGCGGCTAACTATTATCTTGTTGCAGGAGTGCTTTATAGAAGAACTTTCCTTTCACCGTTAGCACGGTGTGTTTCGGAGGAGGAGATTCCAGTGGTCATTCAGGAGGTTCATTCTGGAGAATGTGGAAGTCACTCTGGAGCTAGAACTTTGGAGAAAAGAATTCTGAGGCAAGGCTATTTTTGGCCTCAAATGAGGAAAGATGCGGAAAAATTTGCTAAGAAATGTGTTAAGTGCCAGAAGTTTGCTCCTCTCCAAAATCAGTCGGCTCAACAACTCAAGTCGATAGCAACTCCATGGTCGTTTGCAGTTTGGGGAATGGATTTGATTGGGCCTTTCCCTATGGCCAGTGGGCAACGTCGATATATTATAGTCATGATTGACTATTTCAGTAAATGGATAGAGGCAAAGGCATTGGCCAAAATTACGACTCAAGCCGTGAAAAATTTTATTTGGGGAGAGATAATATGTCGGCACGGAATCCCAATGGCAATCATCACGGATAACGGTTCTCAGTTCAACAATTCAATTCTTATTAATTTCTGTAAGCAAATTGGCGTTGAGCTACGTTTCGCTTCTGTGCATCATCCAAGAAGCAATGGGCAGGTAGAGGCCGCCAACAAACTCATCATAAATCTCTTGAAAAAGAAGGTAGAAAATGTCAGGGACAACTGGGCAGAGCAACTACCTTCCGTCTTATGGGCCTTGAGGACAACTCCAAGTTCTGCTACTGGGGAGACTCCATTCAAACTATCACACGGTTCCGAAGCCCTTATTCCGGTGGAATTTGAAGTAAAAAGCCCAAGAGTATTATTGGCGCAACAGAATCAAATTGACTGGATGGAAGGAAATGATGAGGAGCTAAAATGCAGCCTTGATTTAATTGAAGAGTTGAGAGATACGGCAATCATCAGGCAAGAAGAGGTGAAAAGAAGAATGGCAAGGCTATTCAATAAAAATGTAAGAACCAAAGAGTTCGTTGTTGGGGATCTAGTCCTGAAGAAAATAGATACAGCAGCAAGAGCTGGTTCAGTTGGAAAGCTTAACCCAAACTGGGCGGGGCCGTTTGTGGTGAAGAGCGTGCTTAAAAATGGTGCTTACCATCTCCAAACTTATGAAGGGAAAGAATTGTCTCATTCATGGAGCGGAGATGATCTCAAACTCTTCTTTTCTTAAAATGTTCGTATCTGATTTACTCATTCTTTTTCTCACTTCTCTCTCAAATATCACGCAGGTATTGTCAAAGCATTCGCAATACGAGTGATGGGTGACAAGTTTTAAGAATAAGTTATTTTTTGAAAAGCCAAAAACCTGTCAAGTGAGACATCGACGGATCCTACTATCTTCCCCCCTCGACTTGTTAGCTCGACGTGTAATTCTGTCAGGACCACAGATGTCGGGGAGATTTCGAATCTGTGTAGCAGTAGCTCGCCAAGCTCGAGCGGTGGAAGTTTAGGATACCGGGTCCTTGCTGACATCTGGCACACCTCAGCATTTCAAGGAGGTCTAGGTGGCTGGCTTAGCTCTGTCATGCATTAGGAAGGACATTGTTACGATCTTAATGATCTTTCAGGGAAAGCAATGTCGGTATAGCCTCCGCGGCATGACCACACCTGCCCTACTGATCATTTTGGTCTGTAACTCTCGAACACTCGTTGAAGCGTGGTTAGGTAAGGAGCGGTCAGAAACATCCATGACCGTCGCCTGAACCTTAGATTGGCATGTTTGAAGTAAATTCGGCAATCCTTTTTAAAAGGCAATGTCGGTATAGCCTCCGTGGCATAACCCCACCATCCTTTTGGATCATTTTTGAGATCCCTTTTTTCCCATCTTACTACAAAAAGAAAATCTTATTCATCCCTTTGTACTGGGATTGGGCGGTCAGCAATTTATGAGACCGCATGTTCTTCTTTCCTACTCTCTCCAAAGAGCGATTTGAGTCATTTACGATCGCCGGATATAACTTTTTCAGGATAATTGAGGCCGCTATTCAAAAATCTCTTATGCCAGCTTGATAGAGATCGGCCCGATCTCGGAAAATTTGAGATTCCAATACTTTTTGCTATTCAAAGCTATATGGAACGATCATGATACTATGTTCTTCATCAAGTGAAAGTTGGGTTTTCTTTAAAAGCGGCGGTCTGAATATAATGTGATCGTTGAACTGGAGATCCATGAAGAACTATCATTTTTCTTTTCAAATAATAATCTTGGTCATCAAGGGGTCATCAAAACGGGTTTCCTGAAAGTCATTTGGGCGCCGATCACCCAGAGTGTAATGAGTTCAAATCATCTTCAAGTTATAATTTCCTTATATTACGACCTGTGTAATATGAGACTGCATGACTATTAATGGATAAGTTGGCTATTTTCTGATCACAGTTAAGTTGCTGAATTTCTTTTAATGATCTGATTATCTCAAGATCGCAGAGTAGTCGTGTATATAAAGTATCGATTTTTCCTCCAAGGTCTTTAGCGTTTTTCCAAGAGATCGCCACCTGAGGTTTTTTAAATGTTGGTATGAAATTATGTGATAAACTTGGGGCATTGAGATCGAATGCCGATTCTAACTCAGAAGAACAAATAAATATATATATCAAAAATAAGTTCACTCAGAATCTAGCAGAAATCCAATTTTTATATACTCTGAAATATCTATTACAACGAGACCGCTCGGTCTCCAAAAAGGGGAAAAATGAATATCATTACAATTCACTCTCTCTTTGACCTTTTAGAAGACCGCTCACTCGAGGGGGAAGAACCGGTCTCTGCAGAAGATTCTTCTAAACTATTCCTTGGAATTCTAGATCCAGAGCTTGAGCTCGAACTGGAATCTAGGCCAAGGGTATAGCGGCTTCCACTTTCCTCGTCCTCGATCACGACATTTTCCTCTTGGCCTGCAGTCTCATCAGTAGCATCAGCAGACTCATCGGCAACATCCGCGGTCTCTTCAGCGGTCACAGATTGTTCTTCAATTCTTTGTGCCGCATCAGGGAAGAGATCGGCGAACGAGATATCTTTGAATTCTTCAGTAAATCCACCGCGGTTACGAACCTCATCCAACACCTGGTCGGCGGTCTCTTTTATATGGTGCATCAAAGCCCTCTGGAAAGCTGGATTCTCAGGGTCATAAGTGTTTGCCCGGAAAACCGCTTCTTGGGTTGGACCGTTATCAGACCGCGCGGACTCCTGGGCCAAGCCGCTGGGTCCCGGGATCGGCGGTTCTCAGTTCAAGAAGGGCCAGGCCGGGCGGCCTGGTGTCATTTCCGGATCGCCCCCAAAGGGATAAGATCGTAAAAGAGCCAAGGCAAGAAGATCATCCGCGGTCTCAGCTAGAAGACCGCGCGGGTTGTCCCATAGAAACTCGAAGTTCCAGCCCCGAAGAACAGGCCGGGGCTCCAGATCGAAGGCTATCCAAGTTACCTCGTGAAGATCGGCTAAGTCATGACCAGAAGGCAGACCGCGGCCTCAATCTCCAAACCGCGCGGTCTGCATTATTGACTTGGTCCCGGTGTCCTCAGCCGCAAGCAAGACAGGTCGGGAAGGCAGGCCGTCAGGTCGCGCGGCCTCTTTCTTTTTCTTCTTTATGCATCCCGTCACCGCCTGCCCGTTTCTCCTGTACCCGGGCAGGAGGTTATTTTATCCCTGCCCATTCGGGCAGGCCCCCAAGCCTATAAATAGGGGGCGGCACTGTTCACAAGACACGCACACTCGAATCCAAGAGCTCGCTTGTCTGAGCTCCGGTCTCGAGTTTCTGGTCTCGCGAACTGTTGACCGGCCGGCTTCTGCTTTCTCGCATTTGTAACCGCTACTTTTCAATCAAAGGAAAGCCCGTCGCAGGAGTGGCATTTGCCGCGACGGGCGAAGTCTGGCCTCGACCGCTGCTAGCGGTCTGAATTCTCTAACTAAATAGTAACCGATAGTCCGCAGCCTTCAATTTTCTTCGTAAGCGCACTTTTGAATCGAACAATAAGCTGCTTTTTCAAATTGCTGCAAAAGAGATATATGTTAGACCGCGCGATCATAGGTAACACGTTCATAAAAATATAGGTAAAATTCTCACTTTTCTTTCTTCTTGCAAGGCAGTTATTTCGTCCAGAGCGCTGCGAAGAGACCGCCCCATATGGTGATTTAAGATTGTACTTCTAGCAGTCACTTGGGCACAGAGGTCGGGGAGCGCATCGGTCTCGATATTTAATATTTCATTTGTATTTTTTCTCCCGTACAAAGCCGAAGTGACCGCGTATGCGTGACGGGTCACCTTCCCGCTCCACAAGGGCAGATCAGTAGACACCCTCAAAGACTTTCCATTGGCCGCCCATTTGAGGAGGGGTTTTCCTTTGATATCCTTCATTTTTCTTTTAAAACCCACCAAGGGAAAAATTCGCTCGGCGGTCTCAGAAGTAATGTCGAACACGTCGGCCTCACACTTCAGCCTCCTATCCCTCTGAGTAAGAACTTCTGCAGCTGGGGAGATAGGATCTTGAACAGGAACCGCAAAGGTCGCAAAAAGTCGGGAAAAAGTTAGGAAAACATACAAAAGACATGAAGGGAAATTATTCGAGACCGCAAGAGAAACTTACTTTCAGCTGGAGTGATCTCGGCGATCTCAGGCCAGATCGCTAGATAATGAACAAGATCGATCCTCTTGCCCGCCAAGAAAGCCAAGATTTTCAGCTCCTCTTTTGAGACCGCTTTTATCTTCTTAAAGATGATGTCAGGTCGCGGAGAGGGCGAGTTCTTGAGACCGCCAAGGTCACCTTCGAAGACAAGAAATCTCTCTGTCCAGAAAGAGATTTTACTAGGAAGATTCGGGATTTTTATTCCATCTGCTGAAAAGTACATCAACCCTTTAAACTCTTCCTTCTTTCTGCCTTCCTTCAAAATCTTCGCGGTAAAGGTTGCGCGGAACAAATTCATTGTGAATTTCACTCTTTCCGATCTCAAGTAATTGATGAAGACATTAACCAGACCGATGGAGTTCGGGGCCAACTGGGCGAGCACGAAACTGTAATATTCCAGGATCTCTAGCCATTCCCATGGGAGGGGAATCCTCAACCCGTTATCAAAGTGATCGATGGGAATAATAAACTTTTTCTCCTCCACAAAGTTCAACCTTTCTTGTTTAGTTGGCGGTCTCACAACTACCTGAGTTTGGATCATATATTTCTTTATGAACTCAATATATTCATCCTTTGATAGGCGACCTTGTTTGTGATCGGCATTCAGGAAGATGGTGGCAGAAGAAGCACGAGCGGACACCATTTTTAGCGATCGCTGAGATCGGTGCTTAGAATGCTTTCAAGAAAGCATAAAATAAAGGTCATGAAGACGGCTATTTATAGAAGACGAAGGGTCATTTCGTAATCATTACCTCTTGAAGATCGCCCAGCAAAAAATGTTCAGACCGCTCGACCTGGGCAAAGTTATGTAAAAGCATACTATGGTTGGCGATCTCAATCAATAAAAACACAGCAGCAATACAGGCAACCCAGACATAAAGAGATCGAAACTTTACAAATCGAAGCCGCACAAAACATCAAAATTAAAACAGCCACACAAATATATGGAAAAATAATAGTAAAATTTTACAAAATATATTGTTTAAATCCAGAGACCGCTCGGTCGATTAAATGTTCATCTCCTAGGAGGCCTGTTTCTCCCTACATGAGCTGCGACATCTTGCATGTCGTTCACTGCAGCCATAACCGACACCAAGCTATAATTGGCCAGCATTGCAGATCGGTGAATTTTTGACATCTCCTTGTCCACTTGCTCCATAGGGATCAGTACAATTTCAGGTTGCGGTCTCTCTGCTGGATGATCGCTGGAGGTACCCGGTCGCATCAGCATCTTTCCATGACCGCTCCTCAGCCTCTCATTCTCCGCGGACAGCGCCGCAGCTTTCCCCTTATAGTACTCAGCCTCCTTTTCAGCCTTCTTAAGAGCTCGCGCGATCTCTGCAACCCTCAGATCGCATTCTTCTTGAATCCTCTTCTCATTGGTGCGCAACTTTTCTTCGAGATCGCGAATCTGATCATTCTGACTTCGCTCCCTCATCAGCATAGAGCGAACGTCCTCGAACATTGGGTTAAGGATGTTGGTTAGCTGAGGGGAGATCTTGATGTGCTGGGGAAGTTCCCCCTCCTCGATCTCAGCATCATTGTCATCTGCGGTCACGAGAGATGGGTTATTTCAATCATTAACATACGATCAGATAAGCTCTTTAAATAAAACAGAAAGAGTACTTGGAAAGAAGTTGAAGAAGACTATGCTGGTTGCTGAATTGCTGAATTTCAAATGATCATAACTTTCAATCCAGGAAGAGTTACGGGACGTGCCACCACATTTATCTACAAATCTGGAGAATTTTCCCAAGTACACGCCCTCATGTCACGGGCGTGACATGGGCGTGAACACGGGCGTGTACTGAGGAAAATTACACGCCCTAGGTCACGGGCGTGACCTCCAGTTCACGGGTGTGACTCACCCCGGGGAACATTTAATGAAGCAGTTTTCCGCCGCAGACAGTTTCAGCTTACACGCCCATAGTCACGGGCGTGACCAGGGGGCGTGTACTCCAAATTGATGGATTTTGGCGGTTTTTCCCCCAATGTTCCCGGGCTTTCAAGACGCACGTTCCGCACCTTACACGCCCTAGGTCACGGGCGTGACGTAGGGGCGTGACTTCTGAATTTTCTCCTTATAAATTCCCAGCTGCTGCCATTATCAAGGGATCCATTCCTTGCTTCGATTGGGTCAATTTTAGAGTAGTTTTTCTGCATTTCATTAGTGTAATTTTATTTATGAAATTTATTTTATGTTTTGCAATTTCAATTCATAGCTCAGATTTACTTTACTCGCACTTGTACTTCTCTTTTCATAGTTATAAAATGTTCTTTTTCTTCAATCATGAGTAGCTAATTTTATTACATTTGATCGGATGAATTCTTAAGTAGTTTTATTTTGTAATCTCTTTTTCATAGTTTAGTTTTGGAAAACTAGGATTTATCTTTGAATTTAATTGCTTCGAATTCATATGTCGCGAATATGTGTCTCGATCTAAGATCTGTATGCTAGTGATCGAGAGATCCATGCAAACGAGGAGATCACCCAAAGATAAAAAGAGTTGTATGCATTCCTCGAGAGAGGGTGACACAAATCTTCCGAATTGGAGTCAAATCCAATAGTGGGGCTCACCGCATAAAGCAAGCTTAGGGGTTTCGACTGGCCGAGGGGTCTTAATCGATCAACCTAAGGTTAGGTGGTAGTTCTCTCGAGAGAGGCTCTACCATATTTTGGGAACCTTCACGGTCAAGTTTGTCTAAATCCATTTCTTATGATGTCTAAATCCATTTCTTATGAATTCTAGATTTACGAAGTATTTTACTTAAGAAGGATTCTCGATCAAATGTTTCTCTTCTTTTAATTATTTTCAAAACTCTATTTTATTTCCGATAAAATAATATTAATTTACGTTAGTGAGATTACTCAGCAGGCCTCGGGCAAATACGACATCCTTCCTATATTATATTTTCGATAGGTACACTTGCCTACATCGGGATGTTAGTTGGAATTATTTTTAAAACTACATAAAATCCTTATCAATTGCCTTGCTTGCGTCTAAGGCGAAGACCAACCATCCGTGGGGACGCTCCTGACGAAAGCTTATGAATATCCTCTCTTACTGTTTGCTCCGCTCCACTTCCCCTGGGTTGGGGGACCCGTCCTTCTTGGGCTCTTCTTGCTCCTCTTCTTGGATCCTCTGCGTGCGTGCTTCGTGCCATTCAACGAACAGTCGGGACAGCTCGGTGAAGTTGTGAATCGTTCCCTTAGGCAGAGATCAATACCAGCGGAGGGCGTCTCCGTACAGTGTCTCGGCGAAGATTTTGCAGCTGATTTGGTCGGGAAGTCCGAACGTCCACATCGTTATCAAGAAGTGATTAACGTGCCCGTACGGGTCCTCTGCTCCCTCAAACTCCTTGTAGTGCGGGAGCTTTAGCCATGGCGGGACTGGATATGCCAAGATTGACTTTGATAGGGGGGTCGCCTTTGCTGGTACGTGACATCGTTCGAATCATGTCCCACCGAGAGAAGGGACGGCTTGTTGGTTGATCCAAGCCATTGGGGCAGGATGGGTGCAGCGATAAGCGCTCTTTTCGTCGGGCTTTCTGGAATTGAGGAACTGCATGCGTCAAATGGTTCGGGGGAGGTATCCACCCTTGCTGGTTCCGTGAACTTGGGCAAAGTGGGCGCTGCGTTCGAAAATCCTTTGCTCGGTATTTGGGAATCCATTTCCCACAGATGGCGTCAAACTGTTGCGGGTTGCTCAGGTGCTTTGGTAGACCGGTCGACTTGAACTGTCTTAGCTCGGAAGCGAACTGAGCGCGCTAACAGTCAAAGAGTAAGCTAGTAAGTGACACGAGAACTTTAAACGTGGAAAACCCAGGAATGGTGAAAAACCACGCGGTCGGAGCTGTGCCAGCCAACTTTCACTATCTTCTGGGGAATTACAATTAGAGACTTAGAACACGAGCGCGACAGGTCGCTGCTCGTTACAGTGAGAGAGAGAGAGATCTCAGAAGGTGACAGGCCACCTCTCGGAAAGCTAAGTCACTTTCCTTCTGAGTACAGGAGTGAGAACAAAAGTGAGAATGCTGGTGAGAACAAAAGTGAGAATCCCGAGTCTCCTTTCGGGAGAAAGGAAATCTCCAAGTACACGAAGGAGATCTTCAAGCGCCGAAGGAGAATTCCGAGGAAATCTTCAAAGGAGCTCTCTCAGGCGAGAAGGCAAGGTCCCCTGAAATGAAGGCTCTAGGCTCCTTTTATAGCTTTGGTCGGGGGTAGCCCGGTAATTTTGTCATCGTAACCACCGTAACCACCTGACGGGCAAATCACGTTGGTCGATTTGGAGCACACAGATCGCCATTTTTCGTAAATGACCGTCTCGACCCTCGGGCAGTTCGGGCAGCTTCGTTGAAGGTAAGAAAGGAGACAAGCGAGTCCTGCAATCTGAGAAATTAGGAAAAACAAAAAGTGAGCGCGCCCGGAATGCGGAACTTTTCGGAGCGCGTTCAGAAGCGTTATGAGCGCGCAACGAACACGGAAGTATTTTGGGCATGCAGCGAACACGAAAGCGTTCTGGGCATGCACCGAACACAGAAGTGTTCTGGGCGTGCTTTGAGCGCAGAGCGTTCTGAGCGATCGGAGGAATGAGGAGTCGCGCCCCCAAGAGGGGAAATGGGCCTTGGTTGTACCCGACGAGGGGCGTGACTTCGGCCGAGCCCTCCGCGAGCCCCCCTGCGAAAGGGGGATGGGGCTTGGCCGCACCCCGATGCGGAGAGGGGTGCGGCTTGTCCGCACCCCATGTGGGATGCGGCTTGGCCGCACTCCACAAGGTGGTGCGGCTTGGCCGCACCCCACGTGGGGTGCGGCTTGGTCGCACGCCATGTGGGGTGTTGCCTGCGCGCTACCGCGTGGTAGTGCTACCGTGCGCGGTAGTGTGCGTTGTAGTGCGCGTGGTTGCGGGCGTCATGGTTGCGCGCGCACAGGCAGTTGGTTGCGGATATAGTGGGTTTGCCCACTCTCCCACTCTTCCCTCATCACCCTAGTGGGTTTTGGAAATAACCACCTCTTTGACTTGCATATAGATAGATGAGAGCCATGTATGGGTGCATATCAATTCTATTATAGCATCGGCTCCTCCCTTCAAACTTTGTGTGGATGAAATCTTGCTAGAGGGGTGCAAGTTTCCGAGAAGGAGATCCAGAATCGCAAATGAATCATTTATTCGACTGTTCTCATTCAACCTGTTTGGGAGGACGAATCCATCCTTATCTCTGAAGTATGAATATACATTTGCCGTTGTTTCTTTGCCCTTAAATCATACACGTATTGTGATGTACTCTTCGTCGGTTTCACAACTACACCTTTTCAAGCTCCAGCAGATTAATGATATATATTCTTTTTATTTCAAGTTATCCTTGTCTTGTTCATATCCTATTTTTTGTTATTTTTGGGACACATTTCAATCAAGCTATAGATCAAAATGAAAAAAAAAATTCTCTTCCACTTCGTATTTGCAGTGAAGGTCACGCTTGAATTCTTCGAGAGATTTCTTTCATACTGCTCGACCAAATTGCTCTAAGAAATTTTGGCATTATCTGCTTTCCTATTATTGATAGATATTTAGATAGGAAAATATTCCTTTTATGTTTATTTTTAATATTTTTTTCATCTGTATACTCTTACAATTGGTCATTCTCAATCAAAACTTTGTTTCCATATTTTTTGTGTCATTGTGAACATTGGCACGATAAAATTTTATTTGTTTTATACTGCAATCTTTGTGTAATGTAGTTTCTAAGTTCAATTTTATGAATGTATGAATTTAATCTTTCAAATGGATGACAAAATCAACCTACAATCTATCCTCTGCATTGGTAGGTACCATGTGTATTTTGGCACAAATTTTTTATTCTTGAAATTAGTGGAACTATATGCAAATTCTTACTTTGCCCATTGATCTACTTCTAGGTATGCATCTTCTACATTTACTTCTAGGTATGAATCTTCATAAGTATGATTCTGATGTCGTGTGTTCGCTGAGAAGAGGTATCATTTTTCGTTATGAATCGTATGTTAGCTAGTGATGTTTTAATATAGTAGGATGTCTTATTCCCCAGTTTGAATGTGGGCCTGAAATAACCCAAATGATAAGGTCAGAATGGTTTTTTTTCCTGTGGCTGCGTTTCATACCCACTAACCATACAAAATAAGATATTTCAAGTATTGATCAGTCAAACTTGAGAAATTTATGTATTGATTTTTCATGATTATCTATTTTTTATGGTATATACATTTCATGTGAACTTGGGATGATATATACATTGATTATCGCCAGTTTGAATGTGAGCCTGATATAGACATTTCTTATGGTTGCAAGTCAGTGGTAGCTGGGATGAATTTTGTAGGTATTTTCAAGCATGCTGTTGAAATCAAAATCAACCTTTATGTCCGGGAAAAAAAATCATTGAAAGGCTTCTCTCGTGTTTTTCACATTTTTCGATCTTAGACAGGCCAGAAAATAAAGATCAGGCACTTTCAACTTTAAGGACAGTTTGTCAAAGTTCCCACTGGGCTCAAAATTGTCACTGGGAAAAGGGTATAATCATTAGGCTCTTTCTTATATCTGTTGTTTCAGCACGGGCATTTCGAATAGAAATATCTGTTGTTTGTTCGCCGCCGACGATGGATATATGCTCCTGCTGCTCCCATCAGATTCGACGAGGTTGTGCTCCAGGTTTGATCACCGACGGCCCGCTCCTGTTTGCTTCCACCGATAATTATTTTTGGCAAATTTCTTCAACCAGCCAGAGATTGAAGGGAGAGACTTCTCCGTGGATTCCATCTTTCATGTTAGGATTCTTGCCGCCATTTAGGATTCAATTTCTCTAGGGTTTATATACAAATTTGGGCATGTTATGATGTTTGGGAAAACATTGTCTTCACCGTAAATTTTCTTCAGCATTTTCTTGTGTTTCAGGGTGATGCTGATATGATTTCACAAAGTCGTATCATTTTAGAGCCGGGAAGAAGAAAATCTATGTTTATGTTGGATTAATATGAGCTATTAAACCTGGGCATGTTTTGCTTTCAGCATCTGGACCTCCTCCTGTGAGCTACTAAGGCTCTGTTTGGGGGAGAGTTTTCAGAGGGGCACACCACTATTAACTCCACCGCCCCGCCAAACAGAAATTTTAGGGCCAGCGGTGCCAAAATCCACCGCCCCAAAATGCATAATTTCTGCGATTTGGAGTCATGATATTTTTTCACGACTCCAGATCGCGAACCGCGTGACCCGTCTCCGCCATCTATCGTTTTTTTGCAAGAACCTGCGCGTGTCTTCTCTCCTCCGACGTTTTGCACCACAGGAGCTTCATTCTCTGCTCTCCAACCGGCTAGCCTTCAGGAGCTTCGTTCTTTCGCGAGAGCACACAAGATCTTCGTTTTCCGATGCACAACCTTCATTCTCCTCGTAGGCGGGCTGCGATTTGTCCTCGCCGACCGGTTCCTGTTCGCACTCACTCACCTTTCGCCCGATTCGTCTCCGCCAATCAGGGCCAAAATCTTCTCCTCCAACGCTAACGTTGTGGACTCTGCCAGGTTTGTCCTCCGTCTTCCATTTTCGCAGTTTCTGGTAGCAGACAGCGTGGGTATGCAACGATTTCCCTGCTTGTAGGCTTCTCCAAATTTCCTCCCTGATCGTTAATGTTCATCATCGTTGTTCTTCATCAACGACTACCCATCGCTATTCATCAACGATAAACACTAGAAAAAAAAATCTTTTTTTTTCTTAAATTTGAGTTTAACTGGATGGTTCTTGATTTTTTTTTGTTATTGGATTGGAGAATTCAGATAAATATTTTGTTGTTGGTTTAGGTTGAATTGGATTGATTGTTCTGAATTGATTTTTCCCTGCTAATGCCATTTCAGTTTCCCCCCGACAATGTCATTTCATATTTCTAAGTTAGAATTTAGGAATGTTTTAAATTTTTCGTTTGAAAGAACACTGCAAACACTATTCTTCCAAACGATTTCATAGATTCTGCCACCACTCTGCAAAACAGATGATTATTTCACCACTGTTTCTCCAGTCGCTGCAGCTGAGCCAAACAGAGCCTAAACCTGCGCACATTTCATTCACTTTGTTAATGATTCTAGCAAAAATTATATGAACATTTTTCATCTGCTTCCAATAACTTTATTTATATAAGTTCCTGCGTAGTAGATCTTTTGGCATATGAGAAAATCGAATATAAGTTCCTGCGTAGTAGATCTTTTGGCATATGAGAAAGTTGAATATGATGTTATTCGCATTTACTTGAACTTTTGTCCTTCACCATATCAGAACTTCATTAAATGTATATTAGTTTAGTTCCTCTATGCTTATCACATTCTTGGGATGTCATTTGGTTGTGAACTCATAATAAAGCTCTGTACAGATCTCTTGAATGATTTTTGAACATGGATACACAAGGTCGTATACAGGGAAAAAACTTAAGATAATGATGAGATTATCATCAACATTATTTCATGAAGTTTCTTTCTTTATTACATTCAGTATCATGAAAGTTTAAATAATACTATAAAATTCATCTATAATTATTATGGGCCTTTAAGTACATGAAAACTATTTTTCCGTTCAGCTACTTTTAGTCAGATTCAAAAAAAATGTAATATCTTTGGCGATGTTTTTTAAACAGATGTCGCCAAAGTTGCCACTTTTTTGTTGTACAAACTTCGCAAATAAGCAGCGACGCTTGTGAGAATAAACGTCGCTGAAGCTTGCAGAGTTTTGGCGATGTTTTTAATAAAACGCTTCCGCGACAATCTGTACCGCGTCGCCTTCGCGGGGTTTATGAAAATGTTGCGAAAACAATAGCGACGTTGGAAAAGCGTCGATGTAAGCTCTTAAGAACGTCGCGAAATGCCAACTTTGTTGTAGTGACTTTCATAACATCTTAGGATTATGTTTGAATATTTGTTGTGTTTCCATTCAATGTTCAGTCGTTTCCTCTTACTAAGTTTCTACATTTTCGGTGATTGAACAATGTGATCTTTTTTGAAAATCTATCTTGGAAGTCTTCCTTGAAAATTTTCTCGAGAATCTTTCTTAAAACTTTTCTCTTTAATTAGTTCTATGCGAATTTCCTTAGAATCAAAACCCAAGACTACGCCTTGCGATTAGTTTAGAGTTCTATCATTCTTGCATGATCTATAACTATGGTAAGGTAATTCCTTACCCCATGATCGGAATAATTATGGTGAAGATAGCCTCACGCCCTTAGGGAATTTATTTATGGTGATGCATAAAGTCTCACTGCCCGAGGGTTTAACCTCTCCTAAGCAGTTGGATCATGACATAAACTATGGTGGGGCTCCACCTAACTATAGCAAGGAATAATCATATTCTCAGGGATTTGCTCCTAAGTAAATTCATCTGTAGGCTTATCTTTAAACTATTTGTTTCCTGGTCTCATTTAAATGAATTTGCTTAAGCATTTTGGAAACTCAAGAGGATTAAAATAACTTTCAATCAATACATATATTGTTGGTTGTCCTTTTAATTTCTGTATTTGACTTGAAGAATTGATTTTAATGAAATTCTATGGTCCTAAAAATTCCCAACAGACTTTAAATTTATGAATATCACATCTAATAAGCTCTCAAAGACTTAAGAAACCCTCAAGCAGTAATAGGGTTTGCTGGTTGGTATTTTTGACCCTATATTGACCTCATTAGGCTTCCCAAGACTTGAGAGACCATCCAAACAAGAGTAGGGACTGCTGGTTGGTAGTTTAACTCATGTATTATCGTATAAAATATCTTTACGGTGTATCTAAAGCTTTTAAGATTTTCAAAAAGCTATGTAGATTGCGGTTTGGTCATTTAATTCATATGAATTACATTAAAGAAAGGTGTTGTTAACTCTAATTATGTAGTATTAGAAGTAAAGTTAATTAGACTTCAGATTTATGAATATGTAAATTATATAAGATTACTAAGAAGGGTTTACTACTATCTTTACCATCCTTTCTAACTTGGCATAGAATACTAAGAACATGAAAATTAGTACGAAATCTTCCAAAAATTTCAGAAAAGTTATCTAATTAAATTACGCTTTTATAGTTAACATAGAATACAAAGTGTGTATGGGTATGCCTCCAAATCTCTACTATAAATCAACCTTATAACTTCGTAAGGAATATAATAGAAGGCACATTGGCTTGCATGAAAAATTAGTATGGAGGTTCCTCTCAGAAATTATGTGAATTTATTATAGAATGATAAAATTTCTTTCTTTTCATAAAATCATGGCATGACTCATTATGTATGCATTTCACATGCAACAAAAAAATTAATTCAAAAACTAAACATTTTGGAGCAAATTATTATAGGTCATTCTTATCAAATTTCAGAAATTAGGTTACATTATGTCATAAAATCCCAGGTTTGATTAAAGACAAACCTTCGTCATAATACCCTTAATAATCTTAATTTTCCTTTCTAAAAATTGAAATTCTAGGATAGGTTATGTGCATGCATTTCAAAGATTAGGGAAAGAGGGAATATATTAGCATAAATCTCAATCTAATAATTTTAACTCAATTGATTTCATATGACATGTTCATAAAAGAATTTTCAGATTTTATTGAAAACAAACCTACATCATAATACTCTTAGGCCGTTCGTTTGGACGGAATTGAAGACTTGGAATTGAAATTCGACGTCGAATTCCAATTACGCCGTTCGCTCGTTAGGTAGCTTTAATAATTGAAATTTTAGTTTAATATTATGGAATTGATTTTAGCTTAAGCACAAAATCTAGTTAGACATATCGAAATTGGGCGAGTCTAGCACGCTCGATTTATCGTGTTTTTTGCCCGGGCGTGCGTTTATGCGTCCGGTCGCAAAAAATTTCAACCGGGCGCGAGTTTTTCGCACGGACGCAAGTTTTTTGCCCGAAAGCGCGTTTTTCGCCCGAACGCGCGTTTTTCGCCCAGACGCACAAATTTTGCCCGACCGGAAATTTTCCTCCCTAGGGCGCATTTTTCGCCCAGGCGCGTGTTTTTTGCCCTGGCGCGCGATTATGCGCCCGGGCGCACAATTTTTCGCCCGGGCGCGAGTTTTTCGCACGGACGCGAGTTATTCGCCCGAACGCGCGTTTTTCGCCCGGACGCCCAAATTTTGCCCGGGCGGAAATTTTTTGCCCCGGGGCGCGTTTTTCGCCCGGGCGCAAGTTTTGCCACCCGGGAGCGCAATTTTTCGCCTGGACGCGAATTTTTCGCCCGAACGCGAATTTTTTGGCCGGGCGCGAATTTTTCTCCTAAGGGAGAGTTTTTCGCCCCAGCGTGATTTTTTTCGCTCAAACACGATTTTTCGTCAGGGAGCGATTTTTTTGGCCGCGCGCAATTTTTTCGCCTGGGCGCAATTTTTTCGCCCGGGCGCAATTTTTTTGCCCGGGCAAGATTTTTGTGGCCGGGAGCGATTTTTTTTGCCTGGGCGAATTTTTTTCGCTCTACGAGTTTTTTTTTGCTCGGGGGCTATTTTTCGGGCGCAATTTTTTCACCGGGGAGCGGTTTTTTGCTGGGACGCGCTTTTATCGCCTATGCGAGCTTTTTTCGGCCGCGGGTGGAAAAATTGCGCCCGGGTAAAAAAATCGTGCCCGGGACACAATCGCTCCCGGTCGCGCGTTTTTTCGCACGGGCGCGCATTTTTTTCCCGGACGCCCGTTTTTCGCCCGGGCAGGCGTTTTTCTTCCGAACGAGCATTTTTCGCCCGGGCGGGTATTTTGTCGCCCGGGCGGGCGTTTTGTCGCCCTTGCGCACATTTTTCGCTCGAACGCGCATTTTTCGCCCTTGCGCGCATTTTTCGCCCGGGCGCAGGTTATGTCACTCGGGCGTTCGTTTTTTGACCGGACGCTCGTCTTTCTTCCGGGCGTCATTTTTTTCGAGGGCGCGCGTTTTCGCTCGGGCGAGCATTTTGTCGCCCGGCCATGTGTTTTTCGCCCGGGCGCGCATTTTTTTCAGAAGACTCATTTTTTATTATATATGTAAAAAAATATTATTTTTTATAATATTTTTTAAATTCTTAGATTGAATCTTATTTAACAAATGAACAAAATAATTGCTTAATTTCACAATATTCACCAATATTATCTATTAGGCGAACGCTGAAATTGGAATTAGACAAATTCCAATTCTGAATATCGAATCTCGATATCGAATCCCAATATCAAATTCAAATTCTATCCAAATGAACGACCCTGAAGGTGATGGCGATGACAATCTTGAAGTGACGAAGATGAACACTAAAGAGATGGTGTTCTTGTGTCGTGAGGTGATAAAGAACCACGATGATGATGAGGAACAGTGAGGGTAGAAGATCCGTGAGGAGATGAGGATGATGTTCTGCGGCGTTAATCCTGCAAGACGCCGACAAGACAATGACGATCTGGCAAGGTAACACCGATCCGATCTGGATGCGTGAGCAGCGGCGGAACTAGGATTTTTTTTTTGATGATATATTTATGTAAGGAAAATATTGAACAAAATATTACACAACATAGCATAGAAGATCTAAAAATTGTTTGTCAAATACTAAAAACTTACAGTTCAACAAGATACTTTCCGCTGGCACATGCTCTGAAAACGAGAAATAATAGTTTCTGTTGTAATAGTTTCTGCAACATCTTTTTCAATGTACGCAACCAAGCAATCATTCATCCATTCATCCCCCATTCTATTTCGCAACCGATTCTTTATGATCTTCATTGCAGAAAACGTTCTTTCAACAGTAGCTGTAGCAACTGGTAGGAGGCAAGCCAATTTCAATAATCTAAAAACTAACTGATAGTGATCTTGTTTTTTTAATTCCACAATTTTTTTCAGAAGATCACTAATTCCTTTAACATCAGAAAAGGTGTCCGTTGATGTAGATTGCATATCAAAAATATATATGTCAAGTTGTCCTTCAAGTAACTGCAACTCTATTGGTGTAAAATCATACGGATATAATGCAGCAAGGTGAAGTAATTTTTGTTTATCATATGAACTAAAATGATCCTTTGGGTCTAGACAAGCAACACATAAGAGTAATTCTGTATTTACTTCATCAAAACGATCATTTAGCTCATTTAGCATCCAATCAAGCACTGCATTAAAAAGTTCAATCCTGAAATAATGTTTATTTGTAATCTCACGTGCATTGCGTCTTGATCTACCTTGCTGAACAAACTTTTCATCCATATTAACAATTTCTATGTCATGTTTTCTACAGAAAGTTGAGACTTCAGTCATAAAAATTTCCCACTCGACTTCATCATTTCTCATCTTCAATAATAATAGTTTTGACAATTTTACGAAATGCATTGCATTTACAATATCTTGATCTTTTCTCTGCAACGCTTGGGATAGTTCATTTGTTTTTGATAAAATATTTTTCATCAAATGAATAACAAATGCAAATTTGAAAGTCAAGATAACTTGGACAAGTACGCCTGCCATTCCTCTTTGATTTCCATCTGCCCCATCAACTATGATAATCTCAAGCACATCAATAATAGAAGAGAACATGCGAATAAAATTTAAAGCTGTGCCATAATGTGACCCCCATCTTGTGTCACCAGCGCGTTTGAGCTCTAAAGGTTGATTCAACCCTTGTCCACTTTCCAAGTCCCCACATCCAAGCTCTCTAGCAACTCGATCAACTTCCAAGGCTCTAAGAGAATCACGACGTTTGCAAGAGCCACCAACAACATTCATTACTGTGTTAATAAGTGTGAAAAGCTCAGCAATATCAGAATTTTTTTCTGCAACTGCTACCAGTACCAACTGCAGTTGATGTGCAAAACAATGAACATAGAAAGCGCAACTGTTCTCATTCAAAATTAAAGCTTTTAACCCTCTGAATTCTCCTTTCATATTGCTAGCACCATCATATCCCTGCCCGCGCACTTTAGAAATACTAAGACCAAATCTCATAAATAAATGATCTATAGCTGCTTTAAGGGATAACGCGGAAGTATCAGCTACATGAACAAACCCAAGAAGACGTTCTGTGATCGTGCCATTGGAAGTAACATATCGTAAAACAACAGACATCTGCTCTTTTGTAGATACATCACGTGATTCATTAACTAAAATTGCATAACAGTCTTCTCTGATTTCTTGAACAATTTTATTTGTTGTCTCTATTGCAATAGCTGATACTAATTCTTTTTGAATCTTAGGTGATGTAAGTTTACAATTTTGAGGAGCATTCTGTAACACAACTGAGTTGATTTCATTATTATGTGATGCAAGAAACTCCAAAAGCTCAAGAAAATTTCCTCTGTTGGTAGACTCTTTAGTCTCATCATGACCACGAAAGGACAATCCTTGTCGTAACAGAAATCTAATACAATCGACTGAAGCACATAAACGAGCGCGATATTCCAAACTTTGTTGTTCATCTTGTCTTGCAAAAGCAATTTGAATACCCTGTTTTTGATTCATCAAAGACTCACACAGTTTTCTAGAGGCATTATGTGGAGTAGTGTGACTTCCGACATGTTTGTCCAGTACTGATTTCTCTTTCCAGTTTCTGAATCCTCTCGTGGTAAAAGTAGGCTCACAACCCCTTTGAGGAAAAATATAACAGTAAAGGCAAAATGCTGCATCTTTTTCTTTGCTGTACTCTAACCAGCCTTTAAACTCGTTAAACCAACTCTTATTAAAACGTCTAGCTTTGTTTCCAATTTCTGTTTGGGGAAAACTTTCTAGATGAGGTTGGCAAGGACCCTTTTGCAAATAATATCTTCGAATGGACTCTTGAATGTTTGCATCGTATGAGTTTATAGGAAGTCTTAAGCCCGGGTCTGAAGGTAAATCTTCAATTTTAAACTCTTCTACGCGGTTTCTTTTACCAGTGAGAACTAACTCCTGAGAATCTATCGGACCTTGACATGCTCCCTTTTTAGAAAAAAATTTCTCCATTGGCCACCAATTTAACAACAACAACAACAACGCTGCAAAAAACCGACGGGACATTCCCGTTAGCGCAACTAGAGCTAATCGATATGCACATCAAAAACATCACCGATCCGGGCTTACCGCCACGGGTAGGCTTCACACAGCATGCCTAAATCCGGAATCGTACGTCGGATTACTAATGCAAAAAATATGCCGGGGACGGACACAATCGACCCGGAGGTTCGCAATGAACCGAGGGAAACACACACCCCTTCCAATTGAAGGCGGGTGGCCCTCCTAAGCAAAGTAAAATAAAAAACAGGGGAACAAGAGTCGTTACCCTTGACGCGTGTTTCTCTCGACGATTGGAGCTCCAAATCAACCCTTCACAGTGGATTACAGCAACGCAATAGTGTGTACCTAAAACACACAACAGATAAATCATATACACACATGGTTATAGCAACAATGGTTATTATAACTTATAAGCTTTATGAGCTAATTTGGAAAAGAACTGTTGCGCGTGACAATAAGCACTAATCATTAGTTTTTTCAACATATAATAACTTACAAGCATCCCGAATGATTTTGAAATTTACTCATTTCCCCTTAGTTTTGGAACCGACCTATTTATGATGATGAATAATATCAACATATAATTAGCTCAGAGTAATGCACATACACAATTAATCAGCAATACACTTAAAAAAGTGAACAAAGAACCCCAAAAGAGAACCCCAATTGAGCACAATTAATCAGCTCTTACCGTTACCGTCGCCCGCGCCCTCGCCCGTCGCCCGCGCCCTCGCCCGAATCGCGCCGCCCGCCCTCGCCTCGCCCGCCCTAGCACTGCTAGCAGAAATCGCCCAAATGCCGAAATCCACTGTACCTAATACTCATTCAGCGATATTTACGCTCGGGCACGTGCCCGAGCGTGCCCTCACATGCGTCCGCCGTTGTGCGTGAGTGATGAAGCTCGTGAAAGTGATGGAGTTCCGTGAGGATGATGAAGATCTTGGACGTGATGAAGAACCGTGAGATGAAGTTCTTGAATGGATCATGCGGGCATTTTGGTAAAAACAATTTTCAAAGTATGGCTAGAAGTGTTCACGTGAAAATCATTAATTCTTTAATTAAGAGTATAGCAACTATATTTATAGAGTTAGAAGAGATTAGAAAGATGGATTAAGAGATGTGGGACTAAACAAGGTAATAAACCAACTAAGAAACCCACTAAAATGAATCCTATGATGTGGGATTAATAGGATTAGATAAGCACCAAAATTCAGCCTAATTAAAATTGGATTTAGTCAAAAATAAATAAATTAATATAGAGAAGAAAACTGATTTCAACTATGGGTCAAATCAACTCCGATTTTAGATTCGTAAAAACAGAAAAGTCACAAATAATAAAAAAAATCAGTCATTTTTTTATTAAAATGGTTAAAGAAATATATATTCATATGTATATTTATAAATAAAAGAATTTATTTTGGAAAAGAAAATGCAATGCATGAACCTAAGAGCAGATGACAAATAATTTTAATTAAAAAATGAACTTGAAGATTTTACAATTCAAAACTACGGGTCACACAACTAAGATAACCCAGTCCAAGTCTTGCTTTGAAAAGACTTCACAAAATTGTGCCTGAATATCAAAAACAATTAAATAAAGCATTAGAAACAATAATCTTTAGTTTGTTATCATCAAAACATACTCATTTTATAGGGTCAACATTCCACAGGGGTGTCAGGCAAGGGAGATGTTGCAAGTGTTCTTTACGCACGTGAACTGAACGTGTGGGTCAGCAAGGTCTTTTCACGTGACCGGCAAGGAAATTGAGGTGGTTTTAATCCCTAATCCATCTCCTCCCTTGGATTGGAGAGGAGTTTTGGAGGGCTAGAACTTAAGTCAAATTAATTTGGAAATTTAAATAAGGAGCTATATTGATTATAAATTACTCTCATTATCTAAAATTTCTATAAAAATTCCAAGTAAATCACAATAAATACCATTAAACAATAAAAAATTTCATGAACATTTTCATAATAAATAATTATAATAGCATATTAAACTAGTATATTAAAATAGGCTTCTTCTTTGATAAAAGGCTTACAAAAATTCTTAAATTTTAAATAAATTTGCCAAGACTCAAAATAAATTTTCCATTAATAATAGGATCACTAACATGCGAATCGTCACCTGGGAGGTCAAAAGACTTAATTTTGTTGGGAATTTGATGTCCAAGATTCCTGATTTGAAGAAGAACATTTACATAATAATGAACTTATTGTGTTTGATCAAATCTTGATGATGCTTGAAACAGGTACTATTAGTAAATATCTGAATATTACTTAGGGCCACTAAGACCAAGCATTTATTTATGATATATGACTTCTTGTATTTATTTGAAGTCATACTAACATCTATCTCGAAGACTCTACCTAAAAAGTTCAAAGAAAATCACTGAATTCAGAAGACTGTGAAAGTCAAAATTTAGTTCAAGTAAAAATCGACGGGACGGTCTGTCAATTGAACTCAAAACATCGACGAGAAGATAAGTCGACATAATTAATCGATGGGACAGACTAACTACTCTGAAAGTCAACTGTACAAAGGATCGACTGGATCAATGTTGGTCGACGGGATGATCTCAATATCGACGGGACAGACTCCAATTCATTCAGAATTATTCTAAGTGCTTGAATAGCACGTGACATCATTAATTCTCCAATCTTTTCACGCCAATCAAGGCGCATTTCAATGGTACATCTATGGAAGATCTTAATGGATTAAATTCATCGAAGAATTTGTTTATCGGATAGTATAATCAATTATCATGACTGGAATATCAGACAGATTTATGCATCTCATTCTGATCCTTACTTACCATATGTGGAATACTACGAAGCACGGATACGCCGAAAATAGACCCGTACCCGTACCGGGTACGTTTCCGGTACGGGTACACGTATGGTACGGCGCGATACGCATATTTATCGCTAATTTAGGTTTGTCGCTCCTCTGCCCCGCTTACGCTCCCGCATACGCATACGCTCGCTTGCGCGCTCCCGCTGTTGTAAGTCATCGTCGTTCCCGCTGTTGTAAGTCTTCTTCTTCTTCTCGTAATTGGAATTTTCGTATTACAGAGAATTGAATTTTGTGCAGAATTGAATTCTGTACAGAATTCTGTAATTGAATTTTTCTGTACAGAACATATTTCTGTACAGAATTCTGTAATTGAATTTTTCTGTACAGAACATATTTCTGTACAGAATTCTGTAATTGAATTTTTTCTGTACAGAACATATTTCTATACAGAATTCTGTAATTGAATTTTTCTGTACAGAACAGAAATTTCTGTACAGAAATATGTACAGAATTCAATTACATATTTCTGTAATTTATGTACAGAAATAAATTTCTGCACAGAAAATTCTGTACAGACATTTCTGTACAGAAATTTCAATTTTCTGTACATATTTTCTGTACAGTATTTAGCAAATTTCTGTATTTTCTGCATTTTTAATATATATACATATATATTTATTATAATTAATAAAACGTATCCCGCCGTATCTGTATCCTTGTTTTTTAAATTTTACCGTACCGCCGTAGTGGACACGTATCGTACCCGGTACTTGTACCAGTACCGGTGCTTCCTAGGTGGAATATTCCTAATTAAGTCAAATTTGAAATATTCCTTTTTCTGATTAAATTTGAAGATTCAAATTCAGAGACAATTATGTCTTTCCATATACTCTATGACGCAGGGGCAGGCTAGGGTGAGAAGCTAGACACACTACTGGCGAATAAAGGTGCAGAAAAACCAACACGATGCGAGCTTCACAAATCCAAGCTGTTTTAAAATTAATTTTCTTTTTATGACGAATTAGTTTAAGCTTTTGTGGATTCCACAAGAAGGATTATAGCAATAGAAAAGGCACACAAGAGTGGCTCCAAATCGGAGAACGCAAATAATAAATGATAAGCGGATACGCCCTGCAAGGTTAGCACAAATTCAAGTAATCCAAAATATCACTTAATTGACAAACAAGGTAGTTAGAGATCTAAGCAAGAAAATTCAAGTTTAAACTTAAAAAAACCAAATCACAACTTACAACCATGCAAGGAGCCAATCGGGCGGGGTACCAAATGTGGGGAGGAATGAATCCGGGTCTTTGGTGGCCAACGGCGGTGGGGTATGGTGGCTGTGCGGAGGGAGGAAGGAGTGGTGGAGGGCTGGACTAGGGCTGTCCGGCTGTAGGAGGGCTGGAAGTAGGGCTAGCGGGGTGGAGGAAGGATGTGGGGTGGTCGACGGGGTAGAGGGGAAGCTGGAGGGTGGGGAGGTGGTCGACTGGTTGTTGGGAGGCAGGGAGAGGCTCGGTGGGGAGGAAGGAGGGCTGGCGGTGGACGTCGGGTGGGAGGAGAGGCAAGGAAGGCTTGTCGGTGCTGTGAGGGACAGGGAGAGGCTTGGTGGGGGAGGAAGTAGGGGCGTAGAGGCCTTACCGGCGGCGGACAGGTTGGCGGAGGCGGGGGAAAGGGGCGAACGGCGGATCGGGAGCCCTAGGCGTCGCACCTGGGGGTGTTGGCGTCGCACCAACAGACCGGCTGCAGGAGTCTCTCAAACATTCGGTCCCCTAAACCCTCATCTTGGCTCCATATAAATAGAAAATAAAAGCTAGGGCATCCGGAATCAAGGGCTCAGATCGCCCGATCTTTCGGGTGCCAAAATAATGTCAAAACCTGTCCGAATAAGATAAAACAAAATACAAAATATACTCGCGTCGACCTTCCAGACGCATCCACGGGCTCGGATCGTCCGGAAGGGCCCTCGAAGTGCAGGATCAAAAATCACGCCCGCTTGCGGCGGGAATATACGTGCGTGGGCCATCGTCGCTGTCGATCTCCATCAACTCCCCCTGGCTTAGAAGCATTCATCTCCGAGGAATGAAGGTGATCATACTCCTGGCGTAGCTCGGGGGCAATCCTCGCAAGTTCTCCCGGGGCGATCCAAGTGTCGTCAAAGCTGGGACGGCCCCTCCAGTGGACCAAGTATCGCAAAGTGCTCGGATCTGCTGCTGTCATGTAGTCATGGGCTAAGATGCCCTCAACGGTCTCCAGGTCAGTATCCGCCTCTGCAGGTGGTGGCTCACTCTCTAATGAACTCTCCGGTGGTGGCACAGCCGGTGGTGTTGCCAGGTCCCTAGGCGGTGTCGCTGTGGGCTGGGACTGAGAGGGTAACGGTGACAACTGGGGAAGTGGTGGCTCAAATGGTGGCTCCTAGGGAAGGGGTGCGAAAGGATCCTCATAAGTTTGCTCGTCGTAGTATAGAGTCAAGTCTTCCACATTGAATACTCTGCTGATCCTCATGTGCCTTGGAATATCAATTTCATAAGCATTTGGCCCTATCCTTTGCACCACCGTATAAGGGCCCATCCGTCTAGCATTTAGTTTCTTTGTAGTTCCTGAGGGGAACCTCTCAGCACGAAGACGAACCAACACATGTGTGCCAATCTCAAAATTCCTCTCCCTCCTGTGTACATCCGCATAGGCTTTATAATTATCATTACTTGTTGCGATTTTCTTTCGGATGGACTCGTGAAGCTCATGCATGTGCTGGATAAAGGATTCGGCCGACTCGCTAGGACGGATCTCAAGTGGGAGGGGAACTAGGTCGATCGGCTTCCTGGGTTCGTATCCTAACAGGATGTGGAAGGGGCTAAGACCAGTAGTCCTATTCACCGAGCTATTGTACGCGAACTCTGCTAGGGGTAACACTGAATCCCAAGTACACACATGCTCACCAACAAGACAACGTAGGAGGGAGCCTAAACTCCTATTGACCACCTCAGTTTGTCCATCCGTCTGTGGGTGGTAGGCGGTGGAGAACTTGAGAGTGGTGTCAGTCTTCATCCATAGTGTCTTCCAGAAATAGCTCATGAATCGGACATCACGATCAAACACTATGGAGGAAGGTAACCCGTGATACCTAAAAACTTCCCTAAAGAATAGGGCGGCAACCAGGGAGGCATCGGCCGTCTTGCGACACGGGACGAAGTGGGCCATCTTCGAGAAACGGTCCACAACATAAATGGAGTCATGTTTCTTGGGCGTGCGGGGCAGCCCAAGAACAAAGTCCATGCTAATGTCAACCCAAGGCCTGTGGGGAATGGGTAAAGGGGAATACAGGCCGCCGGGTTGGCGTGAGCCTTTTGCCACTTGGCATGTCCTACAGTGCCTCGTCACACGCGCCACGTCCCTCTTCAGTGAGGGCCAATAAAAACGATCCTCCACTAAGGCAGTAGTCTTGTCACGCCCAAAGTGTCCCGCGGCACCTCCTGCGTGCATCTCCCAGATCAGAAAGTCGCGAAGGGAAGTGGAGGGGATGCAGAGTCGGGTGCCGAAAAACAGGTATCCCTCAGAAACAGTAAATCCCTCGACCGTATCAGGTGGGTCTCGAGTGAGGGACCTATAGATATCCCCAAAATCAGAACACGCAGCGTACTCTACGACAAGGCGCTCAAACCCAGTGACACGCGTGCTCATCGTCTGCAAGAGACTAATCCGGCGACTCAAGGCGTCGACGGGCTTGTTATCAACACCCGCGCGGTGTTTGATAACGTAGTGATAGCTCTGCAGCAACTCTACCCACTTAGCGTGACTATGGCTAAGCTTCGACTGGGATTCTAGGTAACGTAAGGCCTGATGGTCAGAATACAGCACGAACTCCTTGTGTAGGAGATAGTGTCGCCAGTACCGCAGGGTCTGGACTATCGCGTAAAACTCCCGGTCATATGTAGAATATCGCTGGCGGGCCTCGTTCAGCTTCTCGCTGAAATAAGCAATGGGGTGGCCCTCCTGACTAAGTACTCCTCCAATCCCCAGTCCGGAAGCGTCACATGCGACCTCAAAGGTGAGGCTGAAATCTGGTAATCTAAGGACAGGGGCAGACGCTAGCCGATTCTTGATCTCTTCGAATGCTCTAGTGGCGGCCAGGGTCCACACGAAATCTCCTTTACGTAGGCAGCTCGTAAAGGGGGCCATAAGAGCACTAAACCCGAGGACGAACCTCCTGTAGAAGGTTGCTAGTCCATGGAAACTCCTGGCCTCATGGATGGTGGTGGGAACGGGCCACTCACGGATAGCTCTCACCTTGTCGGGATCTACGGAGATGCCTGACGCAGAAATAATGTACCCAAGGAAGTGCACCGACTCAGCTAGAAAATCGCACTTCTTCATGTTGATAAACAGATGCTCTCTCCTAAGGATGTCGAACACCAAGCAGACATGATGTAGGTGGTCAGTACGCTCCTGGCTGTAAATAAGAATGTCGTCGAAGTACACAACTAGGAACTTGCCCATGTGGGGCCGCAGGACCTGGGTCATCACCCGCATGAACGTACTGGGGGCGTTCGACAATCCGAAGGGCATCACTAGCCACTCGAATAGGCCATCCTTCGTCTTGAAGGCCGTCTTCCATTCATCTCCCTCACGGACTCTAATCTGGTGATACCCGCTCCTGAGGTCGATCTTCGTGAAAATACGGGCAACAGCCATAGCGTCAAGTGAGTCGTCGAGGCGGGGAATCGGGAAACGGTACTTCACTGTGATCTTATTGATGGCTCTACTGTCAACGCACATGCGCCAACTCCCGTCCTTCTTCGGGGTGAGAAGGGCTGGGACTGCGCATGGGCTCAAGCTCTCGCGCACAAAACCCTTCCTAAGTAACTCATCAACCTGCCGCTTCAGCTCGGCATGTTCGGTCGGACTCATACGATAGTGTGGGAGGTTGAGCAAAGATGCCCCAGGCACGAGGTCGATCGCGTGCTGGATATCTCTTAGGGGAGGGAGTTCATCGGGAAGCTCCTCGGGCGTGATATCCGTATAATCTCTCAACAGTCGTTGTGCATCTGGGTCGGTGGGGACGGCACCTCCACTAGGAGTGTCGGGAGCCAAGGTGGCCGCTACAATAAATACGATCCCCGAGTCTAGGCCCTCTCTCATAAAATCATGCATCATCAGCATGTGCAGAGGCCTGGGGGGCCCGACACTGACGGGGGAATCGGTCTTGCCCTTGGATGAGTCCTTGGGCCGGGTCGGCGACAAGGTGACCTTTCGGCCCCGGTCGTAGAATACGCATGTGTTCGATCGCCCGAAACACGTAACGTCTCGATCATACAACCAGGGTCGACCTAGGAGTACATGGGCCACGTCCATCGGGATGACATCACACCAAACCTTGTCCTCGAAGGACGCTAACTGCAATGGCACTAAGCATCGCTGGGAGACCTGGATAGCAGATTTGTCCACCCATAGGACACGATAGGGATGAGGGTGTGGCTCAGGGGTGAGCTGCATCCGCTCAAGCGCTTTCTTAGCAACGATATTGACGCACCTCCCACCATCAATAGCAAGTTTGCAGGGGCCGCCTGCGCTGAAAATAAGTGTAAAAGATGGTGGATCGACGCCAGTCATCCTCCGCACGCGGGGTATGCAGAAGGCGGCGTATAACTCCACACTCTAGCGACCTCTCTGCATCGCTCTCCCAATCCTCATCCACGGTGGCTACAATATCGCCCTCAATCCCCACTATAGGGTCCAAACTCTCGTCCCCCTCATCTTCAATCAACAAGTTCCGCATGGGGCACTGTGCCGCATAATGACCTCGTCTAGAACATCTGTAACACTGAGGCCCGCTAGGCTTGGGGGGTCCAGTCATGGCAACCTTCCCTTTCACATCCTCAGAAGCCTGAGGGTGGGGAGGAGTGGGGGCCTCCTGAATGTGGGGCCATCAGTCCTCGGAGGCTGCTGGCGGGAGCCAGTGGTCCGAAGGTAGAATTCATACTCTAGGGCCAACTCATAAATCTGCTCGACTGTCTCCCGGCGGTGGGGAATCAGTTCCCTCTTAATTTCGGGTCACAGGTCGTTCCGGAACCTGGACGCTGCGGCGCTTCCCTCCTCTCGAAGGTCACTCCGCACAAATAGGTCATCGAATTTGGTCATATATTCGGCTACCGACAATGTGCCCTGTCGTAGCGCATAGACCTGATCAAGCAGTCGATCACGATAAGAATCGGGGAGATATTTTTCCTTCAGGCGTCTCTTCATATCTTCCCACCTAATGATGGGTCGATAGTCATCACGCTTAAGGGCTCGCTCGACACTAGTCCAATAATTCATAGCAGACCCCACTAATTTTATCCGTGCGAGTCTAACCTTACGCTCATCACTCATATCATACCAAACAAAGTAATGCTCCATCTCTCGAAGCCAATCACTAAACGCTCCGGGGTCCTGCTGACCATCAAAAGAAGAAACCTCTAAGCGAACTCGGCGAGTGATGTCATCGTGGTAACCGTCATAACGGTCGTGACGATCTGGCACGGGGCCTCCTGGGGCCTCATGACCATAATCAGGGGGCCCTGGTTGTCGTCGGGGGCGACGACCAGGATTGGGGTGATCCCCTTGACCTTCATAATTATCTTGACGTGCCCGAAGTTCATTAATTTGGGTACCCATTTGGTCGAATCGCTCCAGCATCAAGCGCTGGAGGTCCGCGAGGGACACCTCCGCGTTGGTGCCATTGGACCGCTCACCGGTAACGTTTGGGTCAGACATATCTCGTCGAAAATGCCTACCACTACGTAACATATGAAGTGCGACAACCTCGCTTTGATACCAATCTGACGCAGGGGCAGGCTAGGGTGAGAAGCTAGACACACTACTGGCGAATAAAGGTGCAGAAAAACCAACACGATGCGAGCTTCACAAATCCAGGCTGTTTTAAAATTAATTTTCTTTTTATGACGAATTAGTTTAAGCTTTTGCGGATTCCACAAGGATTATAGCAATAGAAAAGGCACACAAGAGTGGCTCCAAATCGGAGAGCGCAAATAATAAATGATAAGCGGATACACACTGCAAGGTTAGCACAAATTCAAGTAATCCAAAATATCACTTAATTGACAAACAAGGTAGTTAGAGATCTAAGCAAGAAAATTCAAGTTTAAACTTAAAAAACCAAATCACAACTTACAACCATGCAAGGAGCCAATCGGGCGGGGTACCAAATGTGGAGAGGAATGAATCCGGGTCTTTGGTTGCCACGGCGGTGGGGTATGGTGGCTGTGCGGAGGGAGGAAGGAGTGGTGGAGGGCTGGACTAGGGCTGTCCGGCTGTAGGAGGGCTGGAAGTAGGGCTAGCGGGGTGGAGGAAGGATGTGGGGTGGTCGACGGGGTAGAGGGGAAGCTGGAGGGTGGTCGACGGGTTGTGGGGAGGCTGGGGGGTGGTCGACTTGTTGCTGGGAGACAGGGAGAGGCTCGGTGGGGAGGAAGGAGGGCTGGCGGTGGACGTCGGGATGGGAGGAGAGGCAAGGAAGGCTTGCCGGTGCTGTGAGGGACAGGGAGAGGCTTGGTGGGGGAGGAAGTAGGGGCGCAGAGGCCTTACCGGCGGCGGCAGGCTGGCGGAGGCGGGGAAAGGGGCGAACGGCGGATCGGGAACCCTAGGCGTCGCACCTGGGGGTGTTGGCGTCGCACCAACAGACCGGCTGCAGGAGTCTCTCAAACAATCGGTCCCCTAAACCCTCATCTTGGCTCCATATAAATAGAAAATAAAAGCTAGGGCATCCGGAATCAAGGGCTCAGATCTCCCGATCTTTCGGGTGCCAAAATAATGTCAAAACTTGTCCGAATAAGATAAAACAAAATACAAAATATACTCTCGTCGACCTTCCGGACGCATCCACGGGCTCGGATCGTCCGGAAGGGCCCTCAAAGTGCAGGATCAAAAATCACGCCCACTTGCGGCGGGAATATACGTGCGTGGGCCATCGTCGCTGTCGATCTCCATCACTCTAATTCCTTTTTAGAGCAACATCATTATAAAAGGAGAAGGTCTTGACATGTTGATACTAATGATCTAAAGCATACAAAAAATTCGACAGCAAAGAATTTTAAGTCATTTTGCTATCAAGAGCAGGATCCTTCTAAGTTCTCAAGAGTCCTGTTTGATCCAGTTTCTGAAGAAAGAGTTTACTGCATATAAGAAGGATTTATGTTGCTGCTAGTTTCCTTAATATAAATCTAAACTTACAAGTTACATTTTATCATCTGTCAAGGGAGAAAAAGCATACTGCTTGACTTCTACTGAAGACTCAAGATCTAAATCTTATTCTCTGTTGAGTCTATCATTGTAAACCACTGTAAATCTATAAATAGTGTGTAAGATCGCTGTGATCTGAGTGTAGCATTCCTGTGAGTATTTGAGATAGGATCTTGGTGATCTGAGTGTAGGATCATTGTGGTCTGAGTGTAAGATCTTTGTGATCTGAGTGTAGGATTCCTGTGAGAATCTGAGGTAGGATCTATTTGTAGATCTGAGAGTAAGTCTTGTGTTGTAAAAGACTGAGGTAGAAAACTCTGTGTGAGTTCTAAGTTTTGAAGGAGTTTTGCAATTATCAAGCACACTGCTTGAAAGGTGTCGGGACAGTGGACTACCTCTTGACAAATTGTCTAGAGGGAACCACCATAAATCTCTGTGTGCTTTGCTGTGATTGTTTGTTGTGTACCTTTAATTCTGAAAAGACATCATACACCATGCTTGATGTTCTCTTGCGGGCTGCACCTGCATATGTAAATGATCAAGAAACAGCTATGAGAAGTAAACAAAGAAAATAGCAAGAGGAGAGAGAGAGATCGCCATGTAGGGTTGGGAATGCATTATACAACAATTAACCTACATTGGGTGCAGGTAGAAATCACTACATTGTCAACATGCATTATACATAATGAGCATATTCATAAATTCTGAGCATGATTTAAACAAATGAGCTTGCGAGCGGAAATCTAAAATTTCAAAAGAGAACGGCATGCTCAAATCAAAAAAGAATAGAAGATAAAAGGCCGTTCTACTGGAAGACTTGGATGTAATTCAGTGACGTGGAAGCAGATCAACCTGGCTGAAGATGGATTTTAATCAAAGATGCAAGCATTTCACGTTAGTTATGTGTTGAATTTGGCCACTCTACACCTAACTACCATAGGTACTTCGTAGTTACAAACCAATTAAGGCTCCGTTTTTTGCTCCGGTGAGTTTAGACAATGTAGAGAAATACAAAACCTTGTATATTCCTTTCTATGTATCAAATATAATGTATGAATACAAATATATAGGAGGGAGAAAGAGGGAGGAAATCCTTATACACAATGTGGGACTAAAGAGAGAGAAAAACAGAAAAAATATGGGCTCCAGAATGGGCCATTACATGGGCTTTTCTAACACTCCCCCGCAAGCTGGAGCGTACAAGTCGTAGGCACCCAGCTTGGACAGGAATTGATAAAATAGGGTGCTTGATAGGGCCTTGGTGAGAATATCAGCAACTTGGTCGGTACCCGGAACATGCTTTAATTCTATCTTCTTCATTTGAACTTTCTTCCGGATGAAGTGACAGTCCACTTCAATGTGTTTCGTTCTTTCGTGGAAGACCGGGTTCTTAGATATGTGTATAGCAGCTTGACTGTCACATAGTAAGATAGCAGGTGAGGAAAGTTTTACTCCAAGATCAGCAATAAGACTTTCAAGCCATGTGAGTTCAGAAACCACTGATGTCATCGAACGGTATTTCGCCTCAGCTGAAAATCGAGCAACCACAGCTTGTTTCTTACTACGCCAGGTAACCAGGTGACCACCAAAGTAGGTACAAAAACCACTAGTAGACCGCCGATCATCCAGGGAACCAACATAATCTGCATCAGAATACGCAACCAATGTTGGAGTAAAGGACGAGGTTTTATATACCAACCCTTGACCGGGGGATGTTTTCAGATATCTTAGGATGCGTTCGACGGTCTGAAGATGGGACATTCGAGGGGAATGCATAAACCGGCTGACAACCCCAACAACAAAGAATATATCTGGTCTCGTGACTGTAAGGTAAATCAGTTTCCTAACAAGTCATCGATAGTACTTTGGATTTGAAAGAGCAAGATCATCATCAGAGGCATGTGCACACAGCTTGTGATTGACATCCATAGGAGTGTTAATTGGCTTGCATCCAGAGTAGCCAGCATCCTGAAGAAGATCGAGACAGTACTTCCGTTGAGAGAGGACAAGTCCATCAGGACGTCTCGCGACCTCAAGACCAAGGAAGTATCGAAGGTTCCCCAGATCTTTGGTTTGAAAGGCGGAACTAAGATGTTGTTTGACCGCTTGTATTCCCTTTGAATCATCTCATGTGATTAGGATGTCATCGACATATACCAACAGAAGAACCGTGTCTGTAGTTCGATGTCGAGTGAACAGAGAGAAGTCTGTCGAGCTCCGAGAAAAGCCAACCTCCCGAACAGCCTTACTGAACTTATCAAACCATGCCCGGGGGGATTGTTTGAGACCATAGATGGATTTCTTAAGATGACATACTCGGGACTCCCCCGTGGTCTCAAACCAGGCAGGTTGCTGCCTGTATACTGTTTCTTGTAGGTAGCCATTTAAAAAATCATTCTTGATATCTAGCTGATGGAGAGGTCATTGTCGATGCACAGCCGCAGAGAGAAGGACACGAACTGTGTTGAGCTTGGCCACCGGAGAGAACATTTCCTCATAGTCGAGACCTTGTTGTTGAGTGAAGCCACGAGCCACCAGTCGGGCTTTAAGACGGTCAATTGTCCCATTCGGAGCATGCTTGATTACAAAGACCCATTTGCAACCAACAGTAGTCTGGCCTGGGGGTAGAGGAACCAGATCCCATGTCTGATTAGCCCAGAGAGCTGTCATTTCGTCGTCCATGGCTGCCCGCTAGCCCGGATGTTGGAGAGCCTCCTGCACAGAGTTAGGGATAGAAAAAGAGGATAGAGAAGTAGCAAAGGTGTGCAGCGGCGAGGATAGGCGATGTAAAGATACATAGTTCGCCATGGGATGAGCGGTGGAGGCCGGTGCCGGATCAGCAGGTTGCAGAGTGACAGAGGTCGAAGCCGACTGCATTGGGGCGACGAGTGTAGACACAAAGAAGAGGAGGCTTGTTGGGAGTGAGAGCCGGGACAGGAAGGAGGGATGGTGGAGAGGTGATTGGGATTACAGGTCTAGGTAAGGATTGTGGTGGAAGTGGGGGGTTTTGGTTGGAGAAGAAAGGTTGATCTTCCCGGAAGGTAACATCAACCGAGACTGTCACCTTGCGGGTAGTAGGAGAGTATCAGACATATCCTTTCTGAGTACGGGAGTAACCGACGAACATGTGTTTGGCTGCACGTGGTGCTAACTTGTCTGTGGACGGACCAAGTAAGTGAACATAGCAGGTACATCCAAAGATGCGAGGGGTGAGAGAGAATGGTGGAGTAGAGGGGAAGAGGAGACTGAACGGAGTAGCATTATGAAGGACGGAGGAAGGGAGACAGTTGATGAGGTAGCATGTTGTTGACAGCGCAAAGTTCCAATAAGCCTTGGGTACCTGCATTTGAATCATGATGGAGCGAGCAACATCAAGAAGATGTCTATTATTGCAATACCGTTCTGTTGGGTTGTATAGGCACAGGATGTTTGATGAATAATCCCAAATTCTGAGAAAAGGTTGGCAAATTCATGGCTAGTGTATTCGCGAGTGTTATCCGTTCGAAGGGTTTTTATTGGTTCGGAAAACTGAGTGTGAATCTCAAGGACGAACGTGCGGAACACACGAGGAAGCTCAGAGCGATCACGAAGTAAGTATAGTCATGTCGTTCGAGAATAATCATCAATAAACGTGATAAAGTAGCGATAACCAGAAACACTTGTAATTTTATATGGACCCCAAATATCAGAATGTACTAAAACAAAAAGAGCAGAGCTCCGAGTACAATGAGGAGAAAACGATGAGCGGTGTTGTTTACCCAGAATACATGAATCACAACTAAAAGAAGGAAGATAAATCTCTGGAAGAGCCTTCTGGAGGACTGGAAGAGGAGCATGTCTGAGACGTCGGTGCCAATCAACTGAGGAGACGGAAGAGAGAATGGTAGGGGGAGCTTCAAGAAGGTAGAGCCCATTTTGCAGTCGTCCTTTACCAATGACACTCTGCGTCTGTCGATCCTGCATAAGAAAGGAAGAGGAGGTGAATGTCACGGAGCAATTCAAATCTGTAGTGAGGCGACTGACAGAAAGCAAATTGAAAAAGAAGCCCGGGACATGAAGAGCCGAGCGGAGAGAGAGAGAGAGAAGAATTGAGAAGAATATCAACAGAGCCGGAGACAGGGACGGTGTCGCCATTGGCCACGGTGATAGTTTTAGGATGCGGAGAGTTCAAGTATTGAGGTGGCTTCAGCGAGGTGATGTGATGAGTAGCACATGAGTCCACTATCCAGCGTGGACTAGTGGAGAGACAAGTGATACCTTCATTGGAGATGGAGGCGGCGGAGGCAACAGAGGCAGGCGGGCGCCTGAGCATGCCATGGAGTTGCTGGAGCTGGAGGCGGACATCTTCAAGGTCAGCACGAGTGGCAGAAGGACTGTCGACAGCAACAAAAGCAGTTGGACGAGGAGGGCCATGTTTGCGGTAGCAGGTCGCCTCGAGGTGTCCATCCCTACCACAGAAGGAACACTTAGGACGTGGTCGGCAACCACGACCCAGTCCCCGAGAGCCTGAACGTCCCCCACGAGCAGGAGGAGGGAGATGTAGTAATGGTTCAGATGAATGCTGAAGGAGGGCCGGTGAGTGAGGTCCAGTGGTATCAGGAGGCGGTGATACCTTTAGCAACATGGAGCACACGTCAAAGAGTGAAGGAATAGCAACAGACGAGAGGATCTGTGCCCGAATGCTCTGAAGATGAGGTGGGACACGAGCCATCATCATAGCAATACAAACTGCTTCCTTCTGAGCACGTTGAGCAGTGAGATCCGTAGTAGACGGTTGATGTCGGACCCAAGCTTCGGCCAGAGTCTTAGCCTGAGCAACAAATGAGATCATATCGGCAGTACCTGCAGTGTCAAGAGTCTGAAGATCCGTGATGATGTCGTAGAGGTGCTAGAGACTATCCTTGCCGGAGTATAGGGAATGGAGCTCATCCCACATTGCCTTGGCCGTCTCGTGATACATGGTCATTCTGTAAGGTTCGCTATCAAGGGAGTTGAGAAGTCAAGTCTGAACTCGGCCATCGTCACGTAGCCAGTCATCCGAAGGTGTAGAAGGAGCATCCCTAGTGAGATGGTGCAGAAGTCCTTTAGACTGGAGCACCCTACGAACGGAATGCACCCATTCAATGAAGTTCTTCTTCCCAGTGAGAGAGATGGTGGTGATCCTCAACTCGTCGCGCAGTTCATGAGTGGGTAGCAGGCGGGCAGTAGGAGAGGTAGCGGTCTGCCCATCGGGATGCACGGAGGGATCACTGGAGGAACCCATTGCAGATAGAATGGCAAGGCTGCTGAAGGGGAGAGGAGACCGCTGCGACTAGAGGGAGCTGCAGTTAGAAGACCGCTGGAGGGCGCGGCTAGAGGAGAGCTGCGATTAGAGGAGAGCTCGGCAGAGAGAGCGGTCTGCAAGGGGCGGTCTGAGGGAGACCAGCAGACAGAAGAGCTGCAGCGGCTATAGGAGATTGCAGCGGGTAGAAGAACTCGCAGCGGCTAGAGGAGATTGCAGCGGGTAGAGGAGATTACAGCGGAGCTGCGATTAGAGTAGAGCTCGGCAGAGAGAGCGGTCTGCAAGGGGCGGTCTGAGGGAGACCAGCAGTCAGAGGAGCTGCAGCGGCTAGAGGAGATTGCAGCGGGCAAAAGAGCTCGCAGCGGCTAGAGGAGATTGCAACGGCTAGAGGAGATTACAGCGGCTAGACCGATCTCAGCAGGCAGAGGTCGCAGCGGCTAGAAGAGAATTGTAGCAGCACGAGACTAGCAAGCAGAAAGAAAAGGTCTGCGGCGAACAGAACAAGCGGCCAGAGCTCGTAGCGGGTAGTAAGGCTGAATAGGGCAGGCCGCAGATGAGCACGCAAGTGGGACCCGTAAAAAAAATCTATAAAATATGTGGAGATCTTGCCAGGGGGAAGAACTTGCCAGAGAACCCTACAGTTAGAATAGAGGTCAGCGGTTAGAACAGCTTGGACAGAGGCCTGCGGCTAGAAGAATTTTGGGAGACCGAAAATTTTGGAACCTCTCTCTGATACCATGTAGAGAAATACAGAACCTTGTATATTCCTTTCTATGTACCAAATACAATGTATGAATACAAATATATATGAGAGAGAAAGAGGGAGGAAATCCTTATACACAATGCGGGACTAAAGAGAGAGAGAAAAACAGAAAAAATATGGCCTCCAGAATGGGCCATTACATGGGTTTTTCTAACAGACAAAAACGCCACCATCATAGAATGCATGTTTGGCAAAACAATGGTTATGACCGCCACCAAAAAAAGAAAACTAGTTTTGAACATACAAGTGAATGAAGTTCCTCATGTGAGGTAGGGTGTTCATGAACGACAGTTCATAACCACCGCGTTCACGACTATCACCGTGCCAAACGGAGCATAAAATTGCATGTGATAGCGTTTCCAGCCCGTTGGATTTATTCAAAGTGTCAAAAGAAAAGTGATGAAAGCATTGAACTGCTTGATAAAAGGAGGTCGGATTTCATGAAGGAAATACTTGCCTCGCTGACTCCACCTCGTAAAGGGTTAAGTGTATCTGCAATTTGACTCTTAGAGAACTCCATTTGCTAGAGAATGTTTGGTAAGCATAGAACACAGCTTATTCAACATGAACACCACAGGAGAATTCATTACTTATTCAATAATAGATCAATAACTTTCTAGCAAAACTCGATACAAACCCAAACAAATCAGAATATTGAAATATATGGGCTGCATGAAGGTTTTCCCTCCCTGTCATCCACGATGCATAAATAAAATTGGAAAATCAAAACGTTCAATGAAAACCAAAACATTTATGAAGATTGAGAGCTAACGTTAGAAATAGCTGGGACTTGAACTCAAATCCAGCAATACGCAACACTAATTTCAGCTATATGATTTAAATACTTGAACTAATTCTTCTGCCAGAACACCAACTGGAATCAAGCACTTCCCAAGCATCACCCGAGAAGCTTCAAAATATAAAGAAAAAGAATAAATAGATGATGAAAATTCCAATACATGCACAGACACCATCAATTTCTTATTCCCTACCTTCTCTAGCCAGGGATATGAAAGCTTAAAATCCCAAAAAAGAAGAATCAGCTCTCTTGCATTTTTTTTCTTCTAAAACCAATGTCTATCAAGCCCCATTGACTCTAAGGTTCCACCTTTTGTAAATGGAAACAATAGAAAGTGGCATATATGAAAGTATTGTTATGGTTGGCTCTCGGCTCAAAGTATTCTACATTAGTCCATCAAGTTTGGAATGACCTTATATAGTACCTCCATCAAAGTATCACGCAACTCACGGGTCACTAACGAGTCGGTCTCGACACGCGCGGACATATATGAAATATTCAACAATCTCCTCCTATGTCCGCCGCAGACCCGACTTCGATATAGGTGGTTTGTGCAATGTTCAACCAAACATGAATCATTCACAGCAGTGTCACAAACATGTTAAACAATATTAGAATAGAAAAAAGTATGCAGACATAAGAATAAAACTTAAATCAAAGCAGCATCATTCAAAAATCTAGAGTGCAACCATAGCACAGGTTCCAATACACCAGTGTCTAATAGTCCACCAAAAAACATAAGTTCAAACAAACATGTAAGCAAATCAAACTCCAAGCAGAGGAATTAGCAAAAACATAACAAAATAACACTCAAAACTGTCATCGTCCTCAGATGTACAGTAGATCATCCTCATCAGGATCCAAAACAACAAGTGCTCCTCCATCAACATCTCCTGTAAATTTCAAACAGAGAATTTCATTTTAGATGAATTCAGACATTTGAAAATTACATGTATCTATTTCTACTGTAAGAACTTAGCACTTCATGATTAAGCTAGGAGGACACCTACTCAGAGTATTATAGGTTCTAAAACAGAATCTATTATTTGTATCAAAAGAGACGATCTTATAGAGTTTTAGACATCGCAGCTATATCTGTGTTTCAAATTGGAATGTCACGGTCACTGTCCTTCCAGAGTTAGAACGAATATCATCAAGTTTAGAATAATACTGTTGAACACAGGAAGAATCAAACCAAGTTAGATTGTGTTATCAAGTTTGGAATAACACTTTCTTCCAATGTAAGAAAGAAGAATCCAGGTGAAGTTATACACATCAAATTTGGAATGCAATAACTCACCAGACTCATTATCAGCAACCAAGAACATCAGAGAAACACAACATGCTTACTGACTGAGAAAGAAAATTCTGAAAATATCACAACACTAAACGCAAACCGATCTATGATCTAGATCGTCTTAAGTCCAATTTCCCCCACAGTTTTGATCAAACGATCTTTGGGCATTCCTTTCGTCAGTGGATCGGCTAAGTTATCATTCAACCTCACATCAATCAAAGTGATAACTCCTTGTTCTTTCAGATAATTCAACAAAGCATGTCTTAGTCGTACATGTCTCCTCTTAGTGTTATAGAGAGCATTCTTAACGACCTGAACTGTTGCTTGATTATCGCAGTATAAGCTCACGGAATTGACTTGTAATTTAGATAAGGGGATATCTAGAATCAAATTTCTGATCCAGTGTGCCTCTTCATCAGCCGAAGCTAAGATAAACAATTCTGCTTCTATAGAAGCCAAAGTTATGCAAGTCTGTTTTTTAGATTTCTAGGTTATATCAGCTCCACCCAAAATTAATATATATCCACTGGTAGACTTACTATTACTAATTTCTGAACACCAGGAGGCATCAGAAAATTCATCCACTGTAGGAGGGTGTCCAGTAAAGCATAGAGCATGATCTTTTGTACCTTTTAGGTATTTCATCAGTCTATCTAAAGCATCTTAATGCTCTTTGCTCAGATTACTGGTAAAGCGACTCAGCATGCCAAAAGAAAAGACAGTGTGTGATCTCGTACGACGAGTGACATACATGAGACATCCAATTATCCTTGAGTAATTTACTTGATCAACGCTGGTCCTTTCATGTGGACTCAACTTAATGTTGTGATCAAAAGGTGTTTCAACATGCCTATTATTTTTATATACTCAGGTAGAAAGAAGTTGCTCAATGTAGTGAGTCTGATTAAGAGTAACCCTACCTTTATCAACTTTAACTTTCATACATATAAGAATATCAACCGGACCAAGGTCTTTTATATCAAATTCTTTTGCAAGAATGAATTTTATATCCCTCACAGCAGAAAGATCTGAACCTAGAATTAACATTCATCAACATATAGACATATGATGACTGGTTTATTCGACACAGAGCGATGATACAGATATTTATCTGAAAGGCTGAACTGAAATCCATAGCTCTTTACCACTTGGTCAAATTTCAGGTGCCACATCTTAGGCGTTTGCTTAAGCTCATAGATTGATTTATCAAGTTTGCACACTTTATCTTTTAAGTTCTTATGGACATAACCTCCAGGTTGTGTCATATAGATTTTTTCATTAAGCTCTTCATTTAAGAAGGTTGTCTTTACATCATCTGATGAACTATAAAGTTCTCGATAGATGCTAAAGCGAGAAAAATCTTAATAGTCGATAGGTGACACACAGGTGAATAAACATCAAAAAAGTCGACCGTCTGCTGTTTATAACCTTTAGCTACTAAGCGTGCTTTATATCTGACTATTGACTCATCACTATGTAATTTCTTCTTTAGTACCCACTTACATCCAAGGACTTTAGCTCTTTTAGGAAGGTCAACTAGATGTCAAGTGTTGTTCTGTAGCAGCGAGTCCATTTCATCATCTATAACTTCTGCCCACATCAAGGAATCCCTAGATCTCATTGCTTCATGATAGAAGAATGAATCATCCTCTAAGTGATAAGTAACAAAATTCTCACCAAAATCCTTAGGGATCCTTTCTCTTGTAGATGCTCTAACTAGAATAGGTTCAACCTCTAAAGGTTGGGGAGCAATGTTAAAGGGGTCAGCTTCAAGTTCTACAATAGATTCTAAAATCATATCAGTAGACCCAGATAAGTTAAAGCTTTCATCTTTGACAAACTTATTTTCAAAGAATACAACATCTCTAGACTCTATCACTGAATTAGTGGATAGATCTAGAAACATATCGGTTGCACTGTTTTCTGCACTACTTAGATAAACACATGTTGTTCTAGGTCTCATCTTAGGTCTCTTAAGGTCTTGTATCCTAACAGGTCTTGTATCCTAACATAAACAATACAACCCAAAGTCTTTAGAGTATTAAATCTACAAGGATGATTATGTCACAAATCATAATATGAAGTTGGCATGTCAGTTGTGAGTAGCATAAAATTCAACATTTCTGTAAAAGTTCTATTCTTCCGCTCAGCAACACCATTTGACTGAGGTGAGTAAGGAGAAATGGTTTCAAGAATTATACCCTCAGAGGCACAAAATTCTCTGAACTCTGTTGCAGTGTATTCTCCTTCTCGATCACTTCTAAATCACTTATTTTTAAGTTTAATTGATTTTCAACACGAGATTTAAAGATTTTAAAGGTCTTGAATGCTTCATTTTTCGATTTCAATAGATACACATGACAATATCAAGAATAATCGTCTATGAATGTAATTAGATACTTCCTTCCCCCTCTAGTAACATGACTCTTAAAATCACAGAGGTCGGAATGTATCAATTCAAGAAGTTATGTGCTTCTAGAAATCGACTTAAAAGATTTTCTAGTAATCTTAGTTTGTGCACACATCTCACACTTATTTATTCGATGAGATTACTAGAAAACCTTTCAAGATCGTTATCTACGATCCTTCTCCTGGCAAATGGCGCAAATAGCCCAGAACACGACGAACGGCAGAGGTTGTCGAGTACCAAAAGGTAGGCACTGGCGCCTATCGAAGAAGACGACTCCTCCCTGCGAACAAAAAGCTACGAAACTAGCGGCGACAGACGAGACAGCCAGACGACACTCACCTGTTCCGGCGATTGCCCTAGATCTGCAGGCGAGCAGCGGAAACGAGATCACCAGAGGATCGAGAGCGACGACGAGATCTGCGACAGAAAGATCGAAGATTCCTCTCGATCAGGACGGGAACAACCACGAAACTTCTTCGTCTAAAGATCTTTGAGAGGCGCAGGCAAGGAGAGAAAGGATTGACAGGATCTGCGAAATCTCCCTAGCGGCGCACGAGAGAGACGGGAGCGGAAAACCCTCAGTGGTACATTGAGAATGTTAGGGTTGACTCTCAGCTCAAAGTATTATACATTAGTCCATCAAGTTTGGAATGACCTTATATGGTACCTCCAGCGTAGAGCATTGCCCTATGATGACACACAACCCACGGGTCACTAACGAGTCGGTCTCGACACGCGCGGACATATATGAAATATTCAAGAAGTATGACTACAGAAGGTATGATGAATTACAAGGCTAGGAGCCTTAAAATTTCGGGCATCGACAATAAGAGATAGAAATCGTAAGCCCTCGGGAAGGAGAAGACCCTCAAAAATGTGCAAAAGTGAGTTGCTACGTAGTTAGAGAGACAAGATATAACTCTTATCATGTATGCACAGCACAATGTAATGCATTTAAGCTGTAAATATTTTAAAAACAAAATAAAATTTAAATATTTGCGTGGTCTTTGAGTTTCTAGCTTGATATTTTTTGATGATACAATAGTAATAAAAATGAATTTTTTTTCATATCAATTACAAAATAAGGAATGCTAAATCACTCATCAGAAGAGACGACTTACAAAATAAACCGATTGGAAATAATAAAAATGAATCAACACCCTAAACCAAAAAAAACAAATGATTTGGAAACTCAATAAAATTGGAACTGATATGAAAAATAACAAATAATTCAAAAACATATAGGGAATTTGGTCGAGTGTTTGTGTAGATAGTTACCATGTAAATTTCAATAGTCGATATACCAAAAGAATAATTGATACAACACCATCAAAAAACCCCCAAAAAAGATAAAAGAAATGATTCAACATCATCCTATAGGCATCAATCCTATAGGATGATGTGTGTGGTAAAAAAAAAGGGAAACATTGAAGCGGATCATGTCATATTTGATCCAGATCTGATGAAAGAAAATGTAATTTGGAACCCTTCGATCTAAAATACAAAATGTAACATCCCCAATCCTGCTAGACCCATTGGAAATGTTAGGGCATAGGGGTGAGGTGAGTGGCCATTAGGGCCTTAGGCTAGGGTGGAAATGGCCAAGTGCACACCAAAGCTCAAAAACCAACCTAGCCCTAAGCCCTTCAATTAGGTCAATTGACCCTCAATTGTCCAATTTGACCTCACATATGTTGCCCTAACCACTAAGGGAGACCAATAGGATGGAAATTGTACTTGGGTGGGACCCAATTGCATGAAGTTGACCAAAGTCAAACTTTACCTAATTTTGGTCAAATCTTCCCCCTTTGATTTAAATTGAACCAATTGGGACCCCACCATGGACCAACCAATGTTGGGTGATGTCAAGGGACCCATGACCCTCATGTGGGGTCAACCCACTCGCCTTGTTGACCAAAGTCAACCATGGTCAACATAGCCCTTTAAGGTGAATTCTAAGCCTAGATTGAGTGGAATCCAACACCCATCAATTAATCATTATTCATGGACTTAGGACATGCCATTATCAGCCTTGGACTGAACCCAAACCATGGTTTGATTAACCAAAGGAGAGGGGGACCAAAAAGTGATTAAAAACGCAAAAGCAAAAGCAAACACCCCTTCTAACACTCCACCTCCAATCAGTTTAGGGCACCCCACCCTTGATTACTAAGCAGCAGGAGGAGACCAGAGGGCCAACAGGGGCAGGGGTGCAGGAGGGTGGCAGCAAGGAGCATAACCGAGGAAGCTTGAATTCAAAACAATCTATAGAAGCCTCCCCACCTCATTCCAGCCACACCATCAGCTTCAGAAGGGAGAGAGCAGTCGGGAACGACACCTGGAGCAAGGCTAGAGCCGGAGAATCGAGATCGGGAGCGGGGTCGCCGGAGTAAAGCATAACCATGGTGAACCGTCGCCGGAGCCGCCGCCACGCCCCAATCACGGTTCGTTTCTCCTCCCCTCCCCCATGCTAGCTTCCTATCACAAAACGGAGAAGGATCGGGCTCAATTGAGCCCGAATCCACTCCTTAAATCCATGAAATTCGGCTCGAAACGGGAAGCCAGGGAACGCCGGAAACCGCCGCCTCCGGCCGCCAGTCGCCGGTGGATGGTAGCCCCGACCACCACGAAGGTGTCGGTGGTGTTGGCCGGCGGTGGTGGTGGCTGGATCGCCGGCAAACTCGATCGCAAAATCGCCCAGCACGGTTCCATCTCAGTCGTTGGCTGGAGGAGGAAGACGATGTCGTGGCCGCCAGATGTGCTTTAAGATTCGTGCGCACCTCTTTTTCTTTAATTAAATTAATCCATTTCCTTGGATTTTCTGCCCTTATTGACCAGCCCACTTCTATAATTTATTAGGGGCCCTTAATGACTGAATTAGCAAAAGTGCCCAACATGAAAGTTGTAGGCCTTGACCTTATCTTCCATTAGGGCTTGAGTTCAGGTCATTTGGTGACTCACAGCTCCCTGGGGAGCTGTTTTACTAGGACTGGTCCTACACTAGGTCAGTCCACTAAAATAATTATCTAGCCTAGACCTCTCAAGCTTTGAAGCTGAGATTTTAACCATGGGTAGGTATACCCTAGGGGCACCCTCTGCCCAAAGATCAGCCCTTGACGGGCACTTTTACCTATAGTTTTTGTGGTATTTAAGATATTTAAATAATGTTGATTTTTGGAGCATATGAAGTCCAAATGACACCAAATTTTGGTGGCAGGCTCTTTAGTACATGAGTAGTGCCTTCCTAAATTTTCACTCCATTTGGAGTTGATTTGATTTGGAAAATGGGAAACCCTAATGAGGGCCCTTAAAGCTCAAATTAGGGTTTAGGCCATATGAGGAGTTGAGTGAGTTGGCCTCCTCCAATCTGGATGATTATGTAGGTAATGATATATAATTGCATGTGACACCCCCTAATGGAGCATTTGGAGTCATTAGGGTGGTGTGTCCTAAAACCCTAAGGGTAAACCCTTAAGGTTGCAAATTAGGGCTTGTGAAGGGCATAGGACCAAATGTCATTGCTTTGGCTCAGAACTTGGTAGACATGTTTGTAGGAGCATCATTGGCTTAGATAATTTAATGGGAATTTTTAGAGTCATTTTTGTATTTTTCTCTTATTAAATGAAATTGCCACTATTTCCTTAAATAAATAAAATGCATGGTCAGATGACCTTGTATGGCTTTGAAATTTTAACTGGCTGAATTGGGATGAAAATAAGCTATGGTAATTTTATTATGATTTATTGAAGTGTTATCCCTTGTGGAGGAATTTTTAAGTGCTTACTAGCTTAGAGGAATTTAATTATGAAAAATGTCAAATCATTGGGAAAAATTATGAAACTTGGTTATCTGTCATTTTATGTTGATGTATGCCCATGATAAATATTTGGAAGCCTGTGGATTTGTATTTCATGTACATCCTGTAGAAATTGATAATCACTACACTCGGATGTTAAATCATTTTAATTAGTCAAATCATATGGTAATGATACAAATATTTGGCAGAGGACTCTAGACCCCCATTTGGACACTTGGTAATTTTTATAGAATTTTCAGATGTTAAATATTATTTTTCCTAATTATAGTGACATTTTGGTAATTATACAACTATGATGATTTAGTAGGCCACATGACATCCTAGGGTCATGAAACTCAGTAAACCACCTTGATATGGAATATTACCTTACTGATAATTTTCATGTAGCATGTAGAAGTATTTTGAGGATAGATCATGTGTAATTTGACCTAAGGCCTTAACTACTTTAAATAATAATAAATACCAAATTAATATGAAAAATTATGGAAATTGGAACATACCTTATTAAGGTCAGTGGGAGCCTAGTATAATTATACCAGACCCTGGTGATGAGTTTTTAGAAGGATCCCCTTATGGGGTTTGAGGTTAGTTCACTTGGTGGTCTGCGTTTAGTAAAAACCAGAATTTTGATTTTAAGACAATTCAGACCCCTAAGTAGTGTTTGGAAGTTATGCCCATTTAGTAATTGAGTTATAGCTCACAATGATTCAAGGAGGGTCAAGCCTAGGGTTGACAGTGAGATGGTGCTAGGGTTAGTGCGTGAGGGTGGAGGTACGTCCAACCCAATTGGGCGGGACAGGTGTTAAGCTAAGTTACTTTAATTATATGAAATAATGAGGGGTGAACTAAAGGTTAATCACCAACTAAAGTAATTGTCTTGAGAAAGAGGATGGTGGGGTTGAGCCCATTAAATCCTTAGTACCGTTGGGGGCCCCTTTATGGGGTATACCGCGAGAAGTCCAAGATTCACCCTAAATATAATACTAACTAAATTGTAGGCAAGAGTAGCCTAATTAGGTCAGCAAACTAGTATGGATCTCCTTCGAGGAGGAGATGGGTTGGATCAACTTGTGTGTTAGTCCCTGAGCCGAAGGCTCGGGTAGACTTAATAACACCTGTTACTTATGCAACTAGTGGCGAGTCTTCGGTACTAGGCTAGTCGTGTCACCGACGGTAGTACGTTGACTCAGGTGAGGGTGAGGTTTAGAGGGCCGGTAAGTTTGAGTACAGCGGTCTGGAGGACAATCCCTAATAACCCACCCTGACCTTAAAGTCTGGTGGATTCCAGCATGAGTACGCAGGAGCTCCGTTGTTGTGTTCTTAGCGTTGAGGCGTACGTGAGGTCTAGGCTTGGTAGTGAGCATACCCGCCTAGGATGTGGAGTGTCCGATCCACTACCACCGTGAGTCACGACGGTCGGTACCCGAAAGGTTGGCTTCCTTTCTAACAAAGTGGGAACTATAAAGGTCGTGTGGGTGAGTCACATTGCATAAACACATTAAATCATCATAAGCATAGCATAGCATAACATACACATTAGCATACACCCATCATATGAATTAGTATGGGCTCTTTTATATGATGGGTTACCTGGACATCTTAACTTATATGTCGTATGGGCGTTCATATAAGTTAAGGTACGAATCTGTGATGGTAGATTAGTTTTACTTACTGCACCGCATTTTTATTACTGGTTTACTTCATGCTCTACTTTACTGTCATTTATTTGCACTATACTGCTAGCTAGTTTTACCGTTTTTCCTATACTTGCTAGATTAGTGTCACGTCACCTCTTTCCTTGTTTACCCCTTGTTGTCCTCCGCTTCTTCCTCCCGCTCGGTTCCTAGGAGTCGTGGAGGGAGGCGAGGACAAAACGACTTAGTCTTTATGACTAATGGTCGGATGTGGCCGTAACAGGAGTCCGAGGAGACGGAGCTGTCCCGCGCGCAGCTGGACGAGATGGCAGGATCTGAGCAGCGGATGCAGCGCACTACCACGACGCCACAGGTTGATGATTAGACAGTTAGCTTTCAGTTTTGAGAGTTTGTAGTTTCCGCATGTTGTAGAGAGAGAGAGTACTCATTTTGGATATGTATCAGGCTTAAGCCCCTTTTGCTTGTACTGTCTCTTTTTGGACATTTCTGTTTCATTATATATCTATATGATGTTGTGACATGTGGACGTGCCTTTAATTCTGTGCTTACTTTTGGCATATATTACTTATGATCGTATAGCCGGCAGAGTCGGTGCTGAGCGGGGTTAGCCAACCCGAGTGTTGGTGAAACTGCAAGGCAGCGATTCTGGGCGAAAATCCACCTCAACCGTGCGATGTGGGAGAGGTTCGAGTTTTCATGTACCCGAACGGATTTTGAGAAAAGAGATCTAACACAAAATGTGGGCTTTTATGAGTTTTAGCAAAAGATAATGACTATGGCTCCGTTTGGCGCGGCGTTTTTGCTCCGGTGAGTTTAGTCAAAATAGTTCAATGGTTATGACCACCATCAAGAAAAAAAACTAGTTTTAAACATAAAAGTGGATGAAGTTCCTTAGTTGAGGTCGAGCGGTCATGAACGTGCATAACCACCGCGTTCACGACTGCCACTACAATGCCAAACGGAGCCTATGTATATGCACGGCAAAAAAGAAGAGGGGCATGCAGGACTTAAACACATAACATGAAGCCAAACCGCCGCCAAACATGCTTTTACCTAAATGTTAGCATATTACAGTCGGAGACATTTCAACTTGAGATATTTCAGTAAATGCTCATAAAGACAAACTGAAAACTAATAACTGCAGCATAGCTTTAAAGTTGATTTTTTTCACTCTTTTTTCTTAAGTGTAAAGGAAAATAAAAGCATGAATTGTTGCTAGATAATTGTTCAAAATGGAGTTTCTGAAGGCAGTGCCTCAGGAAAGCATGTCGGCTATGTTATATTGTTCCCCCAAAAAGTGTAAAGCAATTAAGCAGGAAGATGGAAGAACCTGAATGAAGAACATTGGCCGGTGAAGCCTCCAGCGAGGTTGCAGTTAAGCAGGAGAACATTTGTCGATACGGGAGCAAATTCGGGAAGGAGTTTTATTTGCAGATTTCACCAGTGAAGCCTTGGCAGAAATAGAGATTGACATTTCATGCTCAATAAGGGTGCAAAATTTTCCTACATCTTCGAAACCATCACTCATGTGCGGCAAATCGATATTAGTTACACTTCTTTTGTGTTGTTGGAAAATAATGTTTAGACAAGGTTGTAGATGTCGGATATAGGGGACACGTCGGTTTAGGTTTTTCATGTCGGTTTTAATATGTCGGGGGATATATCGGGGATATTTTATATATCGGGTTTTAATATTTAATTGTTTATATGTGTAATTATATATAAATTTAATCATTATATAATTTATATATATTAATATATTAATAATTTGATATTTCTTGAACTCCTAAATTTATCAAACTAATATAAACATTTTGTGCTACATAAGTAATAACGGTATAATGCGTGAAATAAAGTAAGAGGAAGCATAAAGCCAGGAAGCTGTCAATGACAATTGAAGATAAGGAACCTTTGGCCCATAATTCAAAGACCATGCATAATTGAAGTCGATGACGGACTTGAGCAAGGATGAAAGCTAGAGGAAGGAAAAAAATTAAACAATGAAACAATATAAGTTTATTTTCTATTAGACCATAGACAATAATTAAAATAAATTGAAAAAAAATAATCGATAAAATGTTGGGGTATATCGGCCGATATATCGACGAATATATCGGTTAATAACAAATATATCGGAGGATATATTCCAAAAGGATATTTTGCAAAAAAATATCGGAAGCGTGTCGTTTTGTCCATGAAACCTTTATGTCGGCCGACATGTCGGCCATGTCGGAGGATATCCACAACAGAGTGTTTAGATCATGAAAAAGCTTATTTATCAAGTAGGAATTGTTTGTATCACTTGTGCATGTGTAATCTTCTATCATGCTTGCGCAGTTCTCATCCCATAGAGTTCTAACGTTTGTAGGTTTGCAGTATAGTAAAATCGTTGCAAATAACCTTCGAAGTGCATGGGGCATTCTAGAATGTCAAGCTTTTGTTAAGCACTCTCAAAGGCTATTTATCTTCTTCGAGAAGGTTGTAACGCTCGGCAGCTTGTTTGAAAGTTAAGTAACACACACCATCAACGGTTAGAAGATGATCAAATGACTTTGGTCTCGGGAAGTGGTTCAGAAGTGTGCATAAGTAGAACCATTCTCCTTCAGACGGTGCAATAACATATAGTCGACCAATAACTGTTCAATTTACCTGTCGTTTTGTCCATCTCCTTGTCGAAGTTAACCATTTGTAGTGCTTTGCAAAGTCCCTGTAAGTATCTGGTCTGCTCTATTTTCATCATTGTATATTCTGAGAAATTCGATTAGCAATGTGCGAGAGTTTTGTTCGTCACCCATGACATCAGATATTGATTGACAGCTATGAAACTGAACTTGGTGTCGATTAGGCAGGTGGATTTGCAATCGAACAACGGATGGGTAAGTCTGATAAAGAGTGAACGTAAATATTTTCCAGAATGTCTCCGGAGGACAGATCCAATGTCCGTCGACATATTTGCTAACTTCATCATAATTAGGCACATGCCCGACTTCAAATGCGACACAATCGGGCCCTTTGTAAACATACTTATACAAATATTTCACGCTTTGTATACTGCTGCATATTCCAACATTGATATGGCAGTTGTATTTCAGTAGGAACCATGGATTGTATGGTACAAACCAACCATTGTCAATCATCATTCACCATATGGATCCAAAGCAATGTATTTGATCTCATTTCTTCGACGATAAACTGGGTATGGGTCAGACCCTTGAATGGTAGTTTCGGAGTAAGGGTTAGGGTAGCCTTTCTTGCAACAGTTAGATTTCATGAATGGCGCGTTCGGCCTGTACGGACCGCATGAGCCATGTATCATGTGTTTTAATACTGCAGTGTACAACTCCGGCTCTACGTCTTGATATGGTATCTCAGGTTTGACAATGCCATCGTAATCATCTGGGGTGCTCAACCTATCTTGTTCATTGATAATAATCAACATATGGACATGCGGTAGACCTCGATTCTGAAATTCAATGGCGTGTACATGTGCCACTACCTTACCAAGAACACCCTTTTGAAAGATATCTTCCTTTAAGTTTTCATATTTTGCATGAAAGATCCGGCTGACCAAATCCGGGTAATCTTGCGGCGTTTGTCTAGGTAGAAGTTCATCTGTGATCTCCTGCCAGGAGGGATTACATGTCATTGTTAAGAAAATATCCGGTTTTCCAAAGTTTCTTACAGCTGATATGGCATCTTAATATCTTTGGTACATATCTCTTGGGTTTCCAATGAAAGAAGAAGGCAAAATTGTCCTACGACCAACATTTTCTAAGGTGTAGCAGATGTGTGAATTGAAAACGTATTAAGATCAAGATGAAGTGATTGAATTATTGTATGTAAATAGAATTAAGTTGAAAGTATTGAAGTGTCGAACTTGCGTCACTCCCGCCCGAATCCAGGCAATCTTGTAGCCCTTGGTATAGTTTAGCTCGAATATCATTTTGGTGTGATATAATCCACTTTAATTTTTGGGTCTCTATCTTAACGTAGTGGTCGACTACATATTGTTGCAACAGACGGACACCATGTAAAAGTATCAATGGTGTAGGTGCACGAATTTGACATGTGTAGAATTTGGAATACATCAGTATAACATAAGGTGGCAGCATATTAAAAATGTAGAAGGATGAGTAAACCTGTAAGATGTACGCGTAGTAAGTAGTCACAACAGTTGATCCTCTCCCGACAATTCATTTCACTCTCGTCGTTCCAATCGTAGGTACTGCATGGAAGCAACAACGAATACTGTAGTGGGTCGTAGTATCCAGAGTATTCCTTGATATTGAGTAAATGACCGGCAGTTGTTTGAACCAATATATTCATGTTAGTTGCATCAATTCTTCACAGCCAACTAAAATTGCGGCAACTCAAGATGTCGTAGGATCCGAGTACTGGAGTTGGTTTGAAGGCCGCTCCTTGATCAAAAGTTTACAGTCTTGTATGTCGGTGCGTCTTGCAAGATGACGTAGTGTTTGCACGAAGGGGTTGAACGTGTCGAGTATGTTGGTGATTTTACGAACCAAGTCAGCATCTAGCGCAACACTCCCTTCCAATCAGTTATGTAGTCTGTTCTTTGTGTCGTAAATGAACATTTGTAGGTATCGTGGTTGGCTTCCCAGAGCAGGTAAAAGAGAACCGATTTTATGATATATTGCGCCGCGTGCCCTGAAAGTGTAGACACCACGGTCAAATGCAGGCGTAGTCTCATCTATTGTAACTCCCATTAATGTGAATGAGAATATGTGATTGTAAGCACGAATATTTTGTCTAAAATGACGACCTTTAGCAGATTGTTCCGTAAAAAGGTTTAGTAAATCGAGCGACACAGGTATATCTGGAACTGTGACTTTTCCTCCGCAAAACACATTGTTGTTCTCTTTGTGGAACAGTTTAGCATGGCAGTGCGTGAAGATTTTGGAAGGTAGAAGAATCGCTAGAGGTACATTGATTGTTGGGTAACAATTTTGTGCACTATTGTGATGAGTTCCAGAAGTTGTAGACGTGACAGATATTGTTGTTGTTAGTGTGTTGGTTTATGCAGTAATATGTGGTAGATCATGGGCTGGCATAACATCTGTTAATGGAGTTTTTGTTGCAATAATTAATAAATAATCATGAAATGAGAAAATATTATAAAGCGGTGATGTAATGAGTACATAGATGTTCGGATGCTTGGAGCTCATCGGTATTAGTCGTTATCGAAGCCAGTGGTAAAAAGTTTGCATCCGATGCAGTATATGTAGGTTGAGGGGAAGGTAATGCAACCTGCGATCTTCGTTGCTGAAGGAGTCGCTCTCTTCGCTCGTGTTGATGTGAGGCATGTCGAAGAAGTCATTGTTTGCGTAACGTTGTAAGTCTACTTTCACGTTGCTCCAGCGTGGTAGTACGTCTTGACCTCCTCGTGACATAGCGATATAGTTCGCCTTGTTGATTAATGACATTTTTTTAGCAATTACAGAATACTAATGAGTTGATGAACTTGTAGTAGTTGGTGTTACCATGAGGCTGCATTGTATGAACTGCGGTTGTCTGCGGCCACAGGAGCATCAATTGTGTAGTTGTGTGGATGCTTGAGCGTGGTGCGGCGTTGTCTCCTCCGTGCATTATGCATATCACGTTGCTCAAAGGACACTCGCTCTCTGGCGCGCCGAACCCGTGCACAATTTAGCGCTCGAAAGTGGTCCTCTGTGCATTTGTAGTAGGTTAGTATAGATTTGGGAAATGAGTTTTTTGTTTGAGTGTAAACATATACTGCGAGCAGATGATGAGCAGATGGTGGATGTATGAGCAGTTGTAGTCCCGTGCATGGGCGGGCCGAGTTGATTAGCCGATCTTTGAAGAGCGCGGAGTTCTCGTCGCCTTGCGTTATGCGCATCTCGTTGTTCTCGAGTTGGCGCGCCGAACCCGTGCACAGTTTAGCGCTCGAAGGTGGTCCTCTGTGCATTTGTAGTAGGTTAGTATAGATTTGGGAAATGAGTTTTTTGTTTGAGTGTAAACATATACTGCGAGCAGATGATGATCAGATGGTGGATGTATGAGCAGTTGTAGTCCCGTGCATGGGCGGGCCGAGTTGATTAGCCGATCTTTGAAGAGCGCGGAGTTCTCGTCGCCTTGCGTTACGCGCATCTCGTTGTTCTCGAGTTGGCAGTTTTCATAGTTGGTTAGTATAGATTGGGCAAATGAGTTTTTTGTTTGAGTGTAAGCATATACCGTGAGCAAATGATGATTGGATGGTGGGTGTATGAGCATTTGCAGCCCGTGCACGGGCGGTCCGAGTTGATTTGTCGATCTTTGAAGAACGCGGAATTCGCTACATCTTCGTCGGGTATTCCCGCACTCAAAAGGTTTATGTTAGTTATTCTCCCCCTGCTCGTAAGATGGTCACATCCGCAGACGTTACTTTCCTTGAACATCAATACTTTCATACCACCGTCCCCATGGTGACACCTCAGGATCTCCCACGTCTTCTTGTTCCTACCACCTCCCCTTTACCACCGTTACTCCCAACACCACCTCCTCTCCTTTGTGTCTATTCTCGCCGCTATCCTCGATCTGCTGCCCTGCCACAACCCCTGACTACCACGGATCCTCCGCCGCCAGTTGATCGCACCACACCCTCCACTGCGCATCCTCTCTCTAACTACATCTCTTTGCATCGGCTCTCCACTGATCTGCACAGGTTTGCAGCCTCTGTCTTTTATTTCCCCTCCCTCTTCTGTGCAGGAAGTTATTCGGCATCCCGGTTGGCGGGCGACCATGGATGAGGAAATGGATGCTCTCTGGGCAAACAACACATGGGACCTTGTTCCCCTTCCCTCTAACCAGTCTATAGTTGGCTGTAAGTGGGTTTTCTCCATAAAGTATCATCCCGATGGGCGGCTCGACCGGCTCAAAGCACGCCTTGTCGCGCGAGGATTTACTCAACAATATGGTCTTGATTATGAGGAGACCTTCTCTCCGGTTGTCAAGCTCAACACTGTACGTCTCCTCATCTCTCTTGTTGTCCATTGACAATGGTTGTTGCATCAGCTCGACATCAAGATGTCTTCCTCAATGGAGACCATTTGGAAACTGCGTTTATGCAACAACTTCCTGGTTATACAACCATGCGGGAGTCCCTAGTCTGTCAACTCAAGAAATCCATATACGGCCCCAAACAGTCTCCGCGGGCATGGTTTGATAAGTTAATCGGGTGGTTCGTGAATGTGGTTTTACCCAAAGTTCGGCAGCTTCTCCTTGTTTACCCGTCGACGTCCCTCAGGAACTATCATTCTTTTAGTCCATGTTGATGACATTCTCGTCACGGGAGATGGCCTATCAGGCATTATTCAGATCAAGAAACATCTTGCCTCTCAATTCCACACTAAAGACCTAGGCCGACTACGGTACTTCTTAGGGATTGAGATAGCTCGGCGTCCAGATGGTCTGATTCTCTTTGCGGAAATATTGTCTTGATCTTCATCACGAAGCAGGCTACTCTGGGTGTAAGCATGTGGATACACTTATGGATGCAAATCATCAACTGAGTGCTCATAGCTCAGACTCTGCTCAGCTCCTTCCTAATCCAGAGTATTATCGATGTCTCGTGGGCAAGCTTATCTACCTTACTGTCACACGACCCGATATCTCCTTTATTGTCGGTGTGGTCAGTCGCTTCATGCATGCTCCTCGGACCTCCCATCTTCAAGCGGTTGAGCGAATTCGTAGATATTTGAAGAATGCTCTTGGGCAAGGCCTGGTGTACAAGCCCTCTACATCGTTATCTCTCGATGCATACTGTGATGTTAAGTATGTTGGGTCCCTCTATGATCGACGGTCAACCAGTGGTTACTGTACTTATTTTGGCGGAAATTTGATTACTTGGCGAAGCAAGAAGCAAACTGTGGTCGCTCGTTCATCTGGCGAAGCCGAGTATCGCTCCATGGCCACTGTCGTTTCAGAACTAAATGGCTAGAGAATCTCCTCACTGATTTAGGAGTCCAGCTTCCGTCTCCGACCACTCTCTTTTGTGATAGCCAAGTTGTTATCCATATTGCTGAAAACCCGGTGTTTCATGAGCGTACCAAACATATCGAAGTTGACTGCACTTTGTCTGGGTCAACTTCGAAAATTGTGTTTACAGCATGTTCCTGCTGCTGATCAAGTCTCAGATGTTCTCACTAAAACTTTACCTCGCTCACTATACTGGCAGTGCCTTTCCAAACTTGGTGCCTACGACTTGTATGCTCCAGCTTGGGGAGAGTGTTAGAACAAAAGGAAGCCCATGTATAAATGGCCCATTGGGCCTTCTCTCTCTTAAGCTTCTTTAGTCCCACATTGTCTATTCCTTTTTATTTCCTTCTCCTTTGTTCTATATAAAGGACCCTTGTACATGTAATATTGTAACTTGAGATTAATAATATTTTGAATATTTAAATATTATGTCCTCCTTCTGGTTATCAACAATCTCAATGTACAGATCTTGCATTATCAATACTTGTATTCAAATTTTTTTATGGATTCAGTACAGAGTGAGAGATGGAGGGGGAGAGAGGGAGGGGGAGAGAGACCGTAACTTTATGATTTCAACTACAGAACTACTATAGAAATTTCTATGAAGAAAATAGATAAGTAATATTTTGTACCTATTTTTAGTATAGTATTTAGTATTAATTTAATTAGAACTATTAATATTATATCTATTTTAGTTAATAAATCATTTCTTTTTATATTTCTGTTCTAATAAAAGTCTTATTTGTGTTTTGCAGGGTTTCCGGACAAATGGTGAAAAATGCAAGTGCACGCCCTCGGTCACGCCTGTGGCTAAGGGTGTGTAAAATTTATCATAATTCGAGATCTGTTGTCGCGCTCCTGAGCCAATTTCATGAAATCGTGTCGTCTCGACGACATGCGAAGGCCGTCTCGATGATATTTCCAGCCATCTCGACGACATGCGAAGGCCGTCTCGATGATATTCCCGGACGGTCTCGACGACATGTGCAGCCGGTCTCGATGACATTTCGTGAGCAATCTCATGCAAGCTAGCCATTCTCATACATGCAACCCGCCACCTTACCTCTTTTCCCATGCATGTCCACATGAATATTCCCATGCATGGCAGAATTCATGCATGAATAGCCTCATTCACCCCCTAGCATAGCCCTTTCGCCTCCCAACATCATCATTCACGCCAACTCATTCCTCCCCCCCCCCCTGAATAGCCGAATTCATCCCTCTTGGAGCCACCAATTTACTCCCCCATCTAAATTCATTCCTTAGCATTAAAACTCTTGGATGATTCTAGAATTACTTTAGCATTGAGCCTTCTCTCTCTTAAGCTTCTTTAGTCCCACATTGTCTATTCCTTTTTATTTCCTTCTCCTTTGTTCTATATAAAGGACCCTTGTACATGTAATATTGTAACTTGAGATTAATAATATTCTGAATATTTAAATATTCTGTCCTCCTTCTGGTTATCAACAATCTCAATGTACAGATCTTGCATTATCAATACTTGTATTCAAATTTTTTTATGGATTCAGTACAGAGTGAGAGATGGAGGGGGGAGAGAGGGAGGGGGAGAGAGACCGTAACTTTATGATTTCAACTACAGAACTGCTATAGAAATTTCTATGAAGAAAATAGATAAGTAATATTTTGTACCTATTTTTAGTATAGTATTTAGTATTAATTTAATTAGAACTATTAATATTATATCTATTTTAGTTAATAAATCATTTCTTTTTATATTTCTGTTCTAATAAAAGTCTTATTTGTGTTTTGCAGGGTTTCTGGACAAATGGTGAAAAATGCAAGTGCACGCCCTCGGTCACGCCTGTGGCTAAGGGTGTGTAAAATTTATCATAATTCCAGACCTGTTGTCGCGCTCCTGAGCCAATTTCATGAAATCGTGTCGTCTCGACGACATGTGAAGGCCGTCTCGATGATATTTCCAGCCATCTCGACGACATGCGAAGGCCGTCTCGATGATATTCCCGGCCGGTCTCGACGACATGTGCAGCCGGTCTCGATGACATTTCGTGAGCAATCCCATGCAAGCTAGCCATTCTCATACATGCAACTCGCCACCTTACCTCTTTTCCCATGCATGTCCACGTGAATATTCCCATGCATGGCCGAATTCATGCATGAATAGCCTCATTCACCCCCCTAGCATAGCCCTTTCGCCTCCCAACATCATCATTCACGCCAACTCATTCCTCCCCCCCCCCCCCCATGAATAGCCGAATTCATCCCTCTTGGAGCCACCAATTTACTCCCCCATCTAGATTCATTCCTTAGCATTAAAACTCTTGGATGATTCTAGAATTACTTTAGCATCTATAAAAGGGCGGTTGGATATATGTTTAGGAGGCGCTTCTTCCTCTGCCCGTTCGGGTAGAGCATGTCTTTATTTTTCCTATATTTTCCTTTTTACTTGTACTTTTCTTGCTTGTATTTTCCTTGATGCTTGCAATAGTAGATTTGTTTTCTTTACTTTTAGCAAAGTCTCTTCCTTTCTTTTAATTTCATGTACTTTTCTTTTGCAATGATAATGTAGATTTTTATTTCAAGCATTGTCTCTTCATTCTTTCCTTTCATGTACTTTTTCTTATTTCATATTAAGTAGTTATAATGAAGGGGAGCCTTGGCGCACCGGTTAAGGTGTCGCTGTGTGACCTTAAGGTCACGGGTTCGAGTCCTGGAAGCAGACTCTTGCAAAAATGCAAGGTAAGGTTTGCCTACATTTCACCCATGTGGTGGGACCCTTCGTCGGACCCTCGCTACACGGAGATGTTTTGTGCACCGGGCTGCCCTTTTATTAAGTAGTTATAATATTAGTCTTGATAATGACAATCTTTAAATGAAATAATATCTCTCTTTTATGTTTCCGATATTCCTTAGATTTATTCTTGATTTCATATGTCTATGTATGATTTCATATCTGTTTTTGTTGGTTAGCCGAGAGGCTCGTGTACGAATTGATCGCTCAAAGATAAAGAAAGTTGAACGCATGTCTCGAGAGAGGATGACATGATTCTTCCGGTTTGCAAGATTCACCTCGATAAAGCGAGTAATCTCAGTTGAACACAACCCTCAAGAGAGGTACGTTCATATTTTGAGAATCTCCACGGTCAAAGCTAGTTTAGAGATTTATAAATCATTTCTTCTATTTCATTCAAAGTTTGTTTTGTTCAAGTTTAGTTTTCTTATTTTAGTTTAATTATAATTTATCTTAAGTTTTATCCGATAAAATAATAGTTAGTTTCTCGAAGTAGGATTACTCGACAGGCCCCAGGATTTATACGACCTTGATATTTTAACGATAGGTATGCTTGCCTTTATCGTTTATAGATTTAGAAAAACATCAATTTTCTCATCAAAAATAAAATTCAGGTATGGAGAAAACTTACTTTGAGAACCTCAAATATTTTCAGGAATAAACTCAAGAAATCATGCTTACCATCTAATGCCAAAATCCCAGTGTGACGGCAATAACAAATAGTAATGCCAGAACCAAATTACCACCAGGAAGCAAATCACTTCTAGATATGGCAGATCTGCACACGATTAGAAGAAAATCTATGAGCATCGATCGATAAACAATTTAGCGAAGATAAACAAAGTTGCCATCAATATAAATGAAATGAGATATTCTTTGTTTTTGAAAATGTTGAATTTCCCCTACTAAACTATTTGCAAGGGAAGCTTTGGCGCCCAAAACTCCACCTAGGACCCCTTTTGGGCAGAAGTGATAAATGTCGCAGACAGACGGAACACTGGTCCGCCACCCACAGTCTGATCCACGGGTTTTCCAAGAATTTTCAGCTAGAGCGTTCTGTAGAATGCCAAACTGCGGGACAGCCAAACAGCCATAGTCACGTGTCAGTATTATGACGGATACAGAGGCAAACTCGCCCTCTCAAATGGGGTCAATAAGACATTAGCTTTAGATGTTCGGTGACAAAAGACAAATTGAACAGCATGATTATAACGGATACTTCTATGACACACATATTTGAATCATTGATGCCTTCACATGCTCTTTACGCCATTGGTTTTTTTAAATGTTTTCAGAACCGAACCCGACTTGCTAGACGGACCATGAACTGAATTCCCAGTCGGTCTAATGCAACTTACAACTTGCCTGACTGAGCAGCGTGGTAAGACGGCTGGACCAGCAAACCAACCCCAATTTCAAGTATGTGTAAAAAAAAATTGAGTTTGACAAGCCCATTTGAGTCTATCCCATTAAAAGCCCAAATAGGGCATGACCTGGCATGATGCCCAGCCTGGAAGGAAATTTTTTGGGTCCGGGCCCGTCTCCAGACTTGGAGACGGGGCCGAAGCGATGCTGGCATGCTGCCACGTGGACTTCTTACGATCAAAGTTAGACTTCCTACGATCACTTTTATAACATTGCGATCAATTATGTAAAACCTTGCGATCATATTATAATCTTCCTGCGATCAAAGTTGGACTTCATGTGATCAGTTGTGTAACCTTTCGATCAAATTATGTAAACTTTGCGATCATATTATAAACTTCCTGCGATCAAAGTTATACTTCATGTGATCAATTTTGTAACTTTGCGATCAGATTATGTAAACTTTGCGATCAGATTATAAACTTTACGCCACGTTGCAGCATCGCAGCTGCCTTGTCTCCAAATCTGGAAACGGGGCCCGGACACACAAAAATTTCGCCCCGGCATGGCAGCTGAGCGCCTGATAAATTTATTGTTAGGCGGCGCCCAACAAGGGCCAGTTTGGTCAGGTATGGCCCAGCCATGCAGGCTCTAGCAAACCCCCTTTGAGTGACAGGCCTAGAACTAGTAAAAGCAAGGCCAATGCTTGAGCCTGAAGCTTTAAAAGTGCATGCCTAGGACTGGACTTGACCTGCCAGGCTTAATTTATATAACTATTTTCAGGGATCTGGGCCATATTTACACGATTAATTTTATGAATTAGTGGTCATAATGGAGAACAAGCCCTAGCTTTAGTGTACATATAGCATATATTGACTTTATAGTGTCATGCAAACTCTATATAGTCCTAGTTTGAACTAATTATATGAAGTTCTCTTCAGTATAAGGTATAGATGTTGTTTACATATTTCAAAGTAGCACTTACTAATAAATTCATTTCATATAATTAAAGGTTCTCTTCAGTATTAGGTTAGGTGTTGTGTAGCTCAAAGCTAGAGTGGTTTGTATTAGTTAGTGTATAACTCAATCCGTTTTCCTAAAGACCTCCGCATTAGACCTCAAGCGGAGGGGAAATCGGGAAGGTTGGTCTCTTTGACAACTTCCGACATCAAATAACCAATTTTTGCATGATAACTCGACACAATATCTCGAAAGTAAAATAGCCAGTAGTAGTACTAGGAAAAGAAGTGTTCGGATGGTAAAGAAGTGTTCTAGAGTCATGAGATCTTCATCTCAGGTTCCAATTTTTTGTGAGTCATCTTCTTCTTTGTAACTTGTACTCAGAAGCAAGTGATTAATACATACTTCCGTTGTTGCATTCATGAGATCTTCATCTCAGATGCTATTTTATTGGTCATGCGAACACTTTGTTTGCCATTTGTTGTTTCTTTTTCATGCTCGTGATGTCCTTTATTTGTCCATCGAGGTGTTGGATTTGCTTACTACACCCCACCCAATGTTTTAAATGTCCTCTGACTTATCTGACATGTCGGCCGATACACGGATACATAGGTTTTGACGACAAAATGACTTTTTTTCTTGAAAATTTAGTTTGTCCTTCAATAAAATATTAGTTTGTCCTTCAATAAAATATTAGTCGATACTTCTAAACTTTCCGATATATCGACAGACATGATTCTTGAAAACATCTTCACTATTTTATTTTATGTTATATTAACAATATATAGTCTTAAATCACCTTTATGTATCGCATTATATATGTTCAGATCGATTAGGCTTATTATTTCATTTTCTTTCATAGGTGTTAGTGCTACAATCAAGTTTGTATAATCATTTCACATTATACATTTACTATTAAACAAAACATTAAAACATTCGACACGGTATTAATTAATGATTTTGATGCTTTTAACACAATTTTATTAAGCATAAGAAGAAATATTACCAATCAGTAACATTTAATTTTAATATCTTCGTTATTTGTTATAAAAAAGTGGTGTTATCTAAATAAAATTATCAACAATATTAAAATTATTTTACAATTTATCTATTTTGTACTTGTTATGGATACTTGGTAGTAGTGATAGCCATAGTGTATTACTAATATTTTATTGTGGATACTCTTTGACTTTATTTTGGGATACACATGACTCATTGTTTGTCTACATATTATGTTATTTTTTTACTTTTAAAACATATAAGTATGACCATATATATTTTTATTTATGAGATATGAAAAAGCAATTTCTTAAAATATCGCCGACATGTCACCCACATCCGACAACCAACATTTTAAAACTCGATTTGACATGTCGTCAACATCCAATATTTACAACCTAGACCCCACCAATATATATTACATTCATATAAGAAGTTATCGCCTTTTCACCTTTCAGGCCCCGAGAGGTTTTTAGCTAAAATACTCCATCGGAGCCTCGAGGGATGTTTAGGTAATTCCAGTTTTCCAATTTTAGTTCAATATCTTTAGGATATTGTTGTTATAAATAAAACCTCATTAAGGGATTAGATAAGGATCATAGAAGAAATATAGGATTCCCTCTTCTTTTCTGGGAATGATTACTAAAATTGAATTTCAGCCTTTCCATAGTCGTTAATCTTCTTGCTCATCTTCATGATAGATGTTATTCTTTTGTACGTGTGCAAGAGAGTGGGAGAGAGATATTGGTGAGAGCACTAAAGAAAATTGGGGCATTCGTTGCAAAAATCACATTCATATGACAAAATCAACCAAGACATGAGTGTATGCAAGGCTTAGATACATATGCAAGGCCTAGCTTAGGTTCCGACTCTCCTGGGTCAAATCCTTGCAAGAGGAAAAGGATATCTTACTGATTGAAAAGTACCTATTGCAATCGGAAAAAAGTAACACCATTTGACTTCCCTATCAATCTCTCATGCGCTTAGTTTAAGAGTAACTTCTAAATGCAATTCTAGTGGTAATCTTTTGTGCTCCTGATTTTCTTACATATCAATTTCAATCAATATTTTTCATCATCTTCAATATTGATACATCTAAACTATTCGGGTTGCCTATCATAACTATGATTCATTTGATATTAGTTCAATTTTAACTAAATTTCCTATACTTTATGTAGAGAAATGGTATAAACCTTGCATATACTTCTTGAATAATTAATTACATGTATGAGTACAAATATATAGGGAGAGAAGGAGGCAAGATACTCCAATCTCAAGATGTGGGACTAAACAAGAAAAGTTACAATGGGCTCCTAAATGGGCTCTTTACATGGGCTTTTTACATTTCTTCTCTAACACTCCCCCGCAAGCTGGAGCATACAAATCGTAGGCACCCAGCTTGGATAAGAAATGGAGATACAGTGGCCGAGGAAGTGCTTTTGTCAGGATGTCCGCAGTCTGTTTAGCAGCAGGAACATGCTCCAACTCTATCTTCTTTGATTGCACCTTTTCCCTGATGAAATGACAGTCAACCTCAATATGCTTTGTTCGCTCATGGAAAACAGGATTATTGGCGATATGGATTGCAGCCTGACTGTCACACCGAAGAGTTGCCGGAGAAGAAAGTCTAACACCCAAGTCACCTAGAAGACTCTCAAGCCAGGTTAATTCTGACACAACAGCAGCCATAGCCCTATATTCTGACTCAGTCGAGGAGCGAGCAACCACAGACTGTTTCTTGCTCCGCCAGGTTATGAGGTGTCCACCAAAGTAAGTGCAAAAGCCAGTCGTGGAACGCCTATCATCAGGAGACCCGGCATAGTCCGCGTCCGAGTAGGCAAGAAGAGATGGTGAGTTGGATGGTTTGTAGACAAGGCCTTGTCCCGGAGCGGTCTTTAGATATCGGAGAATACGCTCAACAGCTTGAAGGTGAGAAGTGCGCGGAGCATGCATGAAGCGGCTTACAACACCGACAGCAAACGAGATATCAGGTCTAGTAACCGTTAGGTAGATCAGCTTCCCAACCAATCGTCGGTAGTATTCTGGATTCTCAAGTAGTTGATCAGAATCAGAACCAGCAGCACATAACTTTTGATTAGCATCCATAGGAGTATCCGCAGGTTTGCACCCGGAGTATCCTGCTTCATGAAGTAAGTCGATGCAGTATTTCCGTTGGGACATAACCAACCCATCGGGTCGTCGAGCAACTTCAATCCCAAGGAAGTATCTAAGATTGCCAAGGTCCTTGGTCTGGAAAGCCGAGCTCAGATGTTTCTTGAGTTGTTGTATCCCAGAGAGATCATCGCCGGTGATTAGGATATCATCAACGTACACAAGAAGGATCACAGTGCCAGTTGGGCCATGCTTGGTGAATAGAGAGAAGTCGGCGGAGCTCCGAGTAAAGCCGAGAGCCAAGAGAACCTTGCAGAACTTATCAAACCAAGCTCGCGGAGATTGTTTGAGACCATAAAGAGCCCTGAGAAGGCGGCAGACACGAACTGGACGAGACTCCCCCGTGGTCTCAAACCCGGGAGGTTGGATCATATAGACAAGTTCCTTCAGATCTCCGTTGAGAAATGCATTCTTAATATCTAGCTGAATAAGAGGCCAGCGTCGGTGCACAACGACGGAGATAACAACACGAACAGTGTTTAGTTTGGCTGCTGGAGAGAAGGTTTCCTCATAATCCAACCCTTGTTGCTGAGTGAAGCCCCGGGCCACGAGACGAGCCTTGAGGCGATCGACCGTCCCGTTGGCATTCTGCTTGACTGTGAAGACCCATTTACAACTAACACAATGTTGATCAGGAGGAAGCGGGACCAGTTCCCAAGTCTGATTAGCCCAGAGGGCATTCATCTCCTCTTCCATAGCCGCCCGCAACCCTGGGTGCTGAAGCGCCTCCTGCACAGAGTTAGGAATAGAAATGGAGGAAAGAGAAGTAGCAAATTGGCGAAGATCCGGAGAAAGGCGGTGAAGAGAGACAGAGTGTGTCATTGGATGTGCAGTAGAGGAAGAAGTCGGATCAGCAGGCCGCGAGTCATCATCAGAGGAGGGCACCTCCCGTAGGGCAGTGGAGGACAGAGGACGTCGAGCGTACACACGAGTGATAGGTGGTTTCTGGGAGGGAGGTAGAAGAGGGATGGGAGAGACTGGTATGGAGGAGACGGGCGGGGAGGAAACGGGCGTTGGAGAGAGCGGAGGAAGGGGTGAACTAACCGGAATAACAGGACGCGGAAGAGGAGGCAGAGGAAGAGGACAGTCCGCTGGTTGGGAAAAATAGGGTTGATCTTCGAGGAAGGTAACATCAGCAGTCGTAAGAAGCTTGCGATCCTGGGGAGAGAAGCAGAGATAGCCCTTCTGAGTCCGGGAGTAGCCAACAAACATATATTTGGTGGCACGTGGAGCAAGTTTGTCAGAAGACGGACCAAGGCGATGAGCGTAGCATACGCAGCCAAACACGCGAGGAGCGATGGAGAACGGAGTCGTAGAAGGAAAAAGGAGACTGAAGGGAGATGCAAAGTTGAGACGAGAAGAAGGCATGCGGTTGATGAGAGTGCAGGCGGTGGAGACCGCGAAATTCCAATATTGTTTGGGGACGTTCATTTGGAGCATGAGAGAGCGGGTGACCTCAAGCAGGTGACGATTCTTGCGTTCAGCAACGCCATTCTGTTGGGGGGTATATGGACAAGAGGTTTGATGAATTATCCCAAACTCAGCACATAGGTGAGTGACTGTATGACCAGTATATTCGCGGGCATTGTCGGTACGGAGAGTTTTAAGAGTAGTAGAAAATTGGTTGCGAGTTTCGATGATGAAGTTCCGAAGAACACCAGGCAATTCAGAGCGGTCACGAAGGAGGTACAACCATGTCACCCGTGAGTAGTCATCAACGAAGGTAACAAAGTAACGATAGCCAAAAACACTGGCGATTTTGTAGGGACCCCAAATATCAGAGTGAACCAAATCAAGGGGAGCAGCACTGCGAGTGGGATGGGGGGTGAACGTAGAACGATGATGTTTGGCATAGATACACGACTCACAGGTAAACTCATGGAGAGAGACGTCGGGAAGAGCTTTGCGGAGTATTTGTAGAGGAGCGTGACCAAGACGACGGTGCCACTCAATAGTGCTGATAGAGGAGAGAAGAACGGTGGGAGAGGTATCGAGGAGATAGAGTCCGTGCGAAAGATGCCCTTTGCAGATGATGCGTCGCGTCTGTCGATCCTGCACAATACATGAAGTAGAGGTGAATGAGACAACAATCCAAATCTTGGGTGAGACGGCTAATAGATAAGAGATTGAAGGAGGAGCCCGGAACATGAAGAACCGAACGAAGAGTAAGTGAGGGTGACAGAGTGAGATCGGCAGAGCCAGCAACAGGAGTAGAAGCATCATTTGCCACATTAATGAACGGAGGATGTTCGGAGGCCAAGTATTGGGAAGATGCTTGCGAAGTAATGTGGTGGCTGGCCCCAGAATCCAGAATCCACGGAGAGCTATGAAGGAGGCAGGAGATACCACCACCAGAAATAGACACAACCGAGCCTGGGGACCGGGAAGGAGACAAAGCCATGGAAAAACAAGCACCAGGGAGTAACCAGCAGAGCAGAAGGCTTGGCGACCAGAAAGCAGCAGCCCGCACAGTCCGGTGGACTGAAGAGAAGCAAAGGGCGGACTGCAGGGAAGAGAGCAAGCCGGCAGGAAGGAGAGCTAGACCGCACGGTCACGGTGAGATCGCGCGAGTAGAGAGGAAGAGGAGACAGGCAGCGAGAAGGAAAAAAAAACTCGCTGCAAGAAGTAGAGGTAACGGGCAGAGAGAGAGCTCGCGCGAGAAGAGAAGAGGTCGCACGAGCCGAGAAAGAGAGCTCGCCGAGAAAGATTGAGTAGAGATAACGTGCAGAGCGCAGCGGAATGAGACAGAAGTCGCTGCGAGGAGAGGGAAGCGATCACCAGAAGGAAGGTCGCAGCGGTCAGCCGAGGAGGTCGCGGCGGACAAGAAGTATCAGTCCGCGAAGAGGCTGGCTGGAGGAGGCCGCACGCGCTTAGAGATTTTTTTTTCGGTGCGATCGCAGGAGGAGCAGCAGACTGCTGAGGAGGTCGCAGGAGCACAGAGATCGGCAGCGGGAGATCGGATGAGGAATGGCGGCTAGCAGGAGAGGCCGCCGGAGAAGCCGCACGGGGAGAGAGACCACTGGAGGCGCAGACCGCGCGAGGGAGCGGCGAGCAGACCGCAGGGCAGACCGAGCTCGGCAGAAGGCGCAGACCGTGCGGAGAGAGATCGCTGGAGAGCTCGCACGAGATCGCGGGAGGAGGCCGCTGGCGGGGGCTTGCAGAGCAGCGAGGAGCTTGCGCGAGCTGAAGGAACAGGGCTGCGGATAGACGACGCGAGCAGAGCACGATCGCTGAGAATAGGAGACCGCCGCGAGCTGCGAGCAGGAGGAAACAGCGAAGAGGACGTCGCTGGAGCTTGCTGGGAGGAAACCGCAGGCGGGAGCACGGGCCAGCGGGAGCTAGGAGCGATCTCAAGGAGCACTGTAGCGAACTCGATCAAGATCGAGCGATCAGAAGCAGCAGGTCGAACTCGATCGAGATCGAGTTTATAGAGGCAGCAATATTCCGAGGCAACAGTGTTCGAGTGGTCTCGAGCAGGAGACCGCTAAATCGAAGCTCGCGCGCTCTCGATTAGGAGACCACTAGAGCGAAAATTTCGGGGCGCGAATAACGAGGGCAGTCCAATGTTCGGAATGGAGCGGAGCGAAAAAAAGATTTAGATGGACCGTCGCTCTGATACCATGTAGAGAAATGGTATAAACCTTGCATATACTTCTTGAATAATTAATTACATGTATGAGTACAAATATATAGGGAGAGAAGGAGGCAAGATACTCCAATCTCAAGATGTGGGACTAAACAAGAAAAGTTAGAATGGGCTCCTAAATGGGCTCTTTACATGGGCTTTTTACATTTCTTCTCTAACACTTTAATTAACATCTTACTAAGAAAATATTCAAGGAAGGGATTTAGCAATTTAATAATATTTCTGGCTTTAAAACTATGTCTTCGACAAAATACGTAACAAGATGTATAACTAAAATTTTAAATTTTTCAGGAAAGAAATAAATAGTTAAGCGGTTATACCTATATCTCTTCCTTGATCTACTTATCCAAGCCATGACCGGCGGAAGAACACCAAATAGGAAACAATTTGCATAAATTCCAGCAAAATTCAGAGCTTTCGCAAAAGCTGTTTGGAAAAAAGATGCTATGAAGATGGGAACAATTAGAACAACCCAAGTCACAAATATGTTATTCCAAGTATCATCCAAAAGAACCGAACCACTCGAATCCCCCATCAAAGCATTATGGTACTTCTGAGAAAAAAATCCATCAAAAGAAACTTCCCCGGCAGTAGCCATGACCGGAGCTTCGCCAGATTCCCTGCACAGGGAGACCACCCCCTCCATCTTCTTCCATTTCAGCCGTTGAGAAACCAATCTGACAGTATCAAGTAGATGCTTTGGGAAACATAGGGCATAGCCAATCAAGCTCGTTGCCAATGCTGCAAAGGCAAAACCTCGAACAGCAGGCAATGCTATGTGATTGACAGAGAGGAGTAGTTCAATGGGGTCTTGGAATCTAGTTCTTCCTCCCCCAGCCAGCCCAAGAACAACCACATTCCATGAGAGAACCATTGTTAGTGGAACAAAACCACCATATAGTATAGCCTTACGAGCTTGATAAACTGAATGCCTGAGAAGTTTGCAAATGTATGGGGTGATTACATGGAAGCCCAGAGTGAGCACAGTCACCGGAATCGATGGCAAGATGGCATCCGGCCTCCATGAAACAAAAGCAAAAGAACTTAACAAATTATTTCTGCCGATGGACAAACCAGTGGCTACAAGTACGGTAATGGAGACGAGCATCAGCGCGCAGAAAAGACGGTTGGTGAAGTCGATGACTCTAAAAGGAAATACTCCGATGACAATACCAACGAAAGAAGGAAACAAGACATTGGCAATGATGGGATTCATGTCACGAAAGCATTGCGAAAGTAGAGAGCCAATCCCGGAGACGCAGGCTATCAACAGAGAGAAGTTGAGGCAAGCGTAGACGATGGATACGAAGGAACCAAAGGTCGGGCCGAGAGATCTGCTGGCTAGGGCGGTGAAGCTCACCTCGTCGACTCCGTCTTCCTCCATTGCATCGAAGCTGAGCTCGGCGACGAGGATGATGGAAGAGATGACGTAGACCCAAGAGAGAATGATGGATACGGTGGAGGGGAAAGGGCCGGATCTGATAGTCGCGGAGGGAAGGCCGAGCATTCCGGGGCCGACGGCGGTTCCAATGATTAGGCTGACAGCTCCCCAGAAGCTATTCCTGTCTTCGAATACCTCCCCTGCATCTGCTTGTTCGCCATGGGATTTTCTCACTTCTTCGATGAAGGAAGAAGTGAGGGGGGAGGGGATGGGGTCGTTCAGGGCTCTACAAGTAGAGGAATTGGAGGAGTTGGGAAGTAGATTTTTGATGAAGGTAAGGTGGCGCTTTGAGGAGCATTGGAGAATGAGGAGTGGGGAGGATTGGCAGGGCGGGAGTAGAGTTCTTCTGTGTAAGAGGTGGGGCGGAAGAATCCCGGGGGAGTTCAGGGGAGGGTAGGAGATGACCATGAGATAAAGGAGGGTGTGGGAGGGAGGAGTAGTTTTTGGGTTTTGTCCCGGTAAGCAAATGCTGTGTTTTAGGGTTAGGGTTGTGAAAAATAGACCAGGAACCGATAATTGACTTGGAACTGACTCGAATCTGGCAATTGGGTTCGGTTCTGCAGCCTCCAGGCTCCTGATTTGGGTTCGGTTCCCAAAAAAATTTAAAATTGGAACAGACTCCCCCAGTTTGATTTGGTCGGTTTTAGGAGTTGTATTTTTTGTAAGATAATAGCACATCCTAAATCACTTTATGGACTTTGCAATTTTTTGATGATTTGAATTAATAGATGATAATATGATATTAAGGTTCTATTTGGCACGATGGTGACGGGCATGAACGTGATGATTATGAGTTGTCGTTCGTGAGCGCCCGACTTCGCCTAAGGAACATCCACTTTTATGTTCAAAACTAGTTGTCTTTTCTTGATGGCTATTAATGTTCACATCTTTTCCAAAGAGCCTCAAGCCAAAGCAATTAATTGAATGTTTCATACACATGCCGTAAAGACAAATGGTCGTCTCATTGGAAACCAACAGAGTCGTTTGGCAGCAGCCTCAAGCATTTAAGGCACCCATTAATGTGTCAGGATCATCCTTCTGGCTCGTCTTGAATCTTCTGGATTCCTTCTCTTGTTTCCTTGTATAAATAACTCTTGTTCGCAGTAGCTTAATTAACTTGTGTCAAGGATCATTGTTGAGAATACAACTCTTGTTCTATTTCTTTAACGTGGTACAGAGGAAAACGATCCTACCCTCATGTCGTCCCTCAATAGCTCCTCCAAACAATGTTGCGCCCATCCTTTTGCAGGCTGCAGTGACTCCATCCGCCCAACAAATTCATGTTCCTTTACCACCCTTATCCATCAAATTAGGCAGTGGAAGCTATCCAATGTGGGCATCCTATGTTCATGATGCTCTTAAAGCTTTCAATCTAGAAAACTACTTCGACAATGATCATCTTTAGCCACCAAAATTTTAGTCAACTACTCAAGACACTACAAGCCTCGACATGCAACCTTCTCACAATATCTGACGTGGAAGAAGCAAGACAAACTGATTTTGCTTTGGTTGTGAAGCACATTCTTCGACACGGCGGTCAACTATATTATCAATATTCCTTTATCTCGTCAAGCTTGGATAAAGCTTGGAATCATCTTCAAGCCCCAGTCTCATTCCAAAGTGATGTCGCTCCGCTATCAACTCGCATCACTCCAACAAGGCGCTCTCTCTTGCATGGAATATGTTAAACAAAAAATAAATGCTTTCTAATCAGCTAGCCTCGACAAACAATCACATCTCTTACCGTGAACTGATCATGCACATCATCAATGGATTGGACTCTCGATACACATCCATTGGAACCACAGTTAAAGTCCAACTTGGAAACGACATCATGTCTGTTGATGCAGTCTTGAGTCTTCTTCTAGATGAGCAACTCCATCAACAAACCAAATCATTATCATCTTTATTCTGAAATACCGCTCAAGTTCAGCCCCAATATCAACAATACAAAACCAACACATCCTAGAACAAGTACCACCCCATCAGCAACTGAGTCCATCATGAGAACCGCTCCTCCACCAATCCGCATAAGAAAAACAATGAGCCACTCATATTCCAAATTTGTAGCAAAAGAGGTCACTCCGCTAGCAAGTCCTGGGAGCGATTCAATCATTCTTTCACGGGTGACAAACCACAAAATGTGTCTGTAATGATTGCATCACCATCCAACTCTACTGATTCATCCTAGTATATGGACTCTGATGCATCTACTCATAGTACCTCAGATATCAACAATCTCTCCATCCACTCTTTGTACACTGGTGATGATCACATCGAAGTCGCCATGGCGAGCTTCTTCCAATATCAAATGTTGGCATGTGCAATCTCTTTTCATCTAACAAAATATTCCATCTCAATAATATCATGCATGTTCCCAGCATTAAAAAAAATCTTTTTAAGTGTTTACCAATTCACCACTTGTACAACCCTCATATTTTCCGAGTCGGTGTGACCCGATGCAGGAGAGGTCGTGATAGGGAGAGTGGCTGTTGCGCTGCAGACCGAACCATCAGAGGTCGTCAAGGCCAAAAAGAGAAGGCCCCGGGAGGGGGGGGGGTGGGGGGGGGGGGGGGGGGGGGGGCAGACCTCCTTGGACGAGTGGACCTTGGGTCCACTCGCCCAAGGCCCCGGGCGAGTGGACCCCTGGTCCACTCGCCCAAGGACCTGGGCGAGTGGACCCTTGGTCCACTCGCCTGAGTGTGGGGTGGGGTGGGGGGGGGGGGTGGGGGGGGCGAGTGGACCTTTGGTCCACTCGCCCCATACCGGTGGGTTGAGTGGACCGTAAGGTCCACTCGCCCGGTGGGTTGAGTGGACTGTAAGGTCCACTCGCCCAATCATGGCGGTGGACCTCGGTGCACTCGTTCGACAGCCGGCAAGGGGGGGAGTGGACGTCTCGTCCTCCACTCGTCCCTCTTCCTGTTTTGATCGTTCAGGTTCGTGGTTGAGCTGCGGATAGCAGAATTTGGCTATCCGCAACCCATTTTTGGGAAGTATATAAATAGACCCCCATGTGCATCTTGGGAAGGGATGTTGGTACCCCCCTCCCCGTGCGTGTATTGTGAGCAAGCACTACCCCCCCCCCCCCTCCCCCTATCAGTGAAGGTTGGCGATGAGGTGGTCCTTAGTGCCCTCCAAGGTGCCCAGGCTCAGCGTTGGCTTGGGAGGGGAAGCTCTCGTTGAACTTCCGGGTGTGTGGTGGGACCTCCTCGCTGAATCTTAAGGGGTTCGTTTCTAGATTCAAGTGTTCTTCAAGGGCAAGGTCTTTCTGCTCTTAGCAACTGGCCAAGAGTTCTAGCTCGGGTCAAGTAAGGGTTAGCTGCATCCCCCTTGCGAACGTCGAGATCAGTTCTCTGGTTTCAACATTATGGTGTACATGGTGAGCGTGGAAGCAGCTAGTTCGGAAAGCTCTGAGCAAGTCTCATGGCTGAAAGCGATAAGTTGGGGGACTCACCCCCTACCAGCAAGTGCGTGAAGAAAAGGGATTTTGAAGAGTTCAAGGAGTCGGTTCTGGAGCTCATGCGGGTCGCACTCCCCCCTCGCGGCGAGTGCTCGACACCACCCGCACCTGTGCTCTCCTTGCCATCTCCGATAAAGACAGGGCAAGCACGTCGGCAAGGGAAGGAGCTAGCCACAGAGGAGGGCTCGGGTCTCCAAGCAAGTGGGCTCTTCAACGGCTCTCCCGGGACCGGCTACCCCGGTGGGGAGATGGAGAGAACGCCTTCGACTCGCCAGGGAAGATGGGGAAGTCCCTGTTGGAGCTTGCTTTCCGCATCTCTTGGTTTGAGAATAACAAATACCATGATGTATTTGATCTAGTCTTTTGTGTGTTTATAGTGGCCAGGTTGTACAGGTTCAATGAGGAGACAAGTCCTCGTTCATGGGCATGATCCGAGAACGACAAGTCTCAGGTTGGATGAGTTTTGTGTGCTGATCTTAAAATGGCCATAACTTTCAATCCAGGAAGAGTTACAGAACGTGCCACCCCATTTCGGAGATGAGAACGACTCAATCTACAGTCTGGAGAAGTTTCGGCACGATCGGCAGTTTTGCACTGTCGGAAATCCGACATCGATGTCGCCCAGGCGACAGCTCGACGGTTACAGCAACTGCCCACGACTCCACCCACGACGGCACTTCAGCGGCAGTTTAACGCTGTCTGAAAATTCCGACAGTCACTGTCGGAATTTTCGACAGCGATTTTCTATAAAAAGACACCTTGTGTTCGTGCATTCCAACCATTTTTCAGAATTTAAAGTCCCTTCCTGAGTGCATTCCATCCAGAGAGCTCCAGAACCTCATGAACTCCCATTTATGCTGAGAAGGTTTGAAATTGAAGACGAGATCGGACGCGCTTCTACATCAAGGATCATCTCGAGGCTTCAACCTTCCTTTCAGAGATCTGAATTTCTAGGGAGTTCTTATTTTATCTTGTATTTTCATTTATATACATTTTACTTTGTATTGGTAGGGAAAATCGCTTCCTTGTGCGGGGCGTCTAAGTCCTTGCGTGGCTTAAGGGAAATCGCTTCCTTGTGCGGAGCGTCCAAGCCCTTGCGTGGCTTGGTGGGAAATCGTGGCCTTGTGTGCTACGTCTAGATCTTGGGAAGATCTAGAGGATAGGCTTGGGCTTGGTCTAGGGAGAGACAAGTGATAGCCTTTCGATCCTTGGGAGAAGGATTGGTAAACAAAAAGAAATTTACATTTGTACGCCTCCGATTTCTAGCGATATAGAAATCAAATTTATGTAAACACTTTTTCATATAATATAATCATGTCTCTTTTGTGTTTACTTGATTTGTATCATTTGGCGTAATCTCTCTATAATGTGTTCTAAGTTTTCAATTCTAAATCTAAATTGTTTATTTCAATCTCCTTCATCATAAAACAATTTAGTAATTATCTTGAAAATTATAGAAAGAATTTTATTCCCTTATTCACCCTCCCCCCCTCTAAGGGCGCCGTAAGATCCAACAATTGGTATCAGAGGGAGGTTATTCCAAATCGGCTTAACAACCGGGAATAATGGCGCCTCTTGATCATGATCTCGCTTCTACTAGCGGGGAAAATTTTAATATAAATGAAAAAGTATTATCACCACCATTATTTATGGGTGAAAATTATAATGGGTGGAAAATATTAATGAAAAATTTTCTTAAGGCCTTAGATGAAAAAGTTTGGAATATTACTATTAAAAAGCCATCTAGCGTACTAACTAGAAATGAAATTATTTTAAATGCAAAATCTATGAATAGTATATTTTGTGCGTTAGACCAAAATATTTTCAAACTTATTTATACTTTACCTACCGCATATGAAATTTGGAGTTTTCTTGAAAGAACTTATGATTCTCCTTCTACAGGTACGGAACATTCACAAGAACCGGAGAATATGCAAGCCTATGCAAATATTCAAGAAAACTACACAAAGGATGGATCCATAGAATGCTCATCAAGCGGAAAGGATGATGGACACTCTTGTTTGGAAGAGGAAGAAGAAAAATACAACGTCACAATATTGGACTCATTTGTTGGCAACACATCAAGCAAAAGAGAAGACGGAAACTATTGCAAGGTAAGAAAATCTAAATCTTCTCTTTTTGTAAAAAATTCTATTTCTACATTTCGTATGCTTAAAATTGCTAAACGTAAAATTTTAAAGTTAAAAATTGCTAATTCCAAATTACGTTTAGAAAATAAATCTTTAAAAGCAAACGATAACGTAGAATCAAATATTGATGTGTTAAATTCTCTTTCATGCTCTTTAGATAAAATTCATATTCCTTGTTTAGATTGCAATCTATTAAAAGAAAAATTCAAGAAAATTGAAAAAGGGCTCTTAGTTTCTAAAGAACATAATGAAAAATTGTTAGTTGAAAATGATGCTTTAACTTGTAAGTTAATACAATTAAAATCTTTTGTTGAAAAATTTCAAATGTCATGTAATGAATTTCATCATAAGATTTTAAATAACAAGGATAAATTAACTTACAAAATTATTTCTAAAAAGGATCATTTTCACACATTAAATCAAAAGGAGTTTAGTTTCAAAAAGAAATATGATCCTCACAAAATTCTTAAGAGTCATTATTATAAGTCTCAATATATTTTCAATCATGACTCAAATTTAAGAACTCATTTTCATGAAAATCAAAATATAAAATATTATCCTTCATATTATAAGAGTATGTCTATAAGAAAGAGTGGAAATGAAAATCATCAAAAGAAGAATCAATCATTTAAAACATATTGTAACCCACTCTTTCAACAATCACTTCTAAAGAAAGACACTCACTCTTATAAACTTTCAAAGAATCCATGTAATAAAATTCATTATGATTATCAACATCAATCTATTTTGAAAAATAATTTGAATAAACTTAAATCGCAAATGAATTATTTTTCAAACAAATATAATCATATAAAGATGTCACATAATCATAATATGAATTTGAAATGTAAACCACCAAGATATGAATGGAGACCCTTAAAGAAAAATGATACATCAACATTAATTAAAAGGGCTCATTCATCATTATCTTCTCAAAAGCCATCACGATGTATTTTGGTACCCATAGGAACCATTCCACATGGTCAACTTTGGATACCTAAATCTCTTATTCATTAGTATCCTATCATTTGCATGAAGTAGAAACAAATAAAATGTAATATCACTACTCTACTTCATGATATGCTTATTGTCTCTTTTCTTTTGTTTATTTTATATTTCTTAAACAAACATGCTATGATCTCTTTATATATCATGAAATATGACTTTCATATATTAAGCCTAATGTTTATCAAATCAAATTGAATTAAAATTGAACATTAAGTCTTATGATTTTAAAAGAGACCTACCTCTCATTTTTTTTAATTGTTATATATATCCTTTTAAATCCCTTACACATCAATGTCTTGAATTAACATTATAATTAGAATATTGAAATTATTTTCAAGACTAATGAAATTATTTTTTTTTAAAAAAAAATATATGGATTTAAATGGTTTATTAAAGGGCTTAAGCTAAAAATTAAAATGTGCAACGTTTTGATTATTTTTCTATTTGTTGCATTTGATAGCCCCTATAATGAAAAATATTATCAAATAAAATCGAAAACAAAAATTCATCTAAATGCATGCTTAATCTTTCAAAAAACGAGTTTTTGATCAAAACTTCATATAGCCATATCTTTTGATCCGCTCGTCCGATTTTCGCGTTTAATATCTTTTCGGAAAGAGCACAGAAATCTCCATCTATTGGCAAACTAGGCTTGTTCATTTGAGTTTGTTTGGTGCTGTCATTTTACCCAATTTCAACTCCATTTTTAAATGTTATCTTAGTCCGCTTGATTCGGAAATTTCTATGTTTATGAATTTTTTTTCCTTCACATGGTATAATTGTTTCATATCTCATATTATGTGTGTGATGTGTGTCACCAATGTTTGCATGTAATTTAGACCTTAGAATCGTCATGTATAATTAAGATCAAATCAAAAGTTTAATCATTTCATTCTAGGTCTAAAGAAAATTAATTTGAAAATTTCTCATATTACATGCAACATTATCTGCATTAAATCCAATGTAATAACATTGCATTCAAACTCATCATACTAGCATTACCATTTATCTCATATTAGTATTTGCGCTTGTTATCTCATTTCGTCATCTCATAAGAATATAAAAACTATGCGGCTTTATAACTCTTCATAAAAACCCATAGTTTATATATCAACCCATAGATTTAAAAAGCATAGGTTGTCCAAAAGATTATTCACCTATGACTTCATATCTCACAATAGCGAGGGCGTAGGGTTATATGCATTAGAGACCTAACCTCTAAGTCATGTCTTGTCCTTAACCGGGGAGGGTTCCAGTGGGGCCTTGCGAGGCACTGGGGGGGAAAGAGTGCTAGGTTGAGTGTTCTCTAGTGTGTGCATATGGGACTAACACCCCAACCTACGGCATGCGTGCAGCTCCTCATGCCCATCCGTCACTTAGTACGGGGCTAGGGTGTAGACATTTAGTCGGGGTAGCCATTAATCTTAGGACATACTTATATTACTCACTGCATGAACATTTTTATTCACTTATTACTTAAATCATGCATATTTTGGGTTGTTTAATAAAAATGTCTTCATGTGTTTGCATAATTTATCTTTTTTTGGCTTAAATGTTTTTGTAAAACACATGTATTTGAAAAAAGCTAAAGTTTTATGCAAATTTGAGCAATCAAGTCATCTCTGAAAATTCTGAAATTTCAGCATGGAACTGCTTTAAGGACACCTAATCAATATCTAAAATAAAAAATTTAAAATTTCTAAAAATCATTAAAAATATTTTAGTCTATATGTACTACTTTGTTTTTTTTTATTTCAGACATTTGCTATTTTTGTTTTATTCATATTATGAAAAATCAACTACAAAAGATCAAAATTCAAAAATACAAAAATATTTTTTGATTGTATTTTTAATCATATTATAAAAACAAATACAAAATTACAAAACAATTTCAAAGAACAAAAATATGTTTTTCTTTATGTGTGTTTATTGTTTTGTCCATATATAAAAAAAAATTTAAAAACAAAAATGACTGTTATTCATTGCCATTGTCAAGGATGGATGATTAATTATATCAATTAAAGATTAAATACAATGTTTAATTTAACTTTCAAGTTTCTTAAAAACATTGTTTTGTATTTGTCATGTCTTGAAAATTATCTTGTTATGTGCAATGAAATTGATTGTAGATAAACATGTGTAGAAATGTTTAGCATGCCTCTAAGTATGAGTAATATATTATATTTGATAATGATTCATTCACTCACTTATTTTTGATAACCTACATGTGTTTACAATCTTATTCTTACATGATTGTGTAGTGTAATAACATAAATAATTAAAATGCCTAAATAGATTACCTACACAACATTGAATTGGTTATTACAATTCTTTGTCTTTCATGCACTTATTCTTTAGAGAAATGTGGTTTAAAATGCTATGTTTGCAAAATAAGTAAATTCGGAGTCCTTAGTCACTAAACTAAAAATCAAATAATAATTGACAAGGAAAACTCCACCAAGCACTACTCACCCTCCTGATAAGTCTTAATGAGCATTGTGAGGTTGAGCACCTTGGCTAAGAATTGTAAAGTGTCTTGTAGCAAACAATTTATACACCACTTCTCTTTTGTACACCGGATCACAAAAAATTGAAAATAAAGCTAATGAGTATAAAAGTGATCCCCCAAGCACTACTTTGCACCCTGATAAGTCTTAATAAGCATTGTGTGTGCAGAGCACCTTGGTAGTTGTACTATTTATTCATGTGCATTGAAATAGTGTGGAAGTAATATTATTTGTGTATTTTAATGTTGTGTTATTTCATTATATATGTCATGTGTTTTTGATTGATTCACTTGTATACTTTATCAAAACACTACTTGTACACATCATTATCTTTCATAAAACTTCTACTCATGAGAATTGGATCCTAATGCTCATCTACTCAAATCTCTACAAACTTAAGTAAATGCATTAGATAACAAAGCATGACCGCTACAATGTTTATGTTTACTTGAAATGTAAATTTTATTACATTGTAGTTTGTGTATCTTTTCTTGATATTATGAAATCATGCTTGCAAATTTTTTTAATGGAATAGCATCTCTTCAATCCTTAACTCAAACATCAACTTTTCAAATTTAAAACTCATTATCCTTTATATGGTTTTATCTTCTAAAATGATGTTTATGTTTAAGAGTGCTTATTATTTTTAACACTGTGTTTTCCTTTAAGCAAATGGTATCTTAAAATAGAATGCTTACTTTATCATGTTAGCTATGTTGCTTACTACTTTATGTCACTTCATGCCTATATTTTTCTCAACAAGTAGTATTTAACAAGCTTTTGATTGCATCCTATTTTTCTTCTCACATAAAATCTATTACTCTTATATACTCCCATATTTATTATTTCTTCATAATTATTCATTCTTTATTTCAAAATAACTTTTGATAATATCAAAAAGGGGAGAAATATAAATTCAAGAAATCTCTTACTAATCTCAATGTTTCAGAATGCACCATTGCAATTAATTATAACATTTAGGGGGAACATACATTTAGGGGGAGAATACAATTTAGGGGGAGTATATTAAAAAGTTTTCATGGAAAGCATCTATGTAGAGGGAGTGATATTGCTCGATCATGACAACCCACTTTTGGTAATAACAAAAGGGGGAGAATAAAATGAGAAATCTAGTGACATAGATATTTAGGGGGAGTAAAATCTATCACGCGGTAAACCTTTTATTCATGCATATCTTTTATCGCACTTATCTATAAACTCACTAATTTCTCATATGGGTATTTGTTATTATCAAAAGGGGGAGATTGTTGGAGCTTGCTTTCCGCATCTCTTGGTTTGAGAATAACAAATACCATGATGTATTTGATCTAGTCTTTTGTGTGTTTATAGTGGCCAGGTTGTACAGGTTCAATGAGGAGACAAGTCCTCGTTCATGGGCATGATCCGAGAACGACAAGTCTCAGGTTGGATGAGTTTTGTGTGCTGATCTTAAAATGGCCATAACTTTCAATCCAGGAAGAGTTACAGAACGTGCCACCCCATTTCGGAGATGAGAACGACTCAATCTACAGTCTGGAGAAGTTTCGGCACGATCAGCAGTTTTGCACTGTCGGAAATCCGACATCGATGTCGCCCAGGCGACAGCTCGACGGTTACAGCAACTGCCCACGACTCCACCCACGACGGCACTTCAGCGGCAGTTTAACGCTGTCGGAAAATTCCGACAGTCACTGTCGGAATTTCCGACAGTCACTGTCGGAATTTCCGACAGCGATTTTCTATAAAAAGACACCTTGTGTTCGTGCATTCCAACCATTTTTCAGAATTTAAAGTCCCTTCCTGAGTGCATTCCATCCAGAGAGCTCCAGAACCTCATGAACTCCCATTTATGCTGAGAAGGTTTGAAATTGAAGACGAGATCGGACGCGCTTCTACATCAAGGATCATCTCGAGGCTTCAACCTTCCTTTCAGAGATCTGAATTTCTAGGGAGTTCTTATTTTATCTTGTATTTTCATTTATATACATTTTACTTTGTATTGGTTGGGATAATCGCTTCCTTGTGCGGAGCGTCTAAGTCCTTGCGTGGCTTAAGGGAAAATCGCTTCCTTGTGCGGAGCGTCCAAGCCCTTGCGTGGCTTGGTGGGAAATCGTGGCCTTGTGTGCTACGTCTAGATCTTGGGAAGATCTAGAGGATAGGCTTGGGCTTGGTCTAGGGAGAGACAAGTGATAGCCTTCCGATCCTTAGGAGAAGGATTGGTAAACAAAAAGAAATTTACATTTGTACGCCTCCGATTTCTAGCGATATAGAAATCAAATTTATGTAAACACTTTTTCATATAATATAATCATGTCTCTTTTGTGTTTACTTGATTTGTATCATTTGGCGTAATCTCTCTATATTGTGTTCTAAGTTTTCAATTCTAAATCTAAATTGTTTATTTCAATCTCCTTCATCATAAAACAATTTAGTAATTATCTTGAAAATTATAGAAAGAATTTTATTCCCTTATTCACCCCCCCTCTAAGGGCGCCGTAAGATCCAACAGTCCCTTCTGCGAGCTGATCATCTTAGCTCCCATTCCAGACGGGTTCAACGAGCCTGACATGTCTTACTATGCAGGGAAGGACGACCCTATTCAGCACCTCCAGTGGTTTGAAGACATGGTCTCGATCGGGCAGATAACATACGCCTCCAAGTGTAGGCTCTTTGCCATCACTTTCAAGGGAGAGGAAAAAGACTGGTTCCACCAGCTCCCATCAGGTACCATCTACAGCTTCAAGGACCTGCGTCGGAGTTTCTTGTTGAGGTTCTCCACCTCGAAGAAGGGGAGGAAGGGACCAGAGTCCCTGTTCTTAATTCGACAAAAGCGCGGGGAGCACTGGGAAGCTACGCAGGCCAATTTTAGGAACAAGTCTTTCACCTCCAGGCTGACCAGAGAAGCAGGAGGGACCAGGAGAAAGAAAAGGAATAAGAAGACGAAGAAAGTAGAGGAGGTGATGAAGTAGATGACCGAGTTGCATGTGGACAAGTAGGCGCAGGAAAGTGTGTTGTAATATGTAACCTCCTCGTTATAAGTGAGAAATACTTAGAGGTAGTATCTTAGGTAAGACCCTGACTAGGAAGTGTCGAGTGGTCCTCCGCCTCTGGTTGAGCTAAGCTCTCGGAAAGTGTTGAAGTCCTCGGCCTCCAGTTGGCTAGTTTCTGGGAAGGCGTTGAGTTCCTCTGCCTCCAGGTAAGCAAGGCACCTAGGACGCGGACGGGTACTTACGCCTCCAATCGGTAAGATCGCCGACTAGATACCATTCTCCGGGCTCAGTCATGCCGGCAGATGGGAGACTCATCAGGTCGACTCGCTACTCAGCAATTGGATTGGGAGGGTGTTGAGTTCCTCTACCTCCAGGTGAAGGTAACCACCTAGGACGTGGATGGGTACTTCCGCCTCCAATTGGATTGGGAGGGTGTTGAGTTCCTCTGCCTCCAGGTAAGCTAAGCCCCTAGGATGCGGGTGGGTACTTCTGCCTCCAATTGGATTGGGAGGGCGTTGAGTTCCACTGCCTCCAGGTAAGCAAGGCACCTAGGACGCGGACGGGTACTTCCGCCTCCAATCGGTAAGATCCCTGACTAGAGACCATTCTCCGGGCTCAGTCATGCCGGCAGATGGGAGACTCATCGGGTCGACTCGCTATTCGATAGCTGGATTGGGAGGGTGTTGAGTTCCTCTGCCTCCAGGTAAGCTAAGACCCTAGGACGCAGGTGGGTACTTCCGCCTCTAATTGGATTGGGAGGGCGTTGAGTTCCACTACCTCCAGGTAAGCAAGGCACCTTGAACGCGGACAGGTACTTCCGCCTCCAATCGGTAAGATCCCCGACTAGAGACCATTCTTCAGACTCAGTCATGCCGGCAGATGGGAGGCTCATCGGGTCGGCTCGCTACTCGGTAGCTAGATTAGGAGGGTGTTGAGTTCCTCTGCCTCCAGGTGAAGGTAAGCACCTGGGGTGCGGATGGGTACTTCCGCCTCCAATCGGTAAGATCCCCAACTAGAGACCATTCACCGGACTCAGTCATGCCGGCAGAGGGGAGGCTCATCGGGTCGACTCGCTACTTGCTAAGTGGCTTGGGAAGGTGTTGAATTCCTCTGCCTCCAAGTAAGCTAAGCCCCTAGAGGGGGGACCAGTTCTCCGCCTCTGGTTGATCTGACAGATTGGTTTAAGGTATGGCAAGATAGTAAGCTCTTTCCGTTGCAAGAAGAGATCTCAAACTAGGAAATTGTTTTACTTGAATAGCGAGGAGTTGAAAAAGCTAGAAGGTTCACTGAATGGTTGCATGTTCAGTAATAACGTAGATTACATAGGCAAGCGCCTTGCCCTTAATAGCTAGTACATGAATGAAAATACAAAGTAGTCATTGCTTATAAAAAAAAAAGAGGAGGTTCCTAGCAACTCCGACATTCAGGGGGAATAGTCGCCGCTGGAAGGGGACGAGCTGGGATCCGCAGGGGAGGGGTAGAACTGGAAAAGGATATCACTAGCAGAGACCCCCCCTCCAATCGTCCCGAAGAGCGTCCGCCTTATGAAGGGAGTTCACCAAGGCCTCGGCCGTCTTCGTCGTAATCTTCCTCCGGGAGCTCTCGGCCCTAGTAGGGGAAGGTGGGACGAGCGCCGCCACCCGTGAGGATCCACACCTCTCTCCCTCCTGTAACTGCCTCTGGGCTTCAGCAAGCTGAGCCCTCAGGTCATGCACCTCTCGATCTGACTCCTCGCATCGCCTCCTGAGCGAGTCAGCAGCCTCTGGTCCCTACAGGTAGGAAAAGTAAAGGTATTATAGTCGTTGAGGAAAGGAGAGGTGAAGAAGAACGGAAGGGTCACCAAGGCAAGCACAAACCAGGCCTCCGGATGACTGCTCTAGGAGCCTCTCAGCGGTGGCTAGGCGTGCGGTAAGGGCAACAGCCTTCTTTTCGGCAGCCTGACTCGACGCATCAGCTTGCCTCAGCTTCTTCGAGAGACTAAGACCTCGGCGGGCAGTCATATGCGAGAGTTCGGATGCGCGAAGCAGGGCTTGCGAGCTCATGCAGGCGAGATCACGAGTGGACTTTTTCTTGTAGGAGTTCGCGTCCTGCCAGCCATAGAGGCCAAAGGAGAGGTTATACGCGGCATCCCCGAGAGCTCTCTATCCAGGAGGGTTGCTGGGAGGTGATCGAGACCTGGTTTGTAACCTCATCCCAGTGAAGGACAGGGTCACCGAAGGAGTCGGTGGCGTTCCCCCCCATCTCAAAGTTGGGATAGATGGCCAACGCATCAGGATCACTCGGTTCCCCCTTCTCCCTCGACGCCACCCCAAAGTCCTACCTGCGGACAGCCTTCCCCCGCCGCATTGTTGGTCCTCTTGGCGGGGAGCAAGGCGTAGCCTCCTCCACCACCTGCTTCTTCTCTCTCCGTTGCCTCGGCACGGGGACCTTCAGGGCAGAGGCGCATGCAGCTGCATCCTCCTCGACGAACCAGCGGGCGGATGAAGAGCTCCCCCTTGCGAAGGGAGGGTGTCGTGGAAGAGTCCGCTCACCTGTGCGAATCAAGGTAAAGGTAAGTGTACATAGGTACGAGTGAAAAGAAAAAAGAGAGGGGGACATCAGAAGGGAGAGGATACCTGTCCCAGGCTCAACATAGGTGTAACAGCCCTGGCCCGACCCCCCTTTCGAGGCTTTAACGGGACCCGTCAGGCACTGTTAGACGCCTGGCCACCTATGTCCAGGACGCCCGGGCTGCAGCGCAGTTGGTGATGAGAACTGTTGAAGGTTTCTCATCAAGGGTGGCAGGGGATCGAGACCCGCCATCAACACCCTACTATAGCTGAGAAACAGGCTCAGAGATTGGTTGGGGTGTGCTAAGCGGGCTGCAGCTCGGTCGTCCTGGACATAGGTGGCCAGGCATCTAACAGTGCCTGACGGGTCCCGTTAAAGCCTCAAAAGGGGGGTCGGGCCAGGGCCGTTACATAAAAAAAGTGCACTTTTTTGTAACAGCCCTGGCCCAACCCCCCTTTCGAGGCTTTAACGGGACCCGCCAGGCACTGTTAGACACCTGGCCACCTATGTCCAGGACGCCCGGGCTGCAGCCCGCTTAGCACACCCCAACCAATCCCTGAGCCTGTTTCTCAGCTACAGTAGGGTGTTGATGGCGGTTTGCAGCGCAGTTGGTGATGAGAACTGTTGAAGGTTTCTCATCAAGGGTGGCGGGGGATCGAGACCCGCCATCAACACCCTACTGTAGCTGAGAAACAGGCTCAGGGATTGGTTGGGGTGTGCTAAGCGGGCTGCAGCCCGGGCGTCCTGGACATAGGTGGCCAGGCGTCTAACAGTGCCTGACGGGTCCCGTTAAAGCCTCGAAAGGGGGGTCGGGCCAGGGTTGTTGAAATTGTTGAAGTGAAGTGGATAGGAGTCCGACCGGTCTGAAGGCTGGAGACCGCAGAGACCGCGCGGTCTGCGCTGGTGCTCTGGCGGTTTGTTTCTGGCGATCTGGTGCGATCGGCCAGCTTGCTTCTTGGTTTAGGTCGCTGGTTCTGGCGACCTGTTGCAGGTTGTTTCTGGTCTTGTTCTAGTCGGTCTGTTCATGGTTGACCGCTGTGACCGGGCGGCTTGGTTGTATTGTTCTGGTGACTTGGTTCAAGTCGGCCAGTTGCTTCTTTGTGTTGGCGATCTCAGGAAGGGTGATCGCTGTGTCCGCACGGCTTGTGCGCGACTTGTTGCTGACTTCAGTCTTGGACTGAATATTGTCCAAGTGCTGTGTTCGCGCGGTCTGTTTTTGGAGACCGTTCGCGAGCTGATGGGTGGTGACTGTATCCCGGTTTGTGCGGTGACGACATCCGTCCACCCGCCTATAAATAGGGGTGCATGGCCCGTCATTCTTAACGAGAACTGTAAGAACAAGAGCCCGGATAGATTCTTGCGGTCTCAAGTTTGAGTTCGCACGGCTTGGTTGCGAGTTAACCGTTTGTTGTGTTCGCAGGTTTGCGGTCAGCAGGTTGCGGTCTCCTTCCTTGGTGATTTTCGGTGGCTCGAATAAACAGTTCGTCTGCGGTCTGTCAGCGAACTGGTTTATTGTTCTTGTGCTGTTCGCAGCAAGCTCAGCGATCAGGCGACCTTCAGCGGTTAGGCGATCAGAGTTCGGTCTGGCGACAACTTCAGTTCTTTGTTCAGTTTAATAAGCTTCAGTTCGTGCGGTCTGAGATTGCGGTCTGGCAGTGTAGTTTATCTGCTCCTGTTCGCGCGGTCTCAAGGTGTTTCTGCGGTCTGACTGTGCAAGCGGTCTGGGAGTACAGCAGAACAATCCGGGCGGCCTGAGCCTTTGTTTCAGTCCGTGCAGTCTCTTTCTGGCAGACCGCCGGTTTCTGTTTTTTGGTGTGTTTGTTCTTCTCGTCTCCGTGATTCTTATGAATCATGTCTCGCCATGTATACCTCGCATTGTAAAGCAGTATTATTTCAATAAAGATTTCTTGTGTTGCTGTTTTTGGCATTGTGGTTGTTTGGCTATAACTCTTGTTGATACAACTCCTGCTTACTCCTAAACGGTCCAATCAAAAATTTTTAACATGGTATCAGAGCCAGCTTCTTGGAGTGGATAAGCAGTGATCAACTAGAGTTGCCATCGTCTTTGTGAAGAAGAGACCACTTTGATTGCCATGGAAGGCGGATTCGCAAGAGGTCTTGGTATTGAACTCCTCACATCGACTAACTTCAAAAAGTGGAAGTCATGTATGGAGAGTTATTTGATTGGCGAGGATCTTTGGGAGATAGTCGGCGGAGAAGACACACAGGAGGTGTTTCCAGCAGGTGATAATATGGCAGAGGTGAGGCTCTGGAGGAGGTTGAATGCTAAGGCAGAGTTCACTCTCAAGAGGGCTATCTCACCAGAGCTGTTTGATCATATTATCGGATGTAAATCTGCTGCGGAGATCTGGACATCCTTGGATGGATTGTTCAATAAGAAGAATGTAGCGAGGCTACAGTTTCTTGAAAATGAGTTGGCAAAAGCCTCTCAAGGTGATCTTTCTATTTCTACCTTCTTCCTCAAGTTGAAGAACCTCACAGCAGAGATTTCTGCTTTGGACCCTGATGAGCCAATCTCTGAGGCAAAACCGAAGAGGCATATCATTCGCGGGTTGCGGAAGGAGTATCTTGCTTTTGTAACTTCAGTTCAGGGTTGGGCAAATCAACCATCATTGTTGGAGCTGGAGAACCTTCTTGCTTCGCAAGAAAGTTTAGCAAGACAGATGGCGGGGGTTTCTATCTCCGGGGGAGAAAGTGATGTGATGTTCTCTGGGAAGAGGAAGAAGAAATGGGAGAAGAAGAAGCCGGGTCATGATGGACCCTCCACTTCAGGTCAGCAAGATAGGGGCTATGCTCCTAAGTCTGATGGGAAGAAGAAAGGAGAGGGACCAAGGTGCTTTAGATGCAACAAGACCGGGCACTTTAAGAATGATTGTCGGGTGAATCTTCAGCCGGGACATGCAGTGGAGAAGGAGATGCCAAAGTCTGGTGAAGTTGGATGGGGAGGAGCTTTTGTGTCTAATATAACGGCGATGCCCGTTAAGGCCTTGGCCTCCATCAACTATGAAGAGGACTGGATTGTTGATTCAGGGTGTGGACATCATCTCACCGGGGATGGATCAAAGTTATCTTCTTTGGCGCCTTACTCAGGTAATAATGCTATCATTACGGCTGATAATTCTATTCATCCAGTAGAGCACGAAGGAGTCGTCTCTCTGAACAGTGATAAGGGTCCACTCACGTTGAGGAGTGTTTATCACGTGCCTGGTATGAAGAAAAATCTCTTCTCTGTGACCAATGCGGTCGATGCCGGTTATCACGTTCTGTTTGGCCCAACAGAAGTGAAGTTTCTCAAAACTCAACCGGAGATAAAGGGAGAAGTTATTCATGTCGGCAAGCGGGTGAAGGACTTGTTCGTTTTATCGACAAGTACCTATGTTGATAAGATGAGGACAAACGATGGCGCGGCCATCTGGCATGAAAGGTTGGGGCATGTAGGCATGGACAAATTGAAGGCTATGGCGGTAAAGGGCCTTGTCAATGGCTTGCCTAGCTTGTCCTCCTATGGAGACGGTCATGTCTGCGAAGGATGTCAGTTTGGTAAGTCTCATCGACTTCCATTTGACAAATCGCAAACAAGGTGCAAAGTGCCGTTGGAATGCATCCACGGTGATTTGATGGGACCGACTGCCACCCCAAGCCTTGGAGGCAATAGATATATGTTGGTGTTGATTGATGATTACACCAGATATGTCTGGTGTATTTCATGAAAGAGAAGTCAGAAGCCTTTGCTAAGTTTGTGGAGTTCAAGGAGCTGGTGGAAGGTCGTTTAGGCCTGCGGGTGAAGAAGTTGAGAACTGACAATGGTGGGGAGTTCACCTCTGGTGAGTTCTCAAGTTTTTGCAGGAAACACGACGTTCGGAGAGAGCTCACTTGTGCCCATACTCCACAGCAGAATGGAGTTGCCGAAAGGAAGATCCGTCATCTGACGGAAACTTGCAAATGCTGGCTTCATGCCAAGAGTATTCCAAAGTCCTTCTGGGCGGAGGGAATGTCTTGTGCAGCTTATGTCATCAACAGATTGCCTCTAAGTCCTATCAACATGAAGACCCCTCACGAACTAATGTTCAAGGAGAAGCCGAGTGTTGCTCACCTTCGGGTGTTTGGATCAACCTGCTATGTGCATATTCCTGATGCTCTTCGAACAAAGCTAGATGCGAAAGCAAGGAAGCTAGTCTTTGTTGGGTATGATGAGCGGAAGAAGGGATGGAGATGCATGGATCCTGAGACACGAAGGTCAATTGTTTCTCGGGATGTGGTGTTCGATGAAGTAACTTCCTACAAGGGGAGTTCAGGAGTTGAACTACCGGAGAGCAGAATTGATGAAGGAGGAAAAGCTGCGGGAAGTCTTCAAGTGGAGTTGCCTGTTTCACCAGGAGCTCCAGTTGTGTCAAGCTCTGAGATGGGGGCTTCAGGTTCTGGAAGCAGGGGGAGCGATGCTCCATGTTCATCTGGAAAAGGAGCTTGCACAGAAGAAGCGGCTGAGGAGGTGGTTAGTCAGGAGCAACCTCTTAGGAGGTCGAAGAGGACTATTCAACCACCAGATCGATACACAGAAGGAAACATGGTGAACTTTGTTTCTTGTTTCTTTGCTGGTCCCTTAGATGAAAGGGAGCCGTCGAGCTTTGAGAAGGCCAGTGGTGTGAAGGAGTGGGACATTGCTATGCAGGAAGAGATGACAGCTCTCGAGAAGAATGAGACGTGGTCTCTTGTGCCCAAGCCCAAGGGTACTACTCCTGTCACTTGCAAGTGGGTCTTCAAGCTGAAGAAGAAAGCTGACGGTAGTATCGAGCGTTACAAGGCTCGCCTTGTAGCTCGTGGGTTCTCACAGCAGTACGGAGAAGATTATGATGAAACGTTTAGTCCAGTGGCAAAGATGACTTCGGTTCGATTTGTTATTGCCTTGGCGGCTTCGAGTGGTTGGGAGATTTGGCAACTCGACGTGAAGAATGCTTTCTTATACGGCGAGATTGACAAAGATATCTTCATGATTCAACCGCAAGGCTTCATCTCGAAGGAGTATCCAGACTATGTTTGTAAATTGAAGAAGGCCCTGTACGGGTTGAAGCAAGCGCCTCGGGCGTGGTACGGGAAGATTGCAGAATATCTCTTATTCTGCGGATTCGTTGCTTCAGACTCTGATTCTAGCTTGTTCATCAAGAAGGAGGGGGTGCTTCGGGTAATCGTGCTGCTGTATATGGATGACATGATTGTCACCGGGAACTCGAAGGAAGCTGTTGCAAGACTCAGGGCTGAGCTTGCTATCAGATTCGAGATGAAGGATCTGGGGGAGCTTCATCATTTCCTTGGACTCGAGGTCCAGAGGCGGGAGAGCGGAGTGCTCATTTCTCAGGAAGGATATGCAGAGCGAATCGTGAAATGATTTGGCATGGAGGAAGGGAAGAGCAGCTCTATACCTTCGGAGCAACATCATAAGCTTCGGAAGGATGAGGGGAGAGTCTTATCTGATCCGTTGGTGTTCCGAGCTCTGGTTGGGAGCTTGATCTATTTGACGATCACAATGTCGGATATTGCTTATGCAGTTGGCAAGGTGAGTCGGTACATGGCGGAACCACGGAAAACTCATCTTCTGGCGGCAAAAGGCATATTGAAGTATGTGAAGTCGACCTCTGATTTGGGTCTCCTATATAGGAGAGGGTCAAGCTTGGAGTTGCATGGTTTCATGGATGCTGATTATGGGGGAGACGTGGATGATCGGAGATCAACGTCGGGTTATGTCTTTATGACGGGCCCCACAGCTATCTCTTGGTGCAGCAAAAAGCAAGACTCGGTGTCTGTATCTACCACGGAAGCAGAATACAAGGCTTCGGCCTTGGCAGCTCAGGAAGATATTTGGCTCAGGAGGTTGGTAGAGGAGGTTCATCAGGAGGTTCGAGGTCCCACTATGCTTCGCGGGGACAATGAGAGTGCTCTCAAACTGGTTAACAATCCAGTTTGTCACGCGAGAACCAAACATATAGAGATTGAGCACCATTTCATTCGTGAAAAGGTGTTGGGAGGATCTCTTATGGTCGAGCATGTTCGGAGTGCGGACAATGTCGCAGACATCTTCACAAAGCCGCTGGCGAAGGGACCGTTTACTCGGTTAAGGGAGTTGCTCGGGCTAGTTTCCACTTCCCACTTCAAGGGGGAGTGTTGAAATTGTTGAAGTGAAGTGGATAGGAGTCCGGCCGGTCTGAAGGCTGGAGACCGCAGAGACCGCGCGGTCTGCGCTGGTGCTCTGGCGGTTTGTTTCTGGCGATCTGGTGCGATCGGCCAGCTTGCTTCTTGGTTTAGGTCGCTGGTTCTGGCGACCTGTTGCAGGTTGTTTCCGGTCTTGTTCTAGTCGGTCTGTTCATGGTTGACCGCTGTGACCGGGCGGCTTGGTTGTATTGTTCTGGTGACTTGGTTCAAGTCGGCTAGTTGCTTCTTTGTGTTGGCGATCTCAGGAAGGGTGATCGCTGTGTCCGCACGGCTTGTGCGCGACTTGTTGCTGACTTCGGTCTTGGACTGAATATTGTCCAAGTGCTGTGTTCGCGCGGTCTGTTTTTGGAGACCGTTCGCGAGCTGATGGGTGGTGACTGTATCCCGGTTTGTGCGGTGACGACATCCGTCCACCCGCCTATAAATAGGGGTGCATGGCCCGTCATTCTTAACGAGAACTGTAAGAACAAGAGCCCGGATAGATTCTTGCGGTCTCAAGTTTGAGTTCGCGCGGCTTGGTTGCGAGTTAACCGTTTGTTGTGTTCGCAGGTTTGCGGTCAGCAGGTTGCGGTCTCCTTCCTTGGTGATTTCCGGTGGCTCGAATAAACAGTTCGTCTGCGGTCTGTCAGCGAACTGGTTTATTGTTCTTGTGCTGTTCGCAGCAAGCTCAGCGATCAGGCGACCTTCAGCGGTTAGGCGATCAGAGTTCGGTCTGGCGACAGCTTCAGTTCTTTGTTCAGTTTAATAAGCTTCAGTTCGTGCGGTCTGAGATTGCGGTCTGGCAGTGCAGTTTGTCTGCTCCTGTTCGCGCGGTCTCAAGGTGTTTCTGCGGTCTGACTGTGCAAGCGGTCTGGGAGTACAGCAGAACAATCCGGGCGGCCTGAGCCTTTGTTTCAGTCCGTGCGGTCTCTTTCTGGCAGACCGCCGGTTTCTGTTTTTTGGTGTGTTTGTTCTTCTCGTCTCCGTGATTCTTATGAATCATGTCTCGCCATGTATACCTCGCATTGTAAAGCAGTATTATTTCAATAAAGATTTCTTGTGTTGCTGTTTTTGGCATTGTGGTTGTTTGGCTATAACTCTTGTTGATACAACTCCTGCTTACTCCTAAACGGTCCAATCAAAATTTTTTAACAAGGGTTGTTACAATAGGTAAGCCGGTCGATGTTCCTCCGGAGGTGCTCGACCTCGAAGCTCGCACCCTGAAGATAGCTATGAAATGTTGCTGCCTCCCCACCAAAGCGAGGGGCCTTGCAGGCCTTCTCAGACCTCTGGACGAGTGAGAAGGGGATGTCACCAAACTCACCTCGAACAAACACGAATGTGTCGTTCCAGTGATGCACTTTGTTGGAGGTCTCGCACACCTTCACATGCGTGTCGGTCAGAAAACATACCCCGTCAGTGGTCTCCCGGAAGACGAACACTTTGCGGAACACGATTAGGTCAAACTCGACCCTTTCCACTCGCAGGTAGCAGACATAGGTCGTTAACATCGAGATCGCATTCGAGTTGACCTGAGCAGGGACTACGCTAAAAGTAGTTCAAGAACTCTTTCCCCTCAGGCCATAGGGGAAGCCGTAGATCAGCTTCGAAGTGGGAAAGCAGAAAGGCAAGCCATTCCTCATAGAAAGAGTTAATGGCCTCGCCTGGCGATGGACGTCGAGACGTCCACCCCTCAGGAAGATAGGAGCTCTTGAATGCCAAGAACTCCTCTTTAGATACCTTCCCTTCAGGGAAGGAGTGTTCGGAAAAATTAGGCGCGCTTTGCTCTCGGCCATTTCTAGCGACAGGAGGACGGTTAGGGGCCATCTCGCAGGACAAGGATGGAGGAATAGAGCCGGCCTCAAAGGGAATACAAGGCAAGAGAGGGGGGCGAATGTGATGGTGAAGGGGAAGAAGAGGGTGGGGGGATATTTATAGGGGGATTAAAAGTGGGTGAGTGGATCACGGGGTCCACTCGCCCGGGGCATGGGCGAGTGGACCATAAGGTCCACTCGCCCGATGCATGGGAGTGGTCCTCATGGACCACTCGCTCGGCAGAGGTGGGTGGATCCCATGGTCTGCTCGCTTGGTACAGGGGTGTGGACCTCGAGGTCCATTCACCCATGTTTCCCCCTGACCCCTCTCCTCCACCTCACCCTGAAGACACCCATCTAAGGCCTCTACCCCTCGTCCTCTGATAAAATACCCCGACATCATGTTGCTTACCCTGGCATTTAATTATCAAATACGCAACGACCTGCGAAGCACAGATGAACGAAAGCAACGAAACACCATAGCAGAAGCAGAGCAAGGTAAAAGCATCTGATCGCAAGGTGGACTGAACCACCACGCGAAGCTAAGCCTTATTATTACATAGCAAATAAAAGATCACAAATAAAAGCCGATCAGCGCGGTGTCTATTTCCAGAAGCCTTGGTCCCGGGTGTAGGACATCATCCCGTGCATAGATCCAATGCATTCCTTCGTTGAAGCAACCTCCTCACTCACGGTGCGTACGGTAGCCTCCACCCGATGTAAGTGGTCTACGATCGGCGCTGCCATGCCTCCGGATACAAGCCAGACCTCCTCCTTGAGTAGATTAAGTTTGTTTTCCAGCCTCTCCATCTGCCGCTCCAGCGCGCAGACACAGGCAAGGGGGTCAGGTCCGACCGACCATCTCCCCTCTCGCAGCTCGAGAAGAAAGGCCTCCTGCCTCCGCACCGTGTCAGCCAGGTGATCCAGGCGCTCGAGGACGTTAGGTTGGTCCTCGGCAGGCTCCTCAACCGTAGTGGGGGAGAGGAGAGGTGGGGAGACCTCCCTCCGACTTGACTGGCCCATCGAGGTCTTGTCCTCTCCTGCAAAAGTATAGCTTTAGATACTGAAGCACTCGACCCAATAAGGGCTCTCACAGCAGCATTACCTTGTGAATCATCAATTCCTTGGCTTTTCGAGGAAGGGTTGTCATGGGCAGTTGAGAGGGCGGCAGGATCCTGAACGTGAATGACAGGGCTTGCTTGAACGCCCACGCCTGTCGTTTCCCTCACACTCCGGGTTCCCTCGGGGTGGTTTGAAATAAGCTGTAAGCATTCAAGAAACATATCTCAGTTAGCACGGTGCAACCGCGAGATGGAAGCAGAGGTAAGGAATGAATCGATACCATGTCTAGTTCCAGATCCCGGACAAAGTCGATCATCCCGTGGGAGGATGACGACCCCACCTCTTTCACCAGGTCGGGTCGGAGTTTCTTTCGCGGTGATCGCACCGCCGACCGAGTAGGTGAGAGCGAAGGACCACTAACCAGGGCCCTGAGCTCTGCCAGGTCATTCCGGTCCCTCCCAACAAGAGCTTTGAAACGAGCTCTGAAGTCTCGAGGAGGGTCCATCTTACTCAAAGGGAGGGGGGAAGGGAGAGCCCTCAGGGATGGTGCTCTCCTCACCTCCCCCTTTGGGGGATTTTTATAGCCGCCCAGCGGGGCCCTCAACAGATTCCCCCAAGACCCCACTTGACTCGTCAAATAGGTGGGTTTGACTTTCTTTCTGAGCATGAAACAAGCTCGAAAAGAGCGGGAATTGTGTACAACTCTCATATTTTCTGAGTCAGTGTGACCCGATGCAGGAGAGGTCGTGATAGGGAGAGTGGTCATTGCGCAGCAGACCGAACCGTCAGAGGTCGTCAAGACCAAAAAGAGAAGGCCCCCGGGGGGGGGGGGGGCAGACCTCCTTGGACGAGTGGACCTTGGGTCCACTCACCCAAGGCCCCAGGCGAGTGGAGCCTTGGTCCACTCGCCCAAGGACCCGGGCGAGTGGACCCTTGATCCACTCGCCCGAGTGGGGGGGGGGGGGGGGAGTGGACCATGTGGTCCATTCGCCACATGCAGCTGGGCGAGTGGACCAAGGGTCCACTCGCCAGGTGGGTTGAGTGGACTGTAAGGTCCACTCGCCCAGTCATGGCGGTGGACCTCGGTCCACTCGTTCGAACCCCGACAAGGGGGAGTGGACATCTCTTCCTCCACTCGCCCCTCCTCTTGTTTTGATTGTTCAGGTTCGTGGTTGAGCTGCGGATAGCAGAATTTTGGCTATCCGCAGCCCATGTTAGGGAAGTCTATAAATAGACCCCCATGAGCACCTTGGGAAGGGATGTTGGTACCCTCTCCCTCGCGTGTGTATTGTGAGCAAGCACTACCCCCTCCCTCTATCAGTAAAGGTTGACGGTGAGGTGGTCCTTAGTGCCCTCCAAGGTGCCCAGGCTCAGCATTGGCTTGGGAGGGGAAGCTCTCGTTGAACTTCTGGGTGTGTGGTGGGACCTCCTTCCTGAAGCTTAATGGGTTCGTTTCTAGATTCAAGTGTTCTTCAAGGGCAAGGTCTTTCGGCTCTAAGCAACTGGCCAAGGGTTCTAGCTTGGGTCAAGTAAGGGTTAGTTGCATCCCCCTTGCGAACGTCGAGACCAGTTCTCTGGTTTCAACACCACTGACAATAATGTCAATTTGGAATTTAATTCTCATTGTTGTTATGTCAAGAATATGCAGGGCCAAATTCTACTCCATGGAACACTTGATCGTGGTCTCTGTCGTCTTCCCAACACCTTCAAAACTTCATCTTCCATCAATCATTTCGCCTGCTTCGATGAGAGCACATCCCTTCAAGGTTGGCACAACCGTCTTGGTCATCCAAATGATAAGATCGTCCGCAAACTCGTCTCCACTTTTCAATTACCTATTTTTGCTAGCAAAGAACTATCCATGTGTGGCCCATGCCAACTTGGAAAAAGTCATAGATCATAGTAAATTTATCTGCGTATATTTTATCGCTGCACGGAATCAAGTTTTTGAACTACTTCGTGTTGAATTTTTGAAGTGAAGTGGAGGAGACCGGGCGGTCTGATTTGGGAGACCGCGGAGACCGCGCGGCTTGTGCATGTTATCTGCCGGTCTGGCTCTGCCGGTTTGTTCAGGCGGTCTGCTGGTTGTTCCGGTTTGTTCTTTGTAGCTGCGGTCTGTTCCCGAGCTGGTGTGCTGGTTGGCTTGTCTTCTTGTTGGAAGACCGGGCGGTCTGTTCCTATGTGTGACCGCCTGTCCGGGCGGTTTGTGCTTGGCGATCTGGCGACTTGTTCTAAGTCGGCCAGATGGTTCCTGGATTGCTCCTGGTGGTCTAAGGAAGGAGTACCTTTCTGACCGCGCGACTTGTGTGCGGTCTCGTGTTCGCGCGACCTGTGCGCGATCTTGTCTGCTGATCTACGTCTTAGTCAGATGATCGTCCAAGAGGTCTAATCGCGTGGTCTGTCTTATGTGACCGCTGGCGATCTGACGGGTGGTGATTGTATCTCTCCTGTGCGGTGACGACATCCGTCTACCCGCCTATAATAAGCAGTGATCAACTTGAGTTGCCATCATCTTTGTGAAGAAGAGACCACTTAGATTGCCATGGAAGGCGGATTCGCAAGAGGGCTTGGTATTGAACTCCTTACATCGACAAATTACAAGAAATGGAGGTCATCTATGAAGAGTTATTTACTTGGTGAGGATCTTTGGGAGATAGTTGGAGGAGAAGACACACAAGAGGTGTTTCTAGCAGGAGATAATATGGCAGAGGTGAGACTTTGGAGGAGGACGAATGCTAAGGCAGAGTTCACTCTCAAGAGGGCTATCTCACCGGAGCTGTTTGATCACATCATCGGATGTAAATCTGCTGCTGAAATTTGGACGTCTTTGGACGGGCTGTTCAATAAGAAGAATGTAGCTCGGCTACAGTTTCTTGAAAATGAGTTGGCAAAGGCCTCTCAAGGCGATCTTTCTATTTCTACCTTCTTTCTCAAGATGAAGAACCTCACAGCAGAGATTTCTGCATTGGACCCTGATGAGCCCATCTCGGAGGCAAAGCTGAAGAGGCATATCATCCGCGGGTTGCGGAAGGAGTATCTTGCCTTTGTGACTTCAGTTCAAGGTTGGGCAAATCAACCATCTCTGTTGGAGCTGGAAAACTTACTTGCTTCGCAAGAAAGTTTGGCAAGACAGATGGCGGGGACTTCTATCTCTGGGGGAGATAGTGATGTGTTGTTCTCTGGGAAGAAGAAGAAGAAGTGGGAGAAGAAGAAGCCGGGTTATGATGGACCCTCTACTTTAGGTCAGCAGGATAGAGGTTATACTCCTAAGTCTGATGGTAAGAAGAAGGGAGATGGACCAAGGTGCTTCAGGTGCAATAAGACCGACCACTTCAAGAAGGATTGCCGGGTTAATCTTCAGTCGGGACATGTAGCAGAGAAGGAGAAGCCAAAGTCTGATGAAGCTGGATGGGGAGGAGCCTTTGCGGCTAATATGATGGCGATGCCCATTAAGGCCTTGGCTGCCATCAACTTCGAAGAGGATTGGATTGTTGATTCAGGGTGTGGACATCATCTCACCGGGGATGAATCAAAGTTCTCTTCTTTGGCGCCTTACTCAGGTAACGATGTTATCATTACGGCTGATAATTCTGTTCATGCTGTCGAACAAGAAGGTGTTGTCTCCCTGAGCAGTGATAAGGGTCCACTCACCTTGAGGAGTGTTTATCACGTGTCTGGTATGAGGAAGAATCTCTTCTCTGTGACCAATGCGGTCAATGCCGGTTATCACGTTCTGTTTGGCCCAACAGAAGTGAAGTTTCTTAAAACTCAACTGGAGATAAGGGGAGATGTTATCCATGTTGGAAAGAGGGTGAAGGACTTGTTCGTGTTATCGACAAGCACTTATGTTGATAAGATGAAGACCAACGATAGCGCGGCTATCTGGCATGAAAGGTTGGGGCATGTTGGCATTGACAAATTGAAGGCTATGGCGGTAAGGGGCCTTGTCAAGGGCTTGCCTAACTTGTCCTCTTATGGAGATGGTCATGTTTGTGCGGGTTGTCAGTTTGGTAAGTCTCATCGACTTCCATTTGATAAATCGCAAACAAGATGCAAAGCGCTGTTGGAGTGCATTCACGGTGATTTGATGGGACCAATTGCCACCCCAAGCCTTGGAGGCAATAGATATATGTTGGTGTTGATTGATGATTACACCAGATATGTCTGGGTGTATTACTTAAAAGAGAAGTCAGAAGCCTTTGCGAAATTTGTGGAGTTCAAGGAGCTGGTGGAAGGTCGGTTAGGCCTGCGGGTGAAAAAATTGAGAACTGACAATGGTGGGGAGTTCACCTCTGGTGAGTTTTCTAGTTTTTGCAGGAAACACGACGTTCGGAGAGAGCTCACTTGTGCCCATACTCCACAGCAGAATGGCGTTGCGGAGAGGAAGATCCGTCATCTGACGGAAACCTGCAAATGCTGACTTCATGCCAAGAGTATCCCAAAGTCCTTTTGGGCGGAGGGAATGTCTTATGCGGCTTATGTCATCAACAGAATGCCTCTAAGTCCTATCAACATGAAGACCCCTCACAAACTGATGTTCAAGGAGAAATCGAGTGTTGCTCACCTTCGGGTGTTCGGATCAACCTGTTATGTGCATATTCCTGATGCTCTTCGGACAAAGCTAGCTAGTCTTTGTTGGATATGATGAGCGGAAGAAAGGATGGAGGTGTATGGATCCTGAGACATGGAGATCAGTGGTATCTCGGGATGTGGTGTTCGATGAAGTGACTTCCTACAAGGGGAGTTCAGGAGTTGAACTACCGGAGAGCAGGGTTGATGAAGCAGAGAAAGCTGCAGGAAGTCTTCAAGTAGAGTTGCCTGTTTCACCAGGAGCTCCAGCTGTGTCAAGCTCTGAGATGGAGGCTTCAGGTTCTGGAAGAAGGGGAGTGATGCTCCAAGTTCATCTGGAAGAGGAGCTTGCACAGAAGAAGCAGTTGAGGAGGTGGTTAGTCAGGTGCAACCTCTTAGGAGGTCGAAGAGGACTATCAAGCCACCAGATCGATACACAGGAGGAAACATGGTGAGCTTCGTCTCATGTTTCTTCGCTGGACCCCTGGATGAGAGGGAGCCGTCGAGCTTTGAGAAAGCCAAAGGCGTGAATCAGTGGGATATTGCTATGCAAGAAGAGATGGATGCTCTCAAGAAGAATGAGACTTGGTCTCTAGTGCCCAGGCCTAAGGGCATTACCCCTGTAACATGCAAATGGGTTTACAAGCTCAAAAAGAAAGTTGATGGCACGATTGAGCGATACAAGGCTCGCCTTGTAGCTCGCGGGTTCTCACAACAGTATGGTGAAGACTATGTTATTGCTTTGGCGGCATTTTGTGGATGGGAGATTTGGCAGCTCGACGTTAAGAATGCTTTCTTATACGAAGAGATTGGCAATGATATCTTCATGATCCAGCCGCCGGGTTTCATTTCAGAGGATCGTCCGGACTACGTCTGCAAGTTGAAGAAGGCCCTATATGGTTTGAAGCAAGCGCCTCGGGCATGGTATGGGAAGATCGCGGAGTATCTTCTATTCTGCGGATTCTTTGCTTCAGATTCTGATTCTAGCTTGTTCGTCAAGAAGGAGGGGGCGCTTCGGGTTATTGTGCTGTTGTATGTGGATGACATGATTGTCACCGGGAACTCAAAGGAGGCGGTAGCAAGGCTGAGAGCCGAGCTTGCTACCAGGTTCGAGATGAAGGATCTGGGGGAGCTTCACCATTTCCTTGGACTCGAGGTCCAGAGGCAGGAGAGTGGAGTGCTCGTTTCTCAGGAAGGATATGCAGAGCATATCGTTCAACGGTTTGGCATGGAAGAAGGGAAGAGCAGCTCTATACCTCTAGAACAACATCATAAACTTCGGAAGGATGAGGGAAGAGTTCTATCTGATCCGTTGGTGTTCCGAGCTCTGGTTGGGAGCTTGATCTATTTGACCATCACGAGGCCTGATATTGCTTATGCAGTTGGCAAAGTGAGTCGGTACATGGCGGAGCCACGAAAACCTCATCTTCTAGCGGCGAAAGGTATATTGAAGTATGCGAAGTCGACCTCTGATTTGGGTCTCCTATTCAGGAGAGGGTCAAGCTTGGAGTTGCATGGATACATGGATGCTGACTACGGGGGAGACGTGGATGATCGAAGATCAATGTTTGGTTATGTCTTTATGACAGGCCCCACAACTATCTCTTGGTGCAGCAAAAAGCAGGACTCGGTGTCCGTGTCTACCACAGAAGCGGAATACAAGGCTTCGGCCTTGGCAGCTCAAGAAGACGTTTGGCTCAGGAGGTTGGTAGAGGATGTTCATGAGGAGGTTCGAGGTCCCACTGTGCTACGCGGGGACAATGAGAGTGCTCTCAAGCTGGTTAACAATCCAGTCTGTCACGCGAGGACCAAGCATATTGAGATTGAGCACCATTTCATTCGTGAAAAGGTGTTGGGAGGATCTCTTATGGTCGAGCATGTATGAAGTGCAGACAATGCCGCAGAAATCTTCACAAAGCCGCTGGCAAAGGGACCGTTTACACGGTTGCGGAGTTTACTCGGGCTGGTCTCCACTTCCCACTTCAAGGGGGAGTGTTGAATTTTTGAAGTGAAGTGGAGGAGACCGGGCGGTCTGATTTGGGAGACCGCGGAGACCGCGCGGCTTGTGCATGTTATCTGCCGGCCTGGCTCTGCCGGTTTGTTCTGGCGGTCTGCTGGTTGTTCCGGTTTGTTCTTTGTAGATGCGGTCTGTTCCCGAGATGGTGTGCTGGTTGGCTTGTCTTCTTGTTGGAATACCAGGCGGTCTGTTCCTATGTGTGACCGCCTGTCCGGGCGGTTTGTGCTTGGCGATCTGGCGACTTGTTCTAAGTCGGCCAGATGGTTCCTGGATTGCTCCTGGTGGTCTAAGGAAGGAGTACCTTTCTGACTGCGCGACTTGTGTGCGGTCTCGTGTTCGCGCGACCTGTGCGCGATCTTGTCTGCTGATCTACGTCTTGGTCGGATGATCGTCCAAGAGGTCTAATTGCGCGGTCTGTCTTATGTGACCGCTGGCGATCTGACGGGTGGTGATTGTATCTCTCCTGTGCGGTGACGACATCCGTCTACCCGCCTATAAATATAGGTGCAGGGCCCGTCATTCCTAACGAGAACTGTAAGAACTGAGCCTGGGTTAATTCGTGCAGTCTCACTTTGAGGTCGGGCGGTCTCGGAAGCGAGCTGACTGTTTGTTGTGTTCGCAGGTTTGTGATCAGCAGGTTGCGGTCTTCTTCCTTGGTGATTCCCAGCGGCTAGAATAAACAGTTCGGCAGCGGTCAGTCTGCGAACTGGTTTATGATCGTTCTTGTGGCGACCTTCAGCGGTTAGGCGATCTCAGTTGCGGTCTGGCGACAGCTTCAGTTCTTCATTCCAATAAAGCTCCAGTTCGTGCGGTCTGAGGTGCGGTCTTGCAGTGCTGGCAGTCTGTCCGGTTTCTATTCGTGCGATCTCAGGTCAAGCCGGGCGACCTCTGGATTCGAGCGGTCTGTCGGTCTCAGCTTGTCTAGCCGCCAGATTTGTTTTGGTGTGTTTTGTTCTTCTCATCTCCGTGATTCTGATAAATCATGTCTCGCCATGTATGCCTCGCAATGTAAATGAAGGTTGTGTTTCAATAAAGTTTCTTGTGTAGCTGTGTGGCATTGTGGTTGTTTGGCTTTAACTCAGTTGATGCAACTCCTGCTTACTCCTAAACGGTCCAATTTCAAAAAAATTTAACATTTCGTCACTTCATTACCATGGTCGAACGACATTTCAATCACAAGACAAAAATAATCCAATTAACTAGGGTGGTGAATATTGAAATATCACAAATTTCTTTATCATACTTGGCATTGCTCACCAGAACCTGTGCCCCCACACTCATGAACAAAATGGTGCACCTGAACGTCGTCACAAAGACATTGTGGACAAAGGTCTTGCAATACTTGCTCATGCATCTCTACCTATATCCTTCTGGGAACACGCAATCGTCATAGTGGTGTACCTCATCAATTGAACAATCACTCCTCTTCTTAACCACAACTCTCCTTACCAAATCTTATACCATCGTAATCCTGACTACAAATTGTTGTGTATATTTGGTAGTCTGTGTTTCCCTTTTCTACGCCCATACAATCAACACAAATTTGATTTGCGTTCCAAGCCTTGCATCTTTTTGGGCTATAACACCAAACACATGCTATCTCTGTTACTGTGCAACCCCGTATTTGTCGAGTGGTCGAAAGACCAAGGAAAGGCAAAAATAGGTGACCTGGCGAGTAGACCCTTTATGGTAACACTTGCTAGTGCCCGGGGCGGATGGTGAGATCAGTGGGCTGGTCCGCGTTGTCAGAACTCGCCTAGCAGCCTCGCCAAGATGAGTCGTTCATGATACGGGGACTCACCACTCATCTAGACTCGCTCATAACTAAGTCAATCCAACTTGTCTGCAGTTAACCTTTTTACACAGCAGAATTCCGTTGTTCGCAAACCAATTTGGGCTATGTTTAGAAAGAAAAAAAGATGGGATCTCGCTATCCGCAGGCCATTTCTAGAAAACTATAAATAGAGCCCAAGGGCACTTTTGGAGAGGACTTCTCACTTTCTTCTTTCTCCTTTGACTAGCTTTGGTTGGTTAGAGAGTTCTGGTTTACTGCTCACCGTGGTTTTCGGGTGCGTGGGAAGAAACTCTCTAGCACTCTCCAAGGTGTCTAACTCAGCCTTGGGCTTAGGAGGGGAAGCTCTCTAAGATCTTTCAGGTAAGCATCGGGACCTCCTTGTTGCAGCTCGAGGGTTTGTTTCTAGTTTTTCCACTATGAAGAGTGAGGTTTCTTGTCCCGAGAGTCCGACCTAGTGACTCAACTTAGGAGAATTAATGGCAAGCTACACCCTTGGTCTAAACTCCTCGTTGAACCATAGTTTCTGGGTTCAACATTTTTGGTGCAGCGAGCGTGGACCGTAGCTTGTTCGAAAAATCCTAAGGAAGTCTCATGACTGGAAGTGAAGGCCAAGGAGCCGACCAAGACCCCCCTCCACCCATAGGAGGGTATGTGACTCAGAAGGACTTTGATGAGTTCAAAAGAGTTATCCTAGAGATGGTGCAATTCACCCTCACACCACCGGGCGAGATCTCCACGTCTTGGGTGTCGGTGTCCACCCAACCATCCTTAGGCGAGGACGCACTGGGCATGCGAGTGGGGAAGGATTTGCTGGCGAAGGAAGGCGAGCGAGATTTGCAGGGGTGGTAGGTGTTCCCCAGCCTGCCCTGCACTCGTCGCTCGGGCGAGGAGACCGCGCGAGTCACCTCGGCTCGCCAGGCCGGGTTTGGGAGTCCTTTCTGCGACTTGATTCTCTCAGCCCCTGTCCATGAGGGCTTCAGAGAACCGATCATAACATATTACACCAGCAAGGACGACCTTGTACAGCACTTATAGTGGTTCGAAGACGTCGTCTCCATTAGGCAGATGTCAGATGCTTTCAAGTGCCGATTCTTTGCTATCACCTTCCGGGAGAAGGCGAGGGACTGGTTTCATCAACTTCCCTCTGGGACCATATACAGTTTTGAAGATCCGCGCCGTAGTTTTCTGCTGTGTTTTTCGACATCCAAGAGGAGGAAGAAGGAAGCTGAAGCACTCTTTCTAATCAAGCAAGGGGCTGAAGAGACGCTGGTGTTGAAACTAGCAACCAGTCTCTTGAGTTCGGACCTACTGGGGGTTTAGCCTGCACCTACTTGCCCCTCACTTGCGCTCTTGATTGTGGATGAAGAATTAGGAACAGACCCAAAGCTGTAGCGAGGAGGTCCCGTCATACACCGGAAGATCTTAGAGAGCGTCCACTCCCAAACCAATGCTCAACCAGGCACCTTGGAGGGCACTAACAGCCAACACCAAAACTTGTCTGGAGGAGAGAGCTCAAAAGATCGGATCTCCTCCAAGGTGCCCTTAAGGGTCTATTTATAGATTTTCTAATCTGGTCTGCAAATAGCCTAAATCCGCCTTTTGGTCTATTATCTAGGTCATTTCCCCACTAAAACCTTCTGGGCGAGTGGTCCGTGAAGGCACCACTCGTCAGGCCCCTCGCACACTAGGTTCCACTAGGCGAGTGGTTCGTGGGGGCACCACTCACCTAACCTGACTTGCTGGGCGAGTGGGGTCCCCCCTCACTCTCCCGACCTTCAGCGCATTCGCACTCCTAAGTGAGTGAGTGCTTTGCGAATGAGGCTTGCACTCGCCCTGAGGCTCCCCTGCCTCTCCTGACCTGGGCGAGAGCCCTTCTTGACCTTTCTTGCCTGTCTTTACCCTCTTGGGCCTGGGGGGACCCACCCGGCGAATATGGGGTTGCACACAATCCCTGCACTTTGCGAGTCCTACGCTCGGGAAGAAAAGTCCAACCCCTAATATTCGGCGAGTGCTTTGCTGACCTGGAGGGAATCTTTTTGGTAGGGCCCTCCATTTTGCTATAAATATATCCTAGGTTGCTGCCTTCTGAACGCCTGTCCTCCCATCACTGTTTCTCTTTTTCACTTTTGAGCTTTCACTGTTCGAAATGTCGTTCAGGCCGACGCCGAGACCGCTCTCGCAAGCACTGATGGAGTGCCTTGCTACCGCTCAGGGGGAGAATACTTCCAGGTCCACTCGGTATGTCCCCCGGCTCTCGTCAAAGAGGGATCCTTCTAAGCCCTATCAGCTGAAGAAGGCTAGAGTGGTTCTGTGAGACCTATCGGCAAGGGAGTCTTCGTCGGAGACTCCTCCCCTCTTCAACATCCCTCCTGACAACACCGCTGAGGTATTATATTCTATCTCGCTTTAAAGCTAACCCGCTGGCGCGATATCTTAACAATTTCAATCACTTGCAAAACCTGCATGTGATAGAAGGTGGCCCTGAGATCAACCAGGCGAATGCCGCCATTCCCCCACCTGTTCTCAGAGGCGTTCCACCTGTCCAGGAGCCCTCCCTTCTAATTACTCCTGGCGAAAACATGCCCGCGCCTGGTAAGCACTTCATTGCCTTCTCGCCCACCTTGTACCGTTCGTCCTCTTTCTGACCCTAACTTCTGTAGCCCTCACTTTTGGGACCATGGGGTTATCCTCCACCTTGCGCAACTCTCCCGCCCACGATACCATCGTAACCTCCTCGGCACCGGAGCAGGAGCACTCGGAGGGCAAAAACCTTGATCATAACTCTCATGCCGTGGACCCGGACACTACTTCCGTTGTTGCCGACCAGGTACACCGCCCTGGAAAGGGGAAGTCGCTCCACCCCCGCCCCCCCCCCCCCCCAGCCAACCATTCGCAAGGCATCCCAGCACCTCTCGCTGGTCCCCCATCAAAGAATATGTACCTGGTTTGTTACTCTTCTCTCCTCAAACTCATCATTTGTATAACTAGAAAAGGTTAACCTTCACTGCCGTAGGCTACCGCCAGGTCCCGCTGGTGGACCCCCAGGATGAGGAGGGGATGATCTCGCCTCCTCCTTCTCCCGGCGATCTCTCAGACTTTCTCGGCGATCCCGAAGATATTAGGACCACGAAGGAGCGGATGACAGAGGTCCTCGACGAGCTGATCTGGATGCAGCGGGACCTCGCCAACCAGACGGAGGAGCACCGGGCAATCTTTGAGCGTCGGCTGAGCATCCTCGAGTGAGACTACACGCACCTCATCGGGGAGATAGAGCGTCAGGGGGGCGGGTGCGAGGAGACTTCTCCTATGAGGCATATCGTGCGGGCTAGGGACCAGATGCGTCTGGTCCACCAAGAGCTCACCGCCGTAATCGCGTATTATTATCCGCGAGTGCCTCCGAGGACGGGGAGACAAGGCCAGGGTCGATGGCAGTGGGTACAGTACTAAGCCTACCGGCTCTTGCTCCCTGTTATTTTTCTTTTCCTTATGTACTGAACCAAGACGAGACCTGCTGCGTCTCGCGAACAATTTCTGTCTGTATATTATTTCTCGTCCTTTACTATTTTTCTGAATGCTATCTTGCGAATGCTTTCTTTCTCGCTGCACTTTTTAGTTTGCTTTCGCCGAAAGAACTTCCCACGTCACTTTCACCCCGCACCGACGACTGGGGTGTAGGCGGGCTGGCTCGAACTCCGAGGTGCCAAGGTAGCGCGACCACTATACTCACCCCGCCCGTAGAGACTTTCATTCACTTTCTATTTTTTCTATAAATAGTCAGCCCACCTACCACATTTATTATGTTTTCTTCTCTTTACTCTCTTACTCTCGCGCGAACACTCGCACCTCTCTCTAGACTTCCTGCCACTTTGCTTTCACGCGGGATGGCCCCCGAAGACGATGGTAGGAGCAGGTGCGCCCAGTCGTTCCTTAACCACCACTTTGATACCTGTGACCTGACTGAAGAAGATTTCACCGCGACTGTTGCCGACTACATTCCGCCGGGATTCACCGCGCGCTGCCCTGGAGGCCACGATCGCATCAACCAGATCTTGCCTGATGCTCTCGCCATCCCCCTTGACCATTTCGAGGTGGGACTCCGACTCCTCCTCTGGCCCGAGCTGCGTCAGGCATTCCGCTACTTCGGCGTAGTTCCCGCTCAGCTGAACCCAAACTCAATCGCAATGCTGGTAGCATTCGCATGCTACTTGCGGGAGGAGGGGATCAAATTCTCCCTCCCAGTCTACCGCAAGCTTTTTAATTTCCGGGCGAAGAGCGGGGTTGCCTTTTTCTCCGGCCAAAGCCCACTCAAGGTCACCGACACCGTCAACAAAGTTCATGACTGGACTCGGCGGTTCGTCTTCGTGACTGGGAATTTCGACAATACTCTCCTCGCGCCGGTGCAGTAGGATGAGTCGGCCTTCAAGCCTCCAACGATGGGAGGTTACGAGGCCAAGCTTCATGCGTTCATCCAGCAGTATGGAATGGACGTCATGCACTTGCGCCAATTCTGCCGGGAGAGGGTAAGCTGAACGATTTCAACCCTAGATCCCGCTTGCTTTCTCCCGCTTTCTTCTTCTTACCCGACTTTCCTGGTGCAGGGGTTCGAAGCCTTCCCCTCCACTCGCCGAATGCGGGCGTGGAGCTCGCCCCCAGTGACGCCCTTGCCCTCACGTGGTCTGCCATCGTGGCCTGCCGCAAGGATCCACCTCCCGCGAAGTACAATGGGCAGAAGCGGAAGCCCGACGCGGCCACCAGCTTCCCCGCCAAGCGGTCCAAGCCTTCCTCAGCCGTTAAGGGAAAGGCGGTCGCAGACGAGACCCCCAGCTCGAGTGCCCCAGCTGCGGACTCTGCGGTCCCAACCACCATTGCGCCGGCAGAGCCCTCCTCGGGGCCGGTGCCGAGTGGGCATCGAAACTTCTCTCTCGGCGAGAGGTATGCGGATATGGCCGATGATGCCCTACTGCAATGGGATCAGAAGGCCAATCGGGTCTCCATCTCAACCCTCCTTCCATCCTAGCTGGAGCGGGAGACTACCAGCAGTAAAGCCTATGACCTTTCCTACGTGCTTTACAGTGTTGGATTGGTAAGCGCCCTTAGAGGGGAGGGGGTGAATAAGGGTTTTAAAAACTTTTATGTTATTTTGAATGACTTGAAATAATGAGAGATTGAAATAGTGATTTAGAATGAAGATCTAAATTGTTTTATAATGAAAGAGTAAGAAATAAACAATTTAGAGAAATGAAGAGTAAATCAATTTCATTACAAAAAGAGACATGATTATTATTGATAAAAATTGATTACAAAACTAGATTTCTATGACGCTAGAAATCAAAGGCGAATAAGTAAAAATCTCTTTTTATTTTCTATCCTGACTCGTATCCCCACGAACTGGTGGTTTTAGCCTATCCTTCCCCGGATATGTCCTCAAGCCGCTGTAGCCAATCCTTCCCCAGATATGTCCTCGAGCACCCCCTAGACCTAACATAGATCTAGTCGCCAACACGAGGTGAATTTCTGTCCTAAGTCCTACCCAGACCTAGTCGCCAACACGATGCGAATTTACTACACGATTTAAAAGAGATGAAACAAATAACAACAATATAAAACTCCCTATATGGATCACTTGGAGAAGTAGACGAAGACCCGTAGAGTATGATCGTAGTCGATGCAGTCTTTCATCATAACGATGAAGCGTGTTGAAATCTTCTCCAATGATATCCTTAAGCCATCATGGATTTGTTGGAGTTTCTCTCCGAATCTTCCTCTATATGATGTGGCACGAAGATCTGGAATTTTGGATCATAAGAGGATGATGAAGACGGATCCAACGGGTACTTTTATAGCCTTGGATCTAGCGCATGCTCTATCGCTACCGTCGATGCTATCCCGGTTTAGGAAATATTCTCCGCGTGAGAATCTTTCATCTTAAGCAAGTCGTCCGCCTTCCTCTTGTGCTTTGCGCTACCGCCTTCGCTACCTGATACCTCCTGCGCTAGCTGTTACCGCCTGCGTTAGATGCTATCTCCTGACGCTAGCACCTTCTATAATGGCTTCTCGAAATTGCTCTAATCAGAGCTAGCGCTTGTGCTAGGTGCTACCGCCGACGCTAGTGGACATGTTGGAATTCTAGATTCAAACTTGGGCGCAACCTTCATATGTTATCCTTGAGTCATATTACTTTGTTTTCCTGCACACTTAAACACACAAGATCAAATATACATAGGATTTGTTATTCTCAAACATAGGAGATGCGGAAGACCATGTTCCAACAAACTCCCCCTTTTGATAATAACAAATCCATTAATGATAAATCAGAGCATTAATATATAGGCATGATGAAACCTACTTGTGTGTGAGATGACTTTGGATAATTGTCGATTTTAGTATTTAGAATTGCTCCCCCTAAATACATGCTCCCCCTATGTGAATGCTCCCATAATATGAAAGCTATCATTTTAATCATTAGTCATGTTAGTTTTCCCATTTGATAACAATTATTATTTATCATGTTAGTTCTCCCCCTTTTGTTATTAGCAAAAGTGGGTAAGGAAGCAAGAGACAAAAAAGAGGATTTTTGATAAAAAGATAAGGCATGATCGAGCTTTTTAGAGGAAATGAAATGATAAGGAGTTTTAATCATAATAAGGTAATGATTTCCTAGTAACCAATCTACCCAGACAATATGTCTACACCCTAGCCCTGCACTAAGTGACAGATGGTCATGATGAGCTGCATACATGTCGTAGGTTGGGGTGTTAGTCCCATATGCAAACACTAAAAAATACTCAACTTAGCACTCTTTCCCCCCAGTGCCTCGCAAGGCCCCACTGGAACCCTCCTCGGTTAAGGACAAGACATGACTTAGAGGTTAGGTTATCTAATGTCTACAACTCTACGCCTCCGCTATGGTGAGATATGTAATCATGAGATAATAATCATTAGAAACATTAAGCATTTAAATCTAAAGATAAGTTCATAGCCTATGAATTTATATTTTTATTTGATTTTTAAAAAAAAACTCACATAGCTACTTTGAAATCCATTAATGAATCAGAGTTTTTAGCATAAAAATGATATTCGTGTCAGAACAACCAATATAAATTCTACCAAGCAAGTCTACCACTTGTTGAAAAAGGAATTTTGAGATTTAAGACTTTGATATAAGCATGAAAGCGCAAGGTAAAAAAATATATGGTGATGATGCGGAAGATTTATAGAAATACAAGAAACATCTTTTTGTGATCATGATGATTCATAAGAAGAGATATGAGTTATATTCCAAAAAGGAAAATGTTTCTGTAAATCATTTTTCATTTAAAATCTTTAATTTTGACAATAAAGTAACCAAGCATGAAATAATGTTATCAAAGAGAGATTACTACAATGCTATTTTAATTCATAAATTCAAAACATACAAAACATTGTAGAGAGCATGTTAGGTTATCTAATGCATTTATATATAAAGAGTAGTATAGAATTTAGCATTATGATGCAATACTCATGAGAAGAAGTGTTATGGAAGATAATGATGTGCACATAAGTGTATTTTGAATAAAGTAAACAAATGATTTAATCAAAATACAAGACATATGTAGAGTAACGTGCACAATAAAAAACAAATAATTTTACTTCCACACACTTCAATGCACAAAGAAAATGTACAACTACCAAGGTGCTTTGCACACACAATGCTCATTATGATTTATCAGGGTGCAAAGTAGTGCTTGGGGGATCACACACTTTATTTTTCAATATTAATTTTTTTGATCCGGTGTACTTAAGAATAAGTGTTTTTTTTTAAAAATGAAGGTTTGCACAAGACACTTTACTATTCTTTGTTGAAAATTTCTAATAAGCGGAAAACGAGAACAAAGTCGCAGGAACACTCTTAACCAAACCAAGCACCAGAAACCAGAGACAATGATGGAACAAGAGAAATCTTGTATCAACTATCTTTTGTACATTTCGAGACATACATTGCGAGACATGATTTATCAGTACACACAATGAGGAGAGAAGAAAACCAACTACAAAAAGCTGGCGGTTACAACATGAAACCGCCAAACCGCGCGACTAACAAAGGCTATCCGCGCAAACCGCCAAGTTGCCAAACCACAATTCAATACGCGGACTACCCGTTATTCCAATGCTCACTCTATTCGCCCAAGCAAGGCCACCTGACCGCAGTCACTTGGCCACTCCTAACCGCGAACAAACCGCTGAAGAACTTAACAGAAGTAATAGACCGACAAAGGCAAATCGCCCAACCGCCGCGGTCTGAACCTTATTGAAAGCTGGAAACAAGCTGAAGAGAAACCGCCTTGTCGCTAACCGCGACCTCCTACTGCTACCCGCTGCTGACTGCTACAGGCTTATCCGTTGTGGTCTCCTTTGATCAAATCAGAACCACAAGCAAGCCGCACAACCTGCGAACACATCAAAGTCAAGTTTCAAACCACGCGAACAGAAGTTCTACATGCACCACAAACTCGCGAGCTCTCACTTACTGTTCAAGTTATATATGACGAGTTAGGGGGTCCTATTTATAGTAAAGGTGAGGAGTGCGGTCACCGCCTACGTGATAGGATAACCGCCCATAACAATAGTGGGTAGAAGAAAACTCGCGCGGCTTGCTGAGAACCCTGCCGAACATCTCGCCAACTTAATAATAAGCCGCGCGGACTACTTTGCAACTTCAGCAATACCACCAGGACCTGCCAGCCCGCGAGCAAAGAACCGGCCATAACACAACATCCAGAAGTGACCGCGGGTGCTAACCGCCCGGTTATAACCAGATAGCTGACCCCAGATGGTTGAAGAACCAAGGCCATCTCCCACTAGCTAAATGCCAGTCCAATACGGGAAGACAACCCGCGCGGTCTCCTTAACAGACTGCCCGACCTCCACAGTTTGCCAGACCGCACGGTCTGATGCCCAGACCGCCCGACCTCCACTTACACTTCAAAAATTCAACACTCCCCTTGAAGTGGGAAGTGGAAGTCAGCCCAAGCAATCCTCGTAGCCGAGTAAATGGTCCCTTCGCCAGCGGCTTCGTGAAGATGTCAGCGACATTGTCCTCACTCCGCACATGCTCAACCATCAGAGATCCCTCCAGCACCTTCTCCCGAATGAAATGATGCTCGATCTCGATGTGCTTGGTTCGAGCGTGACAGACTGCATTATTAACCAATTTGAGAGCACTCCCATTGTCACCACGTAGTAGAGTAGGACCTCACACCTCCTTATGGACGTCCTCCACCAATCTCCTAAGCCAGATGGCTTCCTGAGCTGCCAAGGCCGAAGCCTTGTACTCCGCTTCTGTGGTAGAGGCTGACACGGAATCCTGCTTCTTGCTGCACCATGAAATAGTCGATGATCCACATAAGAAAACATAACCAGACGTCGACTTCCAATCGTCTGAATCTCCCCCATAATCGGCATCCATGTATCCATGCAAACAAAAGCCCGTGTCTCTCCCGAAAAGGAGACCCATGTCTGAGGTCGACTTCATGTACTTTAGAATACTTCTTGCCGCTACCAGATGAGGTTTCCGTGGTTCCGCCATATATTGACTTACCCTTCCAACTGCATAGGCAATATACGGTCTGGTAATCGTCAAATATATCAAACTCCTAACAAGAGCCTTGAACACCAACGGATCAGGAAGAATCCTCCCCTCATCCCGCCGAAGTTTTAGACCAACCTCCAGTAGAGTAGAGCTGCTCTCCCTATCATGCATGCCAAATCGCTTAACGATTCGCTCCGCATAACCTTTCTGGGAAACGAGCAAACCGCTCTCTTTCCTCTCCACCTCGAGTCCGAGGAAATGGTGAAGCTCCCCCAAATCCTTCATCTCAAATCTGATAGCTAGTTCAGCCCGAAGCCTAGCTATCTCAACCTCCGAGTTCCCCGTGACGATCATATCATCCACGTATAACAGCACTAAGACTTGCAACTCCCCGATTTTCTTTACGAACAGACTCGAGTCTGAATTTGAAGCAAAGTATCCACAGAACTAGAGATATTCTGTGATCTTCCCATACCACACCCGAGGCGCTTGCTTCAGCCCGTAAAGAGCCTTCTTGAGCTTGCAGACGTGTCCTGGATGAACTTCCGATACATATCCAGGTGGCTGAATCGTGAAGATATCCTTGTCAATCTCGTCGTACAAGAAAGCATTCTTTACGTCAAGTTGCCAAATCTTCCACCCTTGGCAAGCTGCCAATGCAATCACCACTCATACCGAAGTCATCTTCGCTACCGGGCTGAACATCTCTTCATAGTCTTCTCCATACTATTGAGAGAACCCTCGAGGTACAAGGCGAGCCTTATACTGCTCGATACTCCCGTCAGCTTTCTTCTTCAACTTATAAATCCACTTGCATGTCACAGGAGTAATGCCATCAACCTTGGGCACAAGGTCCCAGGTCTCATTCTTCTTGAGGGCAGCCATCTCCTCATCCATGACATCTTCCCACTCCTTGACTCCAGTGGCGTATTCAAAGCATGATGGCTCTCGCTCATCCAGGGGGCCAACAAAGAAACATGACTGATTTCCCCCTGTATACTGAGCTGGTGGAATAATAGTCCTCTTGGACCTCCTCAGAGCTTTACTCTGATTCACCTCTTCTACTGCAACTTATGGACTAGCTCTTTTCCCGGGCACACTTAGAGCATCGCTCCCCCTGCTTCCAGAACCTGAAGCACCTGACCTAGAGCTAGAAGCAATAGGAGCACCTGGAGAAACAGGCAACTCCACCAGAACTTCCCTTGCAGCTTTTCCTGGTCCACCATCTACCCTGATTTCTTGTAGCTCAACAGAAGTGCTACACTGGTATGATGTTAACTCATCAAATACCACATCCCTTGAGACCACAGCTCTCCGTGTCTCTGGATCCATGCATCTCCAACCCTTCTTCCGGTCATCATAACCGACGAAGACTAGCTTCCTTGCTTTCGCATCTAGCTTCATTCCGAGGGAATCAGGAACATGAACATAGCAGGTAGATCCGAACACTCGAAGGTGTTCCACCATAGGCTTTATCTTGAACATCAACTCATGTGGGGTCTTCATGTTGATGGGACTTAAAGGCATCCGATTGATGACATAAGTTGCACAAGACATTCCCTCTGCCCAGAAGGACTTTGGGATACTCTTGGAATGAAGCCAACATTTGCAAGTCTCTGTCAGATGATGTATATTCCGCTCTACAACTCCATTCTGTTGTGGAGTGTGAGCACAAGAGAGCTTCCTCCGGATGCCATGCTTCCTGCAGAAGTTGAAGAACGCATTGGAGGTAAACTCTCCTCCATTGTCGGTTCTGAACTTCTTGATCCGCAGATTAAGCCGACCCTCCATGAGCTCCTTGAACTCCACAAACTTCCCGAATGCTTCCGACTTCTCCTTCAAAAAATATACTCAAGTATATCTAGTGAAATCATTAATCAAGACCAGCATATACTTGCTGTCTCCAAGACTGGTTGTTGCGGTAGGTCCAAACAGATAACCATGAATACATTCCAAAGGTGCCTTGCATCTGCTTTATGACTTGTCGAATGGAAGGCGATGAGACTTACCATATTGACAACCTGCACAAAATGACCTTCACCAAAAGATGATAGACTAGGCAAGCCTCTCACAAGGCCTCTTTCCGCCATAGCCTTCAGCTTATACATCCCAGCATGCCCAAGTCTTTCATGCCAGATAGCAACGCTATCATTAGTCCTCATCTTATCAACATACGAACTTGTATATAACACAAACAAGTTCTTCACCCTTCTACCAACATGAGTGACTTCAGCCTTCACTGCTGACATGTTTCGAAGAAACTTCACTTATGTTGGACCAAACAGAACGTGATAGACATCATCAACATCATTGGTCATCGAGAAGAGGTTTTTCTTCATCCCCGAAACATGATAGACACTCTTCAACGTGAGTGGACCTCTATCTCCGTTTAAAGAAACTATACCTTTCTTCTCTATTGCATGTATAATATCATCAACAGTAATGATAACATCATTACCTATGTATGTCTGCAAAGAAGAGAACTTGGATTCATCCCCGGTGAGGTGGTGACCACACCCAGAATCCACTATCCAATCAACCTGATGGTTGATAGAAGCCATAACCCGAACACAAGTGTCCGTCATAAAGGCTCCATCACTCCAACTACCACTAGCATTGGAACCAGCCTCCTCCTTTCCTGCAGCATGCCCCGGCTGAAGATTAACTCTGCAATCCTTCTTAAAATGACCAAGCTTATTGCACCTGAAGCATCTAGGTCCTTCCTTCTTATTCCCATCACGCTTAGGAGCATTGCTCCTCTCCTCTGATATGAAGTAGATGGACCATCATCTCTAGTGGACTTCTTCTTCTTGTCCCAATGCTTCTTCTTCCCTGAGTATAAGACCTCACTTTCTCCCCCGGAGACAGACATCCCCGCCATCTACATAGCCAAACTCTCTTGCGAAGCAAGCAAGTTTTACAGCTCCAGCAATGATAGCTGATTGGACCAGCCTTGAACAGAAGTAACAAAGGCCACATAATCCCTCCGCAAGCCGCAAATTATGTGCCTCTTCAGCTTAGCTTCTGAGATAGGCTCATCCGGGTCCAACTCCAAAATCTCTGCACAGAGGTTCTTCATCTTCAGGAAGAACGTTGATATGGACAAGTCACCTTGAGTGGCCTTAGCCAACTCATTTTCCAAGAACTGTAGCCGAGCTACATTCTTCTTATTGAACAAGCCATCCAAGGTTGTCCAAACCTCATCAGCTGATCGACATCCTACGATGTGATCAAACAACTCTGATGAGATAGCCCGCTTGAGAGTAAACTCTGCCTTAACATTAGTTCTCCTCCAAGCTCTCACGAGATGAGCATTCTCACCACCAGCAACCACATCTTGAGTTTCTTCTCCACCAACAACCTCCCAGAGGTCCTCGCCCAAAAGATAGCTCTCCATGCAAGACTTCCACTTCTTAAAGTTAGTCTACGTCAGGAGCTCAATACCAAGACCTCTTGCTATCCCTCCTTCCATTGCTATACCACTGATAACTGCGCTTCCAGAAATCCAAGCAAGATAACTGCGATTGAATCACTGCTCAAACCTCTGTCCACTCTGATACCATGTTGAAAATTTCTAATAAGCGGAAAACGAGAACAAGGTCGCATGAACACTCTCAACCAAACCAAGCACCAGAAACCAGAGACAATGAAGGAACAAGAGAAATCTTGTATCAACTATCTTTTATACATTTCGAGACATACTTTGCGAGACATGATTTATCAGTACACACAATGATGAGGAGAGAAGAAAACCAACTACAAGAAGCTGGCGGTTACAACATTAAACCGCCAAACCGTCCGACTAACAAAGGCTGTTCGCGCAAACCGCCAAGTCGCCAAACCACAACTCAACACACAGACTACCCGTTATTCCAATGCTCACTCCGTTTGCCCAAGCAAAGCCGCCTAACCGCAGTCACTTGGCCGCTCCTAACCGCGAACAAGATGCTGAAAAACTGAACAGAAGTAACAGACCGGCAAAGGCAAACCGCCTAACCGCCGCGGTCTGAACCTTATTGAAAGCTGGAAACGAGCTGAAGAGAAACCGCCTTGTCGCTAACCGCAACCTCCTGCTGCTACCCGCCGCTGACTGCTACCGGCTTATCCGCTGCGGTCTCCTCTAATCAAATCAGAACCACAAGCAAGTCGCATAACCTGCGAACACAGCAAAGGCAAGTTTAAAACTGCGCGAACATAAGTTCTATCCGCACCACAAACTCGCGAGCTTTCACTTACTGTTCAAGTTATATATGACGAGCCATGTGGTCCTAATTATAGTAGAGGCGAGGAGTGCAGTCACCGCCTACGCGATAGGATAACCGCCCATAGCAACAACGGGTAGAAGACAACTCGCGCGGCTTGCTGAGAACCCTGCTGAATAGCTCGCCGACTTAATAACAAGCTGCGCGGACTACTTCGCAACTTCAGCAATACCAACAGTACTTGCCAGCCCGCGAGCAAAGAACTGGCCAGAACACAACATTTAGAAGTAACCGCGGGTGCTAACCACCCAGTTACAACCAGATAGCTGACCCCAGATGGTTGAAGAACCAAGGCCATTTGCCACTGGCTAGCCGCCATTCCAATGTGGGAAGACAACCCGCACGGTCTCCTTAATAGACCGTCCGACCTCCATAGTTTGCCAGACCGCCCGGTCTGATGCCCGGACCACCCGGTCTGATGCCCAGACTGCCCGACCTCCACTTACACTTCAAAAATTCAACATTCTTTCCAAACTGCTCAACCTCACAACGCTTATTAAGACTTATCAGGAGGTTCAAGTAGTGTTTGGTGGAGTTATCTTTGTCAATTTATTTCATGATTTTTGTTTTGTATAAAGATCTCTGAATACACTTGTTTTGCAAACCAATGTAATTTGAAAGGACAACCACTTTCTTAATTTTTAAGAGTGTAAATAAATGTATTGTAGGTAAGATACTTGTGCAAATTTAATTCATTGTACAATTACAATACATAAGCAAGCATTCTTATTAAAAGCACATGTAGACTTTGCCTAGATAAGTGAGTGAATAAATATCATTATCAATCATAAAAGATTTACTCATACTTAGAGGCATGCTAAGCTTGATTCAACACAACTTTTATAATACAATTGATGCACATATAATTAGATATATCAAAGCATGATAAAAACAATGTTCAAAGTAGTTTGAAAAGATAAATTGCAACATTGTAGAAGTTCTAAATGATAGATTAAATCATGCTTGATATGAACAATAAATTCATACAATTTTATATTTGATATTTTGAAAAATATTTTTGTTTTAAAGTTTGAACATTGTATAATTGATCTTGGACTTCCCGAGGTCTACCCTGTGAGGGGTTCGCCCGGTACTAGGAGATGCGATGATAGCCCAAATCTTCCTTTTGCAAGATACATGTAAATAAAAAAGTTAAGTTCAAAAAATATTTTTTGATACTTGTTTTTGTTTTATATTTTTGTATTTGATTTTTGCATATAGAAATAGAAATCAAACAAATAACCAAAGAAAGGAAGTAAGAATTTTTTTTTGTAATTTGGCTTTTGTAAATTTGTATTTTAATTTTTCAAAAATCAATTATATGCACAAATGCAAAAATGAGTAGTACATATAAAATAATATCTTATTAGTGATTTTTCAGAATTTTAAAATTACAGAAAATCGGACACTCGAGCTAGCGCCGGCGCTAGCGCTGCAAACAGTACACTATTTTTTAAGATTTTGGAAATTCTGATTATTGATCTTGATTAGGTGTCCCAAGAGTAGTTTCATGCAGAAATTTCAGAATTTTGGAGATGTCTAAATAATGCAAATTGCATGAAACGTTAGTGATTCCTTATACGACTTGACAACGCATGATATATATTTTATTTTATCTTCCTTTTGATTTTTCTAAGGCTTATACTTATCAATATAATGTAAGTTGAAAATGATAGGAAATGTGTTGGAACCGGGATTTGCCCCAACGAGGAGTTCGAACCCCAAAGATGGGTGTAACTGGCGCTTATTGATCCCTCGGAGCTACTTGACTGAAGACCTAGAACTGAGACCCTTGGCGACAGTGTGGGGGTCCCACCACACACCCGAAAGATCGTAGAGTGCTTCCCCTCCTAAGCTAAGAACTGTAGCCGGGCACCTTGGAGAGCTCTGAGAATGCCAACCAAAGATGACCTGAGAAGAGAGAAGCCAAAAAGCAATCCTCTCCAAAGGTGCCCTTAGGGTCCTATTTATAGTTTTTCTGGACTGGCCTGCTAATAGGGGGGTTCTGCCTTTTGGTTTTACTAAGCTCACCCCAATTTGGCCTGCTAACAGCCAAACTACGCTGTTTGGAGGGGCTAACTGCAGGCCACCAGGGGCAGAGGGGTAATTTCCCTTCTTAGCCTCTAGGCAAATGGCTTGCGAGAATGCCACTCGCGAGAGCTCCCGCGGGTCTCCTAGCGAGTACCACTCGCACACCCTCTCCATGCGAGCGGCCTGCGAAGGCCCTGCTTGCCTTCCTTATAGCGACAACCGCTGAAGCCAGGTCTCGCATTCTCTCCTGCGAGCTCCCCCCAGCTCGCACCCCCTGGTTCTTGCGACTCCTTAGTGACGAGACCATTTCTAGCTTAACTCGCACATTTCCGGACCTTTACTTCTCGGGCGAACACAGGGTTGTACACAATCCCCGCTCTTTGCGAGATTAATCTAAGCTCGTAAAGAATCATCCAACCCCAGGTGTTCGCTGGCGACTACTGATCTGTCAGGAATCTTTTCGTGGGTCCCACTCCACTGCTATAAATACTCCCCAAATTGGGGTGCCACACAATATTATTCTTCTCTATTCCCCCTTTTCCACCTCCTACTGCAGCTGCTGGCAAATGCCTCTTTCGGAAGAACTCCAGGCTCGCCTGAGGGCATCAAAAGCGGGCGAACTCTCTACCATGGCCAAGACTGCCTCTTGGATGACCCGCAAGAGCACCCCTCCACCGCCCAAAATGAAAAAGGCGAAGCCCGTCCGCCTCCCCCCCGGGAGGGGACGAGATGGTACTGTTAGACTCCTCTCCTGATAACAGGCTGACTAGAGGGGTAAGAGCTATTCTTCTCGCTTAATTATTCATTTATTTTCCCTAAGCCTCGCATGAGAGCATGAACTGCCCCATACTGACAAGGGATCGAGCGAAGACTTAAACGGGTCTCGCCCCGATCCTTCGACGAAGACTGATCTCGCTATCGAAAAAGCTGTTTGTAAGTGATCCGCTCTCATATGCCCGGATTAACATTCTGACTGACGACTTTTTTGCTTTTTCGTTTCTTGCAGCCTCGCCTTGCGCGACGCCAGGTCGCCAAAACTCGTGACCTCAGACGCTGATCCCCCCTGACACAACCATTAAGATCCCTGGGTTCAATCTCCTGCGGGGGGGGGGGGGGGGGGGGGGGGGGAGGGCTCCGGTGGTTCGCGACCGGCCACGACCACTCCTGCCGACGTCGTGACGGGCCGCGATGGTCTCGGGAAGTCCAACTTGCTCCCTTTCACTACCCTTTTTCAGGGACGGCCTAATAGCTCTCGCCCTCCGCATGGTAAGGAATCCGTTGCTTCTTACGGGTCAGGCCACTCTCGGCGTTCATAAGAGAAGGCTTTCGCTAACGGCTACCGTTGCGTGGATTTACTCACAGGTGATTCCGAGACCCTCCCCACCGACTCTGACTTCGGGAAGGAAGATATGTCGCCCCTTCCTTTGCCAGAGCAGATGGATGACTTCCTGGGCGACCCGCATGTTAAATTTTTGAAGTGGAAGTGGTTTTATGCTGGGCGATCTGCAGGTTGGAGACCGCAGAAACCGCGCGGTCTGCGCTGGTTCTCTGGTCGGTTCAGTCTCAGCGGTTTGTTTGAGGTGGTCTAATCTGGGAGACCGTTATCTGTCCGGGCGGCTTGCGCGGGTTGGTCTGGCGACTTGTCCTAAGTCGGCCAGATGTTCTTGGTCTGCCTTCTTTGGAAGAAGACCGTGCGGTCTGCTTGTTGAGACCATGGTGACCGGGCGGATTGGTTGTAACCGCAAGGTTTAATAAGGAGCTGTGAGCTATGCTGAGCTCAGGCAGTCTGCTTTGCGAGACCGCTCGCGATCTGATGGGTGGTTATTGTATCCTGGTTTGTGCGGTGACGACATCCGTCTACTCGCCTATAAATAGGGGTGCAGGGCCCATCATTAATAACAAGAACTATAAGAACCCAAAGTTGGCTTGATTGTGTCGGTCTCACTTTGAGGTCATTCGGTCTGAGATCTTTGTCTGACCTGTTTCTGTGTTCGCAGGTTAGCGGCTTGCAGCTCGTGGTCAGCTTGTCTCCCTTCTTCCAGCTTTGAATAAACCAGTCCGGGTGGACTGTATTTAGGTGTTCGTAGTCTGTGCAGCGGACTTAGTTGATCAGGCGGTCTTAAGTGGCCAAGCGGTCTTGAGTTGCGGTCTGTCGCAGGTAGCAGTTTCTCTATTCAGAGTTCGCGGGTTCTTCTTTGATCAAGACCGTGCGGTCTGAGCGATCAAGAAGTGCGAACTGTTTGTTTTCAGCAGTAGAATAAAGAAGTAAGTCGGCGGTCTGTGGTTGTAGTCTGGCAGGTGCGGCTTGTACTCTGTTCGCGCGGTCTCAGCGGCTTCCGTCTGGCTTGTCTATTCGCGCGGTCTGGCGGTCTCAAGAGTCAGATAGCTGTAGCTTGTTTTACACTTATGAATCATGTCTTGCCATGTTTACCTCGCATTGTAAAGAGATAGTTAATGCCATAACACTATTCATTCTTCTCATTGTCATTGCTGTGCTACACTTGTGAAAGGATTTGTGAAGTGTGTTCCGCATTTTTACTTCACCTCCGGGCCTCAATTTTTTCAACATGGTATCAGAGGGAGGTTGTTGAGGTTGCTGAGCAGAAATTGCTGATACTTCTCTCAGGTTTCTCAAGTGGTTAACAATTAGTGGGATAGCAATGGAAGGAGGATATGCTAAAGGTCTTGGGATTGAGCTCCTTATGCAGACTAACTTCAAGAAGTGGAAGTCTTGCATGGAGAGCTATCTTCTTGGCGAGGATTTGTGAGAGGTAGTAGGAGGAGAAGCAAGACAAGCTGTTGTTCCTGCTGATGGGAATGCTGAGCTCGTGAAGGCTTGGAGGAGAATGAATGCTAAGGCAGAGTTCACTCTCAAGAGATCTATTATTCCGGAGTTATTTGATCACATCATCGGGTGTGGATCAGCTGCTGAGATTTGGACAGCCTTGGATGGCTTGTTCAATAAGAAGAATGTAGCTAGGCTATAGTTCTTGGAGAATGAGTTGGCTAAAGCAACTCAGGGAGATCTGTCTATCTCATCATTCTTCTTGAAGATGAAGAACCTCTGTGCAGAGATATCGGCTTTGGAGCAGGATGAGCCTATCTCAGAAGCTAAGCTGAAGAGACACATAATTCGCAGCTTGCGGAGGGAGTATGTGGCCTTTGTTACTTCTGTTCAAGGCTGGGCCAATCAGCCTTCGTTGTTGGAGCTGGAGAACTTACTTGCTTCGCAGGAAAGTTTGGATAAGCAAATGGCTGGGATGTCTGTCTCTAGGGGAGAAGGCGAGGTACTCTTCTCTGACAAGAAGAAGAGATGGGACAAGAAGAAGAAGAAGACATCTGGAGATGATGGTCTGTCTACTTCATATCAGCAGGACAGGAGCTATGCTCCTAAGCGTGATGGGAAGAAGCAGGAAGGACCTAGATGATTCAGGTGCGACAAGCTTGGTCATTTCAAAAGGGACTGCAAGGTCAATCTTTAGCAAGGGCATGCTGCAGGAAAGGAGGAGGCTGGTTCCAATTGTGAAGGTAGTTGGGGTGGTGGAGGTGCATTCATGACGGGCACGTGTGTTCGTGCCATGACTTCCATCAACTATCTGGACGATTGGATAGTGGACTCTGGGTGTGGTCATCACCTCACCGGGGATGAGTCAAAGTTCTCCTCATTGCAGACATATACATGTAATGACGCTATCATTACGGCTGATGATACTATTCATGCAGTTGAGAAGGAGGGTGTGGTTTCATTGAACGATGATAGAGGTACTCTTACGTTGAAGAGTGTCTATCATGTTCTGGGGATGAAGAAGAACCTCTTCTCGGTGACCAATGTGGTGGATGCTGGCTATCACGTTCTGTTTGGTCCAACAGAAGTGAAATTTCTCCGTAACGTTTCAGCGGTGAAAGCTGAGGTCACTCATGTTGGGAGACGGGTGTAGGACTTGTTTGTTCTTTCAACAAGTTCCTATGTTGATAAGATGAGGGATAACGACATCCCTGCTATCTGGCATGAAAGACTTGGGCATGTTGGAATGGATAAGCTGAAAGCTATGGCGGGAAGAGGCCTGGTGAAAGGTCTGCCTTGCTTATCATCTTTTGGGGATGGTCATGTTTGTGCAGGTTGTCAGTTTGGTAAAGCTCAGCGCTTTCCATTTGACAAATCACAAAGCAGATGTAAAAGACATTTGGAGTGTATCCATGGTGATCTGTTTGGACCTACCAACACGTCCAGTCTTGGAGGTAGCAAGTATATGCTGATTTTGGTTGATGACTTCACCAGATATACTTGGGTATATTTTCTGAAGGAGAAGTCGGAGGCGTTCGAGAGGTTTGTGGAGTTCAAGGAGCTGGTGGAAGGTCGGTTAAACCTGTGGGTGAAAAGGTTCAGAACTGACAATGGAGGGGAGTTCACCTCCAAGGCGTTCTTTAACTTCGACAGGAAGCATGGTATCCAAAGGGAGCTTTCTTGTGCTCACACTCCACAACAGAACGGAGTTGCAGAGCAGAAGATCCTTCACCTGACGGAGACTTGCAAATGTTGGCTTCATGCCAAGAGTAGCCCGAAGTCCTTCTAGGCAGAGGGAATGTCTTGTGCGGCCAATATTATCAACTGGATGCCTCTCAGTCCCATCAACATGAATACCCCTCATGAGTTGATGCTCAAGGAGAAGCCCAGCGTGGAACACTTTCGAGTGTTTGGTTCTACCTGCTATGTGCATGTTCCAGATGCCCTTCGAACGAAGCTAGATGCTAAGGAAAGGAAGCTAGTCTTAGTCGGTAATGATGACCAGAAGAAAGGGTGGAGATGCATGGATCCCGAGACATGGAGATATGTGGTCTCAAGGGATGTGGTATTCGACGAGCTGACGTCATGCCAAGGTAGCTCTTCTGTTGAGTTACAAGGAAACATGGTAGATGGTGGACCAGAGGAAGCTGCAAGGGAAGCTCTGGTGGAGTTGTCTGTTTCTCCAGGTGCTCCAGGTATTTCTAGCTCTAGGTCAGGTGCTTCAGGTTCTGGAAGTAGGGGGAGCGACACTCCATGTTTACCTGAGAGGCGAGCTAGTCCAGAAGCTATAGTGGAAGAGGTGGTTTAGAGTCAAGCTCTGAGGAGGTCCAAGAGGACCATTACTCCACCTGATCGATATACGGGTGGGAACTTGGTGAGCTTTGTCTCATGTTTCTTGCAGGTCCCCTAGATGAGAGAGAGCCATCTTGTTATGAAAATGTCGTTGGAGTCAAGGAGTGGGAAGGAGCCATGAATGAAGAGATGGCTGCCCTCAGGAAGAATGAGACTTGGGCCTTGGTGCCTAAGGTTGAGGGGGTTACTCCGGTGACTTGCAAATGGGTTTTTAAGCTGAAGAAGAAGGTTGATGGAAGTATTGAGCGGTACAAGGCTCGCCTTGTAGCTCGAGGTTTCTCTCAGAAGTATGGTGAGTATTATGAAGAAACATTTAGCCCCGTTGCCAAGATGACTTCGGTCCGGGTGGTGATCGCATTGGCAGCTTGCCAAGAGTGGAAGATTTGGCAACTCGACGTGAAGAACGCTTTCTTATATGGCGAGATTGACAAGGATATCTTCATGGATCAGCCACCTGGGTATGTATCCGAAGAGCACCCAAGATATGTTTTCAAGCTCAAGAAGGCTCTTTACGGCTTGAAGCAAGCGCCTCGGGCGTGGTATGGGAAGATCGCAGAATACCTTAAGTTCTGCGGATATTTTGCTTCTGATTCAGATTCAAGCTTATTCGTAAAGAAGACGGGAGAGCTTCAGGTCTTGGTGCTGCTGTATGTTGACGATATGATCGTCACGGAGAATTCTGAGATGGAGGTAGCTAGGCTTTGTGCTGAGATAGCTATCAAATTTGAGATGAAGGATTTGGGTGATCTCCACCACTTCCTTGGGCTCGAAGTGGAGTGGAAAGAGGGCGGTATGCTTGTTTCCCAAAAGGGCTATGCGGATCGAATCGTGAAAAGATTCGGCATGGAAGGGGGGAAGAGCAGCTCTACTCCACTGGAGGTTAGAGTTCATCTTCGGCGAGATGAAGGGAAGGTTCTTACCAACCCTTTGGTGTTCCAGGATTTGGTCGGAAGCTTGATATACTTGACGATCACGCGGCCAGATATTGCTTATGCAGTTGGCAGGGTGAGTCGGTTTATGGCAGAGCCTCGGAAGCCTCATCTTGTGGCGGCTAGGAGTATATTGAAGTATGTCAAATCCACCTCGAATTTGGGTCTCTTCTATGGGAGAGATTCGGGCTTTTGCTTGCACGGGTACATGGATGCTGATTATGGAGGAGATTCGGATGATCGGAGATCGGCGTCTGGATATGTCTTTATGACTGGCTCTACAGCTATATCATGGTGCAGCAAGAAGCAAGATTCTGTGTCTGTCTCTACCACGAAAGCGGAGTACAAAGCTTCGGCTTTGGCAGCTCAGGAAGCCATCTGGCTTAGGAGGCTTATGGAGGACATTCATAGGGAGGTGTGAGGTCCTACTCTGCTACGTGGTGACAACGAGAGTGGTCTCAAACTGGTGAACAATCCAGTTTGTCACGCGCGTACGAAGCACATAGAGATTCATCACCATTTCATTCGTGAGAAGGTGTTGGAGGGATCTCTGATTGTGGAGCATGTGCCGAGCAAGAAGAACGTTGCTGACATATTTACTAAGCCGCTGGCGAAGGGACCATTTGGTCGGTTGCGGAGTTTGCTTGGGCTGACTTCCACTTCCCACTTCAAGGGGGAGTGTTAAATTTTTGAAGTGGAAGTGGTTTTGTGTTGGGTGGTTTGCAGGTTGGAGACCGCAGAGACCCCGCGGTCTACGCTGGTTCTCTGGTCGGTTCAGTCTCAGCGGTTTGTTTGAGGCGGTCTGATCTGGGAGACCATTATCTATCCGAGCAGCTTGCGCGGGTTGGTCTGGCGACCTGTCCTAAGTCGGACAGATATTCTTGGTCTGGCTTCTTTGGAAGAAGACTGGGCGGTCTGCTTGTTGAGACCGTGGTGAACGGGCGGTTAGGTTGTAACCACAAGGTTTAATAAGGGAGCTGTGAGCTATGCTGAGCTCGGGCGGTCTGCTTTGCGAGACCGCTCGCGATCTGATGGGCGGTTATTGTATCCTGGTTTGTGCGGTGATGACATCTGTCTACTCGCCTATAAATAGGGGTGGAGGGCCCGTCATTAATAACGAGAACTGTAAGAACCCAAAGTTGGCTTGATTGTGCTGGTCTCACTTTGATGTCGTGCGGTCTGAGATCTTTGTCTGACCGGTTTCTGTGTTCGCAGGTTAGCGGCTTGCAGCTCGCGGTCAGCTTGTCTCCCTTCCTCCAGCTTTGAATAAACCAGTCCGGGCAGACTGTGTTTAGGTGTTCGCGGTCTGTGCAACTGACTCAGTTGATCAGGCGGTCTTAAGTGGCCAGGCGGTCTTGAGTTGCGGTTTATCGCAGGTAGCAGTTTCTCTGTTCAGAGTTCGCGGGTTCTTCTTTGATCAAGACCGTGCGGTCTGGGCGATCAAGACGTGCGAACTGTTTGTTTTCAGCAGTGGAATAAAGCAGCAAGTCGACAGTCTGTGGTTGCGGTCTGGCAGGTGCGGCTTGTACTCTGTTCTCACGGTCTCAGCGGCTTCCGTCTAGCTTGTCTGTTCGCGTGGTCTGGCGGTCTCAAAATTCAGATCGCTGCAGCTTGTTTTACACTTGTGTTTTGTGCTTCTCTCCTCCGTGATTCTTATGAATCATGTCTCGCCATGTATACCTCGCATTGTAAAGAGATAGTTAATGCCATAGCACTATTCGTTCTTCTCATTGTCATTGTTGTGCTACACTTGTGAAAGGATTTGTGAAGTGTGTTCTGCATTTTTACTTCACCTCCGGACCTCAATTTTTTCAACACCGCGAGACCCTGAGGCCATGAAGAGGCGCACCTCCGAATTGTTCTAGAAACAAGGACGGATGCTGCAGGACCTTCACCTCCAAGCGAAGAGGGACAGGGAAATAGCCGAGGAGCGGCACGCCGCTTTACTGGATGAGTGCGTGCGGCTCCGCGCCGAAATGCCGCAAGATATCGGCGAGACAGCCACCTCCCCAAGGACGCATCTCGTGCGAGTGGACGATTACGCTCGCTTAATTCAATGCGAGGCGCACACCGTCAACGCGTATCACTACCTTAGGATTTCGGCGCGGTCAGGAGTGCGAGGTCGTGGTAGGTGGAAATGGATACACTACTAGTCCTCGCTCACACTCCTCTGCCCGACGAGCTCCCCCACGATGCTTAACATAATGTTTAACTTCGTTGAATAATTTCGCAATTTTTCTTTTTTATTAACTATTTCTCGCCCACTACTGGGGGCTTTCGTGTACTTATTATTTGTCTGTGCGATAATGGCTAGTGATGCCCGTTCCATCTCTTCCTTTCGCTTTCTTTCTGGTTGTTCTCGCATAGAAATATCGTTTATACTAACCTCACAGGTGGGTCTCGCTGGCTAACATATCTGGGGTTGCTTTATGCTCTCGCACACAACCAAACACGAGGTTTTGCCTAACCGCACACCCTGTCGCTTTGACTTCTTTCCCGCGCTTTTTATTTCCTATAAATAGGTTTCGGCGCTGAACCCACCTACTGCATTTAACTCCAGCCCTTCTTCTTCCTCTGCCTGCAAGATCTCGCGCTCTCTCTCTCGCGCCTTCCGCTCTTTCTTTTCGCAGGTTTCCACAATGGTCGGGGATGCCAGCGAGGCGGAGGGCCGGCTGAAGTGCGCTTGGGCCTTCACCGACCACACCTTTTTCAACAGCAATCTAACCGAGGAAGAGTATCTCGCGGTCGTCGCCGATTTTATACCGTCGGGCTTCTTCGCTCGTTGCCCATGCGAGAATGATGTGATCAACATCCCCATGCGGGATGAGCACGCCATCCCCACCGCCCACTTTGGGGTTGGCCTGCGCCTGCCTCTGTGGCCGGAGGTTCGCCAGGTACCTGCTGATCTTGCGTACTTTTATTTTTTCGATCTTTAAGCTCTCGCTCACCTCGTTGAGACCTCGCGATGTTTCTTACCAGGTTTTAAAGCACTTTGGCGTGATACTGGGTCAGCTGACCCCCAACGCTGTGGCGGTCATTGTCGCGTTCGCTTGCTACATGCGAGAAGAACGCATCGAGTTCAGTTTGATGGTCTTCCAGAAACTGTTCTCCTTCAGGGCCTACAAGGGTGGCACCACCTACTTCGTGGGCTCAGGGCTCAAAGTCGGCGAGACCATAAACAAGAGCCATTACTGGGCTCAGAAGTTCCTGTTCGTCCAGGGGAACTTCGGCAACGTTCCCTTCTCGCCCATCCAGCACGGCGAGAGCACCTACCGCCCCCCGCCTCTCGGTGGCCATGATGCCGCCCTGTTCCAGTTCTTCAACAAGAAGAACTTCGAGGTGGTCCATCTCCGCCGAAACCTCGACTCGCTGCCACCGGTGCTCCCTGGGGAGGGTATGTATCGTGCTTGCTCGCTTATTTCTTCTCAGGGCTTTCGCCGAATATTTCTAATTATGAAATCACTACAGGTGAGCGAGATCTGCCCGTCCATCCCCCCTACGCGAGCAGACGGTCAGTTCCCGCGGATCTCGCTCTCGCAAAGATGGGTGCAGACGCCTGCCGCGAGACTCCTCGCCCTACCGCCCCGCCTACCAGGAAGAGGGCTAAGTCTTCTGGCCGTAAGGATCCCTCCTCACAGCCTTCGCAGAAGAAGAACAAGAAGAATCCCCCCTTCCGAGAAGGGAAAGGGGCATGCCGAGGCTTCCCCGAGTGAGATCCTACCGAACGACCTCCTCGAGTGAGGGGAGTCCGTCGAGCCGGTCGAAAGGATTGCCAGGATCTCCTCCCTGCCAGTACCAATAAATCACTGGAACTTCGGTCTCGGCCAGAAGCACAAGGACGAGGCCGGCGAGTACCTGCTTTACTGAAGTCCCGAGGTCAACACGGCCACCATCTCCACCCTCCTCCCTTCTTGGGTGGAGCAGCTGACGGTCAACGGATAGGCGTTCTCACTCTCCTTTGGACGCCTCAGTCTTCAAGGCCGAGACCGCGAGGACCCTGGCGTATGAGAGCGCGCAAGCCCAGATCCGCTCTCTGGAGCTCGCCCACATGACGGGCCGGTGTTGAAAAAAGTTGAGGTCCAGAGGTGAAGTAAAATGCGGAAACACTTCACAAAACTTTCCCGAAGTGTAGCATAACAATGACAATGGGAAGACCGAATAGTGCTATGGTATTAACTATCTCTTTACAATTTCGAGGTATACATGGAGAGACATGATCATAAGAATCACGGAGGAGAGAAGCACAAAACACAAAATACAAGCTGCTGACGATCTGACACCTTGAGACCGCCAGACTGCGCGAACAGACAAGCCAGACGGATAGCCTATGAGACCGCGCGAACAAAGCACAAGCCGCACCCGTCAGACCGCAACCACAGACCGCCTGACCTGCTGCTTTATTCCACTGCTGAAAACAACCAGTTCGCACTTCTTGATCGCCCAGACCGCACGGTCTTGATCACAGAAGAACCCGCGAACACTGAACAAAGAAACTGCTACCTGCTGCAGACCGCAACTCAATATCGCCTGACCACTTAAGACTGCCTGATCAACTGAGTACACTGCACAGACCAAGAACTCCTAAACACAGTCTGCCCGGACTGGTTTATTCAAAGCTGGAAGAAGGGAGACAAGCTGACCACGAGCTGCTAGCCGCTAACCTGCGAACACACAAAATGGTCAGACAAATTCTCAGACCGCGCAACCTCAAATTGAGACCGGCATAATCAAGCCAACTTTGGTTCTTACAGTTCTCGTTATGAATGACGGGCCCTGCACCCCTATTTATAGGTGAGTAGACGGATGTCGTCACCGCACAAACTGGGATACAATAACTGTCCATCAGATCGCGAGCGGTATCACAAAACAGACTGCCCGAGCTCAGCACTGGTGAACAACTCCCTTATTAACCATACGGTTATGTACAAACCGCCCGGTTACTACGGTCTCCCTAAAACAGACCGCCCGGTCTTTATTGCAAAGGCAAAGAACTTCTTCAGTAAATCAGACCGACTAGAACAGTCGTCAGACCGCCCGGTTATTGCAAGAAGGTAGACCTACTGAACATCTGGCAGACTTGAACAAGTCGCCAGAACAACCCACGCGAGCTACTTGGATAAACATGCAGTCTCCCAGATCAGACCGCCCAGAACAGACCGCCTGAGACAAAACTGACTAGAGCACCAACGCAGACCGCGCGGTCTCTGCGTTCTCCAATCTGCAGGCCACCCAGCACCATTCCACTTCCACTTCAAAAATTTAACACTCCCCTTGAAGTGGGAAGTGAAAGTCAACCCAAGCAACTCCGCAATCGACCAAATGGTCCCTTCGACAACGACTTAGTAAATATGTAAGCAACATTCTCCTTGCTCTGCACATGCTCCACAGTCAGAGATCCCTCCAACACCTTCTCACGAATGAAATGGTGATGAATCTCTATGTGCTTCGTACGCGCGTGACAAACTGGATTGTTCACCAGTTTGAGAGGACTCTCATTGTCACCACGTAGCAGAGTAGGACCTCATACCTCCCTATGAATGTCCTCCACAAGCCTCCTAAGCCAGATGGCTTCTTGAGCCGCCAAAGCCAAAGCTTTGTACTCTGCTTCCGTGGTAGAGACAGACACAGAATCCTGCTTCTTGCTGCACCATGATATAGCTGTATAGCCTGTCATAAAGACATACCCAGACGTCGATCTCCGATCATCTGAATCTCCTCCATAATTAGCATCCATGTACCCGTGCAAGCAAAAGCCCGAATCTCTCCAGTAGAAGAGACCCAAATCCGAGGTGGACTTGACATACTTCAATATACTCCTAACCGCCATAAGACGAGGCTTCCGAGGCTCTGCCATAAACCAACTCACACTGTCAATTGCATAAGCAATATCTGGCCTCGTGATCGTCAAGTATATCAAGCTTCCGACCAAAGCCCAGAACACCAAAGGATCGGTAAGAACCTTCCCTTCATCTCGTCGAAGATGAACTCCAACCTCCAGTGGAGTAGAGCTGCTCTTTCCCCCTTCCATGCCGAACCTCTTCACGATTCAATCAGCATAGTCTTCTTGGGAAACAAGCATCCCGCTCTCTTTCCTCTCCACTTCGAGCCCAAGGAAATGGTGGAGCTCACCCAAATCCTTCATCTCAAATCAGATAGCTAGCTCAGCACGAAGCCTAGCTACCTCCATCTCAGAATTCCCCGTGACGATCATATCGTCAACATACAACAACACCAAGACCTGAAGCTCCCCCATCTTCTTTACGAATAAGCTTGAATCCGAGACAGAAGCAAAGTATCCGCATAACTGGAGGTATTCTGCGATCTTCCCATACCACGCCTGAGGCGCTTGCTTCAAGCCGTAAAGAGCCTTCTTGAGCTTGCAAATATATCTTGGGTGCTCTTCAGATACATAACCAGGTGGCTGATCAATGAAGATATCCTTGTCAATCTCGCCATATAAGAAAGCGTTCTTCACATCGAGTTGCCAAATCTTCCACCCTTGGCAAGCTGCCAATGTGATCACCACCCGGACCGAAGTCATCTTGGCAACGGGGCTAAACGTTTCTTCATAATCCTCCCCATACTTATGAGAGAAACCTCGAGCTACAAGGCGAGCCTTGTACAGCTCAATACTGCCATCAACCCTCTTCTTCAGTTTGAAAACCCACTTGCAAGTCACCGGAGTAACTCCATCAACCTTAGGCACCAAGTCCCAAGTCTCATTCTTCCTGAGGGCAGCCATATCTTCATCCATGGCTCCTTCCCACTCCTTGACTCCAACGGCATTTTCATAATAAGATGGCTCTCTCTCATCCAGGGGACCTGCGAAGAAACATGAGACAAAGCTCACCAAGTTCCCGGCCGTATACCGATCAGGTAGAATAATGGTCCTCTTGGACCTCCTCAGAGCTTGACTCTGAACCACCTCTTCCACTGCAGCTTCTGGACTAGCTCTCCTTTCAGGTAAACATGGAGCATCGCTCCCCCTGCTTCCAGAACCTGAAGCACCTGACCCAGAGCTAGAAATACTAGGATCACCTGGAGAAACAGGTAACTCCACCAGAACTCCCCGTGCAGCTTCCTCTGGTCCACCATCTACCCTGCTTCCTTGTAACTCTACAAAAGAGCTACCTTGGTATGACGTCAGCTCGTCAAATACCACATCTCTAGAGACCATATATCTCCATGTCTTGGGATCCATGCATCTCCACGCTTTCTTCCAGTCATCATAACCGACGAAGACTACTTTCCTTGCCTTTGCATCTAGCTTCGTTCGAAGGGCATTCGGAACATGCACATAGCAGGTAGAACCAAACACTCGAAAGTGTTCCACGCTTGGCTTCTCCTTGAACATCAACTCACGAGGGGTCTTCATGTCGATGGGACTGAGAGGCATCCGGTTGATAATATAGGCCGCACAAGACATTCCCTCTGCCCAGAAGGACTTTGGGATACTCTTGGCATGAAGCCAACATATGCAGGTCTCCGTCAGATGACAGATCTTTCGCTCTGCAACTCCATTCTGTTGTGGAGTGTGAGCACAAGAAAGCTCCCTTTGGATGCCATGCTCCCTGTAGAAGTTGAAGAACGTCTTGGAGATAAACTCCCCTCCGTTGTCAGTTCTGAACCTCTTGACCCGCAGGTTAAGCCGACCTTCCACCGGCTCCTTGAACTCCACAAACCTCTCGAACGCCTCCGACTTCTCCTTCAGAAAATATACTCAAGTATATCTGGTGAAGTCATCAACCAAAATTAGCATATACCTGCTACCTCCAAGACTGGCAGTGTTGGTAGGTCCAAACAGATCACTATGAACACATTCCAATGGTCTTTTACATCTGCTTTGTGTTTTGTCCAATGAAAGACGTTGAGCCTTACCAAACTGACAACCTGCACAAACATGACCATCCCCGAAAGATGACAAGCTAGGCAGACCTTTCACCCGCCATAGCCTTCAACTTATCCATCCCAACATGCCCAAGTATTTCGTGCCAGATAGCAGCACTCTCGTTAGACCTCATCTTATCAACATAAGAACTTGTTGAAAGAACAAACAAGTTCTTCACCCGTCTCCCAACATGAGTGACCTCAGCTATCACAGCTGAAACATTTCGGAGAAATTTCACTTATGTTGGACCAAACAGAACGTGATAGCCAGCATCCACCGCATTGGTCACAGAGAAGAGGTTCTTCTTCATCCCTGGAACATGATAAACACTCTTCAACGTAAGAGTACCTTTATCTTCGTTCAAAGAAACCACACCCTCCTTCTCTACTGCATGAACAGTATCATCAGCTGTAATGATAGCGTCATTACCTGTATATACCTGCAATGAGGAGAACTTCGACTCATCCCCGGTGAAGTGATGACCACATCCAGAGTCCACTATCCAATCATCTTGATAGTTGATGGAAGCCATAGCCCGAACACACGTGCCCATCATGAATGCACCTCCACCACCCTAACTACCTTCAGAATTGGAACCAACCTCCTCCTTCCCTGCAGTATGCCCTGGCTGAAGATTGACTTTGTAGTCTCTTTTAAAATGACCAATCTTGTTTCACCTGAAGCATCTAGGTCCTTCCTGCTTCTTCCCATCACGCTTAGGAGCATAGATCCTCTCCTACTGATATGAAGTAGACAGACCATCATCTCCAGATGTCTTCTTCTTCCTGTCCCATCTCTTCTTCTTGCCAGAGAAGAGAACCTCACCTTCTCCCCCAAAGACAGACATCCCAGCCATTTGCTTAGCCAAACTTTCTTGCGAAGCAAGTAAGTTCTCCAACTGCAGCAACGATGACTGTTTGGACCAACCTTGAACAGAAGTAACAAAGGTCACATACTCCCTCCGCAAGCCGCGGATTATGTGCCTCTTCAGCTTAGCTTCTGAGATAGGCTCATCCGGGTCCAAAGCCGATATCTCTGCGCAAAAGTTCTTCATCTTCAAGAAGAATGTTGAGATAGACAGATCTCCCTGAGTTGCTTTTGCCAACTCATTCTCCAAGAACTGTAGCCTAGCTACATTCTTCTTATTGAACAAGCCATCCAAATTTCAGCAGCTGATCTACATCCGATGATGTGATCAAATAGCTCCGGAATGATAGCTCTCTTGAGAGTGAACTCCTCCTTAGCATTCATTCTCCTCCAAGCCTTCACGAGCTCAGCATTCCCTTCAGCAGGAATAACAGCTTGTCTTGCTTCTCCTCCTATAACCTCCCACAAATCCTCACCAAGAAGATAGCTCTCCATGCAAGACTTCCACTTCTTGAAGTTAGTCTGCGTAAGGAGCTCAATACCAAGACCTCTAGCATATCCTCCTTCCATTGCTATCCCACTGATGGCTAACCAACTTGAGAAACCCTAGAGAAGTATCAGCTCAGCAACCAGCAACCTGCCTCTGATACCATGTTGAAAAAAGTTGAGGTCCGAAGGTGAAGTAAAATGCGGAAACACTTCACATAACTTTCCACAAGTGTAGCACAACAATGACAATGGAAAGACCGAATAGTGCTATGGTATTAACTATCTCTTTACAATTTCGAGGTATACATGGCGAGACATGATTCATAAGAATCACGGAAGAGAGAAGCACAAAACACAAAATACAAGCTGCTGATGATCTGACACCTTGAGACCGCCAGACCGCGCGAATAGACAAGCCAGACAGATAACCTCTGAGACCGCGCGAACAGAACACAAGCCACACCTGTCAGACCGCAAGCACAGACCACCCGACCTGCTGCTTTATTCCACTGCTGAAAACAACCAGTTCGCACTTCTTGATCACCCAGACCGCACGGTCTTGATCACAGAAGAACCCGCGAACACTGAAGAAAGAAACTGCTATCTGCTGCAGACCGCAACTCAAGATCGCCTGGCCACTTAAGACCGCCTGATCAACTGAGTCCGCTGCACAGACCAAGAACACCTAAACATAGTCCGCCCGGACTGGTTTATTCAAAGCTGGAAGAAGGGAGACAGGCTGGCCGCGAGCTGCTAGCCGCTAACCTGCGAACACACAAAATGGTCAGACAAAATCTCAGACCGCGCGACCTCAAATTGAGACCGGCGCAATCAAGACAACTTTGGTTCTTACAGTTCTCGTTATGAATGACGGGCCCTGCACCCCTATTTATAGGTGAGTAGATGGATGTCATCACCGCACAAACCGGGATACAATAACCGCCCATCAGATCACGAGCGGTCTCACAATATAGACCGCCCGAGCTCAGCACCGCTGAACAACTCCCTTATTAACCGTACGGTTATGTACAAACCACCCGGTTACTGCGGTCTCCCTAAAATAGACCGCTGGTCTTTATTGGAAAGGCAAAGAACTTCTTCAGTAAACCAGACTGACTAGAACAGTCGTCAGACCGCCCGGTCACTGCAAGAAGGCAGACCTACTGAACATTTGGCCGACTTGAACAAGTCGCCAGAACAACCCGCACGAGCTGCTTGGATAAACATGCGGTCTCCCAGATCAGACCGCCCAGAACAGACTGCTTGAGACAAAACTGACCAGAGCACCAACGCAGACCGCGCGGTCTCTGCGGTCTCCAATCTGTAGACCGCCCAGCACCATTCCACTTCCACTTCAAAAATTTTAACAGCCGGCGCTGCCTTTAGCTGGAGCGCCATAATGAGGAGCTCGCCCACGCCTACAAAGACTCTTCTGTCGAGATCACGAGTCTAAAGGTGAGGCTGCTCGCCTCTGACGAGCTTCTCCCCGTCCATCAGGATGGAGTGGTAAGTCCTCGAGCTCTAGCTTCCCTCCTTTCCTAACAACACCTCTCCGGCTCACCTACTCTCTTCTCTGCAGGATGCCGAGACCGCCAGGGAGCTTCGCGCTTGCATTTCTAGCCTGGAGAATTAGGTCACCTGGTTGAAAGATTACAACCACGAGCTGATCCGCGCTGTCGTTCCCCAGTCTCCTCACCGCCTGAAGGATGATCAGTGAGCATTGAAGAAGAATGCCGAGAAGCTTCTGTCACCGGGGCGCACTACATCTTCTGGGCCATGCAGAGAGCCGACCTGCTGTCCGCCGAGGCGGCTGACCTGACGATCGAGGACGTGGTCCCGGAGCTATTTATGCAAGCCCCGCCACCAGCGAACAGCGAGGACGAGCGATCTTCCGGCGAAATTTAAAAAATACTTGTATTTTTGTATTTTTGGCTGGCGAGATCGCCGCAATACCTGTAACTGACTAGTGAAATGAAATGGAAATTTTTGCCTACTTCTTCATTGTGTTCTCGTTTTCTATGTTTTGTTGTTTTCTCGCACTTATATCCACCACAACTACCTCCTCACCCCCTTTTGCCTACTTTAGGATCGCAAGTTCCAGGGTCAACCTTTTTGAGTCTCCATCTTGCGGGGAGTGAGCCTTCACCCTTTAGTCTTCGGCGAGAGAGACCCCTATACGGCCTCTTGTACCGTCTTCAGGGATTTGAGTGATCCCTTGTACACCTCTCCCACGTTAGCCAGCGTTCGGCCTGCCTGTCTGGGATGGTCACTGCTCTTCCCCCTCGATATTTTGCAAGGGCTCTGCCTAGCGGGAGGCCTTCTGCCCCTAGCGCGCGAGGCGAGCTCTCTCTTCCTTCGCTGTGCAAGGTCATCCCTTCTCTCCGAGCGAGATGTCCCTTTTCTGGTAACCTTGCCAGCCTCTCCAGAGATCAACCTGACCCACCGTCTATGAGAGCCCGACAGCATAATCGATCTGGGGCATTCCAACACCAAAGGACTTGTTACTTGCTAGCCTCTCCAGAGATCAACCTGACCCACCATCTATGAGAGCCCGACATCGGAATCGATCTGAGGCATTCCAGCACCAAAGTACTTGTTACTTGCCAGCCTCACCAGAGATTAACTTGACCCACCTTCTATGAATGCCCGACAGCGGAATCGATCTGGGGCATTCCATCACCAAAGGACTTATTACTTTCCAGCCTCTCCAGAGATCAACCTGACCCACTGTCTATGAGAGCCCGACAACGGAATCGATCTGGGGCATTCCAGCACCAAAGGACATGTTACTTGCTAGCCTCTCCAGAGATCAACCTGACCCACCGTCTATGAGAGCCCGACAGCAGAATTGATCTAGGGCATTCCAACACCAATGGACTTGTTTCTTGCCAGCCTCTCCAGAGATCAACCTGACCCACCGTCTATGAGAGCCCGACAGCAGAATCGATCTGGGGCATCCTAACACCAAATGACTTATTACTTGCCAGCCTCTCCAGAGATCAACCTGACCCACCATCTATGAGAGCCCGACAGCGGAATCGATCTGGTGCATTCCAGCACCAAAGGACTTGTTACTTGCCAGCCTCTCCAAAGATCAACCTGACCCATCGTCTATGAGAGCCTGGCAGCGGAATCAATCTGGGGCATTCCAGCACCAAAGGACTTGTTACTTGCCAGCCTCTCTAGAGATCAACCTGACCCACCGTCTATAAGAGCCAGACAGCAGAATCGATCTGGGGCATTCCAGCACCAAAGAACTTGTTACTTGCCAGCCTCTCCAGAGATCAACCTGACCCACCGTCTATGAGAGCCCGATAGTGGAATCGATCTGGTGCATTCCAGCACCAAAGGACTTGTTACTTGCCAGCCTCTCTAGAGATCAACCTGACCCACCGTCTATGAGAGCCCGACAACGGAATCGATTTGGGGCATTCCAGCACAAAGAAAGGACGCTTGAGGATTTCTGCTTAGAAACAATTTCAAGGTTGTATAAGAAGAGCAAAACATACAAGTCTATTACAAAAGCTTTCACGGATAGAACCGTTTCAAGTCATCCCCACTCCTGGCCCGGCCAGGAGGTACCCATTCCACATCCTGGAGGTGATACCCTCCCGACTTGAGCACTTCACTTACAATGTAAGGCCCCTCCCAGTTGGGGTCCAGCTTACCTACCGCGACCCCTCTCCCAGCCGCATCGACCTTCTTCAAGACCAAGTCCCCTTTCTCAAACTATTTTATCCTGATATGCTGGTCAAAGTATCGAGCCATTAGCCTCTTGACCTCCTCCTGTCGAATGGTGGCGAGATCCCGGAGTTCCTCCACCAGGTCTAAGGATAGCCTTTGCTCCTCTTCGTTCTCTGCCCTCACTCGTCATCACCTTCTCCTGCGGCGACCAACCGGGGGCACTTCACCTTGAATTCTATGGGAAGCACGACCTTTGACCCATGAGACAGTTTGAAGGGGGTATTCCCTGTGGCCGTGTTTGGGGTAGTTCTTAGGGCCCAGAGGACCGAGGGCAGCTGTTCTACCCAGTTGCCCATGAGGTTCTCAACCTTCTTCTTGAGTAAGTTCACAATTATTTTGTTTGCCGCCTCCACCTGCCCATTGCTCCTCGGGTGGTGGACCGACGCAAACTGAAGATCTATTCTAAGCTGAGTGCAGAAACTGACGAACTCATCGCTGGCAAACTGCGGTCCGTTGTCTGTCACTATGGCCAATGGGAGCCCGTGCCTGCAAATAATTTCACCCCATACAAAATTTCTTACCACTTGGGATGTCACTTTGGCTAGCGCCTTCACCTCCAGCCACTTGGATAAGTAGTCTATCATTACCAGCAGGAACCTTCTCTGACCACTTGCCTGGGGGAAGGGACCAACCAGGTCAAGCCCCCATATCGCGAAGGGCCACAGAGCTATGATGGTCCGAAGCCTCTGAGCTGGGATAAGTTGGAGTGGAGCATAGAGCTGACACTTGGAACACTTCTTTGCGAACTCCGCCACATCCTTGCTAAGGGTAGGCCAGAAATAACCTTGTCTCAGCACCCTTCCTTCTAATGTCCTGCTCCCCGAGTGGCTGCCACACTCCCCTGAGTGGATCTCCTCCAAGACCCTTGGGACCTCCCCCTCGGCTACACAACGGGCGAGGAGTCCTGAGAGGGTCTTACGATACAACCCACCTGCATGCATGGAGTAATAGGCGGATTTGTACCTGAGCCGTCGCTTGTCCACCTCCCCTTCGGGGAACCTCCCCGACGTTAGGAAGGTGACGATGGGACTCATCCATGACTCTTGCTGGTCTATCTCCATCAGCTCTCCTTCATCGATGGATGGTCAGAAGAGCTACGACACCGTCCCCCCTGCCCGTGGGCCGAACTTGGCCAGAAGGTCTGCAGGAGTGCTTTCCTCCCTCGACACATGATTGATGGAGAAAGTGCGGAATTGCCCGATGACCCCCTTGACCTTCTCCAGGTAGTGCTGGAGGGTGGTCTCCTTTGCCTCAAACTCCCCCCTGATCTGGCATGCCACCACCATGGAGTCCATCGAGACCTCCACGTCTTGTACACCCATCTCCTGGGCCAGCCGCAGGCCTGCTATCACCGCCTCGTACTCAGCCTGGTTGTTGGTGATTGGGAAATGAATGTTGATGGCCTGCTCAATCCTTGTCCCTTGTGGGGTCACCAAGATTACCCCTCCCCCGAAGGAGTGCTTCCCTGATGCCCCATCCACTAACATCTTCCAAGCCTCCGAGTGGGACGCTCCCTGCTCCTCCACCTCGGCGACATAATCTGCCAGGAAGTCTGCCACCGCCTACGTCATTATTGATAACCTTGGTACAAATGAGATATCAAACTCGCTCAGCTCCACAGACCACTTGGCTAGCCTTCCCGAGTGCTCTACCCCTTCATGATGTTGCGAAGGGGGTGGTCTGTTACCACCTTAATTGAATGTGCTTGGAAATAAGGTCGGATCTTCCGAGCCGATACTACCAAGGTGAAGGCCAATTTCTCTAGGATGGGGTATCGGAGCTCCGCCTTCCTCAGCACTCGGCTGACGTAGTAAATTGGAAGTTGTCTTCTGCCTTCTTCCCGGACTAGCACTGAACTCATGGCCCGGAATCCTACCCCTAGGTATAAGGATAGGTCCTCTCCCTGCCTTGGCCCATGGAGTAGAGGAACCTGAGTGAGTTGCCTCTTCAACGCCTCGAAGGCTTTTTCATACTCCGTGGTCCATTCGAATTTCTGATTTCCTCTCAACACCTTGAAGAAAGGTGAACACTTTTCTCCTACCCGGGAGAGGAACCTGCTGAGACCGGCCAACTTCCCCGTGAGGCGCTAAACCTCCTTGGAGTTTTTTGGCGATCCCAGTTCTAAGATGGCCTTGACCTTATCTAGGTTAGGCTCCACCCCGGCTGGGGTGAGCAGGAGACCTAGGAACTTCCCTCGGCTAGCCCCGAAGACACACTTCTGGGGATTGAGTTTCATTTTATACTTCCGCAGAGTCCCAAAGGTCTCCTTGAGGTCCCGAAGGTGGGATTCCAGGTCCCGGCTTTTGATCATGAGGGCATCCACATAGACCCCCAGGTTCCTTCCCTTCTGTTCTCGGAAAACCCTGTCCATCATCCATTGGTATGTTGCCCCTGCATTTTTTAGCCCAAAGGGCATCATTTTATAGCAATAGCACCCATCTCCCGTGATGAAGGAGACATCCTTGATGTCGGGGGGGGGGGGGGGGGTGCATGCGGATCTGATGATAACCTGAAAAAGTATCTAAAAAAGACATTATATGGAAACCGACGGCTGAGTCAACCAGCGCGTCGATTCTAGGCAAGGGGTAGCAATCCTTGGGGCATGATTTATTAAGCATGGAAAAATCAATACACATCCTCCACTTACCTCCACCCCTTTTCACCATAACCACGTTGGAGACCCATCCTGGATACTGGATCTCTGATACAAAACCTGCATGTAGGAGCTTACCCACCTCCTCTCGGATGGGCCCCTCCAGCTTGTCTGCTATGGCCCTCATCTTTTGATGGATGGGGCGAGTGTCGGAGTCGAGGTTGAGGCGATGGCAAGCCACATCTGCGTCGATCCCGTGCATCTCCGCAGCACTCCATGCAAAGACGTCTACGTTCTCCTAGACGCAGGCCAGGATATGCTTATGCTCCTCCGGGCTGAGCTCGTCACTGACCTTGACCCTTTCTACCACCCCTGCCTAGGTGGTGCCCTCAAGCTCCACGACTCCATCCACGACCTCCAACCGGGACTGCTCTCCCCAATCTTCTTCCTTCTCCTCATCGCAAGTCGGTGCTTCGACCTTCTCCTCCCTTCCGCCTTCCCAAACCTTTATCACCTATTCCGCCCCTTCCTCATGGGCCTCATTTTCCTCCTTTTCCTTCCACTTTACCGGTTCTTCCGACCCTTCCTCTACTCTTTCCTCCTCTCCTTCACCGAGCCTCGTCGGCTCCCCCATCTCTCGATCCCATTTCTCTGCCTCGGCCATCCAAGAGATGGTGTTCACGGCAGTCACATAGCATTGCCGGGCCACCTTCGGGTCTCCCCTTATCCGAACCTGGACTCCTCCGTCATTGAACTTAAGGCACTGGTGGAAGGTGGAGGGGACACAGTGGAACGCGCTGATGAGTGGCCGTCCAAAGATGGCGCTGTAGCTGCTGGGGGCATCCACTATGACAAAACGACAATTCTTGGACTGCCCCCAGGACTACATGGAGTCCCACTCCCCCCTCTACCTCCTTCCTCTCCCCGGAGAATCCAAACAAAGGGCCATCTGAGGCCAACACCCTTCGCGCCTCCACCCCCATCCCGTCAAACGCCTTCTTGAATATGACGTTGACTGAACTCCCGTTATCCACAAGGATTCAGGAGACGGTGAAGTTCTCGATCGCCGTCTGAATGACTAGCGCATCACAGAATGGGTCTTCATGACCCAGCATGTCCTTCTAGGTGAATGAAACCTTCTCCGCCGGGGGATGGGCTAGGGACGTCGAAGCTACGCTATGACGGTACATGACATGGAGGCTGGCCTTCTGGGTCGCCTCAATCCCTACCCCCATGGATCACCACGACCCCCCCTCGGGCCCCACATTGGCCCAGTCTTCGCACCTCTCATCCTCCTCGTCCTGAGGCAGGACCTCCTCGATCCTCAACGCCTGCTGCTCCCGCGGTGTCGGTGTCCTGTGTTGGAACAACCCTATTACTTATTTGGGATAGGATAACTATCTGTTGACTAGGACTAAGTTGACCCCAATGTATAGTCTAAGGGCCAAGGTTTTAGGCTACTATAACTTAAGGAAAAGAATAAGTTTCTGCATTCGACGAACTCCATACTGTGTTCGACGAACTCCATACTGCGTTCGATGAACTTGCCAAGTCTCAGCGTTCGACGAACTTCCCAAGTCCCAGCATTCGACGAACTCAGCTCTGCGCTCGATGAATAACTATCAAGATGTTCAGATCGACGAATCCTTATCTCAGCTCGACAAATTTCAGACAGATCAGTTATATATTATTCTCGGATCTCAGATCAACTAAATCAGTAACAGATTTATTCTATCTTCTATTCCAGATAAGTCAAGGATTATATCCTTCCTTTTATTTTATTCCTTTCCATTGTCTTCTCTCGAGAAAGTAGCCGTTTGGCTTATTGGAAAAGGATATCATTTATTGAAAAGGAAAAGGGATTAAAGATTCAGATTGCAGTTCCAAGACATAATCAATTCTGATTATTCTATTCCTTATTCAGAGGATTTGAAATTCAAATCAGATTAATATACTCTCTAAGGAAAAGAAAGAAGTAGTAGGAATACCAGTAAGAAAGTATCACCGTTTCAGTCGAGAGAAAAATACACAGAAAGTCAAACAGAAAGATCATCTTCCTCAAGCAGCACCTTTCACTCTCTGAGAACATTAAGATCATTCTCTCAATTTTCAGCTGCAAGTACAAATCTTTAAGAGCAACAAAAAAATCTGAGAAATATTGTCTCTCAGATTCATCAGCTATCAGGAAGGTTTGCTTTACATTCAAGTGAAAGCTCCATCCATCAACTGTCAACCATTTCTATCAGACATGGGGAGCTTTACAACATCAAATCCATTAGTCTTCTCTCAGCTTGTTGACAGAGAAGAACTTCATAACCCTCTTTATCCCATCTTGTACAAGGTTCCAACTCCCTTAAAAGTTAACCCTTTGGTGGCAGGGCACCTGATCAAAAACCTGTGATTGGTTGGTGGCATGGCACCTGATCAAAAACATGTGGTTGGTGTTTGGGAACCTGATCAAAACCCATTGGTGATAGGGCACCTGATCAAAAACCTAGTGGATTCCTACCAAGGGTGGTAGAAGAGTAGATGTACCAAGGTTTATTGGGGAACTACTATAAATCTTTGTGTCTTCTGTGTTTGTGTGATTTTCTGTATTGTGCTATGCTGTGATTTATTTATTTTGTTTCATACTCACTCAGTACACATATATATATCACTATTTTAACTCCGCTATAAAAATAAGTGAAAATTTTTTTAATACTCTATTCACCCCCCTCTAGAGTAAATCTAAGATCTAAACCTCCTTTCAACTTCTATCATAAGTTACTTTCAATTGGTATCATAGGTTGGTTGATTCTTTACAGGCTAACACCTGAAATAAAAAATCAATTAGATCTTAATTTTCTTCTAGAGTTTCTTTGGCTAAAAATCCATGGCATAAAACAAAGAATACTCAAGCACAAGACCTCCTATGTGCAATCTAAATAAGTTTGCATTATGGAAGGCTAGGATCAGATTATATATGAATTCTATTGATGAGGATATCTTCAATGTTATTTTGACAGGACCTCCTACTCCTATAGCAATAACAATCACTGAAACGACAACAACAAATAATGTTGTTCCACCTCCTGAGTGGACAGAAGCTCAAAAGAAGCAGAGAAGTGCTGATGCCAAAGAAATGAACATATTGGCACAAACAATGTCAGATGATATTTTTCAAAAGGTTGTGGAATGCACCTCAGCCAGGGAAATCTGGACCTCCCTCAACAACATGGTTGAAGGATCTGCAGATGAGAGAAAAGATAGAAGATCTCATCTCATCTCTCAATATGAGAATTTCAAGGAAGGAGAAACTGAGAGTGTTGTAGATATGTACAACAGGCTCAACCTCATAATCAATGAGCTGAAATCTCTAGACAAAGTGATCTCCATCACTGAAGTCAATGATAAGATCCTAATGTGCTTCCACAGCACATGGGACTCTAGGATCTGTCCAATAAAGGAAGCCAGAAGCCTTAATGAGATCTCTATTGAGACCTTGTTAGGCAAGCTTAAATCCTATGAGCAGCTTATCAAGTCCAGAGAAGCTGAACAATCTACTTCCTCACCAGCATCCAAGAAGGAAAGGAGCATTGCTTTCCAAGCAATAGAAGAGGAAGATAAAGCTCCAGGAGAAGTGGAGTTCACGAGTCTTCTAGCCAAGAGATTCTACAAGATGACTAGAAAGGATTTCAGAAAGAAGGATCTCAGATCAAAAGAAAAGCCAAGGTATGACAAAACTAATTCTAAAGAAATAATTTGTTTTGGCCGCAGGAAACCTGGACATATTCTACCTGAGTGTCCAGAGAACCAAAACAAAGAAAAGAGAAAGAAGAGAAAAGGCACTCCAGCAAGCCTTCCTCCCACAAACACAAACATAAGGGAAGAGGCATTGTAGCTGAATCTTGGAGTGAAACAGAATCAGAATCATCATCCAGCTCTTCTGAAGATGAAGAAGAATCAAATGAGAAGGATCAATGCTTGATGGCTATATATGACTCAAGCAGTTAGTCAGAATATGCATCATCATCCAGCTCCAGTGATGATGAAGAAGAAAGAAACTTCTGCATGATGGCTATCAATGCCTCAGGAAACAACTATGAAGAATCAGAATCAGAAATTGACAGTGATCAGGTAATTTCTACCTTTGATTTCAATTCAAATGAATTCAAAGATGAATTCAGAGCTCTTTGTATAGATTTGGTCAAATCTGAGAAAGAGATAATCTCTCTCAGAAATCAGTTGGTTGAAATGAACCAAGTAAGTGAAGAAAATGTCAATCTTAAGAAAGATTTGGCTGCCTCCAGAGAACACATTGTTCTCATTGAGAACAAGTTGTCTTAAGCTAAGAAGTTTGAAGAATCCCTCAATGGGAGAAGTATCAAACTGATGGACATCACAAGCACATTGAACGCCAGACTCAGTGGCAGACTGGGCTTGGGTGCATCATCAAGTGAGCCACATCTTATTAAGAAAAACATTCTTTTTACACCAGTAAAATTCATTTCTGCCAAGGACAAAGAGGTTGTAGATGCTAGTAACAATATTTCAAGCAAGAATGTGAAGAATAAAGGAATTCAACAGAATTCGTCGAACGGAGCTCGACGAAATCACTTCATTTCGTCGAACGGAGCTCTACGAAAGCTGAACTCAGAGTTCCAGTATATCTATCCATCGAACGACGCTCGACGAAATCATGTCCATTCGTCGAACGACGATCGACGAATTCACCCAAATTCGTCGAACGGAAAATATACAGAAAATCTGAAGAATTCTTATTCTCAACATACTAAAAATCCTTTTATTGGGTGGATAATTCCTCCAAGGAGATATCATCCACAAGGCTATAAGGATCAGTCTGAGATATCTTACATTTCTGAATTTTGTGGAAAGACAAAAGGACCCAAGGTAGTCTGGGTCAAGAACAATTAGAATGTTTTCTATTTTGCAGGTACAGGGCTATCCAAAAATAAAAGAACAATGGTACTTGGATAGTGGATGCTCAAAGCATATGACAGGAAACAAGGCCAACCTAAGCAACTACAAGGCAAGGCTTGGACCCAAAGTGATCTTTGGAGACTCCAACTGTGGGCAAACCAAAGGTTATGGAAAGATCAAAGCTAGAGCAGTCACCTTCAAAGAGGTAGCTTATGTCAAGGGTCTCAAGCACAACCTCATCAGCATAAGCCAGTTATGTGATGAAGGTTACAGGTAACTTTTAACCATTCCTTATGTTTAATTACCAATAATAAAAACATAAATGTATTATCTGGTATTAGACATGGAAACATTTATTTAGTCAATTTTGACTCTGCCAATTCAGATATTTGTTTATTTAATTCAATAAGTAAAACAAATGAATTATGGCATAAAAGGCTTGGACATTTTAACCTTAGAACTCTCTCTAAACTCTCCAAGGACAATCTTGTAAGAGGACTGCCTTCTGGTTCTTACAAGAAGGAGGGACTCTTGATGTAGGGCTACTGTGACTACATGCTCGCTACGCTAACGGAAAACGAACATAACATTCAACATAAAATAAGAAGGAGAGGGCTCCGACCAAGATCGAACGGAAAGAGGTCGTGCTTACTCTCAAAGATCTCATTCCAAGAGTACTCCGACCAAGAGCGGCAAATAAAGAGGTCGGGTGGGCTCCCAAATCCGAATAACAAAATAACAAAAAAAAAGATCCACAACCGGACTCGATACCACGTCCTTAGACAAGACCTACCTCTCCAACAAGCACACAACTCACCGCACCTACACAAGCATCTATTCCATCAATCAATTCATTTGAAAACGCAGCGGCAATATTTCGGAGCGGCGATGAACATTCAAGCGGCGATAAAACTTTAGTTGAGATTAACTCCCTTGTTAACGCTAAGTGCGCCAATCTTGAAGAGCAAACCAAGGCTAGGCCGAGTTTCGCTCACGCAACGGATCTTCCCGATCCGGACAACAAGAGGTTCAATAAAAACACTTAGGTTTCAGATTTTTGCAAGCGAGAATATTAAGATTCCAGATAAAACGATTCGACAAAACCTCCACAAAATAACGTAGAAGAATCACTAGAAAGGGGAGGGGTTACCCAACCAAGAACATGCATGCACTCAAAATAGATGTGGGAGAATCTCTCTCTCCACGGTTCCACCGGCGTCGCACCGAATGGAGTAGCACCCTTTCTTCCTTGGAGTCGCACCGCGGAAGTCTCGCCGGAGTTGCACCGAACAGGATGGAGGGGGGCGGCCTTGGAGTCACACCAAGAGGGGGGGGGGGGGGGGGGGGGGGCGGCGGCAAGTCTCCTCTTGGCCGAAATCTCACAAGGGGGAGATTAGGTTTTTTTTTGTCTTCAAAAAGTCTCCTTTACTCTCATCAAGCCTCCTTTAAATAGGAGTTTACAAAATACTTCAAATCATGATGGCTAACTAATCCACCATCCAAACGGCTAAATGCACACCATTGTTCAAAATTAGGAAATGGCAAATAAACAAGAGCAAAATGAATATAAAATTATTTCCAAGATATGAAATAATTTTATATCCGCAAATATGAAATAAACGATCTAAAAATAATAGAAGTCTTCAAGCGGGTTTGGTACGCCGCGGGCGGAGGTTGTCGGTTTCCGTTAGCATCGTCACAGCGCCTCAAGTCCTTATAGTGTTGCGCTTCAGCAACCGGGTCGTCATCAGAAAGTGGTGGCGGGGCCGCGCCATCAATCCTCCCCCACTCAAAATCAAGCATCTCCGATGCGTGGTCCGAGAGGTAGCGGCAGAGAAGATCCGCATCCAGTCGTTGAAGCTCCGTCGCGAGGACCCATGAATCGTCTGAAGGAGGGCGATCACGCCAACGGATGAGGAATCGGTAAGCAGCACCCTCCGAGGTAGTAAGTGGCTCCATAACAAGTATCATGTCCGGAGTGAGAAAAGTCTTCGGAAACCTGGGGAACATATCAGCAGTAGGAATAAAAGTATGCGACTTACCTTCCGGTGAAATACCTGTGGGGACCGACAGAGAGAGGTCATCCATACTACCACTCCCCAACCGATTAGAAGATTTGGTGGAAGGAGAAGACGTCAAGGAATTCAACTCATGTGGAGGCGATACGAACATCGTTAAATCCGAGACGTTAAAAATAGGGGAGATTCCCCATTCGGCAGGCAAATCCAAAACAAAAGCGTTGTCACCTATTTTCTTGATGATCCGAAAAGGGCCGGCGCGCTTAGGTGCTAACTTTTTAACGGTGCCAGATGGAAAATGCTCGGGAACTAATCGTACTAAAAACAAATCGCCAACCTTGAAGTGTGACACTCTCTGATGTATATTGGCGTGCGCCTGATAAGAATCATACTGAGCAGTCAAGGTAGCTCGTATACGTGCATGAAGGTCGTGAATATATTGGGCGAAGGATTGTGCAAATTGACTTACCTTGTATGTTGGGGGCAAGGGAACCAAGTCAAGAGGCACAGGGGCCTTGTACCCGTGGACAATCTCATTTGGTGACAGGCCGGTGGACCGATTTTTGGAATTGTTGTAGGCTAATTGAGCGTGGGGAAGAAGAAGATCCCATGTGCATTTATGATCACTCACGAGGCATCTAAGAAGGTTCCCTAGGCTCCGGTTAACCACCTCAGTTTGCCCATCGGTTTGAGGATGATAGGCGGAGGAAAACAATAGTTTGGTACCCATTAGGATCCAAAGTGTCTTCCAGAAGTAGCTCGTATACTTAACATCCATATCCGAGACAATTATCTTTGGCACTCCCCGGTGACTAACGACTTCCTTAAAATATAGCTTTGCAATATGGGAGGCGTCGTCGGTTCTAGTGCACGGTATAAAATATGCCATTTTGGAGAACCTATCCACAACTATGAAGATGGAATCGTGACGATGAAAAGTGGTGGGTAGGCCTAAGACAAAGTCCATGCTCACGTCCTCCCAAGGTACGGATGGTATAGGCAACAGAGTATATAACCTGACGTTGGTTTTGGTGCCCTTGGAAACTTGGCAAGTACGACAACTACTCACTACCCGTCCTACCATTGCCTTCAAATTTGGCCAATAAAACTTTTCCTCAACCAGGGTGATAGTCTTATCTCTACCAAAATGGCCACTCAACCCGCCACTTTGCAGTTCCCAGATGATATGGAGACGTAGAGATGACTGCGGAATACATAATTTCCCATGCTTAAATAGGTAACCATCCTTGATAGCGAACACAGTAATAGTGGTGGGGGAACTATCCTGGGCAGATAGGTAAGAATCCTGAAAATCCAGGCATGTAGCGTACTCATCTTTGATTCGCTCGAACCCGACAACGTTAACCTCCATAGTGGTGACTAAAAGGGCTAGGCGACTAAGAGCGTCCGCAACCCGATTGTCCGCTCCCTTAAGGTGTTTGAGATTAAAAGTGTAACCCTGTAGGAAGGATACCCACTTGGCGTGACGCGGGCTGATTTTATGTTGGCCATTGATAAATCGTAATGCTTCGTGATCGGAGAGGATCACGAACTCCTTAGAGAGGAGATAATGCCGCCAGTGGTGCAAGCATCTGATGACCGCATAAAATTCCCTATCATAGTTGGAATAATTCAATTTAGCGTCCGCCAACTTTTCACTAAAGAAACTCACAGGGTGCCCTTCCTGACTCAAGACACCTCCTATTCCCACGCCCGAAGCGTCACAAGTAAGCTCAAAGACTTTCGAGAAGTCAGGTAGACGTAAGATGGGTGCCTCAGTCATAAGCTCCTTGATGCGTTGGAAAGCGAAGGTGGCGGACTTCGTCCAAGTAAACTCACCTTTTTTCATGCAGTCACTAATGGGGGCCATGATGCTGCCAAAGTCTTTGATGAAGCGGCGGTAGAAAGTTGCCAACCCATGGAAGCTCCTCACCTCACGTATCGTGGTCGGATCGGGCCAGTCCTTAATCACCTTAACCTTGCTAGGGTCAACTCTAATGCCCTCCGTTCCAACGATGTAGCCTAAAAACTCCACTTCCGTGACATGGAAAGTGCATTTCTTGATATTCAGAAATAAAGTTTCCTTCCATAGGGTAGAAAGAACCACTCTCATGTGGGAGACGTGCTCGGTGGTAGTAGTGTTGTAAACCAAGATGTCATCGAAGTAGACTACCACAAACTTCCCCATGAATGGCTGAAAGACATGCGTCATCATCCGGGAGAATGTGCTGGGGGCATTGGATAGCCCGAAGGGCATCACAAGCCACTCGTATAACCCGTCCTTAGACTTAAACGCCGTCTTCCACTCATCTCCCTCGCGGATCCTTATCTGGTGATAGCCGCTTCATAAATCTAACTTAGAAAATATGGTGGCGCCAGACAAGACATCTAGAAGGTCATCTAAGCGCGGTATAGGAAATCGGTACTTGATGGTGATCTTGTTGATAGCGCGGCTATCAACACACATACGCCACGTACCATCTTTCTTGGGGGCAAGAAGGGATGACACCGCACAAGGACTCATGCTAGTCCCGATGAATCCTTTTTTCATCAAATCCTCGATCTGAGTCTGTAGCTCTTTGTGGGCCGCGAGATGAAGCCTATAGTGGGGTTGGTTCGACAAGGACGAACTCGGAATGAGATCTATCGCATGCTGTATGTTCCTCAATGGTCGTAACACAGAAGGCAACTCTTCTGGGTACACGCCCTTATACTCGTCCAAAAGTGCTCGTAACGCCCTAGGCAACTCATTCGACGCTTCCGACTCAACCTTCGCACCCATAAGAACTAATGCGTACATAACTCCCTCAAGAAAAGGATCTCTAACAAACTCTCTCCTACCAACTAGGCTCAAAGCCTTCCTCTCGGCCGGGACGGTAGTGTCCTTAGCCAAAGCTACCGGTTCCTTCGGAACGGTCGGTCTCAATGTGATGGTCTTACCGTTGAATTTGAATTCATAAGTATTGGCTCGACCGAAATGTGTGACATCACGGTCATAAAGTCAAGGGCGGCCTAATAACACGTGGCATGCGTCCATGGGGAGGACGTCACACCAGACCTCATCAGTGTAAGATTTAAAGGTAAGAGGGACCAGGCAACGCTTGCTAACCAAGACGGTAACCTTGCTAATCCAAGCTACCTGGTAGGGTGTGGGGTGTGGTTCCGTGGTCAGATTCATACGTTTAACAGCGTTCTCAGAGATAACATTCACACAGCTACCGCTATCTATAATGAGCTTGCATAACTTTTCACCACTCTTAAAGATCAGAGAGAAGATACTCGTCCTCCTCCAGTCATCTAGCGGACGTGGAGTGGTCAGAATACAACGCATCACCATGAGGGGGGGAGGGGAGGGGGGGGATCGTCTTCCAAATCGCTTTGGACCCCTTCGGGGTCGCTCTCCTCGGCGGCCTCATACACATAGTCAGTAGAATCGACGGCCATGTCTAAGAGGGCAACGACCTTAGTCTTAGTTGGGCATTCAAAGGCATAGTGGCCTTGAACACCGCAAGAATAACATGTGGTATGGGCCTTGCTAACTTTCCCAATGGGAACACACTCACTCGCGGGGTTCCTAGTGTTCCTAGCGGTGATCACGACGGACTTAGACTCGGTGCTTCTAGACTTTCCCTTGTCCGGATAGGTGGAAGAAGACGCTCCAATGGTGGTCTTATTCCTCGTGTGGGAATAACGGGAGTGAGCTTTGGCGGCTAAGTGTTTTTCAATGTCTAAGGCGGCATTGAAAGTCGTGTTCAGATCTGTGTGCCCATAGCGCAAGAGCTTCCGCTGGATATCGGGTTGAAGCCCCTTATGAAACCGGGATAATGTGACCTCTGCGGGTTCCCTAAGCTCGCAACGCACCATACGGTCTTTCAACTCTCCCATATACTCGGCCACTGAATTTGAACCTTGCCGCAGGGTGGCTAGTTCATCGAACATCTGCGTTCAGTGGTAAGTGGGAACGTATTGGTCGGTGAGCAAATTTTTCATCACCGCCCATCCGATAGGTGGGACTCCCTGTCCGGCTCCCAACCTCCTTTCCTCATTCAGCCAAAAGATTTTCGCATGATCTGTCAACTTCATGCGGGCGACCTGGACCTTTTGGAGATCCGTGAGATTGTGCCACTGGTAATAACATTCCATATCAACTACCCAGCTAAGGAAGACCTGGGGGTCTCCCATGCCATTGTAGGTGGTGGCATCAATCTTAATGGCTCTAGTGATATCGAAACCACGCTCGGGACGGTGTTCTCGAGGGGGCACTCGGGGATGGTCCCCATCAGAATCCGAATCAGTGACCGGTTGGTGCCGGTTGGGCCCCTCAACACCACCGGGTGGTTGTGGCGGTCCTCCTTGATTCCGTAAAATTTGTTCTAACATCGTCCTAAGCTCAATCATTTCGGTACGTAGACCTGCTATGGACTCGGTGTTGGGATCATTGTGCTGATTCGCAGCCATCCTAGATGTAGACGGTGTCGTGTACTCCGTTCCTAGCCTAATGCGCATTGAGGTTCAGGAAAAAGTTTGGAAAGATGATTTTTCCTAGGGCTGTAGCTAGAGTGAACATAGGATATTTTTATAGATTCCTGATGTGTATAATATGTAGATCGTTAAAAAAAATTTTTCTTCTGAATTTCGCTGAAAAATGACAATTTTAGCCCGCTATTCGCAGACCACCGATTTTTTTTTTGATTTTCTAATGATTCGAACGACCAACAAGGAACGCAGCGAGGATGTTTGCAACGTGGGAGTTGAAACAACCGGCTTTGATACCAAATTGATGTAGGGCTACTGTGACTACGTGCTCGCTACGCTAACGGAAAACGAACATAACATTCAACATAAAATAAGAAGGAGAGGGCTCCGACCAAGAGCGAACGGAAAGAGGTCGTGCTTACTCTCAAAGATCTCATTCCAAGAGTACTCCGACCAAGAGCGGCAAATAAAGAGGTCGGGTGGGCTCCCAAATCCGAATAACAAAATAACAACAAAAAAAGATCCACAACCGGACTCGATACCACGTCCTTAGACAAGACCTACCTCTCCAACAAGCACACAACTCACCGCACCTACACAAGCATCTATTCCATCAATCGATTCATTTGAAAATGCAGCGGCAATATTTCGGAGCGGCGATGAACATTCAAGCGGCGATAAAACTTTAGTTGAGATTAACTCCCTTGTTAATGCCAAGTGCGCCAATCTTGGAGAGCAAACCAAGGCTAGGCCGAGTTTCGCTCCCGCAACGGATCTTCCCGATCCGGACAACAAGAGGTTCAATAACAACACTTAGGTTTCAGATTTTTGCAAGCGAGAATATTAAGATTCCGGATAAAACGATTCGACAAAACCTCCACAAAATAACGTAGAAGAATCACTAGAAAGGGGAGGGGTTACCCAACCAAGAACATGCATGCACTCAAAATAGATGTGGGAGAATCTCTCTCTCCACGGTTCCACCGGCGTCGCACCGAATGGAGTAGCACCCTTTCTTCCTTGGAGTCGCACCGCAGAAGTCTCGCCGGAGTCGCACCGAAGAGGATGGAGGGGGGCGGCCTTGGAGTCACACCAAGAGGGGGGGCGGCGGCAAGGGGGGTTTCTCCTCTTGGCCGAAATCTCACAAGGGGGAGATTAGGTTTTTTTGTCTTCAAAAAGTCTCCTTTACTTTCATCAAGCCTCCTTTAAATAGGAGTTTACAAAATACTTCAAATCATGATGGCTAACTAATCCACCATCCAAACGGCTAAACGCACACCATTGTTCAAAATTAGGAAATGACAAATAAACAAGAGCAAAATGAATATAAAATTATTTCCAAGATATGAAATAATTTTATATCCGCAAATATGAAATAAACGATCTAAAAATAAATAGAAATCTTCAAGCGGGTTTGGTACGCCGCGGGCGGAGGTTGTAACTCCGGTTTCCGTTAGCATCATCACGGCGCCTCAAGTCCTTGTAGTGTTGCGCTTTGGCAACCGGGTCGTCATCAGAAAGTGGTGGCGGGGTCGCGCCATCAACTCTGCAGGGCTTGTCAACTATGAAAGCAAACCAAGAGTAGTTTTAAATCTTTATCCAAGAGTGATTCACCTAGGATTCTATACTTACTGCATTTGAATCTCTTTGGACCCACTGCAATACATAGTCTAGGAGGGAAGCATTACACTTTAGTTATTGTAGATGACTTCTCAAGATTCACTTGGGTGTTCTTTCTTAGGAACAAGTCTGACACCTTCAGTGTTCTGACAGACTTTCTCAGGTCCATCAAGATTGAGTACTCTACTCTAGTTGCATTGATCAGAAGTGATCATGGCACTGAGTTTGAATCTATTCTGATGAGAGAATTCTGTGGAAAAGAAGGGATCAGACAATATTTCTCTGCTCCTAGAACTCCTCAACAAAATGGGGTAGCTGAAAGGAAAAATAGAACACTAATTGAATCAGCAACTACATTGCTTGCTGATGCTCACTTGCCACTCTCTTTTTGGGCAGAGGTAGTGAACACAACAAATTACGTGTTGAACAGAAGTTTGATACACAAACTTAAGGGTAAAACACCCTATGAATTACTTAAGAATAAAAAGCCTAAGGTTAACTATTTTAAGATATTTGGCTGTAAATGCTATGTGCATAACAATGATAAGAAGTATCTAAGGAAATTTGAAGCAAAAGCTGCTGAAAGTATATTCCTTGGATATTCTCTTTCAAGTAAAGCTTACAGAGTTTACAACAAATCTACTCTTAAAATAGAATAGTCCATGCATGTATCTTTTGATGAAACTAACATGTTAAATGAGGAGAGGAACACCACCTCTACCAAAGATATTTTGCAGGTACCAGCTCTATGTGAACAGCTCAATGGATTAGATCTACAGAGTAAAGATTCTCTACTTCCATCAAATGAAATTATTGAAGACAGTGAAGAAGAGGATAATCCAGATCTTGCTGACAGTTCAAATCAAGTGACAGCTGAACAAATCACTCAAGTGGAAACTATTGTTGAACCCACTCCAACTGTTGACCACATCACAGTTAGAGATCATCCAATGTCTCAAGTCATTGGAGATATTTCAGCAGGTGTTCAAACAAGGCATCAACTACACCAAAATTAGATGAATACTTGTTTCCTATCACAAGTTGAACCTCAATCCATAAAAGATGCAGAACAAGATCCAAACTGGATTCTTGCAATGCAAGAGGAGCTCAACCAATTTGAAAGGAACAAGGTTTGGGATTTGGTTCCAAGACCAAAGGGCCATCCAGTCATTGGCACTAAATGGGTCTTCAGGAACAAGCTAGATGATCAAGGCATAATCATCAAAAATAAAGCAAGATTGGTAGCCCAAGGATATTCTCAGGAAGAAGGAATTGATTTTGATCAAACCTTTGCTCCTGTTGCTAGACTTGAAGCTATAAGGATATTTCTTGCCTTTGCTGCATTCAAGAAATTCAAAGTATATCAGATGGATGTGAAGAGTGCTTTTCTGAATAGAGATATCAAAGAAGAAGTTTATGTGGAACAACCACCAGGTTTCATCTCTCCAACTCACTCTTCTTATGTATTTAAGATTAATAAAGCTCTTTATGGTCTCAAGCAAGCTCCCAGAGCATGGTATGAGACCTTAACTAATTTCCTCTTAGAGAACAAGTTCTGTAGAGGCAATGTTGATAAAACCTTATTTTTCAGGATACATAAAAATCAAACATTATTAGTTCAAATCTATGTAGATGATATTATTTTTGGCTCTACTGATTCAAATATATAAAAAAGGTTTTCTGACCTAATGCAATCTAAATTTAAAATGAGTAGTATGGGTGAGTTATCTTACTTTCTTGGCCTTCAAGTGAAGCAAACTCCAATGGCATATTCATATTACAATCCAAGTATGCTAAGGAATTAGTGAAAAGATTTGGTATGTCTGATGCTTCCACTATGAAAACACCCATGCCCTCCAATGTTGTTGTTGACAATGATGAATCAGGGAAACCTGTTGATCAGAAAGTATATAGAGCAATTGTTGGCTCATTATTTCACTTAACAACTAGTAGAACTGACATAATGTTTGATACATGTATTTGTGCTAGGTTCCAAGTTAACCCAAAGAATCTCACCTAATTTTACTAAAAAGAATTTTGAGATATATAAAGGGTTGTCCAAATCTAGGACTCTGCTATCCAACAACTTTAGAATTTGAATTAACTGGATTCTCATATTCGGATTATGATGGATGCAGAGTAGACAAGAAAAGCACATCAGGAACTTGCCAGTTTCTTGGTGATAGGCTAGTGTCTTGGTTTTGTAAGAAACAAACATCTGTGTCTTCATCAACAGTTGAAGCAGAATATATTGCTGCAGGCAGTTGCTGCTCACAAATATTGTGGATACAAAATCAACTTCTAGACTATGGTATCAATCTAAATAATTCAATTATATTTTGTGACAACACTAGTGCAATATCTATAGCACAAAATCCAGTACTCCATAGTAGGACTAAACACATAGAAATTAGACACCACTTTATCAGAGATAATGTGGATAAAAATAAAATTTGCCTACAATTTATTTCTACTGATTTACAAAGGGCTGATATTTTCACCAAACCATTGGATGAAAAGAAGCATATTTTCTTGATAAATTAGCTAGGAATGATAGATGGAGATTCAATCAATTAAAAAAATTTATATCTTTTATTTATCCCTTGATTTTATAAGTTCAGTAGGTTTGCTGTCTGAACAGCTGAGACAAGCTCTCAGTCTCAACTGAACAGCTGAGACAAGCTCTCAGTCTCAACTGAACAGCTGAGACAAGCTCTCAGTCTCAACTAAACAGCTGAGACAAGCTCTCAATCTCAGCTGAACCGCTGAGACAAGGCCTAGGGCCGCTGAGAAGCTGTCTGGATCCACTAGGACGGGACATAAGAATCCGCTGAGACGATAAGCTGTCTCAGCACAACCGCTGAGACGATATCTATTAGATCCAGGGATCGACGAAGACAAGCTTGTTCGTCGAACTGAGAGCGACGAAAATTAAATTTTCGTCGAACGCAGTCTGACGAAGGCTAAGTCTTTTCGACTTCTAATCTCTTTCATTATAATCAAATTTTGATTCTTTTTTAACTTTATGCCTACAGAAATTGCTTCTCCCTCCCAGTTCCTTTGCACTTGATCTTCTTTTTTGCAGGAACAATGACAATATTTCTTCTAAAATTGCATCCTTCCCTACCTCCTATACAAATGTCCCTTCTTCTAGGGTCCTAGCTTCAGGTCTCCCTGAAACTAGGCAGGGGGAGATGTTTCATGAAGAAGCTCCTTTTTGACAGGGGGAGATGCTTTATGAAGATGCTCCAGTTTCAGGGGGAGATGCTTTATGAAGAAGCTCATTTTGATGTAGTGATCGATGTTTTCAGTTCTTGATGAAGAAGCTATGGTTTGTGATGTAGAAGCAGCTCCAGATTCAGAAATGATGTTTGATATAGCAGATTCAAATGCAGATTCAATATGACAGATTCAGTTCAGATCAACAAAAGCAAAAGCTGAAAAATGCAGTTTGAGATATGACAGATTCAGTTCAGATCAACAAAGCCAAAAGCTGAAGGCAAGGATTTCTAAACATGAAAGCAAGAATTCAGAAAGCTGAAGGAAAGGAAGTGTAAAGTTGAAAGTGTAAAGTCTTCTAAACCTAGAGTACTATATTTTATCGGCTGAAATGATTTAAAATTTCTATCAGATATACATGCTCTATGTTTGTTATTTATTTATTTATTATTCAATTTTGTCAAATAGTGTCCTAACCCAAATAGGGGGAGATTGTTGGAACAACCCTATTACTGATTTGGGCTAGGATCACTATTTGTTGACTAGGACTAAGTTGACCCCAATGTATAGTCTAAGGGTCAAGGTTTTAGGCTGCTAGAACTTAAGGAAAAGAATAAGTTTCTGCGTTCGACGAACTCCATACTGCGTTCGACGAACTCCATACTGCGTTCGACGAACTTGCCAAGTCTCAGCGTTCAACGAACTTGCCAAGTCTCAGCGTTTGACGAACTTCCCAAGTCTCAGGGTTCTATGAACTCAGCTCTGCGCTCGATGAATAAGTATCAAGATGTTCAGATCGACGAATCCTTATCTCAGCTCGACGAATTTCAGACAGATTAGTTATATATTATTCTCGGATCTCAGATCAACTGAATCAGTAATGGATCTATTCTATCTTTTATTCCAGATAAGTCAAGGATTATATCCTTCCTTTTATTTTATTCCTTTCCATTGTCTTCTCTCGAGAAAGTAGCCGTTTGGCTTATTGGAAAAGGATATCATTTATTGAAAAGGAAAATGGATTAAAGATTCAGATTGCAGTTCCAAGACATAATCAATTCTGATTATTCTATTCCTTATTCAGAGGATTTGAAATTCAAATCAGATTAATATACTCTCTAAGGAAAAGAAAGAAGTAGTAGGAATACCAATAAGAAAGTATCACCGTTTCAATCGAGAGAAAAACACACAAAATGTCAAACAGAAAGATCATCTTCCTCAAGCAGCACCTTTCACTCTCTGAGAACATCAAGATCACTCTCTCAGTTTTCAGCTGCAAGTACAAATCTTTAAGAGCAACAAAAAATCTGCGAAACATTGTCTCTCAGATTCATCAGCTATCAGGAAGATTTGCTTTACATTCAAGTGAAAGCTCCATCCATCAACTGTCAACCATTTCTATCAGACAGGGGGAGCTTTACAACATCAAATCCACTAGTCTTCTCTCAGCTTGTTGACAGAGAAGAACTTCATAACCCTCTTTATCCCATCTTGTACAGGGTTCTAACTCCCTTCAAAATTTAACCCTTTGGTGGCAGGGCACCTGATCAAAAACCTGTGATTGGTTGGTGGCAAGGCAACTGATCAAAAACCTATGGTTGGTGTTTGGGCACCTGATCAAAAACCCATTGGTGATAGGGCACCTGATCAAAAACCTAGTGGATTCCTACCAAGGGTGGTAGAAGAGTAGATGCACCCAGGTTAATTGGGGAGCTACTATAAATCCTTGTGTCTTCTGTATTTGTGTGATTTTCTGTACTGTGTTGTGCTGTGATTTATTTATTTTGTTTCATACTCACTCAGTACACATATATATCACTATTTTAACTCCGCTATAAAAATAAGTAAAAATCTTTTTAATACTCTATTCACCCCCCCCCCCCCTCTAGAGTAAATCTAAGATCTAAAGCTCCTTTCAACTTCTATCAGAGGTTACTTTCATCCTGGCCTCTCTCACTTCCAGGAATTCCGGGCAGGTGGCCGTTGCGTGCCCTTCCTCTCGATGGAAGTCACAATACGGCAATACCACTTCCCCTCTCTCGAGCTCCGCCCCTATTCCACCTTCTTCTTCCTGCTCCCTCTCCTGCTCCTGCTCCTTCTCTTCTTCCTCTTCCTCCTCTTCCTCTCCTGATCTCCATGGCCTGCTGAGGCGGGGGAGGCATCTGCCTCGGACCCTGCCTCCATCTTAATTGATGGGGTCTCCCCTGACCCCCATGGAAGTTACCCCCTCCCGGGGCGTAACCCCTCCCTTGAACCTGCGCTCCTCCGCCTTGATGCCTCTACCCCACCTCCGGGGCCCTGGGCTCTTCTCTTCTCCGCACTTCCTGCTGCTTGACTTCCGACTCACTTAGCTTTACTAGCCTGTTGGTGAGTTCTGGGTTAGCTTCTTCCCCTTCAATCTCCTCTGCCATCCTCTCCATCAACTCCTCGTAGGAGACGGGGGCCTTCCTCTTCAAACTCATCTTGAAGAAACTCTCCCTCAGCCCTACCGTGAAGGCGAGCTGGAGGGAAAACCCAGGCATCTCTTGGGTAAGTAGAACCTCTTCCTGGAACCGGTCCGCGTAATGGGCCAGCGACTCCCCCAGCTGCTGCTTGACCTTGAAGAGCGACTCAGTGTCCCTCTTCCTCTTCTTCGAAGTCAAGAAGCGCAATAAGAAGCCTCTGCGCAAGTCCCCGAACTGGTAGATCGACCCGGCTGGGAGTTGATGGAACCAGTCCCTAGCCTTCTCCTTCAGAGTGACGATGAAGAGCCTACACATGAATGCATCTGACATCGGCCGGATAGAGACCGAGTCCTCGAATGACTGCAAGTGTTGGACAGGGTCATCCTTGCCACAGTAGTAGAACCTGTCCCACTCCCTGAACCCTTCCGGGATAGGTGCTGAAAGCACTAGCTCGCAAAAGTGGTTGCTCCCGCTCGCAATCCTCTACTGCTCAACTCCTCCTACAACTTCTCTCGCAGGACTCGAGCTCGCCAGAGCAGCGCTCGCTAGGACTGCGCTCGCCGGAGCATCACTCGCTAAAACCGGACCTGCCGGGGTGGCGCTCGCTGGGCTGGAAAAAATCTCTCGCCCGAAGAGGTCTCGCCCCACTCCTGCCACCTCCTTCTCTGCCCTTCCCCCTGGGGCACACTCGCCGACCCCTGGAGGGGGAGCACTTGAGGTGCTGGAGTCACGAACTCATTTCACACCGCGGTGAAAGTGAGACCGATGCTCTTGAGGACCTCCCTCCCGAGGTCCGCGGACATCCCCAACATCATTGCATGCTGCGAGCCGCCAAACTCATCGCCCTACTCTTCATCTCCCGCCATGCTGCTTCCTTGAAACTTTCCTGCACTAGTTGCTGTCCATGCTCACCGCACCAAAAATGTTGGAATCGGGATTCGGCCCAACGAGGAGTTCAGACCCCAAAGATGGGTGCAACTCACGCTTATTGATCCCTCAGAGCAACTTGACTGAAGACCTAGAACTGAGACCCTTGGCGACAGTGTGGAGGTCCCACTACACACCCGGAAGATCGTAGAGCGCTTCCCCTCCTATGCAAAGAACTGTAGCCGGGCACCTTGGAGAGCTCTAAGGATGCCAACCAAAGATGACATGAGGAGAGAGAAGCCAAAAAGCAGTCCTCTCCAAAGGTGCCCTTAGGGTCCTATTTATAATTTTTCTGGACTAGCCTGCTAATAGCGGGGTTCCGCCTTTTGGTTTTACTAAGCGCACCCCAATTTGGCCTGCTAACTGCCAAACTCCGTTGTTCGGAGGGGCTAACTGCAGGCCACCAGGGGCAGAGGGGTAATTTCCCTTCTTAGCCTCTGGGCAAATGGCTTGTGAGAATGCCACTCGTGAGAGCTCCCGCGGGTCTCCTAGCGAGTACCACTCGCACACCCTCTCCAGGCGAGCAACATGCGAAGGCCCTGCTTGCCTTCCTTACAGCGACAACCGCTGAAGCCAGGTCTCGTATTCTCTCCTGCGAGCTCCCCCCGGCTCGCACCCCCTGGTTCTCACGACTGCTTAGTGACGAGACCATTTCTAGCTTAACTCGCATGTTTCCGGACCTTTCCTTCTCAGGCGAACACGGGGTTGTACAAAATGTAAGCACAAGATATCATGTTCGAATAAGACAAATAAGCATGATTGAAATGATGTTTATGCAAAGAATAACATAAATATGCCCTAGATAAGAATACACAGCCTGTATATCTTGGTAAACATATAAAACCTAACATAGATACTAATATTCTTTAGGTGATAATGTTAGTATGATAAGTTTGAGATCAATGCTATGCCAAAGTATGATAGTACGTGTTTCAATTTATAGACCTAGAATGAAGTGAATATTTTATTTGATTTGATCTTATTGATATCAAGATGATTCTAAGGTCTAAACTTGAAATAAATCACAATACACACATAATACACCAACAATTAAAATATCAATTGTCATCATATAATTCATATAAATGTGATAGAAGTAGTTATTTTTAGAAGATTTTTGATATGACTTATGATATATAATTTTAGAGAATTTTAGCAAAGGACATCAATAGATCATGGTGGTGCATGTGAATTCAATATTCATTATGATGGTAAATTCTTTCAATACATTTTAGTGATTTTCTTTTTAATTATGAATTTTGATTATATATGTGATTTTTGATAGGTGAACAATAATGATGGTTTAGATCATGTTTGACATCAAGGAGTGAAGATAATATAATTTTTGTTTTGAAGAGGAAAAAGAACATATTGAAAATTGAACTTTCTTTTAGATCTTGAACTTTCTTTTAGATCATGTTATTTCTCTAATTTTGTTGATGAAGGATAAAGTGCTTAATAACCTAATAACTTGATTTAATTAAAATATCTTATAACAAATTTATAGTTCAATTTAAATGAATACTATATGATATATATAGGCAATGATTTTAATAATAGAAGATTGGTCATTTATAAATGAAAGAAAACTGACTTTTACTTTTGATTTAATTTGATTAGTAAACTTCATTTAGGCTTTAAAAGTCACATTTCAAATATTCTATTAGGTGACCATGGCATGATGGCTTAAGCAAAGAAAAAAAAAGAACATTAGGCATATTATGTAGTAGAGTATTTTGTAATTCATTTTGATTTATTTCTACTTCATGTAAATGAATGATACTAGTAGATAAGAGATTTAGGTATCCAAAGTTGACCATGAGAGATGGTTCCTTTGGGGTACCCAAATACATCGTGATGATTTTTGGGAAGACAAAGATGAATGAGCCCTTTCAAGTGAGGATAGTGTGTTCTTTTTAATTGTGGGCCTCCATTCATATTTTGGTTTGATATTATTATAGTACACATTTCCATGAAGATTTTTAAAAGTAGTACTAGTAGGAAATCTGTGAACATTCAAGTTAAAGTTGGGAGATACCAAAAGAGGATCAACATTCATTATGCTTTTATTATTAAATATTCTACTAGATGTATGTTTTATGAAATTTGAAAAACTAGTAGATGCTTTACATAATTTTGAGGGTAAAGTAGAGATAAGATATTTAAAATTATTTAATCCTTTTTGAAAGAGTGATTTTACAGATTCTAGTTTATGAGATAAAATATTATTTTCCTTTATCAAATTTTCGTTATGCTCTTTTGAAATCAAAAGTTCTTTTTCAAAATCCTTGAATTTTTCTTTAATATCATTATAATCAAAACAAGGTATAGTGTTTTCAAATGAAGAGCATGATGGGGATTCAAACACATCAATTTTGGATTCTACATTCACATTTGCTTTCAAAGTTTTATTTTCTAAACGTAATAGTTTATTAGCAATTTTCCATTGTTTGATTTTACGTTTAGCCATTTTTAGTATATGGAAAGTAGAAATAGAAGTTATCACACAAGAAGAAGAATTAGACTTTCTTACAGCACTATCGGAAGAGGCAAGATGTGAACATAAAGTTCCCTTTTCGTCTTCTGGGCCTTCCTCCTTTATAGATGAATTTTCATCTTCTCTTGATGAATTGCTCTCTTCGTCTAAGTCAATTTCCATGATTTCCGTAGTTTTGCTACGAGAGAGATCTTGTTGAATAATGGTGGATGCTTGTATGTCCTTCTCCTCCTGTGTTTGTTCCATACCTACGAGAGGAAGATCATACATTTCTTCAAGAAATTTCCATATTTTGTATGCACTAGAAAAATAATATATTAATTTGAAAACTTCATTTGATAGACCACAAAATAAATAGTATTTAGCTTTTGCATTTAGAAGACGTTCTTTTTTATTTGATTCATCTGCTGGTCTTACTATTGCTAAATTCCATGCTTCGATATCTAAAGTTTTAATAAAATTTTCAATTAAAATTTTCCATCCCCTATAATTTGTCCCTTTAAATAAATGTGGTGCTAGTGATTTTTCTTCTTCATAAAAATTTACCCCACTAATAGAAGCGAGATCGTGAGATGCTATATATTCCCGGTTGTTAAGCCGATTTGGAATAACCTAGCATTGATACCACTTGTTGGATCAGTAGGCACCCTTAGAGGGGGGGGGGGGGGGGGTGAATAAGGGTTTTAAGAACTTTTATGTTATTTTGAATGACTTGAAATAATGAGAAATTGAAATAGTGATTTAGAATGAAGATCTAAATTATTTTATAATGAAAGAGTAAGAAATAAATAATTTAGAGAAAGGAAGAGTAAATCAATTTCATTACAAAAAGAGACATGATTATAATTGATAAAAATTGATTACAAAACTAGATTTCTATGACGCTAGAAATCAAAGGCGAATAAGTAAAAATCCCTTTTTGTTTTCTATCCCGACTCGTATCCCCACGAACCAGTGTATTTAGCCTATCCTTCCCCGGATATGGCCTCAAGCCGCTCTAGCCAATCCTTCCCCGGATATGGCCTCAAACACCCCTAGACCTAACTTAGATCTAGTCGCCAACACGAGGCAAATTTCTGCCCTAAGTCCTACCTAGACCTAGTCGCCAACACGAGGCAAATTTACTACACGATTTAAAAGAGATGAAACAAATAACAATAATATAAAAACTCCCTATATGGATCTCTTGGAGATGTAGACGAAGACCCACAGAGTATGATCGTACTCGATGCGGTCTTTCGTCATAATGATGAAGCGTGTTGAAATCTTATCCAATGATATCATTAAGCCTTCGTGGATTTATGGGAGTCTCTCTCCGAATCTTTCTCTATATGTTGTGGCACGAAGCTCAGGAATTTTGGATCATAAGAGGATGAAGAAGACAGATCCAAGGGGTCCTTTTTATAGCCTTGGAGCTAGCACCTGCACTATCATTACCGCCATCACTATCCCGGTTTAGGAAATATTCTCCGCGTGAGAATCTTTAATTTTAAGCAAGTCGGTCGCCTTCCTCTTGTGCTTTGCGCTACCGCCCGCGCTACCTGATACCGTCTGCGCTAACTGCTACCGCTTGCATTAGATGCTATTGCCTGGCGCAAGCACCTTCTATAATTGCTTCTCGAAATTGCTCTAATCAGAGCTAGCGCCTGTGCTAGGTGCTACCGCCGGCTCTAGTGGACATGTTGGAATTCTGGATTCAAACTTGGGGGCAACCTTCATATGTTATCCTTGAGTCATATGGCTTTGTTTTCCTGCACACTTAAACACACAAGATCAAATACACATAGGATTTGCTATTCTCTAACCTAGGAGATGCGGAAGACCATGTTTGTTGGAACCATGGCTTTTGATTTGAGTTAGGATCCATCCTTTTGTTAAATCTAATAATTTAGACCAATCTAAATTAACACAAATTAAATATAATGCGATCGAATCAGAGAGCACACTTAAGCAAATAATATAAGTTCTTTTCGTTCGACAAATGTCGAACGACGCTCGACAAATAGCCAGACAGCGCTCGACAAATATTCATCAGAATAGCGTTCGACAAATAGCGAACGGCGCTCGACGAATTCTGCCAGTCTCAGCGGTCGACAAGTGAAGACAATTGCTCAGCACAAAGCGCTCGACAAATGTCGTTCGGCGCTCGACAGATTCTATCCAGAGCTCGACTAATACTGTTTCACTCTGCTATCTTTCTTTATAATATTTAACTTAGCCGTTGCAGATCAATAAATATTATAGCCGTTGCAGATCAGCTTTAATGAACAGAAACGACAGGCTATCTTCTCGAGGAGTCAAATCATTGATGGAGACCTAAGCTCTTTCCTTCTTCCCGAGAGAAGATTTCAAATTAAGGGCAAGGGTCCTCAGATTATAAAGAAGAAGAAAAAGGAGAAAGAAAAAGAGATGTAGTACACACACGACAGAAATACAGAGAGCAAAATTTATTCCCTTCTTTGCTAATACTTTCCTGCAGATTACATACATCCTGAGACAACAATCACAACCATTTGCTCAGGATCACCACTGCATAGAGGAAAGAAGCCGTGTACAACCAAGAGGAGAGATCTCCAGAACTGTCATCAATCTATATCAGACAGAGGGAGCTCTTCAACATAATATTCAGATCCATTCAACATCACAACAGGATCTTCAAGAGTCTTCTTATTCAGAGAAGAACAACAAAACTTTCTGTTTCCTTTTTTTTATTCCTTTACCCCATCCTGTACAGGGTTATAACTCCCTTCAAAAGTTAACTCCCGGTGACAGGGCACCTTTTCAAAAACCTGCAGTTTGGTTAGAGCACCTTATCAACAGCTCACCTGGTGTGAGGGCACCTTATCAACAACCTCATAGTGGATTCCTACTAGTGGGTAGAAGAGTAGATGTACCCAGTTGAGGGGAACTACTATACATCTTGTGTTATCTGGATTGTGCTTCTTGTTTGTTTAGTTTATTTCTTTTACTGTCTATTATTTATGCACTTCAAATTGTTGGTGTATATTACTCCTACAACAATCAGCACTCTTATATATTTATATCATTATTTTGGAAACAAAACTTAAACAAGATCTTTTAATAAAGTAAATAAGAACTAAAACACTCCACTTTCAATTGGTATCAGAGGGTGTTGATTTTACCATTTCAATTTCTAGCATCTAATACTTTCAAAATTAAAAACTTCTGTTTCAATTAGTATTAGAGAAGTTGATTTGTCACACAGGTTAACACCTGAAATCATAAAGATCACTTTGTTCTTAAATTTGCTCTAAAAAGTTTTTATTTAATGATACAAGTAAAATTTCTGTTTTCAGATCCACCTATACTTAATTTGGATAATTTTTCTTTATGGCAAGTTAGAATTAAGTTATATATGAATGCCATAGATGAAGAAATTTACAAATCTATCTTGACAGGGCCTGTTTATGCTGGCGCTGATATATCTTCTTCAAAGAAAACCACCGAAATAAAACGTAGCAACAGAGAAACTGATGTCACTGCCCGTGTTTGCAAAATGAAGCCAGATAAATTCAAAGTTGGTACTGATGATGGGCGGACTGATAAACATAAAGAACCTTCCCCATCTACAGAACTTTCTCCATCCTCAGAAGCAGATGCCAAAGCCATGCAGATCTTGGCTCAGTCAGTGTCAAAAGACATTCTTCAAAAGCTTGAAGACTGCACCTCTGCAAGAGGAATCTGGACCTCCCTCTCCAGGATGGTAAATAAACCTTCTCCCATCTCTTCAACTAACTATATTTTTGATGCAGAACCATCAACAAATCTAAGTGAAGAAGAACAAGAAGAAGAACAGAAAGCTAGGGATTTCTGCGTGTTAGCCCTATATGGGTCAAACTACAAAACAGATGCAGAAATCGTATCGAAAAAGCTTGAGGTAACTGAGGTAACTTCAACTTATAATTTTACCTCTATTCAAGTTAAATCTGATTTTAAATTAACTCTTACAGATTTAATAAAATATGACATAGAAATCAAGGAGTCAATAAATATAAATCATTTAACTCCTGAAATTAATAAATTAAAAGAAAATTTAAAAATATCAAAAGAAATTTTCTTGAAAAATAAATTTGAACATATTTTTAAAGAAAAAGAAATTAATTATGTTCAACAGATTCAAGAAAAATTATCAAATTTATATTTTAATGAAATAAAAAGGCTAATATATGCTAAACCTCTCAACTCAAATAAAAATCAAAGAAATTTTCTAACTAATAAGTTTCTCACCATTAAACTCCATCCCAATTCAAACAACAAATCTAAAACTTACATGGATTGTTTCCATCATAAAAACTATGATTAAGACAACTTTGTATTCTTACAGACTTCTCCAAGTCAGTTTGAGCATTCTACTGTAGCTGCATTGATCAGTATTGATCATAGCACTGAGTGTGAGTCTCTTCTGATAAGGGGATTCTATGAGAAACAAAATGTCTGCAATGTTTTTATAATCTAAAGCATTCCTTAAAATCCATTAATAGCTGTAGCAATTCAAGATATTAAACACATATTAACTCAAATCTAGATCAACTGAGTTGCTTAAATAAAATAATTTAAAGAGTCTACAGAAGAAAATTAAAAATCAGAGAAGCCAAGTGAGAGAGAAAATGAGAAGCCCAAAACCCCTTGTAATTGAAATCAAAAGGTTAATCTCTCTAAAGATTGCTGCAATTGAAAATTTTAAACTTCAAGAAATGAGCTGCTGCAAATGAGAATTCTAAAAGCCATTTTAAGATTACCAGGTCACTAGTTTTGATTTGATCCCAACTCAAATAGGGGGAGATTGTTGGAACCATAGCTTTTGATTTGAGTTAGGATCCATCCTTTTGTTAAATCTAATAATTTAGACCAATCTAAATTAACAAAAATTAAATATAATGCGATCGAATCGGAGAGCACACTTAAGCAAATAATATAAGTTCTTTTCGTTCGACACATGTCGAACGGCACTCGACAAATAGCCAGACAGCGCTCGACAAATATTCATCAGAACAGCGTTCGACAAATAGCGAACGACGCTCGACGAATCCAGCCAGTCTCAGCGGTCGACAAGTGAAGACAATTGCTCAGCACAAAGCGCTCGACAAATGTCGTTCGGCGCTCGACAGATTCTATCCAGAGCTCGACTAATACTGTTTCACTCTGCTATCTTTCTTTATAATATTTAACTTAGCCGTTGCAGATCAATAAATATTATAGCCGTTGCAGATCAGCTTTAATGAACAGAAACGGCAGGCTATCTTCTCGAGGAGTCAAATCATTGATGGAGACCTAAGCTCTTTCCTTCTTCCCGAGAGAAGATTTCAAATTAAGGGCAAGGGTCCTCAGATTATAAAGAAGAAGAAAAAGGAGAAAGAAAAAGAGATGTAGTACACACACGACAGAAATACAGAGAGCAAAATTTATTCCCTTCTTTGCTAATACTTTCCTGCAGATTACATACATCCTGAAACAACAATCACAACCATTTGCTCAGGATCACCACTGCATAGAGGAAAGAAGCCGTGTACAACCAAGAGGAGAGATCTCCAGAACTGTCATCAATCTATATCAGACAGGGGGAGCTATTCAACATAATATTCAGATCCATTCAACATCACAACAGGATCTTCAAGAGTCTTCTTATTCAGAGAAGAACAACAAAACTTTCTGTTTCTTTTTTTTTATTCCTTTACCCCATCCTATACAGGTTATAACTCCCTTCAAAAGTTAACTCCCGGTGACAGAGCACCTTTTCAAAAACCTGCAGTTTGGTTAGAGCACCTTATCAACAGCTCACCTGGTGTGAGGGCACCTTATCAACAACCTCATAGTGGATTCCTACCAGTGGGTAGAAGAGTAGATGTACCCAGTTGAGGGGAACTACTATACATCTTGTGTTATCTGGATTGTGCTTCTTGTTTGTTTGCTTTATTTCTTTTACTGTCTATTATTTATGCACTTCAAATTGTTGGTGTATATTACTCCTACAACAATCAGCACTCTTATATATTTATATCATTATTTTGGAAACAAAACTTAAACAAGATCTTTTAATAAAGTAAATAAGAACTAAAACACTCCACTTTCAATTGGTATCAGAGGGTGTTGATTTTACCATTTCAATTTCTAGCATCTAATACTTTCAAAATTAAAAACTTCTGTTTCAATTAGTATTAAAGAAGTTGATTTGTCACACAGGTTAACACCTGAAATCACAAAGATCACTTAGTTCTTAAATTTGCTCTAAAAAGTTTTTATTTAATGATACAAGTAAAATTTCTGTTTTCAGATCCACCTATACTTAATTTGGATAATTTTTCTTTATGGCAAGTTAGAATTAAGTTATATATGAATGCCATAGATGAAGAAATTTACAAATCTATCTTGACAGGGTCTGTTTATGCTGGCGCTGATATATCTTCTTCAAAGAAAACCACCGAAATAAAACGTACCAACATACAGCCGCGAGGACGCCTCCATTTATGATGCCGAGTCCACTCAGATGCTCACGCATGAGGGTTCACGGGCTATGATGCGCGCTCTCGAGTTGACTCACATGTCTTCTCTCCACAACATGACCCTTGCGCGGAAGCTGGCCGAAGTCGAGAAGACTCGTGCCGACGTCTCCGCCGAAGTCTTTGCCGTGAAGCAGCAATTAGCGACAGCCGAGGCCCTTCTCGCCAGCCACCCAGCCCAAAAGGTGAGCACGTCTCCTGGCAGTGAGTCAAGCTCTCGCATTTCCATCCTTTCCCGTGCTAATCTTTTTTCTTGCAGGACATAACCAACTATGATACCCGACTCGTGCGGGCGCTCATCCTTGAGGAATGTGTCGAGGAGCTGGAGGACAAGAACTGTAAGACCTCAAAATAGAAAGTTGGATTTCTGGAATCCAGCGCTATCGCAGGCGATAGCGCTAATGCCCGGCGATAGCGAGAAAACGTCAAATCAGGCTCATCGTGGGGCCATTTATGGCCAATTGACTTTAGGGGCTGATTTTTGGCTAGTTGGCTCGGGAGGTGGCGTGAAAAGGCCGAAACCCCTCTTCTCTTCCTTATTCACTAAGGGTTTTGTTTTGGTGAGAAGGAGGAGCTTGGTAGTGGTGATGAATAGGGTTTTCCAACCCTAGAGCTCATCTTTGGTGGAGGTTTCCTACACCGAATCCCGATCCGTTGGTGGCTACGCGTAGAGGAGGGCAAGACGCTCCTTTCCAACCGTGCCAAAAATCAAGCTATGGCCTCGAAGCGACGTCAAAGGGTAACGATCCTTTCTATCCTCTTTTGGACATGTGTTAGTCCATTTCCGTGCACCTTTGAGGTCCCTACCCAAAAGGGTGAGGTCGTGACCTCCGACGGGTGGATTTGTGTTATCCCCGTCAGATCTTGCATACATGTAGAGTCCATGCGTGAAATGGACGTAGGCGCACTGTGTGAAGCCCATTCGAGACGGTTCGTCCGGATTGGTGATGCTTTTTGGATATTATGCGTGCCGGGGAAAACTCCGTGTTGATATCCTGCTTCGTAGGACTAGAGGGTGCTACTGCATGCGCAGCAACGCCTGGGGGTGTTCCCCGGGAAGCACCCGAAGTTAGAAACAGAAATGGAGTTTCTGTTCACTACCGCCGGCGTTAGCGTTATCGCCGGGCGGTAGCACCCAGACTTGGTTCTGGTGATTTTGTGCGTTCTAAGGAAGTGGGAGTGCTACTGCATGTGCAACAATGCCTGGGGGTGTGCCCCGGGAAGCACCGACAGGTAGAAGCCAAAATTGGGTTTCTGTGCGCTATCGCCAGGCGTTAGCGTTAATGCCGGCGATATCTCCCAGACTGAGTTCTGGTGATGTTGTTGTGCCCACCTGTTGAGAGGACCTGAGGCCAATGTGCCCGACCTGTGAGGGTGTCCTGGTGGATGACTTAGCGGCCCGTAGAGCCGGCTAATTGAGAATACCTGGGCTGAGGGAATGCCATACCCGCTTTTCGTGTTGTACAACGAGAGCTGTGAACAACGTGCATTTGGCGAACCTGAAACTGCACCATTGCAGCACCTGATTAGTGAGTCTCGTACAGCATGTCGGGAAGCAATGGGAAAGAGTCTTCGGAGTACGGGATGTTCACAATTAAAGCACGGGAGAGCCCTGGTATTCGGGCCACCGACTTTAGCCTCGAAGGGCAAAGCCATCAAGAGTGGATGGTGGTGGAAGGCGGAGTACACCAAAGAGTGCCTGAGAGCACGAGACGTGGAGGCCATTCCCACGTTTGTGATTGATGCATATGTATGAATAGTTGTGGTCCGTGTCAGCCGCTTCATTCTGTTATATATATATATATATATGCTGTGATGCTCTTGCAGGGACGGGAAACTTCCACCCCCCCTCGAAGGGGTGGGGTCGTTATAATTTGGTCAGCCGTTGCTGACCGTTGCCCTGTTTTGCCACCGTTTTTGGTGGGCTTGTTGTACAGGTGCTGGACCGAGCGGGAACATAGCGGGCTCATAGCGGGCTGAATCCCCTGCGCTGTTGCGGCCCTTGAAGGCTTTTTGATGTTCTCTTATTTTCATGTATGGCCGGCCTGCGCGCTGATGTCGGTAATTTGTAAGGCCGTTGTGCCTAAAGTTTGTTGTATAAAACATTTCATTCCAAGTAATAGAAGTGGACATACCCAGGTTCAGGTTTTGTGGTTTTTATATCTGTCTCTCTCTTTTGCTTCCGCATAGAATACTCTGAGTTAGGTTCATTGTTTAGAGTCGTTCGATATTTCAATTAAGTGACGTTCCCGTTTGTTTTGTAGTATATGGCGTGGGGCCCCGGCCGGACCTTCTGTTATATGCTCCCGAACGGATGGGGATGTTACAAATTGGTATCAGCTTCTAGGGTTCCGTGTCCTTCTAAGGAATTCGTGGACAAATTCTTTTAAGGGGTGGTGAGCACGTGTGTGCGCTACCGTCGAGACATAAAATAAACCCAAAAATGTCCACTTAGGAATAAAATGCAACAACAAACCAACAATTATTGCATAATTTTGGAACCTGAGTGTTCCTTTTGGTTGTTAGTTGTGACTGTTCGCCTAACTGTGTGTTGCACTCGTGTAGGGCACTCGAAGTGCAGCGGGACCGTCGCGTCCCTGTGACGTGGTTGAGAGTAGCGGGTCTGCTGAGGCTCCTACACCTCCGTCTACTGGGATGGTTCGGCGAGTTACAGAAGCCATTCTAGCTGCGTTGAATGGCCAGCCTGGAGGGCAAGGTCAACCGCCGGTGCAGGAAGTGGCCCCAGAGCCACTAAGAGTGGAGCAATTCCCCGTGAGGCGTGCTGCTGAGCAACAGCTGAAGCACTTCCTGGGATTTTGACCTCCTCCGTTTACCGGGGTTGAATCCCCAGCTGAGGCCGAGGACTGGCTATCGCATATGGAGCAAATTCTGACAGCGACACAGTCGGATGAAGCGCAGAAAGTGACCTTCGCTACTTTCTTGTTGGAAAAGGAAGCCAGACGGTGGTGGGATGAGGTAGAGAGGCGCCAGTTTGCGGGAAGGCGACTGGTTGATGTGCCGATGGAAGAGTTCTCGAGAATCTTCCTGGCAAGGTATGTGCCTCCGTCGCAGCAGATCGCGATGGAGAACCAGTTCCTGGCTCTGACGCAGGGTGATAGACTGGTTGATGACTACCTGTATGAGTTCACCCGCCTCGGGCGTTACACTGGAACTTCTTTTGATGACGAGGGGAGAAGGGTGAACAGGTTCTACGGAGGTTTGCGTAGTGAGTTGCGGTACCTTCTGACAGGGCCATTGACGCAGGGTTTCACGACCCTCGTTAGTTCAGCCCGAGCACTTGAGCAGGACATGCTCAGGGATAAGGGCAACGTGGCTGTGGTCGAGGCAGTGCCGGAGGGCAAGGCGCCGAGTGCGGCGAAGTTGCGGAGGTTGAATCGCTGGAAGAAGGCTCGATTATCTGGGCCAGCTCCCTCTGCTTCGGGCGCGTCGTCTGGACGTGGCCCTCTTATTTGTTTTACTTGTGGCAAGCCTGGCCATTTCTCTCGGGATTGCCGCAGTGGGCTTCCAAGGTCAGAGAAGAAGACTGGGCCACCTTATTCTGAGAAGGGGAAGGCGGTTGAGTCCACTGCCTCCCGTATGGCTCCCCCGCAGCCCAGAGTCTTCAGTCTTGGTCAGCAGGAGGCTATCAAAGCCAAGGATGTCGTGACAGGTATAATTTAAGATACAGTCCTTACTGTTTTATATACCTATTTTAGTGTTCATGCTAACCTTGTTTGGCGGCGTAGGCTTTGTAAATATTTTAGGCGTTCCTGCGAGAGCGCTTTTTGATACTGGAGCTTCGCACTCCTTCTTATCGCCAGACTTCGCCCAACGTATTGGTGCGCCGTCGATTGCTTCTGCAGATGGACTGGAGGTCCTACTGCCGAATGGATATTCGATGCTTGTGGAGAGGAGTTGCTGCGTGAAGGTTCTAGTTGGAAGCCAGGTGTTTGACCTGAAAGCATCGTTACTCCCCCTGGTTGAGTTCGATGTAATCTTTGGCATGGACTGGCTGTCGGAACAACGTGCGTGCATCGATTGCACCACCAAGGAGGTGAGGTTTGGGCAGTGTGCCGATCGTGAGACGGTCTTTGCGGGCATGCGTGGATCGAGCAAGATGCTGATGTCTGCTCTCCAGGTGTCCAAGGCAGTGCGATAGGGAGCAGAGTTATTCTTTGCTCTAGTGGAGGCTTCAACGCCGAGGCCCAACCTAGTGGATGTTCCGGTAGTTTCAGAGTTCCCCGATGTGTTCCCGAGCGATCTCCCCGGTGCTCCACCGCAGCGGGAGATAGATTTCACGATTGAGTTGGTGCCAGGCGCTAAGCCTGTGGCCCGCTCGCCGTATCGTATGGCTCCGAAGGAGTTGGCGGAGTTGAAGCTGCAGTTGCAGGAGCTTCTTGAGCAGGGCTACGTACGTCCGAGTTCCTCACCTTGGAGTGCACCGGTCCTCTTTGTCAAAAAGAAGGACGGTAGCCTGTGGCTTTGCATCGACTATCGGGAGCTGAACAAGCTGACCGAGAAGAACAAGTATCCTCTTCCGAGGATAGACGACTTGTTCGACCAGCTCGTTGGTTCGACAGTATACTCGAAGCTGGACTTGAAGTCCGGCTATTATCAGGTGCGAATCAGGGAGTGCGACTGTGAGAACTTGAAAATAACAGGAATTTTTATTTCCAAAAATCTAAGTATTACAAGAGTATTGCCTCCTTTATATAGACTAGGAGGGAAACAGTAAAATACAAATATACGATGTGGGACTAAATACAAATACACAGTACACAAGAGAGCTGGGCGGTCAGGAATATTGAGACCGCAGCGACCTCTGCGATCTAGAGTGAGGTCGGGCGATCACACGACAGGAGGAAGGTCGTGTGACAGAGGAGACCGTCGGACGGTTAGATCGTTCTGGAGAACACTCCCCTGTAAGGGAGAGACCGGGAGGGTCAGACCACTTCTCTCCATAAGAAAAGATCTGGTATATCCGAGATGAACTGACAGTCTTGCACTTGGAGACCGCTGAGACCGCTGGCTCTAGACTGCTTGGAGAGGCGGAATGTTGCTGACCTTCACAAGATGCGACCTCGCATATTTGAGGAGAAGTGGCGGTCTGATGCATGGAGACCGCACAGACCGCGGTTATCAAACAGTTGTCTGATAGAGCTGGAGATCGCCGACCTTCAACTGGCACGATCTCGCATATCTGAGGAGCAGCGGTCTGATTCTGGGAGACCGCACAGACCGCTGTCTTGAGACCGCGCAGCTTCAACCCATCTTTATCCGGCGCGATCTGGTACATCAGAGGAGAACCCACAGTCTGATTATTGGAGACCGCACAGACCGCTGGCTTCAGATCGCGCGGCTTCAATCCTTCGAGACCGCTTGGCTTCAACACTCCCCCGCAAGCTGGAGCATATATATCAATCATGCCTAGCTTGTTACACACATCGGAGAAGGATGAAGATATCGGTTTGGTGAAGATATCAGCCAGCTCTTTATCCGAAGTTACGAAGGGAGTGCAGATTTGTTTCTTCAAGATTTCTTCCCTGATGAAATGACAGTCCACTTCAATGTGTTTGGTTCTCTCATGAAAGACTGGGTTCTGAGATATATAGATTGCAGCTTTGTTGTCACAGAACATTGGCAATGGATGGTTGTAAACTTCTCCTAAGTCAAGAAGGAGAGTTCGTAACCACTTTAACTCGCATGTGGTTTGGGCCATGCTTCTGTACTCGGCCTCAGCACTTGATCTGGATACTACTGCTTGTTTCTTGCTCTTCCAGCTCACCAGATTTTCTCCCACGAAGGTGCAGAACCCAGATGTGGATTTCCTGTCTCCTTTATCATCAACGTAGCTAGCATCTGAATAGGCTTCTATCTTGAGATGGTTGTTCCTTTGGAACAGAAGTCCCTTCCCTGGAGATCCCTTAACGTATTCTAATATCTTTAAAGCAGCTTGAAGATGACATTCCTTCGGAGCTTGCATGAATTGGCTGACCTTCCCAACAGCATAGCAGATATCAGGTCTTGTTACAGTTAGGTAGATGAGCTTGCCTACAAGATGACGATATCTAGTGCTATCAGGTAGAGGAGGGGAGTTGTCAGTCCAGAGTTTGTCGTCTCCAATTGTCATTGGATATTTAGCAGGTTTAGCACCCAGAAGACCTGTTTCCTTTAGAAGATCAATAGCATACTTCCGTTGTGAGAGAACAATGGAGCTATGCTTCCTTGAGATTTCAATGCCCAGAAAGTACTTGGGGGTCCCCATATCTTTGGTAACAAAGTGTTGGAGGAGATGTTTATTTGTAAGGGAGATACCTTCAACATCATCACCTGTGAGAAGGATGTCATCAACGTATACAGCCAGAACAACCATTCCACGAGATGTCTTGCGAATGAAGAGAGAGTGATCCGCAGAACTACGGGCAAATCCAATGATCTTGATAACCTCGTTAAATTTTTCGAACCAGGCGCGAGGACTTTGCTTAAGACCATAGATGGCCTTCTTTAGCTTACATACATGAGTCTCCCCCGGAGCAACATACCCTGGAGGTTGCTCCATGAAAACAACCTCTTGAAGATCACCATAGAGAAAGGCATTCTTGACATCTAATTGAGAGAGTTGCCAACCTTTGTTGATGGCCACAGAGAAGAGGACCCTGATGGTTGTAAGACGAGCGACAGGTGAGAAAGTGTCAAAGAAGTCTACTCCATATGTCTGAGTAAAACCTTTGGCAACCAAGCGAGCTTTGTAGCGGTCAACAGAGCCATCAACACAATATTTTATCACAAAGACCCATCGACACCCAACAACATCTATCCCAATAGGTGGAGGAACAAGAGTCCAAGTGCCACGGTCCTGAAGGGTGGAGATTTCATCATCCATGGCAGCCTTCCAATGTGGGATGGCAAGAGCCTCCTGATAACTGGTTGGGGTGGCAGTATCTGTAATAGCAATAGCAAAAGCCCTATCAGAGGGGGTAAGTTGAGCATAAGTTACAACATCGTGAATAGAGTGTTGCGTACATGAGCGAACTCCCTTCCGAAGAGCAATAGGGAGGTCTTCAGTGGTGACTGTATCTGCAGGAGAGTCATCATCAGAAGAAGATAGTGCTGGCCCAAGAGCCGGGAGAGAAGGCCCCGGAGTAGGAGGACAGGTGGAAGAAGATGCTGGAGGAGGTGGAGGGAAAGGAAGAGGTGGTGGAGGTGGGAGAGTAGGTGGTGGAGGTGGCGAGTAAATGAGCGGTGTTGTTGGAGTAGGCGCAGGAGGCTGAGAGGTGGAAGAGTGAGAAAAGTATGGAACAGTTTCAAAGAAGGTGACATCAGCGGAAACATATTGTTTGCCGAGAAGGGGATCATAGCATCGGTACCCTTTCTGAGTTGGAGAATAACCAACAAAGATGCATTTAACGGCCCGAGGAGAGAGTTTGTCCCGACCTGGGGAAGGAGTGTGGACAAACGCAGTACAACCGAACACCTTGAGAGGTAATGAGAAGGGTTGTGAGGTGGGATATAGAAGAGAGAAGGGGGTGGAGCCGTGAAGAAGAGTGGAGGGAATGCGGTTAATGAGATAGCAGGAGATGAGGATGGCATGACCCCAATAGGCTTTGGGCATATTCATCTGGAAGAGTAAGGTGCGAGCCATGTCGAGGAGGTGACGATTCTTACTTTCCGCTATCCCATTTTGTTGAGAAGTATAAGGACAACTAGTCTGATGTATAAGACCATGATTCATGCAAAACTCAGAAAATTGATGAGAAACATACTCTTTAGCATTATCCGTGCGAATAGTCTTGATAGACACTCCAAACTGAGTGGAAATTTCATTATAGAAAGTTCTGAAAACAGAAAAAAGTTCTGAGCGATCTTTTAACAGATACACCCAAGTACAGCGAGTGAAGTCATCAATAAAAGTAACAAAATACAAACTACCCCCACCTACTGTCTTGGTAGGAGAAGGACCCCAGATGTCCGAGTGGAGGAGATCAAAAGGACGCGTCGAACTACATCCATGTTTGGCAGGGTAGGAAGCCCGATGGTGCTTTCCTAATTGACAAGCTTCACAGTTGAGAGGAGAGGTATCTCTGGTGAGGCGAGGTAGAAGTTGATACAGCAGCCGAGGTGAAGGGTGCCCAAGACGGAGGTGCCATTGATGGAGAGAATCAGAGACGGTAGAAACAGAGTGAGCAGCAAGAACGTCAAGGAAGTAGAGGCCTCCACTCTCAGTCCCAGTAGCAACTGTCTCCTTCGTATGAAGATCCTGAAAATAACAGTTAGTCGGAGTGAACATAATAGAGCATTGTAATTGTTGAGAGAGAGCCTTGACTGATAGTAAGTTGCATGGAAAAGTAGGCACATAAAGAGTGTTCTGAAGGGAGATAGTCGGAGTGACTTGAACTATTCCAGTCCCACACACATGTGAGGGAGAACCATCTGCTGTTAGAACCGGAGGTAAATTCTTGTGTTCTAGTAACTGAGAGAAAAGGTGAGGGTTTCCTGTCATATGATTTGTTGCTCCAGAATCAATAAGCCAGTTACCTTCAGTAACCACATGCACGCTACCTGAGGAGGTAGCAACAGAAGCAGACGGTGAGCTAGTACCCGGTTGAGAAGCAGCAGCCAGAGGGCGAAGGTGAGGATGCTTGAGATAGCAACGATCAATTGGGTGACCCCTCCGACCACAATGAGAACAGATGTGCCGCGGAGGTCCACGACCACCAAGAGATCCAACACGGCCACCGGTGTGACCACGTTCAGCCTTGTGAGCAAAGCTCTCTGGAGGAGGAGGGGAAGACAACAAGGGTCGTTGGAGAAGGGAGGTAACAGCAGAGACCCGAGCAGCGGTGGCATCAAGAGTTGGAGATTCAGCTTCTCCAAGGATTTGTTGTCGTATCAGATCATAGGACTCCGGAAGACGGAGAAGGTAACACACAACCAGGAGCTCTTGGAAGTGTTTATGTTGTTCGGCAAGATCAGCAGAGAAGGGCCGATGCTGAAGGAGTTCAGCCCCAAGGGCCTGAACAGCTTGATATACTGTGGTGGGATCCATGGTTGGGCGGGCAAAGAGATCTGCATATAAGGTGTAGATGCGGGAGGTTTTGGCACCTTTTGAGTAAAGGGCTGCAAGATGGTTCCAGGCTGCCTTGACTGTCTCATCATGACGACTGATAGGAAGGCACTCATCAGAGAGACTGTTAGCAAGCCAGGTGCGGACCAGAGCATCATTAGCATCCCAATCATCAAAGGTAGCAGATCCACGGGGAGGAGGATCATCGGTGAGATGATGGCGTTTGCGTTGAGAGCGTAAGAGGAAGGTGAAGGAGACACTCCAATCAGCATAATTAGAGCAGTGAGCTTGGAGGAGGTGCCAAGGTTTCCAGAGGAGGTAGAAATAGCCACAGGAGATGGCAGGGGCAGGGGTTGGGGAGGTGGTGTGTCTCAGATGGGGTACCCATGAAAAGAGAGATCGCGCGGTCTCGAGAAGATAGATGAGATCGCGCGGTCAGGAGGTGAAAGACCGGTCAGAGAGAGAGATATGAGACCGCACGGATTGGGCGGTCAGAAAGTAGAGATCGGCAGAAGAGATCGAGAGCTCTGATACCATGTGAGAACTTGAAAATAACAGGAATTTTTATTTCCAAAAATCTAAGTATTACAAGAGTATTGCCTCCTTTATATAGACTAGGAGGGAAACAGTAAAATACAAATATACGATGTGGGACTAAATACAAATACACAGTACACAAGAGAGCTGGGCGGTCTGGGCGGTCAGGAATATTGAGACCGCAGCGACCTCTGCGATCTGGAGTGAGGTCAGGCGATCACACGACAGGAGGAAGGTCGTGTGACAGAGGAGACCGTCGGATGGTTAGATCGTTCTGGCGAACACTCCCCCATAAGGGAGAGACCGGGAGGGTCAGACCACTTCTCTCCATAAGAAGCGATCTGGTATATCCGAGATGAACTGACAGTCTTGCACTTGGAGACCGCTGAGACCGCTGGCTCTAGACTGCTTGGATAGGCGGAATGTTGCTGACCTTCACAAGATGCGACCTCGCATATTTGAGGAGAAGTGGCGGTCTGATGCATGGAGACCGCACAGACCGCGGTTATCAAACAGTTGTCTGATAGAGCTGGAGATCGCCGGCCTTCAACTGGCACGATCTCGCATATCTGAGGAGCAGCGGTCTGATTCTGGGAGACCGCACAGACCGCTGTCTTGAGACCGCGCAGCTTCAACCCATCTTTATCCGGCGCGATCTGGTACATCAGAGGAGAACCCGCGGTCTGATTATTGGAGACCGCACAGACCGCTGGCTTCAGATCGCGCGGCTTCAATCCTTCGAGACCGCTTGGCTTCAACAACGACATCCCGAAGACTGCCTTCAGTACAAGGTACGGGCAGTATGAGTTCACCGTGATGCCGTTTGGGCTGTCTAATGCGCCTTCGGTGTTTATGGCCTTGATGCACCAGACTTTCCGAGAGTACCTCGACAGGTTTGTGATCGTCTTTCTCGACGACATACTGGTCTACTCTCAGTCCGAGGAGGAGCACGGTGATCACCTGCTAGTAGTCTTGGAGGTTCTGAGGAGGAACTAGTTGTATGCCAAGTTCTCGAAGTGCGAGTTCTGGCTACCTTCCGTGGCGTTCTTAGGCCATGTGGTTAGTGGAGAGGGTGTGGCGGTAGATCCGGTGAAGGTTGCGGCCATCAGGGAGTGGCCTGTTCTTTCTTCTGTAGCGGAGGTCCGTAGCTTTCTCGGGCTGGCAGGCTATTACAGGCGCTTCATGGAGAACTTCTCACGGATCATGCTGCCTCTTTCGACGCTAACACGGAAGATGCAAGAGTTTATTTGGACGCCCGCGTGTGCGCAGGCTTTCGAGGAGTTGAAGTGGCGGCTTACCACGGCTCCGATCTTATGTTTGCCTTGCAGCACGGAGGGCTATGAGATTTACACCGACGCTTCTCGGAGCGGCCTTGGCTGTGTTCTGCAGCAGCATGGCAAGGTAGTAGCGTACGGCTCTCGCCAGCTGAAGGTGCACGAGCGGAACTATCCGGTCCATGACTTAGAGTTGGCGGCCGTGATATTTTCCCTGAAGCTTTGGCGGCATTATGTGTATGGCGTGAAGATCAACATCTTCACGGACCATAAGAGCCTGAAGTACCTTCTGACGCAGAAGGGGCTGAATATGCGACAACAGAGGTGGATGGAGTTCCTTGGGGACTACACCTTCGAGATCCACTACACTCCAGGGAAGGGGAATGTTGTCACGGACGCGCTTAGTCGCAGGGCTCCAGCGCAGGCCAACTGGATTCAGATGCATGATGCGCACCAGATACGTGACCTGGAGGCCTTGGGTATTTCTTGCGTGGAGAAGAGGAGCAGTGTCGGTGCCTGTTTGAGTTAGAATGAGGTGCAGTACGACCTCGCAGATAGAGTCCGCCAGGCTTTAGAACTCGATCCGAGTTTAAAGCGCTACGCGGAGGAGGCTGGTGGTGGGCCGGATGCCCAGTTTCAGGTGCATGACGGGTTGCTGTGGAGAGGCGACCTTTTGTGCGTCCCCAAGGTGGGTGAGCTGCGCGATGAGTTGATGTACGAGGCGCATCGTACCAGGTATTCAGTTCATCCGGGGAGCACGAAGATGTACAAGGACATGAAGGTCCTTTTCTGGTGGCCGGGTATGAAGAGGGACATCGCTCACTACGTGGCCAAGTGCCACACTTGTGCACTAGTGAAGGCGGAATGTCAGAAGCCCGACGGCTTTTTGAAGTCATTACCGGTTCCGGAGTGGAAATTCGATGACGTTTCCATGGATTTCGTGCATGGGCTGCCGAGATCGCAGCACGGGAACAATGCCATCTGGGTAGTCGTAGACCGACTGACGAAGGTGGCGCACTTTATCCCCAACCGGAGGGATGACTCGGTGGAGAAGTTGGCGAAGCTGTATGTTGATACAATAGTACGATTGCACGGTGTGCCCCGTAGCATCGTCAGTGATCGAGATGGACGCTTTACTTCGAGCGACTGGAGGCTAGTCAACCGTCTATTGGGTACGAAGCTGCAGTTTAGCACGACCTTTCATCCTCAGATGGATGGCCAAACTGAGCGTACCAATAGGACGATGGAGGACATGCTCCGGATGTGCGTCCTGGATTTCGGCAAGGGGTGGGAAGATCACCTCTTTCTTGTTGAGTTCGCGTACAACAACAGCTACCAGGCGAGTATTCAGATGGCGCCTTTCGAGGCCCTCTATGGCAGGAAGTGCCGCACTCCCTTAGCTTGGGCGGAAACGGGCGAGACGAAGCTCTTCAAGAGGAAAGACGTCGAAGAGGTGACTTCGACGGTACGTATGATCCGGGAGAGGCTTTTAGTTGCGCAGGATAGGCAGGAAAAGTACTATAATGCGAAGCACCGCGACGTCCAGTTCGCCGTTGGCGATTGGGTTTACTTGAAGGTCAGGCCGTTCAAGGGTGTATCCAGGATTCGACGCTTGAAAAAGCTGAGTCCGAGATACCTTGGACCGTTTGAGATCATCGAGCGTGTCGGCGAGGCGGCTTATAGGCTTGCACTATCGGCGGAACTGAGCGGGCTACACGATGTATTCCACATCTCCGTGTTGCGGAAGGCAGTGCAAGAGCCTACGCATGTGGTCGCGGCGGATCAGGTGCCCGTGGATAGTGGGCTTAAGACGGCGGTCAGGCCCGTTAGCATCGAGGATGCTGAGGTGCGTCAGTTGCGGAACAGGGCGATCCGTATGGTAAGGGTCCGTTGGGACAACTGCGGTCGCGAGGAACTCTCATGGGAGCGTGAGCAGACCATGATGGAGGAGTTCCCCGAGCTGTTTCGGTGACGTTTATCTCTCTTTTTCCCCTTTTTGTAAAGACCTTTTTGGATATATATATGCCTATTTTTACAAATTTCGGGATGAAATTTTTATAAGGAGGGGAGGGTTGTAGGACCTCAAAATAGAAAGTTGGATTTCTGGAATCCAGCGCTATCGCAGGCGATAGCGCTACCGCCCGACGATAGCGAGAAAACATCAAATCAGGCTCATCGTGGGGCCATTTATGGCCAATTGACTTTAGGGGCTGATTTTTAGCTAGTTGGCTCGGGAGGTGGCGTGAAAAGGCCGAAACCCCTCTTCTCTTCCTTATTCACTAAGGGTTTTGTTTTGGTGAGAAGGAGGAGCTTGGTAGTGGTGATGAATAGGGTTTTCCAACCCTAGAGCTCATCTTTGGTGGAGGTTTCCTACACCGAATCCCGATCCGTTGGTGGCTACGCGTAGAGGAGGGCAAGACGCTCCTTTCCAACCGTGCCAAAAATCAAGCTATGGCCTCGAAGCGACGTCAAAGGGTAACGATCCTTTCTATCCTCTTTTGGACATGTGTTAGTCCATTTCCGTGCACCTTTGAGGTCCCTACCCAAAAGGGTGAGGTCGTGACCTCCGACGGGTGGATTCGTGTTATCCCCGTCAGATCTTGCATACATGTAGAGTCCATGCGTGAAATGGACGTAAGCGCGCTGTGTGAAGCCCATTCGAGACAGTTCGTCCGGATTGGTGATGCTTTTTGGATATTATGCGTGCCGGGGAAAACTCCGTGTTGATATCCAGCTTCGTAGGACTAGAGGGTGCTACTGCATGCACAACAACGCCTGGGGGTGTGCCCCGGGAAGCACCCGAAGTTAGAAACAGAAATGGAATTTCTGTTCACTACTGCCGGCGTTAGCGTTATCGCCGGGCGGTAGCTCCCAGACTTGGTTCTGGTGATTTTGTGCGTTCTGAGGCAGTGGGAGTGCTACTGCATATGCAGCAATGCCTGGGGGTGTGCCCCGGGAAGCACTGACAGCTAGAAGCCAAAATGGGGTTTCTGTGCGCTATCGCCAGGCGTTAGCGTTAACGCCGGCGATAGCTCCCAGACTGAGTTCTGGTGATGTTATTGTGCCCACCTGTTGAGAGGACCTGAGGCCTGTGTGCCCGACCTGTGAGGGTGTCCTGGTGGATGACTTAGCGGCCCGTAGAGCCGGCTAATTGAGAATACCTGGGCTGAGGGAACGCCATACCCGCTTTTCGTGTTGTACAACGAGAGCTGTGAACAACGGGCATTTGGCGAACCTGAAACCGCACCATTGCAGCACTTGATTAGTGAGTCTCGTACAACATGTCGGGAAGCAATGGGAAAGAGTCTTCGGACTACGGGATGTTCACAATTAAAGCACGGGAGAGCCCTGGTATTCGGGCCACCGACTTTAGCCTCGAAGGGCAAAGCCATCAAGAGTGGATGGTGGTGGAAGGCGGAGTACACCAAAGAGTGCCTGAGAGCACGAGACGTGGAGGCCATTCCCACGTTTGTGATTGATGCATATTTATGAATTGTTGTGGTCCGTGTCAGCCGCTTTATTCTGTTATATATATATGCTGTGATGCTCTTGCAGGGACGAGAATCTGCCACCCCCCCCCCCTCGAAGGGGTGGGGTCGTTATAATTTGGTCAGCCGTTGCTGACCGTTGCCCTGTTTTGCCACCGTTTTTGGTGGGCTTGTTGTACAGGTGCTGGACCGAGCGGGAACATAGCGGGCTCATAGCGGGCTGAAGCCCCTGCGCTGTTGCGGACCTTGAAGGCTTTTTGATGTTCTCTTGTTTTCATGTATGGCCGGCCTGCGCGCTGATGTCGGTAATTTATAAGGCCGTTGTGCCTAAATTTTGTTGTATAAAACATTTCATTCCAAGTAATAGAAGTGGACATACCCGGGTTCGGGTTTTGTGGTTTTTATATCTGTCTCTCTCTTTTGCTTCCGCATAGAATGCTCTGAGTTAGGTTCGTTGTTTAGAGTCGTTCGATATTTCAATTAAGTGACGTTCCCGTTTGTTTTGTAGTATATGGCGTGGGGCCCCGGCCGGACCTTCTGTTATATGCTCCCGAACGGATGGGGATGTTACATGAACCAAAGGATGCGAGATGCCACTGCTTGGCCACCTCCCGCGGAGAGGGAAACTCGGCATCTTTAATCCAATGCCGAGTTCAAAGGACTGATGCAGAGGTCAGCCCATGGAGCAGCGAAGCACGCACTGGAGGTGCTGTGAAGTACTGGGATCCTAAAGGAAGAGGACGAGAGGATCATGGCCCATCATGTGCTACAAGAGCTCTTCGCTCGGGAGAATGACCCTGCAGATGAAGCTGGTGATGGGAGGGAACTCGACGACCTTCCTTCTCCAGGCGAGAGCAGCGGATACTCTGGCGAGGAAGCCGATGACCCCTGAAGACCCCCTTTCTTTCTCTTTTTCTTCCAGATGTAATGCGAGAACCCTTTTGTAATTTCTTTATACTGAAATGAAATGTTTTGCCTCTTGTGATTTGCGTCATTTATTTTCTTTTTATGCATCTCGCTATTATCGGCCGATGGCTCGCGTGCTCGTACGCTATTTTGCATGTTCTCGCACTTTCGCGCGTGCGCTCGCATATCGCTCATCCGCTCTTAGTCCCGACGACCCTTAGCCTAGGTCATGACCGAGACGCTCTCGAGGCACATCACACGGTTGCAATCCTTTCGCACTCGCCCATGCCTTTTTTAGGACTTAACGATTTTGCTGATCCCTGCCGGGAGCGTAACTGTGTCGAGAGCCCACCCCGTCTTGCTAGTTTCTTGCGTTCCTCGAGGCTGGCTAGCACCCTGTTGCGTATTCATAGGACGAGTTCCCTTTTTGAACGACACCATTCGTCGGCGAATGCCCTTCTCGGTCATTGTCATTCGCAGCGAGTGCCCTTTATGATGGACACCATTCGACAACCTCATACTGAGACTCACCCTGTGTTAATCTTCCCCTCATTGGAATTTCCTTTCTTACCTTGCCTACGACCCTACCAGCTAAGTGTGAGCCTGGTTAGCAGGTCTGCTCGGGCCTAATTTCCTTTGAAACATGCCACCAAGTGAGCGTACGACCCTACCAGCTAGGTGAGAGCCTGGTCAGCAGGTCTGCTCGGGGCTAACTGCCTTTGAAACCTGCCACCGAGTGAGCCTACGACCCTGCCAGCTAGGTGAGAGCCTGGTCAGCGGGTCTGCTCGGGGATAACAGCCTTTGAAACCTGCCACCGAGTGAGCCTATGGCCCTGCCATCTAGGTGAGAGCCTGGACAACGGGTCTGCTCGGGGCTAATCACTTTGAAACTTTTGAAGATCATCTCGCAATCTATTACACCACATATATAAGAAAAATGAAGTTTAAAGGGTAGGCATTTTCATTACATGAACTTAAGGATAGAAACGCTTCAAGTCATCACCACTCCACGTGTCACCGATGGACTCGCCTTCCACATTCTGGAGGCGATATCCCTTCGACTTTAAGGTTTCTTCAATGACATAGGGGCCCTCCCAATTGGGATTGAGCTTCCCCACCGCTGCCGACCTTCCGGCCGCATCGAACTTTTTTAACATGAGATCCCCCTTCTCGAATTGCTTAATCCTGACGTGCTTGTCAAAATACTTGGCCATCCGCCGCTTGACTTCTTCTTGTTGAATGGAGGAAAGATCTCAGACGTCCTTGATCAGATTTAGGGAGAGCCGAAGCTCTTCCTCGATCCCCGCTCTCCATTCTTTATCACCTCCTTCGGCGGCCCTTACCCGCGGTGTCTTGACTTCAAACTCCACGGGAATAATGACCTTACAACCGTGAGAGAGCTTGAATGGCGTCTCGCCAGTGGCGGAGTTGGGCGCAGTCCTTAGAGCCCACAAGACCGAAGGGAGTTGCTCCACCCAATTCCCCTTTAAGTTCTCTACTTTCTTTTCTTAATCAGGTTCACTATGATCTTGTTTGCTGCCTCCACCTACCCGTTGCTCCTGGGATGATGGATGGATGCGAACCTAAGGTCTATTCCCAGCTGGCTGCAGAAGCTGATGAACTCTTCACTAGCGAACTGCGGACCATTATCTGTGACAATGGCTTGAGGGAGCCCATGTCGGTAGATGATTTCCCCCCACACAAAGTTGCGGATTACCTGGGAGGTGACCTTGGACAAAGCCTTAACCTCCAGCCACTTAGAGAAGTAGTCGATCATGACCAAGAGAAACCTTCTCTGCCCACTCGCCTGGGGGAAAGTTCCTACCAGATCCATCCCCCATGTGGCGAAAGGCCATGGCTCCGCGATGATCCTTAGCCTCTGAGCCGGCAAAAGTTGAAGCCGGGCGAACAACTGGCACTTCTGGCACTTCTTGGCGAACTCCGCTGCGTCCATGCTTAGGGTTAGCCAGAAGTACCCCTGCCTCATTATCCTTGCCTCCAATGTCCTACTACCCAAATGACTACCACACTCGCCGGAGTGAACCTCTTCCAGGATCCTCGGGACTTCCTCCTCAGATACTCATCGTGCTAAGAGTCCAGAGAGAGTCTTTTGATACAAGTCTCCTTCGTGAAGCACATAATAGACAGACTTGTACCGGAAGCGCCTTTGATCTGGAACCTCTTCTGGAAATTTGCATGTGGCCAGGAAGGTTACAAAAGGATCCTTCCATGAGGGTCGCCGCTCTATATCCATGAGTTCCCCTTCCTCAATCGAGGGGCAGAACAAATCCGTCAAGGTTCCTCCAGCCTAAGGACCAGACTTGGCCAATTGATCAGCAGGGGTACTCTCTTCCCTTGGTATGTGCCTGATGGAGAAAGTTTTGAACGTTCCGATGAGACCCCTCACCTTGGCAAGATACCTCATGAGTGTGGGCTCCCTTGCCTTGAACTCGCCTTTGACTTGTGAGGCTATGACCATCAAATCCATGAGAAACTCCACATCATGAACTCCTAACTCCTGAGGCAGACGCAAGCCGACGATCACTGCTTTGTACTCCGCCTGGTGGTTGGTGATGGGAAAATGTATCACTATTGCTTGCTCTATTTTTATTCCGTGGGGGCTTTCTAATACCACTCCCCCTCCTAGAGAGTTCTTCCCTGAGGCCCCGTCCACCAGTAGCTTCCAGGGGACGAGACGAAGGGATTGCTCCTCTTCCATCGCAACCACATAATCTGCCATGAAATCTGCCATGACTTGAGCCTTCATCGATAGCCGAGGGACGAATGTGATGTCAAACTCGCTCAGCTCCACCGACCACTTCGCGAGTCTCCCAAAATTCTCCACCCCCTCGAAGATTTTGCGAAGGGGGTGGTCGGCCACTACTTGGATTGGATGGGCTTGGAAGTACGACCTGAGCTTCCTGGTCGTAATGACCAGAGCAAAGGCCAGCTTTTCTAAAATAGGGTACCAGAGCTCCACCTTCTTTAGGATCCTTGATGCGCAAAACTATATCCACAAATGACAAGACAAGTGTACCATATCGAATGTAGTATATGTTATAAGAAACCAAGGTCGTATTAGACTCGGGGCGGTTGACTACGCTTACTTCAAGAAAATCTCTATTATTCTATCAATTAAAACTTTGGGTTGATTTTGCAAAAAAGAAAATAAAAATAAGATTAAAATGATGAGTAAAAAGGCTAGCACTCGATCTTAGAATCACCGCAGAATAAAGACTAAAAAGAAATAAAATCGCATTCTCTAACTAAAATAACTTTGACCGTGGGGATTCCCGAATTATGAACGTACATTGGGTCGAGGATACGCCCAACTAAGATTAGGAATATCAACTAAATTTTCATTCTATAATCGATAACCTAATACTTGCTTTACGAGATGAACCCCTCTATTGGATTTGACTCCAATCCGGGAGATTTATGTCATCCTCTTCCGAGGGTTGCATGCAACTCTCTTTATCCTTGAAGGATCGATTCGTCTTAAGAGCTTGTTCGGCTTACTTAAGAACAAAAATAAGAACGAGAATTATATATCGAAAATATAATCTCCTTTCATTAACTTTGCTGTTCTGAAGGGCTATTGACAGCCCACGAAGGGTGTCTAGGTCATTTCCCCACTAAAACCTTCTGTGTGAGTGGTCCGGGAAGACACCACTCGTCAGGCCCCTCGCACACTAGGTTCCACTGGGCGAGTGGTCCGTGGGGGCACCACTCGCCTGACCTGACTTGCTGGGCGAGTGGGGTCTCGCCCTCACTCGCCCGACCTTCAGCGCATTTGCACTCCTAAGTGAGCGAGTGCTTTGCGGAAGAGGCTCGCACTCTCCCTAAGGCTCCCCTACCTCTCCTGACCTGGGCGAGAGCCCTTATTGACCTATCTTGCCTGCCTTTACCCTCTTGGGCCTGGGGGGACCCACCCAACAAATATGGGGTTGTACAGCTGGGAAGCTACATGGATTGCTTGCAGGAAGAAATTCTCCAAGTCCATGAGGTGGCTGGACACACTCTGTTGTTGGCTTTCACCCTCGGGTTGCGCTAGGGTTTCTTCAAGATGGAGTTGGTCTGATATCCTTCGTTGTCTTTTGAAGAATTGACGAAAAGGGCTGCGAAGGAGATCGAGGGAGAAACCACGAACCCCGAGTTCATAAGAAAGTTGGCAAAGATGGGGAAGGAAGAGAAGAGATAAGCAGGAGGGTCGTAGTAGCAGGAGTGGAGGAGGAGGGAAGAACCCAGGAGGCAAGGGTTCCAAGGACCCCATGAGGGCCAGGAGCAAGGAGGAAGGTTCCAGCCGCCGGTCCAATGCCAGATGTGGAGGCCGCATGGAGGACCACCCCAAGGTCAGGGGAGAGGTCACCTCCAAGGCAAAAAAGACTTCCAGGGAGGGCATGGATGGTTCAACCCTCTGGGGTGGAGACTGGGGGTAAGACCGTTCCAGCCGCCGCCTTATCAGGCAATGACAATTGACCGAGGAGCGCAAAGGGGAAGAAGAGGCCCACTGAAAGGGGCAGGGAGGGGCAAGGCAGAGCTGCCTTATTATGACTTCCACCAGGAGTCCGACCATGCGCCAGCCACTTGTCACGAATTCTTTGAAGTGAGAGAAGTAATAGCCCCAAGGGGGAAGCAACAACCACATCAGGGGTCCAGGGAGGAGAAGGAAGAGTGGAAGAAAGGGACCCGTGCGACCAGGTCGATGTATGCACCCGTGGTGGATTGGGGTGATCCACGGGGGAGTGGGGATTGAGGTTACCAGCAAGGAGAGTCTCCATGCCATCTATCGTTGGAGTATCGCTTTGACCTCCCGACTCCTTCCCCGGGAAGAAAAGATCACGTTCTCAACAAAGGACATGACCGAGAATGAGGATCCATTCTGTAACACACTAGTGATCCAGACTGCGATCGAGAATTTCATAGTCTCCCGAGTCCTGGTGGACAATGTGAACTTGGTGAATGTGATCTTCAAGAGAGCCTTCGATGAGTTGAAGGTAGAAGCAAAGAGGGTGCTAGCCTCGAATGGACCACTCTTTGGTTTCGTCGAAGAGCGGACGGAAGTAGATGGAGGAGTTGAGCTCCTCGTGACTCTGGGAGGGACATCTCGAAACAATCAGTTCGTCATCAAGGACGCCCCAAGCAGTTATAATGCTATTTTCGGGCGACCCCTCATCAACTTCTTCTATTGCGTGCCATCCTCGTTCCACCAGCGCTTAAAGTACAACATCGGAGGAGTTTAAGTCAGGGTCAGGGGAGACCCGAAGGTGGAAAGACAATGTTATGTCACAACACTCAATGCCATCTCCTAGAAGGAAGAGGCGGAAGAGATGGATCAGAAAATGGAGGATAGAGCCCGGCTAGAGGCAGCGGAGGAGGTGGAGGTGAAGGAGATCCTGACTAAGGAAGGGAGGATAGAGAAAATATAAGTCAGCGGGAGGCTAAGTGATGAGTAGTTTATATACTCATCTTTTAGTATAGTTTTAATATATTTTTAATATGAAATGATATGAATGATATGAATTTTATCATATAAATCATTCCCTTTTTAATTTTGTGAACTAACTTAAGCTTTTTCTGTGTTTTGCAGGTTTTTTGGGCACTCTGAGTAAAATGTGCAAGTACACGCCCAAGGTCACGGGCGTGACCAATGGGCGTGTAACCTACGAGGTGTTCCAGACCAGTTTCCGCCACCCCGGGGTCATTCCGTGGAGATTCGCCAAGTACACGCCCCCAGGTCACGGGCATGACCCATGGGCGTGACCCAGTGTCACGGCCGCGACCCACCACTAGCATCCAGATCAGCCTGCCACGTCAATTAAAGTTACACGCCCCAGGTCATGCCCGTGACGAGGGGGCGTGTCATCCAGTACACGGGCGTGACTCATCCCGCACCACTTCCCGCCGAAGCCTCCCGCCATCAGCTTATTTTAAAGATTACACGCCCCAGGGTCACGGGCGTGACCCAGGGGCGTGACACGCACGTAACACACACAATTACTCCAGAAGGCGCCCTCTCCGCTGCTGCTTCGATCACGCCCCATGGTCACGGGTGTGACTAAGGGCGTGTAACACCAAATTTTCAACTATTTAAAGGGAGCTTCTCCAGCTGATGAGGTACAAGTTTTTAGGACTTAGACTCTTCTTTTCATGTTTTATTTTCATGTTTTATTTTCATGTTTTAGTATTTCTTGTAGTTTTCTTTCTTCCTCGCAATTGTACTTTCAATTAATTAATATGTAGCTTTCAATTCCTATCTTGTAACTTTTCTTTATCAATTTAATAAAATAGTTCATTTGTTCTCTCATTTTCCCCTCTTATTTTATCATGTACTCTTTTACTTTTGTTAATTCCTTAATCTCAATGAGTAACTAAAATATTATTAGTACTCGATCGAGATGATCCAAGGAATAATAAAGATTTTGAAGTAATTTAGAATTGCACTTTCTCTTTTCTAAGCTTAAGATTTATCCTTGATTTTAAGATAACGAGATTTTATTTTCGATATATAATTCTTGTTCTTATTTTAGTTCTTTAGTTAGCCGAGAGGCTCGTAAGATGAATCGATCACTCAAGGATAAAAAAGAGTAGAATGAAATCCTCGAGAGAGGACAACATTACCCTTCCGGATTGGAGTAAAAGCCAATAGCGGGATTCTCCTCGTAAAGCAAGTTTTAGGTTATCGATTATAGAATGAGAATTCGGTTGATATTTCCGATTCTTAGTTGGGCGTATCCTCGACCCAAGGTGCATTCATAATTCAGGAATCCCCACGGTCAAAGCTATTTTATTAAGAGAATGCAATTTTGTTCTTTCTTCTTATTTTTATCTCCGAGGTGATTCAAAGATCGAGTGCTAACTGTTCTTGTTATTATTTTAATCATTATTTTAAATTTCTCTTCTGCAAAATCAATCAAAGTTCTATTGATAAAATAATAGAGATTTTCCAAAGTAAGAGTACTCAACCGCCTCGAGTCTAATACGACCTTGGTTTTATAAACCTAGTTATACTACTTTCGATACGGTACACTTGCCGTTGTCGTTTACGAGCATAGTTTTGCGCATCATCAAGTTTTTGGTGCGGTTGCCGGGGAATTTAGGTTGATATTTTGAAAAAAGAAATATCTATTAATTTTATCGTCCTATTTCTTCTCCCCTTCTCTTAATTTTTTTTTAAAAATCCTAAAAGACGTAATTTAAATTCCTAGAAAGGACGCTTTGGGCTTGAATTTCCATCACAGCCTCTAGTATCTTGCGAACCCTTCACAGGGTAGACCTCGGGAAGTCCGGGACTAATTTAACCCGCTTTTTGAAAAAAAAAATTAATATAAATTATTTCTCTTCTCTATTCCCCCTCTAAAAATTCCATTCATTTAAGTGAAGGTTATTTTCTTTTTATTAAATGAGGTTATCTGAATTGGCCGTAAAAATTGCCGAGTTTCAAAGCCAAGTTAATCTTTTGGAAGCCGCACGAAAACGCCAAATTAATTACAATTATTGTGGTGCTCCTCATCAAAGTGATTTTCATTCTTATTCTCAAAATTTATATTATGAAAATAATTTTTCTCAATCTAATGCAAATAATTTTGATAATAATTATGATCATAATTTTTCCTCTTTTCAAGAAAATAATTTTTCTAATTTTGATGAAAATATTTTTTATAATTTTCACGAGAATAATTTTTTGGTTTTTAATAATTTCTCTTCTAGCTCCGAAGTAGATTATTCTTGGTGGCAAGCTCACCCAGATAGTTTTCAGAATAATGAAGATGAATCTTTAGATCCGAATTTTTGTTCTTCCTCTTTTGCGCCGCAAGTTTCGTACTCTAATTTTGGGGAATTTCCACCAATTCAATTCGATACACTACCCCAAAATTTAGATAAGAACTTTATTTCATCTAGTGCTTTTTCTTCATCTTTGGATAACTTAGTTATGGAGGAACATGTGGTTTCATGTAATCCCATAATTTCTTTTATCGAAAATGAAGAAAAATTATTGTTCCAAGAATTTCTTAATGTTATGGGCACCCCGGATGAAATAGAAGAAGAACAAGTTTCTTTCCCTATTCCACCCAGATCTTCTTTTGATCGTCATGAATTTTCATAAAATTCTCCAATTTTAGTTCAACCGAAAATTCATGAAAACTTTGTGTCCGAAAATTTTATTCTGCTTAGTAATGCACTAGATTCTTCTAAAGAAAATTTTATTTCAGAAAATAAACAACCGGAGCTTGATCATATATTTTCGCAAGCGCCTCCTTGCGAAAAATTTTCTGACTCGTTTATTTGTGATTCTCTCTATACTAATAATTTTTTGGTTAAAGATGAGTCGTTGCCACCCCAAATAATCAATGATCCATATGTCGCTCATCTTTATATATCCAAATCACCTCAGATATGTATAGGTGATTTGGATTTACATATTCAAAATCAAGGACAAAAGGAGAATCACATGTTAAACGGAGCAGTATCTGAGCGACTGATATCAGCACATTCACCTAAATGTGAATTAAGGGAGTTGCCTGTGCACTTATCTTTTCAATTTCCGTTTAGCTAACAATAACCGTCTAGTTTAAAGACGAGAAAAAGAAAGCGCTCTTGGGAGGCACCCCTTGCTTATCTTAAATTTTCATGAATTTTTTTTCTTTTTTACGTTTATTTACTTTCAAGTGTTCTTCGTACTTAGTTTTAAACATTGGGGACAATGTTTAATTTTAAGTATGGGGGTATAGCTTAATGTTCATTTAATTTTTATTGGAAAAAGGAAAAAAATAATTTAATAAAAATCTAATTTCTTGGAAAGGGCGCTTTGGGCTTGAACTCCCATCACAGCTCCTAGTACCTTGCGAACCCTTCACCGGGTAGCCCTTGGGAAGTATAAGAACAAAAAAAATTATAATAATATATTTATAGATATTTCTCCCTTTTACTTGTTGTTTTTATTTTTCTAGAAATCTAGTTTGAGGTCTGATTATAAGTATTCCTACATTTTTTATTTGGCTAATATTTTGTTTTATCAGAATTTGTTAAATTTAAATTTGAAGTAATTTAGTTTTAAGAAATATTTTATGTTTTTAATTTGATTAGAGAATCTATTTAGCACTACTTCTCCTTTTAATTTTAAATAGCTTCACTTTGTGGTAAATTGGCTAAACATCTCTAGATTTTTATTATATTCTCTTTTAACTTTAAGATCCTAGAAAATTTCATTCCACTAAAAAGTTGCTCTCAAAATAGTTTAATTTATAAACTAGAAGTATTTCTTTACCCCTACCCTTTGTTGGCAAATAAAAGAATGTGTAGAAAAAAGATCATATGTCATGGAAATAAGAGGATAAAATTTATTATTTCCTAAACATATGCACCCAAAATCATTTAAAAGATTATATGTCATGATGTAAGAGGATAAAATTCATTACATCTAAAACATATACATTTTGGGTTTTTGATTGAAGAGAAATTTTTAAAAAAGATTATATGGCATGGAAAATAAGAGGATAAAATTCATTATTTTCCTAAACATATACATTTTCGTATTCAAATAAGGTGAGAGGATAAAATTCATCACCTTTATTTTAGTATCTCTTCATTTTGCCATTTCGTTTAAACCCATCCCAAGCCAATTTCATCGTTTCTAGTCCTAAACTAAATTATTAAGAGAGCAATATTTTGGTAGGTGTCTTTTCCTTAAGTTTCTTTTATGTTAGAGTGTTTATAATTTCAATCTAATTTTGTTTGAAAATTTCTATGATTTCGTTTGCTAAATAGTCATCTTGAGAAGTATATAGTTAAAAAGATTTCTCTTTTTAAATTATCACCATAACTTATGACTTAATTCTTGAATTCCTAGAATTTACTTTTAACTTACTCTTGGTTTGACAAAATTTTATTTAATTAGAAATAATATCGATGTCTTGTAATTCCTTCCTCATTCTTTTGCACTGGAATAACAAAGCTCAAGTATGGGGGTATTTGATGAGTTTTTTATATACTCATCTTTTAGTATAGTTTTAATATATTTTTAATATGAAATGATATGAATTATATGAATTTTATCATATAAATCATTCCCTTTTTAATTTTATGAACTAACTTAAGCTTTTTCTGTGTTTTGCAGGTTTTCTTGGCACTCTGAGCAAAATGTGCAAGTACACGCCCAGGGTCACAGGCGTAACCAATGGGCGTGTAACCTACGAGGTGTTCCAGACCAGTTTCCGCCACCCCGGGGTCATTCCGTGGAGATTCGCCAAGTACACGCCCCCAGGTCACGGGCGTGACCCATGGGTGTGACCTAGTGTCACGGCCGTGACCCGCCACCAGCATCCAGATCAGCCTGCCATGTCAATTAAAGTTACACGCCCCAGGTCACGCCTGTGACCAGGGGTGTGTCATCCAGTACATGGGCGTGACTCATCCCGCGCCACTTCCTGCCGAAGCCTCCCGCCATCAGCTTATTTTAAAGATTAGACGCCCTAGGGTCACGGGCGTGACCCAGGGGCATGACACGCACGTAACGCACGCAAATATTCCAGAAGGCACCCTCTCCACTGCTGCTTCGATCATGCCCCTTACACACCCCTTGGTCACGGGCGTGACCAAGGGCGTGTAACACCAAATTTTCACCTATTTAAAGGGAGCTTCTCCAGCTGATGAGAGACGAATTTTTAGGACTTAGACTCTTCTTTTCATGTTTTGTTTTCATGTTTTAGTATTTCTTGTAGTTTTCTTTCTTCCTCGCAATTGTACTTTCAATTAATTAATATGTAGCTTTCAATTCCTATCTTGTAACTTTTCTTTATCAATTTAATAAAATAGTTCATTTGTTCTCTCATTTTCCCCTCTTATTTTATCATGTACTCTTTTATTTTTGTTAATTCCTTAATCTTAATGAGTAACTAAAATATTATTAGTACTCGATCGAGATGATCCAAGGAATAATAAAGATTTTGAAGAAATTTAGAATTGCACTTTCTCTTTTCTAAGCTTAAGATTTATCCTTGATTTTAAGATAACAAGATTATATTTTCGATATATAATTCTTGTTCTTGTTTTCGTTCTTTAGTTAGCTGAGAGGCTCGTAAGAAGAATCGATCACTCAAGGATAAAAAAGAGTGGAATGCAATCTTCGAGAGAGGACGACGTTACCCTTCTGGATTGGAGTAAAAGCAATAGTGGGATTCTCCTCGTAAAGCAAGTTGTAGGTTATCGATTATAGAATGAGAATTCGGTTGATATTTCCTAATCTTAGTTGGGCATATCCTCGACCCAAGGTGCGTTCATAATTTGGGAATCTCTGCGGTCAAAGCTATTTTATTAAGAGAATGCAATATTGTTCTTTCTTCATATTTTTATCTCTGAGGTGATTCAAAGATCGAGTGCTAATTGTTCTTGTTATTGTTTTAATCATTATTTTAAATTTCTCTTCTGCAAAACCAATCAAAGTTCCATTGATAAAATAATAGAGATTTTCCAAAGTAAGAGTACTCAACCTCCCTCAGTCTAATACGACCTTGGTTTTATAAACCTATACTACTTTCGATACGGTACACTTGCCGTTGTCATTTGTGAGCATAGTTTTGCGCATCATCACTAAGCGAGGAGGATCAGGAGAAGGTCTGGAGATGCATCTAGGAGAATATATATTTCTTCGCCTGGAGTGCAACGGACATGCCGGGGATAGACACCGACATGGCCTGTCATCGTCTCAGCCTCGACTCAAGTGTCTGCCCCATCCGACAGAAGAAGAGAGTCATGGAGACCAAGCTTGCAGAGCCCATCCGGGAGGAGGTGAAAAAGTTATTGGAAGTGGGGTTTGTATCTGAGATCCAATATCTAGGCTGGGTCTCAAACATTGTAACGGTGAAAAAGAATGACGGTAGGTGGATGATGTGTGTGGACTTTTCTCTTTTAAATAAAGCCTGCCATAAGGATTGTTATCCATTGCACCGAATCAACACACTGGTAGATTCAGTCGTTGGTTTTTCTGCAATGAGATTTTAGATGCCTTTTCAGGTTACCATCAGATAAGGATGCACCCGCCTGATATTAAGGATGTCTCCTTCATTATGGGTGGCAGATGTTACTGCTACAAGATGTTGCCTTTCAGATTGAGGAATGCGGGTGCCACCTACTAGAAGATGATGGATCGGGTCTTCAAGGAGCATGAGAGGAGGAATTTGGAGGACTATGTGGATGACCTAATGGCGAAGATCAAGGACATTGAGACTCACCTTCAAGACCTAGCAGAGACCTTCAAAACCTTGCGAAAGTTCAAAATGAGGCTGAACCCCTTGAAGTGTGTCTTTGGGGCCGGTAGAGGGAAGTTCCTGGGTCACCTCCTCACCCTGGCGGGTGTGACACCGAACCCTGACTAATGAGAGCAATCCTAGACTTGGAATCACCCCGCAACGCCAAGGAAATTCAATGCCTAACAGAGATGTTGGTCGGGTTAAGTGGATTCCTCTCCCGGGCAGAAGAATGATGTTCACCTTTTTTCAAGGAGTTGCGAGGTAACAAAAAATTCGATTGCACGGTGGAATGTGAAGAGGCCTTTAAGGCATTGAAAAAGCAACTCACTCAGGCTCCACTGTTGCAAGGCCCAAGAGAAAGGGAGGATTTGGCTTTGTATCTCGGGGTGGGAGCTGAAGCTGTCAGCTCAGTTTTGGTGCGAGCATAGGGGAAGAAGCAACTCCCCATCTACTATGCCAGCAGGGTCCTAAGGCTGGCAGAACTCAGGTACTCAATTTTGGAGAAACTGGCATTTGCCTTGGTCATCTCGGCTAGGAATCTTCAGCCGTATTTCCAGGCACACTCCATCAAGGTAGTGACCAATCACCCCCACCACAACATCTTAGAAGGAGTGGAGTATTCATGAAGGTTAGCCAAATGGGCAGTGAAATTGAGCGAGTTCGAGATCTATTTCGTTCCCCGTCTATCAATGAAGGCATAAGCAGTGGCCGATTTCCTGGCGGATTATGTGGTTAAGGTAAGTGAGCTCGGGTTAACCGAGCATGTGGCCTAGCATGTGCTCATAGACGGGGCTTTAGGAAGGCACTCCCTAGGAGGAGGAGTGATCTTGATCAGTCCCCAGGGAACAAAAAATGAGCAAGCAATTGACATCCACTTCCCCATCACCAATAATCAGGCCGAGTACGAGGCTGTAATAGCAGGGCTTCACCTGGCAAGGGAATTGGTAATTTAGGACATTAAGGTTCTTACGAATTCCTTGGTGGTGGCATCTCAAGTGAAGGGAGAATTTGAGACAAGGGATCCAACCTTACAACAATATCTCGTCAAGTTGAAGGGTCTCATAGGAATGTTCCATACTTTCTCCATCTAGCACGTACCACGGGAGGAGAACTTTCAGGCCGACCATCTAACAAAGCATCGTACCAACGCAGGAGGGACGGTAACGGAGTTGTTCCGACCCTCCATCGAGGAAGGGGAGCTGATGGAGATAGACCAGCAACCCTCATGGATGGATCCTCTTATATCTTCCTGTCCTCAGGTAAGTTCCCAGAATAGATCATGGATCTAAGGAAACTCAGGTACAATTCAGCTTACTACATGCTTCATGAAGGAAAACTATATTGAAAACCCTGCTAGGGCTTCTAGCCAGATGTGTGTCGGAAGAGGAGGTTCCTAGGGTCCTGGAAGAAATACACTCGGGAGAGTGCGGTAGTCACTCTGGAAGTCGCACCTTTGAGAAGAGAGTATTAAGGCAAGACTACTTCTGGCTAACCATCAGCAAAGATACGCAGAGCACACTAAGAAGTGCCAGAAGTGATAGGTCTTCGCGCCACTTCAACTCCTTGCGACACAAAGGCTCAGGACAATAGCAACGCCCTGGCCCTTCGCAATTTGGGGAATGAATTTGGTAGGAGACCGTTCTCTCAGGCTAGCGAGCAGGGGAGGTTCCTCCTAGTCATGACCGACTACTTGTCCAAGTGGATAGATGCGAAGGCGCTGGCAAAAACCACCTCGCAGGTAGTCAAAAGTTTCATTTGGGGGAGATAGTATGCCGGCACTGGGTGCCCTTGGCCATTGTCACTAACAACGGACCGCAATTCGCGAGTGATGAGCTCATTAGCTTCTGCGGCCAGTTATGCATGAATCTCCGCTTCGCATCTGTCCATCACCCAAGGAGCAATGGATAGGTGGAATCCGCGAATAAGGTCATCATGAACTTGCTAAAAAAGAAGGTAGAAAACCTGAATGGTGGTTGGGTGGACCAACTCCCCTCAGTCCTATGGGAACTGCGGACCACACCCAATGCGACTCATGTGAAACCCCTTTTAAACTCTCTCATGGCTCGGAGGCCATGCTGCTAGTAGAGTTCGATGTCAAATCTCTGTGAGTCGTATCCACAGTAGAAGGGGGCAGGAATGGAGAGTAGAAAATGAAGAAGAGCAATGACTCTCGCTTGACCATGTGGAAGAACTCCGGGATCAGGCAGCCATCTGCCAGGAGGAAGTCAAGCGTAGGATGGTGAGATATTTTGACAGGCATATCAGGATAAATCAGTTTGTAAAAGGGGACCTCGTCCTCAAAAAAGTCGACGCCGCCGGAAGATCGACGGTCTGTAAGCTCAATCCCAATTGGCACGACCCCTATGTAATCTTAGAAGCATTAAAATTGGGGGGATATCATCTCCAGAATGCCGAAGGGAACCCTCTAGGAAACACATGGAGCGGCGATGATCTAAAACATTTATATCCTTAATACAATGGAATGTTTTGGAAATTATTACTAGCGTGCACCAGACGGGTTCATCCCGTGATGTGATAAATAGTATGGAAGCAAGCCTTTGAGACTATATCATTGACCATGCTCCCACTAGCCGACAAGGCAAGTGATCTCTCTGGTTGCACTTTGAAAAAAAATATGGAAGCAAGCCCTTGAGACGATCTCGCTGATCGGGCTCCCACTAGCCGACAGGGCAGGTGATCTCTCGGGTTGAATTTTGAAAAAAAGTATGGAAGCAAGCCCTTGAGTTGATCTCGCTGATTGGGCTCCCACTAGCCGGTATGGCAGGTGTTCTCACGGGTTGCAATTTGAAAAAAAAAATGGAAGCAAGCCCTTAAGACAATCCCGCTAACCGAACTCCCACTAGCCGGTAGGGAAAGTGATCTCTCGGGTTTCATTTTGAAAGAAAGTATGAAAGCAAGCCCTCGAGACGATCCCAATGACCGGGCTCCCACTAGACGCCAGGAGTTGATCTCCCAGGTTGCACTTTGAAAGAAAATATGGAAGCAAGCCTTGAGATGATCCTGCTGACTAGGCTCCCACTAGCCGGCAGGGCAAGTGATCTCTCGGGTTGCACACTGAAAGAAAATCTTGAATCAAGCCCTTGAGACGATCCCGCTGACTGGGCTCCCACTAGCCGACAGGACAGGTGATCTCTCGAGTTGCACTCTGAAAGAAAGTATGGAAACAAGCCCTTGAGACGATCCCGCTGACCGGGCTCCCACTAGCCGATAGGGCAGGTGATCTCTCAGATTGTATTTTGAAAGAAAGTTTGGAAGAAAGCCCTTGAGATGATCTCACTGACTAGGCACCCACTAGCCGGCAAGGCAGCTGATCTCTCGGGTTGCACTTTGAAAGAAAAAATGGAATCAAGCCCTTGAGACGATCCCGCTGACCAAGCTCCCACTAGCCGGCAGGGTAGGTGATCTCTCGGGTTGCATTTTGAAATAAAGTATGGAAGCAAGCCTTCGAGACGATCCCGCTGACCGGACTCCCACTAGCCAGTAGGGCAGGTGATCTCTTGGGTTGCACTTTGAAAGAAAATATTGAAGCAAGCCCTTGAGACAATCCCGCAGTCTGGGTTCCCACTAGCTGATAGGGCATTTGATCTCTTGGGTTGCACTATGAAAGAAAATCTAGAAGCAATCCCTTGAGACAATCTCGTTGACCGGGCTCCCACTAGCCGACATGATAGGTGATCTCCCGGGTTGCACTCTAAAATAAAGTATGGAAGCAAGCCCTTGAGACAATCCTGCCGACCAGGCTCCCATTAGCAGGCAGGGCAGGTGATCTCTCAGGTTGCACTTTGAAAGAAAGTGTTGGAACATGCTTTCCGCATCTCTTTATTTGACAATAACAAATCATATTATATTTGATCATACTTGTTTTGTGTTTATGGTATGCAGGATTCTGTGCTTTCAAAACTCCATGGTGTTGTGTTTTTGTTGTTATTGCGCCGCACTACTCTTACCGCTGGCGATAGCACTAATGAACCGCTGAGACGAAACCGCTGAGATGAAACCGCTGAGACGAAACCGCTGAGGAGATCTGAAAGCTCTACCGCACTGCGTTAAGCCTACCGATGGCGCTAACAACCGCTGAGAAGAAACCACTGAGAAGGAAACCTGCGTTCGACAAAATGGATGCTGCGTTCGACGAACTGGGTTCAACAAACTCGGTGCTCCGTTCGACGATCTGCATGCTCTACCGCGGCGCTCAACGAAATTAATGCCATACCGTGGAGCGGTAATACTACCGTTGGCGCTAGTTCCGTTCGACGAATCAGATTTAGATCAACGAAAATATGTTGCCGTTCGACGAACCAGATTGAGATCGACGAAAATAAGTTTCCGTTCGACGAACCAGATTGAGATCGACGAAAGCTGAGGACAGCTCGACAAAGATGCGCCCGACGAAATGATCTACCGCGGAGCGCTAGCACTGACGCAGGCGTTAGCATTTTTAGAAACTATTGACAGAAAGGAAAGTGGAGAAAAAGGAATGTCGACGGGTCGCTATGTTTGGCAAGTACTATCGCGGCGCGTTAGGTCTAACGCCCGACGGTTGATTTTGGAAACATCCCGCCTGCAGTTGATTGAGGGGCAAATTTGGAAAGAGATATTGGCTGAAGGAAGGAAATTGCACTATCGCGAGGCGATAGTGATACCGCGGCGTGCTAGGCTGTCACAACCATTTTTTCTCAGAAGTTGCCTTAACTGCCACGATCCGTGTGCGCGTCGTGTCACTATCGCGGGGCGGTAGTACTAGCGCAGGCGGTAGCTGTCGAATCTATTTAAAGAGCAGCACCTCCTCCGTTGTTGCTTGCTGTTACAGAAGTTATTGAAGCCTTGTTGCAGAGCACTCGTGAGAGCCTTTAGAAGCAACCAAGACAACTCCGTCAACGTTCGAGAAAGCAAAGAACTTGGAGACCGATCCGATCACATCTACATCGACACCAAGTTCTACTCTTGAGGGAGTTTGTTAATTTGAGTTTTGTTTTACTTTCAATTTGTAACCTTTATATCTTTTGTTCGGTAGAGGAACTCGCCACACGACGACTAGGGCCTTGCGGGGACTAGGGGAAATTCGCCTCGTGTTGGTGACTAGGTCTAGGGTGTAGATCTAGGGAGTGCTTGAGGCCTTTCCGGTGAGGGAAGGTCTAGAGCGGCTTGAGGCCTTGTCTAGGGAGAGATAGGCTAAAGCCAACCGGTCCTTGGGATAAGGGTCAGTATAGAAAACCAAAAGAGTTTTCATTGGTCGCCTCTTTCCAAGCGTTATTGGAAAAAGTTTTGTAATCATTTTTACTTCCAGTTAATGATTAATGAAAATATGTTTATTGTTTCATCTCTGAGTCATACTCTGTGATTCTCATTGTTCAAACGTAAAAGTATTCTCACTGTTTCTAACACCGAACGTTAACACTACCGCTGGCGGTAGTATCTGAGAATTATTTTCTCTCATAATCTCTGAATTTTTTAAAACCCTTATTCACCCCCCCCCTCTAAGGGCGCATACAGATCCAATAAGTGGTATCAGAGCTAGGTTATTCCTATTCGGTCTAACAACCGGGAATAACGACGCTTCGTGATCTCGCTTTTCATGAGGGGCAGGGAATAAGTAGACCTCCGTTATTTACTGGAACTGATTATAATTACTGGAGAACGCGTATGCGTTGTTTTCTGATAAACTTGGATCTAGATGTATGGGCATGTATTGAAACTCCATACACTTATCCTACATACATTGTTGGAGAAGTAACCATGGAAAAACCTAGGGATAAATGTGACGATGGAGATAAGACTAGGTGTAAGAATAATGCGAAAGCAATGAATGCTCTGTTCTGTGCTCTTGATAGGACTGAATTTAATAGAGTAAGTGCATGTGAAACAGCTTATGATATTTGGAACTTATTAGAAATAACGCATGAAGGTACATCGCAGGTCAAAGACTCAAAACTATTCCAACTGGAATCTGAATTCGAGAGGTTCAGGATGGATCCGAATGAGGACGTCGACACCATGTACACTCGATTCACCAAGATCGTCAACGCCTCAAAAATTCTTGGAAAGACATTCTCAAATGGCAACTTGGTGAGAAAGCTTCTTCGGTCACTCCCACCAAAGTTCAATCCAAAGGTGATGGCAATTTCCGAATCACATGATCATAGGCGGCTCCAAATCGAGAGCCTCATTGGGAACCTCAAAACCCATGAGGTAGAACTCAAGATTCAAGAAGAGGAGTACAATAAGGAGCCGAAGAAGAAAGCCTTGGCACTGAAGTCAAGAAAAGAAGATGACAACGAGGAAGATGACGATGAGAGTTTATTTATGAAGAAGTTCACTAAATTCATGAAAAATTCGGAAAGGAGAAACACCTTCCGAATTTTTTTCCGCAAAGGCTCCTCATCCAAAAGAGAGAAGAAGGAGAAGTCTAGCGACGACGACGAAGAGCGGCCACCTCCCGAGTGCTTCCACTGTAGGAAGACCGGGCATATTAGAAGTCAATGCCCAAAATTCCTAAAAGAGCAAAAAGAAAAACGGGTTAAAGGAAAGGAGAAGAAGAAGGTCTTAAAAGCAGCAACATGGGATGGCTCTTCCTCTGGTTGCTCAAGTAGTTCAAGCTCAAGCGATGATGATGAGGCAAACTTGTGTCTTATGGCGAAAAGCAATGAATCAACCGACGACGAGTGCAGTGTCCAAAGCGACACTGAGGTAATCCCCTCTAACTATGATGATCTTTATTCCGAATATTTAAGAACTTGCAAATCTTTTGGAAAAACTTTAAAAGATCATGATTTACTTAAAACTGAAAATAAATTTCTTTTGAAACAAAATCAAAAATTATGTAAGGAAGCTTTTGCTTTGGGAAAGGAGATGGAGTCTTGCCAAAAGAATGATGATCTTTTGGCAAGGACTAGCAAACTTGAAGTTGATCTTTCTAATGCTCTCTCAAATATCGAATCACTCACGAAACAAAAGAGAGACTTAGAAAGAAATTTAAAACTCTCTCTTTCTAATGTTGAAATGAAAAGAAAAATTTTGCAAATAGATGCGGAAATCTAATTAGTGAAAATTTTGCATTAAAAGCTAAAATCCATGACCTTAACTTAGCCATAGAAAAATTCGGGGTTGGCCAGAAAAGTCTTGATATGATTTTGGCCAACCAAAGGCATGGTAGTGCAAAAACTGGTCTAGGTTTTGTCTCTGCTAACTACCACCCAGCGGTAACTGCTAACGCTGGCGGTAGTAACAAAACTCTTAATTCTTCGAATAACCACAAATCTGAAATTTATTCTGCTGATTCCCCATCCTCCAGCAAGAGTCCACAACACAAACTGAAAAAGGTCTCAACCCCTTTTGTGTTATGTTCCAAGTGCCATCACTTCGGGCATACTTTGGACTCTTGCAGGATGAAGGGTCGATGTACGGTCAAGCAAATCTGGGTGTCTAAGGTTTCCACCTATTCTATAGGAGGAACCACTTGAGTATCCGGATCTTTACTCTCATCTTCTTGTTAGGTTTGTTGGCAGGCTAAGGAAAAGGAAGACATGTGGTACTTGGACTCAGGGTGCTCCAAGCACATGACGGGCGATAAAGCAAAATTCCTTAGCCTCACCAAGAAGAAAGGAGGAATGGTGACATTTGGGGATAATGGAAAAGGAAGGATATTAGGCACCGGTACTGTTGGTAACAATTCTTTCTCTCTTACTAATGTCTTATATGTAGAAGGTTTGAAACATAACTTGATTTCTATTAGTCAACTCTGCGATAAAGGTGTAAATGTTTTATTTGAGTCTGCTACAGATTTATGCAAAATTATAGATCCAAAAACCAATAGTATTGTACTCACTGCACCACGAATTCACAATGTGTATCTAATTGCCTTTCATGATCTAGCCGTAAATACAGCATGTTATGTTATAAATCGTATTATGCTTCGCCCTGTTTTGAAATTAACTCCTTATGAATTGTACTTTCAAAAGAAACCTAATGTGTCTTATTTTCAAGTCTTTGGGTGTAAATGTTTTATTCTAAACACCAAGGACGCATTAGCTAAATTTGATGAAAAGTGTGATGAAGGTATCTTTCTTGGTTATTCTTCCACTAGCAAAGCATATAGAGTGTATAATAAAATAATCTAAAAAGGTGGAAGAGTCTATTCATGTGAAGGTCGATGAACTTGTGCCTTGTGTAGACTCTACTTGTGCAGGAAATGAAGATGAACCTCTTTCACCATTGGAGCATGATGATGATGATTCACTTGGAGAAGAAAAAGGTGTAGAGATTGTGCAAGAGGAGTTCGTGCCTCCTAGTGTGCTTCGATTTACAAGGGATCATCCAAGGGAGCTTATCATTGGAGAACCATCAAGAGAGGTAACTACACGATCTTCTTTTACTGAATCTTTCTCAAATTTATACTTTGTTTCAGAAATAGAACCGAAAAATGTGTCCACCGCTTTGAATGATGAGTTTTGGTTTATTGCTATGAATGACGAATTAAATCAATTTGAATGCAATAAAGTTTGGAAACTAGTTGAAAGACCATCTAATCACCCCGTTATCGGTGTCAAATGGATATTTAAAAATAAATTAGATGGAGAGTCTAGAATAACTAGGAACAAAGCTAGATTAGTGGCACAAGGTTATTCTCAAATCGAAGGGGTAGATTTCGATGAAACATTTGCACCTGTTGCTCGCCTTGAATCGATTAGAATTTTTCTAGCTTTTGCGAGTTATAAGAAATTTAAATTATTTCAAATGGATGTCAAAAGTGCCTTCTTAAACGGGATAATAAAAGAAGAAGTCTATGTAGAATAACCCCCCGGATTTATTGATGAAAAATTTCCAAATCATGTATAGATTAGAAAAAGCGCTTTATGGTCTAAAACAAGCGCCCCGTGCTTGGTATGAGCGCCTAACTTTTTTTTTTATTAAAGCACGGTTACAAAATGGGTAGTGCCGATAACACGCTCTTCATTAAGCATTATGATAATGATTTGATTATTTTACAAATATACGTTGACGATATTATTTTTGGAGCCACTAATGAAGAGATGTGTAAAGAAGTTATTCAAGTGATGCAAAATGAATTTGAAATAAGTCTAGTGGGTGAACTAACATAATTTTTAGGATTTCAAATAGCCCAAAGAAATGATGGAATTTTTATATGTCAATCCAAATATGTCCATGATATGCTACAACGTTTTGGCTTTGAAAATTTAAAACAAGCTAGTACTCCAATGAGCGCATCACTAAAATTAGGAAAAGATGAAGCCGGAATTTCAATTGACCAAACTTTATATAGAGGAATGATTGGATCCCTGTTATACCTAAGTGCATCTAGACCCGATATCATGTTTGACGTATGCTTATGTGCTCGATTTCAAGCAAATCCAAAAGAATCTCATTTTAAAGCGGTGAAACGAATTTTTCGATATCTAATCGGCACATCAAAATTAGGACTTTGGTATCCAAATAACGATTCTTTTCTCTTGCATGGATATTTTGATTATGATTATGCGGGTTGTTCACTAGATAGGAAAAGCACTAGTGGTACATGTCACTTCTTAGGTCCTTCTCTAGTTGCAAGGTCAAGTAGAAAACAAAATTTTGTTACCCTCTCCACCACCGAGGCAAAATACATTGCACTAGGAAGTTGTTGCGCCCAAGCACTATGGATGACACAAACCTTAGAAGACTTTGGTGTTCATTTAACTAATATTGAACTTAAGTGTGACAACAAGAGTGCTATTGACTTAACAAACAACCCTGTTCATCACTCACGATCTAAACATATTGACGTAAGACACCACTTCATTCAGGATCACATCAAAAAGGAACACGTTCATGTAAACTTCATAGGAACTAAATCGCAACTTGCGGGCATCTTTACCAAGCCTCTACCTGATTCACGATTTCATCTACTTAGACTAGAACTAGGGGTTTTGGACATTCTAGCTTGAACTTGCAAAATCCGCATTTTTTATGAATACATATGTCTGATTTCTTTGCTGAACTACATTGTCACAAATTTGCACAAATATAATCAAAAGAAAAATTCTGAAAAATTTCACATTTTCCCCAAAATTCGAGTTCTGTTACTACCGCTCGGCGATAGCTGGGTATCGCTGGCGGTAGTGGATACTTCTGTATTTCCAGTCTCTTTTTCATTTTTATTTTTTTGTTTCTGCTATTTTCTTTTAAAAATTCCCCAAAAAATATACAAAACAAATCAAAATCCCACCAAAAACATGCTTTGTTTCTTCTATATATCAAAACAAACTACAAATTTGAAAAACCAATTAAAACATCAAAAACATATTTTCTATTTGTTTTCTTTTTGTTTTTGAAAACTTAAAATTTATAAAAACTAATGTAGATTTTCTATGTTTCAAGGATGATATAGTTTATCTTGCCAAGCTTCGTATACAATATTTCATTCTCTCGTTCAAGTATCTTAATAACATTGTTTTTGTATCAAGCCTTGATCATTATCTTTGTGTGCTTTGAAATTGATTATAGAAATCATGTGTAGGTTTGCATATCGTGCCTCTATGTATGAGTAAATGGCTTATATTTGCTAATGATTTTGTTTCACTCACACTTTTTGACAAACTACATATGAATTTAATCTTCTCTTACATGATTGTGTAGTGTAACCACATCATATTTTTGTTTGGCATGCTTAGTTTTACCTTCACCACATGTTAAAATCTTTTTCATGCACCTATCTTTGAAGAAGTGTGTCTTTTCAAAAATCTTTTTGTTTGCACATACAAGTGAATTCAGAGACCTTTGTCGTTAAGCAAAAAAATTCAAATGAATAATTGACAAAGATAACTCCACCAAGCACTACTCACCCTCCTGATAAGTCTTATTGAGCATTGTGAGGTTGAGCACCTTGGAGAGAATTGTAAAGTGTCTTATCGCAAACATTTTTTTTCATACTTCTTCTTGTACACCGAATCACAAATAAATAAAATTCAAAATAATTCTTGTGATTCCCCAAGCACTACTTTGCACCCTGATAAGTCTTAATAAGCATTGTGTGTGCAGAGCACCTTGGTAGTTGTACTATTCTTCTATATGCATTAAATAGTTTATATAACTTTGTAGGAAGAGGTAACTCTAAAAATGTTTGTTCAATAATATCGTGTTTATTCCATTATTCATGTCATGTGTTTTGATTAACTCATATGTATACTTTTTTCAAAAACACTATTTTGTACACATCATTATCACTTCTAAGCCTTCTACTCATGAGAATTGGAGTCTATTGCATATCTACATGTATTCTCTAAACGCTTAAGTAAATGCACTAGATAGCTTTGCATGATCATTACAATGTATAAGTGTACTTGATTTCTAAATCTTGAACATTGTATTCTTCTATCTTGTCTTGATAACTTATATCATGCTTACATATTTTTTCCGCTACGCCATGAGAACTTTGTATTGCATACCTTTCAACTAGTGTATGGCTATGTTAAAACTGAAATTATTTTGTGTACTTAAAATGCTACAACATCTATTTTCTTATATCCAAAATTCTTCATTATCTACTATGCTTCACAATTCCTATATAGATGTTCACATCTAAAAATATTTTGCCATGCTTTCCACATCTGTACTACTTGTACGCTCAATCATGAATACATTTTCCCAACAAGTGGTCTTTCTATGAAAATCTCTTCACATTCTCTTTTCACTCATATTAATTGTATTTCTTTCTTTGTGTCTACCTATTTATCATGCTCATTCCCTCTCTACACAGTAATTACTCACTTTTTGTTGGCCTTCCTCTCCACCCTCTTTTGATAATACCAAAAGGGGGAGAATAATTTGAACGAAATTAACATGTTTGGGGAGTATTAACATGTTTGGGGAGTTAAGTTCATAGGAAGATTTGTTGTAGGGGGAGCATTCATTTAGGGGGAGCATATACACAAGTCTTAAATTTCATGCTATCTCTATTATAAACACAAATTCCTATCAACTGTATTATTTCTTTCTAAGGGGATTTGTTATTATCAAAAGGGGGAGTTTGTTGGAACATGCTTTCCGCATCTCTTTGTTAGACAATAACAAATCCTATTGTATTTGATCATACTTGTTTTGTGTTTATAGTATGCAAGATTCTGTGCTTTCAAAACTCCATGGTGCTGTGTTGTTGTTGCTACCGCACCGCACCAACCTTACCGCTGGCGCTAGCACTAACAAACCGCTGAGACGAAACCGCTGAGATGAAACCGCTGAGACGAAACCGCTGAGATGAAACCGCTGAGACGAAACCGCTGAGAATATATGAAAGCTCTACCGCGCCGCGTTAAGCCTACCGATGGCGCTAAAAACTGCTGAGAAGAAACCGCTGAGAAGGAAACTTGCATTCGACGAAATGGATGCTGTGTTCGACGAACTGGGTTCGACGAAATCGGTGCTCCGTTCCACGATCTGCACGCTCTACCGCGGCGCTCGACGAAATGAATGCCATACCACGGAGCGGTAATACTACCATTAGCGCTAGTTCCGTTCGACGAATCAGATTTAAATCGACGAAAATATGTTGTCGTTCGACGAACTAGATTGAGATCGACGGAAATAAGTTTCCGTTCGACGAACCAGATTGAGATCGACGAAAGTTGAGGACAGCTCGACGAAGATGCGCCCGACGAAATGATCTACCGCGGAGCGCTAACACTGACGCTGGCGTTAGCATTTTTGGAAACTATTGACAGAAAGGAAAGTGGAGAAAAAGGAATGTCGACGGGTCGCTATGTTTGGCAAGTACTATCGCGGCGCGTTAGGTCTAACGCCCGGCGGTAGCTTTTGGAAACATCTCGCTTGCAGTTGATTGATTGGCAAATTTGGAAAGAGATATTGGCTGAAGGAAAGAAATTGCACTATCGCGGGGCGATAGTGATACCGCGGTGCGCTAGGCTGTCACAACCATTTGCGCTCAGAAGTTGCCTTAACTGCCACGATCTGTGTGCGCGTCGTGTCACTATCGCGGGGGTACTAGCGCAGGCGGTAGCTATCGAATCTATTTATAGAGCATCACCTCCTCCGTTATTGCTTGCTGTTACAGAAGTTATTGAAGCCTTATTGCAGAGCACTCGTGAGAGCCTTCAGAAGCAGACAAGACAACTCCGTCTACATTCGAGAAAGCAAAGAACTTGGAGACCGATCCGATCACATCTACATCGACACCAAGTTCTACTCTTGAGGGAGTTTGTTAATTTGAGTTTTGTTTTACTTTCAATTTGTTACTTTCAAAGAAATTCGCCTCGTGTTGGCGACTAGGTCTAGGGTGTAGATCTAGGGAGTGCTTGAGGCCTTTCCGGTGAGGGAAGGGCTAGAGCGGCTTGAGGCCTTGTCTAGGGAGAGATAGGCTAAATCCAACCGGTCCTTGGGAGAAGGATCGGTATAGAAAACCAAAAGAGTTTTCATTGGTCGCCTTTTTCCAAGCGTTATTGGGAAAAGTTTTGTAATCGTTTTTACTTCCAGTTAATGATTAATTAAAATATGTTTATTATTTCATCTCTGAGTCGTACTCTGTGATTCTCATTGTTCAAACGTAAGAGTATTCTCACTGTTTCTAACGCCGAGTGTTAACACTACCGCTGGCGGTAGTATCTGAGAATTATTTTCTCTCATAATCTCTGAATTTTTTAAAACCCTTATTCACCCCCCCCCCCCCTCTAAGGGCGCCTACAGATCCAACCGAAAGTATGGAAGCAAGCCCTTGAGACGATCCTGCTGACCGAGCTCCCACTTGCCGGTAGGGTAGGTGATATCTCGGGTTGCACTTTGAAAGAAAGTATGAAAGCAAGCCCTTGAGATGATCCCGCTGACCGGTCTCCCACTTGCCGGCAGGAGAGGTGATCTCTCGGGTTGTATTTTGAAAGAAAGTATGGAAGCAAGCCCTCGAGATGATCCCGCTGACCCTCTCACTAGCCGACATGGCAGGTGATCTCTCGGGTTGAGCTTTATAAGAAAGTATGGAAGCAAACCCTTGAGACGATCCCGCTGATCGGGCTCCCATGAGCCGATAGGGCAGGTGGTCTCTCGGGTTGCACTTTGAAAAAAATACGGAAGCAAGCCCTTGAGACGATCCCGCTGACCGGGCTCCCACTAGCCGGCAGGGCAAGTGATATCTCAGGTTACAATTCGAGTGAGCTTAGAAGCAAACCCTTGTCAAGGACCATCCATCCAAGCTCCTATTGGTTGACAAGGCTGGTTGATCATTCGGGGTGCAGAAAGGAAGGTAGAAATAAAAAGAGAAGAAAGAGAAAGTCAAAACGACAAGAAGGGTGCGAGTTCTACTGAACTCGCCCATGCCCCACTCGCAATCAAGATGACTTCACGAAGATCTAACATAATCACCCTTAACATACGTGCGTGTTGAGTTCCTGAAATGTTGTGAGAGAGGCGAGACGCTTAGTTTATGTTTCACGAGTTGAGTAAGCCGATATATCGAACAATAAAAGATATGAAAAAAGAATAATAATATCCAGTCCAATCTCAATTTTTCATAAAAATTCAGGGTCACACCCATGTTCAAGATAAAAAAGAAAGTACAATACATAAGAGAAAAATCTTCAGCAGGCCAGCGGGGGCGAGCTTGTGGTCTTCAGGAGAGTAATCGCGCTCGCTAGAAGGCGAGCTCCCGACTTCGTTCTCATAAAATTGGGGGATGAGGAGGCTGTCGGTCATAAAGGTCCACTCCTCCCAAAGCGCGCTACGCTCACGCATCATGTCGATAGTGGTCTCGGTAGATTGCGTGATGAGCTGCTTGCGCGTGTGTTTGACTTCGCGATGAGGGAGGAGCATCATTTCCTCGCCTTTTGACGATGACTCACCTCGCTCCTCAGGCTGCCTCGGCGCCAAGGACTCAACCAACAGGACTTTCCTCACCTCCACCTCCTGCTCTAGCGCCTCGATTCACTCTCTCATACGATTCACAGTCTCTGCATCCTGCAATGATTCAGTGTAATAGATAGTCGCAAGAAGAAGAAGAAAATCATAAACAAGAAGTGAATGAGACCTACCACTCCACCGAAAGAGTTGGCGAGTAGCCACTCCAGTAGCTCCAGCATCGTATTGAGGTCGACCACTTGATCTCTGGCTATCTTCTACTTCACCTCTGCGTTGCGGAACTTTCTGACAAAGCTGAGTCCTTGTCGCGAGGCCATGTGTGAGACCTTCGTGGATTGCACTAGGACCTGGGCGCTCTAATTCGCTAGATCGTGCATAGTATCCCTTTCGTACATCATTGCGTCCTGTCAACCATAGAGCCTATAGAGCAGGGGAAAGGCGTCCTCGACAGCATGACCCCTCTCCATTCAAGAGAGGAGGAGCGAGGACATGGAGAGGTGATTGATCTTCTCTTCCCAGAGAAGCAGCGGATGTCCCACACCATCGAGGGGCTTCTGCCCTAGCCCATAATTCGGGTGCAAGTTGGGGGTATCCAACTCGCCATCTGCGCCCTCATCCGTCAATGTGGTCACGGCATGCTCGTCGGGGTTATTTTCTTCGATGCGACGACTTCATCCTCTTCTGCGAGTCAGTCAAAGGGGGTGGCATGAGGCTCGCCACCGACCTCTTTCTAGAACCGCTGCCGGAGGGCATCTCCCTTAGGTCTGATGAGCAAGTTGCTGCCACCGCCGATGCATGAGCGAGTGCACTGCTCGCCACAGCATTAATTGCGTAAGGCGATGTTGGGAAAAACTCCCTTTGATTTAACTTAACAAATTAACTATAAGTGATTTTATTTCTTAGGTTATATTACCCACATTGTATAGTAAGGGTAAATTGGTCATTAGATGTATTAGGATGTCACACTCACCTTAGAGTGTTAAGGCCAAGTCAAGACAATCATAAAAAAGTTAAGTTAAGACTTGCGTCGAATAAAAGTCGACGCAACTTTGACTTGATATCGACGTAACTTTGACTACAGGTCGGAGCAACTTATTCAGTCTACCAAAGTATAAGTCAAGTCGACACAACGTCGAAAGGAACCCAACGCAGAAGGAAGAACTTGTCGAAGTCATCTCAGAAGTCGACGCAACTTCGACTACAATTCGACGCAAAAAATAAAAGCTCAAGTCCAAGGATTCAACTCGATGGATAGGTCGATAAGGAATCGACGTAACGTCGACATCTGAGTTCAGATAAATCTAAGAAGGAACTCGAAGCTACGTCGATAAGAACTCAGAGGTGCGTCGAAATGAAGATTGATGAAGTCGACGCAGCGTCGAATACAGTCAGAAAAATGAAGCTTTTCAGCCATCCTTTTGAGACCTTTTCAGAAGGACCACCAGGCCAGAGATAGTTCTCCAACGACTCATTTATTGCCAAGAATAGTATGGAGTTTTCCAGGACACAGCACATCATTTTTGGAAGGTATTCAAAATGGATTGACGGGTCGAGAAAAAAAGAAGAAAGGAAATTAGGTGAATTCCTTTTCAGGACAGCCCAAAGAAGAAAGGATTTGAAATCCCAATCATACATAATAAGTATGCAAAAAGAGGAGATGAAAACAACAAGTGTTATTACATTATTCTATCTGTCGAATAGGGCTCTGATCTTCTTCCTCCTCAAACCCTAAAAGACAGATATACATAAGTGCTCTCTCTGCACATGAATACATACAACTGCTTCTTCTTCATCATCATACAACAGCTGGATTACAAGAAGTGTTGAGAGAAAAGGATCAAACAAAAAAACCTTGCAAATCATCATTATCATAAGCAAGGGTTCATCATTTCAGATCTAGTGAAAGAAAGGCAGAAGCAGCATCAGAGCTTCTGAAGAATTCTGAGAACATAATTCTTTTCTTCTCCCTCTTATTTTCTCCTTACTATTTCCTTCACCTGCAAAGAGTTTTATTAATCTCTCTTTCAAAGGATTCAGTGGTTCTAAGAGTCTCCTTATCAAAAGACTCGGTGGTTTAAGATCTCCTTATCAAATGATCTGGATTGGTTCTAAGAGTCTCCTTATCAAAAGACTCAGGCACGGGTTGTGCAATCCTACTAGGGAGGTAGAAGAGAGGACTACCCACATATTGGGGAACCTCTATAAAATTCCTGTGTCTTTGCTCTATGATTTTCGTGTGCTATCCCATTTACTTATTCTGTGTTTATTTCAACAAACTTTATTTTATTTATTCTGTCTTTTGTTTTTTGCTGATTGCATAATACCTTAGCATTTTTATTGTGTGTGCATAAAAAGAATAGAAAATATTTTAAATCTCCATTCACCCCCTCTAGAGAATTCTCAGAGGCACACTGTGCACTTGCAATTGGTATCAAAGGGAGGTTGATCATTGAAAGGTTAACGCATTGATCAAAAGATCTCCTACTCTCTTTTTATTTTATTTTAAAATTAATTAAAACTATTTTCTAAAAGAAAATGAGTTCTAAGGATTATGCATCAACTAGACCACCAGTGCGTAACCTGAATAAGTTTACACTCTAGAAGGCGAGAATAAAACTTTATATGAACTCTATTGATGAAGAAATTTTTAATGTCATCATTACATGTCCCCCGGTCCCAGTAAGGAAAAAGGTCAAGGCATGTGATGCCAAGGCCATGAATATCCTTGTCTCAACTATGTCAGATGACATATTTCAAAAAGTTGCTGATTGCAACTCTGCCAAAGAAATCTGGGAATCTCTCTCCAGATTAGTTGAAGGCAGCTCAGATGAAAGAAAAGACAAGAAGTCACTTCTCATATTGCAATATTAGAACTTCAAGAAAAAGGCTGATGAAAGTATAGCTGAAATGTATGACAGGTTCAGCTTCATCTTAATTGAGCTGAGAGGGTTTGATAAAGAAATTTCTCTGACAGAAATTAATGACAAGCTCTTCATGTGCTTCCCAAACACATGGGACTCTAGAATCTGGGCCATTAGATATTCTAGATGCCTCAGAGAAATATAAACAGATGCTCTGCTAGGGAAGCTCAAGTCCTATGAGCTTCTACTGAAAAGCATGGCTGAGTCAGAAGCCCAGGAGAGAATATCAACTCCTAAAGAAAGGACTCTTGCATTAAACTGCTGAAGCAGAGCCCTCCACCTCTGAAGAAGAGATGTTTAATCTCTTGGCTAAAAGATTAAAGAGATGGGTCAGGATAGAGGACTCCAGAAGGAAAGAGAGGAGTCCAGGCAAGCCAAGGTTTAACAAAACTCCTAAACAGGAGATTATCTGCTTTTCTTGCAGAAAACCAGTCCACTTTGCCACTGAATGTCCTGAGGAAAAAAAGAACAAAAGCAACAAGCAGAGGAAGGGGCACAAAAGGAAATCCTTCAGGAGGAAGGATAAGAAAGGAGGGAAAGGCTTCATAGCTGAAACCTGGAGTGACTCTGAAGCAGAGTTAAGCCCATCTTCATCTGAGAGTGATGAAGAAGCAGAAGCAGAAGCTGCCTGCATGTTGGCAGTGGGGATATCCTCAGATGATCAGGAAGAACAGGTATCCATGTTTGATAATTTTGATTTTAATTTTGATGATTTTAAAATTTGCTTTAAAGAATTCTGCAATGATCATATTAAGGTACAAAAAGAAATTGAAACAGCTAGGCTAGAACTAGAAAACCTAAAGGAAGATGAGCTATATTTGAGAAATCAAGACTTAAGAAAAGAGATTCATAATAATGAATCAGAACTGCTGAAAAAAAAATAAAACTAAAGGAAGAGCTATCAAAGGCAAAGGCCTTTGAGGACTCTCTCAATGGGAGGAGTCAAAAGCTCAAAGATATTACACAAAATCTCTCTATGAGATTTAAACACCTAGGTTTAGGAGCAGACCCTTGCACTAACACAGAAATCACTAGTAGACCAACCTAGAAAAATCCAGTTAGATTTATTAGACCTAGTAAATTTCAAACAAGTGAGAGGAGTGCGCTAACTAAGGATAAGGACATTAATAATCCAAATAAAATAACGGTGGTTAATAAAGTAAATCTAAACAAGGAAAAGAAATATCTAGGCAAGAGTAATTCAGAGAAACTAACCAACAATAATCAAAAGGTTAAAACCAGAAGTAAAATAATTAAACATTCTGCTGATTTATCATATTTAGATACATTTTATACACATCTGAAGTATCAAAATAATAGATCAAGGTTTGATAAACTCACTCTCTGCCATCCAAAGGGATATCATGAAAGACCCTTGTACTCTTTCATAGAATCCTATAATAGTAAAAGTAAAGGGCCCAAGGTAACCTGGGTAACTTCTGATGTTTGAGCTACTTGTGCAGGAAGATATAGAGTTCTTTTCCCACAGAAAGTGAAGGGAAAAGAAAGAAGTTGATGATCAATTATAAACAACTCATATGCAAAGGGAGTAATCTCTACTCCAAAATTCTCTGATGAGTATATAATTCATAAAAATATTAGTATAAATACTATTTTCAATAAAAATTATTGGTGGAAAAAACAGCAAGAACTTTCTAAGTAAATAGAACTATTCATTCAGAGTTACGTCGAATAGAATTCGACGTGTCGTCTAATTCAACTCGACGCTAGATCCAAAAGTAATATACAACTGTTAATTCAGAGTTGCGTCGAATCGAATTCGACGTACCATCTAATTCTGTTCGACTCCAGCTTCGAGAGTCTTCTAAATCAGGCAATTCGAAAAGCATTCGACGCAACATCGATTTCATATCGACGAATACGTTGAATTAAAAGCTGTTCGTCAAATTCGAAGATGCGTCGAGTTCTAATCGACGCAACGTCGATATGACAGGCGCGCACAGCTTCACTTCTAGAAGCTACTTAGACACATTTTGGCGCGCTGTCTATTGACGGTGCTTCGGATAAAACCCTAAGGTGTGACGAATCTTCTTCTTTTAATCACCATTGGCGTTGAATTCATTACGCTTTCGAATTCTCTCTCTCCTACTCTCATGCTCTTGTCTCTCTCTCTCATTTTCTTGTGTGTTTGCAGGTACCTCAAAATCGATGGCTCCATTTAAGGTGAATTCAGGTTTTGATGTGGATGTCGACTCTTTCAGTGCAGTTGTCGAAAGCTTCAAAGCCATTCTCGGCTTGTTTCAAGATGCTGGATTAACAAAACTGATCTCAACAAGATGCAAGATCCTGGATATTGAACTGATTGAGTTCAAAGATAGTGTTCAAATAGGAGAGGATGGATCCATCAAAGGGAAAATTTCTGAGACAGATGTACAGATAACAAAGGAATTACTAAATCAGACATATGATCTTACAATTGGGAATGACTCAGATGAATTGAGAGGGGATGAGATCAAGAAAGCTCTGGAGATCAGGAAGTTCAAGAAATACAAGGCCATCAATCTGAAGAAGATTGATCTTGGAGAAGAATACAGGTTCCTTGCTGACATAGTAGGGAAGGCTTTACTATGTAAGATTTCAGCACATGATGTTATTCCCAAGCAACAACTTCAAATCATGGGTGTTCTTGTCCTTAAGAAGAAGATAAACTGGGGGATGACTCCTGAAAATGATTGGGCACAAATATGCTCACAAAGAAAATGCATACATGAGAATCATGAGCCAGGTGCTCTTCCACCAGTATCCAATGGTGTGCAGGTTAAAAGGAGTGCCCATTCCTCCAAGTAAATGGATGAATATAGGAATATTCTCCAAATGGACAATGTAGATTCTGAAGCGTGGTCAATCTGCACCTTCTCCCCCTCCTTCTCTAGCTCCTCAAGATTTAGAGAGACATCTACCAGATCCCCCAAGGGATAATTCTCCTCCTCAAGACAATCTAGCAACCCAACAGGATGTTGTTCCAGATGCAAAACTAACCCCAAATTCATCTCCAGTCTCAGCAACAACCATCCACCCTACTCCCAGACAATCAATCTGCTCCTCCACCACCACCATCATACCATATCTCTGCAGAAACCTATCAACATCTCTCCCCTGTTCACCAAGACACTCCAGATCTGAATGAAAATTTCACAACAATTCATCCAGCAATCCTATCCACACCTTCACCTGTCCCTACCTCCAATTCTACACCCCAAATGATATTGAACAAGCAATTGCAAAGGCAGTAGGGTTGGCTTCCAACACCTTTGCTGACCTAATGGTCACTCAAGCCACAAGGTTTAATAAAAAGTACTCTAAGATGGAAAGTGAAATACTTGATTCAAGAGGGTCACTCCTGGCTCTCAAAGAATTTGTGTCCTGCTCCATGGTCACTAAAGAGTTCTTAACCTCTCTTCTCAGCAAGGTTAAGAAGGGGGAGAAAATTCAGGTGGAGGAAAGGTCTACGCTATAAAAGAATGACCATAAGAAGGATAAGGATGATGAAAATCCTGATAAACTTACTGTATTCCAAACAGTAAGTCCAGATGCAAATGTTAAGGGTGAGCCTCATACAAGTCCTCAAGATAATCCAGTACAAAAAGCTGAAGTATTGCCTGCAGTAAACCAGGGGGAGCCTCCATCAACTCAGTGGGAGCTCCTTGAAGATGATCTACTCTTAAATGAAGCATCAAAAATTGCACAGGAAGCGGCTCAGGATGCTGAGGAGAATGCACAATCTCAGGGGGAGCTTCTCAAGGAAGATCAAATTAATGAAGAAGCTGCTCAGGATGAAGAATCTCTTACATTTGCTGTAAGGAAGGTAATACTAAAGGTATTCTCCAGGAAAAGGAAAACTTCTGAGAAGGAATGTTGAAGCTCAGGTATTCTATCAAACAATTATGGTGAACAATATATTTACTTGACAATAAATGAAATGGCATGTGATTTTATTCTATCATATCATATTGTATATGTATGTTTTGTTTGAATTTGTGTTTATGTCAATGTATGTGTAAAATCAGTTTAAACAATTTGTAAAATTTGTTAAGATAAATAGAGGGAGATTGTTGGGAAAAACTCCTTTTGATTTAACTTAACAAATTAACTATAAGTGAATTTATTTCTTAGGTTTTATTACCCACATTATATAGTAAGGGTAAATTGGTCATTAGTTGTCTTAGGATGTCACACTCACCTTAGAGTGTCAAGGCCAAGTCAAGACAATCACAAAGAAGTTAAGTTAAGACTTGCATCGAATAAAAGTTGATGTAACTTCGACTTGATATCGACGTAACTCTTACTATAAGTCAGAGCAACTTATTCAGTCTGTAAAATTATAAGTCAAGTCGACACAATGTAGAAATGAACTCGACGCAGAAGGAAGAGATTGTCGAATCCATCTCAGAAGTCGACGAAACTTCGACTACAATTCAACACAGAAAATAAAAGCTCAAGTCCAAGACTTCAACTCGACGGATACATCGATAAGGAATCGACGTAACGTCGACATCTAAGTTCAGCTAAAGCTAAGAAGGAATTCGAAGCTACGTTGATAAGAACTCAGAGGTGCGTCGACATGAAGATTGATGAAGTCGACGCAGCGTCGAGTACAGTCAGAAAAAGGAAGCTTTTTCAGCTATCCTTTAGAGACCTTTTCAGAAGGACCGCTAAGCCAGAGACAGTTATCCAATGACTCATTTATTGCCAAGAATGGTATGGAGTTTTCCAGGACACAACACACCATTTTTGGAAGGTATTCAAAATGGATTGACGGGTCGAGAACAAAAGAAGAAAGGAAATTAGGTGAATTCATTTTCAGGACAGCCCAAAAGGAGAAAGGATTTGAAATCACAATCATACAGAATAAGTATGCAAAAAGAGGAGAAGAAATCATCAAGTGTTATTACATTATTCTATCTGTCGAATAGGGCTCTGATCTTCTTCCTCCTCAAACCCTAAAAGGCAGATATACAGAAGTGCTCTCTCTGCACAGGAATACATACAACTGCTTCTTCATCATCATACAACAGCTGTATTACAAGAAGTGCTGAGAGAAAAGGATCAAGCAAAACAACCCTTGCAAATCATCACTATAATAAGCAAGGTTTCATCATTTCAGATCTAGTGAAAGAAAGACAAAAGCAGCATCAGAGCTTCTGAAGAATTCTGAGAACATAATTCTTTTCTTCTCCCTCTTATTTTCTCCTTACTATTTCCTTCACCTGTAAAGAGTTTTATTAATCTCTCTTTCAAAGGATTCAGTGGTTCTAAGAGTCTCCTTATCAAAAGACTCAGTGGTTCAAGATCTCCTTATCAAAAGATCTGGATTGGTTCTAAGAGCCTCCTTATCAAAAGACTCAGGCACAAGTTGTGCAATCCTACCATGGAGGTAGAAGAGAGGACTACCCACATATTGGGGAACCTCTATAAAATTCCCGTATCTTTGCTCTGTGATTTTCTGTGTAGTCCCATTTACTTATTCTGTGTTTATTTCAACAAACTTTATTTCATTTACTCTGCCTTTGGTTTTTGCTGATTGCATAATACCTCAACATTTTTATTGTGTGTGCATAAAAAGAAGAGAACATATTTTAAATCTCTATTCACCCCTCCTCTAGAGAATTCTCAGAGACACACTGTGCACTTTTAGGTGGGTTCTCGAGGACTAGTCGCTCGCCTGTATCAAGAAAAAACTTGAGAGAAAACTTTCAAAAAACATAAAGGCCGAGTAGATGAAGATCTTACCCTCCCCTGGGAAGACTAGAGCGAGTAGATGCTGATTTCTTCTGAGGTGGGCGACCTAAAAGTTCTTCCCAAGGAAGAACTGGAGGAGTTTTTCCGCCTCGTCATCCTTGCGAGGGGCCTTGAACACGACCTCGTCTTTCTGAGATGGGCGAGTATGGAATGTTTCTAAAATCCCCTTTGATGAAGATGAAGTGGTCGTTCTAGTGGTTGACTTTGTTGGAGTTCTCTCAGACCTTGATGTGTGAGACGGAGTGGAAGGAGACGTCGTCGGAAGTCGCCCTGAAAATAACAAGCTTACAGAAAACTATATGGTTAAACTCGATTCGCTCTTCACGCATGTAGCACGTTAAGGCGATCAGCATGGCCATGTCGTTGGTGTTGATCTGCGCAAGCACGATGCCGAAGTACTTGAGGAAGAACTTGACCTTGGTCCACAGAGGAAGGCAAAGTTCGAACTCGAAGTGAGCGAGGGGGAAGGTGAGCTCATCCCAATAAAATGAGATGATAGACTCATCATCCGCAGGGGCGCGAGATGTAAAACCGTGGGGAAGGAGTTCATCCCTAAAGGCGAGCACATCATCCTCCGACACCTGCCCATTGGGGAAGCAGTGGTCGGTGAAGTGGGCAACGCACACCACCCGGGGCGCGAGTCATAATAGCGAGTGGATTCCGTGAGTAGAAAGAATGAAGTAGAGCGAGTGGCAGGAGAAACAATTAATACGATATGTGAAATAGTAAAGGGGGTATGTATAGAAAAAAGGGGCTGAAAAGCGAGTCCTCAGCCAGTATGCACGAGCACACTTTCCCCTCACCAACTCGCCACCTACTCGCCAAAGTTCACCCATCTCGCCAATAAAATAAATAAAAAAGTATGCCAAAAAAGCTCCAAGTAAAAGTATGGGCTGATAGAAAGGAAATTATGTGAGAAACGAATACACCCGTGAGTCCGGGATTAAAAGTTATTACAGAATGTAAATTTGTTTTTATTAGACACATATAAAAAACAGAGAAACATGGGCGAATCGGTCTAGTTGGGAACCCACTTCCATGAGCCCCTACCTCTCATCCACACTTGTGGCTCTCCTCACGCTATGACCTCCTCGCGAGCGCCAGCGACTTCCCCTTGTAAGTTCTGCAAGTACACCTTTATCCTCTCGAAGCGGGCTGCGAGCGCAGAAGTGTTGACTCCTATGATCTAGTACATGGCTCCGTCGAGCATAACAAACTCACTCTCCAGGGCATACACTCGCTTCTCCAGAGAAAGTAGGCTGGGGGTGGGCTCGCATGCACTTACATCTCATAGAACATGAAGTCGTACTTCCAGAGCACTTCCGCAGTTTGATCTGCTAGCACGTTAACTGAGGGCGAGTCGTCCAAGAATTTTCTCATCGCATTGGGCGATGGGGGAGCCGAATAGTCCTCCATCTCGTCCATATCGTCATCAAGAGTAATGGTTCACACGCCTGAAAAGAATGAGTAAGGAGTCAGCACAAAGTCAGTATGCTCAACAAAGTGGAGTCACTCCAAGACTCACCTCGAGAAGATTCGGCCTCCTTGCCAGGTTGGTGCGATGGTGGTGTCCTTTCGTTGAAGGGTTTATCGAGAGAGGTCACCAAAGATTTACCTGACCCGACTCGCTGAGCGTCGAGGGTCGGGATCAGATTTTGGGGAGAAGTGGAATCATTCCCATTCTTATCTCTGAGCGAGGTGGATGCATCAGCCAACTCCTTAGAAAGGTCGTGAGTCGGGTACAAGGGTGGCATGAAGTTTGAGATAACGTCAGCGTAATCGAAAACTGCGAGAAGGAAACCCGCTAACATCACCTACAGAGCGCTAGTTGAAGGAATGATAAGGGCAATGTGAAAAGACCATGTACTGTTAATAGGCGGGCAGGAGTTGGCATCTATTTGAGCACTCACATCCATCCCCAAGTTGCCGTCTCGGCCTCCCACGTCGTCAATTAGGGTATCAAGCTATACGAGACGCCCAAATTATAAGTGGGTTTTGCCAAGACTGAGGGAGAGAGAAAAAGGTGAGTTCGCACCTGTAGGGAGGAGCTCAATCCCATGCTGAAGTTGGGTTACTGCGGCGCTGGCGTAGTCGTCACTTTATAAGAAAGCATAGGCCAGGTCTTCTTAATGACCTTTCTCACTTTCCACCTTGCTGGGCTCGACGAGGCATGTTCAGTGGAAATGGCCATCAGAGCTGCAGTGGCCTCCTCGCTCCTCCTCTTAAATGCCGCTAGTCAAGTGAGAACATCTTGGGATGGCTGCATGATAGTTTCTAACGGAAGGAGGAAAACAAGGCAGGGTGGGGAGGAAGGGATCAGGTAGTTGCACCTCTTCCCCCCTTAGGATGCATATATATAGGCATCAGTGGGTCCCGCAAAATGATTCCCTAAAGCGGACATGGGCACTCACCAAATAACTAGGGTTGAACTATCTTTCCAAGCTTGAGGCAAGCTCGCAAAGAGCGGGATTGTGTGCAACCCCATGTTTGCCTAGTGGTCGAAAAACCATGGAACGACAAAAATAGGCTACCTGGCTAGCGGACCCTTTGTGCTAGCACTCGCTTAGTGCCTTGGGCAAATGGATAGATCGGCGGGCTAGACCGCGCTGTCCGAACTCGCCTAGCAGCCTCGGTGAGGCGAGTCGTTCATGATACGGGTGACTCGCCACTCATCTAGACTCGCTCATAGCTAAGTAAATCCATATGGCCTGCAGTTAGCCTTTTTAAACAGGAGGATTCCGCTATTGGCAGACCAATTTGGGTTGCATTTAGAAAGATCAAAAGGCGGGATCTCGCTATCTGCATGCCATTTCTAGAAAATAATAAATAGACCCCTAATGACACCTTTAGAGAAGACTTCTCACTTGCTTCTTTCTCCTTTGGCTAGCTTTGGTTGGTTAAAGAGTTCTGGTTTACTGCTCACCGTGGTTTTCAGGTGCGTGGGAAGGAACTCTCTAGCACTCTCCAAGGTGTCCTACTCAATCTTGGGCTTGGGAGGGGAAGCTCTCTAAGATCTCCCGGGTTAGCAGCGGGACCTCCTTGTTGCAGCTCGAGGGTTTTTTCTAGTTTTTCCACCGTGAAGAGTGAGGTTTCTTGTCCCGAGAGTCTGACCTAGTGACTCAACTTAGGAGAATTAGGGCAAGCTACACCCTTGGTCCAAACTCCTCATTGAATCATGGTTTTCGGGTTCACAGTTATCACCTTCCCACTACCCGCCTCTATATTGCACGACATGTAGTATTTGATGAAACCATTTTTCCTTATTCCTCCGCCACTTCCACTTCAACAGAAATTGCACCACTTAATCCTCTCCCCACTCACCATTCTTCTGGATGCAGCTTCCTCCCCCCCCCCCCCCCCCCCAACTCAATTATCTTCCACAACTCATGTTGCTACCAGCACACCAACACAATTACCTTCCACAACTTATGTTGCTGCCACAACTCCAACTAACTTGCCTTCCATTTCCTCAACCCACGTTGCTTCCCCCAGTCCACCTAACTTACCATCTATTCCACCATCCTCCACCATGGCTCTGCCAATAGCACCGCTGCCTCCTGCAACATCTATAGTACTCTCTCTCATATCCTCAACACCTACTCCTCTCCCACACATGTGACCCGCCGAGCACTCCCAGCATCCTATGAACACTTGCGCTCAAACTCCCTCTCTAAAACCCAAAGCATTTACATCCACTAAGTATCTTGTTCTCACAGTTATTTCCACCTCCTGCTCTCATGCTCTCCAAGATTCACGTTGGTATGAAGATGTGTGATGTAGGCTAAGATAATTATGAGATGATTTAAGATGAAATATGAGTTAATTTTTAGATTCGAAGTTCGTTTACGTTAAAAACTTGAGCTAAGCGAAAACTAGCTTAAAGACAACAAAAGCAAGCCAGAAATGAATCGTCAACAATTACGTGGTATGCGAGGAGTTGCTAACCGACAGTACCTAGTCTTAACAAGCATGTAGAAAAAATTAATAATGCTTTGAAAGAGTAATATCGTCGCAAAACTAATTTTGTATTTTCTTGGTTGATGGGATAACTCGAGCTAGTACTGATCAGTCAGTCCTTTGCGGGTCGTTGCCCACTCCTTCCTTGAAAGTCCTTTTTCAAGGCAGCACACTCTCACTCTTAGTAGTCCTTCACTCAGAGGGAAAAGAGAACAAGGTGAACAATGTAGCAAAGCTAACACTTGCAACTTTCATTCATTCAAATGATGATTACACCATAAACATTCATGCTTATTTATAGATCTTGAGAGACATAAAAGATGAGGAGGGGATGACTTTGGAGTCCATAGATTTGGTTGGAGGTTGGACCATCATTATGGTGGTCTTTAGTCACATGTTTGAATGTGGAAGAAAATAATGCGGCTTACATGTGAAAAGGGGTAGTTTGTGGTGGCTATTAAAGTCATGAAGAAAATAAAGAGTTTATCTGTGTAAAGGGAGAAGCTTATGGTGGCCATTCATTATGGTGGTCTTTAGTCACATGTTTGAATGAGGCGGCTTACATGTAAAAAGAGGGTAGTTTGTGGTGGCTATTAATGACATGAAGAAAATAAAGTGGTTTATGTGTGAAAAGGGGGTGGTTTATGGTGGTCATTCATGACATGAAGAAATAAAACGGTTTATGTGTGAAAATGGGTGGTTTCATATATGGGCTAAGTTATGTTGGGTTTGGATGGTATTGAGCTTGGCTTACTCAAGATCAATAATATATCCTACAATGCATAAAGCACAAAACTACATAAGTAATAACCCAAAAATACATAAGGCTTAAAATGCAAGTGAGCTCATAAGTATGCTCGAAATAAAGTACATAATAAAATAGAAATATATATTTGGTTTGAAGTTGATTGTCGACATCAACTTCTCTACTGTCTTGATTTAACTTGTCCTGCATCAGCTCCCCCAGGCTTTAAAGAATTTGACTCTTTCGAATGTGATTCCAGGTAAGCCTGTAGGAGTTGTTTGCCCGGAAGTCTGCGACCTCTCCCTTTTTGGTCAGAATCATCGTTCCCGGCTGTCTCGATTTTCGGAGATCGCTCAGACCGCTTGTTTCCTCTCCGACAGAATTCCCAAGTGACAGGCGGTCAGACTCTAGTTAGATCGCGAGACCACGCGGTTTGGTTCTTCTATCTTTTTTGCTATTTGCACCCCCTGTATCTTCTCTCACTGCCCCGACTCTCCTGTATCCCGGGCAGCCCATAATTTTTGAACCTGCCCATTTGGGAAGGCCCCCACGTCTATAAATATAGAGGTAGGGGTACCAGAAAAGGAATTTTTGCTTCGAGCCTCCAGCTTGCAACCTGTGCAAGCGGTCTCGAATTCTGTCACTTTTCTACCTCTCACCCTTACCTGTTTTGGACCCCATCCTGTAACCATTTTTGAGATCAATCGAAGCAGTTTTTCTCCTAGAGATCTCTTCTCTGGCATCCATCATCCTGAGTAGCCTACACTTCGCAGTCTTTCCCCATCTCTTTTTAGTGTGACTTTTGGAGGTACACTTTTTGTGCCAACAGAACGAATACCCGACCTTCAGCTCGGAGTGTCTCGGCGAAACTAGTGGATAGTCAAAATGTCAGACTGTGACCAACCTAATTAGTTCGTCGGCGGTTTCCCCCCTTCTAATAGTGCGAGCTCCCTTGAAGCCCTTGAGCTTCATTTCAAGCTCCGCCTCAAGCAGAATCGCCGCGAGACCGCCCGTAAGTTGGATTCCATGAATCAGCTTCTCTCTTTGATCTTTGAGAGGCATCTCCCTCAAACTGATCAGGTAGCCACCCATGATCCTCTGTCCAGCAGTCACGCCCCTGACCGTGCGACCCCTTAGCCCGCAACTCCCCTGTGGTCTCAGGGAGAGGAGTTCGCAGCTCTCCATGCATTCTTCCAAGTAGCAACTCAGGGACATCCATCCCGAGTCCTGAATGTTCAAGAGGACTATGTTTATCCTCCAGCTCCTTTTGCTGTCCCTCCGGCTCCTTCCGATGCTTTTGAAGCGGAGAAGCTGTCACAACCCGCATTTTCCCACGAATTTAATAAATATTATCAGAGCAAGGAGAAAATACGTGTTAGGATGCCACGTCATGAATGAGACAACTACAGACGCTCAGGCAGCCACTACTCACGAAGATTTATAAAAGACATAAATCTACTTGAGTTAAATAGAGGATTTACATTTTTAGCTTGAGACTGTGTCCCTCGATCCAGTGGATCAACTAGTCCACGAGTAGAAATCTATACATATGCAGCGGAAAGATGGTTTTATTTTATCCTACATGAGCATGAAGATCGAACATCACAACAATGATATGCACATCCCTAGATTTAGTATACGTAAAGAAGGAGTTTTCTACAATCTTCAAAGTAGGTGACATTTACATAAAATCATGCTATGCAAGAATGTCATTTTCTATACATAAAATAACTCATGCATTCTAACATAAAACTTCCCAGAGAGCAGGTATGTAAACTAACCAGAAAGTAACAGCAGAAAAGCTAGCAAGTAATCTAACAGTGGAAAACCAAATCTACAACTGAAGCAAAGGAACAACTACCTCACAATAGTGAGGGGAAAGCGGAGCACCGCAACTAACCGTAGCTCTGAAAAACACCAACTCTACCACCCAAACTGCTACTGCTCTGAGCTTGAGAAACTAGGTCAAAACCTAACCTGAAAATGGCAACAAGTAAACTAGGTCAAAACCTAACCTGAAAATGCCCGAGCAGAAAATCAGGATTCTTCCTTGGTCAGCACATCTAGCTCTACCTCTTCCTTGCCAGTTGCTGTGGCTGCGACAGTAGAGTCTGCAAGGGAACCACATGCAACAAGGGCTGAGCCTGCGGGCAATTAACCTTCAAATGCCCGCTCTGACCGCACTGGAAACACGATCTAACCTTCTCCCAGCAGAAGGAAACCTCATGCCCCTTCTTCTGGCAAAAGGTGCAAGCAAGATCTCCCTTATGTGCACCCTAGATCACAAGCTCCTGAGACTGCTTCTGCGCGCCCAACCTCTTGAAGCACTTCTCGAACGGGTGGCCCACACGGACACAAAAAAAAACACACCTGCTTGCCCTTCTTACTTGGAGAAGGGTTGTCGCAATCAGCAACTTTCCTCCTTTCCTTCCTGACACCGCAACCTGACCCACAACAGGGCTCTGCACCCTAGGCTGCTGCCCAAAAGTAGCTGCCATCAAAATATGAATCTGCTCCTGCATCACGACCATTTGCCTCGACAACGCCTCGATACTCTGACGCAACTCCTCAATCACCGTCTCACCGAGCGCACCCGAGGACTCATCCTCTAACCAGAGAGCCGACTCTGACGCACTATGCTCTGGAGTCATCTACAACAATTATGAATGAACACTTCATCTACACTTAGCTTAAGACACAACAACTAGCAAACTAAAATCTCCTAACTCGATATAAATCAGAAAGGAATAGATACTTGCTCTTGTTGTTACCTTGCTCTGGGAATTCATGAAATGATGATATGCCTTCGACTTGGGATGATAAATCATCATCCTATTGACCCATGTGCATATAACATGAATGCATGAATGCTTAACATCTTCCATTTAAAAGCATGAGTATACATGTGTCATAATGTAGATCTCTAGCTTGGCACATGTGCTTATGCAATGTTATGTAATGCATGTAGTGTTATGCAGTCTAAGAAAGGCCTTAATGCATGCTATGAGCTGCGTACACATGCGATCTTATGAATCACATACTATATATTATCGCATGTAACGAAAAAGAAAATCTAATGGACACGCATGCGACCTACGTTATGCATCTCATATTACATAACAGTCGCATGTTGTCACCTATGATGATCCATATACAGACACATATTATGCATCTCATACTACATAATATGCCTCATATACTTCTTTCATGCTTATGAGTGTAGTGCCCATGCTTCAGCCGAGATCTACTGACGACCCATCGGTGGGTGTCTAAGCAATGAATAACGCTTCTCACCAGGTGGTTAACCGGGCCAACCAGACTATCCCAGCAACCTAGCTAACCTCCCTCTGATACCAACTGTCACAACCCACATTTTCCCACGAATTTGATAAATATTATCAGAGCAAGGGAAAATATGCGTTATGATGCCACATCATGCAGGGGACAACTATAGACGCTCAGGCAGCCATTACTCATAAAGATTTATAAAAGACATAAAGCTACTTGAGTTAAATAGAGGATTTACATTTTTAGCTTGAGACTGTGTCCCTCGGTCCAGTGGATCAACTAGTCCACGAGTAGAAATCAATACATACGCAGCGAAAAGATTGTTTTATTTTATCCTACATGAGTATGAAGATCGAACATCCCAACAATGATATGCACATCCCTAGATTTAGTATAAGTAAAGAAGGATTTTTCTACGATCTTCAAAGTAGGTGACATTTACATAAAATCATGCTATGCAAGAATGTCATTTGCTATACATAAAATAACTCATGCATCCAAACATAAAACTTCCCAGAGAGCAAGTATGTAAACTAACCAGAAAGTAACAGTAGAAAAGCTAGCAAGTAATCTAGCACTGGAAAACCAAAGCTACAACTGAAGCAAAGGAACAATTACCTCACAATAGTGAGGGAAAAGCGGAGCACCGCAACTAACCGCAGCTCCAAAAAACACCTACTCTACCACCCATATTGGTACTGCTCTGGGCCTGAGACATTCAAAAGAAAAGAATGCATCAGCAAGAAAGTGCAAGTGGCAGCAAGAAAAAAAATGTTTTTCACTAAACAAGGGTTAACAACAAAATCAAAGTATCAGATTTGCAGGAAAAGAGCTTTTAACAGTTACACAATGATTAGCTTGAAACAACCCGAGCCAGCTCAATCGAGTGCACTCGGTAGGAGAAATGTCTGCACCAAAAGTAATGGCCATATATATATATTTATATATATAAATATATATATATATATCTTTAAGCACCTGAGACTGATCAGCTCGAGAAAAAGGGCATCATTTAACGTCGGGTAACAGGAGCCTCGGGTGTATGATCCAGAAATAAAGGCGCTGCGCGGTGGTCTATTCCACTAACACTCACAACCCTATAAAACAACAGGGGGTGTTGTGGCGGTGACTCCAGTCCACACAAGCCAACAGTCCCAAATAGGGGTACCGTGGCGGTGACTCTTAGCTCACACAACCAATAGACCCCCGCATAACCAACAGAGCAACCACGACTCTTATAACCAACATGCCAAACAAAAGAGTGCCAGACAGGAAAAAAGGCTTACATATGGATTTAACCGCAACTCATGATGAGAGAATTAGTAAGCACATTATTCAGCAATTAATAATTAGATCAACATTCAACTTATAAAAAGGTTGAAGATTTCAGCAAGCCGACACCATACAAGACTTGGTGTCGAAACACAACAATGATAAGCTTAACACGAAGGCCAAACACTAGAATAATACTCAATGGTTCATTAGAAAACACTCGGTGAGTCCAAACTTGACTCCTGACAAGCTTCTCGTAACAACGCGACGAAAGTCATGAAATAACACCATAAAGGATCACTTAACATTATGGGACATCTCGACGAATAGAACATAACTTCACCTAAAGTCTCAACAAATGAACTCCAAATGCTCAACATCATAATTTAAGATACCCAAGAACACATGGAAAAAAAGACTTAAATTATTGATGAAACAATTCAACATACATGATGAACTCGACAGAAAAACACGACAAATCGACGGGAAACTTCAAAGAAAATCGATTGGAAGAGGGTCTGATCGATGGGACGGGAGCCCGATCGACGGGAGGTCCAGTCAATTCCTACTCAGAAGCCCGACAAACTGACTTCCCTGCTCTCTCCCGTCGATCGACGGGACTAGAGGTCGATCGACGGGACGAGAAGTCGATTTTGACTTGAAATTTACAAAATGTCTTCTAAACTACCCCAACATTCTACCAGATCTCAAACTCAACTCCAGAACACATGAATAAGCTTCAGAAGAAGAAATAATTACACATTCTTAGGAAGAGTAATCTTTTCTAAACTAATGGAAGTCGTAACAGACTACCTGCAACATAACTAAATATGTAAATATAGAAACTATCTACATTCAAGGGAAAGACAGCAGGAATCAAGAGAGCCAAACAAGATACATAAGGAAAAAAGCAACAATCACTAACCTAGACTCAATAGGCTATGCCTACAAGAAAGAAGGAGAGGACTGAAAAGAAGGACTTTCTGTCACACAGCAAAACAAACCAAGGAGGATTACTACTACTTGAAGAACAAAGCTAACAAGAGAGACTAGCATAACTAAACTTTAGGAAAAAAGGTCATCAAGGAGAAGGACTGCTATTTGCAGCCCACAACCATTAAGAAAACCTTTACATCCAGCCAAATTACTAAACACAGTGAGGAAGAAGCATTACCCATCACTGAGAAAGTTAACACAAATTACAAAGAAGACTGAGTCTGGAAGGGTTTAAATACTCAAAAATCAGTGACAGATTACACAGAAAACCTTGGAGTTCTGGACAGGAATTCTGGACAGAAAGTCTAATAAATTCTGGGCAGAAAGAGAGAAATTTCTGAACAAGTCTATGGTACCAACAGGAATCAAAACACTCTGGCAAAAACCTTGATTTCTGAGAATACACAGAAAATAACTTTTCTGAAAGAATTAATCAGAACAACAAGAAAGACCACAGACAAAACTGCGCTTGCATTAAAGGGGAAGAGGAACAAGACAAGGGAAAAGGCTACAACAAGGGAAAAGGAGAAAAAGTGGAAAAAGGGGAAAAGGGAAAAAATCGATGGGCTGTCCCGTCGATTAACGGGAAGCTCAGTCGATCGACGAGCGGTCCCGTCGATTTTGACTTCAGCACAGAAAATTCTTATAATTTCTTAAACTAACCTAACCTACTACTAACAGAGCCCACATCTGGATTACCAGAACAACCTCAACTAACAACAATTAAGGTAAAGAGAACTCTTCAACACTAAATTTCCCAAATAAAAATTTATAAGAAAGGGAAGGAATTGGAGAAACAAACCAAGGGGAAAAGAAAAAAAACAAACCACCACTTGCCTAAATCTCGATCCACTGAAATTCGGCCTCTCAAGACCTCCACGCCAAGGACCGGCTCAAACACGGGCTAAGCACAAAGAATCTACGAAGATTTGGCAAGAAACGAGGTTAGGGTCGCTAACCCTAGTGCCAAAAATCTATGAAACGGACAAAACTTACCACGCACACGAAGAGTGCGGCAAGAGCTTTCCAAATCTATGTTCCGGCGAAGATTTCGTGCACCGGAGCTCCATCGGCGGCGGTCGAAAAGCTCAGGAAAACCCCACTCTCTCCCCCTTTCTCTCTCTCGAAACTTCTGGCTCGACAATCAGGGAGGAAAAAGAAGATGAAGAAGGATATTTATATAATATATATATAAATATATATATATATATAGATAGTGGAGGAATAGAATAATGATAATAATAATAATGATAAGAATGAGAAAAGAAGGGCCGAACCAAAAGTCGCCGATTCCAACGAAATTCGCACAAAAGACAAAAGTCAGCACTACGAATCCACCGGATAAGTCGAAAACAAAATCTGATGTGCAAATCTTAAGATATAAAATTTTGAAGTTTGCGGCGATGATAAATCCACCAATCTTTGGAAAATCATTGGGGCTCTAATATCGCTCGGATCGCAACGAAACTTCGACGAGCCTCTCTTAAATTAATTAATTTAATTTCCTAATGAAAAATCTTCCAACTCCGGCACGCTCCAAGATTTGGTCGACTTGACCGAACGAATGTAGAAACGCGCAAATGACGGCGCACCGCTAATTCCGCACTAACGTAATGCCCTTACGTCAAAAATGACATCAAAGAAGGATAAAATAATTCCTGAAAATTCAGGGGCGTTACAGGAGCCCTCCCCTTTTACTAATAGAGTACGTTGGGAGCCCATTCCCAACTGCTTCAGAGAGCCAAAATTGCCTATGTTTACCAGAGAGAGCGATCCAAGCCCTCATCTTCAAGCTTTTGAGTCTGCAGTTGCTCTGAGATCTCTCTCAGATGCGATGAGATTTAATCTCTTAATCACCTCCTTAGATGGGCAAGCACGGGAGTGGTTTTACAAACTATCTCCTCAGTCCATCTCCTGCTTTGTCGTCTTAAGGCAAGAGCTTCTTTTGAGGTTTGCTACCTCTAAGAAAAGGAAGAGTGGTCCTGCATCCCTCTTTCGAATTAAGCAGGGAGAAAGAGAGACTCTAGCTCGCTTCGTGGATTAGTTTCAAAGGGATACCTTGGAATAAGGGACGTTGATCCCTCTCTTTACATGGTGGCCTTGGTGAATGGCCTGTAGGAAGTTCCTCTCAAGTTTGAGGTCACCACCAAAGAGTCGAGCTCTTATCAAGAGCTAATCAGCATTGCAAATTGGTTCATAGAAGGGGAGATCAGCAACCCCAACTATGTTTCTAACTTGACATGCAAAGACGATCAGAAGGGCTCTGCTGGCTTCTTTCCAGCCAAACCATCAGGGAAGCCACCATGTCAAGAGTTCCAACCTCCCGCTCAGAGGGGAAGGCACTTCCGCCACCATCGTCCATATCAAAGTCATCAGGAGTTTTAGCCCAAAGGGCCTCCGCTGCCAGTCCCGGCTACTCCAGCTCCATAATCGACACCTGTCTAACAGGTTCATTTTGTTCAGCCGCCTCTCCCAGCTCTTTCTCAGCCATCTTTCAATGAATCTCAAGAGTCATTCACCGAGCTCAACATCTCAATGAGCGAGGTGGTTCAAGTTCTTCAAAAGCAACCCTTCAACTTGAGGCATAGACTCTTAAGAGTCATTCACCGAGCTCAACATCTCAATGAGCGAGGTGGTTCAAGTTCTTCAGAAGCAGCCCTTCAACAGGAGGCATACCCCGTTGCAGTCTGATCCTAAGACCATAAATCTCTCCCTCTACTGTGAGCATCATAGGGAGAGAGGCCATCTGACTGAGAACTATAGAGCTCCCTGCTTGCTGGTGGAGAAGCTCCTCAAAGAGAGAAAGTTGCAAGAGCTGGTCCAGAAGGGAGATCCTTCCAAGGCTTCAACCTCCAAGAGCAAGGATGTAGTAGAAGTTCATTGAGAATGTGAAGAAGTGGATGACATTGTCCATCTCGGCAACGTTGGTTATCCAAGCGAGTGGTGGATGAGAATGATGAGGGTGCTTTGGGCTACCTCTTCTGCATCCATGGAGGAGCAGGGCTGGTGTTTTCCCGGATTTCTGCGACCTCTTCTCCGGTCAGAAGGAACCCCTCGAGTGGTCTCAGATTTGAGAGACCACCAAGATCACCTGCTCCCCCTATAGTATTTTCTCCCAAGGCACAGGCGATCAAGTCTCTGCCAGACCGCCAAACTGTGCGGTCTTGTCTCTTTCTCCTTTTTTGTTATTAGCACCCCCTTCCCTTGCCCCGGTTCTCTTGTACCCCGTGCAGCCCGTAATTTTTGGATCTGCCTATTTGGGCAGCCTCCACGTCTATAAATAGAGGGGTAGGGGTACCTGAAAAGGGACTTTTGCTTCGAGCCTCCAGCTTATAACCTGTTTAAGCTGTCTCGAATTCTGTCGTTTTTCTACCTCTCCCCCTGGCCTGTTTTGGACCCCCTTTTTGTAGTTCCCTCTTTGAGATCAAAACCAGCAGTTTTTCCTTCTCTTGATCTCTCCTCTAGCATCTTCGTCCTGAGTAACCGAAACTCCGTAGTTCCTCCCCCTGTCTTTTAGTGTGAGCCCTGGAGGTACATTTTTGTGTCAATGGCTGGAATCCTCCAAGAAGGCTAGTCTCGCAAAAGTCTACCGTTCATAGGTAGCTGCTACCTCTTCTTCTGCTCCAGTTAGAGGATCTGTCACCTTTGGGCAGGAGAACCTTCCTCCAACTACCAATCATTTCAATGATGTAGTCGTCATCAAGGCAGTGATTGGGAACTATACAGTAGAGAATATTCTGATTGATACTAGAAGTTCAGTAAATCTCCCATTCAGGACAGCTTTTGAGGCCCTAAAGACTGGAAAGACTCATCTTTCCATCGAAGGGCCGCTCTATGGTTTTTCGGGAGAAAAGAAAGAGGTGGAAGGAAATGTCGCCCTCTCGGTGACGCTTGGAGGGATTACAAAGCTCGTCAAGTTTATAGTCGTTGAAACTCCAAGTAGCTGCAACGCAATCTTTGGAAGGTTGATCCTCAATGAATATCAGACAGTTGTCTCTACCTTCCATCTAGTCGTGAAGTTTTGTTAGGAAAATGATTTGTCTTAACTCCCAAAATGAGTTGAATATGAATTCTAAGAAAGAAAAATCAAGGTTAAGTAAATATGCGTCGAATAGTATTCGACGCAACGTCGAAGTGTTGTCGACGTTTCTTTCAGAATGAGTCGAATTAACTTTAATAAGAATTCGACGTATCCTATGTCGACGTAGCTATGACTTCTAGTCGACGCACCTTCCTTATTCTCCTCTTGACGTCCAGCCAGGATGAATTCGACGCTTACGTCGAATTGTAATCGACGTACGTCGATTACTATGTTAAATTCAAATAACAACAGATCTCTTTTCTTCTTTCTATAGATCTGATTTATATGGAATAATATTATTCTTTTATAGCCGTTATGAATCATTATTTCCCTCTAATTGATTCTTGGCTAAATTGATTAAGTTGATTATGGATATTATTTGAAATCAAAATGAATTCTTTCTTTCTATAGATATAATAGTTATGGAAATATTTCTCTCTTTCTAAATACTCTATCTACTAATTGATTTCTCTCCTATAGTGTTATCTTAATACACAGAGCTATAAATAAGGAGAAGGTCGACAGAGAACGATGAGAGGTGATCCACTCCATACATTTGAAATAGAGGATTCGGAACCAAGGAGTCTCCACAACTAAATCAGACAGGGGGAGCTCTCTTCACCATCTTCATCAAGATCCAACTTAACATCCAATCAGGATTTTCAAGTGTCTTCTCAGCTAAAAGAGAAGAACAATATATCTTTTCCCTTTCTCCTTCCCATCTTGTAAAGGGTTAAAACTCCCTTCAAAAGTTTACTCCCGGTGACAGGGCACCTTAGCAAAAACCTGCAGCTTGGTTTATAAGCACCTTATCAAAAGCTTATAGGTGAATTGGGCACCTGATCAAAACTCCCATTGGTGTGTGGACACCTTATCAAAATCACCTTGGTGTGTGGACACCTTATCAAAATCACCTTGGTGAGAGGGCACCTTATCAACAACCTCCTAGTGGATTCCTACCAGTGGGTAGAAGAGTAGATGTACCCAGGTTTTGGGGAACTACTATATATCTTGTGTCATCTGGTTATGTGCTTGTTTATTTATGTTTTACTTTCTCAATCAGCATTCATATATATTTATATATATCACTTAATTTGAAACAAAGTTAAATAAGACTTTTAATAATAAGAATGAGAACTAAAACTCAACTTTCAATTGGTATCAGAGCGAGGTTGATTTTTCACACAGGCTAACACCTGCAATCACAAAGATCACTTAGTTCTCTATTCTCCCCTTATTCTCTGAAAATGATTTTTCTGATTTCCTAATATATCTCTTTCGATAAAATATGCTTTGATGTGTTGATTAAATGCTGATTCAATTTTTCTCTGAATAGGGTTAAGACAAATAGGGGGAGATTGTTAGGAAAATGATTTGTCTTAACTCCCAAAATGAGTTGAATATGAATTCTAAGAAAGAAAAATCAAGGTTAAGTAAATATGCGTCGAATAGTATTCGACGTAACGTCGAAGTGTTGTCGACGTTTCTTTCAGAATGAGTCGAATTAACTTTAATAAGAATTCGACGTATCCTATGTCGACGTAGCTCTGACTTCTAGTCGACGCACCTTCCTTATTCTCCTCTCGACGTCCAGCCAGGATGAATTCGACGCTTACGTCGAATTGTAATCGACGTACGTCGATTACTATGTTAAATTCAAATAACAACAGATCTCTTTTCTTCTTTCTATAGATCTGATTTATATGGAATAATATTATTCTTTTATAGCCGTTATGAATCATTATTTCCCTCTAATTGATTCTTGGCTAAATTGATTAAGTTGATTATGGATATTATTTGAAATCAAAATGAATTCTTTCTTTCTATAGATATAATAGTTATGGAAATATTTCTCTCTTTCTAAATACTCTATCTACTAATTGATTTCTCTCCTATAGTGTTATCTTAATACACAGAGCTATAAATAAGGAGAAGGTCGACAGAGAACGATGAGAGGTGATCCACTCCATACATTTGAAATAGAGGATTCGGAACCAAGGAGTCTCCACAACTAAATCAGACAGGGGGAGCTCTCTTCACCATCTTCATCAAGATCCAACTTAACATCCAATCAGGATTTTCAAGTGTCTTCTCAGCTAAAAGAGAAGAACAATATATCTTTTCCCTTTCTCCTTCCCATCTTGTAAAGGGTTAAAACTCCCTTCAAAAGTTTACTCCCGGTGACAGGGCACCTTAGCAAAAACCTGCAGCTTGGTTTATAAGCACCTTATCAAAAGCTTATAGGTGAATTGGGCACCTGATCAAAACTCCCATTGGTGTGTGGACACCTTATCAAAATCACCTTGGTGTGTGGACACCTTATCAAAATCACCTTGGTGAGAGGGCACCTTATCAACAACCTCCTAGTGGATTCCTACCAGTGGGTAGAAGAGTAGATGTACCCAGGTTTTGGGGAACTACTATATATCTTGTGTCATCTGGTTATGTGCTTGTTTATTTATGTTTTACTTTCTCAATCAGCATTCATATATATTTATATATATCACTTAATTTGAAACAAAGTTAAATAAGACTTTTAATAATAAGAATGAGAACTAAAACTCAACTTTCAAGTTTTCCCTGAATGGAAAGCAGTATCGAATCAGTAGCGATCCGAAGAAATCCCTGGAATGTTATGTGATGAGTACTTTTTGTACTCATCTTCTAGTATAATTTTAATATAGTTTTAATATGAATTTATATAAATTATATGTATTGTCTTATCTAATTCATTTCTTTTTATTTTTGCCACTAATTTAAGCTTAGTTTATGTTTTTCAGGTTTTCTGGACACTTTAAGAAAAAATTCAAAGTACACGCCCATGGTCACGGGCGTGACCATGAGGCGTGACAACCTAGACGTGTTCCAGACCCGATTCCGCCATCCCGGGAGCATTCCGTGAAGTTTCGCCAAGTACACGCCCCAGGTCACGGGCGTGACCAAGGGCGTGACCCAATGTCACGGCCGGGACCCCGACACCAGCTGCCAGCATGCCTGCCATGTCAATTAAAGTTACATGCCCCCAGGTCACGGGCGTGACCATGGGGCGTAACATCAAGTCACGGATGTGACTCGCCCCGCGCGCCTTCCTGCCAGAGTTTCCCGCCAGCAGCACTATTTCAAGTTACACGCCCCAGGTCACGGGCGTGACCTAGGGCGTGACACGGCAGAAACGCTCGCAATTACTCCAGAAGGCGCCCTCTCCGCTGCTGCCGCTATCACGCCCCTTGGTCACGGGCGTGACCAAGGGCGTGTAACACCAAAAATTCAGCTATTTAAAGGGAGCTTCTCCAGATGATCAAGAACCAGTTTTTAGGACTTAGGCTTTTCATTTCAAGTCTTTAATTTCATGTTTTAGTAGTTCTTGTAGCTCTTTTCATCTTGCAATTGGTACGTTCAATAGTTTGTAATTTCCTTTTCATAGTTTGTAATTTCTTTTATCACTAAAATAGTTTTTCTTATTCTCTTATTTCTCATTCTTCTCCTTCTTCGTTATTGTATTTTCTTTTTTTGCAACCCAACTCTAAGTTTTATTTGATAAAATAATAGAGACTTTCTTGAAGTAAGAGTACTCAACAGCCCCGAGTCTAATACGACCTTGGTTTCTTACAACCTATACTATATTCGATACGGTACACTTGTTGTTGTCGTTTGCAAGCATAGTTTTGCCCCCCATCAAGTTTTTGGCGTCGTTGCCGGGGACACGGTTGATATTTCGAAAAAAGAAATATTTATTAATTTTATCGTTCTCTTTCTTCTCCCCCCTTCTCTTTAATTTTTTTGTTTATAAAAAAAATCTTAAAAAGCGCAATTTAAATTCTCGGAAAGGACGCTTTGGGCTTGAATTCCCATCATAGCCTCTAGTACCTTGCAAACCCTTCACCGGGTAGATCTTGGGAAGTCCGGGACTAATTTAACCCGCTTTTTCAAAAATATATATAATAAAAATATTTATAAAATTCCATTCATTTAAGTAAAGGTTGTTTTTTTTATTATGCAATCTCTTGAATTGGCCGTAAAAGTTGTCGAGCTTCAAAGCAAAGTATATCTTTTGGAAGCGGCACAAAAATGCCAAAAGTGTTGTTATTATTATAATGCGTCTCATCAAAGTGAGGAATGTTATTTACATTCATATGCTCAAAATAATTATTATGAAAATAATTTTTCTCAATATTATGCAAATAATTTTGATAATAATTACGATCATAATTTTTCCCCTTTTAATGAGAATAATTTTTCAAACTTTGATGAAATAATTTTTCTAATTATAATGAAAACAAATTTTTGGCATTTAATAATTGTTCTTCTAGCTCCGAAGTTGATTATTCTTGGTGGCAAGCTCACCCGGATAATTCTCGGAGCGACGAAGATAAATCTTTAGACACAAATTTTTGCTTTTCTTCCTATACTCCGCAGTCTTCGTTCTCTAATTTGGGGGAAATTTCGTAGATCCAAATAGATATTTCCCCCACAAAATTTAGAGGAAAATAATTTTTCTAATTTTCATGAGAATAATTTTCCGGCTTCTAATAATTTGTCTTCTAGCCCCAAAGTAGATTATTCTTGGTGGCACGGTCACCCGGATAGTTTTCGGGGCGATGAAGATAAATCTTTAGATCCGAATTCTTGTTCTTCTTTTGCGCCGCAATTTTCTTTCTCTAATTTTGGGGAATGTCCGTTTTTTCAATTTGATACTCCACCCCAGAATTTAAATGAAAATTTTATTTCTCCTAGTGCTTTTTCCTTGTCTTTGGAAAATTTAGTTATGGAGGAACATGATTGTTTATGTACTCCCATAATTTCTTTTTCCAAAGATGAAGAAAATTTCTCTTACCAAGAAATTCTTAATGATTTGGGAACCCCGGATGAACTAGAAGAAGAACAAGTTTCTTCCCCCACTTCACCCAGATATTCTTTTCTTAATCATGAATTTTCGCAAATCTCTTCTATTTTAATTCAACCGGAAATTCATGAAATTTTAGTGTCCGAAAATCATATTCCGCTTAGTAGTGCACTTGATTCTTCCAATGAAAATTTTATTTTAGAAAAGGAACAACCGGAGCTTAATTTTATACTTTTGCAAGCGCCTCCTCCTTGCGAAAAATTTTCTGAATCGTTTATTTGTGATTCCTTATACACTAACAATTTTCAGGTTGAAGATGAGCCGTTGCTACCCCAAATAATTGACGATCCACATGCCGCTCATCTGTATGAATTCAAATCACCTCAGGTATGTATAGGTGATTTGGATTTGCAAATTCAAAATCAAAGACAAACGAAGAATCACATGTTAAGTGGTGGAGTCGCCGTGCGACTGACGCCGGCACATTCACCTACGCGCTAATTAGGGGAGTTGCATGTCCACCTCTCTTTTAGATTTCCTTTTTCCTAACAATAACTGTCTAGCTTAAAGACGGGAAAAAGAAAGCGCTCTTGGGAGGCACCCCTTGCTTATCTTTAAATTTTATGTTTTAAAAAAAAAGTTTATTTTTCAAGTGTTCTTCATACTTAGTTTTAAACATTGGGGACAATGTTTAATTTTAAGTATGGGGGTGTAGCTTAGTATTCATAGTTTTATTTTTATTTTAAAAAAATATATATAAAAATCTGATTTCTTGAAAAGGGCGCTTTGGGCTTGAACTCCCATCACAGCTCCTAGTACCTTGCGAACCCTTCACCGGGTAGCCCTCGGGAAGTCCAAGAAATATTTTATAAAAAATAATAATAATAAATACGCCTAGACTTGTTGTTTTTAATGTTCTAGAAATTTAGTTTGAGGTCCGATTACAAGTATTCCTACATTTTTGATTTAGCTAATATTTCATTTTATCAGAATTTGTTAAATTTAAATTTGAAGTAATTTGGTTTTAAGAAATATTTTATATTTTTAATTTGATTAGAGAATCTATTTAGCACTACTTCTCCTTTTAAATTTAAATAGCTTCACTTTGTGGTAAATTGGCTAAACATCTCTAGATTTTTTATTATATTCACTATTAACTTTAAGATCTTAGGAAATTTCATTCCACTAAAAAGTTGCTCTCAAAATAGTTTAATTTATAAACTAGAAGTATTTCTTTACCCTTGGTAATTTTTTCTTTTCCCTATTGTTAGATCATATGTCATGGGAATAAGGAGATGTTAGTTCTTTATTCTCTGGTAAACATATGCAACCCAAAAATAAAAATGAAGAGAGAAAAAATGTGTATATATCGTGGAAATGATAGGATAATAGTCTATCATTCTCTGGTATTACATATACTTAAAAAAATGGGGGGGGGGGGGGGGGGGGGTTGAGAGGATAAAATTCATCACCCCAATCAAAAACCTCTTCATATCCTTTGTCTTCATTTTGCCATTTCGTTCAAACCCATCCCTAGCCAATTTCATTGTTTCTAGTCTTAAACTAAATTATTAAGAGAGCAATATTTTGGTAGGTGTCTTTTCCTTAAGATTCTTTTAGGTTAGAGTGTCTATAATTTCAATCTAATTTTGTTTGAAAATTTCTATAATTTCGATTAATAAATAGTTATCTTGAGAAGTAGTTAGCTAAACAAATTTCTCTTTTTAAATTATCAACATAACTTAAGACTTAATTCTTGAATTCCTAAAAATTTGCTTTTGACTTATTCTTGGTTTAATGAAATTCTAGTTAATTAAAAATAATATCGATGTCTTGTAATTCTTTCCTCACTCTTTTGCTCTGGAATAGCAAAAGCTCAAGTATGGGGGTGTTTGATGAGTACTTTTTGTACTCATCTTCTAGTATAATTTTAATATAGTTTTAATATGAATTTATATAAATTATATGTATTGTCTTATCTAATTCATTCCTTTTTATTTTTGCCACTAATTTAAGCTTAGTTTATGTTTTTCAGGTTTTCTGGACACTTTAAGAAAAATTTCAAAGTACACGCCCATGGTCACGGGCGTGACCATGGGGCGTGACAGCCTAGACGTGTTCCAGACCCGATTCCACTGTCCCGGGAGCATTCCGTGAAGCTTCTCCAAGTACACGCCTCAGGTCACAGGCGTGACCAAGGGCGTGACCCAATGTCACGGTCGGGACCCCGGCACCAGCTGTCAGCACACCTGCCACGTCATTTAAAGTTACACGCCCCCAGGTCACGGGCGTGACCATGGGGCGTGACATCAAGTCACGGGCGTGACTCGCCCCGCGCGCCTTACCGCCAGAGTTTCCCGCCAGCAGCACTATTTCAAGTTACACGCCCCAGGTCACGGGCGTGACCTAGGGCGTGACACGAACGAAACGCTCGTAATTACTCCTGAAGGCGCCCTCTCCGCTGCTGCCGCTATCACGGCCCTTACACGCCCCATGGTCACGGGCGTGACCAAGGGCGTGTAACACCAAAAATTCAGCTATTTAAAGGGAGCTTCTCCAGATGATCAAGAACCAGTTTTTAGGACTTAGACTTTTCATTTCATGTCTTTAATTTCATGTTTTAGTAGTTCTTGTAGCTCTTTTCTTCTTGCAATTGGTACGTTCAATTCAATAGTTTGTAATTTCCTTTTCATAGTTTGTAATTTCTTTTATCACTAAAATAGTTTTTCTTATTCTCTTATTTCTCATTTTCTCCTTCTTCGTTATTGTATTTTTTTTTTTTGCAACCCAACTCTAAGTTTTATTTGATAAAATAATAGAGACTTTCTTGAAGTAAGAGTACTCAACAGCCCTGAGTCTAATACGACCTTGGTTTCTTACAACCTATACTACATTCGATACGGTACACTTGCTGTTGTCGTTTGCCAGCATAGTTTTGCCCCATCATTATGTAAAGACGGTCAGTGTGACTGAGTCATCTCCTCCAGAGATAGCTGAGATCTTCCCAGCACCTAAAGTCTCCAGCCGTGCAAAAGTTGCAGAAGAGGTTATGGAAGATGAAGCCAGGGATGGAGTTCGCTTGGAACCTGCCCAAGCAACTCAAGTCATCCCCATCAGCAAAATAGATGAGAGCAATAAGCTCTCAATCATTGCGGAGTTGCCTGAAGCTTACAAAAGCAAGCTTATCTCCTAAAGAATCTTGATGTCTTCGTTTGGTCGGCGGATGACATGTCAAGAGTTGATTCGGATGTTGCTTTCCATCACCTCAACATCGATCCAAGCTTCATCCAAATCAAGAAAAAGAAGAGGGCAGTGGTGGTGACCCTTGCTCAGCCCATCAGAGAGGAGGTGGAAAAGCTCCTCAAGGCCAAATTCATTCAAGAAATTCAAGACCCCAATCGGGTATCTATTATTGTAATGGTTAAAAAAGATGGTTTGAAGTGGCGAATGTGTGTGGACTTCACTAAACTCAATAAAGCATGTCCTAAAGATTGTTACCCCTTGCCTCAGATAGATTCTTAAGTTGATTCCGCGGTTGGGTATTTGTGCATGAGTTTCTTAGATGAATTCTCCGCTATCATCAAATACGAATTCATAAGCCCGACATCCCTCACACCTCGTTCATCATGAATGATGGCTGCTTTTACTATCTCGTAATGCCTTTTGGGCGAAAGAATGCTGGTGCTACCTATCAGAAAATGATGGACACCGTTTTTAAAAATAAAAAAGGAACCTAGAGGTCTATGTCGATGACCTCTTGATAAAAAGTAAATCATTCTCAGCTCACCTTAACGATCTCATTAAAACTTTTGCACCTCTCCGGACCTTCAATATGAGGTTGAACCTGTTGAAATGTGTCACCAAAGCTAGCAAAGGGAAGTTTCTAAGCCATCTCCTCACTCCGGATGGGTTGGAACCGAATCCTGATAAGGTGAAGGCAATCTTAGAAATGTCACCTCCCAAATCCTCCAAGGAAGTTCAGTAGTTAGGTGGGAGGATGGCAGGCTTGAGCCATTTTATCTCTCGCTCAGGAGATAAAAGTGCCCCCTTCTTTAAAATTCTTTGTGGAGGAGCTAAGTTTGAATGGATGAAAGAGTGTGACGATGCTTTCAATCAGCTCAAGAGGCAATAAACATCAACTCCTTTGCTCCATAGCCCAAGAGAGGGAGAAGATCTTTTCTCATATCTTGGTGTTGCCACCAATGCCATCAGTTCTGTACTAATCAGGGAAGAAAAGAAGAGGCAATTTCTGATGTACTACGTAAGCAAGATTTTGAAGGATGCGGAAACTTGGTATCCGATCCTTGAGAAGTTGACCTTAATGCTCGTGACTTTAACACGAAGACTAAGACCTTACTTCCAATCCCATTCAATTCAAGTCATTACCGATCTTCCATTAAAAAGTGTGTTGGAGAAGACAGAACACTCAAGTAGATTGGCAAAGTGGGCAATTGAGCTTAGTGAATTTGATATCTCATACATTCCCAGAGTGGCAATCAAAGCCCAAGTGCTATCATATTTTCTGATTGATGCAAATGAAGCTAACTTAGATAATGAGGTTGGAACACTTCTAGCTTAGACGATCTTTGTCGATGGAGCTTTGGGGAGGAACTCATCGGGATCATGAGTTGTATTAATTAACCCAAATGGGGTTAGGTTGGACCAGGCTATGAAGTTATATTTTCCAACTACAAATAATCAAGCAGAGTATGAGGCATTACATGCTGGACTCTGATTTGCAAAAGAGCTAAGAATTGAAGATTTACAAGTTAAAACTGATTCTCTAGTGATGATATCTCAAATAAATGGAACTTTTGAGACCAGAGATCATATTCTGAAACAATACCAAACTCTGGTGAAAGCTTAGATTGGCAAATTCAGAAGTTTTACTGTTCAACACACATTCCGAGATCAGAGAATGCGGAAGCAGACGAATTGGCAAAGTTTGGTCTTTTTTCAGAAGGAACCACTTCGAAACTCTTCCACCCGGCTATTGAAGAGGGAGAAGTTATGCAGTTAGATCAGCGTCCATAGTGGATGGAACCCTTCATCCCCTATCTCTCAACTGGGAAGTTCCACCCGACGGTAAAAGATAGAAAAAGGTTTAAACTAAAAGTAGCCTACTATTATCTTGTTGCAGGAGTACTCTACAGGAAAACCTTTCTCTCACTATTGTCAAGGTGTGTTTCTGAGGATGAGATTCTTGTTATTCTTCGAGAGGTTCATTCCGGAGAATGTGACAGTCACTCGGGAACTAGAACTTTAGAAAAAAGGATTCTAAGGCAAGGTTACATCTGGCCCCAAATGAGGAAAGATGCAGAGAAGTTTGCAAAAAGATGCGTTCAATGTCAGAAATTTGTTCCTCTTCAACATCAACCAGCTCAGCAGCTCAGGTTGATAGCAACTCCATGGCCATTTGTAGTTTGGGGGATGGATTTGATTGGGCCTTTTCCTCTGGCTAGTGGACAATGCCATTTTGTTCTAGTTATGATCGATTATTTCAGCAAGTGGATCGAGGCAAAGACGTTAGCAAAAGCCACTACCCAAATTGTGAAGAACTTCATCTAAGGAGAGAAAGTATGCAAACATGGAATTCCTATGGAAATAATCATAGGTAATGGTCCTCAATTCAACAACTCCAGTTTCATAAATTTCTGTGATCAAATCGGCACCGAGTTGCGGTTCGCTTCTGTGCATCATCCAAGGAGTAACAGGCAAGTAGAAGCTGCTAACAAGTTAATAATAAATCTCTTGAAGAAGGTGAGGAATCTCAGGGGCAATTGGGCAGAATAGTTACCTTCAGTACTATGGGCTTTGAGGACAACTCCAACCTCAGCTACTAGAGAAACTCCTTTCAAATTATCTCATGGCTCATAAGATCTCATTCCAGTTGAGTTTGAAGTAAGAAGTCCAAGGGTATTATTATCTCAACAAAATCAAGATAATTGGATGGAAGGAAACGACGAAGAATTGAGATGTAGCCTCGATCTCATAGAAGAGCTAAGTGTTGGATCTGTAGGGGCCCTTAGAGGGGGGGTGAATAAGGGTTTTAAAAACTTTAAACTTTAATAGAAAACTTTTGAGATTTTGGTCGAAATAAGTTAAATCAAAAGTAAAGAGATAATGAAATTAGAAATGCAATCAATTTTATTAAACAAGAAAAGACATGATTATCATTTATAAAATTGATTACAAAATCTGATTTCTATGACGCTAGAAATTGAGGCGAATAATGAAAGACACTTTTCGTTTTCTATACCGACTCGTATCCCCACAAACCGGTTGGCTTTAGCCGATCTCTCCCAGATACGGCCTCAAGCCGCTCTAGCCAATCTATCACCAGAAAGGCCTCGAGCACTCCCTAGATCTACAGCCTAGACCTAGTCGCCAACGCGAGGTGAATTTCCCCAAGTCACCGCAAGGCCCTAGTTGTCGTGTGGCGAATTCTTCTACTTAACAAAAGATATAAAGATTACAATTTGAGACTAAAAACAAAACACAACTAAAGACTCCCTCAAAAGAAGAACTTGATGATGATGTAGATGCGATCGTATCGGTCTTCAAGTTCTTTGCGTTCACGGACGTTGACGAAGTTCTTTGGGCTGCTTGGGAAGGCTCTCACGAGTGCTCTGAAAATTGGCTTCAAATCGTTCTGAAACAGCCAGCAACAACGGAGGAGGCGCGCGACTTTTTATAGAATCAGCCACTACCGCCTGCGGTAGTACTACCGCCCCGCGGTATCCACATTAGGCAATGAAGCACACGGATCGTGGTAGTTTAGGCAACATATATTTGACCGCCAAACACTAGCGCGCCGCGGTAATGCTAACGCCCCGCGAAAGCGAGATATCCTTCCTTCAGCCACAATCTTCTTCCAAATCTGCTCCTTAATCAACTCCAGACATGAAGTTTCCAAAAGCTACCGCCGGGCGTTAGACTTAACGCGCCGCGATAGTACTTGCCAAAATAGCATCCCGTCGACATTCCTTTTTCGTCACTGTTTCCTTTCTGTCAATTGTTTCCATTTATACTAGAGCTAGCGGTAGAGCATATATCTTTTCGTCGGGCGCATTTTCATCGAACTAGCCTCACATTTCGTCGAGCGCAGCTTTTATTTTGTCGAACGAATACTAGTGCCAGCGGTAGTTCTAACGCACCGCGATAAAGCATACAGATCGTCGAATAGAGCTTTCTGTTCGTCGAACGGAGCTTTGATTTTGTCGAACGAGCACTAGCGCCAGCGGTAGTTCTAATGCACCGCGGTATCCATTCTCACCGGTTTCCTTCTCAGCGGTTTCTGATTCGCTAGCGCCAGCGGTAGTGTTACCGCGCCGCGGTAATAACAGATAATCATCCTGATGTCGCTTCGACGTCTTTCTTTGTCGCACTCCTTTGGGGATTGAATGTTGAAGATCCTGCACACTATAAACACAATGCAAGTATGATCAAATACAATAGGATTTGTTATTGTCAAACCAAGAGATGCGGAAAGAATGTTCCAACAAACTTCCTCTTTTGATAATAACAAATCCCTTTAGAGAGAGATAGTTCAAAAGATAGGAATTGTGTTTATTAAAAAAGTATAAGCATGAAATTTAAGACATGTGCATATGCTCCCCCTAAATGAATGCTCCCCCTAAGTGAATGCTCCCCCTACAACAAAACTTCATATGAACTTGACTCCCCGAACATGTTAATTTCTTTCAAATTTATTCTCCCCCTTTTGGTATTATCAAAAGAGGGTGGAGAGAAAGGCCAACAAAAAGTGTGCAATAACTGTGTAGAGAGGGAATGATCATGATAAAGAGTTAAACGCTTAGGAAAAATACAATAGATAGGAGAAAAAAAAGAAAGGAATGTGAAGAAATTGTCATAAAGAAACCACTTGTGGGGACAAAACGTATTCATGATCAAGCGTACAAGTAGTAAAGATGTGGAAAGCATGAAGAAATATATTTTTGAGGCGAACATCTATATAAGAATGGTGAAGCATAGTAGATGATTAAGAGTTTTAGATATAACAAAAATAGATGTTGTAGCAATTTAAGTACACAAAAGGATTTTGCTTTATAAGAATTTTAAGCATAAAAAGGTGATGATTTCCAAGTAACCAATCTACCCAGACAATATGTCTACACCCTAGCCCCGTACTAAGTGACAGATGGGCATGAAGAGCTGCATACATGCTGTAGGTTGGGGTGTTAGTCCCATATGCAAACACTAGACAAAAACTCACCTCAGCACTCTTTCCCCCCAGTGCCTCGCAAGGCCCCACTGGAACCCTCCCCGGTTAAGGACTGTTGGGTATTGTAGCCACAATTACCTTGATTTGAAGAAGTGTCCCTTTGAACTAAGTTGAATTGAGTTGTATTTGATGTTATTTTCTAGTTATGTGTTTGCAGATTATAAATGACTAAGTATAAACCAATGTCAGGTTTCAATGAGTCATAAAACACAGGTATATGCAATGTAATTCTTCATTGTGTAATCCAAGGTGTTGACTTATGTGGAATCTCTCTATTGGGGTGTACTTTATATTCAAACACAAAGGAAGAGCCAAGGAGAGCCAAGGAAAGTTGCTGCTGGAATGAAGAAATAATATTTCTAAGTTTTCTGGAATTCGTCGAACTCAGTTCGACGAATGGAAATGATTTCGTCGAACACAGATTTTCGTCGACAGCTGAGACGGGATCGTCGACCGCTGAGATTGTTGTTCTTCGTCGACCGCTGAGATAGCTGGCCATTTGTCGAACACAGATAAGTAGCAGTTTGTCGAATGCAGCTTATTGGCAGATTCGTCGAACGCAGTATTGAGTTCGTCGATCTCTGCTCTGCTAAAGATGAAGTATGTTCGTCGGTCACAGTTCATCGAACGCAGAGAGATGGTCGTTCGTCGAACGCAATGCAGTGGCTGTTCGTCAAATGCAGAGCGATGACCGTTCGTCGAACGCAGAGTAGTGGCTGTTCATCGAACGCAGAACATTAGCAGTTCGTCAAACGTAGAGAGATGGTCGTTCGTCCAACGCAGTGCAGTGGTCGTTCGTCGAACGCAGAGCGATGACCATTCGTCGAACGCAGAGCAGTGGCTGTTCGTCGAACGCAGAACATTAGTCATTCGTCGAACGCAGAGTGATGGTCGTTCGTCGAACGCAGAGCAGTGGCTGTTCGTCGAACGCAGAGCGTTGGTCATTCGTCGAGCGCTGTTCCGTTTGACGAAATTTTAACAGACGACAGATTTGCTCTGCGCTGTTTCGAAATTCAAATTGCTGTCAAATCTCATTAATGCTTCACGGATTTTCTTCCTTGAAACTTGCATAGAGCCATTGGGAGAAATTTATTTCCTTGTTTTATGCATGCAAACGTAGGAAGAAAACCTTCCTTATCTTTTGAGTATAGCCGTTGGAGAGGAGTCCTTGATATATATTCCCTCTGATTTTTCAATCAGAGTTAATCGTGAAGTGTGCAAATAATTTATACAGATCTTTCTCTCTCTCTGTCGACTAATATTTTCTCACTTAAGTTTCTCGCCTCCGACAAGAAGAGTTTTGCGATTCATCTTCACCAAGAGCAGTCGACAAAGATCAAGCCTACAACAGATTTATTCTTTTCTTGATCCAGTCGACTCAAGTTTCAGATCAAGGCCTTATTATCTTCTATATCTCTTCTTCCTCCATTTTCAAGGGCTGAACTTCTTATTACAGGAAGAAGAGTTATTATTCAACAAGATCTGAAGAAGAAGAACTTCATCTGAAGTTTTATTGTGTTTTTTATAACCCCCCCCCCCCCCCCCCCCCTTTGTAGGAGGTTTGCCTCTGAGTTTCTTTTGTAGATCCTTGTTGAAGGATCGAGTTTTTGTAGGAGTGGATTGCTCCGAGTTTCTTTGTAGGAGTGGTGACTCTGAGTTTTTGTAGGATTGTTGATAATCCAAGTTAGTGAAGTAGCCTAGTCTAGCTGGTCGTGCTAGATAGGTGAGGTGCAGAGTGGGCTACCCAAGATCGGGGAACCACTATAAATTCCTTGTGTTGTGATGTGCTCTTTGGTTTTCTGTGTGCTTTTATTTCTATATTTTTATTCCGCAAAAAGCCATAGAATCCACCTATTCAATTGGTATCAGAGGCAGGTTGTTCGTGAAAAGGTTAACAGCTTGAACAAGATCTCTAAATCTAGTTGTGTACAACCCCGATATTCGTCGGGCAAGGAAATCGAGCGAGACGGGAGTGAAGAGATCTGGGCCTCGCCGAGATCGACTCCCAGCCAATGAGACCTCGGCAGACCACCAGAGTGGGCCAACGCGGTCCTCGCGGGAACCTCGTCAGCAGACCCTCGTCCTCGCGAGAGCTCCTTCAGGAGGGTTCTCGCAAAACGACCCTCCGAAAGAGATGTCGCGGGTCGTATTCGCGAGAGGATCCGCGAGAACTCCTTCAGCAAAGCTCTCGCAAGGCGAACCCCCGGATTGATCCGCGAGAAGGCCTGCGAGAGCTCCTACAGCAAGGTCATCGCAACCCCTTACCCGTAAATCATTAGGGGCAACTTACCATTTTACCCTTGGTGGTCTGCCCTTAGCCTCTCCAAACAGCGGAGCTTGGCTGTTAGCAGACCCATTTGGGGTGCAGATAGTAAAATCTAAAGGCAGAATCCTGTTATTTGCAGACCAGACCAGAAAATCTATAAATAGGACTTTAAGGGCACCTTTGGAGAAGATCTCACTTCAGTTTCTCTCTCCTTAGGCTTTCTTTGGTTAGCATTTCCAGAGCTCTCCAGGGTGCCCAGGTCTCAGCTTTGGCTTGGGAGGGGAAGCGCTCAACGATCTTCCGGGTTAGTGGAGGGACCTCCTCGCTGTGACTAAGGTCTTAGTCAAATTCTTAATCTTCCGTCCTACCTCTTTCGAGGGACCGGTAAGGGCTAGCTGCCCCTCAATTCGTTGAGGGCCCCGAGCTTCACAAGAGACCGAGAAATCGGTTTCAACATTTTGGTGCGGTGAGCGTGGAGCGTGGCTGGTTCAAGAAAGTCCCAGAGAAGGGTTATGGCGGGAGACGAAGAGCAAGGCGAGGAGTTCAGCGAGGCACCCCAGGCGGCGATGGCCAGGATGCTCCCAGACTTCAGAAAGGAGGTGCTCGACACCTTGGGGTTCACGGTGTCGGCTCTGCGAAGCGAGTTCGCGACCCCAGCACCTCAGGTTACCCCTCCCCCACCGATGGCTGGCGAGAATGCCCCGGGGGGAAGAGCTGGGAAGGAAATTGCCGTTGGACCAGGACATGACAGGGAAGGGCGAGTGCTGTTCGCCAGTCCGGCGAGCCCGGTGTTGGCGAGCTCCGTGTCGGCGAGTTCGGTGCCGACAAGCTCTACCCCAGCGAGCGCGGCGCAGGCGAGCGCGCGCCAGGAGGATGCGGCGACGGTCGGGGTGGCTCAGGCGAGCATCGCCCTCGCGAGTGCGATCCGAAGCTTGGCGAGCGAGCTGGGTCCGCGAGCCGAGCGAGAAAAGATGGCTGGAAAGGGAAGTCCCTTCTGCGAGTTGGTGTTGTCTGCACCCGTTCCAACGGGATTCGGAGAATGGGATAGAGTGTACTACAATGGCAGAGACGACCCGGTTCAGCATCTGCAGTCTTTCGAGGACTCGGTCTCCATCAGGCCGATGTCCGATGCCTTCAAGTGTCGGCTCTTCGCCGTCACTCTCAAGGAGAAGGCCAGGGACTGGTTTCATCAGCTCCCGGCAGGCTCCATCTACGCGTTCGAGGACCTGCGCCGAAGTTTTTTGCTGAGATTTTCAACTTCAAAAAAGAGGAAGAAGGATGCTGATTCCCACTTCGCGGTGAAGCAGGGGTCCAGGGAGACGTTGGCTCAGTATGCGGATCGGTTCCAGGAGGAAGTGCAGCTCACTCAGGAGGTGCCTGGGTTTACACTTCAACTCACCTTCACGGTTGGGTTGAAGGAAAGTTTCTTCAAGATGGCGTTGAAGAAGAAGGCCCCCGTCTCTTATGAGGAGCTGATGGAAAGGGTGGCAGAGGAAGTCGCAAGTGAAGAAGCCAACCCGGAGCTCACCAAGAGGCTAGCAAAGCTCAGTGAACCGGAGATGAGACAGCAGGAGGTCAGAAGAAGGGAAGAGCCCCGGGCCCCGGAGGGGGACGGAGGCCGCAAGGTGGAGGAATGCAGGGGCAGGGAAGGGGTTACGGCCCAGGAAGGGGTAACTGTTTCGAAGGGCAATGGAGACCCCCCCAGTTGGGGTGGAGGCAGGGTCCGATGCAGTTACCTCCTCCGCCTCAACAGGCCATGGCAATTGGTCGGGGAAGAGGAATAGGAAGGGGAAGGAGAGGAGAGGCGGAAGCGGCAGCCGCTAGGAGGAGGAGGAATAGGGTGGCGGAGGCCGAGGCAGGGGGGGTGACGTTGCCGTATTGCATTTTCCATGATGTGGAAGGCCACTCAACGGACACCTGTCCGGAGTTTCTGGAAGTGAAGAGGGGAAGAGCGCCCCCACCACAGCAGCAGCAGCCATTAAGGATCGTGGAGGTGGAACCTCGAGAGGAGGACGAGGAAAGGTGTGAGGATAGAGCAGATCTGGGGAATAGAGGAGGGATCGGAGTGATCCATGGGGGGGTAGGGGTGGAGGCAACCCGCAAGGCTAGTCTGTAACATCCCGAGGGGGGTCTTACATAGTCTCCATACCATCTACCGCCGGGGCGTAGCGTCAACATCCACCGCTCCACCCCCGGCCGAAAAAATTATTTTCACCCAGAAGGACATGCCGAGCTACGAGGACCCATTCTGCGACGCGCTGGTCATCCAGACAGCGATCGAGAACTTCACCATCTCCCGAATCCTAGTGGACAACGGGAGTTAGGTCAATGTTATCTTCAAGAAGGCGTTCGACAAGATGGAGGTGGAACCCAGAAGGGTGTTGGCCTCAAATGGCCCTCTGTTCGGATTTTCGGGGGAGAGGAAGGAAGTGGAAGGAGGAGTAGGGCTTCATGTGACCCTGGGTGGGCAGTCCCGGAACTGTCGTTTTGTCATAGTGGATGCCCCGAGCTGTTACAGCGCCATCTTCGGACGGCCACTCATCAGCGCGTTCCGATGTGTCCCTTCCACTTTTCATCAATGCCTTAAGTTCAACGACGGAGGGGTCCAGGTGCGGATCAGGGGGGATCCCAAGGTGGCAAGACAGTGCTACGTAACCGCTGTCAACACCATCTCCTGGATGGGAGAAGCTGAGGTGTGGGATAGGATGATGGAGGAGGCGGCCGAAGCCGGAAGCATGGAGGTAGCCGAGGAGAAGAGGGAGGGAGATGAAGTCCATGCCCAGGAAGGGGTAGCTGAGGTACCCCGGGCGGAAGGAAAGGAAGAAGAAGAGAAGGCCCAGGGGGGAAGGGCGGAAGAACTGATGGTGGTAGAGAAGGAAGTCGAGGAAGAAACCCAAGCCCCCACTTGTGTCGAAGAGGAAAGGGCTTGGGGAGAGCAGTCCCGGTTGGAGGCTGTGGACGAGGTAGTAGAGCTCGAGGTCACCACCCGGCTGGGGGTGGTGGAAAAGTCCGGGTCAGCGGAGAACTCAGCCCGGAAGATCAAGCGGAGATCCTGGCTTGCGTACAGGAGAACGTGGACGTCTTCGCTTGGAGCGCCGCGGAAATGCCCGGGATCGATGCGGATGTGGCTTGCCACCGCCTCAACCTCGACCCCGGCACCCGCCCCATCCGGCAAAAGAGGAGGGCCGTCGCGGACGATCTAGAAGGGCACATCCGAGAGGAAGTGGGCAAGCTCCTGCAGGCCGGGTTTGTATCGGAGATCCAGTATCCAGGCTGGGTCTCCAACGTCGTTATGGTAAAGAAGGGAGGAGGTAAGTGGTGTATGTGTATCGACTTTTCGCTTCTTAATAAATCATGCTCGAAAGATTGCTACCCCCTGCTTAGAATCGACGCGCTAGTTGACTCAGCCGTTGGTTTTTCTGTAATGTCTTTCTTAGATGCTTTTTGAGGTTACCATCAAATCCGCATGCATCCCCCGGACATCAAGGATGTTTCCTTCATCACGGGGGATGGATGTTATTGCTATAAGATGATGCCCTTCGGACTCAAGAACGCAGGGGCTACGTACCAAAGGATGATGGATAGGGTCTTCCGCGAGCAGAAAGGAAGAAATTTAGAAGTCTATGTTGACGACCTCATGGTGAAGAGCCGAGACCTTGGGACTCACCTCCGAGACCTCGAAGAGACATTCGGGACCCTGCGGCGATACAAGATGAAACTCAATCCCCTGAAATGTGTCTTTGGGGCGAGCCGAGGGAAGTTCCTGGGCCATTTGCTCACCCCCGCGGGAGGGGAACCTAACCCGGACAAAGTCAAAGCGGTGATGGAGTTGGGGTCGCCAAGAAATCCGAAAGAGGTTCAGAGCCTCACAGGGAAGTTGGCGGGGCTCAGCAGGTTCCTCTCCAAGGCTGGAGAAAAGTGTGCGCCTTTCTTCAAGGTGCTGCGGGGTAACAGGAAGTTTGAATGGACCCCGGAGTGCGAGAAGGCCTTCCAGGCTCTGAAGGAACAGCTCACCCAAACCCCTCTGCTCCAGGGACCGAGGCCAGGAGAAGACCTCTCCCTGTACCTGGGGGTAGGATCCAAAGCAGTAAGCTCCGTGTTAATCCGGGAGGAAGGGAAGAAACAGTTCCCTATCTACTACGTCAGTCGAGTGCTGAAGAAGGCAGAGCTCCGGTACCCGATTTTGGAAAAGTTGGCCTTCGCATTAGTGGTGTCAGCCCGGAGGCTCCGGCCCTACTTTCAAGCCCATTCAATTAAAGTAGTGACGGACCACCCGCTCCGCAAAATCATGGAAGGGGTGGAGCACTCAGGAAGGTTGGCAAAGTGGTCCGTGGAGTTAAGCAAATTCAATATCACGTTCGTACCCAGGACATCCATCAGGGCACAAGCGGTGGCAGACTTCATGGCCGACTATGCGGCCGAAGTGGGGGAGCACGAGCCACCTCCCCCAGAAGCATGGAAGATGTTGGTGGACGGAGCGTCGGGAAAATACTCCTATGGAGGGGGAATAGTCTTGGTGAGTCCTCAGGGCACTCGGATTGAGCAAGCCTTAAACATCCATTTCCCAATCACCAACAACCAGGCTGAGTACGAAGCAGTGATAGCGGGCCTTCGGCTGGCCCGAGAACTGGGTGTGCAGGACGTGGAGGTCTCCACGGACTCCATGGTGGTAGCATGCCAGATCAAAGGAGAGTTTGAAGCAAAGGACCCAACCCTCCTACTATACCTGGAAAAAGTTAAGGGGGTCATCGGGCAGTTCCGCACCTTCTCCATCAAGCACGTGCCAAGGGAAGAGAACACCCAGGCGGACCTCCTAGCCAAGTTCGGTCCCCGAGCGGGGGGGACGACTTCGGAACTCTTCCGGCCCTCCATCGAGGAAGGAGAATTGATGGAAGTGGATCAACAAGCCTCGTGGATGGATCTGTTCATCACCTTCCTATCCTCCGGGCAGTTCCCTGGAGAGGATGTGGACAAGAGACGCTTCAGGTATAAGTCCGCCTATTACTCTTTGCATGCAGGGGGGCTATATAGAAAGACTCTCTCGGGACTCCTGGCCCGTTGTGTCTCCGAGGAGGAGGTCCCGAGAGTGCTGGAAGAAATCCACTCCGAGGAGTGCGGCAGTCACTCCGGGAGTCGGACCCTGGAAGGGAGGGTGTTGAGGCAAGGCTACTTCTGGCCCACTCTCAGCAAGGATGCGGCAGAGTTTGCAAGAAAGTGTCCGAAGTGCCAGCTCTACGCTCCGCTCCAACTCCTCCCCGCTCAAAGGCTCCGGACCATCACGGCCCCCTGGCCCTTCGCCATGTGGGGGTTGGACCTGGTCGGCCCCTTTCCCCAAGCCAGCGGCCAGAGGAAGTTCCTGCTGGTCATGATCGACTACTTCTCCAAGTGGGTAGAGGTGAAAGCACTTGCTAAGGTAACCTCTCAGGTTGTAAGGAATTTTGTGTGGGGAAAAATAATTTGCAGGCATGGACTCCCTCTAGCTATAGTGACGGACAACGGGCCGCAGTTTGCGAGTGAAGAGTTTGTCGGCTTTTGTACTCAGCTCGGCATCGACCTCAGGTTCGCTTCGGTCCACCACCCGAGGAGCAATGGGTAAGTGGAGGCGGCGAACAAGATAATCGTCAACCTGCTAAAAAAGAAAGTGGAAAACCTACGAGGAAGTTGGGTGGAACAACTACCCTCCGTCCTCTGGGCCATGAGGACTACTCTGAATACCGCCACCGGGGAGACTCCATTCAAGCTCTCCCACGGGTCCGAGGCCGTTCTCCCCATAGAGTTTGAGGTGAAGACCCCCCGGGTGATCGTCGCGAGCGAGGGGGATGAAGAGTGGTTGGAAGATAACAATGCAGAGCAGAGGCTGTCCTTGGACCTGGTGGAAGAACTCCGAGACTTGGCTACCATCAGACAGGAAGAGGTCAAACGGCAGATGGCTCGATATTTTGACAAACACATCCGGATCAAGCACTTCCAGAAAGGGGACTTAGTCCTGAAGAAGGTCGATGCGGCTGGCAGAGGGGCCGCGGTGGGTAAGCTTAACCCCAACTGGGAGGGCCCATATATCGTAAGCGAGGTGCTCAAGTCGGGGGGTATCATCTCCAGGATGTGGAAGGGGTACCTCTCGACCGAGCTCGGAGTGGGGATGACTTGAAACGATTCTACCCTTGAAAGCTTTATTATGTTGTTTAATCAATATCTTACTTTCATTTGTTATGCTTTTAACTGCTGCTGTGCCGAGGTAACAAATGTTGGTGCTGGAATGCCCCAGATCGATTCCTCTCCCGGGCTCTCACTAGACGGGGGGTTCAGGTTGATCTCTGGAGAGGCTGGCAAGGTTGGATGTATTGGTGCTGGAATGCCCCAGATCGATTCCGCTCCCGGGCTCTCACTAGACGGGGGGTTCAGGTTGATCTCTGGAGAGGCTGGCAAGGTTAGATGTATTGGTGCTGGAATGCCCCAGATCGATTCCGCTCCCGGGCTCTCACTAGACGGGGGGTTCAGGTTGATCTCTGGAGAGGCTGGCAAGGTTGGATGTATTGGTGCTGGAATGCCCCAGATCGATTCCGCTCCCGGGCTCTCACTAGACGGGGGGTTCAGGTTGATCTCTGGAGAGGCTGGCAAGGTTGGATGTATTGGTGCTGGAATGCCCCAGATCGATTCCGCTCCCGGGCTCTCACTAGACGGGGGGTTCAGGTTGATCTCTGGAGAGGCTGGCAAGGTTGGATGTATTGGTGCTGGAATGCCCCAGATCGATTCCGCTCCCGGGCTCTCACTAGACGGGGGGTTCAGGTTGATCTCTGGAGAGGCTGGCAAGGTTGGATGTATTGGTGCTGGAATGCCCCAGATCGATTCCGCTCCCGGGCTCTCACTAGACGGGGGGTTCAGGTTGATCTCTGGAGAGGCTGGCAAGGTTGGATGTATTGGTGCTGGAATGCCCCAGATCGATTCCGCTCCCGGGCTCTCACTAGACGGGGGGTTCAGGTTGATCTCTGGAGAGGCTGGCAAGGTTGGATGTATTGGTGCTGGAATGCCCCAGATCGATTCCACTCCCGGGCTCTCACTAGACGGGGGGTTCAGGTTGATCTCTGGAGAGGCTGGCAAGGTTGGATGTATTGGTGCTGGAATGCCCCAGATCGATTCCGCTCCCGGGCTCTCACTAGACGGGGGGTTCAGGTTGATCTCTGGAGAGGCTGGCAAGGTTGGATGTATTGGTGCTGGAATGCCCCAGATCGATTCCGCTCCCGGGCTCTCACTAGACGGGGGGTTCAGGTTGATCTCTGGAGAGGCTGGCAAGGATAACAGGTCTTTATGCTGGCGAACTCCTTCTCGCTCGGCGGGTCTGCTCGCTCGGCAAGGATAATTTTCACACCACGCGAGTGGCGAGGATCAACCCTGTACAGTCCCAAACACTCGGACCTCGGCAGAAAGTTTGTCGGCACCGGGTAAGAGCCGAACTCTCGCAAAAAGGAAAAATGCCCCGCGAAACCTAAAGAAAATACGCATATCAAAAGGCGTGATAAGCCTAGGGCAAACGGCGAAAGGCCCGAGCAGCCGAAGCGTCCTGCACGCACCTGTCCAATAACGTGCGGCGCGAGAATGACCACCGCGAGAATAATCTCCGCGAAAGCAAATAATGAGATAAGCAAGGGCGAGACGTTCGACAAGCGAAAACAACAAAACGAGAAAGGGAAAGCGCAGTGGACAAAACAAAATCTGCATTCTATATTTCATAATTCAGTTACAATCTTCGGCGATCTCGCCGATCAAAAAATTACAACACAAAAGGGGGAATGGCGGCGAGCTTCAGGAATCGCCCGCAGATCCTTCTTCGTCATCACTGTCCTTCACCGGCGGGAGAGGGAGGAAGAGCTCTGGGACGATGTCTTCCAGAGTCATGTCAGCCGCATTATCTGCCAAAAGGCCGATCGCCTTCGCCACCGAGAAAATGTAGCGAGCCGACTCTATCGATCCCACACGGATTTCTTCGTCTCGCGCTCGCCGGTCTTCTTTTAAACGGCGAGGCGAGGGGGGAACAACGGCGCGAGTGAGGTCGCTATTTAGGGTCTTCAGCCCGGCCACCTCGCTCTCCAAATTCTTGATGCGAGCATTGGCCCTCCCGGCGACCTCGACATCCTGCGAGCAAGTCCAGTTAGAGAGATGAAAGGGCTAGGGGGAAAGAGGAAGTTGGAAGTTTAGATGGCTCACCACCCTACCCTCCGCGGCAAGCAGCTTCTCCTTCAGCTGCGTGTTCTCGGCGAGAACTCCCTGGTAGGCCCTCGCGAGCTCCACATTCTGAAGCTCAAGCTGTAAGCAACGCCTCCCCGTCATATGGGCGAGCTCGGCAGAACGCAGCTGGGACCTCGCGCTCTCGTAAGCGAGGGTCCTCGCGGTCTCATCCTTATAAGACCCCGCATCTTCGCGACCATAAAGTGCGAATGAGAAGTCGAAGGCGTGACCACTGACGGTCTCCTTCTCCAACCAGGAGGGGAGGATAGAAGAGATGTCCACCCTGTTGGTCTCTGGCTTCCAGGTGACAAGGCGCTCGCCAGACTCGTCCCGACGCCTCTGGCCGAGCCCGAAATTGTAATGATTCACCGGGATAGGGAGGACCGAGGCCCTGACCACCTCCTGGCCAGGCTCTTCATCCTCGCCCGCCGAGAGGCCGGTGAGGTCAAACTCGTCGAAGGCAGCCTCGCAAGGTTCCTTACCTTTTGACGGAGCGAGCGAGGCCGCGCTTTTCTTGCTTTTCTTTTTTGGCGGAGACTTCAGAGGGGCACCATGACTGCCGGAAGCTCCCGGTCTCTTGCGAGAGGAGGGCTCGGCCGGGGTGACATCGCCTCGGCAGGCTTCCGCCCCCATGGTAGCGAGAGCCACTATGGCATCGGTCTTCCGGTTGCTCGCGTAAGGGGGATGGAGGGGAAGATCTCGCTCACCTACAAACAGAGTCATATGGATGAGTATGATAGGCTTGCGAATTGAGACAAATATGTTAGGCAGAGATCTTTACCTTCTCCGGCGAGGACCGGAAGCAGCGAGTCTAGGTTGCGGCGGAGGTAGACGACTTCGAAGTTCTTCTTGCAGAAGAACTGATGGAGGAGGGCGTCATGGACGCCAAGGGCGGTGGGCCGGTAGGTGGTCTCGCTATGTTGGATCGGCGAGAGGGGAATGTTGTCGAAGTTCCCCTTGACGACGACAAACTTTTGGGCCCAGAAGTGGGCCTTGTTGACGGTCTCAACCACTTTCGGGCCTGTGCCCACGAAATAGGCTGTCCCATCCTTGTAGGCGCGGAAGGAGAACAGCTTCCGGAAGACAGGGAGGCTGAACTCGATTCGCTCCTCGCGGAGGTAGCAGGCGAAGGCGGTGACCACCGCCATGGCATTGGGTGTGAGCTGGCCGGGAACCACGCCATAATGCTTGAGCACCTAACAGGCAGCGAAAACGGGATTAATCCGCATGGCGAGCGAGACTCGAGTAGCAAAATAAATAGGAAGTAAGCGAGAACGATTGTTACCTGGCGAACTTCTGGCCACAAAGGAAGGCGCAAACCAACCGCGAAGTGGGCGATGGGGATGGCCAACTCATCGACCAACGGGTCGTTGATCACGTCGTCCTCGCTAGGGCGGCGTGCCTCGAACGGGGGAAGAACGAAATCGTCGATCGCGCTAAAATACTCCTCGTCGGTCAGATTGCAAGAGAAGAAGCTATGCTCGGCAAAGGCCTTCGCGACCCTCCGCCGACCCTCTGACTCCGCGTCGCCGCCCATCTGGAAGATCTGCGAGAAGGGTAGAATGCGAGAACGAGAAAGAGCGAGAGCTCTGCAGCAGAAGAAGAAGAAGATAGAGAATAAATGCGGTGGTTGGCTCAGTAAAGACCGCCTATTTATAGCCAAAACAAAAAGGCGGGAAGAAGTCCAAGCGTCAGCGAGCACGAGTATCAACAAAAACATCACATCATGTCCGCGGGCGAGAAAAACCTGCAGGGTTAGTACAAATGACACTTTCGAGAGATATATTTGGCGAGAACAGAGGGTCCGCGCGAGCACAATATGATATGTAAATGAAGTAGACTTGCTAGCACCGAGCGAGAAATAATAAAAAGCTAGTACTACTTATTGTCAGTAGAAATAAAGCAAACATATAAATGGCAAATATGCGAGTTGCGAGCCATGGCGAGATTGTCTAAAACAGCGACACCCATTAATAATAATGAGTTCACAACAAAGCAGTTAGCGAGAATCATGGGGTAGCCATTTCCACCGGCCGCCACCCCGCGACCCTGACCTCGGCGGTGCCCTAGAATTATAATATTCCTCCGCCAAGCGACCCTCCCGATCCGTGAGGTAGGCGTAGTCCCTCATCCTCGCTATGTGCACCTCCGGCGTCGTGGCGATCTCATCCTGATCGCGGTGTCTCGCTTGCCGGAGCCTCGCACATTCTTCCATCAGGACCGCGTGTCTATCCTCGGCAGCTTCCCTGTCCCGCCTCGCCTGCATGTTGAGGTCCATCAGCATTCGCCCATGCTTTCGCAAGAGCTCCGCGGCCCGCTGTTTCATCATCTCGGGATCTTGCGGATCCCCTAAGAATTCCTCCACCTGATCAGGAAGGGGGGACATTTCGTCGTCGCCCAGTTCAGAATCGGTATGCGGATTCTCGGCAGTATCTGCAAGATCTCACAAGGTCAGATAATGGGCGCGAGATCACGCAGGGTTTCGGCGAGGCCATAACACTTACCGAGAGGGGGGCGAGAACCCGAAGGACGGCCCTGAAACACGTTTCCATAATGGGGGTAAAGAGATTTGCCCAAGCCAGCGGGATAAACCGTGCTATTGGTCGGGGGAATCTTCGGCTGGGCGGAGCCACCGGTCTCCTCGCTCGTCAGGAGCTGGAACCCGGGCTTATCTATGATTTTATCTGGAGGAGGCGGAGAGGGCGGCCGCGACGACGGGCGGGCCGGGGACTTCAAGGGCGAGACTGTAAGAAAATAGTAACGAAGGTCATATACGGGTTAAAGTACTGCGGTATGCAAGATTAAGATCATACTGGTATCCTTCCGCGCAAGGTTCAGGTCCGCCTGTGGACTCTTGCGAGACCCCTCAGCGGGTTCTCCAATGTTCTCGTTCGGCAAAATATCCTGCGAGCGAAAATTAGTGAAGAACAATTCATTGACGTGAATTCGAATAACTCATACCTTCTCGGGGCGGCGATCGTCCGGGGAAGAGTCCAGCGTCACGGAGTCATCTCCAGAGAGGCGAACCGCCTTCGCCTTCTTGACTTTTGGCGACTGGGCGGGAGGCGGCCGGTTCATCCAGGCGGGTACCTTGGTCGTGGTAGGTAGCCCGCCGGCTTTCATCGCCCTCAGGCGAGCCTCTGCTTCTTCGGAAATCGGCATCTCCCGGCAGCTGGAGCAAGAAAAGAAGGAAAAGAAGCGACGCGCACCAATGGGGGGTCCGGGATGATATTTATAGCCCGCATGGTGGGTCCCACCAAAGATTCCTGACAGTTATCTGGGGGCGGTCGAATATCATGGGTTGGACGATTCTTCGCGAGGACATTAGTCTTCGCGAAGAGCGGGGATTGTGTACAACCCCGATATTCGCCGGGCAAGGAAATCGAGCGAGACAGGAGTGACGAGATCTGGGCCTCGCCGAGATCGACTCCCAGCCAATGAGACCTCGGCAGACCACCAGAGTGGGCCAACGCGGTCCTCGCGGGAACCTCGTCAGCAGACCCTCGTCCTCGCGAGAGCTCCTTCAGGAGGGTACTCGCAAAACGACCCTCCGAAAGAGATGCCGCGGGTCGTATTTGCGAGAGGATCCGCGAGAACTCCTTCAGCAAAGCTCTCGCAAGGTGATCCCCCGGATTGATCCGCGAGAAGGCCTGCGAGAGCTCCTACAGCAAGGTCATCGCAACCCCTTACCCGTAAATCATTAGGGGCAACTTACCATTTTACCCTTGGTGGTCTGCCCTTAGCCTCTCCAAACAGCGGAGCTTGGCTGTTAGCAGACCCATTTGGGGTGCAGATAGTAAAATCTAAAGGCAGAATCCTGTTATTTGCAGACCAGACCAGAAAATCTATAAATAGGACCTTAAGGGCACCTTTGGAGAAGATCTCACTTCAGCTTCTCTCTCCTTAGGCTTTCTTTGGTTAGCATTTCCAGAGCTCTCCAGGGTGCCCAAGTCTCAGCTTTGGCTTGGGAGGGGAAGCGCTCAATGATCTTCCGGGTTAGTGGAGGGACCTCCTCGCTGTGACTAAGGTCTTAGTCAAATTCTTAATCTTCCGTCCTACCTCTTCTGAGGGACCGGTAAGGGATAGCTGCCCCTCAATTCGTTGAGGGCCCCGAGCTTCACAAGAGACCGAGAAATCGGTTTCAACAAGTTGCAAGAGCAAGTTTGTCTGGAATGGAAAAATCCAAGGATTTTATCAAGATGCTCATCTGCTCTAAGGAGAACTTCCCCATGTGGAAGGAAAGAGTGAAGTTCTACATGGAAGCCATCGACCCGAGAATTTTTCAAATTGTTGAAGAAGGTCCCCATGTCCTCATGAAACCATCTTCAATAAATTATGCTATCATGATTCCCAAGAAGATGTTGGAATTAGACAAAGATGAAATTGCTCTCGTCGTCTTGGACAAGAAGGCCAAGAACATTATTGTCGGTGCAGTGTATGATTCAATGCTACAAAATCTTATACTCTATAATGCTGCCAAGGAAATGTGGGATTATAAGTTATTCTTATGGAAGGTACAGAAGAAGTGAGGGATGATCGACGATCGTTGCTAAACCAAGAATATGAAGCATTCAAGAAGATTCAAGTGACTCCATTTCTGATACTTATGAGAAGTTCTTTAAGATCGTAAACGGTCTTAGGAATTATGATCGTGAATTCACCGTCGGAGAATTGAATGATAAGTTCTTGAGATCCCTGACGAAAGAATGGGATACCAAGGCTATTGCTATCCAGGAATTCGGAAAGTTGGCTACGATGGAGCCATAAATATTGTTTGGCAAGCTCCTATCACATGAGCTAAAGCTGAATATTAGAAAAGCTGAAGAAGAAGGATGCTCGACCTCTGGAAGGGAGAAGTCTGTGGCACTGAAGGCCAAAGAGGCAAGAAGAGGTAAAGCTAGATCATCTGAAAGGACACAGTCGTCAGATGAAGATGATGAGTCTGTGGCTTGCTCATCAATCTCAGACATGTCTGATGGAGAGTTCTCTTCACTCTCCAAGAAATTCAAGAAATTGCTCAAAAAAGGGAGCCAAAGGAAAAGTCAGTCCTCATCCGATCATAGAAGATCAAGACGTGATGATGAACATCACAAGAAGGAACACAACAACGACAGGTATAAAACTAAACCGAACAAACATATTTCGACTGATATTATTAGTTATTGTTGTAATAAGCCAGGACATATAAGTACGGAATGTCCTTACAAAAAGAAGAAAGAGAAGAAATCCTTCAAAGGAAAAAGGAAAGAAGAAAAGAGCTTCTTAGCAAAGAAGACTAAGACTCTTAGCGACAGTGACTCAGGGAAGTCAAGCTCAGATGATGAAGCCTATTTTGGGCTAATGGGATATTCAGATGAGGAAGTAAGCGACTCCTCATACAAAGGGAAGGTAAACTCGGACACTCCTCTTTCTGCATCTGAAACTAACTCCAATGCAAATGAAGGCTATTCTTCAGAGGAAGACTTAGATTTAATGACTCAGTATAAAGCCGTTTTGGAAGGATTTGACAAATGCCGCAAGGTAGTCAAATCTCAGTCAAAAGAGATTGCATCTCTCAAGATGGTGGAATCAGATTTGAGGGAGGAAATTGAAAAATTAACTCCTCTCAAACATGAAGTTCAAATCTTGAAAGATGAACTTCAAAGCTCCACTGAGTTATTAAATCTTAAGGAGAAGTTTATAAATGAATTAGAAGAAATGTTAGTGGTGGAAAGGAAGATAGTTGAAAGCTTCTCTAAACCAAAAACTATTCTTCCAACATTGATAGATTTTCTACTCCTGCGAAGGGTAGTGGCCTTGGTCATGAGGCTGAAAGTAGTAAGGCCGCTAAGAAGAGAGATGTGAAAGGAAAAGGAAAGGTTGATCAAAGTCAACCTTCATTCAGGAAGGTGGTTTTTCCTACAAACCATTTTGACTTTGATTCATCCTATGGTCACTTTACAAGACCAACTCATATTGAGTCAAGTAAGGGGAACCAAGGATGGAGCCATCCCCGAAGCCTCGAAACAACTGCTTTCAAGGCACCTTATGAAGAAGTAATCCTCAAGGATCATGGTTCATTTGTACATGGATCAGTTGCTAAGAAAGCACCAAAGATCCAATCTATTGTTGTTGAATCTCTTGAAGAGAAGAAGGAGCCGTGTGTATGTTGCAACCACGAGGCTTCTTCTTCTAAGAATGTTACTCCTGTTAAAATCCCCGTTCAAAAGTTAAAACAGGAGAATAAGAGAAGATACAATCGATTTGATTGTTGGTATTGTGCCAAGGTTAGTCACTTCGCCATAGATTGTTGGTTTAACCCCAGAAATTATAAGACTCCACGGGTTAACAATGTAAGAATGACCCCTTGCAATGTTAACACTCCGAGTGGTGTTGATCTAACCAGGAACCTAGGACCCAAATCCTTTTGGGTTCCTAAGGGAAATTAATTTGTGTTTGCAGGTATGTCCAAAGGCCAACCAAAACTCTAATCAGGCATTTGGACAGTGGATGTTCATGGTGCATGACCAGAACAAAGAAGTATATAGTAAGGTTGCTGAAAAGCTTAGGAAATCAGTCCAGACACTGAAATTCTAAGGGGGAGATAAGACTAAAGGGGAGAAAAGATTGAGGGGGAGCTGATTCAACATATTCAAAATATACTCCCAAATGTGAACTCCTATGCAGTTGCTAAGGAGGAGCTTTGATCTCTCATGCTTTTCCTTCCCTATCTGAAGTAGTCGGAAAGGGGGAGAGAAGTTGTAATTGGGAGAGAAGTTGAAGTTGAAAGTGAAAGTTGAAAGGGAGAGAAAGTTGAAAAATCTAAGTTTTTTTTACTCTCCTTGTCTATTTAATATATATATATATAAGTGCAATTCAACTCAGTACATAGGCTCTGACTTCTTCAAATAGGGGGAGATTGTTGAGTATTGTAGCCACAATAACCTTGATTTGAAGAATTGTCCCTTTGAACTAAGTTGAATTGAGTTGTATTTGATGTTGTTTTCTAGTTATGTGTTTGTAGATTATAAATGGCTAAGTATAAACCAATGTCAGGTTTCAATGAGTCATAAAACATAGGTATATACAATGTAATTCTTCATTGTGTAAACCAATGTGTTGACTCATGTGCAATCTCTCTATTGGGGTGTACTTTATATTTAAACACAAAGGAAGAGGCAAGGAGAGCCAAGGAAAGTTGCTGCTGGAATGAAGAAAATAATATTTCTAAGTTTTCTGGAATTCATCGAACTCAGTTCGACGAACGGAAATAATTTCGTCGAACGCAGATTTTTGTCGACCGCTGAGACGGGATCGTCGACCGCTGAGATTGCTGTTTTTCGTCGACCGCTGAGATAGCTGGCCGTTCGTCGAATGCAGAGAAGTAGCAGTTCGTCGAACGCAGCTTATTGGCAGATTCGTCGAACGCAGTATTGAGTTCGTCGATCTCTGCTCTGCTAAAGATGAAGTATGTTCATCGGTCACAGTTCGTCGAACGCAGAGAGATGTCCGTTTGTCGAACGCAGTGCAGTGGCCGTTCGTCGAACGCAGAGCGATGGTCGTTCGTTGAACGCAGAGCGATGGCCGTTCGTCGAATGCAGAGCAGTGGCTGTTCGTCGAACGCAGAACATTAGCAGTTCGTTGAACGCAGAGAGATGGTCGTTCGTCGAACGCAGTGCAGTGGCCGTTCGTCGAACGCAGAGCAATGGCCGTTCGTCGAACGTAGAACAGTGGCTGTTCGTCGAACGCAGAACATTAGCTGTTCGTCGAACGCATAGTGATGGTCGTTCATCGAACGCAGAGCAGTGGCCATTCGTCGAACGCAGAGCGTTGGCCGTTCGTCGAGCACTGTTCCGTTCGATGAAATTTTAACAGACGACAGATTTGCTCTGCGCTGATTCGAAATTCAAATTGCTGTCAAATCTCATTAATGCTTCACGGATTTTCTTCCTTGAAACTTGCATAGAGCCGTTGGGAGAAACTTATTTCCTTGTTTTATGCATGCAGACGTAGGAAAAAACCTTCCTTACCTTTTGCGTATAGCCGTTGGAGAGGAGTCCTTGATATATATTCCCTCTGATTTTTCAATCAGAGTTAATCGTGAAGTGTGCAAATAATTTATACAGATCTTTCTCTCTCTCTGACGGCTAATATTTTCTCACTCAAGTTTCTCGCCTCCGACAAGAAGAGTTTTGCGATTCGTCTTCACCAAGAGCAGTCAACAAAGATCAAGCCTATAATAGATTTATTCTTTTCTTGATCCAGTCGACTCAAGTTTCAGATCAAGGCCTTATTGTCTTCTAGATCTCTTCTTCCTCCATTTTCAAGGGCTGAACTTCTTATTACAGGAAGAAGAGTTATTATTCAACAAGATCTGAAGAAGAAGAACTTCATCTGAAGTTTTATTGTGTTTTTTATAACCCCCCCTCCCCCCTTTCGTAGGAGGTTTGCCTCCGAATTTCTTTTGTAGATCCTTGTTGAAGGATCGAGTTTTTGTAGGAGTGGTTTGCTCTGAGTTTCTTTGTATGAGTGGTGACTCCGAGTTTTTGTAGGATTGTTGATAATCTGAGTTAGTGAAGTAGCCTAGTCTAGCCGGTTGTGCTAGATAGGTGAGGTGCAGAGTGGACTACCCTAGATTGGGGAACCACTATAAATTCCTTGTGTTGTGCTGTGCTCTTTGGTTTTCTGTGTGCTTTTATTTCTATATTTTTATTCCGCAAAAAGTTATAGAATCCACCTATTCACCCCCTTCTAGGTGATTTAGGTTGCGACTAGATACTTTCAAGGACAAGACGTGACTTAGAGATTAAGTTATCTAATGTCTACAACCCTACGGCCCCGCTATGGTGAGATATGAAGTCATGGATAATAATTATTGGAATCATTTAAGCATTTTAATGTAATGATGAGTTCATAGCTTATGGGTTTGTTAAAAAAAATTTATTTGAATTTTTAAAGAAAATGTCACATAGCTAATTTGAAATCCATTAATAAATCAGAGTTGTAGCATTACAAAATTTTCATGTTTAGAGCAACAATATAAATTTTACCAAGCAAGTCTATCATTTGTTGAAAAAGGAATTTTGATATTTAAGACTTTGATATAAGCATGAAAGCGCAAGGTAAAAATATATGATGATGATGATGCGGAAGACTTATAGAAATACAAGAAAACAACTTTTTATAAACATGATGATTCATAAGAATATATATGAGTTAAATTCCAAAAATGAAGATGTTTTTGTAAATCAATTTGCATTTAAAATCTTTAAGTTAGACAATAAAGTAACCAAGCATGAAATAATATTTTCAAAAAGAGATTACTACAACGTTATATTAATTCACAAATTCAAAAACATACACAACATTGTAGAGAGCATGCTATGTTATCTAGTGCATTTATATAAATAAAGAGAGTATAAAATTTTAGCATTAGGATCCAATACTCATGAGAAGAAGTGTTATGAAGATAATGATGTGCACAAAAGTGTATTTTGAATAGAGTAAACAAATGTTTTAATCAAAAATACAAGAAATATGTAAAGTAAAGAGCACAATAAAACACAAATAATTTTACTTCCACACACTTCAATGCACAAGAAGATGTACAACTACCAAGGTGCTTTGCACACATAATGCTCATTAAGACTTATCAGGGTGCAAAGTAGTTCTTGAGCGATCACATATTTTATTTTATTTTAATATTGAGACTAGTGATCCAGTGTACTTAAGAGTAAGTGGTTTTTATTTTGAAAGAAAGAGAAGGTTTGCACAAGACACTTTACTATTCTTTCCAAGGTGCTCAACCTCACAACGCTTATTAAGACTTATCAGGAGGTTCAAGTAGTGCTTGGTGGAGTTATCTTTGTCACTTTATTTTATGATTTTTGTTTTGTACAAAGTTCTCCGAATACACTTGTTCTGAAAACCAATATAATTTATGAAAACATAACCACTTTTCTTAACTTTTAAAAGTGCAAATAAAGGTAGTGTAGGTAAGATACTTGTGCAATTTAATTCATTGTACTATTACAAAACATACACAAGCATTCTTAGATTAAAAACATATGTAGACAATGCCAAAATAAGTGAGTGAATGAGTATCATTATCAACCATAAAACATTTACTCATACTTAGAGGCATGCTAAGCTTAGTTCTACACAACTTTTACAATATAATTTTATGCACAAATGAGTAGATATATCAAAGCATGATAAAAACAATGTTCAACGTAGTTTGAAGGAATGAATTGTAACATTGTAGAAGGTCTAAATGATGGGTTAAATCATGCTTAATTTTCAATGAAGTCCATACAATATTTTTGATATTTTGAAGAATAATTTTGATTTAAAATTTGAACTCATAAGAGTGATCTTGGACTTCCCGAGGACTACCCAGTGAGGGGTTCACCCGGTACTAGGAGATGTGATGGGATGATAGCCCAAATCTCCCTTTCGCAAGATACATGTAGATAGAAAATGTAAGTTCAAAAAATACTTGTTCATACTTGTTTTTGTTTTGTATTTTTGTATTTGATTTTTGCATATAGAAATAGAAATCAAACAACTAACCAAGTAAGAAAATTTACTTTTTTTGTAATTTGGCTTTTGTAATTTTGTATATTAATTTTTCAAAAATCAATTATATGCATAAATGCAAAAATGAGTAGTACATATAAAATAATATATTTTTAGTGATTTTTCAGAATTTTAAAATTAAAGAAAATTGGAGACTTGATCTAGCGCCAGCGTTAGGACCTAGCGCCTGCGTTAGCTCATAGAGAATGCTTATTTTAATCATATAGCCTAGATTTTCTTCAATTTGGCTTCCGATTTTGCTTAATTATGTTTGTGCAATGTAAGACCTGTCTAATGGAGTGAAGAGACGAGAAGAAATCGCAAAAAGTTGCGGAAGTTAAAATTTTAGTACATGGGTTTCATATTCATTAAAGCTTCATATTCATTAAACCTTAATTCTTGAGTTTTGCACAACCATTTAAGCTTAATATTATAGGATATACAAACAAAGAAGATATGATTGAACAAAACAGATATGCATGATTTTATTGATAAGTACGAGATGATGTTTTTGCAAATAGTAACATGAATATGCCCTAACATATAAAACCTAACATAGATATTAATATTCTTTAGGTGACAATGTTAGTATGATAAATTTGAGATTAATGTTATGCCAAAGTTTGATAGTGTTTCAACTTATAGACCTAGAATGAAGTGAAGATTCTATTTGATTTGATCTTGTTGATATCAAGATGATTCTAAGGTCTAAACTTGACATAAATCACACAATACGTACATAATACACCAACCATGATATGTAATCATATAATTCAAGCAAAAACATATTGATAATTGAGCTTTCTTTAGATCTTGATCTTTCTTTTAGATCATGTTATTTCTCTAATTTGGTTGATGTGGGTTATAGAGCTTAATAGCATAATCTTGATTAACATATCTTATAGCAAATTTATAATTTAATTTTATATGAATACTATATGATATATATAGGTAATGAATATAAGAATAATAGATAGGTCATCAAAATAAAATATGATTTTGAATTTTGGTTAATTTGATTTATAAACTAATTAAGTTTTAAGAGATAAGATCATATTTCCTGTAATATATAAGATGACCATAACATGATAGCTTAAAAAATAAGAAAACAAAAAGAAAAATAGAAAGACATTAAAGCATATCATGAAGTAGAAAAATTTGTATATTTCATTTTTGAAAATATTCTACTTCATGCATTTGGTGATACCTAATGAATAAGTGATTTAGGTATCCAAAGGGGACCAAGTGTGGTGGTTCCTATGGGTGCCCAAATATAACGTGTTTGCTTTTGGGGAGATGGAAATGAATGAGCCCTTTTGAGTGGAGTTTGTGTTTCATCTTTAACTTTGGGTCTCCATTCAAACCTTGGTTTAATATTATTTTTATGTATCAAATTTCCAATGTGATTATCTTTATCTTTAAGATTATAATTGTAATGATTATTGAAAGTATTTTTCATAGGAAATTTGTGAACATTTAATTTTACGTTGGGAGAAGATTGATGTTGTAAATGATAGTAATGATTGTATTTTGGAATTTCATTTTCAATCTTTTGAAGTTTTTTATTTCCATTGTTTGACTTATTCAACTTTTGAGAAATCATATTCAACTTGCTTTTGGATTTTGCATTATATTGAGAATGTATGTTTTGAGAATTTTTCTTTATGATTTCCTTAAGCAAGTTGATTTTAGTTTTTAATTCATTATTCTTAATCTTTAAATTATGTGTAGCTTTATTATAAGCGATTGTGCTATTTTTAAGAGTGGCAACAATTGAATCAATATGATTTTGATAGTTATTCATATATTCATCAAATGTTTCATCCATCTCTTTAATTTCAATTTTATAGTCTTTACACTTAGCACAGTCATTTTTCAAAGATGAAGTTTCTAAACATAATCTTTCATTTTGTTCTTTTACAAAATAAACTCCTTTTCAAGTTTTTTGTGTTTTCCTTTTAATTCATTATATTCTACACAAGGTGTAATGTTTTCAACTAAGGAGCCATGGGTAGAACTAGATAAATTAGAATTTGATTCTTCATTAATTTTTGCCTTTAAATTTTTATTTTCTAAGCGCAAATATTTATTAGCATTTTTTAATTTCTTAATTTTGCGCTTTGTAGTTTGAAGCAATTGTAATGTAGAGATAGAATTACATACAATAAGAGATTTTGATTTCCTTACAGCGCTTGTGGATGAGGAAAAATTTGAACATATAGTTCCTTTGACATCTTTTTGGCACTCCTCTTTCGAAGATAAGATTTCTTCTTCTCTTTCACTAGATGTGCACTCCATTGATCCATCCCGTGAGGAGCTTTCTTGAACTTTTGTGCAAGCTTGTATGTTCTCCAAGTCTTGCGTTTGTTCCACACCTGCAAAAGGAGATTCATAAGTTCTTTCAAGAAAATTCCAAATTTCATAAGCGGTAGGTAAAGTATAAATAAGTTTGAAAATATTTTGATCTAACGCACAAAATAAACTATTCATAGATTTTGCATTTAAAACAATTTCGTTTTTAGTTAGTACGCTAGGTGGCTTTTCAATAGTAATATTCCAAACGTTTTCATCTAAGGCCTTAAGAAAATTTTTCATTAATATTTCCCACCCTTTATAATTTTTTCCCATAAATAAAGGTGGTGATAATACTTTTTCATTTATATTAAAATGTTCCCCATTAGTAGAAGCGAGATCATGATCAAGAGACGTCATTATTCCAGGTTATTAAGCCGATTTGGAATAACCTGACTCTGATACCACTTGTTGAATCTGTAAGCGCCCTTAGAGGGGGTGAATAAGGGCTTTAAAAACTTTAAACTTTAATAGAAAACTTTTGAGATTTTGGTCGAAATAAGTTAAATCAAAAGTAAAGAGATAATGAAATTAGAAATGCAATCAATTTTATTAAACAAGAAATGACATGATTATCATTTATAAAATTGATTATAAAATCTGATTTCTATGACGCTAGAAATCGAGGCGAATAATGAAAGACTCTTTTCATTTTTTATACCGACTCGTATCCCCATGAACCGGTTGGCTTTAGCCGATCTCTCCCAGACATGGCCTCAAGCCGCTCTAGCCAATCTATCACCAGAAAGGCCTCGAGCACTCCCTAGATCTACAGCCTAGACCTAGTCGCCAACGCGAGGAGAATTTCCCCCTAGTCCCCGCAAGGCCCTAGTCGTCGTGTGGAGAATTCCTCTACTTAACAAAAGATATAAAGATTGCAATTTGAGACTAAAAACAAAACACAACTAAAGACTCCCTCAAAAGAAGAACTTGATGATGATGTAGATGCGATCGTATCGTTCTTCAAGTTCTTTGTGTTCACGGACGTTGAAGGAGTTCTTTGGGCTGCTTGGGAAGGCTCTCATGAGTGCTCTGAAAATATGGCTTCAAATCGTTCTGTAACAGCCAGCAACAACGGAGGAGGCGCGCGACTTTTTATAGAATCAGCCACTACCGCCTGCGGTAGTACTACCGCCCTGCGGTGTCCACATTAGGCAATGAAGCACACGTATCGTGGTAGTTTAGGCAACATTTGACCGTCAAACACTAGCACGTCGCGGTAACGCTAACGCCCCGCGAAAGCGAGATATCCTTCCTTCAGCCACAATCTTCTTCCAAATCTGCTCCTCAATCAACTCCAGACGGGAAGTTTCCAAAAGCTATCGTCGGGCGTTAGACTTAACGCGCCGCGATAGTACTTGCCAAAATAGCGTCCCGTCGACATTCCTTTTTCTCCATTGTTTCCTTCCTGTCAATTCTTTCCATTTATACTAGCGCCAGCGATAGTGCTAACGCTCCGCGGTAGAGCACATCTCTTTTCATCGGGTGCATTTTCATCGAACTAGCCTCACATTTCATCGAACGCAGCTTTATTTTGTCGAACGAATACTAGCGCCAGCGGTAGTTCTAACGCACCGCGGTAAAGCATACAGATCGTCGAACGGAGCTTTAAGTTCATCAAACAGAGCTTTGATTTCATCAAACGAACGCTAGCGCCAGCGGTAGTTCTAACGCACTGCGGTATCCGTTCTCAGCGGTTTCCTTCTCAGCGGTTTCCTTCTCAGCGGTTTCTGATTCGCTAGCGCCAGCGATAGTGTTACCACATCACGGTAACAACAGATAATCATCCTGATGTCGCTTCGACGTCTTTCTTTGTCGCACTCCTTTGGGGATTGAATGTTGAAGATCCTGCACACTATAAACGCAATGCAAGTATGATCAAATACAATAGGATTTGTTATTGTCAAACCAAGAGATGCGGAAAGCATGTTCTAACACTAAGAGATACAGCAACAATTAGGCAGGAGGAAGTGAAGAGAAGGATGACCAAGTATTTCGATAAAAATGTCAGAGTTATAGAGTTTACTGTTGGTGATCTTATCCTCAAGAAGGTGGATGCAGCAACAAGGTCTGGCTCAGTTGGAAAGCTCAATCTGAATTGGGCAGGAACATTCATCGTCAAAGAAGTGCTCAAGAATGGTGCTTATCATCTCTAGACTTATGAAGGAGGAGAACTGTCACATACTTGGAGTGGAGATGATCTAAAGCGTTTCTTTTCTTGAAAGCTTGTATTTTTCACTTCTTTCTTTTCCTCTTCTTGCAAGCATTTTGGCGATGTGGTTGTAACCTCTTATACTCCTTATATTGAAAGGGAAGCATCGAGATAGATTGTTTATCAAAGGCTAAAATCCTACCAAGCGAGACATCGACGGGTCCTACTTGAAGCCCCCTCGACTTGAAGCTTGAGATGTAAATCTACCGTGACCATAGGTAGCAGGGAGATTTCACATCTGTGCAATAGTAGCTCGCCAAGCTCGTGCGGAGGAACTTTAGGATAACGCATCCTTGTTGACATCTGACACACCTCTACATCAAGGGAGGTCTAGGTGAATGTTCAGCTCTGTCATGCATTACTTGACATCACTACAGTCTTGATGATCCCTAGAGGAAAGTAATGTCAGTGTAGCTTCTGCAGCATGAACGCACCTGCCCTACTGATCATCTTGGACCGTCTCCTGAGCCCTTTAGTGGCTAGGGTATTACAATCTCAATGATCTCTTGAGGAAAGCAATGCCGGTGTAGCTTTTACAGCATGACCACACTTGCCCTTTTGATCATTTTGAGTTGTACACCTCTCTTCTCCCCCTCTCTTCTTAGGGTATTACAGACATAATGATCTCTTGAGGAAAGCAATGTCAGTGTAGCTTCTACAGCATGATCGCACCTGCCCTTTTGATCGTTCTGATTTGTATGCCTTTGACCGTCAAGGTCTCTTATTCTTCTTAAGGTGTTACAACCTTAATGATCTCTTGAGGAAAGCAAGGCCGGTGTAGCTTCTACAGCATGACAACACCTGCCCCTTTGATCATTTTGAGTTGTGCATCTTTCTCTTCTTCTTATTAGGGTGTTACAACATTAATGATCTCTTGAGGAAAGCAATGCTGGTGTAGCTTCTACAACATAACCACACCTACCCTTTAGATCATTTCGGACTGTACACCTCTTCTTTTCTATCTCAGACCTTAACTTTTTATTTCTCTGAGATTGGGCTGTCTGGAGTCTTTTGAGATCGCTAGTTTTCTGGATTCCTTGTTATATTATTAAGGGGTGGTCTGGAGCATCTGAGGCCGCCGCCTATGAATCTTGGTTCTTTATTACGGTAAAAGGCGGTCTGGAATATTTAAGACTACCATATATGGTTCTTGATTATTTGTTATATAAAGGGGCGGTCTGGAGTATTTGAGACCTCCGCCTGGTATTCTTTGTATATCTATTTCAGTTAAGGGGCGGTCTGGAGCACTTAAGACCACTGTCTGGAATTCTTCACTATCTATTCTCTAAAGAGGCGGTCTAGAGCATTTGAGACCGTCGCCTGGGTTTTCCTTTATGCATTCTTCAGTTAAGAGTTGGTTTGAGATATCCGGGATCATCAACTGAAGGCTTCTCTAATGTCTATTCTTATCATGGGCGGTCTGGAGAAATTGAGACCACAGACTGAATACTTCTTGTAGTTATTTTTCTGCCAAGCAATCAGAAGTATATGTCATGATCATCCTTGAGATCTTTCTTATCTCTATTATGGAGTGGTCTCGAAAAGTTGAGACCGCTGGTTGTTTATCTCTAATAAAGGTTCAAGATTTTTTCAAGGCCTGGTTCATCAACCACAGAAGGAGAGGTCTGGATTATTTGAGACCGTCATTAATCTCTTAAGGATTGTTCTAAGTGTTGCAATATTCAGGACCATCGGTCATTAATCGTTATGATTTGGTATGTCTGCTGAAGTTTTCAAAGGCTGGAGATCGCCGCTTGCAAGCTATCTCATCTAAGTATAGCGATCTCATAATATAACGATCTCATTAGATTAAAGTTAATACTTCCTATTTTATTATAAGGCGGTCTGGAGAACAGGAGACCGCCATTGTTGGTTATCGAATACTCTAAATATAAGTTATTATATGATATCTTCTCTTATGCAGCTGCCAATTCAAACCCAGCGACATCTAAAGCATTGAGATCGAATGCAAATATTTCCTCTTTAAAAATGAGATTGTGTATAATATTTCCTCTTAAGACATTAAGAAGTCCAGAGACCGATTGCTAACTAACATGATCGATTTTTCTTCATTAAGGATTATGATGAGACCGCAAATTATAGGATCGACATAAGCATAATAAGTATAAGAGGAGTTCATTCACAGAAGGCAAACAGGTATGCAAAATTTCCCTTTTCATTTCATTCTTTTCAAAATACAGAGTTCGCGCAGTCTCAAAACCGGCGGTTACAATTCAAAATGAATAAAAGGAAAGATGCTGTACAAAGTTCTTGGTCTCTTTATTCACTCTTCAGTCTTTTTGGAGACCGCTCTTCTGATGATGAAGAATCGGTCTCCTCTAAAAATTCCTCTGAGCTTCTTCATGGAATCCTTGACCAAGAGCTTTAGACCGCAGCAGTGCTCGTATTATCACCAACGACATATTGGCTCCCGCTCCCTCTGTTTGCATCCTCATCAATCTCCACCTCCTCTTCCTCTTCAGCGGTCTTAGTTACCGTGACTGATTCCTCCTCTATCATTTTTGCCATCTCAGGAAAGAGATCGGCAAATTGTACTTCTTGGAACTCGGAGGTGAGACCGCCACGCTGACAAAGCTTAGTGATCGTCGTGTCCGACACATTCTTCATGTGCTTCATCATGGCTTTCTGTAAGTCGGGATTTTCAACATTATAGGCCTCTTTCTTCGACCTCTGCAAAAGAAAAGCGAATCAGACTGCACGGTCACAGAAAAGACAATATGAGACCGCATGTAAGGTATTCTTACATGTAGTTCATCTTGCAGGACACCTATATCTTTCAGGGCCATCCGAAGAGATCGCCCCATGTGATGGTTTAAGACCGTGCTCCTGACGGTCGCTTGCGCGACGATGTCAGGAAGCATTTTGGTCTCCATGTTGTATGCCTCCCTGGTGTTGCTCTCTCCATAGAGCACGGATGTGACCGTGTGGGCGTGATGCGTCAACTTCCCGCTTCATGATGGAAGGGTCGTGGATACCCTCACGCTTTTACCTTTCGGATTCCACTTGAGGAAAGGTTTCCCCTTGGCATCCTTCAGTTTTCTGCCAAAGCTGGTCATATGGAATGGCCTGTTGGCGGCCTCTGATTTGTAGGCAGGCTCAGCGGACTCCCTTTTTTGGTCTCTCTTCTTCCGCATCTGCCTTTGGGTAAGAACCTCTTCATCTGGCACCACCGGATCGACAGAAAGGACCGTGAAGCTCGCTGAAAAAAAGGAAAACGAGTTAGAAAATATCAAAGGAAGATGGTGATGAGATCGCAGGAGACCGCAAAAAATCTTCTTACTCTCTTCTGGGGTGATCGCGGTGATCTCAGGCCAGATCACCAGGTAGTGAAGGAGATCGAATCGCTTATTTGCCAGGAAAGCTAGAAGCTTAATTTCCTCTTCCAAGATGTTTTTGGGTGTGGGGAAAATCCCTTCTGCTCGGTAGGCCGGTGCGGACTTGAGACCGGCGAGGTCGCCTTCGAAGACCAAGAACCTCTCTGTCTAGTAGGGGATCTTGCTGGGGAGGTTGTGTTGAAATTATTGAAGTGGAAGTGGAGGAGGCTTTTGGACCTGGGCGGTCTGGGAAGAGACCGGGCGGTCTGGCGTGACCGCACGGTCTGACAATGGCGATCTGTTCTATTGGTCAGCTGCGGCTTCCGGGGTTGACCGCTGGTCTGGTCCAAGGGCTGCTGGAGGTGGAGGTCGTGCGGTCTGGCTGTGACCGCATGACGGCTGGTCATCCTCAGGGTCGCGCGGTCTGTCTCTGACCGCGTGACAAGTTGTTCTCTTCAAGGACGTGCCGGTCTAGCGTGACCGCACGGGTTGGCTCTTGAATCCGGTCTGGTGGCTTTCCAGAGGGTTCTGAAGGAGTTCGCGGACTAAGTCATTCTAGTCGCGCGGTCTCAGTTCGCGGTCTCAGGAGGAGACCAGGAGGGCGAGCTGGCTGTGTTTGCGGTCTCAGGCGAACACAGGTGGTGGGTGACTTCTAGGCGGTCTAGCGATCTCCGTGTGGAGTCGTGTTCAGACCAAGGGAGTAGCAATCTCCCGCGGTCTGGAGTGAAGTCGGCGCTCACCAAAATGAAGCAGGAGGGTTGCAGTGATTGCGCGGGTTGACCGGTAAGGTCGCGCGATCTGATGGGTGGTTACTCTATCTCATGGGGTGGTGACTGGATCAGGTCTCACGCCTATAAATAGGGAGCCACTGTAGCAACAAAATAGAACACACCAAGTGTAAGCCGAGTTTGCCTAGTTCCTGCGGTCTGTGTTTATCTGGCCGAGCGGTCTCTGATTGAATTCTTCTTTGTGCAGCTTCTGCGGATAGTGCAGGCAGCAGCGATCACCTCTTCCTCTGAAAGTGTTCGGGCGGTTTGCGGCTTGGAGTTGTGGTGTTGGAGTTCGGGAATCAGGAGATTGGCAAAGGAGCGGTCTGGTGCAGCGGTTTGGTGGTGTTTCGAGATCGGGAGCGGTTGCGGTCTGGCAGCAGCGGTCTGGCGACCTGCTGAGTTCGGCAAGAGACCGTGCGGTCTCAGTTATCTTCAGTTTCTGTTCTTTCTCTTTGAAGTTTTGTGCTGACGAAATCATGTCTCGTCGAGCATGTCTTGCCCTGTAATTGAAGTGTTGCTATCAATAAAGATCGTTTGTTTGCCTAAGATTGTCTCTGGTTGTTTGGCTTGCATCTCTAGTTGTTATTCCTGCTTACTCTCACAAGGTCCGGAAAATTTCACATGGTATCAGAGCGAGGTTGGAGTTGAAAGAGCAGTGAATAACTTAGAGTAGCCATCGCCTTTGTGAAGAAGGAACCAGAGGAAGAGCAATGGAAGGTGGTTTTGCAAGAGGTCTTGGTATTGAGATGCTTACATCGACTAACTTCAAGAAGTGGAAGTCGTGTATGCAGAGCTATCTTCTGGGTGAGGACCTCTGGGAGGTGGTAGGAGGAGATGAAACAGAAGAGGTGAAGGCAGTAGAAGGAGGTGATAATGGACCGGCCGTGAGAGCATGGAGGAAGACCAACGCCAAGGCCGAGTTCACCTTGAAGCGTGCCATTTCACCTGATCTCTTTGATCACATCTTGGGGTGTGGATCAGCTGCTGAGATCTGGAGAGCCATGGATGGGCTGTTTAACAAAAAGAATATAGCAAGGCTACAGTTCTTAGAGAATGAGCTGGCGAGGTCAGCTCAAGGTGATCTTTCTATCTCGAACTTTTTCTTGAAGATGAAGAATCTCTGCGCTGAGATATCAGCACTGGATCCTGATGAGCCAATTTCTGAGATGAAGCTGAAGAGGCACATCATCCGCGGCTTGCGGAAGGAATATGTGGCCTTTGTGACGTCGGTACAGGGATGGGCAAATCAGCCGTCTCTGCTAGAGCTGGAGAATCTGCTAGCTTCACAGGAAAGTCTGGCAAGGCAGATGGCGGGGGTGTCAGTGACTGGGGGAGATGGCGAGGTTCTCTTCTCAGGGAAGAAGAAGTGGGAGAAGAAGAAGAAGACCACGGAAGGCCATGGGCCTTCAACTTCTGGGCAGCAGGAAAGGGGGTATGCTCCCAAGGCTGACGGGAAGAAGAAGAAGGAAGGTCTCAAATGCTTTAAGTGCGGAAAGGTTGGGCACTTTAAGAAGGACTGCAGGCTGAATACTCAGCCAGGGCATGCTGCTGAGAAGGAGGAAGCACCGGCCAGGCACTTTGATGGAGGATGGGGAGGAGCCTTCTCGGCTTCTATTGGAGCCTCGGCTACTATCAATTATCAGGAGGACTGGATCGTGGACTCGGGGTGTGGTCATCACCTCACCGGGGACGAGTCGAAGCTTTCTTCAGCAGAGCCGTACATAGGTAACAATGCTATTATTACTGCAGATAATACTGTGCATGCAGTCGAGAAGGTGGGGGTTGTTTCTTTGGGCAGTGATAGAGGGCCACTTACTTTGAAGAGTGTCTATCATGTGCCCGGAATGAAGAAAAACCTCTTCTCCGTGACCAACGCTGTTGACGCTGGGTATCACGTTCTGTTCGGCCCGACAGAAGTGAAATTTCTACGAAATGTAGAGGCCGTGAAGGCCGAGGTCGTCCATGTCGGGAGAAGGGCGAAGGACTTGTTCGTTTTGTCGACAAGTTCCTACGTTGACAAGATGAAGACGAATGATGGTGCCGTTATATGGCATGAGAGGTTGGGGCACGTAGGTATGGACAAGCTGAAAGCTATGGCGGTGAGAGGTCTGGTCAAGGGCCTGCCAAGTCTATCTTCCTACGGAGAAGGTCATGTTTGCGCGGGATGTCAGTTCGGCAAGTCTCATCGACTACCGTTTGACAAGTCGCAGACAAGTAGTTGTGTGTCGTTGGAGTGCATCCACGGTGACTTGATGGGACCTACTGCTACCCCAAGCCTCGGAGGCAGCAGATATATGCTGGTGCTAATCGATGATTACACCAGATATGTCTGGGTATTTTTCCTGAAGGAGAAGGCGGAGGCATTTGCCCGGTTTGTGGAGTTCAAGGAGCTCGTGGAGGGTCGGCTGAATCTGCGGATCAAGAAGCTGAGGACGGACAACGGAGGAGAGTTCACCTCTGCTGAGTTCTCCAGTTTCTGCAGGAAGGCGGGCATCCGGAGGGAGCTCACTTGTGCGCATACTCCACAACAGAACGGGGTTGCAGAGCGGAAGATTCGTCATCTGACGGAGACCTGCAAGTGTTGGCTTCATGCCAAGAGTATCCCAAAGTCCTTTTGGGCGGAGGGAATGTCTTGTGCTGCCTACGTCATCAACAGGATGCCTTTGAGCCCCATCAACATGCTGACCCCACATGAGATGATGTTCAAGGAGAAGCCGAGTGTGGCACACCTTAGGGTGTTTGGTTCCACCTGCTACGTGCATGTTCCAGATGCTCTTCGGACGAAGCTAGATGCGAAAGCAAGGAAGCTAGTCTTCGTGGGATACGATGAGCGGAAGAAAGGTTGGAAGTGCATGGACCCAGAGATGCGGAGATTTGTTGTATCTCGCGACGTTGTATTTGATGAGGTGACATCTTATAAGGGGTCTTCTGATGTAGAGCTACCAGAAAGCAGGGTGGAAGTGCCGGAGAAAGCTGTGGAAAATCTTCCGGTGGAGCTACCTGTGTCACCAGGTGGTCCATCTCCTTCTAGTTCCGAGACGGGGGCTTCTGGTTCAGGGAGCAGGGGGAGCAATGCTCCTAGCACGTCTGGAAGAGGAGCTAGGGAAGAAGCAGCTGAAGACAATGCGGTTGAGGGGAAGGAGCTGAGGAGATCGAAGCGATCTATCATTGCCCCTGATCGCTATACAGGAGGAAACGCAGTGAGCTTTGTCTCATGTTTCTTTGATGGTCCCTTGGATGAGAGGGAGCCGTCGAGCTTTGAGAAGGCCAAAGGCGTGAAGGAGTGGGATGTTGCGATGCAAGAAGAGATGGCAGCTCTCGAGAAGAATGAGACCTGGTCTCTTGTGCCCAAGCCTAAGGGCATCGCTCCTGTGACATGCAAGTGGGTCTACAAGCTGAAGAAGAAAGCTGACGGCAGTATCGAGCGTTACAAGGCTCGTCTTGTAGCTCGGGGGTTCTCGCAGCAATACGGTGAAGATTACGATGAGACATTCAGTCCGGTGGCAAAAATGACTTCAGTTCGGTTCATCATTGCCTTGGCGGCGTTCAGTGGATGGGAGATTTGGCAGCTCGACGTCAAGAACGCTTTCTTGTACGGCGAGATTGACAAGGACATCTTCATGGTCCAGCCACCAGGTTTTGTGTCTGAAGATTTTCCGGAGCATGTCTGCAAGCTGAAGAAGGCCCTGTATGGTTTGAAGCAAGCGCCGAGGGCGTGGTACGGGAAGATCGCAGAATATCTCCTATTCTGTGGATTTGTTGCTTCAGACTCAGACTCAAGCTTGTTCGTCAAGAAGAGCGGGGAGCTTCAGGTCATTGTGCTGTTATACGTCGACGATATGATCGTGACGGGGAACTCGAAGGAGGAGGTAGCGCAGCTTCGGGCCGAGCTGTCTATCAGGTTCGAGATGAAGGACTTAGGTGAGCTTCACCATTTCCTTGGACTTGAGGTGCAGAGGAAGGAATGTGGAGTGCTGGTGACCCAAGCCGGATATGCGGAGCGAATCGTGGAGCGGTTCGGCATGAAGGAAGGGAAGTGCACTTCCACACCTCTGGAGAAGGCTATGAAGCTTCGGAAGGATGAGGGGAGGATCATGCAAGATCCGTTGGTGTTCCGAGCTCTGGTTGGGAGCTTAATCTATCTGACGATCACGAGGCCGGACATTGCATATGCAGTGGGCAGGGTGAGTCGGTTTATGGCGGAGCCACGGGTACCTCATCTGCTAGCGGCCAAGAACATTCTGAAGTATGTCAAGGCGACCTCGGACATGGGTCTCCTATACAGGAAGGATGCGGGCTTCGAGGTGCATGGATACATGGATGCTGATTACGGGGGAGATTCGGATGATCGAAAGTCGACATCTGGATTCGTCTTCATGGCGGGCCCTACGGCTATATCATGGTGCAGCAAGAAGCAGGATTCCGTGTCAGTCTCTACCACGGAAGCAGAATACAAGGCTTCGGCCTTGGCAGCTCAGGAAGCCATCTGGCTTAGGAGGTTGGTAGGAGACGTCCACAAGGAGGTTCGGGAGCCGACTCTGCTACGCGGTGACAACGAGAGTGCTCTCAAACTGGTAACCAATCCAGTTTGTCACGCGAGGACCAAGCATATTGAGATCGAGCATCACTTCATACGGGAGAAAGTGCTGGAGGGATCTCTTTCGGTCGAGCATGTGCGGAGTGCGGACAATGTCGCAGACATCTTCACAAAGGCGCTGGCAAAGGGGCCGTTCACACGGCTAAGGGAGCTACTTGGGCTAGTTTCCACTTCCCACTTCAAGGGGGAGTGTTGAAATTATTGAAGTGGAAGTGGAGGAGGCTTTTGGACCTGGGCGGTCTGGGAAGAGACCGGGCGGTCTGGCGTGACCGCACGGTCTGGCGGTCTGACAATGGCGATCTGTTCTATTGGTCAGCTGCGGCTTCCGGGGTTGACCGCTGGTCTGGTCCAAGGGCTGCTGGAGGTGGAGGTCGTGCGGTCTGGCTGTGACCGCATGACGGCTGATCATCCTCAGGGTCGCGCGGTCTGTCTCTGACCGCGTGACAAGTTGTTCTCTTCAAGGACGTGCCGGTCTGGCGTGACCGCACGGGTTGGCTCTTGAATCCGGTCTGGTGGCTTTCCAGAGGGTTCTGAAGGAGTTCGCGGACTAAGTCATTCTAGTCGCGCGGTCTCAGTTCGCGGTCTCAGGAGGAGACCAGGAGGGCGAGCTGGCTGTGTTTGCGGTCTCAGGCGAACACAGGTGGTGGGTGACTTCTAGGCGGTCTGGCGATCTCCGTGTGGAGTCGTGTTCAGACCAAGGGAGTAGCAATCTCCCGCGGTCTGGAGTGAAGTCGGCGCTCACCAAAATGAAGCAGGAGGGTTGCAGTGATTGCGCGGGTTGACCGGTAAGGTCGCGCGATCTAATGGGTGGTGACTCTATCTCATGGGGTGGTGACTGGATCAGGTCTCATGCCTATAAATAGGGAGCCACTGTAGCAACAAAATAGAACACACCAAGTGTAAGCCGAGTTTGCCTAGTTCCTGCGGTCTGTGTTTATCTGACCGAGCGGTCTCTGATTGAATTCTTCTTTGTGCAGCTTCTGCGGATAGTGCAGGCAGCAGCGATCACCTCTTCCTCTGAAAGTGTTCGGGCGGTTTGCGGCTTGGAGTTGTGGTGTTGGAGTTCGGGAATCAGGAGATTGGCAAAGGAGCGGTCTGGTGCAGCGGTTTGGTGGTGTTTCGAGATTGGGAGCGGTTGCGGTCTGGCAGCAGCGGTCTGGCGACCTGCTGAGTTCGGCAAGAGACCGTGCGGTCTCAGTTATCTTCAGTTTCTGTTCTTTCTCTTTGAAGTTTTGTGCTGACGAAATCATGTCTCGTCGAGCATGTCTTGCCCTGTAATTGAAGTGTTGCTATCAATAAAGATCGTTTGTTTGCCTAAGATTGTCTCTGGTTGTTTGGCTTGCATCTCTAGTTGTTATTCCTGCTTACTCTCACAAGGTCCGGAAAATTTCACAGGTTGATCACCTTGATGCCATTGCAGGAGAATTAAATGATCCCCTTGACCTCATCCTTCTTCTTCCCCTCATTCAGCGACTTCACTGTGAAGGTCGCGTGGAACAGGGTCATGGTGAATTTTATCTTCGCCGATCTCAGGTAATTGATGAAGACGGTCATGAGACTGAATGAGTTTGATGGCACTTGGGCGAACACAATCACATAGTACTCCATCACCTCAACACCTACCAGGGGAGAGGGAACGTCAGACCGCAATCGAAGTGATCGATTGGGATGGCGATCTTGTTCTACTCGCCAAAGTTCAAGCCTTCATCTTCTGAAGGCAACCTTGCGATGATCTGACTTTGGATCATGTGCTACTCCAAAAAATTCACATACTCATCTCTTGAAAGCCGTCAGGGCTTATGATCGGTGTCAAGGAAGATCTCTGCAGTAGTAGCTTGAGCGGACACCATTCTTGGAGATCGCTGAGACTGGTGCTTTGGGCGCACTCAGAAAGTGTGAAATGAAGATTCTAAGGCTAGCTATATATAGAAGTCAAGGGATATTTTTGTAATGATTACTTTTTCTGAGACCGTCCAACAAGCTGTGTAAACCGTTGATCCTGCATAAGACATTAGACAAAGCAAGCAACATAATCGAACTCAGTAATATCAGTCACAACATCTCAAGCATCAAGACAGATATGCAAAGGAAAAGTAATCAAGCATCACAGAGATCGGCATCACAAGCACATAGATCGCATATAGTAAAAATCAGAATGTCAAACATATATTACAAGATCAAATTATTCCAAATTATTGTCTTGAGACCGCACAAAATCAAGAATAAATTTTTATCTCCTAAGTGGACACTTCCTTCCAATGAAGGCCACGACATCCTGCATTTCATTAATGGCAGACAGAGCGCCCTCTCCGCCAAAATAAGAAAGAAATTCAAATCCAATGATGGACAATAAGTAGGCTGAGAAGAGAAGAAAGGAAACAACATTTCATTACATTTTTTCTCTCTCTGTCGATTGGGGTTGTTTCTTCTTCTTCCTCCTTCAACCCTAAGAGACACAGACAGAAATCAAGTGCTCACTCTGCACAGGAAAGATACAAGGCTTCTTCTTCTTCTACATCATACATCAGCCAGATTACAAGAAGGATAAATAGAGAAGGATCAAATAAAATAACCCTTGCAATCATCACTATCATAAGCAATGGTTCATCATTTCTGATCCTATGAAAGAAAGAAGCAGTAGAAGTGCTTCTGAAGAATTATGAGAACAGAATTCTAATCTTCTCCTACTTACTTTCTTCTTTCTATTTTCATCAACTGTAAAAGAGTTTTAAGAATCCCTCTTCCAAAGGATTCAGTGGTTCAAGATCTCCTTATCAAAAGATCTGAGTGGTTCAAGAGCTCCTTATCAAAAGATCTGTGTGGTTCAAGATCTCCTTATAAAAAGATCTGTGTGGTTCAAGATCTCCTTATAAAAAGATCTGAGTGGTTCAAGATCTCCTTATCAAAAGATCTGAGTGGTTCAAGATCTCCTTATCAAAAGATCTTTGGTTCTAAGAGTCTCCATATCAAAAGACTCAGGCACAAGTTATGCAATCCTACCAGGGAGGTAGAAGAGAGGACTACCCACATTTTGGGGAAGCTCTATAAAAATATTGTGTCTTCTGTGTTGTGCATTTTCTGTGGTGTCCCTTTTATAGCTTGTTGTTTTCCTGCTTTATATTTACAGCACTTATTTATTCTGAGTGGGTTTTGTTCAGTGCATAATACCTTAGTATTTTTATTGTATGCATAGTTAGGGTAAAATATTTAAATCTCTATTCACCCCCCCCCCTATAGAATTCTCAGAGGCACGTTGTGCACTTTCAAAGGTATTTTTGTTGGATACAGCTCCTATAGCAAAGCATATAGGGTGTACAACATCAATACCCAAGTAGTAGAAGAATTTGTATATGTTGTATTTGATGAGACTAGCCTTATTCATAGAGGCTGGTCTAATTCTTTTGTGGATGCAAGCATAGTAGATAGATTAGAAAAGCTATCCATTGAAGGCAAGGCTGAAACTTTAAGGAGAGACAAAGACCAATCAATAACAATTGAATTGGAAGAACATGTTGTAGAAGGATTAGAAACATATGAAGAGGTACAACCTGAAGAACCTGCCTTAGAAGAGATCCCTAGAAGACTGCCTGCTATACTTAGACAAATCAGACATCATCCTCAAGAGCAAATTATAGGAGATGCCAGTCAAGGAGTGCCGACAAGGAGTAGGGCTGTAAATGAAGCATTGTACTTGAGTTTTCTTTCTCAAATTGAACCCAAGAAATTTGAGGAAACAAATCAAGATTCATTCTGGATTGCAGCAATGCAAGAGGAATTAAACCAATTTAAGAGATGCAAAGTGTGAAGGTTAGTTCCTCCCCAAGGACACAACATTATTGGAACTAAGTGAGTCTATAGAAACAAATTGGATGAGAATGGGGTCATTAAAAAGAATAAGGCAAGGTCAGTAGCAAAGGGCTATAGACAGGAAGAGGGCATTGATTTTGATCAGACCTTTTGCCCCTGTTGCAAGATTGGAAGCTATCAGATTGTTCCTCGCCTATGCAGCCTATAAATGATTCAAAGTTTACCAGATGGATGTGAAGTCAGCCTTTCTGAATGGTGACCTCAAGGAAGATGTATATGTAGAATGACCTTCGGGTTTTGTTGATTCTACTCACCCTGACTTTGTTTATTTTCTTAGAAAGGTCTAATATGGTTTGAAACAGGCTCCTAGAGCTTGGCATGAGACCCTGTGAATCTTTCTCATTGAGAACAAGTTCTCAAGGGGAAAGATTGACAAGACATTGTTCCTAAGGGAAGTGAAGGGCAAGATCTTGCTAGTGCAGATCTATGTGGATGACATTATTTTTGGCTCTACAGATGACAATCTCTGAATGAAATTTTCTAATTTAATGGAGGGATAGTTTGAAATGAGCAATATGGGAGAGCTCAAAAACTTCCTAGGTCTCCAAGTGAAACAATCTGAAGATGGTATATTCATCTCACGGACAAAATTCACTAAAAAGCTAGTCAAGAAATTTGGATTGGAAAGTGCGCACTACAACAAAATTGAGTTTTGGCCCGGGCAATTTGCCCTGGCAAAAAATCTAAAACCGTGGAAAAAGATCTTTTGCCAAGGTTTAGCCACGGAAAAAGGTGTTGGGAAAAACTCCTTGTGATTTAACTTAACAAATTGCTTATAAGTGATTTTACCTCCTATATTTATTACCCACATTTTGTAGTAAGGGTAAACTAATCATTAGAGGTCTTAAGAAGTCACACTCAACTTAAAGTGTCAGGGCCAAATCAAAACAATCACAAAACAAGTTGAGTTAAGACTTGCGTCGAATAAGAGTCAACGCAACTTCGATTGGATATCGACGTAACTCTGACTAGAAGTCAGAGCAACTTATTTACTCAGTCGAAGTATTAAGTCAAGTCGACGCAATGTCGAAAGGATCTCAACGCAGGAGGAAGAGCCACTCGAAGCTATCTGAGAAGTCGACGCAACGTCGACTACAATTCGATGCAGAAGTAAAGAGACCAAGTCTAAGGATTCAACTCGACGGGTACGTCGATAAGTAATCGACGTAACGTCGACATCTGAGTTCAGCCAAAGCTAAGAAGAAATTCGAAGCTACGTCAATAAGAACTCAGAGGTGCGTCGACATGAAGATTGATGAAGTCGACGCAACGCCGAATACAGTCTGAAAAAGAAAGTTTTTCCAGCTTTCACTCTAATACCTTTTCAGAAGGACCACCATATTGAAGACAGTTCTCTCTGCACAAGAAATATACAGGGCTGCTTCTTCTTCTACATCTCACGGCAGCCAGATTACAAGAAGCTGACAAGTAAAAGGATCTGAGAAACATAACTCTTGCAAATCATCACAATCATAAGCAGGGGTTCATCATCAGCAGATCCTGTGAAAGAAAACAGAAGCTGAACTTGAGAAAAGCTTCTAAATAATTCTAAGAACACAATTCTTTATCTTCTACTTCCTTCTATCTTCTTACTCTATTTTCTACTACTGTAACAGAGTTTTAAGAATCTCTCTTCCAAAGGATTCAGTGGTTCGAGATCTCCTTATCAAAAGATCTGAGTGGTTCAAGATCTCCTTATCAAAAGATCTTTGGTTCTAAGAGTCTCCTTATCAAAGGACTCAAACACAGGTTATGCAATCCTACCAGGGAGGTAGAAGAGAGGACTACCCATATTTTAGGGAACCTCTATAAAATCTTGTGTCTTCTGGTTGTTCATTTTCTGTGTTGTCCCTCTTGTAGCTTACTGTTTTTCTGTTTTTATATTTACAACATTTATTATTCTGTGATGGTTTTGTTAAGTGCATAATACCTTAGTATTTTTATTATATGCTCAGTTAGGATAAAAGATTTTAAATCTATATTCACCCCCCTCCCCTCTAGAGAATTCTTAGAGGCATACTATTCACTTTCAATTGATATCAGAGATAGGTTAATCATGCAAAGGTTAACACCTTGATCAAAAGATCTCCTACTCTCATTTATTCATTTTTAAATTAACTAAAATAATTTTTAAATAAAAATGAGTTCTAAGAATTATGCATCAACAAGACCTCCAATGTGTAATCTGAATAAGTTTACACACTGGAAGGCCAGAATAAAGTTATATATGAACTCTATTGATTATGACATCTTTGATGTTATCATTTCAGGTCCTCCAGCCCCATACAAGAAGGATGCCAGTGGAGCTTCTACACAAGAACATGTACCCAGGGCTGAGTGGACAGAGATTGAAAAGAGGCAGAAGGCATGTGATGCCAAAGCTATGAACATTCTGGTATCCACCATGTCAGATGACATCTTCCAGAAGGTAGCTGACGACCAATCAGCCAAAGAGATCTGGGAATCTATTTCCAGAATGGTAGAAGGAAGTTATGATGAAAGAAAGGACAGAAAGTCTCTTCTCATATCCCAATATGAGAACTTTCGAATGAAAGCTGATGAATCTGTTGCTGAGATGTATGATAGATTTAGTATCATTGTTAATGAGCTGAAGAGTCTGGACAAGGAGATATCCTTGACAGAAATAAATGATAAGATCCTCATGTGCTTGCCTAGCTCATAGAATTCAAGGATCTGGGCCATCAGAGAGTCTAGATTCCATAGAGAATTCTCTACTAAGGCTTTGCTAAGAAAGCTTAAGTCATATGAGATGCTTCTAAAGAACAGAGCTGAATCAAAGGAAAGGGAGACAACTCCAGCTCCTATACAAAGGAGCCTTGCTCTGAAAGCTACTGAAGGAGATCTCTCCATTCCTGAAGATGAAATGTTCAGTCTCCTAGCAAGGAGATTCAGAAAATGGGTCAAGACAGAAGACTCAAGGAGAAGAGAAAGGAGTTCAAATCCCAGATATGATAAGACTCCAAAGAAGTAGATAATCTGCTTCTCCTGCAACAAGCTAGGGCACATAGCTCCTGAGTGCCCACAGGAACAAAGGGTAAGAAGCAACAACAAGGATGAAAAGAAGAAGAAGAAGTCTTTCAAGGGGAAAGACAAGAAGAAAGCCAAGGGTTTCATTGCTAAAATCTGGAGTGACTCTGAAGCAGAGTTAAGCTCCTCCTCATCTGAAAGTGATGAAGAAGCAGAAGCAGCTTGCATGATGGCTTTGGGGATGTCATCAGATGATGATGAAGAAGAACATGTATCTATGTTTGAAAATTTTGATTTCAATTCTGATGAATTTAAAGATTGTTTTAAAGAGTTTTGCAATGATTTCCTTAATATACAAAATGAATTAGAAACAAATAGGGAATAATTAAAATAGTTTAAGGAAGATGAACTATATTCAAGAAATCAAGACTTAGTAAAAGAGATTCATGAGAAGGAATCGGAATTAGCTGAAGTAAGAAAAGAAAACTTAGGATTAAAAGAAGAGCTAATAAAGGCAAAAGCCTTTGAGGACTCTCTCAATGGGAGGAGTCAAAAGCTCAAAAATATTACATAAAATCCCTCCATGAGATTAAAGCACCTAGGTCTAGGAGCAGACCCATGCACTAGCATTGAAGTCCCTAGGAAACCTGCCCTGAAAAATCCAGTTAGATTTATTAGACCTAGTGACTATCAATCTAGTGAAGGTAGGGCAAAACCTAAGGATCAGAGTAATAATCATCTAGATAAAACAACTGTAGTTAATAACATGAATCCAAGCAAAGAAAAGAAACCTCTAGGAAGAAGTAATTCAGAGAAAGTAACCAGCAACAACCAAAAGGCTAAAGCCAAAACTAGAATAATAAAACACTATGCTGATCTTTTATATCTAGATACATTTTATACACACTTTCAGCATCACGACAATAAATTTAAATTTAATACACCTATTCTCCGTCATCCTAAAGGATATCATGAAAGACCTTTCTACTCTTTCATTGAACCTTATAATGGTAAAACCAATGGGCCCAAGGTAACCTGGGTTCCTTCTAATGTTTGAGCTAGTTGTGCAGGAATAAGTAGGATCCTTCCTATGAGATAATGGAAGAGGAAGGAAGAACTACGGTCTAATAAAGACCCAAATCCAACAGGGGAGTGTCCTATACCTTGAATTTTCATATTATCTTCTTTAGGTTATGAAAATATTAAGTATAAATATTACTTTCATTAAAAATCATTGCTTGGAAAAACAGCAAGAACTTTCTAAGAAAATAGAACTGTTCAATCAGAGTTGCGTCGAATAGAATTCGATGTACCGTCTAATTCTACTCGACGCCTACTCTGAAAGCAATATGCAACTGTTAATTCAGAGTTGCGTCGAATAGAATTCGACGTACCGTCTAATTCTATTCGACGCCAGCTTCAAGAGACGTCCAAATCAGACAATTCGTATAGCATTCGACGCAATGTCGACTTCATATCGACGGATACGTCAAATGTTTAGTCGCTCATCAAATTTGAAGATGTGTCGAGGTTTAATCGACGCAACGTCGACATGACAGCGCGCGCAACTTTACTTCTAGAAGTTACTTAGACACATTTTGGCGCGTTGTCTATTAATCTTTTCGACGGTGCTTCGAATAAAACCCTACGTTGCGACGAATCATCTTCTTTTAAGCAACTTCTGCGTCGAATTATTTATGCTTTCGAATTCTCTTCTCTTTGCTCTTGTGCTCTCCCCTTCTCCAGTTCTCTCGTCCTCCTTTCTCTCTCTCTCTCTCTCTCTCTCTCTCTCTCTCTCTCCTCTCTCTCTCTCTCTCTCTCTCTCTCTCTCTCTCTCTCTCTCTCTCACACACACACACACACACAGTTTATCTTGTGTTTGCAGGTACTACAGATTCTATAGTACCGCCAAAGGTCAACTCCGGGTTTGATGTGGATGTCGATTCCTTCAGTGCTGCAGCAGAAAGCTTCAAAGCCATTCTTGGCTTATTTCAAGATGTTGGTTTAACCAAACTAATATATTCAAGGTGTAAGATTTTGTACATTGAACTGACAGAGTTAAAGGTCAGCTTTCATAAAGGAGTTGATGGCTCCATAAATGGAAACATATAAGAAACTGGCATCAACATTACAGAGGAGATGTTAACTCAAACATATGATCTACCATCTGGTAGTGATTCTGATGAACTTTCAGTAGAAGATACCAACATGGCATTACAGATTATGAAATTCAGCAAAGAGAAGGCAATCAACCTGAAGAAGATTGACCTTGGGGAAGAATACAGATTTCTTGCAAACATTGTAGGGAAGGTGTTGCTCTGCAAAATCTCTGCCCATGATTCCATTCCAAAGCAACAACTGCAGATAATGGGAGCTCTTATTCTAAAGAAAAAGATAAATTTGGGGAGATGCCTCCTGAAAATGATTGGGCACAAGTACACTAATAAGGAAAATGCATATATGAGGATTATGAGTCAAGTACTTCTCCAGCACTACTCTGCAGAGTACAAATTAAAAGGAGTGCATATTCCTCCAAGAAAAAGAATCAACATAGGAATCTTCTCAAAGTGGACTAGGCAGATTTTGAAGCCTGATCAAGCTCCATATTCACCTCCTCCCTCTCCACCTCCTCAAGATTTAGAGAGACATCTACCAGATCCCCCAAGGGATAATGTACCTCCTCAAGATACTCCAGCTCCTCCACAGAACACAGAATGATACTCCAGATGTTGATCAAGCCCCATTCAACCAGGCTACCTCCTTCATTCCTCCCAAAGAACATGAACCTCACATTCCTCCCCAACCATCCACCATACTTCCAGACAATCAGTCTATTCCACCTCCACCACCAGATTATATCTCTCCAGAGACATACCAATCTCTTTCCCCTATCTACCAAGATCATCCTAATCTGAATGAAAATTTCACACCTCCACCTACACTTGCCTCTACCTCTCAGTCTACCCCTTCCATTAACATTGAGCAAGTCAATTCTAAGGCAGTATGTTTGGCCTCCAACACATTTGCTGACATACTGGCCAGCCAAGCAAGAAGATTTGAAAAGAAGTACTCCCAAATAAAGTCGAAAATCCTAGATTCAAAGAGGTCCCTCCTAGGTCTCAAAGATTTCATGTCCTCCTCCTTGGTGACAAAGGATTTCTTAACCTCCCTAGCCAGCAAGGTTAAGAAGGGGGAGAAATTCAGGAGGAGGAAAGACCTATTTTAGAGATGAGTGGACATGAAAATGGCAATGATGTTGAAGCCCCTGATAAAATTACTATCTTCCAAGATGCAAATGTTCAGGGGGAGCCTCAAGAGGAGCCTCAAGAGAATCAGGGGGAGCTTCCAGCTTAAGAACTCAAGAGCCAGCTAGAGAATTGAACCAAGGAGAGGTGATTGCCTCTGCTCAGGGAGAGTCTATCCCAGATATTCAAAGAAATCTGGAAGGGGAAATGATTGCTGAAGATACAACATTGAACCAGGGGGAGGTGATTTCCTCTACTCTGGGGGAGCCCCATAAAAATGATCTGCTGGATGAGGTTGGCAAAATTGCTAAGGAGACTGCTCAGACTGCTAAACAAAATCAAACCCATCAAGAAGCAGTAATGTCTCCTGAAGATGAAGAACCTCCTGCATTTGCTGCAAGGAAGGTAATTCCACATGTCTTCTCCAGAAAAAGGAAAACTCCTGATAAAGGACAGTGAGGTCCAGGTACTCTATTTTTGAGGAGTTCAATACACTTCTAGTCTCGGGTGGATACAATTATTAAGAACAATATAATTTACTTGACAATTTATGAAATTGTCTGTGATTTCACTCTGTCATATTTTATTGTCTATCTTGTCTTGTATGTATTTCTATTTATATAAATGAATGTGTAAAATCACTTTAAAATAATCTGTAAAATTTGTTAAGATAAATAGGGGAGATTGTTGGGAAAAACTCCTTGTGATTTAACTTAACAAATTGCTTATAAGTGATTTTACCTCCTAGGTTTATTACCCACATTGTATAGTAAGGGTAAACTGATCATTAGATGTCTTAGGATGTCACACTCAACTTAGAGTGTTAGGGTCAAGTCAAAACAATCACAAAACAAGTTGAGTTAAGACTTGCGTCGAATAAGAGTCGACGCAACTTTGATTGGATATCAACGTAACTCTGACTAGAAGTCGGAGCAACTTATTCAGTCTGTCGAAGTATTAAGTCAAGTCGATGCAATGTCGAAAGGATCTCGACGTAGGAGGAAGAGCCCATCGAAGCTATCTGAGAAATTGACACAACATCGACTACAATTCGACGCAGAAGTTAAGATATCAAGTCCAAGGCTTCAACTCGACAGGTACGTTGATAAGTAATCGACATAACGTCGACATCTGAGTTCATCCAAAGCTAAGAAGAAATTCGAAGCTACGTCGATAAGAACTCAGAGGTGCGTTGACATGAAGATTTATGAAGTCGACGCAGCGCCGAATATAGTCTGAAAAAGAAAGTCTTTCCAATTGTCTCTCTAATGCCTTTTTAGAAGGACCACCATATTGAAGACAGTAACAGCTTATTTGTTGCCAAGAAAGGAATGAAGCATTCCAGAATGGCAAAAGTATTCTTGGAAGGTTTTTTCAAATATGATGGACGGGTCGAAAAAAAAGAATTAATGTACCCAATCAGAATTCCTTCTAAGGGCTGTCCAAAATTAGAAAGAAATTCAAAACTCAGTGTTGGACAATAAGTAAGCAGAGAGGAGAGAAAAGATAGAGGATTTATTACACAAAGTTGGGTTGTCGATTAGGGTTTTTGCTTCTTCCTCATTCAACCCTAAGAGATACAGGCAGAAATTAAGTGCTCTCTCTGCACAGGAAATATACAGGGTTGCTTCTTCTTCTACATCTCACAGCAGCTAGATTACAAGAAGCTGACAGAGAAAAGGATCTGAGAAACATAACCCTTGCAGATCATCACAATCATAAGTAAGGGTCATATCAGCAGATCCTGAGAAAGAAAATAGAAACTGAACTTGAGAAAAGCTTCTAAGGAATTCTGAGAACAGAATTCTTTATCTTCTACTTCCTTCTTTCTTCTTACTTTATTTTCTACTACTGTAACAGAGTTTTAAGAATCTCTCTTCCAAAGGATTCAGTGGTTCAAGATCTCCTTATCAAAAGATCAGAGTGGTTCAAGATCTCCTTATCAAAAGATCTTTGGTTCTAAGAGTCTCCTTATCAAAAGACTCAGACACAGATTGTGCAATCCTACCAGGGAGGTAGAAGAGATGACCTCTATAAAATCTTGAGTCTTCTGATTGTTTATTTTCTGTGATGTCCCTCTTGTAGCTTACTATTTTTATATTTACAAACATTTATTATTCTGTGTTGGTTTTGTTAAGTGCATAATACCTTAGTATTTTTATTGTATGCTCAGTTAAGATAGAAAAGATTTTAAATCTCTATTCACCCCCCTCTAGAGAATTCTCAGAGGCACATTGTGCACTTTCAAAAGGGCGTGGCTAAAAGTCGCACGGAGAAAGATTTTTAGCCATGAACTAGACGTGGCTAAAAGTATTTGCTACGCACAAATATCACAGTGGCAAATACATGGACCTTTTTCCACGATTTTTAGGCTTGGATAATACTATCTCACAATAGTCAAATAGACTATTGGCCACGGCTTTAAGTCATGGCAATTAAACTGATTATTTGCCACGGTCCTAAACCGTGGCAAAATAGTAATTTATATAATTTTTAAAAAAACTATTAGTCACAGTTCTATACCCTGGGGAATACTGTTTAGTTTGAAAAAAAAAAATATTTAACAATTTAATTTATGAGATCAATGATACATTATCCCATCTATTGGGATCCGCATAACTTATTTAAGAACATGTATGTATTCATCGTATACACTCGCATAATTGAAGTTTGACCGACATTAATTTGTTATAACAAAGACGGTTTAAAATTTATACCCAAATTTTGCAAGAGGCTGCATCCAAGTAAACTCTAAACTACTTAATTGTGAGATTGAAAAATAATTATGCCAGAGATTATATCAAAATCTATTGCCAACAACGCCCCCCCCCCCCCCCCCCCCCCCCCACACACACACACACACGCACGCAGAATACACCGAAGAGAACCTAACACCGAAGAGAACCTATTTTTGTGAAAACAGAATAATGGAGCACAGGATACGTCAAGATCATTGAAAAATTCAATTCGTAGTGTTTTTTACCATAGAGAGGGGAAACAACTTGTGTGGTGTTTGTTTAAATAAAAATTGAGAGCAGAAACTGTGCATTATTTCAATTTTAATATCATGAAGCACGAAACCATAAGAGCATAAAGATACAGTAGCCGATCTCTTATAACAACAGGCATCATTAATATAGTATAAAATAAACATACATCGGAGCAACAGAAACATGCTAAACCATCAAAGATTAAATTTGAAAATTCTACAGCCATTCTCAAGACAGAAAGTGGGGGAAAATAGAAAAATGTATTACAGTGGAAAAAGAAGTCTTAACTGTCAAAGTATATGGGGCACTTAGATCATCCAAGTCAATGTATACACAATTTATAAAAACGTGCATCCATCTATTTAGTATATATATATAGTATTATGCTTCAAAGCATACCTTCCATCAATAGACGCTCCAAAAGATGCATCACCAAACACTGGGTCACCTAAGTGATTATCAGCCTTTATTGATTTGGTTCTCTTTGAAACTGGGTGTGAACTATTTGCTGAGAATGCAAAAATGGTTGTAGATGGCATTTCATCATCCTTGTCAGGCCTTACCTTCTCTCGTTGCTGCTCTGCTTCTCAATCTCTGCTTTCATAGCATTCAACAAAATCTTCTGAGTTTGATAAAGGTGTTGCAGTTCATTGACCTGAGAGCAATGAATAAATACATGTTCATTGCAGTTCAATGATAAAGGCATTGCCTTACCATCTCTCGTTGCAGTTCATTCTATTTTTCATGTCTACAAAAAAGATATAGATTATTGCAGTGGATAATAGATTAGCCCCATGCCATCTGGGGAAGGGTCGGGCCTCACGCTTGGGACTGCGTCCACATTTAGGTTCAAAATGGAATTCTAATGAGGCGGAGACCGCAACTATTGTCGCGCCAAACATGTGTTTAATGGTGCAAAAATGCGCGTCAAACGGAACCTAAGACCTCAGAATTCTTGTGTTTGGGATTCATTACTTTTACTGATTTTTTTTTTGCATAGTGAAAAATATATTTTCTGCATGTATATTTTTCACCTACTTTGTGTGTGAAAAAGAAATCATAATTTTTTTTAAAAAAAATTTGGAAAAGCTTTGTAGAGCTTGAATATAACGTTAGCTTTTAACTGCATCCAACAAAATAAATAATTTAGCAAGTAACCATTTTCTGATTTCAAGTAGCCAAATAAGCCATTTTGCAATAATAATTAAAAAATTGCTACTTTTATACTTTTAAGCAAATGAAACAGCTTCATGTTAAACTTCTGCTTCAGCTCTCTGTCAGTCAGAGTTATATTATGCAGGAGTCAGAATTTAAAATGATGGGATGGCAAAGTGAAAGAAAAGGATCAAAGAAGAAGAATAAAATTCCTGAAATACATAACTTCATGGGAGTTGTATCTAAGAATCAATAAAAACTTATAAACTAAGCCTAAATTTTTTGTATTTAAGAACTGAAACAAGCCACAAGGCTAGGATAATAATTAAGCTCAATTGCATAAAGTAATAAAATTGGTAGAAACTCAACAACTCTTCAGAATCATTTTACATCGAAGGAAACTAAACTTTAAAAAAAAGTAATCTTTGGCTTGCAGAAACTGAAGATATTGGGCATGAAACTGTGAGAAGAATCATAACCATGAGAAAGCATGAAAAGCCACGAAGAAGTAACCAAACTGATTTATGAGAAGATGGATGTAACTGAAATAGGAAAAAGAATGAGCTATATATGCTGAAACATGAATTCTCACCTTCGAAACTCTATAAATCCTCTTCCAGCAAGAGTTTTAGCCCCCTTTTATATGGAGATAGAGAGAGGAGAGAGATAGACAGAGAGAGATGAGTGTAGAGGCATAATTGTATCCTTTACATAGAAGTTGAACCCGCCTTCTCTTGCCCAAATCTTCTGGACAAAAAAAGAGCCAATTTCCATGTAATATAATATCTATTATTCACACATATTTGGTTAATTATGTATGTATAAATCTATATATATATATATATATGAAAGGGGGATTTGAAATTCTTGTATGAGGATATTTAGAATAAAAGTGGGGCCCAGAAAGGCGTGTCGAGTCTCTAGTTCCCCTCGCCGACGGCGTCCAAAAGCCGACAGCTGTCCAGTAGCCATCACCAAGCCCTTCCAGTGGCCTTCGTCGAGCCCTTCGTTGCTTTCGTCGGTGGGTGCTCTGCCCGTATCCTCCCAATTTTAGGTAACTCCTCCCTTTTTTTCAGTTTTGTATTTTATCTTGACTTGTTATAGTACATTTATGGTGTAATATAATGTTTTTATTTGTGTTTATTTTGATGATTGTTAGGTTTTTAAGGGATTTTAGGGTTCCAATTTTTATTTGAGTTTTTTGGTGAATGTGTGTTTGTGTTTTTTTTGGGTGAATGTGTGTGTGTGTGTGTTTGTGTGATGATGGTGGTGAATTTGTGGTTGTGTGTATGTTATTATTTATGTTGATGAAGGTGGTGAATGTGTGTGTGTGTGTGTGTGTGTGTTTTTGTGCGGTGAATGTGTGTGTTTGTTTGTGTGATGATGGTGGTAAATGTGTGGTTGTCTGTATGTTAGTATTTGTGTTGAAGAAGGTGGAGAATGTGTGTGTGTGTGTGTGTGTGTGTTTGTTTTTGTGCGGTGAATGTGTGTGTGTTTGTTTGTGTGATGATGGTGGTAAATGTGTGGTTGTGTGTATGTTAGTATTTGTGTTGATGAAGGTGGAGAATGTGTGTGTGTGTTTGTTTGTGTGATGATGGTGGTGAATGTGTGGTTGTGTGTATGTTATTATTTGTGTTATTATTTGTGTGTGTGTGTTATTATTTGTGTGTGTGTGTGTTATTATTTGTGTGTGTGTGTTATTATTTGTGTGTGTGTGTTATTATTTGTGTGTGTGTGTGTTATTATTTGTGTGTGTGTGTTATTATTTGTGTGTGTGTGTGTGTGTTATTATTTGCGTGTGTGTGTGTGTGTGTGTGTGTGTGTGTGTGTGTGTGTGTGTGTGTGTGTGTGTGTGTGTGTGTGTGGTAAAATCCCCAAAACCTTTTATATATATATTCATATGTAAATACAAAGGAAGAATACATATATATAGGAGAGAGAGTGATACAGAAAAATCTATACAAGGTGTGGGACTAAAGAGAAGAAGGCCTAAATGGGCCTGTACATGGGCCTTTTTATGTGGATTTCGCTAACACTCACCCGCAAGCTGGAGCGTACAAATCGTAGGCACCCAGCTTGGATAAGAACTGGAGATATAGTGGCCGAGGAAGAGCTTTTGTTAAGATGTCAGCAATTTGTCTCGCAGCAGAAACATGCTCCAATTCTATCTTCTTTGCTTGAACCTTTTCTCTGACGAAGTGACAGTCAACCTCAATATGCTTTGTTCGCTCATGGAACACTGGACTGTTGGCTATATGAATTGCAGCCTGACTGTCGCACCGAAGTGTTGTTGGAGAAGGAAGAGTGACACCCAAGTCACCAAGAAGTCTCTCAAGCCATGTTAATTCTGACACAACAGCAGTCATAGCCCTGTATTCAGACTCAGCCGAGGAGCGGGCGACCACAGTCTGTTTCTTGCTTCTCCATGTTATGAGGTGTCCACCAAAGTAAGTGCAGAAACCAGTCGTGGAGCGCCTATCATCAGGAGACCCGGCATAGTCAGCATCTGATTATGCAAGAAGAGATGGTGAGTTGGATGGTTTGTAGACAAGGCCTTGTCCCGGAGCGGTCTTCAGATATCTGAGAATATGCTCAGCAGCTTGAAGGTGAGAGGTGCGCGGAGTATGCATGAAGCGACTTACAACACCAACAGCAAACGAGATATCCGGTCGAGTAACCGTTAAGTAGATCAGTTTCCCAACCAATCGTCGGTAGTATTCTGGATTCACAAGCAGCTGGTCAGAGTCGGACCCAGCAGCACACAATTTTTGATTAGCATCCATAGGAGTATCTGCAGGTTTGCACACGGAGTATCCTGCTTCATGAAGTAAGTCGATGCAGTACTTTCTTTGGGACAAAACTAACCCATCGGGTCGTCGAGCGACTTCAATCCCAAGGAAATATCTAAGATTTTCAAGATCCTTGGTCTGGAAGGCCGAGTTCAGATGTTCTTTGAGCTTTTGTATCCCAGAGAGGTCATCGCCAGTAATCAGGATATCATCAACGTAGACAAGAAGGATTACAGTGCCAGTTGGTCCATGCTTGGTGAATAGAGAGAAGTCGGCGGAGCTCCGAGTGAACCCAAGAGTTAAGAGAACCTTGTAGAACTTATCAAACCAAGCTCGTGGTGACTGTTTGAGACCATAAAGAGCCTTTAGAAGGCGGCAAACATGAAGTGCACGAGACTCCCCCGTGGTCTCAAACCCGGGAGGTTGGCACATAAACACAGTTTCCTTCAGATCGCCGTTAAGGAATGCATTTTTAATATCTAGCTGAAGAAGGGGCCAACGCCGGTGCACAGCAACGGAGATAAGAACACGAACAGTGTTGAGTTTTGCAACTGGAGAAAAGGTTTCCTCATAATCTAAGCCTTGTTGCTGAGTGAAGCCCCGGGCGACAAAACGGGCTTTTAAACGATCAACAGTTCCATCCGCATTCTGTTTGACCGCAAAGACCCATTTGCAACTAACACAATGTTGACCTGGAGGAAGGGGAACCAGTTCCCAGGTGTGATTAGCCCAGAGGGCATTCATCTCCTCTTCCATTGCTGCCCGCCACCCCGGATACTGAAGTGCCTCCTGCACAGAGTTAGGAATAGAGATGGAGGAAAGAGAAGTAGCAAACTGGTGGAGGGGTGGAGAGAGCCGGTGTAGAGACACATAGCTGGCCATTGGATGAGCCGTAGAGGGAGATGCAGGATCAGCCGCGGGCGGTGTGTCATCAGTGGCCGACGGCGTCGGTATGGAAATATCCTTGGATTTACGGCGAGAGTAGACGTAGCGAATGGGCGGATGGATCAAAGGCGGGGATGGAGGTGACGGTGGAGAGGAAGGCGTGACTGGAACGATAGGACGAGTAATAGTAGAAGGTATGGATTGGGGAGAGGAGGAAAGGTGGAACGGTTGATCTTCACAAAAGTGACATCGGCCGAGACAGTCACTTTCCCTGTTGTAAGAGAGTAGCAGACATAGCCCTTCTGAGTGCGAGAGTAGCCAACAAACGTCTGTTTGGTAGCACGAGCAGCAAGTTTGTCTGCTGGTGGACCTAGGTTGTGAACATAACAAACACACCCAAAAACTCGGGGTGTGAGAGGAAAAGGAGTAGTGGCTGGAAGAAGAAGGCTTAGAGGAGTGGCAAAGCGGAGAACGGATGAGGGCATGCGATTGATGAGGTGACAAGCAGTTGCAATAGCAAAGTGCCAAAATTCTGTTGGGACATGCATTTGGAACATGAGGGACCGAGCAGTATCGAGGAGATGACGATTTTTTCGTTCGGCCACGCCATTTTGTTGAGGTGTGTAGGCACAGGAGGTTTGGTGAATAACACCAAACTCGGAGCAAAGGGCGGAGAAGGATCGACTTGTGTACTCGCGGGCATTATCGGTGCGAAGTATTTTAAGAGGCATCGAGAACTGCGTACATGTTTCAGAAATAAATGCATGAAACACAGAAGTTATCTCAGTGCGATCATGAAGAAAATAAAGCCAAGTAACACACGAGTAGTCATCAATAAAAGTAATAAAGTAGCGATAGACAAATACACTGGGGATCCTATATGGTCCACATACATCAGAATGAACTAAAGATAACGGAGTATCACTCCGTGTACAAGAAGGAGAGAAAGAAACACGATGTTGCTTGCCGTAGATACATGATTCACAAGTGAACTCTTGGAGTGAAACACCAGGAAGAGCTTTCTTGAGAACCAGGAGGGGAGCATGCCCAAGACGACGATGCCAGACAGAAGTAGAGATGGAAGAAAGACTGATAGGTGGGAGATCCAAGAGATATAGCCCATTCGTCAGCCGACCGCTACCAATGGTACTCCGTGTACGGCGATCCTGCAAAACAAAAGATGAAGGAGAAAAAGTTATGCAACAGTCAAGATCCCGTGTTAACTGGCTAACAAAGAGCAAGTTAAACGGGGAGCCCGGAACATGAAGAACGGAGGAGAGTAGCAAGGTAGGAGTGAGGCGGAGATCAGCAGCACCAGAGACCGGGGTAGTGTCGTCGTTAGCAACAATAATAGATGGCGGGTGAGAGGTTGTCGAATACTGAGGCGGTTTCTGAGATGTGATATGATGAGTTGCTCCAGAGTCAACGATCCAGTGAGAGCTGTAAGAAAGACAGGATATACCTTGAGTAGAGAAAGAGGCAACCGAGCCAGATGGCCGATCAATACTGCCTTGGAGCTGCTGGAACTGAGTGCGGAGGTCTTCATACTCTTGGCGAGTAGGCGCACCAAGGTTGGAGGTGTCAGGGGCAGTAGAAGGAGCTGGAGTAGCGGAGGCGGACAGATGCGGAGGTTGGCCATGTTTGCGGTAGCATGTAGCTTCTAGGTGGCCCTCACGAGAGCAGTAAGTACACTTCAAAGAAGAGCGGCCACCACGTCCTCGTCCCCGAGACAGGTGGCGTCCTCCCCTGGTGGAAGAGCCACGAGCAGGAGGAGTTGGCAGGAGAGGTTGCTGAAGAAGAACTGGAGAGAAGACTGTTGAAGTCTCAGATGGAGGAGTTACCCTGAGTAACATAGAGCAAACATCCTGAAGGGAGGGGATGGTAGGGGAGGAGAGTATCTGAGCTCGAACACTGTGCAGATGTGAAGGAACACGTGCCATCTTCATAGCAATACAGACGGCTTCCTTCTGATTCCGTTGAGTCGCGAGATCAGTAGTAGATGGCTGATGCTGGATCCATGCTTCAGTAAGACCCTTAGCACGAGCAACAAAGGAAGTCATGTCCGCAGCCCCGCCCATATCCAGGGCCTGAAGATCAGTAATAATATCATAGAGGTGCTGGAGACTGTCCTTGCCCGAGTACAAGGAATGAAGCTCATCCACATGCCCTTGGCGGTCTCGTGATACATGGCCATTTGGTAAGGTTCTCCATCCATTGAGTTGAGAAGCCATGTCTGAACACGACCGTCATTCCGCAGCCAATTGTCGGTAGAAGGAGAAGGAGGTGCCTGCATGAGATGAAGTAATAGTCCTTTTGCTTGAAGGACCCGGCGGACGGAGTGCACCCAAGGCACAAAATTTTTCTTTCCGGACAAGGAAATAGTAGTAATCCGTAGCTCGTCTCGGAGCTCGGGAGGAGTAACGATAGCAGCGGGCACTTCAGAGGAATTTACCGAGGACCCCATGAAGCTGAACAGGGCGTGCGAAGAGGTCGCCCGGATAGCAATTGGGCGGACGGAGCTCGCTTGGAGATCGTCAGAGGGAGCTCACTTGTAGATCGGCAGGGAGATCGCTTGGAGATCGGCAGGGATCTCGCTGGAGGAGGCCGCTGGAGATCGGCAGAGGGAGCGCGCTTGGAGATCGGCAGGGAGCTCGCTTGGAGATCGGCAGGGAGCTCGCTTGGAGATCGGCAGGGAGCTCGCTGGAGGAGGCCGCTGGAGATCGGCAGAGGGAGCGCGCTTGGAGATCGGCAGGGAGCTCGCTTGGAGATCGGCAGGGAGCTCGCTTGGAGATCGACAGAGGGAGCTCGCTGGAGATCGGCAGAGGGAGCTCGCTTGCTGGAGGCCGCTAGGGGGATGCAGGGAGATCGCGGGAGCCGACTTGAGGAGATCGCGGGGCGGGGAGATCGCGGGTGTAGGCCGCGCGAGGAGGAACGATCTGGTAGGTAGATCGCGGGTAGATCGCCACGCGGGCTGCAAGCAGCGGTCTTGGAGGAATGGTGGGACCCAGCGGCGAAGGTGCAGGGAAGGTATAAAGAGGAGAAGGAGGGAGACAAATGAGAGAGCAGAGAGAGGGGGGAACGGGGTGCGGTCTCACAAATAAGAGACCGCAGAAAAGTGAGGAGGAGGGGCGGTCTCACAAAGGAGAGACCGCACAAAGGAGAGAAGACCGCCGAGGAGGGAGACGGGGGGGGGGGCGGTAAAAAAAACCTGAGAGGATTGGGGACCCGATTTCAGAGTGTCGAACCTCGCTCTGATACCATGTAGTAAAATCCCCAAAACCTTTTATATATATATTCATATGTAAATACAAAGGAAGAATACATATATATAGGAGAGAGAGTGATACAGAAAAATCTATACAAGGTGTGGGACTAAAGAGAAGAAGGCCTAAATGGGCCTGTACATGGGCCTTTTTATGTGGATTTCGCTAACAGTATTGATGATGGTGGTGAATGTGTGGTTGTGTGTATGTTATTGTTTGTATTGACCGTTGCGTTTCTAACCGCAATAGTCGCGCCAAACGGGGTATCAATCGTACTCTTTGGGTGCAGTGTTGGGCAGCTATATGCTTCTAGGATCCATCTTGGCTGAAATGATGTGATGAATGTAGCAATCACACGCCAGATTTTAAGGAAAAGTAAATGACTTGAGTAATGTTAAACCTTTAAATATTAAAGGTGCATTTTCAAAGCTAGTGGTAGAGTTGTGTTAAAAACTTCAAAGTTAATTGTGGTCTGATGAGAGTGATTCTGAGGTGTTACATCCTAAGAAATACTCATAAGCCACCTATAGAAAAGAATAAAACTGTGTATTTCTGCTTAGTATGAGATGGGCAGGACTAAACCGGGTAATACCTCAGATATTATAGGTTTCTCCTGGAAGGCTTTTTTTACAACTAAATGCTAAATTATTTGTAGCTAAGATAATAAAAGCAGAAAATTGGCATCAACATATCACCTTAAGAACACCTTTAGTTGCTTCAAGAAATATTTCTCAATCTGCATCAAATACCACACAATTAGAAGTGATCGCACAACTTAGGAAATAGGAATTAAGGTTTCATCTCAATATAAGAATTCTGAAGTTCTCATGGTATTTTTCCTTGAAATGCTCTGCACTAACAATGCAATATGAAACTTCTAGGAATAACTTCTTTAATGATAAAAAAACATTAAATCAAATGAATGGAATGATTACTAGAAGACAAAGCTCCTGGATATTTTAAATCTTGATTCAAAATCCCCAATGCCAAGGTTCCATAAAGTTTAGCTGCTCAATCATACCGCAACTTCGGTCCCATTTGGCATGGGAGTGGCGGTCATGAACACTATGGTTACGAATTGTCGTCCATTTGGCGCGGCGTTTTTGCTGTGGTGATCAAGTTTGAAAAAAAAAATGTTATCGTCATGAATATGTGTTTAACATAACAACAATTATGACCTCCATCAAGAAGAAAATTTAATTTCAAACATAAAATGAATGAAGTTCCTTATATGAGGTCGAGCGTTCATGAACGACGGTTCGTAACCACCACATTCATGACTGCCACCGCCGTGCCAAACTGACCCTTTAGCATCGGCAACATTAGCTCATAATAAAACCAAAATGCGAGCCAAAGCGTCTAGTATTTGTTTAGATTATGCCACGTGCAAATGTAAACATTGTATTCATGTCATAGTCAATATAGATATTGGTAATAAAAATAAAACCATGGAAAAATCAACCATCAGAAATATATTAGAGATGTGGGTTCCCAGGCTGATCAACATATAACAAATTATGTGCATCCCAAGCCAATTCATGAAAAAAATACCAGGTAGGATGTGAGAATCAACAATCTTGTTAGTCAAAATTGTGAAAATTTCTCGTTTTGATAATAAGCGAAAAAATGGGAATTAGGTCGCAGGAACACTCTCAACCCAACTGAGCACAATAAACCAGAAACAATGAAGAAACACGAAAACTAGTATTCAAAACTCTTCTTTACAACTTGAGGTACACATGGCGAGACATGCTTCACCAATACAGTCGAAGAAGAATAACAACAAGACAAAACAGAAGTCGCCCAAGCCGCCTGACTAGCAAGCCGCCCGACTTAACAAGGCTGCCCGCGCAAACCGCCAAGTCGCCAAACCGCAACTCAACACGCGGATTACCCGTTATTCCAATGTTGAAACTGTCCGCCCGAGCAAGGCCGCCTGACCGCAGTCACTTAGCCGCTCCTAATCGCGAACACTGCTGCTGATAAGCTGAACAGAAAACAGACCGGCAAGGCAAGCCGCCTAACCGCACGGTCTGACTTTATTGAAAGCAAGAAACACAAGCCGAAGAGAGAAGCTGAAAACCGCGACCACCTGCTGCTACCCGTCGCTGACCGCCACCGACTTAACCGCTGCGGTCTCCTCTGACCTAGTCAGAACCACACACAAGCCGCGCAACCTGCGAACACAACAGAGTTAACACTCAATCCGAGCGACTAGAAAAATCTAACCGCACGAAAGACTTGCGAGCTCTCGCTTACTGTTCACTGTCTAAGATCTGAGGGAGAGGTCCTATTTATAGGCGCGAGGTGGAGTGTGGTAACCGCTCGTAGAGATAGGATAACCGCCTCAACTCGGCAGCGGGTAGAAAACAAACCGTGCGACTTAAAGACAAGCCGCACCGGTCTAGCAGAGCACCAGGACTTGAAGCAGACCAAGTCCAAGAACAAGCCGGACTGACAGACCGCCAGCCCGCTGCAGGTAAACAACCCGCGCGGTCTCAAGACAAACCGCTCAACCTTCTGCGGGAAGACAACCCGCGCGGTCTCAAAAACAGACCGCCCGACCTCCACTTCACTTCAACCCGCGCGGTCTTAAGACAGACCGCCCGACCTCCACTTCACTTCAATATTTTCAACAAAAATCATAAAAATGCAACAAAAAAATTGAACACTCTAAAATATCAATGATTTAGCAGCTCGGGAACATGGAGAAACTGTCATCTTGCAGACAGAACAATACCCTCTACCAATATAATCAAGAACCATATGATTGCAGTTAGAATTGGAGACGACATGGATCGTTGCCAAGGGCAGCAATAGAAATAAATACAAATCAAGTCTCACTCACCTCCACAAGCGTTGCCTCCATATGAGGAAACGAACCCACGATGGAATGGGAGATGCCAACATCCCTCGCACCGGAAATCATGGTTGATTCGCTCCAACCCAGTCTTGTCTGAACGCAAATAGCAGTGAAAACTAGCATAAACTGGTAATCTGACGAGCGGGGGAATAAAGCAAGATATGGGCAAACTTACAACATGGGAGATGGCGACTTGGAGGACCCGCATTTGCTCCTCTTCATAGTCGTCTGCCTATGTCGTCCTGCTGCTCTGCTTCATGCGGACAGCCCATCATCTTCTACAAACTTTGGAATCGGGATTTCTTGTTCCGACAAATGATGCTTGTTGAAGGGATTCTGAGAAGGGTTGGATCAAAGGAGGCTTCGGTGGAGAGGGGAGAAAGCGACTCAGAAAGCAAAGGCAGAGACGTGAGTAGCTCTGTAGAAGTAAGTACACGAAAAATGTGAAGAGAGGGGCGAAAAAGGGGGTAATCGCAATTTGGAGGGAATACCTGAGCGTGTAGAGGATGGATTTTCGGGAGAGATGGAGTGCGATTCAGGGAAGAGGAGAACGGGGGCGGAGGACTCGATCTGTCTAGGGGAAGACGCGATCTGTCGAGGGGAAGAGGAGGATTAGGTTACACGATGAGCGCGGCAGAAAGAAATATCAATGGCTAATGCTAAGTATTGGCCACATATTAGAAATTTTTCGTGGCTAATACTTTAGTATTGGCCACAGATTATGATTTTTCGTTGCTAATATTTTTATTATTAGCCACTGATTATGATTTGACGTGGCTAATACTTCAGTATTAGCCACGATTTATCTATCCCTGGCTAAAAGGTAGCTATTGGCCATGATTTTCTTTGTCCTGGCTAATGCACTTGTATTAGCCATGATTTTTGCTCTGTGGCTAATAAAAGTGTAGCTAAAACTCAACTTTCTTGTATTGTGGTTCTTCTATGAAGAATCTCGTGGGATTCAATGTGTCTCTGGACAAGGATGAGAAGGGAACACCCTTTGATGAAACGAAGTACAGATGCATGATTGCTTCTTAACTTTACCTAACTGCCAGTAGGCCTGACATAATGATTGTCACATATGTATGTGCTAGATATCAGGTGAACCCCAAGGAATCTCATCACACCTCTGTCAAGAGGATCTTAAGATACCTCAAGGGTACACCTATTCTTGGTCTTTGGTACCCTAGGAACAATGAGTGTGAACTAACTGGTTATTCAGATGCAGACTATGCAGGGTGCAAAGAAGATAGAAAGAGTACTTCAGGTACTTGCCAATTCCTTGGAGGAAGACTGATCTCATGAAGCAGTAAGAAGCAGACAAGTGTAGCAATCTCTATAGTAGAATCAGAATACATATATGTTGGGAGTTGTTTTGCTCAACTGCTATGGATCCAGCATCAGCTTGAAGACTAAAATTTAAAGAAGACCAAAACACACCTATTTTGTGACTCTTCAAGTGCTATCTCAATTGCTAAGAACCCTGTCTCATACAGTAGGACTAAGCATATTGAGATCAGGTATCACTTCATTAGGGAGCATGTAGAGAATGAAGGTATCACTCTTGAGTTTGTCCCCACAGGCAAACAAGTGGCTGATATATTCACAAAGCCCCTAGATGAAGCTAAGTTTATTTTCCTCAAATTCCAATTGGGGATGTTAAACTTAAAGTAATTTCCAACTCACTTTACTCTTATCACTAATCATTTGTTACTTAGGAGAAGGTCAGGCTAAGTGCTGAAGGAGACTCTCAAGAAGGTCTAAACATTGTCTAAGCCAAACAAGCATCTGATGATTGTCTCGACGGCACAGTCAGTTGTCTCAATGACATGCAGTATATCTTGACAACAAATGGACCAAGTTGGAAAGAAGCATAACGACGACATGTCTCGACGACATACCGGAGTATCATCGAAATAGGATACAACTACTAAACACAATACTGGATCGACAAATAAGAATCGTTTGATGGAATATTAATCAATTCATTAGTACCAATGATAAGGTGCGTGCATATTCATCTACCTCCACTATAAATAGAATAAATACTTGGGATAAAAATTACACTCTCATTTGCCCTAAGACATTCCTATGACAAACCTCCGTTCCGTCTCCGACAACTGTCTCAAGATTCTTCTACATTGGCTCTCAAGAAATAAGAGACTTCAGACATTTCTGGGTGTGAGCTTCAGCGAGGAGGCTTCAACTCCTGCTCAGATGAAATTAGGTCTGTGATAGGGTTACTGGAATCAACGGGCCTTGAATATCTGTTGAGTGAACCTTACGTCCTTCTCAACCGAGAGCTCCCGGAATTCTTTGGAGGAGCAAGATTAAACAGTTCTGAATCCTCAATAAAATCAGTTGTAGCAGGGCAGAAAGTGAAAGTATCTACGAAGAGCCTTGGAAAGGCGTTGCGACTGCCTCGGCTGAATGCAAAAGATGAAGAGGAAGAGGTGTCCACTGGCAACTTATCTGCGAGTTATGACTGGTGTGGGCACTCTGGAAAGACCAGTGTGAAAGTGCATAGTGTGCCTCTGAGAATTCTCTAGAGGGGGTGAATAGAGATTAAATTATTTTCTACCCTAATAGTGCACACACTATAAAAAATACTAAGGTATTATGCACACAACAAACCAAAGGCAGAATAAATGAAATAAAGTTTGCTGAAAATGAACACAAAAAAAGTAAATGGGACAGCACAGAAAATCACAGCAAAGACACAAGAATTTTTATAAAGGTTCCCCCAAAATGTGGGTAGTCCTCTCTTCTACCTCTCTGGTAGGATTGCACAACTTGTGCTTGAGTCATTTGACAAGGATACTCTTAGAACCACAGATCTTTTGATAAGGAGATCTTGAACCACTAAGTCCTTTGGTAAGGAGACTCTTAGAACCAAAGATCTTTTGATAAGGAGATCTTGAACCACTGAATCCTTTGGAAGAGGGATTCTTATAACTCTTTTACAGTTGATGGAAATAGTAAGAAGAAAGTAAGAGGGAGAAGGTAAGAATTATGTTCTCAGAATTCTTCAGAAGCTCTGATGTTGCTTCTGTCTTTCTTTCGCTGGATCTGAAATGATGAACCCTTGCTTATGATAGTGATGATTTGCAAGGGTTGTTTTGCTTGATCCTTTTCTCTCAGCACTTGTTGTAGTTTTGTTGTTGTATAATGATGAAGAAGAAGAAGCGGTGTGTCTTCCTGTGCAGAGAGAGCACTTCTGTATATCTGTCTTTTAGGGTTTAAGAGAGAAGAAGATGAAAACCCTATTCGACAGACAGAATAATGTGATAACTGTATTGTTATTTGCTTCTCCTCGTTTTTCATACTTATTGTGTATGATTGATTTTTCAAAAACCTTCCTTCTTTTGTCTTGTCCTGAAAAGGAATTCCTCTTACCCACCTAATTTCCTTTCTCCTTTTGTTCTCGACCTGTCCATTCATTTTGAATACCTTCCAAAGTAATTTTCTGTGTCCTGAAAAGCTTCATTCTATTCTTGGAAACAAACGAGCCGTTGGAGAACTGTCTCTAGCTTGGTGGTCCTTGTGAAAAGGTCCCAAAAGGACAGCTGAAAAAGCTTCCTTTTTCTGACTGTATTCGACGTTGCGTCGACTTCTTCAATCTTCATGTCGACGCACCTCTGAGTTCTTATCGACGTAGCTTTGAATTTCTTCTGAGCCTTTGTTGAACTCAGATGTCGACGTTACGTCGATTCCTTATCGATGTGTCCATCGAGTTGAAGCCTTGGACTTGAGCTTTTATTTTCTGCGTCAAATTGTAGTCAAAGTTGCGTCGACTTTTGAGATTGCTTTGAAAAGCTCTTCCTTTTGCATCGAGTCCCTTTCGACGTTGCGTCGACTTGACTTTATACTTCAACAGACTGAATAAGTTGCTCCGACTTCTAGTCAGAGTTACGTCGATATCCAGTCGAAGTTGCGTCAACTTTTATTCGACTCAAGTATTATCTTAACTTGTTTTGTGATTGCTTTGACTTGGCCCTGACACTCTAAGTTTAGTGTGACATCCTAAGATATCTAATGACCAATTTACCCTTTCTATACAATGTGGGTAACATAACCTATAGATTAAATCACTTTAAGTAATTTGTTAGATAAATTACAAGGGTTTTTTCCCAACATTGTGGGTCTATTAAAAAAGCAGACTTCAACCAGAGAGGGAATCTTCTCACTGACATCATTGGAAAAGTCTTGTTATGCAAACCAGGTTCTCATGACCGGATCTCCAAGGAGATGTTTGAAGTGATGTGCAAGATCATTCTCTCCAAGAAGACTGACTTGAGGGAATTTGTATTCCAAATAATTAAAAGCAGTCTAAAGACCCCTCCTCCCCCCCCCCCCCCCCCCCCCTCGTTTTGAAGATTTCTCTCTATCTTCTTTCTGAATTCCCTTGGGGAAGTGCTCAACAGAAAGATGGGAGTGTCTCTGCACTACTCCAAGAGGCTAAACTCCAAGATGTTTGGATAGGTGGGATAGGTCTATATCCAAAGGACCTAAAGTTACCTCTTCAGTTCAGCAGAAGAAAACAAAGAAAGTTGCGAAGGTGGTTGCCTCAGAGGAGGAGGAGTCCTCCAGTAGCTCCGAGGAAGGAAGAGCCCCATCCCAACAAAATCCTGATCAGATTGAGGGGGAGATATCTCTACATCCAGATATCTAAGAGAAAGAAGTTGAACCTGCTAACAAAGAGGTGACTGAAGTGAGGACAAGTCCAATCCTGGAGAGTGATCCAGTTGAGGGGGAGTTCCAACCTGGGGCTCAGCCCAAGATACTAAAATGGTTGAGGGGGAGACCCATCTAGGGTGCTCTACCCTAGAAGATCAGGAAAATCTTATCCAGATGGAGGTCATCCCAGAAGCAAGAAATCAAAGCATAGGACAAGTGCCAGAAATAATTGAGAATAATGAACCCACCACTGGGCTTGAACTGGCTCTTGGAGGAAACAGTAATACTAATAGAAAGAGAGCCAATGAAGGTAGTATCTCCTAAGAAGTCAATGGTTCAGATTAGTGACTGCTCATCTGACAGTGCTCCTAAAGATGCCCCCGAAGAAAGAGTTGCTCCAGAGGAAAATGCTGATGAAACATCCTCTGCTCACTCGGGATCCTTACTCCACATGATCTCAGCATTACTCAATGCTCAAAGGCAGAAAATGAAAACAGATCATGAAGAATCAAGTAACCTTCTCAGACAATGTGGTGCGTGCCTTTGAGCAGATAGAAATAACCATTCATGATGATAGAGATCGTGATGATAGAGATCGCGTTCTGAACAGAGTAAATGGAAGTGCTAAGACCTTGGATGCACATCTGCTGGAAGTTCGAAATAACTTCGATGTAACTGAACAACAAATATGTGAAAGGCTTATTTCGGTAAAAGAAATCCTTGATGATCGTCTGATTGAAGAAGTATTAAAGGGGTAGAAGGTAATCATAAATGTAGGCTCACATCAAGCTATGTGTATTGCAAATCAAGTCAAGCAAGCCTTGCAGAAGCCTCCCTCAGGTTATGAATTAGCAGAACCATCTGTAAGCACAGATTCAGAAGAATATGGTGCTGAATTTGGAGAGTCAGCAACTTCAAAGAAAAGGAAGAAACTTCAGAGCAGGAAGTACAAACAGAAGAGACTAAGGGTGTAACACCTCAAATTCCAGTGCACTGAAATCAGCAGGTTGTTAAGTCTTAGGGCTTAGTGTTGAAAATTTCTCGAGAAATCAAAAAGGCAGGAAATGCCATTTCTCGAGAAATCAAAAGGCAGGAAATGCCATTTCTCGAGAAATCAAAAGGGCAGAGAATCAAAGACAGGTCGTTCATCAAACGCAACGTTCGACGAACTCAAGGCCGTTCGTCGAACGCAAGGCTGTTCGATGAATGTCGGGCTGTTCGTCGAACGAGCCGTTCGACAAACTCAAGGTCGTTCGTCGAACGCAAGGCCATTCGATGAACACCAGGTTGTTCGTCGAACGCGCCGTTCAACGAACTCAAGGCCGTTCGGCGAACACAAGGCCGTTCGATGAACGCCAGGCTGTTCGTCAAACGCGTCGTTCGACGAACTCACGGCCGTTCGTCGAACGCCGTCGAGACGGGATATAACACTGACGATAGCTTTCCTGTCAAATTCTTTAAGCGGCTGTGGATAAATTCAGCCACTGCCTTAGCTAAGAAAATATATTAGGCGGCCAAATTACAGTTTCATTTCGAAATTCTAGTTCCAAGCTCTTTCCAAAGGCAGAGAAGTTGTGACCAGAGGGAAGGAGGTCTCTTTTGGCTAGCTGTACGTTGTGCCGAGGGAAAATCCATGGAGAAGATTGCTTGTGTGTTTGTGTCATCATCGATTCAGTGGAGAGGAAGCTGTTTCAAAAGATTCTAGCCGATTTCCTCCCGGTTCTATGGCACCGAAATGAGCGTTGAGGGTAACGATTCTCCTCCCTTCATCTTTGGACATGTGCGTCCTTTGATTTGCATGCTTAGGAAGATTTATACTAATTAGTAGATGGGTTCTTTCGGTGGGTTGATATTATCCCCACGAAATTTGCATATAGAGTCCAGAATGGTAGAACGGACATAGGCATGTTGTGTGAAGCCCATCTGGACAGGTTGGTACGGATTGGTGATGTTTATTGCCTGTAGCGTACCGGAGAAGACTCCGTGTATTCGATGTGTTTTGGGTTCTTTGTGCTGTGTTGTACAGAAAAGTGGGTTCTGAAGGTGTTTCCCAAACAATACCCGAAAAGTGGCAGCAGAGCGGAGTTCTATTACTAACGTTGGGTGTTAGAGTTAACGCCGGCGGTAGCTCCAGGAGAGCAGATTGTGTGACCCCGTGTGGTTACAGTTAGACGGACACAAGGGGAAGCCAAACCCGTGTCAGGCATAGTTGAATACTGACATTTATGAGCGCAGGCACAAGTTGAACCGGACCCGTTCCATAGCCAGTCAGTGATGAGGTCGCTCCTCCGTGTTCACTGAGGGAATTTTGGATTAGAAACCGTAAGGTAGTGCTAGCCTGGACGGTCGCAGCTCATAGTATACACCCAAGTTGAAAAAGGACTTGTGGTTGTGTCGGAACTTCGTGTGTACGGCCTGTGCCGGAACTTCATGTGTACGGCCTAGCTCAAATTGGTTATCTAAGTTGAAATAAGACTTAGCTTGGAGGAGTAACTCAGGGAGTATTCCAAAGTGTACCTTGAGAACACGAAGCGGATGGCTATAGATGCCTCCGTTGGTGTTGTTTGCGGATATATATATGTTATATGCTGCTGACTCTTGCTTGCAGGGATGGAGCACCGCCGCCCCAAGCATGGGGTGGGGTCGTTATAAGTCTGGGTCAGCTAAAGCTGACCGGTTACTTGTTTTCCCACCGCTTGGTGGATTTGTTTGTACAGGTCCTGGCGAGGCTAGCGGGAAATAGCGGGCTGAAGCCCCTGTTGCTGTGTTATGCTGTGCTGAGCTGGCCCTCGAAGGCCGAGTTGTTTTGTTTACTATTTTCATGTGTGGCCGGCCTGCGTGCCGATGTTTGGAAGCCACCTTTATTATGTGAACAAACCTTGTAAATAACTTGTGGTATTTCATTCCTAGTTACTAATATGGACATTGTATAAACTGGTTTTATCTGAAATTAAATGCTTCCGTTATGCGACTATGTGGGCTGAGATGGTTATATTCTTAACTGTGTAATGCTAATTAAGTGATGCGCTCTTCTGTTCATTTCATATGGCATGGGGTCCCGGCCGGACCTACTGTTATATGCTATGTAATCGGGAAGGTGTTACAAATTGGTATCAGCTATGGGTCTCGATATATCCTTTTCCATCTGAATTCGTGGTCGAATTCTTTTAAGGGGTGGTAAGCACGCGTGTGCGTCGCCATTAAGACATGTAAATTACCAGTAAATGTCCACTTTAGGAATGAATTACATATAGGATAATAGCAATGTGATGGTACTTATGTGTTCCTTTGTTGATCCATGCTATCTCTTAGTCGCTAATTGTGTTTTGTACACATGTATAGGTGGCTGGGAGTGGAGCGGGGCCGTCTCGACCTCCGCGTTCGACTGCGAGCAGTGCACCAGCTGAGGTGCCGACTCCTCCTTCTGCTGAGACAGTAAGGATGGTAGCTGAAGCACTGTTAGCTATGTTCACTGCATAACCTGGAGGGCATGTCCCTGGACAGCCTCCTACTCTTGGAGTGGCTCCAGTGCCGGTTGTGGCAGCGGAACCTGCAATTGAAAGGCCAGTGCCGGTGAGGGAACGAAGAGCTCCGGACCAACAGCTGCAGTACTTTCTGAGTTTCCATCCTCCTACGTTCACGGGGGCAGGAACCCCGACTCAAGCTGAGGATTGGCTATCGAGGGTGCGCAAGACCTTGAAGGCCACTAATACGGAGTAAGGGCAGAAGGTTACTTTGGCAACCTTCCTACTTGATGGGGAGGTGCAGCTGTGGTGGGACGAGATAGAGTTGCATCAACTAGCAGGAAGGAAGCTGGCGGATATCTCGTTTGACGAGTTTTCGAGATTGTTTTTGGCGCGGTATCTCCCACCTGCTCAACAAATTGAGATGGAGAATCAGTTCAACCATCTAACTCAAGGTGACCGTATGATTGATGATTACCTGCATGAGTTTACCCGGTTGGGGCGATACGTAGGAGCGAACTTTACCTATGAAGCTCGGAAGACCAATCGGTTCTATGAAGGTCTGCGGGAAGAGTTGCGGTTCCTTCTATCGGGACCAATGACACAGGGGTTTATGACCCTGGTCAATACAGCTCGTTCCTTAGAAAAGGATATGAAGTGGTCCCAGAGCAGGAAGGAGTTAGCGGTGATAAATCTAGAGTTCAAAGCGCTGAGCTCTGCGAAGTCTGGGCGAGGCAGGTGGAGGAACAGAGCGCGACCTTCTGGGTCAGCTCAATCTGCTGCTTCGGGTGTGACCACTGGGAGAGGCCCACTCATCTGTTTTAATTGTGGTAAGCCGGGTCATATAGCCCGAGACTGTCATGGCGGCAAGAAGGCGGTTGCGGCTTATGCGGCGGAGAAAGGGAAGGCGATGGAGTCAACTGCATCCCATGCTACTCCAGACTAGCCTAAGGTGTACAATCTTGGCTAGCAGGAGGCCATAAAACAAAGCGATGTGGTGACAGGTATGCGTTAGTATACAGCTTTTGTTGCATTTTATACTTCAAACCATCATCACTGCTTATTAACCATTTATGTATTAGGCTTTTTCCTAATCTTTAACTCTCCGGCGAGAGCACTGTTTGACATGGGTGCTTCACATTCCTTTATATCGGAGGCCTTCATACAGCAACTTGGAGTACCTTCGTCATTTAGAAAGGAACGATTAGATGTGTTGCTACACAATGGGTGTTCTATGTGTGCGGATCGAGGCTATGTTGTAAAGGTACGAATAGGAAGTAAAGATTTCGATTTGGAAGCACTGATACTGTCACTTTCGGAGTTCGATGTGATCTTTGGTATGGACTGGATGTCGGCGCAGCAGGCCTACATTGATTGCACTTCTAAGGAGGTCACACTAGGGCAGAATACCGAACGTGCTACTACGTTTGCTGGTTTGCGAGGATCGATCAAGACATTGATGTCTACTGTCCAAGTAGTCAAGGCAGTTCGGCAAGGTGCAGAATTGTGTTTTGTGCTAGTGGGGGCTGCAAAACCTCAGCCCAGTTTGAGTGACGTTCCTTTTATTGCGGAGTATCCTGATGTGTTTCCTAAAGATCTTCCTGGGGCGCCACCTCAGCGAGAGATAGACTTCACTATAGAGCTGGTGCCAGGTGCCAAGCCTGTGTCATGCTCTCCGTATCGTATTGCGCCAAAGGAGATGGCAGAGTTAAAAGTTCAATTACAGGAGTTGTTAGAGCAAGGCTATATACGCCCAAGTACATCACCTTGGGGTGACGGAAGCCTACGTCTCTGTATCGACTACCGTGAATTGAACAAGCTGACCGAGAAGAACAAGTATCTAATTCCTCGAATCGATGACTTATTTGATCAGCTAGTGGGTTCGTTGGTGTATTCAAAGCTGGATCTTAAGTCTGGCTACTATCAGTTGCGAATTCGGGAATGCGACATTCCCAAGACGGCATTTAGTGCCCGCTACGGGCATTATGAGTTTACTGTTATGCCGTTTGGACTGATGAATGCACCGTCAGTGTTCATGGATCTAATGAATATGACCTTTAGAGAGTGCCTTAACCGGTTTGTGTTATTGACGATATTCTGGTATACTCTCAATCTGAAGAAGAACACGCGATTTATTTACACGTAGTTTTGGAGACCCTGCGATGGATTCAGTTGTATGCCAAGTTCTCCAAGTGCGAGTTTTGGCTAGCTTCAGTAGCATTCCTTGGTCATGTGGTTAGTGTGAGGGTATCGTAGTGGATCCAGCAAAGATAGTTGCTATCCAGGAGTGGCCCGTTTTGACGACAGTAGCGGAAGTCAGGAGTTTCCTTGGACTTGTCGGCTACTTTCAGCGCTTCATGGAGAACTTTTCGTGGATTGCTCTTCCTCTCACAACCTTGATAAGGAAGGGTCATAAGTTCGTTTGGTCACCAGCGTGTGTACGAGCTTTTGAGGAATTAAAGAGTCGTCTAACCACGACACCAATCTTGTGTTTGTCATGTGGTACAAAAGGCTATGAAATTTACAGTGATGCGTCAGGGAGCGGCTTAGGTTGCGTACTTCTTCAGCATGGTTATGTGTTAGCTTATGGCTCTCGCCAGTTGAAAGTGCATGAGCGGAATTACCCGGTCCACGACCTAGAGTTGGCGGTCGTGATCTTCACTCTGTAATTGTGGCGGCACTACTTGTATGGTGTGAAGGTGGATATTTTTGCAGACCATAAGAGCCTAAAGTATCTGTTAAATCAGAAAGAGCTCAATATGCGACATCGAAGGTGGATGGAGTTCCTGGGGGACTACACTTTCGAAATACACTATACTCTTAGGAAGGGAAATGTCGTCGCAGATGCTTTGAGCCGGAGGGCTTCTGCGCAGGCCAACTGGGTTCAGATGCATGACTCGCGTCTGATCAGAAACTTAGAAGCTTTAGAGATCTCCTGTGTGGAAAGGAGTTCTAGTGCGAGTGCATGCTTGAACTGGACGGAGGTGCAATACGACCTCGCGGACAGGATACGACAGGCCCTGGAGCTTGGTTCGAGCATGCAGCGCTACTTGGCAGAGTCTGAGGTTGGATCTGTTGCAGAGTTTGTGTTGGACGACGGTCTGATGTGGAAGGATGGTCGGTTGTGCCTCCCAAATGTGGGTAAATTGCGGGAGGAATTGATGTACGAAGCCCATTTCTCAAAGTACTCAATTCACACAGGGAGCACAAAAATGTATCAGAGCATGAAGAGGCTATTTTGGTGGCCAGGTTTGAAGAAGGACATCGCCCTTTACGTGCCAAAATGCAAAACATGTGCGCTAGTGAAGGCAGAATGTCAGAAACTTGGTGGGTTCCTGAAGTCGTTGCCTGTGCCGGAATGGAAATTTGATGACATTTCGATGGATTTCGTGCACGGTTTGCCGAGATCGCAGAGTGGGAATGATGTCATATGGGTGATCGTGGATCGTTTGACGAAGGTAGCCCACTTTATGCCAAACTGGAGGGACGATTCAGTTGAAAAGTTGGCAAAGATGTATGTTGATAGCATCGTACGATTGCACGGTGTGCCCCATAGCATCGTTAGTGACCGAGATGGGCGCTTTACTTCGAGAGATTGGAGACTAATCCACCATTTGTTGGGTACAAAGTTGAAGTTTAGTAATGCCTTCTACCCTCAAACGGATGGACAGACTGAACGTACGAATAGAACTCTGGAGAATATGCTCTGTATGTGCATCCTCGATTTCGGTAAGAAGTGGGAAGATCATCTTTTCATGATCGAGTTCGCTTATAATAACAGCTACCAGGCAAGTATAAAGATGGCGCCTTTCGAGGCCCTCTATGGTAGAGCTTGCCGCACTCCCTTAGCTTGGGCGGAGATAGGCGAGACGAAGCTGTTTAAGCAGAAGGAAGTCGAAGATGCAAATTCGGCTATTCAAATAATCCGGGAGAGATTGTTGATTGCACAAGATAGGCAGGTGAAATACTACAATGCCAAGCACAGAAACGTAGAGTTCACCGTGGGCGATTGGTTTTACCTAAAGATCAAAATTTTCAAGGGTGTGTCCCGGATTCAGCGCTTGAAAAAGCTGAGCCCGAGGTACCTTGGACCGTTTGAGATACTGGAGCGTGTTGGCGAAGCTGCCTATCGACTCGCTCTTTCGACAGAATTGAGCGGACTGCACAATGTATTTCACATCTCTGTGTTGCGGAAAGCTGTGTCAGAGCCTAGCCAGGTCCTGGTAAAGAATCAGGTGTCGGTTGATGATGAGCTGAAGACGTTGGTCTCGCCTATTTGCATCGAAGACACTGATGTCAGGTAGTTGCGGAATAAAATGATCCGAATGGTCAAAGTCCGCTGGAACAACTGCGGTCGTGAGGAGCTTTCATGGGAGCGTGAGCAAACCATGTGGGATGAGTTCCCCGAACTGTTCGGTTGAGGTACAAGTTATGTTTTGTATCTTTGTTTCTTTGCACTGTTAAACTTTCGGGATGAAATTTCTTAAAGGAGGGGAGATTTGTAACACCTCAAATTCCAGTGCACTGAAATCAGCAGGTTGTTAAGTCTGAGGGCTTAGTGTTGAAAATTTCTCGAGAAATCAAAAAGGCAGGAAATGCCATTTCTCGAGAAATCAAAAGGCAGGAAATGCCATTTCTCGAGAAATCAAAAGGGCAGTGAATCAAAGCCAGGTCGTTCGTCGAACGCAACGTTCGACGAACTCAAGGTCGTTCGTCGAACGCAAGGCCGTTCGTCGAACGCAAGGCCGTTCGTCAAACGCAAGGCCATTCGATGAACGTCAGGTTGTTCGTCGAACGCGCCGTTCGACGAACTCAAGGCCGTTCATCGAACGCAAGGCCGTTCGTTGAACGCAAGGACTTTCGATGAACGCCAGGCTGTTCATCAAATGCATCGTTCGACGAACTCAAGGCAGTTCGTCGAACGCAAGGCCGTTCGATGAACGCCAGGCTGTTCGTCGAACGTGCCGTTCGACAAACTCAAGGCCATTCGTCGAACGCAAGGCCGTTCGTCGAACGCCGTCTAGACGGGAGATAACACTGACGTTAGCTTTCCTGTCAAATTCTTTAAGCAGATGTGGATAAATTCAACCACCGCCTTAGCTAAGAAAATATATTAGGCGGCCAAATTACAGTTTCCCTTCGAAATTCTGGCTCCAAGCTCTTTCCAAAGGCAGAGATGTCGTGACCAGAGGGAAGGAGGTCTCTTTTGGCTAGCCGTATGTTGTGCCGAGGGCAAATCCGTGGAGGAGATTGCTTGTGTGTTTGTGCCATCATCGATTCAGTGGAGAGGAAGCTGTTTCAAAAGATTCTAACCGATTTCCTCCCGATTCTATGGCACTGAAACGAGCGCTGAGGGTAACGATTCTCCTCCCTTCATCTTTGGACATGTGCGTCCTTTGATTTGCATGCTTAGGAATATTTCTACTAATTAGTAGATGGGTTCTTCCGGTGGGTTGATATTATCCCCATGAAATTTGCATATAGAGTCCGGAATGGTAGTACGGACATAGGCATGCTGTGTGAAGCCCATCTGGACAGGTTGGTACGGATTGGCGATGTTTATTGCTTGTAGCATGCTGGAGAAGACTCTGTGTATTCGATGTGTTTCGGGTTCTTTGTGCTGTGTTGTGTAGAAAAGTGGGTTCTGGAGGTGTTTCCCAGACAATACCCGAAAAGTGGCAGCAAAATGGAGTTCTGTTGCTAACGCTGGGCGTTAGAGTTAACGCCGGCGGTAGCTCCAGGTGAGCAGATTGTGTGACCCCGTGTGGTTACAGTTAAACGGGCACAAGGGGAAGCCAAACCCGTGTCAGACATAGTTGAATACTGACATTTATGAGCGCGGGCACAAGCTGAACCGAACCCGTTCCATAGCCAGTCAGTGATGAGGTCGCTCCTCCGTGTTCACTGAGGGAATTTTGGATTAGAAACCGTAAGGTAGTGCTAGTCTTGACGGTCGCATCTCATAGTATAAACCCAAGTTGAAAAAGGACTTGTGGTAGTGTCGGAACTTCGTGTGTACAGCCTGTGCCGGAATTTCGTGTGTACGGCCTAGCTCAAATTGGTTGTCTAAGTTGAAATAAGACTTAGCTTGGAGGCGTAACTCGGGGAGTATGCCAAAGTGTACCTTGAGAGCACGAAGCGGATGGCTATGGATGCCTCTGTTAGTGTTGTTTGCAGATATATATGTTATATGTTGTTGACTCTTGCTTGCAGGGATGGAGCACCGCCGCCCCAAGCATGGGGTGGGGTCGTTATAAGTCTGGGTCAGCTAAAGTTGACGGTTACTTGTTTTCCCACCGCTTGGTGGATTTGTTTGTACAGGTCCTGGCAAGGCTAGGGGAAATAGCGTGTTGAAGCCCCTGCTGTTGTGTTATGCTGTGCTGAGCTGGCCCTCGAAGGCCAAGTTGTTTTGTTTACTGTTTTCATGTGTGGCCGGCCTACGTGCCGATGTTTGAAAGCCACCTTTATTATGTGAACAAACCTTGTAAATAACTTGTGGTATTTCATTCCTAGTTACTAATGTGGACATTGTATAAACTGGTTTTATCTGAAATTAAATGCTTCTGTTATGCGACTCTGTGGGCTAAGATGGTTATATTTTTAACTGTGTAATGCTAATTAAGTGACGCGCTCTTCTGTTCGTTTCATATGGCATGGAGTCCCGGCCGGACCTACTATTATATGCTATGTAATCGGGAGGGTGTTACAAAGGTAAATTGAGCAGGATCCACAAGCAGGCAAGTGGAGTCCTACCTCCAGGGATATTATCTCAGAAAATTGGATGGAATTTGGATACCCTCAAGAAAGCTCTGAGAGAGTATACTACTCAGCTGACTGGAATCTTCATCTCAAGCAAATGGATAAAAGGAGGAATCATAAGCTGGCATTCCCTTATGGTCCTCCTCCCTCTCCAAAGAAGATTCCCAAGCCCATCCATTTCTATGAAAGGCAGAAGAGGAAAGCCAAAGGCAGAAGCTGTTGAAACCAGAATCTGGTTCCTAGTGGAGTTCGGGGCCCCCAACGGGTTGGGGGGCGACTAGCGCTTACTTATCCTTTGGAGAAGGTAGGACGGGGTCTCAGAACTCAACGCGGATCCTTAAACTCGGCAGGGAGGTCCCACCGCACACCCGGAAGATCTTTAGATTGCTTCCCCTCCAGAGCCAAAGCTGAGGCCCGGGCACCTTGGAGAGCTCTAGGGAGCCTCGGCAAGGATAACCAGAGGAGAGAGAAGCCTCAAAACCGGAACCTCTCTCCAGAGGTGCCCTTTGGGTCTTATTTATAGTTTTCTAAACTGGTCTGCGAATAGCGAAAACCCGCCGTCTAGTTTTACTATACGCACCCCAACCTGGCCTGCTAACAGCCAAACTCCGCTGTTCGGAGCGGCTATCTGCAGACCCCCAGGGGCAAAAGAGTAATTCTAACTTCCAGTCCCCTGGAAAAAGGATCTGCGAGATCGGCTTGTTTCCCGACCTCGCTAAAAGACATGCGAGAATCCCTGCCGCCTCTGCGACTTCATGGGTCTCGCGGGACCTGCGGAACGCGGCTTTACCGCGGGTAGAGCAAGATACTTTCCGCCGATTACTTTGGCGAGACCAGTGTTTACCCACTGATCTCGCCTTATTCTAGTTGCCGAGAACTTCTAACTGGTGATCTCGCCTATGCCATTTGGAAAACTGCTCCGCGAGCTCTATGGGAGGAGCCAGGCGGACCCCGGGTTGTACACAATCCCCGCTCTTTGCGAGCTCAACCTGAGTTCGCAAAGAATCGTCCAACCCCGGGGTGTTCGCTTGGCGACAGCTGTCTTATCAGGAATCTTTTTTGTGGGTCCCACCGTTTTTGAAAGACTTAATTTAAGGGTAGCTAATCACCTAGAGGGGGGGTGAATAGGTTATTTAAATTTATTGCAGTTCTTGAATATAACCTAGATAAATCTGATCAGAGCTTTCAAGAAAAATAACACCACAGAAAAGAACACACAGATTTTTATAGTGGTTCCCCTTATCTTGGGTAATCCACTTTCCCCCTTCTACCCTTCTAGCAGTGTACTAGATAGGGTTTATAACTCCTCCAGATCTCAGACCACAAACAGGTCTTACAGCTCAGATCACCAAAGGATCTTACAATCTCAGATCACACAGATCCTACCTCAGCCTTTATAACTAGGCTTACAACTCAGATTCACCCCTGAATCCTACAACTCAGATCACTCCTGATCTTACAACTCAGATCCTTGACAGATCCTACACTCAGATCTGACAACTCAGATCCTACAGAAATTTAGAAAGAAAGTAACAAATACTTAGACTCAGGTTTGCAATTGTTGAGCCTTCTTGATCTGCCTGAATGATCAGACAGAAACCTTCAATAGAACAGCAGCAGCAAATGATCTTCTTAATTCGACAGGCTGTGATGACTGTTCTTCTTCTTAGGAAGACAGATTCTTCCTTCTTGACCTCCTCCTTTCAGAAAAAGATATTAGCACCAGATTGTTGAATGAATTCTTCAAATCAGATTGATTCTGAAAGGGAAGATGACTTCTCAGAAATCTTTTTCAAACTTTTACTCGAAAACGATAATAGCTTTTAAAACTTTTCTTCACAGCTTTAATGCTTAGCTACACAACCCATAGGTCATGCCTTCTATTTATAGCCCGCCATCTGCAATTACAGTTACGATCCTCCACGTCAGCATGACGTTATGTTTTCAACGGTCTTTATCAGAAACAAAAGCTCAGCCAGTTGTAGAAGAAATTCCTCAGTTCAGACTATCTGTAGAAGAGGCGTTGAGCGCTTACTGTCTTTGTCAACACTTTCTCAATTAGGGGTTGAGCAACACTCGACGCATACTCCTTAGACTGAAGCTCTCGGCTCCTCCTTCTCAGGCGATGAGTAATCATCACTCAGTCGACGCCTTTTAACTCTGTCTTCATATCTCTACACTTCTGAATGATGCTGGGCAGATAAGAGTTAAGTCAACACTTCTCATTCCAAGGCGTCGAGCAATATAACTTGGCTCGACGCTTTCTAACTTGAACTCAGAACTTCTAGTTGGCGCTGAGCTGACTGAAGTTAAGTCGACACTTCTCTTTCCAAGGCGTCGAGCAATGCACCTTGGCTCGACGCTTCCGAACTTGGTCTCAGAACTTCAGCGGCGACCTTGTCTATTTGAGTAGTTGACATGAGTCAACGCTTCTGGGTCACAGGCGTCGAGCGATGTATGATGTCTCGACGCTTCTGAACTTGAATAAATTCCATGAACATTTTGCCTGACCTGATCTCCTGCACATTGATTCTAGAGAGTATATCAAATACATTCTGAGATATATCTTTGACTTAGAAATGAACTTCTCCAAATCTAGGACATTGTGAGCAATGATCCCAACAATCTCCCCCTATTTGAAGAAGTCATAACCTCAGTCAATGATATATCTCTCTTTAAAAAAAATAATGTGTACAAATTTCTATATAGATAATCAAAAGAAGGAGTATCATACTATATAGAATCAAATAACCAACACATTCTATCCACAGACATTCTCTCAGACATAACATCTCATATAAGCATAAAAACATAAGCAATTCAGAATAAGATATGTCATGAAGAGAACCATAATCACATCACAGGCATATATATATATGTAATCATGAAAAATAGATCACACCAGAAATTCACCAGGATTGTTCAAAAGTATATTAATTACATTCATCAGAAAGAGAAAGTAAAGATTAAAATTCTAAGAACGCCCAGGATCCTTGAATTCAATTCCTCTTTTAGCTCTTTTGGCGAGTGTTGCAGCAACTTCCTTTCTCCTTTCGAAATAACCAAATGGCTTTGGGAAGTACCTGATTGGCTCCATTTCTCCTGCCAGGACTTTCCCAGCCATTTTATCAGCCTTGAATTTGATCTTTAGATCTTCTTGAGCCCTATGCTTTAACCACTCAGCTTCAGAGTACCACTTTTCTCGTTGATCTGGATTATTTTTCACAGCTTCCCATGCTGATAGAATCAATTCTCTGGAAGATGGAGACCAACGTTCAAAATCAGCTCTTGATTGAACCTCTTCTCTGTACTTTCTTTTGCTTGATTCTTCTTGCTCACTAGGAAAATGTTCTCTTGTGCCTTTATCCTGAGGACTATACATTTGAGCAATCTTCGTTTGAACCTCAGTAAGAGAGATTGGCCCTGTCCCAGAGACTTGATCATTCCCATAGTCTATGGTAGGATATCCAAGAGTTTCTCTTATAGAGTTTGAGGTCCACATAGCATGTTCAGAACTAGCTTGAATCATTGACCTCTCCCCCTTTAGGACTTCTTCAACAATATGATCTCTTATAATATTTTTCTGAAATCTGACTTGACCTTCCAAATGAAGAACTCCACTGTCAATGTTTTTCTTTACTTTAAGAAGATGATCATCTAAAGTGTCTACATGCATCTTTACTTGGTCTTTTAAAACTGTGGAGCTCTCACCAATTTTAGCCAAAATATCAGCATTATGCTGTTGTAATCTTGCTTCAATCTTATTTGTTCCTGTGAGCATTTGTGCTACTTATTCTTTATACAAAACTTGCATGTTGCTACTCAGTGTTCCTTGGTTTGTCTGAACATCATCCACTGTCTTAGTAATTCCGGCTTGTGATTCTTTAATAGTCTTGGATGCTTCTTTGATGGCATCAAGCTGTTCAGTTGAATAATCGACTGAAGCACCAGCTCTCTTAAAGAACTTTACCATCTCTTCCCTTAAAGCAGACATCTGATGATTGACTTCAAATCTAACCAACTTCATTTGAAAATCCACTTCCTTTTTCATTTTATCATTATTTTCCTCAATATATTGTTCTAACATTCTCCTTTGATTATTCAGTAACACCTCCAGCTGAGGTAGAACAGGACTAAGGTCCACATGGATTTCCCTTTCCATGTCAACACCTTTGCTACTTTCTTCCCTGAGAAAAGAATCATTTCTTTGGCTCATATGAGAGCTAGAGGATTCTATCTTAATAACTTTCTCAGCAGATTTCTTTGTTGCTTCAGGCTCTGCTTCCACCTCCATTGCCTCAATGACAGAATTTACTTTATCAGGGATCTCAGCCTGAGACTCCCCCTCAATTTCTGCGATGATCGAATCAATTTTATCCTGAGCAGGGATCTCATCCTGAGACTCCCCCTCAATTGCTGCTTTGTTTAGTTCAGAATCGTGCTGAACAGGAATCTCATCTTGAGTCTCTTTTTCATTTGGCACAACCCCTTCAGATCTAGCTGGGGATATATGAAGACTTCCTCTTTCTTCTTCCCCTTTTTCATTTGCATCCTTAGAAGTATCAGGAGAACTATCCCTTGCATTGTTCTTTTCTATATCTTCAGATATTGTAAGATTTGGATCATGAATTGGAGAAGATGTAGATTTTCTCTTGGAGGAGGATGTACTAGAAGAACTTGAAGAAACCTTAGTCTTCTTTTGCTTCTTTGCTTTCTTCTGCTTGGGAGAAAAATCTGCTGGAGGAGGATTAGATAAGATTCTGTCCCATCTCTCTATCATTCTCATATCCATTTTCTTCATATGATTTATCTTTGATCCAAGTTTATTATTCAAAATGTCAGGGGACACTTTCACTAAATACAGAGATAGTATCCTACCCATGTTGGGTACCTGGATACACTCAACTATTCTGTCAAACACAACTCTTCCCCAATCTGTTCTTAGAGAATGAATGATCCTTGTCAGAAGAATAAACATTTTTCTGGATATTTTGTCATGCGATCCAGTCTTGCATAACAATCCCTTTCCTATCACATCTGTTATCAGTTTGCCTTTCGGATTCATTCCTTTTCTTAGAATACTTCCAGGGATTTCTTTTGACGTGTCAATTCCGCACCAGATTTGTGCTAGTCTAATCTGCTCAGAGGACACCTCTTCCTCTTCTTCGTCCATTTTTAACCTAGGCAATTTCAGTGCCTTAGCGAGTCTGGATGGAGTTATTTTAATCTTCTTGCCATTCACACTAGTCTTAATCTTTGAATTTACGGAGTCAATTATTATGTTAGAATATAGCTCTAATACCTCTCGTTTCCAAATGAGAGTTGATTCAGACAATACGAACTCCAGTCCTGCATTGTAGATTAACTCGATTGTTGATTTGATCTCCACAGAAGCTGATTGGAATCCATTTCGAACAAGCTCACTTCCTTCATAAAGATACTCACTGCTTTTGGGAGGCATTGTTTTTGATGATTGAGGAGAGAAGGAATTGATGAAGAGATTTTCTAGGTCAGCTAATTTCGAACCTAGAGAAATACAGCATATACGCTAACGAAGTGACTTCCTTATTTATAGGAGTTCTAATTCAAGAAGATGAGAAGCCGCGGGCTGAACTTGTTTGACAAGATTGATCTAATGGTTCAATTTTACCCTGTCGAGACAGCCTAGCTATGTTCGCATGGCGTTGAGATCGCTTGACATCATGTATCTTCAGTTGACGTCATGTGTCTTCTCGACGCCAAATAATTTCTCTCGACGCTAAATAATTTCTCTCGACGCCAAGAATTGTCTGTCGACGCCAGATGGCTTCTCCACTCGCCTTATATGGCTTAATCAATATTTTCATTTATTTAATTTAAAATAACTTTAATCCATTTTTAACATACCTAATTCAATTTTAAAATTATTGAATTTGGTTTCATCCAAGGGTTTAGTAAATATGTCAGCAACTTGTTTGTCAGTGTGAACATATTCAATTGAGATGTCTCCATTTTCTACATGTTCTCTAATGAAATGATATCTTATTTCTATGTGTTTAGTTCTGCTATGAGATACAGGATTGTTAGCTATAGCAATAGCACTAGTTGAATCACAAAATAGAGGAGATTTACTTAGCTGAACTTTATAGTCTTGGAGTTGATGTTTAATCCATAGTAGCTGAGCACAGCAGTTTCCAGCTGAGATGTACTCAGATTCTGCTGTAGAAATAGCCACACTGGTCTGCTTCCTGCTACTCCAAGATATTAATCTTTGCCAAGAAATTGACATGTACCAGATGTACTCTTTCTATCCTCCTTGCATCCTGCAAAATCTGCATCTGAAAAACCAATTAGTTCAAAATCATTGCTTCTAGGATACCAAAGGCCAAGATTAAGAGTTCCCTTCAGATATCTCAGGATTCTTTTGACAGCAGTGTAGTGAGATTCTTTAGGGTTCACTTGATATCTAGCACACACACATGTTGAGAACATAATGTCTTGCCTGCTAGCAGTTAGGTATAGCAATGATCCAATGATGCCTCTGTACAAGGTTTCATCAATAGGTTCCCTTTTTCATCCTTGTCCAGTGACATATTTGCTGCCATTGGTGTCTTCATGACAGAGGAATTTTCCATTCCAAACTTCTTAAGAATTTCTTTTGTGTACTTGGTCTGAGAAATGAAAATTCCTTCCTCAGACTGTTTCACTTGGAGTCCTAAGAAGTATTTAAGCTCACCCATGCTGCTCATTTCAAATTTTCCTTGCATAAGGTTTGCAAACCTCTTGCAAAGATAATTATCAGTAGAGCCAAATATTATATCATCTACATATATTTGTACTAGAATAATGTTACCTTTAACTATCCTAAGAAACAATGTCTTATCTATCTTTCCTCTTGAGAATTTGTTCTCAATAAGAAATCTAGATAATGTCTCATACCAGGCTCTAGGTGCCTGTTTCAGACCATACAATGCTTTTAATAGAAGATAGACATGATTTGGATGAGTAGAGTCAATAAAACCTGGGGGTTGTTCAACATATACTTCCTCCAATATTGTTCCATTAAGGAATGCTGACTTCACATCCATTTGATAGACTATGAAACCAGTGTGAGCTGCAAATGCCAGGAATAACCTGATTGCCTCCAATCTTGCCACAGGAGCAAACACTTGATCAAAATCTATGCCTTCCTCCTGTCTGTATCCTTGAGCAACCAACCTAGCTTTGTTTTTGATGATCACACCATTCTCATCTAGCTTATTCCTGAATACCCATTTGGATCCTATGACTTTATGTCTCTTTGGTCTTGGGACCAATATCCAGACTTTGCACCTTTCAAATTGATTTAACTCTTCCTGCATAGATGATATCCATGAAGAGTCTTTATTGGCTTCATCAAACTTCTTAGGTTCTATTTTGGAAATAAAACTGTGATGCAAGGCCTCATGTATTGAGTTTCCTCTTCTGGTTTGCACACCATCATTTGGATTTCCTATCATCTGTTCCTTTGGATGATCCTTCAAATGTTTGGTTGCAATCCTCCACTTTTCATTTCTCCTTTGAGAATCTGGTGCATCTGTTTGAGTAGGTTCTTCTAGAGGTTCTGGATGAGGTGGTTCTTCAGCAGCAGTAGGTTCTTCATAATTGTCTTCTGCTTGAGGTTCATCCTCTCTAAATACAATTGTATTCTCAATTGATTCTTCATTATCCTCATTTTGCTGTTCATTGATATTCATCTCCTTTAATTTCTGTGTTGAACCTGCACAACTAGATAGACTTCCCAAATCCTTATGAATAAGGCTGGTTTCATCAAATACAACATGTATAGATTCTTCTATCCTATTAGACTTTTTATTGAAAATTCTATAAGCTCTGCTTTGAGAGCTATACCCAACAAAGATTGCCTAATGTGCTTTTTCAGCAAACTTAGTGAGATGATGCTTTCCATTATTTAATACAAAGCATTTACTACCAAATATTTTAAAATAAGCTAAAGTAGGTTTTCTACCTTTCAACACCTCATATGGAGTCTTATCCAATATTTTGTTTATAAGAGCCATATTCTGAACATGACAAGCTGTGTTTACAGCTTCAGCCCAAAAATACTCAGGAAGTGAAGAATCACTCAGCATACTCCTGCTAGCTTCAATGAGGGTTCTATTTCTTCTCTCAGCAACCCCATTTTGTTGGGGAGTCCTAGGAGATGAGAACTCTTGAGAGATTCCTAGATTCTCACAGAATTTGGTCATTGCACCTGACTGAAATTCAGTCCCATGATCACTTCTAATTTTGGCTACAGAATTTCCTATTTCATTTGTGATTTGCCTAACAAAACTTGTAAATATTTCTAAGGTGTCTGACTTATGTTTGAGGAAGAATACCCAAGTGAATCTGGAATAATCATCAATTATTACAAAAGTGTATGATTTTCCTCCTAAGCTATGGATTGACATTGGTCCAAATAAATCCATGTGGAGTAGATATAGACATCTAATGGAATCCTTCTCAACAATTGGTTTGAATGAAAATTTGGTCTGCTTACCCATTTGATAAGCATGGCATGGACCCTCCTGCTCACACTTCCAATTAGGTCCACCTCTCACTAGGTCTTTTGAGATGAGCTTATTTATAGTCTTATAATTTATGTGAGCTAATCTTTTATGCCATTGAACACTACTAGAAATCTTATTTTCTGCTACTAAGCATATAGAATTAGTTAGATCAGAACATATGAAATTTAAGCAGTAAATATTGCCACTCCTAGTGCCTGAGAGAATTATCTCATTCTCTTTCTTAATCAAGCACTTATCCTTGTGGAATGAAATGTCATACCCAATATCACATAATTGGCTTATGCTGATGAGATTGTGTTGCAATCCATCAACATGAGCAACATTGGTGATGATGACAATTCCATTTGAGATATTGCCATAACTTTTAGTTTTACCTCTTTCAGATCCTCCAAAGATAACCTTTGGTCCATTCCTTATGGGAGAGTAATCATTCAGCAGACTTTTTGTTCCTGTCATGTGCATAGAGCACCCACTGTCCAAGTACCAGATTGGAAGCTGATTGGTCTTTGGACAACCCTACAAAAAGAAATTACCTTTTCTTAGGAGCCCACACCAAGTTGGGTCCTAGAACCTTGTTAGTATGAGCTGGAATATTTAGTTGTTGAATAATCCTTGGTGTTGTGAGATTTTCCATAAGTCTGAATACTGGTCTCCCAGAGTTGAATCTTGGAACAGTTGGATTGAACCAACAGTCAAGTGCAAAATGCCCAACCCTTCCACAGCACCAACATTCATATCTATTATATCTCCTTGGAGGTCTTTTTACTTCTTTATGTTGACTCATATTTTGCTTAATTACCTTATTTACAGGTGCTATGTAATTTGTTTTAGTGGCTTTTACTGGTTCAATTTTCTTACTATTAGTAATTTTTACTCCAGGTCTTAGTTCCTTTCTGTTGCATTTAGTATTTGCTTTAAATACAAATGAGTCATGATGAGTAAATACTTTTTCTTTGCATAGAGGTTTGGCATTATGGTTACTTGGTTGAATTAGATTATCTTTGCTATTAGAGCATTCACCCTTATAAAATTTATGCACACCTTTTTGATCATGCTTGTTTGTGATAGACATTGCTTTGACAAACTTTAGAGGTTGTATAGGTACCTTGTCATTATTTTTAGGATTTTTATCTGCATTCCTATCATATCCTATGACACATCTGTATTGTGCAGAGAATGTGTCTATTATAGGAAGAATAGTTTGTGGTTTTGAGAACTTAGCTACAAGTTTCCTTTCTGTTAGGAGTTTTGCTTCAAGTTCTTTTATTAACTTTTCCTTGGTGCTCAAAGTTTGTATGTGAATAATAGTCATGACTTTTAGTTTACTAAGTTCTTTACTTGTCTGATTCAGCCTCTCAGCTGTCTCAGAATTTTGAATATTGGTTTGCTTTAATTCAGATAATTCTTTTTGCAACCTTTTGTTATTCCTTTTGCTCTTCTTAAGTGCTTTGAGAATTAATTGATATTTTTCAATAATTTCATCGATATGAAGTTTAGAGTGTGAGTCATTTTCATCAGAGGAGAATGAATCTATTTCAGTTTCAGAATTAGAATCAGAAAGAGGAGTTTTATCAAGTACCTTTATATCAGTAGTTGTCTCCTGATTTTCTTGATCACTCAATGCCATGAGTCCTGCATTTTCTTCTTCATCATCTTCACTATCAGACCTTGATAGTGGGGCTTTTATCATAGGTCTATCATTTAGACTGTCTTCATTTTCATTGGCAGCCATCAGAGCTATGAGTGCCTCCTCACTATCTGTGTCTGATGACTGAGATTCACTATCACTAAGAGTGACCTTGCCCTTTTTGGCTATTAGACTCTTCTCATGTCTTTTGTCAGATTTGTACTTTCTTTCATCAGATTTCTTGTTGTTCTTTCTCTTTGAAGGACAATCAGCAATCATGTGTCCTGATTTCCTGCAACCAAAACACACAATTTCTTCTGAATTAATTTTATTGTGTTTAGAATTGTACCTGTCCTTCTTGGAGTCTTGTTTGAATCCCTCTGACAAATTTGAATGCTTCTTAGATTTGGATAGCTGAGAGGGTCTAGTTTTCCAGTGTTGTTTTCTCCTCAACATTCTTTTTAGTTGTTTGGTAAATAGTGCCAATTCATCATCTGATATTTCAGAATCAGAATTACTGGTCTCTGATTCTTCTGATTCAGATGGAATCCTGGGAGATAATACCATTCTTTCTTTGCTTTTCTTTGAGCTTTCTGCTTTCAGAGCAATAGGATTTTCCCTGCTGTGTCCTTCCTCAGCTTTTCTGGTATTCAGATGAAGTTCATGAGACAATAGTTTCCCATATAAATTTTGTGGCTGAATGTTTCCCAGATTTCCCATTTCTCTGATTGCACAGATCTTGATATCCCATTCTTTGTTCAGTGATCTTAAGAACTTATCGTTCAGCTCATAATCTGAGAAAGTTCTTCCATAAGTTTTTAGATCATTTACAATCTTGAAGAATTTTTCATAGCAGACTGCAATTGAATCTTTCTTGTCTTGTCTGAAGGCTTCATATTGCTGATTGAGAAGTGACTTCTTGTCATCTCTGACTTCTTCAGTCCCTTCCATATAAACGATAAGAGATTCCCACATTTCTTTGGCAGTTTTACAATGGATTAAATTTTGGAAGGTTGAATCTTCAATAGCACTAACAATAATGTTCTGAGCTCTCTTATCCAAGGAGGCCAGAATCACTTCATCTTTTGTCATCTCTGAATAGGCTTTAGGAGTTTTTATATTTCCGTCTGTAAATGAAACTTTCATAGGAACAAAAGGTCCCTCCAGAACAGTTATGTAAATCTGAGGATCAGATGCTTCCATAAAAAGTCTGACCCTTTCTTTCCAAATTCCGAAGTTTTCCTTTCTGCAGATTGGAAGCTTCAAGGATGTAAATTCTTTGCTTCCCTCCGAATTAGCCATCACGACTTCAGAAATCTACCCTTAGAAGATCTTGTTCAGGTTGTTAAACCTTTTCTTGAACAACCTCCCTCTGATATCACTTGAAAGACTTAATTTAAGGGTAGCTAATCACCTAGAGGGGGGGGGTGAATAGGTTATTTAAATTTATTGCAGTTCTTGAATATAACCTAGATAAATCTGATCAGAGCTTTCAAGAAAAATAACACCACAGAAAAGAACACACAGATTTTTATAGTGGTTCCCCTTATCTTGGGTAATCCACTTTCCCCCTTCTACCCTTCTAGCAGTGCCCTAGATAGGGTTTATAACTCCTCCAGATCTCAGACCACAAACAGGTCTTACAGCTCAGATCACCAAAGGATCTTACAATCTCAGATCACACAGATCCTACCTCAGCCTTTATAACTAGGCTTACAACTCAGATTCACCCCTGAATCCTACAACTCAGATCACTCCTGATCTTACAACTCAGATCCTTGACAGATCCTACACTCAGATCTGACAACTCAGATCCTACAGAAATTTAGAAAGAAAGTAACAAATACTTAGACTCAGGTTTGCAATTGTTGAGCCTTCTTGATCTGCCTGAATGATCAGACAGAAACCTTCAATAGAATAGCAGCAGCAAATGATCTTCTTGATTCGACAGGCTGTGATGACTGTTCTTCTTCTTAGGAAGACAGATTCTTCCTTCTTGACCTCCTCCTTTCAGAAAAAGATATCAGCACCAGATTGCTGAATGAATTCTTCAAATCAGATTGGTTATGAAAGGGAAGATGACTTCTCAGAAATCTTTCTCAAACTTTTACTCGAAAACGATAATAGTTTTTAAAACTTTTCTTCACAGCTTTAATGCTTAGCTGCACAACCCATAGGTCATGCCTTCTATTTATAGCCCGCCATCTGCAATTACAGTTACGATCCTCCACGTCAGCATGACGTTATGTTTTCAACGGTCTTTATCAGAAACAAAAGCTCAGCCAGCTGTAGAAGAAATTCCTCAGTTCAGACTATCTGTAGAAGAGGCGTTGAGCGCTTACTGTCTTTGTCAACACTTTCTCAATTAGGCGTCGAGCAACACTCGACGCATACTCCTTAGACTGAAGCTATCGGCTCCTCCTTCTCAGGCGATGAGTAATCATCACTCAGTCGACGCCTTTTAACTCTGTCTTCATATCTCTACACTTCTGGATGATGCTGGGCAGATAAGAGTTAAGTCAACACTTCTCATTCCAAGGCGTCGAGCAATATAACTTGGCTCGACGCTTTCTAACTTGAACTCAGAACTTCTAGTTGGCGCTGAGCTGACTGAAGTTAAGTCGACATTTCTCTTTCCAAGGCGTCGAGCAATGCACCTTGGCTCGACGCTTCCGAACTTGGTCTCAGAACTTCAGCGGCGACCTTGTCTATTTGAGTAGTAGACATGAGTCAACGCTTCTGGGTCACAGGCGTCGAGCGATGTATGATGTCTCGACGCTTCTGAACTTGAATAAATTCCATGAACATTTTGCCTGATCTGATCTCCTGCACATTGATTCTAGAGAGTATATCAAATAAATTCTGAGATATATCTTTGACTTAGAAATGGACTTCTCCAAATCTAGGACATTGTGAGCAATGATCCCAACAGTTTTGCTATAAATATCACCCGAGCTGAAGTGTTTCTATTTTCTTCTTCTCCTCATCCTTCTTTTTACTGTAGCTATCCTCCGATGCCCCTTTCCAAGGAGATGGAAGCTCGCCTGAAAGCTTCCAAGGCACGCGAGGTGGCGATGATGTTGAAGCCACCGGCGTGGATGAATCGCGCGTCTCCTTCTCCTGTGCCGAAACTGAAGAAAGCGAAGGCTGCTCTCCCACTGGAAGGCGATACTGTCGACTTTGAGTCTTCCCCTAGCGACAAATCCGCCAAAAAGGTTGGGATTGCCCTTCTCGTGAGAACATTTGACTGTTACTTCTAAGCTTCGTTTCGGCAGGTAATCAGGACCGACAAGGATACTGGCGGGCCCTCACACGAATCGCTCGCTACCCCTCGGGAGGGTGCGAATACAACTGGCGAGAGTCCTCGTGGTACATTACATGATCTCGCCCGTTTTGCTGGAATTGTACATTCTGATAACTTCTTTTCTCTTGCTTTTCCATTTGTAGCCTCGCCCCCTGCGAGCCTAGGGGAACAGGGTCAGCGAACCCTTTCTCCCCAGCGTCGAGACGTGATCATCCCGGCACCGACCTTTAGACTTCTCGCTCATGAAGGCTCAGGCGGCTCGCCCCCGCCGGACGTTCCTCTTGCAGATGCAGCGAGATATCCCCCTGGAAAGGGGAAAACTCACCTCCCCTACTACGACACTTCTTTCGATCCCCCACCTGGTTCTTCTCGCCATCCCAGAGGTAGATCTTCTCGCTTTTCCGCTTTTCTCTTAACTTCTCCTTCATAACCTTGCGTGCGACCTTTCTCTAACAGACGGCGAGACTCAGCTCACCGACTCCGAATTTGGGGACGACGAAGTGTCCCACTTTCCCGAGCGGGTGGAAGATTTCCTGGGCGATGCGCAAGAACCCGAGGTGATGAGACGGCGGACTGCGGAGCTATTCCAAAAGCAAAACCAGATGTTGCAGGACCTCAACATCCAGGCGAGAGTGGATAGGCAGACTGCGGAGGAAAGAAATGCGTCCCTGATGGATGAATGCGACAAACTCCGCGCGGCGATACCCCACGACCCTGATGAATGCGAGGCCTCTCAGGAGACGCTCATAGCGAGGATCAGGGATCACGCCCAATTGATCGACCGCGACGCCCGTGCTGCTGCTGAATTCCACAATTCTAGGAGGCCACCGAGGAGAGGACCGCGAGGTGGCGGCAGGTGGCAGTGGCTGCCTTATTGATCTCGCGATCTTACTTTTCTCTTTATGGGACATTTGGTTCTATTTTCGTTCTGAACAATCTCGCTAGAACCCCGGCCTATATTAGTTCTCGCTCGCTAAGAACAACGGACAATTCATTAACTATGTTATTGTTCGTAGCTTTATACTGCTGCCTTCCCTTTATCTTGTTTTCGCATGCTTGTGATGTTCTCGCTCGCGAGTCATTTTGTTTTAACTAACGCTGCGGCTCAATTTCGCTCGCCAGTTATAGGCGAAATAATTTTCCTCTTCCTGGGTCACAGTGATGTGACGTTTTGATCAATTGTGTCTCCGACGCTTGGGCTCCTTCCCGCCCCTTTTTATTTTTCTATAAATAGTTCCTCATTAATGTCATTCAACTATCGCTTTCCTCTACCCCTTCATCTTCCCTAGTTGCAGAGCTTTCGCCAGCTTCGTTCTCGCATTCTCTTACGCTTATTCTCGCAGGTACTTGAGATGGTCAGAGCCACGAAAGAGCTCCCTGAGGGAGAAGGCCGGTCGAAATGCGCATGGGCCTTCTGCGAGCATGATTTCTTCCACTGCAATATGAGCGAGGACGAGTACTTGACCTCCCTCGCCGATTACGTTCCTCCTGAGTTCACCGCCCGCCGACCCGGGGAGGACGAGGTGATCAACACCCTCAGGACCGACGAGATCATCATCCCCATCGCGCATTTTGCGGTGGGCCTGCGGCTCCCCCTCTGGCCCGAGATTCGCCAGGTTCACTCCCTTTCTTTCTTCACCTTCCTCGCGAGATTGATCTCACTCGCATCAATCCTCTCTATTTGTGGTTTTTCAGGTGCTCCGGCACTATGGCGTTATTCTCGCCCAGCTCACCCCTAACGCCATGGCGGTGATCGTGGCCTTCGCATGCTTCCTGCGCGAGGAGCGAATCGAATTCAGTCTCCCGGTTTTCCGAAAACTGTTTTCGTTTCGTGCCTACTCCGAGGGCACCGTCTATTTCGTGGGGTCGGGATGTAAGGTCGTCGAGACCGTCAACAAGGCCCACTTCTGGGCCCAGAAGTTCCTCCTGGTAAAGGGGAACTTCAGCAACATCCCGATCTCGCCCATCCAGTATAACGACACCGTCTACCGTCCTCCACCTCTTGGCGGCCACGATGCCGACCTCTTCCAGTTCTTCCAGAAGAAGAACTTCGAGGTGGGCCATCTCCGCCGCAACGTCGACAAACTTTTACCGGTTCTTCCCGGGGAAGGTAATGATCTCGCCCCTTCTTTATTTTAATCCTTGCTCTCGCCATTCTCCCTGACGTGACTCTTAATAGGTGAGCGAGACATCCCCCTCCACCCACCTTATGCGAGCAACATTAAACCCTCCGCCGATCTCGCTCTTGCAACCATGGGAGCGGCGGCCTGCCGAGAAGGTACCCCCCCCAACTGCTACCACCTCCAAGAAGAGGTCGGGGGCTTCAGGCACCCACCCTTCCCGCCAGCCTACTTCGAAGAAGCCCAAGACAAGCGAGAACCTGCGCGCCTCCGTGAAGGGAAAGCGCCCTGCCGAGCCCTCGAGTCCTGGGGTTGGCGACTCCTCTCTCCCCGAGGATCTGGAGGTCGAGCAAGTCGAGGTCACCGCTAGGACCTCGGCACCGCCAATTCCGTCGGAGCACCTACACTTCGGCCTTGGTATGCGAGCCCGAGATGAAACTGGCGAACGCCTAGTCCGTTGGAGAGAAGAGGCCAACCGGGTCGACGTCACCTCCCTCCTTCCCACTTGGGTAGAGGAGGGTGTTGCGACCTCCCACGCCTTCAACTTCTCTTTCGTTATGTACGGCCGCGAGGACGCCGCGGCCTACAAGGAAGCAACCGCAAGGGGCCTCGCCTATGAAAGCGCGAGGTCCCAATTGCGGGCAATGGAGCTCGCCCATATGGCGGGCAGGAAGTGTCTGGAGCTGGAGCGCGAGTGCGCAGGACTTGCCGAGTCCCTCAGGGTTTCCGAGGCGAAGGTCGACGAGCTAAAGGAAAAGCTGGCCACCGCCGAGACCAGAGTGGTGAGTCGTTCATTCTATAATGTTTCCTTAACTTCTTAACTTCTTCTCATACTAATTTTGCCTACAGGATGCCGAGATGGCCAGGCTCTCGGATGCTCGGGTCCTGAGCTTGGAGGGCGAGGTCGCCGCGTTGAAGGCACTCAACTGCGAGCTTGCTCGCGCTGCCGTTCCCCCTTCTCCCCGTCGCCTAAGAGAAGAGAAGCGAGACCGCGACGAGGCGCTTCGCGTAGAGTCGACGAACGCGGCCCGCTTCGTCTTCCAGGCCATGAAGGGAGCGGAACTACTGATTGCCGAGGCCGAGAGCGTGACAGTTGAGGACATCGTCCCGGAGCTCTTCAGGCCGCTCCCGCCGGTGAAGGATGGCGACGACGACGAGGAGCCTTTCGGCGAGGCCTAGAAGGCGATTTTCACTTTGTTGTATCTTGACGTAAATTTTTGGGGCTGGCGAGATCGCCGCCCGATGTAATTAAACTCTTCTTTTGAATGGAAATTTTGTGCATGGCTTTCCTTTTGGCGGTCTGCGTTTTCTCTTCTGCTTTCATTTTCACACCTAGTTAACTTATGTATCGAGAACCCTGCTCATTTTACGCGTGCCGAGGACTTTTCTTCTCGACTGGCGAGAACTTCCTCAAGCTTCAGGCTATACCTCTTGGTGACCAAGAAAAATCCTTGTCCTTATTTTCTTCACGTGCCGAAGACCCCCCTTCTGCGTTAGAACGAGGAGTTCCCCTCACTTTTGAAGTGTCTTAGACCAAACACGTTTTTCTGTTATTCGTGCCGAGGACCCCCTTCTCGCCCCGCGAGAAGTCGACATGTTTTTGAATGTTCTTAGGGACCCATAACAGCTCGTTACCTTGCCAGCCTCTCCGCGAGATCCACCGGCCCCACCAGATAGCGAGAGCCTGGCAGCGGGATCGTCCGGGGCAATCCAGCACAAAGAGTCTATTACCTCGCCAGCCTCTCCGCGAGATCGACCAGCCCCACCAGCTAGCGAGAGCCTGGCAGTGGGATCGTCCGGGGCAATCCAGCACAAAGAATCTGTTACCTTGCCAGCCTCTCCGCGAGATCGACCGGCCCCACCAGCTAGCGAGAGCCTGGCAGCGGGATCGTCCGGGGCAATCCAGCACAAAGAATCTGTTACCTCGCCAGCCTCTCCGCGAGATCGACCGGCCCCACCAGCTAGCGAGAGCCTGGCAGCGGGATCGTCCGGGGCAATCCAGCATAAAGAATCTGTTACCTCGCCAGCCTCTCCGCGAGATCGACCGGCCCCACCAGCTAGCGAGAGCCTGCAGCGGGATCGTCCGGGGCAATCCAGCACAAAGAATCTGTTACCTCGCCAGCCTCTCCGCGAGATCGACCGGCCCCACCAGCTAGCGAGAGCCTGGCAGCGGGATCGTCCGGGGCAATCCAGCACAAAGAATCTGTTACCTCGCCAGCCTCTCCGCGAGATCGACCGGCCCCACCAGCTAGCGAGAGCCTGGCAGCGGGATCGTCCGGGGCAATCCATCATAAAGAATCGGTTACCTCGCCAGCCTCTCCGCGAGATCGACCGGCCCCACCAGCTAGCGAGAGCCTGGCAGCGGGATCGTCCGGGGCAATCCAGCACAAAGAATCTGTTACCTCGCCAGCCTCTCCGCGAGATCGACCGGCCCCACCAGCTAGCGAGAGCCTGGCAGCGGGATCGTCCGGGGCAATCCAGCATAAAGAATCTGTTACCTCGCCAGCCTCTCCGCGAGATCGACCGGCCCCACCAGCTAGCGAGAGCCTGGCAGCGGGATCGTCCGGGGCAATCCAGCATAAAGAATCTGTTACCTCGCCAGCCTCTCCGCGAGATCGACCGGCCCCACCAGCTAGCGAGAGCCTGGCAGCGGGATCGTCCGGGGCAATCCAGCATTGTTACTTGTTTCTTGGAACTCATAATTAGTATAAAAATGACTCATGAAAGGTGACATGTAAAGATCAATATATTATAATAATCCTATGGATAGAAGCGCTTCAAGTCATCCCTGCTTCTGGCTCGGCCGAGGGGTACCCCCTCCACATCCTGGAGGTGGTACCCTCCCGACCTTAGCACTTTACTTACAATATATGGACCCTCCCAGTTGGGGTTGAGCTTACCCACCGCGACTCCCCTTCCGGCTGCATCAACCTTTTTTAGTACCAAATCCCCCTTCTGGAAGTGTTTTACTCGTATGTATTTGTCGAAGTACTTGGTCATTCGCCTTTTTACTTCCTCCTGCCTAAGGGTAGCCAGGTCTCGGAGTTCCTCCACTAGGTGCAAAGACAACCTTTGGCCCTCTTTGTTGTCCGCTCTCCATTCGTCGCCTCCTTCTCCTGCGGCGACTACCCGAGGTGACTTGACTTCAAACTCAACCGGGAGGACAGCCTCGGATCCGTGGGATAGTCTGAATGGGGTCTCTCCAGTGGCCGTGTTCGGGGTGGTCCTCAGAGCCCAGAGGACCGAGGGTAGTTGCTCCACCCAACTCCCTCTAAGGTTTTCGACCTTCTTCCTGAGGAGGTTCACTATAATTTTGTTCGCCGCCTCTACTTGCCCGTTACTCCTTGGGTGGTGGACCGACGCGAACCTGAGATCTATGCCGAGCTGAGTACAGAAGCTGACGAACTCGTCACTCGCGAACTGCGGCCCGTTATCTGTGACAACGGCCAGAGGAAGCCCGTGCCTGCAAACGATCTCACCCCAAACAAAATTCTTTACTACTTGAGAGGTTACCTTGGCTAGTGCCTTTGCCTCGATCCACTTGGAGAAGTAGTCGATCATCATCAGCAAGAACCTTCTCTGACCGCTTGCCTGGGGGAAAGGTCCTACCAGGTCTAGTCCCCAAATGGCGAACGGCCAAGGGGCCGTGATCGTTCTCAACCTATGAGCTGGGAGGAGTTGGAGAGGGGCGTAGAGTTGGAATTTGGGGCACCTCTTGGAGAATTTGGCTGCATCCTTGCTGAGGGTGGGCCAAAAGTAACCTTGTCTCAGCACTCTTCCTTTCAGGGTGCTGCCTCCCGAGTGACTGCCACACTCTCCCGAGTGGATTTCCTCAAGAACTCTCGGGGCCTCCTCCTCCTCTGAGACACAACGGGCTAGGAGCCCCGAGAGGGTCTTTCTGTACAACATCCCTGCATGCAAGGAGTAGTAAGCTGATTTGTACCTGAGTCGCCGCTTGTCAACTTCGCCTTCGGGAAATTTCCCCGAGGTTAGGAAAATGACGAAAGGGTCCATCCACGATGCTCGATGATCTACCTCCATGAGCTCTCCCTCCTCAATGGAGGGTCGGAAGAGTTCTGACAGGGTTCCCCCAACCTGAGGGCTGAACTTAGCCAGGAGGTCTGCCTGGGTGCTTTCCTCTCTGGGGATATGTTTGATCGAAAAAGTTCGGAACTCTCCCACCACCCCCTTGACCTTTTCTAAGTACCGCTGGAGGGTTGGTTCCTTGACCTCGAACTCTCCCTTGACTTGGCAAGCAATGACCATGGAGTCTGTCGAGACCTCTACGTCTTGAACTCCTAGCTCCCGAGCAAACGGAGGCCCGCTATCACCGCTTCGTATTCTGCCTGGTTGTTGGTGAGGGGGAAATGGAAGTGGATGGCTTGCTCAATCCTGGTGCCTTGGGGACTGACCAGGACCACTCCTCCCCCAAAAGAGTGTCTTCTGGACGCTCCATCTACTAACATTTTCCAAGGCATCGGATGGAGTAGCTCTGATTCTTCCACCTCAGTAACGTAGTCAGCCAGGAAATCCGCCACTGCCTGAGCCTTTATGGACACCCTTGGTACATAAGAGATGTTGAATTCGCTTAACTCCACCGACCACTTAGCCAACCTTCATGAATGCTCTACTCCCTCCATGATATTGCGGAGGGGGTGGTCGGTCACGACCCTTATGGAATGTGCCTGGAAGTAGGGTCGGAGTTTTCGGGCCGACACCACCAGAGCGAAGGCCAGCTTCTCTAGGATGGGATATCTAAGCTCGGCCTTCCTCAGCACCCTACTCACGTAGTAGATTGGTAGCTGTTTCTTTCCTTCTTCTCGGACCAGCACGGAACTCACAGCCTCCAACCCCACCCCCAGATATAGAGATAGGTCCTCCACAGGCCTTGGCCCCTGCAGTAGCGGAGCCCTGGTCAGTTGTTCTTTCAACGCTTGAAAAGCCTTCTCGCACTCAGGGGTCCATTCGAATTTTTGATTACCCCGTAGCACCTTGAAGAAAGAGGAGCACCTCTCCCCTGCCTTGGAGAGGAATCTACTTAACCCAGCCAGCTTTCCCGTCAAGCGTTGGATTTCCTTAGCATTTCTCGGGGGTGCTAATTCAACAATTGCCTTAACCTTGTCTGGGTTAGGCTCCACCCCAGCCGGGGTGAGCATGTGACCCAGGAATTTTCCCCGACTGGCTCCGAAGACACACTTCGAGGGATTGAGCCTCATCTTGAACTTCCGTAGGGTTCCGAAAGTCTCCTCGAGGTCTTGGAGGTGGGACTCAAGTCCTCGGCTCTTGACCATGAGGTCATCGACATAGACCTCCAGGTTTCTCCCCTTTTGCTCACGGAAGACCCGGTCCATCATCCTTTGATATGTGGCCCCTGCATTCTTGAGCCCGAAGGGCATCATCTTGTAACAGTAGCATCCGTCCCTCGTGATGAAGGAGACATCCTTGATGTCAGGGGGATGCATGCGGATCTGGTGATAACCTAAAAAAGCATCTAAGAAAGACATCATGTGAAAACCGACGGCTGAGTCAACCAGCACGTCGATTCTAGGCAGGGGGTAACAATCCTTCGGGCATGATTTATTAAGCAAAGAGAAATCGATACACATTCGCCATTTACCTCCACCTTTCTTTACTATGACGACGTTGGAGACCCAGCCTGGGTACTGGATCTCCCTTACAAAACCTGCTTTCAGAAGCTTTTCCACTTCCTCGCGGATGGGCCCCTCCAGCTCGTCTGCCATGGGCCTCTTCTTCTGGCGGATGGGGCGGGCGCCGGGCTCGAGGTTGAGGCGGTGGCAAGCCACATCCGCGTCTATCCCGGGCATCTCTGCGGCACTCCAGGCAAAGACGTCCACGTTCTTCTGGACGCAAGCGAGGATCTCCGCCCTCTCCTTTGAGTTGAGCTCCCCGCTGACCTGGATCTTCTCTATCACTCCCAGTCGAGTGATGACCTCCAGCTCAATGATCTCGTCCACGGCCTCCAATCGTGACTGCTCCCCCCAAGGCCTCTCCTCCTCTCCTCCGTCGACGAGCTCTAGGACTCTTCCCTCTTCCTCCTCCATCTCCATCACCTCCTCTGTCCCCCTCTCTTTGGCCTTCCCTTCCTCCTTTTCTCCCTCTTCCCTTCTCTCAACCTGGGGTCCCTCAGCGCCCCCTTCCTGGGTACGAATTTCTTCCCTCTCCTCTCCCTCTTCTTCCTCATCTACTTCCATGCGTTCCCCTACCCCCCCCCCCCCCCCCCTCCTTTTGGGGTGTTCTCTTCTTTTCCTTCTTTTTCTCCCTCTTCCTCACCTTCCTTCTCCCCTCCTGCCTCGATCACCTCTTCCATCCTCTTCTCCCATCCAGGAGATGGTGTTGACAGCCGTCATATAGCACTGTCTTGCCATCTTGGGGTCTCCACGAACCCGGACTTGGACTCCACCCGTGTTGAACTTTAGGCACTGGTGTAGGGTGGAAGGTACGCATCGAAATGCACTAATAAGAGGCCGACCGAAAATGGCGCTATAGCTGCTTGGGGCGTATACAATCACGAACCGGCAGTTTCGCGACTGCCCCCCGAGGGTCACATGGAGTCCTACTCCTCCCTCCACCTCCTTTCTCTCTCCTGAAAAACCGAACAGGGGGCCATCCGAGGCTAGCACCCTTCGGGCCTCTACCTTCATCTCGTCGAACGCCTTCTTGAAGATGGCGTTGACTGAACTCCCATTGTCTACCAAGATTCGCGAGACGGTGAAGTTCTCAACGGCGGTTTGGATAACCAGTGCATCGCAGAACGGGTCTTCGTGACCGGGCATATCTTTCTGGGAGAAGGTGATCCTCTCCAACGGGGGCGGGGCTTGGGATGTCGAGGCTACGCTCCGACGGTACATGACATGGAGGCTCGCCTTCCGGGTCGCCTCAATCCCCACCCCCCCCCCCCATGGATCACCCCGATCCCTCCTCGAGCTCCCACATCCACCCGGTCCTCGCACCTCTCTTCCTCGTCTCCCTGGGCTAGGACTTCCTCGATCCTCACCGGGCGCTGCTGCGGCTGTAGTGCTGGGCCCCTTGCTTCCCTCACCTCCAGAAATTCCGGACAGGTGGCTGTCGGGTGACCTTTTTCCTGGTGGAAGTCGCAGTATGGCAATGTCGCCACCCTCCCCTCGCCTCCTACTCCTCTATTCCTCCTCCTGGGGCCGGCTCCCCCGGATCCCGCTCCCCTTCCTCTTCCTGCTCTTCCTCTCCCAATCTCCATTGCTTGTTGAGGCGGGGGAGGAGGCGGCCTCGGGCCTTGCCTCCACCCCAGCTGATGAGGTCTTCCCTGTCCTCCCTGGAAGTTACCTCCCCCGTGGTGGAACCCCCTTCCCGGGCCCTGTGCCCCACCACCTTGCTGCCTCCACCCCAACTCCGGGGCCCTGACTTCCTTCCTTCTCCTCCCTTCCGGTTGCCTATTCTCCGGCTCACTTAGCCGTGCTAACCTCTTTGTGAACTCGGGGTTTGCTGCCTCCCCGTCCACCTCCTCCGCTGCTCTTTCCATCAGCTCCTCGTAGGATAGAGGGGCCCTCCTCTTGAGGTCCATCTTGAAGAAACCCTCTCGCAGCCCCACCGTGAAGGCCAGCTGGAGAGTATGCCCGGGCACCTCTTGAATGAGGAGGACCTCCTCCCTGAACCGCTCCAGATACTGAGCTAAGGACTCCCCTTGCTTTTGCTTGATATTGAAAAGGGACTCTGGGTCCTTCTTCCTCTTCTTCAAAGTAGAGAAACGCAGCAGGAACCCTCTGCGCAAGTCTTTGAAGGCATAGATTAATCCCGAGGGCAACTGGTAAAACCAGTCCCTTGCCTTCTCCTTCAGGGTGGTGGCGAAGAGTCGGCACTTGAAGGCGTCCGACATAGGTCTAATCGAGACCATATCTTCAAACCACTGCAAGTGGGGAACGGGATCGCTGTTGCCAATGTACAACGTCATGTTCGGCTCCCTGAATCCCTCGGGGAGTGGTGCCGAGAGCACCAACTCACAGAAAGGGCTCCCCCCACTCACCCTCTGAACTGGTTCCACTCTTCCTGTGAGACCTCCTGTCGACGTCTCCCCTGCTATCCTCGGATTCGCCGAGTACACCGTTGCCGGGATCCCTTCTGCCGAGATCACCCTGACCGGGACCTCGCCCGCCCCCGCTGGGCTGGGGAAGAGTTCTCGACCAGCGAGATCTCGGCCTACCTCCTGGGCCGTCGTCTCTTTTCCTGCTCGCTGTCCTGGGGCGTTCTCGCCAGCCCCAGACGGAGGAGCCATCTGAGGGGCCGGGGTCGCGAAACCACCCATCACCGAGGCGATGGCGCTTTGAAAAGCCCCAATCATATCCCGTTTGAGCTCGGCCAGCATATCCATCGTCACCGGCGTTCCCGCGGGTGGCGAGCCTCCGAACCCTGCATCTCGCTCGTCTTCGCCCGCCATGCTTTTTCCTAGGGACTTTCTTGAACTAGTCACACTCCACGCTCACCGCACCAAGAATGTTGAAACCAGAATCTGGTTCCTAGTGGAGTTCGGGGCCCCCAACGGGTTGGGGGGCGACTAGCGCTTACTTATCCTTTGGAGAAGGTAGGACGGGGTCTCAGAACTCAACGCGGATCCTTAAACTCAGCAGGGAGGTCCCACCGCACACCCGGAAGATCTTTAGATTGCTTCCCCTCCAGAGCCAAAGCTGAGGCCCGGGCACCTTGGAGAGCTCTAGGGAGCCTCGGCAAGGATAACCAGAGGAGAGAGAAGCCTCAAAACCGGAACCTCTCTCCAGAGGTGCCCTTTGGGTCTTATTTATAGTTTTCTAAACTGGTCTGCGAATAGCGAAAACCCACCGTCTAGTTTTACTATACGCACCCCAACCTGGCCTGCTAACAGCCAAACTCCGCTGTTCGGAGCGGCTATCTGCAGACCCCCAGGGGCAAAAGAGTAATTCTAACTTCCAGTCCCCTGGAAGAAGGATCTGCGAGATCGGCTTGTTTCCCGACCTCGCTAAAAGACATGCGAGAATCCCTGCCGCCTCTGCGACTTCATGGGTCTCGCGGGACCTGCGGAACGCGGCTTTCCCGCGGGTAGAGCGAGATACTTTCCGCTGAATACTTTGGCGAGACCAGTGTTTACCCATTGATCTCGCCTTATTCTAGTTGCCGAGACCTTCTAACTGGTGATCTCGCCTATGCCATTTGGAAAACTGCTCCGCGAGCTCTATGGGAGGAGCCAGGCGGACCCCGGGTTGTACAGAAGCAGTAGAGGTTGAAAGCTACTACTAAAGAATGTTTTGTCTAAGAATGGAATGGGCAAATGATTGCAAATTTTTGTTTACAAACATTCACTCTATTTATATAATGATTGGTAGTTGAATCAATTTGAATTGCCTAAATTTAATCTTTTCTGTGTGTTGCGTTTATCATTGAGGTGAGATAGAACTTCTTCAAATAAGGGGAGATTGTTGGGAACAGTGCCCACCAATATTCCTGATTTGAAGAAGTGTTCAGGTCAATGATAAAAACATTATGTATTTGATGGTATGCTTAGTTTATACTTGCAGAAATTAAATCATATGTCCAATAATTCTCCTATCTCGCTAAGTTTAAAATCGTCGAGAAGGACTGGACATATTGTCGAATAAGCATTCATATATCATCGAGATTACTCTCAGAGATAAGCAGAAGGTTCATGTCAGTTATCGTCGAGATAATATGGACAATTCGACGATATCATTGTAACATCAAAGTACACACGATGATATCGTCGTAAGAACAAGAAGAATCGATCAAGTCTAGACTCATCGTGTCAACCGGAATCACACGATGATATCGATGTAAGGTCTAAGAAGACTTAAGTCAAAGTATTCGGTAATGTTGACGACATCGTCGTTAAGAGATCTTATCGTCGAGACGAGAAAGGAAGCTCTATGAAGACCTAAGTTAAAGTGCTCGGGAATATCAATGACATCATCGTAAAGAATCCTAGTCGTCGAGAAGGCTAAGGGAGAACTCGTGAAGATAGTATGGTTTCAACAACATCGTCGAGAAGACCGCAAGTCAACAACAAGATTAAGATGACATCTTTAAGATGACTTCATATCGTCGTGAGTGCATGTGCAGCTGAGATATCTTGTATCGTCGAGATATCCTTCTCTAAAGAAGATTTAAGAAGACTTGAAGATTTGTCCAAGTCCAAGATGGATTGGCGTAACGGCAAGTTCTGTCGTCGAAATGTTGTCAATGTTGTCGAAACATTGCAAATGTCGTCGAGACAGATCAAGATATTTCAAATTGCGCTATCTACATTTAATGTCGTCGCCTGATGGTCCAATCAACGCGTGCCGTTAAGGAATGGGTCTCTGACACTTAAAGGACATCATAGGAGACCGTTAGTCGGCTCCTTAGTCATATAAAAGAGATAAGTGTCTTCCATAATTTGAATATAGAGAAAATACACAAGAATCAATAGAACAGTAACAAGGCTGCGTAAAGAAGAAACAAGAACCTGAGAACAAAACGATCTTCATCAAGTGTTTTCCAAGTCTCAGCCCAGCAATATCGGCTGATAAGTATTGTTCCAGATTGAAGAAGGGATTGAAGATGAATCTGTGTTGTCCAAGAAAAGATCAATAGTATTCTCTTCAAGTCCAGAAGCCAATCTTCATCCGGCTAAAAGAATTATTTCTCATTCTTTCTCTGTAGGGCTTTTACAAGCCTGAGTTTGTAGTATTTGTTTCAGATCTGAGTTGTGGCGCTTGAGGGCCTGAGTATTGTAGCGCTTAAGGGCCTAAGTTATAAGGCTTGCGTGACTAAGTATTGTAGGATCTGTTTCATATCTGAGTTGTAGGGCTTGAGGGCCTGAGTTGTAGGGCTTGAGTGCCTGAGTTGTAGGGCTTGAGGGCTTGAGATTGTAGGGCTTGCGGGCCTGAGTTTTGACGGAGTTTGCTGACCCTAGCACACGTCTAGAAAGGCGCAGTGGGACAGTGGACTACTCAAGACACTCTGTCTTGAGGAACCAATATGTAACATCCCATCTCCTACTAGACCCCATGACTTCAATTATGGTAGTACATGTGGTGAGTGAGCTGAGTTTGAGCTGGGTAGTGACCTTAGGTCACATTGAGTTGAGAGAACTCACATGTGATCCACTATAGGAGGCAAGTCAACTTAGCCAAATTCGCTTAAATTGAACTTAGAAATGTGAATTAACCCCACCACCATGTCCCTAACCCTAAAGTAGGCATAATTGACCAAACACCCCCACATTTGGTCAACCAATTTAGCCAAGTTGACCAAAGTCAAATCTAGGTCAATATAGCCCAATTCATCTCAATAGGGTTCAATTCATACTCATATGACCAAATTGACCCTACCACTAGACGGTAAACCTTTAAAGGAGTGCTATGGACCCAAAATCCCCATCATGGGGTCACCAATTGGTTCAATTTGATCAAAGTCAAACTTAAGTCAACATAAGCCAATCCTTCCCCAATAGGTTCAATTGACACTCAAAACATGAAATTGACTTCACCCCTAGTCCTAGAACATCACGAGGGACCCAATTGACCCAAAAGCCCCATCATGAGATCATCAATTGGACCAAATTGACCAAAGTCAACTTTTACCCAATTTTGGTCAAAATCACACCTATTGGCCCAATTGGGGCATCACCATGACCCAATTAATATTGGGTGGTGTCAAGGGACTCATGAACAACACATTGGACCAGTCAACTCATCAATTGACCATGTCAACCCCAAAAGTCAACCCTGGTCAAACTTAGCTTAAACATGAAGATCAACCATTCCCAGTGGGCTAAAGCCCTCAAGTCAGCCAACCCTACAGCCCATGAGTATAATGACCTTAATTTCCCTCTGAAAATGACATGCAAAGCCATGCAAGAGGCTAATTTGGGAAAACCCCCAAATTTGAATAAGAGATAAAGAGGAACTCATGGAAATTGCTCCACTTAGCAGCCCCTTCCCTTTCCCAAGCCTCTCTCTGAGCTCAGGGATTAATTACCTACAGTTATTTTGGCAGAAAGGAGTCCAAGTGGCTGGAATTGATGGAATTGGGGGTTGCCGAAAAGAGGCCATTAATGGCTCTCTTGGATTTAGCCACCCACAGCCCCATTCACTTACACCAGCCCCTTCAGAATCTCTAAAGGAGGAGAAGCCCCATGTTTTCTAAGGAATTCGAGTGCAGTGGTCGGAGCTGAGCAAGGGATCGCCGGAGCAAAGTCGGCCATGGAAATTCCCAAAAAGCCCACTATCAAGTTTGATCAAGGCAAGTTTTCCCTCTTCTCTCCCTCAGTGCTAGCCTCCTCGATCTTCTATGGTTGAAATCGAGCTCAAATGAGCTCGATTCATTCTTACATTTTCGGAAAAATGTGGTGTTTTAGCCCAAGCTTAAAACTGTTTTACTAGTCGCCGCCGGTGGCGGTGTCGCCAGAGATCCATAGCCCCCACATCCACGATGGAGATGGTGGTGTTTGCTGGTCGGGGAGGTGGCCGGGTGGCCGGTGGCGCCTCACACAAAAGCTACAGGAACACTCAATCATATCCATTGGCTTGGGGGAGAAGACTATGCGTCGGCCGTCCGATCTGTGAGGGTCGGTTAAACGCAGGCCACTCAAATAATTAATTATTTTGTTAAGTTAATGGTCTGATCTTTAAATATTTGTAGAAAATACTTAATCGCAACATCATAAAAAGTGCTCAACATGAAAATTTTAGCCCCTTGAGTCTACTATTTTTAGAAATTAATTTCACTCAATTTGGAGCATAGTAGCCCCTTAGGCATCCATTTTAGTGTAGCATGTACATAAGGGGCTCTAAACCTTTGGAAATTTATTTATGGAGTTCTACAATTCCAAACAGCTTGAACTTTGGGGCATGCATGAGTCATGCCCCATTACACCTCCTGTACAAATTTGAGAACTTTTGGAATTAATTTTCCTAAGGATTATTTAGGATTTTGATTAAGCTTGCATGTGATAATTATGGGGGCTAATGACTCATAATCACCTCAAATTTGGTCTGAGGGCATAGCCTTATCATGAAGAGGGTCTGGTAAAAAATTTAGACCAAAATGACATATGCATGTTTGCGAATCCCCATATGCATGTAGGTGTAGTGTATGGGAAATTGGTGCATATATCACTCAAGTTGATTTTGGTGAATTTTGGAGTTCTACAAATCCAAATAAAATAAAATTTTGGCCATGCATGATTCATTCCCTAAAGTACCCCCTGCCAAAAATTGGGAATTTTTGGAGAACATTTCTCTATAGTTTTGTTTATTATATGATTTATCAAATGAATGGAATTTAAGGAGTTTAACAACTCAAAATAACCCCAAATTTGTGTTACAAGCTCATTAGGTCATTATTAGACCCTGGTTAAAATTTGAGTGCAATTGGACCACTGCATGTTGGGTTAATCCACTTGCATGTCATTGCATGGTATGTGACATGGGGTGCCAATAGCCAAATTGGGGATTTGTGTATTTGGCACATATGGCTTGGAATTAGCCTCTGATATTTTGGCCACACCTTTGTTATGACTTAATACATCACCTCAGAGGAAATTAGGATTTTTGGAATAAAAAATCCTAACTATTTTATTAATTTGAAATATGTCACCTTTATGTATTAATGAAATGTTTATGGTTAAAACCCTTTGGAAAATTTTGAAACTCTGAGGAATCACTTGAAATATCCATTAGAACCGTTGAAAATTTTTGTAGAAATTTTCAGAGAATATTTCCTTAGAAATAATCAAAAGTATTATGTGTCACAATTCTGAATAACTGAAATTTTATTAAGAAAAATGAGTGGGGAATTTTTGAAACTCTGGAAAATCATTTACAATCTAATTATAAAGCTCTGGAAATTTTGGTAGAATTTTTGGATGTGAGCACATGGGAAAAATCATAATATTCAGCTTGACACACTTTTGAATTCATGAAATATTTAAGGGTTAATGTCTTTGGAAAATTTTGAAATGCTGGGTGCGATGTTTGTAGGTCATTACAGTACAATGGTAATTTTCTCAGAATTTTTGGAAGACATAAATTAGTACTTGCTGTGTAAAGTTACATTTTTACCCCATTTATTTTATGTGGAAATTATGATTGTAAATTCTCTGGAAAATAGTGTAACTTTGGAAATCATGTTGTTTTGTCATTTATTGCCTCTGGAAATTTTATTAGCCAGTTTGAAATTACTAACATGATACTTTCTTCGTAATCTGGAATATATCAAATGATTAATGAATTTTTAATGGAGGTCAAATCAATTTGAATTGTAGCAAAACTCTGGAAACTTCTTGATTTAGCCATTATGAACATATGGTATGAATTGTAGCTCAGTTGGACATGATATGGTTAATGTTGCATCATAGGAATCAAAACTAGTCCAATCTCTTTTGGACTGCGAATAGTAAAAATTTGGTATGATGATTAAATAGTAAGATCACCTAGAAAATCAGTAAAAATTGGAACGTAGTAGTAATATATCATTTATATCCGCCCCTAGAAGTTATGGATTTTTTAGAGAACAATCATACTATAGTTTAGGGAATAATTCAGATTCATGTCGCACTATACGTAAATGTATGAAATGGGGCATTTATTAACTTATAAAGATCATAATAATCATTCAGCATGGTGAAGTGTTCATGATGTATCACTAGGGTGTGATTAGAGACATTTGAGAATCATTGAAGACCTACACCACTTAGAGTATATGAGATCCTAAGTGTTGAGCATCGTTCAAGAGAACGTTTGCTTAAAGGTAGAGACGGAAACAATTCACAAAGAATCTAAATAATAAAGAGTAATAAGGAGAGTGGGTCTTTAGAAAGGGGTAGCCAACAATAAAAGTAATTGTCTTGGAAAGAGGGATTAGGGCTTCAGCCCATTGTATTCCCTAGTACCGATGCGAGCCCTTCACCGGGTAGACCTTTGGAAGTCCAGGATTCACCCTAAACTTCTAAGTATAACAATAATTAGATAAGAGTGGTCTAACTAAATGAATAAGAGATATGGTAAACTTCATCCCGAGTTAAGGGATAGGAAGTTGTATATCAGGACGGGTTAGTCCTGCGAGATGGAGGCTCGGGAAGTTGTATATCAGGACGGGTTAGTCCTGCGAGCTGGAGGCTCGGGAAGTTGTATATCAGGACGGGTTAGTCCTGTGAGCTGGAGGCTCGGAAAGTTTATATCAGGACGGGTTAGTCATGCGAGCTGGAGGCTCGGGAAGTTGTATACCAGGACAGGTTGGTCCTGCGAGCATGAGGCTCAGGTTGTGATATCTTGCATGTGCATAGAAACAAATTAGTGGCGGGTCTTCGGTACTGGAACGGTCGTCACACCGATGACAGTACGTTGACTTAGGCGGGTGTGAGAGTTTGAGGGGCCAATAGATTGTTTATACTGCGGTCTGGAGGATAATCCCCAAAGACGCACACCCGACCTTAAAGACTGGTGGGTTCTAGCAAAGAGTACGCAAGACTCTAGAGTGCACCTAGGACGTGTACAGAGGCGTATGAAGGGTCTAGGCCGGGTAGTGTGTATACTAGCCTAGGAAGTGGAGGCACCCGCTCCACTGCTGTCGTAACCATAATGGTGGTACCAGAGAGTGAAGCTAGCTCCAAAAATTGGGAACAAAAGGTCTGTGATCACAGAGTCGTGTGGGTGATTTGAACTTGTATGAATCATATCATATATCATAACATACTTAAGCATTACGACACTTATTGTAGATCCTTATCATATAAATTAGTATGGGCTCTTTTATATGATAAGTTATAATTTCGGAAATCTTAACTTATAAGTTTATATGGGCATTCATATAAGTTAAGAAACTCATGTAGTGGTAGTGTAGTATAGTTATACTTGTTTACCTTACTTGCACCGCACTACTTTACTTACTACTTTACTTACTGCTTTGTTTACTACATTACTTACTGCTCATACATACGACTAGCTTAGAATTATGCTTGTTTTACTTCATATACTTGTTAGCTAGTTCCATATCACTTGATTGTCCTTTTTATTATCCCTTGTTTTTCTCTGCTTCTTCCGCCCTCCCGGTGCCTATGAGTCACGGGGGGAGGGGATGGGAAATTTGGCTTAGTCTTTTGACTAACGGTCGGTGGACCACATTATTACTAGGAACTGTATGCCAGAGTAGTAGGACCCCATTCATGAGACATGACAGGAGGACAGGAGGACAGGATGAAGCAACGCAGCCACTACCCGTCACGTAGCAGCAGCTAAAGACACGTGATGACAAGATCTAAAGAGCAATTTCCGCACAGTACCACTTCTTAATGACAGAATGACAAGAGTTCGACAGCTTCCGCATATATGTGGAGTGAGAGAGTTGTTTTACTTTATTTTGGACATGTACCGGGCATAATCCCCTTATTCTCTTTCATTTATTGTTCTCATTGTTGGACTTGTATACATTTGGATATATATATATATGTGTGATTGTGGACTTGGTTTATCTTACCTAGTTTTCTTCTTATCTCATGTTGGCCTGGTTGATCGTTCTTGCCGACAGGATCAGCATCTTGCGGAGTCGGCTAGCTCGTGTGTTAGCGTCACCGTAAGGCGGCGGTTCCGGGCATAAGATCCGAGGACTCTCCTGGTGCTGGAGAGGGATCTTATACCAATATACATTGGGTGTTCTTGTGTGCTCTATTTTTGTGGTTTTTGTTGTGCGGTGGTAGATTTATTTAGTTCTTATGCATAAAAATCAAAAACAGTCATATCACATATCCCCCCCCCCCCCCCCCCTCTAGGTGATAGTTCCATAAATAACAATACCACTTAGGATGGTAGAGTGGAAGTCTGTTAAACCAACAAATTTTAGCATTGTGTCCACTTTTACAGCAATAATAACATTTAGAATTAAATAGTGAGTTTGCATGAGAGAATCTAGGATTTAAATTTCTTGAAAAGTTTTCTGGAAACATGCGTCAAGTAGAAGTTGACGCATATAAAGAGTTGCGTTGAATGTAATTCGATGTGTCTGCATAGTTGCGTCGATAATAAATCGATGTAGAATGTTGGTTACATCGAGTGTAATTCGACGGACCTTCAAACCTTCTTCGAGTTGATGTCGAAGCACATGCAGAAGTCTGTTGAGTTGCATTCGACACATCATTAAAATTTCGTCGAGTTCTATTTGACGCATAATTCTTTTTATTAACAATCTGGTGATTATTGATTGACTTTTCCAAGGGATGCTTGCCTAGAATTCCTTTTTGGTCAATAATGTTTACCATATTGAATACAGTGATCTTATCAGGGTGGTTATTCAAATTTTCATAAGATTCAATATTGTTACTCTATTGATTTTCACTAGGTCTAATGAATACTATAGGATTTTCCCAAGCTGGTTTGCTAGAGGTTACTGTGCTGGTGGATGGATCTGCTCCTAGACTATGATATCTAAATCTCATAGAGAGATTCTGTGTGATATCTTTTATCTTTTGACTCCTATTGAGTGAGTATTCAAAGGCCTTTGCTTTTGTAAGCTCTTCTTTTAGTGTTAAATTTTCATTAGTTAATTCATTTATCTATGTTTCCTTTTTATATATCATATTCCTTAATTCATAGTTAACATAGTACATATGTTAACTAATTCTTCTCTAACTGTTTTAAGTTCTTTTAGAACTTTAATATAATCCTGACAAAATTCTTTAAAGCAATTCTTAAGATCTTCTGAAGTAAAATCAAAGTCCTCAAATAGAGATACCTGATCTTCTTCAGATGAATCTTCCAAAGCCTTCAGACATGCTTCTTCAACAGTAGTTTCTTCATCACTTTCAGATGAAGAGCTTGACTCAGATTCTGAGCCACTCCAGGTTTCAGATTTGAAACTTCTTCCTTTCTACTTGTCCTTCTTTCTGAAGGACTTCTTCTTGTGCTCTTTCCTCATGCTTTTGTCCTTCTGTTCTTTTGGACATTCATGCGCAATGTGCCTGGCTTTCTGCAGGCAAAGCAAATTATTTCCTGCTTTGGAGTCTTATCAAACCTTGGCTTGTGTGAGCTCCTTTCCTTTCTTTCATCTGAGCTCCCTTCAAACTAATCTGGACAATGACTCCCATATTTTCTTTGCTGATTGGCATTCAGCCACCTTCTGGAATATGTCATTTGACATAATTGACACCAAGATGTTCATATCCTTTGCATCGCATGCTTTCATTTTCTTCTCAACATTAGTCCATTCATCTATGGGGACAAGTTCTTGTGTCACAGTCCCACTTGCATCTTTTATGTATGGCACTGGGGGACATGCCAAAATAACAACAAAATTGTCTTCATCAATAGAGTTCATATATAGCTTTATTCTGGCCTTCCAGAGTGTAAACTTATTTATGTTACATGCTGGTGATCTTCTGGATCCATAGTCCTTAGAACTCATTTTCTAAAAAATAATTTTAAAGTATAGAAATTTAAGTGAGAGGATCTTTTGATCAAGGTGTTAACCTTTTTGTTATCAACCTGCCTCTGATACCAATTGAAAGTGCACAGTGAGTCCTCTGAGTATTCTCTAGAGAGGGTGAATAGAATTTTAAAACTTTTCTATAAAATATGCACATAAAAATAACAGTTCTAATTACTTAGCATCCAGAATTCCAACCAGAATAAAATAAACACAGAATAATAAAACTAAGGGACAGCACAAAAAATTATCACAACACAGAGGACACAACAACATATAGCAGTTCCCCAAAACTATGGGTACATCTACTCTTCTACCACCTTGGTAGGAATACATTATCATAGTGTCTGAGTCTTTTGATAAGGAGACTCTTAGAACTAGGAGTTGAGTATTTTGTTAAGGAGACTCTTAGAACCAAGACTAGATCTTTTGATAAGGAGATCTTGAACCAAAACTAGATCTTTTGATAAGGAGATCTTGAACTAGTCTAGATCTTTTGTTAAGGAGATCTTGAACTAGGCCGAAACCTTTGAAGAGGAATTCTTAGGACTCTTTACTCAGTTTACAGAATGTGAGAAATAGAGCAAGAAGAAGAAGATGAAGTGTAATCTTCTGATTTTAATCCTCTTTCAGCAGTCACTGAGGATTCTAGACACTAAGTGTTCTGGATCCTTTGTAAGATGAAGAACCTTTGCTTAGAAGATGATGCAAGGATTATAAACACTGATATAGCCATCTCAGATTGACCTCTGTATGAGCAGCAGTGAAGATGCAGAGAGAATAAGAACGAGAGAAAGAAGTTCAGAGAGGAAGAAGAAGGTCTGGAAACTTTTTATTCTCTTTTCTATTACAATGATTTGTCTTGTTCTTCTCGACATCTGAATATATTAATCTCTGAGAGATTTTGAATTCTTTTTATTCTGGAAATAGATCTTTTGAAAGAATTATATTCTTCTGAATATGTCTTCATAAATCTCGATAACCTTTTCAAACATCTTCCATAAATATTCTTCTGAAATTATGTGTTAAATTCATTCCTTAGGGTTTCTTCCAACAGCTCTAAGGATTCAAAAGAATACCATAATAATCTTCTTCTAATAACTCTAGACAGATCTGCTGAAATTTCCATTCTGGATTTCATTCGACGCTACGTCGACTTCTAGAGAAGGATGCGTCGAGATCTGCCTAAAATTTGAAACTTTGTCGACTTGGTTAAGTATTCGACATTGCGTCGATTTCTTATCGACAAACCCGTGGACTTCAACTTCTGGCTTCTGTGTTGAATACTAATCGATGTTGCGTCGACTTCATCTTGAGAGATGAGTCGACTTGACTTCTGAAGTTGCGTTGATAACCAGTCGGAGTCACGTCGACTTTGAGTTGACGTTGCGTCGACTACTAGTCGACGCATAATTACTCTGGATAATTTTCTTTATGTTTTCAATTTGTCTTTCTCATGACTTTGGCTCAGCTGACTTCCTAAGACTTTTATGACCAAATTACCTTTACTATACAACATGGGTAATAAACCTAGGAAGTAAAATCACTTATAGTTAATTTGTTAAGTTAATCAAAAGGGGGTTTTCCCAATATGTTCAGACTGAAATTATGTGTCATGGTCACTTCTGATATTGACCACAATACAATTATTTTCATTCTGAACTTGTTTAACAAATGACACAAAGATGTCCAAGGTGTCAGACTTTTTCTTAAGAAAGAATACCCAAGCATACCTAGAGAAGTCATCAACTATCACAAAAGTGTATAACTTCATTCATAAACTATGAATTGATATAAGACCAAATAAGTCCATATGCAATGGAAAAAGACATCTTTCAGAATCTTTAGAGTCTATGCTCTTAAATTTGGTCTTAGTCTGCTTGCACATCTAGCAGGCATGATAAAATACCCTCTTTTATGCATTTGAGAGTAGGTCCATTTCTAACTAAATCTTTTGAAAATAGCTTGTTGATTGTCTTGTAGTTCATGTGAGCAAGTCTTTTGTGTCATTGCACATAAATAGAGTCTCTCTCTTTTGCCACAAGACAGATATGCGTGGAAGAATCTAAGCATACGAAATTTAATCAATAAACATTTCCACTCCTAGTGTCGGATAGGATTGTCTCAAAGTCTACATAATTTATAATCAGACAATTATCCATGTGAAACTCAATGACATAGCCTAGATTACATAGTTGGCCCCGTGTCCTTCTTCGTCAGCATCGCCCCGGAGGTGCCCACACTCTTTGCTCTCGACGGTTCGACGTCAAGAGCGAACCGACTTCGCTTGTTTCATCTTCAACTTCGTCTTCGAGGGGTCCAGCTGCATGGGGACGTGATCTACGAGTCCAAAACGACATTATTAGGGACCTTTTGGTTCAAGGAGTGATCACTGAGACCAGTAAAGCTCTTCATGTGCCTGTCCATCTCAGTCAGAGTCATGGATAGCCCGCTCAGCCGGCTTGGTGGTCGCGGGAGGTTTGGTGGGGGATTTTGTTTCGAGTGGTTTCTTGGCGGAGCCTCCCGTCGTCTTGGAGTATTTCTCTACACCGCCCGCGACATTGGCCGCCTCCGCCTTGTCGGCCCACATAGCAAGGAGCTTGTTGTTTATCTTTTTCGGCAGATAGAGGTTGCGGTCTTCAAAACTCTCTCCAACAATATGTTCAGTAGGGCCTGCCCCGACCTATTTATAGTTTTCAGCAACGCAAAAAACTGAGTCGCAGTCTTTACGGATACCAGTGTACTTTTTCGGAGCCCACACAGACTCAAAAAAGGGCGGGGATTCAGTTAACCGAAATCCTGCGTCCTCGGTCAGCGTCCATCCCGCTGGCCTCAGAATTCCAAGGCAGATTCCCGAGCGTGTTTGCGGTCGCATTCAAGAGAAGGGCACCCTCAGCAGAAGGCCCGGGCGGACACCTTCGGAGTGCCCGCGAACTCTTTCAAGGAGTTGATTTTCCCAGCAATGGGGGTGCGCAGGGTCGTTTCCCAAAGAGCCCGTGCCCTTCAACCAGCAACCTCAGTCTCCCAGAAGAGTCGTGGTGAGTACTCTCCAGAGCCTGCCTGGACCCCTTTTGGCGAGCAAATGTGTATGGTTACGACCTATCGTACCTGCGCACTCTCATTCTCCTCTCGCGCAACTGATGATTCGGTTTCCTCGAGCGGTGGAGCATTTAATACATCATTGAATGCGCCCCGCCGGCCAGGTAGCCTATTCTCTAGTATAAATAGAGGGTCATGGGTGCTTGTAAGGGGGGCGGAACATGGGTCAGAATCTACCGGCCAGGTAGCCTACCCTCTAGTATAAATAGAGGGTCAGGGGTGCTTGTAAGTGGGGCGGAGCATGGGTCAGAATCTATCATGTTGTAGGTGCGGTCACAAGTGTCTGTCACTCAGTTGCCTTCTTTTTCGGTACTCTTGTAATAGCTTTTAATAGATTCTCGTGAAATATCATAAGCCCGCAGAAAGAGAGGCATTCGCCGCTGCGGGCCAATCTGGTGTCAACCGCTGCTAGCAGCATCTGCTTTTCTGTGTTCTGTTCGCCCCGTCTCACGGGTTAGTAAGCAGTTGCTTGCGGTTCTTGATCGCGTTCTTCGAGTCCCCCAGAGTGTACGCTGAGTGTGGAGAGTTGGTGACAATTTTGATGCCAACAATTTTACTAGCTCAATTAAAAAAAACATAAATTAATTTATGAATATAACATAAACGATATTAGCACTACACTTTTGGCTGCCGCACTCGTGGTTAATCGCAAGCATAGTTTTAAGAGGTTGGCTATACGCAGTCTTCTATTAGTAATATCCACCAGCATTTTTTTAGAATAACAAATACAAGTTCATGACTTAAAGTGAGAAAATTTTTATGGAGCACAATACTCATGTAAAATGAATGACACCATTAAAATGTTTAAATTTTGACCACACCCTTCAGTTAAAAGATGAAAAAAAGATTAGCATTGTTTTTGTATAGAATTCAAGCAAGAACTGAGCACTACCAAATTGAAATAGTTCAACAAAAAAATTAATAACTCGTCTTCCCTCTTCTTCAACCGATGCTCTGCACCCAGCACAAACAAGATCAAAGCTCCATGAAATATAAAATTGTGTCTGGAGGTGATGGTTCTGGAGGATAAACACGTCAAAATTCGCATCCCAGATTTATAAATTTCCAGCAGCTTTTCCCTCGGAATCAACACGTCAAAATTCCAAACGATAAAGATGTGAGCATTTCCTCGAACACCTAGTATGCGTGATTCGTCCAGGCTCGAAGCATTTAAAGATTATATTTTTTTCTCTCTCTTTCAATTTTTTTTAATTATTATCAATAAACATTGTTATGATGTTTTTAATGAAAAAAGCATTCTTGCATGACGCGGCTCGCAATCCCATGAACACAATTCCTCTCTTAGGCCCATAGAGTTCAATATCCCGCAGGGCGGATTACAAACTTGGGGAGTACCATCGAACATGGGTGAATCTACTGCTACGACAGCCATTGCAATGACTTCCTGAAGTTCTTCGACATACTTAAGTTTAATATTTTAGGAGAAATATCTGAAGAATCAGGGGAGTCTGCAAGTGGGGAAATTTTGGGTCCAGTACCCTCTTCAGATTTGGGGAGGGAGCAGTACCCTCTTCAGATTTGGGGAGGGAGCTGCTGGGATGATGACACGTGGCACAGCGTTAATATAGAAATCATAATTTTTTGTAGCTTTGAAGCCAGTTTTGTAAAAGGAGATGCAAGTTTACTTTTTCATATAAAAAAGATTTGATGGAGTCAACCTCATTATATAGGAATTCTGGGCTGCGATTAACTAGAATATCATAACCTCCACTATCATAGTGGGGCGTTATGAGAAAAACCATCATGTGTGCGATCACCGCGCGCGATCCACACTCCAACCGCCACTCTAACCCCCTTGCTGACCGGTTTTTGCCGCCGGCCGATTTTTGTCGTCGGTCGGCTTCCTCGGAACCGATCGGACTTTCAACTGTCATCGTCCGATCGTCCCCGCGAAATCTCCACCCTCTAGTGAACTGGTAACCACCCGTGTAACCACCGGTGTAACTACTCATTATGGGTGGGTGCGAATATCCGAAAATATATCGATTTGCGTATAGAAAAATATTGTTTATTGGGTGTCAACTTATCACCTAGAGGGGGGGGGGGGGGGGTGAATAGGTTTTTCAAATTATTTTATCCCCTTTAGGTGTCCTTGATTTCTGATTAGAAGATCTATAAATTATAAAGCACAACACAGAAAAGCACGCAATGATCTATAGAGGTTCCTCAAGACAGGGTGTCTTGAGTAGTCTTCTTTCCCTCTGCGCCTACCTAGCAGTGTGCTAGGATCGGCAAACTCCGCCAAAACTTCAGGCCCGCAAGCCTTACAACACGGACCCGCAAGTCCTACAGCCTAGGCCCGCAAGCCCCTACTGCACCCGAGCCCGCAAGCTCGACACTCAGGCCCTCAAGCCCTACACAACACAGACCCGCAAGTCTTGTGCCTATATACAGCCTAAGCCCGCAAGCCCTTACTGCACCCGAGCCCTAAAGCTCGACAAGATCGGACCCGCAAGTCCACTGTCCCGGCCCTCAAGCCTCACAGCTCTCCATCCCTCAAGCTAGACAAAGTCGGACCCGCAAGTCCACTGCCCAGGCCCTCAAGCCTCACAGCTCTCCAGCCCTCAAGCTAGACGATGTCGGACCCGCAAGTCCACTGCCCTGGCCCTCAAGCCTCACATCTCTCCAACCCTCAAGCTAGACGGTGTCGGACCCGCAAGTCCACTGCCCTGGCCCTCAAGCATCACAGCTCTCCAGCCCTCAAGCTAGACACTTTGGCCCTCAAGCCTTACAAGAAATTACAGTGATGAAAATTGTTCTTCTGCCTGATGAAGATTGGCAACTTAGCCTGATGGAGATCGGCTTCTTGAGGTTGAAGAAGATGTTTCTGATTCAGATCTTGAAAGCACAGTTCTTTTTCAATCTATTTTCTTAGCCTGATGATGATCGGCTTCTTATCAGTCAATGGAGATGATCGATTCTTCTGAGAACTCTTGATTCTTGTTCTCTACTTGCTTTCTTCTTCTCCGCAGCAACGGCAGGATTCTCTTCTTTTCTTTTTCGATTTCCGAAGAGTGCGTTTCTAGGGCATCACTGTTCCCTTTTATATGACGGAAGAACCGCATAATGGTCACATATAATGTCCTTTAATGTCAGATGTCCATTCTTTAAGAGCATGCGCTGATTGGACAATCAGGCGGTGGCATTAATTGCTGACAGCGCGTCCGCAATATTTGAATTCCGTCTCGACGATATTTCCAGCTTTATGACGATACTGTTAGCTTTACGACGATATGGAAAATATCTCGACGACAGGACTTTGTCGATGCCTTAGGCCTAGGAAGATCTTCAAGTCTTCAAGCTTCTGCCTCTAACATTGATATCTCGACGATACGAGATATTCTGGTGTTTCTGCATATACGGCGATATGCTATCTCTGACTATGTCGTTGTGATCTTCTTCCTTGTAGTATGTCGTCGTAATCACTTTGTTCTTTCGACGACATGAGCGATATCATGTAGACTGACTATGCTTTAGCAACTGCTTGTCTTCAGCTGTCCTTCTTCAGTCTGCTCGACGTCACGCCTTCTTTACGACGGTATCTGTTCTTCTCGACGACAAGGCATCTTTGATGATGTCGACGATACTGCATCTTCTCGACGACTTTCCTTCCTCTTGAATCTGTCTCAGCGGTTGGGCTGAGATGACTTCCTCTTCTCAGCGGATTCGTCGATCTGTAGAGAAGTTTCTGCGTACGACGAACTGCATTCTTCGTTCGACGAACATCATGCTGCGTTCGACGAACTTCATTCTTCTGTCCCGTCTCTGCGTTCGACGAACTTCATTCTTCGTTCGACGAACAGCATTCTTCGTTCGACGAACTCGCCAAGTCTCAGTATTTGCTTCTGTCCTGTCTTTGCGTCCGACGAACTTCATTCTTTATTCGACGAACAGCATTCTGCGTTCGACGAACTCGCCAAGTCTCAGCTTTTGCTTTGCTCATCATCATGACGACAAGCATACTTTGTCGACGACATCTCCTATTCTTCTCGACGATCTAGTACTTAGTGAAATAACTAAAGTACTTGTCATATTGTCAATTTCTGCAAGCATGAACTAGATGAAACATTAAATACAACTTGCACTTATCATTGAGCTGAACACTTCTTCAAATCAGGAACACTGCTGGGCACTGTTCCCAACAAAAAATAATTAAATAATACGCGTCCCAAACTATATAGAATCGGCCTACAAATAAAAATTATGGTAGTTACGGCCTGCGAATAACCGCATAACTACCGTAACCACCTCTGTGCCCTATAAATAGGACCTCAAGGCTCTCATTCATGATCATCTTCTCATCCACCACTTCTCCTCATATATGCAAGAGAGCTCCTTGAAGATCTTCATCGCCTTTGAAGAAGCCCCTGAAGAATCTTCAAGCATTTTGAAGGTCGTTTGAAGATCCCCAACCGCCTTCACACTTCCTTCCGAGCGCGAAACGCTCGGTGATCGTTGTCTTCAAGTCAACAAGCAAACTTCACGCACCAGACAACCGCCACAAACTGCAAGATAAACTGTGAAGATATCCAGACGTTCAGAACGCGCCGTTCGATATCCCAAGCGCAAGCAAAAGGTCGTCCAGACCCGAGAGCGCGGTGCTCCCCACCGCGGCCAGAAAAATGACTTAGTTTCGAGAGCGGTGATCTGTCACCCTCTGAACGCCTCCCCTCCCCCCCCCCCCCCCCCCCCCCATAAGTTGTATCGAGGAGCGGTCTGTCGCCCTCGGTTTCTCTCAAAAGCCCTGTAAAGAAACAACTGATAGTGAAGTTAGGTCGGCTCCGAACCGACCACGTGATTTTTTACCTCTTCCTGGGGTTTTCCACGGTAAAAAAGATCTCTTGTCAGCCGTCTCAATTCTCTGTAACTGATTGCGCGCTCAACCGCTCCCGTGCTAAGAAGGTCCATTCCAGACCGATTTTAGGAGCCTCGAGTAGGTCGCAACAAGACTGTTTTTTAAAAACGATCTCCAAGAGATCTTATATGCACATCCGGATTTCATTTATAATCTCCCAGTTATCATTTTATGATCTCCGGGATACCAAAATTTGATATCTCGACAAGTATGTTATGTTAAGTTTATGATCATATGTTGTACGCACGAATATCACTTTGCCCATGACGCCGATAACCAGTTCAAGGTTGGAGATTTCGTCCAGCTCGAGAAGTCCCGCTCCATCAGCAAGACCAAAACCTTCATTGTCATCCCCGTTCTGTCCCGCAAAACTCTCAAGCTCGTGACGACCTCCCCACTTCAACTCTTGATCTCCCCCTCCAGTCTCACTGAAGTCCGATAGCACACATTTTCTTCTTTTATATGTGGTTATTTTAATGTTTAAAAAAGCGCCGTGAATGCCTGTTTGTATTCACGGCGCTGAGATCTATGGAAGCGATCTTTTCTGCGGTGATTTTACGGTGTTTTATAAAGCGCCGTGGAAAGCCCAAAAAAACGTCATAGTAGCCTTGTTTTGTTGTGAGTCCTCGTTGTCTGGCGCTGCCCTTATCTCCACCGAACGCCAAAGCCCTCCTGCAGTCACTTCTCTCAATCGAAGAACAGAGAACAGACGCCACTACTGCGATACCTCCTCTTGTTTTTGACCTGCTTTGTGACGTGGCTTGCCACGCGAGGAAGACAAACCAAAAAAACTAAAAATAAACATTTGTTTTTTTGTTTGGCGTTGCACTGTCGCCATCTCAGCTGCCTGTCTCCAACCAAAAATTTCTCCAGAAGGTGCAACGCCAAGTCAAAACTGTAGAAAAAATAGGGCATTGTTAAAGACAAACCAGAATTGGCTATTGGCATACCAATTTCTATGAGTTATTACGCGTCTTATGAAAATACGCTTTGTACATGCATTTTTAGGAAAACTGTTCAACACAAAAATTGTAGATCTCGTCGAGATCTACAACTTTCGTGTTGAACACTTTTCCTAAAAATGCACGCACAAGACCCTAAAATCGCCCTGATCGTTATTATAGAGAATTTTTGAAAATAACAAGAAAATACGTCTTGTACATGCATTTTTAGAAAAAGTGTTTAACACGAAAGTTGTAGACCTCGACGAGATGTACAATTTTTGTGTTGAACACTTTTCCTAAAAATGCATGTACAAAACGTATTTTCAAATGCCGCGTAATAACTCATAGAAATTGGTTTGCCAATAGCCAATTCTGGTTGGCCTTTAACAGCTCCCAAAAAATAATGTGTGAAGTAGAAGATATATTAGGAATAAAATCAAAAGTACAAAAAAAATTACCCACCCTACCTTATAAATTTAGTTATTAACGCACTGTACAGTAAATGTCATCCTTAAATTCCCCTTTTGCCCTCTCAATTATCATCTGTAATGCTGCTATTTTATTCGATCTATTGTCTTTTTATTCACGTTGAAAGTTGAGTACGTCATTGTATCGAATACTCCGCCTAATTAAATAGGGTAAGGCGATAAAATATCAGTTAACCATACAATTTAAACTTTTAGAAACGAATTAATAAACAGTTCGGTGATAGATTCCCCTGATAACTATATATAAATAAATTAAAATAAAAGTGTGAATGTGTGATGTTATACAAAGAAAAGAGTTGAATAATAATAAAATAATGTTCAAATTTGATGTGCACACATATATTTATATGACTCCCCGGGGGTATTTATGTAAGAATAATATTTTTGTATTCCTATATTAATATACAAAATAATATATTTTTTCGGTTTTAAAACTTTGCAGAAACAACATATAAATATATATATGAACAACAATATCAAAATTGCATGAATGAGGTGAGAAATAAAAGAGAGTAATCTATTGGTTAGAATCAAGGCTGGTTAAGGCGTGTGGTCACTGCCCTAAAGAAGTTGCACCACCCTCCGGCAGGGCTTTCAACCGATGCTCACTCCTCCAAGGTACAACACTCGGCTAGATCCCGAAAGCTCCGATGTGCGCGGACACCGAAGAAGCACAAAGCACCCGACCTCCCACTTGATGAAGCAAATGTAAAGAGAAGGAAATCGCAAGAACGAGCGAGCGAGCGAGCGAGAGAGAGAGAGAGAGAGAGAGAGAGAGAGAGAGCACAAGCAGTTTATTTAGATTTGCAGAAAAAAACGTATATAAAACTCAGACCGCAAGGCTCCTCTAAAATAGGATCTCATAAAACAGCAATATAAAAATCACAATAAATACGAACGGTTATAATTGGAAGGCTGAAAATCGGGAAGAGAAATGTTGTATTCCCAACGTACAGAATTAATGACGAAAAGCACGCGTAAGCGGTTTAGAAAACATGCGTAATAACTGCAAGAGAAAACGTCAAAGAATGAGGTCACGTCGAGTTCATATCGACGCAACGTCGGATATCAAATCCAAGCAACACTACGTCGAGACTACACGACGATACAACTTACCGTCGAGACTTGCAATCGACGATACAACTTATCGTCGAGCCCAGTCTGCTATTCGACAATAAAACGTGTCGAGACCGCGCGTCACGACGATACAACTTATCGTCGAGACTTGCAATCGACAATACGACCTGTCGGCGACGATATAACTTATCATCGAGACTTGCAATCGACGATACGACCTGTCGTCGACGATAGAACTTATCGTCGAGAGCAGTCTTCTATTCGACGATACAACTCACCGTTGAGATTACGCGACTTCAAGTCGACACAAATCCGAATAAAAGGTCTAAAACTATTTTGTACAAAAAATACAAAATCCCAAATCCCAAATCCGGATCCGATCCGGTGTGGTGCGTGCGCGCGCACGTGTGTGGTTCATAGTTTCTGCTTATGTTCTTTTGAACAAATAAGAAAGAGTGAAAACAAATATATACTTTTTAGCTAGAAAGCAAATGAGCATGATGAGACTAATGAGTTCATCCTTTCATTCATGAAAGATTTCCCTCCAAATAATTTGGGTTCCCTCCAATTTTGTTTTGGAGCTTTTCATCAAATATGAATAGTCATACACCAAATGCCATAAAGGATCTAATAAAACATTATAAATAAATGTTTTTATTTACAAATTTCTAACAATCCCCCACAAAAGCGAAAAACTAAAACGAACTTCATAAGTATGATATTACTAATGATAAATAAAATCAAATACAAATTTGCTTCATCAATTTGTATCAATTGTAATTGGTATAGGTGGAATGGTTACCTTGAACCTATACTTAGTACTTATTTCCTCTACCGAAGAGTATAATGTGTCAGAGGCTTTGGATTATAAACTTTTGACCGGTAAGTTAGATAAGCACACAAAAGATTGGTTGTTCTTGGGTTATGGCGGTGGGCGCGTTAATGGTCATGCACAATCCTTGATTTTTCATGAGAGTTATTTTGGGTTCAGTTCGGATCCCAAAGTTGCGGCCTCACAACAACCCCACATAGATGGTACCTCAAGAGATGTTTCGTAACTAATATCTCGCAAAGATATATGCATTTGGCAAACATTAAGAACTTTAAAGTTCATCTTAAACTGTTACGTAGAGCACAACATCCTAGGAATGGGGAGAATGTTTTCTCAACCTTTTAAATTTGTGCTCCCAACTACGCTACATCAACGGCTTCGTTTCTACCACATTGAACCCACTTCATGAGATCTCCAATCACATGGGTTGGGTATCCACCGTTGGCAGCAAATTATGTGGGCTTAAGCCTCATACCCCTCGATGACAACAATATCTCCCTTCGGGATAATCCCTTGGTAAGATTATCAGCCAGATTCAATTCTAACTTTACGTAATTTAGTGATATCACTTCTTTTCTTCTTTGCTTCACGGACTTGTACCTGATTCTCATGAACTTATTCATTTTTGCATTAGTATTATTTGAAGTAGTTAAATCAATCACAGATTTATTATCACAATGCAAAGAAATGGCAGGTATATGTTTTCTAACTAAAGGAATTTCAGTAAGTAAATTCTTAAGCCATTCGGCTTCGACACACGTAGTCTCTAGAGCTATCAACTCGGATTCCATGGTACTTCTTAAAATCACAGTTTGTTTTGTAGAAGCCCATGAAATGGCGGCTCCTCCAAGGAGGAAAACATAGCGGGTAGTAGACTTAACGTCTAAGGAATCAGTTACCCAATTGGCATCTGAATATCCTTCCAAAACTTCGGGATAACCCGTATACACTAAGTTATAGTCTAAAGTTCCGCGAAGATATTTAAAGATTCTAGTTAAGGCTATCAAGTGATCATCACTTGGATTGTTAGTATATCTACTAAGCCTGCCTACAACATATGAAATATCGGGCCTAGTTCGATTAACAATATAAAGCAGTGACCTTATCATTTGTGCATACCTATGTTGGTCAATAGGTTTACCTAACTTCTTACACAACTTGATGCTAGCGTCAAAAGGAGTGGAAGCAGGTGCAGAATCAAATAGATTGAATTTATATAATATTTTCTCAATCGAGTGAGAAAGAGATAATGAAACATTGGAATCTGATTTAGCTAATTTCATTCCCAAAATGACATTAGCTTCTCCTAAATCTTTCATATCAAATTTAGATGATAAATTATTTTTAATATTATTAACAATTTTAATTGAGTTTCCAAAGATTAAAATGTCATCTACATAGAGACATAAAATCACATATTCATTTTCTTCTTGTTTTGCATAAATGCATTTATCATATTCATTAGATATAAATCCAAATGATAATACTACGGAGTCAAATTTTTGATGTCATTGTTTTGGTGCTTGTTTTAGACCATACAAAGATTTAATTAGCTTGCATACTTTGGTTTCTTGTCCTTTAACTACAAAACCTTCGGGTTGAGACATATAGACTTCTGCATCTAAGTCTCTATGCAAGAAAGCGGTTTTTACGTCCATTTGATGAATAATTAATTTATGGATCGAAGCTAAGGCTACTAGAATGCGAAGGGATGTAATCCTAGCTACGGGAGCATAGGTATCCAAATAATCTATCCCTTGTTTTTGCGCATTGCCTTTAGCAACAAGGCGAGCCTTATATTTTTCTATGGAACCGTCAGGATTTAATTTCTTCCTGAATATCCATCTACAACCTATGGCTTTGGTACCAGATGGAAGATCAGTTAGAATCCAGGTTTTGTTTACTAGAATAGAATTAATTTCGGCATTTATGGCTTCTTTCCAAAATGGAGAGTCAGGTGAGGTCATAACTTTCTCAAATGAATTTGGATCTCCTTCAACTAGGTAAGTGAAGTAGTCCTCTCCAAATGTTCTTTCGGTTCTAACTCTTTATCTTCTTCTAGGTTCATCAACTTCTAATGAATCTATAGAAGAGGAAGGTTGAATTGAGCTAGAAGATGGTTGAGATGTGTTGTCTATTTTATATGGGAATTTATCTTCAAATTAAACGTCATCTCTGACTTCTATTATAGTATTGTTTGATATTTCACTAATTAGAGAGTTGGTGATAAGAAACTTGTTAGCACTATTATCGGAAGCATAACCTATAAAGATGGAGTCTAATATTTTAGGTCCTATTTTCTTTCTTTTAGGTTCAGGAATTGCTACCTTAGCCAAACACCCCCACACTCGAGGAATTAGGAGGTTAGGTTTCCTTAATTTAAATAATTCAAAAGGAGTTCTGTCATTATGTTTTGAAGGAATTCTATTCAAGATGAAAGATGAGGTGAGCAACGCTTCACCCCAAAGATTTTATGGAGCACCAGACTCGGTTAATATGGCATTGACCTTGTTCATCAAGGTCCGATTTTTGCGTTCAGCTACACCATTCAATTGAGGAGAATATGGAGCAGTCACTTGATGGATAATGCCATGTTCTTTGCACAATTGGGTTAGTTCATTCGAAGTATATTCTCCACCTCGGTCAGATCTAAGAATTTTAATCGATGATCCTCATTGATTTTCTACTTCCGCTTTGAAAATCTTAAAATATGAAAAGACTTCATCTTTAGTTTTTAATAAATATATGTAACAATATTTAGTGAAATCATCAATAAAAGTTACAAAATATTTATTTCCACCTCTAGTAGGTTGGCGGTTCGAGTCACACACATCCGAGTGAATTAACTCTAAAGGTTTTGAAGTTCTTTCCACTGTTTTAAAAGGTTTTCTAGAAAATTTAGATTGTACACATATTTCACATCTAGAGCTTGGTGCAATATTAAATTTCGGAATTATAGTTAAAGACATCATTCTTTTCATAGAATCTGAATTCACATGTCCTAATCTAGCATGCCAAAAATCTGAATTTGAACATGAAACAGAAGAAGATGAAATCTGATTTATTTCTAAATCAACAACATTTAATTTGAATAGACCATCACCAATAAAAATATCATTAATGTTATTACAACTTTATTTGACTCTAAGAGAATTTTATAACCCTTCTTCACTAGCAAGGATCCGCTCACAAGATTCTTCCTAACTCTCGGCACATAAAACACATCTTGCAAGACTAGTGTCTTCCCGGATATCAACCTAAGATCCACTCGCCCGCGTCCAAGTATTTGTGCCGAAGAAGCATCTCCTAAGATCACGCTTCCTCCACTGATGTCCTGAAAGGTGGCAAAGCAAGAACGATCAAAACAAGTATGAACATTTACTCCGGAATCAAGCCACCAATCTGATGAACAAGTTAGAAGAAGACTTGGAGAATAATCTACCTGAAGATAGGTTGATCCGGTGCTTGGATCATGTTGACTTGAGGCTTGTCTCCACGAGACTTGCCAATCACGGGTTGTGTTTTCTTGTAGAAGCAATTGGTAGACAGATGGTTTGTGCGGCCGCAGATGAAGCACCATTTCCCTTTACCTGGGTTTTGGTTTGAAGGACCAGGCTTGGGGCGATTGGGTTTTTGAAGGCGGGAACCTGGACGGAAAAGTTTCTTATGGATCTTGCCTTTACCTTTGAAGTGATGGTTGGACGAAGGGTTGCCATGAGATTCGGTTAGATTAAATTTAGGAGCATGGTGTTTGGGAGCTTTAGAACTCTTAGACTTATGTTCCTCCTCTATGCGGATAGCATTTTGGATCTGAACGTAAGTAAGGTTTGACTGGTCGTACTTTAGTCTAGTGCTAAAGCCGGACCAAGAATCAGGAAGTGCATCAATAAGACATGCCACTAAATAATTTTCGGAAAGAATTGAGCTATCGACTCGGATCTTGGACAACATCTCATCAAGTTGATGAAGTTGAGGATTTATGGGCTTGGAGGCATCAAGCTTGAATTTGTGGAGGTTAGAAACGTTGTAACGTTCTATACCCGCATTGTCTAGGTTATAGCGTGCTTCAAGAGCATACCACAAATCCTTGGTTGTACGATATTGAAGGAAAATATCGTAGAGGCTGTCAGACATGACACTAAGAATTCAGTTGCGACAATGATTTTCTATATCTACCGGATCTCTATAAGGGATACGCTAACGTACGTCCTAGTGGCATTTGCACTGGAGGATGAAGATGATGGTAGAGTTGAAGCTACTGCAGTTGCAGCGCTAGGGTTTTCTGTTTCTACAGCAGGAACATCAAATATCGCAGATAGAAGACCTAAGGTGTTCAGCTAATATTCTATTTATGCTTGCCAACGACGGAAACCATTTCCGTTAAAATTCTCGGGTTTAATCCCGGCAAAATCCTCAGATCTAGTTGCCATTACAGATTTCTGAAATTTATAAAACATACGGTAAATAGCAGTGCATGTAAACAATAAAACAGAGATGATCATTTTGATTATTTGATTTTATTTATCTTGTTATTCTTGGACTTCCCAATGAATACCCAATGACGGGTTCTGGAGGTACTAGGCGGTTTGTGGGATGACTAGCCCAACACGGCCCTTTCGCAAGAGATTATGTGATGTGATCTGCATCTTCTTTAGATTGTAAGAATAATTTTTCTGTATTCCTATATTAATATACAAAATAATATATTTTTCAGTTTTAAAACTTTGCAGAAACAACATCTAAATATATATATGAACAGCAATATCAAAATTGCATGAAGGAGGTGAGAAATAAAATAGAGTAATCTATAGGTTAGAATCAAGCCTGGGTAAGGCGTGTGGTCACTTCCCTAAAGAAGTTGCATCACCCTCCGGCAGGGCTTTCAACCGATGCTCACTCTTCCAATGTACAACACCTGGCTAGATCCCGAAAGCTCCGATGTGCGCGGACACCGAAGAAGTACAGAGCACCCGAACTCCCACTTGATGAAGCAAATGTAAAGAGAAAGAAATTGCAAGAACGAGCGAGCGAGAGAGAGAGGGAGAGAGCACAAGCAGCTGTATTTAGATTTGCAGAAAGAACGTATATAAAACTCAGACCGCAAGGCTCCTCCAAAATAGGATTTCGTAAAACGGCAATAATCAAAGCCATAATAAATACGAACGGTTATAATTGGAAGGCTGTAAATCGGGAAGAGAAACGTTGTATTCCCAACATATGGAATTAATGACGAAAAGCACGCGTAAGCGGTTTAGAAAACATGCGTAATAACTGCAAGAGAAAACGTTAAAGAATGAGGTCACGTCGAGTTCATATCGACGCAACGTCGGAGAACAAATCCAAGCAACACTACGTCGAGACTACACGACGATACAACTTACCGTCGAGACTTGCAATCGACGATACAACTTATCGTCGAGTCCAGTCTGCTATTCGACAATAAAACGTGTCGAGACCGCGCGTCACGATGATACAACTTATCATCGAGACTTGCAATCGACGATACGACCTGTCACCGACGATATAACTTATCGTCGAGACTTGCAATCGACGATACGACCTGTCGTCGATGATACAACTTATCGTCGAGAGTAGTCTTCTATTCGACGATACAACTCACCGTTGAGATTACGCGACTTCAAGTCGACACAAATCCGAATAAAAGGTCTAAAACTATTTTGTACAAAAAATACAATTCAATTCAATTATTCCCCAAATTCGGATCCGGTCCGGTCCGGTGCGGTGCATGCGCGCGCGCGCTTGTGGTTCATAGTTTCTCCTGATGTTCTTTTGAACAAATAAGAAAGAGTGAAAACAAATATATACTCTTTAGCTAGAAAGCAAATGAGCATGGTGGGACTAATGAGTTCATCCTTTCATTCATGAAAGGTTTCCCTCCAAATAATTTGGGTTCCCTCTAATTTTGTTTTGGAGCTTTTTATCAAATATGAATAGCCATACACCAAACGCCATAAAGGATCTAATAAAACATTATAAATAAATGTTTTTATTTACAAATTTCTAACAGTTTAGCCACGTCCCCACTACAAAAGTGAAGTTAGTGGAGTCATGCTAGTCCCCATGACAAGGGGAGTGGGGAAGAAACCACCACAACCATCGCGCGCCGTCGTCCGCATATGCGACAGCAAGGCCGCACCCTGCCGCCTTCAGGCGCAATCGAAGTCGCATAACCGCACCCCACATGGTGGGATGTGGCTATAGCCGCACCCCCCATGGTGGTGCGGCCAAGCCCACACCCCCCATGGGGGAGCGGCCAAGCCGTTACCCCCTCCGGGGTGCGGCCAAAAAGCAAGCACCCTCCTTTTCTGTTGAGGTACATTTAGATAATGGGTTAACGGATACTTCGCGGTTGGTTATGATCTAATAGAGATCCACTTACCCGCCGGGGATTTAGGGTTTGCCTATAAATTGTGAAATTTTTCGAATCTTTATGAAGCGAGCAGGAGTTAGTCAACTTAGATTCACAAGCCAAACAACCAGAGCAAATAGAGGAAAACAAAAAATCTTTATTGATAGCAACTTCAGATTACAAGGCAAGGCATGCGGCGAGACATGATTTCGCCAGCACAAACACCAAAGGAAAAGATACAAGTTGAAGATAACTTGAGACCCCGCGGTCTCCCTTGCGACCTCAGCAACTCGCCAAACCGCAACCCGCTGCCGATCTCAGAACAACACCAGACCGCTGATCAGACCGCACCCCTCCTTCCAGACTCCTGATTCTCCCGAACTCCAGCAACACAACTCCAAGCCGCAGACCGCCCGAACACTTTCAGAGGAAGAGGTGATCGCTGCTGCCCGCACTATCCGTAGAAGCTGAACAATAAGAATTCAATCAGCAGACCGCCCGGTCACACAAATAGAGACTGCAGGAAAGAAGCGAACTCAGCTTACACTTGGTGTGTCTATTATTATTGCTGCCGATGGGTCCTATTTATAGGCGTGAGACCTGATCCAGTCACCACCCTATGAGATAGGATCACCACCCACCAGACCGCGCGACCTGACCGGTCACACCGCGCGATCAGCAATAGTACTCCTGCTTCATTTTGGTGAACTCGCCAGCTTCAACATCAACTATGAGAGACCGCCATTCTCACAGCAGATCGTGACTCCAAGGGAGATCGACAGACCGCCCGAAGCTGTTCACCCCTTGTGTTCGCCAGAGACCGCGAACACAGCCAGTTCACCAACAGACCGCGAACTCCTGTCCGCATGTCGGTCTTCTCCTGAGACCGCGAACAACATCCAGCTCGCATACCAGTCTCGTCCTGAGACCGCGAACTGAGACCGCGTGACTAAGTCCCTTAGTCCGCGAATACCACCAGAAAGCCCGGTTAGCCACTAGACCGCATTCTGGAAAACCCGGATCAAACTGAGCGGTCACACTAGACCGCCACAGCCTTGAAGAAGACAGCTCGCCACGTGGTCACGCACAGACCGCGCACACCTGAAGACGAATAGCCCGCCACGCGGTCACAGACAGACCGCGCGGCCTTCACCTTCAGCCGCCTTGGACCCATACCAGCGATCAAGCCAGGAGACCGCAGTTAGGCTTAGACCATCCAGACCGCAGAGGCAGACCGCCAGGCCGTGCGATCACACCAGACCGCCCGACCTCCTCCCAGACCGCCCAGGTCCAAAAATCCCCTAACTTTCACTTCAACAATTTCAACACTCCCCCTTGAAGTGGGAAGTTGAAACTAGCCCTAGTAGGCTCCTTAGCCGTGTGAACGGCCCCTTCGCCAGCGCCTTTGTGAAGATGTCCGCCACGTTGTCTGCACTCCGCACATGCTCGACCGAAAGAGATCCCTCAAGCACCTTCTCTCGTATGAAGTGATGCTCGATCTCGATATGCTTGGTCCTTGCGTAACAAACTGGACTGGTAACCAGTTTGAGAGCACTCTCGTTGTCACCGCGTAGCAGAGTCGGCTCCCAAACCTCCTTATGGACGTCTCCCACCAACCTCCTAAGCCAGATGGCTTCCTGAGCTGCCAAGGCCGAAGCCTTGTATTCCGCTTCCATGGTGGAGACCGATACGGAATCCTGCTTCTTGCTGCACCATGATATAGCTGTAGGTCCCGCCATGAAGACGAATCCAGATGTCGATTTTCGATCATCCGAATCTCCCTCGTAGTCAGCATCCATGTACCCGTGCACCTCGAGGCCCGCATCTCTCCTGTATAGGAGACCCATGTCCGAGGACTCCTTGACATACTTGAAAATATTCTTGGCTGCTAGCAGATGAGGTACCCGTGGCTCCGCCATATATCGACTCACTCTGCCAACTGCATATGCAATATCCGGCCTCGTGATCGTCAGATAAATCAAGCTCCCAACCAGAGCTCGGAACACCAATGGATCTTGCATAATCCTCCCCTCATCCTTGCGAAGTTTTGTGGCCTTCTCCAGAGGTGTGGAAGTGCACTTCCCTTCCTTCATGCCAAATCGCTCCACGATCCGCTCCGCATATCCGGCCTGGGTCACCAGCACTCCACCTTCCTTCCTCTGCACCTCGAGTCCAAGGAAATGGTGAAGCTCACCTAAGTCCTTCATCTCGAACCTGATAGACAGCTCGGCTCGAAGCTGCGCTACCTCCTCCTTCGAGTTCCCCGTCACGATCATATCGTCGACGTATAGCAGCACGATGACTTGAAGCTCCCCGCTCTTCTTGACGAACAAGCTTGAGTCTGAGTCTGAAGCACCAAATCCACAGAATAGAAGATATTCTGCGATCTTCCCGTACCACGCCCTCGGCGCTTGCTTCAACCCATACAGGGCCTTCTTCAACTTGCAGACATGCTCCGGAAAATCTTCAGACACAAAGCCTGGTGGCTGGACCATGAAGATATCCTTGTCAATCTCGCCGTACAAGAAAGCGTTCTTGACGTCAAGCTGCCAAATCTCCCATCCACTGAACGCCGGCAAGGCAATGATGAACCGAACTGAAGTTATTTTTGCCACCGGGCTGAATGTCTCCTCGTAGTCTTCACCGTATTACTGCGAGAACCCCCGAGCTACAAGACGAGCCTTGTACCGCTCAATGCTGCCGTCAGCTTTCTTCTTGAGCTTGTAGACCCACTTGCATGTCACAGGAGTGGTGCCCTTGGGCTTGGGCACAAGAGACCAGGTCACATTCTTCTCGAGAGCTACCATCTCTTCTTGCATAGCAATGTCCCACTCCTTCACGCCTCTGGCCTTCTCAAAGCTCGACGGCTCCCTCTCGTCCAAGGGACCAGCGAAGAAACATGAGACGAAGCTCACTGCGTTTCCTCCTGTATAGCGATCAGGGGCGACGATCGCTCGCTTCGACCTCCTCAACTCCTTCCCCTGAACCACATTGTCTTCAGCTGCTTCTTCCCTAGCTCCTCTTCCAGACGTGCTAGGAGCATCGCTCCCCCTGCTCCCTAAACCAGAAGCCCCCGTCTCAGAACTAGAAGGAGATGGACCACCTAGTGACACAGGTAGCTCCACCTGAAGATCCTCCACAGCTTTCTCTGGTACCTTCACCCTGCTCTCTGGTAGCTCCACATCAGAAGACCCCTAGTAAGATGTCACCTCATCGAACACGACGTCGCGAGATACCACAAATCTCCGCGTCTCCGGGTCCATGCACTTCCAGCCTTTCTTCCGCTCATCGTATCCCACGAAGACTAGCTTCCTTGCTTTCTCATCTAGCTTCGTCCGAAGAGTATCTGGAACATGCACGTAGCAGGTGGATCCAAACACCCTATGGTGTGCCACGCTTGGCTTCTCCTTGAACATCATCTCATGCAGAGTCAACATGTTGATGGGACTCAAAGGCATCCTGTTGATGATGTAGGCAGCACAAGACATTCCCTCCACCTAGAAGGACTTTGGAATACTCTTGGCATGCAGCCAACACTTGCAGGTCTCCGTCAGATGACGAATCTTCCGCTCTACAACTCCGTTCTGCTGTGGAGTATGTGCACAAGTGAGCTCTCTCCAGATGCCTGCCTTCCTGCAAAAAGTAGAGAACTCACTGGAGGTGAACTCCCCTCCGTTGTCAGTCCTCAGCTTCTTCACCCGCAGTCTTAGCCTACCCTCCACGAGCTCCTTGAACTCCACAAACTTGGCAAACACCTCCGCCTTCTCCTTCAGGAAATATACCCAGACATATCTGGTGTAATCATCGATCAACACCAGCATATATCTGCTGCCTCCGAGGCTTGGGGTAGCAGTAGGTCCCATTAAGTCACCGTGGATGCACTCCAACGACACACTACTCCTTGTCTGCGACTTGTCAAACGGTAGTCGATGATACTTGCCGAACTGACATCCCGCGCAAACATGACCTTCACCGTAGGAAGATAGACTTGGCAGGCCCTTGACCAGACATCTCACCGCCATAGCTTTCAGCTTGTCTATCCCTACGTGCCCCAACCTCTCATGCCATATAACGGCACCATCATTCGTCTTCATCTTGTCGACGTAGGAACTTGTCGATAAAACAAACAAGTCCTTTGCCCGTCTCCCGACATGGACGACCTCGGCCTTTACGGCCTCAAAATTGCGTAGAAACTTCACTTCTGTTGGGTCGAACAGAACGTGATACCCAGCGTCTACAACGTTGGTCACGGAGAAGAGGTTTTTCCTCATACCAGACACGTGATAGACACTCTTCAAAGTAAGTGGCCCTCTATCACTACCCAAGGAAACAACCCCCACCTTCTCTACTGGATGCACAATATTATCAGCAGTAATGATTGCATTGTTACCTGTATAGGGCTGTGCAGAAGAAATCTTGGTCTCGTCTCCGGTGAGGTGATGACCACACCCTGAGTCCACAATTCAGTCCTCTAGATAGTTGATAGGAGCAGAAGCTCCAACAGAAGCCGAGAAGGCTCCTCCCCAACCTCCTTCAAAGTGCCTGGCCTCAGCTTCCTCCTTCTCCGCAGCATGCCCAGCTTGGGTGACCACCTTGCAATCCTTCCTGATGTGGCCATACTTGCCACACTTGAAGCACTTGGGACCTTCACCCTTCTTCTTCCCGTCAGCCTTGGGAGCATACCCCCTTTCCTGCTGCCCATAAGTTGAAGGCCTATAGCCTCCTCCAGCGGCCTTCTTCTTCTTATCCCACTTCTTCTTCTTCCCCGAGAAGAGCACTTCGCCATCTCCCCCAGCCACCGACATCCCCGCCATCTGCCTTGCCAAACTTTCTTGCGATGCAAGCAAGTTCTCCAGCTCCAACAGAGACGACTGATTTGCCCATCCCTGCACCTACATCACAAAGGCAACATATTCCTTCCGCAAGCCGCGGATGATGTGCCTCTTCAGCTTCGCCTCAGAGATAGGCTCATCAGGATCCAATCCTGAGATTTCAGCGCACAAGTTCTTCATCTTCAGAAAGAAAGTGGAGATAGAAAGATCACCCTGAGCCGACCTTGCCAGCTCATTCTCCAAGAACTGTAGCCTTGCTACATTCTTCTTGTTAAACAGCCCATCCAGGGCTCTCCAGATCTCCGCAGCCGATCCACATCCCAGAATGTGATCAAACAAGTCAGGTGAAATTGCTCTCTTCAGAGTGAACTCTGCCTTCGCATTCGTCCTCCTCCAAGTTCTCACCTCAGCCCCATTATCCCCTTCCGGGACAACTTCCTGCGTCTGATCTCCTCCAACTATCTCCCAGAGGTCCTCACCTAGAAGATAGCTTTGCATACACGACTTCCACTTCTTGAAGTTAGTCGATGTAAGCATCTCAATTCCAAGACCCCTCGCTTCCATTGCTCTACCACTGGTTCCTTCTTCACAAAGGCGATGACTACTCTAAGTCACTCACTGCTCAATCACTCCAACCTCGCTCTGATACCATGTGAAATTTTTCGAATCTTTATGAAGCGAGCAGGAGTTAGTCAACTTAGATTCACAAGCCAAACAACCAAAAGCAAATGGAGGCAAACAAAAGATCTTTATTGAGCAACTTCAGATTACAAGGCAATGCATGCTTGGCGAGACATGATTTCGCCAGCACAAACACCAAAGGAAAAGATACAAGTTGAAGATAACTTGAGACCGCGCGGTCTCCCTTACGACCCCAGCAACTCGCAAAACCGCAACCCGCTGCCGATCTCAGAACAACACCAGACCGCTGATCAGACCGCACCCCTCCTTCCAGACTCCTGATTCTCCCGAACTCCAGCAACACAACTCCAAGCCGCAGACCGCCCGAACACTTTCAGAGGAAGAGGTGATCGCTGCTGCCCGCTGATAATGCGTAATTTGACTTAAATTACTTAAGCAAAAATATTTAATTTTGATATAAATTATATATATTTTCTCTAAATAATATTTAATTTTGCTTATAAATTAGTTTTATATAATTTTTCACTAATGTTTCGTTATTCTGCAGGCCTGGGGGCATTTTTTTGTACGTCTCGAAGTGAAAGTCCGCTGCTGAATTTTATTGATGTTGCGCGCATGTTTGATGGAGATTTTGCTAGAGTCGTCACATTACTCGAGACGCGTCCGTGCATGTGCAACTCGCCATCTTCGCCAACTCCGCAAGCTCATGCCGCACAAGTCCAAGCTCCACACGATGCCATCGCCGCCACCTTTGCATTTCGCCGCCAACTCCAAATAATTTCATGCCGCCGCAACGTCCGCTTCGCGACGCCATCGCTGCCACGTTTGCATGTCACCGCAACGTCCGCTTCGCCGCGCCATCTTCCAAGCTACACCAGTCCAAGAAATTAACTTTGCTTCGTCGCGCCATCATTCGCCAATCCATGCAACATGACCACGCGCCTCGTCAAAGCTACATTCGCCGCGACGCTATCATCGCCATTTACCTAATTCTCCATTTAACTCGTCACCTTTTCCCATACAAATTATTATTATTTATCATCATGCATTATTAATACCATTGTAGCCTATTATTATCGTTCCATGCATTCATAATCATATTTCGGTTAGCCAATTCTCCTTTTATAATTATATGTAACCAATTTTATTTCATGCATTCATTATCATTATTCCACTATCATGTAGCCACATATTTTAATACAACGTATTATTATTATTATTGCATGCATATTAAATCTTTTTATCATATTTTATTCATGTTGGCCGAAATTTTCATGCTCTCCACCTTTTAATTAAATCCATTCGGCTCCCCTAATTTAATCACAAGCAAATACCCTTTCATCTTCTCCCTTGTTGGCCGAATTCTTCATTGCCTAATTTAATCATTGATGCATCCTTTCATATTCCTCCAAACACTTGAAGTGGTCGGCCATCATATGGAGGTTTATCATGATTATTATTACTATTATTACTACTATTATTATGCCCATTCCTCTTCCCATGGCCGAAATTTCTCATTCCACCTCTTTATTTTTCATGTCATTCATCTCCCCATTCATGTCCCTTTAAATTCCGTTCTTCATGTTTCCACCAAAATTTATTCCTCATTAATCCCCTAGCATTAATTCCCTTGGATGATTCTAGAAATACTTTTGCATCTATAAAAGGGCTCCAAGGCATCATGAATTGGAGGATGTGAAGTATCAAGAGAGTGGAGATAAAAAGTTAGAAGTTTTGAGAGGCTCTCTTCCCCTGCCCATTTGGGCAGGTTTGCTCCTCCATTTTCTGTATTTTTTTCAAGTTATTTTTATTTCATGTTATTTTATCTTAAGCAATGCTTTTATTTCATGTACCTCTTTTATTTTATGCAATGATAATTTAGTTTATTTTTCAGTAATGTCTCGTTCTAATTTCTTTTTTATTTCTCATGTCCTTTTTATTTCATAGCAAGTAGTTATAATATTAATTTAGTCTTGATTATTGCAAACATTGAGTGAAATTATCTTTCTCTTTATAATCGTTCTTTTCCACCTACGATTTATTTGTGATTAATATCGGGTTCATAGGTCGATGTGTGGATTTTCGTATCTGATTTCGTATTCTAGTTAGCTGAGAGGCTCATGCGTATGAATTGATCACTCATGAATAAAAAGAGTTGATCGCAACCCTCGAGAGAGGATGACGAAAATCTTCTGGATAGGAGTCAAATCTTATAGCGGGATTCACTTCGTTAAAGCGAGTTTTAGGGGTTTCGATTGTAGAACGAGAGTTCGGTCGATCAACCTAATCTCAGGTGGGCGTTTTTCTCGAGAAAGGTGCGTTCATATTTCGGGAATCTCCACGGTCAAGGATCGGATTAGACGATTATAAACTATTATGTTTTATTTCATTTCGAAGTTTGTTTTGATCAAGTTAGTTTTCTTTTCTTTATTTTAGTTTAAAATATAATTTCTCTTAAAATTTCCTTCCGACAAAATAATAGTTGTTTTCTCGAAGTAGCAGTATTCGACAGACCCGAGTTTTAATACGACCTTGATATTCTTTCTATCCTATGTTATATTTCGATAGGTACACTTGCCTTAATCGAGTATAGATTGGAGAACACGAATTTCTCTATCACCCGCACTATCCGCAGAAGCTGCACAATAAGAATTCAATCAGCAGACCGCCCGGTCACACAAATAGAGACCGCAGGAAAGAAGCAAACTCAGCTTACACTTGGTGTGTCTATTATTATTGCTGTCGATGGGTCCTATTTATAGGCGTAAGACCTGATCCAGTCACCACCCTATGAGATAGGATCACCACCCACCAGACCGCGCGACCTGACCGGTCAAAAGCGCGATCAGCAATAGTACTCATGCTTCATTTTGGTGAACTCGCCAGCTTCAACATCAACTATGAGAGACCGTCATTCTCACAGCAGATCGCGACTCCAAGGGAGATCGCCAGACCGCCCGAAGCTGTTCACCCCTTGTGTTCGCTAGAGACCGCGAACACAGCCAGTTCGCCAACAGACCGCGAACTCCTGTCCGCATGCCGGTTTCCTCCTGAGACCGCGAACAGCATCCAGCTCGCATACCAGTCTCCTCCTGAGACCGCGAACTGAGACCGCATGACTAAGTCCCTTAGTCCGCGAATACCACCAGAAAGCCCGGTTAGCCACTAGACCGCATTCTGGAAAACCCGGATCAAACTGAGCGGTCACACCAGACCGCCACAGCCTTGAAGAAGACAGTTCACCACGTGGTCACGCACAAACCGCGCACACCTGAAGACGATTAGCCCGCCACGCGGTCACAGACAGACCGCGCGGCCTTCACCTTCAGCCGCCTTGGACCCATACCAGCGATCAAGCCAGGAGACCGCAGTTAGGCTTAGACCATCCAGACCGCAGAGGCAGACCGCCAGGCCGTGCGATCACACCAGACCGCCCGACCTCCTCCCAGACCGCCCAGGTCCAAAAAATCCCCTAACTTCCACTTCAACAATTTCAACATAAATACCCTGCTAGGGGCAACGAGTAGACTGTTCCAAACTAGTCAATCACGCAGATGCTTCAAGCACCATTTCAACATTCTTGAAGTTTTTTTTTTCTCTCGTGCCCTAGCCCGTTATCCCGTAACCGTTCGCCTCCTTCCTCGCAAGGAGTTACCACGAGATCGTCGGCCGCTCCATCTATCACGAGAACCGATCGCCGCTTGCAATACTCCTGATTGTTGTTCTCTAGTGGATCTCGCGCTTGTCTCCCGTAACCTCTCGTCGATCTCTGTTCGCGCGATCTCGTCGTCAAGCGTTCACAGTTATCGCAAGGCGGAAGGAGTATATACTCTCGTTCTTCCCGTTCTTGTCTCCAGGCAGAAGAAGCCCGCCTCTGTTGCCGACGCTGACGATCCCAGCTGCAACCTGCACGCTCCTTGCGAGAAGAAGCCCTAGATCGGCTCTTCCCATTTTTTTCTAAACCAATGTCGTCCATCCTGTGCGAGACGGAGCCCGCCGCCGTTGATTCAGCGCTCGATCCACTGCTGCAGCGCCGATCTAGTCGTGTCGTCGCTATCGCTGCCGATCCACTGATCGATCCTTCTCCAGTGCTCGATCGACGAAGTGCAGTGCAGTGCAGTGAAGTGTAGTGAAGTGTCGCTGCCAATCCTTCTCTAGTGCTGAGAAAGAAGAAGCGCTTCCACGCGCATTAGCGTTAGCCTCCACTACCGCCAGGCGCTAGTGGTTAGCATCGGCACTAGCGCCGCTTGTTAGTGGCCGCTCCTTGCCTCCGTGGGTGTCGTCTCTGTCAACTCCAGATCTAGTCTTCGACGATTTTGTTCAGCCGGAGAAGAGGAGCACAACAAGTTTCTGGATTGGATCCGAAGATTTTGTCGTCTCCGCACAGTTTTTCAGGTGATCTCTTTCTAGTTTTCTGCTTGTGATCTTGGTTGTGAGTGGAAATCTACTGTTTGGAGAGAGACACAATGTCAAAAGGGAATACTCCCGTTCCGATGATCAAGTTGGAGAAATTCTCCAATTCTGAATTTTGTGCTTGGAAGAGGAACACTCAGTTCGGCATGAAGTACTTGAACATGTTCTACACCGTTCAATCTGTTCGCGCTGAAGTTCTTGGGACTGATGGCGAGGCCCAGTTGAATGAGGACGAAGATTTTTGTCGCGACTACCTGTTGAACTGTCTCTCCAATAGACTTGCTAAGACATACAAAAAATTGAAGACCGCAAAAGAAATCTGGGATACTATGGAGGAGCAGTTCAAGGAAGAGGAAAACATGTCCAAGATGCAACTGGTGGATAAGTTCATGGCTTTCACCTTCACTGAGGAAAGGGGAATCCTTCCACAGGTCGCCGATTTTGAGAATCTGGTGGACAAGCTGAACAGTGAGAACATCCCATTGCCAGATGGTTTTGTTGAAGGAGCCATCATTTTCAAGCTCCCGTTGGCGTGGTACTCCTTTAAGACGGAGATGCATCAGAAGAAAATGTAGGTCAGTCTAAAAGACCTCAAGCGCTTCATCTACATTGAGGATGAGAACCGGACTAGACATGTTATGGAGACAGTTAGCAAGCATTCCTCTGCTGCCAATATGGTCATGCATCCTAAGCGCAAGTTTAAGCCTGGAAAGACTAGATCGTTACCCAGTGCACCTGCAGTTGTGGACACAAGCAAAAAGGCAAAGAAATTCAAAGGCAAGTGCTACAATTGTAACAAGTGGGATCATTGCGCTTCCGAGTGTAAGCAACTAAAGAGAGATGACTCTAGCACACCAAAGACTGATAACATGACCAATATGGTTCATCAGACTGCGCCTACCGACTTTGTTGCCATGGTCAGTAAAGGAAAGGCTAGTACCGAGTGGTGGCTAGACACAGGTGCTACATGTCATGTCTGCAACAACACTGTGCTTCTCGAGGATGTCACTACAGTCAGAGAGACTGTCACTGTTGCAGATGGAGGAGTAGCTGACGTGCTGAAGGTCGGCAATGCTACCTTGACGCTCTCCTCGGGTAAAACTCTTAGTTTGAAAAATGTTAAATTTATACCATCATTAGCTGCTAATTTAATTTCGATTAGTTTGTTATGCGATGCTAGTATGTCTTTTAATATTAGTAGTGGTTGAGTAACATTGATGATTAACTCGCATTATTTTGGTTGTGCGTATGTCGTCAAAGGAATGTATAAGCCGAGTCTAGCAAACGAAGTAGTAAATCAGGTTAGTTCTATTTTGATCGATCCTAAGATTTTATATGCAAGACTAGGACACGTCAATTATATAAAACTACTCCTGCTAGTTAGAACTCACAACATCCCCTTAGACACAAAAACCAGATTCGACAAATGTGAAATTTGTGCTCAAACTAAGATAACTAGAACACCTTCTTAGTTAGGTTTCTAAGAGCACACAATTGCTAGAGTTAATACATTCCGACATATGTGATTACAAAAGTTTTGTCACACGAGGAGGTTGGAAGTATCTGATAACCTTTATCGACGACTACTCTAGATTCAGTCATATTTATCTACTTAAAACCAAAGATGAAGCTTTTGAAAAATTTTATATATTCAAAAATAGGGTTGAGAATCAACTTGACATGAAAATCAAAAGGCTAAGGAGTGGTAGAGGAGGAGAATACGTCTCGGGGGAGTTTAGAGATTTCCTTGCCAGTAATAGCATAATCCTTGAAACACTGCGCGGCTCGCTTCGCCTTTCGACGCTCCGCCACTGCCCCTTATTCCCCCATGTCCAATGTTATCGCTGAAAGGAAAAATAGAACTTTAACAGAGATGTTGAATTCTATGTTGTTAGCTGCTGGCATGCCTGCGACCTACTGGGGTGAAGCTCCCCTCATGTCAAATCACATTCTTAATATAGTTCCCCATGCTAAGTTGACTAAGACACCCTATGAGCTTTGGTTTAAGAGACCTCCTAGATTTGATAATCTTAAGACATGGGGCTGTATCGCTTATGTTAGGATACCTGACCTTAGATGAGCTAAGATTTGACCTAGGACAAATACATGTGTCTATTTAGGATGTGTAGAGGATAGTGTTGCAGACAGATTTTTAGATCTCTCAACGAACTCTGCAATAGAATTTAGAGACGCTGTCTTCTTTGAGGATAAGTTTCTTAAGGACAAGAACCTGACGCTTCCAGGTCTGCCAACCACTAGTCTTGAGTCTCTAGCTGAGCCAAGCCAACATAACTCTGACACTGAGCCTATAGACACGAGTGGTTTAGATACCAGAAGGCTATCTAGTAGAGAGAAAGTACATAAAAGCTTCGGTACAGACTTCATGACATACTAAGTTGAAGCTGATCCATCCACCTATAAGGAAGCGATGCGGTCTCGAGACTCTCTATTATGGAAAGAAGCCATAGATGAAGAGTTGAAATCTCTCATGCAGAACAATACGTGGACATTGGTTGACTTGCCTAAAGGGGCTAAGATCATTGGAAACAAATGGGTTCTGAAGAAGAAGCTTAATCCTGATGGGAGTATCGCAAAATACAAAGCACGTCTAGTTGCAAAAGACTTCACTCAAGTGAGTGGAATAGACTACTTTGATATATACTCGCATGTGTAACATTCCCCAAACAACTAGACCCCTAGAGTGGTTTTGTCATGACTAGGTCATGACAAAACCCTAAGAAGCTTGAAGAGACCACTTGGCCTTAGCCAGGAAGAAGGAAACCACAGTAGTCTACAAATAGCAATTTCTAGTTAACAAGCATAGGGTTGGACTTAAGGGCCTCACCTTGACCCTTTGATCCCACCATAGCATACCTAACCCTTTGGGTGTCCCCTTAGAGCACCAAGGACCCATTGGGGTCAACCAAATAGGCCAAATTGACCAAAGTCAACTCTAGCTCTGTTTTGGTCAAACCAACACCTTTTGGATAAATTGGCCCAATTGGGGCACCACCATGACTCGACCAACTTTGGGTGATGTCAAGGGACTCAAGACTCAGCACTTGGACTAGTCAACCCATCAGTTGACCAAGTCAACACCTCAAGTCAACACTTGGTCAACCTTGCCCAAAAAGAGGGGAAAAGGCTAACTCAAGCTCAATCCACTTGGGCTAGGCCCAATTGAAGTGACACTCTAGTTTCATGAGGCTGAAATTACATGGAATGCCATCCAATTTCTGGAGGGGGTGACTAGGAGAGAGAAATTGGGAGTTTCCCCCAATTTGAAGAGAGAGAAAAGGAGGATTAATGACATTCATGGCCAAGGGAGGCCAATTGATGGGGATTAATCTCCTCTGGCTGTTACAAGAAGTTTGGGGGTTTTTCCTGCTCACATGGGGGCTGAATCAAGAGGAATTCAGTTGGCTGAAATTCACCATTAATGGTGATAATGGTGATTGAAGATTTGGCTCTTCCCCTCCCCCAATTGGACCTTATAACACCTTCAGTGGATGAAGAGGAGGAGTTTCCCCACCTTCCCCAAAGAAATCGAGCACCAGTTTCCGGATCAGTGAGTGATTAGTAGTTAGATTCCGCGAGTGATCTTGTAGTGAGGACATGATGTACAGGGCATGAGCCCTTTATTATTGTAACTTTGTTGTTTCAATTATACCATGTGGACATTTATTATATATAGCATGTGATTGTGGACTTGAACTTCTTTTCGTTCGTTTATACTTTTCTTCTTATGTGATTGATATGGCCGGCAGGATCGGCGTTTTGTAGTGGTGACCTTCCCGAGTGAAGGTGTTGTTAAAAAATTGAGGTCCGGAGGTGAAGTAAAATGCGAAATACACTTCACAAACTTTTTACAAGTGCAGCACAACAATGACAATGGGAATAACGAATAGTGCTATGATATTAACTATCTCTTCACAATTTCGAGGTATACATGGCGAGACATGATTCATAAGAATCACGGAGGAGAGAAGCACAAACAATAAATATAAGCTGCTGCGACCTGACAACTTGAGATCGCCAGACCGCGCAAACAGACAAGCCAGACGGAAGCCGCTGAGACTGCGCGAACAGAGTACAAGCCGCACCTGCTAGACCGCAACCATAGACCACCGACTTGCTGCTTTATTCCTCTGCTGAAAACAACCAGTTCACGCTTCTTGATCGCATAGACCGCACGGTCTTGAGCACAGAAGAACCTGCGAACACTGAACAAAGAACTGCTACCTGCTGCAGACCGCAACTCAAGATCGCCTGGCCACTTAAGACCGCCTGATCAACTGAGTCCGCTGCACAGACAAAGAACACCTAAACACAGTCCGCCCGGACTGGTTTATTCAAAGCTGGAAGAAGGGAGACAAGCTGACCGCGAGCTGCAAGTCGCTAACCTGCCAACACAGAAATCGGTCAGACAAAATCTCAGACCGCGCGAACTCAAATTGAGACCGGCACAATCAAGCCAACTTTGGTTCTTACAGTTCTCATTATTAATGACGAGCCCTGCACCCCTATTTATAGGCGATAAGACGGATGTCGTCACCGCACAAACTGGGATACAATAACTGCCCATCAGATCGCGAGCGGTCTCACAAAACTGACCACTCGAACTCAGCACCACTGAACAACTTCCTTATTAACAATACAGTTATGTACAAACCGCCCGGTTACTGCGGTCTCCCTAAAACAGACCACCCGGTCTATTGCAAAAAGGCAAGGAACTTCTTCAGTAAACCAGACCGACTAGAACAGTCGTCAGACCGCTCGGTCACTGTAAGAAGGCGGACCTACTTGAACATCTGGCCGACTTGAACAAGTCGCCAGATCAACCCGCGCAAGCCGCCCGGACAAAAGAGGCGGTCTCCCAGATCAGACCGCTCAGAACAACTGAGACAGAACCGGCCAGAGCACCGGCGCAGACCGCGCGGTCTCTGTGGTCTCCAACCTCCAGACCTCCTGTCACGGCCCATCAACCACTACGACTAGGCACCGTGGACAAGGACTGCAGTCAAGGGTGGCGGGGGATCGAGACCCGCCATCAACAACCTACTGTTGCTGAGAAACAGGCTCAGTGATTTGGTTGGGGTTTGACCGGACTGCAGTCCTTGTCCACTGATGCCTAGCCGTAGTGGTTGATAGCCGTGACACCGCCCAACACCCTTCCACTTCCACTTCAAAAATTTAACACTCCCCCTTGAAGTGGGAAGTGGAAGTCAGCCTAAGCAAACTCCGCAACCGACCAAAAGGTCCCTTCGCCAGCGGCTTAGTAAATATGTCAGCAACATTCTCCTTGCTCTGCACATGCTCCACAATCAGAGATCCCTCCAACACCTTCTCACGAATGAAATGGTGATGAATCTCTATGTGCTTCGTACGCGCGTGACAAACTGGATTGTTCACCAGTTTGAGAGCACTCTCGTTGTCACTACGTAGCAGAGTAGGACCTCGCACCTCCCTATGAATGTCTTCCACAAGCCTCCTAATCCAGATGGCTTCCTGAGCCGCCAAAGCCGAAGCTTTGTACTCTGCTTCCGTGGTAGAGACAGACACATAATCCTACTTCTTGCTGCACCATGATATAACTGTCGAGCCTGTCATAAAGACATATCCAGACGTCGATCTCCGATCATCCGAATCTCCTCCATAATCAGCATCCATGTACCCGTGAAAGCAAAAGCCCGCATCTCTCCCATAGAAGAGACCCAAATCCGAGGTGGATTTGACATACTTCAATATACTCCTAACTGCCACAAGATGAGTCTTCTGAGACTCTGCTATAAACCGACTCACCCTGCCAACTGCATAAGCAATATCTGGCCTTGTGATCGTCAAGTCTATCAAGCTTCCGACCAAAGCCCAGAACACCAAAGGATCGCTAAGAACCTTCCCTTCATCTCGCCGAAGATGAACTCCAACCTCCAGTGGAGTAGAGCTGCTCTTCCCCCCTTCCATGCCGAATCTCTTCACGATTCAATCCGCATAGCCCTTTTGGGAAACGAGCATACCGCTCTCTTTCCTCTCCACTTCGAGCCCAAGGAAATGGTGGAGCTCGCCCAAATCCTTCATCTCAAATCTGATAGCTAGCTCAGCATGAAGCCTAGCTACCTCCATCTCAGAATTCCCCGTGACGATCATATCATCAACGTACAACAGCACCAAGACCTGAAGCTCCCCCGTCTTCTTTACGAATAAGCTTGAATCAAAATTAGAAGAAAATATCCGCAGAACTGGAGGTATTCTGCAATCTTCCCGTACCACGCCCGAGGCGCTTGCTTCAAGCCGTAAAGAGCCTGCTTGAGCTTGCAAATATATCTTGGGTGCTCTTCCGATACATAACCAGGTGGCTGATCCATGAAGATATCCTTGTCAATCTCGCCATATAATAAAGCGTTCTTCACGTCGAGTTGTCAAATCTTCCACCCTTGGCAAGCAGCCAAAGCGATCACCACCCGGACCGAAGTCATCTTGTCAATGGGGCTAAACGTTTCTTCATAATCATCCCCATACTTCTGAGAGAAACCTCGAGCTACAAGGCGAGCCTTGTACCGCTCAATACTTCTATCAGCCTTCTTCTTTAGTTTGAAAACCCACTTGCAAGTCACCGGAGTAACACCCTCAACCTTAGGCACCAAGTCCCAAGTCTCATTCTTCCTGAGGGCAGCCATCTATTTATCCATGGCTTCTTCCCACTCCTTGACTCCAATGGCATTTTCATAACAAGATGACTCTCTCTCATCCAGGGGACCTGCGAAGAAACATGAGACAAAGCTCACCAAGTTCCCGCCCGTACACCGATCAGGTGGAATAATGGTCCTCTTGGAACTTCTCAGAGCTTGACTCTGAACCACCTCTTCCACTGTAGCTTCTAGACTAGCTCTCCTCTCAGGTAGACATGGAGCATCGCTCCCCCTGCTTCCAGAACCCGAAGCACCTGATCCAGAGCTTGAAATACCTGGAGCACTTGGAGAAATAGGCAACTCCAGCAGAGCTTCCCTTGTATCTTCCTCTGGTCCACCATCTACTATGCTTCCTTGTAACTCAATAGAAGAGTTACCTTGGTATGACGTCAGCTCGTCAAATACCACATCCCTAGAGACCACATATTTCTGTGTCTCGGGATCCATGCATCTCCACCCTTTCTTCCGGTCATCATAACCGGCGAAGACTAGCTTCCTTGCCTTAGCATCTAGCTTCGTTTGAGGGCATCCGGAACATGCACATTGTTGGAACAACCCTATTACTAATTTGGGCTAGGATCACTATCTGCTGACTAGGATCAAGTTGACCCCAATGTATAGTCAATGGGTCAAGAGTTTAGGCTGTTAGAACTCAAGAAATCATTCAGGTTCTGCGTTCTACGAACTCCATATTGCGTTCGACGAACTCCACTCTGCGTTCGACGAACGACATGCTCTCTGCGATCAACGAACGGCTTGCTTCTATCTCAGCGGCTCAGCGTCTCAGCTGTTCAGCGGTCGACGAACAGATTCTGTCTCAGCGGTCGACGAATAGACCCCGTCTCAGCGGTCGACAAAATTTGCTCAGCGGCTCAGCGATCGACGAAATTATCCAGGCTCAGCGGTCGACGAATTCCTCAGTTCGACGAACTCAGTCTGCGTTTGACGAATATCTTCAGATCGACGAACACAGCTCTGAGGTCGACGAAATTTGTTGAGATCGACAAAAATTTCTCTACAGCAGATTTACTTCAGAAGATTGTATTATTCATTCTCTGAACTCAGATCGACTACATCAACAGATCTATTATATCAGATAAGTAAGGATAATATATTTTCTTTTATTGTTCAAAGATTATAGCCGTTGACATTTCATGGAAAAGGAAAAAGATAAATGGCGCAACAAATTTATAGTTCCCAGATATATTATATTCCTTAATATAAGGGATTTTCATTTAATATCTGTCAGAGATTTCAAAAGAGATAAAGGAAGAAGATATACAGTATTACTCCCATAGTTTTTCACGACAGGAAATAGACAGAACATATTACAGATTTTTCTGTACAGGAAGAAAGAAAGAAAGAAAAGCTACACATATCATCTTCATCCTCTTCCTCAAGCATCATTCATTTTCTGAGAACATCTACATTCATCTCTCAGTGATCAGCTGCAAGTTTAGATCTTCAAAAGAGCAACAACAAACTGAAGAAATCATTCTCTCAGTTTAATCAGCTACAGGAAGATTTGTTTATACATTCAAAAGAAAGCTTCCAGCCAATCTACTGTCAAACAATTTCATATCAGACAGAGGGAGCTTTTCTACATCAACATCCACTAGAGTCTTCTCTCAGATTATTGACAGAGAAGAACATTCTAAACCCTCTTTATCCCATTCTGTAAAGGGTTTAAATTCCATTCAAAAGTTTACCTCTTGGTGGCAAGACACCTGATCAAAAAATCTTGTTTGCTTTTGGGCACCTTATCAAAAGCTCATTGGTGTTAGGACACCTATCAAAAATCCTAGTGGATTCCTACCAAGGGTGGTAGAAGAGTAGACGTACCCAGGTTTATTGGGGAACTACTATAGCTCCATGTGTCCTCTGTGATTGCTTTACTTTTCTGTGCTTGTGTTGTGCTGTGTTTTATTTTCAGTTTCTTATAAATCACTCTGCTACACATATATATATCACTAATTTAATTCCGCTATAAAATTAAGTAAAAAGTTTTAATACTCTATTCACCCCCCTAGAGTTAATTTAAGATCTAACCTCACTTTCATGCATAGCAGGTAGAACCAAACACTCGAAAGTTTTCCACGCTTAGCTTCTCCTTGAACATCAACTCATGAGGGGTCTTCATGTTGATGGGACTGAGAGGCATCCGGTTGATAACATAGGCCGCACAAGACATTCCCTCTGCCCAGAAGGACTTTGGGATACTCTTGGCATGAAGCCAACATTTGCAGATCTCCTTCAGGTGACGGATCTTCCGCTCTGCAACTCCGTTTTGTTGTGGAGTGTGAGCACAAGAAAAAAGCTCCCTTTGGATGCCATGCTTCCTGCAAAAGTTAAAGAACTCCTTGGAGTTAAACTCCCCTCCATTGTCTGTTCTGAACTTCTTCACCCGCAGGTTTAGCCGACCTTCCACCAGCTCCTTGAACTCCACAAACCTCTCGAACGCCTCCGACTTCTCCTTTAGAAAATATGCCCAAGTATATCTGGTGAAGTCATCAACCAAAATTAGCATATACCTGCTATCTCCAAGACTGGCAGTGTTGGTAGGTCCAAACAGATCACCATGGATACACTCCAATGGTCTCTTACATCTGCTTTGTGATTTGTCAAATGGAAAGCGCTGAGCTTTACCAAACTGACAACCTGCACAAACGTGACCATCCCCGAAAGATGACAAGCTAGACAGACCTTTCACAAGGCCTCTTCCTGCCATAGCTTTCAGCTTATCCATTCCAACATGCCCAAGTCTTTCGTGCCAGATAGCAGCGCTGTCGTTAGCCCTCATCTTATCAACATAAGAACTTGCTGAAAGAACAAACAAGTCCTTCACCCGTCTCCCAACATGAGTGACCTCAGCTTTCACCGCTGAAACATTTCGGAGAAATTTCACTTCTGTTCGACCAAACAGAACGTGATAGCCAGCATCCACCGCATTGGTCACCGAGAAGAGGTTCTTCTTCATCCTCGGGACATGATAGACACTCTTCAAAGTAAGAGTACCTCTATCATCGTTCAAAGAAACCACACCCTCCTTCTCAACTGCATGAATAGTATCATCAACCGTAATGATAGCGTCATTACCTGTGTATGCCTGCAATGAGGAGAACTTTGACTCATCCCGGGTGAGGTGATGACCACACTCAGAGTCCACTATCCAATCATCATGATAGTTGATGAAAGTCATAGCCCGAACACATGTGCCCGTCATGAATGCACCTCCACCACCCCAACTTCCCTCAGAATTGGAACCAGCCTCCTCCTTCCCTGCAGTATGCCCTCGCTGAAGATTGACCTTGCAGTCCCTTTTGAAATGACCAAGCTTGTTGCACCTGAAGCATCTAGGTCCTTCCTGCTTCTTCCCATCATGCTTAGGAGCATAGCTCCTCTCCTGCTGATATGAAGTAGACGGACCATCATCTCCAAATGTCTTTTTCTTCTTGTCACATCTCTTCTTCTTGCCAGAAAAGAGAACCTCGCCTTCTCCCCCAGAGACAGACATCCCAGTCATTTGATTAACCAAACTCTCTTGCGAAGCAAGTAAGTTCTCCAGCTCCAGCAACGAAGGCTGATTGGCCCAGCCTTAAACAGAAGTAACAAAGGCAACATATTCCCTCCGCAAGCCGCGGATTATGTGCCTCTTCAGCTTAGCTTCTGAGATAGGCTCATCTGGGTCCAAAGCCGATATCTCTGCGCAGAGGTTCTTCATCTTCAAGAAGAATGTTGAGATAGACAAATCCCCCTGAGTTGCTTTCGCCAACTCATTCTCCAAGAACTGTAGCCTAGCGACATTCTTCTTATTGAACAAGCCATCCAAGGCTGTCCAAATCTCAGCAGCTGATCTACATCCGATAATGTGATCAAACAACTCCGGAATGATAGCTCTCTTGAGAGTGAACTCCGCCTTAACATTCGTTCTCCTCCAAGCCTTCACAAGCTCAGCTTTCCCATCAGCAGGAACAACAGCTTATCTTGCTTCTCCTCCTACAACATCCCACAAATCCTCGCCAAGAAGATAGCTCTCCATGCAAGACTTTCACTTCTTGAAGTTAGTCTGCGTATGGAGCTAAATACCAAGACCTCTTGCATATCCTCCTTCCATTGATATCCCACTGATTGCTAACCATTTTAGAAACCCGAGAGAAGTATCAGCAATTTCTGCTCAGCAACCTCAGCAACCTCCCTCTGATAACATGTTAAAAAATTGAGGTCCGGAGGTGAAGTAAAATGCGGAAAACACTTCACAAACTTTTCACAAGTGCAGCACAACAATGACAATGGGAAGAATGAATAGTGTTATGATATTAACTATCTCTTCACAATTTCGAGGTATACATGGCGAGACATGATTCATAAGAATCACGGAGGGGAGAAGCACAAACACAAAATACAAGCTGCTACGACCTGACAACTTCAGATCGCCAGACCGCGCGAACAGACAAGCCAGACGGAAGCCGCTGAGACCGCGCGAATAGAGTACAAGCTGCACCTGCCAGACCGCAACCACAGACCGCCGACTTGCTGCTTTATTCCTCTGCTGAAAATAACCAGTTCGCACTTCTTGATCGCCCAGACCGCACGGTCTTGATCATAGAAGAACCTGTAAACACTGAACAAAGAACTGCTACCTGCTGCAGACCGCAACTCAAGATCGCCTAGCCACTTAAGACCGCCTGATCAACTAAGTTTGTTGCACAGACAAAGAACACCTAAACACAGTCCGCCTGAACTGGTTTATTCAAAGCTAGAAGAAGGGAGACAAGCTGACCGCGAGCTGCAAGCCGCTAACCTGCGAACACAGAAACCGGTCAGACAAAATCGCAGACCGCGCGACCTCAAAGTGAGACCGACACAATCAAGCCAACTTTGGTTCTTATAGTTCTCGTTATTAATGACGGGCCCTGCACCCCTATTTATAGGCGAGAAGACAGATGTCGTCACCGCACAAACCGGGATACAATAACCGCCCATCAGATCGTGAGCGGTCTCACAAAACAGACCACCCGAACTCAGCACCGCTGAACAACTTCCTTATTAACCATACGGTTATGTACAAACCGCCCGGTTACTGCGGTCTCCCTAAAACAGACCGCCCGGTCTTTATTGCAAAAAGGCAAAGAACTTCTTCAGTAAACCAGACCGACTAGAACAGTCGTCAGACCGCCCGGTCACTACAAGAAGGCAGACCTACTTGAACATCTGGCCGACTTGAACAAGTCGCCAGATCAACCCGCCCAATCCGCCCAGAAAAAAAAGGCGGTCTCCCAGATCAGACCGCTCAGAACAACTGAGACAGAATCGGCCAGAGCACCAGCGCAGACCGCGCGGTCTCTGCGGTCTCCAACCTCCAGACCGCTCAGCACCCTTCCACTTCCACTTCAAAAATTTAACAGGTGTCACCGCAAAGCGGTGGTTCTGGGCATAAGACTCGGGTTTTCAAAAGAAAAAAAACGGGGTCTTACAAAGTGATATCAGAGGCAAACCTCGATCCAAAGAAAAGAAGTCCACAAACCTTGGGTCACCCCGCGCGAGTTTAGTTTGAGGACAAACTAAGCGGCGGAAGCAATGGTGTGCCCATATGGGGAAATCACATGAAAAAAGTCCACTTTTAACTGAATCTTTTTTCCAAGTTTTCTTTTGTAGCCTGCGGCGAACCCTGCCCCTAGCAGGAAATACCCTCGGTTGTAAAGATCTCGGTAGATAGTCCTTTAGTCAATGAGTTAGACTCAACTTCACTAGGACACATGACTTACCATGACAATTTACACCATGCTCTAGTCTGAAATAGACCATAGGTATAATTTTGGTGAAGGTACGAGAATACCCCAAAGAGGCTAGAGAAAGAGAGACTGACACATAAGCAGAATGGTATGGGACTCGTAAACTCAACCCTCGTATCAGTGACATGATTATATTGAGACAACCACCACGACAAACACCGAGGGTCGGACAAGAATTAAAGTTCGGAAGAGACCCGTTTGGGAGTGTTGCATGTTGACCTTGATAAGGTTTTCGAAAGAGTACCTTGAAGAGTCTAATGTATGGAGTACACCAACAAGTCTCAAGATAGAACCCCAAGTCTAAGGTTGTGGGCCCTAAGGATTGTTTGCGTACTTGGGATGAATATAACATGGCGATATCAAAGATACTTAGCCCAAAATAGATAGTGGCTTATCTTTGGTTTATTGGGGCTTATTTTTTGTTTATTGGGGAATGTTACACCGAGGGTCGGTCTTCACTCAAGTGAGTGGAATAGACTACTTTGATATATACTCACCTGTTTGTCACTATGCAATGATTATGATACTTCTTGCGATAACATCTATTGAACACTTTATAGTTCATTAGATGAATGTCAAGACTGCATTTCTTAATGGAGATCTGACCGAAGAGATCTATATGCACCAACCTGAAGGGTTTGTCGTAGGTCTAGAAAATAAGGTTTGTAAGTTGATTAAGTCACTATACGGATTGAAGTAAGCACTCAAATTGTGGCACGCAAAATTTGAAACTTGTGTTAAAGCCATGGGTTTTAAATCCAGCTTTTCAGATAAATTTTTGTACGTTCGAACAAGTTCAAATAAAGTTGCAATTATATGTTTGTATGTTGATGACATGCTAATACTGATCAGTTTGAGGTGAATGACGCGAAAGCTGCCTTAACGGCATAATTTAGCATGAGTGACTTAGGTGTGGTGAAAACCATCCTAGGAATGGAAGTGCACTTCACTGAACAGGGTATTACCCTAAGTCAAAGTCACTACATTAGAAATCTACTTGAGAAGTGGGGTTACGTTAATATCAAAATTAGTGAGACTCCATACGATTATAACAATAGACTGAAACTGAATGAAGTTCATCTATTAAACAGTTGGATTACTCCAAACTCATAGATAGTCTCATGTATGCTATAACCTGCACTAGACCTGACATAGCCTTTACGGTTGACATGTTAAGTAGATTTACAAGTAACCCTGGGAAGGACCACTGAGATGCCTTAGAAAGTCTAATGCGATATTTAAAGTACACTGAGAAGTATGCTTTATGTTACAGTGGACATCCTCCTGTGCTTGAGGGGTATTTTGACACCTCCTGGTGCTCAGAAATTGTTGATAATCGGTCCACTAGTGGTTTTGTGTTCACACTAGGAGGAGCAGCAATAGCTTGGAATTTAAAGAGGCAGTCGTGCATTGCACTATCCTCTATGGAATCAGAACTCTATGCTCTCGCTTCAGCAGGAGAAGAAGCAGAGTGGATAAGAGATCTGATAATAGACATTCCATTGACGAGTCTGAAAATACACTCTATTTCGCTATATTGTGACAATTAAGCCACAAAGACCATTGCAACAAATACGTTGTTCAATGGAAAGCAAAGGCAACTAAGGATGAAACAGGCCTAGTTGACTCATCTCACCAGTCAGGGGATAATCTCCCTATTGGATGTGAGATCAAAAAATAATGTAGCAGATATCCTTACCAAGGGCGTATGTAAGGTTCTAACAAATAAAACATCATGGTAGATGAGATTAAGGTTCATTTAGTATGACTTAATACCCTGCTTATGTTTTAAGTCTTAGAACTGTAGTCTGCTTACATTTAAGCATCTAGAGTGAAAACACAGAAGTATTTCAGATGCTACCTGATGAAATCCAGAGATGAATAGTTGTCTATCATTCCAAACTTGATGACTTACGCAATTATGTTTATTCAAAGGCTGGTTTGGGTATCATTCCAAAAAGGAATACTGAAGTTATTGATATGCGTCCTGATATTATGATCATTACTTATATCATTATAAACTTGGTGATATATTGGTCACAGCTTGTTGTATCATTCCAAACTTGATGGTATAGCACAATTGTGAAACGTTTAGTACTAATATTAATAATCGAAGGAACATGGTTTGATTCTATGAAATTAATTGTCTAATTTTGTGTAAATTGGATAGAGATGCTGATATGTGATTCTTTCTTCCTGATTAGAGTATTACATTCTTTTACTGCTAGAACTAATCACTTTATTTTTTATTAGCAAATGTTAGAATTCATAGAGATTTGTCTCATGACATTCTTATTGTGTCTGTTTGCAGATCACATGGAGACTGGAGGAGAGAAAGTCAATTTCGACCCAGATGATGATGATCTGTTGTTTGCATAGATCATTGATCATTTATCTGTTTTGAGTTTTTCCAGCTTTGCTTACTGTTTTTGTTTGGAGCCATGTGTTTGAGTTTAGATATTCTGTATTCTAAAACTCATATTTATTCTCTGGAAAGCTCATGTTTTGTCGTTATTAACAAGAAATCTGTTATGTGACTCCGTTATCTACAATATAAGAGGAGATTGTTGAGGTATACTTAGATAACAGGTTAACGGATACTTCACGGTTGGTTAGGTTCCAATAGGGATCCACTTACCGGCTGGGAATTTAGGGTTTGCCTATAAATACCCTGATAGGGGCAACGAGTAGACTTTTTCAAACTAGACAGTCACGCGGATGCTTCAAGCACCATTTCAACATTTTCAAGAGGGTGCGCCTTCCCGTCTTGGGGGACGCGATCTTAAGCAGGAGCGCCCTTATCACACGCAATCACATCTTTGGCTTTCCGCCCGCAAAATAAGCTAAGTGCTTCCGCACTCATCACGTGCTCAGAGCGCTCTCGTGTTCGTTGCGCGCTCAGAATGCTTTCGCGTTCATCGCGCGCTCAGAACACCTTCATTTTCTCAACGCGCGCGGCAGTTAACCTTTCCTAATTTTTTAGATTTCAGGTCATGTTCACTACCCTCAACGCCATCAACAAAGATGCCCGAATTGACCAAATTGCTCGGGGCGGGGGGGGGGGGGGGGGGGGGGGGGGGGGGGGGGCAAGACGAGAATATCCAAAAGGTGGTGATCCGCGTGCTCCGAATCGACAAACGTGATTCATCAGTCAGGTGGTTATGGTGGTTACAACGATGAAATTACTATGCTATCCCTGAACAAGGCTATAAAAGGAGCTCATGGTCTTCATTTCAAGGGACCTTGTCTTCGACACCCGAGATAGATCATTCAAAGATTTCCTTGGAATTCTCCTTCGGTGCTTGAAGATCTCCTTCGATCTTGGAAGATCTTCTTCGAACATTCGAAGATCTCCTTCGATCCTTTGAAGGTCTCCTTCGTGCCTTCGAATATCTTCCTTCGCTTCGGAAGGTTGTCTTCGAAGCGGGTTGGGAATCCTTCAAGCTACGAAAGGCGACTTGAGAATCTCACTTTCGTTCCGAGAAAAGTGCTTAGTCTCGTGGGAGGTGGCCTGTTACCCTCGAGGTTCTCTCTCTCCACCATTGTAACGAGCAGCGGCCTGTTGCACTCGAGTTCTTAGATTTTAATTGTAACAAACCAGAAGATAGTGGAGTTTGGTCGACACAGCTCCGACCGCGTGGTTTTTCACCCTTTCGGGTTTTCCATGATAAAAGTCCCATTGTCATTTGTTAACTCTTTTATTGACTTTTGCGCGCTCTGCTCGCTCTTGAGCTAAGGTGGTTCAATTCGAACGGTCTACCAGAGCGTCGAGTGACCTGCAATAATTTGGCATTGTCTGTGGGAACAGAGTTCCTGGTTATATCTAGAAGCAATCTCCCTAAGAGACCGGCAAGGTTGGATACTCACCCGACCATTTCAGACACGGGCAGTTCCTCTCTTCCCACAAATTCAAAAGGAGGTGCGCCCATCATTGCACCTATCCTACCTCCATGGCCCAACATTGCTTACACGCAAACGCCTCCAATGACGGAGCAAGTTCCCGATCACGACGTGCTCCAATCCAGCCAATCCCCTTGTCATGGTACATTTTGACATACCCAGTCCCACTTTGGCTCAAGCCCACATAGTATAGGAAGTTCCACGGAGCAGAAAAACCGTATAACCACGTCAACTGCTTCCTGACCACGATGGAAGCATTCGGGCTCGCAGACCAGATTATTTGCAAGACCTTCCACGCAACACTTCGTGGCGACGCTCTCAATTGGTATCAATCGCTTCCAGAAGGAGTCATTCACAACTTCACCGAGCTATCCCAGTTATTTAGCGGATAGCATGAGGTCCGAGAAGGAGTGTCTAAAAATTAACTCAGACAACGAAGGAGCCTTAGAGGGACGAAATCTCCCTCTCAAAACAAACAGGGCGCGACCAGCGCCAGGAGGACGTCACCATGAGATCGCATCAAGAGAATCTCCGCGGGGGTTTGAATTTCGCTATACACGTAAGCATTGGGAGCCCTGCGTTTGAGTTGAGAATGGCGTTGATAAGCCACCACATATCGCTCAATATCATGTTCATGGCAACTGTGACATGGCTCAAGCTCCTTGGCGGGAACCTCAAGCTCAGAGCTAGCGATGCGGAACTTCCAGATGGAACAATAATACCCACCATAGTAAACGTCCTCCTACCCGTACACGTAGGAACACTTTCGGACCCCGTCCAATACGAAGTCCAGTTCATCATCGCAGAAGCGGATTCACCATATGACACAATATTCGGGAGCATCCTGCTCGACACACTACAGCATGACACCTCCATCACAGGTCGTATGGAGAGAAAAGGAAAGATCCTCCAGAACTCAGTTTGTCATCACAGCAGCACAACAGTCGGTGTTCCTTGGGTTATCCTCAAGAACTCCGTTTGTCATCACAGCAGCACAAAGACCGCAGAAACCAATCTATCAGCATCAACCAGTGCGCCACAACTCGAAACCATGGGTCGAAAGAGGAAGGGAGAACGACCAATCACTCAGGTCAGTCGTCCTAACCAGAGCCAGCCAGACTATTCCAGAGGGATGATGAACCGGAAAATCCAGATCTACATCCCGTTAAACGCCTCTCGCGAGCATATCCTATATATAATCCACAACCGCAAGATTGTCAAATGGTCATGGCCGCTCCCTCGTAACTCAGGGAATCAATCCCAATTTTGCGACTTTCACCGGGGCTGAGGACACCATACAAAGCAGTGTCTATGCTTAAAGGATGAAATCGAGCGCCTCGTCCAGCTAGGGCACCTGAAGACCTTTCAGAAGCAGGCAGCTCATGGAGAGACAACTGAAGACCGATCGCTGGAGTGATCATCATCTAAATTGTGGCCGCACATCATGCTGAAGAATCAAGAAAACTCACCTAAACGCCGTGCGATAGGACCAAGAGACTGGCAAAAGAGCTCTGTGTGATCTACGCTTGCGCTTTGTTTATAACAAAAAATGACCAAAAGCCGCAAGTTTATATTTGCACATGTACTATTATTTGCTTCAATTCAATGTGTCTTGTTTTGTTTAATCATAACCCTATCACCATAGGAAAATTTTGGGTGCTGCCCCCTATAACCGTAAGTGTCCGTCCCTCGCACGGTTACAAGCGGTTTGGAGACTAACGCTCTTCACCGTCAATTATGGGGCATTCTCCCCCTATAACCGTAAGAGTCTGTCCCTCGCACGGTTACCAGCGGTTTGAAGACTAACGCTCTTCACCGTCAATTCTGGGGCATGTTCCCCCTGTAACTGTAAGGGTATGTCCCTCACACGGTTACCAGTGGTTTGAACACTAACGCTCTTCACTATCAATTTCGGAACCAGTCCCCCCGACGAACACATAAGAAATGGCTAAAACAAAGAATTACCAAGTACACGAAAGAATAAATGCTACATAAAATGATGGAGTCACAAGGTACACCAATATCACTACAACGCTATACATAACTGAATGAGTCTACAATGCGGAAAAAGAAAACTACTCTGCTCCGCGGATGACAACATGTCCACCTCGCTCCTCAAGAAGCCAAGCTCTCCCTCCAGGCGGAATATCTCACCTTGCGCCCTTGATAACTGGCGAAGGGCATCCTGAGCAAGCGCCTTGTTGCCTCCACATTCCTCTTGCAGCTTCTCAACCTCCGATCAGGTCGAAGAAATGTCCAACTCCAGTTGTCGGATGTGGGCAGTGTCACGATCCCTCTTCTTTTTGGAATCAGAGCGCTCTTCGCTGCGCTCATTTCCTCCTGAAGAACGAAGTAGGCATCCTTAATACCCATGTAGCAATCATTCCATGTATGAGCCACACTGTTTAAAACACAGGTCTGCAAAGAAAATGAACAATTAGAACATATAAACAGGAAAGCAAAAGCCAGGATAAAGGCAGTCACACTTACCGCAGAAGTCATCGCCTGAAGAGAAGAAGAGAATCGTCTCGCCATCGTCAAAGGAGGAGGTGACGCTAAATCTTCCTGCGGGACTTGACTGACAGCAGGAGAGGCTAGGATCTCAACCTCCAGATCAGCTGCAATCACTCCAACCTCACGGGTGCTAAGCCCGGCCTCATGATCATGGCTCCTTAGCGCAGGAGGAGTACGCCCCAAACCAGTGCTCCCATTTTTTAAAACAATCTTCCTCTTCTTACCACGGACCACGGGAACGGAAGCCGCACGCTCGGCATCCCAAGAAATCCCCTCTGAAAGTAACCCGCTCTCCTCCAAACTGCTAGCAACACAATACAGGGCTTTCGCCAACCCTTCTCTATCCGGAAAGCCAGAAATGGGAAAGAAGTTGTTCTCTCGGCCCGTCTGCCGATGTCAACGGCCAGGAAGATCTCTCCGAAGCTCAGGCAACTCGCAATGGTTCTGAATGTACCCGTAAAGGGTATCACCATGGCAGTAATCATTCTTCTCTCAAAAATGGAACCACCTTTTGTTGCTGCAAATCTCGACACGACCACCTGGATCAATGAAGACTTCACACCAATCCATGAAAATCTCCACAGTAAATCGCGTGTCATGCTCCCGGAAGGAGGAAAGTGGAACCCGGACTTCAAACAACTCTCTGAAAGAGTTATGAAGCCGGTCGGAGGATTCTGAGCGCGCTCCTCCTCCCGAGAAATCTTCACCTCGACGCTCGAGGGCAACCCCAAGCGCTTCCGCCACATATCGATTCGCGCGCTATCAAGGGTGGAGCGCAGTCGCATCGGCCTCGATTGGCCGCTCTGTTTTGAAGCCGGAAACAGTAAAGGAAAACATATTTCAGTAAGCGCACCTAGCGAAAGCCGTGCGACGATTTGCTAAGGAAACACGTACACCCCAGGGAGTGAAGAGAACAAACGTGCACGCTTCAGTCGAACTCCGTCAACCGGCACTCGACTACGCACGACTGGTCGGGAACACCAGCCAAATGCCAGGCCATCCATGAGGCCCGCACGCCGACCAAGAGCCGGTCGGGCACCAACAGGCCGTCGGCAGTCCACATGCATGCCTCCCACACCGCGACCGAACTCCGGTCGCGCGCGCACGTGGCCTGTGCCCCCGGCCAAGCAGCGACCGCGCGCTGGCCAAGTGCCTGCCGCGCGCTAGCAGGTCGTCGCCCGTGTCGGCCACATGCTGGACAGGCCGCCTCCGTGCGCCGGCCGCACTCCGGTCGGGCACCGGTCGTGTGCAGGCTGGCCACAGGCGCGCCGCCCAGGCACCATCCGCACACCCCCATGTTGGGCATTGGGCGGGCACCGGTCACACCCGCGCTGCCCACGCACCGGCTGAACCTCGGTCGTGCTCGTAGCCCGCGCATCAGTCGAGCACCGACCATGTGCGTAGCCCCCGTACCAAGCGGGCATCGGCCGGGCACCAGCCGTGCGCGCAGCCCGCGCACCGGTCGGGTACTGGTCGTGCACATAACCCGTGAGCTGGCCGGCCACGCGCCGGTCGGCCATATGTCTGCCGCCCGCACCACGGTCGAGCACGATCAGCAGAGCAATGACCGCTCGCACCACTCCCAACCTTCGGCACATGTGTTCCGCCCGCACTCTGGCCGAGCGCCTTGGCTCGACCACTCTCCCTCTTTTCTCTATTTTTCATGAAAATTGAAAAATGCTTACCTCCGACATGATGTAACTCATCTCATGCACGCAAAATCTCCATGTCGCCACGAAGAAGACGATGAAACCTCCAAACTCATTCAAGCAACAAGTTGGACTTTGAAGGTTTGGGGGGCAAATGATGTGTACACATATTTTTATACGATTCCTCGGGGTGCGTTTAGCCATGTCCCCACTACAAGTAGGGGTTTGCACAGAAAACCGAAAACCGACCTGAACCAACCCAATCTGAACCAAATTTGGACCGAACCGATCAGTTCGGCTCGGTTTCGGTTCAGGGGGGCTGAAAACCGAGCCTATTCGGTTCGGGTTCGGTTTATAGGGTCGGTAAACTGAGAAAACCGAACCGATTATAAGTTTGGACTTGGAGTTTGTCCCGTCGGATGAAAGCATGAGGTTGTGAGCATTGAGTTTGAAGTTGAACCCGAAATAATGAGACTATGTAATATCTCTTATCTTATCTTATCATAAGCTTGTAACAATTTGTAACGACCCAGAAGCCGACGTCCGATCGGGACAACGCCCACCGATCTAGCCTCCATTGGCCTCGCTACCGGGCTGCAGCCCAAGCACCCCAACCCCTCTACAGCTCATTGGAGGATTGTTGGTGGCCACAACCTCCCTTTGATGAGAAGTGATCCAGTTAAGCGCCCCTACATGGACTTCCTAGGAGGTCACCCAGCTAAAGCACCCCAACCCCTCTCCAGCCTACAGGCAAGTTGTCGGGCTATTTGCATCGAAGACACTGATGTCAAGCGGCTGCGAAATAAACTGATCAGGATGGTCAAAGTTCGCTGGAACAATTACGGTCGGTAGGAGCTTTCATGGGAGCGTGAGCAAACCATGCTTGACGAGTTTCCCGAATTGTTCCGTTGAGGTACAAGTTATATTTTGTATCTTTTTGTTTCTTTCCAGTGTTAAAATTTCGGGACGAAATTTCTTTAAGGGGGAGAGAATTGTAAGACCTCAGGTTTCAAGTGCACTGAATTCAAATAGTGGTGAAGTTTGAGAGCAAGCGTCAGGCGTTAGGGATACCACCAAGCGTTAGAGTTCGAGAAGACTTTGGCGTGTCGAGGGGATCGAAGGTCGATCGACGAGATCGCAGACCGATCGACGGGTCGACGGGACCGTAGCCCGATCGACGGGACCGCAGCTCGCTCGACGGGACCATAGGTCGATTGGCGTTAGAGCTAACGCAGGCGTTAGTTTCCCGTCGATTTACTTAAGCGGCTGTGGATAAGTTCGGCCACTGCCTTAGGGCTAACGCCAGGCATTGGTGCTAGCGCCGGCGTTAGCTAAGAAAATATATAAGGCATCCAAGTTCAGTTTCCCTTCTAAAGTCTGATTTCAGTCTCTTTCCTAAGGCAAGGAAGTCGAGATCAGAAGGAAGGAGGTCACTTGGAGCTAGTTGTTCGTTGTGCCGAGGGCAATTCTTTGGAGGAGACTGCTTGCGTGCTTGCGCCATCGATTGAATCCATGGAGAGAAAGCTGGTTCAGTAAATTCCAACCGGTGAAATCTCAGTTCCATGGCACCAAAACGAGCAACAAGGGTAACGATTCTCCTCCTTCATCTCTGGACATGTTAGTCCTTTGATTTGCATAGTAGCATGCAGATTTCCACTAATTAGTGGATAGGTTTCTGCCGACGGATCGATCTTATCCCCGTAAAAAATTTCATATAGAGTTCAGAATTGAAGTACGGACATAGGCATGTTGTGTGAAGCCCATCTGGACAGGTTCGTCTGGATTGGTGATGTTGATTGCACTCCGGAGAAGACTCCGAGTATGGATGCTTGTTTTCAGGTTCTGGGTGTTTTGATGTGCTGCAAGGAGTTCTAGAGATGATCTCCAGAAAATACCCGAAAGAGATAACAGAATTGTGTTCTGTTAGTTAACGCCAGGCGTTAGAGCTAACGTCGGCGGTAACGCCAGTGACACTTGATGTCGCGTGGTTGCTTAGAATCGCATGTGGCTGTGCTAAGACCCTATGAGGTTGTCGCACTGAGATCGGGCAGAGGTGAAAGCTTACCCGCATCGTGCAGAGTTGATCACGATGATTGAGCACGGGACTAGCTGATCCGAACCCATCCACAGTGGTGGTGAAGAGGTCGCCCCTCGGTGCACCAGACTATGGAAGAGTGCCAGAAAATGTTGGTGTGTACGACCTAGCTCAAACTGAACATCCAAGTTGAAAAAGGACTTGTGGATGTCGTGCCTTGAGAGCACAATACGTGTGGCTTGGAGTCGACGTATGTTGTGGATGTTTCTATGCGGTGCTTAGACGCACCTGTGAAATATATGCTGCTATTACTTGCTTGTAGGGAAGGAGCACCACCGCCCCGGGCATGGGGTGGGTCGTTATAATCTAGGTCAGCTAAAGCTGACCGGTTACTTATTTTCCCACCTCTTGGTGGATTGTGACTTACAGGTCCTGGCGAGATGAGCGGGAAATAGCGGGTTGGAGCCCCAGCTGTTGAGCTTTGCTGCCCCTCAAAGGCCAAAGTGTTTTGTTTACTGTTTTTCATGTGTGGTCGGCCTGCATGTCGATGTTTGGAAGCCACTTTTGATGTAAACATTTTTATAAACAAACTTTGTTGTATTTTCATTCCGAGTTGTTAAAGTGGACAAGTGTTGAACTGGTTTTACCTTAATTAAATAAATGCTTCCGTTGTGTGACTCTGTGTGCTGGAATAATTTTTGTATAAACTATTTAAAACTAATTAAGTAACGCGCTCTTCTGTTCGTTTAATATGACGTGGGGTCCCGCCCGGACCTACTGTTATATTCTATGTAATAGGGAGGGTGTTACACAATTACCCGAGCATAAACGAATAAATTAAATATGTTGTACTTATTGATTTTTATTTTAAACTAATAATTCAACTTATTGTATTAATTATACTAGTTAATCTAAATATTATTGTGTTTTTTGAATTTCCCTTCAATGTTGATGAACTGCTTTCTAGATTTACTTTTAGAAAAGCACTTGGCCAAACATTAAAAATTATTTTGAGAGAATATGCTTTAGGTTTACCGAAAAACAAACCGATGTTAAAAAACCGAACCGATCCATTTCGGTTCGATTTCAGTTTTGGGTGTGTAAAAATCGAGCCTATTCAGTTGTTTTCAGTTTTACCTAAAACCGAACCGAACTGCTTGCAGGTCTAACTACAAGAGTGGAGTTAGTAGAGTCACGCTAGGCCCCATGACAAGGGGAGTGGGGAAGAAACCACCACAATCATCGCGCGTCGTCGTCCGCATATGCGACAACAAGGCATCACCCCGCTGCGCGCCTTCATGTACGACCGAAGTCACGTAACCGCACCCTACTAAGGAGGTGTGGCTAAGCGCGCCCACACGGTGGGGTGCGTCTGGAGCCGCACCCCTATGGGGGTGTGGCCAAGCCTACCCTATGGGGAGCAACTGGCTCCGTTCCCCCCTCGGGGGTGCTGCTGAAATGCAAACACCCTCCTTTTTTAGGAGGGTGCGCCCTCCCGTCTTGGGGGATGCGGTCTCGAGCAGGCGCGCCCTTATCATACGCAATCATGTGGGAGGTCCAGCAACGCCCCCGGTGTTGCGGCACTATTCGAAGCAGAAGGGTGTGTCCCCTGTGGGCCTAACAGGTCGCCCCATGGATCTGCCTTGGGATAGCCAGCTCTATAAAGGTTTGGTAGTGCCTTCCCCAACAGTCCAGGCTTTTAGGAGAGTTGATAGCATCGATTCCCTACAAGTGGTATCAGAGAGGATCACGGGTTCGAAACCCCGGGGTCGTTTAGGGGGGATTGTTGGAGGTCCAGCAATGCTCCCGGTGTTGCGGCACTATTCGAAGGAGAAGGGTGTGTCCCCTGTGGGCCTAACTGGTCGCCCCGTGGATCTGCCTTGGGATAGCCAGCTCTATAAAGGTTTGGTAGCGCCTTCCCCAACAGTTCGGGCTTTTGGGAGAGTTGGTAGCGTCGATTCCCTACAAATCATGTCATTGGCTTTTCGCCCGCAAAACAAGCTAAGCGCTTCCGCACTCATCGCGCGCTCAGAGCGCTCCCGTATTTGTTGCGCGCTCAAGCCGCTTCCGCATTCATCGCGCGCTCAGAACACCTTCGTGTTCTCAACGCTCGTGACAGTTAACCTTTCCTAATTTTCTAGATTTCAGGTCCTGTTTACTACGCTCAACGCCATCAACGAAGATGCCCGAATTGACCAAATTGCCCGGGGGGCAAGACAGGAATATCCAAAAAGTGGTGATCTGTGTGCTCTGAATTGACAAACGTGATTCGTTAGTCACGTGGTTACGGTGATTACAACGTCGAAATTACCATGGTACCCCTGCCCAAGGCTATAAAAGGAGCACATGACCTTCATTTCAAGGGAACTTGTCTTCGACGCCCAAGAGAGCTCCTTCGAAGATTTCCTTGGAATTCTCCTTCGGCGCTTGAAGATCTCCTTCGATCTTCGAAGGTCTCCTTCGAGCCTTCGAAGGTCTCCTTCGAGCCTTCGAAGGTCTCCTTCGAGCCTTCGAAGGTCTCCTTCGAGCCTTCGAAGGTCTCCTTCGAGCCTTCGAAGGTCTCCTTCGTGCCTTCGAAGATCTTCCTTCGCTTTGGAAGGTTGTCTTCGAAGCGGGTTGGTAATTCTTCAAGCTACGAAAGGAGACTCGAGAATCTCACTTCTGTTCCTAAAAAAGTACTTAGTCTCTCGGGAGGTGGTCTGTCACCCTCGAGGTTCTCTCTCTCCACCATTGTAACGAGCAGAGGCCTGTCGCGCTCGAGTTATCAGATTTTTATTGTAATGAATCAGAAGATAGTGGAGTTTTCTTTTGGAAAAGTGCATATAGCATGAAATTAAAAACAAAAAAGGAAAACAAAGCTACATCATGTCATCCAAGTCTGCACGAACAAGCTCGGCAAACTCGGTCTGAGTGCTATCAACATCTAGCCATAAAAAGTTTCCCCGTAGGGCAAAATGAGCACAGAAATCAACAACTTTGTTGGTCTCACGACCAATATGTTGGAATCGGAGCTGCGGGAAGCCGCTCAGAAAAGAGAAGTCTTCCTCACCATCCACCGTCACGCTCCAGTCGCCTCGTCACAACCCAGCAACACAACTGTCCATAAGGGTCAAACAGTCACCCTCCACAATAGCCCCGCGCACCCCATATAAAGATGGCGGGATAAGATCCTTGAGAGACAAGACGACCACCAGCTCCACTCCCCCAGGATCCCAGTGCAAAAACGAGGACCCAGCAGCAAAGATGAGAGCACCCCCGGTCATCACGGGCCACCATCCCAAGCCCAGCAAGCTCGGACGAGGAGAGAGAACCATCCACATTGAACTTTATCCATCCAGGGGGCGCGGGGGGGGGGGGGGGGGGGGGGGGGGGGACCAAAAGAGTGGTGTCGACAGCCTGTGAGGTTGGGTGGTGCCCCAGTGCCCCTGGAGTGGTAGAGTTCGCATAATGGAGAGGTTCTCAACAATGATCGTCGCCATGACAGTAAAGGACGCCACCTCGCCACTGTGGACCTTGGCGTTGCGGCCACGCCAGGCTTGGTACACCGCACAACAAAATACCCTCGCTGTACCGAGCGCGCCGGCAGAGGCAGAGGAGAGATGCTCCCGCGCAGTCTCCCAACTGGAGTAGGAGGGCATACTGTATCCCCAATGCAGAAGAGCGGCCTGAATGGCTGACAGACAACAGCAGTCCGAGACCAGATGGTCCCGGGTCTCCTCAGACGTGCAGCCCCAAGGACATCCCCGCTCAGCAGTAAGACCCCGACGGGCAAGCCACGCCCGGGTGGGTATCACATCCCACAGGAGCCTCCACCAAAACATCCACTCCCGCGGATGAAGCTCAGCTTCCGAAGCCAGCTAAAGTCCGTACAAGCCGAAGATAGTGGAGTTTGGTCGGCACAACACCGACCGTGTGGTGTTTTCACTCTTTTCGGATTTTCCACGATAAAAAGTCTTCTTGTCATTTGTTAACTCTCTTATTGACTGTTTGCGCGCTCGACTTGCTCGTGAGCTAAGGGAGTTCAATTCGACCGGTCTACCAGGACGTCGAGTGACCCGCAACAAAATTAATTAACTATTTTGCATAATTAAAATACAATAATCATAGAAAAGTGAACATGTTAGTTTTGGAGTGATGTCAATCCTCCAACTTCGATCATTTGCATCAACCAAAAAAAATGGAAAATTAATATTGAATTTTTGCCTATACAAATAATATTATAAGAAATGGACATGAGGTCTGCTGCCTTGAGCACAGGAGGAGGCGAAGCCGAAGACCTGAAGAGGCGAAGCCGTTGTCCTACGGAGGAGTAATTTTTAGGTACAAGTAGCGTGCACAGAGCTGTGCACGCAACTTAACAGTTACAGCCGTAATTTACAAGTAAAATATAAATTACGGCTGTAACCTGAAATTATGCTGTAACATTAATGTAATTACGGATGTAACTGTTAAGTAGCGTGCACAGCTCTGTGCACGCTACTTGTACCTAAAAATTACTCAATTGGCCCCGTGAAAATTGGACGAATGACATTCAGTGTTTTCTTTGGGGTGCGGCTAAACAGTGGACACTAGTAAAAAATGTATTTAAAATTAAATTTGATTTTCTACTTGTAAAAACAGTATTTTAAATTAAATTTGATTTTCTTTATGCAAAAAAATGTAATTTAAAATCGGATGATATTATTTTTCTAATTTCTCCCTGGAGCCATTGTTATAATTTAGCACAAAGATTCTTCCTCCACATTGTCATCAATTTCTAAGAGAAACAAATAAAAAAAATAATATTATTTCTTTTGATCTTTCCCCTTGAAACATGTGAAATTTTTCCGTCGGACGCTAATCCGGTTCAATTTTTTAGTATTGATCTCTTCCATTCGAAATAGCACGCGGCAGAATATAGCAAAAACCATATTTGTAGTTCATCGTTATTTGCAGCCCAAAATATTTTTTTGCAGTCTTGTTTCGTGTCAGCCCAATTATTAAAAGAAAGTAATGCAAAAGAGTTTAATAATGAGAATTGTTAAAGGGAAATCAAATTTGACTATCCGCAAATCATTGTTAACAAAAATCATATATTTTGAAAAATACTTGATGGAAACCAAATTGTTAACCACAAACCAATATTGTTAACAACAAATCAATAATATAACCACATAAACAAATTTTCTAGACAAAAAAAATTAAATTCATTACATTTTCAGCACATCAGTTCAACAAAATAACACGTTTATAACATAAAAATACCAAAATGTAATACCATATACAAATTTGAAATTAAGAAATGAAATCTAAGAAACATAGAAACACGTTTATTTGAAATTTGAAATGTAAAACCATATACAAAATGTATAACATAAAAACACGTTTATTTTATTTCAAATTTGTATTGGTTTTTTATTTTAGATTTTCTTTTGCTTTTTCATTTCAGATTTGTATATGCTATTTCATTTCAGATTTTTATATACCTTTTTATTTCATATTTTCTTTTTGTTTTCAATTTCAGATTTGATTTCAATTTTTAATTTCAGTTTATATATGTTATTTCATTTCAAATTTGTATATGCTATTTCAAATTTGTATATACAAAAATGAAAATATAATGAATTTAGTTTTTTTTTTTCTAGAAAAATTATTTATGTAGTTTATATTATTGGTTTGTTGTTAACAATACTGGTTTGTGGTTAACATTTTGATTTGCACCAAATATTTTTCAAAATATATGATTTTTGTTAACAACGATTTGCGGATAGCCAAATTTGATTTGTCTTTAACAATTCCCTTTAATAATCGTAAAACAGTGTTCAAATTAATCCATTGTTTTGCATAATTATAATAAAATAATCATCAAAAAAAAGTGAACATGTAAGTTTTGGAATGATGCCAATCCTCCCACTTTGATCGTTAGCATCAACAAAAAAAGGCGAAATTAATATTGAATTTTTTGCGTATACAAATAATATTATAAGAAATATAAATGATTGAGTTTTTAACTTATAAACATGAGAAAATTAGAAACTTTAATCGTGGACATGAGGTCTACGGCCTTGAGCACCGGAGGAGGCGAAGCCGAATACCTGCGGAGCATGTGCGGATCCATAGGGAGCCAAAGGGAAAATGATACCCTCATTTTTTGCGATTTGTTATAAGCAGGCCAAACTTTGACTATTTGCAGACTAAATTTGGCTATACGTAGACCAAATTTAGTTATGCACAAACCAATCTAGGCTAATTGCACACCCAAAGATTATTTGACTATGAGGCCGTGAACCGCCTTCATCACTCACAGAAATAGCTTATGATCTCATCTTCAACGGTAGAGTTGCACGAGGCCACGACACTAGGCTTGACTAATCGACTTCGCCCTTTCTCAATCCAACTATCACTGCTAGATTTTTTGCAGGGCTTCTTCTTTCTTCCATTGAAATATTTTACAACTTTTATTGTCGCATGTGGTGGTTCTATATGCACCTAAGACTTTTTTTTCTCTCAGCTTCTCCCTTTTTCCAGCTTTTGTTCTAAGGATTTTTCTATCCTAAACTGCTGAAATTGGGCCTTTGACCCTATTTCTTTGCTGAAATTAGTTATTTGTGAAGTGTGATCGATGGACTATGAAATGTGTACGAGTATTGTGAAAGTGTTGATGTCCTTTTAGGCTTCTCTCATTCTCTTTGATTCTAAGTTAATGCATTTTGTGCTTTGTTTCTCTCAATGCACTTTGAATGAAGATAAGAAGCCAAGTACTTTAAAAATTTGACGCAAAAAGAGAGGGGTCCGATATTCTATTTAAAAATACAATCTTTCGTCGAATATCTCTCTTCTAAAATTTTATAATGTCATGCCTAAACAATTAATAATAGGCTATGAAGCAAAACAAACTAGTGAATCATGCAACAAAGTTATTTTCAAGTTTCTATTGATTATTGTTGGAACCAGGATACCGGTCCAACTGTTCGAGACTTGGGGGTGACCAAAGGCTACTCGTTTAGTGATCGACCCACGTGAGACATGGTGATAAAAAGCTAGAGAGCATACAAAACCACTCAAACCTGTCTATAAACAAGACCCGCGTGCTGCAGCGAGGAGGTCCCGCCATATACCCGGACTCTCCCACCATAGGGGGGGGGGGGGGGGTGAAAGTGCATTCTACTTGTGCCTTGGGGTCCTATTTATAGGCAAATCCAAATAGACTGCGAATAGCTGCTCCCGCCTTCTAAAATGAGCTGCAGATAGCGGCTCCCGCCCTCTGAAATGGGCTGCCGATAGCCGCTCCCGCCTTTTGGCGGGGTGAAAGTCTGTACTCGCCCAGGTGGGAGAGGTCTTCTGTACTCGCCCAGGTGGGAGAGGTCTTCTGTACTCGCCCAGGTGGGGGAGACCTTCGGTACTCGCCCAGGTGGGGGAGGCCTTCGGTACTCGCCCAGGTGGGGGAGGCCTTCGGTACTCGCCCAGGTGGGGGAGGTCTTCTGTACTCGCCCAGGTGGGGGAGGTCTCCTGTACTCGCCCAGGTGGGGGAGGTCTCCTGTACTCGCCCAGGTGGGAGAGGTCTCCTGTACTCGCCCAGGTGGGGGAGGTCTCCTGTTCTCGCCCAGGTGGGGGAGGTCTCCTGTACTCGCCCAGGTGGGGGGGTCTCCTTTACTCGCCCAGGTGGGGGAGGTCTCCTGTACTCACCCAGGTGGGGGAGGTCTTCTATACTCGCCCAGGTGGGGGAGGTCTTCTGTACTCGCCCATGTGGGGGAGCTCTGCTGTACTCGCCCAGGTGGGGGAGGTCTCTTGTACTCGCCCAGGTGGGGGAGGTCTTCTGTACTCGCCCAGGTGGGGGAGGTCTCCTGTACTCGCCCAGGTGGGGGAGGTCTTCTGTACTCGCCCATGTGCGGGAGGTCTCCTGTACTCGGCCAGGTGGGGGTGGTCTGTTGTACTCGCCCATGTGGGGGAGGTCTCCTGTACTCGCCCAGGTGGGGGAGCTCTGATGTACTCGCCCAGGTGGGGGAGGTCTCCTGTACTCGCCCAGGTGGGGGAGCTATTCTGTACTCGCCCAGGTGGGGGAGGTCTCCTGTACTCGCCCAGGTGGGGGAGGTCTCCTGTACTCGCCCAGGTGGGGGAGGTCTTCTGTACTCGCCCAGGTGGGGAGGTCTCCTGTACTCCCCCAGGTGGGGGAGGTCTTCTGTACTCGCCCAGGTGGGGGAGGTCTCCTCTACTCGCCCAGGTGGGGGAGGTCTTCTGTAATTCTGATCTCGACGAATTACGGGTTATACACAATCCCCGCTTTTTTCGAGCTCGATACGAGCTCGGAAAAACAATGTAGGACCCGTGGTTCGGAGAGATGGCCAGTGGATGACATGTCACTCAGTATCCCTCTCAAGCCCTTCGCTAGCTGAGCAAGTTTGACTAAAATAGATGGAGAAGAGTCGATACCCTGCAGAAGCGAGGCTCGACTAGAGGTGGAGAAGAGACGACACGCTCCAGGAGCGAGGCTCAACTGGAGGTGGAGAAGAGACGACACCCTCCAGGAGCAAGGCTAAACTGGGGGTGGAGAAGAGACGACACCCTCCAGGCCATTCACTAGACGAGCGAGCTCAACTGGAGGTGGAGAAGAGACGACACCCTCCAGGAGCGAGGCTCAACTGGAGGTGGAGAAGAGACGACACCCTCCAGGCCATTCGCTAGACGAGCGAGCTCAACTGGAGGTGGAGAAGAGACGACACCCTACAAGAGCGAGGCTCAACTGGAGGTGGAGAAGAGTTAAAACCCTTCAGGAGCGAGGCTCAACTGGAGGTGGAGAAGAGTCGACACCCTCCAGGAGCGAGGCTCAACTGGAGGTGGAGAAGAGTCGACACCCTCCAGGCCATTCGCTAGACGAGCGAGCTCAACTGGAGGTGGAGAAGAGTCGACACCCTCCAGGAGCGAGGCTCAACTGGAGGTGGAGAAGAATTGACACCCTCCAGGAGCGAGGCTCAACTGGAGGTGGAGAAGAGACGACACCCTCCATGCCATTCACTAGACGAGCGAGCTCAACTTGAGGTGGAGAAGAGTCGACACCCTCCAGGAGCGAGGCTCAACTTGAGGTGGAGAAGAGTCGACACCCTCCAGGAGCGAGGCTCAACTAGAGGTGGAGAAGAGTCGACACCCTCCAGGAGCGAGGGTCAACTGGAGGTGGAGAAGAGACGACACCCTCCAGGCCATTCGCTAGACGAGCGAGCTCAATTGGAGGTGGAGAAGAGACGACACCCTCCAGGAGCGAGGCTCAACTGGAGGTGGAGAAGAGTCGACACCATCCAGGAGCGAGGCTCAACTGGAGGTGGAGAAGAGTCGACACCCTCCGGGAGCGAGGCTCAACTAGAGGTGGAGAAGAGACGACACCCTCCAGGCCATTCGCTAGACGAGCGAGCTCAACTGGAGGTGGAGAAGAGTCGACACCCTCCAGGGGCGAGGCTCAACTGGAGGTGGAGAAGAGTCGACACCCTCCAGGAGCGAGACTCAACTGGAGGTGGAGAAGATATGACACCCTCCAGGCCATTCGCTATACGAGCGAGCTCAACTGGAGGTGGAGAAGATTCGTAACTCTCCAGGAGTGAGGCTCAACTGGAGGTGAAGAAGAGACGACACCCTCCAGGAGCGAGGCTCAACTGGAGGTGGAGAAGAGACGACACCCTCCAGGAGCGAGGCTCAACTGGAGGTGGAGAAGAGACGACACCCTCCAGGAGCGAGGCTCAACTGGAGGTGGAGAAGAGACGACACCCTCCAGGAGCGAGGCTCAACTGGAGGTGGAGAAGAGATGACACCCTCTAGGAGCGAGGCTCAACTGGAGGTGGAGAAGATTCGATACCCTCCAGGCCATTTGCTAGACAAGCGAGCTCAACTGGAGGTGGAGAAGAGACGACACCCTCTAAGAGCGAGGCTCAACTGGAGGTGGAGAAGAGATGACACCCTCCAGGAGCGAGGCTCAACTTGAGGTGGAGAAGAGACGACACCCTCCAGGAGCGAGGCTCAACTGGAGGTGGAGAAGAGTCGACACCCTCCAGGAGCGAGGCTCAATTGGAGGTGGAGAAGAGACGACACCCTCCAGGCCATTCGCTAGACGAGCGTGCTCAACTGGAGGTGGAGAAGAGACGACACCCTCCAGGAGCGAGGCTCAAATGGAGGTGGAGAAGAGTCGACACCCTCCTGGAGAGAGGCTCAACTGGAGGTGGAGAAGAGTCGACACCCTCCAGGAGCGAGGCTCAACTGGAGGTGGAGAAGAGACGACACCCTCCAGGCCATTCGCTAGACGAGCGAGATCAACTGGAGGTGGAGAAGAGACGACACCCTCCAGGAGCGAGGCTCAACTGGAGGTGGAGAAGAGTCGACACCCTCCAGGAGCGAGGCTCAACTGGAGGTGGAGAAGAGACGACACCCTCTAGGCCATTCGCTAGACGAGCGAGCTCAACTGGAGGTGGAGAAGAGACGACACCCTCCAGGAGCGAGGCTCAACTGGAGGTTGAGAAGAGACGACACCCTCCAAAAGCGAGGCTCAACTGGAGGTGGAGAAGAGATGACACCCTCCAGGAGCGAGGCTCAACTGGAGGTGGAGAAGATTCGACACCCTCCGGGCCATTTGCTAGACAAGCGAGCTCAACTGGAGGTGGAGAAGAGACGACACCCTCGAGGAGCGAGGCTCAACTGGAGGTGGAGAAGAGACAACACCCTCCAGGAGTGAGGCTCAACTGGAGGTGGAGAAGAGACGACACCCTCCAGGAGCGAGGCTCAACTGGAGGTGGAGAAGAGTCGACACCCTCCAGAAGCGAGGCTCAACTGGAGATGGAGAAGAGACGACACCCTCCAGGCCATTCGCTAGACGAGCATGCTCAACTAGAGGTGGAGAAGAGACGACACCCTCCAGGAGCGAGGCTCAAATGGAGGTGGAGAAGAGGCGACACCCTCCTGGAGCGAGGCTCAACTAGAGGTGGAGAAGAGTCGACACCCTCCAGGAGCGAGGCTCAACTGGAGGTGGAGAAGAGACGACACCCTCCAGGCCATTCGCTAGACGAGCGAGCTCAACTGGAGGTGGAGAAGAGACGACACCCTCCAGGAGCGAGGCTCAACTGGAGGTGGAGAAGAGTCGACACCCTCCAGGAGCGAGGCTCAACTGGAGGTGGAGAAGAGACGACACCCTCTAGGCCATTCGCTAGACGAGCGAGCTCAACTGGAGGTGGAGAAGAGACGACACCCTCCCGGAGCGAGGCTCAACTGGAGGTGGAGAAGAGACGACACCCTCCAGAAGCGAGGCTCAACTGGAGGTGGAGAAGAGATGACACCCTCCAGGAGCGAGGCTCAACTGGAGGTGGAGAAGATTCGACACCCTCTAGGCCATTTGCTAGACAAGCGAGCTCAACTGGAGGTGGAGAAGAGACGACACCCTCGAGGAGCGAGGCTCAACTGGAGGTGGAGAAGAGACGACACCCTCCAGGAGTGAGGCTCAACTGGAGGTGGAGAAGAGACGACACCCTCCAGGAGCGAGGCTCAACTGGAGGTGGAGAAGAGTCGACACCCTCCAGGAGCGAGGCTCAACTGGAGATGGAGAAGAGACGACACCCTCCAGGCCATTCGCTAGACGAGCGTGCTCAACTAGAGGTGGAGAAGAGACGACACCCTCCAGGAGCGAGGCTCAAATGGAGGTGGAGAAGAGGCGACACCCTCCTGGAGCGAGGCTCAACTAGAGGTGGAGAAGAGTCGACACCCTCCAGGAGCGAGGCTCAACTGGAGGTGGAGAAGAGACGACACCCTCCAGGCCATTCGCTAGACGAGCGAGCTCAACTGGAGGTGGAGAATAGACGACACCCTCCAGGAGCGAGGCTCAACTGGAGGTGGAGAAGAGTCGACACCCTCCAGGAGCGAGGCTCAACTGGAGCTGGAGAAGAGACGACACCCTCCAGGCCATTTGCTAGACGAGCGAGCTCAACTGGAGGTGGAGAAGAGACGAAACCCTCCAGGAGCGAGACTCAACTGGAGGTGGAGAAGAGTCGACACACTCTAGGAGCGAGGCTCAACTGGAGGTGGAGAAGAGTCGACACCCTCCAGGAGCGAGGCTCAACTGGAGGTGGAGAAGAGTTGACACCCTCCAGGACATTCGCTAGACAAGCGAGCTCAACTGGAGGTGGAGAAGATTCGACACTCTCCAGGAGCGAGGCTCAACTGGAGGTGGAGAAGAGACGACACCCTCCAGGAGCGAGGCTCAACTGGAGGTGGAGAAGAGACGACACCCTCCAGGAGCGAGGCTCAACTGGAGGTGGAGAAGAGACGACACCCTCCAGGAGCGAGGCTCAACTGGAGGTGGAGAAGAGACGACACCCTCCAAGAGCGAGGCTCAACTGGAGGTGGAGAAGAGATGACACCCTCCAGGAGCGAGGCTCAACTAGAGGTGGAGAAGATTCGACACCCTCCAGGCCATTCGCTAGACGAGCGAGCTAAACTGGAGGTGGAGAAGAGATAATACCCTCCAGGAGCGAGGCTCAACTGGAGGTGGAGAAGAGACGACACCCTCCAGGCCATTCGCTAGACGAGTGAGCTCAACTGGAGGTGGAGAAGAGTCAACACCATCCAGGAGTGAGGCTCAACTGGAGGTGGAGAAGAGACGACACCCTCCAGGAGCGAGGCTCAACTGGAGGTGGAGAAGATTCGACACCCTCCAGGCCATTCGCTAGACGAGCGAGCTCAACTGGGGGTGGAGAAGATTCGACACCCTCCAGGCCATTCGCTAGACGAGCGAGCTCAACTGGGGGTGGAGAAGATTCGACACTCTCCAGGCCATTTGCTAGATGAGCGAGCTCAACTGGGGGTGGAGAAGAGTCGACACCCTCCAGGAGCGAGGCTCAACTGGAGGTGCCAAACATTTTAGGCTTTTAGCGTTGACTAGGTGACAACTCTCTTCTCGAGGACATTCATCTCACTCAAGGGGGCAAGTAGCTGGCCTGCAGGGGAGGAGCCCAGTGCTACGGCCTGTTCTACGACAACTCTTTGCTCGAGGACATAGAACTCACTCGAGGGGGCAAGTAGCCAGCCTGCAGGGGAGGAGCCCAGTGCTACGGCCTTGTCTACGACAACAACACATCTCGAGGACATAGAACTCACTCGAGGGGGAAAGTAGCCAGCCTGCAGGGGTGGAGCCCAGTGCTATGGCCTGGTCTAGGGCAACAACACATCTCGAGGAGATAGAACTCACTCGAGGGAGCAAGTAGCCAGCCTGCAGGGGAGGAGCCCAGTGCTACGGCCTGGTCTACGACAACAACACATCTCGAGGACTTCAACTCACTCGAGGGGGCAAGTAGCCGGTATGCAGGAGAGGAGCTCGTGCAGTGACCTGGTCTACGGCAACAACACATCTCGAGGACTTTAAATCACTCGAGGGGGCAAGTAGCCGGTATGAGGAGAAGAGCTCGTGCAGTGACCTGGTCTACGATAATAACACATCTCGAGGACTTCAACTCACTCGAGGGGGAAAGTAGACGGTATGCAGGAGAGGAGCTCATGCAGTGACCTGGTCTACGGCAACACTCTGCTCGAGGACATCAACTAACTTAGAGTACCTGAGAGTATAGTTTCATTCTCTCCCCTAGTAACTAGTGCGCGGGAAAAGAGAGTCGGTACTCGAGGGGCAGATCGGCCAACATGCAAGTTAGGGGGCTGATCTCGGCCGGCAATGCAGAGGCTTGGACTTAGGATGGCGCACTGAACCCGAGACGTCATCTCATTGCTCGACCAGAAGTTTCAAGGGGAGAGGTGAGATCACACATCCTAAAATATTTTTGAATATATCATACTACTTCGAGCGGATGCTCGATCTAACTCCTAAGAGTTTTGCAATAGAGAGATCAATATTGCTATATGTATTGAATAATAAGAAGAAGAATAAGTTTTACGTGACCTGATTCATGATGACTTTTCCTCGCCAAAGTGAGTTATGAATAATTGTCCTTTGAGTTTTCATCAGAGAGTATAAGCTGTTGAATAAGATCATCCCAAATAAGAACACCCATCGCGAGTAAGCATTCGCCGAATATAGATTTCTTTTGGATCTTGCAGAGATGAGTAGTTGGATACATCCTCACGAGTAGGAACTCGCAGAACTAAAGAGAACACCATAGTTGCTAAAGTGATGACCTCGCGAGTACGGACTCGTGAAATTAATAGAACACCATAGTTGCTGAAGTGATGACCTCGCAAGTAAGGACTCGCGGGATATATAGAAAAATACCATAATTGTTGAAGTGAATACCTCGCAAGTTGAATTCGCGGAATAAAGTAGAAAGGACTCGTGAAATATACTCTCTACCATGACCCTGTCATATGGATCCCTCTGTGACAGTTGTCATAGTGGTCAAGATGTCAAAGTAACACTATCTGCAAATCAGGTGAAAGCACTCAGGGGTTTTACCAAAGCACCCATGAGTGTTAATATGTACTATGTATGAAAATGTGTTAGCAATAAAAATAGGTGAAAACGAGGGCAATACAAGTGTCACCTTTGACCTTATGACCCCCTACACAGAGTTGTCGGGGGTTCCGCTGCCTGGTCAGCGGACAGGGGTCAAGGGGGCAGCGCCCCTTGCGGGGTCCGGGGGCAGCGCCCCGGGAACTTTTTTATTTTCTATGCTCCAACTCGCCTGAAATCACTCCTCACCGAGCTTGATTTCTTCTCGCCTGGCCTTAAGTTTCCATAGAGGAGGTCACCTACATTGGGTCGCCTCGCACCTTGCGAGTAGAACACATGCAAGCAGAATATCTGCGAGTAGAACTCATGCGGGCAGAATATCTGCGAGTAGAATACATCTTTCCTGGTTGCCTCGCATCTCGCGAGTAAGACGCTGGCAGGCAGAATATCTGCCAGTAGAATACCTCTTTCTTGGTCGCCTCGCATCTCATGGGTAGGACACTGGCGGGCAGAATATCTGCGAGTAGAATACCTCTTTCTTGGTCGCCTCGCATCTCGCGGGCAGGATGCTGGCGAGCAGAATATCTGCGAGTAGAACACATGCGAGCAGAATATCTGCGAGTAGAACACATGCGAGCAGAATATCTACGAGTTGAACACATGCGAGCAGAATATATGCGAGTAGAACACATGCGAGCAGAATATATGCGGGTTGAACACATGCGAGTAGAACACATGCGAGCAGAATATCTGCGAGTTGAACACATGCGAGCAGAATATCTGCGAGTTGAACACATGCGAGCAGAATATCTGCGAGTTGAACACATGCGAGCAGAATATCTGCGAGTTGAACACATGCGAGCAGAATATCTGCGAGTAGAAGACCTCTTTCCTGGTCGCCTCGCATCTCGCGAGTAGGACGCTGACGGGCAGAATATCTGCGTGTAGAACAACTGCGAGATTATTGAGCTCTCCATAGCTGGAACTCACCTCAATTTGAACTCGCCTGACCAGGTACCCGCCTCACTCCCTTCTCATCAAGCCTCACTGTGAGGTCTCACACTAAAGTTTCTTACTTCGGTCACAGTCCACGCTCACCGCACCAAAAATGTTGGAACCCGGATACCGGTCCAACTGTTCGAGACTTGGGGGTGACCAAAGGCTACTCGTTTAGTGATCGACCCACGTGAGACATGGTGGTAAGAAGCTAGTGAGCATACAAAATCACTCCAACCTGCCTATAAACAAGACCCGCGTGCTGCAGCGAGGAGGTCCTGCCACATACCCGGAAGTCTATAGGAACTTCCCCTCCTAAAGCCAATGCTGAGCTTGGCACAAGAGAGGCAGGCAATGTACTCTCCCACCATAGGGGAGGGGGGGTGAAGGTGCCTTCTACTTGTGCCTTGGGGTCCTATTTATAGGCAAATCCAAATGGACTGCGAATAGCTGCTCCCGCCTTCTAAAATGGGCTGCAGATAGCGGCTCCCGCCCTCTGAAATGGGCTGTCGATAGCCACTCCCGCCTTTTGGCGGGGTGAACGTCTGTACTCGCCCAGGTGGGGGAGGTCTTCTGTACTCACCCAGGTGGGGGAGGCCTTCAGTACTCGCCCAGGTGGGGGAGGCCTTCGGTACTCGCTCAATTGGGGGAGGTCTTTTATACTCGCCCAGGTGGGGGAGGCCTTCGGTACTCGCCCAGGTGGGGAGGTCTTCTGTACTCGCCCAGGTGGGGGAGGTCTTCTGTACTCGCCCAGGTGGGGGAGGTCTCCTGTACTCGCCCAGGTGGGGGAGGTCTCCTGTACTCGCCCAGGTGGGGGAGGTCTTCTGTACTCGCCCAGGTGGGGGAGCTCTGCTGTACTCGCCCAGGTGGGGGAGGTCTTCTGTACTCGCTCAGGTGGGGGAGGTCTGCTGTACTCGCCCAGGTGGGGGAGGTCTCCTGTACTCGCCCAGGTGGGGGAGGTCTCCTGTACTCGCCCAGGTGGGGGAGGTCTTCTGTACTCGCCCAGGTGGGGGAGGTCTTCTGTACTCGCCCAGGTGGGGGAGGTCTTCTGTACTCGCCCAGGTGGGGGAGCTCTTCTGTACTCGCCCAGGTGGGGGAGGTCTCCTGTACTCGCCCAGGTGGGGGAGGTCTTCTGTACTCGCCCAGGTGGGGGAGGTCTCCTCTCGCCCAGGTGAGGGAGGTCTTCTGTACTTCTGATCTCGATGAATTACGGGTTATACAGTTATAATTTAATAATTCTTTATATCAATGAATATTTTGTTGTGCAGATTATGAAATCCAATTCATGCAATAGGGAAAGAAGGAGGATTTCTTGTTTATACGACTCTTCTTTGATTACGGGTTGTGGCATAGGTTTTTCTCTCATCTTCCTCTCCTTTTATATTCATATATTCTATGTGTACTCTGAGGTATTAGTCAAGTAGTGGCTAAGCAAAACACAATAGACTTTGTGATGAATGTTTATAGGGATGCTCCATAGTATTGACTGGTAGAGGGTCAAACGGAGTAAATCGATATTTATTTACTTTGCATTATTATAATTTGTATCTGTTGCGGTCCACTCAAGGCTCTGGTAGATCAGACTAAATCGAATCGTCTTAGCCCGGGAGCGTTCGAGCGTGCACACAGTTACAAAAAAGGGAAAGTTGACAAGACAATTTTTTTAACGTGGAAAACCCGTCAACTGGGTGAAAAACCACGCGGTCGGGCCTGGTGCTGACCAAAACTTCCACTATTTGTTGGTTGTACAGAGCTTTTTTGAAGAACTCGAGGGCGATAGGCCCCTCTCGTTACAATTGTTGAGAGAGAGAGAGAGAGATAGGTGTTCGGAGGGTGACAGGCCACCGCTCACAGAGCTAAGTCTTCCGCCAGCTGTAGAGGGGAATGTTGCGCTCTAAGTGCTTTTGAGGCTTTGAATGCTGCTCGAAGGTTGGATCGTTGCGCTCTGTGTGTCTTTGTCTCTGTGGCTTGTCTCCTGCAGTGCGAGAGGAGTTTGGAGTGCTGGTTTTGACGGTGGCTGGCACGTTTGTTCTTGAGCGCACAGAGGCGTGCTTGTTCTTGAGCGCACGGAGGCGTGCTTGTTCTTGAGCGCACGGAGGCGTGCTTGAAGCAGAGCGCACGAAGGTGCGCTTGGAGCGGAGCGCACGAAGGCGCGCTTGGAGCGGAGCTCACAGGGGAGCGCTTGGAGCGGAGCGCACGGGGGCGCGCTTTGAGCGGAGCGCACAGGAGCGTGCTTTGAGCGGAGCGCACGGAGGCGCGCTTGTGAGCGCGCAAGGAGGAGGCGCGCTTGTGAGCGCGCAAGGAGGAGGCGCGCTTGTGAGCGCGCAAGGAGGACGCGCGCTTGTGAGCGCGCAAGGAGGACGCGAGCTTGTGAGCGCACAAGGAGGACGCGCGCTTGTGAGCACGCAAGGAGGAGACACGCTTGTGAGCGCGCAAGGAGGAGGCGCGCTTCTGAGCGTGCAAGGAGGACGCGCACTTTTGAGCCCGCAAGGAGGACGCGCGCTTGTGAGCGCGCAAGGAGGACACGCGCTTGTGAGCGCGCAAGGAGGAGACGCGCTTGTCAGCGCGCAAGGAGGAGGCGCTCTTGTGAGCACGCAAGGAGGAGGCGCCCTTGTGAGCACGCAAGGAGGACGCGCGCTTGTGAGCGCGCAAGGGGGAGGAGCGCTTGTGAGCGCGCAAGGAGGAGGCGTGCAAGGAGGAGGCGCGCCAGTGAGCGCGCAAGGAGGATGCGCGCCTGTGAGCGCGCAAGGAGGACGCGCGCCTGTGAGCGCGCAAGGAGGACGCGCGCCTGTGAGCGCGCAAGGAGGACGCGCGCCTGTGAGCGAGCAAGGAGGACTCGCACTTGTGAGAGCGCAAGGAGGAGGCGCGCTTGTGAGCGCGCAAGGAGGAGGCGCGCCTGTGAGCGCGCAAGGAGGAGGGGCGCTTGTGAGCGCGCAAGGAGGAGGCGCGCTTGTGAGCGCGCAAGGTGGGCGCGCTTGTGAGCGCGGAAGGAGGAGGCGCGCTTGTGAGCGTGCAAGGATGATGCGCGCTTGTGACCGCGCAAGGAGGAGGCGCGCTTGTGAGCACGCAAGGAAGAAGGGGGAGAGAGAAAATCCGTAGGAGGATTTTCCTTCCGGAGAGAGAAAGTCTCAAAAGAGGGGAGAGATGGAGGAGGAGAAGATGGAAAAAATAGAAGCCTTGGGATTCTATTTATAGTTTTTGAGGGTGGCACTTTCGTAATTAAATGGGTGGTTAGAGTGGTTATGGTGGTTATGCGGCTACCCGCACACCATAACTAATTTATGTGTTATACGCACATTTATCATGAATATAGCTACGCGCACACCAGTTTGTATTGTTTTGCGGTGATATGTATTCATATGACAGATATGGTTATGCGCACACCATAACCATATTATTTGTTATACGCAGACCGTATTGAAGGATTTTACTATTTGCACCCCATGATGGGGGATTTTACTATTTACACCCCATGATGGGGGATTTTACTATTTGCACCTCATGATGTGGGATTTTACTATTTGCACCCCATGATGGGGGATTTTTACTATTTGCACCCCATGATGGGGGATTTTTACTATTTGCATTTTACTATTTGCACCCCATGGTGGGGGATTTTACTATTTGCTCCCCATGCTGGGAGATTTTTACTATTTACACCCCATGATGGGGGATTTTTACTATTTACACCCCATGATGGGGGATTTTTACTATTTGCCCCCAATGATGGGTGGTTACATGGATAGTGGGGTTTATCTTGGTCTACCCAATTTCCTCCACCAAATGAGGCGAGTGATGTTCATTAGCGCACTGCCTGAATGCACTGCCTGAACATTTTGTGAGACCACATCACGTATCATCTTTACGGGTGCACATCATAAGCCCCCCAAACCTTCGGAGTCCGAATTACTGTGCGGAGGAGTTCGGAGGTTTTGATTTTTCTGTGGCAGCTTCGATCATTGCTATCTTCGTGGCGCCTTGGGTAGGAATTGCTGTTGAAGGATGAGTGTGCAGTTTTTCACATATTAGAAGATAAGTTTGCGCGAGTCTGAGCTCACGGCTTTTTACATAATAGAAGATAAGTCTACGCGAGTCTGAGCTCGCGACTTTTTACATAGTAGAAGATAGATTTGCGCGAGTCTGAGCTTGCGGCTTTTTACATAGTAGAAGATAAGTTTGCGCGAGTCTGAGCTCGCGACTTCTTACATAGTAGAAGATAGATTTGCGCGAGTTTGAGCTCGCGGCTTTTGACATAGTAGAAGATAGATTTGCGCGAGTCTGATCTCACGGCTTTTTATATAGTAGAAGATAAGTTTGCGCGAGTCTGAGCTCGCGGCTTTTTACATAGTAGAAGATAGATTTGCGCGAGTCTGAGCTCGCGGCTTTTTACAAAGTAGAAGATAGATTTGCGCGAGTCTGAGCTCACGGCTTTTTACATAGTAAAAGATAGAGTTTGCGCGAGCCTGAGATCACGGCTTTTTACATAATAGAAGATAGGTTTGGTCGGTGAAGAGCGTATGTATTCAAACCGTGTATGAACATAGGAGGGGCAAACACTTACGACGTCGGGACCTTACTGCGGTGGAGAAGGGTGAACCTTCAATCGAAGGCAGTGAGAGATTGCTGTGAGCGCGCTGCCCGGAGGCAGTTGCTGTTCATTAGCGCACTGCTCGGAGGCAATTGCTGTTCATTAGCGCACTTCCCGGAGGTAGGTGCTATTCATTAGCGCACTGCCCGGAGGTAGGTGCTGTTCATTAGCGCGCTGCCCGGAGGCAGGTGCTGTTCATTAGCGCGCTGCCCGGGGGCAGGTGCTGTTCATTAGCGCTCTGCCCAGAGGCAGGTGTTGTTCATTAGCGCGCTACCCTGAGGCAGGTGCTGTTCATTAGCGCACTGCCCGGGCGCAGGTGATGTTCAATAGCGCACTGCCCGCAGGCAGGTGCTGTTCATTAGCGCACTGCCCGGAGGCAGGTGCTGTTCATTAGCGCACTGCCCGAAGGCAGGTGCTGTTCATTCAAAAAGACGTCCTTTCCTTTGGGCGAAGTGAATACGTAATTTCGATAGCGCGTGGGATGACATGCCTGAAATGATCAACTTTGAAAGTTATTAGTTATAGTGGCAATTTACACAAAGTTCTTATAGAAACAAAGTTGGTAGAATATTTCAGTGGCGCGGGTAGAGCCCTGTTAATAGGTGTGAAGCATTCTCCCGGGATGACTGACTTAAGGGTTGCCTCCCAGTACTTCTTGGTGAGGCGTTTGCTGATCTCCTGCTGGCTGAATCAGTGTCTAGCCTCATAGGAATTTCCTCAGTAGGCCTTGTTGGATGAGTCGCTCGATTTCATCCTTAAGCTTGGAGAAGTTTTCCGTGTCATGTCCTTGTCCACGGTGGAACTCACAATATTTTGTCTGGTCTCCCGTGTTTTTAGCGAGAGGTCTGGGCTTGCGGAGCGCTTCATTGCCTTTGATTGCGTAAAATATGTTGGATCTGGAGGCATTGAGGGGCGTGTTTCTTTGGTGCTGTCGAGGTCGTGGATTGCCATGACATTCATTGTTCCTCCTGAGGACTGATGAAGCATCTTGCTCCCTTTTCCTTTTCAGGCCTCTTGTTGGGTATTGTATCCACAATAACCTTGATTTGTAGGAAGTCATCCTTGAACCAAGATTGAATTGTTTGTGTATTTGATATGCTTCTCTAGTATTGTTCTTGCAGGTTCACATTGCTAAGTGTAGACCAATGTCAGGTCACAATGGGTCAATAAGCACAGTCTCATACAATGTAATTCCTCATTGTGTGGGATATGGGGTTGACTCATGTGTGATCTCTCAATTGAGATACACTTTATGATCAAGACATTTAAAGACTCAAAGGTTGGAGTGCACTTGGTGTTCAAAAGGAAAAGGACTTGAGAATTTTTCCTAAATAGAATTTTCGAGAACTTTAGTTATATCTCGAGAAGTCTTGAAGAGCTTTCGATAAGTCCTTGTGTTATCTCGAAAAGTCCCCTTTGCTTTCGACTGAGCTTCTCAGCGGTTGTTCTCACAAAATTTATCTCAGCGGCAGATTTCGAGAAGTCCTGTCTTTCGAGAGGTATCTTTGTCTTTCGAGAAGTATCTTTGTCTCTCGGGAGGTATCTTTGTCTCTCGAGAGGTCTTTGTTTCTAGTAAGGTTTTTCTTTAAGGGTGTTTCTCGAAGTTGTCAAGAAGATCTCGAGAAGTTTTTTGTTCTCTCGAGAAGCCAGTTCTCTCGAGAACTCAGTCCTTTTATCTCGAAGAGTTAATCGTTTTCATTTCTCGAGAGGTTCACTATCTTTCGAGAAGTCTTTTCAAATCCTTTGAAATTCTCTTCCAAGTTATTTTCTGAGATCAATTAGGTATCTCCCGAGAAGTCTTGGATCTCACGAGAAATCTGGTTCACGTATTTCTCGTGATCTTTAATTCCTTTTTGACGACAAGTCTTTTCCGTCCGTTTGACGTGACGTCCTTCTTCGTTTAAGGTTAAATTCTTTTCATTAAGCCTTGATCTATATAAGGGTTTCTCTCTTAAGAAGGATATAAGATTGCTCATAACGTTAAGGAAATCAGAGTTCTTATTCTCTCCCGAAAACCTAATCTGATTCAAGATGATCGTGAAAAGTTCCGCGCACATCTCCGTCGTTTGGAGATCGATCTAGAGTTCTGAGTTATCGTCTCCAATCAGAAGAAAAGGTTCGATCGATTGTTGCCTCATCCGCTCTGTATCTATTGGATCGATTGGATTCTTAGAAGATCAGATCTGAGTCAATTTGTTTCTTCCTCATCAACATCAAGTCAAATCCGTTCCTATCACAAGAAGGAAGAGGATCCCTAAAGAGTTTTTCATATCTGATTGTAAATTGATAAGTATTGTATCATTCTCTTTATTATATTTGATTGTAGGAGAGATTGTTCTCCGAGTTGTAGGAGAGGTGTTCTCCGAGTTGTAAGAGAAGTATTCTCTGAGTTTGTAGGAGATTTGTCTCCGAGTTGTAGGAGTTTTGTCGCCGAGATTGTAGGATCTTTCTTGATCCGAGATTTAGTGAAGTAGTCATTTCTAGCTGTGGTGCTAGATTGGCAAGGCCGGCAAGTGGAGTACCCAAGAATGGGGAACCACTATAAATTTCTTGCGTCGTCTGTGATTGTGATTTGCATTCCGTGTGTTCTTTATTTTCAAGATTTTCAATTCCGCAAAAGACGCAGTAATCACCTATTCACCCCCCTCTAGGTGATTTTGGTTAGCAACTAGATATTACAATTGGTATCGGAGGTCGCTATTCTTGAAAGGTTAACACCTTGAATAGGATCTTTCCATTGTAGTTGCCAGTAAATCATGGAAAAGTGTAAGGAATCGTCTTCGTTGAAATTGCCTATATGCACTAAAGTTAACTTTCCTATGTGGAAAGAAAGTGTTAGATTTTATATGGAAGCCGCAGACCCGAGAATATTCCAAGTTGTGGAAGAAGGCCCTCATGTGCATATGACTGCTTCTACCATTGACCCAACTCTAAGAGTACCTAAAAAGATGATGGATTTAACCAAAGATGAGATCGCTCTCGTTGCCTTGGACAAAAAGGAGAAGAACATAATTTCCTGTGCAGTGGATGATTCGATGTTGCAAAACTTAATTCATTGTCATTCTGCCAAAGAAATGTGGACGTCCTTAATAGTTCTTATGGAAGGTACTGAAGAAGTAAGAGATGACAGAAGATCTCTTCTAAATCAAGAGTATGAGGCTTTCAAGCAGAGTAAGAAGGAGTGCATTGCCGATGCATATGAAAGATTCTTTAAAATAGTAAACGGCCTAAGGAATTATGGTCGGGAGTTTACTAATGGTGAACTAAATGACAAATTTCCGCGATCCCTAATAAAAGACTGGGATAGCAAGATTGTTGATATAAGAGAGTTTGGGAAGTTGCCAAATCTGGACCCACAAAATCTGTTTGGGAAGCTATTATCCCATGAGTTGCAAATGAATATTCAGAAAATAGAAGATGACGGGAACAGGATAGCAAGCAAGGAAAGGACCATGGCTATGAAAGCTGAGAGTTCCAGAAAAAGCAGAGCCTTGTCTCCAATAAGAGCTCAAGAATCTGATGATGAAAAAGAATCTGAAGCCGGCTCCTCCAGTTCTGAAATGTCTGATGGGGAGTTTTCTCTAATCTCTCGTCAGTTTAAGAAACTGCTCAGCAAAAGAAGGCACATGAAGAATAAGTCTTCCTCTGAATATAGATATTCTCGTCGTGATGGTGATCATCACAAAAAGGGTTCTAGCAATCACGACAGGTATAAAACTAAAACTAGTAAACATATTTCTTCTGACATAGTTTGCTATTGTTGTAATAAGTCAGGGCACATGATCGTTGAATGCCCTTACAAAAAGAAAGGGGGTGGAAGAAAAGAAGAAAAGAAATCTACCCACGAGAAAAAGAAGACTGAAAGAAGTCTAATCGCTAAAAAGTGCAAAACTTTAAGCGACAGTGACTCGGAGAAATCAAGTAGTGAAGAAGAAGCCTACTTCGGGCTAATGGCTATGACTGATGAAGAAGAAGAACCCCCATATACTGGGAAGGTAAATTCTAACAGCATCTTATCTGATTCTGACTATGCCTCAGCTGAACAAAAGGATTATCCTTCAGATGATGACTCAAACCTCATGACCCAATATACTGAAATGCTTAAAAGCTTTGACAGATGCCGAAAGGTAGTCACAATTCAGGCCAAGGAGATCATGTCTCTCAAAGAAGTGGAATCAAATTTGAGAAAGGAAGTTGAACAACTTTCTTCCTTCAAAGAGGAAAACCATGTCTTGAAAGACAAGATCAAAATCTCAGATGAGCTCCTTGATCGGAGAGAGAACTCCATCAAAGTTCTGGAAGAACAACTAGCCGCTGAGAAGAAGCTAGTTGAAAAGTTTTCATAACCGAAAACCATTCTTCAAATCATTGATACTTTCTCTGCTAAAGCAAGTAGCAGTGGTTTAGGTCATGTGGCTGGGCCAAGTAATTCTTCTAATGGCACACTTGCTAAGAAGAAAAATAAGAATGCTAAGAAAGCTACCATCGAAGAGAAAGGGAAAGCCCATCAAGAACAAGTGGAATTTAAGAAAGTTCTCTTTCCTACAAATGTTTATGATATGGAAAGCTCTTATGGTCACTTGACACGACCAATTAATTTTGCGCTTGTCAATGACTATAAGGGGTGGGCTCGTCCTCAAAACCTCGGTCAAAGTGCTTTCAAAGCACCTTATGAAGAAGTAAATCTGAGAGATTATGGTCCTTATGTTCATGGTCCGAGTGCTATGAGAGCACCAATAGTAAAGACTGTTGCACCCAAGCCAAAGGAGAAAGCACTACCATGTGTGTGCTGTACTCATGAGGCATCCTCATCTAGAAGGATTTCTCCTGCCAAAACTAACGTTCAAAGAGTTAAGCGAGAGAATATTAAGTGAAGGTACAACAGGTTTAACTGTTGGTGTTGCGGCAAAATATGTCACTTTGCAATAGATTGTTGGTTCAATCCCACCTATTCCAAGAGACCACAAGTTAACAATGCAAGAAAGACCGCTCGCAATGTTAATGTTCATCGTGGTGCTCAACTAACAAGGGACCAAGGACCCAAATTTGTTTGGGCTCCTAAGGCAAAATAATTTGTTTTTGCAGGAATTTCCAAAGGCCAACAAAAATCCTATCTGGTATTTGGACAGTGGTTGTTCTCGGCATATGACCGGAACAAGAAGCCTTTTGCAAAATTTCATTCCAGTTGAGAATGGTCCAAAAGTCTTTTTTGGCGGATCTGACAGAGGAATAACAAAATGCTATGGTATGATTTCTAACGGTAATGTATCCTTTTCAGATGTAGCTTATGTGGAAGGATTAGAACATAATCTGATAAGCATAAGTCAACTTTGTGATAAAGGATACATAGTTGATTTTCGTAGAGATAAGTGTTTGATAAAATCGGGTGATAATCTAGAAACGGTTTTATCAGGCACTCGTTGTAGAAATATGTTCTGTTTAAATTTTCTTTGTTTATCATCTTCTACACCAGTGTGTCTTTTAGCAAAAGATAGTGCATCTCTTGCTGACCAATGGCATAAGAGATTAGCACATATAAATTTCAAAACTATAAATAAATTATTTTCACAAAACTTAGTGCGTGATGCGCCAAATGTTAAGTGCATTAAAGATAGACCTTGTCATGCTTGTGTAAAAGGCAAGCAAACAAGAGCTACCTTTAAAAGCATAATTGGCAAAGATTCAACTAGGTGTTTATACCTACTTCATATGGACTTGTTTGGTCCTTTGCAAATTGGAAGTTTAGGAGGTAAGTCTTACACGTTAGTTACTGTAGATGATTACTCACGTTTTGCATGGGTATTCTTTCTAAAACACAAGTCAGATACATTTGACGTTTTCTCTAAGTTTGTCAAGCGTCCAGAATGAATTTGATTGTTCAGTGGTCAAAATCAGAAGTGACCATGGAACAGAATTTGAATCTGGGGCCATGACATATTTTTGTGAAAGTCTTGGTATCTTTCATGAGTTTTCCTCTCCTCGAACTCCACAACAAAATGAGGTAGCTGGGAGAAGGAATAGAACACTCATTGAGGCTTGCAGAACGATGTTGAGTGACACTTAACTACCCGAATACCTTTGGGCTGAAGCAGTCAACACTGCATGCCACGTGCAAAATAGAGCACTTATAAACAAAAACCATGAAAAGACTCCTTATGAACTACTAAAAGGCAAGAGACCAACCATCTCTTATTTTAGAATCTTTGGTTGCAAATGCTTTGTACTTAATAATGGAAAGCATTACAAAACCAAGTTTAGCGAAAAGAGTTTTGAAGGTATTTTTGTAGGCTATAACTGCCATAGTAGAGCGTATAGAATATTTAATAAGAAAACCCTGGTGTTAGAAGAGTCTATCAATGTTGTATTTGATGAAACGAGCATGCTACATAGCAGCTCTTCTAGTGATTCTATTGAAGGTGCATGTTCAAAGATACAAGATATAAGCTTGGATGATCCAGTCAAAGTTGATGCTCAAACCTTCGTCAAGATATCTTCCCCAATCTCAAATGAAGAAGAAGATCATATTGATGAAGAACCAATACAAGTGGAAGAAAACATTCAAGTAGTAGAAGATGCTCCAGATGTCCAAACTAATGCAAGGAACCTTGAATTCAGACAGATGAGGGACCATCCTATTGATCAAATCATAGGAGATCCTCAAGTCGGCATTAGAATGAGAAGAGGTACTACTAACGAAAACATGCATTTAAGTTTTCTTTCACAGGTTGAACCGAAGAAGTTTCAAGAAGCGAATGAAGACCCCCACTGGATAATTGCAATGGAAGAAGAAATAAATCAATTCAAGCATTGCAAGGTGTGGACACTAGTTCCAAAACCCAAGGATAAAAACATAATTGGAACGAAGTGGGTCTACAGAAACAAGTTGGATGAAGACGGAACAATTATAAAGAACAAAGCCAGACTTGTAGCAAAATGTTACAGACAGGAAGAAGGGATCGACTTCGATCAAACTTATGCTCCTGTAGCAAGACTCGAAGCGATCAGAATGTTTTTAGGCTATGCTGCATTCAAAGGTTTCACCGTATACCAAATGGACGTTAAGTCAGCTTTTCTGAATGGTAACATAAAAGAAGAAGTATACGTTTAACAACCTCCAGGTTTTGTAGATTCTGAACATCCTAATTATGTTTACTTACTGCAAAAAGCTTTGTATGGATTGAAACAAGCTCCTCGAGCTTGGTATGAGACGCTGTCTAACTTTCTTCTTGAGAGCAAGTTCACAAGAGGAAAGATAGATAAAACATTATTTCTTAGGGAAGTAAAAGGCAAGATTTTGCTAGTGCAAATTTATGTCGATGACATTATTTTTGGCTCCATGGACGACAATCTTTGCAAAAAGTTTTCAAAACTTATGCAAGGAAAGTTTGAAATGAGCAGTATGGGTGAGCTGAAATATTTCTTAAGACTTCAAGTGAAACAATCTGAAGATGGAATTTTCATCTCACAGACGAAATTCACCAAGGAGTTGATTAAGAAATTTGGAATGGAAAGTGCAACCTCAATGAGGACTCCAATGAGCTCATCTATGTCTCTGGACAAGGATGAGAAAGGGAAACCTTTCGATGAAACCAAGTACAGAAGCATAATTGGCTCTCTGCTCTACCTTACTGCTAGTAGGCCTGATATAATGTTTTCTACATGTGTATGTGCTAGATATCAGGTGAACTCTAAGGAATCTCACTATACTGCTGCAAAGCGAATTTTGAGATATCTTAAGGGTACACCAAATCTTGGCTTATGGTACCCAAGAAGTAATGATAGCGAGCTAATAGGTTTTTCAGATGCAGATTTTGCAGGTAGTAGAGACGACAGGAAAAGCACTTCCGGAACATTCCAATTTCTCGGAAGAAGACTTATTTCCTGGAGCAGCAAGAAGCAGAATTGTGTTGCAATTTCAACAGCCCAGTCAGAATATATTTCTGCAGGCAGTTGTTGCGCACAATTTCTATGGATAAGGAATCAGCTTCAAGATTATAATATGAAGATAAAGAATATTCCGATGTTTTGCGACTCCTCCAATGCAATTGCTATAACAAACAATCCAGTCTCGCACAGCCGGACAAAGCATATCGAGTTAAGATATCACTTCATCCGAGAGCATGTGGAGAATGGGGATATCAACTTAAGCTATGTCCCTACGGATAAGTCCGTTCTAGATCAAGAAACTTGGGTTGAGCTATTATGAGGGTGACACGGTCCATGCCTCTAGTTCTTTCCGGATGTAAGGGACAAAGACAACGCTGGAACATTGGTCATAAAGGCTTATGAGTTATGAACTCTTATTGCTTGGGGAGCAATGATGCATTGCTAGATGCCGCTCATTGTTTGTGAGGTTTTTGGTTTGATACTTTCAAGATCAAGTGGGAGACTGTTGGAGTTACCATTGTGATCTAGAAGTGGTCAAACATGTAATCTCACTGCCAACGCGATATGAGCCTGCAGGGTCGCACATAAGAGCATGTGGAGAAGTTGGAAGATTGACTGTGTTGGTAAAGGTTACCAATCACCATATATATAGAATGGGGGAAGTCCAGCAAATGTTGCTGTCTGAATTCGTCGGGTTTACACGGATAGAATTCGTCGGAATTCATCGGAATTCGTCGGATTGTCCCGTGTAATCTCGACGAATTGTCACAGAGACCCTTCACTCGGCAATTGTTGCCGTCTGATTGGATTCGTCGGAATTCGTCGGATTTTCCCGTGTAATCTCGACGAATTGTCACAGAGACCCTTCACTCGGCAATTGTTGTCGTCTGATTGGATTCGTCGGAATTCGTCGGATTGTCTCGTGTAATCTCGACGAATGCTGTTCCGTGGAATCCCGACGAATTGTAACAGAACCCCCAATTCTGCTGTGTGGTCTGCGGATAGCGATTCTTGTAGAAGCCTGTTTATGCTTTGGGTATAAATAGATCTTCTTTAGGGTTCTAAAAATAGACACGAAGAGTTCAGCCGACGGAAGAGTTCCGCTTCACGAACCCTAGCCGACGGAAGTGTTCCGCCGTCTCGTTCGCCTCCGCCGACCTCCTCTCCGGCGATCGTCGTCGTGATTGTTCTTCCTGGAGCGAACATAGCAGTTCGTGGAAGAGCAAGGTGCAGTCATTCTTCTCCCGGCTCGTGTGGATCACTGTAGAGACGTAGACATTATTCTACGTGAGGACTCTCGCATAGCCGACGACAGGATTCATCTTCTTGGAGCATCTAGGTTGGATTTGATCCAATCCCGCAAAGGTAATTTATGCCTAGCATTTTCATTAACTTCTTGATTCAATATTCATGGTCGATCCAAGTCTTTTTGGGTTGTTTCTGTTTATTTCCGTTGTGCCTACATACGATGTATGGCTCTAGAAAAACCCAACAGTATCAACCCTGTCTTCATTAGTAACTAGAGAAGGTGATGAGTGAACAACCTGTTCTTGTAAATGTAGGTTGTCTTCCATAGGAGTAACTGAAACATATGGAGCATCTGGGATGGCTGGAGTATTAGAAGTGACTACATCAGAAGGAACTTGATCTGCTAGGACTTGATCTGAGGTAAAGTGATCTGCAGGAAGTTGATCTGAATGAACTTGATTTGAAGGAGCTAGATCAGATGGTGGAGGAAGATCTGTCTCTGATGGTGGAGGAATACTTGGGTCTGCTGAAGGAATGGTGTCTTGCTGAGCTGAAGATGGAAGTGGCTCTGAGGCTTGTTGCTGTGCTGGTGGATCTGAAATGTGTTGCTGAGCTGGAGGTGGAGCTGGGGTTGTGGAGATATCTAGAGGAGGAGAAGTTGAGGAAGGAGTTGGAGCCACATTCTCAGGTTCTAAATGACTTGGCTCCCCCTGTGGATCTGCACCTGCATTAGCTGGCTTTGTAATCCTAATGTTCCACCTTTTTATTGTGATAACATCTACTTTCTTCAGATGGTGAATTATAGCTCCTCTACACATATCAAACACTTCTTGATTGAGTTGATTTAGATATAAAGACAGGATTCTGGCAAAGTTTGGAGACATAATGCTATCTTTAATCTTGCTGAAGAGAAGGTTTGCCCAATTACACTTCTTTCCACAAATTACAGTTGTTACCAAGCTGAAAACTTCTGCTGAAACATAACCCAGACTTCCAGTATTGCACAACAATACTTTTGAAATAATGTCCACTAACAGTTTTCCAACATCATTCATTTTTTGTCTACGAATGGTTGTAGCGCTTTTATCTAAACCACAGAAGGTTATAACTTGAATCCAATCATCATCACCTAGGTTGATAAATAGGTCCTCTACTTCTTTAAACAAGATTCGACAAGGATGTTCAAGAATAAACGACAAACCTGATGCGTCTAGAAGGTAAAATAGGTTTTGAAACTCATCAGAAATCGAGCTGAGACCTTCTCGCACCAGTTCTCTGCCGACACCGACCTTAGGTTTTGTTGAAGGAGCCATAGATCGAGAGGAGTATGCAGAACAAGAACTAAAATGGGAGAAAATCCGTCTGGAGGCGAACTTGAAATCGGATTTCGCGAAAGGGGAAGACGAAGAGTCGACGACGTTTCGAGAAGAGCGGAAAAAGACCTCGCGTGAACATTAATTCCTTTCGTATGTCTATTTATAGTTTAATTTTATTGGACAGATTTTAAATAAAATTTATAAGGAATTTAATAGGCGGGTACCTGATTTTCTGAAATCTCGAAATTAGAAAATAGAATTTCGAAAAGTATAATATATTTCGCGAGAGGTAGTCTGAGTTCTCGAGAAATCCCAGAATTCTGCCGATCTACCTTCGAAAGTGCATTTCTCGAGGGATAACCCATTTCGCGAGAAGTGCAAACTCATTTTGCGAGAGGTAAAGTCAATTTTTCGAAAAAATTTATCTTCACAATTTTCACCAAAGACATGTCATTTCTCGAGAAGTTTACTCATTTTTCGAGAAATCCATTGAAGACTTAGAAATTTTTCTACTTCCTTTAAAATGTCAGACCTCTGCTTCCCATAGAAATAAAACTTTTGAAAATCCACTTATCTTCTTGTCTTCTTCTTGGCTTGACCATTATTCCATGTTGAGCATTCCAAGTTCTGTCTTGAAGAAAGAGAACTTGGTCTCATCCAACCTGCACTAATTTTATTAGTAAATAGACTTTGCTGTTCTTACAATTAGTCAGAACAACTAATATGTCCAAGGCCCAGATTTGCTTCTGGTGGGCACTAGGACTCCCTGCAAAATATGGTTACAAGCCCTTAGGAACCCAAGCGAACTTGGGTCCTGGGAAATTATTAGTTCTGAAGGGTATGCTGGATTTCACTGCCCTCGGATATACATAATGATTGTGAAATAAATTATTTATAGGTTTAGCATTTGTTACCCTTGGAGCAACTGGATTGTGCCAACAATTGCTTGTAAAGTGCCCCGTCTTACCGCATCACCAACAGTTAAATCTGTCGTGCCCTATCCTCTTGCTGTCGGTTAGTGTATGATTCTTCTGCAGAGAATGGTGAGCTCAATATCACATATTGACTCAACCAAGCATGGCCATGCATTTCCCAGTCCAATTCCATCAAGGGGCCCATGGATGCAACTCCTGTTATATAGGAGGACAAATCCTGTATCTGCTCACACCCAAACACCCAAATGATTCGTAACGTACCCAATGACCACCCTTATCATCAACCTTCTTCAAGGAAGACTTTAGATGACATCAAAGCACGCTCTTCCTCACTCGATGAATGTTGTGACTTCAGGTCAAAGGACCACAACACCATTGTCAAATGAGACCTACTTGTGACACTTTTAAGTAACAATCCACAAAGTAGTCTCAGGTTGGGTCTGTCCAGTACAACTTGTTCACTAACAAGTACCCACGTGATGACTTGATATCACAATATCATGACCTGTGAGAACCGGTCATCAGTCAACACACATGCTAGTCTTAATGTATCATCATCACCCTTAGCTTCTACGATGATACCTCGACCAGGGACCTTTTAAGAATGAAGCTTCGAAATCATAGGCTCTCACATTCAAGTCACGTACTTGATGTCCTATGGAAGCGAACATTCTAAGGGTATTTATCACGAATTTTATTCTATCATATAGAAACAGTATATCGTAATAAAAGAACTTGCCATTAATTGTAAAAGGAAATAATTGGTACACAATTCATCATATGAATAAATAATAAACAGCCAACAGAATATTTATTTTACATGCAACCCACAAGACTCCCACTAGAGTTGATCACTCAGGTATCGTATACCCATTGATCTAGTATGACTATCATGCTTTCTCTGTGCGAGAGGCTTTGTCAGTGGATCTGCAATATTCTCCTCAGTCGGCACTCTGCAAATGTTCACATCTCCTCGTTCGACAATCTCACGAATAAGATGGAACCGCCGAAGTATGTGCTTGGAGCGCTGATGGGATCTAGGTTCCTTAGATTGTGCAATTGCACCATTGTTATCACAGTAGAGAACTACGGGACCAACAATGCTAGGAACTACATCTAGCTCGCCGATGAATTTCCTAATCCATACAGCCTCCTTCGCCGCATTAGCTGCAGCGATATACTCGGCCTCAGTTGTAGAATCAGCAACTGTCTCTTGCTTGGAACTCTTCCCGCTCACAGCTCCTCCATTTAGGCAAAACACAAACCCTGACTGAGACTTTGAATCATCCCTATCAGTTTGGAAGCTGGCATCCGTGTAACCACTTACAACGAGCTCTTCCTTTCCACCATACACCAAGAATACATCCTTAGTCCTTCTCAAGTACTTCAGGATATTCTTTACGGTTATCCAGTGACATTCACCGGGATCAGACTGATACCTGCTAGTCATGCTCAAAGCAAAAGAGACATCGGGTCGAGTACATAACATTGCATACATGATTGACCCAATTGCCGAAGCATATGGAATCAACTTCATGCGGTCCTTATCTTCACAAGATTTTGGACACTGGTCCTTAGAGAGATTCACACCATGAGACATGGGCAAAAATCCTTTCTTGGACTCAAGCATGTTGAACCGCTTCAACACCTTCTCAATGTACGTACTCTGGGTCAAATCCAGCAACTTCTTGGATCTATCTCTATAGATCTTAATACCGAGTATGTAAGTCGCTTCACCCAAGTCCTTCATAGAAAAGCAGTTCCCTAGGTTGTTCTTAACAACTTTCAGGGTAGGTATGTCATTCCCGATCAACAGTATGTCATCTACATACAATATCAGGAAGACAACAATGCTCCCACTGATTCGCTTGTAAACACACGGTTCATCCTCGTTCTTGACAAAACCAAACTCTTTGATCTTCTCATCAAAACGAAGATTCCAACTTCTAGAGGCCTGTTTCAATCCATAGATGGACCTATTCAGCTTGCATATTTTAGTGGCTTCATTTGGGGATACAAAACCCTCGGGTTGTGTCATGTACACTTCCTCAAGGAGGTTTCCATTTAGGAAAGCTGTTTTGACATCCATCTGCCAGATCTCGTAGTCATAATACGCAGCAATAGCAAGCAATATCCTAATGGACTTTACCATGGCAACAGGGGAAAAGGTCTCATCATAGTCAATACCATGAATTTGCTTGAAACCTTTAGCCACCAGTCGCCCTTTGAATGTCTGTACATTCCCATCCATGTCGGTCTTCTTCTTGAAGACCCACTTGCACCCTATGGGTCGTACCCCTTCAGGTGGTTCCACCAAGTTCCAAACTTGGTTTGCATACATGGAGTCCATTTCGGATTTCATAGCCTCAAGCCATTTGTCGGAGTCCGGTCCATTCATAGCCTCTTGGTAGGTTGCTGGTTCATCATCATGATCCATAAGCAACACATTACCTATTTGAGACACGAGAAATCCATATCTCTCAGGCTCAAATCTCGGTCTACCAGATCTGCGTAGGACTTGTGTTTCGTGAGCAGGTTCTCTAGCTACAACATCTTGTAGTCCTGGCTCAGAATCCAACTCTGGTTCATTCACTACTTGTGGTTCTTGAACTTCTTCAAGTTCTACCTTTTGCGTCTTTCTTGATAAGAAATCTTTCTCCAAGAAGACACCCGTCCTTGCGACAAACACTTTACCCTCAGACGGTAGGTAAAAGTAATATCCTTTCGTTTCCTTAGGATATCCCACCAGATAACACTTATCTGATTTGGGTTCCAGCTTGCCAGGCATTTGACGTCGTACGTATGCCTCACAGCCCCAAATTTTAATGAATGACATACTAGGACGCTTCCCAGTCCATATCTCATATGGTGTCTTTAGAACCGTTTTCTTCGGAGCGCGATTTAGTGTCATTGCAGCAGTCTCTAAAGCAAAACCCCAAAAAGAAACACGCAAGTCTGCATGACTCATCATCGACCGTACCATGTCTAACAGAGTACAATTTCTCCTCTCAGACACACCATTATGCTGCGGTGTCCTGGGTGGAGTGAGGTGTGATACAATAGCACACTCTTTCAGATGATCACGGAACTCATGACTCAGGTATTCGCCACCTCGATCAGATCGGAGTGCTTTAACCTTTTTACCCAATTGGTTCTCCGCTTCATTCTTAAACTCTTTGAACTTTTCAAAAGTTTCGGATTTGCACTTCATAAGATACACATATCCGTATCTACTGAAATCATCAGTAAATGTAACGAAGTAGAAATACCCACCTCTAGCCATAGAGCTCATGGGCCCGCATACATCACTATGTACAACACCCAAGAGATCCTCAACCCTCTCAGTATAACCAGTGAAAGGGGCTTTAGTCATCTTGCCTAACAAACAAGACTCGCATCGCTCGAATGATTCATAATCAAATGAGTCCAATAGTCCATCTTTATGGAGCTTGGATATGCGCTTCTCGTTTATATGGCCCAAACGACAATGGCAGAGATATGTAGGATTTGAGTCATTTGTTCTTAGTCTTTTATTATTATCTACATTATAGATCGGATGGTCCAGGTTCAAAACATAAAGACCATTAAACAATTGAGCTACAGCATAACAAACATCATTCTTAAATATAGAACAACAATTGTTCTTAATTATAAAAGAAAATCCAATCATGTCTAAGCATGAAATGGATATAATGTTTCTAGTTATGGCCGGAACATAATAACAATTATTAAGTTCTATTACAAGCCCACTGGGCAAAGAAAGACGGTAAACCCCTACGGCTACAGCAGTAATTCTTGCTCCATTGCCGACGCGCAGGTCCACCTCTCCTTTACTCAGCAATCTCCTCCTTCCCAGTTCCTCCACATTTGTACAAATGTGAGAACCACATCCGGTATCCAATACCCAAGATGAAGGAGCAGAAAGGTTTATCTCTATGACGTAAATGTTCGAAGCGGAAGTCATACCTCCCTTCATTTTCCGCAGACCGTCAATGTACGAAGGACAATTCCTCCTCCAATGACCAGCCTTGCCACAGTGGTGGCATTTCCCTTCCTTCACGGTGCTCTTCTTTTTCAGCGCAGAAGATTTGGGCTCAAGATGTGACTTAGGTCCCACCTTCGTCTTCTTGAAGCCCTTGGCCTTACCCTTGCCTTTATGTACCATCAATATGGGACTAGCAGGCTTGGCCTTCTTCATGTTTATTTCGGCAGTTCGCAACATGCCTAGGAGCTCGGGCAGTGTCTTGTCTATTTCATTCATGTTGTAGTTCAAGACAAACTGCTCATAACTATCCGGCAACGATTGCAGGATAAGATCTGTGGCCAACTCTTGACCCAGAGGAAAACCCAGTCTCTCCAGTTTCTCTATATACCCAATCATCTTGAGTACGTGAGACCAACCGAGTCTCGAGCTCCCATTTGCACTGAAATAATGCCTTCGTGACATTGAACCTCTCTTGACGAGCTTGCCCTTGAAATATTTTCTTTAGGTGCTCGTCAATCTCCTTGCACCCCATGTTCTCATGTTGCTTCTGAAGCTCAGAGTTCATGGTGGCAAGCATAAGGCACTCGACGTCTAAGGTGTCATCGGTATACTTCTTATAAGCATCCTTATCAACACGGGACGAGTTCCCGGTCGGCACCTCGGGGGATTCTTCTTCTAAGACGTAGAGCTTTCGCTCTTGCCTGAGAACAATTCTCAGGTTCCTATACCAGTCCATGTAATTCGTCCCACTAAGCTTGTCCTTCTCAAGGATAGCTCTTAGGGACAAGGTGGAATGTGAACCATTTGCCATGGAATTCTACAAGAATTCGTGCAGAATTTAATCAGTACCAAAATTTCTAAATACAACTTATTTTAATTTGGACTTCAATTAAATACTCCCACTATTTTTATTCAAATTGATAGCCCTCACTATCCATTCGGAGAGTCCATGCGAGCTACTCTCTTAGTGGACAAGATCCGTATTTCACCAACACCACGAGTCCGCTTTGGCGTTCCTCTCATAATGCGGTTATTTAGGTAGGAAACGCTTGCCAATTGCATCCTCATGCAATTCTTGTATGGCTGGTGAATAACTCCTTATTCGCATCCATCATATGGAGCATGCCAACCCTATGCCTCTAGGCACTCAACCTTTGAGGTCACCTAGTTAAGTTAGACCCGATGTCGACAGTGGGATATCACAATTATCCGCTCGCACCCTTACCAAGATAGATTAATGCACCTTGCTTTGGCAAGCCCACACTTCATCGATCGAGGCAGGAAGAGTGTCATCCATCGGAAGGCATCCGAACACTTAATATTTGATGAAGGGATTTTAATTTTTAATAATAGGTTAACACTTAACCATGATCAACATTTGATCAATGTGCACATCAACAGAAAAACAAGCTTTCTAAAAACCACATGCATCCCTTATGTGCACAACATAAGACTATCAACCTTTGATAGACAAAAGGGCTAAATCTGGACATTTAGAACTCTTCCAAATCTTCAGATTTACATGCATTGGACAAAGGCAAAGACAACTCGACTTAAAGCAGTAGACAAGCTCGTCTCTCATTGTTGGATTCAAAATCTAAAACAGAACAAGGGTTCATTAACCACTTGAGGGACGGTTACTGCTAAGGAGACAACAATTTCTAACAATTAGAAATTGCCACGAAATCCCAGACGTTCCTGGCGGGGTTCCAAGACCCCCTTTGAAAAATCATCAACATTTGATGTTCCAGGAAGAAATCTTGACATTTAAAACGTTTCCAAATACCTAGATTTGCACGTACTGGAATAACCAAACTTCTGAAACAACATCCATGACCAGAACCTCGATCTGATACCACTGTTGGGTTTTTCTAGAGCCATACATCATATGTAGGCGCAGCGGAAATAAACAAAAACAACCCAAAAAGACTTGGATCGGCCATGAATATTGAATCAAGAAGTTAATGAAAATGCTAGGCATAAATTACCTTTGCGGGATTGGATCAAATCCAACCTAGATGCTCCAAGAAGATGAATCATGTCGTCGGCTATGCGAGAGTCCTCACGTAGAATAATGTCTACATCTCTACAGTGATCCACACGAGCCGGGAGAAGAACGACTGCACCTTGCTCTTCCACGAACTGCTAGGTTCGCTCCAGGAAGAACAATCACGACGACGATCGCCGGAGAGGAGGTCGGCGGGGGCGAACGAGACGGCGGAACACTTCCGTCGGCTAGGGTTCGTGAAGCGGAACTCTTCCGTCGGCTGAACTCTTCGTGTCTATTTTTAGAACCCTAAAGAAGATCTATTTATACCCAAAGCATAAACAGGCTTCTAGAAGAATCGCTATTCGTAGACCACACAGCAGAATTGGGGGTTCTGTTACAATTCGTCGGGATTCCACGGAACAGCATTCATCGAGATTACACGGGACAATCCGACGAATCCAATCAGACGACAACAATTGCCGAGTGAAGGGTCTCTGTGACAATTCGTCGATATTACACGGGACAATCCGACGAATTCTGACGAATCCAATCAGACGGCAACAATTGCCGAGTGAAGGGTCTCTGTGACAATTCGTCGAGATTACACGGGACAATCCGACGAATTCCGACGAATTCCGACGAATTCTATTCGTGTAAACCCGACGAATTCAGACAGCAACATTTGCTGGACTTCCCCCATTCTATATATATGGTGATTGGTAACCTTTACCAACACAGTCAATCTTCCAACTTCTCCACATGCTCTTATGTGCGACCCTGCAGGCTCATATCGCGTTGGCAGTGAGATTACATGTTTGACCACTTCTAGATCACAACGGTAACTCCAACAGATACCACCATAGCAGATGTTGTAAGTGAAATTCTCAAAGGTGCTGATGATGAGCATAGCACTAGTGATCATTTGGCTGGATCAGGTGCTGACTTTGATTTTAATCAGGAACTAGATGATGATTCAGTGCATAGTAAATCTTCTCCCCCAGTACATGCTGAGGGGGAGCAAGAGTCTATTTTGATTCCAACATAATTGCTCAGGAAGAGCCTGTTGATTTAGTAGGAGAGCAGATCAACATTTCCTCTCCTAAGGTACTGAGTTCTGTCCTTCTTGAAGAACTTCCAGATGTTGTTTTGCCAGCCCCTATCCCCCCATCTCTATTTGATGAAAAATCTTTGCTTGGTAAAATAGAATTTTTACTTCAAAGGCAAAGTGCCAAGATAGATTATTCTTTCAAAGAGGTGTTAGAACATGGTCTTCCGCATCTCCTAGGTTTGAGAATAACAAATCCTATGTGTATTTGATCTTGTGTGTTTAAGTGTGTTGGATAACAAAGTCCACATGACTCAAGGATTACATAAGAAGGTTGCCCCCAAAGTTGAGCTATCAAATCCAAATCTCCCACTAGCGCTGACGATAGTACTAGCGCAGGTGCTAGCTGCATTCGACGAACTGTTAGCGGCGCTCGACGAAATTCTCATAACGGCATTCGACGAAAATTCGTTCGACGAACTCTTTGCTCCGTTCGACGAAATTTCGATCGATGAAATGGATTGCTTAAGCGCAATTGCCGGGAGAACCTATAGAAGGAGATAGCGCCAGGCGATATCCGATATCGCCAGCGATAGCGAGGAGCACAGTTGGCAAGGGAGAATTGTTTCCTCTAATTGAAGATTCTGCCGCGCATAATGTGTCCTAATATGGGATAGCGCCGGCGGTAGCGCTAGCGCAGGTGCTAGCGCTGAGGCTATAAAAAGGACTCCTCTCCTCTCGTTTCAGACACACATTAGAGAGATATCAGAGAGAGACAGAGTGCTAGAATTCTAGTGGCTATCTTGGCCGAATGTTGATGTCCTACCAAAGTTCTGCAAACTTCTGAAGGAGAATCTCATCACACCGGATCCAAACGAAGTCCGCTTCTACAATGCTTACTCTACAACGGATCTTTGTCTCCAACTTCAGAAGTTCATCAAGAGGGAGTTTTTATTTTCATTTCATATTTTTCTTGTAAACGGTTAGTGAAATCGTCTCGTGTTGGCGACTAGGTCTGGGTAGGACTTAGGGGGTAAACTCGCCTCATGTTGGCGACTAGATCTAGGCTAGGTCTAGGGGGTGCTCGAGGCCACATCCGGGGAAGGGTTGGCTAGAGCGGCTTGAGGCCGAATTCGGGGAGGATAAGGCTAGGGCCACCGGTTCGTGGGGATGCGAGTCGGGATAGAAAACAAAAAGAGTTTACTATTCATCGCCACCGATTTCTAACATCATAGAAGTCAACTTTTGTAAAACTTTATTTGATATTAATAAAGCATGTCTCTACATTATTTTACTTGACTTCTTATTATCTTTATTCTTGCATTATTACAAAGCTTTTCAAAATATAACTTAAGTTTTTGAAAACCCTTATTCACCCCCCCCCCCCCCCCCTCTAAGGGCGCCTACCGATCCAACAAGTGGTATCAGAGCAGGTTATTCCAAATCAGCTTAATAACTGGGAATAATGACGTCTCATGATCTCGCTTCTACTAGTGGGGTAAATTTTTATGAAGAAGAAAAATCTCTTAAACCACCTTTATTCGAAGGGAAAAATTATAAAGGGTGGAAAATATTAATGGAAAAATTTATTAAAAGCTTAGATATCAATGCATGGGATATAGCAATAGTTAGACCAGCGGACGAATCAAATAAACAAGAGCGTCACCTAAATGCAAAAGCTATGCATTATATTTTTTGTGCTTTATCTCAAGATATTTTCAAATTAATATATTGTTTTTCTAGTGCATACAAAGTATGGAAATTTCTTGAAGAAATGTATGATTCTCCTTCTACAGGTATGGAACAATCGCAAGAACCGGAGAATATGCAAGCTTGCACAAGTCTTCAAGAATGCTCCTCTCATGATGGATCAATGGAGCACACATCAAATGGAAAAGAAGAAGAAATACTGTCTTCGAAAGAGGAGTGGCAAAAAGATGTAAAAGAAACGATATGCTCAAATCGTGCCTCTCCCGAAAGCAATGTAAGGAAATCAAATCCCATCTTTTGTACTTCTATTTCTACTTTACAATTGCTACAAATTACAAAGCGCAAAATTAAGAAATTAAAAAATGCAAATTGCAAATTGCGCTTAGAAAATAAAAATTTAAAAGTAAAAGTTAAAGTAGTATCAAAATCTGATTTATCTAGCTTTATTCATGTCACTTCAATTGAAAATACAAAACCTTGTCTTGATTGCAATGATATTAAAGAAAAATTTAAGGAACTTGAAAAAGAAATTATTTTTATAAAAGAACAAAATGAAAAATTATGGTTAGAAAACTCATCTTTGATAAATGATTGTGCTAAGTGTAAAGAATATAAAATTGAAATTAAAGAGATGGATGAAACATTTGATGAATATAGAAACAACTATCAAAATCATATTGATTCAATTGTTTCCACTCTTAAAAATAGCACAATCGCTTATAATAAAGCTAGACATAATTTAAAGATCAAGAATGATGAATTAAAATCAAAAATCAACTTGCTTATGACAATTGTAAATACAAATTCACAATATCAAACTATATCTAAAAACAAGTTGAATATGAATATGAACATCTTAACTAAGTTTAATAATGGGAGTAAGGAACATAAAGGATTTGTTAATCTAAACCAAAATCACCATTATTTACAAAATTATGTATCTCCTAAAGTAAAATCAAATATGCAAAAATTTCCTATCAAAAATGATTTCAAATGTCATCATTATTTTAAGTCTAAGTTTAATGAATATGGAAATTTAATGCAAAATTATAATATTAAACCTAAGTATGAGTGGAGACCCAAAATTAAAGATGAAACATTAACTCCACTTGAAAGGGTCCATTCGTACTTGTCTTCCCAAAAGCCATCTCGCTATATTTGGGTACCCAAAGGAACCATCCCACATGGTCCCCTTTGGATACCTAAAACTCTTATTCATTAGGTATCATCAATTGCATGAAGTAGAATCCTTTCAAAATGAAATATACAAAGTTCTACTTCATGATATGCTTTCATGTCTTTTAATCTTTCTTGTTTTCCTATTTCTTTTGAACTATCATGTCATGGTCATCCTATACAGTATTAAAAATATGATTTTATCTCTTAAAAGCTTAATATGTTTATAGAATCAAATTGATCAAAATTCAAAATCATATTTTATTTTGATGACCTATCTTTTATTCTTATTGCTTCTAAATATCTTATATTATCCTTATGAATCAAACTCTAAATTTGCTATAAGATATTTCAAATTAAATCCGGTTATTAGGCTATTAAGATTCTTAGCCTTCACCAACAAGTGGTTTAGTGAAATAACCTGATCTAAAAGAAAATTCAAGATCTAAATAAAAGCTCAACTTTCAATATGGTTGTCATTGTTCACAACAAAAAATTATATTGTGTTCACTCCTTGATGTCAAACATGATCTAAACCATCACTATTGTTCACCTATCAAAAATCACATATATATATATATTCAAAATTCTTAATTAAAGGAAAATCACTAAAATGTATTGAAAGAATTTATCTTCATAATGAATATTGAATTCACAAACACCACTATGATCTATTGACGTCCTTTGCTAAAATTCTCTAACATCACAAGTCATATCAAAAGTCTTCTAAAAATAATTATTTCTATCACATTTATGTGAATTATAATTGATATATTAACTGATGACAATTGATATTATAATGGTTGGTGTGTATTGTGATTTATTTCTAGTTTAGACTTTTGAATCATCTTGATATCAAATCAAATAGAATCGTCACTCCATTATAGGTCTATAAGTTGAAACACTATCAAACCTTGGTATAACATTAATCTCAAACTTATCATACTAACATTGTCGTCTAAAGAATATTTGTGTCTATGTTAGGCTTTATATGTTTACCAAGACATACAGGCTGGGTATTCTCATCTAGGGCTTATCCATGGTATTCCTGTGCATGAACATTATGGTTAATCACTAAAATCATGTATATTTGATTTGTTCATTCATGTCATCTCATGCAAAGTTTAGTTGGTAAAGTCATATACAAAATCGCTAATGTTTCTTGAAATTTGCATTATCTACACATTTCCTAAAAATCTGAATTTTCAGCATGAAACTACTATTATGACACTTAATCAAGATCAATAATAAAAAATTTCAAAATCATCAAAAATCGGGTACTGTTTCCCGTGCTAGCACTAACGCCGACGCTAGTGCACCTATGTGTTTTTCTGTATTTTTAAAATTTAAAAAATCCCTAAAAATATATTAATCTATGTGTACTATTCATTTCTGCACTTTTGCTTTTATTACATTTTTGAATAATCAAATATAAAAATACAAAAGACAAATGACAAAAAATATGTTTTGCCCTTTTTGTTTTTTGTTATTTGTTTAAACTCTACGTCTAAAAGCAAAAATCAAATACAAAAAAAAATATCAAAAATTATTATTTTGAACTTAACTTTTCTATTTTACATATATCTTGCGAAAGGGTGATTTGGGCTATCATCCCATCACATCACCTAGTACCGGGCGAACCTCTCACAAGGTAGTCCTCGGGAAGTCCAAGATCAATCTTATAAGTTCAAACTTTAAATTATCAAAAATACTATATGGACATCATTGAGAAAATCAAGCATGATTTAACAAATCATTTAGAACTTCTATAATGTTGCAATTTATCTTTTCAAACTACTTTGAACATTGCTTTCATCATGCTTTGATATATCTATTAATATGTGCATTAATTATATTGAAAGTTGTGTAGAACTATGCGTTGCATGCATCTAAGTATGAGTAAATGTTTTATGTTTGATAATGATCTTTATTCACTCACTTATTTTGGCATTGTCTACATTTTTGTTTAATCTAAGAATGCTTGTGTATGTTTTGTCTTAGTACAATGAATTAAAATTGCACAAGTATCTTACCTACACTCCTTTATTTGCACTTTTAAAAAATTAAGAAAAGTGGTTATCTTTCTCATAAATTATATTGGTTTGCAAAATAAGTGTATTCAGAGAACTTTGTACAAAACAAAATCATAAAATAAAGTGATAAAGATAACTCCACCAAGCACTACTTGAACCTCCTGATAAGTTTTAATAAGCGTTGTGAGGTTGAGCACCTTGGAAAGAATAGTAAAGTATCTTGTGCAAACCATAACTTTCTTTCAAAATAAAAATCACTTATTCTTAAGTGCACCGGATCACAATAAAAATCAATCTTGAAGAATAAAATTATGTGATCCCCCAAGCACTACTTTGCACCCTGATAAGTCTTAATGAGCATTGTGTGTGCAAAGCACCTTCGTAGTTGTACATTTTTTTGTGCATTGAAGTGTGTGGAAGTAAAATTATTTGTGTTTTATTGTGCTCTTACTTTACATATTACTTGTATTTTTGATTAAAACATGTGTTTACTCTACTCAAAAATACACTCTTGTGCACATCATTATCTTCCATAACACTTCTTCTCATGAGTATTGGATCCTAATGCTAATTCTATACTATTCTTTATTCATGAAATGCACTAGATAACCTAGCATGCTTTCTCCAATGTTTAGTATGTTTTGAAATTATGAATTAACATAACATTGTAGTACTATCTTTCTGATAACATTATTTCATGCTTCGTTAATTATTGATTTTAAAATGTTTACAAAACATCTTCTTTATAAAATTAAGCTCCTACAATTTTTTTAATTATCATGTCTATATTTTTTAAGTCTTCCGCAACTTTACATTTATCTTGTCTTTGGTTATGCTACAAACTCTGATTCATGCAAATATTGTAATACTCAAACTCTGATCTATTTAAATGAAAATTATTCTAACACTCCTTATCATTCCCTTCTCTACAAGCTCGATCATGTTTTTATCTTCTTATCAACTTTTTAATGGTCTGTCCTCACCCGTTTTTGCTAATAACAAAAGGGGGAGAACTAACATGATAAACATTAATCTGCTATTAAAATATAATGCTTAATTAAGATGATAGCTTACATATTAGGAGAGCATTCACTTAGGGGGAGCATGTATTTAGGGGGAGCAATTCTAAATGCTAAATGCTAAAATTATCATAAGTCATCACTCACACACACACACACAAGTATGTTTCTTCATGCTTATATATTAATGCTCTGATTTATCATTAATGGATTTGTTATTATCAAAAGGGGGAGTTTGTTGGAACATGGTCTTCTGCATCTCCTAGGTTTGAGAATACTATGTGTATTTGATCTTGTGTGTTTAAGTGTGCAGGATAACAAAGTCCACATGACTCAAGGATTACATAAGAAGGTTGCCCCCAAAGTTGAGCCATCAAATCCAAATCTCCCACTAGCCACTACAACAAAATCGCTTTACGGCGACGTTTTTTTATGTCTTTAGTGACGATTTCAAAGCGTCGCGATAGTTTTCGTGATGTTTATAAAAATGTCACAAAATCATCGTGATTGCGCATGTCGCCGTAGCTCATTGCGATGCTTTCCAAAAAAAACTTTGTGATTGCTAGTTACTCTACTGCGACATTTTTTTCAAAAACATCATGATTGGCAATTGTTCTACCGTGACACTTTTTAAAAAAACGTCATAATAAGTAATTGCTCTATCGTGACACTTTTCAAAAAATGTCGCAAAAGATGTTCATCCTACCACAACGTTTCTTAGCCAACGTCAGCAAAGCCAAAACTGTACAACAACGTTTTTTTTTTCAAAAAAAAAACGTCGCAAAATATTATATTTTAAAAAAATGAAAAGAAATTATGATAATACTTCTCAAATAATCTAAATACTAATCAAAATTCCACTAAACATTTACTTTTTATTTTAATTTAATTTTAAACATTCGAACACAAATAAATAAAATATTCAACAGCAAAGAGAAGTGTGTTAAATATTCATTATTTTATTAATAAAAAAAGGGTGGGAGATTGCCTAAACCCCTCAATACAGACTAATAGTACTTTCATCTCTAATTAAACTAAATACATGATAAAAAATTATCTACAAAGAAGAAAAATCTATGAATGCACATTCTTGTACATATTTGATAGTCAACTGATGTCTTCTCCTCTCTTCTTTGGATAATATCCATTAACACGAAAATCAAGCTACTACCTGCATCAAAGAGAAAATTCCTCTAATAATAAATTCCTCTATATATAAATTCCTCTAATAATAACATCAAAGAGAAAATTTTGAAATACAAATATGAGAGTAATAAATTTGTCAAATTGATGGAAAAATCATACCAAGCTCAACCAGGGGCTGAGTGAAAGAAATGCTTCTTCAGCTTTCTCATAGGCCTTTGAAATGGCTGTCTGAATGAGACCAAAGTTCATCCTAAACTTGAAAAATCAAGAATTAGAATGTTACTATTATTAGAGGATAAGTGATCAAATTCAACTTCAGGTTTTTCTTTGTTAGCCTGGAGAAGGATAAGTGATCAAATTAAACTTTCAACCCTCAGTTTGGCATGCCTAGGAGCATAGCTACATCATTCACTGCTAGCTTAATCATCTTAGATCATATCTGAAAGCAGTCGTCAGTGATGTTTTAGCTCGTTACAATAATTACCAACACATGGATGTTTTAAGGTAGTGACATAAAATAAAAGAGGTACATATATAACACCAATGTCCTCTAATATTTTCATAAATTTTTGATCCATTTAATTCACAAATGACTTAGTAGCACAAAAATCAGAAATAAAACACCTTGAAGAGAGAAAGTTAACCCTCCTGACACCCTTCAAAATTATTGTGAGTTTTGAATATACAAAAAAATTGTATCGGTGTGGGTATGAAGGTATTTAGCAAATCCTAGATAATAAGACATGGGACACTATTTATTATAAGAAGATATTTAGCAAATCCTTGATAATAAGACATGGGACAAATCAATATAGAGGGAGGTGGAACAAATCATACCTGCCCAACGTGCTTAGCAATTGCAATTTTGTTTTGGTTTCTTCACTCTGGGAGGAGAAAAGCAGAGCACTACTTCTATCTGAAATTGGTCAACAAATCCATAAAATATAAAGTGAATCCAGGATTGAAATGAAATTGCAATTCTCAACATAAAAATTAAAGAGTAGCAAGGGTGAAGGCGAGGCTTTGAGAAGGAATGGCAAAAAATCGAGCAGAAAAAAATACACTAAAGCAAAAAAAAATATTTATTCATTGCAATGAACAACTCTTGCATAATACGCCATGATAAGTATATATAAAATCTGAAGTAAATAAGAAAATGGAGAGATATGGTAGTCCTAATAAAAAAGGAACTTTTTGGTCTTGTGATTCTTGAGCAGTAGATCCTACCCTTCTTGGCTTGCACTTGCTTCTAATGTGTCTTTTACGTGTAATTGGAATAGATTCGCACTCAATTCTTCTGCTTCTTCTGACTCTTTAATTTGTTGTTGATACCATTGCTTAAGTTGAGCAATACATTGGTCTATACCACCTACTGGGTCCCATGTTTCTATCAATTGTTCGTTTCCTTCTACTTCTTCTAGTAATACTTCCGGTGAAGGAGTTCCTATTTTTGCTGGTAACAATTATATTAATAGCTCCAAGAATTGAAGCAAGGTCAGTAAGGTGTAAACTTAAAATGGCCATGTCTACTGCAGCTCCTGCGTGCCCTACCAAATTACTTAACGGCGGATAAAGAGTCCACCCTGTACCTGGTCCTCCATCTACCAAAGCAGAAAGCATTAATAATATAAAAGCAGGCACCAAAAGCCAAAAGCTTATATTATTGAGTCTAGGAAAAGCTACATCTGGAGCTCCTATTAAAAGGGGAACAAAATAATTACCAAATCCTCCAAATAGAGCAGGCATTATCATAAAAAATACCATAATTATAGCATGGGCAGTAATTAATACGTTATATAGTTGATAATCTTGGATTCTTTGGCATGCAAGCATTGCCAATTGTAATCTAAAAATATCTTTATGGTTACTCTTTTTTGACGATCTACTGCTACTTGTAATTCCATAGCTTTTAGAATTGTTTGAGAAGGTACGAAAACTGATTAGTTTTTCAATTCAAAGCAAAATATTCTTAACAGCCTTCAAAGTGTGGTTGTGCAAATGATTTAGAACCTGGATCAATCAAGCCATCATCTCCTTGTATTGTTTGAGCATGTCCATGTCTTTTTGCATATCCGTTTGGCGTAGCATTTTACTTGGGTTTTATCAGAAGGCACATTATATCTGTCAAGGAAAAAACTTTGATAAGGCACCCCATGGCCCCTTTTCAGTAAAAATATAACAGCCTTATCAAAATTCTATTACCAACAATTCACAGTGCAGTAGGTTATTCATGGTTAGGACACTGAGTAGTGCATTGCAATTTGATTAAAAAGAAATTGTTGGAGGGCTCTGCTTGCTTTAGGAAATGGATGGCCCCGTGCGCGATCATCGCAGTCAGGGTACTATTAGCTAGTTAGATCATGCATAAGAGAGATACACCACCATATTTGAAATCATCGGGAATGCAGTTGCTAACATAAATGGTCATGAACATAAACTGATAGCATTTCATTGGCAAAAGGCATCTTTCATTATTGTTGTGTTGCCCATTTAAAAAACATAAATGAGATTCTGAATGTGCAAAATATCAAACAATAATAATATTGGTCTCAACATAAACTGATGTGAAATGGTCATCAACAGACTGAAACTGATGGCTCATCAGTAGAAATGGACCGCTCCATCTTTCATCAACAGAAATGAAGTAGAACACATAGATAAACTGATAGGCATTATATATATGTGATATAAATGTCGTATGTGCTACATATGTTCCGTTAGAAAAAATTTCTAAAATAATGTTAGGATAATTTGGGTAGATATACAAATTAATACGACATCACAGATTACTGATTTGGACGATTTCATTGCTTTAGAAATTTGGTAGATACAATTCTATATATATGATGGTAATCAAAATAGAAATGGATGTGTTTAACAAAATAGGCAGAACAGAACAAAAATACAAATAGGCAGAACATAACAAAATACAAATGTCTGAAGGGGATACCTTGCAATTCCATGCTTTTATCTTTGCTTTCAGAAAAATATTGAGTTCATTGTGTAGTACCATCTTTAAAAATCAACATGTAGAAAATTAGCACTGCAGAACAGATGGACATCCATAAAAAAAATAAGATCAAATTCGTGATGTGTAAGTTTGGAATTAGGGAAAACCCGAATGGGAAGGATCCGAAGCCGGCGAAGGGAAAGGGTCGTGGCGAGAATGGAGGAGAATGCAACATACCTACGGCAAGGCCAGCGTTTTCCTCTGGCAGAGGCGTTCTCCGACGGGAAGGGTGTTTTCCTTCTGCGTTGCGGCTTGCGAGCTGGTGTGCGAGTTCCTGTCAGCGTGAAGCGGAGATGTTTTAGGGTTTGTGTAACTCTGAAGTGGAGGGAACCGACGGGAAGGGCGTTTTCCTTCTGCGTTGCGGCTTGCGAGCTGGTGTGCGAGTGAGATTGCAGATGGGAAACCCTACTCCTTCGTCGTCGTTTCCGTAGGTGTCGGGGCGGCGCAGAGGAGGGAATCCTCTCTTCGCAAAAGCTCCGGGAGTAGAGGGCTGCGATAGGGCTCAAGTCCAGTCGTGGCGACGTGACTGAAAGGGGGAGACACAGCTGGCAGATTTGATAGGAGCACGGGAGAAATTTGTGCGGGAAAAGTTGGAGGGAAAGAGAAAATTACCTTAAAATCAAGTTTTTTGAAATAACTAAAGCATGAGAGAAGGGTATTTTGGTCCTCCAAATGTTTCACCATGCCCGGTTTTGAGTTTGCTTATATAATAAAGAATAATAAAGATAAAATATATATATATATATAAATTCGTCGGTTGGACAACACGGATGACGACCTTCGACACAAGTGCGAAATATTATTTAAAAAGTGGGGCTAAAATATTAGTCATGTATTAGGTAACTGATTACGGGTTATGGGAGGAAATGAAAAAGCTAGGGCTAATTTATGGGTTAGGGGAGGAAGTGGATCGCCGGTTAGGGGGGAGGAAATAAAAAACTAAAAAAAAATCTAAAAGTGGCAATAAAAGTTTGATGGAAACGAATTTTCCCTCCATAAATAATTTTATATTAAAACATTACATGAAAATTTTGGAAATGTATATTTCATTTTTACTTAAAAACATGTATTTTGTAACAAAATAATTCATTGTTATTTTTGCACCAACAAAAATAGTTGTTATTTTTGAACGTAAACGCAAAATTCATATACATAGGAGCATTTGATATGAGGTAGTTGTTATTTTTGAACGTAAACACAAAATTCATATACATATGAGCATTTGATATGAGGTTATGATCTGTCATCTTAGACTTTGTTTAATCGACTCGTCATTGATCGATGCAGTCATTTTCATCATTACGCAACTCATGATACTTACAATATTGGAACATTCACCTAACGCCTCATCGATCAATGTAAACATATTCTCCATACAGAAAGAAATATCTTGGTATGATATATTGCAGGGTATTCCATAACTAGTAACATTTGACAAGATCATTGAGCTACAGGCCAAAGAATACATGGCTACATGATGTACGTATGTATGCTGACCCTAACAGTTATGTACGTTTGTGGAGACATATATAATATCCACAGTGAACACATTCATATTATATATATATTTAATTACTTGTATCAAGCTTACGATCGAGATTGTCGCTATCATCAATATAACTTCACTACCATCAAAAATATCATTATATATTAGAACTTTAACAGAAGATCGTATGTTTTGATGACGCCGCGCTCACCGTCTGCCACAGCCGTCTCCCGACCATGGGAGTGCGGATAGTCAGGTGTATGGTGATGGGTGTGCGCATAGCAAAATACCCTATCATATATAGCGATGCGCATAGCCAAGCGTATGATTATAGGTATGCGCATAGCAAAACATGCACCCCCATCATGATGGTACGGTGTGTGCATAGCCAAGCGTAGTAGTACGTTATGGGTGGTGCTCATAACAATTAAATACCCCATCATGGGGGTGTGCATAGCCAAGCATATGGTTATAGCGCATAGCGAAATACCCCATCGTACATGCATGCATGGGGGTGTGCATTCATATAGTTATGTGCGCATAGCAAAATATCCGGCCATCATGGGGTGCGCATAGCCCCATGCGAATAATTATGGGTGCATGTGTGAATACAAACTACTCATAGCATTGGAGTACGCACATAACCAAGTGTATGGTTATGGGTGTGTGCATATAGATAAGGCTGATATATATCATCAACTTAATTAAACATGCATAATGTGCATCGTATACGTACTTCATGATGTATTTCATGCATCATGCTCACTAAGTACATGACATGATTCATGTTCAATCATTTGATAAATGATAAATATATCCCTTTTAACAAAAGATCTTCTGAAATGTTTGATAACAAATTTTGACAGAAAATCATATGTTTTGATGACGTTTTTAAAAAAAAATCGTCACGAAAGATAAACATGTATGCTGACGTATTTTCATGCAAAGCGTGGCTAATGCTAAATTTTTATATTGGCGACGTTTTAAAAAAACAATTGTCGCTAAATGTAAATGAACGACGACATTTTCGAAAACGTCACAATAAAAACATTACTTTAGTGACGTTTTAAAAATAATCGCCACAAGAGCTCAACACGTATGGTGACATTTTCCCTAAAAAACGTAGCAAATGCTATTTTTTCGCATTAACGACATTTATGAAAAAAATCGTCGCTAAATATAAAACTAACAGCGACGCTTTCAAAAACGTCGCAAAAAAAACGTCGTCGTAGAGACTATATCTTGTAGTGAGCGTTGGCGACAGTACTAGCGCAGGCGCTAGCTGCGTTCGACGAACTGTTAGCGGCGCTCGACGAAATGCTCATAACGGCGTTCGACGAAAATTCGTTTGACGAACTCTTTGCCCCGTTCGACGAAATTTCGATCGACGAAATGGATTGATTAAGCGCAATTGCCGGGAGAACTTATAGAAGGAGATAGCGCCAGGCGATATCCGATGGCGCCGGCGATAGCGAGGAGCACAGTTGGCAAGGGAGAATTGTTTCCTCGGATTGAAGATTCTGCCGCGCAGAATGTGTCCTAATATGGGATAGCGTCGGCGGTAGCGCTAGCGCAGGCGCTAGCGCTGAGGCTATAAAAAGGACTCCTCTCCTCTCATTTCAGACACACATCAGAGAGATATCAGAGAGAGACAGAGTGCTAGAATTCCAGTGGCTATCTTTGCCGAAAGTTGATGTCCTACCAAAGTTCTCCAAACTTCTGAAGGAGAATCTCATCACGCCGGATCCAAACGAAGTCCGCTTCTACAATGCTTACTCTACAGCAGATCTTCGTCTCCCACTTCAGAAGTTCATCAAGAGGGAGTTTTTATTTTCATTTCATATTTTTCTTGTAAACGGTTAGTGAAATTACCTCGTGTTGGCGACTAGGTCTGGGTAGGACTTAGGGGGAAAACTCGCCTCGTGTTGGCGACTAGATCTAGGCTAGGTCTAGGGGGTGCTCGAGGCCACATCCGGGGAAGGGTTGGCTAGAGCGCCTTGAGGCGGAATCCGGGGAGGATAAGGCTAGGGCCACCGGTTCGTGGGGATGCGAGTCGGGATAGAAAACAAAAAGAGTTTACTATTCATCGCCACCGATTTCTAGCATCATAGAAGTCAACTTTTGTAAAACTTTATTTGATATTAATAAAGCATGTCTCTACTTTATTTTACTTGACTTCTTATTATCTTTATTCTTGCATTATTACAAAGCTTTTTAAAATATAACTTAAGTTTTTGAAAACCCTTATTCACCCCCCCCCCCCTCTCTAAGGGCGCCTACTGATCCAACAAGAGGTCCATGCAAGATTAACTGATATTGAAAAAGAGATGGATAAGAAACTAAAAGAATTTAAAGCAAGTTCAGATCAGCTTAAAGAAGTTGTTGTTAAGGGAGGCAAAGCCATTGATCACACCATTCAAGGTGTCGGCAGAGTTCTTGAAGAAATTTTTCAGGTCAGAAAGACTCAAGAGTCCATGGCTGAGAAGGCTGAAGAGCACAGCTTTAAGATCATTGATGAGGTTGGACAATTTAAGGATTCTGTTATCCAAACCCTATATGTATAAGTCAGAAAGGGGGAGGACAGGATGACTGAGTTATTGGATCAAACTTTGGTTGATTTTCATAAACATTTAACCAATAGGTTTGAGCAGTTGTCCAGGGTGTCCAAAAGCAGGTTGCTGATATAAAAGACTTCACCACTAATACTGTTGTTTGGCTCCACCATGAAATCTTTCCTGATTTGGGTATTGACCCTGCTCAACCCCCTTCTCAGTCTGTTCCTGATGCTCCTCAGTTCCCTCCAAGGCCAGCAGGGCTTTCAGATGATAATCCTTCTACAGAGACTCATTCCTCCATGCCTAGCTCTAGGAAAAGAAAATATGGTGATGGACCTTCTGCCAGTAGGTCTGTTCCTGTTTCTAGTTCTGCAGGTTCTGGAAAAGTAGTGGATAATGAATCAGAAATTTATCCAGAGGTTTGGAGTCCGGTTTCTAAGATTATTATTCTTGACTCTCTCATGCTTGTAGAAGAGGGTAATGTAAAAGCCTCTGAACTTTACAGCTCAACTGAATGGAAGAAATATGAGACAAGCAAAACCAAGAGAAGAATTCACTTCAAAAATTATGGTTACAATAATCCATCAGCTCCAGAAGCTCCTCTCAAGTACCATCCCAAGCCTCACGCTTATTTTGACAGACAAGAGATGAAGAGGAAGAGAAGTGCCAATATCTGAAGACAAGTCTTTGAAGATCATCAGAACTTTATTTCTATATGTCTGTGTGAACATTAATTCTTAAGACAATCTTAAATCTATATATAGTTTTGATTTTGTTGAGACAATCATTTTTACATATATTGATATTATTTTTGATGCTCTTTCTACTTGTTTCTACTTAATCAGTGTATATCTTTTTCTGTTTTATATTGTTACAATTCATCTTTGTAGGTAGGATTCTGACTTCTACAAATAGGGGGAGATTGTTGGGTATTGTATCCACAATAACCTTGATTTGTAGGAAGTCATCCTTGAACCAAGATTGAATTGTTTGTGTATTTGATATGCTTCTCTAGTATTGTTCTTGCAGGTTCATATTGCTAAGTGTAGACCAATGTCAGGTCACAATGGGTCAATAAACACAGTCTCATACAATGTAATTCCTCATTGTGTGGGATATGGGGTTGACTCATGTGTGATCTCTCAATTGAGATACACTTTATGATCAAGACATTTAAAGACTCAAAGCTTGGAGTTCACTTATTTTCAAAAGGAAAAGGACTTGAGAATTTTTCCTAAATAGATTTTTCGAGAACTTTAGTTATATCTCGAGAAGTCTTGAAGAGCTTTCGAGAAGTCCTTGTGTTATCTCGAAAAGTCCCCTTAGCTTTCGACTGAGCTTCTCAGCGGTTGTTCTCGCAAAATTTATCTCAGCGGCAGATTTCGAGAAGTCCTGTCTTTCGAGAGGTATCTTTGTCTTTCGAGAAGTATCTTTGTCTCTCGGGAGGTATCTTTGTCTCTCGAGAGGTCTTTGTTTCTAGTAAGGTTTTTCTTTAAGGGCGTTTCTCGAAGTTGTCAAGAAGATCTCGAGAAGTTTTCTGTTCTCTCGAGAAGTCAGTTCTCCCGAGAACTCAGTCCTTTTATCTCGAAGAGTTAATCGTTTCCATTTCTCGAGAGGTTCACTATCTTTCGAGAAGTCTTTTCAAATCCTTTGAAATTCTCTTCCAAGTTATTTTCCGAGATCAATTAGGTATCTCCCGAGAAGTCTTGGATCTCACGAGAAATCTGGTTCACGTATTTCTCGTGATCTTTAATTCCTTTTTGACGACAAGTCTTTTCCGTCCGTTTGACGTGACGTCCTTCTTCGTTTAAGGTTAAATTCTTTTCATTAAGCCTTGATCTATATAAGGGTTTCTCTCTTAATAAGGATATAAGATTGCTCATAACGTTAAGGAAATCAGAGTTCTTATTCTCTCCCGAACACCTAATCCGATTCAAGAAGATCGTGAAAAGTGCCGTGCACATCGCCGTCGTTTGGAGATCGATCTAGAGTAATGAGTTATCGTCTCCAATCAGAAGAAAAGGTTCGATCGATTGTTGCCTCATTCGCTCTGTATCTATTGGATCGATTGGAATCTTAGAAGATCAGATCTGAGTCAATTTGTTTCTTCCTCATCAACATCAAGTCAAATCCGTTCCTATCACAAGAAGGAAGAGGATCCCTAAAGAGTTTTTCAGATCCGATTGTAAATTGATAAGTATTGTATCATTCTATTTATTACATTTGATTGTAGGAGAGATGGTTCTCCGAGTTGTAGGAGAGGTGTTCTCCGAGTTGTAAGAGAAGTATTCTCTGAGTTTGTAGGAGATTTGTCTCCGAGTTGTAGGAGTTTTGTCTCCGAGATTGTAGGATCTTTCTTGATCCGAGATTTAGTGAAGTAGTCATTTCTAGCTGTGGTGCTAGATTGGCGAGGCTGGCAAGTGGAGTACCCAAGAACGGGGAACCACTATAAATTTCTTGCGTCGTCTGTGATTGTGATTTGCATTCTGTGTGTTCTTTATTTTCAAGATTTTCAATTCCACAAAAGACGCAGTAATCACCTATTCACCCCCCTCTAGGTGATTTTGGTTAGCAACTAGATATTACACCTCTATCAAACTGTTGTTGATGCGCTTCAATTGCTTCGTTGGTGACGATCTGGGCGTTGATTCGTCGAACGAGATCAGGATAGCTGGGCACGGTTTCCCGCATCAGTGCGGAGTGGAAGCCACCAGGGCGGAGCCATCCGAGGAGAAAACCTCGCAAGAGCTCCGGTCTTATCCCAGGGATTTGTCGTGCCTCAGTGGTGAAACGACGGAAGAAATCTTTAAGGGTTTCCCTTTCGCCTTGACGGATGCCGGACAGGTGGGAAGGATCTTTGACTATCCTGCGGCTAGGGATGAACTGGTCCGTGAATTGTTGAGTCAGTTCTGCGAAATCCTTGATTTCTCCCAACTTCAGGGATATGAACCAGGTGCGAGCCTTTCCTTTCAAAATCGCCCGGAATGCCTGACACAACAATGGATCTGGGGCATTACATAGTTGCATCATGATTGCGAAGTGCCTGACATGCTCCGATGGGTCGCCCGCTCCGTTGTACGTCTCAATCTTTGGGAGCTTGAAGCCAATAGGAATCGAATGTGCCAGAACCTCTGGTGAGAACGGTGAGCGGCGATGGAGATGGCGAGGGGCCAAAGCGGCACGCTGCCTTGCTCGTCCGTGCTCTTCAAAAATTATGTCACGAACTTCTTCACACGTGAGCCTTACATCTATGGGCTCACGGTATGCTGCTTCAGGGAGGTCACGGTGATACTGAGCTTCAGGTCCTCCGTTTGGATGGGCCCCCTGTCTTGGACACTCATACTGGTGAGTTCTCCTTCGAGTTTGCTGATATGCGAGTGGAGGGGAGCTAGATCAGCCTGCCCCCCCCCCCCCCCCCCCCCGGGAATTGATCCTTCACTTGTGCGGACGACTTTTCCTGCCATGATCTCTAGTCACGAGTACCGTTGTGCAGTGGGTACTGTGTTCAGAATCATCTTCAAGTTTTGGGGGAACTCTGTTCCCACAGACGGCGCCAAACTGTTGCGGTCCACTCAAGGCTCTGGTAGATCAGACTAAATCGAACCGTCTTAGTTCGGGAGCGTTCGAGCGTGCACACAGTCACAAAAAAGGTAAAGCTGACAAGACAATTTTTTTAACGTGGAAAACCCATCAACTGGGAGAAAAACCACGCGGTCGGGTCTGGTGCTGACCAAAACTTCAAATATTTGTTGGTTGTACAGAGCTTTTTTGAAGAACTCGAGGGCGACAGGCAGCCTCTCGTTACAATTGTTGAGAGAGGGAGAGAGAGAGAGAGAGAGAGGTGTTCGGAGGGTGACAGGTCACCGCTCACGGAGCTAAGTCTTCCGCCAGCTGCAGAGGGGAATGTTGCGCTCTAAGTGCTTTTGAGGCTTTGAATGCTGCTCGAAGGTTGGATCGTTGCGCTCTGTGTGTCTTTGTCTCTGTGGCTTATCTCCTGCTGCGCGAGAGGAGTTTGGAGTGCTGGTTTTGACGGTGGCTGGCACGTTTGTTCTTGAGCGCACAGAGGCGTGCTTGCTCTTGAACGCACGGTGGCGTGCTTGAAGCGGAGCGCACGGAGGTGCGCTTGGAGGAGCGCACGAAGGTGCGATTGGAGCGGAGCACACAGGGGAGCGCTTGGAGCGGAGCGCACGGGGGGCGCGCTTTGAGCAGAGCACACAGGAGCGCGCTTTGAGCGGAGCGCACAGAGGCATGCTTGTGAGCGCGCAAGGAGGAGGCACGCTTGTGAGCGCGCAAGGAGGACGCGCGCTTGTGAGCGCGCAAGGAGGACGCGCGCTTGTGAGCGCGCAAGGAGGACGCGAGCTTGTGAGCGCGCAAGGAGGACGCGCGCTTGTGAGCGCGCAAGGAGGATGCGTGCTTGTGAGCGCGCAAGGAGGAGGCGCGCTTCTGAGCATGCAAGGAGGACGCACGCTTCTGATCCCACAAGGAGGAGGTGCGCAAGGAGGAGGCGTGCTTGCGAGCGCGCAAGGAGGAGGCGCGCTTGTGATCGCGCAAGGAGGAGGCGCTCTTGTGAGCGCGCAAGGAGGAGGCGCGCTTGTGAGCGCGCAAGGAGGAGGCGCTCTTGTGAGGGCGCAAGGAGGACGCGCGCTTGTGAGCGCGCAAGGAGGAGGCGCGCTTGTGAGCGCGCAAGGAGGAGGTGCGCAAGGAGGAGGTGCGCAAGGAGGAGGCGCTCTTGTGAGCAGGCAAGGTGGACGTGCGCTTGTGAGCGCACAAGGGGGAGGAGCGCTTGTGAGTGCGCAAGGAGGAGGCGAGCAAGGAGGAGGCGCACCAGTGAGCGCGCAAGGAGGACGCGCGCCTGTGAGCGCGCAAGGAGGACGCACGCAAGGAGGAGGCGCGCTTGTGAGCGCGCAAGGAGGAGGCGCGCAAGGAGGACGCGCGCAAGGAGGAGGCGCGCAAGGAGGACGCGCGCAAGGAGGAGGCGCGCTTGTGAGCGCGCAAGGAGGAGGCGCGCTTGTGAGCGCGCAAGGAGGAGGCGCGCAAGGAGGAGGCGCGCAAAGAGGACGCGCGCAAGGAGGAGGCGCGCTTGTGAGCGCGCAAGGAGGACGCGCGCTTGTGAGCGCGCAAGGAGGAGGCGCGCTTGTGAGCGCGCAAGGAGGAGGCGCTTGTGAGCGCGCAAGGAGGAGGCGCGCTTGTGAGCGCGCAAGGAGGATGCGCGCTCGTGAGTGCGCAAGGAGGAGGCGCGCTTGTGAGCACGCAAGGAAGAAGGAGGAGAGAGAAAATCCGTAGGAGGATTTTCCCGGCCGGAGAGAGAGAAAGTCTCAAAAGAGGGGAGAGATGGAGGAGGAGAAGATGGAAAAAATAGAAGCCTTGAGGTTCTATTTATAGTTTTGGAGGGTGTCACTTTCGTAATTAAATGGGTGGTTAGGGTGGTTATGGTGGTTATGCGGCTACCCGCACACCATAACCAATTTATGTGATATACGCACATTTATCATGAATATAGCTTCACGCACACCAGTTTGTATTGTTTTGCGGTGATATGTATTCATATGACGGATATGGTTATGCGCACACCATAACCATATTATTTGTTATACGCGGACCGTATTGAAGGATTTTACTATTTGCACCCCATGTTGGAGGATTTTACTATTTACACCCCATGATGGGGGATTTTACTATTTGCACTCCATGATGTGGGATTTTACTATTTGCACCCCATGATGGGGGATTTTTACTATTTGCACCCCATGATGGGGGATTTTTACTATTTGCACTCCATGATGGGGGATTTTACTATTTGCACCCCATGCTGGGAGATTTTTACTATTTACACCCCATGATGGGGGATTTTTACTATTTGCCCCCAATGATGGGTGGTTACAGGGATAGTGGGGTTTATCTTGGTCAACTCCATTTCCTCCACAAAATGAGGCGAGTGATGTTCATTAGCGCACTGCCTGAATGCACTGCCTGAACATTTTGTGAGACCACATCACGTATCACCTTTACGGGTGCACATCAGTATCTATGTTTCAAAAGAAGTTAAAATCTCAAGAGTCTTCTTTAAAATGTAAACCTCTAACTAAAAAGAGTGAAATTGGTGAGTTTTACCTTTCACCATCTGAAGACAGTGAGAATGTATTCTTTGCAACTACAATAGCTTAATAATCTATTTGATGAGTTGAGTATGTATTTACTTCATTATATGACTTGTTTGAATCTTATTAACTTATTTGATTGTTTTGACAAACAAAATGTGCTACAACTCGCGGAGCTTTATCCTAATGATTTTTCAAGCTGAAATTGTTTCATTTTGATTTTTAACTCGACAATATCATTGTCGGTATGAGAAGCGATGATGAATATTCTGACTTGAAGGATCTTTGTAAATCTCGAATCTTGTTGAAACTGAGAAGCATGCTGCTTATCGGCAAATCTATAAGCTTTTGATGTTTATGTTGATTCTTCTTGCGACAATTGTAAGTGTTGAAAGAATATTCCCAGCTATGAATTATGTCAAGAATAATTTGTGAAATAGTATGGGTGATCAAAAGTTGAATGACGGTTTGATTACTCTTTTTGAGAGATATGCTTTTTTGAAAGTTGCGATGATGATGTGATCAATCATTTTCAAAAAAAAATGGAGACTCAGTGGTAGACAATTGTAATCATTTTCGTAAATTTTGTATTTTCTAATTTAGACAATTAGATAAAATATTTTATGAATTTGTAGTGTCACCATTGTAATATTTTATGTACTAATATATTTTGAAACTTTTATGTGGGCACACTCATTTATAATTTTCTAGATCCGCCACTGCTGCGGAGGCGAAGCCGATGTCCTACGGAGGCCGCGAGAAGATTGGACGAAACCTATGTCATACAGTGTTAAAACTATGTGGTGCGGCTAAGCCGTGGACACTAGTAAGAAATGTATTTTAAATTAAATTGGATATTCTATAACTGTGAATATTTTAAATCAGACTATATTATTTTTCTAGTTTCTCCTTTGGAGCAATTGTTATAATTTAGCACACAGAGTCTTCCTCCTCCTTGTCATCAATTGCTTAGAGAAATAAATAAAATATTATTTCTTCTGTTCTTCTCCCCATGAAACAGGCGAAATTTTTCGGTCCGAAGCCAGACTCCGGTTCTACTAAGGGAAAAAACCGAATGGGTTCACCGATCCGGTTCAGTTTTTTAGTATTGATTTCTTTCATTTGAAATAACACATGGCAGAATATAGCACATTCCGGGCAGAGATTTCGGAACGGTCGGAAAACTTCCCCCTGAAACAGTCATTGCTCATGGGAGATTATAAATTGGCAATGCTGGACGTACTTTTCCTCAAACAAAATCCATCAGCAGCCATGGAACTCCCTCTACTCGTCTTCCAATCTCTCCTCCCCTGCTTTCTCTTCCTCCTCTTCAAGACCATGACATACAATCGGAGCAAATATTCAAAGCTCCGCCTCCCTCCCGGCCCTTGGACGCTCCCCATCATAGGAAGCATCCATCACCTCGCCGGCAGCCTTCCACACCGCCGCCTTCACCACCTGGCCGTGACATACGGCCCCCTCCTCCACCTCAAACTCGGCGAAATCCACTACGTCGTCGCTTCCACCGCCGCCTCTGCCCACGAAATCCTTAAAACCCACGACCTCGCCTTCGGCTCCCGCCCATCCCTCATGGCCATCAGAACGATCGCATACGATTGCGCCGGCATGGGCTTCTCCCCTTGCGGCCCATACTGGCGTCAGCTCCGGAAGATTTGCGCCATGGAAGTGCTCAGCAACAAACAAGTCAAGTCCTTCGTCCCCATCCGGCAGGATGAGGCCGCGAAAGCGGTCCGAGAGATTCGTCGGAGAGTACTAGTACGGTCGTCGCCAGTGAACATGACGGAGGTGTTCTTGGGCATGACAAACAACCATTTGACGAGGGCGGCGTTTGGGAAGGAGTGCCGGAGCAGGGAGAGATTTCTGAGGGCGATGAAGGAGACCGTAGAGCTGGCGGTGCTGAGTTTGGCGGATTTATTTCCGTCGGCGGCGTGGGTTATAAGCAAGTTTGATGGGAAGATGAAACAGGCGAGGAAACTCCATGCGGAGATGGATTCGATATTGAATGAGATAATTGAAGAGCACAGAGAGAGGAGAGGCGGAGATAATTCTGATGATGAGGAGGAGGAGGAGGATTTGCTTGATGTTTTGATGAGAGTTCAGGAGAATGGAGAGCTGGAGATTCCTCTCAAAATGGTTCACATCAAAGCTGTCCTCCTGGTAAGACCAAAAATACAGCTGAATCAGTCCTCAAATTTTCAGACTTTTTAAATCAGCTCATTAATTTTTGTCCCTAAACTATCAAAATCAAACCAATTTACTCCTAAAGTCAGTTTCAAATGGACGAAACACTAATAGTGATATTGAAGCCTATTCGCAGTTAAAAATGATTTTCATTCAGCGTCAAGCAGTTTTCAATTCAGAACTTATTACGAATCGAATAACTTCGGTATCAAACATGGAAAAAATATTCTATTCAGAACATATTCCAAGTACAGATTGAATCCTAGGTTAAAATAATCGAAGAACTTTGAACTTTTTCAAATTAATCAATCATAAATCAATAATTTTTTAATAAATCAATAATTTTTTATCCTAATTAATCAATCATAAATCAATAATTAAATAAAAATATTCTATTCAGAAATATTCCAAGTACAAATTGAAACCTAGGTTAATATATATACTTTTGGTCTTAATTTATTTCATCGCCCTACAGTTCTAGCCATGTCCAAAAAGCCCAGTAGACCCGGTCTTGAACCGGGCCTGCTGAGCCCGGGTTTTCTTAACCCGGGCCCGGGCCCAGTTCTAGGTGGGCTCGGTCTCCCTCCCCATGTGGGAGCCTGATGAGGCACCCAAGGCCAGGCTTTAGAAAGGCAGTTTTTTTCATATTTTTTTAATTATTTAAATCTTTTAATTGAAAAAAATTTATACAAAATGCACATAGAAATAAATTTTTTTATTTTTATCAAAAAATGATTAATACAAATTTCACTCAAATTGATTAAAAAATATGCAAAATTTAAAAAATAAATTTTATTTGGCAAATTTGTTCACAAAATTGACTAATTTTAAAATTTTCAAAATTCACTCGTTTTAAAAATTACAAAAATTGTTGGGTACTCGAGTGCGAGTATTCGACATGCTTAATCATCTCCTAAATTTATTACGTCTGTCGAGCTATCCTTGATCCGTGAAATGTGTTGCTTCATTTTCATAGCATCCAAGTGGTTCTTGTAGCAAATGCAGATTTTCAGTGAGTCTTCGCTGAGGCGACTCCTCCGCTTGGTCAAAACTCTGCAACTAACCGAAAAAGTAGACACCGAAGTTACCTTGCTAGCTTAGATAGTTAGTAAACCACGGGCCATATAACCATAATAGGATAAGTATTAACCTTACCTTTCCACAATTTTAGAAGATCGAAATTATCAATTTCGTCCGTACTCATAAAATCGTGAAATTGTGTTTTAGTGTACAATCCAAATTCATTTAAACTACTAGATGATATGCGAGCTTTTTTCCTACCGGTTAATTCTAAAAATTTATTTTTAAAACTATCGTTTGTTTTTTGTTGCGATATATCTTCTCGGGGCTGAGATCCGTATAATTGATCATAATAATTATAAAATCCAGTAAAAACAAAGTTAAAATTTGAAATACTAAGTTGTTAAAATCCGAAAAAGATATTTTTAAGCCTAAATTAGTATTTATTTTTTTTATTAAATTTTCTACGCCGTCTACGCCGAAAAGAGAATTCAATGCGGCGGCGCATGAAAACATGACTGACATTTCTGTATAATATATTAATTTTTCCCTTTTTTTGTATTAAAGAACAACACCCTTCGTGTTGTTTATAATAGTTAAATTTTTGTGCGATATTTACAAAATTTTCAATGACTAGAGAGCTAGTCGGATAATACACGTCAGATAAAAAAGTTATCGCCCTATAAAAATATTTTAATAAATCAATATAATTTTCTATTACGTTCAATCATTTTTATTCAAATCATGAATATTTATCATGGTATAGTAATCCATAAGAAGTAGTTTTTGTCGCAACGCTCTTTTTAGCATTTTATATGTTGAGTTCTATCTAATAAGCATGTCAAATTGAGGTTTCAAATAGTTGTGACCTTGGTTATTTACAAATTTTTTAAAATTCTGTCTTCGTTGTGTAAAACTATAAATAAATCGTAACATAAGACGAATTTTATTATTATAGGATTCTATATAATATAAACTATCATGTACAACTAAATTTAAAACGTGACAGACGCATCGAGTATGAAAAAACGCACTGTTTAACATTGATTTTAAATTACGTTTTAACCACTCAATTGCGACGGTATTATAATTAGCGGCGTTATTGAAAGAAATACTGATAATTTTATTTTTAATTTTAAATTCTCGCATGTATTTTATAATTATTTGATATATTGCTTGACATGTGTGCGAGACTTCAAAATTTTCAAAACATATTATACTTTTATTTAGATTCCAAGAAACGGGATCGACCTAATGACAAGTTATACAAATATATGATAGTGCTAATTTTATGCTACTAGTCCGAACGTCACTCGGCAAACTCACACGTCTTTCGAAATTTTCAAAATATATTATTAAAGATTGTTTCGATTCTAAATAAAATTTGAGCGCGTCGCGCCTAAGCGAGGATCTACTGACCTGCTGATATTTTTGTTGAAGCCCTGAATTTATGTGTTCGGTCTCTTCCTCGTCGTCATAGTGGCTGAACGATAATCCACGTATGACGACGTTCTTCACTTGCATCTCCCGTTGTCGAACTTGGTTGTACGTCCAAAGTTGTCCGACTCCCGATATTTGTGTCTGACTAGACTCTGGAGCTTGTTTCGAAATGCAAGACTTGATGTGTCTTGCTAGTGTCGAATTGCCGCTCATGGTCAGCAACTTGGAGCATAATTTGCATTTCGCCTTGTATTCGGCGCCAACTTTAACTTTTTCGAAATGCTCCCAAATTGGAGTCTTATGTTTGTGCTCCACCACTTCATGCACACCCGTTGATAATGATGACGCCATCGAAGACGATGATTTCTTATTCGACGTTGAGAGTGTGTGTGGGAGAGACTAGAGAGAAAGAGAGTGTGTGTGTGTGTGTGAGAGAGAGGCGTGGCCGGTTGGGAAGGTGGGGGGGGGGGGGGGGGGGGGGGGGGTTATTAAAGTTTTGTTTTATTTTCTTAATTTAAGAAAAAATAATATATTTTTTAATTTGGCCAACCTAGGCCCTAGGCCATATGACAGCTAGTAGGTTGCCATAATGGCAGTCAATAGCAACCTACTGCATGGAAGCGCTGTTGTCAGCGCTGCCATGCAGTAACGACTCCCTTAAAGTCGTTGGGCTGCTTGTCAGCGGTGGGCCGGGCTTTGCCCGACCCGATCTTGGCCTGGGCCGGAAAACCGAGCTTTGCCCGTCCCGACCTAGGTATCGAGTCGGGCAAATATATGTGGGGGCCCTGTTAGGCCCCCACAGCCTGGCCTAGGCCCGGGCGGGCTAGCCCGGGACCGGGCCTCACTGGGCTTTTTCTGGGTCGGGCTCGGGCCAGCCCCCCGGGCCCGATTTTAATGCCCACGACTACCCTACATCAACGCCTCGATAGAGCATGATCATCTCTAAGCATTAAAAATCTAATATTATAAAAATTAGTCCAATAATTTATTTTATACTTAATACATTTTTTTTGGAACACACTCATTTCAAACTTAGCTAAAGTTTTGAAATATTTTTCCTTGTTGAGAAAAATGAAAGCTTGTTGATCATCTCATTCAGTTTTTATTGTTCTTCTTTAACAGGATATGCTAGTGGCAGGGACAGAAACCACCTCAAGCACACTAGTTTGGGTCATGACAGAGCTCATAAGACACCCCCATATCATGAAAAAAGTTCAGCTGGAGATACGGGAAACCCTTGGAGGGAAGAAGACGATGGAGGAGAGTGACCTCGACAACCTCCACTATCTAAAACGAGTTATCAAAGAGACACTGAGGTTGCATCCTCCCCTCCCCTTGCTGCTCCCTAGAACATGTTGTGAAACAGTCACGTTATCAGGATTCACGGTGCCTAGTGGAAGTCGGGTGATGGTCAACGCATGGGCCATTGGAAGGGATCCCGAGATCTGGGAGGCTCCGAACCGCTTTCTCCCGGAAAGATTCGAGGAGAGTTCCATGGATTTTAAGAGTGGAAACTTCTCGTATATTCCTTTCGGAGGCGGTCGGAGGATATGCCCGGGAATAAAGTTTGCGATGGCCGGCATGGAGCTCTTTCTTGCTGAGCTGCTACTGCGATTCGACTGGAAGCTCCCTCTCGACATGGGTACGGAAGAACTTGACATGGAGGAGGTGTTTGATGGCACTTTGAGAAGGAAGAATGACCTTTGCTTGATTGCCTTTCCTTGCGCTAGTACATTTGAGGAATAATGAATGCATATGGGCTTCAATTGCATCCACAATTTTCTAAAATATTAACTTTTGTTTACGCGGGTGGTGATAAAATATTTCTAATATATTTTTAAAATAATATATAATTTTCATTTTTGAAAATTACTATACTATAATATCAGATCTTAAAAACAATATTATAAAGAAAATTTGTAAACAGTGAGATCAAGAAATAAAGAAAAACATAACAATATTTAGTTTAAAAATTGAGCCTAGGTAAGACATGATCGCTGCTCTAAAGAAGTTGCATTACCCCCTGATAGATCTTTCAACCGATGTTCACTCCTCCAAGGTACAAGCCCCGACTAGAACATAAAACTCTAATGTGTGCGGACACCGAAGAAGCACATAGCACCCGAACTTCCACTTGATGAAGCAAACGTCAAGAAAACAGAAGAAATATCGCAAGGGCAATATTGTCCGAAAAAGTAAAAGCGTTTGAGAATGAGAGAACGTATGAACAAGTAAAAGTCGTTTCGGCAAAATCTCCTATATGAGTCTCGTAAAACTTCAAGTAATAATCACGTAATACATTTTAAAAAAATCACATAATAAATTTTCAATGGTTATATTTAGTAAATTCTCCATGTATAGAAATAATTCTATTTCCAACGTAAAATTCAATGCGGCAAAACGCGTATAGAAATAACGTACAAAATCACGCAAGACGCTAGGAAGAAATCAACGTAAGTCGATTTCTATTCGACGCATAGAAATCGACGTAAGTCGATATGCTGGCGAACGAAATTGACGCACGACGGGAAAGGGAATTAATCGACGAACATTGAAATGTAGGCATAGAGAAATCGACGCACATCGTTTTGCATGGGAGAGAGAGAAAACGTCAAAATGTATTCGACGCACAAATTCAACGTGCATCGAAATGTATTTGATCTACGTCGAATAGTATTCGACGCTCGTCGATTTGGGGAGATTAATTTATTTAAAAATTGCAAATATATTTTGTACACAAAATTCAATTCAATTCAATCCCGAATCCTAAATCCTGAATCCCGAATCCTGAATCCCGAATCCCAAATACGGATCCGGTCCGGTCCAATGCGCGCGCACACGTATGCGTGGTTCATTGATTCTCCGCATGTTTCTTTCAACATAATAGAGATAAGTGTATTCGTTTATATAATCACTTAAATAAGTGGAGTTTGGCAAGATGAGATTAAAGTTCATTCTTTTTGAATGAAAATATTTCCCTCCAAATATTTGAATTTCTCTCCATTGAATTTTGAGCTTTTTTCATCAATTGATGTGAATCCCAAACACCAAACACCATGAAGGCTTCATTAAACATTATGAAATAAATGTTTTAAATTAATAAGCTTCTAACACGTAGATGATGACAATGCACACGAAAAATAGCTCAGAGAAGAATACTCCGTTTCTAATGTTCTTATGCCTCATTTGTTCCCATCAGAGTGTGACAACGACTACACCATTCCAAATCACATTTCTGTATCAGGTCAAGAAAGAGTAGGCTATGCAAGTAGCCTAGTGACCTCTCTCAACCGAGGAAATCTTATGTTAGTGACAGAAGGAAGAGATCACTGTGATGGGCTAGAACTTGAGGAGTTGGTTGTTGTTATGGTTTTACATCATTCAAAATAACCCACTTGTTTTAGCGCAACAAGATTGAACATATGGTGCGTGCCTATCATGGCGGGATGCAGTGAGAAGATCTGGTTAAGCGACGTTGGAGGCTGCCAGGCTGAGTTGCTCAGAGAATGGAAATGTGGTGGAGTTTGTATCTCACTTTGGCTCCGTTTGGGAGGACTTATTTTAACCGGTCAAGCGGTTACGACCGTATGAACCGGACCTTAATTAAGGTCAGATTCATCCGGTCGTAACCGCTTGACCGGTGAAAATAAGTCTCCCCAAACAGAGCTTTTGTTCTACCCAAGCCGTTAGCCTTTGTACTTGAGCTTTGATGATGCTAGTGAATTTTTGGTTGCTTTGGTTGGTATGGTTACCGTCTTCTCCAATGTTTGTGTTGGCTAAATTTTTGAGTAGCTGTGAATTCGAACTTATAATCCATTTTTGATGTTGTAAGGGATGTAAGATTGCTACTCAAAAGATTATAGCACCCAAATTTTAGCTCATGTGTATTGACTGAATTTTGGCATAAAAATGAAAAGTTTCCTTTCGTGTACTTCAAATCTCATTTGATTAATAATTTTTTACTTGGTGATTGTTAAGGCTTTGGATAGAAAACCTGTGATCAGGATCATTTTTTTATGATAGACTTTAATCAAGGTGGTTCCTTTGGAAATTGAATTTTTACGTTATGATTGATTCATATGGATTGTATGCATGATGTTGGGGCTGAGAATGCCTCAACTCCATGCCCATGAGAAAATGAGATGAATGAGATACCGTGAGTGGAAGATTACTTCGGGTTATGAAGGTTTGGACAAGAGAAAATATCACGCGGATGGTGCAGCTAGGTGCCGCACAACGCAAACCTATTATTTTGTGTGAACTTTACTGGATGAGTGTGTGATTACAAGTTGCATTCATAAATTCTATAGTATTAAAGGAGTTCATGGATACTATGAAGGGCATCGAATCAAGTTCGCTAGAACTTACAGATAGCTTGAAAGTTTTTTGGGAGTGGCTTTCATGGTACTGTGCACCCTAATTTATACTAGTAGAGAGCGATATGAGATGACATTGTAACACCCCTGATTTTTCGGTAATTTTTTAATTCGGTGATGGCGTGTTTATGACGTCCGGGCGTTACTTTTAACGTCGAGTTAGCGGCGCGTCGCCGTTTTCGCGTTCGTTTGGGTCAAGTCGACAAAATTTTGAGACGACCCGGAATTGGAAATTTTTACGTTAGGAAATTAAATTATTTAACTTTAGACTTGCCCGTCAAGTTAGCAGAGCCATTTTGGAGCATCGGCGCATTTTAGAAGATTTGTATGTATTTAACGTTCGCCGTAAACTTCGATCATTTATATCTCGAGAACGGCATGTCGGATTTTGATTCCGACTTCACCGTTGGATTCGTAGCGCCGCCGTTCACCTTAGGAAAAATTTTCGTTGGGTTCGGCGTTCGTTTAGTTTTTAGTAATAATATAATAATATTATTATTATTATAAAAATATCATATATATATATATATGAAGTTCTGTTGGACGATATACAAGCAGCCCCTCCTTTCGTCGATCCAACATGGCCTTCTCCGTTCGACGATTTAGATAAGCCCCTTCCATTCGTCGATCTGATGGCTCCCCTTCTTTATGCGTTCGTCGATCCAGCCTCTCCTTATGTCGATTCAGCCATCCCGTTCGACGAAAATCTTCCCGTTCGACAATTTTGCCCGTTCGACGAATCAACTACCGTTCGACGAAAATCTTCCCGTTCGACAATTTTGCCCGTTCGACGAATCAGCTCCCGTTCGACGAAAATCTTCCCGTTCGACAATTTTGCCCGTTCGACGAATCAGCTCCCGTTCGACGAAAATCTCCCCGTTCGACAATTTTGCCCGTTCGACGAATCAGCTCCCGTTCGACGAAAATCTTCCCGTTCGACAATTTTGCCCGTTCGACGAATCAGCTCCCGTTCGACGAAAATCTTCCCGTTCGACAATTTTGCCCGTTCGACGAATCAGCTCCCGTTCGACGAAAATCTTCCCGTTCGACAATTTTGCCCGTTCGACGAATCAGCTCCCGTTCGACGAAAATCTTCCCGTTCGACAATTTTGCCCGTTCGACGAATCAGCTCCCGTTCGACGAAAATCTCCCCGTTCGACAATTTTGCCTGTTCGACGAATCAGCTCCCGTTCGACGAAAATCTTCCCGTTCGACAATTTTGCCCGTTCGACGAATCAGCTCCCGTTCGACGAAAATCTTCCCGTTCGACAATTTTGCCCGTTCGACGAATCAGCTCCCGTTCGACGAAAATCTTCCCGTTCGACAATTTTGCCCGTTCGACAAATCAGCTCCCGTTCGACGAAAACCTGCCCCGTTCGACGAATACGGCCTTTCGACGAATCTGGCCGTTTGACGAAATTGCCCATTCGACTTTAGCCCCCTCCTTTTCAGCGGTCTCCTTTCTGAGCCTTATTATTATTTTATTATTATTAATATTACTATTATTATTATTATTATTATTATTATTATTAACATATGTTATGTTGCATAAAAAGAAAACCGAACCAAACCTCTTCTTCTTCATTCTGACCGAACCAGAGAGAAAATCGAGCGACGGGGGCGGCGTTTCCTTGAATCTTTCGGTCGCCGCCGACGGAGCTCCGGTGGTCGAAATCGCGAACCAAGCATAGATCCGGAAAGCTCTCGACGAGAGCTTCGCACTCGTGGTAATTTTCTTCCGTTTCGTGAAACTTTTTCGTTAGGTTTTTCGTGCCCTAACCTCTTTTAGCCCGATCTCCTGTAGATCTTGACTCCTCCCGCCTTCTCTTACCCCGATCTACAACGTGGAGCGATTCAGAAAGTTTTTCCAGCAAAACCTAAGACAAGTGGTGATCTTGCTCTTCCTCTTTGCTAAGCCCCCCTTTTTCTCTCCTTTGCTTTCAGTATTTGGTATTATGCAGAGTTAGTTATATCATCTGATTCACTTTTGTTTTTTTTTTCAATATAAAATTTTGCTCATCTTGTTGACCAGAAATGCTACCTTATGTTCTGATGGGCCTCGCCCCCTTTCCTTTTAAATTGATAAATTCTGTTAGAGGTCGTACACGATGTTGGCGGTGCCCACCGCTGCGGTGCTCTTTTAAAATAATAATTCTGTTGGAGGTCGTACACGATGTTGGCGGTGCCACCGGTGCGATGCTCTTTTAAAATAATAATTCTGTTGGAGGTCGTACACGATGTTGGCGGTGCTACCGGTGCTATGCTCTTATAAATTAATAAATTCTGTTGGAGGTCGTACACGATATTGGCGGTGCCACCGGTGCGGTGCTCTGAGGGTCGTGACGATGTGAGATGGTATTATCCCCGCACGGCTTCTCCTTTTCTGATGAGCTAATCAGTCTTTATAATTTGAACAAGAGTAGCATGATTAATAATGTAGATGTTGATGGTTATTTGCTTATGGCGAGTTCTGACCTTGCCTGGGTTCACACCTTTGTTTGGTGAACGTTTTTCTGCTGATTATTAGTTGCTTCTGCTGTTTCTTTTTTCTGTTGATTATTTACGGCTAGTTTTGTCGTCACTGATCCTTGCAGCTACTGTTTCCCTCCGGTCTCGCGGAGGTTTGCTTACTTTCTTGTTTTCTGCACCACTTGTAACTTATTTCTGAGGTGTTCATTCTTTGAATGCCTCAGGTTCTGGACAGTAGCAGGTGCTAGTGCGGAGTCGTGTTGGAGGCTGTTTTCTGATCCTCTTAAGGTAGGGTTCTCTGTGAACTTGTCGGCCCATGGGTTCGTGTCAGGTGTTGACGCCCATGGTGCCGTTTGGTTAGACTTTTACTACCTTGCTGCTGTTACTTGTTGTTTACTTTTGGACACTTATTCTGGAATGGTTAGATCTGGTTTGGCTTGATAGCCCCCTTGCTTAGATATGCTAAGGCACTTGGAGCATTTCATATCATGATTTGAAATGTTAATCTCACTACTTTTTGTGCATGATAAATTTACTTTTATATATAGTAAATCTAGAAGTACGATCATGCATGGTGCACCTCACTTGGTCTTCATGTACACTTAGGCCACTAAGTAACTAAATCAAGTATTTTTCCGCTGCGTAAAACTATATTTTAAAAGCGTGGACTAGTTGATCCACCTAGCCGAGGGACACGACTATGTTAATTTTCTGCATAAATAATATTTGAATTACCTTGAGTTAATAATAATAACTTCTTTGAACTGCGAGGGACGATGAGTTGCCTTAACGTCAGTAGATGTCCCCTACGTGACGTGGCATCACAATGCGTAGCTTTCCCTACTCTGATAGCATTTTAAATGTTGGGAAAATGCGGGTTGTGACCGACATGCTCAAAGAAAAAACTGCTCTGGTATAGGAGAAGCGGACATGAGTAGGGGAGATACATACATCAAAGAGACATTACTATGAGATCAAGAAATCTTGTGTGGATACACAATGAGTGTTTGCGCATACTGTGACTGAAGACCCAAGCTTGTGTGATCTTGCCAAGGCATTCTCCTTTACGAGAGAAAGAAGCTTTGTAAATTGTGTTCGTGGTCACTATATTTCGGGTAAAAAGATCCCCACATTTTTCTAAGTTCGTGAAAACTATAGAAAAAAAAAATTATCTATGGATATAGTGACCCGCCTTTAATGGCATATTTGATTATAAAATATTCCATGAGTCAATTTGAAAATGATCATTTTAAAAAATAAACATGTACTGACCAGTCGTGGTTGCTACTCTCCAAAGTTCAATGGTAATTTCTGGGAATGAAGTTCTTATAACTTTAGTGAGGCAGTGTGCACAAGTTGATCTTCTTCGAAGAAGAAGACAAATTGAAGGATGTCAAAGAAGGGAGGGAGGATACAAGTGTTGTTCCTACTGGGACACCTACGATAATTTCTCTGATTGTGAATATTGTGGATACAATCTCTTCATTTCAACTAGATTTGAGAGTTACTAAATTGGAGTATGATTCCAACATGTCTCATACTACTTTATTTAATAATTTTTTGGGCTTGGATCCAACCGAAGGAGATCTTTTTAACTTGATGAGTAGTGATCAGAGTCTACAAGCAGCTCTAGAGGTAGATGTGCAAGATATTCGTAAGGGATTGCCAGGGGTTGCGAACACAACACAAAAGTAACGTTCAAATCTTAAAGTCATTTCTCAATCTGTGACTTCTAAGCCGTCTTCTTACGATAAGAAAAGAAAAAAAGGTTACCTATAAATTACCTCTTCCTAGAAATAAGGTGGCTAAGATTGAAGAAGTTTTCCTGAATAAAAATCTTGAGTGGATTCAAGTTGAAAAAGATGACGCTGATCAACTAAAAATGTCGGTGGAGGTAGAGCATTTGTTGGTTGAAGAAGAGGCTGAGTAGTTGCTCATTCAGAAAGAGATAAAGGAAGTTGTAACTCGAGCGAAATATTAAGAGGAACAACGACTTTCTGCTGCTGAGTAATAGAAACAGGCGGTCGAGGAGCGACAACAAGTTGAAAAGGAGAAGAACAAAATGGAAGAGGAAGAGCGGCGTCGTGCTACTGAGGAAAAGGCCAAACTGGAGGCAAATGAAAAAAGCAGAGGCGAAGGACAAAGCTATCGAAAAAGTAGAGAAGTCCAAAGCTAATGCAAAAGTAAAGGCTGGTGTCTCGAAGGCTAAAATCGATGCCGCTGCAAAGGATAATACTGATGTCGCTGTGAAGGAAAAAGTTGACGCAGAGGCGAAAGTGAAAAATGCTGCTGAGAAAATTAAGTCTGGTTCCGCTGAGAGGGCTAAGGTTGTCGCTACAATGAAGGAGAATGTGAATACTGTAGTGCATTTGCGACTTCATATCGAGGCCTAGAAAAAGAAGGTTGAAGCTCAAGTTGCAGCTGCTATTGTGGAGGAGGCGCAAATTCTTTAAACTACCCTACTAATAAGCGAGCACTTCCCGCCCCTAAGCATCAATCCATGTTTATTCCCCCTTTGGTGGGTGTTGAGCCTAGAAAAATCCTTTTGAACAATGAAGAATTGAGGCAACAACGACTGCAGAAATAGATGGGCAGATTCAGATGCTTGCTACCATTGATCCCGAGTGCTAAAACAATCCTTATTTTCAAGTGAGACACATACTATTATGAGTTCTCAATTGTTGAGGAAAGAATTTATTGGCAAGTTCCTGATGAAAAAAACTACGAACATCGATAGTATATTCACAACAATTCATGTATTCTATCCTTCAGATATGAGAAAAATATGCTTGCAGATGTGTTTGTTGGATCTTAAGGCGCCCTTAGAGAGGGGGGGGGGGGGTGAATAAGGGTTTTAAAAATCTTTATATTTTTAATGAAAACTTTTGATATTTTATAAGAAATAAATTGGATCAAAAGTAAATTGTTAGAATTAAAAACAAATCAATTTTGTTGAACAAATGAAGACATGATTATCATTGATAAAGTTGATTACAAAATTGAATTTCTATAACGCTAGAAATTGAGGCGAATATGAAAAACTCTTCTTTTTTCTATACCGGCTCTTCTCCCAACAACTGGTTGGCTTTATCGATCTATCCCCATATACGGTCTCAAGCTGCTCTAGTCTCTCTATCCACAGAAAGGCCTCAAGCACCCCATAGATCTAAGCCCTGGACCTAGTCGCCAACATACACGGCGAATTCCCCCTAAGCCGCACACAGACCTAGTCGCTAACAACAATGACGAATTCACAAAATGATCACAAAGATAAAAGGTATTACACAATTTTGAAATACAAATTGAAAACTCCATATGAAGAAATCTGATGGAGACGACGAAGAACCGTTGAACATCGTTGAAGTTGAAACATGCGTTCTTCGTGTTGAGTTAGAGTTGATCCAATACTCATTTGATTCCTTCTCTTGAATTTGAATGCGATAACTTTGGTGGTCTGGAAATACGGTCTTTATAGAGATTTCAGAGAAGTGGAATAAGGCTCCTAGAGTTGTAAAATTGAATAGAATGAATGCCACCTTTTTATAGGGGAGGAAGCTAATGTTGTCGTTAGACCTAACAACAGGCGTTGACTCGGTATAGAAATATTTTGATGGCATCTATCCTAATTCCAGGAAGAAGATATTGCATGTTTGCAAACATCTAATTTTAGGCAACCCTAACACTGGCGTTAAGTCTAACACCTGTCGTTAAGTCAAATCATTCCCAAAAAGCTCCTGCAATCACGACAGCTTCCTTCCATACCATTTTCATAGTGGTGGGATCAAGGATCAATGCCGATGTTGTATCTAACGCCTGGCGTTAGACCACATCCTTTTCTTATAGCACATTGAGCTAGTCCAGACCAAAATATAGCATCCTAGTTGTAAGACCCCCTCCCCAAAATTGAACCCGGTTCAGGGAGGGGGGATCTTACTGCCCAAGGACGACCGCTAGTGCTTCCCAGATGGCAACGACCCACCCTCTCAAGCAGTTAGTGGTCATCTTGTCAGGCACAAGAATCACAACAGCACATCAGAATCACATAGCGGAAGCAATAGAATAGGAAAACTAAGCATACAACTTATATTTACATAAACTGAAAAAGGCTGAAGCCTATTATTTACTACATCTGCCTCGGGGGCTACACATGACTATAACAAAATGCTCTTAAGCTAGTCCTATACTCTAGGACTCACATCGCGGAAGACAGGGGGAGAGGCTGGAGTATCCGATCGGGTCATCTCTAAGGCCGGTAATTCATCATGCGGTGCTGGGGCTTCGTGCTGTCCCATCTCCTGTGACTGGTTATAAGAATAACCATTAGTCACAGAGCTAAGTAGAAAACACATTCTCTACCCGGATCCATATCCTGGGGGCGGGCTAAAGTACAAGAATAAATAGCCGAAGCAAGGTAGACGGTTAGCAACAGGCAAACGTATATACGTATATATATCTATAGGGCCTACCAACTATAATATCCACGAGGTGACATAGACGCGCAGTTGATGCGCGAATCTAGCACATCGCTATAGGCAGTAGAGAGACTGCAACACGAAACGACAGTGTACTGATCGTTCAAGTAATATAAAATGTGGGAGTGAATCCCCAAGTATCGATCTCGAAGGAACACAGTAAGGTGGAGTTTACTTTTAAGGAAGGGCTTGAGATTGAAGTCCTTTAGGTCGAATGGATTGCGGAAAAAAGGGGGGTTTTGGTTTATGGAAAATAAAAGAAAATAACTACAACTACTCCTATGCAATGCCGCTATGCAATGCTTCGCTTGGCGAGATGGGAACTAGGCAGGCCTTGAGCGCGCTGCTTCACAAGGCGGATGGAAGAGTAGTCAAGCGGAATCGAAGAGTAGGCACACAGGGTGGAAGAGTAGGCACATGGAATGGAATGGCGGGTTGCGGAGTGGAATGGAGTGGGGTGGAATGGATTTGCTGGCGCACCTCAAATACACATATAAACGAAATACTTTCACAAAAAGATGAAATAAGAATTAACACAAGTTTATATTGTACATCATCACTAAAATGAGGATTACATTCATATACATCAACGCAAGTTAGAGAAAAGGCAAGAGAAACGACCAAATCCGGAGGCTTGTTGTAGATTCACGGTAGGAATCGTCGAGTTGTCAATCCGCGTCCTAGCTCGGTCCCAACTATCTTCCGGGGTAGAGGAGGGCTGTCACTTCCTCCCAATGGACCCGTCTTCTCCGGTAAACTACAATACGGCCACGTCCGATGCGAAGAACTCTTTGCTTGGCGATGAAGATGAGGGTGGAATCCTCTCCTTGAAGAGCTCGGATGATGGAGGCGGTTGAGAGGATACTCCGGCTCAAGATTTGAGCCAAGAATATGTCCGGAGCACCTCCAAATGGTGGGCGGTGATGAAATGGCAGACTGGAATGGAGCTGGAACCCTTAGGCCGGGAAAGAAGATGGATCGGGCGAGCTCCGGATTAGGTCGAGATCTGCAGCTTTTATAGAAAAAGTCAGGAATTTGGTCACGCACGGTTGAACGCACGACCGTGCGTGAACCGTCAAGAATAAAGGCCAGGAAGACGAAGCAGGCGCGCCCGTGCGTTTTACTCACGCACGGTCGAAGCCGATCGTGCGTAAAAACGCACGGGCAAATTCAGAAACCTCGAAATCCGGCAAACAACAGGAGGCCGTGCATTTTGTTCGCGCACGGTTGAGGCCAACCGTGCGTGAAGAAAATGCACGAGCGGGGCAGATCTCCATATTGACTAGCCGATCATTTCGCACGACCGTGCGTCAAGTGAACGCACGACCATGCGATTCATACAGGGTGAATTATGGGCAGTATGGATGATCTGCCCACCTGCACAACGAATCCACATGCTGGGAACACACCTCCAACACAAGTATAATAACAGAAAAAGAATGGGGAGCACAATGTGCTTGCCCCCAACAAAATAGTGCGCAATTGCACACCACAATGGGCCTAAACATTGCACTAATAGTGAAAGCGCGAACGAGTAAAATATAAGCAATCAAGAACTGTAAATGAAGTGCAAAAGCAGGAAAACTAGCCCAGATGAGTCCATACAAGTGTATATAAATGGGACTCATCACACCCCCAGACTTACCTGTTTGCGCGTCCCGAGCAAACAAATTCCAAGCAAGCGGGGAAAGAAAAGTAGATGGCTTAGAATTACAATACAGAGTACCATGTGAAGTCGCATGCTCACGTGCATAAGAAAAATAATAGAGAAGATTTCTCATTATACAAACAGTTTATAGATTTCTAAGAGAGTAAAAGCATATTACAACTACTCAAAATGGTGAACTACGATGAATCATCTGGTCATGCATACGAAGAAAGTAAACTAAGCGCTGAGATGAGCATTGCTCAAGATTGGGGTGTAGGACAAACTCCACTGAAATCCATCGGTGTCGGTGACCATAGGCTCGTCCGGTCACATTCTCTCCACGGCATTAGATTGGTTCAAAGCGTGAGAAAGTAGGACTTTAGGTTTTAAATGGAGCTTTGGTTATGGTGAGGTAAACAAATATAAACATGAAGGCTTGATACACCTAAACCCAAATGAGCTAATACAAAAAACTATCCTCAAGCACCACACAAACACGCGGGTACACCACACCCCCAGACTTGAACTTAACAACATGGGTGTGTGCACCGCCTACTCCAATACCAATACTTACAAATTTTTCATTTTAACTTTCTCATAACAATCTTTTCTTTTCTCTTTTTTTTTTCTTTTCCTTCTTTTCATTTTTCATTCTTCTTTTTCTTTCTTTTCTTTTTCAGCGAATTTTTCAATAAACACACCCATAGTTTCCACTATAAAAATTACCGCATCAACACCTCAATAATGAAAGTAAAACAAAATTAAAGCTCGGATTTGGGAGTGCGATTAGGATTGGCGTTTAGGATTTGGTGAGATAAAAGTGGAGCTGAATCAAGAGGAAGGGGTAGGCACAAAGGGCTAGCGAGGGAAGAAATCAGGAATGACACAAATGCTCAACCGGGCCAAAATAATGGCCTACGTCATTCTCACGCACTAGAACTATCCTATGACAATGCTTCAAGAATCGCTTGGGGCAAGTTCTTAGCCACTGAGAAAGATTATCCTTCCTCCCGGCTCAAGCAATACGCATCTAATGATACTTTACACACATCCCTATGCTACCTTTTGATTCACACCAGATTCACCATTTGAGTAGAGTAAACAATATTTACACTAAAAGAAATGCATAAAACTAAAAGTAGAAAAAGAAATCTAATCTACACAAATCCCTATACTCACATGAGTACTTGACTAGGAACACCAGAGTCAACATTTTACTCCACTACATAATTTAAAAGCCAGCACAATCATTTTCCCAAACGCACAAAGGAAATGAGTTATACTTGATACGCGCCTACAACTAAGTACACGCTCAAGTGGGTGTTGTGGTGTGCGGTAATGATGAACAATACTAAATAAATGAGATAAAGTTACTTCTAGAATGCAATGCAACGTGTGCGTGCACAGTGGGTAACGAAAAGCAGCTCTCCCCCAAACTTGATCTAAACATTCTGATATAAGATATACAATACAGACTAAAATAAAAGCTGGGGGAAGAGAAGTTACCCAATGCTCAGAAGTGAGCATACCAGAAGATTGACGTGTAAACCAAGAAAAAGCTACAGCATCCATCCATAAGAATACCTGCAGGGGTGAGCTCCGCCAAAAAACAAAAGGAAATATACAAAATAAAATGAAAAAACACTAACTAAACTAAACTAGATGAAATAAAAATGCAAGAAAATGTAAGATAACTGCTGGGGTTATTGTCTTCCCAGCACGACTTATTCAAAAAGTAGAAGGTTCTAGCTAATTGGAGTATGAAAAGAGAAATGCACATGTAACTTTTCTAATATGCGTGTCGGTAACGGGTACCGATACGGCGATAAAATAGTTACCCCTCTACCTAAATAATAATACCTGCTCATCACAGGTAGAGGAAGCAGAAAGTAAGAAGTGGAGGAGGAGTCCTCCTCACTATTCTCACCAAAAATATCCTTGTCTAGCAAGGTGTCATCTTCAGGGAGGCGGCATGAAGAGAAGGCAATGAATGAGGCTTCCTCTATGGAGGAGGGATGAACCTCCTCACATGAGAGGATACACTCATCATTGACTTGAGCAAAATGCTCCGAGTCCTCTTGGAGTCCCTGTGAAGAATCAACCTGCACAGGCTCAGACCGGCATCATCGACGATGCTGCATGGCTCAGTAGGATCATCAGTGACCTCCTCCATGATTTGGACTTCCTCCACCGGTGCTGAGGTAGAATCCTCGTCACCTTGGAAAAATATCCTCCTCCATAGGAATAGGCACAACACATAAATCACCTTCCTTATCCTTCGAAACATCCTCAATAATGTCGTCAGAGACAAATGTAGTAGAATGCACAATAAGGGGGGGAATAGTGCTTGGATAAAAGTCAAGCACTGATTCCTCACAAAGAATCGAATCCATACACGGTGATATATGCACAGGGGAGATGGGCTCAACCATGTCAGAGCCTAGATCGGCCACAACTCTGATGAGCGTGTCTGCATCATTCCCTTCAAAACATGAAGGTGATACATCAACGTGATCAGAGATGGAAGGTGTGCTATCAGAGTTAGGAGTCGTGACGATCCGGATATCTGACTCGTCATCCTCGTCCAATTGGCGAAGAAATGCAGCACAATCCTTCAAGGCATGATCCATGCTCCGACAAAAAAACACTGTTTTGCATTTTTCTTCGGCTCAAATTGGACCGGAGATGAATGCAAAAAAGGCACGTGCGGAGAGGAAGAGTAGCCATAGGACTTACGCGCACCATATGGAGTACAAGACGAAGTCAGTGCTCCATATACTGGGCCTTGGGTGCTAGGGCTATTATCTCCCTTTGGACATCTATCGCTAGCATGAGAGATATCTCCACACCAACGACAACGAATATTAAAAGAAGCCCACATTGCGTGAAGATAACAAGATTCAAAAGAAAAATACTATTGTGCAAAATACTACACCCAACAATAATTTACTAAGCAACCTAAGTAAAACAAGAAAGTGGAATAAAAAGAACTGAAATAAAATAAAGGATGCAATTTACAAATAGAAGAACTTATATCGCAGGTTCTCCCTCTCCAGAAAACTCACACGACTGTGTTCCCCGGCAACGATGCCAAAAACTTGATGCACGAATCTAGCACACCGCTATAGGCGGTAGCGAGACTGCGGCACAAAACGGCAGTGTACCGATCGTTCAAGTAATATAAAATGTGGGAGTGAATCCCCAAGTATCGATCTCGAAGGAACATAGTAAGGTGGAGTTTACTTTTAAGGAAGGGCTTGAGATTGAAGTCCTTTAGGTCAAATGGATTGCGGAAAAAAAAGGGGGGTTTTGGTTTATGGAAAATAAAAGAAAATAATTACAACTACTCCTATGCAATGCCGCTATGCAATGCTTCGCTTGGCGAGATGGAAACTAGGCAGGCCTTGAGCGCGCTGCTTCACAAGGCAGATGGACGAGTAGTCAAGCGGAATGGAAGAGTAGGCACACGGGATGGAAGAGTAGGCACATGGAATGGAATGGCTGGTTGCGGAGTGGAATGGAGTGGGGTGGAATGGATTTGCTGGCGCACCTCAAATACACATATAAACAAAATACTTTCACAAAAAGATGAAATAAGAATTAACACAAGTTTATATTATACATCATCACTAAAATGAGGATTACATTCATATACATCACCGCAAGTTAGAGAAAAGACAAGAGATACGACCAAATCTGGAGGCTTGTTGTAGATTCACGGTAGGAATCGTCGGGTTGTCAATCCGCGTCCTAGCTCGGTACCAACTATCTTCCAGGGTAGAGGAGGGCTGTCACTTCCTCCCAATGGACCCGTCTTCTCCGGTAAACTATGTAACTAAAAAAATACGCGTCGCAAGTCTGCCAATTTATCCCAATTAATTTCGCTCACTTTCGGGCATTTAATTTGCTCGTAAAAGACTTTTAACGGACCAAAAGAGAAGGCCACACCTTCCATCTTTGATAGTAACTGCAAAATACCCTAAATTAGAGCCTACAATTTTTGGAGAATTTTCCAAATTCATTTGGGCTTTTAATTCTTTTAACTAAACCTTGAATAGGGGTTTAAAAATAGCAACACTTCTCCTAAAAATCCCCAAAAATATAGGAGGTGCCCCTCTGAGTGGGGAACATTTTTCATGTTGGACGTTTTTGCCAAAACTACCCCATTTTCCCTCAGTAAATTGAGGAAGGGGGAAGGGCTTTTGGGGTGCAAATAGCAGAAAGGAGGGAGAGCAGGGGGCGCTGCACCGTGCGCCCTCCTGGGGTCTCCACAACGGATTTGTAGTGGATCCACTATGAGGGCACACATGTGGAGGCGGGGGGGGGGGGGGGGGGGGGGGGGGGGGGGGGGGGGCAGGAAACAAGGTTAGGGGAGCCGCCCGATCTCCTGGAGGAGATCGAACGGTTCCCGCTATCCCAGCAGGAGGCGGCCGTCGCCGCCGCCGGGCTGGGACCGGCGCCACCCCCGGACAGTGCGCCGGGGGCCGGCGACCACTCCGGTGGTAGTCCGGCGGCCTGGCGCCACTGACCACCGCTGGAATCTGCAAAGAAAGGGGGCGGGGGCGGGGGCGCAGCCTGCATGCGCCATGCAGGCTTACTGTGCCATGCAGGCTTGCTGCGCCACCTCCTCTGCTGAGAGAGCCTCCCCTGCCGCCCATGGATGGGGCGCCGGGGAGGGGGCTAACCTCCGGCGGGGGTCCGACGGCCTGGCGCCGTCGGCAGCCGCAGGGGGTGGGGCTTTTACCCCATACAAGAAGCGGAGAGGGAGGGGGAAGGGCGCGGATGCCGCCGGAGGCGCATCCTCAGGCGGCCCTGCCGCCTCATTCCGTCGGAGCTAGGGTCCCCGGGTGGGGACTTGCTCCCCCAGCGCCACCACCGATGATGGGGGTGCAGGTTCTCGGCCAGCCCCTGCCCCCCCCCCCCCCCCCCCCCCCGAACCTGGGCAGGGTTTGGGGTGGGGGCTGGCGGCGCTCTAACGACGGGGGGGGGGGGGGGGGGGAGGGGCTGCCTTAGGGAGGTAGGAAGGAGGAGGTAAAGGTGTTCTACTTGTGGGGGAGGGGCTCGGGAGGCTGGGAGTCGGGCGGTCATGGTGGTGGGGTGGTGGTGACGGCTCGGCTGGGAAGAGCTCCGACAGGGGAGGGGGAGGGCTGGTCGGTAGGGGAGGAGGAGGAGAAGGCTGAGGGGGGGGGGGGGGGGGGGTGAGTCCAGGGAAGGGGCTGGGCCCCTCCTTTTATAGGGGAGGAGGGAGGCTTCCCCTCTCCCTCCCTTTATCCCCACATGGGGTTAAGGGAGGGATGGGTGGGGGGAGATATTTTCTCGCCCCCCCCCCCCCCCTCCTCTTCTTCCCTTGCCCTAATAGGACTGCCCGTTCATGGGCAGCCCCCTCCCTTGAGGGAGGAGCCTCTCTCTCCTCCCCCCCCCCCCTTTTCTCGTCCTTTTTTTCCAAACTTTCAAGCTTGGGGGCGGGGGGTTGACCAACGTCAACTTAGGGTGAGGTCCTCCATGGTCCCGGGGTCCATCAAGATTCACCGGGGCCGATTCTGAGTTCGTGCGCTCCGAATTTTGTGCATTGTGTCGAGGCGGTCTGCATAATCCAAAACGGGCATATTCTCCGTACGACCTCGGATTGAAATGGAACAAGTTCCATTACACCTGAATAGATTACACGAGACTAACAGAACTGTCTGAAGTCGAATCAGAGTACATTTGGTCACCGTACCCCAACGACTTAGTTGCGGCGCACAACGATACTCAAAATGTTCGGTTTCTCCAAATGACCTCGGATTGGAATGGAACGAGATCCATTGCACTCGTATCGATTATACGAGTATAACAGAACCGACGGAAGTCAGATCGGAGTTTCCTAGCATAATATCCCTTAATCGTGTTACTTCCTACCTTTGGGGTCTACTTTTATTGGGTCCGCTAGGGTCTAGGGACCCAATAAAAGTTGGGATGTTACACTAGTGTCATCTTTGTTCAAACGTGCATACTAAAAGCACAATGACAAACTTGATCAAATACAGTAAGATTTGTTATTCTCAAACCAAAGAGATGCAGAAAACTGTGTTCTAACAATCTCCCCTTTTGATAATAATAAATCCAATTAAGATAAATCAGATTTCAAAGGTGAATGATGTGTTTTATAAAGAGATATGACATTATGCTACTTAGAGATTTGTACGATAAATATATTTAGAGATATCTGCTCCCCCTATTTAAGTTTTCCTCCTTAGTGTATGCTCCCATAGAATAGATTTATGCTACCCCTTAATCAAATGAATCAGACTCCTTAATCATTAAGATTTAACATTTTATTCTCCCCCTTTTGTTATTAGCAAAAGTGGGTGGAGTGAAACAAAACAAGGCTAGAGTAAGATAGAGGTGAAAGTTGGGAATACCAAGAGAAGGTTACGAGTTGTTGTAAAATAGAGGAAGTCAATGATCAAGCTTAAAGGGATTAGTGTAGCTGAAAAACATATGATATACCCGTAAGAAACAAAATCCCTTGTAATTTTACCAAGCAAGTCAATAAGACTTGCTGAAAAAAGTGAAAAAGATTTGTAAAACACAAGTGATGAAAAGAAAGACTTCAAGATTAAGACTTGAGAAAAGCATGATAAAGCATGGTAAAAATACATGATCATATCAATAGTGCGGAAAATATAATAACCGAGATAGTCATTTTAATTTGTAGAGAATGTTTTGATTTTGAGTTAAAAAAATACAAACAATTTTTCTAGAATTTTCACACATAAGGAGCCTTAACCTTGAAAATTTTTCAACAACTAAAGGCAAGCATGATTTTCATATTCAAAAAGATAATAGCTACAATGTAACTAATTCATATTTCAAGTAAAGAAAACATTGCAGAGATCTTACATTGCAATCTTGTGCTTTTACTTAAGCTTTTTGGAGAATTATATAGATATGCACTAGAATCAAATTCTCATGAGCAGAAGCTTTATGAAAGATAATGATGTGTGCAAATAGTGTTTTGATAAGAGTATATAAGTGATATGATCAAAACAATGACATATGTAATGAAGTAATAAACCAATATTAAGAGTGTAGTCTTAGAATTACCTCCACACACCAATTCTAGATTGTTTATTTCAAAGCACATAAAAGAGTACAACTATCAAGGTGCTTCGCCCACTAAATGCTCATTAAGACTTATCAGAGAACGAAGTATTGCTTTGGGGATCACATAAGCATTTTTTTATGTATTTTAGGTGATCCGGTGTACAAGTAGAAGTGATAAAAAGATGAGTTTACACACGACACTTTACAATTATTTCCAAGGTGCTCAACCTAACAATGCTCATTAAGACTTGTCAGGAGGATAAGTTGTGCTTGATGTAGTTATCTTTCTCATTTTATTCATATATATATATATATATATATTTAGGACAAAGGTCTCCGAATTCACTTGTTTTTTGCAAAAAACATAAGTTTGAAAACACACTTCTATATGTGCTTCGACGGCGGGGTTTTGACAGCGCTTCCACAGGAACTAAGTGGAATCTGAAGTCGAACTCTAGCTATAGAACTTCTCCCGAAGATCTCCCATAAGTTTTGCAGAATTTTGATACTTTCTCTCTCCTCTCCCTCTCTCTTGATTTCCTGAAACTTGAATGGATATGGAATGAATGAATACTTACATTTGATCCATATTTATAGCAGTTTTCAAACGCCACTGAAATCACTTAAATCAGAGTTCTAGAACTCCCGGAAAGTCCAAACAACCAAATCGCTCTTTACTAACTCTTCGGAGGTGACACATGTCGCACGTGTCACCAAATGGTGGTCATACAACCATGGAGTCGCCATGTGGAAACAAATGGAAGCCATGCACATCTCCACATGGCAGCCATGTATGTTGCCACATGGTGGTCATGCACGAAGCCATGTGTCGCCACGTGGCAGCCATATAAGTCGCCAAGTGGCGGCCATGCACGTCGCCACTTGTAAGAAAATGAATATACCTACCCTGGGGTTTTTTGACATCCTGATTCCAAATTCGGACTCAGTTTTCTCAAATTCTTAACAATTCTTGTTGAATTTCTTAGTATCTCGAAATTTGTGTCGGTTGCGCCGAAAATCATCTTTTTCCTAATAATCTCAGATTTTAGCAAATAATATATCGATTCTAAGGTTTTTCAACCTTCTGAACCTAACTGTGAACTCTTTTTTTTTTAAATTCAGCTTCGTTGGATAATTTAGTGCTTGAACATCTTTATTAATTACTCTAATTCGAATTATATAAACACGGGATATTACAGAAATAGTAGACGATTTCAAGTATTTTTGAAAGAAAAAAATTCTTTGATTTAGAGTTATTATATAGAGGTCTTCTTAGTGTAGAAATTTCAGGCATTATAGAGAAAATTAGAAAGCTCTTTAAGCATGTTTTTGTTGGATGTTCAAATACTTATGGTTTACAAGATCATTAAAGCTCAAAATGATAAAATATGCAAAACACAAGATAAGCATGTTCGATCAAACCAAGACTGCATGAAGAGTGTAATCAAATGAGTGCATACAATGTATATGATATAAGTATGTCCTAGATTATAATGACCTGACTATATGCCTACACACTAGCCCCATACTAAGTGACAGATGGGCATGAGGAGCTATACAAATGTCGTAGGTTGGGGTGTTAGTCCCATATGCACACAAAAGAGGTTGCTCAACCTAGCACTCTTTCCACCTAGTGCCTCGTAAGGCCCCACTAGAACCCTCCCGGGTTAAAGACAAGACATGACTTATAGGTTAGGACATCTAATGCATACAATCCTACGCCCCCGCTATTGTGAGACATGTAATCATGAGTGAATGATCATGGACATATTAGACATTTTAAACCTAAAGACCGATTCATAAACTTTGGCTTTATTTTTTTAATTTTTTTTGAATAGTTATTGTAATTATGATATATTTTAAAGCCAAATAATTTTTATGATTTTCAAATTTCATTATTCAATTTTACTTTCATGGCATGATATAACTAACATAGAAATTGATTTCTACCTATAATAAGAGATGATGATAGAATGATGAGTTCTAATGCAATGTTGCCATAAGATTAATAGTGATGATGTTGCATGTATTCAAAAATAGAATTTCAATTTATAGACCTAGAATGAAGTCATGATTCTATTTGAATTGTTTTTTATTGGTACAAAGTTAAATCTAGGGTCTACATATAAGTGAGATACATACAAACACATCACATAATACATTTATATAATGATCATGATCACAAAACATATTTTGAAAGCAATATGATCTTTTTCAATTATGTTTAATGTTTGAATTAAAAGATCTTTTGATTTTGCATGATTATTATAAATGATCATTTACTTTAACACATAAAAACTAAGTACTCATAATCAATTATTCATGATGATGTAAATGAAGTATCATGAGAGCATTCATATTCATCGTTTTCAAATATTATAATGAGAAAATATTTTTGGTTATTTTGAAAGGTTTTGTAAATTTAAATTTTATTTTTAATTATAGAATTTAGCCAAAACATATAAAACTTTTGTGAAGGCAAAGTTAGTGATAATTAAAGTGGCAAAAATACTTTTCTAGAAATTGAATATTTTAGAGAAATTAAAATTTTGAGGAAATAGTGCTTACTTCCAACGCCTGACGCTAGTAATAGAGTTAAGATTTTTGTTTAAAACACATGTTTTTTTTTACAATTTTTCGATTCCGATTTTTCATGATTATCATTTAATATGATAGGGCTATCAAATGCAGTAACGAAATCAAACAAATAAACAAAAAGTTACGTATTTTTTTATTTTAGCAAAAGACCCATAAATAGCCTATTTAAATCCATTTTTAAGTATTAGTTTTGATAATATAACATAACAAATTTAGTATTTAATTTATAAGTTATTTATAAGTAATGGATTTAAAAGGATGAGAGCTAAAAAAGTATTGATAGGTCACCTAAAAAATGACATGACTTTTTATTCAATTTTATTTATTAGAGAATGTAGGCATAATGTGTGTAAGATATATCACAAAATATATAAAGTTACCATAACATTTTGGGCTCAAGAAAATATAAAAACAAACAAAGACAAAACAGAAATTAAGCAAATCATGAAGTATAGTATTGTTATTTCATTTTAATTTGTTTCTACTTCATGCAAATTTTGGATACTAATGAATAAGAGATTTAGGTAATCAAAAGGGACCAAGTGGGATGGTTCCTTTGGGTACCCAAATACATCATGTTGGCTTTGGGGGAAACAAGGATGAGTGGACCCTTTCAATTGACATTAATGCGCCATTCTTAAGTATGAGTCTCAATTCATACCTTAGTTCAATGTTTTTATAATTCAAATTTCCATGATGATTTTTAAAAATATTGTTTATAGGAAATTTGTTAAATTTTAATTTCATGTTGGGAGAGGATTGATTCTGTAAACCACGAGGATAGTGATTTGAGATTTAATTTACAAGCATTTGGTGTTTTCCACTTTCTTTGTTTTTCTTTGTCATGATATTCATATTAAACTTGCATTTGGGTTTAGCTTGATACATTGGATGTATGTTTTGTGGATATTTCTTTATAATTTCCTTAAGTAAGTTGACTTTAGTTTTCAATTCATTGTTCTTAATTTTTACACTATGTCTAGCTTTATTATACGCGTTTGTGCTATTTTTAAGAGTGGTAACAATAGAATCAATATGAGTTTTATAATTATTTCTTAATTCTTCAAATGTTTCATCCATCTCATTAATTTCAATTTTATAATGTTTGCACATAACACAATCACTTTTCAAAGATTAATTTTGTTAAGACAATTTTTCATTGTGTTCTTTAAGAGGCTCTTATTCATAAACCTTGAATTTTATCATTTAGAGAGTTACAATCAAAGCAAGGTCTTACAAGGTGGCGAATGATCAAACACATTAATCTTTGTTTCTACATTAAATTTAGCTTTTAATTTTTTTTTCTAAACCTAATTTTGAATTTGAATTTTTTAATTTCTTAATTCTACGTATATTAATTTTAAGAATATGACATGTAGAAATAGAATTTGTAATGAAGAGGGAAGGATTTGATTTTCTTGCAGTGCTCTTGGATGAGGCAAGATTTGAACATAAAGTTCCTTTAACATTTTCATCTTCCTCTTCCATTGATGTGTTATCATCTTCCCTTCCACTTGACGTGTACTCCATGGAATCATCAAATAAGGAGCTTTCTTGAATACATATGCAAGCTTGCATATTCTCCAATTTGTGCACTTGGTCTACACATGTAGATGGAGAATCATAAGTTCTTTCAAGATAACTCCAAATTTCATAAGCAGTAGGGAACGTATAAATACGTTTGAAAATGTTTTGATCAAGAGCACAAAATAAACTATTTATAGATTTTGCATTTAAAACCATTTCATTTCTATTTAATACACTTGAGGGCTTTTCAATTGTAATATTCCAAACTTTTCCATCTATAGATTTAAGAAAATTTTCCATTAATATTTTCCAGCCTTTATTATTGTTACCTTCAAATAAAGGTGGTGCTAATGATTTTTCATTTATATAAAATTCATCCCCTCTAATAGATGCGAGATCATGAAGCGCCATTATTCCCAGTGGTGAAACTATTTTGGAATAACCTAGCTCTGATACCATTTGTTGGATCTTAAGGCGCCTATAGAATGAGAGTTGAATAAGGTTTTAGAAATCTTTATATTTTTAATGAAAACTTTTGATATTTTATAAGAAATAAATTGGATCAAAAGTAAATTGCTAGAATTGAAAACCAAATCAATTTTATTGAACAAATAAAGACACGGTTATCATTGATAAAATTGATTATAAAATATGTTTTCTATTACGCTAGAAATTAAGGCAAATACGAAAAAACTCATTTTGTTTTCTATACCGGCTCTTCTCCCTAAGAACCAGTTGGCTTTAGCCGATCTATCCCCAGATACGGCCTCAAGCCGCTCTAACCTCTCTATCCCTAGAAAGGCCTCGAGCACCCCCTAAATTTAAGCCTTAAACCTAATCGCCAACACACGCGACGAATTCCCCTTAAGATGCACACAGACCTAGTCGCCAACAACCACAGTGAATTCACGAAACGATAACAAAGATAATTGTATTACAAAATTATGAAATACAAATTGAAAACTCCCTATGGAGAAATCTGAAGGAGACGATGAAGAACTGCTGAAGATCGTTGAAGTGGAAGTGTGTGTTCTTCGCGTTGATGAAATCCTCCTCTAATTACTTCTCTTAAAATTGAATGGGAGAACTTTATTGGTCTGGAAATACGACCCTCACAGAGATTTCAGAGTGGTGGAATAGAGCTCCTTGAGTTATTAAATTGAATAGAATGAATGCGACCTTTTTACAGGAGAGGTAGCTAACGCTGGCGTTAGACCTAATGTCAGGCGTTGACTCAGTTTAGAAATGTTTTGATGGCACGTATCCTCATTCCAGGAAGAAGATATTGCATGTTTGGAAACATCTTATTTTAGGCAACCCTAACGCTAGCGTTAAGCCAAATCATTCCCAAAATGCTCCCGCAATCACGGAAGCTTCCCTCCATACCTTTTCATACTGGTGGGATCGAGGGTTAACGCCCATTGGATCTAACGCTTAGCATTAGACCACATCCTTTTCTTTTAGCACATTGAGCTAGTCCAGACGAAAATATAGCATCTTAGTGTCATTTTGTTCAATCCTACATACTAAAAACACAATGCCAAACTTGATCAAATACAACTAGGATTTGTTATTCTCAAACCAAAGGGATGCGGAAAGCCGTGTTCTAATAGTGTTGTCTTATTCTTCTACAGTGGCCTAGGAAATCAAACTGGAGGTGTCGAAAGGAATATCAGAGGTCATGAGGGAGATGCAAAGACACATGGTAAGGCTGTCAAATAAAGTTTGTTGCCTCAGAAAAGACAATAATTTTTATAAAGAAAAGTCTTGTTTTTATCTTCCGAGCATATGGTCTTGAAGCAACATCATCTAATTCCTCCTCCACCTTCTGTACCTCCCGTGTGGTCTCGGTAGAAGCCACAAGAAGCAGGTGCAAAATCTAGTGAATCCTACTTGGAGAAGGAGATCAATTGGCTTCACTCAGTGGTTGTACAAATTAATGGATGCATGACTGCTACCTTAGTTGCTACTTCCCAATTGAATGAAGGAATTGCTCACTTGGGAAGAGAGCGCAAGAACTGGACTTTTTTATTTCTCGTGATGTCTTATTATAATGCGCTACTTTGTTTGTTTTGTTCGTGCTGGCATAATTTATGTTGTTACATACAATTTTAATATGTTGTGAATTTTTATATTACGTTATGAAGTTGTGTCTTATGCCCATACTATAATAATGTATGCAAGAATACCTAGCAGAGGGCTTCCATCTACTAGCTTGAGCATGAAATTAGAATAGGTTATAAATAAAGATCAAGGATTTATATTGAGCATGAATACCTCGCCGCAAGTATGCATCTACTGATTTGATCCTGTAAATAAAAAATAAATAAATAAAAGATTATGTATTTATAGTGAGTATGATTACCTGATACCGAGTCCACATCTGCTCAATTGATCCTAGACTTAAAACAAGTTAGACATAAAGATCAAGGATTCATAGTGAGTGTGAATACTTGATGGTGAGTCCGCATCTACTGATTTGAAACTTATTTTTGTGTAGGGATCTAATTATAAAATGATAATAGTGGATAAGCTTATAAGATGCATGACTATATTATTATTCCCATCCTTTCAAGTTATCTTTGAGCTTCTATAAATAAGGCATACCTTCTGATTAAGTTCCATAATGCCTGGATTCGACATTGAGCTTTTGATTTTTATGAAACCAAAGCAAAAGTCACATCGAGCATTCTTGATGGCATCCACAAGATATGCTAGTGCAAAGAGATTCCTAGCGAGCAAGCCAATAGCTTCCAAGACCATTACTTTGGAATTTCATATCCCAACATGCTATTCATTAAGTGGTGCAATCTCCCATGGGTAAAGAATGAATAATCAGTATTGTTAATGACCAACTCATAATACTATTTGATCATTTCAATTATGGTTGGTGATTCCAAATCTTCTTGGTGATAGTCCAAATTATGAATAATTATGGGGTTGTACCCACTCAACTCCCATTGTCTTTAATCATGGCTATATATTCTTTTGTTATTTATTTGAGGATTGAAAGAGTCCACTTCTCCTTACTTGTCTTCCACAGAATTTTTTCACAACAAGTCCAAGATTGATGGATTGAAATATTTTGGCGCCAAGAAGTTGTAAGTTCCGATCCTTCCTAACAAGGTTCATTTTTGGAGTGCTCGATTCACCTTATTCTAGGGTGACTTTGGAGGTCTTTTTACCATTCCCTGAGCGAGGGTGGAAAACGAGTTCAAAGAGGTTAAGTTATTGGGGATTTAGAAAGAAATAGTGAATTTCATATCTGGTCCCCCCTTAATATCCAACATTAAGTATCATAGGCACTAGAAGTTTTGGATGTAGATGATAGCCAAGGTAAGAATTGTGAACTCTGTAATTGAATTCATGTGATCTTTTGATGATAATATCATTATATTGCTTAATATTCTTTTATAGTGGATTTTATTGTTCGATCAACAAATGTTTGATTCTACAAAAGTTGAAATGAACGCGAAAGAGAAAAAGAAGCCGAAGAATCATGAGAATAATGTGCGAGCATTGGAGAAAGAGTCCATAAGAACATCCTCAAAGAGGGAAAAGAAGAAGTATGTAGGTGATGCTCTAGGAAGGACAATTACCAACCCCTTTGTAGGTATGGGTAGCAATTTAGATTGTTAGGAATATTGCCATCAATGTTCCCTTAATTTTAAGAGGCATCACTCAAAATGCTAATTACATATTGTATTTGATAAACCCTACTTTGCATCAGGAATGTGCACGGTTAAGATATTCCAAACATTGCAATAAGTTTAGAGGTTTGCTGTCAAAACCGCTGAGAAGGAGTCATTGTCTCAGCGGAACCGCTGAGACAGGACAAGGGGCCGTTGAGAAGTGATCTACCTCTACTGAGCTGTAGATAGACAAAATCCACTGAGAAGAGAAACTGTCTCAGCGGATCCGCTGAGATGAAAGCAGTTCAACCGCTGAGACAGAAGGCTGTCTCAGCCCAACCGCTGAGACAGATTCAAATCTAGAAGAAGACAGTGGCGTGACTTGCTTTTGGCGCAAACAGCTGTAAAGGAGTGATTAATCATTCTATCCTCATCCAATGTGTCAGGGGCCTTTCTAAGAGCCGTTGAAAACACATGAACTATAAACGAACATGTTTGAGCACTTTCAAAAGTACCTGTTGATCTGCTGAAAAGAAGGAGGCTATTATCACTGTTCCATTGACCGCTTTCAAGCTCTCTCCTCCTCCTGTTTACTGAACCAGCAAGAAGACATAAGGAGAGAAGATAGCTATTCTACTCAGAAGAGCAAGGTGATCCTTTCTCCTCAACTGAAGAGAAGGTTCAGATAGAAGCAAGGACTGAAGTGTACTTTCAGTAAAGCTTCAAGGAAGCACCAGCTGTGCAGGAACAACAGAAGACATCATTCCAGTGCTGTATAATGTTGTAAGCTTAACATTTATTCTCTGTAGGAACTGTATTGTTATGAGCTTGTAAGGCACATTGCCTGAGTGTGTAGGGTTGCTGAACCTGAGCTGTAGGGTTGTTTGGCCTGAGGTTGTAGGGCTATTTAGCCCGAGCTGTAGGGCAATTTGCCTGAGAAGTAGGGCTTCTTGATAGGATTGAGGTAGGAGGTCAAGGGGATCTCTGAGCTGTAGGAGTGGGAGCACTCTGAGTGGTAGGGCTGGTTGGCCTGAGGTAGGGCTTGAAGAAAGCCTGAGAGATCCTGTGGGATCTGAGTTGTAAGCTCTAGGAGCTGAGATTGGAGGAGTTTGACTTGTCTAACATAATGTTAGAAAGGAGTAGAGGGAAAGTGGACTACCCATATACACATCTTGGGGAACCACTATAAACACTTGTGTGTTTTCTGTGTGTGCTTATTATTTTGTTTACTAGCAAAAGTAATTAAGTAAAATTCAAAGAGACCTATTTACCCCCCCCCCCCCCCTAGGTGAATTAGACTACATACCTATAAACTATTAAGTGGTATCAGAGCCAGGTTGGTCAAAAAGGACTTAACAGTCTGTCCAGGTCCTACATATGTATAGTAAGATCTGAATCCAATGGCTACCAATGGAGTTCAGAAGGAGACGAGGTCTATGAAACTTCCTATATGCAAAATGGAAACCTTTGGCATTTGGAAGCAAAAGGTTAGGCTTTTCATGGAGGCCTCAGACCCTAAGATTTATATCACTGTTCAGTAGGGCCCCTTTCTTATCACAAAGCCCTCCACCATTGATCCTACTAGACAGGTAGGCAAGTCATACACTGAAATGACAAGGGATGAGATAGGATTGGCAACACTGGACAAAAGAGCTCAAAATATTATAGTCAATTCTATTGATGATTCAACATTCCAGAACTTGGTACACTGTGAGACTGCCAAGGAAATGTGAGATACACTGATAGTGTACATGGAAGGGACTGAAGAGGTGAGGGATGATAGGAAATACCTCCTCAATCAGGAATATTCAGCCTTCAGGCAACAAAGCCTGGAATGCATAGCTGATTGCTATGAAATATTCTTCAGGATAGTGAATGAGTTGAGGACCAATGAAAGGACCTTCACTCATTATGAGTTGAATGACAAATTCCTAAGATCTCTAACTAGAGACTAGGATACCAAGATCTATGCCATCAGGGAGGTGGCAAAGCTGGGTGAGACTCCTCCTCATACTCTGTTTGGAAAGCTGTTCTCCTATGAGATGCAGTTATTTGCTAGGAAGGAGGAGGACACATCCTCCAGGCCTCATGCATGGGAGAGGACTGTGGCCCTCAAGTCTGAGGGATCCAAGAAGAGCAAGGCAAGGATGACTACACCTCCAAGAAGGGCCGCTGGCTCAGAAAATTTTGAGTCCAACTCATCTGATAGCAGCTCATCTGATGAGGAGTTTGCTGCCTTCTCAAGACATTTCAAGAAGATGAGGAGGAGGAAGCAGTAGAACAACAAGCCTTCCTCCTCCTCACATTCCAGGAAGGTTCTCAACAGATTAGACAAGCAGCACCCCAAGGGGGATAAGTATGACTCTAAACATGTTAAATATGTTTCATCTAATGTAATTTGCTATTGCTGCAGTAAGCCTGAACATGTCATTGCTAACTGTCCAGTCAAGAGGAAGGAGAAGGGTGATAAGAAAGCTTATCACCAAAAGGGAAGAAAGCGAGAAAAGTCCTTCCTAGCCAAGAAGGACAAAAGCTGGAGTGAATCTGAGTCTTCATCCTCAGACTCAGATGAAGAAGAAGCCTATATTGGGTTGTTTGCAGCTGAGGAAGATGATGACTTTCATACTGAAAAGGTGGGAATCATGGCCCCTCTATCACACTCTGACAGTGACATAGAGGAGGATGAAGAAGCTAGAGAACATCAGGGCTTGATGGCCATAACTGATGATGATGATGACAATCAGGACATTCCTGACAAGGTACCTACTCTCCCCCCATCTTCTGAGTATGAGTCAATACCAGGCTTTGAAGCATGCTCATCAATTGATGAAAATGATTCAGAATCTTAAGTGTCTGTCAATCAATTGATTGACAAGTATGATGCCTTATTTGATGCTCTGAAAAAGAGCAAGAAGCTGTCCTAGAGGCAAGCTCAAGAGATTGCTTCCCTTAAGTTGGCTAAGAAAGATTGCACTGAATCACCTACCCTGGTGGCTCAGATGAGTAGAGAAATAAGCCAACTCAAAGGGATAATAGTTTTCTAATTGAGCACTATATCCCAAAAGAACAAGGTCATCATGGACCTTGAGGAGAAGCTTCTCAATGAAAAGAGCCTAGTGGCTCAATTCTCCAAGCCAAAATCAGTGCTTCCAATTATTGACACCTTTTCTTCTCAAACCAATAGAAGAGGAATAGGGTTCTATAAAATGGAAGTGAGAGAAGGGAGTGGAGAAAAGAGCAAGGCTAAGGCTAAGACTCATACCTCCTTTCAAAAGGTGTTACTTACCTCTAACAGCTATGACCATGACAACATGCATGGTCACTGGAAGAGCTCCTGTAGGAAGGAAAACACTCCTTCCTATAGTGGAGGAAAGGGCATGAGGATGAGTGCTATGAAGGCTGCCCATGAAGAAATTAAAATGGCCCAAGCTGGATCATTTGTGATTGGTACTTCACCTCCATCATTCAAGAGTAAGGAAGCAAGCTCTTCCAAGTTCATTCCAGCAAAGAAGTTGGCTGCTGTCAAACCTTTAGACAAGCCTGATAGCTCAGTGTCTGATGCCATCAAATCTTGCCTAGCTTCCAAGCCAAGGCAAGCTGATGTCATTAAGACAAAGGCTGCTAAGACTGTCCACAGGTTAACCTTCAACCAGATCATTGCTGAAAGGAATAAGAAGAATATTGCTGTCTCCCCTCCTGAACACAAGCATATTAATGCACATTCCACCTCAAGAAATGTTCAGAAGAGGAGATTCAACATTCATGAATGTTGGTGATGTGGTAAGGTGGGACACTTTGCCAAAGATTGTTGGCACAATCCCAACGTGCCAAGTGCAAAGAAGAGCCTTTCTGCAAAGGTTGCAGCATGTGTGATGTCATCCTTTCATGCTAACAAGAACCTAGGATCCAAAATTAATTGGGCTTCTAAGGGTAATTAAATTTCTTCTTGCAGGTTAGTTCAAGTACCAGCCTTGGGCAAATATGGTACTTGGACAGTGGGTGCTTAAGGCACATGACAGGTACCAAAAGTCTTCTACAGGAATACAAAGTTGTGAAGAATGGACCTAAGGTCATCTTTGGTGGATCTGAAAAAGGCATCACCACAGGTTATGGTATGATTTCCAATGGCATAGTTTCCATCACAAAAGTGGCTTATGTTGAAGGTTTGCAACACAATCTTGTAAGCATAAGTCAACTGTGTGACTTAGGCTATGTCATTGAATTACACAATGATAAGTGCTTGATCAAAAAGTCACATGACTTAGAGATCATTCTCTCAGGCACTAGGAGTGGGAATGTGTATTGCTTAGATTTTATTTGCAATTCTTCCTCTTCTCCCGTGTGTCTTATGGCTAATAAAAGTGAGTCTCTTTGTGTTCAATGGCACAAGAGACTTGCTCACATTAACTACAAGACAATGTATAGGTTGTTTTCTAAAAAATTTAGTTGGAAATAGTTCTAATTTGAAATCTGTTAAAAGTGGTCCATGTCATACATGCCAAATGGGCAAGCAAACAAGGGCCATCTTTAAAATCATTGGCTCCAAATACACTGAATGATGTCTTTATCTATTGCACATGGACTTGTTTGGTCTTTTGCCAATTCATAGCCTAGGTGAGAAGTTGTATAGCTTGGTGATTGCTGATGATCATTCAAAGTATACATGGGTATTCTTCCTTAAGAAGAAATTTGATACTTTACATGTCTTTATAAACCATGTTAAGGCAATCTAGAATGAACTCAAATGTTTGTGGTCAAGACTAGAACTGACCATGGTACATAATTTCAATCTGGGGCAACGACAAGGTTTTGTCAAGAATTTGGTATCACCCAAGAATTCTCCTCACCAAGTACTCCACAGCAAAATGGTGTGGCTGAGAGGAGGAATAGGACCTTGATAGAGGCTGGGAGAACACTGCTTAGTGACTCCTCACTCTATTTTTTGGCTGAGGCAGTCAATACTGCATGTTATGTTCTCAATAGAGCATCTATCAATAAGGCCCTAAGAATAACCCCCTATGAGATTATGAAAGGTAAACAACCAACTATTTCATACTTTAGAATCTTTGGTTGCAAATGCTACATTCTAAATAATGGAAAATCTCAATTAACTAAGTTTGCTAAGAAATGCAATGTAGGGATTCTTGTTGGATATAGCTCACATAGCAAAGCCTATAGAGTATTCAATAAGAAAACTCATGTTGTAGAAGAGTCTATGCATGTGGTTTTTGATGAGACCAGCCTGCTCTATAAGGGCTGGTCCAACTCTCCTGTTTTGACAAGTAATGAACATAAAGTACATGACATGTCTCTCCAAGACATACCCAGCACAAGCAAGGTCAATTCAGAGGTAGCAATCCCTGAAGTTGAAGATCAGCAAGTTGCTAAAGATGATGCTTCTCAAGAAGAAGAGCTGCAGATAGCTGACAGGTTGCCTGCTGCACACAGACACCTAAGGGATCATCCAATGAACCAAATAATTAGAGTTGTGAACCATGGAGTGGTAACCAGAAGCATGGCTCACAATGAAGCCCTATTCTTGAACTATCTGTCACAAATGGAGGCCAAGAAATTTGAAGAAGCAAATGAAGACACCTTCTGGATTCAAACAATGCAATAAGAACTGCTTCAATTCAAGAGGTGCAAACTGTGGAAATTGGTGCCAAAACCTCAAGGACACAATATCATTGACACCAAATGGATCTACAGGAATAAGCTTGATGAGAATGACACCATCATCAAGAATAAATCCAGACTAGTGGCCAAAGGGTACAGATAAGAAGAAGGTATTGACTTTGATCAAACCTTTGTCCCAGTTGCAAGGTTAGAAGCAATAAGGCTATTCCTAGCCTATGCTGTCCACAAAGGATTCAAAGTGTACCAGATGGTCAAATCAGCATTCCTGAATGGCAATCTAAAGGAAGAGGTATATGTGGAGCAACCCTCAGGTTTTGTTCATCCTACCCTCTCCTCTCATCTTTATTTGCTTAGGAAAGCTCTATATGGTCTAAAGCAAGCCCCTAGGGCTTGGTATGAGACCTTGTCTAGCTTTCTCATCAAGAACAAGTTCTTGAGGGGAAAGATAGATAAATTATTGTTTCTTAGGGAAACAAAGGGAAAGTGTCTTCTAGTCCAAATTTATGTTGATGACATAATCTTTGGGTCTACAGATGATAACATTTGCAAAAGGTTTGCCAACCTTATGCAGGGGGAGTTTGAGATTAGGAGTATGGGAGAGCTCAAGTACTTCTTAGGCCTCCAAGTGAAACAGTCTGATGAGGGAAATTTCATCTCTCAGACCAAGTACACTACAGAGCTTATTAAGAAGTTTGGGATGGAATCAGCCTCCACCATGAAAACTCCCATGGGGTCCAACATTTCCCTAGATAAGGATGAAAAGGGCAAGCCCTTCGATGAATCCATGTACAGGTGTATAATTGGGTCCCTGTTGTATCTAACTGCCAGTAGACCAGACATCATGTATGCTACATGTGTTTGTGCTAGGTACCAAGCATGACCTAAGGAATCTCATTACTCAGCTGCAAAGAGGATTTTGAGATACCTTAAGGGCAGCCAACACCTTGGCCTTTGGTACCCATAGAATAATGATTTTGAACTAATTGGCTTTTCAGATGCAGATTTTGCACGTTACAAAGAAGATAGGAAAAGTACAAGTGGAACTTGTCAATTCCTAGGAAGAAGGATGATCTCATGGAGCAGCAAGAAGCAGACCAGCGTGGCAATATCCACAGCTGAATCTGAGTACATTGTTGTAGGAAGTTATTGTGCACAACTTTTGTGGATACAACATCAGTTAGAGGATTATAATTGATAGTTTGTTAGGATGTAGTCTTAGTTACCTAGAGGGGGGGGGGGGGTGAATAGGTCTCTTTTAGTTTTAGGCTTTAACCTAGTTGTTTTCTAATTTCAAGTAAGTTATATATCAAGCACACAGAAAACACACAATGATTTATAGAGGTTCCTCAAGACAGGGTGTCTTGAGTAGTCCACTTTCCCCCTTCACCTTTATAACAATGAGTTAGATAAGGCCAACACCTCCAAAATCAGCTCCAAGAGCTTACAACACAGATCCCTCAGGATCTCTCAGGTTTTCCCAAACCCTACCTCAGGCTCAACAGCCCTACCTCAGGCTCAACAACCCTACCTTAGGCACAATAGCCCTACCTCAGATCTCCCAAAGATCCTACACTCAAGCTGACCTCTCAGCTCTACTACTCAGGCCAAATAGGCCTACTCCCTCAGGCAAAGATGCCCTACAATCTCAGAACTGTTAAGTTCCTACAGAGGTTATAATAGATGATTACAATCAGACGATAAAAGAGGTCAAGCCTTGTTCTTCTATTGCTGAACAACTGTTGTTGCAGTCTTGAAGCAGGGAGGAGTGAATGACCTCAACACTGATTCTTCTGATCCTTTCCTTCAGATGATGGATGAGGATCAACTTGCTCTATCTTGAGTTGATCAAGAGGAGCAATCTTCTTTCTTCTTGCAGCTTCAAGAAGCAGGTAATGAAAGCTTTCTTTGCTGCTGACAATGGAACAGTAATTTGTTCTTCTTCAGTGAGTGAGAGTTAGAGTGAGTGCTTTTACAAAGCCCTAATTTATTCTTTTATACTCCACTGATCTTTAACGGCTATCAGATGTCCTCTGACACAGCATGGACGAGATTGGAATACCATATCTTGCTTTTTCGCGGCTTGCGCCAAAAGCAAAACCCGCCAGTCCTTTTGAATCTGTCTCAGTGGTTGGGCTGAGACAGCTTCCAGTCTCAGCGGCTTCTTCTGTCCCGTCCCAGCGGATCCGCTGAGACAGATAGTTGTCTCAGTGGTTTTCTTCTATCTGCAGCTCAGCTGGCCCAGACACCTTCTCAGCGGCCCCTGTCCTTGTCTCAGCGGTTTAGCTGAGACTGGGAGTTTATATCAGCGGTTTTGGAACTAAACCTACTGAGCTTACTTCACACCTTGGTATGACCTAACCTTGCATGGTCATGAGATGAAATCGGGTTTATCAAATACAACTTGTACTTAACATTGAGTGTGAGGCTTCTTCAAATCAAGGGAACATTGAGTGTAATATTCCCAACAATATCCGCCTATTTGAAGAAGACAGAACACCCTCAAATGCGAAAGTACATAACACATAAATATTTTTCATGTAACTTCATATCATGATAATCATTATAACAAACTCATGTAAACATTATTATGATATTTAGAATAAGATTGTAACAAGTGATATTCATGCTAGGTATGTTACTAACAAAGTCTAACAAACCAATAATATGATTAGATAAACATGATAATGCATCACAGATTAACTCAACCAATATCACAAGGTAAAATTAAGCTAGCGCTCAGATTAGCTTATGACTCAAGGTGAATAGTTCAACAATTCATTCATTAGAATTTCAGATAAGGTAATGAATCATAGTTCAATTTACATTCAGAAATCCATAATACATAAATACATTCATATAAAGTTTTCTTTTCTTAGAAGAGGTTGAGCACACAGGAATGTCAGCAACCACTTCTTTTTTTTTAGCTGAAGCATTTTGGTCTGCTGCAATATTCACACTTTCAGCAACCACTTCTTCTTGAGCTGGGATCTCCTTATCTTCAGCAGCCACAATCATATTTTCAGGGAGATTGGTGGCTGTGTCTTTTTCAGCATTGGCAGCCTCAATTTCAGCTATTTTTCTTTTGTTCTCTTGCCTTTAGAAATATAGAAATGGCTTTGGGATATATCTAGAAGGCATTCTTCTTGGGTTATCCCTTCTTACCAGATTGGCTTTGAAAACTTTTTCTCTTTTTGTGTTTCTTTTTAAGTGCTTTATCCACTCTTCAGATGTATATAACTTGTCAATATATTTACCAATCTGACCATGGCTTAGTCAGGCATTCAGTATTATTTCCTTGGAGTCATCACTCCAATACTCATAGTCAGGATCTCTATTCTGCACATCCCTTTGCCTGGCCATGTATTCCTCAGTCAGCAGTACATGTTCTCTTTCTCTTCTCCTTTTCAATCTCTCATTTTGGGCAATGGCTTCTTGATGTGGGAAGTCCCAATCTTCTGACCTATTTACATCCAGTAGGGGAAGGTTTAGAGCAATCCTTGTACCTTGCAACACCGTAAGAGTTAGGTCAGAGTTTATGATGACATTTGTATCCTCCCCCTTTCTGGCTTCTTCAAACACTTGTTGATGTATGTCCTGTTTAGCTGTTGTTATAGTGCCAGATAAGGTTTGGAAAACATTTTCAAAATCTGCTTGGAGCACATCTTTGAGTTTGACTACCTCAGTATTCAGTTGGGTAGCAGTGACTGTTACAGCAATTGATTGAAAGACATTGGCAATATCTGCTTTTATCTCTTCCTTGTTCCTGTCAGCTTCCTCATTCAACTACATAGCAGTGGAGTATACATATTCTTGGATGTGATTCACTGACTTTTCTATCACCGCATATGTCTTACTGACATAATTTATGACATATGTTATATCCTGTTCAGGTATCTGGAGGTGATTGTCCATAGATTTTAGAATGGTATTCTGAGAGATCACTGTCTTTTCTGCTAGGTCAAACCATTTAGTCATTTGCTTGTTCAAGATGCCAGTGTCTTCCTTGATCTCCTTGACCTTAGCCATTACTTCAGTTTTCACATTTAGGATGGACTGATCAATATATGTTTTGATTGTTGAAACTGATTGGTCTACATAATTCTTCATGGATGTGAGATGAGTCTCTAGCAAGAGTTGAATTGCATTTAGAATGCTCTCATTTGAGGAAGTGGAGGTGGAAGCTTGTTGATCAGGGATGATTGGGTCTGGGAGCCTTTGTGGACTTGGAGGAGGGACTACATGAGGTGTAGTCTGCACTGCAGCTACAGGCATCACTTGAGCTGGATCATCCATGTCAGCATCAGCATTATCTGGTTCCTCCCCCTTAGATAGATCACCTTGATCTGATGAGTCCAGGAATTCTGGGACAACTATATTGAAGTTAGATTTAATGACTTAGCAATACTAAGGATGGGTTTATTAGTCTTACCAAGAACATAATCTTTATCAGTTGATGGCTCTTTTGGCTTCTCCCCCTCAGATCGCTCTTTTGGCTTCTCCCCCTCAGATGGGGCATCGGATTCTCCTTGTAGGGGTAAATCCCAGAGAGCTGGGGAGTCATCAATGTCATTTGAAATTCTTCTTTCAAGATCTAGTATTATTGTATCAATCTTACTTTGTAAGTCCTTAGGAGAAGGAACTTTGTCCTTGTCGGTTTTGTCTCCTGAACTTTCATGTTTATCATTAATACCATCCATGGAGGATGGCTCTTGATGATGCTCCCCCTCAGATGGAGCATTCAGCTGGCCTTGGGGAGCTGTTGTCCACAAAATTTATGTGTCATTAGTGACTAACTTAGTTGATTAGCTATGGTTAAATAATATTATGAGTAATGTAGAGCTTAAGGATTAATTGCCAGGGGTACTATCTATGTCCAAGTCCTGTGGATGGACAATGTCAGGAGGTAAGTCATCCTTATCAGGAATACTGTGTGATCCAAGATCAGCACCAGCATCTTCATTTTTATCTGAGTGGTCAAACTCAGAACTTGGTAAAACCATTCTTGGCTTCTTCACTGCTTTGGCTTTCTTTGGTTCATTCTCCTTTGCCTCAGATGGTTGGCTCATGGGGAGCACCCTGGTGAACCTGTCTAGAGTTTTTATATCCATTCTCTTCAGATAATGGATATTGGATCCTTTCAACCCTTTATATCTTTCAGGATAGGTTTGTATCAGATATAGGGATAAAATTCTACCCATGTTTGATGCTTGCAGACACTCCTTGAGTCTTTGAAATATTACTTCTCCCCATGAAGTTTTCTTGGTGAGAATGATCTTTGTCATGGTGTCAAATATAGATTGGGATATAATATCATGTGACCCAGGCTTGCATATGATTGCTTTGCCTACTATATCATATAGGAGTTTGCCCCTTTGATTGAAGAATTTTCTCTTTAATGACCCAGTCTTGGCATCACTGTACTCTGCCCACTTCATAGCTTTCTTCTTGTCTTTGTCAGAAATGGCTTCCTCCTCATCTTGAGTGCATGAGGGAATATGGAAGGCTTTATCTAGCTTAGCTTAGGAGATTTTCACTTTCTCTCCTCCTATTTTTGACTTTAGAGAGGTCTTGGAAGAGGATAATTTGGCATTGCTAAACCATTCCAGAACTTCAGTTCTGAGAATTGACTGTGGGTTCTGACAGAAGGTATTCCAGGACTTGTGCTTCCAAGAGTAGAATCACTCCTTTTATGTCTTCTTGTGCATGGGCAAAGCCATTTCTGACAATCTCATACCCCTCTAGAAGGTCCTTTGAGCTCTTGGGTGCCATTATTGTTGTAGAAGAATGCGCTGGGACGGAAGAGAAGGTGATTGTTGGGGAAATGATTTTCTTAACCCTAAGAAGAATATAAATTCTAAGTATGAAAAATTAGGCTAAGTAAATATGCGTCGAATAGTATTCGACGCAACGTCGAAATATAGTCGACGTTTCTCTCAGAATGAGTCGAAGTAACTCTTAGAAGAACTCGACGTAATCATAGTCGACGTACCTCTGATTTCTAGTCGACGCATTTGATAAAGTCGACGCATTTGATAAAGTCGACGCATTTGATAAAGTCGACGCATCTTTGTCGATGCACCTTCCTTATTCTCCTCTCGACGTCCAGCCAGGATGAAATCGACGTTTATGTCGAATAGTAATCGACGCACGTCGATATCTACAAGTAATTCAAAAACACGCCAGATCTCTTTCCTCCTTTCTGTAGATCTGATTTATATGGAATGATATTATTCTTTTATAGCCGTTCTGAATCAGCCTTTCCTTCGATTTGATTCTTGGCTAATTTGATTAAGATTATTATGGATATTATTTGAAATCAGAATGAATTCCTTTCCTTCTACAGAAATATTAATTATGGAAACTCTTTCTCTTTCTAATTCTCTATCTGCTAATTGATTATTCTCCTTTAGCAATATATTTTAAACAAAGCTATAAATAAGAAGGAGGTCGGCAGAGAATAATAACCAGTGATCCACCATATACATTTGAAAAAGAGGAAGAGCTCCCAAGTGAAGAGTGAGAAAGCTGAGAAAAGAGATAGTGTGCTGCAGCAAAAGAAAAAGCCTTCATCTTCTCCTTCTTCTGAAGCCATTCTGCTGCAAATTCTGAAAGCTCTCACAAAAGAGAGAAAATCTTACAATCTCCTTCTCACTATAGAAGAGAGATCATATTCACTATACTTTTGCTTCTAATCTTCTTGCTAGGAAGAAGATTCTTTCTTACATATATTATTTTCTGTTCTTTTACTTGTTCTACCTCTTCTTCTCATTCTTATTTCATTTTCAAATCTTGTAAAAGAGTTTTTAGAATCTCTCTTCAAAAAATTCAGTTGTAGTGGTTCTAAGAGTCTCCTTATCAAAAGACTCAGTCTGGTTCTAAGAGTCTCCTTATCAAAAGACTCAGTACAAGTTAGTGAATTCCTACCAAAGGGGGTAGAAGAGTGGACTACCCAAAGTTTGGGGAACCACTATATTTCCTTGTGTTGTGCTGTGATTTTCTACTTGTTATTTTTCTTCTTTACTTGCTTAATTCTTGTTGGTGTGTGGGAAGTTTAAATCTGTGATTATTACACACACATATATATATAATTGCACAAAGTATTTTTAATCTCTATTCACCCCCCCCCCCCCCTCTAGAGAATTCTAGTGAGGTTAATTGTGCACTTTCAATTGGTATCAGAGCCAAGTTGATCTAAAAAGGTTAACTCCTTGATCAAAAAGATCCCACCTCATATATATATTCTTTTTTAAAAACTATATCTTTCACATGACACAAATCAAAGATTATGCTTCCACCAGACCACCAATTTGCAACCTTGAAAAGTTTGCACTTTGGAAAACAAGAATTAAAATTTATCTAAACTCTATTGATGGAGAATTATTTGATGTTATCATGACAGGTCCTCCCAAGCCATTCAAGAAAGACTCAAGTGGAAAGGACACACAAACACTTGCTCCAAAGGCTGAATGGACAGATGAAGAAAAGAAAGCTCAAGCATGTGATGCCAAGGCTATGAATATATTAGTCTCAACTCTCTCAGATGAAATCTTCCAAAAGATTGCTGAATATGAGTCAGCTAAGGAAATATGGGAAGCTCTCAACAAAATGGTAGAAGGGAGTGCTGATGAGAGGAAGGATAAAAAGGCATTACTTATCTCTAAATATGAAAACTTCCAGAAGAAAGAAAATGAAAGTGTTGCTGACATGTATGCCAGATTCAGCCTCATAATAAATGAACTAAAAACACTTGAGAAGGACATATCTCTCACTGAGATAAATGACAAATTGCTGACTTGCTTCCCTAGCTCTTGGGATTCAAGAATCTGGCCAATTAAAAACTCCAGAAGTCAAAAAGAAATCTCAACAGATGTCCTGTTGGGTAAATTAAGATCTTATGAACAGCTGCTGAAAATAAGAGCTGAGAAAGAAGAGAAAGAAAAGGCTTCTCCACTCTCAAAAGAAAAGAGCATTGCTTTGAAGGATACTGAAGGAGAACCCTCTACAAATGATGAAGAGCTGATCAGTTTACTGGCCAGAAGGTTCAAGAAGTGGATCAAAACAGAAGGATCCAGAAGGAGAGACTCAAGAACCAGGTATGACAAAATTCCTAATAAAGAGATTATATGTTACTCTTGCAGGAAACCTGGACACATTGCACCTGAATGTCCTAAAGAGATCAGCAATAAGAAAGATCTGAAAAGAACAGATCTAAAGAAGAAGAAGAAGAAGAAGAAAGAGAAAGGATTCATTGCTCAATCATGGAGTGATTCAGAATCTGAAGTGAGTACCTCATCTGAAGATGATGAGGAAAAGGCTAAGCAAGAGGAAACCTGCTTGATGGCTACTGAAAAGCCTGAAGATAGATCTCTGGTAAATATATTTGATGATATAAATTTCTCTTCAACTGATTTCAAAAATAGTTTCAAAGAACTCTGTTTAGATCTAGTCAAATCTGAGAAAGAAGTAAAGGAACTAAGGAATGAACTAAACAATCTCAAACAAACAAATACACAACATAAAAGCTATGAGCTCAGTCTAGGACTCTCAGAGGAACAACTAAATAAAATCAATACTGAAAATCAAGCACTAAGAAATTAACAAAGGCAAAAGCTTTTGAAGACTCTCTAAATGGTAGAAGTCAGAAGCTCAAGAATATCTCTAACAATCTCACTGATAGATTTAGACAACTTGAATATAACACTGAACCCAAACCTCAATCACCCAGCAAATCTGTCTGGAGACATCCTATTCACTTCACTAGGGAAAATCATTTGACAGGAGAAAGAACACAAGAAAATTCAGAAACAACCACTGTGTTTAACAAAAATAGTCCCACTATGTATGAAGGAATCCTAGGAAAATATCCTCAGAAAAGAAACAAACTTGCGTCGAATTATTATCGACGTGCGTCGAATTCGACTCAACGCAACTCAAATAATGCATCGATTTCTAATCAACGCAGACACCAAAATACGTCGACTCCCAATCGACGCAATCTCTCCTATGCTTCGACTAGAAGTAACCACATAATGAAGGAAGCATCGACTTCCACTCGACGCAACTTTAAACATACGTCGAATTCATATCGACGCAACCAATCTAACAGAAATGTCTCCTCTTCCAAAAGGTCTTCTCAATCCATTTCCTTTTATTATGAACACTACTTCTACAACATTACCAAAGACAATTGGTATGATAAGCCAATACCCCTAAAGGAGGAAGGATATTCTGAAAAATCCTCTTACTCTTTCATCAAACCTGCCACTGATGGGAGGAAGGGACCCCAGCTTAGGAGGGTCCAAACTAATGTTTAAAATTTTATGTGCATATGTATCACATCTTCAGGCTGGTGTGGTACTTGGACAGTGGATGCTCCATGCACATGACAGGATACAAATACCTATTAATCAACCTTTAGGATAGACTTGGACCACCAGTGACTTTTGGAGATTCCAGCTGTGGGCAAACCAGGGGCTTTGGAGATTTCAAGGAAGGGAAAGTCACCTTCAAGAATATGGCAGTAGTCAAAGGACTGAAGCACAATCTGATAAGTATAAGTCAGATATGTGACAGTGGTAAGTATGAGGTAAAATTCACCACACTATTTTGCCATATTATTGATATCAAGACTGGTGTCATAGTACTCAATGGAATTAGAAAAGGGAAGGTATATATAGTAGACTTTAGCTCCTCACCCACAGAAGTCTGTTTGTTCAACAATATTATTAATAAAAGTGAACTATGGCATAGGAGACTAGGTCATCTAAACCACAAAACCATTAGTAAATTATCAAAGAATAACCTAGTCAGAGGCCTACCAAAGGGTAGATTCTCTAAGGGCTCTCCATGCAGACCTTGCCAACTAGCAAAACAGACCAAGTCATCCATCAAACCAATTGGTAAGGATGACTCCCCTAGGATCCTCTACTTACTGCACATGGATCTCTTTGGTCCCATATCCACTCAAAGCTTAGGTGGAAAGTCTTATACCTTAGTCATTGTAGATGACTATTCTAGGTTCAGCTGGGTATTCTTTCTAAGGGCTAAGTCTGAAACCCATAAGATTCTCTCAAAATTCATAAGACAGATTCAATCTGAGTTCAATACTCATGTTTCAATTATCAGGAGTGATCATGAGACTGAATTTGAAAATCAGTCAATTAGTAGTTTCTGTGAGGATATAGGTATTAAACAAAGTTTTTCAGCCCCTAGAACTCCTCAACAAAATGGAGTTGCTGAAAGGAAGAATAGAACTTTAATTGAATCAGGAAGGACCTTACTTGCAGAATCAGGATTACCAAAAACCTTCTGGGCTGAAGTAGTCAACACTGCAAACTATGTTCTAAATAGAAGCCTCATACACAAAACTAAGTCAAAAACTCAATATGAGCTCCTGAAGGGAAAAACACCCATTGTTAAATACTTTAAAATATTTGGATGTGCCTGCTTTATCTTAAATAATGGGAAAGATCATTTTGCCAAGTTTGACAAGAAGTCTGATGATGGAATATTTCTTGGGTACTCATCATCTAGCAAAGCTTATAGATACTATAACATGAGAACTCTCAGAATTGAAGAATCTATGCACATTATATTTGATGAAACTAACATGCTGTTTATGGGGGAGGAAACTTCCACCAATCCTTTTCCATAGGAAAATAGTAGCATAGAGACTCAGCTTGAACAACTGACTTTAGAGAACAAAGACACTGGGAAAGAAAACCTGCTACAGGAACCAAGTAAGGAGTCTGAACAAGAGCATGAAGAAGGATCAGAGAAGAGCAATCAAAACCAACTCCCACAAGAGAACATGGTTCAGGAAGAACAGGTGGACAATGATCCCATTATTAATGAGGAAGAAGAGCATCTGACAAATCCAAGCAGGACAGGGATCAATATGAAAAATCATCCACAATCCCAAGTAATTGGAGACCCCAATACTGGGGTAAGAACAAGACACCAAGTCTCCAATGAGATGATGCTCCAATGCTTCTTATCTCAAGTTGAACCAAAGAAGTTTGAGGAAGCAAATTGTGATCCTCACTAGATTATAGCCATGCAAGAAGAACTAAGCCAATTTGAGAGAAACAAAGTGTGGAACTTAGTTGAGAGACCAAGAAACTACCCAGTTATTGGTACAAAATGGGTATACAGAAACAAACTAGATTCCACTGTAGTAATTGTCAGGAATAAGGCAAGACTTGTAGCATAAGGATACAGACAAGAAGAAGGAATAGACTATAATCAAACCTTTGCTCCAGTAGCCAGATTAGAAGCAATCAGACTCTTTCTTGCCTATGCAGCCTTAATGAAGATGAAAGTCTACCAGATGGATGTCAAGAGTGCTTTTCTGAATGGTGACCTTCAAGAAGAGGTGTATGTAGAGCAACTACCAGGTTTTGTCAATCCCTCCTCACCTAACTTTGTTTATAGACTTAACAAAGCACTTTATGGTCTTAAGCAAGCACCTAGAGCCTGGTATGAAACTCTATCCAACTTCCTTTTAGAAAATTCTTTTGAAAGAGGAAAAGTAGATAAAACACTCTTTACTAGAACCCATAAAAATCAACTCCTTCTTGTTCAAATCTATGTAGATGACATCATCTTTAGCTCAACTCATCCCAAACTTTGTCAAAGATTTGCTAATCTAATGCAATCAAAATTTGAAATGAGTAGTATGGGAGAACTCTCTTATTTCTTAGGGCTACAAGTGAAACAAAGCAGTGAGGGAATCTTTATCTCACAATCTAAATACACTAAAGAATTAATCAAAAAATTTGGTATGGAATCAACCTCTACCATGAAAACACCTATGGCAACTAATGCCATTATAGAAAAGGATGATAAGGGAAAATCTGTAGATCAAAAGACATATAGGGCAATCATAGGATCCCTTCTCTATCTAACAGCTAGCAGACCTGACATTATGTTTGCAACCTGTATATGTGCTAGATTTCAGGATGATCCAAAAGAATCCCATCTCACCTCTGTAAAAAGGATTCTTAGATACCTAAAGGGAACACCTGAACAAGGTCTGTGGTACTCAGCAGAAACAAATTTTGAATTAATAGGATTCTCAGATGCAGACTATGCTGGATGCAGGGTTGATAGAAAAAGCACATCTGGTACTTGCCAATTCCTAGGTGACAGATTAATATTATGGTTCAGTAAGAAACAAACTTCAGTCTCAACCTCAACAGCTGAAGCTGAATATATAGCTGCTGGGAGCTGTTGTTCACAAATTCTCTAGATGGAAAATCAGCTTCTTGACTATAAATTGGAAGTCAATAACTCTAAAATTTATTGTGATAGCTCTAGTGCCATATCCATAGCATGCAACCCAGTCTTTCATAGTAGAACCAAACATATAGAGATCGGACATCACTTTCTTAAAGACAATGTAGAAAAAGGTAAGATAACCTTAGAATATATTCCTACAGATAGTCAAAGAGCAGATATTTTTACCAAGCCCTTAGATGAAACTAAGCATACTTACTTTATCAACACCTTGGGAATGCTTGATGGATGCTTCTTTACTTGTTTAATTCTTGTTGGTGCGTGGGAAGTTTAAATCTGTGATTATTACACACACATATATATATATATATATATTTGCACAAAGTATTTTTAATCTCTATTCACCCCCCCCCCCCCCCCTCTAGAGAATTCTAGTGAGGTTAACTGTGCACTTTCAGTGATTCGTCTCGGCGGCTAGGAAGGTAGGGTTGTGTACCTTACACTAATTAATGATTGTCTATTTATATGGCTTTATCTGTGTTATGATAAACCCTAATAATTAGCGTTAATTGAACTTATAGTTGTGAGTAGAATGTAGGTCAATTGGGTTGCATTTAGACAAACTGTAATGACACCATCCCGTCTCAGCAGAACCGCTGAGACGCCGACCTACCTGCTGGAACAGAGCACTGTCATTCACTGGGACAATTTTAGCAGTCTCAGCGGTTCAGGTGAGACTTTTCCCAGCTGTCTCAGCGGCTCAGCTGAAACAGATTTTTCTGTTTTAGCTGACCTTACAATATAACCATTAGTCCTTGGGGTTTTGATTGAGTTATGCCTTAACCATGTCACTAGGATTGTTTATGTGATAATATGATGAATACCAATAACATTATGAATCATAACACAACACTTTAAATGTATAATATGACAATACTTTGACTGCATAGCATCATAGATGATTGAAAACAAAAATGTGACATTATTCAACATTTAACATTCCTAGTTCAATCTTGAAAGTATTAAATTTGGCCTCATCCAATGGCTTTGTAAGAATATCAGCAACTTGATTGTCAGTGGGGACAAATTCAAGGCAGATGTCTTTACATTCAACATGTTCTCTTATAAAATGATATCTTATCTCTTTGTGCTTAGTCCTACTATGAGAGACATAATTCTTAGCAATAGAAATAGCACTGGATGAGTCACAATAAAGAGGAGACTCACTTACCATGAGGTTATAATCCTCTAACTGATGTTGAATCCATAATCGTTGTGCACAACAACTTCCTGCAATAATGTATTCAGACTCAGCAGTGGAAATTGCTACACTTGTCTGCTTTTTGCTTCTCCAAGATATCAACCTCCTTCCTAGGAATTGACAAGTGCCACTTGTGCTTTTCCTGTCTTATTTGCAGCCTGCAAAATCTGCATCTGAAAATACAGTTAGTTCAAAGTCATTGTTCTTAGGGTACCAAAGGCCAAGATGTAGGCTACCTTTAAGGTTTCTCAAAATCCTCTTTGCAGCTGAGTAGTGAGATTCCTTAGGGTATGCCTGATACCTAGCATACACATATGTAGCATACATAATGTCTGGTATACTTGCAGTTAGATATAATAGGGATCCAATGATGCACCTGTACATGGATTAATTAAAGGCCTTTCCCTTCTCATCCTTATCCAGGGAAATGTTGGACCCCATGGGAGTTTTCATGGTGGAAGTTGATTCCATCCCAAACTTTTTGATAAGCTCCCTAGTGTACTTAGTTTGAGAGATGAATATACCCTCATCAGACTGTTTCACTTGGAGTCCTAAGAAATACTTGATCTCTGTCATACTGCTCATCTCAAACTCCCCATGCATAAGGTTGACAAACCTTTTGCAGAGGTTGTCATCAGTAGACCCAAATATTATGTCATCAACATATATTTGGACTAGAAGATATTTGCCTATTGTTTCCCTAAGAAACAATGTACTATCTATCCTTCCCGTCAAGAACTTATTCTTGATAAGAAAGCTAGACAATGTCTCATACCAAGCCCTAGGGGCTTGCTTTAGACCATAAAGAGCTTTCCTAAGTAAATATACATGATTAGAGAGGGTTGGATGCACAAAACCTGATGGTTGTTCAACATATACCTCTTCCTTCAAGTCAACATTGAGGAAGGTTGATTTGACATCCATTTGATATACCTTGAACCTCTTGTGGGCAGCATAGGCAAGGAATAGCCTAATTGCTTCTAACCTTGCAACATGGGCAAAGGTTTGATCAAAGTCTATTCCCTCTTCTTGTCTATAGCCTTTGGCTACCAATCTTGCCTTGTTTTTGATGATTATACCATTTTCATCTAACTTGTTCCTGTAAATCCATTTGGTGCCAATAATATTGTGTCGTTGAGGTTTTGGCACCAACTTCCATACCTTGCATCTTTTGAATTGAAGATGTTCTTCTTGCATTGCTTGAATTCAAAAGGTTTCTTGGTTGGCTTCTTCAAACTTCTTGGGCTCCATTTGTGATAAGAAGCTCAAGAATAGGGCCTCATTATGAGCCTTGCTTCTGGTCAGTACACCTTGGTTCTGATCTCCAATAATTTGTTCTCTTGGATGATCCCTTAGGTGTCTTACAGATGTAAGCAATCTGTCCTCAGCTTGTTGTAATACTTCTACTGGTTCAGCAGTGTCTTCAGCACCCTAGACCTCTTCCTCTTCAGGAATTGCAGCATTTGTATATGCTTTACTACTGCTGGGTATGTCTTGCACAAACATCTTTTCCATGTCCTTTTCATTTCCTGTCAAAACAGAAGAACTAGACCAGCCCTTATAGATTAGGCTGGTCTCATCAAGTACCACATGCATAGACTCTTCTACAACATGAGTTTTCTTGTTATAAACTCTATAAGCTCTAATATATGAGCTATAGCCTACAAGAACCCCCACATTGCATTTCTCTGCAAACTTGGTCAATTGAGATTTTCCATTGTTTAATATGTAGCATTTTGAACCAAAGATTCTAAAGTATGAAATTGTAGGTTGTTTGCCTTTCAGAATCTCATATGGAGTAATTCCATGAACCTTATTGATGGAAGCCCTATTAAGACCAAAACATGCAGTATTGACTGCCTCAACCCAGAAGTATTCTGGGAGTGAGGAGTCACTAAGCAATGTTCTCCCAGCTTCTATCAAGGTTCTATTCCTCCTCTCAGCCACACCATTTTGTTGTGGAATCCTTGGGGAGGAGAACTCTTGGGTGATAACACATTCTTGACAAAACCTTGTCATGGCTTCAGATTGAAATTCTGTGTCAAGGTCAGTCCTAGTCCTGACCACAGCACATTGTAAGTCATTCTGAATAGCCTTGACATGATTTATAAAGACATTCAATGTGTCTGATTTCTTCTTAAGGAAGAATACCCATGTATATTTTGAGTGATCATCAACAATCACCAAATTATACAACTTCCCACCTAGGCTCTGAATTCGCTAAGGACCAAACAAGTCCATGTGCAACATATATAGACATCTTTCAGTGTCTTTGGAGCCAATACTTTTAAAGGTGGTGTTGGGTATCGTATCCAGAATAACCTTGATTTATGGGAAGTAACCCTTGAACCAAGATTGAATTGCCAGTGTATTTGATATATCGTTCTAGTATTACTCTTGCAGGTTCATATTGCTAAGTGTTGACCAATGTCAGGTCACAGTGGGTCAATAAGCACAGTTTCATACAATGTAATTCCTCACTGTGTGGAACATGGTGTTGACTCATGTGTGATCTCTCTATTGTGATACACTTCATTTTCAAGACTAATGAAGCCCATGGTTTGGAGGTGCAGCTGGTGTCCAAGAGAAGAAGAAATATTTTTCCTAAGTATTTTTCGTTCGACGAATTTTGGTGAGTTCGTCGAGCTCCGTTCGACGAACTGAAGTGTTTTCGTCGAGCGCCGTTCGATGGACATTTTTACTAAAGTTCTGAGTTCAGATTTCGTCGAGCTCCGTTTGACGAACTGAAGTGGTTTCGTCGACTGCTGTTTTACTGAAGTTAAAGTAGTTTCGTCGATCGTCGTTCTTCGAGCTCCGTTCGACGAACTGAAGTAGTTTCGTCGATCGCTGTTTTTCTGAAGTTAAAGTAGTTTCGTCGATCGTCGTTCTTCGAGCTCCGTTCGACGAACTGAAGTAGTTTCGTCGATCGCTGTTTTTTTGAAGTTAAAGTAAGTTTCGTTGATCGCCGTTCGTAGATCGCTGTTCGACGAACTGAAGTGATTTCTTCGAGCTCAGTTCGACGAATTTTTCTCGGCCGACGAATTGGCTTTGCGCTGTTTTGTTTCTCAATTTCCTTTCTCGAGAAATCCTTTTCAATCCTTTATTTCAAGTTTCTAAAGGTTCTCGGCAAGACTTGAGTTTCTCGAGAATTCAAAACATTCTCTCGAGAAATATGTCTGTCTCTCGGAAAGTCTTTTTTGTCTGCCAGTGAAGTTTTTCTGAAAGTTGTTTTTATTGAGAAGCCAATTGTTCTCGAGAGGTCTCTCGAGAAATCCTTTCTCTCGAGAAGTTTATCTCTATCTCCGAAAAATCCATCTATGTCTTCTATCTGGTAGAAACTGCAATTTCTCGAGAAGCCTTGTATTTCTCGAGAAGATTTGATTTCGTTCTTTAAGTGATTTTCTGTCCGTTTGTCGGGACGTTAATTCTTTCTGTCTGTTGTGACGACTCTTCTGATTTCATTTAAGGTTAATCCTACCTTAATTCATGCCGTTAAGACTATGGCTATATAAGGCTCTCGTTTAAGGATTAATTATTGATTATCATTCATTATTATCATTAACCCTAATTCTCTATTCGATCCAAGAAGAGCGAGAAAGTGTCACCTCCTGTCGCCAATGATGGAGATCGATCTACTGTTCTGAATCAATTGTCTCCAGTGGAAGAAAAGGTTTGATTGATCATTGCTCCTAAACTTTAGCTTGGTACCCAATAATTGATGAATCAGCCTCCAATCATTTGATGTGAACCGCCCATCACGATCACTGATGATGCTACGGGGAATCCCGTGCAACCGTACGATGTTATCGACGTACAACTTTGCCAACATTTCCATAGAATCATCCTTCCGGTTCAGAATAAAGTGTGATACCTTCGTCAATCGGTCCACGACCACCCAGATGGCGTCGTTTCCATGTTGCGATCTCGGCAATCCGTGCACGAAATCCATCGAAATATCATCGAACTTCCATTCCTGAATCGGTAAGGACTTCAGAAACCCACCAGGACATTGACATTCCGCCTTCACCAACGCGCAAGTATGACACTTGGCCACGTAGAGGGCAATGTCTTTCTTCATACCCGGCCACCATAAGAGTTTCTTCATATCCATGTACATTTTCGTGCTCCCAGGGTGGAACGAGTACTTGGTATGATGAGCCTCGTACATCAACTCCGCCTGTAGAGTGCCAACATTTGGGACGCACAATCTGTCCTTTTTTCCACATAAGGCCATCTTCGAAAGAGAAATCAGCGTTTGACCCATCGACGGTCTCCGCTTTATATCGTTTCATGCTCTCATCCAGCTCCAATGCTTGTCGAACTCGGTCGGCAAGGTCGTATTGAACTTCCATCCAGTTCAAGCATGCTGAAGGAGACGCTCTTCTATCGACGCAAATGATCTCCATATCTTCTAGCTCGCGGATTAGACGCTCATCGTGCATCAAAATCCAATTTGCTTGAGCAGGAGTCCGACGACTCAACGCGTCCGCAACTACATTTCCCTTACCAGGAGTATATTTGATGTCGAAGGTGTAGTCCCCAAGGAACTCCATCCACCTCCTCTAACGCATATTCAACTCCCTTTGATCCAGCAGGTACTTGAGGCTCTTGTGGTCAGTAAAGATATCGATCTTCACGCCATACAAGTAATGCCTCCAAAGCTTGAGGGCGAAAACCACGGCCGCTAGCTCCAAATCATGGACTGGGTAGTTCCTTTCATGAACCTTCAGTTGTCGGGAGTCGTAGGCAATTACCTTTCCGAACTGCACTAGGACGCAACCCAAACCACTCCCCGAGGCGTCACTATAAATTTCGTAGCCTTCCGTACCACATGACGAGCATAGAATGGGCGTCGTGGTCAGACGGCTCTTCAATTCTTCAAAAGCTCGAGCACACTCAGGCGACCAATCGAACTTGTGATCTTTCCTAGTTAGTTTAGTGAGAGGGAGTGCGACCCTCGAGAAGTTCTCCACAAAGCGCCTATAATAGCCGGCAAGTCCTAAGAAACTTCGGACTTCCGCTACGTTTTTCAACACAGACCACGCTAAGATTGCTTCTATTTTCGATGGATCAACCGCAATTCCATCCCCACTAACAACATGACCCAGGAATGCTACTAGCGATAGCCAAAACTCGCATTTGGAGAACTTGGCATATAGTTGACTCCTCCTCAGGGTGCTCAAAACTGCGTGCAGATGCTCTGCATGCTCCTCCTCCGACTGAGAGTGTACCAAAATGTCGTCGATGAAGACGATCACAAACTAATCCAAATACTCTCGGAACGTTCTATTCATTAAGTCCATGAATACCGACGGTGCATTAGATAGACCGAACGGCATAACAGTGAACTCATAGTGCCCAAAGCGGGTACTGAACGCTGTCTTTGGAATGTCACAATCCCGAATACGAAGCTGATAATAGCCGGACCTTAAGTCAAGCTTAGAGTATACCGTCGATCCAACCAGTTGGTCGAATAAGTCGTCGATTCTTGGAATCGGATAACGGTTCTTCTCGGTCAACTTATTCAGCTCTCGATAATCGATACATAGACGCAAGCTCCCGTCCTTTTTCACAAAGAGGACCGGTGCACTCCAAGGCGATGAACTCGGACGTACGTAGTCTTGCTCTAGCAGCTCTTGCAATTGGACCTTCAGCTCTGCCAATTCCTTTGGCGCTATCCGGTACGGTGAGCGGGCCACAGGTTTGGCACCTGGTACCAGTTCAATACAGAAATCAATCTCCCGCTGAGGCGGAGCCCCAGGGAGTTCATTAGGAAACACGTCGGCGTACTCCGCTACAACTGGGACATCGCATAACCTGGGCCTTGGCTCCGAAGCCTCCAACAGGGTGAAGAACAACTCCGCCTCTTTTCTCACCGCCTTAACCACTTGGAGAGCAGACATCAGTGTCTTGCTAGCTCCTCGCATACCTGCGAACGTGGTTTTGTTTTCGGTGTTTTTTCCCTGAGTGATCTCCTTTGAATTGCAATCTATGCATGCTCGCTGCTCCGAGAGCCAGTCCATGCCGAAGATCACATCAAATTCAGCTAACGGTAATAACGACGCTTCCAAGTCAAAATCCTGATTTCCGATCCGCACCTTCACACGACTCTTCCTATCCGCACTCATGCGAGACCCGTTAGGTAGCACGACCTCCAATCTATCTTTTGCTAAGGTTGATGGCACTCCGATTCGCACAATGAAGCCTGTAGACAGAAAAGAGTGCGATGCTCCCGTATCAAATAGAGCTCTCGCCGGATAGTTGAAAATTAGGATGAAGCCTAATTGCACACAAATAAAATATAAGGTCGCACAACGGTATCAATCACACATAGCTATGTAAAAGCTAACATTTAATTCATACCTGTGACGACATCAGTTTGTCGTATGGCTTCTTGCTGGCCAAGCGAATAAACTCTAGGCTGGGTCGGAATGTGCTGGGAAGCAGAAGACTCCGCAGCTTTACCCCTTTCCGTATGACCCGCAGCACGAGCATAGTCCAACGCTCGGTTCTCCGGCTTCGGGGGACCACTTCTACACACACGCGCCTTATGTCCCACCTTCCCGCGGGTGAAACATGTAATAGGGCTATATGCTGTCGCAGCTCCCGACACAGTTGAGCGAGTTGGCTCCGCCGGTTTGAACTTCCTTTTGTTCCTCTTGAACTCCGACTTGGACTGAGAGGCCGGCGCATGAAACTCGGGTTTCTTTGCCACGCCCTGTGCTTGCACTCTCTTCATGTCCAACTCCAGAGATCTGGCACTTTGCACCACCACATGGAAGCCAAACATCATTGGGCCTGCAAGGAGCAGCCTCAACTCATCTCAAAGACCTTCATAAAACTTGTTCGTCTTCATTTCCTCATCTTCCACCAAAAACTCTGCATAGCGGCCCAATCTAGTGAACTCGTGCAAGTACTCGTCCACCGAGCTATCGCCTTGAGTTAACTTCAAGAACTGGTTCTGCAACGCAATGCGTTGGGCAGAAGGAATATACCTCTGAAGAAACGACTTTGAGAACTCCGCTAATGTGATCTCGGTAATCTCCTTGCCTCCAAACCTATGCACTTCCTGCTCGGCCCACCAAAGCTCTGCCTCTCCATTAAGGAGGAAGGTGGCTAGAGTGACCATCATAGCTTCTTCTGTTGTTGTTGCCTTTAGAGTTTTTCTAATCGTTGACAGCCAGTCCTCTGCCTCCGTTGACGATCCAGTCCCCGAAAAGGTTGGAGGATGGAAACTTAGAAAGTGTTGAAGTTGTTGATCACGCGCTCACGCAAAAACTACTCGCTCTACTCGACATTCCACCCTTGGCTCCACCGCAGGTTCCACCGCGGCCACTGGTACAGGGATCTCCACCCTCGGTTCCACTGCAGGTTCCACTGCGGGTTCCACTGCGGCAGCTGCCACCGGGGCCACATCCGGAGTAGGCATAGCAGGCTGTGCAAGCCTTTGGGGTTGAGTGTTGATCATCGCTAAGAACGCTTCAACGATTAACCTGATCATCTCAGCTGGAGGAGTGGTCGCTGGCACCTCAGTCGATGCACTACTTTCAGCGGTGTTACGAGGTCAAGACTGCCCCGCAGCACTCCTACTCACCTATAATCGTGGAAGACACAATTTATTGACTGAAAACAAGGCAAACAACAATCATGGAACACTCAGGTTCCGCAAACAAGTATGTTTTTCCATTCCTAAGTGGACATTCTTATTAGTTTTGTCGTTTTAGGTGAGCGCACAGCCCGTGCACGCCACCCCTTAAAAGGAATTCGTCTCGAATTCGCTAAACTACGGATCGACGCCCTAAGTCCGATACCAAATTGTAACACCCTTCTAGTACGAATAATATAACAGTAGGTCCGGCCGGGACCCCACGCTATACTAACCACACTAGCTAGGCGTTAAAAGGAGATATACAGAAAAGAACTACACCAGAGTATACTAAACATGAGCGGAAGCATAAAGATTTAACATTTCTATTAGAATAGTCCATTATCACAGGAATGAAACAATAAAGTGTAGAGTTACGGCCTTAAGGCCTTACATTCCAAAAAGTACAAAACTCCAAAAACATACTTCGGCACGCAGGCCGGCAATACATGAAAAGCAGAAAAGAGGCTGGCCTTCGAGGGCCAACACAGCAAAAGGGCCACCGCCCGCTATTTCCCGTTTGGCTCACCTGCACCTGCAACAACGATCCACCAAAACGTGGCAAACAGGTAACCGGTCAGCTAAAGCTGACCAAAATTATAATGACCCCACCCCTAAAGCCGGGGTGGTGGTACTCCTTCCCTGCATGCATACAGTATAGGCATAGATTGTCAAGGTGCATTCAAACACCACATGTACAAGCAATCAATACCAACGTGGGCACGCACGGCCACACATTTCGTGCTCTCAAGGCACTCTCACGGTGTACTCTCCGAGCTACACCTAACAACTCCTTAAATAAAGAGTTCGCATGAGCTTTGACCGTCAAGACTAACTTGCCTTACGGACCAATCCCAACATCATACGGTGCACCGAGGAGCTACCTCTTCACCGATTCGGTATGGGAGCGGGTTCGGTTGAGCTTTGCCCATGCTCAAATCGTCAGAATCAAACGTCGCGACGCGGGTACAGCTTCACCTCGGCCCGAATAACGAAAGGAGGTTTCACACCTCCACAACCAGTTCCCTGGGAGCTACCGTCGGCGCTAGCCCTAGCGCCGGGCGGTAGTGGCAGATCTCCGAATCCACTCACAACTTCGGGTATTTCCTGGAGGTTACCTCCAGGACTCCCTGCAGTACTCTACTGTACACAGAACCCGAAAATAGCGCAAACAAAACACGGAGTATTCTCCGGCATAATTAATCACTATAGTCATCACCATTCCAGACCAACCTGTCCGGATGGGTTTCACACACAATGCTTATATCCGTACTATGATTCTGGATGCTAATGCAAGTAACCAAAGGGGATCGAAACGATCAACCCGCTGGAAAACTCCCTTTTCTCCACCAATCGGTGGGGGATTTTCCATGCAAACATGCCATACAAAGGAGGACTTCACTTGTCCAAGTAGAAGATCGTTACCCTTGTCGTTTTCTTGTTCACCATGAGAATCTAAGATTCTAATCGGATGGAAAGGACCGCACCGGGCTGCTCTCCGTGGATCTGTAAACGGCTCGCGATTCGGAGCTTCGGAGCTCCGTCAATGGTGGAAGACACCTTCTTCTTCCTCCTTGGCTTCCTCTTTCTCAAGCTTGATGAGAGATAAGACTTTAGAATAAAGAGAATATCTCCTCTGGTCAAGGCTTAAGAAATCCCGGATTAAATCCCAGCCATCGGATCTAAGAACATAAGGATTTGACGGCCACGATTTTAAATCACGGATCTGTATCGAGCGCTAGCGCTAGCGCCGACGCTAGCTCCCAGCAGCCCAATTCTGCTTCAAAGTTTTGGGGTGTTACAACATAGCAGGTAGATCCGAACACTCAAAAATGTTTCATGCTTGGCTTCTCCTTGAACATCAGCTCATGAGGATTTTTCATGTTGATAGGACTGAGAGGCATCCGATTGATAACATAAGCAGCACAAGACATTCTCTCTGCATAAAAGGACTTAGGAATATTTTTGGTATGAAGCCAACACTTGCAAGTCTCCGTCAGATGACAGATCTTCCACTCAGCAACTCTGCTCTATTGTGGAGTATGTGCACAAAAGAGCTCTCTCCAGATGTCATGCTTTCTGCAGAAGTTGAAGAACTCACTTGAGGTGAACTACCCTCCATTGTCAGATTTAAACTTCTTGATCCGCAGATTAAAATGACCACCTACGAGCTCCTTGAACTCCATAAACTTCTCAAATGCCTCAGACTTCTTCTTCATAAAGTATACCCAGGTATACCTAGTGAAGTCATCAATAAAGATCAGCATATATTTGCTACCTCCAAGACTGGCAGTTGCGGTTGGTCCAAACAAATCACCATGGATACACTCCAATGGTGCTTTCCATCTGGTTTGTGACTTGTCAAATGGAAGACGATGAGCCTTACCAAACTGACATCCAGCACAAACATGACCATCTCCAAAAGATGAAAGACTAGGCAAGCCATTCACCAGGCCTCTTCCCGCCATAGCCTTCAACTTATCCATCCCAACATGCCCCAGCCTTTCATGCTAGATAGTAGAGCTGTCATTAGCTCTCATCTTATCAACATAAGAACTTGTTGATAATACAAACAAGTCTTTCACCCTCCTTCCTGCATGAGTAATGCCAACCTTCACGCTTGACATGTTTCGGAGAAACTTCACTTCTGTTGGACCAAACAGAACGTGATATCCCGTATCTACAGCATTGGTCACGGAGAAGAGGTTCTTCTTCATACCCGGCACATGATATACACTCCTCAAGGTGAGTGGACCTCTATCACTGCCTAAAGAAAAGACACCCTCCTTCTCGACTGCATGAACAGTATCATCAGCTGTAATAATAGCATCATTACCTGAGTATGCCTGCAGATAAAAGAACTTGGACTCATCCTCGGTGAGGTGATGACCACACCCTGAATCCACTATTCAATCATCCTGGTAGTTGATGGAAGTCATAGCCTGAACACAAGTGCCCGTCATGAAAGCACCTCCACCACTCCAACTACCTGCAACATTGGAACTAGCCTCCTCCTTTCCTGCAGCATGACCCAGCTGAAGATTAACTCAGCAGTCTCTCTTCAAGTTACCAGGCTTGTTGCACCTAAAGCACATTGGCCCTTCCTTCTTCTTCACATCATGCTTAGGAGCATAGCTCCTCTCCTGCTGATAAAAAGTAGATGGACCATCACCTCCAGATGACTTCTTCTTCTTGTCCCAGCTCTTCTTCTTACCTGAGTACAGAACCTCATTTTCTCACCTAGAGATAGATATCTCAGCCATCTGCTTTACCAAACTCTCCTGCGAAGCAAGTAAGTTTTCCAGATCCAGCAAGGATGGTTGATTGGCCCAGCCTTGTACAGAAGTAACAAAGGCAACATACTCCCTCCGCAAGCCGCTGATTATGTGCCTTTTCTATCGCGCTTCTGAGATATGCTCTTTCGGGTCCAATGCTGATATCTCAGCACAAAGGTTCTTCATCTTCAGGAAGAAGGATGAAATAGATAAGTCTCATTGAGTTACTTTCGCCAACTCATTCTCAAGAAACTGTAGTCGAGCTACATTCTTCTTATAGAACAAGCTATCCAAGGCTGTCCAAATTTCAGCAGTAGACCGACATCCAATGATGTGGTCAAAGAGCTCAGGAATGATAGCTCGCTTGAGAGTGAACTCAGCTTTCGTATTGGTTCTCTTCCAAGACTTCACCTGCTCAGCATTCCCTTCAGCAGCAACCACTGGTTGTCATGCTTCTCCACCGACTACCTCCCATAAATCCTTGCCAAGAAGATAGCTCTCCATGCAAGACTTTCACTTCTTAAAGTTAGTCTGCGTAAGGAGCTCAATACCAAGACCACTTGCATAACCTCCTTCCATTGCTATACTGCAAGTTAACTTGAACTTCCAAAAATCTCAAGCAAGATACTGAGGTTGATCTCTGCTCAAACCTTCTGTCACTCTGATACCATATTGAAATTTTCTAGCTCTGGTATCTAGAGATATATTTCAGCTCAGATACCAAAGTAATAAAAATCTTTGAAGTGGGAACCAGGCACAGGAACACTATAACCATTCCAAGTTAAGTAACCAGCACAAGAGAAAGACAAGAATCTTGTATAATCTATCTCCTTCACAATTCGAGACATGCATAATGAGGCATGATTTATTAGAATACAAGATGGAGAGAAAAAGAGACAAACAAGCAACTGGGGATCTGCAATAAGAGAGGCCGCCAGAGACTGCTGAAATAGTCAGACCGCATGGTAACCACTAAGACCGCTCGAACAGCACAGGTCGCCAACCTGCTACCTGCCAGACCGCCAACTTAGACCGTACGAGTTGCTGACTTATTGAGCTACTGAAAAAACAACCTGTCAGTACTTCTTGATCGCCTGACTGCACGGTCGCATAATCACAGAAGCTACCCACGAACAGAGAGCATAACTGGATATGCTGTCGCCTGACTACAACTCTAGATTGCCTGACTGCAAGGTCACCTGATCACCGAGATCGCTTCGAATAGCCCAAAAATTACATCACAGATTGCACATAGAAGACCGCAGGCAAACTGGTTATTCAAAGCTAAGAAGAATCTCCAAGGAAGAAGACCAGTGACTGCTGGCCATTGACCTGCGAACACAACAAATGATCAACCACTTCCAGACCGCACGATCTCAAAAATGGAGACCGGCAAAATCAACTCAAGCTCTAGTTCTGACCATTCTCGTTATGAATGACGGGTCTTGCACCTCTATTTATAGGCAAACAAACGGATGTCGTCACCACTGATGGATCTTGAGGTGCTTTTAGAGGGGGTGAATAAGGGTTTTAAAACTTTTGTTATATTTTAAAATACTTGAAGTGATAAGAGTTTAAACTAACGATAAAACCACACAAAAAGAGGAGATCAAGTAATATAAATGAAAAATATTATTTTATTAACTTGAAAAATAAGATTACAATTGATTTCTTATGACGCTAGAAATCGTAGGCGATAAAGTAAAATATTCTTTTTGTTTTCTATACCGACTCTTCTCACCAAGAACCGGTTGGCTTTAGCCTATCCTTCCCGGATACGACCTCAAGTCGCTCAAGCCCTTCTATCCCCAGAAAGGCCTCGAGCATTGCCTAGATCTACTCCCTAGACCCAGTCGCCAACACGAGGCAAATTCCTCTCTAAGTCCTACCCAGACCTAGTCGCCAACAGAGGCAAATTTAATTCACGATCATAATCAAAAGGTTACAAATAAAAAACAAAACACAAATCAAAACTCTCTATGAAGAATTCTGGAGATGGTGAAGGCTCGCTGAATATTCTCGAAGTCGAAGCGTGCGTTCTTCACGTTGAGTAAGCGTTGATCCAGCCCTCCTTGAATTTTTCTCTCGAATTTGTGTGGGAGATGATGATCTGGAAAATACGGCCCTCTCTGAGTTTCTGTAGTGCTGGAATAGGGCTCTCTTTTTTTCAGTAGTTATAGAAGACGAAGTCCACCAATTTGTAGGACTGGAGGTTAACGTCGGCGTTAAGGATAACGTCTGGCATTGACCCAGTATGGAATTATTTTGATGGCTCGGATCTTCAAAACGGGGAGGAGATTATGCACTTTAGGAAACATCCATTTTAGGAAACCCTAACGTTGGCGTTGAAGCTAACGCAGGCGTTAGGTCAGAGCATTCCTAAAGTGCCCCTTCAATCATGGTTGCTTTCCTCCTTGTCATAATCATCGAGCGCTAACGCCGCGCGTTAAGACCTAACGCCTGGCGTTTGACCTCTTTCATTTTCTTATCAGTAAGCCATCCCGTCGATCATCTCAGCGACAATCCATCCCATCGATCGCCTCAGTAGCAAGCCATCCCGTCGATCGTCAACGCCCGACATTAAGTCTTAACACATGGCGTTAGACCATAATCATAATTTTTGCTTGTGGGCAGTTCCAGACCAATAATGCAGCAACCCAGTGTCATATGAGTTCAAACCTCCGTGCTAAAAACACAATGACAAACAAGATCAAATACAAGTAGGATTTGTTATTTTCAAATCAAAGGGATGCGGAAAACAATGTTCCAACAATCTCCCCCTTTTGATAATATCAAATCCAATATTGATAAATCAGATTCATATATAAGAGAGATGTATTTTTAGAAGGATGTATGACACTGAGCAATATAGAGACAATAATAAGAATTATAGATTGTTTAAGTTTTGCTCCCCCTACTTAAGTGCTCCCCCTTAGTGTATGCTCCCCCTTAATCTAGTGAATCCTACTCCTTTAATCATTAAGATTTATCATTTTATTCTCCCCCTTTTGTTATTAGCAAAAGTGGGTGGAATTGAAACAAAACTAGAAGAGGGACGACAAAAGTTAGGACATAACTAAGAGAAGATTAAGAGTTTTGTTTAAACATAAGGTAAGTCGTGATCAAGCTAAGAGAGAGAGTAGCACTTCAGAAAAATATATGATAAGCGTGAAAGAGCAACATTCCATGATTTTACCAAAGGAATTCTACCACTTGCTTTGCAAATTAATTTTAAAGAAGAATATTACTTGTTGATAGAGATGCAATATAGTTTGACAAGCACAAGTAAAGAAAAAAAAGAAGTAATCACGATACACCATGGTAAACGAAATACGTGACCAAAAGAGAAATGCGGAAAAACAAAACAATTAAGAGTAGTATTTTTGTTAAAGTTTGACCATTCCAACAATATGTCTAGACTCTTCACAATTGAGCATTTAACTTTGAAAATTTTCATAACTAATAAGTAAGCATGATTTAACATATTCAAAAAGATAATAACTACAATGTAACCAATTCATATTTCAAGTAAAGAAAACATTGTAGAAATCATGCATTGCAATCTAGTGCTTTTACTTAAGTTTTTGGAGAATTATGTAATTTTGCATTAGGATCCAATTCTCATGAGTAGAAGCTTTATGAAAAACAATGATGTGTGCATAAGGTGTTTTGATAAAAGTATACAAGTGAAATAATCAAAACATATGACATATGTAATGAAATAGTAACAACAACATTAAGATTGTAATCTTATAATTACTTTCACACATCAAATCTAGAATAAAATTTCAAAGCACATAAAAGGAGTACAATTACCAAGGTGCTTCGTCCACACAATGCTCATTAAGACTTATCAGGGAGCGAAGTATTGCTTGGGGATCACATAAATATTTTTATTATTTTTTATTTTTAGTGACCCGGTGTACAAATAGAAGTGTTTAAAAGAATATGTTTGCACAAGACACTTTACAATTCTTTCCAAGATGCTCAACCTCACAATGCTCATTAAGACTTATCAGGAGGGTGAGTAGTGTTTGATGAAGTTATCTTTGGCCATTGATTTCATTCATTTTTTTATATTTAAAGCTTGCGCCAAAGGTCTCTGAATTCACTTGTTGTTGAAAACATTAATAATATTGAAATAGCACTTCTATGTGTGCAAGAAATTTATTGTTTGAAACATGGTGTAGGTAATTTAGATATACAACTTAATGTGTTAAAATTATTACACTACACAATCATGAAAGACTAAGATTATGAGCGCATGTAGATTACCAAAATAGTGAGTGAGTGAATCATTGATTAGCATAAAATATTACTCATACTTAGAGGTATGCTAGGCTTCAATCGTGCGTGAGTAAAACATACGGGCGCTACTACTTCATCTTCCTGGGCTTCCCTCTTCATTAATAACGCACGGTCTATGCACGGTCGTGCGTTCGACCGCGCGTGACTTAATTTTTGATGATTTTGTATAAAAGCCAAGAATTCTGCTTGGCTTGGAGAACACTTTTGGGAGCCCGCCATTTTTAGCTCCAGTCCGCCCTTTCCATCGCTCCACCACCGTTCGACCTAGGAGAAGCTCTGGCCATTGCTTTCTTGCAAATCTTCTGCCAAAGCTTCCTCTGCGGCCTCCTCCATCATCCACGAGCTCAAGAACGCCATTGATGGAAAGTATATGCTGCATTCAAGGTGTCTCCGACAAGAGCTAGCTTGAGCTGAACCACGAAGAAGACGGGTAACATGGAGGAAGGTGACAGCTCCTCTGAACCCTAGACGGCAACTGAAGACCGAGCTCGGACGAGGCTTAACATCCCTACGATTCCAACCGAGAACCTTCAGCGTGTAAGATCCCCCTCCCGGAACACAAAACACGACCGAGGGGAGCCTTATGCCCAGGATAGCCGCCTTGCGGAAGCACCAGCGCATGAGCTAGCCTCCCCCACAAGACGCCTATCCTGCCGGCCAAACCAACTGAACAGCGCCAACCCGTCAATAATAGAAAGCATTAAAGCCATAGGTTCACAATAAGTAATAAAGTCCAGAACAGTACAGAGAAAAGCAGAAAGCTACACAAGCTCCTGCAAATCATCAGAGTAACCAGCTAAATGCCCCAAGGGCTATATCTCAAAACACTCACCCGCCTCTGTCACTGATAGCAGCTAAGGTACCATAAACCCCAGCCCTGCACACCTGACATGGCTGGCCTCCGGTGTTGAACGTTGCTATACCACTGAATGTGCTCCTAAAAAGAGGGACGTAGCAACCGTTAGTCATAAAGACTAAGTGGCTTCCCATCCGCTCCCCCGGCGACTCCAAGGCACCGGGCGGAAGGAAATGAAGAAAAGCTGCAATACAACAGTAATATACAAAGCAGGTGACGGGGAAAGTAAACTAGTATATACACAAATTCTAAGCTACACAAGTGTAAAAGGGGCTAATCTAATCATGTATAAGCAGGAGTATAATAAAGGTGTACAGCAGTAAATAAACAGTAAGTAAAGCAGGTAAAGCAAGGCAGTAAGAACAGTAACGACAAGTAATCAATCTCGTACCCTAACTTATATGAATGCCCATACAAACTTATAAGTTAGGATTTCCAGGAATTATAACTCATCATATAAAAGAGCCCATACTAATTTATATGATGAGGATCTGCAAGTGCGTGTGCTATGCTATGCCATGAATGTTTTAGGCAATGAAACTCACACACACGACTCTATGCGCATAGACCTTTGTAGTTCCCTCTGTTTGAAAGGAAGCCAACCTCTCGGGTACCAACCGCTGTGACACACGGTGGTAGCGGACCGGGCTGTCCACTCCTAGGCGGGTATACACTCTACCAGGCCTAGACCGCACGTACGCCTCGACGCTAAACAATCGCGGAGCTCTGCGTACTCTTTGCTGGAGTCCACCAGACTGTGAGCCAAGTGAGAGGTGTCTTCGGGGAACTGTCATCCCGACACGCAGCCAAGCTGGCCCCTTAGACCCCTACACACCCGCTAAGTCAACGTATCGCGGTCGGAGTGACGACCTGCCTAGTACCAAAGACCTACCACATTTCTGAGAATGTTACCGGGATAATCATCCCCTCGAGGTTCCCGCTCGTCTAACCGGGCACCACAATCCTGCCACTCCCGCAACTGGGAGGAGATACATAAATCCAATCTTACCCTACTATGGCTACTCTTGCCTACTTTAATTGTTATTGCAATTTAGGGTTGATCTTAGACTTCCCGAGGTATACCCGGTGAAGGGCTCTCATCGGTACTAGGGAACACGATGGGCTGAATCCCAAACTCCCTTTTACCAGATACTTATTTAGATTGGTGGACGTGTTTCCTTACTTATTTCTTATGTTACTTCTTTGGTGATTTATGGTAAGTCCTGGACTTCCCGCGGCCCACCCGGTGAAGGGTTCCCGGTGGTACTAGGGGACGCAATGGGCTGAATCCCAAATTTCCCCTTCACAAGACATTTAATTGGTTGGTGATTTATTGCTCCTTCTTTATATTGCTCTTAAATAGATAGTGAATTTGGACACTAGACCTTCTTGGCCCAATTGGGCCAAGTGCAGCTTTCCCTCTCTCTCCTGACTTAAACTTGACCTGAATCCCTCAAGTGGTGACCCCTCATGGGTAGACATATTAATCATGAGCTCCTTATCACTACACATCAGTCATCTTCCAAGTCCCATGGGTCTAGAGGGTCAGATTACAAAAACCAGTTTTGCTAAACGCAGACCACCTAAGGGTAATCCACCTTCCCAAAGGGAAAACCCTAACCACAGGTCCTATGGTTCCACAAATTTTATCCAAGGTTCTTACTGACCTAAATAGAACATGGTTCAATTTTCATAATTTTTCAACCTAGTTTAATATTTAATTATTTTTCTTGAATATTGTGACACACCCTAAATTGTTCATGGAGTACTCTAATTTTGGTCCAATGCCTACCAAATAATTATCATGTATGTATACTGAATTCAAATGCATAACCACCAAGGATGTAGGTTCATAATTACTGTTTTGCCTCTGAATTAAATAACTGAAGATAAATCCAAAATCACCCAATTAATTAAATAAATATCAAAATTGCATTGTAAAATCCAGAAAAATTCCCATAAGTTATTGTCATTGATGTGATCCTCATATAAAAATTTCATAGAGTTTCAAGGTGATTTGCTCAAGTATTTGTATAAGTCATCAAAAGGGCATAAATGGCAATTTCCTTATGAATACAAACTTTTTCACTATAAGTGTTCCAAGTAAAATTCCATATACCACATATCACCATAAGTAACCTTCCTATAGAGTTTGGGGGCCTTGTGTATGGTTTTACTATATATCATAATTAAATTCCCAAAACCTAGGTTTTTCACAAAAATCATAAAATGGATAAGTTCCTAAGTAAATGGCACCCCAAATGATTCCAATGCTTTAGAATATGAATGTCAATGTCTGGCCTAAATTTCAGAATTTTTCGAGGACAAATGCCATTTAATATTAATTTATTTTCAAAAGTGGCATATGTGTAAATTCAACCAAAGAGGCATGGAAAAATCATCAAGGATCATAAGATTAAATCCAGAGGGTACTAATACTTCAATTGACATCATTGTTCAATTTGGTAAGGTGAAGATAACCCCAAGTTCTTGATTTGACTTGATCCATCAATTAAGCAAATTTCTCCAAAGATCAAAATAAATACTAATTAAATAGTAAAAATCTCATGATAATTATCCTAGCCCTATAACACTATTCTCCACCTAGGGATGAAGTTTGGTTGTCTAGATATGTGTTTAGGTCCTAGTTGCTTCATTAAGGCCCAAAAGGGCAATTAAGTAATTTTAGAGGTATGGGCTAGGGTTTTTGGTCTCCATTGCTCCAATCACCCATTGATGATGAGCAAGACCCTACACAGTCCCTAAGCCCCATTACCAATGGATTTGGATAAGCCCTTAAGGCTAAGCACCAAAATCCACAAGCCACCAAGGCTAAGTGGTTTTCAAACCTAGGGCATCAAAATGTCCCATGGGGGTTCACCATTAAGATGAACTCCAATTGTCCTCAAATTTGAAACAGAGGCTACTCATATACATATCTACATGCCACCAAAAATTTGGGGCCATTAGGGGTGATTACACCCACTAATTATTCTTAGGTCAATTTTCTAAGTTATGATCAAAACTATAACAAAAGTGCCCTAAACATACAAATATTTGGGCACAGGGTAGGCCTAGGGTGGGCACTGATGTGGCCAAAATTTCAACCCCATAGGCCCACCCATTCAAAAGATATTATGGTTTTAGTGGGCTAACCCCACCTAGGACCAGCCCTAGGAAAAAGGCTCCTCTGGGGTCTACAGACCTCCAAATGCCCAAAATCTTAGTTTCTAATGAAACTAGACATTTAGGGCTACAATAGTGTGTCTCACACCATAACATAAGTTACCCATATCAAGTATTGGGTATCCACCCATATGCTGACCTCTAATGGAGCTAATATCTTTATCATAGACTACTAAAGCCCTAACTATCATGCCACCCCAGATTTGGGTCTGTATGGGTTGATAAACCCCAATAATTTTCATTTTAGAGAATCAAGTTTTGGTAAAAATTATAGAAAAATAATTCCCACAAACTCTAATATATTGGTAGTACGGCTGTCCAGAGCACATACACTCATGCCCCAAAACTTAGTCCTATCCAGTAGATGGAGGACCGAGGGTATTGTAGGGCACCGATCCTAATGATTTAAAGCCCTATAAAACGGTAAGGCCCTAAGCTACAACTTTTATGTTGAGCAAAATTCTCGTTTCAGCGCCTAAGGTACATAAAATTCTTTTTAAACTCGGCTATGTAAGAGTGAAAGAAAATTGCAGTTGTTAAAATAAAATTACTAGCATACATCTTAAGCACATCAGACGATCACCTCATCGTCTACCTCCAGCCTAGGGTTGCGATCTGCCCAACCTGAAATATAACACATCTCTTCATCGGCCACCAAAAACCCCAAACCGACCGACTAACACCGCCATCACCTTCCTCGCTTTGAGGTACATCGACGGGTGATGTGTTAGCGGTCGGAAGTGGCCGGAACATTTACCCGGAACATTTATTTCAGGCCGTCTCTTCACGGCTTGCTCTCCAATCGACTCTATTGAGATCGATAGCTCACCGAGTGTCCATGCATGCTACCCAATAGCCGCGTATGCGGCGTTTGTCCGCCGCTCCCGGTCATGGTTGGATCTTGCCGATCCGGACCTCGCCGAATCAGATCTCAAAGAGGTGTCGGCCTTGTTTGTGGGCTGTTTTGGCTTTCGGACGTGAAGCTCACCGGTTTGCCGGATCTGAAACGGAGAAGCTCGGCAAGGTTGTCGGCCATGGAATTTGTCGGAGCCGAGAGAGGTCGTCAGAAATCTTCAAATGGGCGGCGACCTGAACTTGGAGCAGATGGAGGTGGTCGTCCTGCTCGATTTGGAGAGATCTCGTTGGAGATGGCTGCTCGGCCATGGATCTGGAGGTTGCCGGAGTTGCTCGCCGTGAGGATCATGCCCGAGCCGCAAGGAGGAGAGCAGGGGCGGCCGGAGGAAGCTTGGTCGGGGATTTGGTGTTGGTCGGCCATGGATGCTTTAGAGCTTGTCGGAGATAAAGAGGGAAGAGGTGGATTCGTCAGCCATGGAAGTTGTAGAGAGAGAGGGTTGCTGGTAAGGGTGGTCGAGCATGGAGCTTGCCGGAGTAGAGCTCTACGGAGGTGGCGCCGGCCGGAGGGGAGAAGGATCGGAGAGGAGGGGGATTCGGTTAGGAGGTGTTGACGGCGCAAGCTGGGAGGGATCGGGTAAGTGATATCTCTAACCTAAGTTTATGTATTTATATATATATATATAATATTAACATTATTATTATTAATATTATATGAAAACATTAATTAAAACATTCAAATGCTTGTATATCGCTCTAGAATGCTCGGAATTTGTCCAGAGCCAGCTCGTTTCGACCGTCTCATCGATACGCACCCATCGAAACAAGACGAGGTCAGTTCCGAGTTCGTTTGCTCATTTTTATGCTTGTTGGAGCGTTCAGTGCCTAATTTCACGTCGCACTAAAAACTCATCGAACGAAGTCAGAATTTTAAACGGATGACTCTGTTGGACTCGTATCAGCATTACGAGTCTAACAAAATTGACAGAGGTGAATTCTGAGGCTGTTTGCTCGATTTCACTATCGTGGATAAAAATGCTATTCGCAGACCATATTAATAATTTCACCGATTCTCATCGGGATCGAGCGCGGACAGTTTTATTGAACTCGTATAGGCTTCACGAGTCTTACAAAACTGACTGGTGTGAATTCCAAGGTCGTTTGCTACGTATCATTTTCTTGAATAGATACGCTATTTGAAAACCATGTCATTTGAGCTAAGGAACACACTATAATTCCTTCAAGACGGCACGCTTCCTTCGGGTTTTATTGTTCAAATTGTGCTCTTCAGACGGTTCGGATCCCGATATAGCAAACATCGGAACAAAGAATAGAACTGGTACTCGCCGCATTCGCCGAGTGCACTTCCCCGGCTCAGGTGCAAGCCTGGCCCTCAGTACACCCCGAGCCCGAGTCAACTCGCTTAACTCAAAAAAAAAGCGCACAAGGGGTCTAGCTCGAATCGGGATGTTACACAGCGTGTCTTCGAGCTTGGGTTTACTCTTTCCCCTTGTGTATTGCTTCAGATCTTTCCTATGTATGTGTGTTGTTTTGGATGATGTGCATAAACCCTTGTTAGATTTAATGTAATTTCATGTTTATGAAATTTATTGTGGTTTATGTGAGTTGAGGAGCGCCCCATTCCACCATCCACTCCGTCGTTACGTTGTGTGCCGCACTAGCAATTGCTAGTTGCATGTTTTATGATGAGGTGCTTATGACCCTCACTCCGCCGGTTACGAATCATTCATCTGCACGCCTTCTCGTTCATCCGCAAGCCTACTCATCCATCCACCAAGCGAAGCGGTGAATCCGACCCGAATTAGTTAATTTAGCTTTCATCAACCGCATGTCTCACAACCACCCCAAAACCCCCTTTTTATTAACTTGGAAATCTTTATAAGTGTTTTCCCTAACGAGAAAACCATACACCCCAACTTGCAGTCCTTTGAGAACGATATTCAGGGAGTCTCTCCCAACTTTTATTACTTGTACGATCGGTACACATGCCGTAAACGTGTCAAGGTTTTGGCGTCATTGTTGGGGACTGCAAGCATTGTATGAGTTTTTCTTCCAGGAAAATTTTATAAAGGTCTTTTGTTGTTTATGATTTCTTTTTAGTGTGTAAGTTTATGCAGGGGCAAGGCCCTGGTGATTTAGTAGCTTTCGATCCAGAGATAGAGAGGACATTGTGTGCGCACTGCCGTGCTGCTGCTGCTATGGATAGTAATAATATTAACAGAAATGGAGTTAACCCTAGGGGAGAGAATGCACCAGCTGTGAAAATGAGGTGGCCCGGCCAAGGCCCAGAACGATGCAAGACTACACCACTCCCACCGTGGGGAGTGTGTATCCCGGTTTTGGCCCAGCCATCACGAATATCCAGTTCGAGATCAAGCCGGCAATCCTAAACATCATCCACAACAATGCCCAGTTCTCTGGGTTGGCAAGTGAAGACCCCCATCTTCACTTGTTAGAGTTCTCAAAAATATGCGGAACATTCTGGTACGCCGGCATAGCTGACAACACAGTAAAATTAAGATTATTCCCGTTCTCCCTCTATGATAAAGCAAAAGTTTGGCTCCATACAATCCCGCTGGGCATAGCGACCACATGGGAGCTTCTTTCCTCCAAATTCTTAGCAAAGTTCCACCCAGTGGACAAAACTGTGAACCTAAGGAGAGAGATTGCAACCTTCCAGCAACACGATTAGGAGACCCTCGCAGAATATTGGGAAAGATTTATGGAACTCCTCCGGAGGTGTCCTCACCATGAGCTGCAACCCTGGAACCTTGTGGAGTATTTCTACTTCGCAATAGAGCCTAACTGCAGGGCCATGATTGATGTTGCTGCCGACAGAACTCTACTGAATCACACTCCTAACGAAGCATTGCGAATTTTGTAGGACACTGCGACTCATAGTTCTTTTTGGACTACAGGTCAGAACACCCCGCGGAATGCAAGAAGACTATTTGAAGTGAACACTTCTGGTCCACCTGCGGAGGCAGCACCGTTAGCACACGAGAGCATAGCATTGTTGAAGAGGCCTTCCGCTTCTTCGGCTCCGGTGATGGCTATTTCTTGTTAAGGGTGCGGGAACTCCGGACATCATAGCTACGAATGCCCCTCAGGTGAAATCTCCTCTAATTTTTCTAAGTGGAAGAAAATGTTAATTACATTCAAAATCAAAACCGCACTGCACCATTTTCGAATACTTATAATCCGGGTGTGAGAAATCACCCAAAGTTCAAATGGAACCAAAACACTGCTGGCCAACGATGGCAACCGGGCCACCATCAATTTGATGCTCAAGCGTCCGGAAGCCAACAAAGGTCGTCTCAACCCGGGTATAACCAAGGCACTCCGGTGCAGCGCAAAAGTGCGTTAGAAGAAATGATGGAGAAATTTGTTGACGTGGCCCAAGAAAATATGGACAATCAAACTGCCTCGATGAGGAACTTAGAAATGCAACTGGGCCAATTGGCTCAAGTGCTTTCTGAGCGTAATCATGGTGCTCTCCCCAGCATAACGGAAAAGAACCCTCGTGAGCAGGGAAAGAGCATAATCGAGTCGGATGGATGCCATGAGGGTGATTTGATTGTGAAGTGTGAGATTAATAATGTTGAAACCACCGCTCGTTACAACACTGGATCGTCGCGCAACATTCTTGCATTGCAAGACATTGAAAATCTAAACCTAAAAAATCAATGCCGATGATCGGACGTCGCTTGTCCTTGCTAATGGAATTGTGGTGGAAACAGAAGGAGAAATTAAGGATGTCGAGGTGATTGTAGATGGAACTTCGGTTATCACGAACTTTTAAGTTTTGGGCCCTATGTAAAACAACTCCATGCCTATATTGGGTGTCCCATTCTTGAAGGAAAGTGGTGCCACCATTCACATTGCTAGTGGGTGTATCACCTTGTCACCCAAAGTGACACACCACACTCACCCATCTATAATAACCAATGATATCAGTTTTATGCATGTTATTTCTGATGAGCTTGTTAGTGAGTCGAATGCAGTTGTAGAAGAAAAGTGAAATAAGACAAATGCTGAGTTAGAGAAGGAAGGAGAGGAGATGGCAAAGAACTACATGATGGAGGAAGAGAATGATGAAAACAAAGGCGGCGAGGCTGTAAAGTTAGAAGTCACCATGGCCAGTATGGCCATAAACACTTTAAATAATTTTATTAAAACAGGAGTTAATTATAAACAGTTAAAACAGGTTTGTTGGGCAGATCTGTCACCCGTAGGGGGTGAAGAAATGAAGCCCTTGGCTGCTCCGAGACCGCTAGACAGTGATCTTGATCGAGCTCTTATTGCTCGTTGGCGCTCTCCCACTGTGGAGAAATTGAAGCAGAATGATTTATTATGCGCAACGCGCTTTACCGCCCTCCGGCATGAGAAGGAAGAGGTTAGTGTCATGGGAGATACATCTCCTTTGAGCCCTAAAGCCTTCACCTCCTTCCCATCTCGTGTGGCTGGGGAGAATCATCACAAATCAACATATAGCTGAGTCGTGACGGAGTCTCCGGGCTTGTAGTTCTGCTGTTTTATTTTGCTTCATTCTATTTCTTTAACTGTGCTTGTGTGTTTATTTTGGTAATATTTTGGACATTTGCTAGAACTCACTTGTTATAATGTTAATACAGGTATTTGGTCCACCTTAAGAACGGTAAATAAAAGGGCTCTTGGGAGACAACCCACTGGAACGACTTGGTTCCTTTCAATTTCTTTTTCTATTCTATATATTAGATTATCTCTATTTTGTCTGGGGAAATGCTTTAGTCGCAGGGTCAAATCTATTTAGAGCATGCATGACTGCTGCCTTTGGACAAGAATCACTGATCTTCTGGTAGGCTCATTTATGAGCCTAGGTACCCTCTACCCTTAGCCCCTTTTTATTATGCGAATGCTTTCTTTTGATATGGATGACTTTAAGTCTGGGGGAAGAGCCTTACCTAGTGCCCACTTGCACGTGCACATAACACAATATACTAGAAGTTACAATCTTATAATTAATTGCTCATTCTCATCGCACATCACAACACCCACTAGAGAGCATACTTAATCGTAGGCGCGTAACGAGTCTAACTCGTTTCTTTTGTAGGATTGGGAAAATTGTTGTGCTGCTTTAGGATTATGGGACAGAGTGAAATGTTGACTCTCATAGTGTTCTAGTCGAGTACTCGCGTCTTGCATAGAATTGTGTGTAGAATAAATTTTTCTTTATGCTTATAGTTTTGTGTTTTTTCTATTTTTGTAATAATTGTTTATCCTACTCAAAAGTGGTGAATCCGGTGTGAATCTGACGGTAACATAGGGATGTGTGTAGATGGTTGCTAGGTTTATATTGCTCGAGTCAGGAGAATTATCTTTCTCGGTGGCTAAGAACTTGCCCCAAGCGACTCTTGAAGCATTGGTATAAGTTAGTTCAATGCATGAGCATGATGTAGGACTTCATTTTGGCCAGATTGAGCTTTGTGTACCAACCCTATCATAATCCTTGCTAGCCCCTTTGTGCCTACCCCATCTCTTGATTCAGCTCCACTTATATTTCACCAAAGCCTAAAAGCTAATCCTAGTCGCACACCCAATCTGAGCTCTAGTGTTATATTATTTTCAATTGAGGGTGTTGATGCGATTTAAATTATGTGAAAGTGTGGTTTGCACTTCATTGGAATACTCGCTGAAAAAGTTTTGAAAAAAGGGACAAGAAAAGAAATTAGAATAAGAAAAGAAAAAATGTGATTAAGAAAAGAGCCTAATTAAAAAAAATAGAGTTGTATTGGGAGTAGGCGGTGCACACACCCACATTTTCAGGTTCAAGTCTGGGGGTGTGGTGCACCCGTGTGTTTATTGTAATGCTTTGATAGTTTCCTTGGTGCAAGCTCTTTTGGGTTTGGTGCGTATACCTTCATGTTTATCATTGTAAACCCTACCGAATCCCAAACCTCGTATTTATCCTAAAGTCCTACTGACTCATGCAACGAACCGAACTAATGTCGTGGAGAGAGTGTGACCGGGTGAGCTTATTGTCACCGACATTGATGGATTTCAATGAAGGTTGTTCCGAGCACCGATCTTAAGCAATGTTCACCTCAGCGACTTGTCTACTTTCTTCCTACGCATGGCCAGATGATTCACTGTGAATCAACTTTTGAGTAGAAATAATATATAATTACGCTTTTAGATTGTTACAAACTATTTGTATAATTAAAAATTTCTTCTATTGCATTTCTATGTGCGCGACCATGCGACTTCGCATGGTACTCCGCATTTGCAATCGTTAAGCCAGCTAGTCCTTTTTTTCTCGTCCGCATAAGGGATGATTTCCTCGGGACAAGCAAATGGTTAAGTATGGAGGTGTGATGAGTTCAATATTTACACTATTTTATGGACTCATCCGGGCTAGTTTTCACACTTGTGCACTCTTTAGGCTCGTTTTGGTGTGCGCTTTATGTTGATGGGGGTAAGCACATGGTGCTCCCCAACCCTTTTTCTGTTTTTGTATTAAGCTGGAGGAGTATTCCCAGCTGGGTGTATGTTGTAGGCTTTATTGCGCAGGTGGATAGATCATCCGCTTTGCCCAGATTTCATGTCTGCATATATCGCACGGTCGTGCGTTTCATTGACGCACAATTGCTTCGATCGTGTGAGTTCATTTGCGACTTAGTTTGACGTTCTATCTTTGATCGTGTGAATTGTATATACATGGGTAGTTGCCCGTCCGCGAAGGAATCGCACGATCACCTGTTAAGTCTGGTTTTCAAGCTTTCTGGAATTGTTCGTACGTTTTTACGCACGGTCGGCTTCGATCGTGCGTGAGTAAAATGCACGAGCGCTACTGATTCGTCTTCCTGGGCTTCCCTCTTCATTAATAACGCGCGGTCTACGCACGGTCGTGCGTTCGACCGCGCGTGACTTAATTTCTGATGATTTTGTATAAAAGCCAGGAATTCTGCTTGGCTTGGAGAACACTTTTGGGAGCCCGCCATTATTAGCTCTAGTCTGCCCTTTCCATCGATCCACCATCGTTCGACCTAGGAGAAGCTCCGACCATCGCTTTCTTGCAAATCTTCCACCAAAGCTTCCTCCGCGGCCTCCTCCATCATCCACGAGCTCAAGAACGCCATTGATGGAAAGTCTCTGCTGCATTCAAGGTGTCTCCGACAAGAGCTAGCTTGAGCTGAACCACGAAGAAGACGGGTAAAATGGAGGAAGGTGATAGCTCCTCTGAACCCCGGACGGCAATTGAAGATCGGGCTCGGACGAGGCTTGGCAACCCTACGATTCCGACCGAGAACCTTCAACGAGTCTTCAAGCTTGGGTTTACTCTTTCCCCTTGTGTATTTCTTCAGATCTTTCCTATGTATGTGTGTTGTTTTGGATGATGTGCATAAACCTTTGTTAAATTTAATGTAATTTCATGTTTATGAAATTTATTGTGGTTTATGTGAGTTGAGGAGCGCCCCATTCCACCATCCACTCTGTCGTTACGTTGTGTGCCGCACTAGTAATTGCTAGTTGTGTGTTTTGTGATGAGGTGCTTACGACCCTCACTCCGTCGGTTATGAATCATTCATCCGCAAGCCTTCTCGTTCATCCGCAAACCTACTCGTCCATCCACCAAGAGAAGCGGTGAATCCGACCCGCATTAGTTAATTTAGCTTTCATCAACCGCATGTCTCACAACCACACCAAAATCCCCTTTTTATTAACTTAGAAATCTTTATAAGTGTTTTCCCTAACGAGAAAATCATACACCCCAACTTGCAGTCCTTGAGAACGATATTCTGGGAGTCTCTCCTAACTTTTATTACTTGTATGATCGATACACTTGTCGTAAATGTGTCAAGGGTTCGCACCGGTACTTGGAGATATGATGGGGTGACATCTCAAATCTCCCTTTCGCAAGATACATGAAAATAGAAAAATTAAGTTAAAAAAATAATTTGATAAGTTTATTGTTTTATAATTTTGTATTTGATTTTTCAAAGATCACACAAAGGTGTACAGATAAGGATATGTAGTATATAAAAAATATTTTTAGAGATTTTCAAAATTTTAAACAACACAGAATATTGGACATTCGAGCTAATGCTGGCGTTAGGTCTTAGCGCTTGCGTTAGCTTATAGAGAGTGCATATTTTACTCGTATAGCCTAGATTTTCTTCGATTTCACTTCCGATTTTGCTCAATTATGTTTGTGCAATGTAAGACTTGTCTAATGAAGTGAAAAAAAGAGAAGAATCGCAAAAAATTGCGGAGGTTAAAATTTTAGATCATTGTCTCCAACAACAACCTTAATTCTTGAGTTTTGCACAATCATTTAAGCTAAATGTTATAGGATATGCCAAAAAACATGATTGAGCAAGACAAATATGCATGATTTTAGTTATAATAGATTGGTCATTTATAAATGAAAACTTTTCTTTTACTTTTGATTTAATTTAATTTGTAAACTTCATTTAGGCTTTAGGGGACAAAGTCAAATTTCAAATATTATATTAGATGACCATGACATGATGGCTAAAATAAAAAACAAAAAAATGTTAAAGCATATCATGAAGTAGAAATTTGTATATTTTATTTTGAACAGATTCTACTTCATGCATTTGATAATACCTAATGAATTTGAGATTTAGGTATCCAAAGAGGACCAAGTGGGATGGTTCCTTTGGGTACCCAAATACATCATGTATTCTTTTGGGGAGACAAGAATGAGTGGACCCATTCAATTGACTTTAGCGCGTCATTCTTACGTATGAGTCTCCATTCATACCTTAGAAGAACGTTTTTTTTATTTTTCAAATTTCTATAGTCATTTACTTGAATGTTTGGATAAAAATGACTTTTGAATTTATTATTTAAGGGAAATTTGTTTGCGTTTAATTTTATGTTGGGAGAGGATTGATATTGTAAATGATAGTGATGATAATATTTTGGAATTTCATTTACAATCTTTTGATGTTTTTCGTTTCCTATGTTTGGCTTAGTCAAATTAAGAAAGTTCATATTTAACTTGCTTTTGAATTTTTCTTGAGATTGTGACTGTATGTTTTGAGAATTTTTCTTTATGATTTCTTTAAGCAAGTTTATTTTAGTTTCTAATTCATTATTCTTAATTTTGAGATTATGTCATGCTTTATTATAAGCAGTTGTGTAATTTTTAAGAGTGGTGACAATAGATTCAATATGAGTTTGATAGTCATTTCTTAATTCCTCAAATGTTTCATCCATCTCTTTAATTTCAATTTATAGTTTTTACGCATAGCACAATTGCTTTTTAGAGAAGAGTTTTCTAAGCATAATTTTTCATTTTGTTCTTTTGCAAAAATAAACTCTTTTTCAAGTTCCTTGTAATTATATTTTAAAGCATTACAAGAGTTACAAGGTGAAGCAATTTTAACTAAAGAGCAAGAGTGAGAACTAAGTAATTCAAAATTTGATTTTACATTAACATTAGCTTTTAACCTTTTATTTTCTAAACGTAATTCCTTATTAGCAATTTTCAATTTCTTCATTTTACGTTTAGCAATTTGTAGCATATGAAATGTGTAAACGGAATTTGTCACAAAAAGAGAAGACTTTGATTTCCTTACATTGCTATCAGAAGAGGCAAGATTTGAATAAATAGTTCCTTTGACATTCATTTTCAAAAGATAGGATTTCTTCTTCTCTTCCTCTTGATGTGCACTCCATCGATTCATCATGAGAGGAGCATTGTTGACCATTTGTGCAAGCTTGTATGTTCTCCACTTCTTGCGTTTGTTCCGTACCTGTGAGCGAAAGATCATATATTTCTTCAAGAAATTTCCATACTTTGTATGCACTAGAGAAACAATATATCAATTTGAAAATTTCTTGAGATAAAGCAAAAAAATATTATTTAAAGCCTTTGCATTTAGGTGACGTTCCATTTTAATTGTTTCGTCTGCTGGTCTTACAATTGTAATATTTCAGGCTTCGATATCTAAAGTTTTAATAAATTTTTCCATTAAAAATTTCTACCCTTTATAATTTCTCCCTTCGAATAAAGGTGGTGCAAGAGATTTTTCTTATTCATAAAAATTTCCTCCACTAATAGAAGCGAGATCATGAGACTTCATTATTCCCGGTTGTTAAGCCGATTTGGAAAAAACCTCTCTCTGATACCACTTGATGGATCTTGAGGTGCCCTTAGAGGGGGGGGGGGTGAATAAGAGTTTTAAAACTCTTGTTATTTTTTAAAATACTTGAAATGATAAGAGTTTAAACTAACAATAAAACCACACAAAAAGAGGAGATCAAGTAATATAAATGAAAGATATGATTTTATTAACTTGAAAAATAAGATTACAAAATTTGATTTCTTTTGACGCTAGAAATCGTAGGCGATAAAGTAAAATATTCTTTTTGTTTTCTATACAAACTTTTCTCACCAAGAACCGGTTGGCTTTAGCCTATCCTTCCCGGATACGGCCTCAAGCCGCTCTAGCTCTTCTATCCCCAAAAAGGCCTTGAGCACCCCCTAGATCCACTCCCTAGACCCAGTCGCCAAGACGAGGCAAATTCCTCCCTAAGTCCTACCCAGAGCTAGTCGCCAACACGAGACGAATTTAATTCACGATTATAATCAAAAGGTTACAAATAAAAAACAAAACACAAATTAAAACTCCCTATGAAGAATTCTGGAGATGGCGAAGGCTCGCTGAATATTCTCAAAGTCGAAGCGTGCGTTCTTCACGTTGAGTAAGCGTTGATCCGGTCCTCCTTGAATTCTTCTCTCGAATTTGTATGGGAGATGATGGTTTGGAAAATACGGCCCTCTCTGAGTTTCTGTAGTGCTGGAATAGGGCTTTTTTTCAGTAGTTGGAGAAGACGAAGTCCACCAATTTATAGGACTAGAGGCTAACGTCCGCGTTAAGGCTAACGCCTGGTGTTGACCCAGTATGGAATTGTTTTGATGGCTCGGATCTTCAAAATGGGAAGAATATTCTGCACTTTAGAAAACATCCATTTTAGGCAACCCTAACGCTGGCGTTGAAGCTAACGTAGGCGTTAGGTCAGATCATTCCTAAAGTGCCCCTTCAATCACGGATGCTTTCCTCCTTGCCATAATCATCGAGCGCTAACGCCCCGCGTTAAGACCTAACGCCTGGCGTTAGACCTCTTTCATTTTCTTAGAGACAAGCCATCCCGTCGATCATCTCAGCGACAAGCCATCCCGTCGATTGTCTTAGCGGCAAGCCATCATGTCGATCGTCAACGCCCAGAGTTCAGTCTTAACGCCTGACGTTAAACCATAATCATAATTTCTGTTTGTGGGCAGTTCCAGACCAATAATGCAGCAACTCATTGTCATGTTAGTTCATGTAACGCCCCCAATATTTCGACTTTATATGTGGGTATTATATGTCGTGGGGTCCCGGCCGGACCCATGTTATATTCTATTTGCAGATCAGAGATGTTACAATTGGTATCAGACTTTAGGTTTCGTTATCCGCTAGTCTTTAGGTTTCGGGACGAACCCTTTTTAACGGGTGGTGAGCACTTACAGTGCAAGAGCCTAAATGACTAAATTTAAGCAGAATGTCCACTTAGGAATGACCAAAATTGTGGTTTTCATGCACTTTTGGGAATTTAAGCGTCCCCTGCTTAGTGATTTCCCATATTTATAACTGCTAGATCATGTGTCTCACATGTGTAAGCATTAATAATGACGGGCTAAAGTGCTTTTGGCCTTCATTTCTCCAAGGATTGCGCTATTGGAAAATGGAAGGAGCAGTTACCTGTAAAGGAATACGAATGCCAGGTGAATCGGCGCTACGATATGGGTGTTTCCATAGCTTAGGTGTTGACCACCGTAGTATTCTGATAAGTGTTGTGAGTCTTTGTGGCTACCCTTATGTGAACATGACTAGTGGAATGAAAAGTCATGGTCTTTAAGTTGAGATTTGTTGTAGTGATTCACCCGATACGGTATTAGATAACTATAGATGACGTCAAACCTTTGGCGACCTATTATCTAGAATCGTTGGATTACATTTATGCCGTGTGAAGTTAAGTGTGATGTATTGAAAGAGGCATCCAATCATTTGTGTTACCCTACGCTTGATGGTGTGACCTCGATGTGCGCAAGAGAGCGCATAAATTCACACTTAAGATTGATGATTAAGTAGTGACACGCTATGTTAATGGCGGTGATGAATTTTGATTCATGAGCAAGGAAGTGTATTGAAAGGATGGGTGGATTCCAGTCACGCTCTTTTTGGATAGTTGCGGGATGCTCCCCTCTGTCGCGCTCTTTTAGTTAAATATGAAATCTATTCTTTTGTGCAGAAACATGAGATAGACCGTGAGTTTGATTTGAGAGTTCGGACCGGTAAGAGGTTAATTGAAATTGGGAGGTGTGCACTACTAATTTTAGTTTGAGTGCTTTGTGTGCACTATGCTAGTGTTTGGGAGCCATAGTTTGGCCTTGAGTTTGTAAACTCTATGACTTGGGTCCCAGAGAGTCTGGTGTGGTTGTCCGGACAAGTAAATGCCCAGGTGTGTTTGCAGGGTTTTGTATACCCTATATTGTGAGTGCCATTAGAGCACTAGGTTTGATTCAAGTCTAATATTCGACTTGATGATCTTACGCCATTGTATTTTTCCGTATGATGGATTACGTGCGTGGTGACTACCTTTGGTATCGTTTTAGCAGGGCGTGTTGAACCCTGTTGTCGCTAAGGTGTCACTTGTAAAGTCTTATCCTAAGACCGTTGTAGCAGCCATACATTGGATGTTGTGACTAAGGACCTGAGTGTTCTTTGCATGCTGATTAGTTGTTTGTATTATATAATGTCGCGTGTGTTGCTGAGTTCTTCCATCTTTCTACTAGGTGATTTGGTGAAGAGGTTGGTCTCACTCCCTTGCAGGAGACAACTACAACTAGTGAAGATGAAATAGGAGTGATGGAAGATCAGTATGTCGGTGCGACTGCTGGTGGGACACCCATCCCTGTGGCATCTGCGCCTATGTCTGCTTTTGGAGAAGCAACATACGAGACTCGTGATTGGGTGACGTACTTCTTTAGTTGCCATCCACCTTTGTTCAACGGTGTCGAGTCGCCCGCTTATGCTCAAAATTGGTTGGAATAGATTACAGATCTCATTTTGGCCTTAAGAGTCCCGTCGGAGCTGAGGGCCACTCTGATCTTCTTTGCTCTTTTTGGGGAGGCTAAGAGATGGTGACAAGAGGAGTTTCGTGTACGCTTTGCTCGACGCCCTTGGTCCCAAATCCCCGTGGAAGAGTTTGCGTCGGCGTTCTGGGAACATTTCGTTCCGACTACTACCTGCCTTATACTACGAGAAGATTTTCTGATGTTGAGGCAAAAGGAGATGTCTGTGGAGACTTATCTCCAAGAGTTTTGCGATTGAGTCGTTATGCTGAGCATGTCCTGGTGACTGATGAGGACAAAGCGCGATATTTTCTTAAAGTCTTGCGCGAGGAGTGGAAGATCAGATTGCGCGCAACAGCATCTATCAGTTTCCCCATTCTGATTCAAGCTGCCCGCAATTTGGAGCTTGTTTTTCGCTTAGGGCAGAGTGAGTCGGAAGAGGACTTTGAAAGAAATAGATTGCTGGCTGCTGAATCGAAAAGAGCACATGCCTTTGAAGAACCCAAAGCTGCGAGTTCAAGAGAATCAAGGAAGAGGCAAAAGTCACATATTGTCTGCTTTCTTTGTGGTCGTCAAGGTCACGTTGCGCGTGGGTGCCGAGCTTAGTCCTGAAGAAGCAGTGGTGAGGACATCTTTTGTCCCCTCCTTTCGTGAAAGGTAGCATGCGTTGGAGTTTTGTGTGCGCGTGTAGTCGCACTTATGAGCAATGTTTTGTTATGTGTCAAGCGTATACCCTCTTTATTTTGGACTTTTGTTGGGGGTTTATCTTTCTTTTGTATGACTTTGAGAGTCAAGCCCATTTTTTAATGATATGGTAGTTTTTGTACATGGTGCTCGTGAAGCATTAACATGAATGGTGACTATAGCGGACGAGTTGAAATTTAACTGTTGCGTAACGATGTAGTTGTGACCGCGTATGAGTTGGACCTCGCAACGCATTGATGATGAAAATTGATATCTGTGTTACTTGATAATTAGCACACTCGTAAAGAGTTTTTAGTCTACCACAAGATAGATTGAAAGTGACTCCTTCAAAGTTGAGTTGTTGGCACGATACTATAATATTTATTTGTCGTGAGTTTAGAGATTGTTAGTTTGGGAACCTGATCTTTGGACGCGTGTCCAACTTAGTTCGAATCATGAGTAGGTTCACAAACAGTGGAGTTCGTAGTTTTGCTTGGTAGGATTCTTACGGAGGTTCGTACATGTTTGAACCCAAGTAAACGCCTCATCGAGATTGAAATATCTCGGATAAGGTTCTCTCTTTTGTGTGTGAGTTACAAAAAATTCGGGTAGTAGTTAATGACTTTGGATTGTGTGAGCATTGTCACTCGTGAAATGTGTATGTGGTGGCACTAGAAAGAGTGCAACATGTAAGTGCTACTCATAATTTGCTAGCATGGGTTAAGGCCCGTATCAGTTTGATGATTTGCTTATGTATGAGTTGGATTGGTCGTAATAAATCGTGATGAATGCGAGCATGTTAAGTCTATTGCTCTACCTATGGAAGAGTCATGCCGAAATATTGACATCTTTCGTTGAAGGTTTTGAGTTGATAAGCAAGAATTGAAATTGTTGGTAGCAAAATGCGTGTTTATCACGTGCAATGTTTGGATTCGTGCAAGAATCGTGAACTTAGTGTGAAAGATGATTCTAGCGATTTAGTCGTGTTTTCTTATTGCGTGGTTATGCAGTGATGACCTTTATGAGTTTGATTTCCTAACATGTTGGTGAATGAAAATTGTTATTTGTGACACTTGGTAAATAACACCCGTGAAGCGTTGCTAGTCTATCCTATGATGGGTTGAAGGTAATTCGTTCGAAATCGAATTATTGGCACGATAATACGAAAATATATGTCGTGAGTTAGAGATTGATGGTTTGAGGACATGATCATTGAAATCATCGTATAGGTGAGCCTATATGGTCGTGATGACCTATGTAGTGAAACCTCTGGAAAGGTTCAATTGTTTGAGCTTGTTGTTTGCGTTGATTGAAAGTGTAAAGAAAATCCAAGTGAAGGTGCCCTGTTGAGATTGTGATATCTCAGGCATAATTTTCTGTTTTTTTGTATGGCTTACACGAAATGCGAATGGTAGTGGTGTTGTGTTTTTACGTGTTGAATAGAGATGTTGTTCAAGGTTGATTACCGTTAGTTAAAGGCTTCCGAGACAATTGCGGTCTTGATGTGTTTGGAGGTGTGAGTGAACTCGTAAAGAATTGGAATCAATGTAGTGATTTGATTCTCCTATGAGAGGTCGAAGTCCCTCATTTTGGGAAGAGTGTGACTCTTCTTGACGTAATGGATTGACCATGGAGTGACGGAAATGAGAGTTCGTAAGGCTTTGTGGTTATAACCAATATGACGGGTGTATCCTTGTGTTATTGTATGTAAAGATTCATTGATGTTTGTATGTTCAAACCTAGGATAATTCCCCGAGCGTTGAAAAGTCGTACGAATGTTATCCGTGACCTCCTAGGGTGGTATCTCACCGCAGCTAAGATCGCTTGGTTCTCCGCCTGAATGTGTAAATCAGTGTAGCACAACGGAAGTGTGGTGGGTCCATAACCCATAGATCGTTTAGTAATTTGGTGTTTTGTATTCTTCGCTGCTAAGAACGAATATAAATATCGGGACGAAATTTCTTTAAGGAGGAGAGAATTGTAACGCCCCCAATATTTCGACGTTTATCCAATTTGGGGCGTGGTCTGCGATTAGGAGCTTTGGGGGTACAATAGAAAGCTTGGTGTGCGAATAGCTGAGTGGTGTGCTGATAGCAATTTCATTTTAGGGTTTTAATAAAAACCCCAGCCAACCCCCTCTCTCCTGATCTCCCCTACCCGATCCCTCTCTTCCTCTCGTTCGCACAGGAAGGCCGCCGCCCCCTCTCTCCCGATCCTTCTCCCTCTCGCCCTCGTCTAGGTCGGCCGATCCCTCTCTTGCTCGCGCGGCTCCAGGAAGGAGGAGGCCGACACCCTCCTCTCCTCCCTCTCTCTCGTCGGTCAAGAGGAGGCCGACGCCCCCTCTCCCTCTCTTGCTCGCGCGGCTCCAGGAAGGAGGAGGCCGACACTCTCCTCTCCTCCCTTTCTCTCGCTGTTTTGGCGCTTGACCGAGGATCTAGAGGAGATCTCTTGCGAGAGCCGTGTGTGGCGCCGAGTCGAGGCTAGATCCGAAGTAGGGCAGCGACTACCGTCTCTGTGATGCCTCCGCGACGCTCTACAAGGGTAACGATTTCTTCCCCCGGTCTTAGGACCGTCTTTTCTGTATTTCTGTGCTTACATTTGCTAATCGTGCAATGAGAGTCCCCTCACGTCGTTTCGGTTGAGGACGGGGACTCCGCCAGGGCGTGGGATTGCGACCCCGGCTTATGTTTGTGTGAGCTGCACGTAGAGTCCCTCTCCCTCTACGCGGTGGAGAGCGGGGACTTCGCCAGGGCGTGGGATTGCGACCCTGGTGTAGTTTTTCTGCTTTTGCTTTGCTTAGGAGGGCCACCCGCCTCCAATTGGACGCGGTGTGTGTTTCCCTTGGTTCATTGCGAACCCCCGGGTCAATTGTGTCCGTCCCCGACATAAACTGCATTAGTAATCCAACGCGCGAGTCTGGATTTAGGCATGCTGTGTGAAGCCTACCCGTGGCGTACTGCCCGGATCGGTGATGTTGTTATGATGTGCATTGCGGTTAGCCTAAAATACGCGAACGGAAATGTCCCGTGTTATTCGCCGTAGAGATCATAGGAATTCGTGGGTGTCGTTCGTGAATACCCCGTTCCTAGGCGGGCTTAGGTGGGCCTGGTAGAATGACGTTCGTGAGGATTGTGCGGAGCGGGTGAGTTTCCCTGTCACGACGTTCCAGGACTGGGAGTGGTGCTATGCTCTCTGTCGCGCTCGTTTAGACAGTGGCAGACTGTGTTTCCTCCTGTCGCGCTCGTTTGGACAGTGGCAGACTGTGTTTCCCCCTGTCGCGCTCATTTGGACAGTGGCAGACTGTGTTTCCCCCCTGTCGCACTCGTTTTAACAGTGGCGGACTGTGTTTCCCCTTGTCGCGCTCGTTTGGACAGCTGCGGACCATTTCTTCCCGCTGTCGCGCTCGTTCGGACGGTTGGAGACTGTCTTCTCCTATGTCGCGCTCTGTTAGATAGATATGTACTTCGTACCTCGCTACCGCGTTCCGTCGAATCAATGCGTAGCGTAGCTTGCCTACCTCTACGCTTGAGTGCGAAAGGTCACGCCTCTCGTCTTGAGTACTCGGTTTAGAATGCCTCTGTGGTTTAGGTCGTGTGACCTTGGGAGTCAACGACGCGTGTGCTTTGCTATGCTATGGGGACCCCCGTGTGTGCCCCTCAGTCCTTTGTTTTGGTGTTTTGGTGTGTGTGCGTACTTGTAGGAGAGCGATATACTCGCCCCGGAGTCCGCTAGGATGACCGGGGGGAGGAGTCGTTACGTTGTGTTGGTCAGCCCCATGCTGACCTTCGTTACACCGCCTGTTTGTTCTTGGTTTCAGGTGGCGGAGCTCGCAGTGGTGTGTAGTGGGCCGGAGCCCATGGGTTGCTGAGGAGCTGGCTAGGGTCCTCTCTCTGTTTTGTGGTTTTTCATGTAGCCCTTTTGGTCTGTCTGTACCTCTTTTGTAATCCATGTAAGGCCTTAAGGACGAGTACCCTGTTTGCTCTCTTCGATCTTTCTAGTTGTGGATATTTGGGCCCTTGTTTTGGGCTTTTTGGTTTAGCTTCCGTTTACTCTGAGTGTTTTAATTAATTTCTTGTATCAATTATTAACGTTCTAGATTTTGTGGGTATTAAATGTCGTGGGGTCCCGGCCGGACCCATGTTATATTCTATTTGTAGATCAGGGATGTTACAGTTCAAACCTGCATGCTAAAAACACAATGACAAACAAGATCAAATACAAGTAGGATTTGTTATTCTCAAATCAAAGGGATGCGGAAAACCATGTTCCAACAATCACCCAAAAGAGATACAGTAACCGCCCTAACCAGACCGCACAAGAGGAGATCGCGCGATCACAAGAAGAACCATGCTTGGGACTTAACCAAAAACAGTGACCAGCCAACAGAGGGAGACCGAGCAGACCGCACGGTCTCTGCGGTCTGAACTACTTCAGACCACCCAAACCACTTCTAGTCCACTTCAAAAAATTCAACAGCCCGTACTCTCGCCTCTTTTCCGAAAAATCTCCTTTCGCGACATTCCTTGGGACTCCTTACTCTCGCTGTCACCGCATGTCGTGATTGGGAGTTCCGCTGCCGCCGACCTACTTGGAGTCCTCCGCCGTCGACGCCCTAGTGGAAATCCTCCACCTCCCTAATCGAAATCTCTGTCGCAGCCCGAACTAGGAGTCAAAATCTCTGCCGCCGCCCGAACTGGGAGCTCCACCCGCCGCTTTCACATATTTGTCCGCTCCTCGACGCTACAGTTCCGAAGGTGGGTTGCCCTAGTCCAGATCTCCACCATATTTGTTGATTTCTCTTGGTTTAGGGATTGTGGAGGGTTGATTTATTTCTTCTTTTTTTATAAAGAAACTGTTTTTTCTCGGTGATTTGTTTATTGATTTCTCCTCCAAAAAACTCAAGTTCTAACCCTAGCTTTCATGGTAGTTGATTGCAAATGTTGTTGATTTTTTTTGTGGTGGATTGCAATTGTTGTTGAAATTTTTTATAGTGGATTGCATTGCATTGCATTGGAATGGAATTATAATGCTTATGATTTGTTTGATATTACAAATTTCTGAGGTTGTTAGCTTGTGATAAAAAAGAGTTCATATATAGGGTTGATAACATTTGATGATTCCAAAAATATTTCATTCGTACATTCATACTGATATTATTTGCCAAATAAAATTTGGTTGAATAAGCTCATAATGTAGTAAGAACTGTACGATTTGTTGTCAATTCAAAAGGCTGATAAGATTACCGCTCGTGCAAAACCTAGAATAATGCTTGGATGTGATATATGTGGGTTGCCCCTGGAAAATTAGCATAATAAAGGTGTGGTTAAAAGAAATTTAAGAAAAACAAGGTTAAAGCGTTGTGGATGTCCGTTCTTGTCACTTGATCAGAAAGATGCAAATTTAAAAGATTGGAAAGTACAAGTTAAATGTGAAACTTATAATCATAATTTTGTACATCTTGAGGCGTATGCCTGTGCTAGAGATTAGATGAAAATGAAAAAGATAGTCCACAATATGTACACATCCAGACATGAAACGTAGGATCGTACACATGAGACATGTAAGACAAAAGATGAGAATGAGTCATTACATGATATACAAACAGAGTTGGATGAGATAGTCCTAAACCATTGATTGTAGGTCGCTTAAAGATATAATCAAAAGGAAGCTTAAACAAGTAGAAGGATGGTTGGAAATCTACCGAAAGGAAACTTGGACAAGTAGAAGGATGTCATAACTAATTTTTATATCTTTATGTTCATGCAGTTTACATGAACTAAAAATGGAATATGCAAATTTTGATGAATGGTGAAAATGTTTTGAATTTTGTGGTTTATATTTTGTTTCTTTTTGCTGTCTCAAAATATAGAAGGGAAGAAAATTTATTAAAATTCCAAAATCCTATTGTATAAAAGCGGCCCTCACACCCACTCTTTCGGCTGCTTGGTTAGAAAACAGATTCTTCTTCTGTTTTCGACCTAACCGGCGCGCGAGTCCTGCTCTGGACATCCCTTGCTCGATCCTCCGCCTCGACCGCAGGAAACGAATTCTCATAGCCTTCCGCCGCTCCTCAGGGCTCCGATTACTTGTCCTCCTTTGACCCCGCACGCCGGCGAGGTCTCCTCCATCGCCCCTCTCGTTTTCATACTCGCTGTCCAGGTCCGACGCATCCAGGCTCGGGACGCTTCCAGCTACCTCCTCAGTTTCCTTCCAGCCACATCCAGCCCAGATCCAGCCACCATCACCCCAGTCTAAGTCGTTCAAACGTTTCCCCCAGCCTAATCGTCCATCTGAGTCCGTCCTTTTTTTTCCAAGTCACAGAACAGTGAACCCAGCCAAACCGAACTCCCATAGTGAGATCAAAGCTTCCAGACATCCTCTCCTGAGGATCTTAACACTACCGCAATCCCAAATCCCACTGCCCACAAGCGTAATCATCAATTCCTATCACTGACTTTATAAGGATCGACTGAACGGACGGTATACCTCTACGCTTTTTTCTCTTGCTTATTTACTGCTATTATTATTGTATGTTACTTTTATTTGATCTAAATTTTTAGAGCTTGCTTGCCCAAATTTTCATTATTACCTGTTTGTCGTAAATTTGAAAAAACATACGGTTCATATTTTATTTATATGCTTGTGGATGTATCATTTTATGGTTCTTATCACATTCGAGTGCTAGACCCTTGTGCGCATTGTACGAACTCTTTGGTTCATTACCCCATTTGTTACTCCTCAAGTTGACTCTGCGACAATTTAATTTAATTTGATCACAAATTAATTTAATATCAAGAATCTTAGTTCCTGGTTTACATCAAACAACCTATGCCGTGGTCTTCTATTGTAACCTTTGCTGAAGTAGCTCGCCCGACCTTCACAAAGTTCATCCACAAAGCCATCTCAGAAGTCAGATTCCAACTTTGACCTCTAGTTACAATCATCAAATCTTTCTCCTGTGCAATTTCATTTTTCACAACCGGCGATCTCATTCTCAAAATGATCGAGCCTTTAGGATTGTTCGTTGATCCACCATGGGCGAATTTGCTGATCAAAAGCGATAGATCTTCGAAATGTTGGAAAACTCGCGCTTGATTTGGCATGTTATGCATCAAAAGAGACACCATTTACCTAGCTTCCTGCACTCGTTTCCAAAATTGACGATTGCTTTTGTCACAACGTGTCAATCAAACAACACATGAGAGAATTGCCTACAACCAGGGCATTCAAGCGCCCTTTGTGCGCTCTAAATACTTGAGAGGCTGGCACACCGACACTGTCGTGGACGATGCTGAGAAGATACAATTCTAGTACTCCCCTGAAACTTCAGTTTTTCAGTCTATTTTCCTGCTTTCCATTGTGCAAGTTTAAGGGTCCCTCCACAACCATCAATACAAGTCCTCCCCCAATAGTCTCTAAAGCCACCGAGCCTTAGGGCCGTGCATGAAAACCAAAACCGTCCTGAACTGCTTGGAACGAATCAACATTTACACTGCTTGGTTCAGTTATTTTCCATAGCTTAAAACAGAGTAAACCGAACCGACCCATTTCATTTTATGCTTAAAAACTACTCTCTTGCCATTTATAATTGCTATGATATTTGATTATGTTTCTCGAACCACTTAATATACTTAAAATAAATGAACTCAAGCACATTGCACCCTATCAAATATATTTTGTGCTTAAGATTTAATCATTTAATAGCAAGTGACATTCATCTGCCTCGAGTCCAACACTTGCTAACCTATTAACTTTGAATGTTTGATATATACTTTCATTATGATTACAAAAAAAATCGTATAAAAGATAATAAACTGTTATTTAGCATTTAAATTATGGTTACAAAAAAAGTATTATATTATACAATATAAGAAATTATTAGTGTGCACATAGCATTCAAAATTCTCCTATATAGTAAAATATGCCAAACCTAGCCGGTTTAAAACCGAACAAAGGTAAAACCGAACAATTCAATTTTGGTTTGGGTCAAACATACCCAAACTGAACTGCTTACACCCCTATCAACCCTTCCCATTATCATCCAACATTCTCCTCTTCGAATGTAGTACCCACGCTCTCAGACACATAGTATCCTCTCTTGTTGCATTAGACCCGGTCTTGGCGATCCCCTCTCTACACAAGAGAGGATTAGTTTGTCGCAATCACGTCGTCACTCACTAAGGAAAAATGCTTGTGCTTATTTGATGGCAACGCCTTGATTTCTGTCCATCATTACGAGGAGCTTTTCTGGCGAGAAATAAATGAAATAAATGCTCCAACGATTAGGCTCCCCTCTGAGGTTGTGGGAAGACTTGATTTGAAAGAGGGATGAAGTGTTATTATGTGTCTTTATTTTTGGTGAGTTAATTAGATGTGTGGTTATGTAGTGTTTACAATTGTATTTTTTATTTACACGTTTACGTGCTTTTATAATTTCATCAGTTATTTGGACCTTTCTTGCAAATGTCACTTGAGTTGTATTAATGTGTCCTATGGCTTGAAGGAGTGCAAGTAAAGAAAAGACTTTCCTTCTCTTTAGTTTAATTATCTCTTCTAAGGTTTTGACACTTCCCACCAAGAGCCTCCGCACTAGACAACTATGGTTAATAATCTATTGTATTATTGTGATCTTGGATCATAACATAATAGGTCACTCAATAATATCTTGAAAGTTTGAGGTGCTTCATCTTTGTTAAAATTTATCCTAATCGTATGGCAAAGATATGATTGTTATTTTACATTGAAAACTTTGTGCAAGTAAAAGAAAGATACAACAAACAATTTAAGAAATTAAATGTGTTTGATTAATTAATCAATAAATGCAGTACTGAATTCTTAGCACCTCGTTATGTGTAATCTAGAAATAATAGTTTCTTAAACTTCTCTTTTATCTCCTCTTTTATCCTTCACTTAATTATTATTTTGATGTTAAATTCAATTACTTTGTTGATTACCCCCCTTAGATTGCAGAAGGATATCTTTTGAGTTTATAGTGAAACACGATTTTTATAGAGGAAATATAGTATATAAGCCTAGTACTAAAGGCCCACTTTTATGACCCATTAGAAGTGTTTTATCTTGTATAACTTAGTCCAACATTGTGGTTTGGAGTTGAGGTATAATTACTCGTGATTATAAATATGTTTACATGTGATTATATTTACTTAATATAAAAGTAATAAATATTCTTATTCTTATGGTCATTATTTACATGGTATTAAAGTGACTCGAGTTCTGAAGGTTCCTCTCGCATAAGCCCACTCACGCTAATTGAGCTTCTGCTCTCGCGCTGCTTGAGCTCCCAATTTTGTGCCGCTCATCCACAGTTTTCTTGCTAAATTTACCTGTGCTGAACTTGCATGTGGCCCTCGACTACGAGCAACTCACATTCTCCATGGTTCCCCTATGTTTACACAGGCCAGTCTCGGCCAAAGCTCGTCGTCCAAAGATCTCTCCGTGCACATTGAACTCGCTAGTCTCTACATGGGCCAGTCTCAACCAGAGCTCGCCGACCACGCCCGCGCTCGCCGACCACATTAAACTTGCCGACCACAACCCTGCGCTCACAGGAACTCGTCGACCACCCCTACGCTCACTAAAACCATTGTTGCGCCGCTGCTGAGCTTCTCCTTGTGTTGGCCTTGTGGTTATGTTTTCTGCGCCGGCAACTGAGAGTTCTCTGAGAATCGTCGAACAAACTTGCACTCGCAGGAACTTCTCTCGCCTGGACAGTGAACTCGTAGGGACTTGCTCACAGGAACAAGGAAAATCTTGCTCGTAGGAACAAAAATGATACTTGCTGGCACTTGCTGGAACGAACATGTGTACACTGAGCTCGACGAACTCTCATGTACCCACAAGAACTTACTCTTACTGATTGAGCTTCCGCTCTTGCCTGACCATCTTTCGGTTCCCGCTTGAACTCCAGGAGCTCGTAGAACCCTCATTTGTTTTCCGCAAAATGGGGACAACTATCATCTCAGCCTCATCCCATAACTCAGGTCACCCCCGCTCCCCTATATGAGGTCTGAGACGAGTTGAAGATCACAATTGTTTCTCTTACCAGAAGAAGAACGTCGTTGAGTGGGTCCCCTCAGTACACCGAGTACTTCAGACTAAGAGTCTCCTTCATCATCTGCCTTGAGACTCCTGGCTGAGCCTACTAAACAATGACTTTAGGATGATTGTCGAGTTCAATTATGAATATTGAACTCTATGGAAAGTGAGCTATATTGAATGATTATGCATCACGAAACTGCAAAGGTTATGTGGGATGAACTAAAATCATTTTACTCTGGGAAAGATAGCCTTCAACATTTATTTGGTCTATTCCGATATCTCCATATTATTGAACCTGGTCTGAATGATGATTTGATGTCATTTGTTGCACATTATAAGACTCACATCGAGGCCTAGATTCAACACCAACCTCCTACCCTTGATATAACAATCCAAAGGGCGCAAAAAGAAAGGGTTGGTACAACTATGCTGATGGATATAATACTACACATCTTTACAGTGTCTGTGCTAATGTTCTATCACTTCCAACTATCCAAACCTTTTCTGATGTCTGCTCAATAGTTCTGAAAGTCACTCCACCCACTGATGTCTCCATTACTCCATCTCCTTCCCTTACGCAATATTCTACTTAATTGCGTTCAATATTGTACATTAGGGAGGTCACATGAGCTCCCGAGGGGGGGGGGGGCAAGATGCCCTAAATTGTTCCATGGGATAGAGCACTCGCATGTGTACCTATTGTGACAAGACCAATCACATTGAGGCTATCTACTATAGAAAACATGAATTCCCACAACAACAAAACCTCCTTTCCAAGCTTCTTCTTCCACCTACCTCCTAGCACATCACGATCTGAAATTGACACCTTGCGGGAGGAACTCCAGAATCTTCGGGGGTTGGTTACTCGAACATGTGATCCATTTGCCTCTGCGTTAAATTAAGGTATATAATGTCTTTCCTATAACCCCTCCTGGATAGTAGACTCCGTGGTTACAAAGCACATTACTTCACAGAAACCTGTACTGTACACAACCACTGTTTGTTCCAAGTCTATCACCATTACAAATGGAGAAACCACCATTGTTAATGGATCTGGAGACTTACCTCTACCTCTTCTATTTCTCAACGATTTGTATTTTATGTTCCTGGCTCATAGTTTAATTTTCTCTCTGTTAGTCGCCTCACTCATGATCATAATTGCTCCATAACTTTTTCCTCTTCTTTTGGCGTGCAAGATCGATGGATGCAGTGTATTATTGGTAGAGGATGATTGTTGAATGAACTCTACATTCTGGATCTACCCTCAACTCTCTCTTCCATCACTTCATTTGACTGACTTTGACCTCTTGACTATGAACCTCTCCCAATCTTATAAAATGCGCTTTCGGATTTTCCTTTTTTTGATTTTACATGTGAATTGTGTATCTATGGAAAACAACAATGTTCTACTTTCCCCCTCATTGTACGAGGAGCAATGCTCCATTTTCATTCAGACATTTTGGGTCCATATAAAACTGCTAGTTTATTTGGATATCATTATTTTGCTACCGTTATTGATGATCATTCTCACATGGTATGGGTGTTTCTACTTTGTGATCGATTTGATATAATACATGTCTTTTGCTCATTTTTTGCAGAAACTTGTACTCAATTTTCTATTAATATCAAAATCATTCAGACAGATAATGCTCGTAAATACATTAATCACGAATTTCAAGAGAAACTTATAGTACCTTGAGTATTCTTCATTAAGTGTTCTGCGCCTATACACCGCAACAAAATGGTGTGACCGAGCGGAAGAGCGACAACATCTTTTGGAGGTAGAAAAATCTCTCATGTTTCAAATGCAGGTTCCAAGATCTATTAGAATTTCACGATAACTACATATTATTTAATTATTGCATGCCGTCGATTATCCTGAACTTTGTCTCTTTTCTCCATTCTATTTTCGTACACACCTCCCTTCTCCTTAACTCGCCTTTTTTGGCATGTATGTTTTGTTCATCATCTTGATCCTCCTTTAGATAAGTTGGCACCACAGGCTATAAAATATATCTTTGTCTAGTACTCTCGAACTTAGAAGATATACATATATTATTCTCCCATAGATCGGAAAACTGTGACATCCGTTGACGTTACCGTCATTGAGATTCAACCCTTATATTCCTTTTCTCTTCCTGGTGAAAAACCACTGCACCGCCTCGCCCCAACGTACATATTGACTGCCGATCGATCATTGTGATACCAACACACCCTCTCCCCTTCCTCCACTAAACATATATACTCGTCGTGTTCCTCGACAATTTGTCCCAAGCCAGTCCCCTCCTATTGATGATACCCCTGACCCAACTGATCTGCCCACAACCCTCCACATGGACACACACTCATCTACTTCTCACCCATATTCTCATTATGTCTACTTTCATTGGTTATCTCCTGAACTTTGCAGGTTTGCATGCTCCTTGTCTTTTATCTCCACCGCTTCTTCTGTATAGGAGGCTCTCCAGCATCTAGGGTGGCGAGCAACAATGGATGACAAAATGAAGGCCCTATATGCCAATGTGACTTGTTACTTGGTGTCCCTCCCCCGTGGACAGTCCCAAGTCAAATGTAAATGAGTGTTCACAGTTACAAACCGTCTAGATGGGTCGGTTGAGTGCTTAAAAGCACATCTTGTGGCTCAATGATTTACTCAACAATATGACATTGGCTAGGAAGAGCATTCTTTCCATTGGCCATGCTTAATATTGTGCGGGTATTAATCTCCTTGACAGTTCATCGCCACTGGAGTTGCATCAACTTGATATCAAGAAGACATTCCTTAATGACTATAACTGAGACTATCTACATGCAACAATCTCCTGGATATGAGACCATGAGGGATTGAGGGAGCCATAAGGGAGCCTAAGAAAATCTATTTATTGTCTGAAGTAGTCTCGTCGAGCATGGTTTGAAAAATTTAGTCAAGTGATTCAGGCATTTGGATTCATTAGGAGCTTGGTGGACTTCTCCTTATTTACACATCGTCGCAAAGAGGGTACTGTGATTGTCCTTGTGTATTGTGAGAACTTGGAAATAACTTAGCAGAAATTAACAATGCCACATAGAAAATTGAAAGTAACTGAATTTTTATTTCCAAAAAATATGAATATTACAATGTGACGGCCTCCTGTATATAGAAGAGAGGAGGGAGAATTTACAATTTGACGATGTGAGACTAAATACAAGAATCTACAGTAGAGCGACAAGCTCAGACCGCACGGTTAAATATGAGTTAACCGCACGGGTATGTGCGGTTACACAAGAGTAACCGCTCATAACAACAACATAAACCAAGGATAAAACATTAAAATCGCCGGTCTTCATCAGTAACGCTTGCGGTTCACCAATCAGCCACGATCTCCACAAGGTGCGGTTACACACGAGTGACCGCACAAATATCTCAATCTGCACAACTTGCGGTTAGATAATCTTAACCTCGCTAACCGCAAGGTGCGGTTAAAATATATTTAACCGCCCATTCATTTATATGTTCTAACACTCCCCCCTTAACCTAGTGCATATATGTCAACCATGCCTAGCTTGTCACATATGTCAAAAAATGATGAAGATACTGGTTTGGTGAAGACATCAGCTAATTCTCCATCGAACGTGACAAACAGAGTGCAAACTTGTTTCTTCAAGATTTCTTCCCTGATGAAGTATAGTCAACTTCAATATGCTTTGTCCTCTCATGAAAGACAAGATTCTTGGATATGTAGATGGCGACTTTGTTGTCACTGAACATCGGTAAAGGGTAGTCATAGACTTCTCCTAAGTCAAGTAGAAGTGTTCGTAACCACTTTAATTCACAAGTGGTTTGATTCATGCTTCTATACTTAACCGCAGCACTTGATCTGGAGATAACAACTTGTTTCTTGCTCTTTCAGCTAACAAGATTTCCTCCCACAAAAGTACAAAACCCAGACGTGGATTTCTATCTCCTTTATCATCAGCATAGCTGACATCAGAATATGCTTCTATCTTCAGATGGTTGTTTTTCTGAAATAGTAGTCCCTTGCCTGGAGATCCTTTGATATATTCCAAGATTCTTAGGGTTGATTGTAGATGACACTCCCCGGGAGCTTGCATAAACTGACTGACCTTGCCCACGATATAACAAATATCAGGTCTTGTTATCGTTAGGTAAATGAGTTTGCCCACTAGGCGTCGGTATCTAGTGATATCAGACAATACAAGTGAATCTTCATTCCAAAGTTTATCCTCGCCAACCGCCATTGGACACCGGGCAGGTTTGGTACCAAGTTAGCCATTCTCTTTTAGAATGTCAATAACGTACTTGCGTTGAGAGAGGACAACAGAGTTGTGCTTACGTGAAATTTCAATACCCAGGAAGTATTTGGGAAGCCCCATATCTTTTGTGACAGTGTTGATGAAGATATTTCTTTATCAGTGCAATACCAACAATGTCATTACCAATAAGAAGGATGTCATCAACATAGACTGCAAGAACAACCAGCATATGAGATGTCTTGCGTATGAAAAGAGAGTGATCTGCAGAGCTACGAACAAAGCCAATGATGGAGATGACTTCATTAAATTTGTCGAACCAGGCCCGAGGACTTTGCTTGAGGCCGTAAATCGCCTTCTTCAACTTGCATACCTGAGACTCCCTCTGAGCAACATACCTAGGAGGTTGCTCCATATACACCTCTTCACCTCTTCTTGAAGAGCACTATAGAGGAAGGCATTCTTGACATCCAGCTAAGACATCTGCCAATCCTTATTGACAACAACAGAAAAGAGAACCCGGATGGAGGTAATGCGAGCTACTGGAGAAAAGGTATCAAATAAGTCAATAGGTTTGAGTGAAGCCCTTTGCAACCAACCGAGCCTTGTAGCGATCCACAGTGCCATCGACATGATATTTTACCACAAAGACCCAACGACAACCAACAATATCTGCCCCTGAAGGAGGAGGGACAAGAGTCCAAGTACCCCTCTCGGTTAAGGTGGTCCTCTCTTCGTCCATGACAGCTTTTCAATGTGGGATGGTAAGAGCGTCATGATAGGTGGTCGGGATGACAGTGGCTGAGAGTACCAGAGCAAAGTTTCTGCAAGATGGAGTAAGTCGAGCATACGAGACAATATCATGAATATAATGTTGAGTACACGTGCGAACCCCCTTTCGAAGAGCAATGGGGAGATCAGGGTCTGATATGTCATCCTCATCAGATCCGTCCGACGAAGAGATTGTTGGCCTGAAAACTGGCAGAGGCGGCCCCAGAGTTGGAGGGTGCGAGGTGGTAGGCGGAGAGGGAGAAGGAGACGATGGTGTGGGAAGGGAAGGTGGAGTAATCTCAGGTGGGGGGCAGAAACAATAAGAATATTGGCATGAGTATCAGTAGGGCTTGAAGATGTGAGATCTTTTGTGAAGTAAAGAGTAGATTCAAAGAAGGTGACGTCAACCGAGACATATTGTTTCCTGAGAAGAGGACATAACATTGGTAACTCTTCTGAGTGGGAGAGTATCCAACAAAGATGCACTTAATTGTCCGAGGAGAGAGTTTGTCCCAACCAGGTGAATGAGAGTGAACAAACGCGGTACAACCAAAGATGCGTGGGGTTAGAGGAAAAGGTGTTTCACCGGGGTATATGATGGAGAAAGTAGTTTGTCCTTGGAGAACAGTAGAGGGAATACGGTTGATGAGATAGCAGGAGATGAGTATGGCATGTCCCCAATATGAGCGTGGAACATTCATCTAAGTGAGAAGAGTACGAGTGGCATCTAGAAGATGGCGATTCTTACATTCTGCAACTCAATTTTGTTAAGAAGTGTATGCACAACTGGTCTGATGTATAGTACCATTATGCATACAAAAAGTAGAAAATTGGTTACTAACATATTCCTTGGCATTATCAGTGCGAAGAATTTTGAGAGTAGCACCAAACTGAGTGCGAGTTTTATTATAAGAGTTGTGGAATACAAAAAATAGTTCAAAGCGATCTTTTAAAAAGATACACCCAAGTATATCTCGAATAGTCATCAATAAAAGTTACAAAATAAAGACTGCTACAAACAGTTTTGGTAGGAGATGGTCCCCAGATGTCCGAGTGAACTAGATCAAAGGGACGAGATGAGCTACGCTCATTTTTGGCTGGATAAGAGGAGCGGTGATGTTTGCTTAACTGACAATCTTCATAATTGAGGGAGGAGTCATCCTTTGGTAGATCTGGCATGAGCAGGTAGAGGAGGCGAGGAGGAGGATGACCGAGACGAAGATGCCACTGAAGGAGAGAGTTGAAGGCAGTAGATGCAGAGAGAGCAGACACATTGTCAAGGAAGTAGAGGCCGCTGCTTTCAGTCCTAGTAGAAATCGTCTCCTTGGAGCGAAGATCCTGAAAATAACAATTATTAGACGTAAACGTGACTGAACAATATAGTTGTCTCGAGAGAGTTGTAACAGATAGTAAATTACATGGAAAAGTCGGCACATAGAGAGTGTTCGCAAGACGGGTAGACGGAGTGACCTGGACCCTACCAGTCCCGCATACAGGAGATGGAGAGCCATCCACTATCAATACCGGTGGTGATCGATCATGTTTGTCCAAAGAAGAAAAGAGAAGAGGATTGCCTGTCATATGATTGGTTGCACCGAAGTCAATGAGCCACTTACCCCGAGTGACGACTTGTGCACTACCTGAAGAGGTGGCAAGAGAGACAGTATGCTTGGATGTTTGAGGAGAGATTTCAGCAGTTGGTGAACGAAGATGGGGATGTTTTGTGAACCAACGTTCCACGGGATGACCTGACTTGCCACAATAGGAGTAGATGTGTCGGCTAGGTCCTCTTCCACCGCGGTAGCCACCACGTCCACCATAATGACCACGGTCAGCCGGGTGAGCAAAACTGTCAGAAGCAGGTGGGGAGGAAATTAGAGGTCGTTGAGAAAGGGCCATGACAGCCGAGATGCGAGCAGCCGTAGCATCAAGAGTTGGAGAGTCGGCTTCACCCATGATTTGCTGACGGACCATATCGTAGGAGTCCGGGAGGCGAAGAAGGAAACACACTACCAGGGGTTTCTGAAAGTGTTTGTTTTGTTCGGCAAGATCGGCGAAGAAGGCTGCAGTGGGGTTCATGGCGGGGCGGGCAAAGAGATCTGCATATAAGTTGTAGATGCGAGAGGTGTTAGCTCCTTTCGAGTAAAGACTGACAAGGTGATCCCAAGCAGCTTTGACGGTCTCGTCATGACGGATGATAGGCAAGCACTCATCAGAGGGACTGTTGGCTAGCCAAGTTCGAACAAGAGCATCACTAGCATTCCAGTCATCATAAATGGTAGATCCTTTGGCGGGAGGGGCGTCAGTTAAATGATGGCGCTTATGTTGAGATCGCAGCAAGAAGGTAAAGGAGACACTCCAATTCGGGTAATTCAGCTCGGTTAACTTAGACCGACACAGTTCCAAGGTTGCCAGAGGGATTGGAACTCGAAGAGGTAGCCGGTGCGGTGAGAGAAGCAAGAGCTGGAGTACCCATAAAGAAGCAGGAGACCGAACTAACCGCAGCGACAAGATCGCAGAAAGGAGGGAAGGAGACCGTGCGGTTAGAAAAACCGATAGACTGCCGGACCAAAGCAGCGACCACGCGAGCGGTTAGAAAAACGGAAGGTTGTCGAACTAGCTAAGCGGTTAAGAGAACTGAAGACTGAACACAGGCAGAGAGAGAGCGGGCGGTTAAAAAAATTGAAGTCCGCAATTACAAAGAGGAAAGGAGCGGGCGGTTAGCAACCGAAATCCGCACAACACCAGCGATTAGAAAAAAGGGGCGAGAGCAGAGTTCACAATCGAAGGATCGGTGTTCGCTTTGATACCATGTGAGAACTTGGAAATAACTCAGCAGAAATTAACAATGACTCGTAGGAAATTGAAAATAATTAAATTTTTATTTCCAAAAAATCTGAATATTACAAGGGGGTGCCCTCCTTTATATAGAAGAGAGGAGGGAGAATTTACAATTTGACGATGTGGGACTAAATACAAGAATCTACAGGAGAGCGACAAGCTCAGACCGCGCGGTTAAATGTGAGTTAACTGCACGGGTATGTGCGGTTACACAAGAGTAGCAGCCCACAACAACAACAAGAAGAACAAATGATAAAACCGCCGGTCTTCATCAGCAACGCTTGCGGTCCACCAATCAGCTACGATCTCCACAAGGTGCGGTTACACACGAGTGACTGCACATATATCTCAATCTGCACAACTTGCGGTTAGACAATCTTAACCGCGTTGACCGCAAGGTGCGGTTAAAACATGTTTAACGGCCCATTCATCTATATGTTCTAATATGTATGTTGATGATATCATAATCATAGGTGATTATTTGCATGGTATCTCCATGATTAAGAAGCCCTTGACCTCTCATTTCCATATCAATGACTTGGGGCGTCTCAGATGTTTCTTAAATGTTGAGCTAGCTCGAGGATATGATGAGCAATTATTATCTCAATGAAAGTATTGCACTGATCTTTTACATGATGCTAACTACTTAGGTTGTAAGCTAGCTAACACACCCATGGATGCAAGTCACAAGATTTGTGCTTATATGTCTGCTTCTGATCTTCTCCTAGCAAATTCGGAGTACTATCGTCGCTTGGTTGACAAGCTTATCAATCTGACCCTAAGTCGGACATATATTTCATTTGTTGTAGGCGTAGTTAGTCGGTACATGCATGCTCCTCGTGCTTCCTACCTTTAAGCAGTTGAGCGAATCCTTCAGTATCTAAAATACGTTCCCGGTCAAGGGCTTGTGTATAATAAGCTTCCATCTTCCCTCTCGCTGATTGCCTACTCTGATGCGGACTATGCAAGCTCTATTGATGATCGCCGATCTACTTATTTTAAAGGGAATCTAGTCACTTCGTAGAACAAGAAACAAATGATTGTGGCAAAGTTCATCTAACGCAGTTGAGTAATCATTTGATGGCCTGTACCATTTCCGTGCTTACTTGACTAGCGAGTCTTCTTATTGATCTTGGTGTATCACTGTGATATTAAAACTGCTATCCATATAGCAGAAAATCTCATATTTCATGAACGAACGAAACACATTGAATGTAGACTGCCACCTCATTAGAGAAAAAGTTCAGCTCCACAAAGTTGATCCCCGACATGTTCCCACTGTAGACCAACTCTTTAATATCTTCACAAGGCTCCTTTTACAGTTTTAATTGAAGTATTGTTATTTACTTTTTTGCTTGGGCTCCTTTTATTTTTTTCATTCTTAACTATCTTTTATCATGAATTTCATCCATTTTATTCTTTACTTTTGAATCTTCAACCTTTAATTTTTAATAGGCAGTCTTTATCATCGTGAATGATTTATCAATGAACAATAGTAGTGACCTATGTTGCACCGACACTGACACACGACACGACACGACACCCGACTCGTCAATTCTAAAAAAATACCATATTCCGACACGCTGGGACATGCATATTAAATATTTATTTTTTATACTATATTCCTAAAACATTTAACCAAAACTAAAAAAATGAAGAATTAACAAATATTCTAATAAATTACGTCATCAAATATTCAAATATAAAACTTAACAAAAGATCAAAACGTGAGAAAACATTAACACATTACCATTATATATCATCAGTAAAATAATGGATTTCATCTCGGGCTCATCCAGTGAAAGATTTGCAATTTCAAGCACGCCAACATCTTCAAACGTGTCAAATGAATCTCCAGCAATATCCCACATCTTGGCCTCTCCTTGTGCGTATTGTGGATTTTTTCTGGATAGAAGACGTAGATTGCTGTGTATAAAACTAGATCTTCTGCACGTTTTGGAGTCATTTTATTTCTTTTCATTGAGTGTAAAAGAGTATGTACTCCAATTCCTCTCGGCACATGATGAAGAAGATGGTTGTGCAAGAAGCTTTATGACTAAACTTTGTAGCATAGGTGCACTTGCACCATGAATAACCCACCAAGCCTTACGATCCATTGAAAATCGTCTGTGACCTGAATCAAATTCTCTAAATTCTCCATTTATATAAGCGAAATTTGCGTACTCTAAATTCACCTTGGTGCGATCCTTAATGTTAGGAAAGTACTTCCTAAAGCATTTTTTGGTTTCTTGAATGATTTCACTATCCTTGTACGGAGAAATTCTAGACGAATCTTCATTGAGCCATTGTTCACTATAGTACCTAAATAAAAAAATAAAACAAGTATTATTGTTATAACAAATAAAAAATAATGTAATTAACTCATGTAATTTTAGAACTTACTTAGGATTCAAGGCATGTGCTAAGCAATGAAGTGGAGTGTTGTTCTTAGACCAACGATCCATAAGTATTGTTTGAACAACTTCATAAAATGTAGATTCCTCATCTAGCCTTTTCACCTCATGTTCATATACAACACTTTTTACTTTTTCAATCATTGAATCCCACATGTCATAGACTAAGTGAAGACAAGGCTTATCTGTATCACAAAGTCTAAGCATATCATAAATAGGAGCCGTGAAGGAAAGTATGTAATCAATTTTATCCCACCAATAATCATTCAGTACTTGATCCTTAACAAACTTCGCCCTCCCTTGATTATCATCTCGATAAATATTCCATTTTTCAGAAATAACCATGCTTTGAAGACCACTTTTAATTAGCTTAAACCTCTTAAGCATCACAATCATCGAAGCAAACCGTGTATCAGCTATGGAAAGCAATTTCAAGTTAACAAATTCATTGTATATAACTAGCCTCATGGAATGGTTCATGATAAAATTTTTGATTTCCATAACTTCAGAAACAATTTCAGAAATCCAATTGCATTCTAAATAAACCTCTTGATTGGCCTCTGTATTCTTCGGGTCACATATGTTCTTTAATGCACAGTGGACGAGCGACGGCCTAGAGAACAGTGGACGAGCGACGGCCTGGAGAACTAGGGAAGAGCGGCGGCGACTTGCGGGTACCGGGTGAGGAAGCTACGGCTCACGCGAGTGCGGCAATGCCTGCGGAAGTGCTTGCGGGTGCCGGGTGGGGAGGCTATGACTCACGCGAGTGCCGAGTGAGGAAGCGGGGGTTCACGCGTCTGCGGGTTTATTACAGAAGAGGGTTTAGGTTTATTACAGAGTGCGGGTTTAATACAGAGACAGAAAAGTCTCTGTAACGAGGGACTCACGTGTCCTTTTGAGAGGGACACGCGCGTCCCGCATAAGCCAACGTGTCGGGTTTCCGACACGCGTGTCCAAGCGTGTCGCCACGTTGGACGCGTGTCGGAGAGTCTGATACCGACACTTTGGGCATTTTGAAGTGTCGGTGCTTCGTAGGTAGTGTAGCACGGGGACGGAAACGTGATACGGGATACGATACGAAACAGATATGAGAAACGTGATTTTTAAAAAAATACGGATACGGGAAACACTTTTAATTTTTGTTTTAATTATTTTAATATAAGTATTAATTAATATAAAAAGATACAATTTACAAACTAAAGTGTCATCTCAGTCACTACATTCAATAAAGAATAATTGGTGCACAATCATGTTGTTTAGGCACAATGGGAAAGATTAGCTGGGAGAAGGTATTGGATATCACAGGAAGAGAAAATATGAAGAATATCTCATGCAATCTATTAATGAAATGGAAGAAGAGGAAGGAGAAGAAGAAGAGGAAGAAGAAGAGAAAGAGGAAGAGGAGGAAGAGGAAGAAGAGGAAGAAGAAGAGGAGGAAGAAGAAGAAGAGGTGGAGGAGGAAGAAGAGGAGGCAGAGGAGGAAGAAGAGAAGGAAGAAGAAAAAGAGGAGGAGCTTACTAGCAGGGAGGGATCGAGAGCAGAGAGCATGATCTGGAGCAACAGTGGAGCGGCAACAGCTTCGACTGCGGGGGTCGGGAGAGAACAACGCAAAGCTGCGGGGGTCGGGGTCGTGAAACGCGTGTGAGTGTGAACCCTAAACAATCAAATTAATATGAGGCGTGACCGCGCGCCTGACGTCGTGAATAAAATAGCATGTGGGATACGCGTTTCCCAATTAATTTTTTTATTTAATTTAAATGTTGCGTTTCCTACGCTTCGGAAACGCGTTTCCGGGTGTTTCCCGTACCCGACACGCGTTCGAGCCGATACGTGAAGCATTTTTAAGTATCCGTGCTTCGTAGGTGACAATCATCTAATGAACAATGCAGATACAGATTTATATGATTGGCAATCAAGTTTTGATAGATACTCGACGATTAGTTTTGATAGATATTCTTAGAGTTTAAATTTATAATAAAAATAAAAATTCCATGATAACGGCTTACAAAACGATTAGTAAGAAAGTTTTTTGAAAAATAAAAACCTCTAAATATCATAGAAGAATTTGAATACCTTATTTTTTGGGTAATAAAAGATCAGCTTAAAGAGAATATGCCATGAAGTTACTACCCATTCATTTGTTTATCATAAAGAAAATTGGGAATTTGGAAGTTTCCATAATAAGTTGCCGGATCCTTAAAGAAAAATGAATGTTGGGGAAATTCTGCGTCGTGGCAGAGTTTTATGTGCAAATTAAATTCAATTTAATTGTAAAGGTATTGCAAAGTTCTATTAGAAAAGAAATGTAACATATCCATTGACTGCGTAATATTAACTTCTAATCTAATATAAAGAAGTTGAAACCTAAAACTAAGTTAAACTTTATTTTGAGGGAATGTTTGAAATGAAAATAATGCCAATGGGAGTGAAGATGCAGTTAAATAATTGATAAAGCACTTGCCTTAGTAATGATTTTTTTAAAAAAATTGATAAGGGAAAGAATGTGTCTTAGTAATGTTTTTTTTGGTGAGGGAATGCTAAATTTAAGTGCGGCAATGCCCAAAATGAAATGAATAATAATTTTTGAGCAGTACATAATGGGATGATGATGAGTAATAATTTTTGGAATATCTGAAAAGCCAATTTACAATCCTGAAATTTGAAGTGGATATATTTGTCCATCACAAGACAATTTTCTCCACCACCGACGACATGTTTTTGTGTAGTATTGCATCCTGAAATAGGACCGTTAAATGAATATGTGCTTTTCGATTTCAATCGCCCTGATTTAACAAACCATGTTTTTTTAATGTGCCGTGTGCTGTTCCATGTTCACATCTCCAACATTCCCACACCAGTTTCTGCTCTGAATTAGTCCAGGAACCTCATCCCTACCTCTGGAAATCAACGTCCACCCATGGCTGTCCCTTCTTCCAGCAACCATGGCATTCTAATTTCCCAATAGCAGTTGGCTCTCAGCCCTCACCTCTCCCTGGATATCAGCCTCCACCCATTGCCGAGCCTCCCAGCAGTCCAGGATGTCTACCCAGAGTTCTGCGACCCTTCTCATCTATGGTTGAAGAGCGATACTTGCCGAAACCATGCGCACTCGCCACACCTTCTCTAAAAGCATGTCAAAGCTCAAGGCTCCTGTGAGTGCTCGCGTTACTCCTCAAGGCTCTACCAATCTCGGAGAAATATGGTTTTCACTGACACTCCATCATGTTCACATATGCTCTACTTCTCTCGCGGGCGCTCCTCATGTCCTCGCCAATACCATGTTTTACTCGCCGATGTCCTCAGGCTCCTGTAGGATATATTTGTATTTACTTTGTTTATTATCTTTATCTGACACTCGGGCTGTCTTTTTTTTTTCCATTTGACTACCTGCGGGCAGGCCCCCTACTTGCATAAATATGTGATGAATAGTACCTTGAGAGACACTGATATCCGACCCCTAGAAATCGCTCGATACTCGCTCTCTGAGACTTGTAACCAATTTTGACGCATGACGGTCCTATATGACGGAAAAATAGTGAGTGAAACTCCTACGTGCAACCATGCATAAATTCGTCGGTTTACTTGCAACAATGAATATTTATAAAGCAATATTAATTTGATTGGCCACAAAGAGTTAAAATTTTTAAATATGGAAACATGTGAAGTCGTATAAGTGCAAGAGTGCAAAAAAATCAAATACTATTTAAATGAGATATTACAAAGACTAAAACAATTGAATGCAAACTTTTAAGCCACTATCTCTTCTAGTAGAGAACAAACACAAGACCCAACGGTAAAGAAATCAACACACAAACCTTGATTACCAAGACTATAAAGAGGGGAGGGCTGGAGGCGCTTTAAGAGGGCTGCCGGGATTAGATTTCAGCAAGTAGGGACTGCACTTGCTGTCCATGAATGGAGACAGCAAATAGGAAGGTGCATAGGGCTGTCTTCAACAGCGAGCAAGAGGAATCTGTTGTTCTAGATGGTCTGAACAACATTCTGGGTGGCTGACATGAGGCTGGACAGTGCCCTGACAACAATTATGGGGGCTTTGGGCTGCTGGGTGAAGGTTGGGGTGGCTCCACGAGGGGGTGCAGGTCAAGGAATAAATGGCAGGGAGGAGAATAGTTGGCTGGGGGTTTGGGGGAACAAATGAGCAGTGAATCCACGTGAACTTAAGGGTGCAGGAAACAGGGTGATGCAGGACGGCGCGTAGGGTTTGCGCGCCAATCGGCTATTTTTAGGAATCCTTAAATGCATGTAATTTAAAAATTGGAATTTGAGCGGGCGTGCACAAACTTTAAGAAATTAAGCAACTAGAGTTTTGTAAAGCATAAAATTACTATTTTTGCTTAAAATGAATTTTCTTGAAATATGATTCAGTTCTAAATCCGGGGAAGAAAGTTCACAACTTTCGTTCCGTTCCCCTTGTTGTAGCAAACGGAAATCGTGACCTCCAAATACGTCTCCGTTTGGAGTTTTCGGCGTAGTGTTCGCTGACAAAATCCGGGCGAAAATCCAACGATAAATCTAATAACCTAAGAGAAAATTTCGACGCACACAAAGGAAGAGAAAAAACAAGTTACCCACGGAAAGAGGCGCCTTTCCGCAACCGAAGTCGACGGCGATCCCGTGAGGAATTTCTTCGTCACCTTCGATCTCCCGCTTCGAGGTCGACCGCTATCGCACAAGAGCACCACGGAATAAATTCGCTCACTCTCACACTAAGTGGTTCCACGGAATCTCAAACACTCACTAGTGTAAGGAGGCCACAAACTGAACAACCTAACTTTCACCCGCTCTCACACCCAAGGTGGATCCACGAAAACTCGATCACTCAAAGTGGTTCCTCGAAATCTCTAATCGAGTGAAATAGGAGATAATAACCCACGCCAGCAACACTCTCTAAACAACAACAACACCAATACAAGTTTAAGAAGAAAAATAAAGAAGTCAACGGTAACTTTGATGATACTATTCATCGTTTCAACAGGGAACAATCAAGCATACGACCACTGTTCATTATCTCCTACGGGAGGCGGAAGCACACAACAAACAAAGGAACTTCAATATCAAAATTAATCACACGGGAATTCACAACGCACACAGCAATCTCAATCACTCAATATTCATCAACCCTACAACTTTAACATCGGCTAAGATGAAGCACTGTTCATCTTCTCCAAAGGGGAATAACTAAACTATTCCTAGATTGGAATCAAACACAGCAAAATTAAAACAGGAAGCAAATATTCTCACAACAATAGAAAAAAACATTCATACAGACTCCTTACAGAACTCCAAACCAATTCCCCCCTTCACTATTCATCATCTTCTTCGGCAAATTCAAAATCAAAACATCAAGATCTCTGGCTCCGTATCCGTTTCCATCTCCTCCCTTTTATAGGGTTTTAAACAGGAAAATGACAAGGATCGGCCGCCAGACCTTGTGCGAACCGGGCGTCGTGGAAGAGGCGGCATGGAGGAGTTGGCCCAACGGTCAGAGAGGAGATCGTGGCCAGAAACCGAAGACGGACTGGCTAGAATTTGGAGCGTTTCTGCGGGGGCTTCTTCTGGTACCGCGCCATTGTCGGGGCAGCGCCATTGTCGGGATGCGCAGGAGCTTTCCGCGAGCAGCGCGTGCGTGAAGGGCCGACTGGGGAAGATGGACCACTTCTTAGGTTTGTCTTTTTAACATATATATATAATTAACTATATATGTGTATATATATACGAGTCGAACGGCACGGGCCTTCGGCCTTATGGGAGTGCAATGGGCGGGCTTTGCCCGCCCCCGCCTCGCCTCGCCTCGCCCGCCCCCGACGGGATTCGCCCGCCCCGAAATGTTTTTAATATTTATGATAAATATATTATCTAATTTTTTTATTATTTAAGATTTAATTATATATATACTTTTATCTATTTTTTATTATTTAAAATTTAATTATCTAATATATTATCTAATTTTTTTACTAAGTGTGTATATATATATGATATGCATATAACTAATTATAATTTATGATATATATATTATGATTTAAAAAATAAACGAATTTTTTTTAACACCGAAATCCCGACAATCCGCCGCCGCCCTCATTTTTTGGGCCGCCGGCGGCGGTGGAGCTGCCGGCTGGCCGGAGCGAGAGCACCGGCAGGTTCGCGCTCCGGCCAGCCGGCGGCTCCGCCGCCGCCGGCTGCCCAAAAAATGAGGCGGGAAGAAGGAGGGGAGGGGGTGCACAGGAAGAAGGAGGGAGGGAGGAATCAGGTTTTTATTGTTATGGCTATTCACAGCCCATCATGATGAGATCCAATGGTGGAGAGTCTTCCTATGTCTTTTTTACCTTGCCATGGACCCTAAAACCATATTTATTTTTAATATAGTATATATATATAATGAAGAAACAATAAAAGCTTCAAACAGGCCACGCGCGCAGGCGTGCAAAAATTAAAATAATTACAAATGCAAATTAAAATAAATTTAAATGCAATAACTCAGGGCCGGTAGAGGTCCGGACGTGCGCGCCGTCGGGCACTTTTGCGTCGACCTGATCTGGGCTGGTCTCCACCAACTCTCCCCCTCTCGAAATCACTCATCACTGGTGAGTGCTCCGAGCGGTAGTGTTGTAGAAGATCGGCATCCATACGTTGTAACTCCTCGGGCAAGACCCAACTGATCTCGGTCTCTGGTTTGCCATGCCAACGAACCAAGTATCTCTGAAAACCACCATCAGTAGTGGTCACTGTCTCATCATCCAATATCTGCTCGGGAACCAAGATCTGTCGCGGAAGTCTGTCAGCGGCTCTGGGAACTGGTATGAAGGAATCACCTGGTGTCTCATGCTCAACCTGAGAACTGTCAGTGGGAAACGGAAGAACTGCAGATGGCGTGTCAGTAACTGAATGAGTGTCGGTGTGTCTGGAATGTGGCTCCTTACTAACACTCACCAACCCAGAAGAATCAAAAGGAGGAGAATGCAAGGGAAAATCTAAAGACTCATGAGGATAATCGTTGAATAAAGTCAGATCGACTACGTTAAAACAAGATTTGCTCCCCAAACGGAAGGCATCTCAAGTTCATACGCATTTTGCCCAATCCGCTTTACTACTCGAAAGGGTCCAGTTCTGCGGTCAGCTACGAAGCACGGATACTTAAAAATGCTTCGCGTATCGGCTCGAACGCGTATCAGATACGGGAAACTCACGGAAACGCGCGGAAACGCGTTTCCGAAACGTAGGAAACACAATATTTAAATTAAATAAAAAAAAAATTGGAAACGTAGATCCCGCAAGCGGGATACGCATTTCCCTCTTGCGGGATATGCGTTTCTCGCTATTTTATTCACGACGTCTTCTTCCTCTTCTTCTTCTTCTCTTTTTCTTCTTCCTCCTCTTCTTCTTCCTCCTCTTCCTCTTTTCTTCTTCCTCTTCTTCTTCTTCCTCTTCCTCTTCCTCTTCTTCCTCTTCTTCCTCTTCGTCTTCTTTTTCTTCCTCTTCCTCCTCTTCTTCTTCCTCTTCTTCTTCCTCTTCTTCTACTTCCTCTTACTTCCTCGTGTCATCGCTTATGGCTGTTAATAACAACACCACCTATTCTCCATGATATGTTTAATTACATTGAGTAAATGTTTCTCATGATGAATTAATCACGTTACAATACATTTAAAGCCTAATGACATATTCAAACATGACAACTCATTCTTTCTTGAATTTCATTTAACTCTGTTGAATGCAGCTCAACTGCTAATTTAGATCTGTTTGCTTCTAATTCCGCAGCAGCAGCTTGTGATCACCCTTATTAACATCACCCTCTAAATCAATGGAAAATTTCTTGCATTCAATTATACTTATTATGTTGTAATTTTTTAAGTGTAGCGATGTTTCTCTACTTCCTGCTGCTTGGTCATTGAGCTTTTGATGTCTCTTGAAATTTTTTTATTGTACATTACATGCTAGTTCGAGATTATTTGCTAGTTTGCGTCCCTGTGCTACATAGGCGGTCAACTAACTTCTTTACGGTACCCGAAGGTAACCGTTCCGGATTTAGCCGAACCATCACCAAGTCATCCACTTTGAAACTAGTAGCTCTTTTATGCTTGTTAGCTTGAGTTGCGTATAAGTCATAAGTGCTATGCAATTTCCGCTCAACTTTCATGCAAATCATGTAGATGCAAATGATGAACTACTGACACGATTAGCTCCACAAAACCGGAGGTTTTAGATACTAAAAGCAACTCCTGAGATAGGTACGTGATCAGGAGGCTCGGAAGGTGGCTCATAAAAGACTTCATCGCGCAGGCGATTAACATTCAAGTGAAAATCAGAGACATCGGTGATAAGATATAAAATCAACGAATCATCGAGTGCACCCTCAAACTCGACTATGCAATTAAGGATAGATACGTCCCAAATGTGTGGTGAACCCATATGTGGTTCATCTGGGGGTTCACCGGGAGGGATATAATGAAATTCGTCACAAATACGATGAGTATCGGTATAGGCTCCAATAACATATGGAGTGCTCTCATATAAACAATAATGCACGTGAAGTGTGACAATCGTAATAAACTTACTAAGGGAATGTGAGGCATCAGGAGGCTCACCAGGTGGGACATATGAAAAATCATCGCGAATACGATGGTCCTCAAAGTGATGATTGTACTCACTGAAGATATGACGCGACTCTTGAATGAGCTGAGTAGGCGGTACGTCACATAACTTATCTAGAGTGCGAGTGACCAGATGTCTACGATCAAGCCTCACCATATGAATGTCACACTCAAAACCATCTCTTTGGAGCACTAGTGACATCAAGGGCGACAATGGAGCAGGTATCCATGTTTTGGAATTCATAAGGGTATTACTCACAGGTATCTCAGCTATACATGGACGAGGTGGTTCATCTGGAGGCTCAATAGGAGGCTCGTCAAAGATCCCATCAGTAGAGTGATGGTCCTCCAGAAGTAAATCATCAGAAGGGGTTGTGCTCCCGGGAAAGGGAGAGGTGACAACCTCGAGATCACTACAAAACTCTCGGCTCTCAATCGTGATGTGACTCGGTGCGCTATCGGGTGAAGTGTGCGAAAATTCTTCACTCAATAGAGAATCTAGAATCTCGGGTGAAGTATGTGAAAAGTCTCCACTCAATGTAGATATAGTCTCTATGGTGGTCTCACTAAGTGGGGCCGACTCTCGCGGGGGTTGACTCCACACATCCTGTACTAGAATATCAGGCAGAGTGGGTGAAGTTTCCCTGCCTTGGGAATATGAGTGCTCTCGTCGACCCTTAATTGACACCATCATGTTCGTTTTCGGAACACTAGGAGAGTCACAACGTGTAATGTAATCTTGACGAGGGTGACCTCTACAAGATTCTTGAGGGTAATCGTGATGATCGTCTATAACATGATCATGTCGTGCTCGTGGTTGGACGTGCGTCCTACGAACGTGTGGGGGTGGTCGCGCATATAACGACTCAGTTTCCTCATATAAAGGTGACGTGTAGTATCGATAACTGGAGTGATACTGAACTCTTCCCTCATAATATGGTGTCGAAGGATCAACAGGATCCACTCGAGTGTGCGGATAAAAACGACGACAATCATCATACTGATCGTCTCTAGTATAAGGTGATCGTATCAGTGGATCAACACGATCTCTGGAAGTGATGTACTGTGATGAAGGATAATCATCGAAATATCGTAAAGATCTCCTTGAAGGGGCTCCATGGGAGTGGGTGTAAGTGGATTCGTAATCCTCAAATAAAGGATTCCTCCAAAGCGTAGATCTTTCTAAGTAGTGGTGTGGGGTTTCATGATGGGGTCTAATGGAATGCCAATCTCGAATGGGAGGTGGCAGTGAACCTCGAGGGGGTACTTCTAGACTATTCATCCTACCACTAAGGTTTTTAAATCCTTCTCGCACTTGATAGACACTCTCGGTTAACGTTGTCATTTAGTGGGCGAAGGGTTGAAACCACGGGGTTGGCTCATTACCTTCGTCTCCATGACTCGGGTGACCACGTTCAACTGGACACATCTCAGAATTTAAAATGCAAATGTATGAGTATGTTATTTTTTTTTAAACCCTTTTTTTTTTACAATATATAAAAAAATATGTTATGCGGGGTTCCTAATCTACGCAAGGCGGATTTCGAAACTTAGAAAAATTTCGGAACCTCGCTTTGATACCAAATTGATGCAGGACGACGCGTAGGGTTTGCGCGCCAATCGGCTATTTCTTGGAATCCCTAAATGCATGTAATTTAAAAATTGAAATTTGAGCGGGCGTGCACGAACTTTAAGAAATTAAGCAACTAGAGTTTTGTAAAGCATAAAATTACTATTTTTGTTTAAAATGAATTTTCTTGAAATATGATTCAGTTCTAAATCCGGGGAAGGATGTTCACAACTTTCGTTCCGTTCCCCTTGTTGTAGCATACGGAAATCGTGACCTCCAAATACGTCTCCGTTTGGAGTTTTCGGCGTAGCGTTCGCTGACAAAATCCGGGCGAAAATCCAACGATCAATCTAATAACCTAAGAGAAAATTTTGACGCACACAAAAGAAGAGAAAAAACAAGTTACCCACGGAAAGAGGCGCCTTTCCGCAACCGAAGTCGACGGCGATCCCGCGAGGAATTTCTTCGTCACCTTCGATCTCCCGCTTCGAGGTCGACCGCTATCGCACAAGAGCACCACGGAATAAATTCGCTCACTCTCACACTAAGTGGTTCCACGGAATCTCAAACACTCACTAGTGTAAGGAGGCCACAAACTGAACAACCTAACTTTCACCCGCTCTCACACCCAAGGTGGATCCACGAAAACTCGATCACTCAAAGTGGTTCCTCGAAATCTCTAATCGAGTGAAATTGGAGATAATATCTCACGGCAGCAACACTCTCTAAACAACAACACCAATACAAGTTTAAGAAGAAAAATAAAGAAGTCAACGGTAACTTTGATGATACTATTCATCGTTTCAACAGGGAACAATCAAGCATACGACCACTGTTCATTATCTCGTACGGGAGGCGGAAGCACACAACAAACAAAGGAACTTCAATATCAAAATTAATCACACGGGAATTCACAACTCACACAGCAATCTCAATCACTCAATATTCATCAACCCTACAACTTTAACATCGGCTAAGATGAAGCACTGTTCATCTTCTCCAAAGGGGAATAGCTAAACTATTCCTAGATTGGAATCAAACACACCAAAATTAAAACAGGAAGCAAATATTCTCACAACAATAGAAAAAAAACATTCATACAGACTCCTTAGAACTCCAAACCACTTCCCCCCTTCACTATTCATCATCTTCTTCGACAAATCCAAAATCAAAACTTCAAGATCTCTGGCTCCGTATCTGTTTCCATCTCCTCCCTTTTATAGGGTTTTAAACAGGAAATGACAAGGATCGGCAGCCAGACCTTGTCCGAACTGGGCGTCGTGGAAGAGGCGGCATGGAGGAGTTGGCCCAACGGTCGGAGAGGAGATCGTGGCCAGAAACCGAAGACGGGATGGATAGAAGTTGGAGCGTTTCTGCGGGGGCTTCTTCTGGTGCCGCGCCATTGTCGGGATGCGCAGGAGCTTTCCGCGAGCAGCCCGTGCGTGAAGGGCCGGTTGGGGAAGATGGACCGGTTCTTAGGCTTGTCTTTTTTAACAGATATATATATGTGTGTGTGTATATATATATATATAATGAAGAAACAATAAAAGCTTCAAACAGGCTACGCGCGCAGGCGTGCAAAAATTAAAATAATTACAAATGCAAATTAAAATAAATTTAAAGGCAATAACTCGGGGCCGGTAGAGGTCCGGACGGGCGCGATGTCGGGCACTTTTGCGTCGACCTGATCTGGGCTGGTCTCCACCACAAGGGGACTGCATTTCGGTTAGCAACACTTAGGATGAGTGGGATTTAATTATTTTGGGGAAAATAGCTTGTGGTTCCACGTGAACTTGCAGGGAAAATGTAATGGTCGGTTGGGAGAAGTCTGAGGAGAGAGGGGTGCGGTTATGGATAGGATGTGGGCTAAGAAATAAGAGGGAGTTAGAGGAAAGGGTGGCTATCCTTAATTTTAGGAATTAACCCCTAAAGTAAAGGAAAGTGGAATTGAGAGAGTAGTGGGAAGTTATGGGTACTGGAGGAGATGGCTGGTGGCTGGTGGTCGCCGGTGGTGGTGGTCGCCGGAGACGTTTTCCGGCGATCACCGGAAAACTCAAAATGTAGGAGTCTTGTAAGGGAGGACCATCGGAGGAGGCCGGAGACGAACTTCGGTGATCGCCAGAGATATTTTTATGGGGTTGATGCGGCTCAAAGAGTGGAGTCAGATCTTTAACGTTGAATACAAGTGAAATCCCCATACTCGGCGAGATATCCAGCTCATAAGCATTTGCCCCAATTTGTTTAAGCATAGTGTAATGACCCATTCGCTTAACATTCAATTTTCGAGCAGTTCCTTGGGGGACCTCTCAGCACATATACAAATCAAACTTGTTCTCGTTTGAAGCTTTGCAATCTCCTGTGTTTATCATCGTAAGATTTATAAATAATTTTATTGCAAGTACTCTTACGTCGGATAGACTCATGCATGCTACACAGTGACAATGAATGATGGTTGACAAACATAACAGAACGCTTATGTAGAGACTCTGCATCCCTCCAGGTGTCATACTAGAGGGGCACATGATCAGGGGGATCAGTGGGTGAGGTGCAAAAAAATTCATCGCAGGCGCGATGATCATCTAAATAAACACCTGAAATGTCTGTACTAACAATGATGGAACTAAACCCAAGATCATCGAGAGCACTCTCACCCTCGACTAACTCAAAGATAGTGGACACGTACCTAATAGTGGTGGCTTATCTGGAGGCTCTTTTGGTGGAGTGTAGAAATATTCGTGGAGTGTGGGATAAACACCCAGAAGGCTATGCGAGACTTTGGCACTGAGATACCACTCCATGATGTGTAGAAAGTTTCCATAAAGTAGAAACTCATCAAGTGGCTCACCGGGAGGGCTATAATGAAATTCGTCGCAAATGCAACGAGTACCAACATAGGTTCCTGGAATATCAAGAGTGACCTTAAATATAAGAGGAGCCATCACTGAATACACAACACTAGATTCGAGAACCACACAGATGGGGTGACTCGAAGATCTGACTAGAAGAGGTGTCAAAAATCTTGAACTCAGAAATGAATCACTCATCGGAATCTCATCCTCACAAGGGCGTGGTGGTTCAATAGGAGGCTCTACAGGGGGTTCCCAAAGAACCCGTCAACAGGGTGATGGTCCTCCAGATGCAAACCACCACAAGTGGCAGTGTTCCTAACGAGGGTTGGGATGGTTACCACGAGGTCAACGCTAGGCTCTCGGCTCCCGATAGTAATGTTGAGGATTGACTTTCTAGCCGTAGGGGACACTAGGACTAAGTGAGGTGCGGAGAATGGATATACCATCACTGTGTCACTGGGCCGTTCGTCCTCTCTCTCGTGACCATGTTCACTAATCATACTAGTGTCGCTCTCCACTGATATTACATGATCAAGATCGGGCTCGACCCCAACATCAAGTCAGCACTGAATCTCCTCAATATAAAAGGAATCAAAATCTAGCTTCGGGTCTCTCATGTCAGTGGGAACACTACTAGACACATCGGTGGCTTGACCTAAATCCTTAAAAATTTTCATACGGGTTCCCTTTGAGGCATTCTTTAGGTCATCAAAATGAACAACCAAGCGATCAAATTGATCACTGACCCATCGTTGAAATTCGGCTGCCGACATATCCGTTTTCGGAACACTACGGAGGCCACTACACGTGATGTTATCTTGATGGTGATGACCTCTATAAGGTTCTTGATACTCTTCAAGGTAATTGCCTCTAGAAAAATCAAAGTCTGAAAAAGGGTTAGCACGATTTCTACGAGTGACGTATTGGGGACGAGGATAATCATGATGGTATGAGGGTCCTCCCGAGGGAACTTTATGTGCATGATCAGTGGTGGAATCCGGTTCCTCAAATAGAGGATTAACGAAATGAGCGGACTCGTGTTATCAAATAAATGATTAGAGTAGCAATTGCTACTATGATATGACATGGTGAAACATATAGGTTCTAGTCCCGCGCATTATAAACTAAGACCGAACCTGAGGCTCTGATACCAATCTGACGCAGGACGGTCCTATATGACGGAGAAATAGTGAGTGAAACTCCTACGTGCAACCATGCATAAATTCGCCGGTTTACTTGCAACAATGAATATTTATAAAACAATATTAATTTGATTGGCCACAAAAAGTTAAAACTTTCAAATATGGAAACATGTGAAGTCGTATAAGTGCAAGAGTGCCAGAAAATCAAATACTATTTAAATGAGAGATTACAAAGACAAACAATTGAATGCAAACTTATAAACCACTTTCTTCTAGTAGAGAACAAACACAAGACCCAACGGTAAAGAAATCAACACAAACCTTGATTACCAAGACTATAAAGAGGGGAGGGCTGGAGGCGCTTTAAGAGGGCTGCCGGGACTGGATTTCAGCAAGCAAGGACTGGATTTCTGCAAGCAGGGACTGCACTTGGCTGTCCATGAATGGAGACAACAAATAAGAAGGTGCAGGGGTCTGTCTTCAGCAGCGAGCAAGAGGAATCTGTTGTTCTGGATGGCTGACAGGAGGCTGGACAGTTCCCTGACAGCAATTATGGGGGCTTTGGGCTGCTGGGTGAAGGTTGGGGGTGGCTCCACGAGAGGGTGCAGGTCAAGGAATAAATGGCAGGGAGGAGAATAGTTGGCTGGAGGTTTTGGGGAATAAATGAGTAGTGGATCCACGTGAACTTAAGGGTGCAGGAAACAGGGGGCTGAATTTCGGTCAGCAACACTTAGGATGAGTGGGATTTAATTATTTTGGGTAAAATAGCTTGTGGTTTTGAACTAGCAGGGAAAATGTAATGGCCGGTTGGGAGAAGTTTGAGGAGAGAGGGGTGCGGTTATGGATGGGATGTGGGCTGTAAAACCCCACCTTAGTTTTACCACAAATCAGCAGTCCGGCCGGGCCCCGTGATAAGAAGCAAACCAAGTAGCGGTAATAAAATGGTAACATAGCAGGCATAAATAAAAAGTGCTAAAGGAGTATTTACAGCGGAAGTAATAAAAGAAGCTAAGGGTAAAAGTGTACCTCGAAGTTGATTTCACAGAGCCAATAAAATTTAAAGAGCCAAAATACTTGAAATACTGAAAGTCTTATACATAGTTTGATACAAGAAACATTAGAGAGTCTGATTACATGCTCAATATCATAAAACAGAACTGATGGAATAAACTAGACTGATAACAAACTATAAGGGGAACATCTGCAGTGCGCTCATCCTAGGCGCAACACCCCACCTGTGACCCTTGTAATAATAAGCCCCAAAATGGGTCAGCCCAACTGGAGAGTAAGGAAGACCATTCTTCTTAATGACACTAAAAAATATTTGGAAGAAACATCAGTGCATACTTTCGTTTAAAATAATCTTTTCATGCTATAAAAAGAAAGAAAGGATATTTTCTGTTATTCTAAGCATGCTTTTCAAGAAAACATTTAACATAAATGTCTGTTCTAGTTTTGAAGCGTCTTATGCACAGTTTTTCAAGTCCTATCAGGGAAGGGTTTGCTATATCACTATTTCTAATTTGGCGTATGCACAGTCTCTGTTTATCTAATGGTTATCCTTCACATTGTCTTATACTGAGAATCTGTTTGAGCGCATTCTAACGATTCGAGCCCCAACTAACGAACGCAAAGGTTCTAGTGTCTCGTGGACATAGACTCGCATCTTCTGAATTTCTAATGGAGAAAACGTCTCCCTGTATTTGAGGCTCATAGGGTCTACTATGCCCCATGAGTAAGATAGTGCGCCTCTATCTATCACGATGGAGAGAAACTCAATCATGCCTCCTAAGTAATTTAGATGAATATCGGTTTTCATAATTATTTAGTTGGACAATGAGGTTGTATTTTACGCTAACGAAACGCCTTGAATACATTTTTCTGGTGCGTGGTAAATATTTACCTATCTAAAGAAAAGAGAAAACTATAATTGCATATACTATTCAAATTCACGCATTTCATACGGGTCTACTATTTCTTACAATATATATACATACTAAAATCAAAGTGTAGGCAATTGCATAAAAATATTACACATACTCTCTTGCTATCAGAGAAACGGTTGGTGCGTATATTTATGTGAGATATCTAGCCAAAAAGAATAGAATTCCTTACATTGGGGTTTCGGCGCTCGTACATTTGACGCGGCGGCATAGCTTCCTTTTCACAAGACAATCTAGAGGCCGCTCCCGCTCTATGTCAACGAGTACCCTCTTATCAATCACAATTGATAATTACACTGCAGTTCGACAATTTTCTATACAGGGAGTCAACCTCTTTAATTTCTGCAGCGTAAGGAAATTGAAACTAAATATCGTACTAGATTAGAGTGCACTCATTTTTACAATACAGGACTTTGACTAAAATCTTCATGGGGAGAGATTACCTACTGTAAGGCGACTCAAAAATGGTAATGAAAAACAGATCCACCCTCTGCGGTAGATGAATCTCACTTTGCTGGGAGAAACGACAGAGGAGGAGAAGCCCTTGTCGGCGGTCTAGGGCATGCGAGGGTTCTGCGGCTTGAATGACGACGCACTTCACGGAAGAACCGTCTGCTAGGATCGAAAGCCCAAAAGAGAGAGGGAACGCAGTCTGAAATCCTTCCTGTCCTTATGGTGCGGTCGACGTCGGCTCTCACTTGAGGAGAAGGCGAGAACGGCGACTTCTGCGTCTACTATCGCCGGCGCACGCGTAGGCGAAGGCGTCTCAGGCGGCGATCGACAGAAAAAGAGCCGGAGATGCCATCTGCGAGGAGGGAGCGGCCTACTGATGGTTCCGTCGAAACGCTAGGTTGCGTGAAGCGTCAGGGCGTCGGTTACGAAGAGGGAAATGAGGACTTAGCGGGGAGGGTTTGCGTTTTATCTGAGCGGCCACGTGAATGGGGCGGTTATGATAACTGTGATTTGATTCTTTATTTCATATCCATCCTCTTTAATTATTTTCAATTATGACAATGACCTCTACGACATCTTACTTTGTGCATAAAAGCAAACTCCCAAAGATCTCAAATCGCGCCGTAAAATAATTCCAATGATTTTATTTAACAGATTATTTTATTTAACTATTTATTGACCTAAAGAAATCATACCTTGCCAAGACGATGGCTCGATCAATACTGTTCGCGTTCGGACCCTGAAATTAAAATTTACGCTCGCATTAAAATTTACGGGTGTTACAAATCTCCCCTCCTAATAAAATTTTCGACCTCGAAAATTACAACTTTACCTGAGTCAAAAAGGAAGGCATAATCTGCATTACTCTGAAGTTCATCTTCTCTTTCCCATGAGTATTCTGGTCGGCCACAGTTCATCCAAAGGACTTTTACAAAACGGATCTCTCTATTTCTGAGCTTCTGAACTCTTGAGTCCACTATTCTGACTGGCTTAATATTGATATTAAGATTCGATTGGATTTGTGCTTCCTCAGTACTGACTATCTGACTGGGATCTCTGACTGCTCTCCTCAGATAGGAGACGTGGAACACGTCGTGCAGACCACACATTTCCTCGGGCAAGGCCAATCTATAAGCAACCTCACCTATGCGCTCCAGCACCTTGAAAGGACCAACGAATCTTGGACTCAACTTCTTCATCCGCTGATTCGAGAGACACCCTTGACTGGTTTGACCTTCAGATAGACATAGTCTCCTACGCTGAACTCCACTGATCTATGCCTCTGATCATAGTATTTGGCCTGACGATCCTGTGCTATCTTCATACGCTCCTGAATGAGTTTGATTCGAGCTGTGTTCTTCTCCACCCATGATTCTTTGATGGAAGACCTCTCCTCAACTTCAGCCCAGCATAACGGTGTCCGACACTGCCTACCATAAAGAGCCTCAAAAGGCGCCATTCCAATGCTTGCTTGAAAACTGTTGTTGTAGGAGAGCTCTACTAAGGTGACATACTTCTCCCACTTGCCTCCAAAATCAAGAATGCACATACGGAGCATATCTTCCATGGTTCTATTCGTGCGTTCGGTCTGCCCATCCGTCTGAGGGTGGAAGGCCGTACTGAAGAGTAGTTTAGTCCCCAAACGTTCCTGAACATATTTCCATTCCTTGGAGGTAAATCTGCCATCCCTATCTGAAATAATAGTCTTCGGAACACCATGGAGTCGAACTATCTCATCCACATACAACTAAGCCAATTTTGGGCCTTGATCCGTTTTCTTATTGGGAATAAAATGGGCAACCTTGGAAAGACGATCGACTATAACCCATAATGAATCATTCCCATTCTGCGATCGGGGAAGGCCGTGAACGAAATCCAACGATATATCTTCAAAGTTCCACTCCGGAATAGGTAGGGGCTTCAACTTGCCCCCTGGTCTCTGACACTCGGCTTTAACCAACTTGCATGTTTCACACCTTCCAACATATTCTGCTACATCACTCTTCAAACCTGACCACCAAACTGTCTTCTTAAGGTCTGCATACATCTTCGTGCTACCCGGATGTATCGAATATCTGAAATTATGAGCTTCAAATAGTATGTCCTCACGAAGGTGACCAACGTCTGGAATGCATACTCTATTATCGAAAAGGAGTAAGCCCTCCTGAATGCTGAACCTCTCCTTCTGACCAGCCTTGGTCAAATCCCAAACCTCTACCATCTTTGGATCTAGGGGTAAAGCTGTTCTGATCCTGTCTTTAATATCGCAAGTGACTTCCATCCAATTTAACCTTGCAGAACCAAGACTAGAGCGTGGTATGATACTGATCTCTAACCTCTCCAGAGCTCGCACAAGCTCTTCTTGCTGAGTAATGAGGGCATAATTCGAACCTCTTCTACTAAGCGCGTCAGCCACCACGTTTGCTTTCCCCGGGTGGTATTGGATACCAATATCATAATCTGAGAGGAATTCCACCCACCTTCGTTGTCTCATATTAAGCTGTTGCTGATCATATATATAACTGAGACTCTTATGATCCGTAAAGACCTCACAACGAACTCCGTAAAGGTAGTGTCTCCAAATCTTCAAGGCGTGGATGACCGCTGCAAGTTCCAAATCGTGCACAGGATAATTCCTCTCGTGAACCTTTAACTGTCTGGAGGCGTAAGCTATGACCTTACCATGCTGCATAAGTACACAACCCAAACCCTTGACCTGAGGCATCGCTATAAATCTGAAATCCTTCTGAGCCTGAAGGTAAGCTCAAAACCGGGGCGGTCATCAATCTAGATTTTAACTCCTCAAACGCAAGTTCACACTCCACTGTCCATGTGAAGGCTTTCCCCTTCCTGGTGAGTGTAGTCATCGGTAGCGCTATCTTCGAGAAGTCCTTAATGAATCTCCTGTAATAACCTGCCAGGCCAAGAAAACTGCGAACCTCAGTCACTGCCTTCGGCCTTGGCCAATCCTTTATTGCTTCTATCTTTTTCGGATCCACCGCGAGACCCTCCTGACTGATGACGTGTCCCAAAAATGCAACCTCTGAGAGCCAAAACTCGCACTTTGAAAACTTGGCATACAACTGATTATTTCTGAGAGTGCTCAACACTGCCCGGAGGTGCTCGGCGTGATCTTCTTGACTCTTTGAATAAACCAAAATGTCGTCTATGAAAACGATAACGAAACGGTCTAGAAGTTCTCGGAACACCCTATTCATCAGATCCATAAAGGCGGACGGAGCATTAGTTAACCCGAACGGCATGACCACGAACTCATAGTGTCCATATCTAGTGCTGAACGCCGTCTTCTGGATGTCCACATCTCGAATTCTCAACTGGTGGTAGCCCGACCTCAAATCTAGCTTGGAGAACGTGCTAGATCCCTCGAGCTGGTCAAACAAATCATCTATCCTGGGGATAAGGTACTTATTTTTAATAGTCAGCTTGTTAAGCTCACGGTAGTCTATACACAATCTCATGCTACCATCTTTCTTCTTGACAAAAAGAACAGGGGCACTCCAAGGTGAAGTGCTGGGGCGAATAAAACCCAAGTCGATCAATTCCTGCAATTGAATCTTCAACTCGGCAAGTTCTCTGGGAGCCATTCGGTATGGGCTCTTGGCCACTGGCGCAGCTCCAGGAATAAGATCTATCTGGAAATCAATCTCTCGGGTAGGAGGGGCACCAGGTAGCTCCTCTGGAAAGACGTCTGGAAACTCCTTAACTACAGGCACTTCTAGCAGATTAACCTTGGCTTCAGCATTCATCAGTACCAAGAAGGTTGCACAACCCTTATTGATGCACCTTATAGCCTTGATTGAGGAAATTATTAAATTGGAGACGCCCTTCATACCCTGGAAGGTAAATGCAGCTTGGTTGGGTCCTTCGAACTGTACCACCTTGTTCCTGCAGTCAATTCTTGCATTCATAGCTGAAAGCCAGTCCATACCCACTATCAGATCAAATCCTGCTATAGGGAGGAGTGAGGCTTCTATTGAAATTTCAGTTTCTCCAAACCACACTGGAACTCTACACTTATTCCTGGTCTGCAAACAGGATCCATTAGGCATCATAACTTCTAATGATGCAGACTCTGGAAGGACTTCTAAATCCAGTCTACGCACCAGAGATTCTGCTATGAACGAGTGTGAGGCACCCGTGTCAAAGAGAATCTTGGAGGGAAAGTTTCGTATCATAAGTATTCCTACATGCATGAATGCAACCAAGGTATTTTTTTTAGTGTCACTAAGGAAAGAAATACTAAAATGTCTAGGACGTACACATACCTGTCACCACGTCCTCCTGATCCTTAGCTTCTTGCTGGCCTAGCCCATAAGCTCTGGGTTGCACCGGACCTCGTCCTGCAGTATTTTTCTCCTCGGTTCCAACATGAGCCTTTCCTCTGTCGGTTCTGCTAGGACCACCGACCTCAAATTTCGACTATAAAAGAATCATAATTAGGTCTATTGAGGGAAAAGTATAACTTAATAAGATTACTCAAATGAAATTTTGTACCTGAACCACGGGAGTTCCCTGGCAGTAACGGGCTATATGTCCCGGTTGATGACATTTGTAACACACTCCTGCAGCAGCTAAACACTCACCCAGATGGTGGCGGTAGCATTTAGGACAGAGGGGGTAATCTTTGACCTTGGACTCGGTCTGACCACCCTTCTTATCATCAGTCCTTTGCTTCTTGTTCCAGTTCTTTCCTTGATTATTCCTGTTCTGATGTTGTTGCTGTTGCGGTGCATTCTGAGTCCGCTTCGAACGAAAATTATTTCGCTTTTGCACCTTCTGCTGATCAGCCTCCAATTTCCTAGCAGTGTCCACCAAGCTTCTATAATCAGCATTGACCATCGTCATCAGTGGCTGTCTGAGAGAGTCACGCAGTCCGTCAACGAAACGGCTACACTTCTCGTTCTCATCCCCTTGCATATTGCCAGCATAACGAGATAAATGTGTCAGCTCCCGCTCATAGGCTATTACAGTTCTGTCCCCCTGAATAAGCCGGAGGTATTTCTCCTGGAGACTGCGGCGCTCGGATGGGGGCACAAACCAGCTGGCTAGCGCTGTCGAGAAATTGTTCCACGTGAACATATCTGCTGTACGACCTAAACAAACATGAAACTCAAATTACTATACGCTAAGAGGGCAAAGTGTTCCAAGAAAAGAGGTAATCTGAACAACGTTACTTACCAGCGGGGTCATTCACAAGATGCCTAGTCCACCACAGATTTGCCTCACCTTTCAGGAGAAAGGCAGCTAGAGGAACCTTCTTGTTCTCTGGGCACTGCATCACTTCGAGCAGGTCACGGGTCTTTATCAGCCAATCATCAGTCTCCATCGGTGTTTCTTCTCCATTGAAGTTGGAGGGCTGAAGGTCCCGAAAATTTCTCAGATAACGATCCATTCCTAAGTCTCCGGCAGGTACGGGAACTGCTGTTGGATTTGCTGCAGGCAATCCATTTCTGAATTCCAGCAGAGCTATGGCCACTGCCCTAGCAATAACGGCTGCTAAGTCGGTAGGTTCTGGTACTGCCGGTGCTGCTGGTGCTGCTGCTGGTGCACCACCGTCGTCCATGACTATTTCAGGAGTGGTATTCTGCCGCGAAGGCTCGCCCGCCTCGTTTGTACGCGGTGCCTAAATGATGGAAGGGAAAGGGTTATTGCTGTACGTGACAAAAAAAGAGATCTACTAGAAAAATATTTCCATACAACGCATAACTGAGCTAGATGAAATTTTGTGGACTCTAACGTCAAAGAATGATTCAGTTGAAATCCTAAGGCTCTGTGAACTTTCTGGGTCGTGGGATCCTAAACCTCGCTTTGATACCAATTGTAAAACCCCACCTTAGTTTTACCACAAATCAGCAGTCCGGCCGGGCCCCGTGATAAGAAGCAAACCAAGTAGCGGTAATAAAATGGTAACATAGCAGGCATAAATAAAAAGTGCTAAAGGAGTACTTACAGCGGAAGTAGTAAAAGAAGCTAAGGGTAAAAGTGTACCTCGAAGTTGATTTCACAGAGCCACTAAAATTTAAAGAGCCAAAATACTTGAAATACTGAAAGTCTTATACATAGTTTGATACAAGAAACATTAGAGAGTCTGATTACATGCTCAATATCATAAAACAGAACTTATGGAATAAACTAGACTGATAACAAACTATAAGGGGAACATCTGCAGTGCGCTCATCCTAGGCGCAACACCCCACCTGTGACCCCTGTAATAATAAGCCCAAAAATGGGTCAGCCCAACTGGAGAGTAAGGAAGACTATTCTTCTTAGTGACACTAAAAAATATTTGGAAGAAACATGAGTGCATACTTTTGTTTAAAATAATCTTTTCATGCTATAAAAAAAAGAAAGGATATTTTCTGTTATTCTAAGCATGCTTTTCAAGAAAATATTTAACATAAATGTCTGTTCTAGTTTTGAAGCGTCTTATGCACAGTTTTTCAAGTCCTATCAGGGAAGGGTTTGCTATATCACTATTTCTAACTTTTGGCGTATGCACAGTCTCTGTTTATCTAATGGTTATCCTTCACATTGTCTTATACTGAGAATCTGTTTGAGCGCATTTTAACGATTCGAGCCCCAACTAACGAACGCAAAGGTTCTAATGTCTCGTGGACATAGACTCGCATCTTCTGAATTTCTAATGGAGAAAACGTCTCCCTGTATTTGAGGCTCATAGGGTCTACTACGCCCCATGAGTAAGATAGTGCGCCTCTATCTATCACGATGGAGAGAAACTCACTCATGCCTCCTAAGTAATTTAGATGAATATCGGTTTTCATAATTATTTAGTTGGACAATGAGGTTGTATTTTACGCTAACGAAACGCCTTGAATACATTTTTCTGGTGCGTGGTAAATATTTACCCATCTAAAGAAAAGAGAAAACTATAATTGCATGTACTATTCAAATTCACGCATTTCATACGGGTCTACTATTTCTTACAATATATATATACTAAAATCAAAGTGTAGGCAATTGCATAAAAATATTACACATACTCTCTTGCTATCAGAGAAACGGTTTGTGCGTATATTTAGGTGATATATCTAGCCAAAAAGAATAGAATTCCTTACATTGGGGTTTCAGCGCTCGTACACTTGACGCGGCGGCATAACTTCCTTTTCACAAGACAATCTAGAGGCCGCTCCCGCTCTATGTCAACGAGTACCCTCTTATCAACCACAATTGATAATTACACTGCAGTTCGACAATTTTCTATACGGGGAGTCAACCTCTTTAATTTCTGCAGCGTAAGGAAATTGAAACTAAATATCGTACTAGATTAGAGTGCACTCATTTTTACAATACAGGACTTTGACTAAAATCTTCATGGGGAGAGATTACCTACTGTAAGGCGACTCAAAAATGGTAATGAAAAACAGATCCACCCTCTGCGGTAGATGAATCTCACTTTGCTGGGAGAAACGACAGAGGAGGAGAAGCCCTTGTCGGCGGTCTAGGGCATGCGAGGGTTCTGCGGCTTGAATGACGACGCACTTCACGGAAGAACCGTCCGCTAGGATCGAAAGCCCAAAAGAGAGAGGGAACGCAGTCTGAAATCCTTCCTGTCCCTATGGTGCGGTCGACGGCGGCTCTCACTTGAGGAGAAGGCGAGAACGGCGACTTCTGCGTCTACTATCGCCGGCGCACGCGTAGGCGAAGGCGTCTCAGGCGGCGATCGACAGAAAAAGAGCCGGAGATGCCATCTGCGAGGAGGGAGCGGCCTGCCGATGGTTCCATCGAAACGCTAGGTTGCGTGAAGCATCAGGGCGTCGGTTACGAAGAGGGAAATGAGGACTTAGCGGGGAGGGTTTGCGTTTTATCTGAGCTGCCACGTGAATGGGGCGGCTGTGATAACTGTGATTTGATTCTTTATTTCATATCCATCCTCTTTAATTATTTTCAATTATGACAATGCCCTCTATGACATCTTACTTTGTGCATAAAAGAAAACTCCCAAAGATCTCAAATCGCGCCGTAAAATAATTCCAATGATTTTATTTAACAGATTATTTTATTTAACTATTTATTGACCTAAAGAAATCATACCTTGCCAAGACGATGGCTCGATCAATACTGTTCGCGGTCGGACCCTGAAATTAAAATTTACGCTCGCATTAAAATTTACGGGTGTTACATGGGCTAGGAAATATGAGGGAGTTAAAGGAAAGGGTCGCTATCCTTAATTTTAGGAATTAACCCCTAAAGTAAAGGAAAGTGGAATTGAGAGAGTAGTGGGAAGTTATGGGTACTGGAGGAGATTGCTGGTGGTGGTGGTCGCCGGAGATGTTTTCCGGCGATCACTGGAAAACTCAAAATGTTGGAATCTTGTATGGGAGGACTATCGGAGGTGGCCGAAGACGAACTACGGTGATCGTCGGAGATATTTTTATGGTGTATGGGGGCTGTTTTTGTGATGGAGATAGGGCGTTGAAGGTGGCTCCACGACAATGTAGGGGGGGGGGGGGGGGGGGGAGTTGGCTGTTTTGGGAGGGGGATACGTTGGCTGCTGTTATGGAGGAGGATGGATGTTGCTTGAGGTGGAGGAGAAGGAAGAGTTGGCTGTTTGGGGAGGGGGATACGTTGGCTTCAGTTATGGAGGAGGATGGTTGTTGCTTGAGGTGGAGGAGGGGTGGTGGAGTGGCAGGTCAAAGGGGAAGGATGGTAGGGGTCGGCCAAGGGGAAGGATGGTAGGAGGTAGACCCGAGCTTCACACCCGGTGTTCGGTTTCGGCACCGAAGTGATCAAGGATTGGGCTTCTATGCTCCAATAGTCAATGCCTAAAATGAGAGCCCTCGCCCTCTATTTATAGACTCCAGGGGGCAACGAACGGCTATGATTGACCGATCATCCAGATTCAAAAATACATAAACATACAACTCGAAACGAAAAATGAAAAGAACAAATAATGTGACGATCGTCGATCCGCATAAAATGCACGGTTCCGATTCCCCATCAATTTTTTTATCTATAAGATCACGCACGAAGCCCTTCACATCCGACCATTCGTGACCCGAATTAATTTACAATCGCCAACGCCCCCCATTTTCTCTCTTTGAGCATGAAGAGCGGAACTAATAAACTTTTTGCCCCAAGACAGGACAACCAGAATATTGAATTCCATGCCTTGGAATTTCAGTACAACACCCTAAAACTCATTCCAGGCCTCAAATATTCCAGTACTGCTTTCCGAATCCCCTCCGAAAGTCCAAATTCAGTACATCTTATCTCTTCAGTCACTGACATCTCATGAACGTTTACCGAGCCTTGTATTTCGTGATTATTGTGAGTTTATTGTTTGGTTTTAATTTATTGTCATACAATCTCTTGCTTGACCCAAAATAATAAATAATAAGCTGACTTGAATCATCTCTACGGGTTATGATAAATCATTTTTAATTTGACTCGAAATCATGCATTTTTTATTTAATTTGATCTTAAATCAAAAGCTTTGATTATATGTTGAGGTTAGCTCACTCAAACTTGTCTCTGTATCAATCTCTCCTGAGAACTAACAAATGTGCGACTTTTATGTCAATCTATCACTTTGTTAAGTAATGTTGTGCAATGATTGTCTTTCAAATTCGTGCATGTGAAGAACTGAAAAGGGTGTGATAGATACTTTTTGATGTACACAACTTATTCCTATATCTTGATAGCCAAGAGAGGGTTCTGTTTTGATCCCAGTAATAAATGGGAATTTAAACTCTTAGTCCAGGCTTAATTATTAGTTTGTTATATTGAAAACTATGGTCTGCTGATAACATTACTTATTTTGGTTAATTCAATTCAGTCTTCTAGAGTTGACAAATGTGCACGCTTGTTTAGTTGGCTTGTGTGGTATAATATATGATAAAGACTTATTGGCTTACCATTGCATTTTTGCTCAGCCTTTTCTTTTCTTTGCTTTGCATTATATTCTGATTTCTTTGCTTAGATTTGTTTTAGTTTTTGCTTTATATCTTTCCTTGTGTTGAAAATGCTTCTTTAAAGCTTGTAAGTAGATGTATGAAGATGGATTTTTGATGGCCACTTTGAAATTGCCCTCTATTATTTCTGCTGAAGATCTAGTGACGTGAGGTTTCATCATTTTCTTAACATTCTTATAGTCCAAGTTTGACATGTTTTTGCTAGCGTTACTTTTTTTTAAACCTTCATCCACATCATTCTTATTAAGCTGTTTGTCTTCCTTGTTTATGTTCTCCACTAGACGTACTTTGGCTAATATCTTTGAACATGTTTATGTTCAACTTATCATATCACTGTTTTATACAGTCTATTTTCAGTTAGAACTACTTTTAGACTCTGTTGTTTTCATTGTCTTAATCTATGGACAATTTATACCTGATGGTTATTTTCCAGATTGGTTTTCAGTGTTTGCAATATGTTGCTGATCATAAGACAATAAGGGGATGATGTTATCCTTAAATAAAAGATGAAGAGGTATTTATTTCCTATCTCTATTATCATGTCTCACTAGCGAGCTCCTATGAGAAGAGATCAAAACCATTTCATGCACATGGCCTTTAGCTTTTCAGAACAAACACCATTTCATATCAGAAATTACTCGAAGGCAATAGAGCATGGTTTAATGAAATGAGCACTCAGCAAAAGCTTTTCATTTTCTTTAGGATCCCTAGGGTTTCTGGGCATTCACCCGATGCCCTTCCAACTGTAGCAATTCAAACAAAACTTGCAAAGTCGGAGAATCCGTCTCTGGAAAGAAAATCCCTAATAAGTTTATCATGTGAAGCAATAGATTTCACAATAATATATGCATACTGTGAGTTGCAACTCGGAGGAGCGCTCTAACCCAGGATCTATGCTTCTAATTCATCTCAAGAAGAGATTGATGGTCGAAACAAAGATTTTCTACCAACAGTCGGCCACATGAAGTTGGGTAGCCATTGTCTTCAAGAAGAAGGGTAGCCATCGGCTTCAAGAAGAAGGGTATTGGAATAGCAGAGACAATGAACAGACGGAAAATGACCTTTAGATGAAAGCTGTGATTTCTCATCCAATAGCAGAAATTCATAAAGGCATCAAAGGAGAAGTCCCCAATAAATTTATTTTGAAAACCACAACATATACTTTCAATCCCAAGGCAAAATCAGCTGCAGGTGTAACTAAATCAGGGGGATCGACAATGATAAGATATGCACAACACTGATTAAAGTTTCCATCTCTTCCATTAATATATATATATATATTAATAATGGTTAAATTTTAGAAATTCCTTATAACAAGGGAAGCTAACGAAGCAGGGAACTTAAACATCTGTCATTTGTGCACACAGCCCCATTAATTTTTAAATGATCATCTATATTACTAAAATATTCCAAATTTGATAATTAAAATTTTATATTTTATTATTGATGATGTCTCATAATTTCTATTTTTATATTTTAAATTAATAATAAATATATATATATACATATATATATACACACATACATACACACACACAACACTCAAGCCTTTATCCCACCATAGTGGGGTCAGCTATATGGTCCTTTGTCTCCATTGCACCCTATCTTTAGTCATAATCTCACTAATGCCTAAGTACATAATGTCTTTCCTTATAGTTTCATTCCAAGTCTTTTTTGGTCTACCCCTCCGCTTAACATGTCTAGTGGCTAAACTCTCACAACGCCTAACATGCCTCTAATGATCTCCTTTGTACCTGTCAGAACCATCTTAATCGAGCTTCTCGCATCTTCTCTACAATTGGCGTCACTCCCGTCTTATCTCTGATACATTCATTCCTAATTTTATCCACTCTCGTGTGCCGCACATTCACCTAAGCATTCTCATCTCAACAACTTCCATTTTTTTGCTCATGTACACAATTCATTAGCTAACACTCAGAACTGTAGAGCATTGCTGGTCTAATTGCAGTACGATAAAATTTGCCTTTAAGTTTTAATGGTACTTTACGATCATATAAGATCCCAGACGCGCCTGCCCACTTCAACCAACTTGCTTGAATTCTATGTATCACATCTTTATCCACACCCTCATTTTTTGAACTATCGATCCCAGATATTTAAAACACTCACTGCGAGAAATATCTAGGTCACCCAACTTAATGACAGAGTCATCCGACCTTCTTGCACTACTAAATTTAAGCTCCATATATTCCTTTGTCCTGCTCAATATAAAACTACCCTTCTTTTCTAATGTGTCTTTGCACACGAAGCTTACGGATGGCACGGAGCTTATAGCTTATCTGTCCGGTAAGGCGGTAACAACAAAACTCTAGTAGCTGGTATGCCAAATATCAAAAGGAGAAGCTTTCTTTTCAGAATGCCAAACAGTTTTCCTATATTTCCAACCATTGTGATATTACTAAATCTTCATCTTTTGATTGGTTAAACCTTTCTAGTGTCGCTTCTAAGAAATGATTACATTTTCATGTATAATTGTCTGATGTATGAATCTAGTCTCTATTATGTCTATTCAGTTTGCAAATCGACGCTACACAACAATATATTATTAACTCCGGCAACAAGTTGGCGAGATTCTTGTTTGGGGCATGCTCTTACCGCAATGGAGATTCAAACTTCTGGAAAGCCTATCGATACTTTGCTAGAGAAGGTGCTTTGCATGAACATCCTTTCTTCTGATTACTTCAAAGAACTTTATAGGTTGAAGACATACCATGAGGTAATTGATGAGATCTACAACCAAGTTGATCATGTGGAGCCATGGATGACTGGAAATTGTAGGGGTCCATCATCAGCATTTTGTCTCCTATACAAATTCTTCACAATGAAGCTCACTGTCAAACAAATGCATGGTCTACTGAAGCATCCTGATTCTCCATATATAAGAGCGGTGAGTTTTTTTACCATATCTAGCATATTCTACTGGTCAATCTCCCATAAATAGAGAAAGAATCGACGAATATTTGTTTTTTTAAGAGTGGTAATTTTCAGATTTTTTTTCCATTTGGTGAACTTTAGGTTCAGCTAAAAGCTTACATTCTGGAGTGCTTTTTTTGTTTATAACAGAATCAGTAGCAAGAGAGCTTCTAGATTTTAGGGATGCCAGCAAATTAAAGTTGACTTTGTATTAAAATGAAGTGTCTCAAAAATTAATGGGTGATATGTTCAATATCTCCTATAATTATCTTGTTCATTAAGTTACAGGTTCTGCAGGAAAATTCATATCGTCGTAAATTTTTTCTAGTTCCTCAAGGAACTAGTTCTAAAAGAAAATTCATGCTTAATTGATGTAATCTCTCTTATTTTTATGGTTCAAGTCGTATTAAATATGCAGTTCTATGAGATGTACGGAATTATGCAGCCCATCATTGGTTTATTGTTGTCCTCTCCACCTGCTCGGCCATCTACTCCCTCGCTGCAGTCTCTTTCATCAAAATACCTTAGTTGCTGACCACCTGCTTATCCATCTACTACTCCCTGCAATTTGCTTTATCGAAACCTAAGTCGCTAATCCCTCATCTCGATACCACAGATCCTGAAGCACCTCCCTTTCTTTTCATTACCAGCAGATCCCACAATCCCATGCTCAACAACACCTATTCACAAAACACTTCGCGCCAAGCAACCTTTTCCACCTGACCCCACAAGTTACGCTATATCCCCCATATCTCAAATTTATTTTTCAGCTCTTCAGGTACAAGGCAATAGAGGTTGAAATTGCCCTAATTCTATATGACACTGCAGTCAAACACAATTGATGACTAGATCTAACAACTAACCTAACATGATACAATGCAATTGTGTGATTCATCATGCGATAAAATCCGGCACGTGATTGCACTAATTAATTAAGCTTTAATATTTAAGCTACAATTACAATTGGTCACAAGTGTTACAAATGAAAGCTAAAAGTAATAATCACACAGTGACGAGAGTGCATGAAATATAAAACATGAGGAACACCGAACACATTTGACACACCCAACACAAGAAAGAAGCAAACAAGATAAGCTGCATATTACTAAGTTATACGGTATGTTAGTACAATGCGGAGAAAATGAAACTAACCATAAACTGACCGAGTAATCATGACAAATGGTTGGGCTGAGAACACGTGATGGATAGGGTTGAATGTAGAAAAAAGGGACGAGCCGTGGCTACAGGCAGGGGTGGAGGTGGGCTCCGGTGGTGTCGAGGGTGAGGATTATGTCCCAACTAGGTTGGGAGGAGGCCGTGGAGAGGTTGCGATCTGAGTGGAGGACATGGAATGGCTGAAATGAATATGAAACAATGACATGTGGTTGGAGGAGGGAGGCGGGAATGGACTACGTTTGTAACTAGGAGAGGAAAAGATAGAGACGTGAGAGGGAGGAGTGGATGTAGTGAGAGAATCTGCGGCAGGAGTGAGGAAGTGACGTGATTGCAGGGAGTACCAGTTGTGGAGAGGAGGATCGTCGGGGTTCCGACCATGAGATGGAGGGGGAGTAGCTGTAGGAGTGGCGACGTGCAAGATGCTTCAGGCGTCGACACCTGCAAGGTGTTAGGCTTCAATGTCGAACTCTGACCGAGAGTTTGGGTTATGTCTCAAACTACTCGATCACTCAATAGTTCCTCAAACACTCCAATTTAAACATCTCACTTCCCACAGTCATTGGCCTCCTTTATCCAAATTACCGTATTACAAACCCAGCTCACACAAGGTTTTAAATCTGAAGTAAAAAATATTACAAAGCTAAACTCTTGAAAAGTTTTAAATATAAACATAAATAAAAACTTCATAAAAACAACCCTGGGCCTTTAAAAACTGAATTAAATCCCTAGGACCAGCAAAACACCGCAAGCTCCCGTGCGACTTAGCATCGTGTCTGCTCCAAATATATCTTTAGATTCACCAAACTTCCTAATCAAAACATAAGAAATATCAAATGAGATAATAATTGCATATATGTAAAATATATTGTGAAACTTAATGAAAATCTATGGCATGATCTTAAGCTTTGCCCTGTTATTGAAATCTTAAAATTGACAGCCAGAGATGATCCCCTTAAAATCAGCAAAAACATCCCAGCCTACCTTGATGGAGAAGACTGAAAAATTAGAGGCACAGAAGGAAATTATACTACTTTGTCGCAATCACAAAAGCAAGTACATAAATCAGACTTTTTGTTTCTTTATCCAGAGAGGCCAGATAAACAGGAGGATAGACCTAAGTAGACTACTACTACCAATGAACAAATACCCAATGTTAATTTCGGTTCAGCGACTAAAGTATATCCTGAAGTCGCCTGATGTTTGCATGCAAATACAATCATTAACTACCAAATCTGCGATTATTTGTTCTTCTTTTGTATGCTGGTGAAGAATGATTTGATTAATGAAATTTTGGATATGGGTAATGAGGGCAATATCTTATTAAAAATCTTGGCTGAATAAGTTGAGCTAACCACTACCCAACATAGGAACCAATGTTCAGTACTTTCTCCAGTATACACACAGTATATTGATCTAACAGGAAATTTAGAACGGAGCTGCTTTAATGATCATAAATCTCAATTTTAACTTAGTAAAAAAACAGTTATTTCCAAACATCATTTGTTAGTAGTAATCTTAAACACCATTTATCCTAACTACCATGGTGAGTAAAATTCAGATCCTGCACTCATGCAGCAAAGAACAAATGTTAATACATTACCATGGTGTGGATTAAATGACATTTTCTAATAAGTCACAAAAAATAGAGAAAATACCATAATGCAAGTTTAATACTCATTAGTCATTAATAGAAGTCCCAACGATCTCATCCGGTAGAGGACTTTTGAAGTCATCCACATCAAGCTGTGATTGTAAAACACCACATCAAATAATATAATTGAGTACTGATGAAACCATTTATGAATAAATAAATAAAAGTATTTACATTGGCACAATGTTTATTTTGAGACCAAATCCAATTTGATGAACACAAGCATTCACAGTTTTGGGATTATCGCATAATCATCAAGCACTCTCCCTCTAGAACTAAAAATTGATTCGGAAGTCACAATTGTGATGGGTATTGTGAGGATATATTTTGTCATTTTAGAGAGCTTCACATATTCATTGAACATATTTTCCACCGTTCTAAGACTTCAAATCTATCTTTACTCTCAAGAGGAGGTTGTACATGTGCTTCCTCTAGATATATTTCAAGTTCATTTTTAAGAGGTTGTGTAGAAGAACTAGAAATCAAAAAATTATCAAACCCAAGAAGAGAACAAAATTCGTGATAAGTTGTGGTTGAGTCCCAGTGTGGTTGATCATCTTCTAGGACCAACTACTAATCATTGCCTTGGCAAGCTCTTGCCTCACCAGTGCTTTATTTTAAACCATAGGCACGGAGCGACGAGTTTAAGTGGATTGGCCCACACTAGCACTTCCACGTAATGATTCTACCAAAGGCGAACAACAAAAGGTATGGCTTTGCGCGATGAAGGTCTTTAGCAACACGAGATATTGCACTTGAATGCCCCATGACTCCCGCTCGAGTTCAAGAGGATGATTCGGAACTGGTAATTGGAGTATTATGCTATATGCTACTACTATCACAATAAGTGGAAAAAAGCTCTAAGTGATCGGAAAGAACACCAACGGCATAGGGTTCAAGTTTTTGCAAGCATGCGTTTCTTCAAACTTCTTTTTTAATCCATTCTTCTCAATCAGGTCATCTTTGTTGTATGGATTCTATTGAATATCGCATGCTTTTTGTTATAATTTTGAACAGGTTTCATTTTAGATATATGACTGTTTATACAGTCCACTCTCAATTGAAACTGCAAGCTTTTAGATCTCTTGTTTTCATTTTTCCCATTGTCTTTATCAAATAGTTTCATGATGGAGATTGATACCTGGTGGTTATTTTTAGGTTGGTTTTCTATATTTGCGATATGTTGCTGATCCTAAGACATTATGGGGATGGTGTGATCCTTACATAAAAGATGAAGAGGTATTTACTTCCTGTCTCTAAATGTATTTATGCTACATGTAATGAAAGTTAAAATTATTTGATATTTACCCAAAATATGAAGAAAATAATTATAGAGAAACCGTAGCAGTTACTACACAATTAGAGGCCCATTAAAGAGGGATGTGAAATAAAAACTATTCCTACATTTGATTGTATTCATGGCGGAGAGACATTTTAATTAGTTACAACTTGCAACAAATTTCAATGAAGTAAAGCGCTGCACCAAGCGAATTTATTATTAGACGGTCCGAACCCTATTTGATATTTGGAATGTGTTGAAACATTGGTTTTGGGTTTTTTTATGTTCTTCATTCTGAAATTTAGATGGTGACCTCTTGGTCTTTTGTTGATTGATTGTTTGGTAGTTATCTTTTTCTTAGGTTTTAAAATGAAATTAGGGCAGTACTCTTTCATCTAGTGTACTCTCTTTGGCCCAAGATGTTAGTTTTATCTGGTTATTCTTATGGCTAGATACTGGTGTTCTGATGTCTATTTGTTGGAACAGCCATATCATACTGTTTTAGTTGGAGGTATATCGAAATTAATTAAATTGACGCACATTTATTTTGTACTAGTAAATAGTCTTGTGACTATTTGTTTGGGCTTTGTGCCCCGTTATTATGTTGTCTTTAATCAAATCAGTCGGGATTTATTATGTTGTTTTTCATTAGGTTTTATTATTAATTGTCGTTTATGCCGTCCGATTATTTTCTGTAATTATTATGATTTTAAATTAGATAAAAATTAAGAAATATGTGTGTTGGCCAAAGGCCACCACTTCCAGATTTGGCTGAAATGTTGCAGCTACCTGTTGGCTGTACTTTCACAATCATACATTATGCCCGATATTATCATCTAGAAGACCATGCATGGGGGACACTGTTCCTATGGTGCTAGTGTGTGTGTGTATATATATACATACATACTAGCAGTTCTGTATAGGGTCCTCTCATGCACAGTATGCGACTGCGACAGTATCCTACATCCACTTGAGCGACGATCGAATACTATTGTCATTGCATACTACACACGAAGTTTCCTTCTAAACTGTGTAATTTTTATTTTATGTTAGCCTTATGTATTAAAAAATCACCCTTTCTTTTAGAACTAGGGGGATTGAAATTGAAGAGCTTGGATTGATTTGTTGGTCCTATTTTGAGATTAGACTATCTTAAAATTTTCTTTTTGATATAATATTGGTAATAATCTTTTCCCTCTCTTCAGGAATTTTCTCCTGGGTCGAATGGCCGCACAACAACCATGGGGGTATATGTACGCGATCTTCTTCTTGGACAGGTCTGTTTACATTTATTTATGCGTATTAATTTTACTGGGCAAGTATCATTGTCAGTTATACCTTGTGAAATATAGTCAAATTCTACTTGAGCAGCAGCTTCTTGCCTGTGATCTCTCTCATGTATGTGTGTGCATTCAGAATCTGTACCTTGGATATGGCTTTTATTGTGTTCATTCAAATGCAAATGCATTATGAAGGCTGCTTTGAAAGGAGAGGCGTCCTTGTCAACAGTCTAGTATTGAGGTTTGTAATGTTGACCTCGAAACGAGTATATGTAGTCAAATGAGTATTTCTTGTTCTTGCATAATTTCAAGCAAGAAATAAATTGGCGCCTTTTTCAAAAAAAATATTTTTGCATTTTTTTTCTTTTTTTTCCTATTTTACTCGTGTGTATCTACTCGGCATGTCATACACATTCTATTTTAAGCCCAACCTGTCTGCCTCTGGAAATCTGCATGTGGCTAATGCAAGTGATCTTGTGTTTTCATTCAAAATAGGAGTTTTTTATTACTCCCACGCTTCAACATAGAAGTATAGAACATTTGAAAATGTAGCAGGTGATGTGGAAGATGTGAGGAACCTTGTGTTTTTTTTCCTTATAAAAAGCGCTTAATTGATAGTCAATTCAGTGATTTTTATTTCCTTAGAACTATTTTCAGTACCATTTAATGAATTGGCAGTACTGAAATCTTTAATGAATCAACAATTAAGCAGCTCCTCTTTATATACGAGTTTATCATTTTTTTTGCAGTAAAGTATGTAATACTTTTGTCAGTTCAGTTCTAACATAAACCTGTGATTATTCTACTGAGCTGCAGTATTATTTTGACACACTTTTCCCCCGGGTGCCGGTTCCAGTTCTGCGTCAGATCACCGGAAATCTGGAGAAGTTGAAGCTGCCTACCAAGCATTCCGGCGTTACCGGAGATTCCAATCGCCATGGCTGGGATGAAACAGCTCGCCGCCCCCCTTCCGTGAAAGCTTCGCTCTCTGTGTCGTTTGGACAGCGGGCTCCACACCGTGCGTCCACCAGGGACGCGTCCCCGGTTCGGAGGACCATCACGCCTCCACGTGAAAGAAACCACAGCGAGGAACCGAGAAGATCTTCCCCGGGTAACCGCCGCAGCCTTAGTCGTGAGGGGCCCGACCGTCACCGTTCCGATCGAATCCGGGACCGGGGTCGTGGCGACCGTGATGGCCGAGAGAGAGACTCATACAGATCTAGGCATTCTGGAAGGGACGGTGGCGGCAGACGGGACTCCGATCGCGGGGGAGGTACCCGGCACAGCAGGAGCAGGAGCCGCAGTGCGGAGCGCCATCGTAGCCCCCCCAAGGACGGTAGCAAGGATAAGGCAGCTCCGGTTTCAAGCAACCTAGCAAAGTTGAAGGATCTGTACGGCGATGCGAGTGACACCAAGGGAAATGGAAGCGACTACAAGCTCTCCAGGGATACGAGTTCGGCAGAGGTGATTAGATTGGGAGGTTCCACGTGGAGGTAGGGTTGAATAGGTTTGTGCTGCCGGAGGCGAATATGTTCGCTGGAGTTTATTTTTAGGGGCATATCAGAAGAGGCGTTCCGATAGAAGTGCAGGTAAAACTTACATCATGCATTTCTCCAATGCTGTGGTTATTTACATAGTTCAAAAAAATGTTAGATTTAATTATTGGAGCTTCATTTGTGGTGCATGAAACTTCGGATAACATTACAGGTTACTCTTTATATGCACACTACATAGAAATCTTCATGGGATATTGTTTCAGTGTGTAAAATATTTTTCTAATAGTGGATATGAGCATTTTTGTGGTTGCTGAGGAGCATGATATTATTGTAATGTATATTTAGATCAATGAGGTAATTATTCAAGGCTTTTTATTCAATCTCCATATTTATTTTTCTAGAACTGTTTTGAATGGTTTAGGGTTTGGAAGTGAGACATTCCAAGTGAATTGTAATGATACTTTGGTTTGTTTGTTATTGTTGAATTGTGTGTTTTTAGGTTTCTTCTCTTCACCTCGCAGCTCATCCACCAAAACAACCCTAACCTATCGCGCCCCAAACATCCAATCTACTAAAGATGAAGATTGGATTAGAGTAATCTGCTCCCGTAGATTATGAGCTGCTCAAGGGGCTGCTGTGGTCAGGGATGGTTTCGCGAACATTTGGCATAATGCCATGATTGATCATCCCTGTGCTACCTGCCTTATTATGCGGTGCTCCCTTTATAGTATACATTGAGCTCAAATCATATTAATAGGGCTAATTACATATCTCAATTAACAAATATTGCAAATGCTCATATAACTTAAAGAGATTTTGCAAGATGTGAATAAAAAGATTTATTTTTTTATGAAATGATTTTCTTTCGTATATTGAGTTTTTTTTTAATATTTTAGTTTCTCATTATTTGGTGTAGATAGGGTTCAAATATCATTCATGAAAAATTTATGAATGAATAAAATGTCTTAACACTTTGAGAAAGGTCTAATTTAATGTCATTTTTTTTTAAAAATGAGAAACGGCGTTCCATTTATAGATTAGATCAAGAATTGTCGAGAAATTTTTTTTGGGACCCAATGAGCCCTTGGGAGTTGAGACCCTGCTCTAGATTGCATTTTAGGGGTCCAAATTGTCTATTTTTGGGAAAAAATTTACGGAATACACACTTGTATTTTTACGAACATTTTAAATACAAGATTGAGCGATCATATTTGAAATTTTTGTATCAAAAACCCTAAGCCAATCAGACCAGATTTAAAAAACCCGATCGGTCTAGAGCAAAAAAAAAGGTCTTTACTCTTTAGACAATCCTTATGGTCCAAGGTACAACCAAAAAGTTGCTTCTCTCTATTTCTCCCTCACTTGTAGATGATGATGGAATCCGAAAGTCACTTTTCGTTGCTGGATGAAAGAAGAGTCGGAGGCTTAAAGATTACAAATTTACATGATGAGATGGTAAAAAATGGAAGACCAAAAGTACGACAGTAAATATAAATATTTAAATGTCCTCTTAAAATATTTTTAACTAACATAAAATACAAATAGCTTAAAATAGAGCATTTATATTAGCACCCCATAAAAAAATCCAAAATAACACATTTTATGGATATTAGCATCTCATAAAATACACCAAATAACATATAAATTTTAATACCATACTCATATACTCTCACCCAAGCACCAACCCGCAACCCCCGCTCCGCCTTCTCCACCGGCGGAGGCTGCTCCCATTTCTGATGTGGAAGCTCCAAGAGGGATAGAAAAGGGCCCAATTCCTCCCTGGAAGTGTCCTCTACCATGACCTCCTTGTAGGGTTGCTTCTCCTATAGGGCAAGTGAACCCATGTAGCTTGAAACAAGTCTCTCGAGTATGACAACTTCACCCACAATGGTCACAAACCAGATGATCCTTGTCTGTAGGCTTAGGTTTGAAATCACGAGCTCGATGACTCCCGAAAATATATTGTAGAGTAAAGAATGTCGACACTTCAGGTACAGGCTCCAAAGATCTAAAATGTTACTGGTCATAATCCTGACGCACTACGTTGTACACCTCTGATAAGGTTAGAATAAGAAAACGCTAAAGTATCTGAACAACAATTTGATTAAAATCACGGTGAAGCGCTCAGAGAAACTTGAAACCAGATGACAATCCTCCCTTACTCTGATAAGATCCATACCATCTTGGGATTGGAGTGTGAGAGGATCAATTGGTCATATACTCATGATAGAGTTGAGTGAATTCCAAGTAATAGACAAAAGGATGACTATCTCCCTATCTCAAAAGAGTTATCTCCTATCAATGTTCCTTTTTGTGGGAATAAGTACTCCATGGGTTCCAAAAATTTTGTTGTAGTATCCAATAACACATAAATCCTAGCAATTATCTCTTATATGGAGTTAGTTAGTCATGTCATGACAAGCGAATTCTTAGAATCTCATTTTCCCAAGTACCATCTATTTTTGGTTACTTAATTGTATCGTTGATATAGCGAAATAACTTCCAACTTGTAAGGGCCAATATAACAAATCGAGCCCAGTATAAGTAATTAGTCTCATCCAAATGAACCACAATAAGTTTGGAGGCCATATGTGTAACATATAAAGGGATCCTAGCAAGTAATTTTTATTAACAAGCTATATATTATTCAAGGTGCAATAATAAGCAATGATACATAGTGATACAATACCCCATGAACACATACAAAGTCATCTAAAGAAAAACAATGTTTATTATTATCCATCAACATCAATAATACATTTTTTACATCATTTGTGTAAAAACTATTACATATGTTAAACTTGGCACTTAGGCCAAAAAATTTATAACAAAATACTTAATAACATACTTCTGCTCTGGGTCATTGAAGATTTATACCATCACAAAGCTCAAGGGCACCTTCTAAGCCCTATAAAATTTAAACTGAAGGGTGAGTAAAACATTCCCAATATGTAATTCTTTTTATTCTTAACTTCTATAATATCTTAGGATTACATTTTCATTTTTCAGCGTGAATTTCTCTTAGTTTCACATTAGGTTTTTTTCCTTCCTTTTAAATCTTTACTTGAGGTGATCACAAGTCTTAATCATTTTCTTGAGAATTTTCCTTGGAAATTCATCTTAAAGACTTTTCTTAAAGCATTTCTCTTTAGTTGGTTCTTTGTGAAATCCCTTAGGAGTAAAATCCGAGATTAACCTTTGCGGTTAAATTAGAGTTTTTTCATCTTGACATGATCTTTAACTATGGTAAGGTAACCCTTACCACCTATTGGAAATAACTATGGTGAGGATTATCTCACCCCCTTAGGGAAAATTAACTATGGTGGGCAAAAAATCTCACTGCCCGAGAGTTTAACCCCACTTGAGCAGTTAGATCATGCTATAAACTATGGTGGGGCTCCACCTAACTATGACAAGGTATAACCATGCCCTAATGAGTTTACTCCTAAGTGTAATCATTGGTGAGCTTACCTTTATTCTTTTCTTTTATCTTTCGCGCATTAACATTTTTATCACTTAAAAATCTGATTTAAATGAACATTCACTAGCTCATTACTTGGTCTCATGCAATTAAGTTTGTTTAAACATTTTGCGTCTCTAAAACGATTAAAATACATCTCAACCCAGAAGTACATTGTGGGTCGGTCTTTTAACTCATATATTTAGCTTAAATATTGAGTTTAATAAACTCTTATGACTTGAGAACTCTTCAAACAACAAAGGGTTGTTGGTTGGCCTTTGTAATTTATGTAATTGACTTAAATATCAAGTCAAATAGGCTTCCGGTGCTTAGGAAATTTCCAAACAGCAGTAGGGACTGCTGGTTGGTCTCTTTTTCTATGTATTTGGCTTGAAAATCCCTTTAATGACAATGAGGTTTGCTGATTGCTATTTTTGAACTCACATAGTTGACTTTATTTTGAACTAAATAGGCTTCTAAAACTTGAGAAGCTTCCACACAACAATAAATTAAGATTGTCGATTGATATTTTATTTTAGGCATTTAACCATCTTTGATCTTATTATGCATCCAAAATTTGGGAGATATTCAAATCAGCAATGGAGATTGCTAGTTGGCAATTTATTTCATATATTTTCTTATTAAAAACATCTTTAGGGGTATCTAAAGTTTTCATGAAAGCAATAATCATAAAATTAGAAGAGTTTAATACTATCTTCATTATGATAACATGGAAATCAATATATTGTATTCTGAAGGTTTTCAGAAATTTTATGTTTGTATATTTGAATGTAGGCATACAAAATGTACATGAGTATGCTATTCCAACACTTCTATCATACTTCAATTTGTCTCCTTTGAAATATTATAGTTAGATGCACATAAGACTTGCAAAGAAACCCTTCTTTTAGCATTAACATAAAAAAATTCTTCTTCAAATTAGAGAAATATTAGTGTACTAAAATGTTATGTGATTTTAACATGGTAAATAAAATTTTCCACAAACCATAATATGATCCCTTATTCATGCATTTCATATTGAATTAAAATCAGTATCAACAATAAGTATTTCAGGATATAACAATCTATGAATTTCCTTAGAATAATTTTAACAGCACTATTTGATGTCGAGAAATTTCAATAACTATTTCGAATAAAAAATTCTAACATTTGGTGATCTTAAATGTTCTCTACTCTTAGAAATTGGAACTCTATGAGCTTTCATATGTTTCACAAATATGGTGGAAAAGGAATCACTACAAAATTCATGTTTTACTCTTAGAAACAATTATTTCACACTATAAGCTCCCATGAATCACTATTTTAAGTTTCATACACCCCCAAGACATTTAGAAAAATTAGAGCAAGAAGAAAAACTCACCTAATTGGGAATAAGAGCCTTCCCTTTCCTTGAATACCTCCTGGAATCGATGAAGAAACTCTTGAATGCAAGAATGCAAAGAGATCTTGGATTAGGGCTAGGGCAAGGGAGACGCTCACGGTTTTGGGTGAAGAATCCTCTGAAATGAGAAATGGATGCTTTAAATCGAGGTGTGGAAGGATGGAGAGGGTCGGCCGCCGCTTATGGAGGTGCTTCCACACAATTTCAAGCGGAGATGGAGTCGACAGAGAGCTTCCACGCGGTCGCCGGGTGGGAGAAGAGGTATCGGGCTCCTTACATGCGTGAACCGTAGGAAATAAGACTCAGTTTGGAGTGGTCGACTTTTGAGTGGTCGACTTTGGCGTGGATCGGCTGTTATGGGAGAAGGTTTAATCAAAATCTCATCTAGAGCTAATTTTGGAGAGGAATTAAATGCTAGGATTTTATTTCAACCAAGGGAATAGAGCCCACTTAAAAAAAGAAAGCATACATAATTTTATTTCTTATACAAATTCCAAAAACCTCCTATTAATATAAATTTTATTATTATATAAAATTTCTTTGTTAGACTTGTAATTATATATATATATATATATTCATTGTTTAATAAAAAATTAAAATACTTAAAAGTGTGACATAAATTAGAGAAATTTTATCATGATTTAAAATAAAAATTTCACTAATCATTGCACCATTAACTTACTACAAAATTTTGGGATGTCACAATATGATACCGGGTATATCCAGTGGGAGTGGATGAAATGTTGGACGTAATAACCTCAAAAATAGCTCACAAAGCAAAAGGTGAACTGAAAAATAAAAATCAAAGCTTACAATGATTCCAAGATTCGAAATCAAAATTAAGTCAGAAGAAAATATAGTTGGACATGAAACCGATCACCAGAAAGAACCTCTAAAAGGTTATATACAATTTCTGGTGTCGGCACCATAAGAGAAGCTGCTAGTTGGAGGTTTTTACTGTGAAGAATGGCTCAGGAGAGGCCCCTGACTTGCGAAGGAACCACTGACTTGAAGAGAGAGGAATCTACAATTATAGCTTCAGAGCCAAAAATGATGATCAGATGCTTGGACAAACCGATCCAGGATCAGAGATCGACTGAGGCTCAAGGTTGGATGTGCCCGTCGAACGTGCAGGCTAGGGAGTCGGGATCGGTGCACATAAATGATGCAGTCAGGATTGACGCACGGAAACGAAGGGGTCATGATTAATGAAAATGAGGGAGTCGGATCGACATGCGGCGCAGACGTGTGAGGGCGGAGGAACCACGATTGCAGGTGAGGCTCGGTTCTTACAATAGGTCAATCAGTTGGCTCTAATATCATGAAAGAAAGTAAATTGATTAATTACAAATAGAAAGCTCCACCCTATTTATAATAAGGGTAAGAGGGTACAATAGTAAATGTGAGAAATAACACCAATGAACTCCAGACAGTCTTTTCATAAGAAAATCTATTAGGTGCGCCAGGACTGCCACATAGTTAAGGGAGCCCACACCCTATGCAAAAAAGTATTTCTTTAATAAAAAAATTGGCGTGGGCCCACAATTCCTATTTATATAATCTCTCTTTTCATGACTGAACACAATGGGAGTCAATTCAAAGGCACGGATTCTGAATGTACACACATTCTGATGTGAGAAAGATCACAGGTAATAAGTTGTTGCTCCGGCAGAATTTGACTACGGCTCAGTTTGGGGTGTCGTTTTTGATGGACATTGGCTTAGTAAAGAAACGTAAAGTTTAAGGGAAATGAAGAAGAAGAAGAGGAGGCAGAAGCATTCATAATTTCTCCATACAAAAAACGATTACAAGGGGCAGGATTTATATAGTCATCCTGGAACATTCAAGAATAAAACGGTTTACAGTTAAGAGCTTTTATTACATTGCATTTTCCATGCTAATGATGCTTTGAATTCTTAAGCTTGATTAATGCAGACCATTAAGAGTCACCGGTTCAGTCTCCAATACCCCTCCTTGAACCGGCGGCCCAAGCATTAGGTCTTCTCTGAGCTTGGCGAAACGAGTTCTTCCCAGCGGTTTGGTGAAGATATCTGCGATCTGCTCCTCAGTCCCACAAAAAAGGATCTGAAATTCTCCGTCTTCAACCTTCTCTCTAATAAAGTGATGTTTGATTTCAATATGTTTGCTCTTGTTGTGAAAGACAGGATTTTTCGAGAGGGCAATAGCTGATATATTATCACACTTCAACTGGATTGGTGGTGATTTTTCTTCAATTATTTCTTCAATCATTCTCTTTAACCAAATCCCCTCACAGATGGCTGAACTCAGGGCCATATACTCGGCTTCAGTTGTTGATAAAGCCACCGTTTGTTGTTTCCTGGCACTCCAAGCTATAGGGCTGGATCCGAGGAAGAAAATGAAGCCTCCTGTACTTCTTCTATCATCCAGAGATCCACACCAGTCAGAATCGCTGTAGCCGGTTAGGACTGGGTTGATGTGCTGGTTGAAATGAAGACCCAAGCACTTAGTCCCTTGGATGTATCGGAGAATTCTTTTTGCTGCATTCAGATGGACCTTGGAGGGTGAACTGACAAATCTGGATACTAGATTTACAACATGCTCCAAGTCAGGTCTGGTGTGAGTAAGATAGATTAGTGATCCGACAAGACTTCGATAATGCTCTTCATCTACCTTCTCATCTCCTTCTTGAGTTTTCCTTAGTTTCTCACCAGTGGGCATAGGAGTCATGCAGGGATTGCATTTATCCATGTTGAATTTTTTCAGTAATTCACTTGCGTATAATTCTTGTGAGACAAAAATGTGCCCTGGTTTTTGCTGAATCTGCAAGCCAAGGAAAAATTTCAGGGGGCCTAAATCTGTCATCTCATACCTTGACTCCATTTTCCTCTTGAATGCCTTAATTGAATCTTCTGATCTTCCTGTAACAAGGAGATCATCAACATAGAGGCAAATGATGAGATCAATTAGCCCACTAATTTTCTTAATAAACAAGGATGGCTCATGTTTGCTGACAGTGAATCCTTCTTCCATGAAGAAAGAAGTAATGTTTGAGTGCCATGCCCTTGGGGCCTGTTTAAGGCCATACAATGCTTTATGAAGGCGGTATACATACTCTTCTTTTCCTTTCTTCTTGAACCCCTCTGGCTGCTCTACATAAATTTCTTCATTCAGGACTCCATTTAGAAAGACGGATTTCACGTCTAGATGATAGATTGGGAATTCATGGTTGGCAGCAAATGCTAAGATTACTCTGATGGTTTCCATGCGCGCCACTGGAGCAAACGTTTCATCGAAATCTCTACCAAAGTGTTGGTTGTACCCCTTAGCAACAATTCTGGCTTTGTGTTTAATAGGTTGTCCTACTTCATTGCATTTCAATTTGTACACCCATTTCAAGCCAATAACATTTTTTTGATTTGGACGAGGTACCAAAGTCCAAGTCCTGTTCTTTTCAACCAGACCAATCTCTTCTTGCATGGCTTGTTTCCATTCTGTAGTAGCAGCAGCATCTGCAAATGAAGTTGGAGTATTGTGGAAAAAGGTAGAGTTAGTATTTTCATATATTTCTACAATGGATCTCATCCTTCTGGGTGGTGATGACTCAATGGAGGAATCTTCATTGTCTGACTGAAGATGCACATCAATATTTGTTGCAGGTTCTTCCTCCAAGTGATCCTCTGGTGGTTCTTGGAAGGAGTACAAAGGTAGCTCAACCGATCCATTAGAGGAGATGATCTTGCCTCCATTGTCTGATGCCCAATCCCAAGCTTTATCTTCATGGAATATCACATCTCTTGATACAATTAGCTGTTGTGATATAGGATCAAATAACCTATATGCTTTCCTATTTTCACTATAACCAGTGAATATGCACTTTATGCTTGTTTTATCTAGCTTGTCTCTCTTCTCCTTTAGGATGTGGGTGATACGTCTACACATGCCGTTACATACACACGTTCATTCAAGTGGAAGCCGCACATATGGAAGCCGCCGTGGATCCCGATCGTCGTAATTTATGGAGCGCGCAATTGGGAACCGCCATAATTTTCCTTTTCAAATTATGTGTTATTTAATATTAATTAAATGATATTTAATTAATATTAAATAATAATTAAATGTATTAAATGTATTGTCTTAATTAGTGTCTTAATTTGTGTGCCCTCCCTCATCTATATAAGAGGGAGGAGTTGGAGTTGTATGGCATGCTTGTTATGTATGAAAGCTTTTAGGGTTGCTCCCTAAGTTCAACTATTTTCCCTCCTCTCTTCGTCTCCCTCGCCACCGCCGCCCCTCCCCTTGCCGGAGTTCTTCTTCTCTTCCCCGATCTCCATTCCATTCGGTAACAATGGTCCGACCTGCCGCTCCGCCCGCCGTAGCGCCGCCGGCTTCCAGCTCTCCTTCCATGGCTACTAACACACGTCTCCTCCTCCGCGCCCGGCTCGACGGACACGACGTTGCGCTCGACAAACTCCAGTCCTCCCTCGAAGCCACCCTCGCCATGAACGCTCAAATCCACGCCCACCTCGATCGACTCGGCTTTCCTCCAGCTCCATCTCCGACGGCCGCAGCACACGCCCCTGCCGGAACAGCACGCATGGCTGCCGCTGCACCTCCCATCCAAAGTCCGTCGGCCGCAGAAGTCATCCGCACCACCAGCGCCCTCGAGTTTCCGGCCGCCCGCCCCGCTCCACCAGAGGCTGAGGCCGCCCCACAGTCCTCATCCATCGCAGGGCAGCACGCCCTTTCTTCCCCACCCTGCGTCCAGCAGCCGACCCCCAGCGTCCAGCAGTTGGCACCACCACCAGAGGCTGCCACAGCCATGGCCATTGTCGAGCAGCCAGCCCCACAGTCCCCGTCCACCCCAGGGCAGCCCGCCCGTTCTTCACCACCCTGCCTCAAGCAGCCTTTCCCCAGCTTCGAGCAGCCCGCACCAGTGTCTCCTCCCTGCGTCGAGCAGCCACCGTCCAGCGTGGAGCAACAGCCACCGCCGTCGCCGCACCCCCTGCGCCACGCAGCAGTCGCCGCCGCACTTCTCAAACAGCCTGTAAGCCCTCTCGCCAACGTTCCCGACCCCAGCTGCCGCTGCCGCTACCGCCCGGCGTCACTCCCGTCCGATACCTTTGTCGCGCCCCTTGAGCCTCACGCCCTTTACGTTCCTTTCTTTTTAATGGGAAACCGCACCCACCTCTCTCTCTCCATCTCATTAAATGACGCCCTCTCTCCTCTCCCCACATTTCAGTTTCCCATGCCTGCCATTTTCTCCACTACACGCCAAAATTCACTTTCTACAATTTCTGAACACTTTCTGGATCAGCGGGCCCCACCTCACATCTCCACAATTTCTGATGCCTCCCTCCTGCCGCCCCATCACACTTTACATCAGCCCTCCTTTTTCCTTTTTGAATCAAATTCTCCACCCTACACTCACACCCTCTACTATCCGCGCCCCATATTGTTCTCTTCCCCCCAAGAACATAGTCCCCCATCCATTTACAATTTTTGGTTACACGTGTTTCTCATTTCCGACACATCTCACCGCCCCGTGACTTTTTCACGACTCGACCTTGGGGGCAAGGTCGATTTTCAAGTGCGATGGAATGATACGTCTACACATGCCGTTACATACACACGTTCATTCAAGTGGAAGCCGCACATATGGAAGCCGCCGTGGATCCCGATCGTAGTAATTTATGGAGCGCGCAATTGGGAACCGCCATAATTTTCCTTTTCAAATTATGTGTTATTTAATATTAATTAAATGATATTTAATTAATATTAAATAATAATTAAATGTATTAAATGTATTGTCTTAATTAGTGTCTTAATTTGTGTGCCCTCCCTCATCTATATAAGAGGGAGGAGTTGGAGTTGTATGGCATGCTTGTTATGTATGAAAGCTTTTAGGGTTGCTCCCTAAGTTCATCTATTTTCCCTCCTCTCTTCGTCTCCCTCGCCACCGCCGGCCCTCCCCTTGCCGGAGTTCTTCTTCTCTTCCCCGATCTCCATTCCATTCGGTAACAGTGGGCAAAGGCAATGCATCCAAAGGTCCTCAGATGTCCTACCTTTGGTTTTTTATTAAACAATTTCTCATATGGTGTGGTCTTTTTCAGAATTTTAGTAGGGCTTCTGTTTAGAAGATACACGACAGTGCTGGCAGCTTCTGCCCAGAACTGCTTTGGGAGGTTTTGATGTAAGAGGAGTGACCTAGTCATTTCTACTATGGTCCTATTCCTCCTTTCTACCACACCGTTTTGCTGTGGTGAACCAGGTACAGTAAATTCATGTTTGATCCCATCAACCTTACAAAAATGTGTGAAAGCATGGGAAGTGTATTCTCCACCGTCATCACTTCTCAAGGTTTTTATCCTCATGTCTAACTTCTTTTCTATTTCTCTTTTGAAGTCAATAAATAAGGAGAGAGCTTCAGATTTTTGCTCTAGAAAGTAAATCCATGCATACCTTGTGTAATCATCAATGAGTAAGAAAAAGAACCTCTTGCCTCCTTGATAGAGAGTAGAGGTCGGTCCCCAAAGATCACAGTGAATGAGTTGTAATGGCTGTGAGCTTTGCTGTTGAGTGGGAGGAAAGGGTTTCCTGTGGGACTTTCCAAGAGCACAAGTATCACACTGACGTTGATGTGTCTGAATTTGGATTTGAGGAAGATCAGATGCTAGATTTTCTTCAAAAAGTTGCTTCATGGAATTGTAGTTGAGATGTCCCATTCGATAGTGCCATAGGCCTGCCAGATCAGGACAGTCACTCACAGAAGTTGAGAGGGCTGTCTGATCTGATGTTGTTAGGTTGATTGGAAAAATATGATTTTTTGTCATTTTGGTAGAGGCAATGCTTTTGTGAACTGGATCATAGATGGTGCAGGCATTTGAATTAAAAACAAAACTGCACCCTTTGGTCACCAGCTGCCCAACACTCAATAAGTTTTGAGCCAAGGAGGGAACATATTGGACGTCCTGGAGGGTCTGTTGATTCCCATCAGGATGCAGAATTGTGATGCTGCCCTTGCCTTCAATTTCTTTACACTTACCATCCCCCAGGTACACACTTGATTTAAAAGATTCATCTAAGTCCTCAAGGATAGTTTTGTCATGAGTCATATGGCTGGAACATCCTGAATCTATGTACCACTGGGTGGATTTTTCTGGTTCTGCAGCTCCCATACATCTGGCCAGCAACATTTTCTCGTCCAGGCCCTTTGGTTCTTCAACAAACTTTGCTTCATTCTTTTCTTTGTTCTTAAACCAACAGTCTTTGTCAAAGTGAGTTGGTTTTCGACAACGCTTGCATTTGTAGAAGCATTTTGAGGTCTCATGGTTGTTTTTCTTACAGAGATTACAAAAGACAGAGTTGTCTTGTGATGGCCCTTCAAATGTTCTCTCAGAGTTTTTGCGTTGAACATTGTGGTTACCTGAATTCCAGGATCCTCCTTTCATTTTGTTGCTGTTGATGTTTTTATTCTTGCTGTCCCGAGTCTGCTTTCCAAGATTCATTTTCATTTGGAGAGCATGATCCAGGGTTGGTGAATACCTTTTCATCCTCTCCTCATGGGATTGGATTTTGCTTACAAGCATGGCAATAGAGAGAGCTTCAACATCATTGCTCTCTTCAATGGCGGCTGCAACATGCTCATAAGACTTTGGCAGGCTTCTTAGAATCTTCAACACAATCTCAGAGTCTGGGATTGGAGCCCCTAGATTGCTGAGTTGGTTTGTTAGATTCGTTATTCTGGGCAAGTAATCAAAAATCTTCTCACCGTCTTTCATATTTAAATCGTCGAATTCCCTTTTCAGATTTTGGCGTCGGATGGAGATCACCTTCTTGTCTCCTTGATAACATTCTTTGAGAATGTCCCAAGCAGCCTTTGCAGTCTTGGCTCCCATTATCTGCGGGAAGATGTTGCTGGTGACGGCATTTTGGATGATGTGCAGAGCCAAGGAGTTTTTCTTTTTATCCCCCTTTGACACACTTGCTTCACCTCCTGTCGCCCCTTTCTCCTTCCCGTCGGCTGCAGGCCCATTAGTTACGATCTCCCATAATTCCTGGGAGTCGAAAAAGGTCTCCATTTTTATGGCCCAGTGCTCATACATGTCCCCATTGAAAATAGGGGCTGAGTGATGTGAGAGTTGAGCCGGAGTGGTAGATGATGAGCCCATAGGATACCAAATGCTATAGATGCAGGAACTTCAAGCTCCGATACCACTGATGGACATTGGCTTAGTAAAGAAACGTAAAGTTTAAGGGAAATGAAGAAGAAGAAGAGGAGGCAGAAGCATTCATAATTTCTCCATACAAAAAACGATTACAAGGGGCAGGATTTATATAGTCATCCTGGAACATTCAAGAATAAAATGGTTTACAGTTAAGAGCTTTTATTACATTGCATTTTCCATGCTAATGATGCTTTGAATTCTTAAGCTTAATTAATGCAGACCATTAAGAGTCACCGGTTCAGTCTCCAATAGTTTTTGCTTCGGTGAGTTTGGACAAAAACGTCACCGTCATAGAATCCATGTTTCACAATACAATGGTTATGACTGCCACCAACAAAAGTAAACTAGTTTTGAACATAAAAGTTGATGAAGTTCCTTATGTGAGGTCGGACGTTCACGAACGATAGTTCATGAACATCGCATTCACGACCGCCACCGCCATGCCAAACGGAGCCTATATTTCACAAGTTATAACTGATGATGAAAATTCTCCTTCAAAATTATATGAATAAACAAATGTGAACAGACCTGTCCAAGAAGAAAATCACGTACATATACCCCATAATTGTCATGCAACCATTTGACCATGGAGAAAATTCCAGAGGAAAAGGAAAACATTATGTTGATTATATTAAGGACTAATTATGAAAAACTACCTTGCTATTTTGCATAATTACAAGAATGCCCATCTACTTTTTAAAATTATCAAAACCTCCAACCTAAATTTGTATTGTTAACATATAGAATAAAAGTGCATCACTTCAACAATTTTATTATAGTCTTAATCAAAACAAGTATGATATGACTGTTTTCAACAAATAGATTCCAGATCACCATTTTCTAGCCGTAACAGCCGTCACAAGCTACTTTATACTATGAAATTTATAAAAGCATTTATCAGTATTTACTTAGCATAATTTTATCATCTTTTCTACAAGGAACTGAGCATTTCAGTATGTAAAAAGAAATAAACTATACATCGTAACATAACATTTGTAAAAGTTCTTACCTCGATTTAAAATTCTTTCTTTTAAGAGATAAATCTTTAGAGTTGCCTTGCTCACTCTTTTTTTATTCTAAAATATTAAAATATAAAGCGTTAGTCATAATTGACTAAGCAAATTTTTATTTCTTTAGCACTTACCTCTTGAAGCCTTTGTCACAAGAAAGAAACATTATCATTAAGAAACATTAAGTATTTGTATAAGCATTAACAAAGGGGAAATACGTTCACATTTATAATGGATTTACTTTAAAATTACATTCATATTTTATACTATTTTTTTTCTAGTTCTTTACTTTATTTATCTTCCTTCAATGTTTCCTCATAACTTTTCTTAGTCTTTTATTTCCATTGTAGTTTTCTTTCATTCAATTCTTTTCATATTATCTTTCCTTTTCTTCTTTGCATCATTTCTTTCTCTTCGTTCTTTACATCATTTCTTTCATTTTTTATTTTGAGCAATGTTAAAAATAAATTTTATCATTAATTATTCATTCGTTGCGTGCCTTCTGTTTAGCACGCTCACATTTTTAAGATTCAAGGCTATCATCTAGCAATGATGTCCAATCAGGACTCCTGAATCGAAGAACATTCATAATGGGAAGACATTCACACCCCACCTCCACGAGTTTGGTCAACCCTTACCATAGCCCATTGCGTAATGCATATTTCATATTATTTTTCTTTTCATCATTTATTCATATTTATACATATTCATCGTTATAGTCATTCACTTAAAATGCTCCTTCATTATTATTATACATTTTCATACGATTATTTGTAACTATAAAACATTTAATTGTAACATTTATTCATTAATCGTGTCAAAACTATGATTTACAAACATATGTCTTCATATTATAAACATTCAATTGCAAGTATATTTCCTTACTATTGTACACATTAAAATACTCAAGCTACTACTGAAGTTTGCAAACATCTTTTTTCATTATCATGTAATCATGCAAAGACTATCATGTACAATCATTTGGAGCAATTCTTTGTCATTCATCATCATATCTATAAGTGCGCATCATTGTATAAAACTGCATGAAAAGAAATCATAGAGACTAATGAAATATGAACTCACCATAGCTTTATTTTCCTTTATTCTTCCTTGGGTCGGTGTCTATTCCTTGGGTCAGTGTCTACTCCATGTTGTATCATATCCTATACAATTTATCATTCATTAGCGTTCGTAATACGATTTTCACAAAAAAATTCCATTCACATTTAATTCATACACCGTGTGGTTAACATTCACGGGGAAAGTGCTCTAATGTCATTGAGGGGAAAAAGGAAATATAATTGCCTTGTACTCATTACATGCAAGAAATACACTCATAATTTCCTAACTATAACGTATTTATTAAATAAACAAAAGTAAATAAAATTTAAACTTCTAATCAACCAAGAAATAAGGGTGTATACAGATTTAGAATGTGTAGAAAAGCACGAAAATTGAAATGAAAAAACTAATATTTCATTATTTTCTCATAGAGAAGAGCTTTACAATAGGTGTATGCACATATATATAGGGAGGAGTGAAGGCTCAACTCCATTCTAAGATGTGAGACTAATCTCTAAACAGAAATGGGGCATCCAATGGGCCATTGGATGAGCCTTTGCACAACTTATGTTAACACTCTCCCGCAAGTTGGAGCTTACAAATCGTAGAAGCCAAGCTTGGATAGAAACTGATGATATAGTGGTCGAGGTAAGGTCTTAGTGAGGATGTCAACAACATGACCAGCGACAGACACATGTTGCAAGTCCAATTTTTTAAGCCGCACATTTTCCCGAACAAATTGACAATCGATCTCGATGTGCTTGGTACGTTCATGAAACACAGGATTCTTGGCAATATGAATAGCCGCTTGGTTGTCACAGAAGAGAGTGGTTGTTATGGACCCACGCTAGGGGATCACGTACAAGCGTCGTACTACGACACGCACCACTTATTCTTGTTATCTTTTATGTATTTGCATGTTTATTATCCTTAAAACTTTTGGTTATGTTGGGCCCCAATCGGTTACTAGGTTGGGGCATGTGGCTTGGTTGAATTGGGGCATGTGGCTTGGTTGAATTTTATGAAAAGTATTATCAACTCTCCTCTCTTTATCCAATTCTCCCTAACTCTCTATAATTCCCGTTCTTACGCCCTAGACAACGCCGCTCGGTAGTTCCGCTGCACGCCTACCTGACGTAAGTCCCGCTCGACACCTCCCCCGATCCCATCCTTCTCCTACGCTTCTCCTTCCGGCGAGATAGGTTCGATAGGATCACGCAAGGCTAACGCCGATACCCTTCGAGACCTCTCCCTCGTTCGCCTGCAGACGAGATATCAAACGACATCCCGCATCAACTTGGTATCAGAGGACTCCTCCACCGCCACTTCCTCGCTGCGTCCGACGCTGACTGCTACTCTTGCTTCCGCCGTCGCTTATGTTCCCCAGCCCACTTCCGCCTATTCTCCATTCGACAACTTTCCACAGAGGAGATGACAGACCGTCGGGCCAAGGGCCTCTGTTTCAATTGTGATGAGTCATTCAGTCGTGGGCATCGGTGCAAGCGCCTCTTCTGGCTTGAGGTGGGGGATCCCTCGGACGAGGATATAAAGGAAGAGGACACTGGCGACCAAGAGATTTCTATTCATGCGATGACGGGCCCCCAGTCTGGCGATACGATACAGATACCGATCTCTGTGGCGGGTCAGCAGCTGGTCGCTCTCATGGACTCGGGCAGCACACATAGTTTCCTTAGTGGGCTCACCGCCAAGTATCTTTGCCTTCAGGTGACACCTGACAGAGCCTCCGGGTATCTGTGGCCAATGGCATGGCCATGTCTTGCACAGGAATTCGTCGCGCGGTGCCCATTATGGTGGAGGGCTATCATTCCTAGGTGGATTTCTTTGTGATTGCACCTTCTGTGGGATTTTGAGGCTATGGCGATGAAATGGGACCGTGACCACACCAAACCGTGTAGCAAGGCCGCTTGCCGACCGTCGTGTTTTCCTCGCACAGATCGACTCGACTGAGCCCTCAGACCTCGAAGCCCTCTTGTAGGAGTACAGTGACACTACCACGGCCCCGACGGGACTTCCTTACGGCCAGGACCATCACATTTGCCTCTTGCCAGAGACAGCTCCCGTAGATGTGCGTCATTACCTCTATTCTTTTTAGCAAAAAGACGAGATTGAACGACAATGTGCCGCTATGCTATGACAGGGCCTCACCCGCTACAACGTGTCCCCTTTATCTTCTCCGGTCTTGTTGGTCAACAAGAAGGATGACACATGGAGGTTTTGTGTGGACTACCGCAAGTAGAATGCACAGACGGTGAAGGACAAGTTCCCCATTCCAGTTGTTGAGGAGTTACTCGAGGAGTTGCGTGACGCCCGCTATTTCTCCAAATTTGATCTTTGCTCTGGTACCATCAGGTGCGCATGGCCCCAGCGGATGTGGAGAAGACAATTTTCTGCACCCATCATGGCCACTTTGAGTGCCTAGTGATGCCCTTCAGGCTCACCAACCCCACGTCCACCTTCCAAACTCTCATGAATGAGGTATTCCACGACTTGCTATGTCGTTGTGTGTTTTTTTTTGACGATATCTTGGTCTACAACACTACATGGGAGTTCCACATGGTCCACCTCTAAGCATTTTTTCAGCTTGTCCATACTCACTGACTTTTCTTGAAGCGTGCCAAGTGTGCTTTTGGGACTACCCGAATCTCCTACTTGGGTCATGTTGTTGACAGCACAAGGGTGTCCGCCGACCCCCTCAAGAACCACGGGGTGGCCGATTGGCCCCTACCCCAGTCACAGCGGGAGTTCCACGGGTTTTTTGGTCTGACAGGCTATTATCAGCGCTTCATACAGGGGTACAACGTGACCGCAACATGGTTGTTTGCCTTATTGAAGAGACAATCCTTCACGCAGGGGGACACCGCGACGATGGCTTTTCGGGCTCCCCAGCCGGCTTTGGTGACGACTCCAATTTTGCGCCTTCCCGATTTTCACCAGGAGTTCCAGGTGGAGTGTGACGCATCCGATCAGGGTTGCGGTGCCATGCTCCAGCAGGGGGCACCCGATTGCCTATTTTAGTCGTTGAACGACACTACATCATCAGAAGCTACAACCTTACTACCATGAGCTGATTGGGCTGGCCAAGGCTGTCCAACATTGGCGTCCATACTTATGGTGGCATCCATTCCTAATCCACTCCGATCATTTCAGCCTCAAGTATCTTCTGGAGGACACCCCGACCCTACTTGAGCTTCTTCAGCACACGAAGATTCAAGACACGTGGAAGTTAGGGAGGCTAGATGGGAAGAGCATTCTTGTCATGGCGGCAAGGCGAACCAAGGCGAGCCCCGGGCGCCTGGACGCCAAGGCGACAAGGCGGACGCCTAGGCGACAATAAGGCGAGAAGTCGCAAGGCGACAATAATTTTTTTTTTAAATAATAACACAAAAAGACAGCGGTTCTTCATTTAACCGCTGTCTATAGTGACAGTTATTAAACTATAGACAGCGGTTAAATGAAGAACCGCTGTCTATAGTGATGCAGATATATACAACCGCTGTCTAATGTAGGCTAAACCGTACATTCGACAGCGGTCATATATATAACCGCTGTCTATTCTATCTTCGACAGCGGTTATATATACAACCGCTGTCTAATGTACGGTTTAGCCTACATTAGACAGCGGTTGTATATATAACCGCTGTCTATACTTGGAAAGACAGCGGTTATATATAAAACCGCTGTCTAATATAGGATTTTTTTAAAAAAAAATAAGGCGGCTGTCGCCTTGTTTTCACTTGGGCGCCTGGACGTTTAGGCGTCGCCTAGGCGTCGCCTAGGCGACGCCATGACAAGAATGGGGAAGAGAAATGGGATAGTGGAGGGAAAATATTGAATGGCAGGGAGGGGATTTAGGGGGTGAGAGTGATCAGTTGGGGGGGAGTGGGGTGGTTTCACGTGGGGAGAGTTTTGGGGGAGAGGTGGCCAGCTGGTTGAGGGGAAAACGAGTGGGGGGCCGCTATTAATATGAGTGGGGAAGTGGGGCTATTAATTAGGAGGAGGTGGCTCAATTTTAGGAGAAGTTCCTAAAATTAATTGGAGAGGGGAAAGTGGGGTAGTGGGGAAGTTATGGGTGGAGGTGGTGGTTGCCAGCTGGGTGGAGGTTGGTGGTGGCTGGAGGTGCCGCCGGTGGTGGTGGTCGCCGGAGATGTTTTTCGGCGATCACCGAAAAATTAAAATTGACGGGAAATGAAAGGAAAAATGGTGTTGGATCACCGGGGGAGGCCGAAGACATTCTCCGGTGATCGTCGGAGATGGAAATGGGGGGAATATGGGCTGTTTTGGGTATTTGTCAAATGGAGAGGGAGGGGGTTGGTTGTAGCCGGCTGTAGGGAGTAGGATTCCTGGATGGGAATCCGGCAATGGGTTTGGGAGGGGAGATGAAGATGGTGTCCGACAATTTGGTGGAGGAATGAAGGGGGGAAAGAGGTGGTGGACAACAAGGTGGTGGTGGGGATCCAAGGTTTCGCACTCGGGACTCGGCTTCAACACCGAAATGACCAAAGGATGACTTCTATGCTCCAATCTTTCAATGCCCAAAATGAGAGCCCTCACCCTCAATATATAGACTATAGGGGTGACAACGAACGACTATGATTGACCTATCGTTCCGACTCAAAAAAAATACAACTCGAAACGAAAAATGAAAAGAACAAACAATGCTACATTTGATCCACATAAGATGAACGGTTTCGATTCCCCATCAATTTGCTTCATTCCAATCATCCATAGTTCCAAACTGTGCTAGGCTGATGGAATTGATTCAACAATACATTCAAATCAATCAGGTTTAGTTAAATCCATCTCAGGAACTCAAAATGGTTGAAAAGATGTGAAGGGGTGATTTTGCATTGAAATAATAAGTGAGAATACGAAAATCACCTTTTCCATTACTAATTCAACACGTTATTGAAATGAAGAGATAAAAAAGCCCCTTGGATCTCAAATCCAGGAAGCCGGTGAAACAGAAGAGATTGAAATCAAATCGAAAGGGTTCTTCAGAAATGCGGAGATATCTACAAGCATCCACTCCAATGTGAGGGATTGAGAGGAAATTGTGTTCTTCTATTTTGACCAGAAAACCAATTACCGATCGTTGACGTTTATTAAACAAGAAATCCCACCAAACGGCTCGTTCCTGATGGCGATTTAGGAAAACAATGAAAAGAAATCATACCTTGAATGGTGGTCTTGCCGTCTATAACCCTGCGCTCATTCGGAGAGGCTGCCACTATGAATGGTGATCTCTTGCTTGTCCATGATTTAGGTATGCCCACAGATTAACGAGCAACTCGGGAACTCGAGAGTAGCAGTGTCGATCCTGCACACAACATATGTCGCACTGTCATCAGAACTCCATTACGGCGAGGAGGCGATGGATGGACGTGCTCACGACGTGCTAGGAGAGAAATTTCGGTAATCGCTGCCGAGAATCACCGTCGAGAATCGCTCGATCACAGGCTAGGGCAAGAAATGTCGAGACTCGGTTTCGCGAATGAAGAAGCCAAACGCACGTCTGGAAAGCTAAACGTGGGAGTTGCGCTAACGATTCAAAAAAAATGCTTAAAACGCCTTTGATAAGTTCAATTCACAAAGCTGTGCAAACAAACACTCCTAAAAGTACATTTGTGTTTTGAATGAAGCATTCCTCCCAAACCCCTTACATGACAACTTATACAATGTCCTAATATATCTAAATAGTTTCCAATAAACTAAAAATATGTTCATTGGCAGCAAGTCAGATATTTGATTACCTCCACGATATCCTGTATGTCAGTTTTTCTTCAAATTTGGTGGTCAGCCAAATTCTTTTAACACAGGAAAGAAAAATAAATCCATGAAATCTCTCCACTTTCCTGAGCAATTCAGAGATAACTCTATAAACAACAATGTTCTTTTTCACCAGTAATCTCGGCATGTGCATTTGCCATTGGTGAAGTGATGAAACCTTGTATTATCCCTTAAAATAATCTCCCTCCCTTCAACAATGGAAATGTACTTGATTGCATGATGGCAGTCTCCACAGACTCTAAGATTTTTGAATACTCTAAGAGGAGTTCCTGGTGAAGTACTGATAAGCGCAAAAACTATAGCGAGTTTCTCACTATGCCTCATAAGGATCATCTCTTTTTGCTCGTCCTCGATATCATGTAATGCAAAACTGAGATCAGGCACATACCCAACATCCTTCATTCGTCTCCACAACTGATTCAACTTTTTGTGTATCAACTCCAGATGAGGATGAAGTCTATCCCCAGATCTAAACTCGGAGATCGCTCCCCCAACCTCAACCCAACTGCAGCCTGGCATCTTCACTGCTAGATTCTCCTTCATCCATTTCCTCACTCTCGCAACGTCATGCCATCTGTTCATGGAAGCATAAACATTGGCAAGCTGGACATAAGCCCCCGCATTTCTAGGCTCCATCTCGACTAACTTCCATGCGGAAAATTCTGCAAACTCTAAATTTTTATGTATTTTAGAAGCATTCAATAAGATCCCGAACGTAGCTGGGTGAGACTTAAAAGGCATAGAATGGATAAATTCAACTGCTTTCCTAAGCAAGCCGGCTCGGCAGAGGAGGTCAACCATGAAAGAGTAGTGTTCATCTTGAGGTTTCACACCATAATCTGCCTCCATTGACTCGAAGTACCTCATCCCAAGATCGAGCAATCCCGCATGAATGCAGGCAGACAGTGCCGCGACAAAGGTAATTCCGTTGGGCTTCATACCCTCATCGAGCATCTTGCCAAATAATTTTATCGCTTTCTCTCCGTGTCCATAATGGGCGTACCCAGATATCATCGCATTCCAAGAAACAACATCCTTCACAGGCATTTGTTCGAACAACTTGCAGGCATTCTCCAAATCTCCACACTTGCAATACATACTGGATAAAGAGGTCCCGACAGTAAGCTGGCGGCTCATGGGATACTTCGAAACCCACTGATGGATCTGCCTCCCTAACTCCAAACCTGACATCTTGCTACATGCGAGTAGAGCACTGCTCAGTGTTGATGCATTTGGCTGCACGTCTTTTGTGGCAATCATTCTTCTAAATAGTTTTAGGCCTTCCTCCGCCTGGTCGTTCTCCACAAGCCCGGCAATCATGGCATTCCAAGACACCGTGTTTCTAACAGGCATATTATCAAACAGCTTCCATGCATGCTCAATCTTTCCGGCAGACAATAGACCACAAATCATGGTCGTTCTAAGGACAATCTCATTCTTATCCGGTGCTTGATAAAAGTACTCCTGAGCTGAATGAAGGTCTCCAGCTTGGATGAATCCATGAACAATGGCATTCCAAGAGACTGCATTCTTTTCGGGAATGGAGAGAAAAAATTCTCGGGCTTCATTTGTGAGGCCATGGCGAGAGAGGCCGGAGACCATTGTGTTCCACGAGGTGACGTCTTTGGCCGGAAAGGAGGAGAAGAGGAGTCGGGCGCCGAGGATATCCGAGTTGAGGAGGTGGCAGGAGAGGAGGGTGTTGAAGGAGACAACATCTGGATGAGGAATTCTATCGAAAAAATTGAGGGCTTCTTGGAGTTTTCCGGGGGACTTGGAGAATGCGGCGAGGGCGGAGTTCCAGGAGACGATGGTGGGAGAAAGAATAGTGTGGAAAATTCTCAAGGCTGAGTCGACATCACCAGTTCGTGCGTGGAAAGCGATCTCGCGGTTGCAATAGTGGACGGAGGCGGCGGTCGTCGCTGAGTAGAAGGAGAGGCCTCGATGGAAAAGGCATATCGTTAGCCCACTGCCGGCAAGATGCATAAAGCTTAGCACGGAAAGGGTCGGAATCTGGAAATAGCTTACTGTGCCGGTAACAGCAGAAGTTGATTGGAAACAATTGGAAGAGTTCACCAAACACCAAGAGGAGAGACTTTCTTTCCGGAAGGAGGAGAGACTTTCTTTCCAGAAGGAGAGGGTGGAGAGGTTGATGCCTGTGGTGGATGGCGGCAGGTCCGTGTTGCGGCTCATCCCAAAGCCTCAGAGATATGCGCACCATCAAGTGGTACGAGTGATGCCAGCTCAAAAGTCCTGCCAGCGGCCAGATATCACCCCAGGCTAACCAATGAAGATCCAGGCAACATCTATGATCCAAATCACGAGGCCATATCTCATCATCGGAGGAATCGGTAGGCGTGTGGGATTCCTCCGATGATGAGATATGGCCTCGTGATTTGGATCATAGATGTTGCCTGGATCTTCGTTGGTTAGCCTGGGGTGATATCTGGCCGCTGGCAGGACTTTTGAGCTGGCATCACTCGTACCACTTGATGGTGCGCATATCTCTGAGGCTTTGGGATGAGCCGCAACACTACCTTCCTCCTGCGAGACGCTGTCCCCAGCATCATTATCATTTTTTTTTTCTGGATTTGTGGGTATGAGGTTTTCCGGTGGCGGTGGGGGTTGTACTGGAGGCTCTGGCGCTGTGTCTTGACGGACCTCGGTAGGAACTGCTGAGTGTGCATCAGGGCTCGCGTCGTTGTTGCCGCTCATGGTTCGATCGGAGGATCGCGGATTACAGGGTAGGTATTCTCCCATGTGCCCCTGTTTTGTAGTTTTGGGGTTGTTCGTTCTTTTCTGCTTTCTGCCCCACTGTGTAGTTATTGAATTTGCTGGTTGGGGATGGCGTCGAGGATTTCGTTTCTGCTTTCTGGACCAAGTAATTGATGCACCCTGGTGTCCGCTTTGCTGTGATGCCTGTCGCTGTAAGGATTCGTCCAATGTTGTCGTGTCCTCCCAGGTGCTGTCGGTGGGAGGTAAGCCTTCCCACTGTACTAATGCTTGGTCGATGTTTGCCCCTTGTCGAATGATGGTCCTTGTGCTGACGACTGCTAGAGGTGCGTGGAGGGGATTATTCTTCCATGTGAGAGCTGGTAGGTTAATGAGCTGTACTTTAGGATCACCAACATAGGGCTTGAGCATGGATGCGTGGAAGACGGGGTGTATCCTGGATTCAGGGGGGAGGATGAGGCGGAATGCCGCTGTGCCGAACAGCACAGAAGTTTAAAACTGAACCACACGCCTACCCTAACTGGCAACAGAAAGGGGATTACATCATGCATAATAACCGCATATACATTCTTGTCTGGACCTAGTGTAGCCAAGGAGTTTTGGGGGTGCGTAGGCAAGTTACATGGCTTACCGGAATCAATCATATCGGACCGTGACACAATATTTCTCAGCAATTTCTGGGTAGAGTTATTTCGATTACAAGGAACACACCTTAAATATAGTTCATCATACCATCCACAAACCGATGGACTAACGGAGCGGATCAACCGATGTATCGAACAATATCTACGCATTTTCTCTCATGATCACCCAAAGAAATGGTCTGAATTTTTAAATTCTGCTGAATTCCACTATAACACATCATATAATTCGTCGACCGGCATGACCCCTTTTGAGGTTATGTTTGGTCGCCCCCCCCCCCCCCCCCCCCCCCCCCCCCGGTCTACTTCCATATACTGCAGGTACCACCAGCAACGAAGCCGTGGAAGACACACTGCAAACCCGCGATGCATTATTACAGTGCCTGAAGCAGAATTTATCCAAAGCTCAATTGCGGATGAAGACTCAAGCAGACAAGAAGCGGAAAGCCCTCACTTTGGAACCAGGCGATTGGGTCTTACTTAAACTCCACCCGTATAGACAACTCACGATGACACGACCCAGAGGAAGAAAATTGGGGCTAAAATATTATGGCCCTTTCCAAGTCCAGGAAGTCATCGGCGCAGCGGCATTCCGCCTCATCCTCCCCCTGAATCCAGGATATAGCCAGGTCAACGGACCGTTACATGCATGCATTATACTACCGTTACAGTGCTTTTGTAATTATAAAAAGGATTATCTGGGCGGCTGACTTCTGCGGTGTGCGGCGATGGTATGATTGCTTTATTCTAATGGTTGGGATTCCTCCGATGATGAGATATGGCCTCGTGATTTGGATCATAGATGTTGCCTGGATCTTCGTTGGTTAGCCTGCGGTGATATCTGGCCGCTGGCAGGACTTTTGAGCTGGCATCACTCGTACCACTTGATGGTGCGCATATCTCTGAGGCTTTGGGATGAGCCGCAACACTTCTTTGGTGCTCTCGTTGAGAGAACTCGGCGACCTCGCTGGGATCACCATGGGAGAAGGCCTAAGATCCATAACCGAGCTCAAGGCCGCTCTACAGGCAGAGCAAGATAACCGTGTGTATCAAATGGAAGAGATGCAACAAAAAATGATGACAGAGCTCAGCCACCAGGCACAACTAATGCGCCAAGATTTCAACACCGAGTTACAAACCAAAGAAAACTTACTAGCACGCCAGATTCTGGAGACCAGGGAAAACTCCTCAGAGCAAATCACCAACTAGATCACGCTACTGCGGCGAGATATAATGCTGCAATTCGAGAATCTGCTTAAACAAGGGGCCCCAATCATCATCGAAGAGGCACGGAGCAGTCAGCCAAGGCCACCGGACAGCACTCCGGCCCAATCAGTCCACGACATCCTGGGAGCAGGCCCATCAAACGCCCACACCCAGGTAGCCTCTAACCGACCCGCTAATATTGAAATTACTTGCCCACGGTTCTCCGAGGGGGACCCCACTGATTGGCTATATGAACTGAAACGATATTTCGATTTTAACGAAACTAGACCTCAGGACTACTTATTAATAGCAGCCTTCCACCTAGACAAATCGGCCTCTAAGTGGTACCAAGCAACCCTACAGGATCACCCGGCGCTGAATTTTCAATTGTTTGTTGATGCGATTCACAAAAGGTTCGGTCCTTCACTATATGTGAAACCAGCCGGCTTACTTACCAAACTACATCAAACCACGACTGTACTCGCGTATAAGAGAGAGTTCGAGGAATTAATGACCAAAGTACCCGGCCTAGTCACCGATTTCATTACAGATATGTTTGTCTCGGGACTTAAGGAAAATATTAGAGGGCCGGTCATGCTAGCACGACCCATGGAAATCCACGATGCATTTGCCATCGCAAGAATGCACGAAGACCAACAAACCGGAACTTATAAATCTCGTACTCCATATAACAACAATCCATATGTAGGGCCAAAACCAAATCATTTCCAAGCTAACAATAATTTCCAAGCTAACAATAACAGACCGAAATTCCCACCAATCAAAAGGCTCTCCCCAGCCGAGCTTCAAGTTCGACAAGAGAAAGGTCTATGTTATAATTGCGACGAACGCTATCACGCTAATCACAAGTGTAAGGGTAGAGGTGCTCTTCTCTACTTAGGGGGAACGGAAGAATCAGATGAGGAATTAGAAGAACCACCCGATATAGGAGGAGAGGAGGGAGACGCTACCACACCCATATGCCTTCAAGCCCTAACGGGAGCCATCCCGGACCACGGGTTAAGGATGACAGGTTACATTAACGGCCAACCTTTGGAAGTTTTCATCGATGGAGGGAGTACACATAATTTTATATCCCTTAGAATGGCAGAGTACATGAAACTTCCCATCCTTAGGATAACAGATTTTCCCGTATTTATGGGGAATGGGTCAACCGAGACATGTACGGGCAAATGTAAGGACACGCAGTTGCTCATTCAATCCAACAGCTATAATGCTCACTTATATGTCCTCGATATAGAAGGCACGGACCTCATACTGGGACAACGGTGGTTAAGAACACTCGGTCCGGTCACCACCGACTACGAAAATCTCACCTTAACTTATTCATCTCCTAGAGGACAAGTGATATTGACGGGTCACAAAAAGGGGACCCATGTTGGACAAGCATCATCATCGCAACTACGTAGAATGATAGCCCTCAAGCCAGCCGCAATGTGTATTCTGCTTAGCAAAAACAGCACTTCCACCCCAACTCATGCACTTGCAGATCTAAAGAACAACCTATCCCCACCATTCTACAAAATACTCAAGGCCTTCACACCATTATTTGAGGAACCAACCATGTTACCGCCCACACAGAAGATTGATCACCAAATCAATCTCCTCCCAAATTCAGCGACGCCCAACTTAAGACCCTTTCGATACCCCTACCACCAGAAGAATGAAATTGAGAAGATGGTAGAGGAGATGCTCCACACCGGGCAAATCCAGCCCTCTACGTCAGCCTTCAGCTCACCCGTTATTTTAGTTAAGAAAAAAGATGGGACGTGGCGATTCTGTGTAGATTACCGAGCGCTTAACAAAATCACAATTAAGGATAAATTTCCTATCCCCACCATCGACGAGCTCCTAGACGAACTACACCGCACGATTCTTCTCCAAAGTCGATCTCTGATCCGGTTACCATCAAATACGAGTGGCCAAGGAGGACATACATAAAACAGCTTTTAGGACCCATCAAGGGCATTATGAGTTCATCGTCATGCCCTTTGGGCTCACTAACGCCCCCTCAACTTTCCAATCATTAATGAACTCGATATTCCAACCGTATCTACGCAAGTTCATTGTGATCTTTTTCGACGATATCCTCATTTTTAGCCCAACCGAATCGGCTCACCTGGAGCATCTTAGAAAAACCTTTGAGCTTTAAAAAAAAACAATTTGTTTATCAAAATATAGAAATGTTACTTTGCCTCGACCGAGATAGAATTCCTAGGACATACTATTCGAGCCGGACAGGTTCTACCAACACAAGCCAACATTGCTAGTATTGAGGATTTTCCTGAGCCAAAAAACCAGAGGGACGTACGAGCCTTTTTAGGCCTCACTGGGTACTACCGTAAATTTATACAAAACTACGCAAAAATTGCCTTTCCACTAACAGAGTTACTTAAAAGACACGCCTTTTCCTGGAACATTCAAGCACAAGAAGCCTTCACACAATTAAGAATCAAATTGATCACATACCCCATATTATCCCTGCCAAATTTCAACGAACCTTTCATTCTAGAGACGGACGCCTCCGACACAGGTATAGGAGCCATCCTCAAACAAACCGACCACGCTATTGCGTATTTTAGTAAGAAGTTATCACCGGCCATGCAAAATAAATCGACATACAACCGCGAGATGTTTGCTGTTACGGCTGCCGTAAGCAAATGGCGCCAATATCTCTTGGGACATCAATTCACCATTCTAACCGACCACCAAAGCCTGCATCATTTGCATACGCAGCAAATACAAACCCCCGAACAGCAAACATTCCTCACCAAATTATTAGGGTACGATTTCATCATCAAGTACAAAGCCGGAAATAAAAATCAAGCTGCAGATGCCTTGTCCAGGTTATCATCTGACCCAACAGAACAAAGCTCAGGCAACCTTAGCATGATAACCATTCCCTATTCCCCCTTGCTGGAAGGGTTAAAAGAAGACTACAGCCACGATAAAACAGCACCTGGCTATATAAAGCCTCCTGTATCTTCCTTTTGTTGTTAAGTAAGAAGCATTTCCTGTTCCGTTCATCTTGCTCCTCCCCTCTATCGTCTACCCCCTCCTCCGGCCACCCTCGGCCTTCATCTACAGGTTCAGCCAGCGGGATCGCAACAGTCCGTCGGCCGAAAGCAAAGACGGAGCGGTGTCGTGCATGGAGGCGAAATTATTCAACAGGGGCTCCATTTCAAAATTTGTGCCCGGGGCCGACGGTTTCGACACCTTTCAAGGGAAAAAAGGGTGTTGTTATTTGTACCTATATGACTATACACAATAATTCAATCTATTCTATTAATTTATAAACATTACTATTTGTGCCCACCTCCCTTTCACGTTGGTGACCCTTCCATCTAGCGTTTGAGCTCGCCCGACTCATGAAGCTGTCGGATTTCTTCCGATGTTTCGGCCGCCATTTCCGTACTCCATCAACAAGCATTGGTTCAACGGCCACCGCCAGATGTACTCCATCAACAAGCATTGGTTCAACGGCCACCGCCAGATCAAGGATTTGATACGCACCCTCCCCCTCAACACAAACTCCTTCTTTCGCCGGACGCCTCCAAGCCCTCCCTCATAGTCTCCGCCTCAGACGAAACCCATGTCCAGACCACCGTCTCTTGCTCCCGAGAGATGAATGTCCGCATCCGCACCTGCAGTGGTGACAAACGAAGGTTTGAAGAAGATGGATCGACTGATAAAGATTGATGTGTTGAACCAGGTAGTGTTGCGAATTGAGGCGGGACAGCGGTGCTACGATGTTCTTACGTTGTGCAATGTCATGTACACGATGTCGATGGAGGCAGAGATGGGGGTCGCATCATCTACGTTGGATCAGCAGTCAGTGGATGCAGAGATGGGGGTCGCACTGGAGGTGGCGTTAGCGTAGGAGACGACTGATTTGAGAAAGGTCGATGCGTTTGGCGTGAAAGAGAGGTGGGTACAAATAGTAAGATTTAGGATAATATAAATTAATAGAATAATTTGAATTATTGTGTATGAATAGATATACATAGGGTACAAATAACAACACCCAAAAAATGTGAAAGGCTCAGTTGCAGCAAAACCACAGGATTTCACATGGAGATCGCGCGTGATTTCACCTGGAATGCCTATCGTGTTTTTGACTTTTTACTCATAAAATAAAATCTGCCAGGTCATGTGGTGCCCACTCATAAAATAAAATCTGTCCTTTTGGCCTATATTTTGTAAACTTCAAATATGATATCAAGTGTCGAACACATTGCCTCATTTAGTATACAGTACTTCAGTATATACTGCAAACTGTCATGTTGAAGCCAGGAAAATTTCGACTCCAAATGTTCGGACTATAGGACAGTATGATGCTACTTATCCCGCAGTCCGGCTACTCAGGTCCGAAGGCTAGATCTAAGAAGAGAGAGAGAGCTACAAACATACCTCAGGCGCTTCCGCAGGAAGGTCCCGCCACGTACCCAGAAGTTTTGGAGAAACTTTCTGTTGGGAAAAACTCTTTATGATTTAACTTAGCAAATTATCTATAAGTGATTTTGAAGTATCTAGTTGCCTACCTAAATCACCTAGAGGGGGGTGAATAGGTGATCTCTACGTCTTTTGCGGAATTAAAAATTAAACGTAAAGCACAGCACACAAAATAAATCACAGCCACAAATAACACCAGGAATTTATAGTGGTTCCCCGTACTTGGGTACTCCACTGCCGGCCTCGCCAATCTAGCACCACAGCTAGACTTGACTACTCACTAAATCTCGGATCAAGAACGATCCTACAGTCTCGGAGTCAAACTCCTACAAACTCAGAGAGAACCTCTCTTACAACTCGAAGAAAACTTTTCCTACAACTCGGAGAACAACCTCTCCTACAACTCGGAGATAACAACTCCTACAATAGATGATAAACGGTTTTGAACAAAGAGATACCAGATCTGAATAACAGAGGCGTTTTCTTCCTTCTTCTTGAATAGCTTTTGAGAACGATGAGGAAGAACAACGATCCTTCAAATCTGTCTTTGGCAATCCGAAACGATCCAATAGAGATTGTAAAAACAGAACACGGATCAATCGAATCCTTCTTGATAGAAATCGACAACTCCAATGAGTAGATCGATCTCCAATCGTAGACGACGGCGAGGCGGCGCTTTTCACGTTCTTTTTGATCGGGAGAGAAATTAGGGTTTGAGAACGATTTGAAAACTTGTTATAATAACTCAAGAGCGATCCTATATATAGAGGGAAGCAATTAAGGATTAAATCGACCTTAAATGCACTCCATATAGCCGTTAGGATCGGGAGAGAGCGTTTATGAAACGACAAGAACAGAGAAAATGAATTAGATAAAATTTCGAACAGAATTCTCGAGACATAAGGGTTCTCTCGAGATATGAGGGATCTCCCGAAATATGAAGCAAAGAGAGCAGGAAGGAGATGTCTCGAGAACTTGATGATCTATCGAGACATTACAAGGATTTCGGACATAAGGTCTTTCGAGACATGCTTGATCTCTCGAGACATCAAGAACCCATATCTCGAGATCCAAAGAACTTGCCTCTCGAGACATGTCAGAACTCTCGAGACATACATGATCTCTCGAGACATGTCCTTAGGAAAATTGTTTTCAACAATTTTCTTTTCTTCTCTTGAACACTTGCTGCAACCGCACTCCAAAGTCTTCAATAGTCTTGAAAATGAAGTGTACCCCAATAGAGAGATCACACATGAGTCATCACCATGTTTCATATAATGAAGAATTACATTGTATGAAACTGTGTTTGCAGACCCATTGTGACCTGACATTGAGTTACACTTAGCAATGATAATCTGCAAGACAATACTGGAAAAGCATATCAAATACAAATGCAATTCAATCTTAGTTTAAGGGTGACTTCTCACAATTCAAGGTAATTGTGATTACAATTTCCAACAATCTCCCCCTATTTGTAGAAGTCAGAACCCTATATACTAAGTTGAATTACAATAATATAGAACAAATATGCTACACTACACAAAGATATGAAAATGAATAAGTAGAGAACATCAAATCAACAATTATATATATATATGCCTAAATTGAATTGTTAAGAAGACTTGATGTTCAACAAAATCAGAACCAAAACAGAATATGTCTTGACAGCATCAGCACTCTCCTTCACGATCTTCTTTTCATCTTTTCTTCTTGTCTGGAGAAATAAGCATAAGGCTTGGGATGGTAAAACGGAGGTGGATCCGGAGCATCAGCATTATTATATCCAAAAGCCCTGAAATGAATCCTTCTCTTCCTTTGAGCTGTCTCATGTTTTTCCCATTCTTGAGAGCTGTAGCATTCAGATCTATTCATTTTACCTTCATGAACTAACTTATAGGTTTCAAGAATAATGTCTTTTGAGACTGGGCTCCAGATTTCTGGAAAACTCTTCTCAACCTTAGCTTTGCACTGACCTGTAGAGCTAGAACTTGGAACAGATCGACTAGCAGAAGGACCTTCACTAAACATTCTTTTTCTTTTGGTCCCAGCCCTATCTGATTGATCTTCAACAATAGGAGCCTTCCCAAGTAGTTCTTCTGGCCTTGGAGAAAACTGAGGAACAGGAACATCTGGATCAATTGCCAACTCAGGAAAAATCTGATTATGAAGCCACGTTGCTGTTTTGAAGGAATAAGCATTAATATCAGCAACTTGCTTCAGCATCCTGGAAGAGAACTGCTCAAACTGAGAATTCCATGAGCTTTGAAGAGCAGATACGGAGCTTTCAATCAAGTCTGTCATTTGAGCTACTATATTTTCCTCCCCCTTTCTGACTTCTACAGATAGGGTTTGGAGAATATCATCTTTGAAATGGCCCACCTCATCAACAACTCTGAAGGTGTTAGCCTCTGCATCATTACTCATCGATTGTTGAAGTTGGGTTACTATTACAGTCTGTTTCAACACTGTGCCTACACCTTCAGTTGCATGTTCAATTTGCTTGCTCCCTAGACTCATCAAATCAGAGAGATTTTCATAATTTGATTTGATTTTGGCTAACTCCCTACCAAGATCACTCTCAACTAAGGCAATCTTCCTGTGAACAGTCGTCAAGGAGTTCTCAAACTGTTCACTTTGCTTCTTGAGCATAGCTTCAATCTTGCCCAGAAGAGAATCTGCATCATGGATTGGAGGGGAAGGATGAAAGGATGGAAGAGTAGCAGCAGGGGCAGCACCAGGAGCATCATCAGGGATTTCTTCAATCTCAAGAGAAGAAACCTTATTATCTTCTGCACAACCTAGCTCATCTGGAGCATTCTTGGTTGTGTCAAACTCTGACTCCCCCTCAACATGTACTAGGGGAGGTGATAATTCATGAACTGACATAGCATCATCATCTTCAAAAACATAATCAGCACCAGACCCTGCCTGTTGGCCACTGGGACTGTGCCCTTCAGATATTTCTTGTTGAATATTCTTCAGAACAGCTGAAACTATCTCATTTGCTAAAGAAGTTTCTACTGCAACAACTGATGGAGAAGGAGGTGGTGGTGGAACTGAATCTTGAGTGTGAACATGAGAGGGTGATGGGATAGTATCTGTCGGATCTGACTGTGTCACTGATGGAATGAGTTCTGTTGGAGCTGAAGAGGGCTGACCTTTTGCTTTAGAACGGATTGGCAGCTTGGCACGACTTGAAGCTTTAGAACGGATCCGAGGAGGAGGAATTTCTGCTTCACTTGCAACTGCAGACTGATGGGTCTCCCCCTCAGAAGTAGCACTAGCCATTCCTGGCTTCTTGATTCGAATGTCCCATCTCTGCATGGAGATGACATCGATCTTCTTGAGATGGTGGATGACTGTACCTTTAGACATGTCAAAAATAGCAGGATTAAACTGATTCAGGAACAAAGAGATGATCCGGGCAAATTTTGGAGAATTAATACAGGCTTTGATATTAGAGAATAAGATTGAGGCCCAATCTCTCTTTTTCCCTGACATGATTCCAGCCATCAACAGAAAAGTCTCTTCAGACACATGCCCTTGTGTGCCTGTCTTGCAGAATAGAACTTTTAAGATTATGTCCACCAGGAGCTTCCCTGCATCATTCATCTTGTGCCTCTTAACTGCAGAAAAATTTGAGTCCAGACCACAGTACCTTGCTGTTCTCAACCAGTCATTGTCATCTAGATCTTCTTCAGCTTCTATTTCAGACATCTGCAAATACTTAGTAAGAGTCTTTGGAGAGACTTTGATTTTGATACCCTTAACAAAAGAGATCAACATTCTTCCTTCCTTAATAGGTTTCACATTGATAAAGAATTCTTCCACCTCATCAAACAGCACGCGGCAAGGATGTTCCAGAACGAATGAAAGACCAGCGGCATCAAGCATATAGAAAAGATTTTTGAAATCCTCGGATAAACCGGCGATTCCTGAGCGAATGACTTCACTGCCGACGCCGATCTTTGGAAGAGAAGAAGGAGCCATTGAAGCAAGATATGGAGAACTGTCGAACGGAGAGGATGAAGAATCGAGAGCCACCGAGAGCACTGAGACCTGTCGCTAACCGTCGCCGCTCGAGAGAGAGTCGAAAGGTCGAGGAGAACTCGGAAATTGATTTCGTGAACATCAAGTTTTTGATTTCTTATATATGTATATGATTTTGATTTGACGTTAAAATGACATTTTGAAGAAAATTAAAAGTGGAAATAGCGCGTACCTGACGTTTGGAATTCTTAAAGAAAACTATGTCTCGAGACATCGGGTATGTCTCGAGAACTCAGGAGTTTCAACAGGTTATTTCCTTCAGTGATGTCTCGGGAGATGACCCATATCTCGAGACATCACCATATCTCGAGATCTTGAACTTGTCTCGAGAGAACTAGCTTGTCTCGAGAAATCCCAGAAATTCTTTGGATTTCGAGACTTTAAAGTGACTTGAGTTGTCGAGAACACAGATAGTTCCCGAGACAACATGTAGTTCTCGAGACATGCCTGAAGTTTTCAGGAAAAGTTCTGAATTTTTGTAATCTTCATGTCTTCATGGTTTTGCTTGACTTGATCATTACTCCATGTTGAGCATTCCAAGTTCCGTCTTGAAGAAGGAGAACTTAGTCTCATCTAGTGGCTTCGTGAATATGTCAGCAACTTGCTTATCCGTGGGGACATAACTTAGATTTATATCACCCATCTCCACATGCTCCCGGATAAAGTGATATCGTAGCTCAATGTGCTTTGTCCGACTGTGAGAGACTGGATTATTTGCGATAGCAATTGCACTGGAAGAGTCGCAAAACATGGGAATGTCTTTGATCTTCATGTTGTAGTCTTGAAGTTGATTTCTTATCCATAGAAGTTGTGCGCAACAACTACCAGCAGAAATGTATTCTGACTCGGCGGTTGATATTGCAACACAATTCTGCTTCTTGCTACTCCAGGAAATAAGTCTCCTTCCGAGGAATTGACACGTCCCAGAAGTGCTTTTCCTGTCGTCTTTGCTACCTGCAAAGTCTGCATCTTAAAAACCAATTAGTTCGCTATCATTACTTCTTGGGTACCATAAACCAAGATTTGGTGTGCCTTTAAGGTATCTCAAAATTCGCTTTGCAGCAGTATAGTGGGATTCCTTAGAATTCACCTGATATCTAGCACATACACATGTAGAAAACATTATATCAGGTCTACTGGCAGTAAGGTAGAGCAAGGAGCCAATTATGCTTCTGTACTTGGTTTCATCAAAAGGTTTCCCTTTCTCATCCTTGTCCAGAGACGTAGCTGAGCTCATTGGAGTCCTCATAGAGGTTGCACTCTCCATTCCAAATTTCTTAATCAACTCCTTAGTGAACTTCATCTGAGAAATGAAGATTCCATCTTCAGACTGTTTCACTTGAAGTCCTAAGAAATATTTCAGCTCACCCATACTGCTCATTTCAAATTTCCCTTGCATAAGTTTAGAAAACTTTTTGCAGAGGTTATCGTCCGTAGAGCCAAATATGATGTCATCGACATATATTTGCACTAGCAAAATCTTGCCTTTTACTTCCCTAAGAAATAATGTCTTATCTATCTTTCCTCTTGTGAACTTGTTCTCAAGAAGAAAGTTAGACATCGTCTCATACCAAGCTCGAGGAGCTTGTTTCAAACCATATAAAGCTTTTTGTAATAAATAAACGTGATTGGGATGTTCAGGATTAACAAAACCTGGGGGTTGTTCAACGTATACTTCCTCTTTAATGTCTCCATTTAGGAAAGCGGATTTGACATCCATTTGATATACGGTGAAACCCTTGAAAGCAGCATAAGCAAGGAAGAGTCTGATCGCTTCGAGCCTTGCTACTGGAGCGTACGTCTGATCGAAGTCGATGCCTTCCTCTTGTCTGTATCCTTTAGCAACAAGTCTGGCTTTGTTTTTTATGATTGTTCCTTCTTCATCCAGCTTGTTTCTATACACCCACTTTGTTCCAATGACATTTTTGTCCTTGGGTTTTGGAACAAGTGTCCATACCTTACAGCGTTTGAACTGATTTAATTCTTCTTCCATAGCAATTATCCAAGATGGATCTTCATTTGCCTCTTGGAATTTCTTTGGTTCGACTTGCGAGAGAAAACTTAAATGCATATTTTCGTTAATGGTACCTCGTCTTGTTCTTATTCCTTCATGAGGATCTCCTATGATCTGATCAACTGGATGATCCCTCATGTGTCGTAGCCCGAGGTTCCTTGCATGATTTGAACCAATAGGAGTTTCTTCTACTGTTGGAGAATCTTCCTCCACTTGGATTGGCTCTTCAACAGGATGATCTTCTTCATAGGTAGTTATTGGGGGAATCTTGATGAAGTGTTGAGAATTTTCTACAACTGGCTGATCCAAGCTTAAGTCCTGCAGCTTTGAACCTGTGTCTACAGAAGAAATGCTAGAGGAGTTGCCTTGTAGCATGCTCGTCTCATCAAATACAACATTGATAGATTCTTCTACTACTAGGGTTTTCTTGTTAAAAACTCTATATGCCCTACTATGGCTACTATAACCTACAAAAATACCTTCAAAGATCTTTTCACTAAACTTAGTTTTGTAATGCTTTTCATTGTTTAGCACAAAGCATTTACTACCAAAGATTCGAAAATAAGAAATGGTCGGTTTCTTGCCTTTTAGAAGTTCATAAGGAGTCTTTTCATGGTTTTTGTTTATGAGCGCTCGGTTTTGCACATGGCATGCAGTATTGACAGCTTCAGCCCAGAAATATTCAGGTAGTGAAGAGTCACTCAACATGGTTCTGCAAGCCTCAATAAGTGTTCTATTCTTTCTCTCAGCTACTCCATTTTGTTGTGGAGTTCGAGGAGAGGAAAACTCATGAAAGATACCGAGGCTTTCACAGAATTTTATCATGGCTCCAGATTCAAATTCTGTACCATGGTCACTTCTGATTTTGACCACCGAACAGTTAAATTCATTCTGGACTTGCCTGACAAAACTAGTGAAAGTGTCAAAGGTATCTGACTTGTGTTTCAGAAAGAATACCCGGGCAAAACGAGAGTAATCATCTACAATAACCAATGTGTAAGACTTTCCTCCTAAACTTCTAATTTGCAAAGGACCAAACAAATCCATATGGAGCAGGTATAAACACCTGGTTGAATCTTTGCCAATAATGCTCTTAAAGGTAGCTCTTGTTTGCTTGCCTTTTACACATGCATGACAAGGTCTATCTTTAATGCACTTAACATCTGGTGCATCTCGCACTAAGTTTTGAGAAAACAATTTATTAATAGTTTTGAGATTTATATGTGCTAATCTCTTGTGCCAATGGTCAACAAGAGATGCACTATCTTTTGCCAAAAGACATACTGGTGTAGAAGATGATATACACAGAAAATTTAAACAAAATATGTTTCTACAGCGAATGCCTGATAAAATCGTTTCATGATTTCCAGCCGACTTTATCAAACACTTATCTTTATGAAAATCAACAGTGTATCCTTTATCACAAAGTTGACTTATGCTTATCAGATTATGTTGTAATCCTTCCACATAAGCTACATCGGAAAATGATACATTACCATTAGAAATCATACCATAGCCTTTAGTTATTCCTCTGTCTGAACCACCAAAAATAACTTTTGGACCGTTCGCAACTGGAATGTAGTTTTGCAAAAGGCTTCTTGTCCCGGTCATATGCCGAGAGCATCCACTGTCCAAGTACCAGATAGGATTTTTATTGGCCTTTGGACATACCTGCAAAAACAAATCATTTCGCCTTAGGAGCCCAAACAGATTTGGGTCCTTAGTCCCGTGTCAGTTGAGCACCACGATGAATGTTAACATTGCGAGTGGTCTGCCTTGCAACGTTCACTTGTGGTCTCCTAGTATACATTGTATTAAACCAACAATCAACGGCAAAGTGACCAATTTTGCCGCAGCACCAACAGTCGAATCTGTTGTACCTTCTTTTTACACTCTACTGCTTAACTTTTTGAACGTTAGCTCTTGCAGGAGCAGCCCTTTTAGATGAGGATGCCTCATGGGGGCAACACACACAAGATGATATTGTCTTCTTCGGCTTTGGTGCAACATCATTCACTTTTGGTGCTTTCTTAGCGCTCGGACCATGAACAAACGGACCGTACCCTTTCCGATTAATCTCTTGATAAGGTGCTTGAAAAGCACTATCATCAAAGTTTCGGGGAGGAGCCCATTCCTTATGATCATTCACAGGTGAAAAAGGAATTGGTCGTGTGAAATGACCATAGGAACTCTCCATATCATAAGCATTCGTAGGGAATATGACTCTCTTGAATGCTACAGGCTCTTGATGAGCTTTCCCTTTTTCTTTGGTAGTAGCTTTCTTAGCAACCAAACCATTCTTCTTAGCAATTGTATTTTTTGAAGAATTGCTAGTACTAGCTTCATGCCCTATACCGCTTCCTTTTACCTTAGTGGTAAAAGTACCAATAATTGGCAGAACAGTTTTGGGTTGAGAGAATGCTTCAACCAACTTCTTCTCAGCCGCAAGCTGTTCCTCCAAGACATTTATCGAATGATCTCTCAGGGCAAGAGTCTCTTCCGAGCTTTTGATCTTGTTTTTCAAGGCTTGGACTTCCTCTTTGAGAGAAGAAAGTTCTTCAACTTCTTTTCTCAAGTTAGATTCCACCTCCTTGAGAGCCATGATCTCCTTACCCTAAGTTTTGACAACCTTTCGGCACTTGTCAAAGCTTTGGAGCATTTTGGTATATTGAGACATGAGCTCAGATTCATCGTCTGAGGGGTTATCCTTTTGTTCAGCCGAGGCATAATCAGAATCAGATAGGATAGTGTGATCATTTACCTTTCCGGTGTACGGGGGTGCTTCTTCATCATCAGACATGGCCATCAGACCGAAGTAAGCTTCTTCTTCATCACTCGACTCATCGGAGTCACTGTCGCTCAGAGTTTTGGCTTTCTTAGCGATGAAGCTTCTATCTGATTTCTTCTTTTCGTGGATGGATTTCTTGTCTTCTTTCCTTCCACCTTCTTTCTTCTTATAGGGACACTCAGCAATCATGTGCCCTGGCTTATTACAACAGTAGCAAATAATGTCAGAAGAAATGTGTTTGTTCTGTTTGGATTTATACCTGTCATTATTGCTTGAGCCCTTCCTATGATATTCGCCATCACGACGAGAATATTTATGATCCGAGGAAGACGGCTTGTTGTTCATGTGCCTTCGCTTGTTCAGCAGTTTCTTACACTGACGGGAAATTAAAGAGAACTCCCCATCAGACAGTTCGGAACAGGAGGAGCTGGCTTCCGATTCTTCTTCATTATCAGATTCCTTTTCTCTGATCGGTGTCACTGCTTTGCTCTTCTTTGAATTCTCTGCCTTCAAAGCTAAGGTTCTTTCTTTGCTTGAAGCTCGATTTACATCCTCTTCAGACTTTCGGATGTTCATTTGTAATTCATGAGACAGCAGCTTTCCGAACAGATTCTGAGGTTCTAGACTTGGCAGTTTTCCAAACTCTCTTATGACAACAATTTTGCTATCCCAGTCTTTCGTTAGGGAACGCAAGAATTTGTCATTTAGTTCACCGTTTGTGAACTCCCTGTCGTAGTTCCTCAGACCATTGACTATTTTGAAGAATCGCTCGTACGCATCAGCAATGCACTCCTTCTTATTCTGCTTAAACGCCTCGTACTCTTGATTGAGTAGAGACCTTCTATCTTCTCTTACCTCGTCAGTACCTTCCATTAGAACAATTAAGGATGTCCACATCTCTTTGGCTGATTTGCAGTGGATTAAGTTTTGCAACATGGAGTCGTCCACTACACTACCAATTATGTTCTTAGCCTTCTTGTCAAGAGCAACAAGAGCTATCTCATCCTTGGTCAAATCCATCATTTTCTTAGGTATCTGAATAGTAGGATTTGTAGACGAAGCGGTCATTGGCACATGGGGACCTTCTTCCACGACTTGGAAGATTCTGGGATCTGCAGCTTCCATATAAAAACGGACTCTCTCCTTCCACATAGGAAAGTTGGCCTTAGTGCAGATGGGCAATTTTAGAGAGGATTCCTTGACTCTATCCATGGCTAGCTAGCAACTAGAGGGATGGATCCTGTTCAAGGTGTTAACCTAGCAACGAACAACCTACCTCTGATACCAACTGAAGTATCTAGTTGCCTACCTAAATCACCTAGAGGGGGGTGAATAGGTGATCTCTACGTCTTTTGCGGAATTAAAAATTAAACGTAAAGCACAACACACAAAATAAATCACAGCCACAGATAACACCAGGAATTTATAGTGGTTCCCCGTACTTGGGTACTCCACTGCCGGCCTCGCCAATCTAGCACCACAGCTAGACTTGACTACTCACTAAATCTCGGATCAAGAACGATCCTACAGTCTCGGAGTCAAACTCCTACAAACTCAGAGAGAACCTCTCTTACAACTCGAAGAAAACTTCTCCTACAACTCGGAGAACAACCTCTCCTACAACTCGGAGATAACAACTCCTACAATAGATGATAAAAGGTTTTGAACAAAGAGATACCAGATCTGAATAACAGAGGCGTTTTCTTCCTTCTTCTTGAATAGCTTTTGAGAACGATGAGGAAGAACAACGATCCTTCAAATCTGTCTTTGGCAATCCGAAACGATCCAATAGAGATTGTAGAAACAGAACACGGATCAATCGAATCCTTCTTGATAGAAATCGGCAACTCCAATGAGTAGATCGATCTCCAATCGTAGACGACGGCGAGGCGGCGCTTTTCACGTTCTTTTTGATCGGGAGAGAAATTAGGGTTTGAGAACGATTTGAAAACTTGTTATAATAACTCAAGAGCGATCCTATATATAGAGGGAAGCAATTAAGGATTAAATCGACCTTAAATGCACTCCATATAGCCGTTAGGATCGGGAGAGAGCGTTTATGAAACGACAAGAACAGAGAAAACGAATTAGATAAAATTTCGAACACAATTCTCGAGACATAAGGGTTCTCTCGAGATATGAGGGATCTCCCAAAATATGAAGCAAAGAGAGCAGGAAGGAGATGTCTCGAGAACTTGATGATCTCTCGAGACATTACAAGGATTTCGGACATAAGGACTTTCGAGACATGCTTGATCTCTCGAGACATCAAGAACCCATATCTCGAGATCCAAAGAACTTGCCTCTCGAGACATGTCAGAACTCTCGAGACATACATGATCTCTCGAGACATGTCCTTAGGAAAATTGTTTTCAACAATTTTCTTTTCTTCTCTTGAACACTTGCTGCAACCGCACTCCAAAGTCTTCAATAGTCTTGAAAATGAAGTGTACCCCAATAGAGAGATCACACATGAGTCATCACCATGTTTCATATAATGAAGAATTACATTGTATGAAACTGTGTTTGCAGACCCATTGTGACCTGACATTGAGTTACACTTAGCAATGATAATATGCAAGACAATACTGGAAAAGCATATCAAATACAAATGCAATTCAATCTTAGTTTAAGGGTGACTTCTCACAAATCAAGGTAATTGTGATTACAATTTCCAACAGATTTTTTACTTCTTAGGTTATATTACCCACATTGTATTGTAAGGGTAATTGTTATTTATTGGGTGTCGACTTATCACCTAGAGGGGGAGGGGGTGAATAGGTATTTCAAATTACTTTGACCCTCTTTGGTTATCTTGTTTTCTGGTTTGTTAGAATATGATGTAAGAAGCATAACACAGAAAACACACAAAGATTTATAGAGGTTCCTTAAAACGATGTGTCTTGAGTAGTCCTCTGTCCCTCTGCGCCTACCTAGCAGTGTGCTAGGCTTGGCAAACTCCGCCAATGTCTCCGGCCTGCAAGCCTTACAACTCGGACCCGCAAGTCCTATAGCTTAGTCCCGCAAGCCCCTACTGCACTCAGGTCCGCAAACCCGACACTCAGGCCCTCAAGCCCTACACAGCACAGACCCGCAAGTCTTGCCTCTTGGACCCGCAAGTCCACTGCCCTGGCCCTCAAGCCTCACAGTTCTCAAGCCCGCAAGCTCGACACAATCGGACCCGCAAGTCCACTGCTTTGGCCCTCAAGCCTCACAACTCTCAAGCCTGCAAGCTCGATACGATCGGACTCGCAAGTCCACTGCCCTGGTTGTAACGCCCCTGATTTTCGTTAATTATTTACGTGGCCGCTGTGACGTAATTTTGGCATTTGGGTGTTACGTCAGCTCGTCAGGTTTAGTTTTGGGTCTTAGCCTAGTTAAAGTGTGTAATTTAGATCGAGCGTGTGAGATTTCACGTCGTTTCGAGCTATACAGAAGATTTTGTGTAGTTATTAAGATCTTAGCTTCGGGAGGCTTTATCCCGAGTTTGACCCGTCGGAATTGAATTCTGACTTCGCTGTTGGATTCGTAGCGCCGAATTTCAATTTATGTGCGAATTTCGTAGAAGTCCGAGGTGATTTAGTCACCGTCGTGGTTTAAATAGAATGGGAGATTATTTATGTAATTTTGCATTTAATCTTTGCATGAAATTCTTAGGCTGCATTCGACGAACTGCAGGCTAGCTGCGTTCGACGAACTGCAGGCTAGCTGCGTTCGACGAATGGCAGGCTAGCTGCGTTCGACGAACGGCAGGCTAGCTGCGTTCGACGAACGGCAGGCTAGCTGCGTTCCACGAACTGCAGGCTAGCTGCGTTCGACGAACTGCAGGCTGAGTTCGATGAACTCCTGGAGGCTTAATATATATGCATTAAGCATAGGTTTTATCTTTTCATCTCCTTCCACTTTCGGCCGACTAAGAGTTCTATCGGGCGAGAGAGCGAGAGCGGCATGTCGTGGAGCTTCCGGCCGGCGATTTCTAGGGCTGGTGTAGTCGGAATCGCGTTTGGAGACTAGATTTGGAAAGCTCTCGGCGGGATCTTCGTTCTAGTGGTAAGCTTTTCCTATTTCGTGGAATTTTTGGAGTTATGGTAGTGACCTAATTCCTCTTTTTGATCTGAAAGGTTTCAAGATTTCATGCTCGGGTGAGTTCTTGGCCGATCCATAGCTTTTGGAGCGGAGGTCTTCGAGTTTAGCAAGGTTTAAGGCAAGTGGCTATCCCCTCCTTCTCGTTGTTTTCTTAAAGCACTGTTTTCTGTGGTTATGTGTTCTTGGTGTGTCTTGGCTTGTGATTTATGGTCGTGTCGTTTTGATCTCGAACCCCCCTTAAATTCCTTTTTTATTGTTGTTTCCTCCTGCCTTGGATTTCTCGAGAAATCTTTGACCCTGCCCTTTTTTTCGAGAAAGCATGACCCTGCCTTTAATTTCTCGGAAAAATCAGCTGACCCTGCCTTTCATTTCTCGAGAAGCTGACCCCTGCCCCTTTCACTTCCCGAGAAACAGATGATCCCTGCCCTTCCTTCTCGAGAAACAGTTGACCCCCTACCTTGTGATTTCTCGAGAACTACAAATCCTGCCTTGGGATTTCACGGGAACTACAATCCCTGCCTTTGGGACATCTCGAGAATCCTATTTCTCTGCCTTTGATCTCTCGAGAACCATTTGTTCTTAGTCATTGAGTTCTCGAGAACTATAGGTTCTTAGCTTTTGATTCCTCGAGAATTGCCCTTTTTGTTTCTTAGTGCTCGAGTTGTGCCTCTAATTACTTCTCCTCTTTGAAACCGCGCACCCGTTGCGGTTAAATGACTTATGTCTTCTCTTATGAATCATCTTATGCAGCGTTTACTTCGTTGTGACCCTATCTCATAGGGTATCCTGGTGATTATTTCTCGGGCTATGCCCCTTGTTTTAAATAAAAATTAAATTAATAAGAACCATTGTCTTTAGCCTTGCATGGTAGTCGTGTTTGGGGGACAGCGGGGGGAATGTTATAGCCTTGCACAGTGGCCATTTAGAGGTGAACCGCAGGCTTGCCTGTGGTCCCGAGGGCCGTGTTTGGGTGGTTGGGTCTAGATACACCCCACCCGGTTTTGGGCTTTGGGTGGCGGAGGTAAGTAACCGCTCTCATTTAATTTGAGTTGATCAGTCTCATGAATAAAATTTACAAGATAATTGAACCATGCTTGTTCCTCTTTAAGATATTGGTGCACTCGGTGCTTTGCTTAGTTCTTTGTTTGGAGCTTCTCTTTCGGTAAATCTGGCTTGGGTTGGTACCCCTTATGCCTTATTTACTTTTTCGCTTGTTTTTTGCCGCTTGTAATTCCCTTGCTGAGGCATTCTTTGTTTTATTGAATGACTCAGGTTCTGAGCCATAGCGGCTAGCAGTGTAGCCTGGAGTCTTCGGGAGTTTTAGTTGTTGTTTTACCCCACTGCTGTGAGGTAGTTGTGATTAGTTTCTTCTTGTGTTCAGACATGCTAGTTTGGAGCCTGATGCGCAAATCCTGCACACCGCTATAGGCGGTAGCGAGACTGCGATCCGAACGGCAGTGAACCGGTCGCTGTCAAGTAATAATATGAGGAAGTAAATCCCCAAGTATCGAATCTCTCAAGGAACACAGTAAGGTGGAGTTTACTATTGAGGCAGGACTTGAGATTGAAGTCCTTTAGTCGGATGGAACGCGAAGGGGGGTTGTTTGGGTTATGGAAAATAAAAGTAACAAAATTAAACTACTCCTATGCAGGCCTTGAGCGCACTGCTTCGCTAGGCGGGATGGAGACTACGTAGGCCTTGAACGCACTACTTCGAAAGGGCGGATGGACGAGTAGGCTAGCGGATGGAATGGTTCGCACCTGCGGAGTCGTGGTGGATTACACGGGCCGTTAGCACCGCTTAGCTTGGCGGATGGAAGAGTAGGCTCACGGAATGAAATCGATAAAATGAATGACAATAGCGCACCTCATACATATGAATAAATCAAAAGGAATTTATAAAGATGAAAAAAAAGTTACAGATCTAGATTTATCATGTTCTTCATCCGCAAAATAGAGAGTTTAGCATACAAACATTATTTCGAAAGAATAAAGAGTAAGAGATTCGACCGACTCCGAAGCCTTGCTGGGATTCACGGTTGGAATCGCTGGGTTGTTAATCCGCGTCCAAGCTCGGTCCTCAACTGCGTCCGGGGTAAAGGAGGGCTGTCACTTCCTCCCAATGGCCCGTCTTCTTCGTGTCACGACCCGGCGATGTCCAAATGCTCTTTAAACCTTCCTTGATGATGAAAGTAAGATCCAATCTCTTCCTTGAAGTCCCTAGATGAATAGGGGAGGCTTAGAACGAAAAAACGCAAAAAACGGCGCTCAAAAAGACCTAGAAACGAAGAAGTTACGGCTGTTTTCGCGGAGCAGCTATTTATAGACAGGTGCAGGTTTTCAATGCGCACGATCAGTGGCGCACGACCAGTGGTCGTGCGAACTATGACCAGTGGTCGTGCGATAAGCCAGTCAGGCCACTTTTTAGGTGGGAATTAATGCATGATCACTAGCGCACGACCAGTGGTCGTGCGCACTATGTCCAGTGGTCGTGCGCAGTGTTCCTGTGCAATTTTTGCGCCTCGGAACACTCGCACAACCCCCGTATCAACATGAAAGATCATCGGGCCACTGAAATGGGCATTCCACACATTCTCAAATATAGAAATTAAATTGCAACATAAAGCATGAGTAAGATAGACATGAAAATACACCGAAACGGGCCTAGAAGTGCACATAACATGGAATGTCAAATATGCATGAAAACATGCCTAAAGTGTAGTGCAAAGACTAGAAAATCGGCCCAAATGAGTCTGAAAATATGTATATAATTGGGACTCATCACACCCCCAGACTTACCTGTTTGCGCGTCCCGAGCAAACATATCCGACGGAGTAGGAAAAGCATAGCTAACCAAAAAAATTGCAAACATGGAATAGAATGCGAAGTTTCCTACTAGTGTGCATATAAGTTCATTAGAAGAAGTTTTTACATATGCTAGCTACTTTATAAAAGTGTAAATGCGTAAAAAGGAATTTATTTTTACTCAAAAATGGAATGTTGGTGAATCTCGTGGTCTCGCGTAGTACGAAAGTAAGCTAGACGCGCAGGTGAATGTTACCCAAGACCGGAACTCGGAATTATCTCCGTTGAAATCCATCAACGTCGAGAACCATATGCTCGCCCGGTCACACTCTCTCCACGGCGCTAGTGAACTCACAAGACGAATCGATAGGACTTTAGGTATACATGAGGCTTGGGTTACGGTTTGGAATGCAAAGATAAACGTGAAGACTAATCGCAACCCAAATGAGCACACAAAAGTGCTAAATCATAGCAGCACCAATAATACACGTGTAACACACCCCCAGACATGACTTTGAAACCGGGTGTGCACACGGCCTACAACAATCAATACCAAAATATGCTTCAATTAAAGCGCTAGGGATAAATATATATATATTTTTTTCTTTTTCTTTTTCTTTTTCTTTTCTTTTTATCCCCAAATTAATTAGCACAATTCTCAGCACGAAGACATTTTTTTTTAAAACTTCCACATCAACACTGAAGTTACGCATCACCGCACCGCATTGAAAAATTACAATTCATAAATGCTCTTAGCTTAATTTTTGGTTGCGATAATAGGATTAGCTTTTAGGCCTTGGTGAAGTTTGGTGGGGCTGAATCAAAAGATCGGGTAGGCACAAAATATGCTAGCAACGGTTAGTGTATAGGAGTGGTAGAACAAAGCTCAAGCTTGCCAAATAGATGGCCTATGTCACGCTCAACTTGCAAGTCATTCGCACCCATGCTTCGAGAGTCGCTTGGGGCAAGTTCTTAACCCCCGAGAAAGGTAATCCTTCCTCCCGACTCGAGCAACACGAACCTCACATTCGCCTACACACAATACCACGCTACCGCAAGATTCAACCACATTCACCATTTTGAGTAAAATAAATTAAAATCTACGCAAATCTACAAATTATAAATTAGAAGCATAAACAAAAACTAATTCTACTCAAATCCCTATGCAAACACGAGTATTCAACTAGAGCACTACAAGAGTCAACATTCCACTCCATCTTGCAATTATTTTGGCTAATACAACACTTCCTACATCACATCCAAGAATTGAATATACGGAAGCATACAAACAAGCGAGTGCACGCTAAAGTGGGTGCAATGGTGTACAGTGAAGATGAACAATACTAAATAACTGAAATTAAAATACTTCTAGTATGCAAATGAGATGTGCACGTGCAGCGGGTAACATATAACGGCTCTCCCCCAGACTTAATCTAAACAATACAACATAATGATATGACAGTGAAAATCAAAATCGAAAGCTAGGGAAGAAGTTACCCAATGCTCAGCAAGTGAGCATACCAGAAGGTGCGTGGAAATCTGAAGCAAACCCGCCATTCAGAATTTGCAATGAGTACCTGCAGGGGCGAGCTCCACAAAAACAAAAGAAAAAGACAAACTACAATAAACTACAGCTAACTAAACATGATTAGAAGAAAAATAAAAATGCAGGAAAAGTAAGATAACTACTGGGGTTATTGTCCTCCCAGCACGACTTATTCAAATTGAAAACAGTTCTAGCTAATGGGTCTATGAAAAGAGAAGTGCACAGGTAACTGTTCTAATATGCGTGTCGGTAGCGGGTACCGATACGACAACAGAACAGTCACGCCTCTACCCGAATATAAATAATACCTGCTCGTCACAGGTAGAGGGAATACAAAATAAGAAGAGGAGGAATCCTCACTCAACTCACCAAAAATATCCTTGCCCAGCAAGGTATCATCTCCAGGGAGGCAGCAGGAGGAGAAGGAAATGAGTGGAGCTTCCTCTACGGAGGGGGGATCAACCTCCTCACATATGAGGATACACTCATCATTGACTTGAGCAACATGCTCCAAGTCCTCCTGGGGTACCTGTAAAGATTCAACCTGCACAGGCTCGGGTGAAGAAGGGGGGTCAAGAAATAAAAGAGAAGAAGGACAAAAATAATCAGAAATCGGGGGAGTGGTCCCGGTCTCACTCCCAACAGGATCCAAGGATAGATCGCTATCATCATCGTAAGTATCATGGCGAGGGGAACCCAAGAACTCAAGGGCCTCAGTGGTGGTTTGGACCTCCTCGTCCCATGAAGAAGTGCAAACCTCCTCATCAGAGAGAGTATCCTCCTCAACCCACTTTGGAGCATCCTCCGAGTCCGAAGCATCACCCCACTCCTTTACTTTGATAGGATCATAAAGAATGTGTGTAGAAAAATCTTGCAAAAAAACTGGAGGAACACAAAGATTTGGCTCCTCCGCAAAAAGATCTGCTGACGCCTCCTCGATGGAAAGAATACTTTCCTCATCATACTCAGGTGCATCTAGGAGCTCCCATTCCTCTCCTTGTTGGCTAACAGATGAGTGATCATCATCACTGGGAGTGAAGCCATACACAGGGAGTGAGGAGTCCATGCACGAGACAAGCTCAGGGGTAGAGGGCACAATTGCCTCCATGGGCACATAATGAGCGATAGGGACACTGTTGTCATGAGTGGAGGAGCAGCGGTCAGGATTGAAAAGACTAGGACAGTCCTTCAATTCATGACCCTCTCCTCGACACAACAAGCAAACAATGTTCCTACACTGCCTAGCATTCAACTCATTCATTTGGTCCATATAATAAACCATGTCATTAAAGCTAGGTGAAATATCCCATGACGACATTTTCAATAATTAAAGCAGATAAAATGAAGCTGAAATTCTTTGCAAGGAAATTTACACAAACTAATAAAACTCCTTGGATTAATCTTGCCTAAAAAAAAAAATTTAAAACAGGAAAAGGGAAATAGTAAAATTAATAAACGCAAAAATTAAATAGAAAACAAACAAAATGACAAGAGGACTATACACAATTGAAGAACTTCTAACTCTTGTCTCCCCCTACAGCAACTCACACGTCTGTGTTCCCCGGCAACGGCGCCAAAAACTTGATGCGCAAATCCTGCACACCGCTATAGGCGGTAGCGAGACTGCGATCCGAACGGCAGTGAACCGGTCGCTGTCAAGTAATAATATGAGGAAGTAAATCCCCAAGTATCGAATCTCTCAAGGAACACAGTAAGGTGGAGTTTACTATTGAGGCAGGACTTGAGATTGAAGTCCTTTAGTCGGATGGAACGCGAAGGGGGGTTGTTTGGGTTATGGAAAATAAAAGTAACAAAATTAAACTACTCCTATGCAGGCCTTGAGCGCACTGCTTCGCTAGGCGGGATGGAGACTACGTAGGCCTTGAACGCACTACTTCGAAAGGGCGGATGGACGAGTAGGCTAGCGGATGAAATGGTTCGCACCGGCGGAGTCGTGGTGGATTACACGGGCCGTTAGCACCGCTTAGCTTGGCGGATGGAAGAGTAGGCTTACGGAATGAAATCGATAAAATGAATGACAATAGCGCACCTCATACACATGAATAAATCAAAAGGAATTTCATAAAGATGAAAAAAAAGTTACAGATCTAGATTTATCATGTTCTTCATCCGCAAAATAGAGAGTTTAGCATACAAACATTATTTCGAAAGAATAAAGAGTAAGAGATTCGACCGACTCCGAAGCCTTGCTGGGATTCACGGTTGGAATCGCTGGGTTGTCAATCCGCGTCCAAGCTCGGTCCTCAACTGCGTTCGGGGTAAAGGAGGGCTGTCACTTCCTCCCAATGGCCCGTCTTCTTCGTGTCACGACCCGGCGATGTCCAAATGCTCTTTAAACCTTCCTTGATGATGAAAGTAAGATCCAATCTCTTCCTTGAAGTCCCTAGATGAATAGAGGAGGCTTAGAACGAAAAAACGCAAAAAACGGCGCTCAAAAAGACCTAGAAACGAAGAAGTTACGACTGTTTTCGCGGAGCAGCTATTTATAGACAGGTGCAGGTTTTCAATGCGCACGATTAGTGGCGCACGACCAGTGGTCGTGCGAACTATGACCAGTGGTCGTGCGATAAGCCAGTCAGGCCACTTTTTAGGTGGGAATTAATGCACGATCACTAGCGCACGACCAGTGGTCGTGCACACTATGTCCAGTGGTCGTGCGCAGTGTTCCTGTACAGTTTTTGCGCCCCGGAACACTCGCACAACCCCCGTATCAACATGAAAGATCATCGGGCCACTGAAATGGGCATTCCACACATTCTCAAATATAGAAATTAAATTGCAACATAAAGCATGAGTAAGATAGACATGAAAATACACCGAAACGGGCCTAGAAGTGCACATAACATGGAATGTCAAATATGCATGAAAACATGCCTAAAGTGTAGTGCAAAGACTAAAAAATCGGCCCAAGTGAGTCCGAAAATATGTATATAATTGGGACTCATCAGAGCCAACGGGTAAGTGTCAGGTTGTTGACGCCCGTTGTGCTCTTTGATACTTTATAGCTTACTTGCCAGTTAATTGCTACTATTTTTTAGATCTTGTGTATCTTGCTCTCTGAGAATGATTTATGTTTAGGTGCATTATAGTTATAAAATGATTTTTCTTTCATCCTCATTGCATATATTTTAACTGAAATCCTTATTTTTAAAGTCGCCTAAAAGATATTTTCTATACTTATACTACGCCTAGATATGCGCATATCATTTACTTTATGTCCTGTCATCACGTGCATTTAGGACCTTAAGTGAACTAAATCAAATACTTTCTGCTGCAATTATATATATTTTCTCGGTGGATGATGAGTAGTAAAATATATATATTTTTAGTATAGTTATTAGTATAGTTTTAATTAATATTGTAAATATTTATGTAAATTAATAAATAAATTTGTTTTATTATTTTTGTCACTAACTTAACTTTATTTTTATTTTTGTAGATTTTGGCAACTTTTGTCAAGTCACGCCCCTGAGTCACTCCCGTGACAACAAGTCACGCCCGTGACCCAAGAACGTGTAATCTTAAAACGCCAACTTTTCAGCTGTTCGGCGAACGACAAACTCTTTCTGTTCGGCGTTCGACGAATCCCTCTCAGCGTTCGACGAAAGGCTCTCAACGTTCGACGAACTCTTTCTGTTCAGCATTCGACGAATCCCTCTCAGCGTTCGACGAAAGACTCTCGGCGTTCGACGAACTCTCTCCGTCTCAGCGTTCGACGAACTCTCCGCGTCTCAGCATTCGACGAACTCTCCGCGTCTCAGCGTTCGACGAACTCTCTCAGCGTTCGACGAACTCTCTCAGCGTTCGACAAACTCTCTCAGCGTTCGACGAACTCTCCGCGTCTCAGCGTTCGACGAACTCTCTCAGCGTTCGACAAACTCTCTCATCGTTCGACGAACTCTCCGCGTCTCAGCGTTCGACAAACTCTCTCTGTCCAGTCGTTCGACGAACCCCTCTCCGCGCCCGACAGAATCCATCGCACACGCCAGCCGTCACACCCCAGTTAAAGCAGATATGTGTCGCCCATAGTTACGCCCGTGACTCGACAAGTCACGCCCGTGACCCATCAAGACATGCCTTTGTGCCGCCTTATTTGACGGCGGATCCTTCGAGAAGGCGGCCGTTACAGCCGAGCAAATGTCACTCCCTAAGTCACCGCCGTGACACACAAGACACGCTAGTGACCTAGGGCGTGTAAAAATAAAAGTTTGCCTATAAATAGAGGGGCTCGGCTGAAGGAATGATCATCCAAATTTTGAGTGTTTGTAGTGTTTGTTGAGTTCTTTTGAGTGAATGTGAGTTTTGTTTATGCAATTAAGTTTAAGTTCGTTTGTAATTTTTGTCTTTTTAGTCTAATTGTAATGCTTATTTTAGAAATAAAATGTTGTTTTCTCATTTGGATCATCTTCTTTTTCAATTTATGTTAGTGTGTGTGTATGAGAATAATTTATTGCTTTCATAATTTAGGTTTATTGCTTTCATAACTTAGATTTACTGTTTTCATAAAAATACTTTATTCCTTTCTTTCAACGCTTTATTTATCGCTTTCATTTAAACGCATTCTTTCATTTTTTTTACTTTTGTTTTTTTAACATAGCTTTATTTCAGACTTTATATAACTGCACTATACCACCCCCGTCCCGGATGAGAGACTAAGTTTCTTTAGCGCTTGATTAAGACGGTTGGGACGGATACTATTACTACTTTTATATAAGTCTTTTTATTTCCCATTTTATCCGCTTATATCCGCTTAAGTTATTAAACATGTATTTTCCAATTATTAATGTCGTCTCCATTCCGATGAGTGATTAATTTCCTTAGCGCACGATGTCGAAGAGCATTGGGACAAATAAATAGTTTTCTAAAAAAATAAAACATCTCTTTCTAAAATACTTAACGAGCTTAAGGTTTACTCGAGAATAACGTTGAGTGGAGCCACATAATCGATGTGTGGTTTTTCATTTCCGTTTTCGTACACTAGTTAGCCGAGAGGCTCGTGCGTACGGACTGATTGCTCACGGGTAAAGAGAAGTGCGCTCTACCCTCGAGAGAGGATGAGGTAAGTCTCCCGAATTGGAAGTGATGGGTTCCCCCTCTACTTATGGAAAATACCGTAACCACCGCACACCGGATCCCATTCCCGCACGTTAAATCCCATTACCACACACCGGATCCCGAAAACCACCGCACACCGAATCCCACCTTCGCACACCGGATCCCACTCCCGCGCGGCGGATCCAAACCCCCACGCACCGATCCAAACCACCTCGCGCGGGATCCCAACCGCCCCGCGCGGGATCGCAACCACCGCCAACCGCCGCCAACCACCGGCCGGCCACCGCCGCCGGCCGGCCGCCTCCGGCCGGCCGCCGCCGCCGGCCGGCCGCCTCCGGCCGGCCGCCGCCGTCCGCCGGCCGGCCGCCGCCGGCCGGCCGCCTCCGGCCGGCCGCCGCCGTCCGCCGGCCGGCCGCCGCCGGCCGACCGCCGGCCGCCGTCCGCCGCCGGCCGGCCACCGCCGCCGGCCGGCTGCCTCCGGCCGGCCGCCGCCGGCCGGCCGCCGCCTACCGCCGCCTACCGCCGGCCGACCGCCGCCGTTCGCCCGCCGCCGGCCGCCCGCCGCCCGGCCAACCGTCGGCCGCCGCCGCCGGCCGCCGCCCCCTTCATAGCCGGCGGCCATGGCCGGCCACCCATGGCCGGCCACCGCCGTCGCCGCCCTTCACCCTCCACCGTCGGATCTCTCCAAGGCCCTTGCGGCCCTCCGATCGTCTCGCGCGATCACGACCCTTCGATCGTCGCCAACGATCTCGGCCCTCCATTTGGTGGTTATCCGCGATAACCATCGTAACCACCGTAACTTCCACCTCCCAAGCCTATAAATAGACCCTCAAGGGTCTTCATTTGGATCCGATCTCTCATTCGCTCCCAGACTCTCTCTCTCTTCATTTCCTCCTCTCCTCAGAGCTTCTCTCTCTACACTCCGCCATCTCTTTTTACTAACTGACAGGTTCTTCCTGCGAACGCCTCTTACCGAGGAAGAAGTGCTACGACGTTCAAGACGAGCACCCGGAACCCGAGCAGCAAAGTCAAGGCGCTCCGTGAAGTGCTCACCCAGCGAGCGCGCAGCCGCACCAGACGCGCAGCAAGGCAATCAACTCCTAAGTGGTGTCCTGTCACCCACAGAGTTCTTTCTCTCTCTCTCTCACAATTGTAACGAGGCGCAGCCTGTCGCCCTCGCATTCTCCAAGAAAGCCCTGTAACAGCACAACATAGTGAATTTCGGCCAGCACCGTCCCGGCCACGTGGTTTTTCACCCTTTGGAGGGTTTTCCACGCTAAAGATCTGTGTGTATCATTTTCAGCATTTTCTCTCTGCAACATTCTGACTGTGTGCGCACTCGACCGCCCGGGCTAAGACGGACCGAATTGAAACCGGTCTACCGAGGGCGTTGAGAAGCAGCAACAGTTTGGCGCCGTCTGTGGGAAAGGTGTTCCCCAAACTCTGCAAAAGTTCTCTGAAGACAGTATTCGCCTCGCGGCAATACTCGTGACCGACAACAATGGCCAGAAGAAGTGCTCGCACCACTAATGGCTCTATTCGTGAAGGACGCGTTGAGCACGCTCCATCTCACTCACTCATCAACGCGCCTCCCGTCGAGGAAGTCCCTTTAGCGCCCGTCGTCGCGCTAGAAGGACGCATGCGTCAGATGGAGGAGCAGCAAACTGAAATACTGACTCTTCTCAGAAACCTTGAAGCACCAGCTCCACCTGCCGCTCCGGTCATCCCACCTCCCTTGGTCCCTAATCGCGCCCCCTTAGGGGAGGCCGCTCAGGAAGAAGAAGCGTACGAAGAAGATTACTCAGATGCAGCCAGCTCTGCGCATCCGGCCCGTCTTGGCAGGGGCACTAGGGGAGAACCCCCGCACCATCAGCAAGGAGCAGGGATCAACCGAGCCATAATAGGGCCCACCCGTGAGGAGATCCGCGATGTAATTGCTGAAGAATATGGACAAGTCGGACGCTGGGGCATCTTTGCCCGCCGTCCTCTACATCACGGCTCCCCCTTGGCGCAGCAACTCCTAGCCCATCCGGTTCCGCACGGCTTCAAGCTTCCTAGCATCGAGTCATTTGACGGAATGGAGGATCCCCTGGAGCACATCAATCATTTCACCACCATCATGAGGATCTACAACGCTGCCGATCAGCTCCTCTGTCAAGTGTTCCCGGCAACACTCAAGGGGCAAGCACGCACCTGGTTTCACTCCCTGCGAGAAGGATCCGTCAACAACTTCACCGAGCTACCCCGACTGTTCGTAGACCAGTTCGTCGCCAACCGAAGAATCGCTCGAGATCCCTCTCATCTTTCAGGGATCCGCCAGAACGAGGGAGAGACCCTGAAGGATTTCTTCCGTCGCTTCACCGCTGAGGCACGACAAATCCCAGGGGTTGATCCCGAGCTTCTACGCGGCGTCTTCCTGGGAGGGCTCCGCCCAAGCGGCTTCTATTCCGCTCTAATGAGGGAGACAGTTCCAAATTATCCGGACCTCGTGCACCGAGTGGAAGCGCAGATAGCGGCAGATGAGGCAATTGAAGCGCACCGTCGGCAGTTCGAGGGGAGCTCGAAGAGGAAGAAAGAGGAGCCGATATCGCAGACGGCTCCCAATAAGAACAACAAGCGTCACGACAACCTCGGTCGAGGCCGAGAATCTCGTCAGCATCAGGACTACACTCCTCTGAACACTACCAGGACTAACGTCCTCCTCGCTATCCGCGATAGCAACGAAGCGCTTCGTAAGCCCAGACCCCTCGCTAAGAACTCCGGGGACCAGACAAAATATTGTGAGTTCCATCGTGGACAAGGACATGACACAGAAAACTGCTCCAAGCTTAAGGATGAAATCGAGCATCTCGTCCAACAAGGCAAATTGGGGGAATTCCTACGAGGCTAGGCATCGATTCAGCCAGCAGGAGATTAGCGAACGCCTCACCAAGAAGTACTAGGAGGCAACCTTTAAGTCAGTCATCCCGGGAGAATGCTTCCCACCTATTAGCGGGGCTCTACCCGCACCACTGAAATGTTCTATCAACTTTGTTTCTATAAGAACTTTGTGTAAATTACCACTACAACTAAGAATTTTTAAAGTTTTACTTCACACATGTCGTATATTGCGCCATCAAAACTACGTAAAGACGTCCACTTGCTAAGGAACAGCACCTGCCTCCGTGCAGTGCGCTAATGAACAGCACCTGCCTCCGGGCAGTGCGCTAATGAACAGCACCTGCCTCCGGGCAGTGCGCTAAGGAACAGCACCTGCCTCCGGGCAGTGCGCTAATGAACAGCACCTGCTTCCGGGCAGTGCGCTAATGAACAGCACCTGCCTCCGGGCAGTGCGCTAATGAACAGCACCTGCCTCCGGGCAGTGCGCTAATGAACAGCACCTGCCTCCGGGCAGTGCGCTAATGAACAGCACCTGCCTCAGGGCAGTGCGCTAATGAACAGCACCTGCCTCCGGGCAGTGCGCTAATGAACAGCACCTGCCTCCGGGCAGTGCGCTAATGAACAGCACCTGCCTCCGGGCAGTGCGCTAATGAACATCACCTGCCTCCGGGCAGTGCGCTAATGAACAGCACCTGCCTCCGGGCAGTGCGCTAATGAACAGCACCTGCCTCCGGGCAGTGCGCTAATGAACAGCACCTGCCTCCGGGCAGTGCGCTAATGAACATCACCTGCCTCCGGGCAGTGCGCTAATGAACAGCACCTGCCTCCGGGCAGTGCGCTAATGAACAGCACCTGCCTCCGGGCAGTGCGCTAATGAACAGCACCTGCCTCCGGGCAGTGCGCTAATGAACAGCACCTGCCTCCGGGCAGTGCGCTAATGAACAGCACCTGCCTCCGGGCAGTGCGCTAATGAACAACACCTGCCTCAGGGCAGTGCGCTAATGAACAGCACCTGCCTCCGGGCAGTGCGCTAATGAACAGCACCTGCCTCCGGGCAGTGCGCTAATGAACAGCACCTGCCTCCGGGCAGTGCGCTAATGAACAGCACCTGCCTCCGGGCAGTGCGCTAATGAACACCACCTGCCTCTGGGCAGTGCGCTAATGAACAGCACCTGCCTCCGGGCAGTGCACTAATGAACAGCACCTGCCTCCAGACAGTGCGCTAATGAACAACAACTGCCTCCGGGCAGCGCGCTCACAACAATCTCTCACTGCCGTCGATTGAAGGTTCGCCCTTCTCCACCGCAGTAAGGTCCCGACGTCGTAAGGGTTTGCCCCTCCTACATTCGTACACGGTTTGAATACAAACGCTATTCACCGGCCAAGCCGCGAGCCAGACTCGTGTAAAAAGCCGCGAGCCAGACTCGTGCAAAAAGCCGCGAGCCAGACTCGTGCACCGTAGGGGCCTGCCCCCCTTACGGCCAAGCCGCGAGCCAGACTCGTGCAAAAAAGCCGCGAGCCAGACTCGTGCACCGTAGGGGCCTGCCCCCCTTACAGCCAAGCCGCGGGCCAGACCCGTGCACCTGTTTTAGCCGCGAGCCAGACTCGTGCAAAAAAGACGCAGGCCAGATCCGCGCACCTATTTTATAAAAAACCGCGAGCTCAAGTCCGCGCAAATCATCTGTAACTTTGAAAACAATCAAGCTATGCGGATGCCAACAACTAGATTAACAAAATCGAACAGATGAACAAGTACGACAAGTATAATAAAAGAGATAGAGCCACATCCGGCAAACACAGCTACAAGCAGCTAAAGAAATCACCCCTCATTAGGACTATGGTCCTCATCATCTGACAGGTCGTCAAATCCAAGGCCGCTAACATCATAGCCCCGCTTTCGGGATACCATCCGAAGAGCCTTCGACGCTCCCTGTCGAAGGGCAAGCTCACGTGAGTCTTCCAGATGAGGCTCCACTTCCTGAGTCCAGATCACGTCTCGGACCTCCTCGGAAATCAAGCAGCGGTCCCGCAGATAATCAACCGACTCCAAGTACTCGGCCAAGCCAGCCGCCTTCAGCTCGGTCTCCCGCTCCACGGAAGAAAGACGCGTTATCTCAGCCCGGCACTGCTCCAGCTCTGCATCCCGACACACTACGTCACCACGAGCTGCCTCTAAAGAGCGAAAGGCCTCCTCCAACGCCGCCTTCTCCGCACCCAGCCCAGACTTGGTCCTCTCCAGCTCATCCTGCATCTCCGAGACAATCCGTCTGAAGCACGAGACGTCGCGATCTCGCCATCTCTCCGCCTCTGCGAGTGCGCTCCTCGCCTCCCGAAGCTCACCCTGGATGGCCATAAACCCGTCCTTCAAGCTCACGTAGTGATCGTTCCACGTAAGCGCGATCGATGCCTGGGTCTCCATCTATAAAAGAAAAGTTATAAGTCAGAGCCGCAACCACAGAATGACGCTATACAAGAGGAAGTAGAAATCCTGCTTACTGCTTGGCTCATGGCCTCCAGAGAGGAAGAGACCCTCTTCCCTTCCGGCACCTTTCGAGCTGTGCCTCGCTCCGGAGAGGCCTGGGGGGCAGTAGATCCCAAGACCTCGACCTCCTCATCAGCCGGCTCGCCATCAGCTCCAGATACACAAGGAGCCGCCTCCTCCTGAGGAGCATCCTGTACCGGTGGAGGAGCAAGACTTGGCTCCTCCAGACCTTTAAACACCAACTTCCTCTTTCTGTCTCGAACAAGAGGAACAGCAGCGGCACGACCAACATCAACGGACAGCCCGCATAAAAGCAGGCGCTTCTCGTCCACGAACAGGGAAATACTGTGCAGAATATTCCCCAGCTCTCGAGCATCTGAAAATCCGAGAACAGGAGAAAACTCCCGCTCACGCCCTTTGAGGCGCCGACAACGATCGGGTAAAGAGTTCCACACCTCCGGTAGTCCCTCTGGGTTCCTGACATAGCCAAATAAAGTATTCCCGTGACGGCGGTCCACCCGGGTCTCGAACTCCAGCCATCTCTTGTTGCTAAGGACTTCAATACGACCTCCGACGTCAACTTGCATCTCACACCACTCCTTGAAAAGGCCCAAGGAGAACTTCGCACCATGCTCTCGGAAGAAGACAATCAGCCCCATGATCCGCACCATCCCGTGAGGCGTAAACTGTGACACTGGGATGCCGCAAAATTTCAGGATCTGGATCAACTCCTCGCACACCGGGAGGCGAAAGACACTCCGAAGTGACGACTCGCAAAGGGTCATCCAACCCCGAGGCGGATTCTGTACTCACTCCTCAGGACCTGGGATTCGAATCTCCAATTCGGGGGGCAGGTTGAAGCGCCTCCTCCATATGGCAACATGATCGAGAGTAAGACTCGAGCCCAGTCGCATTGGGCGACTTTGCCCACCACGCCGAGAAGCCTGAAAGAAAAGGAAAAAGCGTCAGTACAAACTGCAGACAAATATAAGAGAAGTCCGCCCGCGAGACTAACCGCCGCGCAAACCTCGCACACAGGTAAGCTCCAAGAACACACGCGCAGTAGACCCCGCGGAGCAGCCCGCACGACTGCCCCCACGCTGCCGCACGAGCACGCGCAGGCGCGCACGCCCTACAACACGCAAGCACGCGCGGATGCGCACGCCCAGCCGCGCGCGAGCACGCGCGCGCCCTGCCGCGCGCGAGCACGCGCGCGCCCTGCCGCGCGCGAGCACGCGCGCGCCCTGCCGCGCGCGAGCACGCGCGCGCCCTGCCGCGCGCAAGCGCGCGCGAGCACGCGCGCGCGAGCACGCGCGCGCCCTGTCGCGCGCGCCCTGCCGCGCGAGCACGCGCGCGCCCTGCCGCGCGAGCACGCGCGCGCCCTGCCGCGCGAGCACGCGCGCGCCCTGCCGCGCGCGAGCGCGCGCGAGCGTGCGCGCGCCCTGCCGCGCGCGAGCCCTGCCGCGCGCGAGCGTGCGCACGCCCTGCCGCACGAGCGCGCGCGAGCCCGCGCGGGTGTGACCCGCGCGCAGCTTTCCGCGCGCACACGCGGCGACCCCGCGCACGCGAGTGCCGCCCTTCCCCTCCATGCGACTCCCCGCGCCTCTAGCATGCCATTCGCCCGCCTTTTTGGAAATTAAACCTTTGGACCTCATGCTCACCTTGGCACCGCCATCGTCACCGCCCACCTCTGCGCTAGAATTCGCTCCGGCCATCGCTCACAGATGCAAGTCTCAGGGGAAAATCCAGTTGTTCTCCGTGCGCTCCAAACAAATGGATTTGGGGGGCAAATGATGGGTTCCCCCTCTACTTATGGAAAATACCATAACCACCGCACACCGGATCCCATTCCCGCACGTTAAATCCCATTACCACACATCGGATCCCGAAAACCACCGCACACCGAATCCCACCTTCGCACACCGGATCCCACTCCCGCGCGGCGGATCCAAACCACCACGCACCGATCCAAACCACCTCGCGCGAGATCCCAACCGCCCCGCGCGGGATCGCAACCACCGCCAACCGCCGTCGGCCGACCGCCGCCAATCACCGGCCGGCCGCCGCCGGCCGGCCGGCCGCCGCCGGCCAGCCGCCGCCGCCCGGCCGCCGCCCGGCCGACCGCCGGCCGCCGCCGCCGGCCGCCGCCCCCTTCATGGCCGGCGGCCATGGCCGACCACCCATGGCCGGCCTCCGCCGTCGCCGCCCTTCACCCTCCACCGTCGGATCTCTCCAAGGCCCTCGCGGCCCTCTGATCGTCTCGCGCGATCACGACCCTTCGATCGTCGCCAACGATCTCGACCCTCCATTTGGTGGTTATCCGCGATAACCACCGTAACTTCCACCTCCCAAGCCTATAAATAGACCCTCAAGGGTCTTCATTTTTATCCGATCTCTCATTCGCTCCTAGACTCTCTCTCTCTCTTCATTTCCTCCTCTCCTCAGAGCTTCTCTCTCTACACTCCGCCATCTCTTTTTACTAACTGACAGGTTCTTCCTGCGAACGCCTCTTACCGAGGAAGAAGTGCTACGACGTTCAAGACGAGCACCCAGAACCGGAGCAGCAAAGTCAAGGCGCTCCGTGAAGTGCTCACCCAGCGAGCGCGCAGCCGCACCTGACGCGCAGCAAGGCAATCAACTCCTAAGTGGTGGCCTATCACCCACAGAGTTCTTTCTCTCTCTCTCTCACAATTGTAATGAGGCGCAGCCTGTCGCCCTCGCATTCTCCAAGAAAGCCCTGTAACAGCACAACATAGTGAATTTCGGCCAGCACCGTCCCGGCCACGTGGTTTTTCACCCTTTAGAGGGTTTTCCACGCTAAAGATCTGTGTGTACCATTTTCAGCATTTTCTCTCTGCAACATTCTGACTGTGTGCGCACTCGACCGCCCGGGCTAAGGCGGACCGAATTGAAACCGGTCTACCGAGGGCGTTGAGAAGCCGCAACAGGAAGTAAAAACCCAATAGCGGGGTTCACAACATAAAGCGAGTATTAAGAAGATTCGATTATATAACGAGAGTTTGGTCGAATATTCATAACCTCAGGTGGGCGTACCCTCGAGAGAGGAGCGTTCATAATTATGGAACCTCCACGGCCAAGCCGTTTTAATATTTTGAAAAGTCATCACTTTTATTTCTAAGAAAAGACTATTTTCGTCTCAAGGTAATTCAACATCGGGCGCTATTTATTATCATCGTTTAGAACTGTAGTTATACGCTTATTATCGTTCGCTTTTAAAAAGCCCACGCTAAAAACTTATTTCGATAAAATAATAGTTCGTTCCTCAAAGTAGGTATAATCAACACGATCCGAGGAAATATACGACCTCTATATTTTCTAAAACAAAATATCCTGTATTACTCGCGATAAGGTATACTTGCCTTTATCATGATTAGCTTGGATTAAAATTTAATCTTTTCAAACCAATTTAGTACAAATCTCTCATTCTCTATTTTAAAAAATCAATAGAATTCGGCGTTGTAGTCTGGGTGTAATCGTCAATATTTCGAAAGAAGAAAAAGACCGTTACTTCTATCTTTCGATAGGATAACGGTTAGTTTCTCAAAGTAGGAGTACTTGCGAAACTCTTCGAAAACACCCGCCTAATTCTAATCTCGTCATATAAAGGTTAACCGAAACAATAAAAAGAAGTCTTCCAAAACTAATCATCAAGTTTTTGGCGCCGTTGCCGGGGAGAGTAGTGTTGTTATTTTAAAACAATGAATTACTATTACTTTTATCATATTTATTAAATATATATATATATAAAAGGAAGTATAAATAAATATAGAAAAAGCCAAAAAATATATATATATAATTTTTTATTATTAGTACAAGACCCGAGGAAACTCCTCGGACGATTCGAATATCCTTTTGACCTAGAAATCGAGCGCACCCTTCGCGAGCACCTTCGACTTCGTGATCAAAACTTACTCGAATTTCCCGAAGAGTCTGTCGGAGATACTTACACTGAACCTATGGCCGATCAAATTCCAGATGTGGCCCCACCACAGACCATGACATATTATGCCAGGCCAAATTAGGAAGATACCGGATCGAGTATTGCACGCCCAACAGTGGCTAATAATAATTTTGAAATAAAATCTAGCATCATTCAAATGGTACAACAGTTAGTACAATTTGACGGTTTGTCAGATGAGGATCCAAATTTATACCTTTCTAGTTTTTTGGAAATATGCGATACCTTTAAAATTAATGGCGTTACTGATGACGCTATTCGTTTACGCTTATTTCCATTTTCACTGCAGACGAAAGCCAAGGCGTGGTTAAGTTCTCTCCCCAGAGGATCCATAACCACGTGGGCACAATTGACGGAAAATTTTTTAACAAAATATTCCCCCCGTCTAAAACCGCTAAACTACGCACAGATATCACCTCTTTCGTTCAATACGATTCTGAGTCTCTCTATGAGACTTGAGAGCGTTTTAAAGAGTTCTTGCGTAGGTGTCCTCATCATGCGCTGCCGTCCTGGCTGTAGGTCTAGACGTTTTATAATGGTTTAAATTTCTCAACACGACAGATGATCGATGCGGCCGCCGGGGAACGTTAAACAACAAAACCCCGGAGGACGCCCAAGCTCTGTTCGAGGAAATGACCATGAACGCCTATCAATGAAATGCGCTTAGATCACACCCTACTAAACCAACTGGGATATATGAAGTGGATGCCACTTCTCACTTAGTCTCTCAAGTCGAAAGGTTAAGTAAGCAAGTGACAGAGATGACTGCTTCCTCCTCTACTCCCGCTTGGCTTAATAGTAATAATAATAATAATAGTAATAATAATAATAATAATACTTTTGTCGAAGAAACTGTCGATTACCTAGGCAACCCTGTTAGGCCCCCCTTCAACCCTAGTAACAATCCGTATAGTAATAATTATAATCCGGGTTGGAGGAACCACCCAAATTTTTCCTGGAGCAATCCTAATAATGCTCAGAGGCCCCCAATTGTAAATCCGCAAGGATTTCCGAACGGTTTTCAGCCTCCACCTCCAAAACCTTCTCTGCTTGAAGATATTTTTGCTAAATACGTTGCATCCACCGAGTCCAATATCCAGAATATTACCGGATCAATTAAAAACTTAGAAAATTAGGTGGGACAGCTGGCAAAGATGGTCTCCGAGCGGCCATATGGAGCTCTACAAGGGAACACGGAGCCAAACCCCCGAGAAAATGCCAACGCCATAAACCTTTGCAGCGGCAAGGAGGTAACCTCCCCAAAATGGGTTGAGCCCAAGGTACATGTTTCGACACCGACCCTTCCACCCCCTCTCTCGATAGATAATACAATGAGTATTCCGACTGTGCCAAACGTTTTTAGCCCGTCCCTTCCTTATCCCTTGAAAATAAACAACGAGCGGAAGGACGAGCATTTTAAAAAATTTCTACAAATTTTAAAATAAAGCCACATAAACGTTCCTTTCTGCGAGGCACTCTCCCAAATGCCGAAATACGCGAAATATCTTAAGGAGTTGCTTTCTAATAAAAAGCGACTCGAAGATATTTCGCATGTTTCCCTTAACGTGGAATGCTCGGCTGTCCTCCTTAACAAATTGCCGCCAAAACTGAATGACCCAGGACGATTCTCCATCCCGTACCTCTTCGGCAATATGTTAATAAAGTACGCTCTAGCAGACTTGGGAGCTAGCATCAACTTGATGCCTTTCTCCCTTTTCAAAAAACTTGATTTGGGCATCCCAAGCCCGACTAAGATGAGCATCCAACTCGCGGATCGTTCGGTAAAGTACCTGATAGGGGTAGTGGAGGATGTTCTGGTCAAGGTTGACAAGTTTATCTTCCCGGTAGACTTTGTCATCCTGAACATAGAGGAGGACGCTGAGGTGCCTATCATTCTCGGTCGCCCTTTCCTCGCAACCTCCCGCGCGTTAATCGATGTTAGTAACGGTCGTCTCCTCCTTCGAGTCGGAGACGACGAAGTTACTTTACTTGTTAACCCCTCGATGCAGAACTCCTTGTCGAACGATGATTCCAGTTATAACTTGGAACCCACGTTTGAAGGGGAATGTTCTCCGCTTACTGAATTTCTCTCTTTAGCACTAAATAATTCGATTTTGGCGAATTTATCTTGTCTCGATGACATGCCAACAGATTCGCCATTCGAACCCCTCGATTCAGAAGCCTTAAAAGTTAAAACATCTTACGAAGAACCGCCACTCCTCGATTTAAAACAACTCCCTGATAATCTAAAATATATTTTTCTTGAAAAAGATTTAAAACCTCCTGTTATCATCTACGCTACGTTAAGTGATTTGGAAACATCCGATTTAGTAGAAGTTTTAAAAAAACATCGTCGTGCAATTGCATGGCAGATTTCAGATATCAGGGGAATAAACCCCTCAATCTGTACCCATAAAATATTTAGAAGATACACCCCGCAAAATGATTCAGCCTCAAAGACGCCTTAACCCGAATATGCGGGAAGTCGTTAAGACTGAAATTATAAAACTCCTTGACGCGGGGATTATCTATCATATATCCGACAGTACGTGGGTAAGTCCCGTATAAGTCGTCCCTAAAAAAGGCGGTACGTGGGTAAATCCCAACTCGTACTGTTACAGGTTGGAGGGTGTGCATTGATTACCGAAAACTAAATGATGCCACCATAAAAGACCACTTCCCTTTACCGTTTATTGATTAAATCTTAGAGTGTCTCCCAGGTCATCCTTTTTATTGCATTCTTAATGGTCTCTCGGGATTTTCCCAAATCCCTATTTCCCCTGAGGACCAAGAAAAAACAACTTTTACTTGCCTGTTCGGCACCTTCGCATATCGAAGGATACCGTTTGGCCTCTGCAACACGCCAGCTACATTCCAATAATTTATGCTGGCGATATTCGGCGAGCTTGTAGAAGATATAATGGAAGTCTTTATGGATGACTTCTCCTTCTTTGGAAACTCTTTTCAAAACTGTCTGAAAAATTTAGATAGAGTTCTCCAGCGGTGTGAAGAGACAAACTTAGTTTTAAACTGGGAGAAATGCAAATTTATGGTTCGAGAGGGTTTAGTCCTCGGCCATAAGATTTCTTCCAAGGGGATGGAGGTCAATAGGGCCAAAGTTGCCATAATTGAACAACTTCCCATACCTTCGAACGTAAAATCTATTCGAAGTTTTCTCGGTCATGCGGGTTTTTATAGGCGGTTTATACAAGATTTTTTTAAAATAACGAAACCGCTAACCCACCTCCTGGAGAAGGATTCTCCATTTATTTTTGATACCGCCTGCGTATAAGCATTTAATTTTATAAAGCAACAACTTATCAATTATCCAATTCTGGTGGCACCAGATTTGTCCCTCCCGTTCGAAATCATGTGTGACGCGAGCGATATCGCGGTAGGAGCCGTATTAGGCCAACGCGTTAATAAATATTTTCATCCAATCTATTACGCTTCTCGCACGCTCACAGCCGCACAGGCTAACTACACGACTACGGAAAAAGAACTTCTTGCCGTCGTATTTGCCTTTGATAAGTTCAGACCCTACATAATACTTTCACACGTAATCGTTTTCACTGACCACTCCGCCCTAAAATATCTTTTAACCAAAATAGATGCCAAGCCCCGCCTGCTTCGATGGATCCTCCTTTTACAGGAATTTGATTTAGAGATCCGGAATAAGAAAGGGGCTGAAAATTTGGCAGCCGACCACCTCTCACGTTTAGAACACCCCGCTACAGAAGCGCTCCTCGAACCTGAAATCGATGATAGATTTCCTGAGGAGCGCCTCTTAATTTTAAGTAATATAAAAATTTCTTCTACCCCTTGGTTCGCAGATTACGCGAACTATTTAGTTGCGCGGGTCCTTCCAAAAGATTTTCGACTCAGCAAAAAGAAATTCTTTTCTGACTTGAAAAACTACTTTTGAGAGGACCCCTTTCTCTTTCGCGTCTGCGCGGACCAAGTGATACGAAGATGTGTTTCAAGCGAGGAGGGTGCGCAAATATTGCGACACTGTCATGAGGGGCCGGCTGCAGGGCATTATCAAGCCAACTGGACCGCGCGGAAAGCGTTAGAGGCGGGCTTTTATTGGCCCACTCTCTTTAAGGATGCTCACACTTTTGTGAGTAAATGCGATAGCTCCCAGCGGTCGGGTAACATCTTTCGTCGTGACGAGATGCCCCAAAACCTTTTTCTCGAATGCGAAATCTTTGATTTGTGGGGCATTGATTTTGTAGGCCCCCTACCTTCTTCTTTTAATAATCACTATATTTTAGTGGCGGTCGACTACGTCTCTAGGTGGGCGGAAGCGCAAGCTCTGCCCACCAACGACGCGAGAGTCGTCGTCCATTTTCTAAAAAAACTATTTTCTCGCTTCGGCACGCCCCACGCAATAGTAAGTGATAGGGGTACGCACTTCTGCAACGCCCAATTTACAAAAATTTTATCTAAATATGGCGTCACACACAAGCTCGCCACCACCTATCACCCCCAAACGAGCGGCCAAGTAGAGGTAGTAAATTGCGAGATTAAACGCATTTTGGAGAAAACTGTTTCTTTAAATAGGAAAGATTGGTCCTTAAAACTCGACGACGCACTGTGGGCGTATCGTACGACATACAAGACCGCTATCGGTTGTACGCCCTATCTATTAGTCTACGGCAAAGCGTGCCATTTTCCGGTAGAGTTAGAACACCGCGCTTTTTGGGCCTTAAAATTTTTAAATCTCGATTCGAACTTAGCCTCCGAGACTAGAAAATTCCAACTAAATGAACTCGATGAATGGCGTGCGAACGCTTATGAGAGTAATAAATTTTATAAGGAGCGTTCTAAGTTCTACCATGATCGCGAAATAAAATTTCCCAAAACATTTACGCCGGACGATCTTGTCCTTCTTTATAATTCCCTCCTTCGTCTTTTTCCGAGTAAGCTAAAATCCCGATGGTCCGGGCCCTTTGAAGTCAAAGAGGTTTGGTCGTATGGGACCGTTCTTATTTCTCACCCCGAAAGAGGCGAATTTAAAGTAAACGGGCATCGTTTAAAAATTTATCTTGCCGGCGATCCAGTGGACGGAAATACCGAATCCTTCACCCTTCCCAATTTATAATCTCACCACGCCACATTCATCAAGCTACGCGACGGTAAACAAAGCGCTCGTGGGAGGCACCCCATATTTATCTAATATTTTATTATGCTTTTTTCTTTTTATATGTTTTTGCAGGGTTTCTTCCGACCCCGCCAGCTTTATTTCAGGGAAGCCTTTTTGCTCCCTCTTTCCTTTTGTATATATTGCACTTTTATTTTCTCTTCTTCATACTTACATTACAACATTGGGGACAATGTTGGGTTTGAAGTATGGGGGTGTTTTACCGTTTTCTTTTAAACAAACAATTTTTTTTTTAAAAAAAAAAAACATGTTTTATTTCATCTTGCCTACTTATGTAAATATAAGCTTGAACGAAACTACAAAACAAAACAAAAAAATGTTTTTTTTACTTTGTCGTAGTACAAAAATACGAAAATCCAAAAAAAAATAATAAACCCTACCTTACTTTTATTCTTCAAAGCATTTAGTTTCGAGAATATCTGTTTGCGGCTTTTCATAATCGCTAGTTTTACTATTTGTTTGTTTATCTAAGATCGATAGATTTAAACGTTCGGGGTTAAGTTTTAAAGAATATCTTGTGTTTTTAATTTAAATAGAGGCTTTGTTTTCAAGCACTGCTTCTACTAGCTAAAATAGAGACATGTGTATTATGTTGGAAAAACAACTTTAGACTGCAATTATCCCCATTTTAAGTCTTTAGGAATCTAGGAATATTTAAATTACTACGGTTGCCCTCAAAACTTTTTTTATAATTCTAGAATTTCTCTTGAAAACCCCTTGTATGCACTAATTTAGCAAGACAAATAAAAAATTAAAAGAAGTAAAAGATCTTATGTCAATGAGAATAAGAATTCGTTCCGTAAACATAGGCACCCAATAAATACTTTACAAGATCTTATGTCAATGGGAATAAGACTTCGTTCCGTAAACATAGGCATTGGGTTAATAAAAATGAATTAGTTTTCCCTCACAGGGACACCAAAAAAAAAGCTAAAATGAAGGGGTGGACGAATAAAAACATCACCCCTAAAACTCTTCTTTTTGCCAAGGCCTTTTACCCATTTTCCCTTAGCCAAATTATTGTTTCTAGTTCTAATTCAAAAAATCATTTGAGAGCATAATTAGTAACTTATATTTTTCCTTCATATTTCTTTAAACAAAGGTTATTATAATTTCGATCTAATCTCATTGACTAATGATTGCAATTTTGTTTGTTATTTGGTTAATTAAGAAGTCTTTTGGCTAGGTCATTTCTTTCTACTTAAATCATTTGCATAATTTAGGACTTAACTCTTATTACTCCAAATTTTTTTTTCAGTCTCTTATGATTAAAATAAAACGATAGCTAAAAATTAGAACTTATGTTAATCCCGTATACATCTCTCTTATTTTTGCCATGAAATAGCAAAAGCTTAAGTATTGGGGTATTTGATGAGTAGTAAAATATATGTATTTTTAGTATAGTTATTAGTATAGTTTTAATTAATATTGTAAATATTTATGTAAATTAATAAATAAATTGCTTGTTTTATTATTTTTGTTACTAACTTAGCTTTATTTTTGTTTTTGCAGATTTTGACAACTTTTGTCAAGTCACGCCGCTGAGTCACGCCGTGACAACAAGTCACGCCCGTGACCCAAGGACGTGTAATCTTAAAACGCCAACTTTTCAGCTGTTCGACGAACGACAAACTCTTTCTGTTCGGCGTTCGACGAATCCCTCTCAGCGTTCGACGAAAGGCTCTGGCGTTCGACGAACTCTTTCTGTTCGGCGTTCGATGAATCCCTCTCAGCGTTCGACAAAAGGCTCTCGACATTCGACGAACTCTCTCAGTCTCAGCGTTCGACGAATACCTCTCAGCGTTCGACGAACTCTCCGCGTCTCAGCGTTCGACGAACTCTCCACGTCTCAGCGTTCGGCGAACTCTCCGCGTCTCAGCGTTCGACGAACTCTCTCAGCGTTCGACGAACTCTTCGCGTCTCAGCATTCGACGAACTCTCTCATCGTTTGACGAACTCTCCGCGTCTCAGTGTTCGACAAACTCTCTTTGTCCAGTCGTTCAATGAATCCCTCTCCGCGCCCGCCAAAATCCAGCGCACACGCCAGCCGTCACGCCCCAGTTAAAGCAGATATGTGCCGCCCATATTCACGCCCGTGACTCGACAAGTCACGGCCGTGACCCATTAAAACACGCCCGTGTGCAGCCTTATTTGACGGCGGATCCTTCGAGAAGGCGGCCGTTACAGCCGAGCAAATGTCACGCCCTAATTCACGGTCGTGACACACAAGACACGCCCGTGACCTAGGGCGTGTAAAAATAAAAGTTTGCCTATAAATAGAGGGGCTCGGCTGAAGGAATGATCATCCAAATTTTGAGTGTTTGTAGTGTTTGTTGAGTTCTTTTGAGTGAATGTGAGTTTTGTTTGTGCAATTAAATTTAAGTTCGTTTGTAATTTTCGCCTTTTTAGTCTAATTTTAATGCTTATTTTAGAAATAAAATGTTATTTTCTCATTTGGATCATCTTCTTTTTCAATTTATGTAAGTGTGTGTGTATGAGAATAATTTATTGCTTTCATAATTTAGGTTTATTGCTTTCATAACTTAGATTTATAGTTTTCATAAAAATAGTTTATTTTCTTTCTTTCAACGCTTTATTTATCGCTTTCATTTAAACACTTTCTTTCGTTTTTTTTACTTTTGTTTTTTTAACATAGCTTTATTTCAGTCTTTATAAAACTGCTCTATACCACCCCTGTCCCGGATGAGAGGCTAAGTTTCTTTAGCGCTTGATTAAGGCGATTGGGACGGATACTATTACTACTTTTATATAAGTCTTTTTATTTCCCATTTTATCCGCTTATATCCGCTTAAGTTATTAAACATGTATTTTCCAATTATTAATGTCGTCTCCATTCCGATGAGTGACTAATTTCCTTAGCGCACGATGTCGAAGAGCATTGGGACAAATAAATAGTTTTCTAAAAAAATAAAACATCTCTTTCTAAAATACTTAACGAGCTTAAGGTTTACCCGAGAATAACGATGAGTGGAGCCACATAATCGATGTGTGGTTTTTTATTTCCGTTTTCGTACACTAGTTAGCCGAGAGGCTCGTGCGTACGGACTGATCGCTCACGGGTAAAGAGAAGTGCGCTCTACCCTCAAGAGAGGATGAGGTAAGTCTCCCAAATTGGAAGTAAAAACCCAATAGCGGGGTTCACAACATAAAACGAGTATTAAGAAGATTCGATTATAGAACGAGAGTTTGGTCAAATATTCATAATCTCAGGTGGGCGTACCCTCGAGAGAGGAGCGTTCATATTTATGGAACCTCCACGGCCAAGCCGTTTTAATATTTTGAAAAGTCATCACTTTTATTTCTAAAAAAAAGACTATTTTCGTCTCAAGGTAATTCGACATCGGGCGCTATTTATTATCATCGTTTAGAACTCTAGTTATACGTTTATTATCGTTCGCTTTTAAAAAACCCACACTAAAAACTTATTCCGATAAAATAATAGTTCGTTCCTCAAAGTAGGTATAATCAACACGATCCGCGGAAATATACGACCTCGATAGTTTCTAAAACAAAATATCCTGTATTACTTGCAATAAGGTATACTTGCCGTTATCATATGATTAGTTCGGATTAAAATTTAAACAAAAGCTTTTCAAACCAATTTAGTGCAAAACTCACCTTTTCTATTTTAAAAAATTAATAGAATTCGGCGTTGTAGTCAGGGTGTAATCGTCAATATTTTGAAAGAAGAAAAAGACCGTTACTTCTATCTTTCGATAGGATAACGGTTAGTTTCTCAAAGTAGGAGTACTTGCGAAACTCTTCGAAAACACCCGTCTAATTCTAATCTCTTCATATAAAGGTTAACCGAAACAATAAAAAGAAGTCTTCTAAAACTAATAATCAGTGGACTAGTTGATCCACGAATTGAGAGACACAGTTCTTACCCCAAACTCTAATAAATGATTTCAAATGATGACCAATCATGTAAACATGTTTTGATTAAATAAGTAATAGGTTCCCGCCTGAGCGTCTGCAGTTGTCTCTTGCAAGACGTGACATCATGACGCGTATTTTCTCTTACTCTGATATTCCTAAATTCAGAGAAAATGCGGGTTGTGACACTGGCCCTCAAGCCTCACAACTCTCAAGCTCGCAAGCTCGACACTCAGATCTGTAAACAGATCCTACAGTTTTTGGCCCGCAAGCCTTACAGAGAAACAGTAAATAAAGATTTTTCTGCCTGATGGAGATTGACTTCTTGACTTGAAGAAGACGCTTCTGATTTGAATCTTGACAGCACAGATCTTCTTCAAGCTTCTTCTTTAGCCTGATGCTGACTGGCTTCTTGACTCGAACGATTCTTTTCAGTCGATGCTGATTGACTGATTCTTAGAGAACACAAGATGTGAGTTTTGTTCTCTTCTCCTTCTTGATTCTTCTCCGCAATTTTACTATTTTATTGATATGCTGAGCGGGATACTTTTTCGTTCTTGGGTTCGAGCCAGCTTTTAGGGCATCCACTGTTCCCTTTTATAGGACAGAGGAGTAGTCCAACAGTCTCCTATGATGTCCTTTAATGACAGACGCCCATACTTTAAGAGCACGCGCTGATTGGACAATCAGGCAGCAACATTAAATGCTGACGGCGCGTTAGACAACTGTTGAATCTGTCTCGACGATATTTCCATCGTTGCGACGACATGGACAATATCTTGACGATAGAGCTTGTCGTTGTCTTGGACTTGGACAGACTTTCAAGTCTTCTTCCTTCTTCTTTAGACAGAGATGTCTCGATGATGTCAGACATCCCTTCTGCACTTGCACTAGTATTTACGACGATAGACTGTCTTCTGGATATGTCATCGTAATCTTCTTGACTGCTTGATGTCGTTGTGACCACCTTATCTTATCGATGACATAATCAGTATCACGTCGATAGGCTATTCTTCAGCAACTGCTATCTTCATACATGCTTCCTTAGCCTTCTCGACGTCAAGCCTTCTTTACGACGATATCGTCGATATCAGTCTTTCTTTGCCTTTTCAATGACACGACCTTTTTAATACGATGTCGCCGACGCCATCATCTTGTACATGTACTTAAGTCTTCTTCCTTCATCTCGGCATCCCGATATCGTCGTGTGGTGTTGTAGTGTTGATGTCACAACGATATCAGCATGTGCATGTTATCTCAACGATAACTGACATAATCTTTCTGCTTTGCTCTGCACATTATTTCAACGACATGCATACTCTTTTTGACGATATGTCCAGTCCTTTTCGACGATATTGTACTTAGTGAAGTTATTAAAGTACTGGACATATTGTCTGATCTCGGCAAGCATGAACTAAATATAACATCAAATACAACGTGTTCTTATCATTGAACTGAGCACTTCTTCAAATCAGGAACACTGCTGGGCACTGTTCCCAACAATCTCCCCCTATTTGAAGAAGTTGTAACGCACTCAATGATAAAGTACATCTTAAGCAAATTAGCATATAATAATGACATTCTAGTTAAGTTTGAGTAAACGCAGAAATTGACAAATATCACTTCATTGATAATTTATAAATTGTGACAGATGTTTTAAGGTTTTCAACATTTCTATATTTGCCCCTAATAATTCAACCATCTATTTCTCTGGTTCCTTCATAGCTGCTTCACTCTTCGCTTTCTTGGCACTGGCTTCCTGTTCCTTCTCAGTTTGTCTGGTGAAGTATTCAAATGGCTTGGGGTGATACTTGAGGGGCTCAGGAGTGTATGTAGGGATTCTGCCTGCTTGCTTGTCCCTTCTGTAACCTCTCCTTGCTTCTTCTTGATCTTCATGCTTAGACCACTCTTGTTGACTGTATAATTTGTATCTTTCACCTTTATTCACTTTCACCAGCTCCCATGCTTTTAGTATGATGGATCAGGATTTGGGGCTCCATCTCTCATAGTCACCCTTCTTCTCCATTTCTTCCCTGTATTTTCTCTTTCTCATCTTTAACTCATCTTCTTCCAATATTTCCTTTCCTTTATTTTGATCAGCAGCAGCATCAGGAATGTCAATATATTGATCTTCAGCAGGTTCATCAAAATGGAGAGGAGGGAGATTCATTGCTTCCCCGATGGTATTGGTGGTCCAGATGGCATGCTCACCACTGGACTTTATCATTGATCGCTCCCCCTTTATGATTTCATCTGATACATCCCTTTGGAGGTTCTCCTGAAGGACCAATATCTTGTCTTTCAGCATGTAAATGCCTTTCTCCAGATGGTTCTTTGTTTCCAGTAGATGACTGTCTAGTTCTTGGTTGCGGTGATCTAGACTTTCTTGGAGATTAGTTTTGTGTTCAACCATCCATCTGTTGGTTGCTATGTAGGCCTTCTCGATGTTGTTGCTGATCATTATCTGATTATCCATTGCATCCGATAGACCCTGGTGAGTAAGTGATATCTCTTTGGCAGTGTATTCTTGTAGATTCTTCACATCATTTCTCAGGCTTGCAGTTTAAGCAGATAGTTCCCTTCTTAGATCATTGACAACAGAGTTAACATGACTTTCAATTTTTAGTCTTTGCTCTTCCAGGAGCATTCTTATCTGAGGCAGCAGTGAGGACTCCACTGGTCTATTCTATGGAGGTGAACTGGCTTGTCCTGGTTCTTCCTCTTTATTCTCATCGACCTTAGGAGATGGGCATCTTCTGATGGGTGACTGGTTTGATTCATTCTCAGGTTCATTTGGCTCTTCAAGATTTTGCAGATCTCTGCTTATCTCATCATCAGGATTCTCTTGATTGCTTTCCTGATGATTTCCTCTTGGGTCCTCTTGGACTGCTGGTTCAGAATGGACAACATCCTCAATGATCTTGTTGATCATAGAATCTACCTGTGCTAGGATCTCACTATCTTTCTCCCCCTCAGATTTAACACCTTCCTGTTCTGTTCCTGCTGATACCATTGTCCTGGATTCCAGACTTAGAGCAGAGGTCTGGAGGGAGACATTCCTTGTCTCCACAGGCACTTTAGAGTCAGATGAGTCTGAGTTGTTGCCAGACTCACTTCCTTCAGATGAGCTTTCTTCCTTTCTGATCATATCCTCTGCAACCTTCAGCTTTTTGGGAGACTTAGTCATAACTTTCTCCCACCTCTCATGTATTTTGGTATCCATCCTTCTCATGTGATGGATTTTTACACTATACTTTTTGCTGAAAGTCTCAGGATAAGATAGTAGTAAAAAGAGAGACAGAATTCTTCCCAGATTGGGTACTTGGAAACTTTCTTAAATCCTCTTGAAGATAATCTAACCCCAGTTGGTTTTCTTACTTAGGATTATCCTTTCCATTATATCGAATATGGGCTTGTATATCCTGTCATGTGACCCTACCTTGCAGAGGAGGGTTTTCCCACGATATCTGCCATCAGCTTTCCTTGTTGGTTGAAACTCTTCCTTTCCAGAGACCCATAGGTCTTGCTGGAGTGCCCGCACCATGCCAGAGCTTTGTTAAGGTCCTTCTGGGTGTCCTCTTCATTTTCCTCCCCCTTGGCGCAGGTCGGCAGTTGAAGAACCCTGGCCAATCTCTTGGGGTTCACCTTGACTTTCATCCCGTTGATTAAACTCTTCCCGGATGTTCCTTTTGAAACACCCTTGGCATTCGAGTAAAACTCCAACACTTCTCTCTTTAATATTACTGTTGGCTCTGAAAGAGCAAACTCCAGGCCGACGGCGTCCAACAACATAATGGTGCTCTGAATCTCTTCTGGCCCTTCTGAGAAACCATTCCTCACCAGTTCGCTTCCTTCATACAGAAATCCTTCCTTCTTTGGCGCCATCTCTTAATTGATCCGAGAGGATTTCAGCACCGTCGACTCGTTCAATCTTCGAAGTCGCAGAGAACACGACGACTTTTTAGGGAAAATATAGAATGTGTTTTAACTTCAAGACATCTAACCTTATTTATAGTTTTGGGGTTGGAAGGCGAAGTGTCATTTGTTAAAAGTCTGATTAACTTAGATTGAGCGGTTGTGATCCGTTAATTTCAGATCTCTTAAGTGTTAGATCGACACTTAGGTATCGTCGTGACCCTACTTAGACGTCGAGGAATCATTTCGACGATACCATTCATTATTTCAACGATATTGTTTTGTATTCAAAATGATATTGTTCTTGTTCACTCTTTTGTATGATTAGTGTTGTGATTTAGCTGTGCCATATATATGTGCTCTTTGAGTGACATCTTTTGCTTACTCAAATCAAGATTACTTTCACATAGCGATAAATATAAGTTTATGTAGCTATCATTAATATCTACAGCACAATTACTTTCACCTTAGCTCTTGTTGAACTTTAGAGTAATAGTCTTTGCATTTTCGCAATCTTGCAGCTCCCTCCTTTTTGAGGTCTTCTTTTTCATCTGATTTTCCTGAACTCTCCCCCTTGATCAATGCATCTTGGTTTGTGATGAGTTTTTTCTTAGTCCAGAGTTATCCCTGGATGACTTATTGTTCATCAGCCTTATGTACTTTAGACTGGCTGGATGGATATACCTGCAAGACAGATATTATCATACCTTAGGAAACCAATAGAGTTTGGGTCCTAGGTCCTTTTTAGTGCCATAAGAAATATTTCTACTTACTCCAGCTTTTACAGGAAGGCTCTCATTTGCATTAGGCACACTTGGGATGTGCTAACAGTCAACGACAAAGTGTCCCACTCTACCACATCACCAACATTCATGGATGTTGTACCTTCTTTTCTGAACATTTCTTAAGGAGGTGGCATTAGATTGCTTATGTTCAGCAGAAAGGGCAACATCATTCTTCCTATCTCTTTCAGCTGGGGGCTGACTAACTGCTCTAGTGTAATCATTTCTTCTTAACTTTATCTGTTTGTTAGCAACAGATGTCAGCTTGGTAGCTGACATGTTGTTGATGACATCAGATATGATCAAGTGGGAATTGATGATACTAGAGCTACCATCCTGCTCCTTTGCTGAGAGGTATTGGGAAGATGTTGCTTCTTTACCCTTGAGTGTAGGGGCTGAGGTACCAAACATAAATGGTCCATGATGGGCCATTTGTATTTCCTCATGAGGAGCCTTCAAAACACTCATACCCATGTCCTTTCTCCTCCCATAGTTAGTAACACTCCCCCTACAATAAGAGTTCCCATTTTTCCAGTGATCATAGACACTATAATGGTCATATATGTTGGAGGGAATCACTATCTTCTGAAAGGTGGCATGAGGCTCAACTATAGCCTTGCCCTTTCCTCCTTTCCCTTCCTTAATGCCCAATCCTCTCCTATTGTTATAGGAGGGGAAGGTGTCAATAATGGGCAGTATAAATCTGGGCTTAGAGAATTGAGCCACCAAATTCTTTTCCTTGAGAAGATCATTCTCAAGTCTCTTTATGAGTTCATCCTTTTGATTCTTCTCATCAGAAAGCTTGACTATGATCTTCTTGAGCTCACAGGAATTGGTGCCCTCATTGTGCAACATACCCATTTTCTCATTCATCTCAGCCTTAATAGGTCTGAGTGATTCTAGATCCTTAGCTTGCTTCCCAACAAGCCTCTTGCTCCTTTTCAGAGTAGCCAATAGAGTACCAAACTGCTCAATTAGATCAGTATGATCCTTGTTGTTGCATGATGAGAAGTTTTCTTCATCGTCTTCAAATGATGAGTGATTATCTGATGCATTCTTGGTCTTTTTAATTGAAGCAGGTAGTAAAGGCGTGTGAGTGATGCATACCTGATCAGGAGGGACCTCATCCTAAATTTCCTCCTCTAACTCAGATAGGGCAGTCAGTCCAAAGTGAGCTTCCTTTTTTGAGTCTGAATAGCTTGAGTCACTGCCACTTAAGGTTTTGACCTTATTCTCAGCTACAATGCTCCTTTCCTCATTCTTATTCTTGAGGGACATCATTGATTCAGCTTCTCCTTCTTCTGACCCTTCCATGAGGACTGTTAGAGAGTCCCACATCTCCTTTATTGTTGTGCAGTGAGCCAGTTTATGGAATATTGAGATATCAACTGCACCAGCTAGAATACCTTTGGCTTCCTCGTCCAAGTTGACTAGGATGATCTCATCTTCAGTCATTTCAGTCATTTTATTGGGCACCATCTTACAAGAACAACGAGTAGAAGCTGTCATGGGGACGTAGGGCCCTTCTTGAACAATTAGAAACATTGTGGGATCCATAGCCTCCATGAATATCTCAACCCTTACTTTCCATAAGGCAAACTTCTCCCCAGAACAAACGGCCAATCTTGATTCCATGGCTATGATGAATAGACACCCAATAGAAAATCTGTTTAAGCTGTTAAGCTTTTCTTTGAACAACCTCGCTTTAATACCAATTGTTAGTTATGGGGTGTCGACTTATCACCTAGAGGGGGAGGGGGTGAATAGGTATTTCAAATTACTTTGACCCTCTTTGGTGATCTTGTTATCTGGTTTGTTAGATTATAATGTAAGAAGCATAACACAGAAACACACAAAGATTTATAGAGGTTCCTCAAGACGATGTGTCTTGAGTAGTCCTCTGTCCCTCTGCGCCTACCTAGCAGTGTGCTAGGCTTGGCAAACTCCGCCAATGTCTCTGGCCCGCAAGCCTTACAAATCAGACCCGCAAGTCCTACAGCCTATGCCTGCAAGCCCCTACTGCACTTAGGTCCGCAAACCCGACACTCAGGCCCTCAAGCCCTACACAGCACATACCCGCAAGTTTTGCCTCTTGGACTCGCAAGTCCACCTCCCTGCCCCTCAAGCCTCACAGTTCTCAAGCCCGTAAGCTCGACATGATCGGACCCGCAAGTCCACTGCCCTGGCCCTCAAGCCTCACAACTCTCAAGCCTGCAAGCTCGACACGATCGGACCCGCAAGTACACAACCCTGGCCCTCAAGCCTCACAGATTTCAAGTCCGCAAGATCAACACGATCGGACTCGCAAGTCCACTTCCATGGCCCTCAAGCCTCACATATCTCAAGCCCGCAAGCTCGACACTCAGATCTGTAAATAGATCCTATAGTTTTTGGCCTGCAAGCCTTACAGAGAAACAGTAAATAAAGATTCTTCTGCCTGATGGAGATCTACTTCTTGACTTGAAGAAGATGCTTCTGATTTGAATCTTGACAACACAGATCTTCTTCAAGCTTCTTCTTTAGCCTGATGTTGACTGCCTTCTTGACTCGAACGATTCTTTTCAGTCGATGCTTATTGAATGATTCTTAGAGAACGCAAGATGTGAGTTTTTTTCTCTTCTCCTTCTTGATTCTTCTCCGCATCTTTTACTGTTTTATTGATATGCTGAGCGGGATATTTTTTTTGTTCTTGGGTTCGAGCCAGCTTTTAGGGCATTCACTGCTCCCTTTTATGGGATGGAGGAGCAGTCCAACGGTCTCCTATGATGTCCTTTAATGACAGACGCCCATACTTTAAAAGCACGTGCTGATTGGACAATCAGGCAACGACATTAAATGATGACATCGTGTCTGACAACTTTTGAATCTATCTCAACTATATTTCCATCGTTACGACGACATGTACAATATCTCGATGACAGAGCTTGTCATTGTCTTGGACTTGTACAGAATTTCAAGTCTTCTTCCTTCTTCTTCAGACAGAGATGTCTCGACGATATAAGACATCCCTTCTGCACTTGCACAAGTATTTAAGATAATAGGCTGTCTTCTGGATATGACATCATAATCTTCTTGACTGCTTGATGTCATTATGACCACCTTATATTATCGACAACATAATCAGTATCATGTCGATAGGTTATTCTTCAGCAACTGTTGTCTTCATAACTGCTTCCTTAGCCTTCTCGACACAAGCCTTCTTTACGACGATATCGTCGATATCAGTCTTTCTTTGCCTTTTCAACGACACGACTTCTTTACTACGATGTCGACGACGACATCGTCTTGTACTTGTACTTAAGTCTTCTTCCTTCATCTCGGCATCCCGATATCGTCGTGTGGTGTTGTATTGTTGATGTCACAACGATATCATCATGTGCATGTTATCTCGACGATAACTGACATGATCCTTCTGCTTTGCTCTGCACATTATTTCAACGACATGCATACTCTTTTCGACGATATATCCAGTCCTTTTCGACGATATTGTACTTAGTGATGTTATTAAAGTACTGGACATATTGTCTGATCTCTGCAAGCATGAACTAAATATAACATCAAATACAACTTGTACTTATCATTGAACTGAGCACTTCTTCAAATCTGGAACACTGCTGGGCAATGCTCCCAACAGTAATCTGGCCATTAGATATCTTAGGATGTCACACTCACCTTAGAGTGTCAAGGCCAAGTAAAGACAATCAAAAAATAAGTTAAGATAAGACTTGCGTCGAATAAAGGTCGACACAACTTTGACTTGATATCGACTCAACTTTGAATGGAAGTCAAAGCAACTTATTTGATGTGTCGAAGTATAAACTTAAGTCGACGCAATGTCAAAAGGAACTCGATGTAGATGGAAGAGCTTGTCGAAGCCATCCAAGAAGTCGACGCAACTTCGAATGCTATTCGACGCAGAAGTTATAGCCCAAGTCAAAGTCTTTAACTCGACGGATACGTCGATAAGGAATCGACGTAATGACAAAATCTGAGTTCAGTCAGAGCTAAGAAGGAATTCAAAGCTACTCTTATAAGAACTCAGAGATGCGTCGACGTGGAGGACAATGAAGTCGACACAGCGTCCAATACAATCAAAAAAATGAAGCTTTTTCTGCTGTCCTTTTGAGACCTTTTCAGAAGGACCACAAGGCTCAAGGTAGTTCTCCAATGGCTCATTTATTACCAAGAACAGAATGAAGCTTTCAAGGACACAACAAAGACATTCTTGGAAGATATTCAAAACTGATGGACGGGTCGAGAACAAAAGAAGAAAGGAAAATTAAGTGTCCAAAAACATTTCCATTTCAGGACAGCCCAAAAGAAGAAAGTATTTTGAAATCTCAATCATACAACATAAGTATGCAAAAAGAGAAGAAGAACAAATAGAGTTATCACATTTATTCTATCTGTCGACAAGGGTTATCTTCTTCTTCCTCCCCTGAACCCTAAGAGAGATAGAAGTTTTCTCACAGAAATATATAGAGCTGCCTTTTCTTCATCATCATATAACATCTAGATTACAAGAAGCTTTCAGAGAAAAGGATCAAGCAAAACAACCATTGCAAACATCTATATCATAAGCAAGGGTTCATCATTTCAGATCCGGTGAAAGACAGAAGCAGCAGAAGTGCTTCTGAAGAATTATGAGAACATAATTCTATCTTCTTCTTCTTCTTACTTTCTTCTCCTTATTCTTCCTACTGTAAAAGAGTTTTAAGAATCCCTCTTCCAAAGGATTAATTGGTTCAAGATCTTCTTATCAAAAGATCTGTGGTTCTAAGAGTCTCCTTAGCAAAATAATCAGTGGTTCAAGATCTCCTTATCAAAAGATCTTTGGTTTTAAGAGTCTCCTTATCAGAAGACTCAGGCACAAGTTGTGCAATCCTACTAGGGAGGTAGAAGAGAGGAGTAACTATATTTTGAGGAACCTCTATAAAAACTCTTGTGTCTTCTGGATTGAATTTTCTGTGTTGTCCTACTTTACTGTTTTCTGTATTTACTTTTCCTGTAGTTACTTTATTCTGTTCTAGTAGTGTTGATTGCATAACTACTTAGTAGTTTTTATTGTGTGTACATTTAGGGTAGAAAATATTTAAATCTCAATTCACCCCCCTCTAGAAAATACTCAGAGGCGAGGTTGATCATTAAAAGGTTAACACCTTGATCAAAAGATCTCCTCACTCTCATATTTTTTATTTTAAAAACTAGTTTCTAAGGAAAATGAGTTCTAAGGATTATGCATCAACCAGACCTCCAGTGTGCAACCTAAATAAGTTTACACTCTAGAAGGCCAGAATAAAGCTCTACATGAACTCAATTGATGAAGACATCTTTGATGTTGTACTCTCAAGTCCTCCAACACCATACAAAAAGGATGCAAGTGGATCTGCAACACAGGAACCTATTCCAAGGAGTTAATGAACAGAGGCTGAGAAGAAGTAGAAGGCATGTGATGCCAAAGCAATGAACATTCTGGTCTCAACAATGTCAGATGATATTTTCCAGAAAGTTGCTGACTGCCAATCAGCAAAAAAGATCTGGGAATATCTTTCAAGAATGGTAGAAGGAAGTTCTGATGAAAGGAAGGACATAAAGTCCCTTCTCATATCCCAATATGAGAACGTTCAAAAAAAAGCTGAGAAAATAGTTGCTGAAATGTATGACAGATTCATCATCATTATCAATGAACTGAAGAGTCTGGACAAGGATATATCCTTGACAGAGATAAACGATAAGATTCTAATGTGCTTCCCAAGCTCATGGGACTCAAGGATCTGGGTCATTAGAGAGTCCAGATGCCATAGAGAAATCTCTACTGATGCTTTGCTAGGAAAGCTTAAATCATATGAGATGCTACTAAAAAGCAGAGCTAAAACAGAGGCAAATGAGACAACTCCAACTCTTATCCAAAGAAGCCTTGCTTTAAAGGTTACTGTAGGAGAGCCCCCCACTCCTAAAAGATGAAATGTTCAGTCTCCTAGCAAGGAGATTCGAAAAGTGAATCAAGACTGAAGACTCAAGGAGAAGAGAAAGGAGTTCAAGGCCAAGATTTGATAAGACTCCAAAGAAGGAGGTGATTTGTTTCACCTGCAACAAGTCAGGGCACATTGCCCCTGAGTTCCCACAGGAACAAAGGGACATGAGCAGTAGCAATGAAGAGAAGAAGAAGAAGTCTTTCAGGAAAAAGATAAGAAGAAAGGGAAAGGTTTCATTGCTGAAACCTAGAGTGACTCTGAAGCAGAGTTAAGCTCCTATTCATCAGAAAGTGATGAAGAAGCTGCTGAAGCAGCCTGCATGATGGCATTAGGGATATCATCAGATGATGAAGAAGAACAGACATCATTGTTTGATAATTTTGATTTTAATTCTGATGATTTCAAAACCTGCTTTACAGAATTTTGTAATGATTTTCTCAAAATTCAAAAAAGAGTTATAAGCAGATAGGTAGAACTAGAGAACCTTAGGAAAGATGATGTCAATCTGAGAAATCAGGATTTAATAGATGAGGTTAATAATAAGGAATCAGAATTGATTGAAATAATAAATGAAAATCAAACATTAAAAGAAGAGCTAACAAATGCAAAAGCCTTTGAGGAGTCAAAAGCTAAAAGATATTACACAAAATCTCTCCATGAGATTTAAACACCTAGGGTTAGGAGCAGACCCTTGCACTAGCACTGAAGTCTCTAATAAACCAGCCTAAAAAAATCTAGTTAGATTTATTAGATCTAGTGAATATCAATCAAGTGAGAAGAGTGCAATATTTAAGGATAAGAATATTAATAAAATATCTATGCCTAACAAAGTAATTCTAAACAATGAAAAGAAACCTGTAGGCAAGAATAATGTAGAGACATTAAATAACAACAATCAAAAAGCTAAAGTCAAAAATAGAATAATTAAAAACTCTGCTGATTTATTATATGTAGATACATTTTATACACATCTAAAGTATCAAAATAATAAATCAAGATTTGATAAACTCATTCTCTGTCATCCTAAAGGATATCATGAAAGACCCTTCTACTCTTTCATTGAACCTTACAATGGTAAAAGCAAAGGGCCCAAGGTTACCTGGGTTCCTTCTAATGTTTGAGCTGCTTGTGTAAGATTAGGTAGGATCTCTCCTAGGAGAGAATGGAAGAGGAAGGAAGAACTATGGTCTAATAAAGACCCAAATCCAACAGGGGAGTGATTTCTACTGAATCTTCCTATTATCCTCTTTAGTTCATGAAAATAATAGTATAAATACTATTTTCAATAAAAATATTGCTGGGAAAAACAACAAGAAATTTCTAAGAAAATAGAACAATTTATTCAGAGTTGCGTCGAATAAAATTTGACGTACCGTCTAATTCTACTCGACGCCAGCTTCGAGAGACGTCGAAAGAAGAAACTTCGAATAGAATTCGACGCATCGTCGATTTCATATCGATGCATCCATCGAGTTAATACTTACTTGTCAAATTCAAAGGTGCGTCGAGTTCTAATCGACGTAACGTCGACATAACAAGCGCGCGCAGTTTCACTTCTAGAAACTGTTTCAACACAATTTGGCGCGCTAAATATTATCTTTGTTGAGGGTGCTTCGAATAAAACCCTAAGTTGCGACGAATCATCTTCTTCTAAGCAACATAGGCATCGAATTCATTACGCTTTCGAATTCTCTCTCTCTCTCTCTTGCTCTCATATTCTATTTCTCTCCAGCTCTCTTGCATTCTTCTCTCTCTCTCTTTCGTGTTTCTTGTTGCAGGTACATCAGATTCAATGACTCCACCAAAGATAAATTCCGGCTTTGATGTGGATGTCGACTCCTTTAATGCTGCTGCAGAAAGTTTCAAAGCCATCCTCGGCTTGTTCCAAACTGTTGGACTGACAAAACTGATATCTACTGTAAGATCCCCCTCCTCCTTTCTGGAGAGTTCCCAGATCTTATGCCCAGAACCGCCATCTTACGGTGACCCCAACTAACGGGTTGGCTGCCACCGCTTGACACCGATCCTGCCGGCTAATACGATCATATCACAGGCCTTTTTGCAAGATGTAATATTACAACTATGACAAGTCCTCAGCCATATCACACACACACACACACACAAACACACACACACACACACACACATATACGAGCAGCTCCGCACGGGCTAAGCCCGTGCTCATTGACTCGTAGCGGGCTGCGCCGCATTTGTCGTGGGCCAGCCATTTGTTGTGGGCGGCAATATTTATTGTGAGGGGGACTTTTGTCATTCGGGGCGACAATTGTCGTGGGGGAGACATTTGTCGTGGGCTTCGTCCATGCTCGTTGATTCTTAGCGGGCTACTCCCGCATTCGAGCGGGCTGCACCCGTATATGAGCGGGATGCACCCGCATACGAGTCAGCTGCATTCAACCGACTGCGCCCCTATGTTAGTGATTCAAGCGGGGGCGGTGACAAACCGCCGGGGCAAAGCCCGAAAAAATACGCACAGGCTTCGCTGGAAGTTTTCATAAGAAGAAGAGATTACTCTAAATCCTCAATCATCTCATTAATTTGTGAAATGAGAGGAGGTTGAATAATCCAACCATAAATTTAATAAATTCACCCTCCTTTTGAAGAAGTTGATTTCAAGTATAATAAGCCAATCTGGTAGATGAATATTGTTTGGTTGGATTGTATTAATGAACTAATATTGGTTGATAACTTTTTGAGAATAGAAATAGCATATTGGCCACAATAATTTTTGCAGAACATGTTGTAATTGATATAAATAAACTCTAAAATGCTATAGTAGAAAGGATGTAAGGGGAAGATAGAATGACGTATGGAGCCAAGGAAGAGCAGAAGAAGCATGATTCAGTTGAGACGCCACAATAAGGGCGACGAGAGGAAGATTAGGGTGTATCGAGAGAGCGGCGAGAGAGCGAGACAGCAGAGGTGACTGATTGAATTCCTTTACCCAAAATGAAATGGGAAAAATAGTTATCCATTAAGAGCAGCGACGAAGAGCACATGCTGAAAGGGTTATAACATATAAAATTTTGAATCCAAAATAGAAAAGAAGCTTGCAAGTGAGAATAGAAAAAAATGGTTATCCATTAACTACATGAAAGTAATGCAAAGTTATTTTCATGAAACCTGAAGTAATTTTAGTTTGCAAGTGGAAGTAAAACATTCAAGAACGACTGTTCGTATTCATACAACAAAGCCATAGAAAATAACATGTATATCACATCCCTCTTCTTACCATAGTAGTAAACGATCTGTAACACATGGGAGGGGAAGTTGCTGACGAAACCTACAACAGCAAATTTCATGTATATCACATGATTAATAATTATATTACTTTGAAGACAAACATCAATTAAATGGCTTAAAATTTTATTTGGCAAAATACTCAAATTGGTCCCTTAACTTTGGGCCTAGTTTCAAAAAGGTCCTTTAATTTTCATTTGCTTCAAATAGGTCCCTTTACTTTTGGTCTGGTTTCAAATAGCTCCTTTAATTTTTATTTGCTTCAAATTGGTTCTTTAACTTTGATTCTTGTTTCAAATTGGTCCTTTAATTTTTATTTATTTTAAATTGGTCCCTTAACTTTATATTTTATTTCAAATAAGTTCATAAACCACCACTATTCATATTACTAATCATGACGAGATATTTATGTGGTGTTGATAAATCGCTTATGTACATAATAAAATATTTTTTGGTAATTATCTAATAAAAATAATTATTATTTTTCTAATTTATAATTTTTCAAATTAATTTTTCTCAACACACTGTAAAATTATATCCATTTATTAAAAATATATAGAAAATATTAGGGATTATAAGAGTCAGTACGTCATTGAAATATTAAAAATAATAATTTTTTTTATAACGTAGCATTCTCGATGACACTTATTTATACTAATTATCATCTATTTTATATATTTTTGTGGAAATAAGTGTCACATAGATTGTTACATTTTAAATTTCTTTCATTTTTTTTATATTTCAATTTTGTGATGAGTTTTATAATCCCTAATTTTTGTTATTTATTTCTAATAAATAAATATAAATTTATATTGTGTTGAAAGAAATAATTTAAAAAATTATAATATAGAAATAATAGTAATTATTTTTATGAGATAGTTACAAAAAAATACTTTATTATCACATAAAAGATTCGTCAATGTTTCGTCAGTAACTAGTAATCCGAATAAATGTGATTTATAAACTTATTTAAAATAAAGTATAAAGTTAAGAGACTAATTTGAAACAAATGAAAAATTAAAGGACCTATTTGAAACAATGTCTAAAGTTAAGGGACCAATTTAAAGCTAATGAAAATTAAAGGACCTATTTGAAACTCAGTCAAAAGTTAAGGGACCTATTTGAAGCAAATGAAAATTAAAGGACCTATTTGAAACTTGACCCAAAGTTAAGGGACCAATTTGAGTATTTTGCCATTTTATTTTTATTCAGCTCCATTTCCATGATTTGCATAAATTTTTAATGCAAAATACTAAAATTATAGCACCCAACACACATTCAGCTTGACGTAACAAAGTTCTCCTCAATTGGTTTGGTCAAGAGTTGGCATCTACCTTGTACAACCCTCATATTTCTCGAGTCGGTGTGACCCGACCCGGACGAGACCAAGACAATTCAAGGTGGTCGAGACGGTCGAAATCGATCAAGGCAAGAAGAGGCCGCGGGAGAGACGGAGGAAGCACCCGCTACCCCGGCTCCCTTGGGTGGGTAGGAGAAATCCTCCCACTCAGGCCCTTTGCGAGGGGAGTGGGAGGAGTGCTCCCACTCACCGGGCGAGTGGGAGCAGCTCTCCCACTCGCCGGGCGAGTGGGAGGGGGCCTCCCACTCGCCGGGCGAGTGGGAGGGCTGCTCCCACTCGCCGGCCGAGTGGGAGGGGGCCTCCCACTCGCCGGCCGAGTGGGAGGGGGCCTCCCACTCGTCGGCCAAGTGGGAGAGGGCCTCCCACTCGCCGACCGAGTGGGAGGGCTGCTCCCACTCGCCGGCCGAGTGGGATGGGACCTCCCACTCGCCGCCCCCTTAGGGGGCGAGTGGGAGAGGCCTCCCACTCGCCCGGTATGGGTGGGGAGATCGGTATGACCTCCCGCGAGGGGGGGGAGTGGACACCTCGAGTCCCACTCGCCCCCCTCGCATGCGTGATCAATGGCGGTCATGGTTGGACTGCGGATAGCAGGATTTTTACTATCCGCAGTCTATTTTTTGGGAAGTCTATAAATAGACCCCCATGGGCACCTTAGGAAGGGTTGGTTCCTACCCCCTCCCTCGCGTGTGAGCAAGCACTACCCCTCCCCTCCCCCTGTCATTGAAGGTGGACGGTGAGGTGATCCTTAGTGCCCTCCAAGGTGCCCAGGCTCAGCATTGGCTTGGGAGGGGAAGTTCCGAGTGAGCTTCTGGGTATGTGGTGGGACCTCCGCGCTGCAGCTTAAGGGGTCCATTTGTGGATTCAAGTGTTCATCAAGTCCAAGTCTTCCAATTCCTAGTGACCGGTCAAGGGTCTAGGCTTAGGTCAAGTAAGGGTTAGTCGCAACCTCCTTTCGAACGCTGAAACTGGGAAACTGGTTTCAACATTCTGGTGCGGTGAGCGTGGAAGCGGCTAATTCGGAAAGCTCCGAGCCGAGTCTCATGGCGGGAAGCAAAGAACCGGGGAGGTCGCCTCCCCCCAGCATGTTGCGGCCATTAACGGGGGAGGAGGAGGCAGATGAGGCAGATCATGTGTTGGGTGATCTGACCAAGTTAGAGGTGGCAGAGGAAGTAACTGAGAAAGAGGTCATTAGCGGCAGTGGAAGGCCGGAGAAGGTGCGAATTAGCGGGAGGTTGAGCGGGCCAGATCAAGAGAAGATCTGAAGATGTGTCCAGCAGAACATAGACATCTTCGCATGGAGCGCTGCGGAGATGCCAGGTATTGACGCGGACGTGGCATGTCATCGCCTCAACCTCGACCCGAACGTCCGCCCCATTCGCCAAAAGAAGAGGAAAGTGTCGCCCACCCTCGCTGGGCCGATCAGAGAGGAGGTGGGGAAGCTGCTCGAGGCCGGGTTCGTGGAAGAAATCCAATACCCAGGGTGGGTTTCAAACGTAGTAATGGTGAAGAAGGGAGATGGGAGGTGGAGAATGTGTGTGGACTTCACTCTGTTGAACAAAGCATGCCCTAAAGACTGCTACCCGTTGCCCCGGATCGATGCGTTGGTAGATTCAGCAGTAGGATTCCCTGTGATGAGCTTCTTGGACGCGTTCTCCGGCTACCATCAAATTCGAATGCACTCGCCCGACGTCAAGGACGTCTCGTTCATCACGGACGATGGATGTTATTGTTACAAGATGATGCCGTTTGGGTTGAGGAATGCGGGGGCAACCTATCAAAGGATGATGGATCGGGTCTTCAGAGAGCAGAAGGGGGGCAACTTAGAGGTCTACGTGGATGACTTGATGGTTAAAAGCAGGGATGTGGAGTCCCACCTGCAAGACCTAGTGGATACCTTCGCTACCCTTCGGAGGTTCAAGATGAGGCTGAACCCTTCCAAATGTGTTTTTGGAGCAAGTCGAGGAAAGTTCTTGGGCCATCTACTCACCCCGGAGGGGGTCGAACCCAATCCAGACAAGGTAAAGGCCATCTTAGAGCTGGAATCGCCGAAGAACGCGAAGGAAATTCAGAGGCTGACTGGGAAGTTAGCAGGGCTGAGTCGGTTCCTCTCCAGGGCGGGAGAGAAGTGCTCTCATTCCTTCAAGGCCCTGCGCCAGGGTCAAAAATTCGAATGGACACCAGAGTGTGAGAAAGCCTTTCAGGCCTTGAAGGAACAACTAACGCGAGCCCCCTTGCTCCACGGGCCGAGGGAAGGAGAAGACCTCTTTCTCTACCTAGGGGTAGGGGTTGAGGCAGTGAGTTCGGTCCTGGTCTGGGAGGAGGGGAAGAAGCAGTTGCCGATCTACTATGTTAGCAGAGTCCTGAAGAAGGCGGAGCTGAGGTACCCTGTCCTGGAAAAGCTAGCATTTGCTTTGATCATCTCGGCCCGGAAACTCCGCCCATATTTTCAGGCTCACTCGATCAGGGTGGTGACCGACCATCCCCTTCGCAACATTATGGAGGGAGTGGAGCATTCGGGCAGGTTGGCAAAGTGGTCGGTAGAGCTCAGCGAGTTTGATGTCAGCTTCATCCCCCGGTTGTCGATGAAAGCACAAACAGTAGCAGACTTCCTGGCAGAATACGTCAAAGAGGTGGACGGGCCAGAGCCCGCCGGGTTGGTGGCATGGGATCTGTTCGCGGATGGAGCATCAGGAAAAAGTTCCCTCGGCGGAGGGGTGATCCTGGTCAGCCCACATGGGACCAGGATCGAGCAAGCGATCCACATTCGGTTCCCTGTGACCAACAACCAGGCCAAGTATGAGGCAGTGGTGGCAGGGCTCCGTCTGGCAAAGTAGTTGGAGATCCGGGACGTGAAGGTTTTCACAGATTCAATGGTGGTGGCCTCCCAGGTTCGAGGGGAGTTCGAAGCAAAGGAGCCAACCCTCCAGAGGTATCTGGCGAAGGTTAGGGACCTCGTCGGATGGTTCCACACCTTCTCCATTTAACACATTCCAAGAGAGGAGAACGCCCGAGCGGACCAGTTGGCGAAGCACGGTCCTCGCGCGGGAGGAACGGTGACCGAGCTGTTCCGCCCATCCATCGAGGAAGGCGAGTTGATGGAGATTGATCGGAGAACCTCGTGGATAGACCCGATCCTCACCTTCCTGACCTCGGGCAAGTTCCCGGAAGGAGACCTAGATAAGAGGCGGTTCAGGTACAAGTCAGCATACTACATGATACGCGAAGGAAGCCTGTACAGAAAAACCTTGGTTGGGCTCCTAGCAAGGTGCGTGACGGAAGATGAAGTTCCGAGGGCCTTGGAGGAAATCCACTCCGGAGAATGCGGGAGCCATTCGGGAAGTCAGACCCTAGAAAAGAGGGTGCTAAGGCAAGGGTACTTCTGGCCGACTCTGCGGAAGGATGCCATGGAGTTTACAAAAAAGTGTCAGAAGTGTCAACTCTTCGCGCCGCTCCAACTTCAACCCGCGCAGAGGCTCAGGACGATCACTGCGCCCTGGCCCTTCGCCATCTGGGGGATGGACTTGGTCGGCCCATTCCCTCAGGCTAGCGGTCAGAGGAGATTCTTGCTGGTTATGATTGACTATTTCTCCAAGTGGGTGGAGGTTAAGGCCTTGGCGAAGACGACCTCGCAGGTGATAAAGAATTTCATCTGGGGAGAAATAATTTGCAGACACGGACTCCCCCTTGCCATAGTGACAGACAACGGACCACAATTTGCTAGCGATGAACTCATCACTTTCTGCGGACAAGTGGGCATCGACCTCCGCTTTGCCTCTGTCCACCATCCTTGAAGCAATGGGCAGGTGGAGGCCGCCAACAAAGTCATCGTCAACTTGCTGAAGAAGAAGGTGGAGAACCTGAAAGGGAACTGGGTGGAGCAACTTCCCTCAGTCTTATGGTCCTTGAGAATAACTCCCAACACGGCAACGGGCGAAACGCCATTCAAACTTTCCCACGGGTCAGAAGTCGTGCTCCCAGTGGAGTTCGAGGTCAGATCCCCCGGGTCGTAGCTGCCGAGGAAAGGGACGAGGACTGGAGAATAGGCAACGAAGAGGAGCAACGACTCTCGCTGGATATGGTTGAGGAGCTCCGGGACCTCGCCACGGTTCGACAAGAGGAAGTGAAGCGTCGGATGGCCAGGTACTTCGATAGGAACATTAGAATCAAACAATTCATCCCAGGAGATATAGTCCTCAAAAAGGTCGACGCCGCGGGAAGGTCAGCGAACGTAGGAAAGCTCCAGCCCAATTGGGAGGGGCCCTATGTGATCTTGGAGGCCCTGAGGTCAGGGGGGTATCGCCTTCAGAATGTTGAGGGAATCCCCCTTGGGAATACTTGGAGTGGCGACGATCTAAAACGTTTTTATCCTTAATGAATATGTTGATTATCTCTTTTGTCATGCCTCTTACTCCAGCTTAAGGTGGTTACTCTGGCCGATGGGAGCACAAGTTGGTAAGGTTCCACGAAGCGGAATTGTATCGCGAAAGCATCGAGTACCACCATCTCCGGTTAGATCAGGAGTGCGTTGAGTTCCTCCACCCCCGGTTGAGCTAAGACTCCCAGGACGTGGATGGGTACTACCACCTCCAGTTAGATCAGGAGTGCGTTGAGTTCCTCCACCACCGGTTGAGCTAAGACTCCCAGGATGTGGATGGGTACTACCACCTCCAGTTAGATCAGGAGTGCGTTGAGTCCCTCCACCCCCGGTTGAGCTAAGACTCCCAGGACATGGATGGGTACTACCACCTCCAGTTAGATCAGGAGTGCGTTGAGTTCCTCCACCCCCGGTTGATCTAAGACTCCCATGACGTGGATGGATACTACCACCTCCAGTTAGATCAGGAGTGCGTTGAGTCCCTCCACCCCCGGTTGAGCTAAGACTCCCAGGACATGGATGGGTACTACCACCTCCAGTTAGATCAGGAGTGCATTGAGTCCCTCCACCCCCGGTTGAGCTAAGACTCCCAGGACGTGGATGGGTACTACCACCTCCAGTTAGATCAGGAGTGTGTTGAGTTCCTCCACCCCCGGTTGAGCTAAGACTCCCAGGACGTGGATGGGTACTACCACCTCCAGTTAGATCAGGAGTGCGTTGAGTTCCTCCACCCCCGGTTGAGCTAAGACTCCCAGGATGTGGATGGGTACTACCACCTCCAGTTCGATCAGGAGTGCGTTGAGTCCCTCCACCCCCGGTTGAGCTAAGACTCCCAGGACATGGATGGGTACTACCACCTCCAGTTAGATTAGGAGGGCGTTGAGTTCCTCCACCCCCGGTTGAGCTGAGACTCCCAGAACATGGATGAGTACTTCCGCCTCCGACCGGTAAGATCCCCGACGAAAGACGACCGTTCTCCGGGCTCTGTCATGTCGGCAGATGGGAGGCTCATCGGATCGATTAACTACCCAATGATCGGTTCAAGTAAGGTATCAAATCCTCAAGCAGTAAAGGGAGAAAGATTAAAGGAAACAGGTATATAGGAAATACATGGCTCCTACAAGGAGCCAAAGAAGGGAAGAAGTCCCTGTCCACCCTCACGTTCAGGGGGAATAGCCACCGCTGCAAGGGGACAAGTCGGGTCGCGCAGGAGAGGGGAGGACTCATGCAGGATGTCATCGGCAGAGACTCCCCTCCAGCTGTCTCGGAGAGCATCCGCCTCATGAAGGTGGCTCCCTAGGGCTCGGGTCGTTGACGTCACAATCCTCCTGCGAGTACACTCGGCTTCAACAGGGCAAGGTGGGGCAGCCGTCGCTGCCCTCGAAGGTTCGCCTCTTTCTCTCTCCTTTCTCCCTTAGCTGTCTTTGGGCTTCAGCAGGTGAGAAGAGAAATCGGCGCGCGGGCTCTCGTTGAGCTGCCTCCACTTCCAGTTAAGCTCTGCTCCCTGGAAGATGTTGAGTTCCCTCCATCTCGGGTTGAGTTCGACTCGACTAGAGATGTTGAGTTCCCTCCATCTCAGGTTGAGTTCGACTCGACTAGAGATGTTGAGTCCCCTCCATCTTAGGTTGAGTTTGACTCGACTAGAGGTGCTGAGTTCTTCCTCCACCTCGGGTCGAGTTCAATTCGACCTGAGGTGTTGAGCTTTCTCCACCTCTAGTTGGGCTCGGCCCATAGGAGGGTTCTTAAGTGGAGAAAGGTTTTCCTCCCACCTCAGGTCGAGCTCTGCTCGACTAGAGGTGCTGAGTTTTTCCTCCAACTCGGGTCGAGTTTAATTCGACCTAAGGTGTTGAGCTTTCTCCACCTCCAGTTGGGCTCGGCCCATAGGAGGGTTCTTAAGTGGAGAAAGGTTTTCCTCCCACCTCAGGTCGAGCTCGGCTCGACTAGAGGTGCTGAGTTTTTCCTCCACCTCAGGTCGAGGTTAATCCGACCCAAGGTGTTGAGCTTTCTCCACCTCCAGTTGGGCTCGGCCCATAGGAGGGTTCTTAAGTGGAGAAAGGTTTTCCTCCCACCTCAGGTCGAGCTCGGCTCAACTAGAGGTGCTGAGTTTTTCCTCCACCTCAGGTCGAGGTTAATCCGACCCAAGGTGTTGAGCTTTCTCCACCTCCAGTTGGGCTCGGCCCATAGGAGGGTTCTTAAGTGGAGAAAGGTTTTCCTCCCACCTCAGGTCGAGTTCGGCTCGACTAGAGGTGCTGAGTTTTTTCTCCATCTCAGGTCGAGGTTAATCCGACCCAAGGTGTTGAGCTTTCTCCACCTCCAGTTGGGCTCGGCCCATAGGAGGGTTCTTTAGTGGAGAAAGGTTCACCTTCCGTCTCAAGTCAAGATCAACCGAAAGGCTTGGCAGAGGTTCCCCGATGACGGATCCTTTCGTGGATTCCCCTAAGGTCCCACCTACTCGTCAAATAGGTGGGTTGGACTTTCTTTCCGAGCTTGGGACAAGCTCGCAAAGAGCGGGGATTTTGTACAACCCTCATATTTCCCGAGTCGGTGTGACCCGACCCGGACGAGACCAAGACAATTCAAGGTGGTCGAGACGGTCAAAACCGATCAAGGCAAGAAGAGGCCGCGGGAGAGACGGAGGAAGCACCCGCTACCCCGGCTCCCTTGGGTGGGTAGGAGAAATCCTCCCACTCAGGCCCTTTGCGAGGGGAGTGGGAGGAGTGCTCCCACTCACCGGGCGAGTGGGAGCAGCTCTCCCACTCGCCGAGCGAGTGGGAGAGGCCTCCCACTCGCCGGGCGAGTCGGGCGAGTGGGAGGGGGCCTCCTACTCGCCGGCCGAGTGGGAGGGGGCCTCCCACTCGCCGGCCGAGTGGGAGAGGGCCTCCCACTCGCCGGCCGAGTGGGAGGGCGGCTCCCACTCGCCGGCCAAGTGGGAGGGCTGCTCCCACTCGCCGGCCGAGTGGGATGGGACCTCCCACTCGCCGCCCCCTTAGGGGGCGAGTGGGAGAGGCCTCCCACTCGCCCGATATGGGTGGGGAGATCGGTATGACCTCCCGCGAGGGGGGGGGGGGGGGGAGTGGACACCTCAAGTCCCACTCGCCCCCCCTCGCATGCGTGATCAATGGCGGTCATGGTTGGACTGCGGATAGCTGGATTTTTGCTATCCGCAGTCCATTTTTTGGGAAGTCTATAAATAGACCCCCATGGGCACCTTGGGAAGGGTTGGTTCCTACCCCCTCCCTCACGTGTGAGCAAGCACTACCCCTCCCCTCCCCCTGTCATTGAAGGTGGACGGTGAGGTGATCCTTAGTGCCCTCCAAGGTGCCTAGGCTCAGCATTGGCTTGGGAGGGGAAGTTCCGAGTGAGCTTCCAGGTGTGTGGTGGGACCTCCGCGCTGCAGCTTAAGGGGTCCATTTGTTGATTCAAGTGTTCATCAAGTCCAAGTCTTCCAATTCCTAGTGACCGGTCAAGGGTCTAGGCTTAGGTCAAGTAACGGTAAGTCGCAACCTCCTTTCGAACGCTGAGACCGGGAAACTGGTTTCAACATACCTTCCCCAAGGAATTCACCTCCTTTCTAAACAGTCTAAAATGATAGTAAAATAACGTAATAGGCATGGAAATCGCAGGTTGGGTTGTGAGACAAATCCAAGGGCTAAACATACATCCAGAGATTGAGACAGAAGTCATACAATGTAGAAGCAAGGGAAGGTAGATGCAAAATGATTTGGATTAAACACTTTTGTGTGTAATCCTAATCACTTTTGTATATAATCCTAATCACTGGAAGACAAATCCAAGGACTAAATATACAAAGTGATTAGGATTACAAACAATGTAGAGCAAAAACCATTTAACGGAATTAGGATTTTGCATACAAAAGTCATGCAATGTGGATGCAGGGGCAAACCTGAATAATAAGAAATTACACAATTAGAAATTGATGGTATGTTCCATTAAACTAAAAGTAGCCACTCAATAGTATCTGCTTCCATTAATATAGTTTGTACCTGCGGCGTAATCAGATTTCGAAAAGAATAAAAGGCGTCTGAGTCCAAATGCAGAATAGTATTCACGTCTCTAGATGTATCCACTCAAATGTCAGAAACACCTCGTAGTCCGTCCAACGAACTCAGGGATTGAAGATGATCGTTTTCTCTCTCCATCGAAATGCTAGTTTTGATTTGGCAGAGATGTGTTGTCACACCCTGGCCCGGTAAGCTCGAGTTAACGAGGCGGGAACAGTAATGCGATTTAGGATCTTTTGCCATTACACAAAACAAGAGCAAGAAATAAACATATTTTATTCATATTTTATAATTTACAGGTACAACTTGCTACACATACATATTTTTGTCTTTACATTTTTACATGATACATAATGTGCAGTAGTCTTCCTCACTGTGCCCTTTCGTCCGCATCTTCGTGGGTACCTAAAAACATTTAGTAGGCTGGTGAGAATCTTTGCTTGCTCACCTCTGGAAGAATAACACAATATTTATGTATGCAATGCACATTATATAATCATGATTTTATAACGGAAGCATTAGACAAAATAAGCATATCAGCATATTTGTAGTCACCATTTTTTTTATATATTTTTCTTCAAAAAAATAGCTCATTTATTAGTTAGCGCTTACAGTTCGCCGGTTGGCCTAACCGGAGGCTCACTGCCTTCACAGACTCAATTGGGACCCAATATGTCCAGTGGGTAGCGAATCCACCAACAGAGGTTTAGCTCACACAATGTGCGTCTGGGACTAGACCACAAAATAGTCTTTAAGGAGCGCTACTCCTTTCACTTTATATATCCGCAGACAAGACCGCAACATAGTCTTTAGAAAGCATTACCTCCTTATAACCCTTGAGCCAAATACTGAGCTAACATATTTGTGCACACCACATAATAATAATCACATTGCATAAACACATCTTAAATTATCATTATTATTCTCGTCGCAAAACGAACTATTATTGCCCAATAATCAGTCTAGTCGCACAGACCTCGTTGGACTGATTTTATAATAACTTAAGTCCACCATTTCATAGTTGTTATGCGCGTAATTATTTTCCAAATATTATAATTATTTTCATATTATCGTGCATCGACACGTCTAAAATTATTAGCCTTGATCGCAACCCACTAAAAATCAGTCTGATCGTAAGGACCCCATTTGACTGAAATAATATTAGTTCGATAACAAAATAATTTTATACACGTGAACTAATTACGTAAATAACATATTTTGCACGGTAATTACATAAATAATTTCGTATTCCAACATGCATGCAACATACAACTCGGGATCTCATTATCACTTGAATACAAGCGACTCAATCCTTCGTCATGTCTAGCGAGTTATCTTACTTATTTCGGCAGCATTTAGGTATACAAATTACTCGTAAAAACTACGAAAAATAATAACTAGCGAGACATAAATAATGCAGTATTTTCCACCTACCTCAATCTTCACGCTCCCAAATCTGCGCTCTGAATCTTCCCTTAGCAAGGCCGGCACTTCGGCAGCACTCCGACAATTAACTGGGCGCCCGCAGAAAAATATTATTTTGGCGCCGCTTTCGCAGCACCTAGAAAAGGCTTCGTCACAAGACGAGGCCAAAAACTAGCTCTCAAGCTTCTCCCAAAGTTTCCCTGAAAGTTCGGCAGCGATCCGAAGCTTTCTCTCTCCTCCCTAACACCTTCTCTCTTAAATTCCCGGATCTAGGAAAGGAATTGGAATGAGAAGAGCAGCCCATGTGATGGGTATTTATAAGGCCTTCGCAACGCCACAAAAATCGCCTCAATCCGAGTTCTGTAGCTCCCAGAAACGCGAAAATAGCATTCCAACACAAAAGCGTCGCTTTCAGCTTCTGGATGGGCGACACGTGGCCCGTACGGGCGCCACGTGGCGCCCATCCGGGCAGGCGTGGGCTGGGCGTGTGCTGGCATGTGCCAGCACACGCCATGGCCCAATCAAGGGCTGCCACGTGGCCAGACGTGAGGCCCGCGCGTGGCCCGCGCAGGTGGCGCCTCCAGGGGCCGCCACGTGGCGCAGGGGCTGCCACGTGGCGCCATGTGGCGCCCTGTCCTCTTTTTGGTCATTTTGGGTCTCTTTTTGGGTCCCGAAAATTCTGAAAATAGCTATCTTAAGGTTTTTCGACGTTCCGGACCCGATTCCGCTCTCCGTTTTACCAAATTTCGAGCGGTTATTACCCGATTTGCACATATTTCATATTTGCTCCGATTTTAACAAATAAAATATCGTTTTTAATAGATTTCGATATTCCGGGTCAATTGGCGGACTCAGTTTCTTAAAATTTGCGCAGGTTGCACCGAAAAACGTGTTTTTTTTTTTCTGACGAACTCAGATTTTGACAAATAATATGTCGTTTCCTATGTAATTCGACGTTCTGAGTCCAACGGCGGACTCCGTTTCTCGATATTCGTGCTGGTTGCTCGAGATTCGTGCCGGTCGCACCGAAAATCGCGTTTTTTCGCACGAACTTTGATTTTGATTATTAATATGTCGATTCCTATGTAATTCGACCTTCTGAGTCCAATGGCGGACTCCGTTTCTCGATATTTGTGCTGGTTGCTCGAGATTCGTGCCGGTCGCACCGAAAACCACGCTTTTTCGCACGAACTCCAATTTTGATAATTAATATGTCGATTCCTATGTAATTCGACCTTCTGAGTCTAACCGCGGGCTCAGTTTAACGAGTTAGGGCTCCGATTGATATTTTGGATGCTTGAATACGATTATTAAATCATAATCAATATTATTGATTTATAATTAAGACTACGTACCTTAGTACGGGATATTACAGTCTCCCCTCCATATAAAAATTTCGTCCCCGAAATTTGTTACATCAAAGTAAATTAGGATATTTCTTCTTCATGTCTTCTTCTAGTTCCCAGGTTGCTTCTTCTGCAGATCGTCCTTTCCAAGTGATCTTTACCATAGGAATAGTCTTGTTCCTCAACTGTTTATCCTTACGGTCTATGATTTGGTCAGGAATCGCTTCATAACTTAATTCTGGGCGTACCTCTAGCATTTCTGTGTCAAACTGGATGATATGAGAGGGATTATAAATGTATTGTCTTAGCATTGATACGTGAAACACATTATGCATCCCGCTCATGAATGGTGGTAATGCAAGTCGGTATGCGACCAGACCAATTTTGGCGAGAACTTCAAAAGGACCGATATATCGTGGTTTAAGCTTCCCGCTTCCCCCAAATCTTTTAATGCCGGGTCCAGGCTTCACCTTCAAGAATACATGGTCTCCGACTTGAAACTCCACTTCACGGTGCTTTAAGTCAAAATATTTCTTCTGTCTGTCTTGAGCGACCAAGAGACGGTCTCGAATTATCTGAATTACCCTATTAGACTCTTCAATTAATTGTGGTCCAAGTACCGCTTTCTCTTCGACTTCAAAACAGCATAGAGGAGTACGACACCTTCTTCCATATAAAGCTTCATATGGAGCCATCTGGATACTTGAGTGGTAGCTATTATTGTAGGTAAATTGCACCATCGGAAGGTGCTGCTCCCAACTTCCTCTGAACTCAAGGATGCACATTCTCAATAGGTCCTCGAGCGTTTGATTCGTCCTTTCAGTCTGTCCATCAGTTTGGGGATGATAAGCAGTACTAAAGTTAAGTTGTGTACCAAGAGCTTCTTGAAAAGCCTTCCAAAATCTCGAAGTAAATCTTGGATCGCGATCGAACACAATCGAGACCGGGACTCCATGCAAGGTTACAATACGGTCGATGTATTTTTGAGCTAACCTTGACATTGACTCGCAAACTTTTATTGCCAAAAAGTGGGCCGACTTGGTTAGTCGGTCAACGATTACCCAAATTGCATCATTTCCTGATGGGGTTCTTGGAAGACCTACTACTAGATCCATTGAGATGTCTTCCCATTTCCTTTTAGGGATTGGTAGCGGTTGCAGTTCTCCACCTGGATAACAATGTTCAGCCTTAACTTGCTGACATGTCAAACAATGTTGAACAAATTTTGCAACGTCTGATTTCATGCCCGGCCACCAGAAGTTTATTTTCAAGTCATGATACATCTTTGTGGCTCCCGGATGGATTGACAGTTTTGACTGATGTGCTTCTCGCAATAATTGATTTCGAAGGTTATCAACCGTAAGAACTCCATATCTAGTACCACATCGTAGAATGCCATCATCATCGATACGAAAGTTAGATTGTGAATTTTCCATCAGGGCCTTCGACATTTTCTCCCATTCTTCATCACATTGGCCTTTTTGGATAGTTTGGAACCAATTGGGAGAGACGTGTTGGATCTTATGGCGCCCTTAGAGGGGTGGGGGGTGGGGGTGGGGGGGGTTGAATAAGGGAATAAAAAATCTTTTTATAATTCTATGGAAATTACTAAATTGTTTTATAATATGAGAAAGGCAAAATAACAATTTAGCTAATTTGTGAGAATATCATAATTTTCATCTTTAGAAAAAAGTACTAAATTGTTTTATGATTAAGAGATTGAAATAAACAATTTAGTTAAAGTGATTTGAATTTAAAGCTTTGTAACCAATATATTAAAGATAACGCCAAAGGAGAGAAATCAAGTAAACACAAATAGAGACATGATTGTATTTATATAAAAAGGTGTTTACAAAAATTGATTTCAATATCGCTAGAAATCGGAGGCGTACATATGTAAATAATTTTTCCTTTTCTATACTGACTCGTATCCCCACGAACCGGTTGGCTTTAGCATATCCTTCCCCGGATATGGCCTCAAGCCACTCTAGCCAATCCTTCCCCGGATATGGCCTCGAGCACCCCCTAGATCTAATCACCTAGACCTAGTCGCCAACACAAGGCGAATTTCCCCCTAAGTCCTACCCAGACCTAGTCGCCAACACAAGGCGAATTAACTAAACGGTTACAAAGAAGTATGGAATGGAAATAATGAAAAAGAATAATAAAACTCCCTATATGAGATCTCTGGAGTCGAGGATGAAGGATCGCTGTAGCATAAGCGAGGTAGAAGCGATCGTCCTTCGGATGTAGCGTGACGTAGTCCTCCTCCAGAATTCTCCTTAAGCTTTTTGTGGGAGATCCATCTTCGGCAACATAACAGCACTGGAGTTGTAGCACAAGCAACCTCTCTGGGATCTCTAGCCAAAACGAGAAGCAAAGCTCCAATTTATAGAACTTGGAGCTAGCGCCGGCGGTAGTGGCTAGCTCCTGCGGCAGCGTTCGTGTGGAGCAGTTGCGAAACCGTCGGCGGCGTGGCGCTGTGCAAGAACTGGAGATAGCGCCTGGCGGTAGCAGGAGATAGCGCTGGCGGTAGCGGTAGTAGTTGCGAAACCGTCGCTGTGCACGAACTCGAGATAGCGCCTGGCGGTAGCGATAGCGCTGGAGGTAGTGCTGGCGGTAGCGGTAGTGCTAGCGATAGCGCTGGCGTTAGCGATAGCGCTGGCGTTAGCGATAGCGCTGGCGGTAGCGCTGCTCCTTTCAAAAGTTTGTTCCAAGCTGCTTTCTACCTGTGGAGTATTGCACCTATAGTTCCTGCACACTATAAACATACTACAAGCAATATCAAATACAATATGTGATTTGTTATTCTCAAACAAAGGGATGTGACACACATGTCCAACAATCTCCCCCTTTTGATAATAACAAATCCTCTAAGCAAGAAATCAACAATAGTGTTTATAGATAAGTTAAGCAAGAAAAAGTGCAACTATAGTATATGATATGCATGATAATGTGCATACTCCCCCTATCATAATGCCCCCCCTGCATAAATGCAATTTATGTGTTACTCCCCCAAAATGATAGATTTCATGAATTTATTCTCCCCTTAATCTTCTATATTTCTTCTATATAGATTTCTTCAATTAATCTCCCCCTTTTGGTATTATCAAAAGAAGGTGGGGTGAGGGTAGTAAGGAGGCATTAATATATCATGATCGAGCTTTTCGAAATATAAATAATGATAAAGAGTTTAAGCATAGCATATATAAGAGATTTCAAATATAAAGATAAGAGTTGTAAGCAAGCGGAAGATTATAATAAATATCTTTTTGTAAGCATGAAAAGCATAAGTAGAAATATGAGTTTTAGTTCAAATTTGAAAGATGTTTTAATCTTTTTGAAATCTCAAAGTTTTTCATAAAAATACCAAGCATGATATGAACATATCAAAGAAAGATTAAGCTACAATGTTACTTAATTCTAAGTTCAAGAAATACCAAAACATTGTAGAGATCATGCTAGGTTATCTAGTGCATTTTTATATAAAGAGTAGTATAGATAAAGCATTAGAATCCAATACTCATGAGAAGAAGTGTTATGAAAGATAATGATGTGCACATAAGTGTATTTTGGGCAATATTAACAATTGATTTAAATCACCAAAATACAAGACATATGTAAAGTAAAATGCACAATAAAACATAAGTAAATTACTTTCACACACTTTTAATGCACATAATTTTTAACAAAGTGGTGTAATAACCAAGGTTTGCACAAGTAACTTTACTATTCTTTCCAAGGTGCTCAACCTCACAATGCTTATGAAGACTTATCAGGAGGTTCAAGTAGTGCTTGGTGGAGTTATATTTGTCTACATATATAATTTTTTGTTCACATTTGTGAGACAACATTCTCCGAATACACTTGTTTTGCAAACCAAAAATTTTAACTTAACCACTTTTCTAAATGTCATAAGTGCAATTCAAATATAGTGTAGGCAATAAACTTTATGCAAGTTTTAATTCATTGTACAAATACAATACACAAGCAAGCATTTTTAGATTTAGACACACATGTTGATTACCAAAATAAGTGAGTGAAATGTATCATTATCAATCATAAAACATTTACTCATACTTAGAGGCATGCTAAGCTTGTATCTACACATTTTCCAATATAATTGATGCACTCTAAATAGATATATCAAAGCATGATAAGCAAAACAATGTTCATAGTAATTTGAAGAAATAAGGTTTAACATTGTAAATAATTCTAAATAATAGAATTCATACATGCTTGATATTGACAATAAAGATCATACAGTTTTTTTTGTTTTATCATTTTTAAATCAAATAAAAACAGAAAATCACAAGAACATATTTTTGTAATTTTTGAATTTTGAATTTTTGTAGTAGAATTTTCATAATATGAATAAAAACACAAATAATCAAAAACATATTTTTGTATTTTTTGAAGTTTGAACTTTTGTAGTTGATTTTTCATAATATGAATAAAAACACAAATAATCAAAAACATATTTTTGTATTTTTTGAATTTTGAACTTTTGTAGGTGATTTTTCATAATATGAATAAAACAAAAATAACAAATGTCTGAAATATAAAAACAAAGTAGTACATATAGACTAAAATATTTTTGGTGATTTTTAGAAATTTTGAAAAATAGAAAATTCCAACACCCACGCTAGCGTCGGCGCTAGCGCTAGCGCTGGAAACAGTACACGATTTTTCAAGAATTTCAAATTTTTGATTTTTGATATTGGTTAAGTGTCCTTAGAGTAGTTCCATGCTGTAATTTCAGAATTTTTGGAGATCTCTAGGTGGATCAAATTTGCATGAAACTTTGGCTTTTTCAAATTCATGTGTTTTACAAAAACATTTAAGCTCAAAATTATGCAAACACAAGAGGACATTTTTTTTATTAAACAACCCAAAATATGCATTATTAAAGTGATAAGTAAATAAAATGATCATGCAAAGAGTAATATAAGTATGTCCTAAGATTAAAGACTACCCCGACTAAATGTCTACACCCTAGCCCCGTACTAAGTGACGGATGGGCATGAGGAGCTGCACGCATACTGTAGGTTGGGGTGTTAGTCCCATATGCACACACTAGAGAACACTCAACCTAGCACTCTTTCCCCCTAGTGTCTCGCAAGGCCCCACTGGAACCCTCCCCGGTTAAGGACAAGACATGACTTAGAGGTTAGGTCTCTAATGCATACAACCCTACGCCCCCGCTATTGTGAGATATGAAGTCATATGTGAAATAATCTTTTGGACAACCTATGCTTTTAAATCTATGGGTTGATTTACAAACTATGAGTTTTGTTTAATGTGATGAGTTATATAAATCCGCATAGTTTTTATACTTTTTATGAGATGACGAAATGAGATAACTATCACAATTACTAATATTCAATAAGTGACAATGCTAGTATGATGAGTTTTGGGTTTAATGTCATGTCATAAGATTAATATTAATATTGCATGTATTTCAAAATAAAATTTCAAATTATAGATCTAGAATGGAGTGATGATTTAGTTTGATTTATACTTTCATTACAAAGTTGATTCTAGAGTCTACAAATATGAGAGATACATGCAATCACTAGCAAAGCAAATCAATACATCAAATAATGTAAAGAAAATATTATTCATAATTTTTATCATAAGATTCATAATTCCTATTATCGATTTGAGACAAGTCTTGATAGAACATGAATTATAATTTATGATTAAAGAGAATTTTTGCATAGAATATATGTTAGATCATCATGATGTATGAGAATTCTAATCCTTCTAGACTTATGATATAGTGATATAGTGATTTTCTTTTGAAAGAACATGATTGATTTGTAAGTCTAGAAAAATGATGATCATCCAATCATATAAAAGACAAAGATCATATATATAAAGTTTTTGAATTTTATAAGATTGCTTTCAATAATTAAATTTATTGATCTTTGGTTTTGCATGATAATATATGATTCATGAAACAATATTCACAAATATTCTAATGATTACTCCATAAACTATGTGGTTGTTGGAATTTTAGTATTCTATATAATTTCAAATCACATAGTTATCATGATATTTTAATAACATTGTAAATGTTATACCTAGCATATAAATTTAAGCATAAACCAAGAAGTGATGCTAGGATGATGAGTTTGAATGCAATGTTATTACATATGATTTAATGGAGATAAAGTTGCATGTAATATGAGAAATTTTCAAATTAATTTTCTTTAGACCTAGAATGAAATGATTAAACTTTTGATTTGATCTTAATGATACAAGATGATTCTAAGGTCTAAATTACATGCAAACATTAGGGACACACATTACACACATAATATTCAAATTAATATATGAAATAATTATACTAAGGATAGCATGTGATGAAAAAATCCATAAACACAGAAATTTCCAAATCAAGCGAACTAAGATATCATTTAAAACGGAGTTGAAATTGGGCAAGTTGACAGCACCAAAAGAACTCAAATGAGCAAGCCTAGTTTGCAGTTGGATGGAGATTTTTGTGCTCTTTCCGAAAATATATTAAACGCGAAAATCAGGCGAGCGGATCAAAAGATATGGCTATTTGAAGTTTTGATCAAAAACCCGCTTTTTGAAAGATTAAGCATGCGTTTAGATGAATTTTTGTTTTCGATTTTATTTGATAATATTTTTCATTATAAGAGCTATCAAATGCAACAAACAAATATAGAAAAAAAATGTTGCGCACTTTAAATTTTAGTTTTAAGCCCTTTAATAAATCATTTAAATTCAATTTTTAAAATAGTTTCAATAGTCTTGATAATAATTTCAAAATTCAATTTCTAATGATAATTCAAGACAATTAAGGGTAAAGGATTTAAAAGGATAAAGAACAATCAAAGATGAGAGATAGATCACTTTAAAAAAAATATGACTTAATGTTCAATTTTAATTCAAATTTGATTTGATAGACATTAGGCTTAATATATGAAAGTCATATTACATGATATATAAAGTGATCATAGCATGTTTGTTTTTAAAAAAAATATAAAATAAACAAAAGAAAAAGAGACAATAAGCATATCATGAAGTAGAGTATTGCTATTTCATTTTTAATTTTTTCTACTTCATGTAAATGATTGGATACTAATTAATAATAGATTTAGGTATCCAAAGGGGACCATGTGGGATGGTTCCTTTGTGCACCCAAATATGACATGATGACTTTTTAGAAGACAAGGGTAAATGGGCCTTTTCTATTAAAGTTGATGTATCATTTTTCTTTAAGGGTCTCCATTCATACCTTGGTGGTTTATATTTTAAATTCATATTATGATTATATGACATCTTTATATGATTAGATTTGTTTGAAAAATAATTCATTTGCAATTTATGTTTATTCAAATTATTTTTCAAAATAGATTGATGTTGATAATCATAATGATTTTCATTATATGGATTCTTTGAAAGTTTATAAGAGTGATTGTCTTTCTTTAGAAGTGATTGTTGAAAAAGTGGGTTACAATATGTTTTAAAAGATTGATTATTATTTTGATGATTTTCATTTCCACTCTTTCTTAAAGACATACTCTTATAATATGAAGGATAATATTTTATAGTTTGATGTTCATGAAAAGGAGTTTTTAAATTTGAGTCATGATTGAAAATATATTGAGACTTATAATAGTGACTCTTAAGAATTTTATGAGGATCATAATTCTTTTTGAAACCAAACTCCTTTTGATTTAATGTGTGAAAATGGTCCTTTTTAGAAATGATTTTGTAAGTTAATTTATCCTTGTTATTCAAAATCTTATAATGAAATTCATTAGGTGACATTTGAAATTTTTCAACAAAAGATTTTAATTGTTTTAACTTACAAGTTAAAACATCATTTTCAACTAACAATTTTTTATTATGCCTTTTAGAAATTAAGAGCCCTTTTTCAATTTCCTTGAATTTTTCTTTAATAAATTGCAATTAAGACAAGGAATAGGAATTTTAACTAAAGAGCGTGAAAGAGAATTTATCACATCAATATTTGATTCTACATTATCGTTTGCTTTTAAAGATTTATTTTCTAAACGTAATTTGGAATTAGCAATTTTTAACTTTAAAATTTTACGTTTAGCAATTTTAAGCATACGAGAAGTAGAAATAGAATTTGTTACAAAAAGAGAAGATTTAGATTTTCTTACCTTGCTATAGTTTCCGTCTTCTCTTTTGCTTGATGTGTTGCCAACAAATGAGTCCAACATTGTGACGTTGTATTTTTCTTCCTCAAAGCATGAGTCCTCATCGATTTCTTCTCTTGGATCCATAAGGAATTTCTCGTTGATTTCTTCTCTTGGATCCATAAGGAATTCCTCGTCGATTTCTTCTCTTGGATCCATAAGGAATTCCTCATCGATTTCTTCTCTTGGATCCATAAGGAATTCCTCTTGTTCATCATCTGTAGAAGGAAGACTATAAGTATTCTCAAGAAATTTCCAAACTTCATAAGCAGTAGGAAGTGTATAAATTAGTTTGAAAATATTTTGATGCAATGCACAATATAGACTATTCATTGATTTGGCATTTAAAAGCATTTCATTTTTATTTAAAGTACTTGGGGGTATTTTAATAGTAATATTCCATACTTCCATATCCAAAGACTTAAGAAATTTTTCCATAAGAAATTTCCACCCATTATAATTTTTGCCTTCAAATAAAGGTGGTGCTAAAGATTTTTTATTTATAAGAAAATTTCCCTTACTAGTAGAAGTGAGATCATGAGACGCCATTATTCCTGGTTTTTAAACCGTTTGGAATAACCTGTGCTCTGATACCACTTGTTGGATCTTACGGCGCAATTAGAGGGGGGGGGGGGGGGGGTGAATAAGGGAATAAAAAATCTTTTTATAATTCTATGGAAATTACTAAATTGTTTTATAATATGAGAAAGGCAAAATAACAATTTAGCTAATTTGTGAGAATATCATAATTTTCATCTTTAGAAATAAGTACTAAATTGTTTTATGATTAAGAGATTGAAATAAACAATTTAGTTAAAGTGATTTGAATTTAAAGCTTTGTAACCAATATATTAAAGATAACGCCAAAGGAGAGAAATCAAGTAAACACAAATAGAGACATGATTGTATTTATATAAAAAGGTGTTTACAAAAATTGATTTCAATATCGCTAGAAATCGGAGGCGTACATATGTAAATAATTTTTCCTTTTCTATACCGACTCGTATCCCCACGAACCGGTTGGCTTTAGCCTATCCTTCCCCGGATATGGCCTCAAGCCACTCTAGCCAATCCTTCCCCGGATATGGCCTCGAGCACCCCCTAGATCTAATCACCTAGACCTAGTCGCCAACACAAGGCGAATTTCCCCCTAAGTCCTACCCAGACCTAGTCGCCAACACAAGGCGAATTAACTAAACGGTTACAAAGAAGTATGGAATGGAAATAATGAAAAAGAATAATAAAACTCCCTATATGAGATCTCTGGAGTCGAGGATGAAGGATCTCTGTAGCATAAGCGAGGTAGAAGCGATCGTCCTTCGGATGTAGCGTGACGTAGTCCTCCTCCAGAATTCTCCTTAAGCTTTTTGTGGGAGATCCATCTTCGGCAACATAACAGCACTGGAGTTGTGGCACAAGCAACCTCTCTGGGATCTCTAGCCAAAACGAGAAGCAAAGCTCCAATTTATAGAACTTGGAGCTAGCGCCGGCGGTAGTGGCTAGCGCCTGCTGTAGCGTTCGTGTGGAGCGGTTGCGAAACCGTCGGCGGCGTGGCGCTGTGCACGAACTGGAGATAGAGCCTGGCGGTAGCGATAGCGCTGGCGGTAGCAGGAGATAGCGCTGGCGGTAGCGGGAGATAGCGCTGGCGGTAGCGGGAGATAGCGCTGGCGGTAGCGATAGCGCTGGCGGTAGTGCTGGCGGTAGCGGTAGCGCTAGCGTTAGCGCTAGCGTTAGCGATAGCGCTGGCGGTAGCGCTGCTCCTTTTAAAAGTTTATTCTAAGCTGCTTTTTACCTGTGGAGTATTGCACCTATAGTTCCTGCACACTATAAACATACTACAAGCAATATCAAATACAATATGTGATTTGTTATTCTCAAACAAAGGGATGTGACACAAATGTCCAACAAGACGACCAATTGCGCTAGGCTTGTCGTACTTGTTAAGGTCCCTGCGCTCAGTTTTAATTTCTCCATATCTGAAATTAAGGCATATGCCACCGGCTCGACCTTCAATCTACGACTTAAAGCATCTGCTACTACATTTGCCTTGCCAGGGTGGTACATGATCTCTAAGTCGTAATCTTTGATGAGCTCAAGCCATCTTCGTTGTCGCATGTTTAAGTCTCTTTGCTCTAAGAGGTACTTTAAACTTTTATGATCTGTAAACACTTGACACTTTGTCCCTAATAGATAATGTCTCCAGATCTTTAGAGAAAATACTACAGCGGCTAGCTCTAGGTCATGAATAGGATAACGTGTTTCTGCTCCCCTTAGCTGCCTAGAAGCATAGGCGATCACCTTTCCTCTTTGCATCAAAATGCATCCTAACCCTTGAAAAGATGCGTCACTATATATCTAAAAATCTTCGAAACCATCTGTAAGGGTTAATATCGGTGCTGATACTAGCAACTCCTTAAGCTTCTGGAAGCTCTCTTCGCATTTATTGCTCCATTCGAACTTTACTGCCTTCTTGGTTAGGCGGGTCAGCGGAGTAGCAATTTTTGAAAAGTCCTTCACGAACTTCCGATAGTATCCTGCTAAACCCATAAAGCTTCGAATCTCAGTTACATTAGTCGGTCGGGGCCACTCGATTATTGCCGCTATCTTAGCAGGATCTACAGAGATTCCATCAGCGTTGATGATGTGTCCAAGGAAGGCTACCTCTTTAAGCCAAAAATGACACTTAGAGAATTTTGCAAATATTTGATGTTCTCTTAGCGTTTGAAGGACCTGATCCAAATGTCTTTCATGGTCTATCGTATTCTTTAAATACACCAAAATATCATCAATAAAGTTGATAACAAACTGATCAAGAAAAGATTTCATGACACGGTTCATCATGTCCATGAATATTGCTGGGGCATTCGTGACCCCGAATGTCATTACTAGGAATTCATAATGACCATATCTAGTACGAAATGTCGTCTTTGAGATATTTTCATTTCTTACTCTCACTTGGTGGTAGCCTGAGCGCAAGTCAATTTTTGAAAAGATTGATGCGCCTTGCAATTGGTCAAATAAGTCATCAATCCTCGGCAAGGGGTACCGATTCTTGATGGTCACCTTATTCAGACCTCTATAGTCAATACACATGCGCAGACTTCCATCCTTCTTCTTTACAAATAATATTGGGGCACCCCAAGGAGAGGTGCTCGGACGGATGAATCCTTTGTATAATAAATCTTGTAACTGCTTCTTTAACTCTTGCAGCTCAGGTAATGCTAGACGGTATGGGGCCTTTGAGACTGGCTCTGCCCCAGAGACTAGGGTGATTGGAAAATCTACCTCCCTTTGTGGCGGGAGGTCGGATAGATCTTCAGGAAAAATATCGGGGTAGTTACAGACAACAGACACATCTTTAATCGCCGCTTTTTCTCCATCTACTTCTGATATGAAAGCAAGATATGACATGCACCCTTGTCATAATAACCTGAATGTGCGCAATGCAGATATTGTCGGAATGATTCCACCCTCTCCGTGAAATCTAAAAGTGGGTTTTCTTGGCTGACGAAAGGCTATTTCCTTTTTAGCACAATCAATCGTAGCTTGATGCTCTGTCAACCAATCCATTCCTAAGATGACATCAAAATTGTTGAGAGGAAAGATTAACAAATTAGCTTCAAAACTTCGTCCCCTGATCCTTATATCTCCATGAACATATTCTCCTACTTCAACCTTCTCACCATTGGGAAGACTTATGTATGTAACCTTGTCTACCTTCTGTTTTTCTAATTCAATTTGATCAACTACCGCGTCTGATATAAATGAATGTGTTGCGCCAGAGTCAAATAAAGCAGTGACGGAAATGTTCTCAAATAGTATAGTACCTGTGATGACGTCATTTGCCTCTCTCGCCACCTCCTTATTCATCCCATAGATCCGGGGTTGTGCAGGGCTTGATGTTGCGGCCTTCCATTTGCTTGGCCTTCATTCCCCTTCTTCGCTGGGCAATTTGCTATGCGATGCCCAAACTGATGGCAAAGATAGCATGTGTTGTCCTTCTTATCCTCCTAGCAGACACCCCGGTGCTTTTTGTTACACTTTGGGCAAACTGGAAAGTCATTATTCTTATTGTTGTCATTATTCTGGCGCTTTCCACGATCCTTGTGATCAAATGCCTGATTCTTCCTCTTGTTGCCCGTGTGATGATGGAGTAGAGATTTTTGACTCTCCTCAAACCGTCGAGCTGCTTCGACGAGTGAGTGATAATCGTTGAAATCCAAGGGTGATAATATAGTCTGGATTGACTCTCACAATCCGCGCCGTAGGAGAAAGATTTGCTGCTCCACCGATCCTACGACATCGGGCACGTGTCGGAGGAGAGAAGCAAATTTGGCCTCATATTCTGTTATAGAAAGATTTCCTTGGGTCAGCTGCACAAACTGCTCCTTCATCTTCTGACGAGCTGACATTGGCAGATACCAATTCTGGAATCCGCCGACAAACTCTTGTCATGAGATATTGGCCGCCTTTTTCTCATGTAATTCGATCCGCTTGTAATTATCCCACCATGCTTCAGCGTCTTTTTCCAGGATGAATTCGATCAGGGCGACTCTCTTCTCCTCTGGGCATTCAATGCCCTCGAAGTCCCGCTCTACTTGGCGGAGCCAACCTTCCGCAACTAGTGGGTTGGTTGACCCCGCGAACTTGGGTGGACTTGCTCGTAAAAAGATCTCCATCCATCTTATGGGTCGTCCTAAATCCGTGTCAGATCCGCGAACAGTAGGTGTGGTCGCCCCTCGCTGTAACACTTCTGTTAGCGTTGCTATTAGCTGGGTGACAACATCCAGATTTGTGCTGAACGGTGGGGCAGGCAGTCCTTGAAGGTGACTACCATCATTGGTTTGCTCAGGATTAAACGAGTCAGAATGTCCCTCCGTCATTTCTGAAATGAAAATATATGGCCTTAAAATTCCAACGAATTGCAGCTATAAACACTCGAAACCCGCATATTCAATTAATGTATGTTTCATGATTAACTCGCAATTTCTAGCTTAAGTAGTCAATTGGCCAGGTAAGCGTAAGGTCGGTGGTCGCACTATGTACCGTTATACACCACCTTCCTTTCGAAGGATACTAGCTCACCCCTAACCACTTTCCTAGACACCAATTACACAACTTAAACTTCGAGTTTGCAAGCACAATGCTTTATTATACTTGTCTTTGCCCTTATCTTAATTGTGTCTACCCCACTCAAGTTGACTAACTTATGTTCATGGGGTCTAACCCTAAAGTTTTATTTATTTCTGTTCTTGCTGTGTAACCTGGCTTTGATACCATCATGTCACACCCTGGCCCGGTAAGCTCGAGTTAACGAGGCGGGAACAATAATGCGATTTAGGATCTTTTGCCATTACACAAAACAAGAGCAAGAAATAAACATATTTTATTCATATTTTATAATTTACAGGTACAACTTGCCACACATACATATTTTTGTCTTTTTATTTTTACATGATACATAATGTGCAGTAGTCTTCCTCACTGTGCCCTTTCGTCCGCATCTTCGTGGGTACCTAAAAACATTTAGTAGGCTGGTGAGAATCTTTGCTTGCTCACCTATGGAAGAATAACACAATATTTATGTATGCAATGCACAGTATATAATCATGATTTTATAACGGAAGCATTAGACAAAATAAGCATATCAGCATATTTGTAGTCACCATTTTTTTATATATTTTTCTTCAAAAAAATAGCTCATTTATTAGTTAGCGCTTACAGTTCGCCGGTTGGCCTAACCGGAGGCTCACTGCCTTCACAGACTCAATTGGGACCCAATATGTCCAGTGGGTAGCGAATCCACCGACAGAGGTTTAGCTCACACAATGTGCGTCTGGGACTAGACCACTAAATAGTCTTTAAGGAGCGCTACTCCTTTCACTTTATATATCCGCAGACAAGACCGCAGCATAGCCTTTAGAAAGCATTACCTCATTATATCCCTTGAGCCAAATACTAAGCTAACATATTTGTGCACACCACATAATAATAATCACATTGCATAAACACATCTTAAATTATCATTATTATTCTCGTCGCAAAACGAACTATTATTGCCCAATAATCAGTCTAGTCGCACAGACCTCGTTGGACTGATTTTATAATAACTTAAGTCCACCATTTCATAGTTGTTATGAGCATAATTATTTTCCAAATATTATAATTATTTCCATATTATCGTGCATCGGCACGTCTAAAATTATTAGATCGCAACCCACTAAAAATCAGTCTGATTGTAAGGACCCCATTTGACTGAAATAATATTAGTTCGATCACATAATAATTTTATACCCGTGAATTAATTACGTAAATAACACATTTTGCACGGTAATTACAAAAATAATTTCGTATTCCAACATGCATGCAACATACAACTCGGGATCTCATTATCACTTGAATACAAGCGACTCAATCCTTCGTCATGCCTAGCGAGTTATCTTACTTATTTCGGCAGCATTTAGGTATAAAAATTACCCGTAAAAACTACGAAAAATAATAACTAGCGAGACATAAATAATGCAGTATTTTCCACCTACCTCAATCTTCACGCTCCCAAATCTGCGCTCTGAATCTTCCCTTAGCAAGGCCGGCACTTCGGCAGCACTCCGACAATTAACTCGGCTCCCGCAGAAAAATATTATTTTGGCGCCGCTTTCGTAGCACCTAGAAAAGGCTTCGTCACAAGACGAGGCCAAAAACTAGCTCTCAAGCTTCTCCCAAAGTTTCCCCGAAAGTTCGGCAGCGATCCGAAGCTTTCTCTCTCCTCCCTAACACCTTCTCTCTTAAATTCCCGGAGCTGGGAAAGGAATTGGAATGAGAAGAGCAGCCCATGGGATGGGTATTTATAAGGCCTTCGCAACGCCACCAAAATTGCCTCAATCCGAGTTCTGTAGCTCCCAGAAACGCGAAAATACCATTCCAACACAAAAGCGTCGCTTTCAGCATTCTGGATGGGCGACACGTGGCCCGTACGGGCGCCACGTGGCGCCCATCCGGGCAGGCGTGGGCTGGGCGTGTGCTGGCATGTGCCCAGCACACGCCATGGCCCAATCAAGGGCTGCCACGTGGCCAGGCGTGTGGCCCCGCGCGTGGCCCGCGCAGGTGGCGCCTACAGGGGCCGCCACGTGGCGCAGGGGCTGCCACGTGGCGCAGGGGCTGCCACGTGGCGCCATGTGGCGCCCTGTCCTCTTTTTGGTCGTTTTGGGTCTCTTTTGGTTCCTGAAAATTCCGAAAATAGCTATCTTAAGGTTTTTCGACGTTCCGGACCCGATTCCGCTCTCCGTTTTCCAAATTTCGAGCGGTTATTACCCGATTTGCACATATTTCATATTTGCTCTGATTTTAACAAATAAAATATCATTTTTAATAGATTTCGATATTCCGTGTCAATTGGCGGACTCAGTTTCTTGAAATTTGCGCAGGTTGCACCGAAAAACGTGCTTTTTTTTTTTCTGACGAACTCAGATTTTGACAAATAATATGTTGTTTCTTATGTAATTCGACGTTCTGAGTCCAACGGCGGACTCCGTTTCTCGACATTCGTGCTGGTTGCTCGAGATTCGTGTCGGCAGCATCGAAAATCGCGCTTTTTCGCACGAACTTCGATTTTGATTATTAATATGTCGATTCTTATGTAATTCGACCTTCTGAGTCCAATGGCGGACTCCGTTTCTCGATATTTGTGCTGGTTGCTCGAGATTCGTGCCGGTCACACCGAAAACCACGCTTTTTCGCACGAACTCCGATTTTGATAATTAATATGTCGATTCCTATATAATTCGACCTTCTGAGTCTAACTGCGGGCTCAGTTTAATGAGTTAGGGCTCCGATTGATAGTTTGGATGCTTGAACACGATTATTAAATCATAATCAATATTATTGATTTATAATTAAGACTATGTACCTTAGTACAGGATATTACATGTGTTCTTCATTGTTTTACGATATTAAGACTTCTGAAAATGACATTTATTCTTTAGGATAAGTTGGCCTATTTATTGGCATGAACCCATGCAAGAAATTTGTGATAAACACGCCCTTGACACACGGGCGTGTGGCTCGTGCATGTGTCCCAAAAGTCACGTCGATTCATGCAGACACGACTCCTCATGACTCTGGAATGGAAAAACCGCACACATGCCCTAGCACACGAGTGTGTGCCTTCGAAAGTCGCGCGTTTTGGTCTAGAACCGCTGCCAACCATTATCGCGCCATTTTGAGCACACACGCCCTTGGCACACGGACGTGTGCCTCAAATACCGTACATCATATCATATATGCCCATTTAGAAGTTGGTTTCAAAAACCAACACGATCAAACACTCCAATTTCCGCATATTCTTATTTGCGATTAGGCTCGTATTGCGTTGGCAGTAAGACTAAATGATTGGCTGCTTCTACATCACAAGATTCCAACAAATAGTTACGACCACCACCAAGAAAATAAAACTAGTTTTGAACATAAAAGTGGATGAAGTTCCTTTTGTGGTGTCGGGCGCTCACGAACGATGGTTCATAAATACTGCTTTTATGATCACCACTACCATGCCAAACTGATCCTTACTCATTGTTTAGCATGATGGTGGCGGCCGGGAACGCAGTGGTTATGAATCATTGCTCATGTATGTCTGACCTCATCTAAGGAACTTTATTCACTTCTATGTTTAATATTAGTTTTCTTTTCTTGGTGACGGTCATAACCGTTGTCATGCCAAATGTGCATTCCATGGCAGTGGCATTCCTGTCATACTCACTGGAGCAGAAGTGCCCCACCATGGAGCCTTAAACTCGAAACAATACACCATGAGAGAGGATCACATTTCATATAATCAAATAATAGTTTTGCTTGAGAGAAGATAACAACAGTGCACAATTGCATTCAAAAATACATAGCCCTCCGTTGGTGTGAATACGTTGACATAACATATAGCGTTATTATTGAACGCAACATAAAAGCCACGTGGGAAGATGAGCAGGCAACCTGTGCCATGCCTCTTCCCAACGGTCATTAGCTTTTAGGTTGTATATATATATATCCAAGAGTCTCCTGTACATATATGAATGATTTTATTATAATGTTTTCCTTCTCTCTCCATTCTTTCTGTCTCTCTCCTTCCAGCCATTAGGTCTTTTGTAGTTCATGTTGCTACCTCGTTACAATGGTGCTCTCGTCGAGTTCGCCCTCCTTGGAGGTGCCTCCACTAAATAAATTGATTGCACAAGACTCAAATGAGTCAATGTTGCTTTGTCTACAATCAGACCTAGGGAACTCAGGAAACCTACAGGTTGAACCCTCCCAAGAAGAGCAATAAAACACTGTTGTCCCTAGGGTAGCAGGCCCTCTTAAAGAAATCCTCTCGGAATTTCAAGTTATTTTTCAGCCCCCAACCACTCTTCCGCCTCCCCGCTCAATCGATCATGAAATTCCATTATTAGATGAATCACAAATCGCCAAAGTCAAGCCTTATAGATATCCCTTTTATTAGAAAAATGAAATTGAAAGGCTAATTACGGAAATGTTAAAAGACGGCTTAATTCGACCTAGTAATTCATTTTTTAGTTCCCCAGTTATTCTTATTAAAAACGGGACGGTACTTGGCGTTTTTGTATCGATTATCACGTTTTAAACACTTTGACAATTAAGGACAGTTTTCCAATGCCCACTATTGATGAACTTTTAGACGAGTTACATGGCGCGACTATCTTCTCTAAATTAGATCTACATTTCAGATATCACCAAGTTCAGATGCACTCAAACTGTTGGAATATTATTCTATATTCCTATCTTAATATACAAAATAATATAATTTTCGGTATAAAAACTTTTCAGAGCAGCAATAAAAAGATTGCAAGGGGTGAGAAATAAATAAGAGAGTAATCTATAGTTTAGAATCGAGTCTGTGTAAGGCGTGTGATCACTGCCCTAAAGAAGTTGCACCACCCTCCGACAGGGCTTTCACCGATGCTCACTCCTCCAAGGTACAACACCCGGCTAGATTCCGAAAGCTCCGATGTGCGCGGACACCGAAGAAGCACAGAGCACCCGAACTCTCACTTGATGAAGCAAATGTAAAGAAAAGAATCACGTAGAAGATCGTCACAAAACAGAGAGAGCAGAAGAGCGTATGCCACTTTCTGAGAAGAACGTGAATATAAAACGAAGGCAGTAAATCGCCGGAGAAATAGGATCTTGAAAACGGCAATATTAAAAGCATAATAAATATTAACGGTTATAATTGGAAGACACATAATCGGGAAGAGAAACGTTAAATATTTCCAACGTAAATAATGGCGAGAAACACGCGTAAAAGAGCGGTTAAGAAAACGCGTAAAACGGCAGAACGCGTTGAAATCAATTTGACATTGCGTCGAGAACATGTCGACGCAAGTCGACGCAAGGAGCTTGCTTCGAGTTCTACTCGACGCGATTCTATTCGACGCAAGTCGGGTGCGTCGAATTCCATTCGACGCCACTCCAACTCCAGCGGGCTTGTCGACGCTACATCAAAATCTATTCGACGCAGCTCCAATTTCTATTCGACGCAACTCCTAGTAAAAGCTCTGAAACTATTTTGTACAAAAAATACAATTCAATTATTCCCCAAATCCGGATCCGGTCCAGTGCGGTGCGGTGCGTGCGCACGCGCGCGCGTGTGGTTCATAAATTCTCCTTATGTTCTTTTGAACAAATAAGAATGAGTGAAAATATATATATATACCCTCTAGCGAGAAAACAAATGAGTAAGGTGGGACTAATGGGTTCATCCTTTCATTCATGAAAGGTTTCCCTCCAAATTGGTTTTTGAGCTTTTCATCAAATATGAATAGCCAAACACCAAACACCATACAAGGCTCCAAAGAACATTTATGAAATAAATGTTTTTTAAATAAGATTTCTAACAATCCCCCACAAAAGCGAAAAAACCAAAATGCGAACTTCAAAGTATGATATTACTAATAATAAATAAAATCAAATACAATTTTGCTTCATCAAGTTGTATCTATTGTAATGGGTATAGGTGGAATGGTTACCTTGAACCTATACTTAGTACTTATTTCCTCTACCGAAGAGTATAATATGCCAAAGGCTTTGAATTATAAACTTTGGACCGGTAAGTTAGATAAGCACACAAAAGATTGGTTGTTCTTGGGTTATGGCGGTGGGCGCGTTAAAGGCCATGCACATTCCTTGATTTTTCATGAGAGTTATTTTGGGTTCAGCCCGGATCCCAATGTTGTGGCCTCACAACAACCCCCACATAGGTGGTGCCTCATGAGATATTCGTAACCATATCTCGCAAAGGTATATGCCTTTGGCAACCATTAAGAACTTTACGTTCATCCTATCTTGTTACGTAGAGCACACATCATAGGAATGAGGAGAAGGTTTTCTCAACCTTAAAATTTGTGCTCCCAACTACGCTACATCAACGGTTTCGTTTCTACCGCATTGAACCCAATTCATGGGATCTCCAATCACATGGGTTGGGTGTCCACCGTTGGTAGCAAATCATGTGGGCTTAAGCCACATTCCCCTCGATGACAATAAAATCTCCCTTCGGGACAATCCCTTGGTAAGATTATCAGCCAGATTCAATTCCGACTTTACATAATTGAGTGATGTCACTTCTTTTCTTCTTTGCTTCACTGATTTGTACCTGATTCTCATAAACTTATTCATTTTGGAATTAGTGCTATTAGAAGTAGTTAAATCAATAACAGATTTATTATCACAATGCAAAGAAATAGCAGGTATAGGTTTTGCAAGTAAAGGAATTTCTGAAAGTAAAATTTTAATCCATTCTGCTTCGACACATGTTGTGTCTAAAGCTATAAGCTCTGATTCCATGGTGCTTCTAGAAAGGACTGTTTGTTTTGTAGAAGCCCATGAAATGGCGGCTCCTCCAAGGAGGAATACATATCCAGTCGTTGACTTAACGTCTAACGAATTAGTTACCCAATTGGCATCTGAATATCCTTCTAGTACTTCGGGAAATCCCGTGTACACTAAACTATAATCTATAGTTCCACGAAGGTATTTAAATATTCTATTTAATGCTATCCAATGATCATCACAAGGATTACAAGTATATCTACTAAGTCGGCCTACAACATAAGAAATATAGGGCCTAGTGCGGTTAGCTATGTATACGAGTGATCCTATCATTTGTGCATACCTATGTTGATCAACCGGTTCACCCATATTTTTACAGAGTTTTGAGCTAGCGTCAAAAGGGGTAGAAGCGGGAGCGGAGTCAAACAAATTAAATTTACTTAACATTTTCTCAATCGAATGGGAGAGGGATAATGAAACACTAGAATCAGTTTTAACTAGTTTCATTCCTAATATTATATTTGCCACTCCTAAATCTTTCATATCAAATTTAGAAGATAGATTATTTTTAGTTTTATTTATTAATTCAATTTTGTTTCCAAACATTAATATATCATCTACATAAAGGTACAAGACAATTCCATTTCTGTCTTGTTTAGCATATATGCATTTGTCAAATTCATTTGATTTGAAACCAAGATGAGAGACTACAGAGTCGAATTTTTGATACCATTGCTTAGGAGCTTGCTTTAATCCATACAGAGATTTAATTAATTTGCATACTTTAGATTCTTGACCTTTGACTACAAAACCTTCGGGTTGAGACATGTAAACTTCTTCTTCTAAGTCTCCATGTAAGAAGGCGGTCTTGACGTCCATTTGATGGATAAGCAACTTAAAGATCTATGCTAAGGTGACTAGAATACGAAGAGAGGTTATTCTAGCTACTGGAGCGTATGTATCTAAAAAGTCTATTCCTTGTTTTTGAGCATAGCCTTTAGCTACAAGGCGAGCCTTATATTTATCTATAGAGCCATCTGGTTTTAATTTCTTCTTTAAAATCCATTTACAACCTATGGCTTTAGCACCAGGAGGTAAATCAGTTAAAATCCATGTTTTATTTTCCAGGATAGAATTAATTTCTATGTTTATGGCTTCTTTCCAAAAAGGATAATCAGATGAGGTCATAGCTTCCTCAAAAGTATTAGGATCTCCTTCAACTAGATAGGTGAAGTAGTCCTCTCCAAAGGTTCTTTCGGTTCTAACTCTTTTACTTCTTCTAGGTTCATCATTTTCTAAAGGTTCTAAAGAAGAAGAGGAAGATTGATATGAGCTTGTTGAAGGTTGAGATGCGTTGTTAAATTTGAAAGGAAATTTATCCTCAAAATAGGCTGCATCTCTAGCTTCTATAATAGAGTTATTAGAGATTTCACTAATTTGAGAATTAGTAATTAGAAATCTATTAGCACTACTATCTGACGCATAACCTATAAAGATGGAGTCTAAAGTTTTAGGTCCTATTTTCTTTCTCTTTGGTTCAGGGATTGCTACTTTAGCTAAACACCCCCACACTCGAAGAATTTGGAGGTTAGGCTTCCTTAATTTAAATAGTTCGAATGGTGTTTTTTCATTGTGCTTTGAAGGAATCCTATTAAGGACAAAGGAGGAGGTGAGCAAGGCTTCTCCCCAAAGATTTTCTGGGGCACCGGACTCGGCTAACATGGCATTGACCATATTCATCAAAGTCTGATTTTTACGTTCAGCTACCCCATTAGATTGAGGTGAATATGGAGCAGTCACTTGATGAATTATCCCATGTTCTTGGCAAAATTGGGTTAGTTCATTCGAAGTGTATTCTCCACCTCGGTCGGATCTAAGTATTTTGATAGAGGTTCCTAATTGATTTTCTACCTCAGCTTTAAAAATCTTAAAATACGAGAATACTTCATCTTTAGTTTTTAATAAATATACGTAACAAAATTTAGTGAAATCATCTATGAATATTACAAAATATTTATTTCCACCTCTAGTAGGTTGGCGGTTTAAATCACATACATCCGAATGAATTAATTCTAGAGGTTTAGAAGTTCTATCGACTGATTTAAACGGCTTCCTAGAAAATTTGACTTGCACGCAAATTTCACACTTGGCACTTGGTCCAATATTAATTTTAGGAATTAAATTCAAGGACATCATTCTTTTCATACAATCAGAATTCACATGTCCTAATCTAGCATGCCAAAAATCAGGAGAAGAACTTTGAACTAAAGAAGAGGAAATTTGATTATCTTCTAAATCAGCAATATTTAATTTAAATAACCCATCACAAACATAGCCTTTGCCAATAAATAAATCATTCATTGTTATTACAACTTTATTAGATTCTAAAACAATCTTGTAGCCTTTCTTCACTAACAGAGAGCCGCTAACAAGATTTTTCCTAACTCTCGGCACATAGAGTACATCATTGAAAGACTTTAATTAAGGGTAGCTAATCACCTAGAGGGGGGGGGGGGTGTGGGTGAATAGGTTATTTAAACACTATTGCAGTTCTTGATTATAACCAAAATAAAACTGATCAGAGCTTTCAAGAATAAGAACACACACAGAAAAGACATACAGAATTTTATAGTGGTTCCCCTTATCTTGGGTAATCCATTTTCCTCCTTCTCCCTTCTAGCAGTGTGCCAGATAGGGTTTATATGTCCTCCAGATCTCAGACCACAAAAAGGTCTTACAGCTCAGATCACAACAGATCTTACAGACTCAGATCTCACAGATCTTACTCTCTCAGATCTCAGCAGATCTTACAAACTCAGATCTCACAGATCCTATCTCAGCCTTTATAATTAGGCTTACAGCTCAGATTCACCTCGGAATCCTACAACTCAGATCACACCTGATCTTACAACTCAGATCCTTGACAGATCCTACACTCAGATCTGACAACTCAGATCCTACAGGGATAGATAAAGAAAATAACAATACTTAGACTCAGATTCTTCAGATTGCTGAGTCTTCTTGATCTGCCTGAATGATCAGACAGAAATCTTCAATAGAACAGCAGCAGCAAATGATCTTCTTGATTCGACAGGCTGTGATGACTGTTCTTCTTCCCAGGAAGACATATTCTTCCTTCTTAATCTTCTTCTTTCAGAAAGATGTATCAGCACCAGATTGCTGAAAGAAATCTTCAAGTTAGATCGGTTCTGAAAGATAAGACGACTTCTTCTGATTCTTTCTCAGACTTTCCCTCAAAGTGATGGAGACGATAATGGCTTTCGAAAGATAGGAGTGATCAACTACTTAACCCATAGGTCATGCCTTCTATTTATAGCCCGCCATCTGCAACATCTGTTACGCTCCTCCACGTTAGCATGACGCTAAGTCTTCAACGGTCTTTAATGACTTCAGAAGAAACAAAGACTCAGCTAGCTGTAGAAGAAATTTCTCAGCTCAGAGTATCTGTAGAAGAGGCGTTGAGCACTGAGCATCTCTGTCGACGCTTTTTCCATTAGGCGTTGAGCGATATGTAGATACTCGACACATACTTCTTAGACTGAAGCACTCGACTCCTCCTTCTTAGGCGTTGAGCAATCAATATTTACTCGACGCTTTTTATCTGTAGGAGTCATGCAACGTTTAGGAGCTCGACGCTTCTTAATTGTGCTTTCATATCTAGACTCCTCTTGTTGGCGTAGAGCTGACTGAAGTTTGGTCGACACTTCTCTTTCCATGGTGTCGAGCGATATAACTTGGCTCGACGCTTCCAAACATGGTCTCATAACTTCAGCGGCGACCTTGTCCTTTTGAGCAGTAAACATGAGTCGACGCTCCAGGGTCACAGTCATCGAGCGATGTATGATGTCTCGACGCTTGTGAACTTGGATAAATTCCTTGAGCACTTTGCCTGACCTGATCTCCTGCACATTGATTCTAGAGAGTATATCAAATACATTCTGAGATATATCCTTGACTTAAGAATGGACTTCTCCAAATCTAAGACATTGTGGACAATAATCCCAACAATCTCCCCCTATTTGAAGAAGTCATAATCTCAGTCAATGATATATCCCTCTTTTCAAAGATAATCAATATTTTCTAATTTCTATACACAGAAATTATCTCAGACATAATTTCTCATATAAGCACAAAAACACAGGCAGTTCAGAATAAAACATGAAGAGAAAAAAGATCACATCACAGGCATATATATATATGATAATGAAAAATAGTTAGCACTAGGAACTCATCAAGATTGTTCAAAGATATATCAATTACATTTTTCTGAAAATACTTAGTAAAGATTAAAATCCTAATTCTGTTCAGGTTCCTTGAGCTCTATTCCTCTCTTGGCTCTTTTGGAAAGGGCTTCAGCAACTTCTTTTCTTCTCTTGAAATAGCCAAATGGCTTTGGAAAGTATCTGATTGACTCCTTATCACTTGCCTGAACCTTCCCAGCCAATTTGTCATCCTTGAATTTCATCTTCAGTTCCTCTTGATCTCTATGCTTCAACCATTCAGCTTCAGAATACCATTTTCCTCTTTCATCAGGATTACTTTTCACAGCTTCCCATGCTGTCAGAATCATTTCTCTTGATGAGGGAGACCAATGTTCAAAGTCAACCCTTGATTGAACCTCTTCTCTGAATTTTCTTTTACTAGATTCTACTTGCTCACTAGTAAAGTTCTCTCTTTTGCTTTTATCCTCAGGACTATACATTTTAGCAATTTGCTTTTGGACTTGTGTAAGAGAAGCTGGCCTGGTCTCAGAAACTTGATCATTCTCATAATCTATGGGAGGATATCCTAAAATTTCTCTTATAGAATTTTAGGTCCACACAGCATGCTCAGAGCTGGCTTGAATCATTGACCTCTCTCCCTTTAGGACTTCTTCAACTATATGATCTCTTATAACATTCTTCTGAAACCTGACTTGACCCTCCAAATGATGAATTCCACTTTCAATGGTTTTCTTTATCCTATGGAGATGCTCATCCATGGTATTTGCATTCAACTTTGCTTGATCTTTTAGAATTGTAGAGCTCTCATCAATTTTAGCCAAAATAGCATTATCCTACTGTTGTAGTCTAGCTTCAATCTCAGCTGTACCTATAAAGACTTGTGCAACCTGTTCTTTATACAAAACTTGCATGTTGCTACTTAGTATTCCTTGATTTGTTTGAACATCATCCACTGTCTTTGTAATTCCAGCTTGTGACTCTTTAAGAACCTTTGATGTCTCTTTGATTGCATCAAGTTGTTCAGCTGTATAATCTACTGAAGCACCAGCTCTTGTGAAAAACTTTACCATTTCCTTTCTTAAAGCAGTCATCTGATGATTGACTTCAAATCTAACCAATTTCATCTGGAAATCTACCTCATTTTTCATTTTTGTATTATTATCTTCAATATATTATTCTAATAATCTTCTTTGATTATTAAGCAACACTTCCAGTTGAGGTAGTATACCACTTAGATCCATATTGATTTCCTTTTCCACTCCATTTCCTCTACTGCTCTCTTCTCTGATGAAAGAATCATTTCTCTGGCTCATATGTGAACTAGAGGATTCTATCTTGATCTCCTTCTCAACATGTTTCTTTGTTGTTTCAGGCTCTCCTTCCACACCCATAGCATCAACTACAGAATTCACTTTAGCAGGGATCTCAGCCCGAGACTCCCCCTCAAATGGTGCATTGTCTTGAGCTGGAATTCATCTTGAGGCTCCCCCTCAATCTCTGCATTGATCAGATCAATTTTGTCTTGAGCAGGGATCTCATCCTGAGCCTCCCCCTCAATTTGAAAAATCTCTTCAACTCTAGCAGGGGATCCATGATGACTTCCTCTCTCTCCTTCTTCTTTCGCATTCTCATCCTTTTCTTTATAGTACTTGTCAACCTCTTCCAGTAGTGGATCAGTACCTTTTGGTGTGTCAGGAGTACTATCCCTAGGTTTGTTTCCTTCTTCTTCTTCAGATGTTGTGAGGTTAGGATCATGAATTGGAGAGGATTTAGATTTTCCTTTGGAAGAGGATGAGCTTGATGAGCTTGAAGAAACCTTCTTCTTCTTTTGCTTCTTAGCTTTCTTCTGCTTGGGAGAAAGATTTGCTGGTGGAAGGTTTGATAAAACTCTTTCCCATCTCTCTATCATTCTAATATCCATTTTCTTCATGTGGTTTATCTTGGATCCAAGTTTATTATTTAAAGAGTCTGGAATGACTTTTACTAAATACAAAGATAATATCCTACCCATATTGGGTACTTGGATACATTCAATTATTCTGTCAAATACCACCCTCCCCCAATCTGTTCTCAAAGAATGAATGATCCTGGTTAGTAGAATAAATATTTTCCTAGAAATTTTGTCATGAGATCCAGTCTTGCACAACAGGCCCTTTCCTATCACATATGTTAGCAATTTTCCTTTTGAATTCATTCCTTTTCTAAGAATACTTCCAGTGATTTCATGTGATATTTCAATTCCGCACCAGATTTGTGCTAATTTAATCTGTTCAGAGCTCACTTCTTCTTCTTCTTTATTGCTTTTTAATTTCGGCAGTTCTAGTGCCTTAGCGAGTCTTCAAGGAGTGATCTTAATCTTCTTACCATTTACAGTGGTCTTAAGCTTCGAATTGACATAGTCTATTACGATATTGGAATAAAGTTCTAATACCTCTCGTTTCCAGATAAGAGACGATTCAGATAGTACGAATTCTAATCCTGCTTGGTAGATTAGCTCAATGGTTGATTTGATTTCTTCTGGAGCAGATTGGAATCCATTGCGTACAAGCTCGCTTCCTTCATAAAGGTAATCACTGCTCTTGGGAGGCATTGTGGTTAATGATCGAAGAGTGACAGAATTGAATGGAGAAATTTTCTAGGGCAGACAATTTCGAACTGAGAGATCTAGGGCACATGTACTATCAAAGTGTCTTCCCTATTTATAGAATTTCTAATTCAAGAAGATGAATAGCCGCGCGCCTAACTTGTTTGACAAGATTGATCAAATGGTTCAAATTTACCCTGTCGAGACGGCCTAGCTATGTTCGCTCAAGCGTTGAGATAGCTCGACGCCATTTTTCTTCGGTCGACGCCAGGTATCTTCTCGACGCCAGGTATCTTCTCTCGACGCCAGGTATCCTTTCTTGACGCCAGGTAACTTCTCTCGACGCCTGATAACTTCTCCACTCACCTTTTAGGACTCAATCATTATTTTCATTTATTTATTTCAAAACACCTTTAATCCATCTTTAGCATTCCTAATTCAATTTTAAAGTTATTGAATTTTGTTTCATCCAAGGGTTTAGTAAATATATCAGCAACTTGTTTTTCAGTGGGGACATATTCAATTGTGATATCTCCATTTTCTACATGTTCTCTAATGAAATGATATCTAATTTCTATGCGCTTAGTTCTGCTATGTGATACAGGATTATTAGCTATAACAATAACACTAGTTGAATCACAATATAGAGGAGATTTACTTAGCTGAACTTTGTAGTCTTGGAGTTGGTGTTGAATCCATAGTAGCTGAGCACAACAGTTTCCAGCTGAGATGTACTCAGATTCTGCTGTAGAAATAGCCACACTGGTCTGCTTCCTGCTACTCCAAAATATTAGTCTTTTGCCAAGGAATTGGCATGTGCCCGATGTACTTTTTCTGTCCTCCTTGCATCCTGCAAAATCAGCATCTGAAAAACCAATTAGTTCAAAGTCATTGCTTCTAGGATACCAAAGGCCAAGATTAAGAGTGCCCTTCAGATATCTCAGGATTCTTTTGACAGCAGTGTAGTGAGATTTTTTAGGGTTCACTTGATATCTAGCACACACACATGTTGAGAACATAATGTCTGGCCTGCTAGCAGTTAGATAGAGCAATGAGCCAATGATGCCTCTGTACAAGGTTTCATCAATAGGTTTCCCTTTGTCATCCTTGTCCAGTGACATATTTGCTGCCATTGGTGTCTTCATGACAGTGGAATTTTCCATTCCAAACTTCTTGATAATCTCTTTTGTGTACTTGGTCTGAGAAATAAAAATTCCTTCCTCAGACTGTTTCACTTGGAGTCCTAAGAAGTATTTAAGCTCACCCATGCTGCTCATTTCAAATTTCCCTTGCATAAGGTTTGCAAACCTTTTGCAAAGGTTACTATCAGTTGAGCCAAAGATTATATCATCAACATATATTTGTACTAGAATAATGTGACCTTTAACTATCCTAAGAAACAATGTCTTGTCTATCTTTCCTCTTGAGAATTTGTTCTCAATAAGAAATCTAGATAATGTCTCATACCAGGCTCTAGGTGCCTGTTTCAGACCATACAATGCTTTTAATAATAGATTGATATGATTTGGATAAGTAGAGTCAATAAAACCAGGGGGTTGTTCAACATATACTTCCTCCAATATTGTTCCATTAAGGAATGTTGACTTTACATCCATTTGATAAACTATGAATCCAGTGTGTGCTGTAAATGCCAGGAATAATTTGATTACCTCCAATCTTGCCACATGAGCAAACACTTGATCAAAATCTATGCCTTCCTCCTGTCTATATCCTTGGGCAACCAACCTTGCTTTGTTTTTTATAATCACACCATTTTCATCCAGCTTATTCCTAAATACCCATTTGGTTCCTATTTCTTTGTGTTTCTTTGGTCTTGGAACCAATATCCAGACTTTGCACCTTTCAAATTGATTTAGCTCTTCTTGCATAGCTAATATCCATGAAGTGTCCTTATTGGCTTCATCAAACTTCTTAGGCTCTATTTTAGATAGAAAGCTGTGATGCAAGGCCTCATGTGTTGAGTTTCCTCTTCTAGTTTGCACACCATCATTTGGATTTCCTATGATTTGTTCTTTGGGATGATCCTTCAGATGTTTGGTTGCATTCCTCCACCTTTCATTTTCCCTTTGAGATTCAGGTGCATCTGTTTGAGTAGGTTCTTCTAGAGGCTCTGGATGTGGTGGTTCTTCAATAACAATAGATTCTTCATAATTGTCTTCTGCTTGAGGTTCATCCTCTCTAGTTACAATTACAGTCTCATTAGTTTCTTCATTATCCTCATTGTGTTGTTCATTGATATTCATTTCCTTCAATTTCTGTGTAGAACCTGCACAACTTGATAAACTTCCCAGATCCTTATAAATAAGGCTGGTTTCATCAAATACAACATGTATAAATTCTTCTATCCTATTAGACCTTTTGTTGAAAATTCTATAGGCTCTACTTTGAGAGCTATACCCAACAAAAATTGCCTCATGTGCTTTTTCAGCAAATTTAGTGAGATGGTGCTTTCCATTATTTAATACAAAACATTTACTACCAAATATTTTGAAATAGGCTAAAGTGGGTTTTTTACCTTTCAACAACTCATATGGGGTCTTATCCAGTCTTTTGTTGATAAGAGCCCTATTCTTCATATGGCATGCTGTGTTTACAGCTTCAGCCCAGAAAAACTCAGGAAGAGAAGAATCACTTAACATACTCCTACTAGCTTCAATAAGGGTTCTATTTCTTCTCTCAGCAACCCCATTTTGTTGGGGAGTTCTAGGAGATGAGAAATATTGAGAAATGCCTTGATTTTCACAAAATTTGGTCATTGCACCTGACTGAAATTCAGTCCCATAATCACTTCTAATTTTGGCTATAGGATTTCCTATTTCATTGATGATTTGCCTAACAAAACTGGTAAATATTTCTAAAGTGTCTGACTTATGTTTAAGGAAGAATACCCATGTGAATCTGGAATAATCATCAACAATTACAAGGGTGTATGACTTTCCTCCTAAGCTATGGATTGACATTGGTCCAAATAGATCCATGTGAAGTAGCTATAGACATCCAATGGAATCCTTCTGTAACATCCCCCAGACAGCTAGACCCCCCAGGTGAATGTGTCATGACAAGGTCATGACAAGGCCTTGGTAGTGTAGAAACCCCTTTAACTTAGGCAAATTAGGGTTGAAAGTGCCTTGGACTGCAAATAGCAGTTTCCAGTGACCAAGCTTAGGGTTGGACTTTAGGGCCTCAACTTGACCATTTGACCCCACCATAGTATCCCTAACCCTTTAAGGGCCCCCTTAGGGCACCAAGGGCCCATTGGGGTCAACCAAGGAGGTCAAATTGACCAAAGTCAACCCTAACCCTAAAATGGTCAAAGTAGCCTAATTAGAGTCAATTAACCCTCACCATGCCAAATTGACCACTCATCTAGGTCTAGAATATCATGAGAGACCTAGTGGACCTAAAAGCCCCATCATGGGACCCCCAATGGTGCAAATTGACCAAAATGCCCCTTTAGGTCAAAAATGGCAATTCTTCACAAAGTACCCTAATTGACCATCACCATAGTAAATTGACCTTACCCATAGTGTTATCATATCATAGGGGACCCAGTGGACCAAAAAGCCCCTTGACTGGGTCAACCCTAGGGCTCAATTTGACCAAAGTCAACTTAGCCTGTTTTGGTCAAATCAACTTAAATTGGGTCAACCAAGACTCATGTGACCAAATTGACCCCACCAATAGTTTCTAAACTTGATTTGGAGTCCAATGGACCCAAAAGCCCCATCTTAGGGTCACCCAATTGGTCAATTTGACCAAAAGTCAAACTTGCTCAAATTAGGTCAAATCCCTTGGATCTAGCCCAATCCCTTTGGGCTAAGCCCAAATTGATCATTTGACCAGCCTAGTAGACTGATATTAAACATGAGAGAGAGGGAAAATCGGCCATGATGAGTAGGAGAGAGAAAAACCCAATTTTGGAGGAGAGAGAAGGCGGTGTTCATGGCCATTAAGAGGATACACCCCTTGGAATCCCCATTGATGTCCCCTTTCATCTCCCCTGATGAATGTGGAGGGAATTCCAGGAGTTTTCTGGAGGAATTGAAGGTAGGGGGGAAGCATAAGGGTGGCCGGCCATGGGGGAGAGGAGGGGTCACTTGGTGATCTCTTGATGGAGCCCTCCTCCCATTAAATTGAGGCCTCCATTAGCTTCAGAAGCTCTCAAGGAGTTGAAACCCCCACTTTCCCGACCCTTTCAATGCTCAGAGGAGGAGATTCCATGGCACCCAAAGCTCCAAGGAGGAACAATGGCGGCCGGCAAACGGAGCCACGATTCACACCAAATAAGGTCCGATCCTCCTCCTCCTTACTCGTGCTAGTATCTTAGATCAAATTAGGAGAGAAATCGGGCTCAAAAGAGCCCGATCGGAGAGTTGAAATCTCAGATTTTCCATGAAAAACCACCCTTGTGAGTTCGCCGGAAAACACCCCTCCGGCGGCCGTGCCGCCGCCCGGCGATAGCCACCACCTCAACGGAGGTGGTGGTGGTGGTGGCCGGCCAGGGAGGTGGCTGTGGTGGCCGGAAAATGGCCTGGAAATAGCTCCAGGTCGGGCTAATCCCGTGCCTTGGCTGGAGCTTGAAGATGAGCAGCAACCACCCATCTTACTTTAAGATTCGTGCACCCCCCTTAGTTCTAATTCCATTTTCTGTAATTAAAAATGCAGCTCCTTATGAATTCTGGTAAAAATAGTTAGAGGCTGATTCAGAAAACGTGGTCAACATAGAAAATGTAGCCCTTGATGTCTAGTTTAATACAAAATTAAAATCACTCAATTTGGAGTCCTGGTTAGGGCACAGCACTCATTTTAGTGGGGACTGTCCATATGGCTATCCAGAACTTGTTTTTGATTCCCACACCAATCTAGAACTCCAAATGACTTGAAATTTGGAGGGTAGGCTACTCTTATATACACCTAACACATGTCCAAAAATCAGATTGATTGGAGAACTTTTACCCTTAGTTTTTGGAAAAATTCAATAATCCTTGTGGGACCTAATTAGGTGCCCTAAACACATCAAAACCATTCCAAACTTGAATGGGTGGTCTTAGAGGGTATGTATAGGCCCTGGTTAAAATTTCATGATTTATGGAGTTTATTTGGTGGGGTAATTCACCAAAACAACCTTAGGCTCCCTAGGTTTAGGCAAAACTTTGGGTGAGTGCCCCCACTCTTCCTCAAAGCCAAATGGCTTCATATTTGGGGTGCACCTCACCCTCCCCCATGCCAACCTCTGGTCCAAATTTGGTGGCCATTGGAGGAGGTTTGCCCTAGTAAACCACAAAGGGGATAAATTGCTATTTGCACCCCAAATAGGTACCCATTGGAATCCCACTCCTCACCAAATGTTGGTAGGATCTTGGGTGATCTTTTACTGACCCATGGTCAGTATAGTGAGTAGTATGGACTTGGGCAAGGTAGGGAGTCCTCTTGAGAATAGTTTGCTTAAAGGTTAGGTTTAGGGCAAAAGTAAACCTAAGCTAACTTTGGAGTGTGGAGGGGCTTTCCTCCCACTGATTGTTGGGGTGACCTTGGTCACTGCCTAGGAAGGTAGGAGACACCCCAAGGAGTAGCTTTGGATGAGTTAGGGCTTAGTGTGCCCTTAAGCCCTAATGGTGAGGTGTATGGAGCCATTTAGGGTTTGTGAAGGATGTAGGAGTAAATGTCCATGGAGAGAAGTGCAATGACCCTCTCTGAGTTCTAAGAGTGTTATAATACCCTCACAAGAGGTTTGAGTGGATTTGGAGAAGTTTAAACCCTAACCCTAGGCTAAACCCTAATGGGGTGCAATTAGAAGCTAATGAAGGAAGAGGGGTCAAACCTCAGTGATTTGACTTGAAATTTTGGGGTGATGGTCTTAGGGACCAGAGATTTTTACTGTGAGAATTTGGAGGGATTTGGAGTTGTCAAACCTAGGTAATAAACCCTTGGGTAGATTTGTAATTAATTAGGGTTTTTGGTTTTAGAAAGAAATAATACATATTGAATAACCATTTTCTGTCACAAACTTGGTTTTAATGCTATTGACCTCTGGAAGATTCTGTTAGACCAGGAGAAAACTTTTGGAGGTCCAAATTGTAATATTTCATATTGTTGGCAATTTTTGGGATGATCAATTGTAGGGTGTTAGATTTCTGTAATTAAATGAAACTTTGCAGTATGTCTTTTCATACCAATATGTACCCACTGTAATTTTCTCATAATTTATGGATTAATATTTTTGGTATCTCTAGTTCATTTTGGAATTATTTACAAATATATCCATTGAAGAATTTACAAATGTAACCTCTGTGTTATGTAGTCAAACTTGGTAGACCTGAATATTTTAGTAGAATACACCTCTGTATAAATTTGCATAAGGTTTAGAGATCATATGAGGGTACCTCCTTTGGAATTTATTGGTAATAAATGAGTTTTGGAATTTTTAAAAATAGTAAATCTTGCAGTATTTCCCTAAGATTTCATGAATACTGATTAATAGGTACGTTTGATTTATGTAAAAATTGGTAGGGGCATTGGAAGTCAGAAAAGTGCACTTGTAGTTCAAACCCTAGGAAGTTGTCCTTGAGAAAAATGGTTTTAAATATTAATAATATGGGGAAAATTATGGAACTCTGGAATGGATCTTAAACCAGTGACATGGACCCCCAGTGAGAATATTAGGTCATAGAGTTGATTAATTAATGTACTTCCCTTCATGAGGATCAAAACGTTAAGGGTGGTCTGCGTTTAGTAAATTGACAGTTTTGGAGTTATAGGCCAATTTGGAATACATTGTTTGGAGATGTGGGAATTGAATGGTGATTGTATGGTATGAGAGGACCCTTGGAGAGATTTAAGGTTGATGAGTTCTGGGATGGTGGGGTGCCTCCCTTGGGGTAGGTCATCTTGGGATTTGGCGAAAGATCGTCTTTTCCCCTAAGTGCCTTAAAGCACTCAGGTTTAGACTAGGTGAAATGTTAAGAGGGTTTCTTAAGGGTAGTAACTAATAAAATTAAGTGTCTTGGGAGTGGGAACTTTGGGGTGTCATCCCATAGTGGTTCCTAGTACCGTAGCGAGCCCCTCACAGGGTAACCCTCGGGAAGTCCAAGACTAACCCTAACTCATAGGAGTAAGACATTGTACAAGATTAACTAATAACACACTCATCCATACCCTGTGGTTTCGGAAGTTTAGTTGGATTGGTTGTCCTAGCGGTGGGCTCGGTGGCTGTTGCAGCAGACTAGTTAGTCTGGGGGGCTTATGGCTCGAAAAGATATTGATGACGGGCAGGTTAGCCCGGGGAGCTTTTGGCTCGGAAGGTTATTGATGGCGGGCAGGTTAGCCCGGGGAACTCATGGCTTAGAGATAGGAAGTAGAACATGTTGCATGTGCACTGAAGGTGGTGGGTCTTCGGTATTGGACGGTCGTTCACACCGACGTCAATATGATGACTCGGCAAGTGTGGTTTTACACTTAGCCTTGATAGTCTGGCGGTCCAGTCAGCAAGAGTACGCAGACGCTCCGCGGGTATAGTGGAGGCGTACAATAGGTCTAGGTTGGGTAGTGTGAATACCAACCTAGAGATGGGCGAGGCCCAACCCACCGCTTCCGTTTGCCACTTCGGGAGTATCCTGGGAGTCTAGCTCGCTCCAAAAAGAGGGAACTAAAGGTCTATGCGCATAGAGTCGTAGTGGGTGAGTTGCACTTGTATGAACATAGCATAACAACATACTTGCATGTCATGGCATAAACATTGCATTCAACCTACCCCTAACGTATAAGTCGGTTATGGGACTTCTTGTACGGTAGGCCCTGTTAAACGACCCCTTGGTCTGTAGGTTTGTATGGGCATTCCTATAAATCAATGGTTACTTTTATATTACCTTACTTGTTATTATACTTACTGCTTACTGCTCTTTATATACTTGTTACCATGCTTTTAATTATTGCTTCAGTTATATACGTACACATGTGTAGAGTAGAATCATTTCATGTACCACTGTCACCTGCTTGTTTCCACTCTGCCCTTGGTCCTCCTTTTCACTCCTCCCCGCTCGGTGCCTAGGAGCCACGGGTCTAGGGGCGGGGGATTGTCGACTTAGTCTTTTTGACTAACGGTCGGTGGACCATATCATTTTAGGAAATCGAGGAGACGCAGCAGCACCAGAGGCCGGAGCAGACGGAGGCGGGCCAGTCTAGTACAGGAGCACAGTGTTGAAACCAGCAACTGGTCTCTTGAGTTCGGACCCACTGGGGGTGTAGCCGATGCTTATTTCTCCCTCACTAGACTCTCTTGACGGTGGATGCTGGAAACGGAATAGACCCAAGGCTGAAGCGAGGAGGTCCCGCCACACACCCGGAAGATCTTAGAGAGCTTCCCCTCCCAAACCAAAGCTCAACCGGGCACCTTGGAGGGCACTGGCTGCCAACCAAAACTAGCCTAGAGGAGAGGATTCTCTAAAATCGGATCTCCTCCAAGGTGCCCTTAAGGGTCTATTTATAGTTTTCCTAGGCTGGTCTGTAAATAGCCTGAATCCGCCTTTTAAATTTACTAAAGGCACCCCAAATTGGTCTACGAATAGCCTAACTCCGCTGTTCTGAAGGGCTATATGCAGACCACAAGGGGTATTATGGTCATTTCCTCCTCACTGCCTTCTGGGCGAGTGGTCCGTGAGGGAACCACTCGCCGAGTTCCCGCCTGACTGGGCGAATGATCAAGTCTCTGAGCGAATGGTCCGTGGAGGCATCACTCATCAGGCTCCCACTCGCCTGCAGCCTACCCCCACTAATCTGGGGATCCTTTTTCCTATCTTGGTACGGGCGAATGGTCTGGCTGACCCCTGTCCCATCAACTGACTCGAGGGACCCACTCGCCAAATACGGGTTGTACACACAGGATTCAGGATTTGTGAGTGATTAGTAGTTAGCTTCCGCGAGTGATCTTGTAGTGAGGAAATGATGTACTGGGCATGAGCCCTTTTTATTATTGTAACCCTTGTTATCTTTCTTATTCAGTTATTGTTAGTGGACATTTACCTCTATGGTTTTAATTCATGTGATTTTGTGGACTTGCCTTCTCTTTTTATGAACTTTTCTTGTGATCGAGTTGGCCGGCAGAATCGGCGTTTTGTGGTGGCGATCTTCCCGAGTGAAGGTGTCACCGCAAAACGGCGGTTCTGGGCCTAAGACCCGGTGGTTTTTGCAAAAAAAAAAAAATATGGGGTCTTACAAGTGGTATCAGAGCGAAACCTCGATCCGAAGAAAAGAAGTCCACAAAACCCTGGGCCACCCCGCACGAGCTTAGTTTGAGGACAAACTCAGCAGCGGAAGCAGTGGTGTGCCCATTTGGGGAAATCACATGAAAAAGGTCCACTTTTAACTGAACCTTCTTAGTCAAATCTCTTTACGAGCATCAAGTTTTCTTTTGTAGCCTGCGGCGAACCCTGCCCCCAACAGGGAATACCTCCGGCTACAAAGATCTCTTTAGATAGTCCTTTAGTTAATGAGTTAGACTCAACCCCACTAGGACACGTGACTTACTAGGACAATTTATACCATGACCTAGTCTGAAATAGACCGTAAGTATAACTATTGGTGAAGGTACGAGGATACCCTGAAGAGGCTAGAGAAAGAAAGACTGACACCTAAGTAGAATGGTATGAGACTCGCAGACTCAATCCTCGTATTTGTGACAGGATTACATTAAGACAACCACCATGACAAACACCGAGGGTCGGATAAAAATTGAAGTCCAGAAGAGTCTAACTGAGTTTAGGTCAAATATTGACCCTGTTAAGGTTGCGTAGAAGGTACCCAGAAGAGCCTAAAGTGTGGAGTACACCAGTGAGCCCCAAGATAGAACCCCAAGTTTAAGGATTTGTGCCCTAAGAATTGTTTGCATATTTGGGATAAATATAACTTGGTGATATTGAAGACACTTCGCCCAAAGATAGATAGAGGCTAATCTTTTGTTTATTGGGGGCTTGTCCTTTGTTTATTGGGGCTTCCCTTTTGTTTATTGGGCAAATTAGTGACAGTCTTAGTTTTCCCTTAGGCCTAAGTTAGAAGTTTTGCGTCGTGAGGAAAAAAGATTTTGAGGTGGATCATATTCGATGTCTCTCGGACAAAGATGAGGCGGTGAAACAGTATATTTGGGATGATGATCGGTGGTAGTACCAGGGCAATGGATAGACATCATTTGGGTCGGACAACAACTTGCCCTTAGTAGAATCATTGGAAATGTAAAGACGTCAGGATTAATCAATTAGGGATGTTGATGCATAGAAGTTAAGGGTGGAGATTATATCTTACAAAGTTGTAGTTGAAGTTCTTGTGACTTCAAGCGTTCGGAAGTGATTAACTCATGCCTTGATAAAAATTCATGCCCCGTCATGATTGAAAATTTTGTCTACAATAATAATGTTTAAACCTTGGAAGCTTTGATGATGAATAACCAGAGATCTTAGTCGATGACTTGTTAGATTTGGAATATAACGTTTGATTTCACTATGATAAGAACGATCTAAGTTTATCTTGATGTTATGATTGGTTAGTATATACTCATAAAGATTCACAAAGTGCACCCCCAGTAATATTTAAGGATGATTGGGACGCTAGTCGATTTGATTAGATCCGTCAATAGTAAGAACTAGAAAAGTTGTAGATTGGAGACGATTGATTACTCGGACGTACCTGAAAGAGTAAGAATTTGAATACGAGAAGAAAACTTTAGGAGGCATAAGAGTCTGCCCAGGTTAGAGTGAAAGTTCGAGGATAGATTGACCAAGGTAGCTAGGTCACCCCAGTCAGGATAGATGATACAATGGTGCGGGCCTTGCAGCGCAAGAAGATTCCAGAGGTTAAGACAAGTGGTAAAATTAGGGTCAGGAGGAGCACAACTTGGAGCCTATGGAGCTGGTGTGGCATGGATAGTCGGTGCTCTTCGAGCTAGGAATAACTTTGACTCTTAGGGGATGTTACGTTCAGTCACTCGCGGTGAAAACCCCGCAAGCCTAACCTGAATTTCGAGGACGAAATTATTTTTTTTGTTTATTGGGATTTGTAACATCCCCCAGACAGCTAGACCCCCCAGGTGAATGTGTCATGACAAGGTCATGACAAGGCCTTGGTAGTGTAGAAACCCCTTTAACTTAGGCAAATTAGGGTTGAAAGTGCCTTGGACTGCAAATAGCAGTTTCCAGTGACCAAGCTTAGGGTTGGACTTTAGGGCCTCAACTTGACCATTTGACCCCACCATAGTATCCCTAACCCTTTAAGGGCCCCCTTAGGGCACCAAGGGCCCATTGGGGTCAACCAAGGAGGTCAAATTGACCAAAGTCAACCCTAACCCTAAAATGGTCAAAGTAGCCTAATTAGAGTCAATTAACCCTCACCATGCCAAATTGACCACTCATCTAGGTCTAGAATATCATGAGAGACCTAGTGGACCTAAAAGCCCCATCATGGGACCCCCAATGGTGCAAATTGACCAAAATGCCCCTTTAGGTCAAAAATGGCAATTCTTCACAAAGTACCCTAATTGACCATCACCATAGTAAATTGACCTTACCCATAGTGTTATCATATCATAGGGGACCCAGTGGACCAAAAAGCCCCTTGACTGGGTCAACCCTAGGGCTCAATTTGACCAAAGTCAACTTAGCCTGTTTTGGTCAAATCAGCTTAAATTGGGTCAACCAAGACTCATGTGACCAAATTGACCCCACCAATAGTTTCTAAACTTGATTTGGAGTCCAATGGACCCAAAAGCCCCATCCTAGGGTCACCCAATTGGTCAATTTGACCAAAAGTCAAACTTGCCCAAATTAGGTCAAATCCCTTGGATCTAGCCCAATCCCTTTGGGCTAAGCCCAAATTGATCATTTGACCAGCCTAGTAGACTGATATTAAACATGAGAGAGAGGGAAAATCGGCCATGATGAGTAGGAGAGAGAAAAACCCAATTTTGGAGGAGAGAGAAGGTGGTGTTCATGGCCATTAAGAGGATACACCCCTTGGAATCCCCATTGATGTCCCCTTTCATCTCCCCTGATGAATGTGGAGGGAATTCCAGGAGTTTTCTGGAGGAATTGAAGGTAGGGGGGAAGCATAAGGGTGGCCGGCCATGGGGGAGAGGAGGGGTCACTTGGTGATCTCTTGATGGAGCCCTCCTCCCATTAAATTGAGGCCTCCATTAGCTTCAGAAGCTCTCAAGGAGTTGAAACCCCCACTTTCCCGGCCCTTTCAATGCTCAGAGGAGGAGATTCCATGGCACCCAAAGCTCCAAGGAGGAACAATGGCGGCCGGCAAACGGAGCCACGATTCACACCAAATAAGGTCCGATCCTCCTCCTCCTTACTCGTGCTAGTATCTTAGATCGAATTAGGAGAGAAATCGGGCTCAAAAGAGCCCGATCGGAGAGTTGAAATCTCAGATTTTCCATGAAAAACCACCCTTGTGAGTTCGCCGGAAAACACCCCTCCGGCGGCCGTGCCGCCGCCCGACGATAGCCACCACCTCAACGGAGGTGGTGGTGGTGGTGGCCGGCCAGGGAGGTGGCTGTGGTGGCCGGAAAATGGCCTGGAAATAGCTCCAGGTCGGGCTAATCCCGTGCCTTGGCTGGAGCTTGAAGATGAGCAGCAGCCACCCATCTTGCTTTAAGATTCGTGCACCCCCCTTAGTTCTAATTCCATTTTCTGTAATTAAAAATGCAGCTCCTTATGAATTCTGGTAAAAATAGTTAGAGGCTGATTCAGAAAAAGTGGTCAACATAGAAAATGTAGCCCTTGATGTCTAGTTTAATACAAAATTAAAATCACTCAATTTGGAGTCCTGGTTAGGGCACAGCACTCATTTTAGTGGGGACTGTCCATATGGCTATCCAGAACTTGTTTTTGATGCCCACACCAATCTAGAATCCAAATGACTTGAAATTTGGAGGGTAGGCTACTCTTATATACACCTAACACATGTCCAAAAATCAGATTGATTGGAGAACTTTTATTCTTAGTTTTTGGAAAAATTCAATAATCCTTGTGGGACCTAATTAGGTGCCCTAAACACATCAAAACCCTTCCAAACTTGAATGGGTGGTCTTAGAGGGTATGTATAGGCCCTGGTTAAATTTCATGATTTATGGAGTTTATTTGGTGGGGTAATTCACCAAAACAACCTTAGGCTCCCTAGGTTTAGGCAAAACTTTGGGTGAGTGCCCCCACTCTTCCTCAAAGCCAAATGGCTTCATATTTGGGGTGCACCTCACCCTCCCCCATGCCAACCTCTGGTCCAAATTTGGTGGCCATTGGAGGAGGTTTGCCCTAGTAAACCACAAAGGGGATAAATTGCTATTTGCACCCCAAATAGGTACCCATTGGAATCCCACTCCTCACCAAATGTTGGTAGGATCTTGGGTGATCTTTTACTGACCCATGGTCAGTATAGTGAGTAGTATGGACTTGGGCAAGGTAGGGAGTCCTCTTGAGAATAGTTTGCTTAAAGGTTAGGTTTAGGGCAAAAGTAAACCTAAGCTAACTTTGGAGTGTGGAGGGGCTTTCCTCCCACTGATTGTTGGGGTGACCTTGGTCACTGCCTAGGAAGGTAGGAGACACCCCAAGGAGTAGCTTTGGATGAGTTAGGGCTTAGTGTGCCCTTAAGCCCTAATGGTGAGGTGTATGGAGCCATTTAGGGTTTGTGAAGGATGTAGGAGTAAATGTCCATGGAGAGAAGTGCAATGGCCCTCTCTGAGTTCTAAGAGTGTTATAATACCCTCACAAGAGGTTTGAGTGGATTTGGAGAAGTTTAAACCCTAACCCTAGGCTAAACCCTAATGGGGTGCAATTAGAAGCTAATGAAGGAAGAGGGGTCAAACCTCAGTGATTTGACTTGAAATTTTGGGGTGATGGTCTTAGGGACCAGAGATTTTTACTGTGAGAATTTGGAGGGATTTGGAGTTGTCAAACCTAGGTAATAAACCCTTGGGTAGATTTGTAATTAATTAGGGTTTTTGGTTTTAGAAAGAAATAATACATATTGAATAACCATTTTCTGTCACAAACTTGGTTTTAATGCTATTGACCTCTGGAAGATTCTGTTAGACCAGGAGAAAACTTTTGGAGGTCCAAATTGTAATATTTCATATTGTTGGCAATTTTTGGGATGATCAATTGTAGGGTGTTAGATTTCTGTAATTAAATGAAACTTTGCAGTATGTCTTTTCATACCAATATGTACCCACTGTAATTTTCTCATAATTTATGGATTAATATTTTTGGTATCTCTAGTTCATTTTGGAATTATTTACAAATATATCCATTGAAGAATTTACAAATGTAACCTCTGTGTTATGTAGTCAAACTTGGTAGACCTGAATATTTTAGTAGAATACACCTCTGTATAAATTTGCATAAGGTTTAGAGATCATATGAGGGTACCTCCTTTGGAATTTATTGGTAATAAATGAGTTTTGGAATTTTTAAAAATAGTAAATCTTGCAGTATTTCCCTAAGATTTCATGACTACTGATTAATAGGTACTTTTGATTTATGTAAAAATTGGGAGGGGCATTGGAAGTCAGAAAAGTGCACTTGTAGTTCAAACCCTAGGAAGTTGTCCTTGGGAAAAATGGTTTTAAATATTAATAATATGGGAAAAATTATGGAACTCTGGAATGGATCTTAAACCAGTGACATGGACCCCCAGTGAGAATATTAGGTCATAGAGTTGATTAATTAATGTACTTCCCTTCATGAGGATCAAAACGTTAAGGGTGGTCTGCGTTTAGTAAATTGGCAGTTTTGGAGTTATAGGCCAATTTGGAATACATTGTTTGGAGATGTGGGAATTGAATGGTGATTGTATGGTATGAGAGGACCCTTGGAGAGATTTAAGGTTGATGAGTTCTGGGATGGTGGGGTGCCTCCCTTGGGGTAGGTCATCTTGGGATTTGGCGAAAGATCGTCTTTTCCCCTAAGTGCCTTAAAGCACTCAGGTTTAGACTAGGTGAAATGTTAAGAGGGTTTCTTAAGGGTAGTAACTAATAAAATTAAGTGTCTTGGGAGTGGGAACTTTGGGGTGTCATCCCATAGTGGTTCCTAGTACCGTAGCGAGCCCCTCACAGGGTAACCCTCGGGAAGTCCAAGACTAACCCTAACTCATAGGAGTAAGACATTGTACAAGATTAACTAATAACACACTCATCCATACCCTGTGGTTTCGGAAGTTTAGTTGGATTGGTTGTCCGAGCGGTGGGCTCGGTGGCTGTTGCAGCAGACTAGTTAGTCTGGGGGGCTTATGGCTCGAAAAGATATTGATGACGGGCAGGTTAGCCCGGGGAGCTTTTGGCTCGGAAGGTTATTGATGGCGGGCAGGTTAGCCCGGGGAACTCATGGCTCAGATATAGGAAGTAGAACATGTTGCATGTGCACTGAAGGTGGTGGGTCTTTGGTATTGGACGGTCGTTCACACCGACGTCAATATGATGACTCGGCAAGTGTGGTTTTACACTTAGCCTTGATAGTCTGGCGGTCCAGTCAGCAAGAGTACGCAGATGCTCCGCGGGTATAGTGGAGGCGTACAATAGGTCTAGGTTGGGTAGTGTGAATACCAACCTAGAGGTGGGCGAGGCCCAACCCACCGCTTCCGTTTGCCACTACGGGAGTATCCTGGGAGTCTAGCTCGCTCCAAAAAGAGGGAACTAAAGGTCTATGCGCATAGAGTCGTAGTGGGTGAGTTGCACTTGTATGAACATAGCATAACAACATACTTGCATGTCATGGCATAAACATTGCATTCAACCTACCCCTAACGTATAAGTCGGTTATGGGACTTCTTGTACGGTAGGCCCTGTTAAACGACCCCTTGGTCTGTAGGTTTGTATGGGCATTCCTATAAATCAATGGTTACTTTTATATTACCTTACTTGTTATTATACTTACTGCTTACTGCTCTTTATATACTTGTTACCATGCTTTTAATTATTGCTTCAGTTATATACGTACACATGTGTAGAGTAGAATCATTTCATGTACCACTGTCACCTGCTTGTTTCCACTCTGCCCTTGGTCCTCCTTTTCACTCCTCCCCGCTCGGTGCCTAGGATCCACGGGTCTAGGGGCGGGGGATTGTCGACTTAGTCTTTTTGACTAACGGTCGGTGGACCATATCATTTTAGGAAATCGAGGAGACGCAACAGCACCAGAGGCCGGAGCAGACGGAGGCGGGCCAGTCTAGTACAGGAGCACAGGATTCAGGATTTGTGAGTGATTAGTAGTTAGCTTCCGCGAGTGATCTTGTAGTGAGGAAATGATGTACTGGGCATGAGCCCTTTTTATTATTGTAACCCTTGTTATCTTTCTTATTCAGTTATTGTTAGTGGACATTTACCTCTATGGTTTTAATTCATGTGATTTTGTGGACTTGCCTTCTCTTTTTATGAACTTTTCTTGTGATCGAGTTGGCCGGCAGAATCGGCGTTTTATGGTGGCGATCTTCCCGAGTGAAGGTGTCACCGCAAAACGGCGGTTCTGGGCCTAAGACCTGGTGTTTTTTGCAAAAAAAAAAATATGGGGTCTTACACCTTCTCACCAATTGGTTTGAAGGATGACTTGGTCTGCTTACCCATTTGACAAGCATGGCATGGACCCTCCTGCACACACTTCCACTTAGGTCCAGCTCTCACTAGGTCTTTTGAGATAAGCTTATTTATAGACTTATAGTTTATGTGGGCTAATCTTTTATGCCATTGAACACTACTAGAAACTTTATTCTCTGCTACTAAGTATATGGAATTAACTTGATCAGAACATATAAATTTTAGGTAGTAAATGTTGCCACTCCTAGTGCCTGAGAGAATTATCTCATTCTCTTTCTTAATCATGCACTCATCCTTATGGAATGAAATGTCATACCCAATATCACACAATTGACTTATGCTGATGAGATTGTGTTGCAATCCATCAACATGAGCAACTTTGGTGATGGTGACAATTCCATTTGAGATATTACCATAACCTTTAGTTTTACCTTTTTCAGACCCTCCAAAGATAACCTTTGGTCCATTCTTCACAGAAGTGTAATCATTCAGCGGACTTTTTGTTCCTGTCATGTGCATAGAGCACCCACTGTCCAAGTACCAGATAGGAAGTTGATTGGTCTTTGGACAACCCTGCAAAAAGAAATTACCTTTTCTTAGGAGCCCACACCAAGTTGGGTCCTAGAACCTTGTTAGTATGAGCTGGAACATTTAGTTGTTGAATAATCCTTGGTGCTGTGAGAGTTGCCATAGGTCTGAGTACTGGTCTCCCAGAGTTGAATCTTGGAACAGTTGGATTGAACCAACAGTCAAGAGCAAAATGTCCAACCCTTCCACAACACCAACATTCATATATGTTATATCTCCTTGGAGATCTTCTTACTTCTTTATGTTGACTCATATTTTGCTTAATTGCCTTATTCAAAGGAGCTATGTAAGTTGTTTTAGTAACTTTTACTGGTTCTGTTTTCTTGACAGCAGTGGTTTTCACTTCAGATCTTAGTTTCTCTCTTTTGAATTTAGTGTTTGCTTTAAATACAAAGGAGTCATGATGAGTTAATACTTTTTTTTGCATAGTGATTTGGCATTATTGTTACTTGGTTGAATTGACTCATCTTTGCTATAAGAACACTCACCCTTATAAAACTTATGCACACCTTTTTGATCATGCTTATTAGTGATAGGCATGGCTTTGTTGAATTTTATAGGTTGCATAGGTGTCTTGTCATTACTTTTAGGGTTATTATCTGCATTCCTATCATATCCTATGCCAGATCTGTATTGTGCAGAAAATGTGTCTATTATGGGAAGGATAGTTTGTGGTTTTGAGAACTTTGCTACAAGTTTCCTTTCTGCTAGGAGTTTTGCTTCAAGTTCTTTTATTAACTTCTCTTTAGTGCATAAAGTCTGTATGTGAATAATAGACATGACTTTTAGTTTGCTAAGTTCTTTGCTTGTCTGATTCAGCCTCTCTTTTGCCTCAGAGTTTTGGGAATTAGTTTGCTTTAAATCAGATGTTTCTTTGTGTAATCTTTTATTATGTCTTTTGCTATTTTTAAGTGCTTTAAGAAGTAATTGATATTTCTCAATAATTTCATCTTCATGAAAATTAGATTGTGAGTCATTTTCATTAGAAGAGAATGAATCTATTTCAGGTTCAGAATCAGATAAAGGAGTTTTATCAAGTACCTTTATATCAGTAGTTGTCTCCTGATCTTCTTGATCACTCAGTGCCATGAGTCCTGCATTTTCTTCTTCACCCTCTTCACTTTCAGACCTTGATAATGGGGCTCTTATTATAGATCTATGATTTAGACTGTCTTCACTTTCATTGGCAGCCATCAGAGCTATGAGTGCCTCCTCACTATCTGAGCCTGATGATTGAGATTCACTGTCACTAAGAGTGACTTTGCCCTTCTTGGCTATTAGACTCTTCTCATGTCTCTTGTCAGATTTGTGCCTCCTTTCATCAGATTTCTTGTTGTTCTTTCTCTTTGAAGGACAATCAACAATCATGTGTCCCGATTTCCTGCAACCAAAACACACAATTTCTTCTGAATTAGATTTATTGTGTTTAGAGTTATACCTGTCCTTCTTGGAGTCTTGTTTGAATCCCTCTAAAGAACTTGAGTGCTTCTTAGATCTGGATGACTGAGAGGGTCTAGTTTTCTAGTATTGTTTTCTTCTCAACATCCTTTTCAGTTGTTTGGTGAAGAGTGCCAGTTCACCATCTGATATTTCAGAATCAGAATTACTGGTTTCTGATTCTTCTGATTCAGATGGTATCCTGGGGGATAAGAACATTCTTTCTTTGCTTTTCTTGGAACTTTCTGCTTTCAGAGCAATAGGATTTTCCCTGTTGTGTCCTTCCTCAGCTTTTCTGGTATTCAGATGAAGTTCATGGGACAAGAGTTTCCCATATAAATTCTATGGCTGAATATTTCCCAGATTTCCCATTTCCCTGATTGCACAGATCTTGATATCCCATTCCTTATTCAGTGATCTTAAGAATTTATCATTCAACTCATAATCTGTGAAAGTTCTTCCATAAGTTTTTAGACCATTTACAATTTTGAAAAAAATTTCATAGCAAACTGTTATTGAATCTTTCTTGTCTTGTCTGAAAGCTTCATATTGCTGATTTAGAAGAGACTTCCTGTCATCTCTGACTTCTTCAGTCCCTTCCATATAGACAATGAGAGATTCCCACATTTCTTTGGCAGTTTTGCAATGGACTAAGATTTGGAAAGTTGAATCCTCAATAGCACTAACAATGATGTTCTGAGCTCTCTTATCCATGGAGCCCAGAATCACTTCATCTTTGGTCATCTCTGAATAAGTTTTAGGAGTCTTGATACTTCCATCTGTAAATGAAACCTTCATAGGAACACAAGGTCCCTCTAGAATAGTTATGTATATCCTAGGATCAGAGGCTTCCATGAAAAGTCTGACCCTTTCTTTTCAAATCCCAAAGTTTTCTTTTCTGCAAATTGGTAGCTTTATAGATGTGAATTCTTTGTTTCCTTCTGTATTAGCCATCACGACTTCAGAAATCTACCCTTAGGAGATCTTGTTCAGGCTGTTAAACCTTTTCTTGAACAACCTGGCTCTGATACCACTTGAAAGACTTTAATTAAGGGTAGTTAATCACCTAGAGGGGGGGGGGGGGGGGGGGGGGTGAATAGGTTATTTAAAAACTATTGCAGTTCTTGATTATAACCAAAATAAAACTGATCAGAGCTTTCAAGAATAAGAACACACACAGAAAAGACACACAGAATTTTATAGTGGTTCCCCTCATCTTGGGTAATCCACTTTCCCCCTTCTCCCTTCTAGCAGTGTGCCAGATAGGGTTTATATCTCCTCCAGATCTCAGACCACAAAAAAAGTCTTACAGCTCAGATCACAACAGATCTTACAGACTCAGATCTCAGAGATCTTACTCTCTCAGATCTCAGCAGATCTTACAAACTTAGATCTCACAGATCCTACCTCAGCCTTTATAATTAGGCTTACATCTCAGATTCACCCCTGAATCCTACAACTCAGATCACACCTGATCTTACAACTCAGATCCTTGATAGATCCTACACTCAGATCTGACAACTCAGATCCTGCAGGGATAGATAAAGAAAATAACAATACTTAGACTCAGATTCTTCAGATTGTTGAGTCTTCTTGATCTGCCTGAATGATCAGACAGAAATCTTCAATAGAACAGCAGTAGCAAATGATCTTCTTGATTCGACAGGCTGTGATGACTGTTCTTCTTCCCATGAAGACAGATTCTTCCTTCTTAATCTTCTTCTTTCAGAAAGATGTATCAGCACCAGATTGCTGAAAGAAATCTTCAAGTTAGATCGGTTCTGAAAGAGAAAACGACTTCTTCTGATTCTTTCTCAGACTTTCCCTCAAAGTGATGGAGACGATAATGGCTTTCAAAAGATAGGAGCGATCAACTACTTAACCCATAGGTCATGCCTTCTATTTATAGCCCGCCATCTGCAACATCTGTTACGCTCCTCCACGTCAGCACGACGCTAAGTCTTCAATGGTATTTAATGACTTCGGAAGAAACAAAGGCTCAGCTAGCTGTAGAAGAAATTTCTCAGCCCAGAGTATCTGTAGAAGAGGCGTTGAGCACTGAGCATCTATGTCAACGCTTTTTTCCATTAGGCGTTGAGCGATATGTAGATACTCGACACATACTTCTTAGACTGAAGCACTCGACTCCTCCTTCTTAGGCGTTGAACAATCAATATTTACTCGACGCTTTTTATCTGTAGGAGTCGTGCAACGTTTAGGAGCTCGACGCTTCTTAATTGTGCCTTCATATCTAGACTCCTCTTGTTGGCGTAGAGCTGACTGAAGTTTGGTCGACACTTCTCTTTCCATGGTGTCTAGCGATATAACTTGGCTCGACGCTTCCAAACATGGTCTCATAACTTCAGCGACGTCCTTGTCCTTTTGAGCAGTAAACATGAGTCGACGCTCTAGGGTCACAGCCGTCGAGCGATGTATGATGTCTCGACGCTTGTGAACTTGGATAAATTCCTTGAGCACTTTGCCTGACCTGATCTCCTGCACATTGATTTTAGAGAGTATATCAAATACATTCTGAGATATATCCTTGACTTAAGAATGGACTTCTCCAAATCTAAAACATTGTGGACAATAATCCCAACAATCATGCAAGGCTAGTGTCTTCCCGGATGTCAACCTAAGATCAACTCGCCCGCGTCCAAGAATTTGTGCCGAAGAGGCATCTCCTAAGATCACGCTTCCTCCACTGATGTCCTGAAAGGTGGCAAAGCAAGAACGATCAAAACAAGTATGAACATTTGCTCCGGAATCAAACCACCAATCAGATGAACAAGTGAGATGAAGACTAGGAGAAAAATCTAACCTGAAGATAGGTTGATTCGGTGCTTGAATCATATTTGCCTGTGGCTTGGAGCCATGGGATTTGCCGACCACCGGTTCAGTCTTCTTGTAGAAGCAGTTGGTTGACAAGTGGTTAGTGTGGCCGCAAATAAAGCACCATTTCCCTTTACCTAGATTTTGGTTTGAGGAACTAGGTTTGGATTGATTGGATTTTTGATGACGGAAATTTTGACGGAAAGGTTTCTTATGGTTTTTTTCCTTTGGCTTTGAAGTGATGGTGGGAAGACGGATTGCCTTGCGATTCAGTGAGATTTACTTTAGGAGCAAGGTTTTGGGGTTCTTAGAATTTTTACTCTTATGTTCCTCCTCTATGCGGATTGCATTTTGGATTTGAACATAAGTAAGGTTTGATTGGTCATGCCTTAGTCTAGTGCTAAAGCCGGACCAAGAATCAGGAAGGGAATCAATCAGACAAGCCACTAAATAATTTTCGGAAAGAATTGAGCCATCGGCTTGGATCTTGAACAACATCTCATCTAGTTGATGGAGTTGAGGATTGATGGGCTTGGAAGCATCAATCTTGAATTTGTGGAGGTTGGAAACATTGTAGCGTTCTATACCCGCATTGTCAAGGTTATAGCGCGCTTCAAGTGCATACCACAATTCCTAGCCGTACGATATTGAAGGAAGACATCGTAAAGGTAATCGAACAAAGCACTTAGGATTCGGTTACGACAATGATATTCAACATCTACCGGATCTCTATAAGGGAGACGTCTTACGTAGGTTCTAGTGGTGTTTGCAGTTGAAGATGAGGACGATGGTAGAGTCGAAGCAACTGCATTGGCAGGGCTAGGGATTTCAGTTTCTGAAGGAGGGGCATCGAAGATGGCAGACAAAAGACCTAGGGTATTTAACCAATATTCGACCTGTGCTTGCCAACGACGAAAACCGCTACCGTTAAATTTCTCGGGTTTGATCCCGGCAGAATCCTCAGATCTAGAAGTCATTAGTGATTTCTGAAATTTAAAATATAAACAATAAATTGCTGTACATATGAAAACGAAAACAGACAGAAACATTTTGATTATTTGATTTTATTTATTCTGTTGATGTGGAATTACCAACTTCTTTAGATTGTTGGAATATTATTCTATATTCCTATCTTAATATACAAAATAATATAATTTTCAGTATAAAAACTTTTCAGAGCAGCAATAATAAGATTGCAAGAAGGGGTGAGAAATAAATAAGAGAGTAATCTATAGTTTAGAATCGAGCCTGGGTAAGGCGTGTGATCACTTCCCTAAAGAAGTTGCACCACCCTCCGGCAGGGCTTTCACCGATGCTCACTCCTCCAAGGTACAACACCCGGCTAGATTCCGAAAGCTCCGATGTGCGCGGACACCGAAGAAGCACAGAGCACCCGAACTCCCACTTGATGAAGCAAATGTAAAGAAAAGAATCACGTAGAAGATCGTCACAAAACAGAGAGAGCGGAAGAGCGTATGCCACTTTCTGAGAAGAACGTGAATATATATAAAACGAAGGCAGTAAATCGCCGGAGAAATAGGATCTTGAAAATGGCAATATTAAAAGCATAATAAATATTAACGGTTATAATTGGAAGACACATAATCGGGAAGAGAAACGTTGAATATTTCCAATGTAAATAATGGCGAGAGCGGTTAAGAAAACGCGTAAAACGGCAGAACGCGTTGAAATCAATTCGACGTTGCGTCGAGAACATGTCGACACAAGGAGCTTGCTTCGAGTTCTACTCGACGCGATTCCATTCGACGCAAGTCGGGTGCGTCGAATTCCATTCGACGCCACTCCAACTCCAGCGGGCTTGTCGACGCTACATTGAAATCTATTCGGCGCAGCTCCGATTTCTATTCGACGCAACTCCGAGTAAGAGCTCTGAAACTATTTTGTACAAAAAATACAATTCAATTCAATTATTCCCCAAATCCGGATCCGGATCCGGTCCGGTCCGGTGCGGTGCGTGCGCGCGTGTGGTTCATAGTTTCTCCTTATGTTCTTTTGAACAAATAAGAATGAGTGAAAACATATATACCCTCTAGCTAGAAAACAAATGAGCAAGGTGAGACTAATGAGTTCATCCTTTCATTCATGAAAGGTTTCCCTCCAAATTGGTTTTGGAGCTTTTCATCAAATATGAATAGCCAAACACCAAACACCTTACAAGGCTCCAAAGAACATTTATGAAATAAATGTTTTATAAATAAGATTTCTAACACAAACGACGTCCATAAGACAGCTTTTCGTACCCATCATGGACTCTATGAATTCTTAGTTATGCCTTTTGGTCTCACAAATGCCCCCGCAACCTTTCAGGCATTAATGAATTCAATTTTCCAACCCTTCTTACGACAGTTTGTCGTCATTTTCTTTGATGATATCCTAATATACAGCAAAACAGAATCTGATCATTTCACTCACCTATGTCAGGCTTTTCGTATCTTACACCAGAATTCACTCCACCTTAAAACAACTAAATGCACTTTTGTGGTCTCTTCTATCGATTTTCTGGGCCACCTAATCTCATCGTCAGGAGTCCAACCTAACCCTAGCAAAATAGACGCAATCCAAAGTTGGCCTACACATACTACCATTCGGCAGCTAAGAGCATTTTTAGGATTGGCTGGATATTATCGGCGATTTATTCGCCAATATGCCACAGTGACAGCGCCCTTCACAGACCTATTGGCTAAAGATAAATTCATCTGGACAGAACAATCAAACCAAGCCTTCAACAAAATAAAACAACTCCTTATAACCACCCCCATTTTGGCCCTACCAGATTTCACTATTCCCTTCGTTATTGAATGGGACGCCTCAAGGGTTGGAATAGGAGCAGTCCTCTCTCAAAAAGGACTTCCTATTGCTTATTTCAGCAAAAAGTTATCACCTAGGGAGCAGGCAAAATCAACATACATCCGTGAAATGCTCGCAGTTACAACAGCCGTAAGTAAATGACGACAATACTTAATAGGTTCGACCTTTACAATCCTTACAGACCATAAGACTTTATACATCCTAAACTCTCAAGTACTAACAATGTCGGAGCAACAAAAATTTTTAACTAAAATGTTAGGATTTAACTACATTCTTCAATATAAACCGGGTAAAGAAAATACCACAGCAGACGCACTCTCTCGCTTACCAGAAACCCACAAAGAAGGCAAATTATTTAGTTATCAAAATATTTCATTTAGTTGCTCTAATCTTCTACACAATTTATTAGATTTATATCTGACAGATGATTTAGCAAAGAAAATTTTAGAACTTTTAAAAAATGGACCTCCTCCACCGAATTGGTTTCGCCTAGGCGAACGATTATTTTTTAAACAAAAACTGTACATTCCTGATTCGGACATTCGATCAATTTTAATAAGCGAAGCTCACAACACACGTATTAGTGGACACTCCGGGGTAATGGCAACAGTTAAACAAATACAACAGTATTTCTACTGGCCGGGAGTTCACAAGGATGTCCACCAATACATCCGCCATTGCGACATTTGTCAAAAACATAAAAACAACAATGCTTTGCCCTACGGTACTTTACAACCACTTCCTATTCCTACCCAAATCTGGGTAGATATTACCATCGATTTTATCACGCATTTACCATCATCAAAATCGTTTACCACGATTTTAGTTATGGTTGATAGGCTCTCAAAAGGTGCACATTTTGCCCCGTTACCGTCTCACTATACCGGCCCTCAAGTTGCCAGGTTTTTTGGGACTTCTGCGAAAAATTGCATGGATTCCCCGAGACAATTGTCTCAGATCGGGATTCGATCTTTTTAAGCAATTTTTGGTTAACCTTTTTTAAAGCAAACGGGACCAAACTTAAATTTAGCTCGGCTTACCACCCACAAACGGACGGTCAAACCGAGCGTGTCAACCGTTGCATCAACCAGTATTTACGTATCTTTACATATCAACATCCACGACATTGGGCCCAGCTTCTTAGTTGGGCCGAATATCATTATAATACAACCTACCACTCGTCTGCCGGAATATCACCGTTTGAGGCGATGTTCGACCGACGACCTCCCTGCTTCGTCCCTTATTGTGCAGGAGGACAGACAGTAGATTTACCAGTATCAGAGGCATCATCCAGATCAATTTTACTACTACGATTACAAGAACATCTAAAGCAAGCGCATCATAAAATGAAACAGAAAGCAGATAAACATCGGAAGGACAGGAGCTTCCAGCCGGGAGAAAATGGTGCTCCTGAAGCTTCATCCATACAAGCAGTCTTCCATACACTCCAAGACCTACAAAAGATTTAACCTACGTTATTATGGTCCTTTTAAAATTTTTTCAAAAATTGGAGTAGTAGCTTATAAACTGGAGTTACCTACCACAAGTAAAATACATCCAGTTTTTCATATTTCCTTGCTTAAACCATATTTTTTTAAAACAGATGAAGTCATTCATCCTCTTCCTGATTCTTTCCCCTCGTCACAAAACCAAACCACCGTTCTGGAAATTTTAAACACTCGCATCGTGGAACAAAATGGAATTCCAGTCCAACAGGGTCTAATACAATGGGAAGGATTGCTCCCAGACGAAGCAACCTAGGAAAATTTGTCAGATCTGGACAAAACAACTTCAGCACTCATCAATACGCGCTGCGATTGCCCAGCACCGCCACCACAAGAAACTTCACTACGACAGCCCTCACCAACCAACATGGATGAAACCTCTCTACCCCTTAAAAATGTCATCCCGACAGGCCCACTCCCGATATCTAACTTGTGTACCTCTTTGCCTCAGGAACGCAACACCGAGCTTCAACACGAACCCAGCAGCCCGACGATACATCACAGGGAAGTACTCAACAGCTCTAACCCTGATGCCATCCAACCCTACGTCCAGTTAATCGGATCAGGACTCACTACCGGCTCACATCGACATGGATCTGGAACAAAGGCCCAACAGTATGACTACTCCTAACAGGGAAGCACTCGACATACCTACTCACAATGTCATCCAACCTATTTCTAAGCTTCCCGCTACTGACATGCATACTAATCTTACACAGAAGCACAACCTGGGACACCTAACGACATTACAACACTCGGCAAACGCCGGATCTGTCCCTCCAGACAGAAACAAAACCACAAAGCAACAGTTCATCGGATCTACAAAGAACACATCCACAAAGCTACGGGATCATGCGACGGAAGGAATACCTGGACAAGCATCCTCGATCTCTCCTGATCCACTGCAGTCCGCAGCATCCGCGAACAGTCCACCGCTCCTACGATCTCTGCGCTCCGCCTCCAAGCTCCAGCACAGCCTTCCTCTCCTGCTGCCTCGAGTACCACGACGGCGCCGTTCCTCTCAGAAGAAAAGAGGTTAGGGTTTATAGAAACACGCCCCTCCACTTAAATATTGCAAGGCTCGGTCACCGGGGCCCGGGTAGTTTTTTCGAGCAAGGTAAGGATGCAGCTTTATTATTGAACGCTACATAAAAGCCACGTGGGAAGATGAGCTGGCAACCTGTGCCACGCCTCTTCCCAACGGTCATTAGTTTTTAGGTTGTATATATATATATCCAAGAGTCTTTCTCCTTCCAGCCATTAGGGCTTTCGTAGTTCATGCTGGTGCCTCGTTACATAACCGCTTCCAAAACTAGATAAGCATGACCTGACATCTTAATGGATTTTGTCAAGGGATTACTCGAGTTGAATAAGAAAAATGGTCATCCTGATGTAGTGTACAAACATAGTAACTATGCACAATTCATTTGATTACACCATTCATACAAGCCTGTCATAATGGTTAGAACATTCATGAATTATGCAGCTACGTGAATCCGGTCATTAACGTATCATCCTCAATCAGATTGACAAGTCAAAGTGTCAAACGAACGTTTAGAAAACTACGTACATCACGTATTCACATGACACACGACAAACCAAGAATATGGCAATGGGCGGTACACCACTACATTTCATAATGCAGCTAAGTTCACAACATAAGAAATCATGTATAGGCAGAAGCTATGTAATTAATTAACAGGGTGATGATGCCCGCCAAGAACTGTAACAGCAAGAATGTAGCTATGTAATTGACAATATCAACAAGGGCATGATAGTAATATAGCAAGTAGTTGTTTGAGAAAGCTATCAGTATATGAATACCTCGAAGGTATGATATCGATTATATTATCTTGAATATCAAGAAATGAAGCAATTTTCTTTACATGCATCAAGAATTTAAGTGCAGTCCCTAAAATTTCATTTCTTGGTATTAGCAGTAGTTAGTAGTAATTAACATTAAAAAACAGTGAAGACTTCATTGAACCATATCCAAAGAAATAAAATTGAAAGAAAAAAAAAAGGGTAAAGCACTGATCAAAAGAAGAATTAGTAGAAAAAGAAATCCCCCTTATTGAAGATGTCAACCAAGGGGAGGAAGGGTGTACTATAATCAGAGGACAGGCGATTTGCAGCTTGTGCGGCATTGTCTTGGATGTCAGTGTCGCATAGGAGCAACTGATATGGAAAGAACTCTCGAATTACTCCCCGGACCTCTGGGATAGCGGTTGAATCTCCGGCGAGGATGACCTCGTCGACGTCTCCGTGCCAAGCACGAGCTTTAATCAAGCACTGATGGATGCCTATGCGAAGTAAGTCGAGGTTCAACATCACCAGCTCTTCGCGGGAGAGAAAAACACACACCAACCTGTTTTGATGAGGAAAGAAGAGCACCGTGGTGGATTCGCCGGAGCAGAGATCGTCCTTGGCGAGCTCGCAGGCCTTTCGGAAACGGATCATGGCGAGCCAATCGTTGGAGAGGTCGATTCCGATCGTATTCAGCATCCGGTAAATCAACACGTTGTAAAGGGGGCAGCCAATGTCTGCGATTGAGGACCTCACATCTAGTAACGGGGAGAGCAGAGATATTTCCAGAATACCGCCGCCGAGCTCGAAGATGAGATATGTCTTCCGTTCCGTGAGACTGTTACTGTGATTGTAGGAGGCGATTAAAGCCCTGTCAAGGAACACGAGAGCATTAAATCTGGCCAAGTAGGCGGCGCGGGAGATGTTGGAATGGCGGCCCCGTTTCTTCAAGATAGAAGGGAGAACGACGAGGGCTCTTTCGTAAAGTTTGCAGTCTAAGATCTGGGCATTTTCCTTTAGCTGTATGAGATGTGAGGCGAGGATTTCGACCTCAGTCTGGTATGTTTCCAGGTGATTTTCGATGACGTGAAAGCGGGGGATGCCATCTGGGAATTCGAATGTCTGGAATGGGAGGATCTGCCGCAACAAAGAGGCATGGCCGGCGGCGGAGTGGAGGTGGATGAGGCAGTTATCTCCACGGCGACAGTTGTTTCGGGGCGGGAACTCCACGGCGGGTGTCGTCATTTCTTGACTGATCGAGAAGAAGCCTCGTAATGCTCTGGCGGGAGAACTCCGGGGGGGGGGGGGGGGGGGGGGGGGGGGGGGGGATTGACGAAGGCATGCACTGTGCAGATTAAGCTTTAAAAGTTAAATTTATATTTTCTTAAATATCTAAATATCTTGTTTTACTAATAATCCCAAACTATAAATAGTAATTATAACGATAATTTAGATCTTAACGATAATTTAGATCTCTCCTTTTATAAATATTAATTATATTATTGCTATTATTTAATAATAGTAATATTTATTAAAATTTGTTATAATATATATTAGCCAATATTAACGTTAAGTGATAACTATAACTATATATATATATATTTGAAGGAATCAATGGGCAAAGCCAATGCTTCACCTACTGAAACCGATTTTATAAATTACGAAAAACAAGAAAAAACAAAGATACAAATGGTGTGGGAGCTACCCTGAACCGTCAAATACAACAAAGAGACTACCCAAAATCCAAATATACTTCGGACGTTCCGAATTCAGATACTCGAATATGTAAACTACTAGAGGCATCCACAATGATGATTCTAAGGAGCGAGTATGAAAGGTGGTCATTAGAGAAACCACAGCTAATACCATGCAACATCGCATATTTAGGCAAAGCGTCTACCATCCTATTACTACCCCTTATTTTATTTAAGTTTATGTTTTGTATTAATTGAAAAGAGGAGAGAGAGAACCGCATTTATTGCGGAGAGAGAAGTTGATGTTTTTTTTTGCTTTGCCTATAAATAAGCCCCCCCCCCCCCCCCCCCCCTTGTATTTGTTTAAAAAGTGCCGTGAATATAGAAAATCTGGGAAGTTTCTTCTTTGGCAGCGGAGAGAGAGAGAAAGTGTAGAGAGAGAGATTAAGATTTAATCTTCCCGCAGGAAGTACTCTCGCCGAGCAGATTTCTCGCCAACTGATTCAATTGCAGAACACAATCAATTTTATATCATGAAGAGCATCATCAAATTGTCTTAAAAACATCTATCAAGCACTAACAATCTACAATATACATGACATGGTTGGGAGTATAGAAACAATAACAATAGGCATTGCCTTCAAGACTAGATTCCATCTTTTCCTATTTTCATCCATTTTGATTATTTGATATGTTGCTTGTATTTTTCTTATTGATTTATTTAGGAGGATTAATGTTTGCTATGCTTAGTACTTTGAAGGCCTCATTTTGGGCAAATACATTTCTTCCTTTTTATTTGGTGATGCATTTTGGTGATGCATTTTGTTGTCATTTTTCAGTAAATCCAGTTAGAGCTTTTATTGGCTTCGCCGATCATTTCATTAATATTTTATTATAGCAAACTTGCAACTACAAATAGCCAAATAACTATCTGGCGTGCCTTCATTGGAACAAAGTTTAATCACACTACAACTATTTTTCAAACAGATTTTTAAACTACTTGGAGTTCAACTCCGAAGAATCAGACAAAAAGGTTTGACATTAATTAGGCTTCTTATACAAATAGTGGATGTTAGGTTGAGTATACCAATGTATTAAATTCTTCATGAATGCATTATTGTGCAACTTGTGCTGTTAGGGAAAGCAAATACGATCACTCATGCAATTATATGATATGTTTGCAAAATTTTAAGCTTGGAATTCAGTTTGATGTGCATATGTGAAGTTGGTATTGTTGGGAATTTCATAAATCAAAACTCTGATTTCAAGCTTGGGGTTTCCAAATTCAAAGTTCTTTGGAGTTTAGATTTCAGGCTTGAGGCCTCCAGCTGCTTAAGGCTTTCAGATTCAAAGTTCTTTGGAGTTTGGATTTCATGATTGAGGTATCCAGGTAATGACTTCCAACTTCTTATTTCGACTATGATTCTTGGTTGTTCTAATTCCAAAATCTCTCAATTAATTATGATTCTAGAATATTGATTATAACTTGCATATGATTCTTATTTGTTCTTTTAGAATGTCCAATTTTTAAAAATTGTTTGCAAAATTATAATCATTTTTTCATATTTGTTTATTATTATTTTTGCAATTATTTTAGTATTCGCCCAAACTCGAAAATATTTCTGGCTCTAGAGTTCACCATCATGAATAATGCTTTCGCCAGGTTTCCAGAGCCTCCACCGGTTGAACATACTTTTGCCATACATTCCGCTTCCAACACATTCTTTTCTCTATATGAATGTGCAAAACCGACAACAAAAACTCCATAATTATTACGAATGCAACCTCCACCACTAGCCTTGCGATGGACCAAACCTGTGAGCAGAAACCAATCACCGATATAACCACCCTTCCAATAAACAGTGAGGCATCTAAATAGAGTAAGTTTAGGTGATAGACCAAACCAATCTAGCAACCATTTTCTTCCAAGGATCGGACACGAATATTGTCAAGACCCTTGAACACCAAACCTATCAAATTATGAATATCCAATATAATTTTACTTTTAGACCCATGCAATTCTTTAAATTTTTGCAAACATCTTTCCTTCCACAGCTTCCAAGTGCAAATTACCACAGAGCATAATATAACTTTCGAAACCCTGTCGAAAAAACCATACCTGTCTTCCACCAGAAATCCAGCTTGGAATAATATGTGCGACCTTTATGGACATAACCGAATAAGAACTTCTCATAATGACTCCAAATATAGTTAGTCATCTCGCACGTAACTAGAAAGTGGTCTTTGAATTCATGAGGAGTGTTCGAACCAAAAATGTATCAGGTCCACACTTGCTCAAGCAGGAGAAGAAGGGGGAAAACTGTTGGGTGGTCGGTTACTTTGAGTTGCGAGTGAAGGAGTGAGAGAGGGAGAAAAGAGATGGTTGTGACCAGGAAAGAGATCGCAGGGGGAGATGGGAGCTGATTGAGTCACTGAGGCCGCCGAGGGAGATCGCCCGGCAGGAGGGAGATCACTCAGGCAAGGGGGAAGAGGGCGTCGCGGTCTCAAAACTGGAGACCGCTCAAGTCACTGGCTGGGGTTGGAAACTCTCCCAAGTCTCCCATTGGAGATCGCCCGGTGCTGAGGGCTCGGCGAGAGCGCCCGCCGGGCGATGAGAGATCGCCAGGCACTAATGGCGAGAGCGAGACCGCCCCGGGCGGTGGGAGACCGCCCGGACCTGGAGGCTCGGGGAGAGCGCCCGGCGCTGATGGCGAGGGCGAGGCCGCCCCGGGCGATGGGAGACCACCCGGACCAGGGGGCTCAGCGAGATCGCCCGTTGGGCGATGGGAGATCGTCCGACGCTGATGGAGAGAGCGAGACCGCCCCGGGCGGTGGGAGACCGCCCCGAGCGGTGGGAGACCGCCCGGACTTAGGGGCTCGGCGAGAGCGTCCTCCGGGTGATGGGATTTTTCCCGGCGCTGATGGCGAGGGCGAGACCGCCCCGGGTGGTGGGAGACCGCCCAGACCTGGAGGCTCGGCGAGAGCGCCCGCTGGGCGATGGTAGAGCGCCCGCCGGGCGATGGGAGTGTTGAAAAACTTGAGGTCCGGAGATGAAGTAAATAATGCGGAATCACTTCACAAATACTTTCACAAGTGTAGCACAACAACGACAATGAGAAGACCGAATAGCACTATGGTATTAACTATCTCTTTACAAAGCGAGGCATACATGGCGAGACATAATTCATAAGAATCACGGAGGAGAGAAGCACAAAACACAAAGGGAAAACAAGCTGCTGCTACCTGAAGACTTGAGACCGCCAGACCGCACGAACAGACAAGCCAGACGGTAGCCCCTGAGACTGCACGAACAGAGCACAAGCCACACCTGCCAGACCGCAACCACAGACCGCTGACCTGCTGCTTTATTCCTCTGATGAAAAACAACCAGTTCGCACTTCTAGATCGCCCAGACCGCACGGTCTTGATCTCAGAAGAACCCGCGAACTCTGAACAAAGAACTACTACCTACCACAGACCGCAACTCAAGATCGCCTAGCCACTTAAGATCGCCTGATCAACTGAGCCCGCTGTGCAAACCAAGAACACCTAAACACAGTCCGCTCGGACTGGTTTATTCAAAGCTGGAAGAAGGGAGACAAGCTGACCGCGAGCTGCCAGCCGCTAACCTGCGAACACACAAACCGGTCAGACAAAGTCCCAAACCGCGCGACCTCAAATTAAGACCAGCACAATCAAGTCAACTTTGGTTCTTACAGTTCTCGTTATTAATGACAGGCCCTGCACCCCTATTTATAGACGAGTAGACAGATGTCGTCACCGCACAAACCGGGATACAATCACCGCCCATCAGATCGCGAGCGGTCTCGCAAAGCAGACCACCCGAGCTCAGCATAGCCCTCAGCTCTTTATTAGACCTTGCGGTTACAACCAAACCGCCCGATCACCGCAGTCTCAACAAGGCAGACCGCACGGTCTTCTTCCAAAGAAGGCAGACCAAAGAACATCTGGCCGCCTTAGGACAAGTCGCCAGACCAACCTGCGCAAGCCGCCCCGACAGAAAATGGTCTCCCAGATCAGACCGCCTCAACCAAACCGCTGAGACAGAACCGTCCAGAGAACCAACGCAGACCGCGCGGTCTCTGCGGTCTCCAATCCGCAGACCGCCCAACACTAATCCACTTCCACTTCAAAAATTTAACACTCCCCCTTGAAGTGGGAAGTGGAAGTCAGCCCAAGCAAACTCCGCAACCGACCAAAAGGTCCCTTCGCCAGCGGCTTAGTAAATATGTCAGCAACATTCTCCTTGCTCTGCACATGCTCCACAATCAGAGATCCCTCCAACACCTTCTCACGAATGAAATGGTGTTGAATCTCTATGTGTTTCATACGCGCCTGACAAACTGGATTGTTCACCCGTTTGAGAGCACTCTCGTTGTCACCACGTAGCAGAGTAGGACCTCGCACCTCCCTATGAATGTCCTCCACAAGCCTCCTAAGCCAGATGGCTTCCTGAGCCGCCAAAGCCGAAGCTTTGTACTCCGCTTCCGTGGTAGAGACAGACACAGAATCCTGCTTCTTGCTGCACCATGATATAGCTGTAGAGCCTGTCATAAAGACATATACAGATGTCGATCTCCGATCATCCGAATCTCCTCCATAATCAGCATCCACGTACCCGTGCAAGCAAAAGCCCAAATTTCTCCCATAGAAGAGACCCAAATCCGAGCTGGATTTGACATACTTCAATATACTCATAGCCGCCACAAGATGAGGCTTCCGAGGCTCTGCCATAAACCGACTCACCCTGCCAACTGCATAAGCAATATCTGGCCTCGTGATTGTCAAGTATATCAAGCTTCGGACCAAAGCCCAGAACACCAAAGGATCGGTAAGAACCTTCCCTTCATCTCGCCGAAGATGAACTTTAACCTCCAGTGGAGTAGAGCTGATATTCCCCCCTTCCATGCTGAATCTCTTCACGATTCGATCCGCATAGCCCTTTTGGGAAACGAGCATACCGCTCTCTTTCCTCTCCACTTCGAGCCCAAGGAAATGGTGGAGCTCGCCCAAATTCTTCATCTCAAATCTGATAGCTAGCTCAGCACGAAGCCTAGATACCTCCATCTTAAAATTCCCCGTGACAATCATATCGTCAACGTACAGCAGCACCAAGACCTGAAGCTCCCCCGTCTCCTTTACGAAAAAGCTTGAGTCAGAATCAGAAGCAAAATATCCGCAGAACTGGAGGTATTCTGCTATCTTCCTGTACCACGCCCGAGGCGCTTGCTTCAAGCCGTAAAGAGCCTTCTAGAGCTTGCAAACATATCTTGGATGCTCTTCGGATACATAACCAGGTGGCTGATCCATGAAGATATCCTTGTCAATCTCTCCATATAAGAAAGCGTTCTTCACGTCGAGTTGCCAAATCTTCCACCCTTGGCAAGCTGCCAATGCGATCACCACCCGAACCGAAGTCATCTTGGCAACGGGACTAAATGTTTCTTCATAATCCTCCCCATACTTCTGAGAGAAACCTCGAGCTACAAGGCAAGCCTTGTACCGCTCAATACTTCCATCGGCCTTCTTCTTCAATTTGAAAACTCATTTGCAAGTCACCGGAGTAACTCCCTCAACCTTAGGAACCAAGTCCCAAGTCTCATTCTTCCTGAGGGCAGCCATCTCTTCATCCATATCTCCTTCCCACTCCTTGACTCCAACGACATTTTCATAAGAAGATGGCTCTCTCTCATCCAGGGGACCTGCGAAGAAACATGAGACAAAGCTCACCAAGTTCCCGCCTGTATACCGATCAGGTGGAATAATGGTCCTCTTGGAATTCCTCAGAGCTTGACTCTGAACCACCTCTTCCACTGCAGCTTTTAGACTAGCTCTCCTTTCAGGTAAACATGGAGCATCGCTACCCTGCTTCCAGAACCTGAAGCATCTGACCAGAGCTAGAAATACCTGGAGCACCTGGAGAAACAGGCAACTCCACCAGAACTTCCCTTGCAGCTTCCTCTGGTCCACCATCTACCCTGCTTCCTTGTAACTCAACAGAAGAGCTACCTTGGCATGACGTCAGCTCGTCGAATACCACATCCCTTGAGACCACATATCTCCATGTCTCAGGATCCATGCATCTCCACCCTTTCTTCCGGTCATCATAACCGACGAAGACTAGCTTCCTTGCTTTCGCATCTAGCTTCGTTCGAAGGGCATCCAGAACATGCACGTAGCAGGTAGAACCAAACACTCGAAAGTGTTCCACGCTTGGCTTCTCCTTAAACATCAACTCATGAGGGGTCTTCATGTTGATGGGACTGAGAGGCATTTGGTTGATAACATAGGCCGCACAAGAAATTCCCTCTGCCCAGAAGGACTTTAGGATACTCTTGGCATGAAGCCAACATTTGCAGGTCTCCGTCAGGTGACGGATCTTCCGCTCTGCAACTCCGTTCTGCTGTGAAGTGTAAGCACAAGAAAGCTCCCTTTGGATGACATGCTTCCTGCAAAAGTTAAAGAACACCTTGGAGGTGAACTCTACTCCATTGTCAGTTCTGACTCAGGTATTCGCCACCTCGATCAGATCAGAGTGCTTTAACCTTTTTACCCAATTGGTTCTCCACTTCATTCTTAAACTCTTTGAACTTTTCAAAAGTTTCGGATTTGCACTTCATAAGATACACGTATCCGTATCTACTGAAATCATCAGTAAATGTAACGAAGTAGAAATACCCACCTCTAGCCATAGAACTCATTGGTCCGCATACATCACTATGTACTATACCCAAAAGATCCTTAGCCCTCTCAGTATAACCAGTGAAAGGGGCTTTAGTCATTTTGCCTAATAAACAAGAATCGCATCGCTCAAATGATTCACAATCAAATGAGTCCAATAGTCCATCTTTATGGAGCTTGGATATGCGCTTCTCGTTTATATGGCCCAAACGACAATGCCAGAGATATGTAGGATTTGAGTCATTTGTTCTTAGTCTTTTATTATTATCTACATTATAGATCAGATGGTCCAGGTTTAAAACATAAAGACCATTAAACAATTGAGCTACAACATAACAAACATCATTCTTAAATATAGAACAACAATTGTTCTTAATTATAAAAGAAAATCCAATCATGTCTAAGCATGAAATGGATATAATGTTTCTAGTTATGGCCGGAACATAATAACAATTATTAAGTTCTATTACAAGCCCACTGGGTAAAGAAAGACGGTAAACCCCTACGGCTACAACAGCAACTCTTGCTCCATTGCCGACGCGCAGGTCCACCTCTCCTTTACTCAGCAATCTTCTCCTTTTCAGTTCCTGCACATTTGTACAAATGTGAGAACCACATCTGGTATCCAATACCCAAGATGAAGGAGCAGAAAGATTTATCTCTATAACGTAAATATCCGAAGCGGAAGTCATACCTCCCTTCATTTTCTGCAGACCCTCAATGTACGAAGGACAATTCCTCCTCCAATGACCAGTCTTGCCACAGTGGTGGCATTTCCCTTCCTTCACGGTGCTCTTCTTTTTCAGCGCAGAAGATTTGGGCTCAAGATGTGACTTAGGTCCCACCTTCGTCTTCTTGAAGCCCTTGGCCTTACCCTTGCCTTTATGTACCATCAATATGGGACTAGCAGGCTTGGCCTTCTTCATGTTTATCTCGGCAGTTCGCAACATGCCTAGGAGCTCGGGCAGTGTCTTGTCTATTTCATTCATGTTGTAGTTCAAGATGAACTGCTCATAACTATCCGGCAACGATTGCAGGATAAGATCTATGGCCAACTCTTGACCCAGAGGAAAACCCAGTCTCTCCAGGTTCTCAATATACCCAATCATCTTGAGGACGTGAGTACCAACTAAGTCTCGAGCTCCCATTTTGCACTGAAATAAGGCCTTCGTGACATTGAACCTCTCTTGACGAGCTTGCCCTTGAAACATTTTCTTTAGGTGCTCGTCAATCTCCTTGCACCCCATGTTCTCGTGTTGCTTCTGAAGCTCAGAGTTCATGGTGGCAAGCATAAGGCACTCGACGTCTAAGGCGTCATCGGTATACTTCTTATAAGCATCCTTATCAACACGGGACGAGTTCCCGGTCGGCACCTCGGGGGCTTCTTCTTCCAAGACGTAGAGCTTTCGCTCTTGCCTGAGAACAATTCTCAGGTTCCTATACCAGTCCATATAGTTCGTCCCACTAAGCTTGTCCTTCTCAAGGATAGCTCTCAGGGACAAGGTGGAATGTGAACCACTTGCCATGGAATTCTACAAGAATTCATGCAGAATTTAATCAGTACCAAAATTTCAAAATACAATTTATTTTAATTTGGACTTCAATTAAATACTCCCACTATTTTATTCAAACTGATAGCCCTCACTATCAATTCGGAGAGTCCATGCGAGCTACTCTCTTAGTGGACAAGATCCGTATTTCACCAACACCACGAGTCCGCTTTGGCGTTCCTCTCATAATGCGGTTATTTAGGTAGGCAACGATTGCCAATTGCATCCTCATGCAATTCTTGTATGGCTGGTGAATAACTCCTTATTCGCATCCATCATATGGTGCATGCAAACCCTATGCCTCTAGGCACTCAACCTTTGAGGTCACCTAGTTAAGTTAGACCCGATGTCGACAGTGGGATATCACAATTATCCGCTCGCACTCTTACCAAGATAGATTAATGCACCTTGCTTTGGCAAGCCCACACTTCATCGATCGAGGCAGTAAGAGTGTCATCCATCGGAAGACATCCGAATACTTAATATTTGAGGAAGGGATTTTAATTTTTAATAATAGGTTAACACTTAACCATGATCAACATTTGATCAAAGTGCACATCCACAGAAAAACAAGCTTTCTAAAATCCGCATGCATCCCTTATGTGCACAATATAAGACTATCAACCCTTGATAGACGAAAGGGCTAAATCTGGACATTTAGAACTCTTCCAAATCTTCAGATTTACATGCATTGGACAAATGCAAAGACAACTCGACTTAAAGCAGTAGACAAGCTCGTCTCTCATTGTTGGATTCAAAATCCAAAACAATACAAGGGTTCATTAACCACTTGAGGGACGGTTACTGCTAAGGAGACAACAATTTCTAACAATTAGAAATTACCACAAAATCCCAAACGTTCCTGGCGGGGTTCCAAGGGGTCGCGCCCCTGGCGGGGTCTTAGGGGCAGAGCCCCTAACGGGGTCTGATGCGCGTCGGCAAGTGCACCGGTCGCTGTCAAGTAATAATTGTGGAGAATAAATTCCCCGGATGTCGGTCTCTTGAGGAATGCAGGATGGGTGAACGAATCGCGCAGTGATTATTGTTACACAAGCGTTTCACAAACACAAAGAGGGGTTTTTGGTTGGTTTTCCTAATTTTAACAACAACAACAGAGATGCGGGTCGAGAACACCGCTTCGCAAAGTGAGGTGGATGCAACGGCTGCGATGCCGTGCTTCGTGAGGCGGATGAAGTGAACTCAAGTGCGAAAGGGTGAGGGTCGCCAACACCTCTTCACAACCGTCGTTAGCTCTTGCTAACACGGAGCAAACACCTTGCGTGCGTGTGCGAGTGAGTGAGTGAGAACGGAATGAATCATGAGCAAACCATGGAGAAAAACAAAGAAATATTCATTTTCATCAAAGTAAATATTACAATATTCATCTAGTACATGGTTCAAAGAGTGCAATGAAGGGAAAGAAGACAGAAATAACCGGCGGTGAAGACTAGCGGCCGTTCACGGCCGGAATGGTAGGTTGTCAGGCTACCTCTGGACTCGGACGGGCAATGCTTCCGGCGTAGAGAGCTGTCACAATCTCCCTACGTGCTCCGTCGTCTTCGACTCAAGGTCTCTTCTTCTTCTCACCGGGCGGAAAGCGAAAATGGTTGCTTGGAGGCTTGCGGACGATGGAGAACACTCACGGACGATGGAGGAAGGCTTGGAATGGATGGAGGAGGCTTCCCCTTGCGTGGAAGATGAAGTAGGGGCGTTCCAGGGCGGTGGTCGGCGGCGTACGGAACAGGAACCTCGCTCCCGGAATGATCGATCCGCCCTAAAATCGCAACAGGCGTTTAAATAGGCGCTGGATTGAATACTGCGCACGATCATTGGCGCACGACCAGTGGTCGTGCGCACTGGAATTCTGCGATCGTGCGCACTGCCTGGACAGAACCTGCAAGAGACGAAATTATAAAATACAATGTTCGCACGACCAGTGGCGCACGACCGGTGGTCGTGCGCACTGGAGTTGATGGTCGTGCGCACTACAGCAAACAGAACTCAGAAATTTAATGGTCAATGCGCACGAGCAGTGGCGCACGACCGATGGTCGTGCGCACTGGAGTCGATGGTCGTGCGCACTGCACCAGACAGAACTCGTGAAAAAGGGTTAAGTGCGCACGATTAGTGGCGCACGACCGGTGGTCGTGCGCACTAGAACAAGTGATCGTGCGCAGTGTTCCTGTGCAGAATTGCACCGGAAACACTTGCACGCCTCCTATTCCAGCACAAACACAGATCTAGCCACTGAAAGTGGCACTTAACAACATATGAATACTACTAAAGATAATACACACGAAAACACCAAAGTGGGCCTAAATGTGCACCTAGCATGGGTTATCAAATATAGACTATAATAAGGCTAAAGTGCGTGATATTGACAAAATAACGGCCCGGATGAGTCCATAAATGTATATATGATCAGGACTCATCACACCCCCAGACTTAACTGTTTGCGCGTCCCGAGCAAACGAATCCGGTGGAATGTGAAAACGAATAATTAACATAGAGAATTACACAAAGGAGTACGGTGCGAAGTAACATACGCATGCGAGTAGAAATTCTAGTAGAAAGAGATTCTAACTATGCTAACTAATTTACGTAAGTATTAAAGCGTAAGTAGAGATTTAATTATACTCAGTTGGTGAATTATGACGAATTTGGCGATCATGCCCGGTATGAAAGCGACGAGACACTGAGGCGGGTGTTGCACAAGATTGGGGCTTAGGAATAACTCCGTTGAAATCCATCAACGTCGTGAACCATACGCTCGCCCGGTCACACTCTCTCCACGGCGCTAGCAAACTCGCAAATCAAATCAGTAGGACTTATAGGATTAAAATGAGGCTTAGGTTACGGTATGATATTCAAAGTTAAACACGATGGCTGCGCAACCCAAGTGAGCTATCGGAACGCTGCACCCCACAAAACCACAAACTACGCTCGTGTGACACACCCCCAGACTTATCATGAAAACTAGGTGTGCGCACGGCCTACTTCACAAATTCCAACAGATTTTCTGTTTTTAGCTCGGGAGGATTTTTTTTCAAACTACTTTTTTTTTTTACATATTTTTCTTCTTTTATGAATCCTCCGGTTGGTTCAAAGTCAGCGGATAGACAATATTTTCCCTTCATAACAAAATGATTCCACACGACACGCACATTGAGACTTATGAGCGCAGTTAAAAATAATTTGGTTGCGGGTGTAGGATAGGCTTCAGGCTTTGGTGGATGAAGAGGAGCTGAACAAAGGATTGGTAGGCACAAATTTGGCTCGCAAAGGTGAATGAAATGGACATGGAACAACAAAGCTCAAACTAGCCAAATGGTGGCCTACGTCATTTTTAACTCGACGAGTCGCTCTCACCAATGCTTCAAGAGTCGCTTGGGGCAAGTTCTTAGCCCACGAGAAAGATAAACCTTCCTCCCGACTCGAGCAACACACGACTAGCAATCGTGCACACACAATACCTGGTTATCGTCAATTTCATACAAATTCAGCATTTGAGTATACTAAATCTAAATTTACGCAGAAATACTAAATATAAATTAGATGCATAAAGAAAATCTAGGTCTACTCAAATTCTACCATAACATGCGACGTGACTAGTACACTACATGAGTCGACATCGTGCTCCAAATAATAATTCCTATGTTAACAAACTATTTCACATTCCAACCAAACTAATTTTAAACGGAACAACAAAAAGAAAAGCACGCACTCAAGTGGGTGAAGTGGTGTGTAAGGAATGCAACAATGATAATGATAATGAAAAATAAAAAGCAACCTTCTAGTATGCAATGCAGCTCGTGCACAGTGGATAATAACAACCGCTCCCCCAGACTTAAGCTAAACACGATATCTAGAAATTTGAAGCTGAAAGAGGGGAGGAAGTGTTACCCAATGCTCAGAAATGAGCATACCAGACGATTGGCGTTTACGATCAAGAATAGTCCGCAGCATCCGCCATCGAACACGAAACCTGCAAGCACAAACTCAAGGCAACAAAAGCAAATACAAAAGCTGAACTAAAAAAAAATACGAAAACGGAAATCTGGGTTGTCTCCCAGTAGCGCTTTCATTTAACGTCCTTAAGTTGGACCAAATACCTGTATTAACAGTGTTTATAAAGAGTGCAGGAATTAAAAAGAAATACTCAAAAATAGTTCATCACAGCAAATAAAACACACATCAACTAAAAGCGCTCTTATGGTGCGCTTCTCCCGTAGCACGTAGGCGGGAGGTGAAGGCTTTAGGGCCAGCACTGGTATTACCCAATGCTCCCCTAACCTCCGCCACCTTGCTACGGAGAGCAGCAGCACGAGCGTCACGCAGAAGTTTTTCCTTTTTAAGTTTGGTGACAGTTGGAGACTGCCACCGCTGAGAGTTCTCAGATTTTTCTGCCTTAGAATCAGGTGGCGTCACTTCCGGCATCGTGGTGACTACCGGATCGGCCCACGAGATGGAGCGCTTACATAGTTTATTACATGATTCATCACACGGAGATAAATAAATATCATCCCTAACTATATTCAAGTCAACGTTTCCCGAACTGTCGTCTTCCTCCATCTCGGAGTCGAACTCTTTCCGGAAGTCGACCTCTTCTTCCTCATCCGATTGGAACTCTTCCATTCCTCCTTCACCTGCTTCTTGAACATGTATCTTTCCTGCACCGCTTAGAAATTCATCAGAAATAACGAGAGGGGGCGGAGTGAATATTTCAGTTGTGGCTTCAGGGCAAGTAGGTTGCTGCACCACATTGGTTAGGGAAATGCACCCCGTAGCCAAATCAAGGGTAGCACCGCTCTCTTTCAAGAACGGCACCCCCAAGATAGGAATGGACTGGTTTTCTTGCGGGCCTAGAACCTGAAAATCAGCTACTACAGTTGTCCCCTCAACCGTTACCTCCACATTCTTTACTTCCCCCTCAGATTGGATAATCGTGCCATTAGCGAGAATCAGCGATTTCCTTTCCTCCGTGTTCATCTCCAGCTGTAACTTCGCAACATCTTGCAGTGCAATAACGTTGCGGGAGGAACCGGAATCGCATAAAGCCTTGGTTTCAACCTTATTGATGGAGCACGAGATTACCAGCTCACTCGGTTTGGCATCTACAGTATCTCCCAGACTTTTCCCTTGATCAATAGGGTTCTTTTCCGTGTTGCTGGGAAGGGTTCCCTGCGAACGCTCGGTTAGCGCTTGAGCCAATTGGCCCAATTGCGTCTCCAAGTTTCGCATAGATGCGGTTTGATTTACCATGTTTGAATTAGCTGCAAGCAGGAATTTCTCCATCATCTCTTCTAAATTACTTTTCTTTTGGGTGGGGGGTGCTTGGTTATAATCCGGGTGCGGCGGCCTCGGTTGGCTCCCGGAGGCGTAAGCATCATTTTGATGCTGCTCCGGTGACCATCGTTGGCCGGGCGTGTTGGGATTCCAAGAGAAGTTTGGATGACTTCTCGCTCCCGGATTATAGGCGTTATTGTAAGGCGCCCCCTTGGGTTGATTTCCTACATAGTTCACAGATTCATTTAAGGTCAAGTGTGCGAAATCACCTGCCATGTGGTTCCCCGAACATTCATAAGCATGATGGCCTCCGCCTCCACATCCTTCACAAGTAATGATAGCAGCAGGCGCAGATGGAGTGGGGAGTGAGTCGACCATGAAAAGACCTCGGCCGCTTCTCGGGGCATTTCTCCCTGCAGTCCAGAACGTACTGTGGGAGGCAGTGTCACGCAAAATCCGAAGGGCTTCGTCCGGAGTGTGGTTCATCAGGGTACCACCCGCTGCGGCATCGATCATTGCCCTGTAGTGGGGCTCGATTGCAAAGTAGAATAACTCGACCACATTCCATGGCTGGAGCTCGTGGCCAGGACAACGGCGAAGGAGCTCGTTAAGGCGCTCCCATGCTTCAGCAAGGGTCTCTTGGTCCAGTTGACGAAATGTGGCGATCTCCCGCCGCAAGCTCACGATCTTGTCCACAGGATGGAATTTAGCGAGGAACTTGGATGCAAGGGCATCCCAAGTTGCAGCAGTCCCAGGCGGAATGGAGTGAAGCCACACTTTTGCCTTGTCCCGGAGAGAGAAGGGGAACAGTCTCAGCTTGACTGTGTCATCAGCAATCCCGGCATAGCGGAAGGTTCCGCAGATATCAGAAAATTCTGCCAGATGCAGATGCGGGTCTTCGCTAGCCAGCCCTAAAAACTGAGCATTGTTGCGGATAATGTTTAAGATCGCTGGCTTGATCTCAAACTGATTATTCATGATGTTGGGCCCAAACCCCGGGTACACACTCCCAGCAGTGGGGGTGGTGTAGTCTCTCATCGTGCGGGGTCGAGGCCTCGCCGCCTCCTGCTCGTCGCCAGGCAGATGTTGCCCCTCGTTGGGCACTCTCGCATCATCATCATTCGGGTTTACTTGATCACCCATGGCCGCTTGTACGGCTGCAGCGCGCCTTCGCGCGCGAGCAGTCCGTTCGATTTCTGGGTCAAAAGGTGCGAGTTCACCGGCGGTCTGTCTCTGCATACACTGTCAGAAACAGAAGAAAACAAGGAAGTTCAAAGACAACAGCTCGTATAACGAAAATCACTACACAAGACGATACACGTCTGCATTCCCCGGCAACGGCGCCAAAAACTTGATGCGCGTCGGCAAGTGCACCGGTTGCTGTCAAGTAATAATTGTGGAGAATAAATTCCCCGGATGTCGGTCTCTTGAGGAATGCAGGATGGGTGAACGAATCGCGCAGTGATTATTGTTACACAAGCGTTTCACAAACACAAAGAGGAGTTTTTGGTTGGTTTTCCTAATTTTAACAACAACAACAGAGATGCGGGTCGAGAACACCGCTTCGCAAAGTGAGGTGGATGCAACGGCTGCGATGCCGTGCTTCGTGAGGTGGATGAAGTGAACTCAAGTGCGAAAGGGTGAGGGTCGCCAACACCTCTTCACAACCGTCGTTAGCTCTTGCTAACACGGAGCAAACACCTTGCGTGCGTGTGCGAGTGAGTGAGTGAGAACGGAATGAATCATGAGCAAACCATGGAGAAAAACAAAGAAATATTCATTTTCATCAAAGTAAATATTACAATATTCATCTAGTACATGGTTCAAAGAGTGCAATGAAGGGAAAGAAGACAGAAATAACCGGCGGTGAAGACTAGCGGCCGTTCACGGCCGGAATGGTAGGTTGTCGGGCTACCTCCGGACTCGGACGGGCAATGCTTCCGGCGTAGAGAGCTGTCACAATCTCCCTACGTGCTCCGTCGTCTTCGACTCAAGGTCTCTTCTTCTTCTCACCGGGTGGAAAGCGAAAATGGTTGCTTGGAGGCTTGCGGACGATGGAGAACACTCACGGACGATGGAGGAAGGCTTGGAATGGATGGAGGAGGCTTCCCCTTGCGTGGAAGATGAAGTAGGGGCGTTCCAGGGCGGTGGTCGGCGGCGTACGGAACAGGAACCTCGCTCCCGGAATGATCGATCCGCCCTAAAATCGCAACAGGCGTTTAAATAGGCGCTGGATTGAATACTGCGCACGATCATTGGCGCACGACCAGTGGTCGTGCGCACTAGAATTCTGCGATCGTGCGCACTGCCTGGACAGAACCTGCAAGAGACGAAATTATAAAATACAATGTTCGCACGACCAGTGGCGCACGACCGGTGGTCGTGCGCACTACAGCAAACAGAACTCAGAAATTTAATGGTCAATGCGCACGAGCAGTGGCGCACGACCGATGGTCGTGCGCACTGGAGTCGATGGTCGTGCGCACTGCACCAGACAGAACTCGTGAAAAAGGGTTAAGTGCGCACGATTAGTGGCGCACGACCGGTGGTCGTGCGCACTAGAACAAGTGATCGTGCGCAGTGTTCCTGTGCAGAATTGCACCGGAAACACTTGCACGCCTCCTATTCCAGCACAAACACAGATCTAGCCACTGAAAGTGGCACTTAACAACATATGAATACTACTAAAGATAATACACACGAAAACACACCAAAGTGGGCCTAAATGTGCACCTAGCATGGGTTATCAAATATAGACTATAATAAGGCTAAAGTGCGTGATATTGACAAAATAACGGCCCGGATGAGTCCATAAATATATATATGATCAGGACTCATCAGGGTCCAAGGGGCAGCGCCAGAAACCACACAAAATCACATCAAATGTGATATACCAAGAAGAAATCTTGACATTTAGAACGCTTCCAAATACCTAGATTTGCACGTACTGGAATAACCTAACTTCTGAAACAACATTCATGACCAGAACCTAGCTCTGATACCACTGTTGGGTTTTTCTAGAACCATACATCACATGTAGGCCCAGCGGAAATAAAGAGAAACAACCCAAAAAGATATGGATCGGGCCATGAACATTGAATCAAGAAGATAATAAAATTGCTAGGTATGAAATTACCTTTGCGGGATTGGATCAAATCCAACCTAGATGCTCCAAGAAGAAGATTCCTGTCGGCGTCTATGTGAGAGTCCTCACGTAGAATGATGTCTACGTCTCTACAGTGATCCACACGAGCCGGGAGAAGAACGACTGCACCTTGCACTTCCACGAACTGCTAGGTTCGCTCCAGGAAGAACAATCACGGCGACGATCGCCGAAGAGGAGGTCTGCGGAGGCGCGGAGGAACTCTTCCATCTAGGGTTCGGGCGGAACTCTTCCGTCGGCTCCTTTTCTTCTTCGAATAAGAGTAATGTAATGAACCCTTAAAATCGGTTCTATTTATACCCGAAGTATAAAAAGACCTAGAAAAATCGCTATCCGCAGTCCATACATCAGAATTGGGGTTTCTGTAACAATTCGTCGGGATTCCACGGAACAACATTCGTCGAGTGTTCACAGAACAATCCGACGAATCCGACGAATCATATCAGACGGCAACATTTGCGAGTCAATGATCTCTGTAACAATTCGTCGAGTTTTCACGGAACAATCCGACGAATCCGACAAATCATATCAGACGTCAACATTTGCTGAGTCAATGATCTCTGTAACAATTCGTCGAGTTTCCACGGAACGATCCGACGAATTCCGACGAATCATATCAGACGACAACATTTGCCGAGTCAATGATCTCTGTAACAATTCGTCGAGTTTCCACGGAACAATCCGACGAATCTGACGAATCATATCCGACGAATTCCGACGAATTCCGACAGCAACATTTGCTTTACCTCCCCGATTCTATATGGTGATTGGTAACCTTTACCAACACAGTCAATCTTCCAACTTCTCCACATGCTCTTATGTGCGACCCTGCAGGCTCATATCGCGTTGACAGTGAGACTACTTGTTTGACCACTTCTAGATCATAATGGTAACTCCAACACTATCCCCTCCTCGCGCAGGTAACACGTGAATGCCACCAACATGGCAATCGAGTTAGGGTTGAGCTGCGCGGGGACGACGCCGAAGTAGCGCAAGGTATGACGCACTCGGGCCACAGGGGGAGGCGAAATCCCACCTCGAAGTGTTCAAGGGGGATGACGAGAGTCTCCGGTGAGAACTAGTTAATGCGGTCGCGGTTCCCCAGGCAGTGCGCAACGAACCCGGGCATAACGTAATCGGTGATCACCACGATAAATTCATCTTCTGGTATATCACAGGTCTCGAAGTCATGATTGGCGAAAAGCTGAGCGCACTTGCCCCTACCATCATCATCTTTCGGCATTGCAGAGTTTGAAGGGGGGGGGGGGAAGATCTCGCAAGAATCCTAGATAGAAGGGCGAGTGGTCTAGCGGGAGCAAGAGAAGAGAGAGATGAAAGCGTAATAAAGGCGGTAGGTAAGCCGTCTATTTATAGAAAACGTTGGAAAATTATGAAATTCTCTAGGCGCGGGGTGCGGATAACGACCACGCTACCCCGGTGTCTCAGAATGTGAGTCAGCCCACCGACACTCCAAATCACCGGCGGGAGGCGAGTGCTACGCGCGAGACTCTTCAGGCGAAAGAACGTTAAAATATAGCGAAAGTAAGTAGTTCCTTAAGAAGGCATTCGACAAAATAAGCACATCATACATCCAGATAGATAAATTGTTTGCGAGACACAGCCGGTCTCGACTTGTTTAGTGCGCGAAAGGAAAGAAGAGAAATTACACGGGTGCGAGAGAGTACAGGGATCGAGAGTCGGTAGGCTCAGTACTGAACCCATTGCCATCGACCCCGACCTCGCCTCCCTGTCCTGGGAGGCACTCGCGGGTAGTGATACGCACTCATCGCTGTGAGCTCTTGATTGACCAAGCGCATCTAGTCCCTAACCCGCGCGATGTGCCTCCCAGGAGAGGTCTCCTCGCACCCACCCCCTGACGTTCCATCTCGCCGACAAGGTGTTGGTAGTCTCGCTCGAGAGCGCCCACCCTACGCTCAAAATTGGCCCGTTGCGCATCGATCTAGCTGGCATGATCTCGCAGTATCCGGGTGAGCTTGCCAAGGACCTCCACCGTTTGCGCCTTCATGATCTTAGGGTCGGCAAGATCTCCCAAGAAATCTAAAAGGTCTTTAGGAGAGGGCGGGGGCGAGAACATCCCTTCCTCCTCATACTGAGGGCCCATCGGCGAGGCCTCTCGATATTCTCAGAGTCTAGAATCGCAGCGGGTGAGATAACTAACCTGGCACGGGTTCCTTGTCGGGGCGATGGCTAGAGGAGGTAGGCTGCCCCGCGAATGGCTGGCCAGGGGGATGCAGTGATTTTCCCCTCCCTGGGCGGGAGGATCCAGGTTAGCAGCTGAGGTGGTGGCTACGCCAGCATCCGGGGGGTTGCGCACCGAGGCCCTCTCGGTCGGGCATTTCTCCTCTAGCACGATGAGAGTTGTTGTCTCGCAAGCAGGGGAGGCGAGTGGTGTCGGGGGAGGATCTCACGTCGTTGTTTCTCGCGGTGTTGGTTCCCGCGGAGAAGGAGGAAGCCCGATGGTCTCGAAGGTGGGGGCTGCGAGAGGTGAAACAGGTAAGATAGCGAAAAATCGAGTTGTGCGAGAAACCGATGTTAATTTACCGTATTCAGGAAGGATCCTGACAGGGATGACCGGAGGGCGGGAACCCAGAGTTAGCGGAACATCATCAGCAGGGGGAGGGAGCGCGTCGGCATCCGCCTGGTTGGTCTCGGGGGCATCTCCCGTCGACGGTTTCTCCTGTGAGAGAACTTAACGCTTGAGATATCGCACCGGTCAGCGTAGTGACAAGACGGGAAAGAAATAGAATTACCTTCGGTGCGTTAGGAGAGTCGCAAGAAGGGGGCGGGGTCGCCGATATGGATTCATTGGTCACCGGGCCCCTCCTAACAGCCTTGGCCCTTCTCGGCCGGTAAGGGGAGGTTGGATCCCTCTTAGACGAGATCCAAAGGGCATATCTCGCGGTATGGGAAGAGTCCGTCTCTCGCACCGCGGCGAGACGGTCTAGCATTTCTTGGGAAAGAGGTTTCGGCGACGGCCTCATGAAAGCCATTGGCTGCGAAAGCTCAGGAAGGAGAATAGAAAAAGTGAGGAGAATACGTATAGCAAGCTCCACAACATGAGGTTTATATAGCGAAGTGGAGGGTCCCACCCGAAGATTCCCTCCACGTCAACATGAGCTCACCAAATTCACGGGGTTGGACTTTCTTTCCGAGCGAGTGCCTCACTCGCAAAGAGCGGGGATTATGTACAACCCCATATTTGTCGAGTAGGACCCAGGCTTGAGATAGGCAAAATGACAAGCAAAGAGTTCGTCACTCGCAAAGTGCCTCTCTCGCAGGGCACTCACGCGAGAGTAGCGTGGAGGTAACGACAATCGGGCGAGTGAGAGGCGGGACCCTACTCGCCTAGAAGCCCCAGGGCCCTGCGAGCGGCGCTCTCAAGGGCCACTCGCCCCGCGGGTGCTAGGAGGTCTGGTACGCGGGAGGTTAGGCGAGAGGTGCCTTCATGGACCACTCGCCCAGGGGGTTTTGGGGGTAAAATTACCTAGATATCCTTGGTGGGATGCCAATAGCCTTTCAGAACAGCGGAGATTGGTTGTTAGCAAGCCAATTTAGGGTGCGTTTAGTAGAATTAAAAGGCAGGATTACGCTATTAGCAGACCAGACTAGAAAAGCTATATATAGACCTTGAAGGGCACATTTGGAGAGGATTCCAATTTCTGGCTTCTTCCTCCCTAGGTTCTTTGGTTAGCTCCTCGGGCTTTCCAAGGTGCCAAGCTTCAGCTTTGCCTTGGGAGGGGAAGCGCTCTAAGATCTTCCGGGTGTATGGTGAGACCTCCGCGCTGTAGCCAAGGGTTTGTGTTGAGCTTTTAGTCTCCGGTTCACTTCTTCCGTGGGATCAGTAGGTGCTACCTGCCCCCTCTAAGGGGTCCGATCTTCTCGCTGAGGCCAAATCCTGGTTCCAACAATAATAAAATGTGATAATAAATTTTTATTGTTAGTCACCATAATACTTTAAAATTTTGTTACTTTACAATAATCAATTTCATTTTTATCATTTTTTTAAATAAATTAGCAAATAAACTAAATTACTAAAACATATATAATTAGAAGTAACTAAAATAATTAAATTTGAAGATGTAAATAATTTGAATTATATTTTAAAAAAATGTGTCAGCATGAAATTTGAACTTATGACCACATGTTTGAATGTCACTCACTCAACCAACTTAGCTAAGATAATTATTTTTTATTTTAAGTTATCCCCATATATATTCGGTACCTAACAAATATACAAAATACATAACTTTATACTTTTTTAATTTTATGTTATTCCTATGTTCATAAAAAAAATCACATGTTTCTTTAGATCGATGGATTGAAATTGAAAGACTTTTCATTTGATGGTATTATTTTAAAACCATGACCTGACTATTTTTCCTTATAATATAGCGTGCATATAGATATTTGTGTATATCTATTGCATCATCTAATTTGCATTCACCAACATCATATCATCCGCAATTCGATGGCCAAATCGAGGCAAATTATTGTGCTGAGACTTACTTGCACCGCATAACATGACAAGCCCAAAAAAATTGGTTACAATGGCTAGCTTAGGCCAAATAGTGGTATAACACAATATTTCAAAGTTCAACTAAGTTCACACAATACAAAATCACGAGGCAAAAGCCTACATCGCAACTCGCATATCTACATGCAACTGCAATAGTCAAGAGAGTTGATAGAGGTTTGAGGAAATAAATAAAAAAAATATGCCTCCTTAAGCTCCATATAAGCAAAGCTCAAAGCACACAATTAAGAAGCGCACGGACAAGGGATTTACAAAAGCTATATATCACTATGGTAAACTTTAATTTTTGATGTGCACCCGTGAAGATGATGTTCATCCATGGATTCATAAGAGCCAAGGGATGCGTTTAGAGAGAGAGCCCCAATAAGGGAGAGTGAAGTTAGTGGGGTCAAAGTCCAACCCATGACGGCAAGAATGGAAAAATCCGCTACGAACAGGTTGTTAAAAAATTTGAGGTCCGGAGTAGAAGTAAAAAATGCGGAATACTTCACACCATCCACAAGCGTAACAAATCAATGACAATGGGAAGAATGAATAGTGTTATGGTATTAACTATCTTTTTACAATTCGAGGTATACATGGCGAGACATGATTCATAAGAATCACGGAGGAGAGAAGCACAAAACACAAACTACAACTGTCAGCGAACTGCCAAGGCCAGACCGCTCGAACAGACAAGCCGCGCGGTTAACTCCTGAGACCACGCGAACATAACAGACGTGATGACCTTGAACTGCCAGACCGCAACCACAGACCGCTCGACCTGCTGCTTTATTCAACTGCTGAAAGAACACCTGTCCGCACTTCGAGATCGCACAGACCGCACGGTCTCAAGATCACAGAAGCACCCGCGAACAAAGAACATAACTGCTTCTTGCTACAGACCGCAACTCAAGACCGCCCGATCTACTGAGTCCGCTGCACAGTCCAAGAACACCTAAACACAATCCGCCCGGACTGGTTTATTCAAAGCTGCAAGAAAGGAGAAAGCTGATCGCGAGCTGCTAGTCGCAAACCTGCAAACAAACAAAATGGTCAAACAATACTTAGACCGCACGACCTCAACATGAGACTGGCACAATCAAGCCAATTTTGGTTCTTACAGTTCTCGTTATGAATGACGGGCCCTACCCCTATTTATAGGCGGACTGACGGATGTCGTCACCGCACAAACTGGGATACAATCACCGCCCATCAGATCGCGAGCGGTCTCACAAAGCAGATCGCCCGAGCCCAGCATAGCTCCAGCTACTTTATTAAACCTTGCGGTTACAACCAAACCGCTCGTTCACCGCGGTCTCACAAAACAGACCGCCCGGTCTTATTGCAGACCAAGAACATCTAGCCGACTTAGGACAAGTCGCCAGACCAACCCGAGCAAGCCGCCCGGACACTTTGCTGTCTCCCAGACCAGATCGCTCAGAACAACCTGCCTGAGACAAAACCAGCCAGAGAACCAGCGCAGACCGCGCGGTCTCTGCGGTCTCCAATCCGCAGACCGCCCAGCACCACTCCACTTCCACTTCAAAAATTTAACACTCCCCCTTGAAGTGGGAAGTGGAAGTCAGCCCAAGCAAGCTCCGCAACTGACCAAATGGTCCCTTCGACAGCGGCTTAGTAAATATGTCAGCAACATTATCCTTGCTCTACACATGCTCCACAGTCAGAGATCCCTCCAACACCTTCTCACGAATGAAATGATGATGAATCTCGATGTGCTTCGTACGCGCGTGACAAACTGGATTGTTCACCAATTTGAGAGCACTCTTGTTGTCACCACGTAGCAGAGTAGGACCTCGCACCTCCCTATGAATGTCCTCCACAAGCATCCTAAGCCAGACGACTTCCTGAGCTGCCAAAGCCGAAGCTTTGTACTCCGCTTCTGTGGTAGAGGCAGACACAGAATCTTGCTTCTTGCTGCACCATGATATAGCTGTAGAGCCTGTCATAAAGACATACCCAGATGTCGATCTCCGATCATCTGAATCTCCTCCATAATCAGCGTCCATGTACCCGTGCAAGCAAAAGCCAGAATCTCTTCCATAGAAGAGACCCAAATCCGAGGTGGATTTGACATACTTCAAGACACTCCTAGCCGCCACAAGATGAGGCTTCCGAGGCTCTGCCATAAACTGACTCACCCTGCCAACTGCATAAGCAATATCTGGCCTCGTGATCGTCAGGTATATCAGACTTCCAACCAAAGCCCAGAACACCAAAGGATCGGTAAGAACCTTCCCTTCATCTCGTCGAAGGTGAACTCCAACCTCCAGTGGAGTAGAGCTGCTCTTCCCCCCTTCCATGCCGAACCGCTTCACGATCCGATCTGCATAGCCCTTTTGGGAAACAAGCATTCCGCCCTCTCTTTTCTCCACTTCGAGCCCAAGGAAATGGTGGAGCTCACCCAAATCCTTCATCTCAAATCTGATAGCTAGCTCAGCACGAAGCTTAGCTACCTCCACTTCAGAATTCCCCGTGACGATCATATCATCAACGTACAGCAACACCAAGACCTGAAGCTCCCCCGTCTTCTTTACGAATAAGCTTGAATCTGAATCAGAAGCAAATTATCCGCAGAACTGGAGGTATTCTGCGATCTTCCCGTACCACGCCCGTGGCGCTTGCTTCAAGCCGTAAAGAGCCTTCTTGCGCTTGCAAACATATCTTGGGTACTCTTCGGATACATAACTAGGTGGCTACTCCATGAAGATATCCTTGTCAATCTCGCCGTATAAGAAAGCATTCTTCACGTCGAGTTGCCAAATCTTTCACCCTTGGCAAGCTGCCAATGCGATCACCACTCGAACTGAAGTCATCTTGGAAACGGGGTTGAATGTCTCTTCATAATCCCCCCCATACTTTTGAGAGAAATCTCGAGCTACAAGACGAGCCTTGTACCGCTCGATACTTCCATCAGCCTTCTTCTTCAATTTGAAAACCCCACTTGCAAGTCACCGGAGTAATACCCTCAACCTTAGGCACCAAGTCCCAAGTCTAATTTTTCTTAAGGGCAGTCATCTCTTCATCCATGGCTCCTTCCCACTCCTTGACTCCAACATCATTTTCAAAATAAGATGGTTCTCTCTCATCCAGGGGACCTGCGAAGAAACATGAGACAAAGCACACCAAGTTCCCTCCCCTATACCGATCTGGTGGAATAATGGTCCTCTTGGACCTCCTCAGAGCTTGACTCTGAACCACCCCTTCAACTACATCTTCTGGACTAGCTCTCCTTTCAGGTATACATGGAGCATCGCTCCCCCTGAATTTAACAGGGCTCATCCAAGCAGGTTTGTTGGATGGAATTAGACTAGCTGATGGATCAGCTCCTAGCCCAAGATTTTTATGTCTTCTTGTTTTTTTTTCTGTGATTTCTTTAAGTGTTTGGCTTCTCATTTTTATTGATTCTTCAAAAGCTTTTGCTTGGGATACCTTATTCTTAAGGAGCTGGTTTTCTAATTTAGCCCTCTCTATTTCTTTTTCTCTGATGTTAGCCCTTAACTCATAATTTTTAGAACAAGTATCCTCTATATTTCTCTGATTTTAATGACATTAATTTGTTCTTTTAGATTCTTAATTTCTTGTTTAGCTTTTAGTTGATCTAAACATAATCCCTTAAAATCATTTTTGAAATCATCACACAGAAAATCTATGTCATCAAAAATGCTTACCTCATCCTTATCCTCAGATTCCTCTATGAGAATAAGGCTATTTTCTTTATCATCTTCAGAAGAGATGCTTCCTTCTGATTCTGTCTCACTCCATGATTTAGCACCATGTTCTTCCTTTGAGCTTTCAAGAGCCATTAAGCACAGGTCTTCTTGCTTAGACTCTTCATTGTCACTTTTGGATGAGGTGTTGTCCTCAGAATCTGTTTCACTCCAAGCTTCTGCAATGAAGCCTCTTTCTTTCTTCTTCCCCTTTTTCTTGAGATCTTTCTTTTTCTCAGTATTTTCTGAACATTCTGGTGCAATGTGTCCAGTTTTCCTGCAGGAATAACAAATAATTTCCTTAGTAGGAGTTTTATCATACCTTGGTTTTGATTCTCTCCTTCTAGACCCATCTGTCCTGACCCATTTCTTGAATCTTCTGGCCAGGAGGCTGAATAATTCTTCTTCAGTGACAGGGGTCTCTTCTTCTGTTGCTTTCAAAGCAATGTTTCTATCTTTTGAGGAGGTTGGAGTGCTTCCTCTTCTTTCCTTCTCTTCTCTGGTTTTTAGCAGTTGATCATAGGATTTGAGTTTTCCTAAGAGGGCATCTGTTGAGATTTCCTTTTGTCCTCTTGTATCTCTTATTGCCCATATTCTTGAGTCCCATGAACTTGGGAGACTCATTAACAGTTTGTCATTGATCTCTGTGAGAGAGATCTCTCTATCCAGGCTCCTTAATTGATTGATGATCAGACTGAATCTGTCATACATCTCAGATATGCTTTCTTCATGCTTCTTTTGAAAGTTCTCATATTGGGAGTATAATAAAGCCTTTCTATCTTTCCTTTCATCAGCACTTCCTTCTACATCTTGGTAAGAGCCTCCCAGATTTCTTTGGCTGATTCACAGTCAACAACCTTTTGAAAGATTTCATCTGAGAGGGTTGAGACAAGAATGTTCACAACTTTTGCATCACATGTTCCTGCCTTCTTCTCTTCAACTGTCCACCCAGCCCTTGGGACAAGTGTTTGAGTCACTTCACCACTTGAGTCTCTTCTATAAGGCTTGGGAGGACCTGTCAAAATAACATTAAATAATTCTTCATCAATAGAATTCATATAGATCCTAATTCTTGTTTTCCAAAGTGCAAACTTTTCAAGATTGCACATTGGTGGTCTGGTGGAAGCATAATCTTTGATTTGTGCCATGTGAAAAATAGTTTTTAGAAATATATATATAAGAGGTAGGATCTTTTTGATCAAGGAGTTAACCTTTTTAGATCAACCTCGCTTTGATACCAATTGAAAGTGCACAGTTAACCACACTAGAATTCTCTAGAGGGGGGGGGGGGGGGTGAATAGAGATTTAAATAAATTTTCTGCAAAGTTAACAAATATATATATGTGTAATAATCACAGAATTAAGCTTCCCACCCACACCAACAAGAATTAAGTAAATAAAGAAAGAAATAGCAAAATGAAAATCACAGCACAACACAAAGAAATATAGTGGTTCCCCAAACTTTGGGTAGTCCACTCTTCTACCCCCTTGGTAGGAATTCACTATCTTGCACTGAGTCTTTTGATAAGGAGACTCTTAGAACCAGCCTGAGTCTTTTGATAAGAAGACTCTTAGAACCAGTACAACTGAATTTTTTGAAGAGAGATTCTAAAAACTCTTTTACACAATTGAAGTTGAAATAAGAATGAGAAGAAGAATTAGAAGAAACAATTAAAACAAGAAAGAATCTTCTTCCTAGCAAGAAGATTAGAAGCACAAGAATAGTGAATGTAATCTCTCTTCCATAGTGAGAAGGAGATTGTAAGCTTTTCTCTCTTTTGTGAGAGCTTTCAGAATTTGCAGCAAAATGGCTTCAGAAGGAGGAGAAGATGAAGACTTTTTCTTTGTTGCAGCACACTATCTCTTTTCTCAGCTTTCTCACTCTTCACTTGGGAGCTCTTCCTCTTTTTCAAATGTATATGGTGGATCACTAGTCATTATTCTCTGCCGACCTCCTCTTTATTTATAGCTCTGTTTCAAAAGATGTTGCTAAAGGGGAATAATCAATCAGCAATTAGAGAGAAAAAGTTTCCATAATAATTAAATCTGTAGAAGGAAAGAATTCATTCTGATTTCAAATAATATCCATAATAATCTTAATCAAATTAGCCAAGAATCAAATAGAAGGAAAGACTGATTCAGAACGGCTATAAAAGAATAATATCATTCCATACAAATCAGATCTACAGAAAGAAGGAAAGAGATCTGGCGTGCTTTTGAATTTCTTATAGAAATCGACGTGCGTCGATTACTATTCAACGTAAACGTCGATTTCATCCTGGCTGGACGTCGAGAGGAGAATAAGGAAGGTGCGTCGACTAAGGTGCATCGACTAGAAGTCAGAGGTACGTCGATAAAGATTACGTCGAATTCTTCTTAGAGTTACTTCGACTCATTCTGAGAGAAACGTCGACTACATTTCGACGTTGCGTCGAATACTATTCGATGCATATTTACTTAGCCTAATTTTTCATTCTTAGAATTTAAATTCTACTCAATTCTAGGGGTTAAGATAAATCATTTCCCCAACAACTAGCTTCCTTTCTTTCGCATCTAGCTTCGTTCGAAGGGCATCCGAAACATGCACATAGCAGGTAGAACCAAACACTCGAAAGTGTTCTACGCTTGGCTTCTCCTTGAACATTAACTCATGAGGGGTCTTCATGTTGATGGGACTAAGAGGCATCCGGTTGATAACATAGGACGCACAAGACATTCCCTCTGCCCAGAAGGACTTTGGGATACTCTTAGCATGAAGCCAACATTTGCAGGTCTCCGTCAGATGACGGATCTTCCGCTCTACAACTCCGTTCTGTTGTGGAGTGTGAGCACAAGAAAGCTCTCTCTGGATGCCATGCTTCCTACAAAAGTTAAAGAACGCCTTGGAGGTAAACTCCCCTCCATTGTCTGTTCTAAATCTTTTGATCCGCAGGTTGAGCCGACCTTCCACCAGCTCCTTGAACTCCACAAACCTTTCGAACGCCTCCGACTTCTTCTTCAGAAAATATACCCAAGTATATCTAGTGAAGTCATCAACCAAAATCAGCATATACCTGCTGCCTCTAAGACTGGTGGTGTTGGTAGGTCCAAACAGATCACCATGGATGCACTCCAATGGTCTTTTACATCTGCTTTGTGATTTGTCAAATGGAAGACGATGAACCTTACCAAACTGACAACCTGCACAAACATGACCATCTCCGAAAGATGACAAGCTAGGTAAGCCTTTCACAAGATCTCTTCCCGCCATAGCCTTCAACTTATCCATCCCAACATGCCCAAGTCTTTCATGCCAGATAGCCGCACTATCATTAGTCCTCATCTTATCAACATAGGAATTTGTTGATAACACAAACAAATCCTTCACCCGTCTCCCAACATGAGTGACCTCAGCTTTCACCGCTGAAATGTTACGGAGAAATTTCACTTCTGTTGGACCGAACAGAACGTGATAGCCAGCATCAACCGCATTGGTCACCGAGAAGAGGTTTTTCTTCATCCCCGGAACATGATAGACACGCTTCAACGTAAGAGGACCTCTATCATCGTTCAATGAAACCACACCCTCCTTCTCAACTGCATGTATAGTATCATCAGCCGTAATGATAGCGTCATTACCTGTATATGCTCGCAATGAGGAGAACTTCGACTCATCTCCGGTGAGGTGATGACCACACCCAGAGTCCACTATCCAATCATCCTGATTATTGATGGAAGTCATAGCCCGAACACACGTGCCCGTCATGAATGCACCTCCACCACTCCAACTACCTTCAGAATTGGAACCATCCTCCACTTTTCCTGCAGCATGCCCTGGCTGAAGATTGACTTGGCAGTCTCTCTTGAAATGAAAAAGCTTATTGCACCTGAAGCATCTAGGTCCTTCCTTCTTCTTCCCATCACGCTTAGGAGCATAGCTCCTCTCCTGCTGATATGAAGTAGACGGACCATCATCTCCAGATGTCTTCTTCTTCTTGCCATAGAAGAGAACCTCTCCTTCTACCCTAGAGACAGACATCATATCCCCGCCATCTGCTTAGCTAAACTTTCTTGCGACGCAAGCAAGTTCTCCAGCTCCAGCAACGATGGCTGATTGGCCCAGCCTTGAACAGAAGTAACAAAGGCAACATACTCCCTCCGCAAGCCGCGGATTATGTGCCTCTTCAGCTTATCTTCTGAGATAGGCTCATCCGGGTCCAAAGCCGATATCTCTGCGCAGAGGTTCTTCATCTTCAAGAGGAACGCTGAGATTGACAAAACACCATGAGTTGCTTTCGCCAACTCATTCTCCAAGATGTACAACCTTGAATTCGCCGAGCGAACCCCCGGGACCCAAGAGGTCTTTAAGATTTGTTTTTCCTATAATGGCTGAGGACAAGAATAGGGGGGAAGTAAATCAATCATCCCTTGTTAACCATGGCCGGCTCAGACACGACCGCTAGCGCCGGCGGTAGCACTACCGCCGGGCGCTAGCCCTCCTAAGCCGTCTCAACGACACCGCTGAGACCACCTCGGTCGTCTCGCAAGAACGCCGAGATGAGTCGCTAGCGCCGGCGGTAGCAATACCGCCGGGCGCTGGCCAAAAGGGGGGGGGGGGAGCTCCTCTCGCCCCGCCCCAAGGCAAGGGGGCGAGCTCCTCTCGCCCCCGTCCCCTCCAGGGGGGCGAGCTCCTCTCGCCCCCACGCCCCCAGCAGCAGGGGCGAGACCAGCATGGGGGCCGCCCCTAGCTGGGTCTCTCCCAGCCCCAGTAGAGGGGTGAGACCAGTAGGGGGGCCGCCCCTAGCTGGGTCTCGCCCAGCCCCAGCAGAGGGGCGAGACCAACAGGGGGGCGGCCCCTAGCTGGGTCTCGCCCAGCCCCAGCAGAGGAGCTCCTCTCGCCCCCGTCCCCTCCAGGGGGGTGAGCTCCTCTCGCCCCACGCCCCCAGCAGCAGGGGGCGAGACCCCAGGGGGGCAAGCTCCTCTCGCCCCACCCCAACGCAAGGGGGCGAGCTCCTCTTGCCCCCGTCCCCTCCAGGGGGGCGAGCTCCTCTCGCCCCCACGCCCCCAGCAGCATGGGCGAGACCAGCAGGGGGGCCGCCCCTAGCTGGGTGTCGCCCAGCCCCAGTAGAGGGGCGAGACCAGCAGGGGGCCACCACTAGCTGGGTCTCGCCCAGCCCCAGCAGCAGGGGAGAGACCAGCAGGGGGGCCTCCCCTAGCTGGGTCTCGCCCAGCCCAAGTAGAGGGGCGAGACCAGCAAGGGGCCGCCCCTAGCTGGGTCTCGCCCAACCCCAGTAGAGGGGCGAGACCAGCAGGGGGCAGCCCCTAGCTGGGTCTCGCCCAGCCCCAGCAGAGGGGCGAGACCAGCAGGGGGGCCTCCCCTAGCTGGGTCTCGCCCAGCCCCAGTAGAGGGGCGAGACCAGCAGGGGGGCCGCCCCTAGCTGGGTCTCGCCCAGCCCCAGTAGAGGGGCGAGACCAGCAGGGGGGCCGCCCCTAGCTGGGTCTCGTCCAGCCCCAGCAGAGGGGAGAGACCAGCAGGGGGGCCGCCCCTAGCTGGGTCTCGCCCAGACCCAGTAGAGGGGCGAGAGCAGCATGGGGGGCCGCCCCTAGCTGGGTCTCGCCCAGCCCCAGCAGAGGGGCGAGACCAGCAGGGGGGCCGCCCCTCGCTGGGTCTCGCCCAGCCCCAGTAGAGGGGCGAGACCAGCAGGGGGGCCGCCCCTAGCTTGGTCTCGCCCAGCCCCAGGAGAGGGGCGAGACCAGCAGGGGGGCCGCCCCTAGCTGGGTCTCGCCCAGCCCCAGTTGAGGGGCAAGACCAGCAGGGGGGCCGCCCCTAGCTGGGCCTCGCCCAGCCCCCAGCAGAGGGGCGAGACCAGCAGGAGGGCCGCCCCCCGGGTCTCGTCCCACCCCAGGTAGGGGGCTTGTCGAGCCCCTAGTTGGGTCAGTCTGCATTTAGCACCTCAGATTAGCGGGATTTGGCTATTCGCAGGCCAAATCCGGGGTATTTTGGTAATCTGATAAGCCAGAGTTTGGTTATTTGCAGCCCAACTTCAGAAATCCTATAAATAGGACCAAGGGGGCACCATTTGGAAAGGGATCATTCTAAGTTAGCTCTCTCCCTCTCTCTCCCTCCCCAAGTCTCTCGAGGGGGTGAGGAGAGCCTCCAGTGGTGCCCAAGCTTAGTAGTGGCTTGGGAGGGGAAGTTCCTAAGGGGCTTCCGGGTATGTGGCGGGACCTCCCCACTAAGCCCTTGGTCCAGTCCATAGTTCCTAAACCTTCAACCTAGAGCTCTCCCTTGGGGGAAGTAAGGGTTGGTCGCCCCTCAGCTTGCTAAGGGCCCCAAACTCCATAGAGACCGAGAAATCGGTTTCAACATTATGGTGCGGTGAGCATGGAGTGTGACCGATTCAAGAAACTCTCAAGACGAGTTCCATGGACGGAGGTGGAGGAAGATCCGACCCAGGTCACTCGCAACCCCCGGTGGTTGGGGTGACGTTGGAGATGTTCGAAGATTTCAGGCAAGAGGTCTTACAGACCTTCCAGGTTGCTTTCGCCATGATAGTCAGAGGCAGAAGAAGAGATGGTCCAGAGGTCCCCCCCCTGCAGATGGGCGAGGGAACTCTCGGCCAACAATCCAGGAAAGAGGTACCGGTTGGGGGGGGGGGGGGGGTGGGGAAGTGCCATACCCCCACTCGTCCACCTTCAAGGGGGCGAGCTCAGGAGGGAGGCGCCCTCCCAGCTTGCCCCGCCCCTTCAAGGGCGCGAGCTCAGGAGGGAGGCCCCCTCCCAACTCGCCCCGCCCCTTCAAGTGGGCGAGCTCAGGAGGGAGGCGCCCTCCCAGCTCGCCCCGCCCCTTCAAGGGGGCGATCTCAGGAGGGAGGCGCCCTCCCAGCTCGCCCCGCCCCTTCAAGGGGGCGAGCTCAGGAGGGAGGCGCCCTCCCATCTCGCCCCGCCCCTTCAAGGGGGCGAGCTCAGGAGGGAGGCGTCCTCCCAGCTCGCCCCGCCCCTTCAAGGGGGCGAGCTCAGGAGGGAGGCGCCCTCCCAGCTCGCCCCGCCCCTTCAAGGGGGCGAGCTCAAGAGGGAGGCGCCCTCCCAGCTCGCCCCGCCACTTCAAGGAGGCGAGCTCGGGAGGGAGGCACCCTCCCAGCTCGCCCCGCCCCTTCTATCCCAGCCCCAAAGGGGGGAAAACGGGGAAGCATCCGGCCCCCACTCTCCCCGCTCCAGAAGGAGTCGAGTGAATGTTGGTGGACGAGACCACCCCGGGTGGCAGCTACCCAATAGCCCGGCAAGCGCAGAGACCGGCAGTTCGACTCCGCGAGAGCAAGGAAGGAGTGGCTTTCAAAAGAGAAGATCCAACTGCCCGAGGTGGAGGCAGGGGTCGAGGACACCCCCTCCACCGCCTCAGCAAACCTTGGCGATTAGCCAAAGAAGGAGAAGGAACCACGCGGGAGGAAGAAGGGGCGTCCGAGTGGAGTTACCCTACTGTGAATTCCACGATGAGGAGGGTCACGCGACGTTCGCCTGCCCTGAGTTATTGAAAATGAAGGATGCGAGGGTCCAAAGCAACAACAACAACTACCAGAAGAAGTCGAGGAAGACCGGGCTTGGGAGTGACAGACTCATTTCGGTTTCCATGCTTAATTTTCTTTTCGATCCCTAAGTTCATGTAATGTGATGTTTCGTTTCCATGCCTAGTTTCCTCACATGTATTAGGGTGTTTAATATAATGAAAATTTTTCAAAAAATACTTAGCCCCGATGCTGGCCCGCTGACCAGGCTCCCACCTAGCTGGCAGGGCTGGGAACGGCTCGGGGAAGGAAGGAAAAATACTCCACCTCTAGTTGAGCCGGGCTCCTAGAGTGTGTCGACTTTGTATCCACCTCTAGTTGAGCCGGGCTCCTAGGGTGTGTCGACTTTGTATCCACCTCTAGTTGAGTCGGGCTCCTACAGTGTGTCGACGTTGTATCCACCTCTAGTTGAGTAGGGCTCCTAGAGTGTGTCGACTTTGTATCCACCTCTAGTAGAGCCGGGCTCCTAGAGTGTGTCGACTTTGTATCCACCTCTAGTTGAGCCGGGCTCCTAGAGTGTGTCAACTTTGTATCCACCTCTAGTTGAGCCGGGCTCCTAGAGTGTGTCGACTTTGTATCCACCTCTAGTTGAGCCGGGCTCCTAGAGTGTGTCGACTTTGTATCCACCTCTAGTTGAGCTGAGCTCCTAGAGTGTGTCAACTTTGTATTTACCTCGGATGGTTCCGCTGACCGGGCTCTCTCTAACCGGCAGGACAGGTTGACCTTCCAGGGAGGGAAAAATATTTGTCCACCTCTAGTTGAGCCGGGCTCCTAGAGTGTGTCGACTTTGTATCCACCTCTAGTTGTAAGACCCCCCCCCCCCCCCCCCCCCCCCGGAACACAAAACACGGCCGAGGGAAGTCTTATGCCCAGGACAACCGCCTTGCCGAAGCGCCAGCTCACGGGCTAGCCTCCTCCACAAGACGCCTATCCTGCCGGCTCACAAATATCATCACTGCTAACCCAAGCCTAAAATAAAACAAGAAGCCACCAGATATATATCCGCATAAGTACAGTCCAAATACACACCAAACGAGTGTATAATATCAGAGTAACAAAAGAAAAGGCCTCAAGGGCTACAACAAAACTCGCTCACATCTGTCACTGACGGCTGCGATGGTATCGTGGTATCCTGCCCTGTCGTCCCGGCCGGACTATCCGTCTCCAGCGCCGTGCGCTGCTGCACCAGGGTGCGCCGCTGCTCCAGGTTGCGCTGCCGCTCCAGGGTGCGCTCCTAAAAAGGGGGACGTAGCAACCGTTAGTCATAAAGACTAAGTGGCTTCACATCCGCTCCCCCGGCGACTCCAAGGCACCGGGCGGAAAGAAAGAAAAGGAGCTGCAATATTAGCAATAATAAACAAGCAGGTGACAAGTAATAGTTGTTCATATGTGTCGGTTGTTTAAGTGCCCGCGCACTTTCTATAGCACTATCCAATATGTTCGTAAGCATAAAAGTAGCAGTGGTTATATATATTTGCATGTATAAGTAGCAATAGACATAAGCAGAGTATTAGAGAACTGAATTGAACTTAACTTATAAGGATGCCCATACAAGCTTATAAGTCAAGGGTCTGCGTATAAGGGTAACTCATCATATAAGGATGCCCATACAAGTTTATATGATGAGGTTCCAATGTGGTGCAATGCAATGAATATGGTATGAATGCGGTGCAATGATTATGATATGAGGACTGACTCAAGCACAATTGCTATGTCGACATAGACATTTAGTTCCCACTTTTCGAGGGTAGCTAACCACTCAGGCGCCTCCCGTCGTGGCCAGACGGTGGCAGTGGCACGGGCTTCGCCACTTCTAGGAGGGTATGAACACTACCGGTCCTAGGCCTATGTACGCCTCGACGCTCTTGCTCATAGCGGAGTCCCTGCGTACTACCCGCATTCCTGCGGGGTCTTCAAGACGCGGAGGGGATCTATTGGGTAGATGGACACCAAGACATTCCAACCCAACCGGTCTGAGTCTAACTGCCGGCTTCTGTCGGTGTCACGACTAGCGAGCCCGTAGACCCGCCACAACCAATCCTCCCACGAGGATCTATACCACCATGCGCAATTATGTTTACCTACGTAGTTTGAACACACCATGCGTGCTATCGAGCACCAAGGACTCGCTCCACGAGCCTTACCACCTTCCGCCTCGCGCGGCAATCATCGATCCTAATTAGCATCCAAGTCCCCCAACAACTGGGTCCTTACCTTTTCACCACCGGCTATAACTATAACTTGTGACCCACACTAAGTTAACCGTGCCGCCCGTTCCGAGTTGATTACTCGTGTGCAGTGGTGTGCACATAACATGGACACTATTCAAGCCAAGCTACTGGACTTCCACCATTGGTCATAATTAATTAACAATCCGATAACAGAGGATTATTTATCATATTATGCAAGTTATAATTAACAAATCCTATAACAGGAACTATATATGTATATATATATACAAGGCTAAGACCACCTTCTTCATCTTTGTTGAACATATTTATATAACAGAGGACTCTTCATCCTTGTTGAACATATATATAAATATATATAATGGAAATCCTATTGACAGGGAACATATACATATATATATATATATAGCAAAGCAAAGGCCACCTTCTTCATCCTTATTGAACATATATATATATATATATATATATATATAAATGAAATCCCATTTACAGGGAATTATTCATCGTCTTCCCAAATGGAATTTAGGGCAAACACCTTCTCTCCTCCCATGCTCCCTCATGAGGCCACTACGTCTCACGAGATCAACATCCTTGCATTCGTATTGAAGCGGGGAGTTGAATGAGGGAGTTTCGCGGCGATCGGCGCCCTACGGCGAAAACCCTAACGCGGCCTCAACCTACGGAACTTCATTTCGCTCCCAAATCGACTCAATTGAGTTCGATATCTCGCCTAGGGGGTCTAAGATACTAGCACCAAGGGAGAGGGGTCGGAAGTCACCTGAATCCGGGCCGACGATCGCGGCGGCATGACGGCGCTTGGACGAACTCAACTCTTTCCAAGCTAGCTCTTCTTCCAACGGACGTACGAGCTTCTCCACGAATTTTCTTGGCCAAAACCCTAAGTGGGGTGGGGGAGAGGTGGAGACAGAGAATGAGAAAGAGAGGGAGGAAGATCGAGTTCTGGGAAGACGATGATGAAGAGGAAGAAGAGAAAATGAGATGGCTCGGCCCTTTCTTTTTGGTTTGCATTAATAGGCCTTGGGACTCCAAACATAGGTGTCATCTCCTTATTGGACTTTATTCCACTGACTCCCCAAAGATAAAAATAAACAAATAACAGCCAGGCTATTTTTCTCTCGGGAATGTGCTAAGCCTTCCCGTTCGACGTTCGTCGAACGGGAGCAGCTCCCCGTTCGTCGAACGACGAACGGGATGATCTCTAGCAGAGCGCTCCCCGTTCGACATTCGTCGAACGGGAGCAGCTCCCCGTTCGTCGAACGACGAACGGGAGCCCTTTTTGCTGAACGCTCCCCGTTCGACATTCGTCGAACGGGAGCAGCTCCCCGTTCGTCGAACGACGAACGGGAGCCCTTTTTGCTGAACGCTCCCCGTTCGACATTCGTCGAACGGGAGCGCTCCCCGTTCGTCGATCGACGAACGGGACTCTCTAACAGAGCGCTCCCCGTTCAACATTCGTCGAACGGGAGCAGCTCCCCATTCGTCGAACGACGAACGGGAGCCCTTTTTGCTGAACGCTCCCCGTTCGACATTCGTCGAACGGGAGCGCTCCCCGTTCGTCGAGCGACGAACGGGAGCAGTTTGCTTTCGACGAATTCTACGAATTCGTCGAACGGAAGCTGCTAGCCGAGAATTTTAATCAGCAACAGCAATATCTGCTCCTCCAGGATTGGGATGTTACAAATCCTATAAACGAAAAAAAATAATTTCGCCCCCGAAATTTAGGTTGGGGTCACGAGGGTTACATAAACCATAGCAGCAGCACAGTAGAGAACCACCCATAGACCATAGCAGCAGGTCTATTCTGAACACAAAATAAGGTGCTAGCCTAACTTTCCTGGAGCATAACCTCAACACACAATACCATTTTGAAAATCAATAAAAGAGAGAGCCCAGGTAACAAAATTTCACGTATATATGTGTATATGTACACATGTGTATGCTCCAAACCCAGCATAACTACAGAAGAAATTAACAGTTACAACTTACAACTAATAACTTTTGCCTATATGTGTATAGATATGTTTAATCCCAAACCTGTAGGGCATAGCAAAACCAAGAAGGGGATGGATAAGCCTACAAGGCTTCTACTTGGGTTTAGCGCATATTCATACGATACTGAGTTTAGGCTATGGTATTAAATCAAGGTATGACAAACAAGTTTAGGCCATACCTGGGGAAAACAATCCCGGGTAATGCTGCCGCTTAAGGTCCATCGGCTCCCAAGTGTATTCCTCCCGTCCATGGTTGGACCACAACACTTTCACCAACGGAACACTCTTCCTCCGCAGCACTCTGGTCTCGGTGTCTACTATCCGCAAAGGCTCCAGCCGAACAGACCTGTCGGACTCCACATCACCAGACGTAACTACCACATGCTGATCAGGGCGAAGCAAGGCCCTCCGAAGGGAGGACACATGGAAGACGTCGTGTAAATTCTCCAATTCTGGCGGTAACATCAATCGATAAGCTAAGGGGCCAATCCGCTCTAGGATGGTATAAGGCCCCATATAACGAGGGCTGAGCTTTTTCCTTCCCCGAACCCGAGACACACCGTGCATCGGCCTGATCTTCAAGAACACTTTGTCCCCAACATGGAACTCCACGGCCCTGTGCTTTTTGTCATAATATTTTGCCTGCCGGCTCTGCGCTGCAAGCATACGGTCTCGTATCAGTCTGACCATCTCATCGGTATCATCGATGAATTTCACCCCTAGCGCCTTCGGGTCCTCATCTTGGACCCAAGACAACGGTGTCCTACACCTTCTTCCATACAATGCCGCATAAGGAGCCATGCCAATGCTCGCCTGGTGGCTGTTATTATACGAGAACTCCACCAAGGGCAGGAGTCTCTCCCATGGCTCTCCTCGATCTAAAACACAAAGGCGCAATAAATCTTCAAGGGTCCTGATCGTCCGCTCTGACTGACCATCCGTCTGAGGGTGGAAGGCCGTGCTAAAGGTCAAACGGGAACCCAAATAAGCTTGCACCGCTTTCCACTCCCTGGAGGTAAAGCGACCGTCACGGTCCGAAACGATCGTTTTGGGCACCCCATGATAGCGAACAAACTGCTCGACGAAAAGTCTTACCAACACATCAACATGCGAATCCTTCCTCATCGGTATAAACCTTGCGACCTTCGTCAGACGGTCCACGATCACCCAAACCGAGTCACTCCCGGAGCGGGAACGTGGCAGCCCGTGAACGAAATTCATGGATATGTCTTCAAACTTCCACTCGGGAATGGACAACGGCTGCAGCAACCCCGCCGGACTTCTACACTCTGCCTTTACCTTATGGCATGCCTTGCAGTGAATGACGAAATAAGTGACATCCTTCTTCATCCCAGGCCAAAACATCATCCTTCGTAGATCAGTGTACATATTGACAATCCCGGGGTGCACCGAGTATTTTTTGCAGTGAGCTTCCTTCATAATGTCCTCTCGAATTCCTCCACCTGCGGGTATGTATAACCTGCCATGGAAGTGAACTAGATCCTCCTGCATGGTGTATTCCTCCGCAGAACCAGCCTCCACTGCTCGAAGAATAGGTTCCAGGGCAACATCTTTCCTCTGCTCTGCTCGAATGCGATCTCGGATATCACAAACTATGCTCATCGCGGACAGGTACTCGGCGAAAACCTCTAGATCGGCTTTAGACACTAACGTGATCTGCATTTCCTCGAGCATCCTGACCAACTCCATGGCCATCAGTCGTGACTCCGGACTGGATGTCCTCCTGCTCAGAGCATCGGCCACCGAATTTGCCTTCCCTGGGTGATAGTTTAGCGTGTAATCATAGTCACATAGGAACTCGATCCACCGCCGTTGCCTCAAATTCAGATCCTTCTGAGTGTGTATATACTTCAAATTCTTGTGATCGGTGAATATCTCGCAGTGGACCCCATATAAATAGTGCCTCCAAATCTTCAAAGCAAATATCACTGCACCCAGCTCCAGATCATGCACCGGATAATTTACTCGTGCTTCTTAAGCTGCCTCGAAGCATAAGCAATCACGTGGTCGTACTGCATCAGTACGGCACCCATCCCCTGCAAGGACGCATCCGTGTAAATTTGAAATCCTTCCCTACCAGACGGAAGGGTAAGGACCGGGGCTGAGGTGAGGCGATCCTTCAGCTCCTGAAATGCGGCCTCACTCTCAGGCGACCACACAAATGACGCCCTTTCTGGTCAGCTTAGTGAGCGGGAGAGCAATCTTCGAGAACCCCTCGACAAATTTGCGGTAGTACCCGGCAAGCCCCAAAAAGCTGCGCACATCTACGGCTGACTTCAACGGCTGTCATTCCTTCACAGCACGAACCTTAGCAGGATCTACGGCCAATCCCGCACCGCTAATAACATGACCCAAGAAATCCACCTTGCGGAGCCAGAACTCGCACTTGCCAAATTTTGCGAACAACTGATGCTCCCTCAGTTTTGCCAACACCAGCTCTAGATGCTTCCAATGGTCCAGTAATGACTTCGAATAAACCAGGATGTCGTCGATGAATACGATCACGAAGTCGTCCAGATAAGGCGCAAACACCCTGTTCATCAGGCTCATGAACGCAGAAGGTGCATTAGTGAGCCCAAAGGGCATAACCGTAAATTCATACAACCCGTACCTCGAGCTGAAAGCAGTCTTCTGGATATCCTCCTCCTGAATCCTCAACTGATAATAGCCAGAGCACAAGTCGAGCTTGGAGAACCACTGCGCTCCTTCCAACTAATCAAAGAGTTCGTCGATTCGCGGCAGAGGATAAGTGTTCCGGACCGTCAGTCGGTTGAGCTCCCGATAATCTATGCACAAGCGGAGCGAACCGTCCTTCTTTTTCACGAACAGAACCGGGGCTCCCCAGGGTGACGAGCTAGGACGAACGAACCCTGAGTCCACCAATTCTTGCAGTTGTACACGGAACTCTGCTAGCTCCTTGGGCGCCATTCTGTACGGGGCCCGTGAAACAGGCTTAGCTCCCGGTACCAGCTTAATTTGGAAGTCTACCTCCCTAGGTGGGGGTAATCCGGGTAGTTTTTCGGGGAAAACATCCGGAAAATCCCGGACTACCGGTACATCCTTCATTTCAGGCCCTATCTCCTTCATCTCAAAACAGATCACGAACACCTCATCGCCTTGCTCGTGAGCCTTCACAACCCGTATAGAAGACAACAAGTTTCGTGATACGGATCTTATACCTTGAATTACCACCTCTGAGTCATCATGCCTCAGCGTGATCCGCTTCGCCACACAGTCGATCTTCGCGTGATTCCAGTGCAACCACGTCATGCCCAATATTAGATCAAGGTCGGGCATCCGCAGCACTGTTGCCGGTGTCTCAAATTGCTTCCCACCGATGGTTATTACCAAGCTGCACCTGGAGGTAGATCGTATCTCCGAGCCATCCGGAAGACGCACCCTCCTGGGGGCTCCCCTGAAGCACTGTACTGCATCCAGTTCATTCACAAATTCTTCTGATACGAACGAATGAGTGGCACCCGTGTCAAAAAGAGTAAGAGCGGGTTTACCGCAAACGAGCACGGTACCTGGGGTTAAAATCATGCGGACTTAAGCACCTTAGTTATGAAAAGAGGACAATACAAACATAATTACCTGTGATGACCTCCTGCGGGTCTCGCTCCTGAGCTAGATCCAAAGCATATACCTGCTCCCGAGCAGGTCTGGGGTTCCTACCCTGCTGACCCTGGCCTCGACCTCGGCCTCTTCCTCGCTGCGCTGCCGGAGGAGCCATGGGGCGATTCAGAGCGTTTCCTTGCAGCTGCGGGCAGTATCTCTGAATGTGGCCGGGCTGGTTGCAATGATAACACACCACTCGAAAGTGCTCTCTCGGCGGCTGAAGCGCCTGACCCTGATGTGGTGGGGGCAATGGTAGCGGTCGCGCTGGCTGCTCCAACCTGAAGATTGGGCGAAAACGCCCGCCATCTCTCCGCTGGCCTCTGTCTCTGCCCCTGGTGTTCTGCCTCCTCCTGAAGCTGTGCCCCGCCTCCATCACTTCCTCTGCGGGCCTCTTATTCCTGGCCTGGACCCCCAAGTGGTCCGCCTCCAACTTCTGTGCCGTCTCTAAAATCTGCGCGAGGCTCGAATCGGCGATGAAGAGGAGAGCCTGCCTCAGAGGATCTCGCAGGCCCTTGTAGAACCGCTTCACGTACCCGCGATCATCTAAATCATAAGAGTCTGCGAATCTGGCTAAGTGCTAAAATTCCCGCTGGTACTCGACCACCGATCTCGACCCCTGCTTCAGCTGCAGAAATCTCTCCTCAAGCTCGTCCCTGGCCATAGAAGAGACAAAGTGCTCCAGGAACGCGTCCGCAAACTCGTCCCAGCTTATATCCAGGTGGTTGCGTCCTTCGAAGGTGGGGCCCAACAAGGACATCCACCACCTCTTCGCATGTAGATCCAAGGCCGTGACTGCCAATGTGACTGCCATGTTGCTCGGGCAACGGATCCCTGCCAGTAACTCCTGCACTGTATCCAGCCACTCCTCCATCTGAACTGCGGACTCCGTCCCATGGTAGGTGGGAGGGGAGAGAACACGGAAGGTGCTCAACCAATTTGATCTTGGGGCCTGCGGCTGCACCGGCATCTGCTGAGACCTGAAGGCATCCAGGATTGCCGTCAGAGTCTGGCCTAGCTCTGATTGTTGAAAAGGAGTAGGTACTGGAGGCACGGGAGTGGCCTTCGCCGGTTCTGAATGTACCGGAATCTACATGCAAGATAGATGTTTGGGTTAGGTTGGCTATTCGAAAGAAGATAATAGACATACTTAATGCGAATTACACATGGGCACACCACTGCTTCCGCTCATTCAGTTTGTCCTCAAACTGAAGAGGTGAGAGGGGTGCACCATGCGGAAGTGGACTTCTTGACCTCAGGATCATTGCAAGCTGATACCATTTGTAAGACCCCCCCCCCCCCCCGGAACACAAAACACGGCCGAGGGAAGTCTTATGCCCAGGACAGCTGCCTTGCCGAAGCGCCAGCTCACGGGCTAGCCTCCTCCACAAGACGCCTATCCTGCCGGCTCACAAATATCATCACTGCCAACCCAAGCCTAAAATAAAACAAGAAGCCACCAGATATATATATCCGCATAAGTACAGTCCAAATACACACCAAACGAGTGTATAATATCAGAGTAACAAAAGAAAAGGCCTCAAGGGCTACAACAAAACTCGCTCACATCTGTCATTGACGGCTGCGATGGTATCGTGGTATCCTACCCTGTCGTCCCGGCCGGACTATCCGTCTCCAGCGCCGTGCGCTGCTGCACCAGGGTGCGCCGCTGCTCCAGGTTGCACTGCCGCTCCAGGGTGCGCTCCTAAAAAGGGGGACGTAGCAACCGTTAGTCATAAAGACTAAGTGGCTTCACATCCGCTCCCCCGGCGACTCCAAGGCACCGGGCGGAAAGAAAGAAAAGGAGCTGCAATATTAGCAATAATAAACAAGCAGGTGACAGGTAATAGTTGTTCATATGTGTCGGTTGTTTAAGTGCCCACGCACTTTCTATAGCACTATCCAATATGTTCGTAAGCATAAAAGTAGCAGTGGTTATATATATTTGCATGTATAAGTAGCAACAGACATAAGCAGAGTATTAGAGAACTGAATTGAACTTAACTTATAAGGATGCACATACAAGCTTATAAGTCAAGGGTCTGCGTATAAGGGTAACTCATCATATAAGGATGCCCATACAAGTTTATATGATGAGGTTCCAATGCGGTGCAATGCAATGAATATGGTATGAATGCGGTGCAATGATTATGATATGAGGACTGACTCATGCACAATTGCTATGTCGACATAGACATTTAGTTCCCACTTTTCGAGGGTAGCTAACCACTCAGGCGCCTCCCGTCGTGGCCAGACGGTGGCAGTGGCACGGGCTTCGCCACTTCTAGGAGGGTATGAACACTACCGGTCCTAGGCCTATGTACGCCTCGACGATCTTGCTCATAGCGGAGTCCCTGCGTACTACCCGCATTCCTGCGGGGTCTTCAAGACGCGGAGGGGATCTATTGGGTAGATGGACACCAAGACATTCCAACCCAACCGGTCTGAGTCTAACTGCCGGCTTCTGTCGGTGTCACGACTAGCGAGCCCGTAGACCCGCCACAACCAATCCTCCCATGAGGATCTATACCACCATGCGCAATTATGTTTACCTACGTAGTTTGAACACACCATGCGTGCTATCGAGCACCAAGGACTCGCTCCACGAGCCTTACCACCTTCCGCATCGCGCGGCAATCATCGATGCTAATTAGCATCCAAGTCCCCCAACAACTGGGTCCTTACCTTTTCACCACCGGCTATAACTATAACTTGTGACCCACACTAAGTTAACCGTGCCGCCCGTTCCGAGTTGATTACTCGTGTGCAGTGGTGTGCACATAACATGGACACTATTCAAGCCAAGCTACTGGACTTCCACCATTGGTCATAATTAATTAACAATCCGATAACAGAGGATTATTTATCATATTATGCAAGTTATAATTAACAAATCCTATAACAGGAACTATATATGTATATATATATACAAGGCTAAGACCACCTTCTTCATCTTTGTTGAACATATTTATATAACAGAGGACTCTTCATCCTTGTTGAACATATATATAAATATATATAATGGAAATCCTATTGACAGGGAACATATACATATATATATATATATAGCAAAGCAAAGGCCACCTTCTTCATCCTTATTGAACATATATATATATATATATATATAAATGAAATCCCATTTACAGGGAATTATTCATCGTCTTCCCAAATGGAATTTAGGGCAAACACCTTCTCTCCTCCCATGCTCCCTCATGAGGCCACTACGTCTCACGAGATCAACATCCTTGCATTCGTATTGAAGCGGGGAGTTGAATGAGGGCGTTTCGCGGCGATCGGCGCCCTACGGCGAAAACCCTAACGCGACCTCAACCTACGGAACTTCATTTCGCTCCCAAATCGACTCAATTGAGCTCGATATCTTGCCTAGGGGGTCTAAGATACTAGCACCAAGGGAGAGGGGTCGGAAGTCACCTGAATCCGGGCCGACGATCGCGGCGGCATGACGGCGCTTGGACGAACTCAACTCTTTCCAAGCTAGCTCTTCTTCCAACGGACGTACGAGCTTCTCCACAAATTTTCTTGGCCAAAACCCTAAGTGGGCTTGTTGATGCCGGCAGGGCTGGAGATTCACTCGGCGAGGCAGGTGATTCATGTTGGTTAAGGCCCAGGGCAGACACCGCTGATAGGGCTTGTTGATGCCGGCAGGGCTGGAGATTCACTCAGCGAGGCAGGTGATCCATGTTGGTTAAAGCCCCGAGCAGAGACCTCTGACCGGGCTTGTTGATGCCGGCAGGGCTGGAGATTCACTCGGCAAAGCAGGTGATTCATGTTGATTAAGGCCCCGAGCAGAGACCGCTGACCGGGCTTGTTGATGTCGGCAGGGCTGGAGATTCACTCGACGAGGCAGGTGATTCATGTTGGTTAAGGCCCCGAGCAGAGACCGCTGACCGGGCTTGTTGATGCCGGCAGGGCTGGAGATTCACTCGGCGAGGCAGGTGATCCATGTTGGTTAAGGCCCCGAGCAGAGACCGCTGACCGGGCTTGTTGATGCCGGCAGGGCTGGAGACTCACTCGGCGAGGCAGGTGATTCAGGTTGGATAAGATCCTGGGGTTGCTCCGCTAGCCGGGCTCTCACTAGCCGGCAGGGATGGAGGACCTCTCAAGGAGGCTTTATGTTTTCTATCAAAGTAGCTCAGTTAGCCGGATTCCCAGCGACGCTCATCGAATATGCAGGGTTGGACGTTTCTTTCCGAGCGCGTACCTCGCTCGAAAGGAGCGGGGATTGTGTACAACCCTGAATTCGCCGAGCGAACCCTCGGGACCCAAGAGGTCTTTAAGATTTGTTTTTCCTACAATGGCTGAGGACAAGAATAGGGGGGAAGTAAATCAATCATCCCTTGTTAACCATGGCCGGCTCAGACACGACCGCTAGCGCAGGCGGTAGCACTACCGCTGGGCGCTAGCCCTCCAAAGCCGTCTCAACGGCACCTGAAAGTATCTAGTTGCGGCCTAAATCACCTAGAGGGGGGTGAATAGGTGGATTCTATGTCTTTAAGCGGAATTAAAGACATTAAACACAGAAAAGCAAACAAACAACCACAGCACAGCCACAAGGATTTTATAGAGGTTCCCCGATGTGGGTAGTCCTCTTTCCCGCCTCGCCTATCTAGCACTTCGAGGCTAGACTCGGCTACTTCACCAATCTCAGATTAAAACTAATCTTACACCTCGGAGTTACAAACTCCTACAACTCAGAGTATACAACTCCTACAACTCGGAGTATACAACTCCTACAACTCGGAGTATACAACTCCTACAACTCGGAGTATACAACTCCTACAAAAGTAAAGATATGGAAACAAAATACTTCTTCTTAACCTCTAAAGAGATTAACTTCAGATCTTGAAAACAGAGTCTTCTTCTCAACCTAGAAAGAAGGCTTGGCACTTGAGAGAGGTGGAAGAGAGAAGACTTGGATAACCAGATCTGGATAGGCCCTTTGACTTGCTTGAACGAATCTTCAATAAAGAGAGCAGCACTAAGATCAAAGGCCTTCTTCTGAGAAATCTCTAACCACAATAGAGAAGGGTTCTAGAGCAGAAAATGTTAGATCTCAGAATTCTTGTTCAGCAAAAGAGGAAGAGGAGATCGACTTTTTTTTGCTTTTTCTTTTCTGAACTGGCGGCTGAAGAAGGTTTTAGATCGATTCTTGAGATGGATGCTTTTGCCCTAAAATAATGATTTATTTATATGGAGGTTTCAACGGCTCTTGCGACAAAGAAGGGAGAGGCGACACGTGTACTATTCATGTCGGCTAACCCTAAATTTCAAAAACGTAATGAGGATTTGAAATCCGTCTGTCCGTCATTCGTCGGGATTCGTCGGGAGTACACGAGAACATCCGACGAATTGACTTAGCTGCAGAGTTTTCTTCAGAACCTAGACAAGATTGACCTCTGTCAGCATTCGTCGGGATTCGTCGGAATGACCCGAGTCATCTCGACGAATGGACTTGGCTTCAGAAAATTCTTCACAACCCAGCCAAAATGTCCTCTGTCAACATTCGTCGGGATTCGTTGGAATGACCCGAGTCATCTCGACGAATGGACTTTGCTTCAGAAAATTCTTCACAACCCAGCCAAAATGTCCTCTGTCAACATTCGTCGGGATTCGTTGGAATGACCCGAGTCATCTCGACGAATGGACTTGGCAAAAATTTTCTTTTCTTCTGAAACTCTGCTCCACTCCTCAACCTTGAAAACCTTCAGTTGTGAGTGTATGAAGTGCACCCCAAAAGAGAGATTGCACATGGACCAACACTTTGTTCTATACAATGAGGGATTACATTGTCTAGAACTGTGTTTGGTGATCCATTGCAACCTGACTTTGGTGTGCACTTAGCATTACGACCTGTCATAACACATCTAAACAAAAGTCATCAAATACACATACAATTCATTTTAGTTTACTAGGGGACATCTTCAAATTAAGGTGATTGTGGACACAATACCCAACAATCTCCCCCTATTTGAAGATGTCATAACCCTAGGCACTAACTTGAATTGCACAGAAGGAATACTAAATAAGAATGCAGAACCAGGCAGTAATATATATAATAAAAAAACAGAGTAGGACTAAAAGTTTTAGCTTAACACAAAAAAAATGAGTATATATATATATATAAGCAAAGAAAACATCAAGATTCCAGATAAGCACAGCTTATTCAAGACCTTTGCCTTTCATCTTTGCAAACATTCTGTCCACTGCCTCAGATTTCTTCTTCAGTTCAGAATCCATTCTCTCAAAAAATGCCTTTGGCTTGGGCCAGTATTTGTCAGGAGCAGACTCTTTAGATCCACCATTCTTGAAGTGAATTCTTCTTTCATTTGTTCTTTTCTCAAACTTGCTCCATTCTTCTGAACTATAATGGTCACTGACTTTTTCATTCTGATTGCTGACTTTATCAAAAGCAGAGAGAATAATACTTTTGGAGATGGGGCTCCAGCTTTCTTGGAAGTTTCTAGGAGGAGGCCTATCATAAAATTCTCTGATCTTCTTATATGGATTAGACCTCTTAGCAGGTGGCTTATCAGCAAATAGCTTTCTTTTTAAAGACTTCTCAGAGGGTTCAGCAAAATAGGAGCTGTCAGGATCTTGAACAAGGGATGGATCATCCCACAATTCCTGATAAGATGAAGCAGGGATGACTTCATCAGCAAACACAGAGTCCTCAGCAGGATTTGGAGAGAAACTAGGAGCCCTGGGTCCTGGAGCACTTGAGGAGGGAACACCTGACCCTTTGTCCACAACAGCAAACCCAAGCATTTCAGCCACTTGCTTGAACAGCCAGCTTTGGGCTTCATGAGTATACCAATTTACATCCTTAACATTTTGTAAGATGTTTTCCTTAAGATCTTGCATTTGAGAAGCTACAATTTCATTTAACTCATCCATTTTGCTTGCATTGTCTTCTAACTTGGAGACCACACTCTCCTCCCCCTTTATGACATCTTCATGTAGGAGGGTATATAACCTTTTCAGCTGATTTTCAACTTGATCATCCAAGTATGATATTCCTTGATCATGAGCAGAGCTGAGAGTAGAGATATCAGAAGTCAGATGCAACACATCTTCACTGACCTGATGCAGATTCTGGAGAGCATGCCCAACAGCTTTATTTGTATGATCCAAAGCTTTCCCTGCAGATAGCATCCAGGCTTCTTGATCAGTCTTGAATCTTCCCATATCATGCTTGATCTCAGCCATGTCTTGCCTCAGAGAACTATCAACTGAGTCAATCTTCTTATACACTTGCTTTATAGAGTGATCAAAGTGATCAGTCTGACCCTGTAGCAGCCCTGCTATGGACTTCAGCAAAGAAGAGTGAGAGCTATCACCAGTCTCAACCTCTTCAGGAGAAAATTTTTCAGCTACAAAACTTGAGGACTGTGCTAAGTTGTCAAGCACAGTTGCTCTTGGAGAGGTGCTCCTAGCCACAAAAACTTCTGGAGGAGGCAAAAGCAGCAAAGGAGGAAGGACCTCAGAAGGAACAGATTCAGCCATGAAGAGATCTTCCTGGTCTTTCTCCCCCTCAAGTAGAGACATCTCCTTAGCCAACCTCAGCATGGCATCAAGGCTGCCCTTCTCCCCAGATTCAGATTGCTCAAGAGGAGTGTCTGGCAATATTTCATGATCTTCAGAATGAGAATCAACCATGGCAGGTGATCTCCTTGAATCTTCCAGCTGAGGAGCCTCAACAAACACAGCAGCAACCTCTGGACCCTCCAAGACAAGATCAGCAACACTAGGAGGAGCATCATCTGCAGCACCACTGCTTGCACCAATGTCTCTTGGGGTTGGAAACTCCCCCTCAACATGTGCATCTCTGTCCTGTGCAGGAGCTGGACCAAGTCCACTCCCCCTGGAGGATTGCCCTGCTTCAGTGGACCTATGTTCATCAGGGAGAGGGGCCTTATCATCACTCAAAGGAGCCCTCACTCCAGCATTCCCTAATCCCTTGGGAATTACCCTTTCCCATTTGGTGAAAATGGAGGAATTGATTTTCTTAGTGTGGTGGATGGGGGTACCTCTTCCAAGATTGAAAAAATCTGGATTACCACTATGCAGAAGCAGACTGAGAATCCTTCCAAAATTTGGAGCAAGAAAACTTTCTTTAATCTTCTCAAAGATGACTTCTCCAAAATTGAAATTTTTTCGACAAATTATAGCGGTGTGAATTTTGAAAGCCTCTTCAGATAGGTAGTCGTGAGAACCTACCTTGCATAATAAAACCTTGCCTATAATATCACACAGAAGCTTATCTCCTTCATTCATGAATTTTCTTCTGATTTTGGTGCTTTGATCAAGAATGCCACAAAATCTTCTGGCTCTGAAAATATCTTCAACAGACAACTCTTCAGATTCGACCTCTGGCATCTTCAACGATCGGTTGATACCACTAGCCTTCAAAATTATTTTGCAAGATCGAATAGAGCTTTTGATCTTCTTACCTTGACCTGAGATTTTGGCATTTCGATAAAACTCCAGAATATCCTGTTCTAGGATTTTGGCCGGCTCTTCCAAGATGAAACTGAGCCCGGCGACATCAAGCATCATGATCACATTGCGAAATTCATCTGAAGCTGAGCGGAAGGCGCCTCTCACCAACTCTCCCCCTGAGTTCAAGCCACTTGAGGCTTTGGGCGCCATTGAAGTCGTCGACGTCGAGGAAGAGAAACAGAGGATTCGCGAAGAAGGAGATGAACGGTCGGGTAGGGTTTCACGGAAGGACTCGTGAAATCGATGTTTTCTTTAATTTATATATATATATAGCTTTAAGTAGAGCGCATACCTGAGCATGATATATTTGAGAAGAATAAATTAAAAAAAAAATTTGTCCCGTGAACACCCGTGAAACTTCATGAAATTTTCTGAGTTAATACGAGACGTCTCGTGCAATGTCGTGAACTTTCAACAGTCCCAACTTCAAGATTCCTTGTTGAGCATTCCAAGTTCCATTTTGAAGAAATTGAATTTCGTTTCGTCCAGAGGCTTCATAAAAATATCTGCAATTTGTTTGTCAGTATTAACATATAACAACTTTATGTCCTTACTCTCGACATGTTCTCGGATGAAGTGATAGCGAAGCTCAATATGCTTCGTTCTGCTGTGAGAGACGGGATTATTTGCTATGGCAATAGCACTTGAGGAGTCACAGAACATGGGGATTTCTGAGAGCTTTACATTATAGTCCTCAAGCTGATTTTTCATCCACAAAAGTTGTGCGCAGCAACTGCCAGCAGAGATATACTCCGATTCAGCAGTTGATATTGCAACGCAATTTTGCTTCTTGCTACTCCAGGAAACGAGCCTTTTTCCCAAGAACTGGCAGGTTCCCGAAGTGCTCTTTCTATCATCTTTGCTACCTGCAAAATCAGCGTCTGAAAAACCAATTAGTTCAAAATCATTGCTTCTTGGGTACCATAAACCGAGATTTGGTGTAGCCTTAAGGTATCTCAATATCCTCTTTGCAGCGACATAATGAGATTCCTTACAGTTCACCTGATACCTGGCACAAACACATGTTGAGAACATTATATCAGGTCTAGTAGCAGTGAGATAGAGCAAGGACCCAATTATGCTTCTGTACTTGGTTTCATCAAAAGGTTTCCCTTTCTCATCCTTGTCCAGAGACATACTTGAGCCCATTGGAGTCCTCATTGAGGTTGCACTCTCCATTCTAAATTTCTTAAGAAGCTCTTTAGTGAACTTCGTCTGAGAGATGAAGATTCCATCTTCAGATTGGTGCACCTGGAGTCCTAAGAAATATTTCAGCTCTCCCATACTGCTCATTTCAAACTTACCTTGCATCAAGTTAGAAAACTTTTTGCAAAGTTTGTCATCAGTAGAGCCAAAGATAATATCGTCGACATAGATTTGCACCAGCAAAATCTCGCCTTTAACTTCCCTAAGAAACAATGTCTTGTCTATTGTTCCTCTTGTAAATTTGTTCTCAAGAAGAAACTTAGACAATGTCTCATACCAGGCTCGGGGTGCCTGTTTGAGACCATACAAGGCTTTTTGTAAATAAAGTACATGATCAGGAAAGTTAGGATCGACAAAACCTGGAGGCTGAGCTACATACACTTCCTCTTTAAGGTCTCCATTCAGAAAGGCGGACTTTACATCCATCTGGAAAACCTTAAAGCCCTTATATGCAGCATAAGCCAGAAATAATCTGATGGCTTCAAGTCTTGCTACTGGTGCGAAGGTCTGATCAAAATCAATCCCTTCTTCTTTCCGGTATCCTTGAGCAACCAGCCTTGCTTTGTTCTTGGTGATGATGCCCTTTTCATCAAGCTTGTTCCGGAAAATCCATTTGGTTCCAATCACATTCTATCCTTTGGGTCTAGGTACCAACTTCCAAACTTTACATCTTTTGAATTGGTTGAGCTCCTCTTGCATAGCAAGGATCCAAGAGGGATCGGTGTTTGCTTCTTCAAACTTCTTCGGCTCAGTCTGTGAAAGAAAACTTAAATGTAAAACTTCGTTAGTTGTACCTCTTCTAGTTAGAACTCTGCTTGAAGGATCTCCGATGATTTGATCAGCTGGATGATCTCTCAAATGTCTGATCACTCCAACATTTAGATGATTATGAGGTTCCCGCACTTCAGGTACATCTTCATCTTCCTGAGGATCATCATCCTCACATGCTGAAGGGGCAATTACTTCAATAGATTGTGGAACGTCTTCCTTTACCACTTCTTCTAAGTGTAGATCTTTGAATCTTGCATCTGCATCTTCAACAAAGACACTAGAAGAGCTGCTTTGAAGCATACTCGTCTCATCAAATATAACATTAAGAGTTTCTTCTACAACCAAGGTTTTCTTGTTGAAAATCCTATATGCCTTACTATGGCTACTATAACCTACAAAAATACCTTCAAAACATTTTTCACTAAACTTAGTTTTGTAATACTTTCCATTGTTAAGCACGAAGCATTTACTGCCAAAGATTCTAAAATAAGACAGAGTTGGTTTCTTGCCTTTCAGAAGTTCATAGGGAGTCTTATGATGATTTTTGTTGATTAGTGCTCTGTTTTGCACGTGGCAAGCAGTGTTGATGCCTTCAGCCCAGAAGTACTCCGGTAGTGAAGAATCACTCAACATTGTCCTGCAAGCCTCTATGAGTGTTCTATTCTTTCTCTCGGCAACACCATTTTGCTGTGGAGTGCGGGGAGAGGAAAACTCATGAAAGATACCTTGACTTTCACAAAATTCAGTCATGGCCCCAGACTTGAATTCTGTACCATGGTCACTTCTGATTTTGACCACAGAGCATTCTAATTCATTCTGAATTTGCCTAACGAATGAGGTGAAAGAATCATAGGTGTCTGACTTGTGTTTTAGAAAGAATACCTAAGCAAAACGTGAGTGATCATCGACAATGACCAACGTATAAGACTTACCCCCTAAACTCCGAATTGGCATGGGACCAAATAAGTCCATGTGAAGTAGATATAAACATCTGGTAGACTCTTTGCCAATAATGCTCTTAAAGCTAGCCCTCGTCTGCTTGCCCATTTGACATGCGTGACAAGGTCTCTCTTTAATGCACTTAACTTCAGGAGCATCACGAACTAAGTTGTGGGAAAATAACATATTTATAGTTTTGAAATTTATATGTGCTAGTCTCTTGTGTCATTGGTCACAGAGAGATGCACTATCTTTTGCCAAAAAACACACTGGTGTAGAAGTATCTAAACATAGAAAATTTAAACAAAAAATATTTCTACTCCGAGTGCCTGTTAAAATAGTTTCTGACGTATCAGACGACTTTATCAAGCACTTGTCCTTGTAGAATTCTACCATATAGCCTTTGTCACAAAGTTGACTTATGCTAATGAGATTATGTTGTAATCCTTTAACATAAGCCACGTCTGTGAAAGAGACTGTACCATTTGTGATCATACCGTAGCCTTTTGTGATTCCCCGATCAGATCCGCCAAAAATAACTTTTGGACCATCTTTCACGGGGGTATACTCTTGTAGAAGGCTTCTTGTTCCGGTCATGTGCCGTGAACAACCACTGTCCAAGTACCAGATTGGATTTGTATTGGCCTTTGGACATACCTGCAATCAACAATCAATTGCCCTTAGGAACCCAAACCGATTTGGGTCCTTGGCTTTTTGTTAGATGACCACCACTTGGAATGTTAACATTGCGAGGGGTCATTCTTGCATTGTTAATCCGTGGAGTCGAGACATTTCTCGGATTAAACCAACAATCTATGGCAAAGTGACCAACCTTGCCACAACACCAACAATCAAATCGATTGTACCTTCTCTTTGTCTCCTGTTTTGCCTTTTGAACGGGAGGTGCAACAGGAGTGACTTTCTTAGAGGAAGTCTTCTTAGAAGTGGGGGCCTCATGGTGACAGCACACACATGGCTCCAACTTCTTCTCAACAGGTTTGGGTGCAATCGTTCTAATTTTCGGTGCTTTCTTGTGAGCTGATCCGTGAACAAATGGACCATGATCTTTGAGGGTTATTTCTTCATGAGGAGCTTTGAAGGGAGAGTTGTCAAAGTTTCGGGGAAAGCTCCATCCTTGATATCTATTACTAGGTTCAACATGTGTTGGCCTAGCAAAATGACCATAGGATGAATCAAAGTCAAACGGATTTGATGGAAAGATGACCTTCCTAAATGAAGGTTGACTTTGATTAGCAGCTCCCTTTCCCTTCACGGCTCTCTTCTCAGCAGCCTTACTACTTTCAGCCTTATGACCAATTCCACTACCCTTCGCAGGAGCAGAAAACGTATCAATGAATGGAAGAATAGTCTTAGGCTTGGAGAAGCTTTCTACGAGCTTCCTTTCCGCCTTCAACTTATTTTCTAGTTCACTTATAGTTTTCTCCTTTAAATTTAACAACTCAGTGGAGCTTTTCAGTTCGTCTTTCAAGAGTTGGATTTCATCTTTGAGGGGAGTTAATTGTTCAACTTCCTCCCTCAAAGCTAATTCCACTGTCTTGAGAGATTCAATTTCTTTTGACTTGGATTTGACAACCTTGCGGCACTTGTCAAATCCTTTCACAAGGGCTTCATACTGAGTTATTAACTTAGAGTCCTCCTCCGAGGAGTAGCCTTCATTTGCTACGGATGCAGTCTCATCTTCAGAAGCAGACAGAGGGGTATGAGAGTTTACCTTCCCCTTATAAGAGGAGTCACCTACTTCTTCGTCTAGATGAGCCATAAGCCCAAAGTAGGCTTCTTCATCTGAGCTTGACGCCTCAGAGTCGCTGTCGCTCAGAGTCTTGGCCTTTTTGGCGAGGAGACTCTTTTCTTTCTTCCTTCCTTTAAATGATCTCTTTTCTTCCTTCCTTGATCCTTCTTTCTTTTTGTATGGACACTCGGCTATTACGTGTCCTGGCTTATTGCAGCAATAACAAATAATGTCAGTAGAATCAAATTTGTTCGGTTTAGATTTATACCTGTCATTGTTGTAGTCCTTTTTGTGATGATCACCATCACGTTTTGATCTTCTGTGATCAAATGTAGTGGATTGCCCTCTCTTCTGCTTTCTTTTATTCAGAAGTCTTTTGAATTGTTTGGAGAGAAGAGAAAATTCTCCATCAGACATCTCTGAACCTGATGGGCTGGCATCAGACTCATCCTCATCAGAAGATGGTCTCCTGACAGGTGGGAGAGCCTTGCACTTTCTTGAGCTTTCAGCTTTTAGGGCAGAGGACTTCTCCCTTCTAGAGGCTCTGACCCCCTCTTCTTCAGCTTTGCGGGAATTCAGCTTCAACTCGTGAGATAGGAGCTTACCAAACAACATTTGTGGCTCCGTGGTTCCGAGCTTTCCGAATTCTCTGATGGCTATGACCTTGGTATCCCATTCTTTCGTCAGGGATCTCAGAAATTTGTCATTTAGTTCACCAGTCGTGAATTCTCTATCATAGTTCCTAAGACCATTTACGATCTTGAAGAACTTCTCATAGGTGTCAGAAATGGAGTCTCTTGGATCTTGCTTGAATGCTTCATATTCTTGGTTCAGCAACGATCTTCGGTCATCCCTCACTTCTTCGGTCCCTTCCATCAGAACGACTAGTGAGTCCCACATCTCTTTAGCAGATTTGCAGTGAAGCAGATTTTGCAACATTGAATCATCAACTGCACCTGCTATGATATTTTTTGCTTTCTTGTCTAGGGCCACTAGAGCGATCTCATCTTTGTTCAGTTCCAACATTTTCTTCGGGATCATGATGGTGGAGTTTATTGAAGATGGTTTCATCGGGATATGGGGACCTTCTTCCACGATTTGAAAGATTCTTGGGTCAGCAGCTTCCATGAAGAATCTTACTCTTTCCTTCCACATAGGAAAGTTCTCTTTGGTGCAAACTGGCAACTTGACGGAGTCCTTGGTCTTATCCATTCCAGACATGTTTGCTTTAGCAACTAGATGAGGAGATCTTGTTCAAGGTGTTAGCCTTATAGCGAACAACCTCCCTCTGATACCAATTGAAAGTATCTAGTTGCGGCCTAAATCACCTAGAGGGGGGTGAATAGGTGGATTCTATGTCTTTAAGCGGAATTAAAGACATTAAACACAGAAAAGCAAACAAACAACCACAGCACAGACACAAGGATTTTATAGAGGTTCCCCGATGTGGGTAGTCCTCTTTCCCGCCTCGCCTATCTAGCACTTCGAGGCTAGACTCGGCTACTTCACCAATCTCAGATTAAAACTAATCTTACACCTCGGAGTTACAAACTCCTACAACTCAGAGTATACAACTCCTACAACTCGGAGTATACAACTCCTACAACTCGGAGTATACAACTCCTACAACTCGGAGTATACAACTCCTACAAAAGTAAAGATATGGAAACAAAATACTTCTTCTTAACCTCTAAAGAGATTAACTTCAGATCTTGAAAACAGAGTCTTCTTCTCAACCTAGAAAGAAGGCTTGGCACTTGAGAGAGGTGGAAGAGAGAAGACTTGGCTAACCAGATATGGATAGGCCCTTTGACTTGCTTGAACGAATCTTCAATAAAGAGAGCTGCACTAAGATCAAAGGCCTTCTTTTGAGAAATCTCTAACCACAATAGAGAAGGGTTCTAGAGCAGAAAATGTTAGATCTCAGAATTCTTGTTCAGCAAAAGAGGAAGAGGAGATCGACTTTTTTTTGCTTTTTCTTTTCTGAACTGGCGGCTGAAGAAGGTTTTAGATCGATTCTTGAGATGGATGCTTTTGCCCTAAAATAATGATTTATTTATATGGAGGTCTTCAACGGCTCTTGCGACAAAGAAGGGAGAGGCGACACGTGTACTGTTCATGTCGGCTAACCCTAAATTTCAAAAACGTAACGAGGATTTGAAATCCGTCTGTCCGTCATTCGTCGGGATTCGTCGGGAGTACACGAGAACATCCGACGAATTGACTTAGCTGCAGAGTTTTCTTCAGAACCTAGACAAGATTGACCTCTGTCAGCATTCGTCGGGATTCGTCGGAATGACCCGAGTCATCTCGACGAATGGACTTGGCTTCAGAAAATTCTTCACAACCCAGCCAAAATGTCCTCTGTCAACATTCGTCGGGATTCGTTGGAATGACCCGAGTCATCTCGACGAATGGACTTGGCTTCAGAAAATTCTTCACAACCCAGCCAAAATGTCCTCTGTCAACATTCGTCGGGATTCGTTGGAATGACCCGAGTCATCTCGACGAATGGACTTGGCAAAAATTTTCTTTTCTTCTGAAACTCTGCTCCACTCCTCAACCTTGAAAACCTTCAGTTGTGAGTGTATGAAGTGCACCCAAAAGAGAGATTGCACATGGACCAACACTTTGTTCAATACAATGAGGGATTACATTGTCTAGAACTGTGTTTGGTGATCCATTGCAACCTGACTTTGGTGTGCACTTAGCATTACGACCTGTCATAACACATCTAAACAAAAGTCATCAAATACACATACAATTCATTTTAGTTTACTAGGGGACATCTTCAAATCAAGGTGATTGTGGACACAATACCCAACAGCACCGCTGAGACCGCCTCGGTCGTCTCGCAAGAACGCTGAGACGAGTCGCTAACACCGGCGATAGCAATACCGTCGGGCGCTGGCCAAAAGGGGGGAGCTCCTCTCGCCCCCGTCCCCTCCAGGGGGCGAGCTCCTCTCGCCCCCCGCCCCCAGCAGCAGGGGCGAGACTAGCAGGGGGCCCACCCCTAGCTGGGTCTCGCCCAGCCCCAGTAAAGGGGCGAGACCAGCAGGGGGGCCGCCCCTAGCTGGGTCTCGCCTAGCCCCAGCAGAGGGGGAGACCAGCAGGGGGCCTCCCCTAGCTGGGTCTCGCCCAGCCCCAGCAGAGGAGCTCCTCTCGCCCCCATCCCCTCTAGGGGGCGAGCTCCTCTCGCCCCCACGCCCCCAGCAGCAGGGGGGCTAGACCCCAGGGGGGGCGAGCTCCTCTCGCCCCGCCCCAAGGCAAGGGGGCGAGCTCCTCTCGCCCCCGTCCCCTCCAGGGGGGCGAGCTCCTCTCGCCCCCACGCCCCCAGCAGTAGGGGCGAGACCAGCAGGGGGGCCGCCCCTAGCTGGGCCTCGCCCAGCCCCAGTAGAGGGGCGAGACCAGCAGGGGGCCGCCCCTAGCTGGGTCTCGCCCAGCCCCAGCAGCAGGAGCGAGACCTGCAGGGGGACTCCCCTAGCTGGTTCTCGCGCAGCCCCAGTAGAGGGGCGAGACCAGCAGGGGGGCCGCCCCCAGCTGGGTCTCGCCCAGCCCCAGTAGAGGGGCGAGACCAACAGGGGGGCCGCCCTTAGCTGGGTCTCGCCCAGCCCCAGCAGAGGGGCGAGACCAGCAGGGGGGCCGCCCCTAGCTGGGTTTCGCCCAGCCCCAGCAGAGGGGCGAGACCAGCAGGGGGGCCGCCCCTAGCTGGGTCTCGCCCAGCCCAAGTAGAGGGGCGAGACCAGCAGGGGGGCCGCCCCTAGCTGGGTCTCGCCCAGCCCCAACAGAGGGGCGAGACCAGCAGGGGGGCCGCCCCTAGCTGGGTCTCGCCCAGCCCCAGTAGAGGGGCGAGACCAGCAGGGGGCCGCCCCTAGCTGGGTCTCACCCAGCCCCAGTAGAGGGGCGAGACCAGCAGGGGTGTCGCCCCTAGCTGGGTCTAACCCATCCCCAGTAGAGGGGCGACACCAGCAGGGGCCGCCCCTAGCTGGGTCTCGCCCAGCCCCAGTAGAGGGGCGTGGCCACCAGGGGGGCCGCCCCTAGCTGGGTCTCGCCCAACCCCCAGTAGATGGGCGAGACCAGCAGGAGGGCCGCCCCCCGGGTCTCGCCCCACCCCAACTAGGGGGCTTGTCGAGCCCCTAGTTGGGTCGGTCTGCGTTTAGCACCTCAGAACAGTGGGATTTGGCTATTCGCAGGCCAAATCTGGGGTATTTTGGTAATCTGATAAGCCAGAGTTTGGTTATTTGCAGCCCAACTTCAGAAATCCTATAAATAGGACCAAGGGGGCACCATTTGGATAGGGATCATTCTAGGTTAGCTCTCTCCCTCTCTCTCCCTCCCCAAGTCTCTCGAGGGGGTGAGGAGAGCCTCCAGTGGTGCCCAAGCTTCGTAGTGGCTTGGGAGGGGAAGTTCCTAAGGGGCTTCCGGGTATGTGGCGGGACCTCCCCACTAAGCCCTTGGTCCAGTCCATAGTTCCTCAACCTTCAACCTAGAGCTCTCCCTTTGGGGAAGTAAGGTTTGGTCGCCCTCAGCTTGCTGAGGGCCCCGAACTCCACAGGGACCGAGAAATCGGTTTCAACACAAGAACTGTAGCCTAGCTACATTCTTCTTATTGAACAAGTCATCCAAGGCTGTCCAAATTTCAGTACCTGATCTACATCCGATGATGTGATCAAACAGCTCCGGACTGATAGCTCTTTTGAGAGTGAACTCCGCCTTAGCATTCGTTCTCTTCCAAGCTTTTACAGGCTAGCATTACCTTCAATAGGGAATAACATCTTGTCTTGCTTCTCCTCCTACAACTTCCCATAAGTCCTCGCCAAGAAGATAGCTCTCCATGCAAGACTTCCACTTATTAAAGTTAGTCTGCATAAGGATCTCAATACCAAGACCTCTAGCATATCCTCCTTCCATTGCTATCCCACTGATTGACAACCAACTTGCAGAACCAAAGCAGAACGCCACACTGATCACTGCTCAGCAACTTGCCTCTGATACCATGTTAAAAAATTTGAGGTCCGGAATAGAAGTAAAAAATGCGGAATACTTCACACCATCCACAAGCGTGACAAATCAATGACAATGGGAAGAACGAATAGTGCTATGGTATTAACTATCTCTTTACAATTCGAGGTATACATGACGAGACATGATTCATAAGAATCACGGAGGAGAGATGCACAAAACACAAACTACAACTGTCGGCGAACTGCCAAGGCCAGACTGCCGAGACCGCTCGAACAGACAAGCCACGCGTTTAACTCCAGAGACCACGCGAACAGAACAGGTGTGATGACCTTGAACTGCCAGACCGCAACCACAGACTGCTCGACCTGCTGCTTTATTCAACTGCTGAAAGAACACCTGTCCGCACTTCGAGATCACCCAGACTGCACGGTCTCAAGATCACAGAAGCACCCGCGAACAGAGAACAAAACTGCTTCCTGCTACAGACCGTAACTCAAGACCGCCCGATCTACTGAGTCCGCTGCACAGTCCAAGAACACCTAAACACAGTCCGCCCTGACTGGTTTATTCAAAGCTGCAAGAAAGGAGAAAGCTGACCGCGAGCTGCTAGTCGCAAACCTGCGAACAAACAAGCCGGTCAAACAATACTCAGACCACACGACCTCAAAATGAGACCGGCACAATCAAGCCAACTTTGGTTCTTACAGTTCTCGTTATGAATGACGGGCCCTGGACCCCTATTTATAGGCGGGCTGACGGATGTCGTCACCGCACAAACCGAGATACAATCACAACCCATCAGATCGTGAGCGGTCTCACAAAGCAGACCGCCCGAGCCCAACATAGCTCCAGCTACTTTATTAAACCTTGAGGTTACAACCAAACCGCTCGGACACCGCGGTCTCACAAAACAGGTCGCCGGGTCTTATTGCAGACCAAGAACATCTGGCCGACTTAGGAGAAGTCGCCAGACCAACCCGAGCAAGCCGCCCGGACACTTTGTTGTCTCCCAGATCAGACCGCTCAGAACAACCCGCATGAGACAAAACCACCGTAGACCGCGCGGTCTCCAATCCGCAGACCGCCCAGCACCACTCCACTTCCACTTCAAAAATTTAACACAGGTCACACTCTGACATCGTCGGGCGCGACCAAGGCCGCGCCCCCACCTCGGCAGAGCGCGGTCTGACCGCACCCCCCATTGTGGGGGGTGCGGCCTAACCGCACCCCCCATCTTGGGGATGCGGCCAAACCGCACCCCGCCCCCCCTTTGGGGTGCGACCAAGCCTCACCCCATGAGGGGTGCGGCCAAGCTGCACCCCCTTTTGGGGTACGGCCAAGCGCACCCCAAGTGGGGTGCGGCAAACCGCACCCCATCTGAGGTGCGGCCAACCCGCTCCCCCTTTGGGGTGCGGCCAGGCCGTGTCCCCAAGGGGCGTGGTCAAGCTGCACCCCTCTCCGCAGCAGGGTGCGACTAAGCCTCCTCCCCCCTTCTATAGGGGGGCTCGTAGAGAGCCCGACCGAAGTCACGACCCTCGTCGGGCGCGATCGGAGCCCATTTCCCCTTTAGGGGCGCGATTCATCATTTCTTCATTGCGCGCTCAGAACGCCTCTCCGTTCGCTCAGAACGCTCTCATGTTCATTGCGCACTCAGAGTGCTCTCGCGCTTGTTGCGCGCTCAAGGCGCTCCAGTATTCATTACACGCTCAGAATGCCTCCTCGCGCGCTCAGAACATTTCCACGTTCTGACCACGCGTGTAGTTAACATTTCTTAATTTCTCAGATTGCAGGACTCGCTCGTCGCCTTTATCGCAACAAAGCTGCCCGAACTGCCCGAAGGGCGAGACAGTCATTTACGAAAAATGGAGATCCGTGTGCTCCAAATCGACCAGCGTGATTCGCCCATCGGGTGGTTACGGTGGTTACGACGGCAAAATTATCGGGCTACCCCCGGCCAAAGCTATAAAAGGTGCCCAGAGCCTTCATTTCAAGACACCTTGCTTTAGGCACCCGAGAGAGCTCTGCGAATATTTCCTCTGAGCATTCCTTTGGTGATTGAAGATCTCTTTCGTGGACTTGGAGATTTCCTTTTCCCCGAAAGACGACTCAGCGTTCTCTCTTTTATTCTCACCCTCGTTCTCAGATGAAAGTACTTAGTTTTCTGAGATATAGTTTGTCACTCTCAGAGTTCTCTCTCTCTCTACCATTGTAACGAGTAGCGGTCTGTCGCGCTCGAGTTCTCAATCTCTAATTGTAACCACCGAGAAGATAGTGGAAGTTGGTCGGCACAGCTCCAGCCGCGTGGTTTTTCACCCTTTCCGGGTTTTCCACGTTAAAAGTCTTCGTATCACTTATTAACTCACTCATTGATTGTTTGCGCGCTTGGTTCGCTTCCGAGCTAAGGTGGTTCAATTCGACCGGTCTACCAGAGAACCCGAGCGACCCGCAACAGTTTGGCGCCGTCTGTGGGAATGTGTTCCCAAGTACTCAACAAAAGCTCCCTAAGGGCAACACCCGCTTCACCAAAGTGCCCAAGACCGATAGGGATGGAATCTCCCCAGTTAATTTCAGACGCGTTCAGTTCCTCCCTTCCTGAAGGCCTGGGAGAGAAAGTGCTCGTCGTGACACCCATCCTGCCCCGGTGTCTTGGTCTAGCCAACAAACCGGCCCTCCCGCGGAAGAGCAGGGTTCGAATGATGTCATGTTTTGGCGAAGACGATCCCCCCTATCAGAGTCAATCTTGACATATCCAATCCCTTCATGGTTAAATCTCCCACACTACAAGGAGTTTTACGGAGTGGAGGACCTGTATGAGCACGTTAATCGCTTCCTGATAGCGATGTAGACATTAGGGCGAAAGCTCGGGAAGGAGAATATAAAAATTGAGTAGAATACGAATAGCAAGCTCCATAGTATGAGGTGTTGGATCTATAGGCGCCCTTAGAGGGGGGGGGGTGAATAAGGGTTTTAAACTTTTTAAGATTATTAAAGAGAATACTTCTTTGTTGCTACCGCCAGCGGTAGTGTTACCGCTCGGCGTTAGTGACAGAGAAAATACGTTTAGGTTAAACTAATGAAAATCAGAGAGCACGAATCAGAGATGAAGAAACAAACATATTTTCATTGATATTAAATTAAAACAGTTATGATTACAAAAACTTTTCCCAATTACGCTTGGAAAGAGGCGACCAATGAAAACTCTTTTGGTTTTCTATACCGACCCTTCTCCCACAGACCGGTTGGCTTTAGCCTATCTCTCCCCAGATAAGGCCTCAAGCCGCTCTAGCCCTTCCCTCACCGGAAAGGCCTCGAGCACTCCCTAGATCTACACCCTATACCTAGTCGCCAATGCGAGGTGAATTCCCCCTAGTCCCCGTAAGGCCCTAGTCGCCGTGTGGCAAATTCCTCTACCGAACAAAAGATATAAAGGTTACAATCAGAAACTACAACAAAACAAAAACTAAAAACTCCCTCAAAAGAAGAACTTGATGTCGATGTAGATGCGATCGGATCGGTCGTCAAGTTCTTTGCGTTCACGAACGTTGACGGAGTTCTTCGGGCTGCTTGGGGAAGGCTCTCACGAGTGCTCTGAATATGTGGCTTCAATTCGTTCTGTCACAGCAAGAAACGACGGAGGAAGCGCGCGTCTTTAAATAGAATCAGTCGTTACCGCCTGCGGTAGGACTACCGCCCCACGGTAGCCACATTAGGCAATGATCAAGCACACGGATCGTGGAATCTTAGGCAACTTTTGAGCGCCAAACTTTGGGCTCCGCCTAGCGTGTCGCGGCAACGCTAACGCTCCGTGATAGCGAGATAACCTTCCTTCAGCAAATATCTCCTTCCATATTTGCTCCTCAATCACATGCAGACGGGAGGATTCCAAAATCTACCGTCGGGCGGTAGACATGCCGCGCCGCAGTAGAGCACGCTAAATATGCATCCCGCCAAACATTCCTTTTTCTCCACTGTTTCCTTTCCGTCAATTGTTTCCATTTATGCCAGCGCCAACGGTAGTGCTAATGCCCCGCGGTAGCAATGCCTGACATCTACTTTCGTCGAACGGTATCTACTTTCGTCGAACGCCATTTTCGTCGAACGACCTCTTCTTTCGTTGAACACCATTTCGTCGAACGACATCTGATTTGCTAGCGCCAGCGGTAGTGCTAACGCTCCACGGTATAGCACATATCTTTTTGTTGAATGCATCTTATTTCGTCGAACGCATCTCATTTCGTCGAACGCAGTTCGTCGAACGACATCTTCTTTCGTCGAACACCATTTGGTCGAGCGCATCTTATTTCATCGAGCCGCTAGCGCCAGCGGTAGTGCTAACGCTCCGTGGTAGCAACAACATATTCCTATGGAGATTTGAATGCACAGGAACCTGCATGTTATAAACACAAAAACAAATATGATCAAATACAATAGGATTTGTTATTGTCAAACCAAGAGATGCGGAAAGCATGTTCCAACAAACTCCCCATTTTGATAATAAAAAATCTCCTTAGAAAAAAATAATTCAAGTGATAGGAATTTGTATTTATAATAAGAACTAACACCGATAGTATGAAAATTAGGCTTGTTCAAATGCTCCCCCTAAATGAAATCTCCCGCTAAATGAGTTCTCCCCCTACCACAGAACTTCCTTTGAATCTACTCCCCATATATGTGAATTTCTTTCAAATTTATTCTCCCCCTTTTGGTATTATCAAAAGAGGGTGGAGAGAAAGCCAAAAGTGACGGCGTGTAATGTTTTTTTTTCGAGTAGAGAAGACATGAGCATGAGAACGAGATAATACATAGGGAAGAGAAAAAAATGTAGGAGTGAAAGAGCAGTGAGAATTCAAGATAACACACTTGTTGAAAAGGAAATATTCATGATTGAGCGTACAAGTAGTAGAGAGGTGGAAAACATGAAGAAATATATTTTTGAAGTGAACATCTATATTGGAATGGTGAAGCATAGTAGATGATTAAGAGTTTTAGACAAAAAAAGATGTTGTAGCAATTTAAGTATACAAAATGATTTCAGTTGCAACATAACCATACACTTGTTTTGAATGTAAGCAATAAAGAGTACACATGACGTAGCGGAAAAAATGTAACCATGATACAACATATCAATTCAAGATAGAAGAATACAATGTCTTAAATTGAGAAATCAAGTACACTTATACATTGTATTGATCATGCAAAGCTATCTAGTGCATTTACTTAAGAGTTTAGAGAATACATGTAGATATGCAATAGACTCCAATTTTCATGAGTAGAAGGCTTATAAGTGATAATGATGTGTACAAAGGTAGTATTTTTGATAAAAGTATACATATGAGTTAAGCAAAACAAATGACATGTATAATGGAATAAACACAACATTATTGAAAATGCGTTTTTAGAGTTACTTCTACCCACAAAGCTATATAAATTTGTCAATGCACATAGAAAAGTAGTACAACTACCAAGGTGCTCTGCACACACAATGCTTATTAAGACTTATCAGGGTGCAAAGTAGTGCTTGGGGAATCACAATTATTATTTTGAATTTTAGTTATTGTTATCCGATGTACAAGAAGAAGTAGTGAAAAAAAATGTTTGCAACAAGGCACTTTACAATTCTCTCCAAGGTGCTCAACCTCACAATGCTCATTAAGGGTCCGTTTGGTTGGGCTGTTGCTGATGAAAAGCTGCTGATCAGAAATGGAGTTTTGAAAAAGAGCTGTTTCTGAGAAATGGAGTTTTGTTAAAAAACTGTTTGGGTGAAATGGAGTTTTCAGTGCTTATTGAAATGGAGTTTTATAAATTTTGTTTGGGTTAAATGGAGTTTTTGAAAAAAAAAATTATTGTTCCATAAAATACACAATCTTGATAATACTGACTATAATAGACCCTAATACCAATAATTCATCTCACCATCTAAGATCTAGAAGTGTACAATTGTTGCGCTATATTTTCACGCAACGTGATCATCTCATCTACCCCGCCTGCTGTATCAGGACAAACTACTTGATGCCCTTGTGTGCTCACCCCCTCATCACCACCTCCCTGCTCGAACTCATTGAAATCAATATCCCTCCGCGACGGGTGCCTCCGAATAAAATTATGCAGTGCCATTGTCGCCATCACAATATCGATTTGTTTGGCGAAGTTGTAGCTCGGCATATCACGCAATATGGCCCACTTTTTCTTCCAAATCCCGAACGATCTTTCAATGACACTTCTAAGGGATGAGTGCGCATGATTGAATATCTCTCGGCGTCCTTCCGGTGCACGCCCGCCACGAGCAAAGTCTGGGAGATCATAACGTGTCTCTGGATATGGTTTCAAGTATCCCCTTTGTAGCGGATACCCAGAGTCCACCAAGTAATATTTTCCTGAAAACCAGGATCAAAATTCGTTATGCTTCAAAGGTGAGAAGTATAAAAAATGGAGTAGAAATCTTACTACCTGGTGGTGGATGCGGAAATTTGTAACGGGGATCCCGAAGCGCATAATTGAAAATGCGGCTATCATGCGCAGAGCCATCCTAACCTGGCATAACAAATGTGAAACACATGTTGAAATCACAAGCAGCCATCACATTTTGTGTTGGCATGCCATGTCTCCCAATGTACGGTACTTGATCACGAACAGGTACGCATGCATGAACATGTGTTCCATCAATTGCACCGACACAATCTTTAGAGAATGGCCACACACACACATACACACACTCATGCACACACACTCATACATATAAACACACACTCATAAACATATAAACACACACACACACACTCACACACACACACACACATACACACATAAACACACACACATACAAATAAACATATATACACATACACAAACACACACACATACATATATACAGCCACACACACACACTCATACACACACACTCATACATATAAACACACACTCATAAACATATAAACACACACACACACACACACACTCACACACACACATACACACATAAACACACACACATACAAATAAACATATAAACATATATACACATACACAAACACACACACATACATATATACAGCCACACACACACACTCATACACACACACTCATACATATAAACACACACTCACAAACATATAAACACACACACTCACACACTCATAAACATATAAATACACACACACTCACACACACACACACACACATACATATAAACACACACACACATAAACACACACTCATACATATATATATATATATAACACAAACACAAAACACACACATATAAAATACAACACACACACATAACATACACACACATATATAATACACACACACACATAACACACACACATAACATACAACACACACACACATATAACACACACAAACACATATAATACACACACATATAACACACACACACAAACACATATAATACACACACATATAACACACACACACATATATAACACAAACACAAAAATTAACAAAAAAAACAATTAACAAACACATTCATCTCACCACACACACTAATAACACACACATTCACCACCATCATCACACCACACACGCAAACACATTCATCTAAAAAAAAAATTAACAAAAAATAATGATTTCTACCTAAAATCCGGCGGCGGAGGAGGAGGAAGAAGCTGGATAGGTTGATTCCGGAGGAGGAAACTGGAATGTCTATTCCGGCGGCGTCGAGAGATCCAGACGAGGAGCGGCGGCGTGAAGAGAGGAGGCGTGAGGAGCGGCGTGAGGAGTAGGTCCAGGTGACGACGAACGGCGGCGTGAGGAGCGGCGGCGGCGACAAAGACCGACGAAGGAGATCGGGGGAGAGTCGTCAGGAGCGGGCGAAGGAGATCAGGGGAGAGAAATCCTAGAAGTGCGGTGAGGTGCGGCTGGACTGGCGATAAAAGGCGCGGCTGGGGTTAACAAAGAAACAGAGGTTTTTAATAACCTCCGTTTCAGTCCATAAGCCGCGCCAAACAATGCTTTTGCCTAAACCTCCGTTCCGTTCCAACCGCACCGGAGCAAATAAGTCGCGCCAAACGCACCCTAAGACTTATCAGGAGGGTGAGTAGTGCTTGGTGGAGATGTCTTTGTCAATTATTCATTTGAATTTTTGCTTAACGACAAAGGTCTCTGAATTCACTTGTATGTGCAAACAAATTTTTTGGCAAAGACACACTTCTTCAAAGATAGGTGCATGAAAAAGATTCTCAATTGTGGTGTAGGTAAAACTAAGCATACATAACAATAATATTAGGTTGTTACACTACACAATCATGTAAGAGTAGATTAAATTCATATGTAGTTTATCAAAAAAATGTGAGTGAATAAATCATTACCAAATATAAACCATTTACTCATAAATAGAGGCATGCTATGCAATACTACACATGATTTCTATAATCAATTTCAAAGCACACATAGATAATGATCAAGGCATGATTTAAAACAATGTTATTAAGATACTTGAAATAGAGAATGAAACATTGTATTCTAAACTTGGCAAGATAAACCATATCACCTTTGAAACATTGAAAATTACATCAGTTTTTATAAATTTTAAGTTTTTCAAAAGCAAAAAAAAACATGTTTTTGTTGTTTTAATTGGTTTTTCAATTTTGTAGTTATTTTGATATATAAAAAAGCATGTTTTTTTTATTTGAGGTTTTCGAGAAGAAAATAATAGAAAATAAATAAATGCATAAAGGTAAATAAAAAAAAGCAGCAAAAATGAAAAACAAAAATAAAGAACGAAACAGATTCACTACCGCCAGCGCTAGAAGCTATCGTCGGGCGGTAGTGGCCGAATGCCAAAAACTTGGGAATCGTGAAATTTTTCAGAATTTTTTGTTGCAGAAAGGTTGTACAGGTTGGTGACAAGGTGATTCAGTACAGAAATCAGATACATGTGGTCATTAAAATACGGATTTGGCACGATTAAGTATGAATGTCCAAGACCCCTAGTTGTAGTCTAAGTAGAGCAAATCGTGAATCGGGTAGAGGCTTGGTAATTAAAGATGTCCGCAAGTTGCAATTCAGTTCCAATGAAGTTGACATGAACATGTTCCTTTTGATGTGATTCCTAATGAAGTGGTGTCTTACGTCCATGTGTTTAGATCGTGAGTGATGAACGAGGTTGTTTGTTAAGTCAATAGCACTCTTGTTGTCACACTTAAGTTCAATAGTAGTTAAATGAACACCAAAGTCTTCTAGGGTTTGAGTCATCCATAATGCTTGGGCACAACAACTTCCTAGTGCAATATATTCTGCCTCGGTGGTGGAGAGGGCAACAGAATTTTGTTTACTACTTGACAATGCAACTAGAGAAGGACCTAAGAAATGACAGGTACCACTAGTGCTTTTCCTATCTAATGAACAACCCGCATAATCAGAATCTGAATACCCATGCAAGAGAAAAGAATTATTATTTGGATACCAAAGTCCTAATTTAGATGTGTCGATTAGATATTGAAAAATTCGTTTCACCGCATTTAAATGAGATTCTTTTGGAATTGCTTGAAATCTAGCGCATAAGCATATGGAAAACATAATATCAGGTATAGATGCACTAAGGTATAATAGGGATCCAATCATTCCTCTATACAACGTTTGGTCAATTGAAATTCTGGCTTCATCTTTTCCTAATTTTAGTGATGCGCTTATTGGAGTACTAGCTTATTTCAAGTTTTCAAAACCAAAACATTTTATCATATCATGGACATATTTGGATTGACATATAAAAATTCCATCATTTCTTTGGGTTATTTGAAATCCTAAAAAATATGTTAGTTCACCCACTAGACTCATCACAAATTCATTTTGCATTACTAGAACAAATTCATTACACAACTCTTCATTAGTGGCTCCAAAAATAATATCATCAACATATATTTGTAAAATAATCAAATCATTATCAAAATGCTTAATGAAGAGTGTGTTATCGGCACTACCCATTTTATAACCATGCTTTAATAAAAAAGATGTTAAACATTCATACCAAGCACGAGGAGCTTGTTTTAGACCATAAAGCGCATTTTCTAATCTATATACATGATTTGGAAATGGTTCATTAATAAAGCCGGGGGGTTGTTCAACATAGACTTCTTCTTTTTCTTTAATTATCCCATTTAAGAAAGCACTTTTAACATCCATTTGAAATAATTTAAACTTCTTATAACTCGCAAAAGCTAGAAAAATTCTAATCTATTCAAGGCGAGCAACGGGTGCAAATGTTTCATCAAAATCTACCTCCTCGATTTGAGAGTAACCTTGTGCCACTAATCGAGCTTTGTTCCTAGTTATTCTAGACTCTCCATCTAATTTATTTTTAAATATCCATTTGACACCAATAACCGGGTGATTAGATGGTCTTTCAACTAGTTTCCAAACCCTATTGCGTTCAAATTGATTCAATTCGTCATTCATAGAGATAAACCAAAATTTATCATTCAAAGCGGTGGAAACATTTTTCGGTTCTATTTCGGAAACAAAGCATAAGTTTGAAAAAGATTCATTAAAAGAAGAAAGTGTCGTTACCCCCCCCCCCCCCCCCCCTTGATGGTTCTCCAATGATAAGCTCCCTTGGATGGTCTCTTGTAAATTGAAGCACACTTGAAGGCACGAACTCCTCTTGCACCATCTCTACTTCTTTTTCTTCTCCACGTGGTTCATCATCATCATGCGCCAATGGTGAAAGAGGTTCATCTTCATTACCTGCACAAGTAGAATCCACAGTACCGGTGCCGAAAATCCTTCCCTTTCCACTGTCCCCAAATGTCACCATTCCTCTTTTCTTCTTAGTGAGGCTTGTTGGATCGGTAGGCGCCCTTAGAGGGGGGGGGGGGGTGAATAAGGGTTTTCAAAAACTTAAGTTATATTTTAAAAAGCTTTGTAATAATGCAAGAATAAGAAGTCGAGTAAAACAATTGAAATAAAGTAGAGACATGCTTTATTAATATCAAATAAAGTTTTACAAAAGTTGACTTCTATGACGCTAGAAATCGGTGGCGATGAATAGTAAATTCTTTTTATTTTCTATCCCGACTCGCATCCTCACGAACCGGTGGCCCTAGCCTTATCCTCCCCGGATTCGGCCTCAAGACTCTCTAGCCAACCCTTCCCCGGATGTGGCCTCGAGCACCCCCTAGACCTAACCTAGATCTAGTCACCAACACGAGGCGAGTTTTCCCCTAAGTCCTACCCAGACCTAGTCGCCAACACGAGGCGATTTCACTAACCGTTTACAAGAAAAATATGAAATGAAAATAAAAACTCCCTCTTGATGAACTTCTGAAGTTGGAGACGAAGATCCGCTGTAGAGTAAGCGTTGTAGAAGCGGACTTCGTTTGGATTCGACGTGATGAGATTCTCCTTCAGAAGTTTGCAGAACTTTGGTAGGACATCAACTTTCGGCCAAGATAGCCTCTGGAATTCTAGCACTCTATCTCTCTCTGATATCTCTCTGATGTGTGTGTAAAATGAGAGAAGAGACGTCCTTTTTATAGCCTCAGCGCTAGCGCCTGCGCTAGCGGTACCGGCGGCGCTATCCCATATTAGGACACATTCTGCGCGGCAGAATCTTCAATCCGAGGAAACAATTCTCCCTTGCCAACTGTGCTCCTCCCTATTGCCTGCGCTATCGGATACTGCCTGGCGCTATCTCCTTCTATAAGTGATCCCGACAATTGTGCTTCGAGCCAAAATATCGTCGAACGAGATTTCGTCGAACGCCGCTAAGATTTCATTAAGCGAAGTTTCGTCGAACGTCATGATGAGAATTTCGTCGAGCACCGCTAACAGTTCGTCGAATGGAAACTAGCGCCTGCGCTAGTACTACCTCCAGCGCTAGTAGATGTTTTGGATTTGTTGGCTCAACTTTGGGGGCAACCTTCTTATGTACTCCTTGAGTCATGGGGACTTTTGTTATCCTGCACACTTAAACACACAAGATCAAATACACATAGGATTTGTTATTCTCAAACCTAGGAGATGCGGAAGACCATGTTCCAACAAACTCCCCCTTTTGATAATAACAAATCCATTAATGATAAATCAGAGCATTAATATATAAGCATGAAAAACCATACTTGTGTGTGTGTGTGTGAGTGATGACTTAGGATATGTTACGATTTTAGCATTTAGAATTGCTCCCCCTAAATACATGCTCCCCCTAAGTGAATGCTCTCCTAATATGTAAGCTATCATTTTAATTAAGCATTATATTTTGATAGCAGATTAATGTTTATCATGTTAGTTCTCCCCCTTTTGTTATTAGCAAAAGCGGGTGAGGAGAGACCACTAAAAAGTTGATAAGAAGATAAAAGCATGATCGAGCTTGTAGAGAAGGAAATGATAAGGAGTTTTAGAATACTTTTCATTTAAATAGATCATAGTTTGAGTATTACAATATTTGCATTAATCAGAGTTTGTAGCATAACCAAAGACAAGGTAAATGTAAAGTTGCGGAAGACTTAGAAAAAATATAAGCAAACATCTTTTGTACGACATGATAATTCAAAAAAATTATAGGAGTTTAATTTTTTAAAGAAGATGTTTTGTAAACATTTTAAAATCAATAATAAATTAACCAAGCATGAAATAATGTTATCAGAAAGATAGTACTATAATGTTATGTTAATTCATAATTTCAAAATATACTAAACATTGTAGAAAGCATGCTAGGTTATCTAGTGCATTTCATAAATAAAGAATAGTATAAAATTTGCATTAGGATCCAATACTCATGAGAAGAAGTGTTATGGAAGATAATGATGTGCACAAAGGTGTATTTTTGAGTAGACTAAACACATGTTTTAATTAAAAATACAAGTAATATATAAAGTAAGAGCACAATAAAACACAAATAATTTTACTTCCACAAACTTCAATGCACAAAAAATGTACAACTACCAAGGTGCTTTGCACACACAATGCTCATTAAGACTTATCAGGGTGCAAAGTAGTGCTTGGGGGATCACATAATTTTATTCTTCAAGATTGATTTTTATTGTGATCTGGTGTACTTAAGAATAAGTGGTTTTTATTTTTGAAAGAAAGTTATGGTTTGCACAAGATACTTTACTATTCTTTCCAAGGTGCTCAACCTCACAACGCTTATTAAGACTTATCAGGAGGTTCAAGTAGTGCTTGGTGGAGTTATCTTTGTCACTTTATTTTATGATTTTTTTTGTTTTGTACAAAGTTCTCCGAATACACTTGTTTTGCAAACCAATAAAATTTATGAAAAAGATAGCCACTTTTCTTAACTTTTAAAAGTGCAAATAAAGGAGTGTAGGTAAGATACTTGTGCAATTTTAATTCATTGTACTAATACATAACATACACAAGCATTCTTAGATTAAGCGCATATGTAGACAATGCCAAAATAAGTGAGTGAATAAATATCATTATCAAACATAAAACATTTTCTCATACTTAGAGGCATGCTAAACACAGTTCTACATAACTTTTAAACGATACTTGATGCACATATTTATAGATATATCAAAGCATGATGAAAACAATGTTAAAGTAGTTTGAAAAGATAAATTGCAACATTATTGAAGTTCTAACGAATGGATTAAATCATGCTTGATTTTCACACTAAATTTCATACAGTTTTTTTTGTTGGTTTTTGCATTTTATATTTTTGTATTTGATTTTTGTATTTAGAAATAGAATTTGAACAAAAAAATATCTTTTTTGTAATTTTGGCTTTTGTATTTTTGTATTTGATTTTTGCATAAAACAAAAGAGACTTTAAACAAAAAAGGCAAAACATATTTTTGTAATTTGTCTTTTGTATTTTTGTTTTTGATTTTTCAAAAATTAAATAGAATCTCAAGTGCAAAAAAAAACAGTACATATAGATTAATACATTTTTAGGAATATTTCAAAATTTTAAAATTACAGAAAAACACATAAGTACGCTAGCGCCGGCATTAGCGCTAGCGCGGGAAACAGTACACGATTTTTTATGATTTTGAAATTTTTAATTGCTGATCTTGATTAAGTGTCCCAATAGTAGTTTCATGCTCAAAATCTCAGATTTTTAGGAGATGTTTTTGATGGTTAAAACTTGCAAAAATTATGTTTTGTGAATGTGTTTTAACGCGAAAGATCTAGGACACCTAACTCAAGTCGTAATAATCGAAATCTTGCATCGGGAAGAGGTTTAGTAAATATGTCAGCGAGTTGAGAGTCCGTGCCAATGAAACTTACTTTTACATGCTCTTTCTTAATGTGATCCCTAATGAAATGATGACGAACATCGATGTGTTTGGATCTAGAGTGGTGTACGGGATTATATGTGAGGTCTATTGCACTTTTGTTGTCACATTTAAGATCAATATTTTTAAGATGAAATCGAAAATCCTCTAGTGTTTGACTCATCCATAATGCTTGTGCACAACAACTACCAAGTGCGATATATTCGGCCTCCGTGGTGGTGAGTGCAACCGAAGATTGTTTCTGACTAGACCAAGCTACTAAAGAGGGTCCTAGAAAGTGACAAGTGCCGCTAGTGCTTTTTCGATCTAGTGAACAACCGGCATAGTCCGAATTGGAATAGCCGTGGAGTGTGAATGAATCATTGTGAGGGTACCATAATCCTAATTTAGATGGCCCTAATAGATAACGAAAAATATGTTTTACCGCTTTTAAATGAGATTCTTTTAGATTGGCTTGAAAGCGAGCACATAAACATACGGCAAACATTATATCTGGTCTAGATGCACTTAAGCAAAGAAGAGATCCTATCATTCCTCTATATAGCGTTTGATCAATTGAAATTCCGGATTCATCTTTTCCTAGTTTTAAAGAAGCGCTCATAGGAGTAGAAGCTTGTTTGAGATTTTCAAATCCAAATCGTTTAAGCATATCGTGAACATATTTTGTTTGACAAATAAAGATACCATCAGTTTGTTGTGAGATTTGAAAACCAAGAAAATATGATAGTTCTCCTACAAGACTCATTTCAAATTCATTTTTCATTACTAAGACTACTTCATTACACAACTCTTCATTAGTGGCTCCAAAAATGATATCATCAACATATATTTGTAAAATAATTAGATCGTTATTATTATGCTTAATGAAGAGTGTGTTGTCAGCACTTCCTATAACATAACTGTGCTTTAACAAAAATGATGTAAGTCGATCATACCATGCACGGGGCGCTTGTTTTAAACCATAAAGCGCTTTTTCTAATTTGTAAACATGATTAGGGAATTTTTCATTTATGAAACCAGGGGGTTGTTCTACATAAACTTCTTCTTTTATAAACCCGTTTAAAAATGCACTTTTAACATCCATTTGAAATAATTTTATTCTTTTAAAACTCGCAAATGCCAGAAATATTCGTATAGATTCTAAGCGAGCAACGGGTGCAAAGGTTTCTTCAAAATCTACCCCCTCGATTTGAGAATAACCTTGAGCAACTAAGCGTGCTTTATTTCTTATAATACTAGATTCACCATCTAATATATTTTTAAAGATCCATTTTACGCCGATAATTGGATGATTAGATGGTCTATCTACAAGTTTCCAAACTTTATTTCTTTCAAATTGTCTTAACTCTTCATTCATAGCCAAAAACCAAAATTCGTCATTTAAAGCGGTGGAAACATTTTTTAGGTTCGATCTCGGAAACAAAAGAAATATTTGAAAACGTTTCATGAAGAGAGGATCGAGTTCTTACCCCAGTAGAAGGTTCCCCAATGACTAGCTCTTTTGGATGATTTTTTGAGAAGTTCAACACGCTTGGAGGTACATATTCAACTTCATTGGACTTCTCCACCTCTTCTTTGGATGGTTCCTCTTCGTCGTGCTCCAAAGATGGCAAAGGTTCATCATTTGTACCTGTAGAAAGCTTCTCTGCACATGGAATAAACTCATCAAATTTAACATTAATAGACTCTTCAACCTTACTTGATCTTTTATTAAATATTCTATAGGCTTTACTGGTTGAAGAATATCCAAGAAATATTCTTTCATCACATTTCTCATCAAATTTTCCTAAAGAATCTTTTGTATTAAGAATAAAACATTTACATCCAAATACTTTAAAATATGATAAGTTTGGTTTCTTTTGAAATTATAGTTCACATGGTGTGAGATTTAGTGATGGGCGAAGCATAACTCTATTCATTACATAGCATGATGTGCTTACGGCTTCGGCCCAAAAAGACTTAGGTAATTTATATTCAAATAACATGGTGCGTGCTAGTTCTTGGATTGTCCTATTTTTCCGTTCTACAACACCATTTTGTTGAGGTGTGCGTGGAGCGGAGAACTCGTGCTTAATACCTAACATTTCACAAAAGGATTTAAAATTTTCATTTTCAAATTCACCTCCATGATCTGAGCGAATGCATTTTATTTTTAGATCTAGTTCATTTTGAATACGAGTGCATAATTTTGAGAATTCGCAAAACGCATCAGATTTGGAAGATAGAAATAAAGTCCAGCAATATCTAGAGAAATCATCTATTAGAATGAAAGTGTATATTTTACCACCCAGACTTGCGGTGTTAACAGGACCAAAGAGATCCATATGAATTAATTGTAGTGGTTTTGAAGTAGAAATTTCGTTTTTGCTTTTAAAAGATGATTTTGTAAATTTTCCTTTTTGGCATGGAGAACATAGTGAAGATAAGTTTCCTTTCAACTTAGGCAATCCTCTAATCAATTCCCTTTTTGCTAGTTTTAAAATGAGCTTTGTACTAGCGTGACCTAAACGTCTATGCCATAGTTCTATTTCATCATTTTTGGTTATAAAACATTTTATAGATGATTTGGAAAGATCATGAAACGAAACTATGTAAACATTGTGAATTCTAGGTGCAGTTAGTAACACATCTTTTGTTTTAGGATTAACTATTTTGCAAAGATTTGTGGATGATTCAAATAATACGTCTAATCCTTTATCGCATAGTTGACTTATAGATATTAAGTTATGTTTCAAACCTTTAACATAAATAACATTTGAGATAAGACAAGATTCGTTACCCACTGTACCAACTCCCATGATCCTTCCTTTACCGTTATCACCAAACATTACGATCCCTCCTTTCTTCTTTTCTAGGCTAAGGAATTTTGCTTTGTTGCCCGTCATGTGCTTGGAGCAGCATGAGTCCAAGTACCACACGTCCTCCGCTTCCTTAGCCTTCCTGCAAATCTAGAGAGAAGATGAGAGTAAAGATCCAGATACCCAAGAGGTACCACCCATAGAGTAAGTGGATTTCTTAGGTACCCAGATTTGTTTTAATAATCGTTGTTTTATATTCCTGCAAGAGCTAGACGTGTGTCCAAACTTAAGACAATTAGCACACGAAATAAAGGGGGTTGAGACCCTTTTCTGTGTTTCTACGTTGCTCTTGCAAGATGATGTTTGGATATGAGAATAAACAGAAGATTTTTTATCTGTTGAGCTACCGCCGGCGTTAGTGGCTAGCGCTGGGCGGTAGGGTTCACTTTTATATCCGACCCCAAATTTTGCAGAACCATAACATTGGTTTCCCAAAATCATATCCAGGGATTTTTGACCAATCCCGAATATTTTTATGGCAATATTGAGGTCATGATTTTGTTTTTTAAGAAAAATATTTTCTTGTACAATCAAAACACATTTATTTTCAAATCCCTTTTTATTATTTTCAATTTGTAAAAGAGTGGTTTTTAGTTTTCTCTCTAAGTCCCCCTTTTCTTTTGCAATAGTTTTGTTTTGTGCAAGGGCCTTAGAAAGAGAAACTTCAAGTTCTTTTGTCTTAAATAAGGAGTGCTCATACTCTTGACATGAGACCTTTCTCTTTTCAAGGGAAATCAATTTTTTTATGAGCTTATGATTTTCTTTGATAATAGCTTCATTTTCACGAATTAATCTAATATTATCTTTTATACTTTGATCATAGGATTTGCAAGTTAAAACAAATTCATCATAGAGTTCTTCGAAAGTAGGAGGAATTACCTCAGTGTCGCTAAGAACACTGGTGTCGTCATCGTTGCTTTTTGCCATTAAGCATAAGTTTGCTTCCTCCTCGCTACTTGACTCAGACTCGTTTGACTCTTCAGAGGAAGAATCATCCCAAGTTGCGGCTTTCAGTACTTTCTTCTTCTCTTTTGCTTTGTGTTGTTCTTTTTGCTCCTTTTGATACTTTGGGCACTGGCTCCGAATGTGCCCGGTCTTTCTGCAGTGGTAGCACTCTGGTGGTGGTCTTTCTTCTTCATCTTCGCTTCCTTTTTCTTTCCTTGATGAAGAGGAAGACCCCTTTCGTCGAGTATCCTTTTGGAAGTATTTGCGGAATGTGTTCCTTCTTTCCAGATTCCTGATGAACTTCCTGAAGTTCTTCACCAGGAGACCTTCTTCATCTTCATCATCATCTTCGATGCTCTCTTTCTTTGACTTTAGTGCTAGCGCCTTTTTCTTTGGCTCTTTGTTGTATTCATCGTGTTGAATCTGGAGTTCTACCTCATGGGTTTTGAGATTCCCAATAAGGTTCTCGATCTGGAGCGTTCTTAAGTTGTGCGACTCCGAGATGGCTATCACCTTTGGATTGAACCTTGGAGGTAAGGAACGAAGAATTTTCCTCACCAAGTCCCCGTCTGAGTAGGTCTTTCCAAGTGCCTTTGAAGCGTTGACGATCTTGGTGAAGCGGGTGTACATTGAGTTAATGTCCTCTTCGGTATCCATCCTGAATTTTTCATATTCAGATTCCAGTTGGAATAGCTTTGCATCTTTCACCTGCGATGTACCTTCATGAGTTACTTCCAATTGATTCCAAATATCATAAGCAGTTGTGCATGCAGAAATTCTATTAAACTCAGTCCTATTTAAAGTGCAATATAAAGCGTTCATTGCTTTAGCATTATTTTTACACCTTAGTTTATCATTATCGTCCCATTTATCTTTTGGTTTTGCTAATGTTGCCTCTCCCACTACAGTTGTAGGAGGAGAGTACCGAACTTCTACCATGTTCCATACTTCTACATCCATGGTCATAAGAAAACACATCATTCGATTTTTCCAGTAGTTAAAATCTGACCCAGTAAAGAGAGGTGGTCGACTAACCCCTTGGCCCTCAGGAAAAGCGAGATCATGAGACGCCATTATTCCCAGTTGTTAAGCCGATTTGGAATAACCTAGCTCTGATACCACTTGTTGGATCGGTAGGCGCCCTTAGAAGGGGGGTGAATAAGGGTTTTCAAAAACTTAAGTTATATTTTAAAAAGCTTTGTAATAATGCAAGAATAAGAAGTCAAGTAAAACAATTGAAATAAAGTAGAGACGTGCTTTATTAATATCAAATAAAGTTTTACAAAAGTTGACTTCTATTATGCTAGAAATCGGTGGCGATGAATAGTAAATTCTTTTTGTTTTCTATCCCGACTCGCATCCCCACGAACCGGTGGCCCTAGCCTTATCCTCCCCGGATTCGGCCTCAAGCCGCTCTAGCCAACCCTTCCCCGGATGTGGCCTCGAGCACCCCCTAGACCTAGCCTAGATGTAGTTGCCAACACGAGGTGAGTTTTCCCCTAAGTCCTACCCAGACCTAGTCGCCAACACGAGGCGATTTCACTAACCGTTTACAAGAAAAATATGAAATGAAAATAAAAACTCCCTCTTGATGAACTTCTGAAGTTGGAGACGAAGATCCGCTGTAGAGTAAGCATTGTAGAAGCGGACTTCGTTTGGATCTGGCGTGATGAGATTCTCCTTCAGAAGTTTGCAAAATTTTGGTAGGACATCAACTTTCGGCCAAGATAGCCTCTGGAATTCTAGCACTCTATCTCTCTCTCTGATATCTCTCTGATGTGTGTGTAAAACGAGAGAAGAGATGTCCTTTTTATAACCTCAGCGCTAGCGGTACCGCCAGCGCTATCCCATATTAGGACACATTCTGCGCGGCAGAATCTTCAATCCGAGGAAACAATTCTCCCTTGCCAACTGTGCTCCTCCCTATCGCCTGCGCTATCGGATACCGCCTGGCGCTATCTCCTTCTATAAGTGATCCCGGCAATTGTGCTTCGAGCCAAAATATCGTCGAATGAGATTTCGTCGAACGCCGCTAAGATTTCGTCGAGCGAAGTTTCGTCGAACGCCATGATGAGAATTTCGTCGAGCGCCGCTAACAGTTCGTCGAACGGCAGCTAGCGCCTGCGCTAGTACAACCGCCAGCGCTAGTAGATGTTTTGGATTTGTTGGCTCAACTTTGGGGGCAACCTTCTTATGTACTCCTTGAGTCATGGGGACTTTTGTTATCCTGCACACTTAAACACACAAGATCAAATACACATAGGATTTGTTATTCTCAAACCTAGGAGATGCAGAAGACCATGTTTCAACAAGGCTAAGGAATTTTGCTTTATTGCCTGTCATGTGTTTGGAGCACCCTGAGTCCAGGTACCACAACTCTTCCTTTTCCTTAGCCTGACAACATACTTACCAAGAAGATGAGAGTAAAGATCCGGATACTCAAGTGGTTCCTCCCATAGAATAGGTGGAAATCTTAGGCACCCAGATTTGCTTGACAGTACATCGACCATTCATCCTGCAAGAGTCCAAGGTATGCCCGAAGTGATGACACTTGGCACATAACACAAAAGGGATTGAGACCTTTTTTAGTTTTTGTTGTGGGCACTTGCTGGAGGATGGGGAATCAGCAGAAAAAATTCCAGATTTATGATTATTATATGAATTATGAGTTCTGTTACTACCGCCAGCGTTAACTGTTACCGTCGGGCGGTAGTTAGCTGAGAGATATCCTAGCCCAGTTTTTGCACTACCATGTCTTTGGTTGGCCAAAATCATATCAAGACTTTTCTGGCCAACACCAAATTTTTCTATGGCTAAGTTAAGGTCATGGATTTGGGCTTTTAATGCAAAATTTTCACTAACTAAATTTCTGCATCTATTTGCAAAGTTTTTCTTTTCCTTTTCAACATTAGAAAGTGAGAGTTTCAAATTTCTTTCTAAGTCTCTCTTTTGTTTTGAGAGTGATTTGATTTTGGAGAGAGCGTTAGAAAGATCAATTTCAAGTTCGTTAGTCCTTTGCCAAAAGATCATCATTCTTTTGGCACGACTCCATCTCCTTTCCCAAGGCAAATACTTCCATATTTAATTTTTGATTTTGTTTTACAAGGATTTTATTTTCAGTTTTAAGTAGACCAAGATCTTTTAAATTTTTGCCAAAAGATTTACAAGTTTTTAAGTATTCGGAATAAAGATCGTCATAATTAGAAGGGATTACCTCTGTGTCACTTTGGACACTGCACTCGTCGTCGGTTGATTCATTGTTCCCCATAAGGCACAAGTTTGCCTCACCATCATCGCTTGAGCTTGATTTACTTGAGCAACCAGAGGAAGAGTCATCCCATGTTGCAGCTTTTAAGACCTTCTTCTTCTCCTTTCCTTTAAGCCGTTTTTCTTTTTGCTCCTTCAAGAATTTTGGGCATTGACTTCTAATATGCCCGGTCTTCCTACAGTGGAAGCACTCAGGAGGTGGCCGCTCTTCATCGTCGTCGCTAGACTTCTTCTTCTTCTCTCTTTTGGACGAGGAGCCCTTTCGGAAAAATTTCTGGAAGGTGTTCCTCCTTTCCGGATTCTTCATGAACTTAGTGAAGTTCTTCACAAAGAGACTCTCCTCGTCATCATCTTCTTTTCTTGACTTTAGTGCCAAGGCTTTCTTCTTTGGCTCCTTATTTTACTCTTCTTCTTGAATCTTGAGTTCTACCTCATGGGTTTTGAGGTTCCCAATGAGGCTCTCAATTTGGAGCCGCCTAAGATCATGTGATTCGTAAATCGCCGTCACCTTTGGATTGAACTTTGGTGGGAGTGATCGAATAAGCTTTCTCACTAAGTCGCCGTTTGAAAATGTTTTTCCAAGAATTTTTGAGGCATTGACGATCTTGGTGAATCGAGTGTACATGACGTCGACATCCTCATTCGGATCCATCCTGAACCTCTCGAATTCAGATTCCAGTTGGAATAGTTTTGAATCTTTGACCTGCGAGGTACCTTCATGCGTTATTTCTAATAGGTCCTAAATATCATAAGCAGTTTCACATGCACTTACTCTATTAAATTCAGTCCTATCAAGAGCACAGAACAAAGCATTCATTGCTTTCACATTATTCTTACACCTAGCCTTATCTCCATCATCCTATCTATCCTAGGTTTTTCCATGGTTACTTCTCCAACAATATATGTAGGAGAAGTGTATGGAGTTTCAACACATGCTCATGTTGGAACATGGTTTTCCGCATCCCTTTGATTTGAGAATAACAAATCCTACTTGTATTTGATCTTGTTTGCCATTGTGTTTTTAGCATGCAGGTTTGGACAGATATGACATCAGGTTGCTGCAACAATGGTCTGGCACTAACCACAAGCTGAAGGATTGAAAGCTGTTTAGCGCCAGGCGTTATGCTTAACGCTGGGCGTTAGCGCTAGACGAAAACGGCGTTCGACAAAATTGTGCTCGACGAACTGAAAGATCTGTTCGACGATCTGCATGCTCTACCACCGCGGTTGACAAAAATTCCGTTCGACGAAATTGTGCTCGATGAAATGAAAGCTGCATTCGACGAACTGGCGATCGACGAAATGAAACCGCTGAGAACGGAAGCTGCGTTCGACAAAATGAAAGCTGCGTTCGATGAACTAAAAGTTGTGTTCGACAAACTAGCGATCGACGAAATGAAACCGCTGAGAACGGAAGCTGCATTCGACGAACTGGAAACTGCGTTCGATGATCTGGCGTTCGACGAAACTGTGTTCGACGAAAGAAGAAGCCCGTTCGACGAAATGTGTTCGACGAAATTTTTTGTTCGACGAATTGGCGTGCCAGGTGATTAAAGAAAGAATCTCAACGCCAGGCATTTGTCTTAACATTGGGCACTATCCGGTCGATGAATTTGGCAAGGAGAAAGCAGTCGTGATTGCAGGAGGATCTTTAGGAATGATTTACCCAACGCCCGCGTTAGCCTTAACGCCGGTGTTGATATTGCCTAAAATAAAACAATTCCTAAAGTGCAGTATCTCCTTCCTCTTCTGAAGATCCGAGCCATCAATATTTTGTTATACATGGTCAACGCCCAGCGTTATCTCTTAACGCCGACGTTAGCTCAAAGTCTATAAATTGGATGATTTCGACATCTCCAAAACTGATTGCCAAGAGCCCTATTCCAGCACTTCAGAAACTTTGTGAGGGCCGTATTTCCAGACAAACACATCTCCCGCTCATATTTCAAAAGGAGGAATCAAAGGAGGATTGGATCAACACGCTAACTCAATGCGAAGAACGCACGCTTGGACTTCAACGATCATCAGCGATTCTTTGGCGTCTCCTTCAGATTACCTCATAGGGAGTTTTATATTTGTCTTTTGTATTTGTCTTTTATTTTTATCTTTGTAATCAGTTCATGAATTTGCCTCGTGCTGGCGACTAGGTCTGGGTAGGACTTAGGGAGGAATTCGCCTCGTGTTGGCGACTGAGTCTAGGGAGTAGATCTAGGGGGTGCTCGAGGCCTTTCTGGTGATAGATTGGCTAGAGCGGCTTGAGGCCGTATCTGGGGAGAGATTGGCTAAAGCCAACCGGTTCGTGCAGATACGCGTCAGTATAGAAAATAAAAAGAGTTTTCATATTTGTCGCCTCGATTTCTAGCGACATAGAGATCAAATTTTGTAATCAAGTTTATTAATGATAATCATGTCTTTTTCTATTTAATAAAATTGATTTGCTACTCTTTGTTTTATATTCACTCTTATTCAAATAAAATATTAAAAGTTTTCGATTAAAGTTTAAAGTTTTTAAAACCCTTATTCACCCCCCCCCCTAAGGGCGCCTACAGATCCAACAGCCCATACATCTAGATCTAAGTTTATCAAAAAACAATGCATACGCGTTCTCCAGTAATTATAATCAGTTCCGGTAAATAGCTGAGGTCTACTTATTCCCCGCCCCTCATAGAAAGCGAGGTCACAGAGCGCCATTATTCCCGGTTGTTGGACCGAATTGGAATAACCTACCTCTGATACCACTTGTTAGATCTGTAGGCGCCATTAGAGGGGGGTGAATAAGGGTTTTAAACTTTTTAAGATTATTAAAGAAAATACTTCTCTATTGCTATCGCCAGCGGTAGTGTTACCGCTCGGCGTTAGTGACAGAGAAAATACGTTTATGTTAAACTAATGAAAATCAGAGAGCATGAATCAGAGATGAAGAAACAAACATATTTTCATTGATATTAAATTATAACAGTTATGATTACAAAAACTTTTTCCAATGACGCTTGGAAAGAGGCGACCAATGAAAACTCTTTTGGTTTTCTATACCAACCCTTCTCCCACGGACCGGTTGGCTTTAGCGTATCTCTCCCCATATAAGGCCTCAAGCCGCTCTAGCCCTTCCCTCACCAGAAAGGCCTCGAGCACTCCCTAGATCTACACCCTAGACCTAGTCGCCAATGCGAGGGAAATTTCCCCTAGTCCCCGCAAGGCCCTAGTCGTCGTGTGGCGAATTCCTCTACCGAACAAAAGGTATAAAGGTTACAATCAGAAACTACAACAAAACAAAAACTAAAAACTCCCTCAAAAGAAGAACTTGTTGTAGATGTAGATGTGATCGGATCGTTCTTCAAGTTCTTTGCGTTCACGAACGTTGACGGAGTTCTTCGGGCTGCTTGGGGAAGGCTCTCACGAGTGCTCTGAATATGTGGCTTCAATTCGTCCTGTCACAGCAAGCAACAACGGAGGAAGCGCGCGTCTTTAAATAGAATCATCCGCTACCGCAAGTGGTAGGACTACCGCCCTGCAGTAGCCACATTAGGCAATGATCAAGCACACAGATCGTGGCATCTGATGAGTCCCTATTATATATATATTTTCGGACTCATTTAGGCTAGTTTTCTTGCTTTTATGCTTCAGTTTTGTTCATATTTCCCTTATTCATGCTTTTTATTGTAGTACATAGTATGCCTATTTTTGTGTGCAATTGCGCACTTTGTTGTTGGGGGTAAGCACTGCGTGCTCCCCATTGTATCCTCTTTATCTCTGTGCTGCTGGTAGTACTTTCCCAGCTTGTGTCTCTTGTATGCAGGTGACCTGATCGTCCCGTTCTCCCCAAAGTAATTTCTGTGCATATCGCACGGTCGTGCGTTTCCTTGACGCACGGTCGGTGGCGGTCGTGCGTTTGTGTCTGGGCAGAAAACGGAGCATCGGAGTTTACACGTGCGTTTTGACGCACGGGCAGATTCGCCCGTGCGAGAGTAAAACGCACGGTCGACCTGTGTCTTGATGATTTCAGAGCGTCGGAATTTACCCGTGCGTTTGAACGCACGGGCGGTGTGGGTCGTGCGTGAGCAAAACGCACGGGCGCTGGCCTTCTTCCCCTGCACGCCTACTGAGCTTAAGTATCGCACGGTCCACGCACGGTCGTGCGTTCGACCGTGCGTGACCAAATTTCTAACATTTTCCTATAAAAGCTGCAAATTCGACCTAAAACGGGAGAGTTCCGTACGCATTGTACAGCTGCGCCGATTTCGCCATCTCCACCAGGGTTTCGTCCCTTTGGCCTCCTCCTTCATCCTAGAGCTTCAAGGGAGATCTAGCCACCATTTCCTTCAAGCAAGAGGAAGTTTGCAACCTCCACCGGATCGTGAGACGAAGAAGACGGGTCCATTGGAGAGTAGTGACAGCTCTCTCTACCCCGGACGTAGTTGCTGACCGAGCTTGGACGCGGACTGACAATCCAGCGATTCCAACCGTGAATCTCCAACGAGCCTTCGGATTCGGTCGATTTCTTGCCTTGTTCTTCTCTTATTGAAGTGTATATGTGTAGATCTTTGTATTTTGATGAAGTGGAGCACTTAAACTAGTTTGTATTTATATATATTTCATGTCTATGTGAAATGCTTTGTGGTTTATGTTGCTTGAGGTGCGCCCCATTCCATACTCCATCCCGCCATCACGTTCGTCGCCGCACTAGCAATTGCTAGTGGCGTGCTTGTCGAAGAGGTGCTTACGACCCTCACTCCGTTTGCCTACTCGTCCATCCGCCTAGCGAAGCGTGGCATAGCGGCTCGTGTAATCCACTCGCCATATGAAGCAGCGCGCTCAAGGCCTGCATAGTTCAATTCCGCTTGCCTACTCGTCCATCCGCCCTTGCGACACAGTGCGCTCAAGGCCTGCCTAGTCTCCATCCCGCCAAGCGAAGCATTGCATAGCGGCATTGCATAGGAGTAGTGTAATATTTTCTCTTTATTTTCCACAAACCAAATCCCCCGTTCCGCATCCATCCGACGTAAAGGACTTCAATCTCAAGTCCTTCCTCGAACGTTAACTCCACCTTACTGTGTTCCTTGAGAGATTCGATACTCGGGGATTACTCCTCGTTTTATATTACTTGAACGATCGGTACACTGCCGTTTCGTGCCGCAGTCTTACTACCGCCTTTAGCGGTGTGCTAAGATTTGCGCATCAAGTTTTTGGCGCCGTTGCCGGGGAACACAGTCGTGTGAGTTTTCTGGAGAGGGAGAATCTGAGATTTAAGCACTTTTCATTTGTAAATTGCATCTTTTATTTTATTTTAGTTCTTCTTATTTTATTTTCCTGTTTTTATTAGGTTGCTTAGTAATTTATTGTTAGGTGTAGTATTTTGCACAATAGTATTTTCTGTTTGAATCATTTTATCTTCACACCATGTGGTCATCATTTAATATTCGTTGCCGTTTTTGTGGAGATATCTCTCATGCTAGTGATAGATGTCCCAAGGGAGATAGTAGCCCTAGCACTCCCAGCCCAGCATATGGAGCACCGACTTCGTCTGGTACTCCATATGGTGCGCGGAAGTCTTATGGCTATTCTGCCACGCCTTTACCGTCAATCTTCTTTTCGGCTTCAGCACCTGCTATGCCAAAGAAGCCTGTAAGGCAGTGCTTGTTTTGTCAGAGCACAGATCATGCTTTGAAGGATTGTGCTAATTATCTTTGCCAATTGGACGAGGATGACGAGACGGATATCTGGATCGTCCCGACTCCTACTTCTGGCAGCACGCCTTCAACATCTGGTTATGTGGCCATATTACCTTCATCTTATGAAGGGTATGATGTGGACACGGTCACCAGATGTGCGGCTGATCTGGGCACTGACATGACCGAGCCCATCCCCCTTGTACATCCATTGCCTAGCGTAGATTTGATTCTTTGTGAGGAACCAGTGCTTGACTTTTATCCAAGCACTACACCTCCCCCTATTGTGCATACTACTATACTCGTCTCTGACGACATTGTTGAGGATGTGTCGCAGGATGAGGCTGGCGATCTAAGTGTGCCTGCTCCTATGGAGGAGGACAACCTTCTAGGTGAAGAGGAGCTTTCCTCAGCACTGGTGGAGGACGTCCAAATCCTTAGCTTGGCCACTATCGATCCCGCCGAATCTTGTGGCATTGATGACAATGCCAACATTATTTTACTTTCCCAACCTGATGGGAGTAAGTCCGGGACCACTCCCCCGCCTGATTTTTATTTATGTTCTTCTTCTCTTTTATTTCTTGACCCCCCTTCTACTATATCTGAGCCTGTGCAGGTTGAGTCTCCACAGGTACATCAGGAGGACTTGGAGCTTCCAGCTCAGGTCAATGATGATGGCATCCTCATGTGCGAGGAGGTTGATCCCTCCTCCAATGAGGAAGCTCCACCATTGATCTCTTTCTCCTGCTACCTTCTTGGAGATGACACCTTGCTACGCAAGGATTTATTTTGTGGTGAGAAGAGTGAGGACCAGGCCTCCTCCTCTTCTTACTTCCTATTCCCGCTACCTGTGTTCAGCAGGTATCGTTATTTAGGTAGGGGAATAACTGTTTTATCGTCGTATCGGTACCCGCTACCGACACGCATATTAGAACAGCTGCCTGTTCACTTTTCTTTTCATAGGCCCATTAGCTAGAACTGTACAAAAGCCAAATAAGTCGTGCTGGGAGGACAATAATCCCAGTAGTTATCTTAATTTTTCTTGTCTTTTAATTTATCCCCTGCAAAAACTAGCTTATTTTGTGCTATTTTAGTTTTCATGTGTGGAGACCACCATTTGCAGGTATTTTCTATTTGTGAAGGCGGTGGTCGTGATTCTTCGTAGAGCTTCACTACAGGCTTCCGGAATGCTTACTTGCTGAGCATTGGGTACCCTCGTCCCCTAAAACTTTGTTTTAGAATATCTTAATACATAGTTTAAGTTTGGGGGAGCCCTGTTTTTGTACCCACTCACGTGCACAGTTATTTAGCATGCTAGAAGCTTCTTTATCTAAGAATCATTTTTGTTCATTTTGTCTGCACACTTAGCACCCACTTGTGCGTGTACTTTACCTTTAGCGCGTCACGAGTATAACTCATCCCTTTGTGCATATGAGAAAATGTTTGTGCTAGCTTTTAAATTATGTAGTGGAATAAAATGTTGGCTCCGGTGTTTCTAGTCAAGTACTCATGCAAGTATAGTAATTCATGTAGATTAGATTTCTCCTTATACTATTAGCTTTATGCATTTTTATTAGTATAAATATTGTTTACTATACTCAAATGATGAATCCGGTGTGAATCAAACGGTAGCGTACGGATGTGTGTAGACGTTTGCTAGATTCGTATTGCTCGAGTCGGGAGAAAGGAGAATCTTTCTCGGTGGCTAAAACTTGCCCCAAGCGATTCTCGAAGCATTGACATAAGATAGTTTGAGTGCGTGAGAATGACGTAGGCCCTCATTTTGGCCAGGTTGAGCTTTGTGTACCATTCCTATCATTTATTCCTTGCTAGCCCATTTTGTGCCTACCCCTTCATTTGATTCAGCTCCACATATTTTTCACCAAAGCCTAAAAGCCCAACCTAGTTGCACAACCAAAACCGAGCTTAAATTTGATTATTATTTTCATGTTGGGGGTGTGACTGTGTTGCTTATTATGTGAAGTTGTGGTTATGTTAATTAGAAAATATGCTGAAAAAAGAAAGAAAATAAAAGAAGAATGAAGAAGAAAAAGAAAAGAAAAAAAAAAAAGAGAAAAATGATTTTAATGAAAAATCTTTGTATAAATTTATGATTGGGAGTAGGGAGTGCACACACCTTTGTTGCAAAAGTCCAAGTCTGGGGGTGTGATGCACTTGTAAGCTTATAGCTGTGCGGGTATCTTTACTTAAAGCTCATGTTGGGTTAGGTGTGCTTAGCCTCCAGGCTTACCTTTGTTTACCTCACCGTAACCCAAGCCCCATTCAAAACCTGAAAGTCCTATTGACTCACGCCTTGAGCCAATCTAGCGTCGTGGAGAGAATGTGACCAGGCAAGCATATGGTCACCGACACCGATGAATTTCGGTGGAGTTTTTCCGGCACCCCGATCTTTGGCAATGCTCACCTCAGCGTTCAATTTACTTTCTCCATATGCGTGACCGGATGATTCACTGTAATTCTCATTTTGAGTAAATGTAACAATTATTTATGTTTTTAAAATTCATAAACTCTGTGTATACTTAGAAATCTTCTCTAGTTTTCTTATACGAACATGAGCATGCGACTTCGCATGGTATTCCATTTTGTAATTTTTAGATAGCTATTTCATATTCCCGCTTGCGTAGGAATTGTTTGCTCGGGATGCGCAAACAGGTAAGTCTGGGGGTGTGATGAGTCTCTATTATATATATATATATATATTCGGACTCATTTAGGCTAGTTTTCTTGCTTTTATGCTTCAGTTTTGTTCATATTTCCCTTATTCATGCTTTTTATTGTAGTACATAGTATGCCTGTTTTTGTGTGCAATTGCGCACTTTGTTGTTGGGGGTAAGCACTGCGTGCTCCTCATTGTATCCTCTTTATCTTTGTGCTGCTGGTAGTACTTTCCCAGCTTGTGTCTCTTGTATGCAGGTGACATGATCGTCTCGTTCTCCCCAAAGTAATTTATGTGCATATCACACGGTCGTGCATTTCCTTCACGCACGGTCGGTGGAGGTCGTCCGTTTGTGTCTGGGCAGAAAACGGAGCGTCGGACTTTACTCGTGTGTTTTGACGCACGGGCAGATTTGCCCGTGCGAGAGTAAAACGCACGGTCGACCTGTGTCTTGATGATTTCAGAGCGTCGGAATTTACCCGTGCGTTTGAACGCACGGGCGGTGTGGGTCGTGTAACGCCCCTGATTTTCGTTAATTATTTTACGTACCCTCTGTGACGTAATTTTGGCGTAAGGGCGTTATGTCAGCTCGTCTGGTAGTGTTTCGAGCTTTAGCTTGGTTAAGGCATGTGGTTTAGGTCAAGCGTGCGAGATTTCGCGTCGTTTCGAGTTAAAGTGAAGATTTTGAGTGGATATCAAGATTTTAGCTTCGGAAGGCTTTATCCGGAGTTTGGCTCGTCGGAATTGAATTCTGACTCCGCCGTTGGATTCGTAGCGCCGTGTTTTAGTTAAGGTGCGAATTTCGTAGAAATCCGAGGTGTTTTGGTCGCCCTCGCAGTTTTAAGTAATTTGGAGGATTAATTAATTATTTAAATAATAAATTAGGTTTATATATAAGCCTAAAATCCTTCCCTTCCCTATTCATCTCCTTCCTCGATCAAAATCAGCCGCCGAAGGTTAGGGCGAGAGCGGAGCTTCGTGGAGCCTTCAACTGGCGATTCCTAGGGCTGTAGTGGTCGGAATCGAGTTTGGTTTGAAGATTTGGAAAGCTCTCGGCGAGATCTTCGTTCTAGCGGTAAGCCTTTCTCGTTTCGTGGAGTTTTGGGAGTTTTGGTGGTGACCTAACCCCTCCTTTTGATCCGAAAAGTTTCAGGAATCTGTGCTCGTGTGTTTCCCTAGCCGATCCATAGCTTTCGGAGCGGAGATCTTCGAGTTTGCGAGGTTTAAGGCAAGTGGTCTCTTCCTCCTTCTCTCTTGATTCTTTTGACGATTGGTTTGCTCGTTTTGAGCTCTTGTCATGCTGATTTGCAAGAGTTTTGTGTGTTTAGTGTGGTAACTTATGATCTAGAACCTCCCCTTGATTTTCTCCTCTTCAATCTTACCCTAGCATCTAGTTTTTCCTTAGAGAAAACCGTGAGCTAAATAAATTTCATTTTTTCTTGCTGATTCTAGCTCACTCGAGAAATCACCTACCTTATGTCTCGAGAAACTGCTTATCACTCGAGAAATTGCCTGTCATGTCTCGAGAAATCCCATTCATGTCTCGAGAAATCCCTTGCCTTGTCTCGAGAATTCCTTGATGTCTCGAGAAATCCCTTGCTTGGTCTCGAGAATTCCTTGATGTCTCGAGAAATCCCTTGCTTTGTCTCGAGAATTCCTTGATGTCTCGAGAATTCCTTCTGATGTCTCGAGAAATCACTTTTCGTATCTCGAGAGCCTGCCTTTTTCTCGAGATTTCAACCTTCTATTTCTCGAGAAGTCCCCAATTTGAGGTGGTTTTTGTGTGGTTTCCGGTGGTGGGATTTCAAAATTTGGATGGGGCTCTGCCCCGCACCCCGCAAGGGCTCTGCCCCTTGACCCCGCTCGCTGATCGGTCAGCGAGACCACCGCCAGGGGCGCTGCCCCTTGGACCCCGTTAGGGGCTCTGCCCCTAAGACCCCGCCAGGGGCGCGGCCCCTTGGAACCCCGCCCGGAACGCATGTGATTTCGTTGAGTTTTTCATGTTTGAATCTCGTGTCCTCTCGGGTGCACTTGGATGATTGCCAGTGACCCTTCGGTGCTCCTGATCTCGAATCCCTCTCGTTTGAACCTCTTTTTACTCGTTGTGGTCTGTTAACATTTGAGTTACTCTTATGATTCATGTTGATCGATGTGTACTTTGCCTTGACCCTATTTCTTAGGGCCTTCCAGTGTTTATCCTTTCGGGTAGTGTCCCGCGTTTAATTAAAATGTAAGTAATAAGAACTACTGTCTTTAGCCCTTCACAGTAGTTGTGTTTGGGGGACAGTGGGGGAAATGTTATAGCCTTGCACGGTAGTCGTGTTTGGGTGGTTGGGTCTAGTGGTACCCCCACCAGGTTTTGGGCTTTGGGTAGCGGAGGTAGTTAACCGCCCCCGTATAATTTTGAGCTGATCAGTCTCTTTAATTGATGAAACTAAATAAATGATCATGTTTGTTCCTCTTTTGGTATTTAGTGCACTTGATGCTTGTTGGTTCTTTGTTTAGAGCATCCCTTGCGGTAAATTTTGGCTTGGGTTGGTACCCCTTATGCCTTGCTTGTTTTTCTGCTAGTTTTCTGCCACTAGTAATTCCTTGCTGAGGCGTTCTTTGTTTTATTGAATGCCTCAGGTTCAGAGCCGTAACGGCTAGTGGTGTAGCCTGAAGTTTAGAGTTTTAGTAGCTGTTCACCCCGCTGCTGCGAGGTAGTTGTTTTTAGTTACTTCTTGTGCTCAGACATACTAGTTGGTGCCAATGGGTTAGTGTCATGTTGTTGACGCCCATTGTGCCCCTTTTTATACTTTATAGTTATCTGCCAGATTATGCCACTACTTTTAGATCTTGAGTATCTTACCCTCTGGGAATGATTTATGTTAGGTGCACTATAGCTATAAAATGGTTTTTCTTCATCCTCATTGCATTCTTTTTAACTGAAACACTTAACTTTATAGTCGCCTAAAGGTATTTTCTACTCTTACAGTACGCCTAGTTATGTGCATACCATTTACGTCATGCTCCGTCGTTTGCATACATGTAGGACTTTAAGTAAACTAAATCAAGTATTTTCCGCTGCAATTATATATACTTTCTCGGTGGACTAGTTGATCCACGAACTGAGAGACACAGTTCTTATCTCAAAACCCCTAATAAATGATTTCAATGATGACTTATCATATAATCATGTTTGTTTAGTTAAGTAATAGGTTCCCGCCTGAGCGTCTACAGTTGTCTCCTGTATGACGTGGCATCATGACGTGTATTTTCTCTTACTCTGATATTCTTAAATTCGGAGAAAATGCGGGTTGTGACAGGTCGTGCGTGAGCAAAACGCACGGGCGCTGGCCTTCTTCCCCTTCACGCCTGCTGAGCTTAAGTATCGCACGGTCCACGCACGGTCGTGTGTTCGACCGTGCGTGACCAAATTTCTAACATTCTCCTATAAAAGCTGCAGATTCGACCTAAAACGGGAGAGTTCTGTATGCATTGTACAGCTGCGCCGATTTCGCCATCTCCACCAGGGTTTCGTCCCTTTGGCCTCCTCCTTCATCCTAGAGCTTCAAGGGAGATCTAGCCACCATTTCCTTCAAGCAAGAGGAAGTTTGCAACCTCCACCGGATCGTGAGACGAAGAAGACGGGTCCATTGGAGAGTAGTGACAGCTCTCTCTACCCCGGACGCAGTTGCTGACCGAGCTTGGACGCGGACTGACAACCCAGCGATTCCAACCGTGAATCTCCAACGAGCCTTCAGATTCGGTCGATTTCTTGCCTTGTTCTTCTCTTATTGAAGTGTATATGTGTAGATCTTTGTATTTTGATGAAGTAGAGCACTTAAACTAGTTTGTATTTATATATATTTCATGTCTATGTGAAATGCTTTGTGGTTTATGTTGCTTGAGGTGCGCCCCATTCCATCCTCCATCCCGCCATCACGTTCGTCGCCGCACTAGCAATTGCTAGTGGTGTGCTTGTCGAAGAGGTGCTTACGACCCTCACTCGGTTTGCCTACTCATCCATCCGCCTAGCGAAGCGTGGCATAGCGGGCCGTGTAATCCACTCGCCCTACAAAGCAGCGCGCTCAAGGCCTGCATAGTTCGATTCCGCTTGCCTGTCCATCCGCCCTTGCGACGCAGTGCGCTCAAGGCCTGCCTAGTCTCCATCCCGCCAAGCGAAGCATTGCATAACGGCATTGCATAGGAGTGTAATATTTTCTCTTTATTTTCCACAAACCAAATCCCCCGTTCTGCATCCATCCGACGTAAAGGACTTCAATCTCAAGTCCTTCCTCGAACGTTCGATACTCGGGGATTACTCCTCGTTTTATATTACTTGAACGATCGGTACACTGCCGTTTTGTGCCGCAGTCTTACTACCGCCTTTAGCGGTGTGCTAAGATTTGCGCATCAGCAACTTAGGCAACTTTTGAGCGCCAAACTTTGGGCTCCGCCTAGCGCGCCGCGGTAACGCTAACGCTCCGCGATAGCGAGATAACCTTCCTTCAGCCAATATCTCCTTCCATATTTGCTCCTCAATCACATGCAGACGGGAGGATCCCAAAAGCTACCGCCGGGCGGTAGACATGTCGCGCCGCGGTAGAGCACGCTAAATATGCATCCCGCCAAACAATCCTTTTTCTCCACTATTTCCTTCCCGTCAATTGTTTCCATTTATGCTAGCGGCAGCAGTAGTGCTAATGCCCCGCTGTAGCAACGCCTGACATCTACTTTCATCGAACGACATCTACTTTCGTCGAACACAATTTCGCCGAACGCCATTTTCGTCGAACGGCCTCTTCTTTCGTTGAACACCATTTCGTCGAATGACATCTGATTTGCTAGCGCCAGCGGTAGTGCTAACGCTCCGCGGTAGAGCACATCTCTTTTCATTGAACGCATCTTATTTCGTCGAACGCATCTCATTTCGTCGAACGCAGTTCGTCGAACGACATCTTCTTTCGTCGAACACCATTTGGTCGAGCGCAACTTATTTCGTCGAGCCGCTAGCGCCAGCGGTTGTGCTAACGCTCCGCGGTAGCAACAACATATTCCTATGGAGATTTGAATGCACAGGAACCTGCATGTTATAAACACAAAAACAAATATGATCAAATACAATATGATTTGTTATTGTCAAACCAAGAGATGCGAAAAGCATGTTCCAACATGAGGTTTATATACGAATAGCAAGACACCTTGCTTTAGGCACCCGAGAGAGCTCTGCGAAGATTTCCTCTGAGCTTTCCTTCGGTGCTTGAAGATCTCCTTCGGCCTTCGAAGATCTCCTTCGTGGACTTGGAGATTTCCAATTCCCCGAAAGACGACTCAGTTGTTGGGAAAAACCCTTTGATTTAACTTAACAAATTAACTAAAAAGTGATTTTATCCCGTAGGATTGAATTACCCATTGTATAGTGAGGGTAATCAGGTCATTAGATGTCTTAGGATGTCACACTCAACCTAAAGTGTCAAGACCATATCAAAAGAAGCACAATTTGGGCAGAGTTAACATTTGCGTCGAATAGAATTCGACGCAACATCAAGTTAATGTCGACGCTACTCTGACTAGAAGTCCAAGTTGTCCAACCCTTCTGTCGAAGTTATTCAAGTCGACGTTACATCGAATAGATATCGACGTAGAAGCCATGGACCTATCGAAGTACCTTGAGAAGTCGACGTAGTTTCTACTTTAACTCAGCGCATAGGAAAGTATCTGTCGAAGCCATATAAAGTTGATGCAACATTGACTTCATCTCGACGCAGATAATGAAGTTCAGTGCAACGTCGACAAGCAAAGTTCAATCAGAGCAAGGATGAATTCTAAGCTGCTCTTACAAGAACTCGAAGGTGCGTTGATAAGAGAGTAAGAGAACTCGACGCTACGTCGAATACAGTCTGAAAAGGAAACCTTTTCATCTGTCATATTGGACTCTCTCTCATGGCCCACAATACTCAAGACCGTTCTCCAATAGCTCATTAATTGCCTCAAATAGAAAGAAGAATAAAAGAGGACAGAAAAGCTTTCTTGGAAACAAGCTAATAGTTGGTGGATGGGTTGGGAATTTAAGAAGGAAGGAAAGAGTAATTGTTCAGAAAAATATTCTTTTTCAGGACCTACCAGAAATGGAAATTAATTCAAATTGAAGAGGGACAATAAAAGGGAAGAAAAGGAAGAGAAATACAACACATTCATTACAATCGGCTATGGCTTTCTATCAGGGCTCCTTCTTCTTTTTCCTCCTCCAAGAACCCTAATAGAGCATATACAGAGAAGAAAGAACTGTTGCTCTCTCTCTCTCAGAATAGAACAAGGATGCTCATCATCAATATCTTATAGTAGCCAGAGTGCAATCAGAAAGAAGAAAAAGGATCTGACAAATATAGCTCCTGCAAATTATCACAATCATAAGCAGGAGTTCATCATCAGCAGATCCAGTGACAGATTTAAGAAGTTGTCTTGAGACAAGCTTCATAAGAATTCGGAGAACAGAATTCTTCCTCCTTCCCCCTTCTTCTTTCTCCATCTCCTTTTCACCTGTAAAAGAGTTTTGAGAATCCATCTTCCAAAGGATTCAGTGGTTCAAGATCTCCTTATCAAAAGATTTGGTTGATTCAAGATCTCTTTATCAAAAGATCTGGTTGGTTCATGATCTCCTTATCAAATGATCAGTGGTTCTGAGAGTCTCCTTATCAAAAGACTCAGGCACAGGTGGTGCATTCCTACCAGGTGGTAGAAGAGAGGAGTACCCACATTTTGGGAAACCTCTATAAAATATCTGATGTTTGTGTTGTGCTTTTCTGTGCTGTCCCAATTCCTTTTATTCAGCAATTTATTTCCTGCACTATTATTATTCTGCCTGTAATTTTGTTGAGCATAATTCCTTAGTTTATTTTATTGTTTACACAGTTATGATAGAAATATTTTTAATTCTCTATTCACCCCCCCCCCCCCCCCCCCCTCTAGAGGATTCTCAAAGGCACACTATGCACTTTCTGTTCTCACTTTTGTTCTCACCCTCGTTCTTAGAAGAAAGTACTTAGTTTTCTGAGAGATGGCATGTCACTCTCGGAGTTCTCTCTCTCTACCATTATAATGATCAGCGGTCTGTCGCGCTCGAGTACTCAATCTCTAATTGTTACTCCCCCATAGGATAGTGGAAGTTGGCCGGCACAGCTCCAGCCGCGTGGTTTTTCACCATTTCTGGGTTTTCCACGTTAAATGTCTTCGTATCACTTATTAACTCACTCATTGACTGTTTGCGCGCTCGGTTCGCTTCCAAGCTAAGGTGGTTCAATTCGACCAGTATACTAGAGCACCCGAGTGACCCGCAACAGTTTGGTGTCGTATGTGGGAATGTGTTCCGAAGTACTCAACAAAATCTCCCTAAGGGCGACACCCGCTTCATCAAAGTGCACAAGACCGACAGGGATGGAATCCCCCCAGTTAATTTTAGACGCGTGCAGTTCCTTCCTTCCCGAAGGCCCGGGAGTGAAAGCGCTCGTCGTGACACCCATCCTGCCTCAACGGCTTGGTCTAGCCAGCAAACCGTCCCCTCCCGCTGTAACGCCCCTGATTTTTCGTTAATTATTTACGTGGCCTCTGTGACGTAATTTTGGCATAAGGGCATTACGTCAGCTAGTCAGGTTTAGTTTTGAGCCTTGGCTTAGTTAAAGTATGTAATTTAGATCAAGCGTGCGAAATTTCGCGTCGTTTCGAGTTGTAGAGAAGATTTTGTGTAGTTATTGAGATCTTAGCTTCAGGAAGCTTTATCCCGAGTTTGGCTCGTCGGAATTGAATTCTAACTTCGCCGTTGGATTCGTAGCACTGTTTTTCAGTTGGGGTGCGAATTTCGTAGAAATCCGAGGTGATCTAGTCACCCTCGCAGTTTAAGTGAAAGGGAGTATTATTTAATTAATTAAATATTAAATTAGGTTTTTATTATAAAACCTAAAGTTCTCTCCCTATTCATCTTCTTCCTTTGTCGATCCAAACCAGACGTCGAGTGAGAGAGCGAGAGCGGTGTGTCGTGGAGCTTCCGGCTGGCGATTCGAAGACTATAGTAGTCGGAACCATGTTTGGAGAGTGGATTCGGAAAGCTCTCGGCGAGATCTTTGTTCTAGTGGTAAGCTTTTCCCGTTTAGTGGAATTTTTGGAGTTAGGGTAGTGACCTAACCCCTCCTTTTTGGTCCAAAAAGTTTCAGGTTGTTGTGCTTGAGTTAGTTCTTATCCGATCCATATCTTTGGAGCGGAGAACTTCGAGCCTGCAAGATTTAAGGCAAGTGGCTTCTTTTTCTTCTCTCTCTCACTTGTTTCTTTAAGCTTGTTTCCCTTCTCTTTTTAGTCCCTGTTTGGGATTTATTTAGAAGTGCTTGTCCCTGCCTTGATTTATCGAGAACAGCATAGTCCCTGTTTGGGATTTCTCGAGAAGAGCTTGTCCCTGTCTTGATTTCTCGAGAACAGCATAGTCCCCGTTTGGGATTTCTCGAGAAGAGCTTGATCCCTGCTTTGGATTTCTCGAGAACAGCATAGTCCCTGTTTGGGATTTCTCGAGAAATTGTTTGTCCCTTCTTATTTCTCTTTTGTTTTGTTTCCTGATGTTCGTCGAACGATGCGTTCGACGAACAAACTTGAGTTCGTCAAACGGCCTTGCGTTCGACGAACGGTCGCGTGTTCGTCGAATGGCGCGTTCGACGAACAGGCTTGAGTTCGTCGAATGGCCTTGCGTTCGACGAACGGTCTCGTGTTCATTGAAGAGCGCGTTCGACGAACAGTCTTGAGTTCGTCGAATGGCCTCGTTCGTCGAACGGCCCTGTGCTCCTCGTTCATTGAACGGCCTTGTGCTTTCGTTCGTCGAGCGGCCTTGTTCGTCGAACGGCCTTGTGCTTTCCGTTGTCGAACGACCTGCTTACTCGAGAAGTCTGTTGTTTCCTGCCCTTCATTTCTCGAGAACCTGTTGACTCCTGCCCTTCATTTCTCGAGAACATGTTGACTACTGCCCTTCATTTCTCGAGAGCTAGTTAACTCCTTCCTTTCTTTTCTCGAGAAATGTTAATTGTCATTGGACTTCTCTAGAGCCTCTTGTCCTCTGTTCTTGACCTCTCTAGAAACCTTTGTAATTTAATTAACTTATGTCTTCTCTTATGAAGCGTCTTATGAAGTGTTTATTTCATTTGTGACCCTATCCTTAGGGTATCCTGGTGTTTGTTTTCTCGGGCTCGTCTCGTGCCATAACTAATGAAATTAATTAATTTGAACCACTGCATTTGTCCTTACACGGTGGGTCGTGTTTTGGGGGGGGGGGGGGGGGGGGCAGTGGGGAATTGTTGTAGCTTTGCACGGTGGCCATTTTAATGGTCCTGTGGGCCGTGTTTGGGTGGTTGGGGATAGAAACCCTCACCCATTTTTGGCTTTGGGTGGCAGTGGATAAAGGACCGCCCCCATTTACTTTGAGCTGATCAGTCTCTTTAAATAATTTAACAAGATAAATGAACTTTACGTGTTCCTCTTTTGGTATTTGGTGCACTTGGTGCATTGTTTAGTTCTGTGCTAGGAGCTTCGTTTCTTGTAAGTGTTGGGCTTGGGTTGGTACCCCTTATGCCTTATTTACTTTACTTCTTGTTTTTCTGCCACTTGTAATTCCTTGCTGAGGCGTTCTTTGTTTTATTGAATGCCTCAGGTTCTGAGCCGTAGCGGCTAGTGGTGTAGCCCGGAGTCTTCGGGAGTGTTAGTTGTTGTTTTACCCCGCTGCTGCGAGGTAGTTGTTGTTAGTTTTATTCTTGTGTTCAGACATGCTAGTTTGGAGCCAATGGGTTAGTGTCATGTTGTTGACGCCCATTGTGCCCATTTGATACTTTATAGCTTACTTGCTAGTTAAATGCCACTACTTTTTAGATCTTCTGTATCTTGCTCTCTGGGAATGATTTATGTCTAGGTGCATTATAGTTATAAAATGGTTTTTCTTTCATCCTCATTGCATTCCTTTCAACTGAAATCCTTATCTTTAAAGTCGCATAAAGATATTTTCTATATCTATACTACGCCTAGATATGTGCATGTCATTTACTTTGTGCCCTGTCATTACATGCATTTAGGATCTTCAGTAAACTAAAATCAAGTACTTTCCGCTGCAATTACATATATTTTCTCGGTGGACTAGTTGATCCACGAACTGAGAGACACATTTCTTACCCCAAACCTTAATAAATGATTTCAATGATGACCAATCACGTAAATATGTTTTGATTAATGAAGTAATAGGTTCTCGCCTGAGCGTCTGCAATTGTCTCCTGCATGACGTGGCATCATGACGTGTATTTTCTCTTACTGTGATATTCCTAAATTCGGAGAAAATGCGGGTTGTGACACCCGTGGCAGAGCATGGTTCTAATGATGTCACGTTTCGGCGAAGATGATCCCCCCCTGTCAGAGTCAATCTTGACCTATCCAATTGTAAGACCCCCCCCCCCCCCCCCTCCCCAGACTGAACCGGGTCCCGGGAGGGGGGGATCTTACTGCCCAAAGAAGACCACCCAGCGCTTTCCGGGTGACGACGTCTCACCCTCTCAAGCACTGAGCGGTCCCTTTGTGAGGCACAAGAACCATAACTTCACATCAGAACGCACAGCGGAAGCAGATAATATATACGAAAACAAGCGCATTGCATATATTACATAATTAAACGTGGCCGGAGCCTATCGTTTTACAAAATATTGCCCGTAGGCTACATAGGCTAAGACATAAGGGAGCCCTAGGCTAGTCCTTATACACTCGTACTCACGTCTCTGAAGATAGGAGGAGAGGCTGGGGTAATCGAACGGATCATCTCCAAGGCTTCCCGGTCAACCTGTGATGTGGGGGCTTCACGCTGTCCCGTCTCCTGTGATTGGTTATAAGAAATAACCGTTAGTCACAGAGCTAAGTAGAAAATACATCCCCTCCCCGGATCCATATCCAGGGGGCGGCTAAAGGACAGAATTGAAATAGCCGAAGCAAGGAAGGGTTAGCAGCAGGTAAACATATATATACACATATATATAGCGGGGCTCCTGCCCTAATAACCACAATCGCGCCGTATAGTAAATATCTAACACTATCGCGCGCATACACACACCCAGGTACTCAAGACCTGTACTCACACAAAAGACCCTGTGTCGACACAGTTTTAGACCGCTTTAGTTCAAGCAGGGGAGCTAATCCCGCGGGCCTCACCGATGTGGCCGTCGGTGACAGTGGCCAGTCCTGCCACTTCTGAATGTAGTCGTACCGTATCATTCAGGCCCTCCTGTACAACTTAGTGTACTGAATGGATGTGAGCGACATCCGGCGAACCGATTTTTAGGCCGACCAGCGGAGGCGAAACTGCAGGCTCAGAGGGTAATAACCCGCTGTGCCCATCTCCCTGTCGCCATGAGTCGTCAACCCACCCGCACCGGTACGAACGGTCTGCGAGCGTGACCGACCCGCCACTTCCAATCAATCTTCACCCGCTTTATATAAAACAAACCCTTAGGCCACGTGGCAATTTCTTCTCGACCGGTCGCACGATCTTGGACCGGGAGGCTTAGCGGTATGAGGGCTCCTTGCTTGGGACTAACCTGGGAGGAGAGACTCAACTCCGGGTTTTCCCAACTAAGGCCTCGCCGAAGGGAGGACAAGCACCGCATTTGTTGCCACGGCAGCTCTGCACTAGTAAGTAAATTAGGCCGAAGCAGGGGCCATAATACTAAACAGAAATGTAGGCCGAAATCAGAGGCCATAATGATAAGCAGAAGGTAGGCCGAAAGCAAAGGCCATGTAGTAGGACCAGTACGAGACTGGATTTAAACGAAAGTGCAAAATGTAAATGCGGGGGACCAGTACGAGACTGGATTTAAACGAAAGTACAGAATGTAAATGCGGGGGACCAGTACGAGACTGGATTTAAACGAAAGTACAGAATGTAAATGCGGGGGACCAGTACGAGACTGGATTTAAACGAAAGTACAGAATGTAAATACGGGGGACCAGTACGAGACTGGATTTAAACGAAAGTACAGAATGTAAATGCGGGGGACCAGTACGATACTGGATTTAAACGAAAGTACAGAGTGTAAATGCGGGGGACCAGTACGAGACTGGATTTAAACGAAAGTACAGAATGTAAATGCGGGGGACCAGTACGAGACTGGATTTAAACGAAAGTACAGAATGTAAATGCGGGGGACCAGTACGAGACTGGATTTAAACGAAAGTACAGAGTGTAAATGCGGGGGACCAGTACGAGACTGGATTTAAATGAAAATACAGAATGCAGTAAAGCATGAGGAGAAAAGGTTAGTAGTCCAATCACTCCATAAGAGGAGGCTTCGATCGACGACTCCGTTCTTTTATTATTGTCGCGGCGGGGTTAAAATTTCGGCGCCGCACCGCGATGTCGTTCCACCTTTTATGTTGCTTTTCCGAGTTTAGTCGATTCTTTAGATTGATACGGATAATTTTGTTAAGCTTTTTAGCAAAAATATGCGTCGAGGGGCGCCGATTTATTTTAAGGTATTTCGCTCTTTTTCGGGCGTTTATTTTTCTCGTAAAATACTTTTGGGGGACCAAATCAAAAGGTCACAACTCCCAACTTTGATAGTATTTGCAAAATACCTATACTTAGAGCCCCTAATTTTTGGGGAATTTTAGAAACTCATTTGGGCATTTTATTTCCTGAAATAAGCTTTATAATGGGTTTTAAAAATAGCAAAACTCCTCCCCAAAATCCCAAAAAAATACAGGAGGTGCCCCTAAGAGTGGGGCACAATTTTCATTTAGGAAATTTCCTTTGAAAAGGCCCCATTTTTCTTTAGAAAAATGGGGAAGGAAAATAGGGGGTGGGGTGCGGTTAGAGGCAGGGAAGAGGCGCAGGGGTTTTGCACCCTGCGCCCTCCCGCGGCCCCCACAGCGGATCAGTGGTAGATCCGCTGCGGGGGGCGCACAAACGGAGGCGGGAGGCGGGAAACGAGAAAGTGGGGGCCGCTCGATCTCCTGGGGGAGATCGTGCGGCCCCCGCTCGCGCATGGCTGGCAGCCGCTGCCGCCGCCGGGCAGCGGCCGGCTGGGGCCGGCGCCGCCCCCGGTCGGTGCGCCGGGGGCCGGCGACCACTCCGGAGGTGGTCCGGCGGGCTGGCGCCGCCGGCCACCGCCGGGGTTAGTGCTGAGAGCGGCACGGGGGCGGTGGCGGCCTGCATGCAATGTGCACGCTAGCCGCCACCGCCTCTGCCAGGGGAGGGGGCGGGGAGTGCCCCCGGTCGGTGCACCGGGGGCCGGCGACTCCTCCGGGGGTGGTCCGGCGGCCTGGCGCCGCCGGCCACCGCCGGGGGAAGGAGATAAAGAGGCCGGGGGGTGGCGCGGCCTGCATGGGCCATGCAGGCCCGCTGTGCCGCCGCCCCCGCCGAGGGGCCACCGGTGCCGCCCCCGGTTGGTGCGCCAGGGGGAGCCGGCGCCTACTCCGGTGGTGGCCCGGTGGTCTGGCGCCGCCGGACCCCACCGGAAAGTGGGGCAGAGGGGACGGGGAGGCGCGGCACCGCCAGCACGGGCCGTGCTGGCTTGCTGCGCCGCCGCCTCCTCGTGCGCAGCCCTCCCTGCCGCCCCTGGTCGGGGCGCCGGGGAGGGAGCAACCATCCGGCGGTGGCCCGGCGACCTGGAGCCGCCGGCCGCCGTCGGGGAAGGCTGCTATCCCCTTACAGGGAACGCGGGGAGGAGGGGGAAGCCACGGGCGCCGCCGGCTGTGCCCGCCGGCGGCCCGGCCGTCTCCCCCGGTGCTGGTGCCGGGGTCTTCGAGGGGAACCCTCTTCCCCCCCCCCCCCCCCCCCCCCCCCCCCCAGCGCCACTGCCGGCGCTGGGGGAGAGAGAGCTTCCTCGGCCGCCTCCTCCCCGAACCTTGCAAGGCTCGGGGCGGCGGCCGGCGGCGCTCCGGCGACAGGGGGAGGGGAGGCCTCCTCCGGGAGGTAGGAAGGAGGAGGGGGAGAAGTTCTACCTGGGCAGGGGGTGGTGCTCGGGAGGAGGAAGGGAGGTGGCCGGCCATGGGGAAGGAGGAGGAGGTGGCGGCTTGGGGTGGCTTGCTCCGGCAAGGTGGAGGAGGAGGAGGAGTGGCTGAGAGAGGGGGGGTTTTGCATTCAGGGAGGGGGCTGTGCCCCTCCTTATATAGGGGAGGGAGGAAGGGCCTCCCCTCTCCTTCCTTTTAGCCCATGTGGGCTAAAAGGAAGGAGTGGGTGGGGGAGATATTTTCTCCCCCCCCCCCCCTTCTCTATCCTGCCCCTTTGCCCCAATAGGGGGGCTGCCCATTCATGGGCAGCCCCTCCTTTTGGGGGAGGGGCTTCTCTCTCCCCCCCTTTTCTTTTCGTCTTTCTTCCAAGTAGCTTCAGACCGGGGGGGTTTGACCAAGTCAACTTAGGGCGGGGTCCTCTTTGGCCCCTGGGGTACGATAAGAGTTGTCGGGGCCGTTGCCGGGTTCGTGTGCTTTATATCTCGTGCGTTTTACTGAGGCGATCTGCATAGGACTAAAATGGCATACTCTCCATACGACCTCGTATCGAGACGCAACGAGTTCCGTTGCGCTCGTATAGCCCATACGAGTCTAACGGAACTGACGGAAGTCAATTCGGGGTTCGTACGGCCACTATTCATAATAATGAGGTGGTGGCGTGCTACGATACCCGAAATGGTCGTTTTCTCCAAACGACCTCGGATCGAGGTGCAACGAATTCCGTTGCGCTCGTATTGTCCATACGAGTCCAACGGAACTGACGGAAGTCAATTCGGGGTTCGTACGGCCACTATTCATAATAATGAGGTGGTGGCGTGCTACGATACCCGAAATGGTCGTTTTCTCCAAACGACCTCAGATCGAAGTGCAACGAATTCCGTTGCGCTCATATTGTCCATACGAGTCCAACGGAACTGACGGAAGTCAATTCGGGGTTCGTACGGCCACTATTCATAATAATGAGGTAGTGGCGCGCTACGATACCCGAAATTGATCGTTTTCTACTACTCGGGCCTACTTTTATTGGGCTCACTAGGGTCTAGTGGCCCAATAAAAGTCGGGATGTTACAATCCAATAAAAATAAAGAGATTTTCGTCCCCGAAAATTGGCTAAAGTAGGGGTTTAAATGATGTACCTGGGGGAAGAGCGTCGGGTATTTCTCTCGTACGAGCGTCTCTGGTTCCCAAGTGAACTCTTCGCGTCCACCGTTCGACCATAAGATCTTGACCATTTTGACAGTTTTGTTCCGCAGCTCTTTGATCTTGGAGTCCACTATCTTCACAGGTTCGAGTCGGACGGATCGGTCGGATTGTACTGATGTTGGTGGTGTGGGAAGGTGCTGCTCTGGTTGGCGCAGAACACGTCTTAGCGAGGAGACATGAAATACGTCGTGAAGGCTTCCCAGCTCGGCTGGCAAAGCTAACCTATAAGCCACCGGGCCAATTCTTTCGATGACTGGATACGGGCTTAGATAGCGGGGGTCCAGCTTTTTCTGCCTCTTGATTCGTGATATCCCATGCATAGGCTTAATCTTTAAGAAAACCATATCTCCCACTTGGAATTCCACTTGCCGATGACGTGCGTCGTAATACTTGGCCTGCCGGCTCTGCGCTTCCAGCATGCGTTCCCGGATTAGTCTTATTGCGGCGGTGGTATCGTCGATGTAGGTGATTCCCAAGGCTTCGGGGTCCTCATCCTGTGCCCAAGATAGCGGGGTCCGACAGCGTCTTCCGTAGAGGGCTTCGTACGGTGCCATCTTGATGCTTGCCTGGAAGCTGTTGTTATAGGAGAACTCTACCAGAGGTAGTAACTGCTCCCATGGCTCGTTGTGCTCCACTATGCATAATCGAAGAAGATCTTCCATCGTCCGATTCGTTCTTTCCGTCTGCCCATCGGTCTGGGGGTGGAAGGCGGTGCTAAAAGCTAATCTGGTTCCCAGATAAGCTTGTACTCTTCTCCATTCCTTCGATGTAAAGCGCCTGTCGCGGTCCGAGACGATTGATTTGGGTATTCCATGAAATCGGACTACCTGCTCGATAAATAGTCGGGCTAGAATGTCGACACCATCGCCTTGCCGGTTCGGGATGAATCGGGCTACCTTGGTGAGGCGGTCCACTACTACCCATATGGAGTCGTTACCTGCACGGGATCGGGGTAAGCCATGGACAAAATCCATGGAAATATCCTCGAACTTCCATTCTGGAATTGGCAGGGGTTGTAGTAGGCCTCCTGGGCTACGACATTCGGCCTTGACCATTTGGCAGGTCTGGCAGTGCGCTACATAATCAGTGACGTCCTTCTTCATGCCTGGCCAGTATAGGGTCCTGCGCAGGTCCGTATACATTTTTACTACTCCCGGGTGTATCGAGTACCTTGTCTGGTGAGCTTCACGGAGTATCTCCTCACGGATCCCTTCTGCAGCGGGAATGAATATGCGGTGTCTGTATTGCAGGATGCCATCGTACAGGTTGTAGTCTTCTTGTACACCGTGTTGCAAGGCTTGAATGATTGGTGCTGCTTCAACGTCGGTCTTCTGGGCTTCTCGTATTCTATTCCTGATGTCGCACTGTATCTCCATCCAATAGAGGTGGGCTTGGTATTCCATCGGATTTCTGCGGGCGATGAGGATAATATCCATGTCTGCCAATGATTTGACTAACTCCTCTGGCACCGTTTCTAACCAACTCCCGGTCCTCGGAGGCTGCCGACTCAAGGCGTCTGCAACTTTATTAGCCTTGTCGGGGTGGTACTGGAGGGCGAAGTCATAATCACAGAGAAATTCTAACCACCGGCGTTGCCGGAGGTTTAGCTCTTTCTGGGTGAAGACGTATTTGAGGCTTTTATGATCGGAGAAGATTTCGCATCGTACCCCGTAGAGGTAGTGTCTCCAGACTTTTAATGCAAAAAATACCGCCCCCAGCTCCAGATCGTGGGTGGCGTAGTTTAGTTCATGCGGCTTGAGCTGACGTGAGGCGTAGGCAATCACCTTGCCATGTTGCATAAGCACAGCCCCCAATCCTTTCAGAGAGGCATCAGCATAGATTTGGAAACCCTCGGTACCGGAGGGGAGGGTTAGGATTGGGGCCGATATCAGCCGGTTCTTCAGTTCGATGAATGCCGCCTCGCATTCAGGAGACCATTGGAATGTCACATCCTTCTTGGTGAGAGTGGTAAGTGGTAATGCGATCTTGGAGAAGCCTTCGACGAACTTACGGTAGTAGCCGGCGAGGCCAAGGAAACTTCGGATGTCTGCCGCTGTCTTAAGTGGCGGCCAATCTCGTACTGCTTGCACCTTGGCTTGATCTACCGTTACTCCGTTCTTGTTGACGGTGTGTCCCAGAAAGCCGACTTCTTCCATCCAGAACTCGCATTTGCTAAACTTGGCGAAGAGTGAGTGTTCTCTTAGCTTAAGTAGTACTATTTGGAGGTGCCTGGAGTGATCGGTTTTGTTCTTTGAGTAGATGAGAATATCATCTATGAAGACTATTACGAAATGATCCAGGAAGGGTTTGAATACCGTATTCATCAAAGCCATAAAGGCGGACGGGGCATTGGTTAACCCAAATGGCATTACCATGAACTCGTATAGTCCGTAGCGAGAGCTGAAGGCGGTCTTGGGAATGTCCTCTTCTCGTACTCTAAGTTGATAGTAGCCAGACCTTAAGTCCATCTTGGAAAAGACGGACGCGCCTTGTAGTTGATCGAACAGTTCATCTATCCGGGGTAGGGGATAGGTATTCCGGATGGTGAGTTTATTCAAGCCTCTGTAGTCGATGCAGAGGCGCAGCGATCCATCCTTCTTTTTAACGAACAGTACTGGGGCTCCCCAGGGAGAGGTACTAGGACGTACGAATCCTGCGTCGACTAACTCTTGTAGCTGAATCTTGAGCTCAGCCAGTTCCCTCGGGGCCATCCGGTACGGTGCTCGGGACACGGGTCGGGCTCCTTGAGTAAGTTCGATTTGGAAGTCTACTTCTCGTTGCGGGGGCAACCCGGGGAGTGACTCTGGGAAGATATCTGGGAAGTCCCTGATCACAGGTACTTTAGCGAGTACTTGCGTCGTGTTCTCCATCTCAAAGTAGATTAGGTACATCTCGTCCTTCCGTTGAACTGCCTTGACGGTTTGTGCAGATGTTAAGATAATGCGGGTGACGGCGGGTATACCTGCTAGCGTGATAAATTGCCCATTCGGATTCTGGAGGCGGATTTCTCGAGTCGAACAATTGATTTGGGCGCTGTGCTCGGCCAACCAATCCATCCCCAGAATGATGTCGAACCCGGTTATTGCTAAGATGGTGGCGTTGACTTCGAACTCTATGCCTCCTAGCATTGCCTGGAAGGAACACTTCTCGGTGGAAGTCATATCTGATCCATCCGGGAGTCGTATTCGGATTGACATCCCGGATGATCGCACCGTGTTCTCCTTGTCGGCGATGAAGTTTTGTGCAACGAAAGAGTGTGTGGCGCCGGTATCGAACAGTGTTTTAGCGGGATGACCTTCTAGCAAAAGTAAACCTGATATCATATATATATATATCATGATCATAAGCTTTTCACAAATATACAGGAGTAGGGACGAGATATACAAAAGTCCCAATATATAAGCTATAACATCTCCTAGGATATCGTACTATCGGAAGTAGATACCTATCACTACGTCAGGAGCAGGACCATGCTGAAGATCCAACGCGTATGCCTCGAGCGGTGCTGCTCTGCCCTGCCTAGCCGGCTCCCTCCTGCCTGCGGGACGTCCTCTGCGTCCACCTCGTCCTCTCTCCGCCGCTCTCTGTACTGCTCCTAAACCGGGTCTCCCGGTAGCCTGTGGGCAGAAGGGTCGTATATGCCCAGGCTGCTGGCATAGGTAGCAGTTCCCTGCAAAGGGAACATCTCGTCGTGCGGCCGGGACGACCTGTGGTGCTGGGGCTGGGGGTGCTGGTCGGGGCTGGGGTGCTGGTCGGGGCTGGGGTGCCTGCCTATATGGCTGGTGACGCTGCCGCTGTCTCCCGTCTCGGCCCTGTCTGCGAGGACCTGCTCTTCTCTCTCGGTCCTGAGTCCGGGGAATACCTACGTGTCCCCTCCGCTGCTGGGCTACCATCCGCTGATCCATCTCTAGAGCGGTGGCATGTGAGGCGATCGTGTGGAAGGATGCCTGGGAAATCATGATCAAGGCTTGACGGAGGTCGTCTCGTAATCCCCGATAAAATCTGGCCGCCCTGTCCCTATCTGTACCTGCTAAGGTCCCGGCGAAGCGGGCCAGGTGGATAAACTCCCTCTGGTAGTCTGGAACCGTCCTATCTCCCTGTCTGATCTGTAGGAATCGCTCCTGGAGTGCCATCCGGTCTGCATCTGAAATGAAATGCTCTAAGAAGGCATCCGAGAACTCCCCCCAGAGAATGGTGCTAAGGGGTCGCCCTCTAAAAGTGGAGCGGCTAGCTGCCCTCCACCAGTCCCGGGCATAGCCCTCCAACATGGTCACCACTAGGGACACTGCGGCTACTGCTGGGCACATCATCCCTACAAGGAGCTCCTCTACCCACTCCACCCACTCCTCGGCCTGGATGGCTGACTCTGTACCCCGAAAGGTGGGGGGCCTTAGCCCTCGGAAAGTCGTCAGTAGATCGGTGGGTACGGTGGCCTGCTGGGGTGGTCGTAAGGTGGCTGTCTGGAAGGCGGCCAACAGGGCTACCAGGGTCTGCCCGAGCTCTGTCTCTCCGAACGGAACTGTGGCCGGAGCGGTCTGAGCTGGTGGTGGAGTGGTAGGGTGGTACTGGTCTCGAGAGGAAGACCTTCCATTACTTGACTCCGGTATCTGGAGAAGTAACAAATGGGTGTCAGAACTTGCAAAACTAAGGGAATTTTGCAGGACTGAAAGAAAAGAAAGCGGAAAGCGTGTGGGTGTACTATCGTGCAGTCTCGAGTCCTTAACCTTAAACCTAGAGGGTCCACCAGGCTTCCGCTGCATGGTTCGTCCCGAACCAAGAAACGGAACCGGGGGAAAGGAGGATCGAAAGACTGCCCCATGTGGTCGGATCGTGGTAGCTCTGATCCATTTGTAAGACCCCCCCTCCCCAGACTGAACCGGGTCCCGGGAGGGGGGGGGGATCTTACTGCCCAAAGAAGACCACCCAGCGCTTTCCGGGTGACGACGTCTCACCCTCTCAAGCACTGAGCGGTCCCTTTGTGAGGCACAAGAACCATAACTTCACATCAGAACGCACAGCGGAAGCAGATAATATATACGAAAATAAGCGCATTGCATATATTACATAATTAAACGTGGCCGGAGCCTATCGTTTTACAAAATATTGCCCGTAGGCTACATAGGCTAAGACATAAGGGAGCCCTAGGCTAGTCCTTATACACTCGTACTCACGTCTCTGAAGATAGGAGGAGAGGCTGGGGTAATCGAACGGATCATCTCCAAGGCTTCCCGGTCAACCTGTGATGTGGGGGCTTCACGCTGTCCCGTCTCCTGTGATTGGTTATAAGAAATAACCGTTAGTCACAGAGCTAAGTAGAAAATACATCCCCTCCCCGGATCCATATCCAGGGGGCGGCTAAAGGACAGAATTGAAATAGCCGAAGCAAGGAAGGGTTAGCAGCAGGTAAACATATATATACACATTTATATAGCGGGGCTCCTGCCCTAATAACCACAATCGCGCCGTATAGTAAATATCTAACACTATCGCGCGCATACACACACCCAGGTACTCAAGACCTGTACTCACACAAAAGACCCTGTGTCGACACAGTTTTAGACCGCTTTAGTTCAAGCAGGGGAGCTAATCCCGCGGGCCTCACCGATGTGGCCGTCGGTGACAGTGGCCAGTCCTGCCACTTCTGAATGTAGTCGTACCGTATCATTCAGGCCCTCCTGTACAACTTAGTGTACTGAATGGATGTGAGCGACATCCGGCGAACCGATTTTTAGGCCGACCAGCGGAGGCGAAACTGCAGGCTCAGAGGGTAATAACCCGCTGTGCCCATCTCCCTGTCGCCATGAGTCGTCAATCCACCCGCACCGGTACGAACGGTCTACGAGCGTGACCGAGCCGCCACTTCCAATCAATCTTCACCCGCTTTATATAAAACAAACCCTTAGGCCACGTGGCAATTTCTTCTCGACCGGTCGCACGATCTTGGACCGGGAGGCTTAGCGGTATGAGGGCTCCTTGCTTGGGACTAACCTGGGAGGAGAGACTCAACTCCGGGTTTTCCCAACTAAGGCCTCGCCGAAGGGAGGACAAGCACCGCATTTGTTGCCACGGCAGCTCTGCACTAGTAAGTAAATTAGGCCGAAGCAGGGGCCATAATACTAAACAGAAATGTAGGCCGAAAGCAGAGGCCATAATGATAAGCAGAAGGTAGGCCGAAAGCAAAGGCCATGTAGTAGGACCAGTACGAGACTGGATTTAAACGAAAGTGCAAAATGTAAATGCGGGGGACCAGTACGAGACTGGATTTAAACGAAAGTACAGAATGTAAATGCGGGGGACCAGTACGAGACTGGATTTAAACGAAAGTACAGAATGTAAATGCGGGGGACCAGTACGAGACTGGATTTAAACGAAAGTACAGAATGTAAATGCGGGGGACCAGTACGAGACTGGATTTAAACGAAAGTACAGAATGTAAATGCGGGGGACCAGTACGAGACTGGATTTAAACGAAAGTACAGAGTGTAAATGCGGGGGACCAGTACGAGACTGGATTTAAACGAAAGTACAGAATGTAAATGCGGGGGACCAGTACGAGACTGGATTTAAACGAAAGTACAGAATGTAAATGCGGGGGACCAGTACGAGACTGGATTTAAACGAAAGTACAGAGTGTAAATGCGGGGGACCAGTACGAGACTGGATTTAAATGAAAGTACAGAATGCAGTAAAGCATGAGGAGAAAAGGTTAGTAGTCCAATCACTCCATAAGAGGAGGCTTCGATCGACGACTCCGTTCTTTTATTATTGTCGCGGCGGGGTTAAAATTTCGGCGCCGCACCGCGATGTCGTTCCACCTTTTATGTTGCTTTTCCGAGTTTAGTCGATTCTTTAGATTGATACGGATAATTTTGTTAAGCTTTTTAGCAAAAATATGCGTCGAGGGGCGCCGATTTATTTTAAGGTATTTCGCTCTTTTTCGGGCGTTTATTTTTCTCGTAAAATACTTTTGGGGGACCAAATCAAAAGGTCACAACTCCCAACTTTGATAGTATTTGCAAAATACCTATACTTAGAGCCCCTAATTTTTGGGGAATTTTAGAAACTCATTTGGGCATTTTATTTCCTGAAATAAGCTTTATAATGGGTTTTAAAAATAGCAAAACTCCTCCCAAAAATCCCAAAAAAATACAGGAGGTGCCCCTAAGAGTGGGGCACAATTTTCATTTAGGAAATTTCCTTTGAAAAGGCCCCATTTTTCTTTAGAAAAATGGGGAAGGAAAATAGGGGGTGGGGTGCGGTTAGAGGCAGGGAAGAGGCGCAGGGGTTTTGCACCCTGCGCCCTCCCGCGGCCCCCACAGCGGATCAGTGGTAGATCCGCTGCGGGGGGCGCACAAACGGAGGCGGGAGGCGGGAAACGAGAAAGTGGGGGCCGCTCGATCTCCTGGGGAGATCGTGCGGCCCCCGCTCGCGCATGGCTGGCAGTCGCTGCCGCCGCCGGGCAGCGGCCGGCTGGGGCCGGCGCCGCCCCCGGTCGGTGCGCCGGGGGCCGGCGACCACTCCGGAGGTGGTCCGGCGGGCTGGCGCCGCCGGCCACCGCCGGGGTTAGTGCTGAGAGCGGCACGGGGGCGGTGGCGGCCTGCATGCAATGTGCACGCTAGCCGCCACCGCCTCTGCCAGGGGAGGGGTCGGGGAGTGCCCCCGGTCGGTGCACCGGGGGCCGGCGACTCCTCCGGGGGTGGTCCGGCGGCCTGGCGCCGCCGGCCACCGCCGGGGGAAGGAGATAAAGAGGCCGGGGGGATGGCGCGGCCTGCATGGGCCATGCAGGCCCGCTGTGCCGCCGCCCCCGCCGAGGGGCCACCGGTGCCGCCTCCGGTTGGTGCGCCGGGGGGGCCGGCGCCTACTCTGGTGGTGGCCCGGTGGTCTGGCGCCGCCGGACCCCACCGGAAAGTGGGGCAGAGGGGACGGGGAGGCGCGGCACCGCCAGCACGGGCCGTGCTGGCTTGCTGCGCCGCCGCCTCCTCGTGCGCAGCCCTCCCTGCCGCCCCTGGTCGGGGCGCCGGGGAGGGAGCAACCATCCGGCGGTGGCCCGGCGGCCTGGAGCCGCCGGCCGCCGTCGGGGAAGGCTGCTATCCCCTTACAGGGAACGCGGGGAGGAGGGGGAAGCCACGGGCGCCGCCGGCTGTGCCCGCCGGCGGCCCGGCCGTCTCCCCCGGTGCCGGTGCCGGGGTCTTCGAGGGGAACCCTCTTCCCCCCCCCCCCCCCCCCCCCCCCCCCAGCGCCACTGCCGGCGCTGGGGGAGAGAGAGCTTCCTCGGCCGCCTCCTCCCCGAACCTTGCAAGGCTCGGGGCGGCGGCCGGCGGCGCTCCGGCGATAGGGGGAGGGGAGGCCTCCTCCAGGAGGTAGGAAGGAGGAGGGGGAGAAGTTCTACCTGGGCAGGGGGTGGTGCTCGGGAGGAGGAAGGGAGGTGGTCGGCCATGGGGAAGGAGGAGGAGGTGGCGGCTTGGGGTGGCTTGCTCCGGCAAGGTGGAGGAGGAGGAGGAGTGGCTGAGAGAGGGGGGGTTTTGCATTCAGGGAGGGGGCTGTGCCCCTCCTTATATAGGGGAGGGAGGAAGGGCCTCCCCTCTCCTTCCTTTTAGCCCATGTGGGCTAAAAGGAAGGAGTGGGTGGGGGAGATATTTTCTCCCCCCCCCCCCCCTTCTCTATCCTGCCCCTTTGCCCCAATAGGGGGGCTGCCCATTCATGGGCAGCCCCTCCTTTTGGGGGAGGGGCTTCTCTCTCCCCCCCTTTTCTTTTCGTCTTTCTTCCAAGTAGCTTCAGACCGGGGGGGTTTGACCAAGTCAACTTAGGGCGGGGTCCTCTTTGGCCCCTGGGGTACGATAAGAGTTGCCGGGGCCGTTGCCGGGTTCGTGTGCTTTATATCTCGTGCGTTTTACTGAGGCGATCTGCATAGGACTAAAATGGCATACTCTCCATACGACCTCGTATCGAGACGCAACGAGTTCCGTTGCGCTCGTATAGCCCATACGAGTCTAACGGAACTGACGAAAGTCAATTCGGGGTTCGTACGGCCACTATTCATAATAATGAGGTGGTGGCGTGCTACGATACCCGAAATGGTCGTTTTCTCCAAACGACCTCGGATCGAGGTGCAACGAATTCCGTTGCGCTCGCATTGTCCATACGAGTCCAACGGAACTGACGGAAGTCAATTCGGGGTTCGTACGGCCACTATTCATAATAATGAGGTGGTGGCGTGCTACGATACCCGAAATGGTCGTTTTCTCCAAACGACCTCGGATCGAAGTGCAACGAATTCCGTTGCGCTCGTATTGTCCATACGAGTCCAACGGAACTGATGGAAGTCAATTCGGGGTTCGTACGGCCACTATTCATAATAATGAGGTAGTGGCGCGCTACGATACCCGAAATTGATCGTTTTCTACTGCTCGGGCCTACTTTTATTGGGCTCACTAGGGTCTAGTGGCCCAATAAAAGTCGGGATGTTACACCAATCCCTTCATGGATAAAGCTCCCACACTACAAGGAGTTTCACGAAGCGGAGGACCCGTACGAGCACGTTAATTGCTTCCTGATAGCGATGCAGACATTCAGGCTTCTCGACCAAATCAGCTGCAAAATCTTCACGGAGACACAACGTGGAGACGCTCTCGGCTGGTACCGATCCCTACCAGAGGGAACGATCCACAACTTCACTGAGATAACCCAGCTATTCACCGGATGGCACGAAGCTCGCGAACAAAGGATCCGGAGAAATGAATGAGCATGGAGGAGCTCGAGTCAGGTAGATCCCCCCATCCAGAGCAGGCAAAATATGTCGAACAGCAAGAAGAAGTCGTCACAGGATCCCGCCCAAAGAATCTCCGCGAAGGGTTGGATTTCCGCTTGCACGCAAGCATCGGCGACCCCGCCTGTAAACTAAGAAGGGTGTTGATAAGCCACCACATCTCGTTCAACATCTTATTCATGACAACTATAATACAGCTCAAACTCCTTGGAGGGAACCTCAAACTCAGAGCAAGTAGAGCAAAACTTTCAGACGGAACCATGATAACCACCATAGGATTCGCCATCCTCCCCGTCCAAGTAGGAACACCCCCGGAACCGGTCCAGTACGACGTCCAGTTCATCATTGCATAAGCAGACTCCCCGTACGACGCAATATTTGGGAGCATACAATTTGACGCCCTACAACATGACGCTTCCATGGCGGGCCGCATGGCCAACAAAGGAAAAATCCTCTGAGATTATGTTAGTTATCGGATGTCGACTTATCACCTAGAGGGGGGGGGGGGGGGGGGGGGGGGGGGGGTGAATAGGTTTTTCAAATTGTTTTGTCCCCTTTAGGTGTTCTTGTTTTCTGGATAATAGATTTAAAGTTTAAGAGAGCACAACACAGAAAACACACAAAGACTTATAGAGGTTCCTCAAGATAGGGTGTCTTGAGTAGTCCTTTTTCCCTCTGCGCCTACCTAGCTGTGTGCTAGGCTCGACAAACTCTACCAATGTCTCCGGCCCGCAAGCCTCACAACTCTGACCCGCAAGTCCCTGCAGCCTAGGCCCGCAAGCCCCTTTACTGCACCCGAGCCAGCAAGCTCGACACTCAGGCCCTCAAGACTTTGCATCCTAGGCCCTCAAGCCACTTCATTGCACCCGAGCCCGCAAGCTCGACATTCAGGCCCTCAAGCCTTTGCAGCCTGTTGGGTTGCGGTCAGCAATTGCCCCGATGCTGCGGTGCTAGTCGAAGAGGAAGGGCGTGTCCCCCGCGGACCTAACTGGCTGCCACGTGGATCCTGCTCGGGTGACCAACTCTATTAAGGATAGATTGCACCTTCACCAACAGTCCGAGCTTTTGGTCGAGTTGGTTGCGTCGAGTCCCCAACACAGCCTAGGCCCTCAAGCCCCTTCACTACACCCGAGCCCGCAAGCCTGACACGTTTGGACCCACAAGTCCGACACGTTTGGACCCGCAAGTCCCTCTGCCCTAGCCCTCAAGCCTCACAGATCTCAAGCCCTCAAGCTTAACACACAGATCTGAGAACAGATCTCACAGATTTGGCCCGCAAGCCTTGCAAAGAAAGATTTACAATATTGAACTTCTGCCTGATGGAGATCGACTTCTTTACTTGAAGAAGATGCTTTTGATGTGAATCTTGACAGTGCAAATCTTCTTCAAGCTTCTTGCTGTGCCGGATGTTGACTGGCTTACTTCCTTGAACGATTCTTATTAGTCGATGAAACTTGACTGCAACTTGAAGAACACAGAATAATCGTTTTGTTCTTCCTTTTTTTTTCTTCACCACCGCTTGTACTGTTGTATTGCGTAGGCAGGATTGTTTTTCGTTCCTTTCTCTCTCCTTTCTTTCTAAGGCATCACTATTCCCATTTATAGGACGGATGAGCCGCTTAACGGTCACATATGATGTCCTATTCTGACAAACACCCATGCTTTAAGAGCACGCGCTGATTGGACAATCAGGCGGCGACAATAAATGCTGACAGCGCATCTAGCTACTTTTGAATATGACTCGACGATATTTCCATTGTTATGACGATAAGGACAATATCTCGACGACAGGGCTTGTCGATGCCTTGAGCTGGTTTCTTCTTCAATTCTTCATCAGATAGTGATATCTCGACGATATGGGACATCACTTCTACACTCGAGCTTAAGACGATACAATGTCATCAATCTGATATCGGCGAGAACTCCTTGTCTGCTAGATATCGCTGAAACCACATTATCTTGTCGATGACATAATTGATATTATGTCGACAGACTATACTTCAGCAACTTCCTGTCTTCATATGACCTTCTTTAGTCTTCTCGACGTCACTGCTTCTTGTTGACGACATCTTCGACATCTTCCTTAGCCTTATTGACGTTAAGGCTTCTTGTCGACGATATCGTCGACAACTTTGAGTCTTCTTATTCATCTTCGACTTTCTGATATCGTCGTGTAGATGTCACAACGATATCACCATTCTGCCTTGCTTCGCATGTTGTTGACGATATGCTTGCTGTTGTCGACGATACACTTGATCCTTTTCGACGACACAGACACAATCATCTTTCTTTGCTTTGCCCATCATTTCAACGATGTGCCTATTCTTGTCGACGATATGTCTAGCCTTTTTCGACGATATTATACTTAGGCAGGTTATTGAAGTACTGGACATATTGTCTTATCTCTGCAGTCATGAACTAGATATGATATTAAATACAATCTGTAATTATCATTGAGCTGAGCACTTCTTCAAATCAGGAACACTGCTGGTCATTGTTCCCAACAATCTCCCCCTATATGAAGAATTCATAACCCACTCAATGATAAAGTACATCTTAAGCAAATAAGCATATAATGATGACATTGCATCTGTATTTGAGTGAACACGGAATTTGACAAATATTACTTCTTTTATAAATAGTGCCCAATGTTTTAAAGGATTTTGACATTTTTACATTTAGCAAAGATTTAGCCATCTATATCTCTAGTGCCCTCATAGCAGCTTCACCCTTTGCTTTCTTGGCACTGGCTTCCTGCTCCTTTTCAGCTTGTCTGATGAAGTATTCAAACGGTTTGGGATGATATTTGAGAGGTTCAGGAGAATCAGTTGGGATTCTACCTGCTTGCTTGTCCCTTCTGTGACTCCTTCTCGATTCTTCTTGATCTTCATATTTAGCCCATTCTTGAGGACTGTATACATTGTATCGTTCACCTTTATTAGCTTTCACTTGCTCCCATGCTTTTAGAATGATGGATCTGGATTTGGGAATCCATCTTTCATAGTCATCCTTTTTCTTCATTTCCTCCCTGTACTTTCTCTTCCTCATTTTTACTTCTTCATCCTCCAGTACGTCCTTCTCTTTACCCTTATCAGTGGCAGTATCAGGAATGTCTGCATGTTGCTCTTCAGCAGGGTACTCTTATGCAGGCTCATCAAAATGTAGAGGAGGGAGATTCATTGCTTCCCTGATGGTATTTGTGGTCCAGATGGCATGCTCACCACTGGCCTTTATCATTGATTTCTCCCCATTGATGACTTCTTCGGATATCCCCCTCTGGAGATTCTCCTCAGAAACCAATATCTTGTTTTTAAGCATGTGGATTTCTGCTTCCAAGTGATTCTTGGTCTCAAGCAGATGACTGTCTAGATCTTTATTGTGGTGATCTAGACTTTCTTAGAGATTAGTTTTGTGTTCAGCCATCTTCTTGGTGGATGCAATGTAGGCCTTTTCTATGTTGCTGACAATCAATGTTTGATTGACCCCTAAATTAGATAGACCTTTGTGAGTAAGGGCTGTCTCTTTGGCAGTATACTCTTGTAGATTCTTCACATCATTTCTCAGGCTCTCAGTTTCAGCAGATAGTTCCCTTTTCAGTTCATTGACCACAGAGATAACATAGCTTTCAATTTTTAATCTTTGCTCTTCCAGGAGCATCTTTATCTGAGACAATAGTGAGAACTCCACTGTCCTATTCTCTGGAGGTGAACTAGCTTGTCCTGGTTCCTCTTCTTTATTTCCCTCAACCATTGGAGATGGAGATTTTTTGATGGGTGACTGGTTTGGCTCTTCTTCCTTTTCAGCACTTGGCAGATCACTACTAGTCTCATAAGCAGAATTCTCAAGCTTCTCTTTTTGGGGATCTTTACTTGGGTCCTCTTGGTCTACTGATCCATGCTGGATAGCATCCTCAGCCCCAATGATCTTATTGATCACTTCTTCCACTTGAGCAGGGAGTTCACCATTCTTCTCCCCCTCAGTCTCAGCATCCTCTTGCTCAGTTCATTTTGTTACCATTGTCCCGGATCCCAGACTTAGGGCAGAGGTCTAGAGGGAGACATTTTTTTTCTCTACAGGCACTTCAGAGTCAGACGAGTCTGAGCTGTTGCCTGATTCAATTTCTTCAGATGATCTTTCTCCCTTCCTCTTCACATCCTCTGCAGTGTTCAGCTGCTTGGGAGACTTAGTCAGAGTTTTCTCCCATCTTTCCAGTATCCTGATGTCCATCCATCTAATGTGATGAATTCTTACGCCATACTTCTTGTTGAAGCTTTCAGGATAGGATAGCAGTAGATACAGTGATAGTATTCTTCCCAAATTTGGAACTTGAAAGCTGTCTTGAATCCTCTTGAAAAAAATCTGACCCCAGTTGGTCTTCTTAACTAGGATTATCCTTGCCATTATCTCGAACATGGTCTTGGATATCCTTTCATGCGACCCTACCTTGCAGAGGAGGGCTTTTCCTACAATGTCACCCATGAGTTTCTCTTGTTGATTTAAATTCTTTCTTTCCAGAGACCCATAGGTCTTACTGGAGTGACCGCACCATTCCAGAGCCTTGTTAAGGTCTTCCTGGGTGACCTTTTCATCTTCCTCCCCCTTGGCGAAGGTCGGCAGCTGAAGAGCCCTGGCCAACCTCTTGGGATTCACCTTGACCTTTATCCCATCGATCAAGCTTTTCACAAACATTCCTTTTGAGCCACCCTTGGCATTCGAGTAGAACTCCAGCACTTCCCTTTTCAATATTACTGTTGACTCTGAGAGAGCGAACTCTAGCCGACGGTGTTTAATAGCTTAATGGCGCTCTGAATCTCTTCTGGCCCTTATGAGAAACCACCCCTCACTACTTCGCTTCCTTCATAGAGAAATCCTTCCTTATTTGGCGTCATTTCTTACTTGATCGGGGAGGATTCTAGTTTAGTCAACTCATTCACTCTTCGAAGGCGTAGAGAGCACGACGTCTTTTTAGGGCTAATGTAGAAGGTGTTTTAACCTTAAGACATCTGGCCGTATTTATAGTTTCCGAGTTGGAAGACGAAGTGTCATTTGTTAAATGTCTGATTAACTCGAGTTAAGCTGTTATGATTGGTTAAGCTCAGGTATGTTTAAGAGTCCATTGATAATTAGGTATCGTCGTGACACAAGTTCGATGTCGAGGAATCATTCCGATGATACCAATCATCATTTCGACGATATAGTTTTGCGTTCAAAACGATATTGTTCTTTTTCACTCTTTTGTATGATCAGTGCAATGCTTTAGCAGTGCCATACATATGAGCTCCTTGAGTGATAGCTTTTGCTTACTAAAAAAAAATACCTTTAACAAAATGATAAAGATGAGGTTATGTATTGAACATAAATATAGTTACCTTCACCTTAGCTTTTATATCTTCTTGAGTTAGTAGCTCCCCCTTGATGTGATTATTCTCTTATCTTTATTTTTAGCTCCTCCTTGACCAGTGCCTCTTGGCATGTGGTGAGGTTTTTCTTAGTCCAGAGTTAAGCCTGGATCACTTATTGTCCATTAGCCTTGTTTGCTTTTAATTGGCTAAATGGACTTTCCTGCAATACAGATTTAATATCCCTTAGGAACCCAAGGTGACTTGGGTCCTAGGTTCTTGTTAGCATAATAATGAATTCTTCTACTCACTTCAGCCTTTCCAGGAGGTCTCTCCTTTGCACTAGGCACACTAGGGTTGTGCCAACAGTCAATGGCAAAGTGTCCCACTTTACCACAACACCAACATTCATGGATGTTGTACCTTCTTTTCTAAACAATTTTTAAGGTGCGTGGAGAATCACAATGCTTATGTTCAGTAGAGAAGGCAGCAGCATTCTTCCTATCTCTCTCAGCCAAGGGCTGTTTAGCTGCTCTAGAATAATTATTTCTGTTTGACTTTATCTGTTGGTCAGCAACAGATGTCAGCTTGGTAGCTGACATAGTGTTGATAGCATCAGAAATGATCAAGTGAGAGTTGATTATACTGGGGGTACCAGCCCGTCTCTTTGCTAGAAGAGATTGGGAAGGTGTTGCTTCCTTATCCTTGAGTGTGGGGGTTGAAGCACCAAACACAAATGGTCCATGATGGCCCATTTGGATTTCCTCATGGGGAGCCTTTAATGAACTCATTCCCATGCTCGTTCTCTTCCCATAGTTAGGAGCATTTCCCAAGCTATTGGAGCTTCCATTCTTCCAGTGACCATAGACACTGTCCTGGTCATATTCGTTAGAGGGAAGCACTACCTTCTGAAAGGTGGTATGAGGCTCTCCTTTAGTTTTGCCCCTTTTTCCATTCCCAGCATCTACTGCCCCCTTTTTGTAACCCAATCCCCTCCTATTCTCATAGAAAGAGAAGGTGTCAATGATGGGCAGTATGGTTTTGGGCTTGGAGATTTGAGCCACTAAGCTTCTTTCCTTAAAAAGATCATTCTCAAGTTTCCTGATGAGTTCTTCCCTTTGGTTTCTCTCATCATGAATCTTGCATATGATCTTCTTCAGCTCACAGGAGTTGGTGCCCTCATTGTGGGACATAGTCATTTCTTTATTCATCTCAGACTTAATGGGTCTGAGTGATTCTAGCTAGCTCCTTAACTTGCTTCTTAACAAGCATCTTGCTCTTTCTCAGAGGAGCCAAGAGATCACCAAACTGTTCTATTAGATCAGCATGGTTCTTATTGTTGCAAGATGAACAGTCTTCTGCATCATTTTCAGAAGATGAGCAATCATCTGATGCACTCTTGGTCTTCTTAATTGAAGCAGCGGATAAAAGTGTGTGAGTGATGCATACCTCATCATAATGTGATTCATCATGATTTTCTTCATCTGATAGAGCCTTCAACTCATAGACCTCCTCATCCTCAGAGTCAAAGTCTGTGAGAGTCAAGGGTGTTCTTATTCTTCTTCTGACCATAGAGCATTCTTCATCTTCAGATTCACTGTCTGAACTAGTCATGGGTGCTCTGATCCCTATGGCACTGATCTCTATACTTCTTTCTTCTTTGATATGAGAAGAGCTTCCGCTGCTTTCACTTAAGGATCTAAACTTACTGATGTCAGATCCTTTGTCTTTCTCCATAGAGTTAGGATATGATAATCAGTAGATTTGATAGACCCAAGAGCGGATCTGTTCAAGCTGTTAAGATTTTCTTTGAACAACCACGCTTTGATACCACTTGTTAGTTATCGGGTGTCGACTTATCACCTAGGGGGGGGGGGGGTGAATAGGTTTTTCAAATTGTTTTGGCCCCTTTAGGTGTTCTAGTTTTCTTGATAATAGATTTAAAGTTTAAGAGAGCACAACACAGAAAAACACACAAAGACTTATAGAGGTTCCTCAAGATAGGATGTCTTGAGTAGTCCTCTTTCCCTCTGCGCCTACCTAGCAGTGTGCTAGGCTTGGCAAACTCCGCCAACGTATCTGTCCCGCAAGCCTTACAACTCGGGCCCGCAAGTCCCTGCAGCCTAGGCCAGCAAGCCCCTTCACTGCACCCGAGCCCGCAAGCTCGACACTCAGGCCCTCAAGCCTTTGCAGCCTAGGCCCTCAAGCCCCTTCACTACACCCGAGCCCGCAAGCTCGACACTCAGGCCCTTAAGCCTTTGCAGCCTAGGCCCTCAAGCCCCTTCACTGCACCCGAGCCCGCAAGCTCGACACTCAGGCCCTCAAGCCCTTGCAGCCTAGGCCCTCAAGCCCATTCACTGCACCCGAGCCCGCAAGCCCGACACGTTTGGACCCGCAAGTCCCTCTTCCCTAGCCCTTAAGCCTCACAGATCTCAAGCCCTCAAGCTTGACACACAGATCTGAGAACAGATCTCACAGATTTGGCCCGCAAACCTTACAATGAAAGATTTACAATATTGAACTTATGCCTGATGGAGATCGGCTTCTTTACTTGAAGAAGATGCTTTTGATGTGAATCTTGACAGTGCAAATCTTCTTCAAGCTTCTTGCTGTGCCGGATGTTGGCTGGCTTACTTCCTTGAATGATTCCTAGCAGTCGATGAAACTTGACTGCAACTTGAAGAACATAGAATAATCGTTTTGTTCTTCCTTTTTTTTCTTCACCGCCTCTTGTACTGTTGTATTGCTAGGCGGGATTATTTTTCATTCCTTTCTCTCTCCTTTCTTTCTAGGGCATCACTGTTCCCTTTTATAGGACAGATGAGCCGCTTAACGGTCACATATGATGTCCTATTCTGCAAATGCCCATGCCTTAAGAGCACGCGCTGATTGGACAATCAGGCGGCGGCAATAAATGCTGACATCGCATCCGACTACTTTTGAATCTGTCTCGATGATATTTCCATTGTTACGATGATAAGGACAATATCTCGACGACAGGGCTTGTCGATGCCTTGAGCTGGTTTCTTCTTCAATTCTTCATCAAATAGTGATATCTCGACGATACGGGACATCACTTCTGCACTCGAGCTTAAGACGATACGAAGTCATCAATCTGATATCGGTGAGAACTCCTTGTTTGCTAGATATCGCTGAAACCACATTATCTTGTCGACGACATAATTGATATTATGTCGACAGACTATACTTCAGCAACTGCCTGTCTTCATATGACCTTCTTTAGTCTTCTCGACGTCACGGCTTCTTGTTGACGACATCTTCGACATCTTCCTTAGCCTTATTGACGTTAAGGCTTCTTGTCGACGATATCGTCGACAACTTTGAGTCTTCTTCTTCATCTTCGACTTTCTGATATCGACGTTATTGAAGTACTGGACATATTGTCTTATCTATGCAGGCATGAACTAGATATGATATTAAATACAATTTGTACTTATCATTGAGCTGAGCACTTCTTCAAATCAGGAACACTGCTGGGCACTGTTCCCAACAGATTCGATCCATGAACTCCATGCCACTACAACTGGGCTTCCTTGGATCAACTACGATCCATCGCCTAGTCCGGGTTCTGGAAAAGACCGCGCACAGGAAAGTTGTACATCCCCAGCATTGGCGGCAGGGGTTGATCTCCCAACTTCGGTAAACCCACGATAACCTAGAGTCACAGATCGCAAGAGAAAGGGACGACAACAACCATTGCTCGCAAAAGCCGGACGGCCTAACCAGAACCAGTCGGCCAGCTCCCAAGGATTGGTGAACCAGAAAGCCCGGGTCTACACCCCGTTAAATGCCTCCATCGAGCATATCTTGTTCGTGATCTACGACAACAAGATCGTCAACTGGCCTAGAGCACTCTCCAAGCAGAGAGGAGATCAATCTCAGTTTTGCGATTTTCACAAGGGCCTGGGGCACCGTACGAGGCAAAGTGCCAGATTGAAAGAAGAGATTAATCGCCTTGTCCAATCAGGACACCTGAAGACTTTGCGCCAAGCAACTCAAAAGCTGGTGGCTCGAGAAAAGACAACCAGGGGTCAACCCCCGGAGGGGATCAGCTCCTAAAACATTACCGCGCTTCATGCTGGGTGATCAGGAAGGACCACGCAAGCACCGCTCAGCAGGACCCGGAATCGGACAAGGAAGTCTGACACTATCTATGTTGAAACCAATTTCTTGGTCTCTTGTGGAGTTTGGGCCCTCAACAAGTTGGGGGTTGACCTCACACTTACTTCTCCCCAGGGAGAGCTCTAGGCTAAGTGGCTCAGGAACTAGGAACCAAAGGCTCAGCGAGGAGGTCCCACCACACACCCGGAAGATCTTAGAGTGCTTCCCCTCCCAAGCCAATGCTGAGTTTGGGGCACCTTTGGAGGCACTATTCCCCCACCAAAGAAGCATAGGGGGAGAGTAGCATAAAGAGAGAGATCTGCCCTCAAAGGTGCCCCTTGGTCCTATTTATAGATTTCTGAACTCGGTCTGCCAATAGCCAGATTCTGGCCTAAGAGATTATGAAAATACCCCCAAGTTTGGCCTGCCAACAACCAAATCCCGTCATTCCGAGGCGTTAAACGCAGGCCGACTCTTCTGGGGCTGGGCGAGACAAGGGGTTGGCCGCCCTCCCTGCTCGCCCCCCTTAGAGGGCTGGACGAGACAGGGGTCCTGCCGCCCTCCCTGCTCGCCCCCCTTAGAGGGCTGGGCGAGACAGGGGCCTCCCGCCCTCCCTGCTCGCCCCCCTTAGAGGGTTGGGCGAGATAGTGGGGCTGGCCGCCCTCCCTGCTCGCCCCCCTTAGAGGGCGGGGCGAGACAGGGGGCTGGCCGCCCTCCCTGCTCGCCCCCCTTAGAGGGCGGGGCGAGACAGGGGGCTGGCCGCCCTCCCTCCTCGCCCCCCTTAGAGGGCTGGGCGAGACAGGGGGCTGGCCGCCCTCCCTGTCTCGCCCAGCCCTCTAAGGGGGGCGAGCATGGAGGGCGGCCAGTGTAACGCCCCTGAATTTTTGGCTATTAATTTAATTATATTGATGACATCATTATGACGTAGGGCGTTACGTTAGCGCGTAGTTAGCAGAGCGCCGTCGTTGTTTTTGTATCCGTTGGGTCATGTCGACCAAATTTTGAAACTACCCGGAATTGGAAAATTTTACGTTAGGAAATTAGATTATTTAATTTTAGAAAGGTTGTTAAAGTTTCGTGGCGTTCCGAGCAAAATTAAAGCCTCGGTGAATTTTCAAAGATTTGTATATTTAACGTTCGCCGTAAACTTCAGAAATTTATATCTCGAGAACGGTACGTCGGATTTTGATTCCGACTTTGCCATTGGATTCGTAGCGCCGCCGTTCACCTTTGGTGCGAATTTCGTTTCGTCAGTTTCAGCATCCGTTTAATTTTGATGTTAATATAATATTATTATAAATATTATTATTATCTGTATCGTATGTATGTATATAGCTGTATATATTTATATATAAATTCTGGCGGTTAGATTTCGACCCTATATGTATATATTCGACTATATATATCTCTAACGTTATTCTCCACCGTTTGATCTCCTAATCAAGCATTCATGTTGGTCTGCTAATAATCATTTGGTAAAAATAATCCTCCCTCCCCCCAAAATCCCGATCCCCCTCTCCCACGCCTGCCGTCGGTGGAGCCGCCGCCGGCCTTCCCTGACACCCCAGGCCTTCCCAGATCTGGGCCTCACGGTCAGGGCCACCGCCGGGGACTACCCCCGGCAGGTTCGCCGGGGTCCGGCGAACCTGCCGGGGGTGTCAGGGAAGGCCAGCGGCGGCTCCACCGGCGGCGGCGGAAGAGGGATGGTCGGCGGAGGAGAGAAGGTCGGCGGAGGCGGAAGGGGTTCTGTAAATTATATAGTTACGTATATATATTATTAAATATATAATTATATATAAATTATTATTAAATTATTTTATATTAATACAGATATACAATTATATATATTATATATTATTGATATATAATTATATATATATATATTATTAATATATAATTACATATATTTTTTAAATAATTATATATAGAATTTACAAAAATTAAAACAAATTAAAAATAACTGGGTGCATGCACGGGTCCCCCCGCTCCGCCGGGGGCGGGCGAAGCCGGTCGATTGCACTCACGTAGGGCCGGAGGCCCGTACCGCTGAACTCACGCAGGGCTGGAGGCATGGGCGGATCCAAGGGGCGGCCGGCGGGGGCCCGGGCCCCACCAAGAATTTTGCAAAAATATTAGGAGATTTGGATTCCTCTCGTCGAGCCAATGAATTTTGACTACTTACACGTCAAAAACGGTGTCCGAATAAGTGAGAAATGTCTCCGAGAAGATAGAGATTTCCATTTTTTTTACGAGAGAAAAACGATGCTTGACCCCCCCCCCCCCCCCCCCCCCCCCCCCCCTCCCCCCCTCTACGAAGTCGCTGCCATTTTGATCCGCCCTGCTTCGATTCCCGCAAGCGTGCAGGGGCCTCCAACAAGAACCCCGACGCCTCCCAGCATGGCCGACGTGTCCGTTCCCTGCATCTGCCATCTCCTGCGCCTCCACGATCCTTATCGTCGTCGACGAAAACATCCATTTGGTAAACGACACATTTGTCAAGGGAAAGCAACAACGCTCGTCATTCTGTTTTCATCCTGTAGTGGTCCTGTCGTCCCCAGCCACAGCTGAAGCCTCCATCAATCTCCCCTTTCGGCGACCAGCGACTCCTGCTCGCTACTCACGAGATCCTTGCAGATCGAATCCGCACAATCACTCACATGCATCGTTCTTGCTGACCGCACGGGGAAGAGCTGCCGTTTCTTCATGAGCCGCCCGCTGTCGTTCCATTGAGCTTAACCCCTTTTGGGAAACCGTGTCAACCCATCAGTCGACCCACAGTTTTTTATCACAGACGCACTACCACCGCGACCCATTATAGCTCCACCGACACATATTCTGCCGGCCTCGTAGAACTACTTGTTACAAGCATAATCAGGTATAGTAGGAAATTTAATAAAGCTCAGGTCATCCTCTTCGTTGCAGCCTTGTAGGATCCGCAGAAATCCGACTCCTTTACTACTTCACCTCGGGTAAAAACTCACTTCTATTGAAATTTTTGTTGATTTCTTTATGCTCAGTTTTTTTATTGCAATAAATTCATTATTGTTTGATTAATTTTTTATTGTAATTGTAATTTGTATATTGAAATAACATCTATATGATTGTTTGTCTCGGTTTTGTTTATTAAAAATAGAGGATTTTTTTTTCTTTATCAAAAATATATTTTTATATTTAATACATTACAAACAACAACAACGCTCAAGCCTTTATCCCCCCACTATAGTGGGGTCGGCTATATGGATCCTTTGTCGAACTTCTACCATCTTAGTCGAGCTTGTTGGATAGTATGACGCCCTTAGAGGGGGGTGAATAAGGGTGTGTCTAAAAATTTAATTTTTAGTTAGTAATTTTTTTAGGAGATTTTACTTTACTAAAAAAATTACTTACAAATGCTTTCAAACCAAAACAATTTTAGTATTAAACAAAACACAAATTTCTAAGATAAAGATTATGCCACCAAATATGTAATTAAGGAAAAAGACATAATTATATTAATCATGAAATTTGAGTACAATAAAAATGATCTTAACAATGCTTAAGATCAAGGCACAATCATGTTAATAAAAATTCTACAATTTTGGTTTACCAATCCTTCTCCCAAGGATCGGAAGGCTATCGCTTGTCTCTCCCAAGACCAAGCCCAAGCCTATCCTCTAGATCTTCCCAAGATCTAGACGTAGCACACAAGGCCACGATTTCCCTCCAAGCCACGCAAGGACTTGGACGCTCCGCACAAGGAAGCGATTTTCCCCTAAGCCGCGCAAGGACTTAGACGCCGCACGCAAGATGATGATTTCTCTACCAACGATTACAAAATGAAAAAGTAGGTGAATGAAAATACAATATGAAAATAACAACTCCCTAGAAGATCAGATCTCTGAATGGATTGTTGAAGCCTCGAGATGATCGATGATGTAGAAGCGCGCCCGATCTCGTCTTCAATCTTCAATCCTTCTTTGCACAAACGGGAGTTGAGGAGGTTCTGGAGCTCTCTGGTTCGTATGCACTCAGGAAGGGACTGGAATTCTCAAAAGCTTGGAATGCACGAACCAAAGGAACCAATTTATAGAAATTCACTGTCGCCTGGGCGACAGTGACTGTCGGAATTTTCCGTCAGCGCTAAACTGCCGCTGGAGTGCCGTCGTGGGTGGAGTCGTGGGCAGTTGCTGTAACCGTCGAGCTGTCGCCTGGGCGACAGTGATGTCGGATTCCGACAGCGCAAAACTGCCGATCGTGGGTGAAGTCGTGGGCAGTTGTTGTAACCTCCGAGCTGTCGCCTGGGCGACATCACTGTCGGATTTCCGACAGCGCAAAACTGCCGATCTTCGATCTGCCGTGGAGGGAAGTAGTTGTAACTTCTCTGCTGTCGCCTGGGCGACAGTGGCTGTCGGAAATTTCCGACAGTGAAATTTTCCCACATTTAATTTTAGCTCCAGCTGAAATGTGAACATCTCATACCTATTATCTGCACACCATTAATAAAAAATAGAATCAAATACAAACGGGACTTTGTTATTATCAAACCGGAGGAGTGCGAAACGCATGCTCCAACAATCTCCCCCTTTTGATAATAACAAATCCGTATAAAAAGAAATCATGTCTATTTAGATTGTTGATTTTAAACATTTGGTGTGTGCACAAAAATAACATGATTTATTTCTCTTAAAATAAATAATCTCCCTTTAGGTGAATGCTCCCCCTAAATGAATGATCCCCCTAAATATATGCTCCCCCTAAATATATGCTCCCCCTTAATATATGATGTATTGTGTAGGTGGAATATTTAGGAGTGATAGATTTGTGATTTTTCTTTTTATACTTTAAATTCTCCCCCTTTTGGTATTAGCAAAAGTGAATATTAAATAAAAGAGTAGCTCTTAAGGGATAGGATATAGAAATGTAGAGTAAGCGGAAGCAATTTGTTGGTAATGATTGAAGTCCATGAAATAACAGGAATATGCCATAGTATGAATAAGCCCATGAAGTGACGGTATAGTCATATGAAGTAATGAAAGAAAATAACTTAAACATGAGTAAGGTCATTTGAAAGTATCATAGAAAGACACAATAGTGTATAGATATATGGAATATTTTCGGTCCAATTCTCATGAGATGAATGTTTATATAACATAATGATGTGTACATATGATACTTAGATCAAACATATGAAGTTATTTAATTTACATGATCATTAAAATGTATAACATAATAAAAGCATATAAAGGCAACTTTGACTTTGAAGATATAACACAAGATGAATAGAAAACCATCTTTCTTTTGCACAAGACACTTTACAATTCTTTCTAAGATGCTTAACCTCACAATGCTCATTAAGACTTATCAGGAGGGTAAGTAGTGCTTGGTGGAGTATCCTTGTTTTTATTTGAATTTTTTTTTTATCACAGATTTTGTGATATCTTAAATTTTGATATATTGATATATATTTTTTGATTTGACCAAGGATCTCTGAATTCACTTGAATCGCAAAAGATGGTGTATATTTTGTTGTGCTAACAAATCAAGGTAGAAAGTTGTTTTTTTATGAAGTGCTATGTCATTATGTTAAAGCAAATATGATCCATGTATATATTAAATAAAAAGTCATACGTTTTGATCAAAAAGAGTGAACGTGATAGTTCATTATGATAGATAAACAATTTCTCATACTTAGAGGCATGCGAAAACAATTTCCAATGGTCTAAACAACTAAGTAGAAGTGTCAATACGATGATAGCTTGGAAATGAAATCATATAAACATGTAAGTCATTTTTTTAATAAATAGCACATGGTTTGTCATCAAGTCATGAGGTGAAGCATTAATAATGACATATAACTATTGTAAATCATCAAAGGGACCCAAAATTGAAGTTTTTACAAAATTGGAGCTGTCGGAAATTTCCGACACTCACTGTCGCCTGGGCGACAACCAAAAATATAAATAGGGCTGGGGACCGAGTCAAACCCTATTGTGCATCATTTTCTGGAGTTAAAAAACGAGAGCAAGCTGTCGGAAGTCGGCGACATCAATAGATCTAAGGTATGGAATTTTGTTTTTTATGTTTTTAACCCAAAATGTTTAGGGATTTTTGGTTTTTAAAGGAGAGAAGAAAGAAAATGATGTTTTCATGTTGATATTTGATGAATGGTTTAGGGTTTCAATTTTTTTTTTGATTTTAAACATGTAGATCTAGTTTAAAACAAGGGGATCTTGGTGGATCTTTGCTAAAATTTTTATCTTTGGTAAATTGCTTTTTGATTTTGTGAGATAGATTTCATTTGTTCATTTTCTAAAGGATTTTTGTAGATCTAGGTTAGGGAAGAAGGTTGAAGATGATGAATAGTAAAGGATTTTGAAAATATTGTGATTTGAAAAACATATATAATTTTTTTATAAACTTGATGTTGAAATAATATTGATTTTGAGTAGATCTGGAAGTGTATGTAAAAAATTTCGAGAAAAGTTCTCTTGGAGAGCTGTCGGAAAATTCCGACACTCACTGTCTCTTGGGCGACAGTGTTCCAGTGCACAATGTGATATTATTTTTAATCAAAATTTTTGTATGGTATTTGCAGAATGGCTTCCAGTTCCAAAGCTCGAAAAAGTACTTCGGAAGACGCACATAGTTCATATCAAGTATTTCCTGGAGTTGAGAAAGCTATTGTTGGAATAGCGAAGTATGTGGAATTCGAGTCGCCAAGGCACAATCATATTTATGATCGGCTTGCAAACGCAGGTATACTATCAATAATTACTCCAGAGGCGTTTTCTTCCTTTTTCATTCGTGAATTTTATAACCATTTGGAAGATCCAAATGTCACTGAATTGGATGGCGGTGTGAGATCAAAGATCCAAGGTCATGTGGAAATAACACATGTTGATCTGCGAGAGGAATTTGGACTAGTGATGAGTGAGAATATGCCTGATATAGTGGAAAATTATCGAAAGGATAGAGATTGGACCCTTGTGAACATGAGTTTACATGGGAATCAAAAAAAGATTCTTACCACTGAAGTTACATCACTCACTCCGGATGCTTTCTTAGTCCAAGATATATTAAGGAATTCAGTGATGCTGAAGAGTGGAGATACAAGAAGCATTACGGCTCAGTTGACACTCTTCACCTACTACATTATGGAGGATGAGCTCTTTGATGTGGCGGACTTCATTCTCTCCCAGATTAGGTATGCGTATAGATTAAAGCATCCAAAATGGGTGAAGATTCATACGCTGCCAATGGGGGCGGTAATTCAGCGTGTACTCTATAAGAAATATGGATGGATAGTGCAAGCTTATTATTTGGATGATTGCTATCCGGAGATATACTATACGGGTTCGATGAAAGTGAAGAAAACGCCGAAAAAGGCCCATCCGGGAATAGAGATTCGAGAGCCGCCATTGCCTAGAGCAGGATCACTACGAGAGTCCATTGATAATTTGCGTGATTCATTAGAGGATCACAAGAAGGAAGTGAAGAAGGACCGTAGTCGAATGCAGAAATTCATGAAGTTTCTCGTCAAAGGTCTGAAGTTGAAGCCAACTCCGGAGGAAGAGGCCGAATGGCAAGTACCGGACGAAGAACCGCCGCGCCAATCGGTGAGGCGGACTCGCCGTGGCAAAGCCGTGAGACGAGGACCTCCAGAAGATTGTCCAGAGAGCAGCGGGGCTGGTTATGAAGATTCAGAGTAGTTTTATGTTGTTGCTGCTGCTGGGAGCTGTCGGAAAATTCCGACAGCCACTGTCGCCTGGGCGACAGTGAACTTCTTTAAATTTCTGTTTTTGTTTAATGAACTTGATCCTTAAGTTGTTTCTACTGTTTTTATTTGAACAATATTGATGTAATATTAATGATGTTGAATTTTTGTTGAGTCTTTTGAAATTTTATGTTTTGTGATAATATTTTTTTTTAAAATTTTATAGGCTTTAAATTGTGATATATTCATTGTGAAATGTCTAGAATGCCCAATTCTAGCCTAAGAATAGAAAAACGGGAATCCGGTAACGGCTTAGTGAATATATCCGCTAGTTGATTTTCCGTGCCTATAAAGTTGATTTTTATATTACCCTTCTTAATATGATCCCTTATAAAATGATGTCGAACATCTATATGCTTAGATCTAGAATGTAATACGGGATTGTTAGTTAAGTCGATAGCACTTTTATTGTCACACTTTAATTCTACACTACTTTGTTGTATGCCAAAATCTTCTAAAGTTTGTGATATCCAAAGAGCTTGGGCACAACAACTACCTAGTGCAATATATTCGGCCTCGGTAGTAGAGAGGGCAACAGAATTCTGTTTCCTACTCGACCATGAAATAAGTGAAGGGCCGATAAAGTGACAAGTGCCACTAGTGCTTTTCCTATCTAAAGAACATCCCGCATAATCAGAATCCGAAAAACCATGCAAAATAAAGGAATCATTATGAGGATACCATAATCCTAATTTTGATGTGCCTATGAGATATCTAAAGATACGTTTCACCGCTTTTAAATGTGACTCTTTAGGATTAGCTTGAAATCTAGCACATAAACAAACGGCAAACATAATATCAGGTCTAGATGCGGTTAAATACAATAAAGACCCTATCATACTTCTATAAAGGGTTTGTTCAATTGTAACACCACTTTCATCTTTTCCTAATTTTAGAGAAGTACTCATAGGAGTGTTTGCATGCTTAAGATTTTCAAATCCAAATCTTTTTAACATATCATGAATATATTTGGTTTGACATATAAAAATACCATCATGTTTTTGAGTAATTTGAAAACCTAGAAAATATGAAAGTTCTCCAACCATGCTCATTTCAAATTCATTTTTCATAATTTGAACTACTTCATTACACAACTCTTCATTAGTGGCTCCAAAAATAATATCATCAACATAAATTTGTAAAATAACTAAATCATGATCAATTTGCTTAATGAAGAGTGTAGAATCAGCACTTCCTATTTTATAATCGTGCTTTAACAAAAATTGAGTTAATCGATCATACCAAGCACGAGGCGCTTGTTTTAATCCGTAAAGCACTTTATCTAATTTATAAACATAATTTGGATATTTCTCATTTATAAAGCCAGGGGGTTGTTCTACATAAACCTCTTCTTTTATATACCCGTTTAAAAATGCGGTTTTGACATCCATTTGATATAATTTAAATCTTTTAAAACAAGCAAATGCAAGAAATATTCTAACCGCTTCTAATCTTGCTACGGGTGCAAAAGTTTCATCAAAATCTACTCCTTCAATTTGTGCATAACCTTTTGCAACTAATCTGGCTTTGTTTCTAACAATTCTAGATTCATTATCCATTTTATTTTTAAAAATCCACTTAACACCAACTACAGGACGATTTTTGGGTCGTTCTACAAGATTCCAAACCTTATTACGTTCAAATTGATTAAGTTCTTCATTCATAGCTAAAAACCAAAATTCATCATTTAAAGCGGTGAAAACATCTTTTGGTTCTATTTCAGAAACAAAACAAAGGTTTGAAAATAAAACATGTAGCGATGAACGAGTACTAACCCCTTTTTGCGGATCTCCAATGATAAGCTCCTTTGGATAATCCTTTGAGAATCTCAATTCACTTGGAGGCACATATCCTTCTCTTTCTTCTTCTTCTCTATCTTCTTCTCCTCTTTCTTCTTCTCTTTCTTCTTCTTTTTCTTCTTCATTTTCTCCAAGTTCTTCATCACCATTCTCCACCGATGGAAGGGGTTCATCTTCTTTTCCTGTAATTTTCTTTTCTACACATGAAGCAAACTCATCAAACCTAACATGAATAGATTCTTCAACTATTTTTGTTCTTTTATTAAAAATCCTATAAGCTTTACTAGTTGAAGAATAACCAATAAAAATACCTTCATCACATTTTTCATCAAATTTTCCTAAGGAATCTTTAGAATTTAAAATAAAACATTTACAGCCAAAAACTTTGAAATAAGAAACATTTGTTTTTTACTAAATATTAATTCATAAGGAGTTAATTTTAAAATGGGGCGAAGCATTACTCTATTAATTACATAACATGCCGTGCTAACCGCTTCAGCCCAAAAAGATTTTGGTAAATTAAATTCAGATAACATCGTACGGGCTAACTCTTGAAGAGTTCTATTTTTCCTCTCCACTACACCATTTTGCTGTGGTGTGCGTGGAGCGGAAAATTCATGTTTAATTCCTAACTCCGTACAAAAAGAAATAAACTTTTCATTTTCAAATTCTCCTCCATGATCCGATCGTATGCGTTTAATTTTTAACTCAAATTCATTTTGGATACGCAAACATAATTTTGAAAATTCTGAAAATGCATCAGATTTGGAGGTTAGAAATAAAGTCCAACAAAAACGAGAATAATCATCAATCAATACAAATGTGTATTTTCTACCTCCTAAGCTAGAAATTCCAATTGGCCCAAATAAATCCATATGTATTAATTGAAGTGGCCTAGTGGTAGAAATAATGTTTTTACTTTTGAAAGATGATTTTGAAAATTTTCCTTTTTGGCAAGGCACACATAGTGAAGAAGATAAATTTCTATTTAACAAAGGTAAACCTTTAATTAATTTATCTTTTGAAAGTTTTGTAATTAACTTGGCACTAGCATGTCCAAGTCGCCTATGCCATAAATCTAATTCATCATTTTTTGATAAAAAACATTTTAAGGTAGAATTTGAAAAATCAAGAAATTTAATCATATAAACATTATGACATCTAGGTGCGGTAAAAACAATTTCATTTGTTTTGGAATTAATAATTTTGCATAAATTTGTAGAAGATTCAAATAAAACATTTAAACCTTTATCACATAATTGACTAATAGAAATCAAATTATGCTTTAATCCTTCTACAAATAAAACATTTGAAATTGAAAATTTTTCGTTACCCACAACACCGATGCCGATGATTTTTCCTTTTCCATTGTCACCGAATGTAACAACTCCTCCTTTCTTCATCTCCAGGCTAAGGAACTTCTCTTTATTTCCCGTCATGTGCTTTGAACAACCCGAGTCCAAGTACCACACGTCTTCTTTGTCCTTAGCCTGCCAACACACCTAGAAAGAAGAGGTGAGTAAAGATCTGGTTACCCAAGTGGTTCCACCCATAGTATAGGTAGAAGCCTTAGGCACCCAGATTTGTTTGATTTTACTTTTTCCTTCTTTCCAGCAAGAGTCCGTAGTGTGACCAAATCTATTGCATTTGGCACAAGTAATGTATTTAGAAGAGTATAACTTTTCTGGACTTTTACTGGATGAGGATGCAATATTTGATATTTCATTAATTTTAGAATTTTTAAAAGTAAAATTTCTGGAATTTTCACTGTCGCCGGCGACAGTGGTTGTCGCCGGGCGACAGCTTCCAGATGTGTATCCGAGCCCAAACCTTCCAGATCCATGGCGTTGGTATCCTAAGATCATATCCAGTGATCTTTGGCCCATTCCAAATTTTTTCATGGCTAGTGTTAAGTCATGAATTTGATTTCTCATTTTTGTATTTTCGGATACTAGATTTACGCATCTACGTTCAAAAGTTTTCTTTCCCTCATGGACTTTGGAAATTGAAGATTTCAGATCTCTCTCTAAAATCTCATTCTTTTTAGTAAGTACTTTTATAGTAGAATGAGATTTGGAAAGAGATTCTTCAAGTTCATTAATTCTTCCCAAAAAGTGATCACACTCTTGGCAAGAAATATCTCTTTTTCCAATAGTCTTAATTTCATTTAACAATTTTTTGTTTTCTTTAAGTAAAATTCCATTTTCAGATTTAAGAAGATCATTATCTTTTAAACTTTTTTCAAAAAATTTGCAAGTCGTTAAAAATTCAGAATATAATTCATCATAGGTTGGAGGAGTTATTTCAGTGTCGCTTTGGACACTGCATTCGTCATCAGATATGACGCTCTTTCCCATTAAGCATATGTTGGCCTCCTCTTCTTTACTTGAGTCTGAAATGCTTCCATCCTCAGAAGTAGTATCATCTCATGTTTCCGCCTTCAACACTTTCTTCGATCCTTTGTGCTTCTTTTCTTTAAGTTCTTTCAAGTACTTTGGACACTTGCTTCGAATGTGTCCTAACTTCTTGCAGTGATAGCACTCCGGTGGCGGTCTCTCTTCCTCCTCATCGCCTTCCTTTCCTTTTTTCTTCCTAAAGGTCTCCTTCTTAAAATACTTCTTAAACGAATTCCTTCTCTCCGGATTTTTCATAAATTTTCTAAACTTTTTAACAAATAAGCTCTCCTCATCTTCTTCATCCTCCTCAGAATCACTAGTTTCTTCCTTCTTAGATTTTAGAGCCAATCCCTTCTTCCTTGGCTCCATATACTCTTGTTGTTGAATTTTTAATTCAACTTCATGAGTTTTCAAATTTCCAATGAGGCTCTCCAATTTTAAAGTCTTAAGATCATGTGACTCGGAAATAGCAGTCACTTTAGGATTGAACTTCGGGGGAAGTGATCTTAAGATTTTCCTTACCAAATCTCCATTTGAGAACACCTTTCCTAGCACCTTTGAGTCGTTCACGATTTTTGTGAATCGTGTGTACATCGTATCAATCTCTTCATCTACCTCCATTTTGAACCTTTCAAATTCAAACTCCAGTTGAAATAGCTTTGAATCCTTTACCTGCGAAGTACCTTCATGAGTGATTTCTAATAAATTCCAAATTTCAAATGCAGTATTACAAGCACAAACTCTATTAAATTCAGTGAGATCTAGTGCGCAAAATAAAGCATTCATGGCTTTTGCGTTGTTCTTGCATTTTAATTTATCGTTGTCATCCCACTTGTCTTTGGGCTTATCCATGGTTACATCTCCTACAACAAATGTTGGAGAAGTGTAACTAGATTCTACCATATTCCAGACTTCTATATCTAGTGCGATTAGAAAACAACGCATACGTGTTTTCCAATAATTATAGTCTGTGCCCGTAAAAAGTGGTGGCCTACTAATTCCTTGCCCCTCAACGAACGCGTGATCGTTGTGCGCCATTACTCCCGGTGGTAAAACCGTTTTGGAGTAACCTCGCTCTGATACCACTTGTTGGATCGTATGACGCCCTTAGAGGGGGGGTGAATAAGGGTGTGTCTAAAAATTTAATTTTTAGTTAGTAATTTTTTTAGGAGATTTTACTTTACTAAAAAAATTACTTACAAATGCTTTCAAACCAAAACAATTTTAGTATTAAACAAAACACAAATTTCTAAGATAAAGATTATGCCACCAAATATGTAATTAAGGAAAAAGACATAATTATATTAATCATGAAATTTGAGTACAATAAAAATGATCTTAACAATGCTTAAGATCAAGGCACAATCATGTTAATAAAAATTCTACAATTTTGGTTTACCAATCCTTCTCCCAAGGATCGGGAGGCTATCGCTTGTCTCTCCCAAGACCAAGCCCAAGCCTATCCTCTAGATCTTCCCAAGATCTAGACGTAGCACACAAGGCCACGATTTCCCTCCAAGCCACGCAAGGACTTGGACGCTCCGCACAAGGAAGCGATTTTCCCCTAAGCCGCGCAAGGACTTAGACGCCGCACGCAAGACGACGATTTCTCTACCAACGATTACAAAATGAAAAAGTAGGTGAATGAAAATACAATATGAAAATAACAACTCCCTAGAAGATCAGATCTTTGAATGGATTGTTGAAGCCTCGAGATGATCGATGATGTAGAAGCGCGCCCGATCTCGTCTTCAATCTTCAATCCTTCTTTGCATAAACGGGAGTTGAGGAGGTTCTGGAGCTCTCTGGTTCGTATGCACTCAGGAAGGGACTGGAATTCTCAAAAGCTTGGAATGCACGAACCAAAGGAACCAATTTATAGAAATTCACTGTCGCCTGGGCGACAGTGACTGTCGGAATTTTCCGACAGCGCTAAACTGCCGCTGGAGTGCCGTCGTGGGTGGAGTCGTGGGCAGTTGCTGTAACCGTCGAGCTGTCACCTGGGCGACAGTGATGTCGGATTCCGACAGCGCAAAACTGCCGATCATGGGTGAAGTCGTGGGCAGTTGTTGTAACCTCCGAGCTGTCGCCTGGGCGACATCACTGTCGGATTTCCGACAGCGCAAAACTGCCGATCTTCGATCTGCCGTGGAGGGAAGTAGTTGTAACTTCTCTGCTGTCGCCTGGGCGACAGTGGCTGTCGGAAATTTCCGACAGTGAAATTTTCCCACATTCAATTTTAGCTCCAGCTGAAATGTGAACATCTCATACCTGTTATCTGCACACCATTAATAAAAAATAGAATCAAATACAAACGGGACTTTGTTATTATCAAACCGGAGGAGTGCGAAACGCATGCTCCAACAGAGCTTCTCGCATCTTCTCTGCAATTGGTGCTACTCATGTCTTATCCCTGATACATTCTTTCCTAATTTTAACCAGTCTCGTGTGTCCACACATACTCCTAAGCATTCTCATCTCCGCAACTCCCATTTTTTGCTCATGTACACAATTCACTGCCCACACTCAGAACCATAGAGCATCGCTGGTCTAATTGCAGTACGGTAAAACTTGCCTTTAAGTTTTAATGATAGTTTACGATCACATAAGATCCTTGACGCGCCTCTCCACTTCAACCAACCCGCTTTGATTTTATATTTAATACACTATATTAAAAAAAATTTGCTTCACCTTTTGATTGGGCCCCCCTAGTCAAAATTTCTGGATCCGCCCCTGGCTGGAGGCCCGTGCCGTTCGACTCGTGTGTATATCTAAACCACTATAAAGGTAATATAAAGTCATGGCTACGAAATTAGAGTAGCCGTTTTACAAAAATTAAAACAATTTAAAAATAACTGGATGCGTGCACGGGTCCCCCCGCTCCGCCGGGGGCGGGCGAAGCCGGTCGATTGCACTCACGTATGGTCGGAGGCCCGTACCGCTGAACTCACGTAGGGCCGTTCGACTCGTGTGTATATCTAAACCACTATAAAGGAAATATAAAGTCATGGCTACGAAATTAGAGTAGTCGTCTGATCACAGCTTCATAATTCTGCCCCCGTCCGATTGAGGTCAATAAAATCACACTCTCTCTCCACATTTTGCTAGGTCTCCTAAACCTACAACTAGGGTGTCCTAAACCTATAAAATTGTGATTTTGCCCATATATAGCGCATAAAATAAATTTTAAACTCGGGTTAAAAACAACCTACTACTACCAACCCGAAACAAGAATAAAACCAATCAGCTATAGGCCCGGAACAGCCCACTAACAACAACAGTTCAAATAAGCATGGCAGGCCTTTCTATTTATACTCGAAAATTGATTTGTTTTACCCGGTGTGGGACTAAAGGAAACAGAAAAATATTTTTAAAAAAATGTCGGTGCCTGCTGAGAATAGAACTGGCGACCTCCTGTTCAGAATCCCACCACTTAACCAATACACAAGGAAAGCTTTTGTGCTATATTTTCAATAGATGTCGTTAGTAAGTTAGTCTAGCTGGTAAACCAAGGTGAGTTGTACATATCAGTTGAGTTTTTACGTTTATTGTTATAACATAAAATATTGGAATTATTATTGTTAAAATTTTTGATCAAATCTAAGATAAATAAAGTTATTATTATTATAAAATAAATATTGAAACTATGCAAAATTTTTACGTATAAAGTAGTTGCGGGCGAAGCCCGCTGTCACCGTGCCCTTATCAGTTTTTAAAAATAACATGCTTTCATCAGCCGTGGAAGAGAGAGAGAGAGAATGGAGAGGGAGAGAGTTAAAGAGAGATGTCGCTCAAATGTCGCACACACGACAAATGTCGCACTCACGTAGGGCCGGAGGCCCGTGCCGTTCGACTCGTGTGTGTATATATATATATATTCAGCTTCGGTTAGATTATTATATCCATTTCAACGAATTCTTTCCGCCACCTCTTTCCATTTATCTTCTCTATTACTAATATTTATTATTTATTATGATTATTATTACAATTACAACTTATATATAAATAGCCTCTTCCTCCCGTGAGAACAAAAAAAAAACCTATTCATCTTCTCTTTCCCCGGTCTTTTTGCGAACCCGCAGAGGCGTCTTCCATGAACCTTCAGATCGCCGCCACCGGAGTTCCGGAGCACGAAATCCTCGTCGGAGCATAGATCTGGAAAGATCTCGCCGAACTCTTCGCGTGTGTGGTAAGTATTTCGAGTTTGGTAGATTTTTGAGGTTGGATCCGGTAGCCCTAATCCTCTTTTTCGCTCCAAAAGTTTCAGAAATCGTTCCTCGAGGTATTCTAGCGGTCGATATGCGACGAGGAGCAAGTCAGAGGCCGTCCTCTTCGAAAAATTTGAGGCAAGTGGTGAATTTTTCCTCCTTGTCATATTGTGGTTCATCCTTTACCGTTTTTACTTCTATTTAATTTAGGCAAAATATATTATACATTATTTTCTGCTAAGAAACGTGTATCCGACCGAGTAGTCTCGTATATTATCAAATTTGCCAAAATACCCGTAAGCATAATTGTCGTTTCTCTCTAAGTCATAATTCGTCGATTGTCTTCCGCCGAATTCGCCGAAATTCCCTTAAATTGATTCGCCGAAATTCCCTTAAGCAGATTCGGCGTTTTCGTCATAGTTAAATTCGTCGTTATCATTTTGACGAATTCGCCGATAGGTGTAGGCTTTCGCCGACTTCGTCTTATGCCTTAGATAGTGATTTTCACCGTTAGTCTTGGTAATTCGTCGATAGTATTTCGACGAATTCGTCGTTATTCTTGGATTCGTCGAATGCATTTCGACGAATTTGCCGTAAGGTTGAGTTTCTCTTGGGATTGTTTTCTGGGTTTTTCTGTAGTGTCTGTTTTGGTCAGGATTTTGTGAATCTCTATTCCCAGTTGGTTGTTTTGGACTGTGCATGGACGAAATAGCCACCACCAGTGCCGGGTTGTTTTTCCGTGGACGTGTAGACTGTTGGTTGGTGGACTGTAAACCACCGCCGCAGTGCTTTTGTTCCTTGGGTGTTTTGGTCTGATGGTTGGTTGGAAAGAATGCCTCCGCCTCAGTGCTGTCTTTGGCTGGGATGGTGATTCACTTCTTGGGCAACTCGACACTTTTCCTTTTGGATATTGTTGTAATACAACTTTGACCGCACTTTGTGCCAGTTTTTTTCCCTTATTTGTTGGATATTTATTTGATTTGCTGACGTTCGCAACCGTTCCTGGTGGGTTGGTAACCCTCCTTTGTTGAGTTTTCTCTTACTCTTTAATTTTGATGCCTTTGTGCTGATGCATTTTTTTTTGAATGCCTCAGGTTCAGACCAGTAGCAGGTTGAGCTGACCGAGTTCAGTTTCCGTCAGATTTGCAGTAGTTGATTTCTTTACTCCTTTTTGGAGAGGTAGACTGTGACTTCTTTTGTGAACTTGTTAAGGTTATGAGTTCGTGTCAGTTTGTTGACGCCCGTATTCCTGATTTTCCTTCGTATTAGACCTTGCATGTCTTGCTATTTTTATGCTACTACCGTTGTTTGCTATTTATGCAATTGCTCTCTGGGAAGGTTTTATATTAGGATGCATAGTAGTTATTTTATATACAAAACTGCATAATTCTTTCTACATGACATCTCTTTTAAAACCATTATCACTCTACTTTTGAAGCTCGTAAAAGATTTTTTTTACTTATACTAAATATAGAAGCTTCATATCATCAGAATATTGGTTAGTTCAACATGCTCACATAGGTTAAATTAAAGTAAATTATGTATTTTCCGCTGCGTAAACCTATACTTTCTTATTTATGGACTAGTTGATCTATTAAACTGAGGGAGACGGTGTTTGAAAACCTTAAACTCAAATTATGTTTTAAACATAAAGTTCATGACTTTCTAAAGTAAAGTGTTGGGAATAGTGTCCTGCAATGTTCCTGATTTGAAGAAGTGTTCAACTCAATGATAAGTGCAAGTTGTATTTAATGTTCCATCTAGTTCATGCTTGCAGAGATCGACAATATGTCAAGTACTTTAGTTATCTCAGTAAGTACTATATCGTCGAGAAGAAGGAGATGTCATCGACAAGTATGCTTGTCATCATAATGATGGGCAAAGCAAAAGCTGAGACTTGGCAAGATCGCGAACGTAGAATGATGTTCGTCGAACGCAGAAGGAAGATCGTCGAACGCTGAGACTTGGCGAGTTAGTCGAATGCTGAGACTCGGCAAGATCGTCGAACGCAGAAGCAAGATCGTCGAACGCAGTGACGGGACAGAAGAATGAAGTTCGTCGAACACAGAATGCTGTTCGTCGAACGAAGATTGTCGTTCGTCGAACGCAGAGAAGAATGAAGACAAAAAGAAGAAATGTCGTCCAGAAGACGCAATATCGTCGACTTCACCAAAGTGGCCTTGTCGTCGAGAAGAACAGACTTCGCCGTGAAGAAGCCTTATCGCTGAAAAGGATAAGTATGACTGATGCCATAGAACATCATCGTAAAGAAGGTGTGTCGTCGAGAGAACAAGGTGATCACGACGACATAGTCAGAGATAGCATATCGTCGTATATGCAGAAGCGCCAGAATGTCTCATATCGGCGAGATACCTGCATCCGAGGCAGAAGCTAGATGAATTGAAAGTCTACCTAAGTTCAAGGGATCGACAAAGTCCTGTCGTCGAGATATTGTCCATGTCGTCGTAACTTTGGAAATATCGTCGAGACAGATTCAAATGTTGCGGACGCGCTGTCAGCATTTAATGCCGCCGCCTGATTATCCAATCAGCACGTGCTCTTATGGAATGGGCGTTTGACATTAAAGGACATCACATGTGACTGTTATGCAGCTCATCTGCCCTATAAAAGGGAATAGTGATGCCCTAGAAAAATAGCTTTCCAAAATAGAGAAAAGAAAACGAAAAAGAATCCTGCCGCTACTCTTCAATAGAACAATAATTTTCAACGGAGTAGAAGAAGATCAAGTAGAGAACAATCATCAAGTATTCTCTGAAGAATCAGTCATCTCCATCGACTGACAAGAAGCCAATCCTCATCAGGCTAAGAAAAGGCTGAAGAAGATCCAGTGCTGAAACTTCAAATCAAGAAGCATTTCCTTCAACCTAAAGAAGCCGATCTCCATCAGGCTAAGTTGTCGATCTTCATCCGGCAGAAGTAACAGTCTTTTATTACTGTAATCTTTGTATGGCTTGCGGGCCTATTTGTCTAGCTTGAGGGCTGGAGAGCTGTGAGGCTTGAGTGCCATGGCAGTGGACTTACGGGTCCGACACCGTCTAGCATGAGGGCTAGGGCAGTGGACTTACGGGTCCGATCTTGTCGAGCTTGAGTGATCGGGCGTAGTAGGGGCTTGTGGGCCTAGGTTGTAGGCACAGGACTTGCGGGTCTGTGTTGTGTAGGGCTTGAGGGCCTGAGTGTCGAGCTTGCGGGCTCGGGGGCAGTAGGGGCTTGCGGGCCTAGGCTGTTGGACTTGCGGGTCCGTGTTGTAAGGCTTGAGGGCCTGAAGTTTTTGGCGGTGTTTGCCGAGCCTAGCACACTGCTAGGTAGGCGCAGAGGAAAAGAGGACTACTCAAGACACCCTATCTTGAGGAACCTCTATACATCTTTGTGTGTTTTCTGTGTTATGCTTTATAACTTATAGGTCTACTAATCAGAAATCAAGAACACCAAAAAGGGGATAAAATAATTTGAAAAACCTATTCACCCCCCCCCCCCTCTAAGTGATAAGTTGACACCCAATAAACAATAAGTGGTATCAAAGCGAGGTTGTTCAAAGAAAAGCCTAACAGCTTGAACAGATCTGTCAGTGGGTGTCTAAGTTTCATAAGTATGGAGTTAAGAATAGTTATCTGCTCTAGAGAGAACTTTGCCCTTTGGAAAGTTAGAGCAAGAATATTCATGGAGGCAATGGATCCAAGAATGTTTTTGATTGTTCAAAAAAGTCCCTCCATGACAATGTTAAAAGATGAGACTCTTCTAGTCGGCTTAGACAAAGAAGCAAGAAGCATTCTAGCTGGTGCAGTAGATCTGGCAACACACCAGAAGCTGAGTCATTGCAAAACAGCAAAGGACATGTGGGACTCCTTAGAAGTCCTTATGGAAGGGTCAGAGGAAGATTTTGAAGAAGAAATTTCTCATGAAGAGGTATGTATCAGAGCACCACTGACCACTTCAGACAGTGAATCAGAAGATGAAGAATGCTCTGGAGCAGGAGAAAGAATAAGAGCACCCTTGACCCTCACAGACTGTGACTCTGAGGATGAGGAAGTCTGTGGGTTGATGGCTCTATCAGATGACGAAAATCATGATGAATCACATCATAATCAGGTATGCACCACTCACACGCCTTTACTACCTGCTTTATTTAAGAAGACCAAGAGTGCATCAGGTGATTGTTCATCATCTGAAGATGATGCAGAAGACTGCTCATCTTGCAAGAATAAGAATCATACTGATCTATTAGAGCAATTTGGTGATCTCTTGGAGGCTCTGAGAAAGAGCAAAAGGCTTGTTAAGGAACAAGCTAGGGAGCTAGAATCACTCAGACCTTTTTAGGTTGAGTCAGATGGGAAACTAGGTATGTCCTACAGTAAGGACACCAATCCAAATGAGCTCAAGAAAATCATAGACAAGCTTTATGATGAAAGAAGCCAAAGGGAAGAACTTATCAAGAAACTTGAGAATGACCTTCTGAAGGAAAGAAGCTTGCTGACTCAATTCTCTAAGCCCAAAAATGTACTGCCCATCATTGACACCTTCTCCTCCTATGGAAATAGGAGGGGATTGAGTTTCAATGAAGGGGCAACAGATGCTGGGAAAGGATAAAGGGGCAAAACTAAAGCAGAGCCTCATACCACCTTTCAGAAGGTAGTGCTTCCGTCAAATAGGTATGATCAGGACAGTGTTCATGGTCACTGGATAAATGGAAGCTCCATTAGTCATGGAAATGCTCCTGACTATGGGAAGAGAAAGGGCATGTGGATGAGTGTATTAAAGGCTCCCCATGAGGAAATCCAAATGGCCCATCATGGACCATTTGTGTTTGGTGCTCCAGCCCCCACTCTCAAGGATAAAGGAGAAACATCTTCCCAATCTCTCCCAGATAAGAAGCAGACTAGTAGCCCCAGTCTGATCAATTCTCACTTGATCATATCTGATGCCATCAACACCATGTCAGCTACCAAGCTGACATCTGTTGCTGACAAACAGATAAAGTCAAGAAGAAACAATGATACTAAAGCAGCCAGTCAGCTCTTGGCTGAGAGAGATAGGAAGAATGTTGCTGCCTTCTCTACTAAACATACTTCAAAAAGTGTTCAGAAAAGAAGGCACAACATCCATGAATGTTGGTGCTGTGGCAAAGTGGGACACTTTGCCATTGACTGTTGGCACAACCCTAGTGTGCCTGGTGCAAAGGAGAGACCTCCTGGAAGGGCTGAGGTGAGTAGAAGAATTCCCTTTTATGCTAACAAGAACCTAAGACCCAAGTCACCTTGGGTTCCTTAGGATTATTAAATATTTCTTGCAGGGTAGTCCATTTAGCCAATAAAAGGTGAATAAGGCTAATGGGCAATAAGTGCTCCAGGCTCAACTCTGGACTAAGAAAAACTCACCACATACCAAGGTGCACTGATCAAGGGGGAGCTAACAGTAAAGATAAGTGGACATTCCATCGAGGGGGGGCCACTAGCTCAAGAAGACTTAAAGGCTAAGGTGAAGGTAACCATGTTAATGTTTAACACATAACCTCGTCTTTATCTAAGTTCGTAAAAGTAATTTTCAAAAACCATATCGTCCGAATGATGATTGGTATCGTCGAAATGACCCCTCGACTTAGCATCACGATGATATCCAATCATCAACAGACTCTTAAATAGACCTAAGCTCAATCATTTCAGCTAAACTCGAGTTAGTCAGACATTTAACAAATGACACTTCAACTTCCAACTCGGACACTATAAATAAGGTCAAATGTCTTAAGGTAAAATACTCTCTACATTAGCCCTAAAAAGCCGTCGTGTTCTCCACGCCTTTCCAAGAGTGAACGAGTCGACGGTACTGAAACCCTCCTAGATCAAGCAAAAGATGGAACCAAAGAAGGAAGGATTCCTCTTTGAAGGATGCGAAGTAGTGAGAGGCGGTTTCGTGGAAGGACCAGAGGAGATTCAAAATGCCATCAAGCTATTGAACGACGTCGGACTGGAATTCGCCCTCTCTGAACCAACTGTGATACTCAAAAGAGAAGTGCTGGAGTTCTACTCAAATGCCAAGGGTGGCTCAAAAGGAACCTTCATAAAAAGCTTAATCAACGGGATAAAGGTCAAAGTAAACCCTAAGAGGCTGGCTAGGGCACTTCAGTTGCTGACCCTTGCCAAGGGGGAGGAAGATGAAAAGATCACCCAGGAAGACCTTGACAAGGCTGTAGCATGGTGTGGGCATTCGAGCAAGACCTATGGGTCCCTGGAAAGGAAGAACTTTAATCGACAAGGAAAACTTGTGGCAGATATAGTAGGTAAAGCCCTCCTCTACAAGGTAGGGTCGCATGATAGGATATCCAAGCCCATGTTCGAGATAATGGCAAGGATAATCCTAAGTAAAAAGACCAACTGGGGTCAGCAAATCTTCAAGAGTATACAAGAAAGCTTTCAAGCCTCAAATCTGGGGAGAATTCTATCACAATATCTTCTGCTCTCCTACCCTGAAAGCTTTAACAAAAAGTATGAAGTAAAAATTCATCACATGAGAAGGATGGACATCAAGATTCTTGACAGGTGGGAGAAAACTCTGACTAAGCCTCCCAAGAAGTTGAAGATTGCAGAAGATGTGAAAAGGAAGGGAGAAAGCATGTATGAAGGAAGTGAGTAAGGCAACAGCTCACCTCCATCTGACTCTGAGGCAGCTGTGGAGACAAGGAATGTAGCCCTCCAGACCTCTGCTCCAAGTCAGGGATCCAGGATAACAGCAGGAACAGATCAAGAAAGTGCTGAAACTGAGGGGGAGTCCCAACTTGGGAGCTCAGCCCAAGACGCAGAAATGATTGATGGGGAGCTCCCGGCAGGAGGCTCAGCCCAAGATGATGAAGTGATTCATGAGGAGCTCTCAGCTGGATGCTCATATCAAGAGGATGCTCAAGTTTAGGGGGAGACCCATCTTGGGTGCTATGCCCTAGAAGATCAAGGAAATTGGCCTTTTATCCCAGAAGATAGAAGCGTTATGCCTGAGCCAACGGAAGACATTACTCTCTCAGACTGCCGAGAGTTAATGGTAGCAAGCAAGATTGTGCTCATAGCTCCTAGTGAGGCACTACCAGAAGTTCCCAAGGGGAAAGCTAAGGCTACGTACAACGCATATTAGTGAAGAATCATCTGTAGATGTCAGTGAAGCAGCTCCACAGGGAGGAGGAGATCAAGAAGAACAAACTACTGAGCCATCTTTGACTCAGGCAGGATCTCTCTTCCACATGATATCAGGTCTACTGTCTGCTCAGCGAAAACATCTAGAACAATTCATAGTAGAGACTGTGGACAGTCTAAGGAAAGAGATGAAGGGGGAAATTCAGAAAGTAAAGAGCGACATACACAATCTCAACACCCAGTGCGCTCACTTCTACACACTGGCAGCTCCGGCCATAGAGAAGTGAGCGAGGAAGTAAACAAAGTGGGACATCAGACCCACAAAATCCTGAAAAAGCAAGGCACATTCTCAGACAATGTGTACTATGGTTTTAAGCAGATAGAGACAGATGCTGCAAATAACAGAAATCAAATTCTGAATAAGGTCAATGAGAACGCTCATACCTTAGATACCCATCTGCTTGAAATAAACAACAACTTGGATGTGACTGAACAAAGCTTGCATGAAAAGCTGAATCTAGTCAGAGAAGGACTTGAGGAAAGGGTAATTGAACAAGCCCTAAAGGGGGAGAAGGAAATAATAAACGCCAGTTCACATCAAGCGATGTGGATAACAAATCAAATAAAGCAGACAATGAAGCAGCCCCATCACAATATGAAGCTGTCAATCCTTCTGCAAGCACTGACTCAGCTGAGTATGGAATAGAGTTTGAAGAATAGCAACCTCCAGAAAAAGAAAGAGAATTCAGAGTAGCCAGTACCGACAAAAGAGACTGAGGGAAATTTAGCTGGATCCACAATCAGGAAGGTGGAGTCCTGTCTCAAGAGAAATAATAACTGAATCATGGATTTAGTTTGGATATCCACATGATGACTATCCGAGGGCATACTAGTTAGCTGAATGGCAGGAACATCTGAAGCAGCTGGAGAGGAGGAAGAATCACAAGCTAGCATTCCCACAAGGTCCTCCTCCCTCTCCTAAGAAGATTCCCCTGCCCATCAACTACCATCAGAGGCAAAGGCAGAAAGCCAAAGGGGCAAGCAGCAGCATACGTTGATGGGGCACCAAATTAAAATCTTAATTATTCTGCTGGGGCAAATGAATGCTAATGTCTATTCTTGAACATTTAATCTATTTATATGCTTAACATTTATTGTGAAGAACATTTAATCTATCTTATGTGATTGCTGCTTTATGTGTAATGTTATCATCTGAAATATCTTTTCATAAGTAGCATTTATCATTGAGGTAAGTTAGGGCTTCTTCAAATGGGGGGAGATTGTTGGGAACAGTGCTCTACAATGTTCCTGATTTGAAGAAGTGCTCAGCTCAATGATAAGTGCAAGTTGTATTTAATGTTCCATCTAGTTCATGCTTGCAGAGATCGACAATATGTCAAGTACTTTAGTTATCTCAGTAAGTACTATATCGTCGAGAAGAAGGAGATGTCATCGACAAGTATGCTTGTCGTCATAATGATGGACAAAGCAAAAGCTGAGACTTGGCAAGATCGTCGAACGTAGAATGATGTTCGTCGAACGCAGAAGGAAGATCGTCGAACGCTAAGACTTGGCGAGTTAGTCGAACGCTGAGACTCGGCAAGATCGTCGAACGCAGAAGCAAGATCGTCGAACGCAGAGACGGGACAGAAGAATGAAGTTTGTCGAACACAGAATGCTGTTCGTCGAACAAAGATTGACGTTCGTCGAACGCAGAGAAGAATGAAGACAAAAGGAAGAAATGTCGTCCAGAAGACGCAGTATCGTCGACTTCACCAAAGTGGCCTTGTCGTCGAGAAGAACAGACATCGTCGTGAAGAAGCCTTGTCGCTGAAAAGGCTAAGTATGACTGATGGCGTAGAACATCGTCGTAAATAAGGCGTGTCGTCGAGAGAACAAGGTGATCACGACGACATAGTCAGAGATAGCATATCGTCGTATATGCAGAAGCGACAGAATGTCTCGTATTGTCGAGATACCTGCATCAGAGGCAGAAGCTAGAAGAATTGAAAGTCTACCTAAGTTCAAGGGATCGACAAAGTCCTGTCGTCGAGATATTGTCCATGACGTCGTAACATTGGAAATATCGTCGAGACAGATTCAAATATTGCGGACGCGCTCTCAGCATTTAATGTCGCCGCCTGATTGTCCAATCAGCGCGTGCTATTATGGAATGGGCGTCTGAGATTAAAGGACATAACATGTGACTGTTATGTGGCTCATCTGCCCTATAAAAGGGAACAGTGATGCCCTAGAAAAATAGCTTTCCAAAATAGAGAAAAGAAAACAAAAAAGAATCCCGCCGCTACTCTTCAATATAACAGTAATTTTCAGCGGAGAAGAAGAAGATCAAGTAGAGAACAAGCATCAAGTATTCTCTGAAGAATCAGTCGTCTCCATCGACTGACGAGAAGCCAATCCTCATCAGGCTAAGAAAAGGCTGAAGAAGATCCAGTGCTGAAACTTCAAATCAAGAAGCATTTCCTTCAACCTAAAGAAGCCGATCTCCATCAGGATAAGTTGTCGATCTTCATCCGGCATAAGTAACAGTCTTTTATTACTGTAATCTTTGTAAGGCTTGCGGGCCTATCTGTCTAGCTTGAGGGCTGGAGAGCTGTGAGACTTGAGGTCCAGGGCAGTGGACTTGCGGGTCCGACACTGTCTAGCTTGAGGGCTGGAGAGATGTGAGGCTTGAGGGCCAGGGCAGTGGACTTGCAGGTCCGATCTTATCGAGCTTGAGGGCTCGGGCGTAGTAGGGGCTTGCATGCCTAGACTGTAGGCACAGGACTCGTGGGTCTGTGTTGTGTAGGGCTTGAGGGCCTGAGTGTCGAGCTTGCGGGCTCGGGGGCAGTAGGGGCTTGCGGGCCTAGGCTGTTGGACTTGCGGGTCCGTGTTGTAAGGCTTGAGGGCCTGAAGTTTTTGGCGGCATTTGCCGAGCCTAGAACACTGCTAGGTAGGCGTAGAGGGAAAGAGGACTACTCAAGACACCCTGTCTTGAGGAACCTCTATACATCTTTGAGTGTTTTCTGTGTTATGCTTTATAACTTATAGATCTACTAATCAGAAATCAAGAACACCAAAAAGGGGATAAAATAATTTGAAAAACCTATTCACCCCCCCCCCCCCCCCTCTAGGTGATAAGTTGACACCCAATAAACAACATAAAGTACGAAGTTAAAGCTGCCTGAGCGTCTGCAGTTGTCCCATGCACGACGTGACATCATGGCGCGTATTTTCTCTTACTATGACGTATTATTTAATACGAGAAAAATGCGGGTTGTGACAGTTGGTATCATAGGTAGGTTTGTTTGACAAATTGGTCGAATGACTTTTTCTGATCAGGTGTTAATTATCATGTCTCATTACATACACACACAGAAGTGTCATCCGTACATCTTGGCTGAAGCATGAACATTACACTCATAGAATGACAAGAAGTATACGGGGCATATTATGTAGTATGGGATGCATAATATGTGTTTGTATATAGATCCACCATAGGTGGCAACATGTGACCGTTATGTAGTATGGGATGCATAACAATCATCACATGGGTGCCCATTAGCACATTTTTTTCTCGTTGCATGCGATATTATCTATTATGGGGTGCATAATATTTCATGCGTACGCCGCTCGTAACATGCATTAAGGCTTTTCTTAGAATGCATAGGACACTATACATTTCATAATATCGCATAAGGCACTCGTGCCAAGCTAAAGATTTACATAATAACATTCGTACACACACAATTTGAAAAGAAGGTTCAAACATTCATACATCCATGTGATATGCACAAGAGTCAAAGGATAGTAGTATATCATCCCAAGTTAAAGCATAACATCATTTGTATAAGATCTCAGAGCAAGGTAGTAGCTAGAGCAAGTGTCTTTTCCTGTTCGGTTCGAGCTGAGTTGTGTACTTCTAGTTCCAAACTAGGGTTTTGATGAGTCGTTTGTTCGTATTTATAGATATGTCGTCGAGGCGTGTTGCGACGAGGTTGACTCCCCAATCAGAGGGTGAGTCTTCAGGTGTGCAGAATGAAGCTATGATCGAGAGTCTGCGGCAAAGTAATGAGGCTCTTGATAATTAGTTTTTAGTCATCGTTTTTAGGTTAGTTTATTATGTTATTTGCATTTTTATTTTTATCTTTTGTTATATTTTATGCATGTTTTTGTTATTTTGTTATTTTCCTATTTTCAAAAACTAATGTTTTATTTTATGTTATGTTTTAGTTTTATATTTTTATATTTTTCTTAACTAATGCTAATGTTTTATTTTATTTTATTTTGTAGGAATATTGTCGCCGCCACCTTTGCATGAAGTCGTCGCGTTCGCCGTCGTGTGCCCGTCCATGTCGCCGCAACGCCATCGTCGCGCCGTCAATATTCATGCCGCAACGCCATGCTCGCCGCAACGCCACGTCCGCGCCATTGCCGCCACCTTTGCATGAAGTCCACGCCATCGCCGCATCAGTTTGAAGAATTGTAGCCGACCACCTTGACCAAGTGTAGCAGCCCGTCAACTTGTTGTTGGTGCAGCTCTTCATTAATGCAACCATGCAGCCGGTCTCCCATTTAATTCAAGTCCAAAGCAGCTCCTCTAATCCATTATTCCATGCAGCCAACAAAGTGTAGTCCACGTGAAACAGCCCCTTGATGCAGCTCATAAAAGTCCAGCCACCTTGCATAGCAGCTCCACTACAATCTACCCGTGAGCCTCCATTTCATTCACCAATTATCCAGCCCAAGCCTCACATGAATGCAGCCCACTTCTTCTTTTCAATCATCAAAGTTGGCCCACTTTCTCCACTTCATTTCATCAAGAAGCCCACTTCCTTTATGTAGCAGCCCACTCCATTTCTCCCAACCGTGAGCTTCATTCATCAATGCTGCCACCTTGCATGCACTTCCTTATCAATTGACCGGCCATTCCCCCCTCTCTTCTCTCTCTCCTTTTTATCTTTTTCCCTCTTTATTTCTCATTCATCCCCTTTTATTCTATTTTTATTTTCTATTTTGTTTTTATCTTTTCTTTTAAATAAAATGCATGCATGTAGCCCTTTATCTCTCCCCCTCATTTAAACCATTCATGCATTTGCCTCTCTCTCTCCTATCCTCTCTCTCCCTCATCAATATCATGCATGCATCTCCCCTTCATCTTCACTTCCATCTATAAACTTCCCCCTCTCCTATAAAAGGACCATGAGATCAAGCTTTTGAGAGGAATGTAGTGGTAGTGTAGAGAGTTAGAGAGCAAGTTCCAAGTTCTTGTAATTTCTTTCTTTTTTTCCTTTTATTTCATCTTGCAAATAGCTTAGTAATTTTCATTATTGTAACTCTTTTTCAAGTTGAATGAAAATGCAAATTTCTCTTTTTCTCTATCTCTGTCTCATCTTCAACTATGCTTAGCTAATTTTGTTGGTGCCCGATCGCGATAATCTTTGCGATAAAATAACGTATCTTTTATTTTATGTTTCACTTTTGTATTTTTATTTTTGATCCAACCTTGATTTTTATCGTATCGACTCCTTATTTCATGTATACGGTAGTAGATTCCGATCTCATATTTGAGTAGCCGAGAGGCTCGTGAATGTGAAAGATCACTCAAGGAAGGAAGGAGTTGCACACAACCCTAGAGATAGGATGACGTAAATCCTCTAGATTGGAGTCAAATCCAATAGCGCGGTTCACTTCGATAATGCGACTTTAGGCCTTTTGATTTGCAAAGAGATTTCGGTCAAAACGTCTAGAAGTAGGAGATTTAATGCTCTAGCGAGATTATTTCTTATTTTCGGATCCGCCACGGTCTTAATAGAATTACGAATGTTAAACTAATTTATTCTGTTATTTTATTTCAAAGTGAATCGTCGATCGAGCACTCTTTTGCAATAGTTTATTTCCCGTTTAATTAAGCTTAGTTTATTTTTATTTTCAAAAACCCATATCTTTATTCGGTAGAATAATAGAATCGTTGTGAGTAATAGTACTTGCCTGCCCCGAGTTTAAATACGACCTTGATATATTTCATATCCTATGCTATATTTCGATAGGTACACTTGCCTTAATCGACTATAGATTGGAGAACACAAATTTCTCTATCAAGTTTTTGGCGCCGTTGTCGGGGATATTTTTTGGCAATATTACGAAAGCATCGAGTTTATTACTTCAACTAAAATTCAAAAAAAATATTATTATTATAATTATTATATATTATAATTAACCCACATCATCATTTTTCTACCCCACCTAAATTCCTGGAAAGGACGCTTTGGGCTTGAATTCACATCACAGCCTCTAGTACCGCTGCAAACCCCTCACAGGGCAGATCTCGGGAAGTCCAGGACTAACATAATCCACCAAAAAAAATCAATCAAAAAAACAAATTTAATTTTCTCTTTCTTTTTTGGTAACAACTTTTTTTGTCATGGAATCATCTTCTTTTTGCGCTCTTTGCGGGTCGCCCGACCACTTTAATTTTGCATGTTTTTCGGGAACCCCTCCTTCATATGATTTCAATTTTTCTGGAGTAAGTCAAAGTGGCCAATTTGACCCTTACTCTAATTTTTATCCTACTTGGGAGATGGGGAACCCGTCTTATTTTTCGCATGATTTTGCCCCGCAAAGCGCCGCGCCTCAAATTTTTAATTCTATCGATAATGGGTATCATGAATTGCAAACTTCTTTAAATAATATCAATTCGCATTTTAAGACCATTATCGATTATTTTTCTCGTGACGCCGCATCTTTTTCTTCGTCTTCTTCTCCGTCTCCTCCAATTTCTTTATGTAATGAGTCACCGGATATCCCGGCTTGTCTTATTCCTCTCGAGGAAGATAACTATTCGGATGTTCCGGATTGTTTCCTTCCTCCTTTGGATGACACACATATGGATATTCCGGCGTGCTTCTTACCTCTTGAGGATGACGAGACGTCTCATAATTCTCTTTCTTTTTCCGATGACGTTGGTGATTCCATTTCAGTCTTAAATTCATCTGTTCCAAATTTTTCTATTTTTAGCGAATCTTCTTTTTCTTCTTCTTCTATTTTAGATAATTCTCCTTCTTTTATTTTAGATAATCCATCTTTAGTTCTTTCTACTCTTTCTTCTCCCGAAATTTCACAAGATTCTCTTTCTCCTTGTGAAATTTCTGTTGATGAAATTTCTTTTTCACCTTCTTTTATTCCTCTTTCTATTTCTTCTTCTTTTTTCTCTTCTTCTTTTGACGACCCCTTCTTCCCCGTTCCGCATACGGAGGAGTTCTTCAATAACTCCGTCCGTACATTCTCGGGCGTCATTCCTTTGAAGATTCCACCGCATGTCGGTGCGATTGTTCATTTCTTCTTTTTCCTTATTTACTCTCCTAAGCGCATACTTAGGGAGTTACCTCTTCACTTCAGTTTTTATTTTCCATTTAGCTAACCAATAACGTCGGGCTCAGACGACGTTAAACAAAGAGCGCTCTTGGGAGGCACCCCTTGCTTATCCTTTTCTTTCTTTTTGTTTTTGCTTTTTTATTTTGCAGGAATAAAACCCCTGGCAGTTTGTTTGGCTCCATCATTCTTTCTCTCCCTTAGGCCCGAGCCGGTGTCCAGCTTAAGCATGGGGGAGCGACATCAGCATTCGGCCTCACGAATCCGGGGAAGTCATTTTTTTTAATTATTTACTTTATTGCACCCCCCCCCCCCCTCTTTTTTTTCCTCATACTTACTATTCAACATTGGGGACAATGTTGAACTTTAAGCATGGGGGAGTGTTTTCCCTTTCTTTTTAAGTCTTTCAAAAAACAAAAAAAAAATTGAAAACAAAACAAAATAAAAAAAATATATTTTATTATAGTACTATTTTGTTTCTTTAGCCTTATGAAAAAATCCAAAAATTTTTAAAATATATATATATATAATCTATTTGAAAATCAAAGTCAAAAAATTATTTTCTATCTTTATTTTTATGCGTCTTCTAGTGATGTGTATGCCCGAGCGGTTCTTTTGTCCTAGGTAGAATTTTCTTGAATAGGTTTTCTAAACTTATTAGTTTAACATATTTTAGTTTTACGATTTTCTAATATCTAAATATAGACATCAGTCCTTTAAGGACTATAAGTTAGCAAATTGTAGTTTTTCTTTTTATTCGGTGTTATTGCCTAGGAACGGTTGCTAAATAGCGTTATCACTTTTTCATTTAGGAATAATTCTTTCTTGGTGTCTAGAACTTGTCCCAAGCTACTCTCGAAGCATGTGCGTAGTTTTTGATTTTCACGAACTTTAGAAATGATCTAGGCCACCCTTTGACCCGTTTGAGCTTTTTGCCCACCTAAACATTACACCATTGCAAACTATTTTGGGTCTTTCCCTTTTTCTTTGTCTAAGCTCCACTTTTCACTTTTTCACCAAAGCCAAAATGCCTAACCCTTTTTCCGCACTAAACCTTGAGCTTTTTGTTTACTCATTTTTGTTATGGGGTTTATGTTTGAAAAATGAAAAGAAACTTGAAAGCTTACATTTGGAGCTCCCATTTAGAAAAAGTAGTACCAAAAAGAAGAAGATCATCATCAAAAAAAATTGTGTGAAATCAAAAGAAAAAAAAATGAAGTTTATTCGTGGCCAATTATGAAAAGAAAAAAATTACATGGCCTTGTTTTTATTTTTGAAATGAAAAAATATTGTACCTCTCAATTCTTGTTTTTGTGCTCAACTTTGGTTTAGTGTGTTTATTTTTCCTTTTTATCTTTGAATTATCACTCCTAATCATTTACCTAATCCAAATTATTACGCCTATTAAGTCCTAGTGATCTTTAGAAAGTGTACAAATCTGCGTAGTGGAGAGAGTGTGAATGGACAAGCCTATGGACACCATCATTGATGGATTTCTTTGGAGGTTATTTTGAGGTGATTTAGGGGTAGTCGCTATTTAGCAACCTAGTAATTCGTCTAATACACCGTTTATTTAGAAACTCAATATTTTTGTTTTTCTTATTTTCCTAAACTTTTGGATTTCTTTTTTTAGGGATTTAGAAATGTGTAATCCTTCTTTATGTTTTAATAATATTTTTAGGTCTCCTTTTTTCAAGTTTTCTATTTTGGATATCTCACCTCACTAGTCGCTAGCATAGAAATTAGGATAGTTTAATTTTCCACATTTTGGTTTTCTTAATATTGCAACTTAAAAATTATTTTCCTTTTTGTTTCCCCTCTATTTTGATTTCCATTTGCTTGAGGACAAGCAAAGCCTAAGCATGGGGGAGTTTGATAATTAGTTTTTAGTCATCATTTTTAGGTCAGTTTATTATGTTATTTGCGTTTTTATTTTTATCTTTTGTTATATTTTATGCATGTTTTTGTTATTTTGTTATTTTCCTATTTTCAAAAACTAATGTTTTATTTTATGTTATGTTTTAGTTTTATATTTTTATATTTTCTTAACTAATGCTAATGTTTTATTTTATTTTATTTTGTAGGAATATTGTCGCCGCCACCTTAGCATGAAGTCGTCGCGTTCGCCGTCGTGTGCCCGTCCATGCCGCCATCGTCGCCGCAACGCCATCGTCGCGCCGTCAATATTCATGTCGCAATGCCATGCTCGCCGCAACGCCACGTCCGCGCCATTGCCGCCACCTTTGCATGAAGTCCACGCCATCGCCGCATCAGTTTGAAGAATTGTAGCCGACCACCTTGACCAAGTGTAGCAGCCCGTCAACTTGTTGTTGGTGCAGCTCTTCATTAATGCAACCATGCAGCCGGCCTCCCATTTAATTCAAGTCCAAAGCAGCTCCTCTAATCCATTATTCCATGCAGCCAACAAAGTGTAGTCCACGTGAAACAGCCCCTTGATGCAGCTCATAAAAGTCCAGCCACCTTGCATAGCAGCTCCACTACAATCTACCCGTGAGCCTCCATTTCATTCACCAATTATCCAGCCCAAGCCTCACATGAATGCAGCCCACTTCTTCTTTTCAATCATCAAAGTTGGCCCACTTTCTCCACTTCATTTCATCAAGAAGCCCACTTCCTTTATGTAGCAGCCCTCTCCATTTCTCCCAACCGTGAGCTTCATTCATCAATGCTGCCACCTTGCATGCACTTCCTTATCAATTGACCGGCCATTCCCCCCTCTCTTCTCTCTCTCCTTTTTATTTTTTTCCCTCTTTATTTCTCATTCATCCCCTTTTTATTCTATTTTTATTTTCTATTTTGTTTTTATCTTTTCTTTTAAATAAAATGCATGCATGTAGCCCTTTATCTCTCCCCCTCATTTAAACCATTCATGCATTTGCCTCTCTCTCTCTCCTATCCTCTCTCTCCCTCATCAATATCATGCATGCATCTCCACTTCATCTTCACTTCCATCTAGAAACTTCCCCCTCTCCTATAAAAGGACCATGAGATCAAGTTTTTGAGAGGAATGTAGTGGTAGTGTAGAGAGTTAGAGAGCAAGTTCCAAGTTCTTGTAATTTCTTTCTTTTTGTCCTTTTATTTCATCTTGCAAATAGCTTAGTAATTTTCATTATTGTAACTCTTTTTCAAGTTGAATGAAAATGCAAATTTCTCTTTTTCTCTATCTCTGTCTCATCTTCAACTATGCTTAGCTAATTTTGTTGGTGCCCGATCGCGATAATCTTTGCGATAAAATAACGCATCTTTTATTTTATGTTTCACTTTTGTATTTTTATTTTTGATCCAACCTTGATTTTTATCGTATCGACTCCGTATTTCATGTATACGGTAGTAGATTCCGATCTCATATTTGAGTAGCCGAGAGGCTCGTGAATGTGAAAGATCACTCAAGGAAGAAAGGAGTTGCACGCAACCCTAGAGATAGGATGACGTAAATCCTCCGGATTGGAGTCAAATCCAATAGCGCGGTTCACTTCAATAATCTGACTTTAGGCCTTTTGATTTGCAAAGAGATTTCGGTCAAAACATCTAGAAGTTAGGAGATTTAATGCTCTAGCGAGATTATTTCTTATTTTCGGATCCGCCACGGTCTTAATAGAATTACGAATGTTAAACTAATTTATTCCGTTATTTTATTTCAAAGTGAATCGTCGATCGAGCACTCTTTTGCAATAGTTTATTTCCCGTTTAATTAAGCTTAGTTTATTTTTATTTTAAAAAACCCATATCTTTATTCGGTAGAATAATAGAATCGTTGTGAGTAATAGTACTTGCCTGCCCCGAGTTTAAATATGACCTTGATATATTTCATATCCTATGCTATATTTCGATAGGTACACTTGCCTTAATCGAGTATAGATTGGAGAACACAAATTTCTCTATCAGCTCTGTCCAGTCAGTTAGTGGCGATGCAATCGCAGATTCAGACGTTAATGACATCAGCCGCTGTGCATCAGCCTGTGGTGCAGGACCCTGTAGTGGGTCAAACTGTGCCCGTTCCTCCCGCTCCTTTGGTGCCTCCGGTTCTGCTGCCACCAGAGATGAACTTCATATCGCATTTCCAGCGACTAGGACCTCCTACGTATGACGGAAGAGCTGATTTCATGGCGTTGGATGACTGGCTAGTTGCCATTGAAGAGATGTTCGCGTACGCAGGAATCTCTGCGGACCAAAAGGTGATGGTCTCCGCTTACCAGCTGAAGGGACTTGCTAAGAGCTGGTGGATCGGGGAGAGAGAAAGCCTTGCAGACGGATGTTCGTGGGAGCCGTTTAAGGCAGTGGTGTTAAAGAAGTTTCTTCCGTAGGTCGAGCAAGACCGTCTGATGAATGATTTTTTGCACCTGAAGCAGAGGCAACTAACGGTTAGTGAGTATGGGGTTGAATTCAGTAAGTTGAGCAGATTTTCTCCAGATTTAGTCGCTTTAGAGTCAGGAAGAGTGAAGCATTTTCTCAGAGGACTTCGTAGCGACGTTTAGCAATTGGCTAGCGCATACAGATCTGAAAGCTATGCTGAAGTAGTAGAAGTCGCGCTAAAAGTTGAGGCCATCGACAACGCCAAGAATAGAGGCGCGTTGATGAGGAAGGATAAGAGAAAGGTCGAAGAGGGGGAAAGCCCCAAGTTATCTGGCCCTGCTCCAAAGAAAAGGAGTGGCGAAGTTTGTAGTTTCTGTGGTCTCCCTGGCCATTCGTTCGAGAAATGCTTCAGGGGGTTGGGAGCCAAGAAGCAGCAGCAAGTGTCGGCAATTCAGAGCGCTCCCAGAGAATATTTGACATGTAACTTTTGTAAGCAAAAAGGGCACGATATTGCCCATTGTTGGTCGAAAGATAATGTGTATTTTCAGTGCGGACAGAAGGGGCATGTTAAGTCTAAATGCCCGCATTTCCAGTCTACTTCATAGCCAGTGCCACTTCAGGCTTTGCCGCCGCCGCAGCCGTAACATCAGGATAGTGGAAACGACAAGTTGAATGTGATGACTAGGGAAGAAGCGCATAATTCCACCCAATCTATTTCAAGTTAGACCTTAATTTAACTCTTAGTCATTGTCTTTAGTCTCATTTTTGGTTCGGCTAGTTATTTATTCGATTTTATAGAAGAATTTATGGTAAAGAACCGTTGGGCGCGCGTTCTCTTTGATTCTGGTGCTACCCACTCATTCGTGGCTAAGACTTTTGTAGAGCATCATCGTTTGACCCTCGATCAGATTGGCGATGCGTTTCACGTTAAGTTTCCTTCTGGCGACTCCGTGGTGTCGGACGAGGGTATCCAAAATTGCCCTATCATCCTAGGTGACTTCTTAGTTTTTGCTTATTTAAAGGTGCTAGATCTGAAAGATTTCGACGTGATTTTAGGCATGTATTGGTTGTCCAGATATGATGTGGTTATCCAATGCAAGGTTAAACGTTTGGACTTCAAGATGGACAATGGTCAACCCATGAGTGTGTATGGCTTTCCGCGCCAGGATTCCCCGTTTATTTCTGCGGTATGTGCTCAGAAACTTTTAGATTCCAGTTGTTTTGCTTACTGATAGGTAAAATTTAGGATAAATCAAATTCTCCAAATTCTACGAACTATAGGCAAGAGCACCTATCGTTCATAACAAAGGATATTTAAAACAAATAAATATCAAGTGTCGTATTCCACGGCTCTGTTGATTACTTCTACTCACGCAAATTAATATTATTTTATCGGAAATAAAATAGAGTTTTGAAAATAATTAAAAGAAGAGAAACATTTGATCAGGAATCCTTCTTCAGTAAAATATTTCGTAAATCTAGAATTCAAAAGAAATCGATTTAGACAAACTTGACCGTGGAGCTTCCCAAAATATGATAGAGCCTCTCTCGAGAGAACTACCACCTAACCTTAGGTTGATCGATTAAGACCCCTCGGCCAGTCGAAACCCCTAAGCTTGCTTTATGCGGTGAGCCCCACTATTTTATTTGACTCCAATCCAGAAGAATTGCGTCACCCTCTCTCGAGGAGTGCGTGAAACTATTTTTATCTTTGAGTGATGTCCTCGTTCGCATGGATCTCTCGATCACTTGCATACGGATCTTAGATCGAGAAACATATTCGCGACATATGAATTCGAAGCAATTAAATTTAAAGATAAATCCTAGTTTTCCAAAACCAAACTATGAAAAAGAGATTATAAAATACCACTACTTAAGAATTCATCCGATCAAATGTAATAAAATTAGCTACTCATGATTAAAGAAAAAGAACATTTTATAACTATGAAAGGAGAATTACAATTGCCAGAAATGGAAATTTAAACTACGAATTGAAATTAAAAAGCATAATGTAAAATTGCATAAAAAGAGAAATACAATAAAATACAGAAAATCTAATCTAAAAATGAACCAATCTAAGCAAGGACTGGATTCCTATCACTTTGTCAACAGCTGGCTTTTATAGGCAGAAAATTGGTGAGTCACGCCCCTGGTCACGCCCGTGACCAAGGGCGTGTAAGCTGCGTAACTGTGTATTAATAGCCCGAGAATGTTGGGGAAGAGAAACCGCCAAAATTGATCATCTCGATGGGTCACGGCCTAGGTCACGCCCGTGACCTAGGGCGTGTCTTGACCGAGTCAGGAAACGGCGGGAAACAGCGCGATCTGGAGTTAATCTGGCAGTTGCGGGAGAGGTCACGCCCCTTGGTCACGCCCGTGACCAAGGGCGTGTAAGCTGGAACGGCTCGGCGGCGGAAACTGCCTGCAATGAAGGCATGTTGGGCGAGTCACGCCCGTGACCTAAAGGTCACGCCCGTGACTTGAGGCGTGTAATCATAATCCTATGTGGCAATGTCTTCTGGGAGCTGAGGGCGGAGCACGGCCGTGGCCATGGTCACGCCACCAGGTCACGCCCGTGACCTGGGGCGTGTTCTGAGGATTATTGCAGATTTGTTCTAGAATTTCCCCTGAACACGGCTGTGGACTTGAATTTGTTATTAGCAGCCCCATATTACCTGAAAACACAAAATAAAGTAAATTAGATATAAATTAAACTAAAAGTGTATAAAAACTAATTAATTACTACCAAAATATTATATAAAAATAACTATAAATAATGCACTATCTAATACCCCCATACTTAAGCTTTTGTTATTTCAGAGCAAAACTAATTTATAAGTATGAGAATAAATTATAAGACATTCCAAAAAGATTTACTTCTAATTATGTACTCCTAATTTTATAAGACTCGTGTCAAAATAAGTTAAGAAATTAAAATTCAGATTTATAAGAAATAATTTATAATTCATAAATTGAAATTAGTAGAATAAATATTAGTTTCAAAATTCTCTAACTAAATCTTCATAAACAAAATTGCATTGAATTAAGTAAAATAATCTAAGATTAAAATTATAGAAACTTTACAATCATGAGAAACTTTTAGAAAACTATAAAATATTAATTATGCTCTCTCAAAAATATCTTGGATAAGCAAATAAGCTTTGCTAGATGGAGCAAAATTGACATTGAAGAAGTTACTTTGAAAATAGGAAATGATGAATTTTATCCTCTCATTTCCATTTTTTAAAAATTTCTTCTTCTTTTTTATATCCCAAATATATATGTTTAGGAGTGATGAATTTTATCTTCTCGTCTCCATGCCATATACTCTTTTATAAATTTGGGTGCATATGTTTAGGAACGATGAATTTTATCCTCTCATTCCATGACATATGATGTTTTAATAATTTTTTTAATTGCCAATAATTTTGTTAAACAAAAAGGTAGGGGAAGGGCTAGGGTTTAAAGGCTAAACAAATTCCAAAGATACATTTTAAGAGCATAGAAAACAAATTGAGCAATCTATAAGAAACTATGAGTTCAAGTTAATATATGTAAAATCTAAGGATATTTAACACAATTACGACAAAATTGAATTATGATATTTTAAAGAGAGAAAGTAAAACTAAGAAATATTATATACAAATCAAAATAATGAAAAATTCATTAAATCACATTCATCTAAAAATTAAATCCAACGAAATTTGAAGAGAAATATAAGATTAAAAATACAAAAAAAGAAAACTCTTTAAAAAACCTATAAAGTCAACTCATAATTAAAATTAATTTTGAATAAATGAAGTTTCGAGAAATTTAATATTACAAAATTTTTTTTATTAGAATTTTTTTTTTATTAAAACAAAAATAATTTTTTTTAATTCTTAGACTTCCCAAGGGCTACCCAATGACGGGCTTGCAAGGTACTAGGCGGTTTTGTGGGATGAAAGCCCAACACGGCCCTTTCACAAGAAATAATTTTTAATTGTTTTTTTAATTTTTTTGTATTTTTCATATTTTTAAAATAAAATTGAAAAAGAAGACAAAAGAAGATTTTTTTATAGTTTATAAATATTTTTGTATTTTTTTGTATTAAAAGTGTTTTTCTATTTTTTTGAATTTTTGAATAAAAACAAACATTAAAGAACACTCCCCATACTTAAAAATAAACATTGTCCCTAATGTTTATAAACAAGGATGAAGAGGAAAAACTGGAAAAGAAAAGGCAGATAAAGAAAAGAATAATTGCAAAAAAAGAAGATAAGCAAGGGGTGCCTCCCAAGAGCGCTTTCTTTTTCCCGTCTTTAAGCTAGACGGTTATTGTTAGGAAAAAGGAAAATAAAAATAAAGGTACACATGCGACTCCCTTAATTCACGCTCAGGTGAGCATGCCGAAATCCGGTGCCCGACGACTCCTCCGTTATACTCTTGACTCATTTGTTGTCTCTTAGCTCGAAATTGTGAATCCAAATTACTTATACATACCTTAGGTAATTTGGATTGCTGAAGATGAGCGGCAAATGGATCGGTAAAGACGTTTAGTTGCAACGGCTCATCCCGGACATGAAAATCATTATTATCAAAAGAATCAAAAATTAGCGAGTCGGGAAAATGTTCACAAGGAGGAGTTTCTTATGAAAATACATGATTAAGCGCCGGTTGTTTATTTTCAAAAATAAAAGTATTATCAGAAAAATCAATATCAAGTGGAGAAAATTCATGAGACATAATTTCTTCATGAATTACAATTTCATGAGAAAGAGAAGAAAGGGCGGGCGAAGGAGAAGAAGAAAACTTTTCGTTTTCTAATTCGCCCGGTGTCTCCATGACTTTGCGAAATTCTTGGTACAATTGTTCTTCTTGATCTTGAGAATAATCATTTAACTTTCGAGAAAAAGTCGGAAAAATTTCAAGATCAGAAGAAGAACATGTTGGACATGTGTGTCACATCTCTTTGTTTGAGAATAACAAATCCCAAATTGTATTTGATATTGCTTGTAGTGTGTTTATAGTGTGCAGAAACTATAGGTGCAATACTCCACAGGTAGAAGGCAACATGGAATCAAACTTTTGAAAGGAGCAGCACTAACGCCAGCGCTATCGCTACCGACGGGCGTTAGCTCGTTCGACGAAAATTTCGTTCGACAAAAAGTTTCGTTCGACGAATGTGGAGCTGCGTTCGACAAAAATTTCCGTTCGACGAACTTCGACCTCCGTTCGACGAAAATTTCGTTCGACAAAAATTTCCGTTCGATGAACTTCGACCTCCGTTCGACGAAAATTTCGTTCGACGAAATCCGTTCGACAAAAGTTCGTTCTGCCACGCCACCGACAGTTTTTGCTACCGCCAGCGCTAGCGCTACCGCCTGGCGCTATCTCAAATTCATGCACAGCGCCACGCCGCCGACGGTTCCGCAACCGCTCCACACGAACGCTACCGCGGGCGCTAAGAGCTAACGCAGGCGCTATCTCCAAGTTGTATAAAATGATGGGCTCTCTCGTTTTGAGTTAATGCTTCCAGAGAGATTACCTGTGCCATATTTCCAGAGATGCTACTCTGCCGAAAGTACATCTCCCACTCAAATTCAAAGAGGATTTCTGGAGAAGGAAGCCACCACGCTGCATCCGAAGAACGATCGCTTCAACCTCGCTTATGCTACAACGATCCTTCATCCTTAACTTCAGAGATCTCATATAGGGAGTTTCATTATTGTTAATTTTATTTTCATTCCATATTTTATTGTAATCGTTTAGTTAATTCACCTTGTGTTGGCGACTAGGTCTGGGTAGGACTTAGGGGGAAATTCGCCTTGTGTTGGCGATTAGTTCTAGGTGATTAGATCTAGGGGGCTCGAGGTCATATCCAGGGAAGGATTGGCTAGAGCGGCTTGAGGCCTTATCCGGGGAAGGATAGGCTAAAGCCAACCGGTTTGTGGGGATACAAGTCGGTATCGAAAAGGAAAAGAAATTTACATTTGTACGCCTCCGATTTCTAGCGATATAGAAATCAAATTTATGTAAACACTTTTTCCATATAATATAATCATGTCTCTTTTGTGTTTACTTGATTTCTATCATTTGGCATAACTTTTAGAATTGCAAATTACAATTATTTTCCTCTTTAAGATAAATTGATTATTTCATTCTAATTCACTCTAAACAATTTTAGTAAAAATTATCAAAGATTTGTATTCCCTTATTCACCCCCCCTCTAAGGGCGTCGTAAGATCCAACAAGTGGTATCAGAGCCAGGTTATTCCAAACGGTTTAAAAACCAGGAATAATGTCGTCTTATGATCTCGCTTTTTCCGAGGGTCAGGGAATTAGTAGACCTCCACTATTTCCTGGGTCAGATTATAATTATTGGAAAAATAGGATGCGTTGTTTTCTAATGATCCTAGATATTGAGGTTTGGAACATGGTAGAAGAAGAATACACTCCTCCTACATTTGTAGTTGGAGAGGTTATGTTAGAAAAACCCAAAGATAAATGGGATGATCGGGATAAACTCAAATATAAAAATAACGCAAAAGCCATGAATGCTCTATTTTGTTGTGTTAGATAGAAATGAATTTAATAGAATTTCTGCATGTACTACTGCATATGAAATTTGGAATCATTTGGAAGTTACTCATGAAGGTACATCGCAGGTTACAGATTCTAAGCTTTTCCAACTGGAGTCAGAATATGAAAAATTCTGAATGGATGAAAGCGAAGATGCTGATGGTATGTACACGCGCTTCACCAAGATCATCAATGCCTTAAAAGCTCTTGGAAAGACCTTCTCAAATGGCGACTTGGTCCGTAAGATCCTTCGTTCTCTTCCTCCAAAATTCAACCCGACGGTGACGGCTATTTCGGAGTCGCACAACTTAAGAACGCTCCAAGTTGAGAGCCTCATTGGGAATCTCAAAACCCATGAGGTAGAACTCAAAATCCAATTTGATGAATACAACAAGGAGCCAAAGAAGAAGGCGTTGGCACTAAAATCAAAGAAAGAGTGCTAAGAGGATGAGGATGAAGATGAAGAAAGCCTTTTGGTGAAGAACTTCCAAAAATTCACGCGCAATCCGGAAAGGAGAAACACCTTTCGAAAATATTTCCAAAAAGGTGAAAGATGGAAATGGTCATCTTCAAAGAAGGAAAAAGAGAGCGACAATGAAGAAGAGAGACCTCCACCGGAATGCTATCATTGTAGGAAGACGGGGCACATAAGGAGCCAATGCCCAAAATTCTTGAAGGAGAAAAAGGAGAAACGACACAAAGGGAAAGAAAAGAGGAAGGTGTTAAAGGCAAAGACATGGGATGACTCCTCTTCCTCCTCCTCCGAAGAATCAAGCGGTTCTTCATCAAGCGAAGATGAGGAAGCGAACATGTGCCTCATGGGACATGGAAACGACGGCGACGACACCAGTGTTCCTAGTGACACTGAGGTAACTCCTCCCACTTATGATGAATTGTTTAATGAATTTCTTGAAACTTGCAAAGCTTTTGATAAAAATATGAAAGATAGTATTTTATTAAATCGTGAAAATGAATCTCTTATTAAAGAAAATCAAAAGCTTTCCAAAAAGGTAATTGTTTTAGAAAAGAGCAAGGTTTCTTGCCAAGAATGTGATCACTCCACAAAATTGGCAAAAGATATTGAAGAGTCACTTTCTAAAGCCCTCTCTCATGCCAAAACTCTTACAAAAGAGAAGGGGGGATTAGAAAGGAAATTAGAAGCCTCACTTTTGCAAATCAAAAATAATAAAAAAAAGTTTTGAAAATAGGTGTGTCATGCTTGTGAAAGAAAACTCTTCACTTAAAGCACAAGTTCATGATCTCACCATGGACATTAAAAAATTTGGAATAGGCCAAAAATCTCTGGAAATGATCTTAGGGAACCAGTGCCATGGTTCTGGAAAATTTGGGCTCGGATATCGAGGTGAGGGCTACCGCCCGGTGCTAGCCACTAACGCCGGCGCTAGCGCCTCATACCAGAAACCTGAATTTTTTTTTCAAAATGTTTTTCTTCTGTAAATCCAACTTATTCCAGCAAGAAAATATTCCAGAAAAGGGTCTCAACCCCCTTTATTTCGTGTGCAAACTGTTATAGGTTAGGTCACACATCTAGTTCTTGCAGGAGAATAAAACAAAATGCTTTAAAATAAATCTGGGTACCTAAGGCTTCCACTTATTCTATGGGTGATACCACTTGGGTATCCGGATCTTTACTCTCATCTTCTTTCTAGATGTGCAGGCAGGCTAAGGACAATGAAGATGTGTGGTACTTGGATTCAGGATGCTCCAAGCACATGACGGGCAATAAAGCAAAGTTCCTTAGCCTAGAAAAGAAGAAGGGAGGGATCGTGACGTTTGGTGACAACGCAAAAGGATGGATCATGGGAATTGGTACAATTGGTAACAAATCCTTTACTATATCTAATGTTCTTTATGTGAAAGGATTAAAACACAATTTAATTTCTATTAGTCAATTATGTGATAAAGGATTAGATGTGTTATTTGAATCTTCCACTAATCTATGCAAAATATCTAATCTTATTACAAACAATATTTTACTAACTGCACCAAGATTACATAATGTTTATATAGTTTCATTTCATGATCTTCCAAAATCATCTTTAAAATGTTTTATTACCAAAAATGATGAACTTGAACTTTGGCATAGAAGGCTAGGACATGCTAGCACAAAGCTTATTGTAAAACTTGCCAAAAGAGATTTAATTAGAAGATTGCCTAGATTAAATGGAAATTTACCTTCACTTTGTTCACCATGTCAAAAAGGTAAAATTACTAGATCCTCTTTCAAAAGTAAAAATGTTATTTCTACTACAAGACCTTTGCAATTAATTCATATGGATCTTTTTGTTCCCGTTAGCACCGCAAGTCTTGGTGGTAGATTATATACATATATATTAATAGATGATTTTTTTAGATATTGTTGGACAATATTTCTCTCATCCAAATCCGAAGCGTTTTGTGAATTTTCAAAATTATGTACTCGCATTCAAAATGAAAGTGATTTAAAAATTAAATGCATTCGCTCAGATCATGGAGGAGAATTTGAAAATGAAAAATTTACATCTTATTGTGATATGTTAGGCATAAAACATGAGTTCTCCGCACCACGCACACCACAACAAAATAGTGTTGTAGAAAGAAAGAATAGGACACTTCAAGAGCTAGCACGCACTATGTTATGTGAATATAAATTATCTAAGTCCTTTTGGGTCGAAGCCGTAAACACATCATGTTATGTTATAAATAGAATCATGCTTCGCCCATCTTTAAATCTCACACCATATGAACTTTATTTTCAAAAGAAGCCTAATGTATCTTACTTCAAAGTTTTTGGTTGTAAATGCTTTATTTTAAATACAAAAGATAGCTTGGGAAAGTTTGATGAAAAATGTGATGAAGGAACATTTCTTGGATACTCTTCAACTAGTAAAGCTTATAGAGTTTTTAATAAAAGAACTAGACACGTTGAAGAATCAATTAATGTGAAATTTGATGAGCTTGTTCCTTGTATAGAAAGACTTTTCGCAGGCAAAGAGGATGATCTATTACCTCCTTTGGAGCATGGTGATGAAGAACCTTCCAAAGAAGAAGAAGAGGAGGCCAAGAAAGATGAATATGTACCTCCAAGCGTCTTAAAATTCACAAAGGATCATCCACAGGAACTTATAATTGGTGAACCATCCATCGGGGTAAGAACTCGCTCTTCTCTTCATGAATCATTTTCAAATATTTGTTTTGTTTTCGAAATAGAACCAAAAAACGTTTCTACTGCTTTAAATGATGAATTTTGGTTTTTGGCTATTAGAACAATTTGAGCGACATAATGTTTGGAAATTAGTTGAAAGACCATCTAATCACCCGGTTGTAGGTGTAAAATAGATTTTTAAAAATAAATTATATGGTGAGTCTAGAATCACTAGAAATAAAGCACGATTAGTAGCACAAGGATATTCTCAAATCGAGGGGATAGATTTTGATGAATCTTTTGCACCCGTTATAAGATTAGAGTCTATAAGAATTTTTCTAGCATTTGCAAGCTTTAAAAGAATAAAACTATTTCAAATGGATGTGAAAAGTGCTTTTCTAAACGGGTTTGTAAAAGAAGAAGTTTATGTTGAACAACCCCCCGGTTTTATTAGTGAAAAATTTCCAAATTATGTTTATAAACTAGAGAAAGCACTTTATGGTTTAAAACAAGCGCCCCGTGCATGATATGAAAGACTTACATCATTTTTGATAAAGCACGGTTATATTATGGGAAGTGCGGATAATACTCTCTTCATTAAGCACAACAATGATGATATAATTATTTTATAAATATATGTTGATGATATTATTTTTGGATCTACTAATGAAGAGATGTGTAAAGAAGTTATTTTAGTGATGAAAAATGAATTTGAAATGAGTCTTGTAGGAGAACTTTCTTATTTCCTTGGTTTTAAAATATCACAAAGAATTGATGGTATCTTTGTATGTCAAACTAAATATGTCCATGATATGCTTAAACGTTTTGGATTTGAAAACCTTAAACATGCTTCTACACCAATGAGTGCATCACTAAAATTAGGAAAAGATGAATCAGGTATTTCTATAGATCACACTTTATATAGAGGTATGATAGGATCTCTACTTTATCTAAGTGCAACTAGACCCGATATTATGTTTGTCGTATGCTTATGTGCTCGATTTCAAGCCAATCCAAAAGAATCTCATTTAAAAGCGGTAAAACGAATTTTTAGATATCTCATTGGGTCATCTAGATTAGGACTATGGTACCCACACAATAATTCATTTACACTTCACGGCTACTCCGATTCGGGCTATGCCGGTTGTTCACTTGATAGAAAAAGCACTAGTGGTACTTGTCATTTTCTAGGACCTTCATTAGTTGCATGGTCTAGTAGGAAACAAAATTCGGTTGCACTCTCCACCACGGAGGCTGAATACATTGCATTAGGGAGTTGTTGTGCACAAGCTCTATGGATGAGCCAAACTTTAGAGGACTTTGACTTTCATCTAAAACTTATTGAATTAAAATGTGATAATAAAATTGTCATTGATCTCACAAATAATCCGGTACACCACTCTAGATCCAAACATATAGATGTGCGTCATCATTTCATAAGGGATCACATTAAAAAGGAAAATGTAAGGATTAGTTTCATTGGCACGGACTCTCAACTTGCTGATATATTTACTAAACCTCTTCCCGATGCAAGGTTTCAAATGTTAAGGTTGGAATTATGAGTCTTAGACATCTTAGGATGAATAACATGTAAAACGCTAATGTTTTATGCAATTTGAGTAATCAAGACATCTCTGAATATTACACAATTTCTGCATAAGACTACTATTAAGACCCCTAATCAATATCAAAAATCAAAAATTTAAAATTCTTAAAAAATCGTGTACTGTTTCCAGCGCTAGCGTTAGCGCCGGCGCTAGCGTGGGTTTGTGAATTTTCTGTTTTTTAAAATTTCTAAAAATCAACAAAAATATGTTAGTTTATATGTACAAATTTATTTTTGTGTTTCTATCTATTTTATTTTTGTTTTATTTACATTATGAAAAATTAACTACAAAAATTCAAAATTCAAAAATACAAAAATATGTTTGTGTGATTTTTTTTTGTTTTTATTTCTTTAAAAAATGATAAAACTACAAAAAAACGGTATGATCTTTATTGCCAATATCAAGCATGTATGAATTCTATAATTTAGAATTATTTAAAATGTTAAAATTTATTCCTTGAAATTACTATGAACATTATTTTGCTTATCATGCTTTGATATATCTATTTAAGTGCATCAATTGTATTGAAAAATGTGTAGAACCAAGCTTAGCATGCCTCTAAGTATGAGTAAATGTATTATGATTGATAATGATACATTTCACTCACTTATTTTGGTAATCAACATGTGTGTTTAAATCTAAAAATGCTTGCTTGTGTATTGTATTTGTACAATGAATTAAATCTTGCATAAGTTTATTGCCTACACTGCATTTGAATGGCACTTATGAAATTTAGAAAAGTGGTTAAGATAAAAATTTGGGTTTGCAAAACAAGTGTATTCGGAGAATGTTGTCTCACAAATGAGAACAAAAAAAAATTATATATGTAGACAAATATAACTCCACCAAGCACTACTTGAACCTCCTGATAAGTCTTCATAAGCATTGTGAGGTTGAGCACCTTGGAAAGAATAGTAAAGTGTCTTGTGCAAACCTTAGTTATTACACCACTTTGTTAAAAAAATTATGTGCATTAAAAGTGTGTGAAAGTAATTTACTTGTGTTTTATTGTGCACTCTACTATACAAATGTCTTGTATTTTGTGATTTAAATCAATTAGTAACATTGCCCAAAATAGACTTATGTGCACATCATTATCTTTCATAACACTTCTTCTCATGAGTATTAGATTCTAATGCTTTTTCTATACTACTCTTTATATAAGAAATGCACTAGATAACCTAGCATGATCTCTACAATATTTTGATATCTCTTGAACTTAAAATTAAGTAACATTGTAGTATAATCTCTCTTTGATATGTTCATTTCATGCTTGGTATTTTTATGAAAAACTTTGAGATTTCAAAAAGGTTAAAACATCTTTCAATTTTGAACTAAAACTCATATTTTTTACTTATGCTTTTCATGCTTACAAAAAGTTGTTTCTTATAATCTTCCGCTTGCTTACAACTCTTATCTTTTTATTTTGAAATCTCTTATATATACTATGCTTAAAATCTTTATCATTATCTATATTACAAAAGCTCGATCATACTTTATCATTTATAAGAAATGCCTCCTTACTACCCTCACCCCACTTTCTTTTGATAATACCAAAAGGGGGAGATTAATTGAAGAAATCTATATAGGAGTAATATAGAAGATTAAGGGGAGAATAATTCATGTAATTTATCATTTAGGGGGAGTAAAACATAAATTGTATTTATGTAGGGGGAGCATTAAGATAGGGGGAGTATGCACATTATCATGCTTATCATTTACTATAGTTGCATTATTATCTTGCTTATCATATACTATAAACACTATTGTTGATTTCTTGCTTAGAGGATTTGTTATTATCAAAAGGGGGAGATTGTTGGACATGTGTGTCACTTCTCTTTGTTTGAGAATAACAAATCCCATATTGTATTTGATATTGCTTGTAGTGTGTTTATAGTGTGCAGGAACTATAGGTGCAATACTCCACAGGTAGAAGGCAACATGGAATCAAACTTTTGAAAGGAGCAGCACTAACACCAGCACTATCGCTACCACCGGGCGTTAGCTCGTTCGACGAACTTCGAGCTGCGTTCGACAAAAATTTCCGTTCGACGAACTTCGACCTTCGTTCAACGAAAATTTTGTTCGACGAATTCCGTTCGACAAAAGTTCGTTCTGCCACGCCACTGACAGTTTTCGCTACCGCCAGCGCTAGCGCTACCGCCTGGCGCTATCTCAAATTCGTGCACAGCGCTACGCCGCCGATGGTTCCGCAACCGCTCCACACGAACGCTACCGCAGGCGCTAGGAGCTAACGCAGGCGCTATCTCCAAGTTGTATAAAATGATGGACTCTCTCTCGTTTTGAGCTAGTGCTTCCAGAGAGATTACCTATGCCATATTTCCAGAGCTGCTACTCTGCCGAAAGTACATCTCCCACTCAAATTCAAAGAGGATTTCTGGAGAAGGAAGCCACCACGCTGCATCCGAAGAATGATCGCTTCAACCTCGCTTATGCTACAGCGATCCTTCATCCTCAACTTCAGAGATCTCATATATGGAGTTTCATTATTGTTAATTTTATTTTCATTCCATATTTTATTGTAATCGTTTAGTTAATTCGCCTTGTGTTGGCGACTAGGCCTAGGTAGGACTTAGGGGGAAATTCGCCTTGTGTTGGCGACTAGTTCTAGGTGATTAGATCTAGGGGGCTCGAGGCCATATCCGGGGAAGGATTGGCTAGAGCGGCTTGAGGCCTTATCCAGGGAAGGATAGGCTAAAGCCAACCGGTTTGTGGGGATACAAGTCGGTATAGAAATGGAAAAGAAATTTACATTTGTACGCCTCTGATTTCTAGCGATATAGAAATCAAATTTATGTAAATACGTTTTCCATATAATATAATCATGTTTCTTTTTTGTTTACTTGTTTTCTATCATTTGACATAACTTTTAGAATTGCAAATTACAATTGTTTTCCTTCTTTAAGATAAATTGATTATTTCATTCTAATTCACTCTAAACAATTTTAGTAAAAATTATCAAAGATTTTTATTCCCTTATTCACCCCCCCCCCCCCCCCCCCCCCTCTAAGGGCCCCGTAAGATCCAACAGAACAAATTTGTGGAAAAGGCGAGGAACGCAAATCATGATTGAAAGAATTTCCTTCATCGCACGGAAAACTATCCGGGTGACCTTGCCACCATGAATAATCAACGTCAGTGCAAGAAGTAAATTCACTTAAAGCACTATTTAAAGAAAAATTATTTTCATCATAAAAATTATCATTTTCGTTATAAAAATTATGATTTTCATTAGAAAAATTATGATTTTCATTAGAAAAATTATGAAATGAAAAATAGCATTCCGCACTAGAATGATGACCCCCACAAAAAGGACAAAAAATTTGGCGCATTCGTGCGGCTTCCAAAAGAATGACTTTATTTTGAAGCTCGGCAACTTTTACGGCCAACTGCGATAACATCATTTTTTTTGTGTGAAAAAGAAAATTAAACAACCGTTACTTAATAGGAAGGAATTTTAAAAGAAAAAAAAAAGAGAAATAGGGGGCGGAGAAAGAGAATGATAAAATTAATAAAATCTACCCTTTCAAAATATCAACAAAAATATTCCCCGGCAACGACGCCAAAAACTTGATAGGTAAAATTTAGGATAAATAATATTTTCCAAATTCTACGAACTATAGGCAAGAACACATATCGTTCATAGCATATGATATTTAAAAAAATAAATATCAAGTGTCGTATTCCACGGGTCTGTTGATTACTTCTACTCACGCAAATTAATATTATTTTATCGGAAATAAAATAAAGTTTTGAAAATAATTAAAAGAAGAGAAACATTTGATCGGGAATCCTTCTTAAGTAAAATATTTCGTAAATCTAGAATTCAAAAGAAATCGATTTAGACAAACTTGACCGTGGAGGTTCCCAAAATATGATTGAGCCTCTCTCGAGAGAACTACCACCTAACCTTAGGTTGATCGATTAAGACCCCTCGGCCAGTCGAAACCCCTAAGCTTGCTTTATGCGGTGAGCCCCACTATTGGATTTGGCTCCAATCCGGAAGAATTGCGTCACCCTCTCTCGAGGAGTGCGTGAAACTCTTTTTATCTTTGAGTGATCTCCTCGTTCGCATGGATCTCTCGATCACTTGCATACGGATCTTAGATCGAGAAACATATTCACGACATATGAATTCGAAGCAATTAAATTCAAAAATAAATCCTACTTTTCCAAAACCAAACTATGAAAAAGAGATTACAAAATACCACTACTTAAGACTTCATCCGATCAAATGTAATAAAATTAGCTAATCATGATTAAAGAAAAATAACATTTTATAACTATGAAAAAAGAATTACAATTGCAGGAAATGGAAATTTAAACTACGTATTGAAATTACAAAGCATAACATAAAATTGCATAAAAAGAGAAATACAATAAAATGCAGAAAATCTAATCTAAAAATGAACCAATCTAAGCAAGGACTGGATTCCTATCACTTTAGCAACAACTGGCTTTTATAGGCAGAAAATTGGTGAGTCACGCCCTTGGTCACGCCCATGACCAAGGGCGAGTAAGCTGCGTAACTGCGTATTGAAAGCCCATGAACGTTGGGGTAGAGAAACCGCCAAAATTGATCATCTCGATGGGTCACGGCCTAGGTCACGCCCGTGACCTAGGGCGTGTCTTGACCGAGTCAGGAAACGGCGGGAAACAGCGCGATCTGGAGTTAATCTGGCAGTTGCGGGAGAGGTCACGCCCGTGACCAAGGGCGTGTAAGCTGGAACGGCTCGACGGCGGAAACTGCCTGCAATGAAGGCATGTCGGGCGAGTCACGCCCTAAGTCACGCCTGTGACCTGAGGCGTGTAATCATAATCCGACGTGGCAATGTCTTCCGGGAGCTGAAGGCGGAGCATGGCCGTGGCCATGGTCACGCCCCCAGGTCAAGCCCGTGACCTGGGGCGTGTACTATGGATTTTTGCAGATTTGTTATGGAATTTCCCCTGAACACGGCTGTGGGCTTGAATTTGTTATTAGCAACCCCATATTATCTGAAAACACAAAATAAAGTAAATTAGATATAAATTAAACTAAAAGTATATAAGAACTAATTAATTACTACCAAAATATTATATAAAAATAACTATAAATAATGCATTATCACTTACCTTGTTTCTATGTTAGAGACTGTTAGCGGTCTGCCGTGTATCGAGTATGTTCCTGTGGTGCGAGAGTTTCCTGATGATTTCCCTGTTAGTCTTCCTGGTCTTCCGCTTGAGAGAGATGTGGAGTTTGTAATTGATCTTGAGCCTAGTACTCGTCCTATTGCTAAGGCACCATACCGTATGGCCCCGCGTGAGCTGGAAGAGCTGCGTACCAGTTAGACGATTGTTGTAGTGTGGATTTATTAGGCCGAGTTCTTCGCCTTGGGGTGCTCCAGTGTTGTTCGTGAAAAAGAAGGATGGTTGTATGAGGCTGTGCATAGACTATAGGTAGTTGAATAAGGTAACCATAAAGAACAGATATCCGTTGCCGCGAATCGATGATTTGCTTGATCAGTTGCGTGGTAGTTCGGTGTTTTCAAAGATCGATCTTCGTTCAGGTTACCATCAGTTGAGGATCCGTGAGTCGGACGTCCCTCGGACTGCCTTTCGTTCCCGTTATGGTCATTTTGAGTTTCTGGTGATGTCATTTGGTTTGACAAATGCACCCTCTGCATTTATGGATATGATGAATCGGGTGTTCAAAGACTTCTTAGACCATTACGTAGTAGTTTTCATCGATGATGTGTTGGTGAATTCAAGAAGTGCTGAGGAGCATGCTACGCATTTGCGCTTATTATTGTCTACTCTAAGAGAGCACAAGTTGTATGCAAAATTGAGTAAATGCGAATTCTGGCTTTCGCAAGTGTCTTTCCTGGGTCATGTAGTGGGAAAGGATGGAATTTCTGTAGACCCAGCAAAGATTTCTGCTGCTTTGGATTGGAAGATGCCTACAACGCCTAAGGAGATTAGGAGTTACTTAGGGTTGGCAGGTTATTATAGAATATTTGTGCAAGGATTTTTGGTGCTGTCGGCACCTCTGACTAAGCTTACCCAGAAGAATGCAGCGTTTGTTTGGAGCGATAAGTGCGAGGAAGCCTTTCTAGAATTGAAAAGGAAGTTGTGCACCGCTCCTATTTTGGCTTTACCGACCGAAGGAGTAGAGTATGCCGTTTATGTGGACGCATCTCACGTTTGTCTTGGTTGTGTTTTGATGCAAGAAGGAAAGGTGATCGCGTATGGATCGAGACAACTGAAAGTTCATGAAAGGAATTACCCTACGCATGACTTAGAGTTTGCGGCAGTGATTTATGCCTTAAAGCTTATGGATCGAGACAACTGAAAGTTCATGAAAGGAATTACCCTACGCATGACTTAGAGTTTGCGGCAGTGATTTATGCCTTAAAGCTTTGGAGACATCTTCTTTATGGAGTGTCATGCAAGATTTTTACGGATCACAAGAGTTTGAAGTATGTCTTTACCCAAAAAGAACTGAATTTGCGCCAGCGCAGATGGTTGGAGTATGTTGCGGTTTACGAAGTTGATATCTTATATCATCCGGGTAAGGCTAATGTGGTGGCCGATGCCTTGAGTAGAAAGACAGCGCATGTCTTCAACCTTTCTGTTTAGTCCTTAGTGGAGGAGTTTATGTTGATGGATATCTCAGTCGGTAGTTGTACCGCGCCTTCGAGTTTAAAAGCTGGATAGCCTTCTTGGATTACCCTTGCAAGACTGCATCAGAAGGATGATCCTGATTTGCTGCATCTCCGGAATAAAACTGAGAAAGGGGAATTACCAAAATTTTCAATTAATGACAAGGATACCTTGATGTATCAGGGTAGGTATTGTATTCCCGCGTTTGAGGATATTAGATCAAAGATCTGTGGTGAAGCACATGACTCTAGTGTTTCTTATCATCCTGGTTCCACAAAGATGTATAAGGACCTGAAGAAGATTGTTTGGTGGTCAGGTATGAAGAATGATATATCTAAGTATGTTTCAGAGTGTTATACCTGTCAGCGTGTTAAGACGGATCACAAGAGGCCTGAAGGTAAATTGAATCCTTTGGATATTCCAAGCTGGAAGTGAGAGAGTATTTCGAGGGATTTCATTATGGATTTGCCGAGATCTCCCGGGGGACATGATTCGGTATGGGTCATTATTGACAGATTGACAAAGTGTGCTCACTTTGTGCATTTTAAGATTGGCTATTCTATGTAGAAAATAGTAGAGTTTTATTTGTATGAGGTTATCAGATTGCATGGTGTGCCCGTGAGTATTGTGCCAGATCGGGATTCCAGGTATATGTCTCGCTTCTGACAGAGTTTGCATGGAGCTTTGGGCACTGACCTTAGATACTCTACCGCTTATCACCCTCAGACTAATGGTCAGACAGAAAGAGTAAATCAGATTTTGGAAGATATGATCAGATGTTATATTTTGGATCATGGTGGAGCTTGGGATAAGCGTCTTGGACTGATGGAGTTTGCATATAACAACAGTTATCAGGAAAGCTTGCAGATGACCCCCTTTGAGGCCTTGTATGGGAGGCGTTGTCGAACTCCCTTGTTTTGGGCCGAGGTTGGTGAGAGCCCGTTGCTAGGTCCATAAGCTTTGGAAGAGATGAATGTTTCTGTGACTCATATACGTGAGAAGCTTCGCATTGCTCATGAGCGATATGAGAAGTATGCTAATCGGAGAAGGGTTGATCTGGAGTTCGTAGTTAGGGACATGGTTTTTCTGAAAGTTTCTCCGATGCCAGGTGTTAAGAGATTTGGAAGGAACCACAAGTTAGATCCCCGATATGTGGGACCTTTCCAGGTTGTTGAGCCCATCGGAGTGTCGGCTTATTGGCTGGATTTGCCTGCTTCTTTCCCAGGTGTTCATGATGTATTTCATGTGAGCCAATTGAGAAAGTGCGTGCGTAGTGATCGTCATGTCCTTGACCCGGTGCCCCAGTTGCAACCTAATTTGTCTTATGTGGAAGAGCCTGTTCGTATTCTAGAGACTCAGGACCGAGTATTGCGGAAGAAGACAATTCCTATGGTCAAAGTCCTTTGGCGAAACCAGGACGTCGAGAGCGCGACTTGGGAATTGGAATCTGTTATGAGGACATCTCATCCTCATCTTTTCTCCTAGACCCCTCTGGTGAGTGTTATCATCCGTAGTTTTAGTTCTCGCTTCTACCTGTTGTATTCGATTTATTTGTTAAAGTTTCGGGACGAAACTTCTTTTTAGGGGGAGTGGCTGTAACGCCCCTGAATTTTCGGCTATTAATTTAATTATATTGATGACGTCATTATGACGTAGGGTGTTACGTTAGCGCGGAGTTAGCAGAGCGCCGTCGTTGTGCGTTTTTGTATCTGTTGGGTCGTGTCGACCGAATTTTGAAACTACCCGGAATTGGAAAATTTTACGTTAGGAAATTAGATTATTTAATTTTAAAAAGGTTGTTAAAGTTTAGTGGCGTTCCGAGCAAAATTAAAGCCTCGGTGAATTTTCAAAAATTTGTATATTTAACGTTCGCCGTAAACTTCGAAAATTTATATCTCGAGAACGGTACGTCGGATTTTGATTCCAACTTCGCCGTTGGATTCGTAGCGCCGCCGTTCACCTTTGGTGCGAATTTCGTCAGTTTCAGCATTCGTTTAATTTTGATGTTAATATAATATTATTATAAATATTAATATTATCTGTATCGTATATAGCTCTATATAACTAATTCAACGAATCTATGTATCGCCGAATAGATTTCGATCCTCTATATATATTTTTATTATATAAGGAAACCCGGTTTTATGAATGGTGTAACATTCGGGTACCCAAAATACCCCTCTCCACTTCTCTCTTTATTTAAAAAAAGTTGACTTTATAGTAATTTGTTATTTCCCGCTACTTTTCTCCTCCAACCCTTTTCCGGCTCCTACTGCAAAGCCATCTCCCTCTGACAAGACAACTCACTTGCAAATAGCCCTCTAACGAGACAACTCACTTGCAAATAGCTGGCCTGCAATAATTCCTCTCATCCCTCTCCAGAATTAAGTAAAAGCTGGCCGAGCAAGGCGTTGCAATTACATCCTTCTCGGAGGTTGCAGCTTCGCCTTTCTCGCAGAGGTTCTCGCTATCATCTCTTCTCGCTCTAAAACTCCATCACGGGAACTTCCAAGCTATCATCATTCAGCTTCACCTTTCTCGCAGAGGTTCTCTCTATCATCATTCAGCTAGGTAACTTCTGTTTTTTTTACTCTCCGGTGAAATTTTGAGGTGATTTCGAGCTTCTGCCTTTATTTTTGCCGGTGATTTCGAGCTCCTTTTGGAGGCTAACTGGCGATTTCCACCTTCTACAACTGTTTGGTCATCAAGCGCTCATTCTTTTCCAAAGTCTTCAACTCTTTTAGTAGAAGTCCATGGATGCCTACAAGGTACCCATCCATATACCCATCCATATTTTCTTCATGCTTTTTTGTATTATTTATTTCTTTTTCTGGGGTCAGAAATCTCTAACAGCAACCTCCCACGGGAAGAAACTACGAACAAACAACTGGTCAGCAGCGGCAACGAGAAGCTCGAAAAAGTGGCACGGCGGACCCATGAAGCTTTTATACAGGAAGCTTTTGTCTTCGCCTTTACTCTATTTAAACAGGAAAAGAGTAAAATGGCATCCAGACGCAGGGAGGAAATGAGAAGCTCGAAAGATATTTCTGACCTACCACTCGATCTTGGATCCGGATCCCCTGGAGTTCCTACGGGAACTCCAGGGTGGATTTCGGCTAATCACACACGCTGAAAATTATTCTGTGGCCTTGATTATATTCCTACAAAAAAGCACGCTCGCATAAAGTCACAGGCGCTGAGCTCATGCGGAATTAAATCAGCTGGCTTTAGCTGAGCTCATGCGGAATCAAATCACAGGCGCTGATCCAAATTTTATTGCTTACTTATTACAATAGAAACTGGGATAATTAAATCTATGTTCAGCTTCTCTTCATCGCAGCGATCGCAGCGGGCGAGCTTCTCCGGCGAGTTTCTCCGGCGAGCTTCTCAAATCTATGTTCAGCTTCTCTACATTATGTTCCGGCCAACTCTTCAAAAGTACTTAATTTTGTAGGTCACAATAATTAAAATGCTAGTAGGCAGTAGTCAGATTATTATAAACTTAGCTAGAACATACAAATTTCTACGACACCAAAAAACAATGTTATCACTTTCATTATATGTCATCGCTGCTCTCCAAAAGCTTTAAAAAACTGAATCCTTCCTTATCATCCAATACTTCACTAAAATTTGTGGATGCTGATAGTTGTGTAGGTAGTCTTAACATTTGCTTGCTTGCATTGGAATCCTTCAAAAAAAAATAAAAATGTTAAAACATGTTAAAATTAAATGCCAAAAATATAGAAAAACTTTTCAATTGTTTGCCTACCTCTTTTATATTCAAGGAGTTCGTTCTTTTTGCCTTTTTTAGGTTGTTTTTCAACCCAACTCTTTAACCGCTTGCCTCCCTTGCGAGCATCTTTCTTTTTTAATCCCTTTGCATTTGCAAGACGATATTCCATAACATGGTGTGGAGGAATATCATCAATTAGTGGAGTATTAGATGATACAACTGTTTGAATACTATCTTCACATTGATTTTTGTATAAGAGTTCCAAATGAGTATTCATTTTTGCAATTTCTTCTAACACAAATTGATACCCGCCTTCAGATTCAGATGCCTTTGCGGCAATTTTGATTAAATTAGGGCATAATTCCCTATAGCGATTAGTCATATCCAACTTTAAATTGCCCTGAATAAAAAACAAAAAAAATCAAAATCACTTAAGAAACAAGAACATTCAAAATAGCAATAAAATAGAGTTTCACCTGAACATTTCTATTATGCTTCTCCAAAATTTCTTCTTTTGCTTTTCTAGTCCATCTCTTTAATATATATTTGTCTGGAACTAATTTTATATCCATTATGTCTAGAACCTTCAAAATATGTGAACAAAGAATCCCAAAAGTTTCATACATCATACATTGACATGATGTTGTTTGAAGAAATGGGTGATATATGACTTTGTATTCACCACCTTCATTAAACGATGATATTAAATACTCACAAAAATCATATGCTTCATTTTTTTCCTTTATAAAGTTGATAAGCTTTTTTCCCATTCTACTTGGAACTTCTCAAAAATGATTCTAGTATAAATATTTCCAGCTTGAACCAAAATAGGAACGGTCTTCACCTTGAGCTTTGGCATTTTCTCTCTTATTTCATATTCCGACTGCAATTCTTTATATCTTTTGTCACTAACTACCCTTTCAAAGTGCTTAAAAACATTATTTAAGTCTAGGCTAGACTTCAAGTAGTCTTTCAAATCTCCATTTAGGCTTTCACTAAGTTGAGTGCTTCGCATACCTAAAGTGTAACATCCCCAAAGCAACTAGACCCCTAAGATGTATCTTGTCATGACAAGGTAATGACATTGCTCTAAGAAGACAAAATGGGCCAAGGAGGCCCCATGATTTCCATAATTAAGAAGAAAATACACATTGGGGTGCAATTAGCAAATTTTGATGGCTTAGCTTAGGGATGACCAATATACCTCCAACAAGTCAATATAACCTCATCATGACCCCTATGTGTATCCAAGGAGGAGAGTAGGCCACTAAGGACCCTTGGGGTCAACCAAATTGGCCAATTTGACCAAAAGTCAATCTTGAGTTATCCTAGGTCAAACCTCTATGAATAAGGGCAATTGAACTCCAAATGACCAAATTGGACCCACCATCATATGGCAACCTCCCTAGGGGACCTAATGGACCCAAAAGCCCCATCATAGGGCTATCAATTTGGGGAAATTGGGCCAATTCCTAAAAAGCCCCAAATTGACCTAAATGTGCTAAAACCTAAATTAATCTCCAATTGACTTAGTATGACCAAATTGATCACGCCTAAACCCTAAGGGGAGTATATGAGACCTAAGTGGACCATAGTGTGCATTTGACCATGGAGAATTAGGGCAAAATAAACAAAATACCCAAATTGCCCCTATAGGCAAATATGTGCAATCAAGCCCCATTTGACCCCACCAAGACTCAATTCTTCTTGGAGTAGGTCCATAGATCCTAAGGAAGCAATGTGGGTCAATCACATTGGGTGAGGTGAGCTTGGGTCAAGCCCAAACCCAAAATCCCCAATTTGGCCTAATTTGGTCAAGTGAGCCAAAACTCAAAATTAAGTGGTCTCAACCCAATTCCATGACTCAAGTAGTCAGCCCACATGATGACCATCCCCTAGCCTTCTGAAATTCGAAATTAAGGGGTAGTGATTGCATAACTTTCTAGGCTTTAGTTGGAGGAAGAAGACAAGGAAACACCAAGGAGGAAAATGGGGAATGCATGCCATGTGGCACACCACTTCCCTTCCCCAAGCCCTCCTCTGAGATGAGGAGTAAATTCCAGTCAGCCTGGGGCAGTGGGGGATGAACTCTGATTGGCTGTAATGGGCGGCAAGGCATGGCCGAAATCACCATAATGGCAAACAGCCATATACCCCCTCTCTCCCTCAATTCTCCTCACCATCACCTTTAGAAGCTCATGAGGAGTCGAGCTGGAGCTTTACAGAGGAGGATTTGATGCAGAAATGAGATCGGGAGGAGGATCTCGTGGGAGTTGGTCAGCCATGGCAAGCTCAGGTTTCCCTCAACCTCAAGCCGATCAAAGGCAAGGTTCCTTCCCCTCTCCTCCCGTGCCAGTCTCCCATTTATTCCGTTTTCAAAACCGCCAAGAGAATGGAGAACTTCCATTCTCGTTTTTACTTGTTCCGACTGAAAATCGCGAGAATGCCGGAGAGCTCCTCCGGCCATCTCCGGCCAAACGGCCGCCGCCAAACGGAAGCCCTATGTCGGGTGGAGGTGTCGGCTTGGGGGTTTGGCCGGAGACGACCCCAGTTCGCCGGAAAACGGCCCGCAAAACCGCCCAGCCGCGTGAAATCTGGGTTGTTTGCTATCGGAGAAGACGACGGGATGCCGTTGATTCCTGCGTCAAGATCCGTGCAGGATCGGATTTATCATCACTGTGCATAAGTGTATACATGTGTATTATTTAATAATCTGTCACACTCTCACATAAACATTCATGTCCGATTTTAAGGCCTTTAGAGGACATAATTCGAAAAATGCCCAGAGATAACAATTGTAGGTCTTGATGTCTACTTCCTAATGGATGTGGAATCAGGCCATTTGGTTAAGTGTGGGACCCACAACACTCATTCTAGTGAGGCTGGTCAAAACTCAAATCAGATCTTTAAACTAGTATAACTCTTAAATGGCAAATCTAATGAAGCTGATATTTTGGCTATACATGCATGTGCCCTATACCTAGCTTAGGTTTGATTATCAGATTTTTGGGAGATAATTTTTCTATAGTTTTGTTCAAAACCTAGAAAATTAAATAAATGGGATTTTTGGAGTTATATAACTCCTAATGATCTCAAATTTTGGTGATGGCCCCTTTAAGGCATGTGTGGCCTCTGGTTTAAGTTTCATCCCATTTGCATGAGTAGATTTTCCTGGGACTCAATTTTAAGCTTAGGGCTCAAAGGGTTAATGGTGTGCAATTAGCAATTTTTGGCTCTTAGGGCTTTTAGTGAAAGTGAAGGTGTAAATCACCTTGCATGTCACTGATTTTTTTATTCCCATGCAAGCTAGGGGGCTCAACATCATGGCCCCCTTGAGTTTGGGGTTTTCACATGCATGCAAAGTAGTGTATGGGAAAATGGGTGCAATTAGCATAAACATTGAATTTTATGATTCTCTCTCAATGGCTCCATCCTTGGCAAAGATATTTGTCCATGCATGTGATATGAATGAATGCATAACCTTTAGGTGTATTGGAAATTGTGGGCTCATAGTATCTAGCTTGTTTAATAATTCCACTTTTGGTCACATTTTGTTTATATGTGTAAATGTACCTTGTATGTAAACATTGTGTACAACCTTGCATGTTGATTTCACTTTGGCTAAGTTCATTTATGGATAAAGTAATCAACATGAGTAATGTAGAGCTTGAAGTTACCTTTTAAATGCCACTGACTTCATGTCATTTGGCTAAGTATAGCTCCTTCTATACTATTTCTAGTGAGACATATACAATCTGTAATTGTTAAGTTAAATGTCTTGTACAATACTTGTATGTTAACTACACCTAGGTTAAATACATTTCTGGAATTTGTAACCAACATGAGTAATGTAGAGCTTGAAGTTACATTTCCAATGCCACTGACTTCATGTCATTTGGCTAAGTATAGCTCCTTCTATACTATTTCTAGTGAGACATATACAATCTGTAATTGTTAAGTTAAATGTCTTGTACAATACTTGTATGTTAACTACACCTAGGTTAAATACATTTCTGGAATTTGTAACCAACATGAGTAATGTAGAGCTTGAAGTTACCTTTCAAATTCCACTGACTTCATGTCATTTGGCTAAGTATATCTCCTTCTATACTATTTCTAGTGAGACATATACAATCTGTAATTGTTAAGTTAAATGTCTTGTACAATACTTGTATGTTAACTACACCTAGGTTAAATACATTTCTGGAATTTGTAACCAACATGAGTAATGTAGAGCTTGAAGTTACCTTTCCAATGCCACTGACTTCATGTCATTTGGCTAAGTATAGCTCCTTCTATACTATTTCTAGTGAGACATATACAATCTGTAATTGTTAAGTTAAATGTCTTGTACAATACTTGTATGTTAACTACACCTAGGTTAAATACATTTCTGGAATTTGTAACCAACATGAGTAATGTAGAGCTTGCAGTTACCTTTCAAATGCCACTGACTTCATGTCATTTGGCTAAGTATAGCTCCTTCTATACTATTTCTAGTGAGACATACAATCTGTAATTGTTAAGTTAAATGTCTTGTACAATACTTGTATGTTAACTACACTTAGGTTAAATACATTTCTGGAATTTGTAACCAACATGAGTAATGTAGAGCTTGAAGTTACCTTTCAAATGCCACTGACTTCATGTCATTTGGCTAAGTATAGCTCCTTCTATACTATTTCTAGTGAGACATATACAATCTGTAATTGTTAAGTTAAATGTCTTGTACAATACTTGTATGTTAACTACACTTAGGTTAAATACATTTCTGGAATTTGTAACCAACATGAGTAATGTAGAACTTGAAGTTACCTTTCAAATGCCACTGACTTCATGTCATTTGGCTAAGTATAGCTCCTTCTATACTATTTCTAGTGAGACATATACAATCTGTAATTGTTAAGTTAAATGTCTTGTACAACACTTGTATGTTAACTACACCTAGGTTAAATACATTTCTGAATATTGTAACCAACATGAATAGTGTACCCTTTAGGTTACCTTTAGAATGTCACTGATATCATGTCTTTTGGTTAGGTGTAGCTCCTTTTAGGTCACCTCTAGTGAGACGAGTACAAAAGTGCATCTGGTGGGTTTAGTGATTTGGACTCGTATAAATACCTTGAAGTTTTGTCCATGCCTTAGACATGGTAACAACCCTCTCTAGTAAAGAATTCAACTCATGTGCATGAGTGGAATTCTCTGAACTTCAAGTTGAAGCTTGGACTTAAGGGTGTAGGGAAGTTGGGTTGCTTTTGGTAACAATGGGAAAAGGTGATTTGGCCCATTTGCCCCAATATGTGTCCTTGAAGCTATGGTTGTGAGTTGGTGAGGATGAGGTACCTCACCCTCTGAAGTTGTAGAATTTATTGAAGTGTCAACATATCACTCGTAGTGTAAACCCTTATACGCACCCCAAATGTAATAAATGATAATTAAGGGTAAATACTTCTTGGAATAATATGAGACTTAGGATCTGGTGTTTTTAGATCAATATTATGACGCGGTGAATCTATCAGAATTTATAAGATCATTAGTCGACAGTCGTTGTACAAATCAGTTCCGGCACGCCTTCTATCATTTTGGACTGCGAATAGTAAAGCTGATTTATATGATTTAGACCACCACTGACCTTCACACATAGAGTTATTAACTCCTTGAATAAAGACTCAGATTATTAGGGAAAGCACCTCTAAGGCCAACTTGGGAAGTAAGGAGTGGGGTGCGTTTAGCAAGCTATAAGTGCAGGCACTTCGACGATAAGAAAAGGAAGTTAGACCTTGTCGAGGGTCACACACACAACTCATCGGTAATAAGTGATCATATGAAAGTAGAACCGCCCTTAGCCGGGTGAGCCATCATAATGTAAATACACAAGGGCGTAGTCGAGAAGTATCTAAGGCCAACCCTGGATTCAGGATGACGAAGTATAGGAGTGTGGGTCCAAGTAAGGATGAGAATTTTAGGTGTGTGTATGTAGTTCCTAGGTGAAGAAGAAACACGAGCTTAGAACGTGACGACGGAGAGTCAACACCCGGTCACAGAGGGTGGTGTCGGAGTTCAAGTGAACTCCCCCAATCCTATGTGCCAAGCTTAACTCATCTTAGGGATTTAATGTAATTGGAGAGGAAGGTGGGGATCGAGTAGAAAGGGGTAGGTACCAACAAGATTAAGTGCCTTGGTAGGAGGGAGTTCGGGGTGTCAGCCCGTCACACTTCCTAATACCGCTGCGAGCCCCTCACCGGATAACCCTCCGGAGATCCAAGGCAAACCCTAAAGCTTCTAAGATCAACTAAATTATAGACAAGACTAGTTAAGTAGGATAACTCGACAAGTTAACTTCTATCCCGAGCGGTAGGCTCGGGTTATAAGGATGGACTGGGATAGTCCGGCGAGCGGTAGGCTCAGTTTATAAGGATGGACTGGGATAGTCCGGCGAGCGGTAGGCTCGGGTTATAAGGATGGACTGGGATAGTCCGGCGAGCGGTAGGCTCAGGTTATAAGGATGGACTGGGATAGTCCGGCGAGCGGTAGGCTCGGGTTATAAGGATGGACTGGGATAGTCTGGCGAGCGGTAGGCTCGGGTTATAAGGATGGACTGGGATAGTCCGGCTAGCGGTAGGCTCGGGTTATAAGGATGGACTGGGATAGTCCGGCGAGCGGTAGGCTCGGGTTATAAGGATGGACTGGGATAGTCCGGCGAGCGGTAGGCTCGGGTTATAAGGATGGACTGGGATAGTCTAGCGAGCGGTAAGCTCGTAATTTATATATAAGACTTGTATAGTCTAGTGAGCGGTAAGCTCATAATTTATATATAAGACTTGTATAGTCCAGTGAGCGGTAAGCTCATATTTTATATATATAAGACTAGTGTAGTCTAGCGAGCGGTAGGCTCGTAGTCTAAAAATAAGGCTTGTATAGTCTAGCGAGCGGTAAGCTCGTAATTTATATATAAGACTTGTATAGTCTAGCGAGCGGTAAGCTCGTAATTATATATAAGACTTGTATAGTCTAGTGAGCGGTAAGCTCATAATTTATATATAAGACTTGTATAGTCTAGTGAGCGGTAAGCTCATAATTTATATATAAGACTTGTATAGTCCAGTGAGCGGTAAACTCATCTTTTATATATAAGACTAGTGTAGTCTAGCGAGCGGTAGGCTCGTAGTCTAAAAATAAGACTTGTATAGTCTAGCGAGCGGTAAACTCGTAATTTATATATAAGACTTGTATAGTCTAGCGAGCGGTAAGCTCGTAATTTATATATAAGACTTGTATAGTCTAGCGAGCGGTATGCTCGTAGTTTAAATCTAAGGCTGGTATAGCCTGGCGAGCGGTAGGCTCTACTTTATAAATGTTGATGCAAATATGTGAGATGGAGGCTCAGTAGTAAATAACTAATACATGTTACTTGTGTGTAAGTTGTTGTGGGTCTTCGGTTCTGTTTTAGTCGTCACACCGACAGCAGTTCTTTGACTCGGCAGTGCTAGTGGTTTTTATTGGGGCCAGGTAGTTTTACTGCGCGTCTGACGGGACGAATCCCCTAAACCCTGCCTGGCCAATTCAGTTTAGTACGCAGGAGCTCGTGAGTACCGGGTACCGGTATCACAGCGTACGTTTGGGCCTAGGTCTGGTAGTGTGACTTACCCACCTAGGTGAGGAGACGCCCGCTCCTCTGCCACCGTTTGACCACGACGGGAGGTGCCCGAGAGGTTAGCTACCTCCGTAAAGTGGGAACTAAAGGTCTGTACGTACAGAGTCGTGTGGGTGAGTTGCATGTGTATGAGATATTAATACAAACATTGCATCATAGCATTGCATATCATAGCATAGCATTTCTGCATAAACAGAGACCTCATCGTATAAATCAGTGTGGGCTCTTTTATACGATGAGTTTATACTTTCTAGATCCCTTAGCTTATGTGCCTTCGTGTGTGCATATAAGTTAAGGTTACTTTCGTAGATGCTCGTATTTATTTGCTTCTTATATTACAATGCCTTTTACACATTGCATAAACAGAGACCTCATCGTATAAATCAGTGTGGGCTCTTTTATACGATGAGTTTATTGCTTACCAGATCCCTTAGCTTATGTGCCTTTGTGTGTGCATATAAGTTAAGGTTACTTTTGTAGTTGCTCTTATCTATTATACTTGCTTCTTATAGTGCACCGTCTTGTACATATTGCTGTCATACTTTACTCTGCCAGCGTAGAATTGTTACCATTTAATGTTCTGTAATTATGTACATTGATAGTTTTACCACTTGTCACCTGCTTCTTGAATCACCCCTTGTTTGTCCTCCGCTTCTTCCTCCCGCACGGTGCCTAGGAGTCGCGGGTGGAGGCGGTGAGGAATATGCTGAGTCTTTTAGACTGACGGTCAGTGGACCTTATCATTTTAGGGATGATGTACTAGAGCAGCAGGACCCCGTTTAGGAGACAGGATAAGAAGATGGGATGGAGCACGTCAACCCCTACACGTCGTCGCAGCAGCAGCTACAGATGTTTGAAAGCAGAATTGATGGCTTCCGCATAGATGTAGAGAGAGAGTGTTGTAGCACTATACTTAAACATGTACTGGGCATAAGTCCTTTTTCGTTTAGCTCTCTTTTACTTTTATTCTCATCGTGGACATTGTAAACATGTAATTTAGATACTTATTGTGAATTGTGGACTTGTTGCTTCTATTTGCTTCCGTTACTATGAATTATGGTTGGCCTGGATGATGTTGATTAGCCGGCAGGATCGGCGTATTGTGGCGGTGACCATCGGGTGTAATGGTCTCGCCGCAAGACGGCGGTTCTGGGCGGTAAGACCCGGTTTAAAAGCAAAAAAAAAAGAGAGTCTTACATAAAGTAATAGTTGTCTTCATGTAGCATTTAGCCCACTTTTCCTTTAATTTATAAATTGCTTTTACCCAACTGTTTTCTGTAAGAGAATAGGCCGATATCAACGTTTCCCAAGCCTCTTCAAATTTTCCATCATCTTCATACTCAAACATAGCTTTCTTCCAAGTACAAAGCACATGTCTAGTCTCCGGGATGACCTCAGATAATGCTTTTGCCATTGCTGCATACTGATCTGTAAATATAGTTTTGGGCTTTTTACTCTTATGCGCTTCAAGAAAAATCTCAAACAACCATGCAAATGACTCCGCAGTCTCATCATATAGTAGTGCTGCCCCAAAAACTATAAGTCCTCTATGATGATTAAAACCAACAAAAACACCAAATGGTCGATACTCTTTATTGGTAGAAAATGTTGTGTCAAAAGTTATAACATCTCCAAAAATATCATAATCAATACGCATCCTAGCGTCAGCCCAAAAGATATTAGTTACCTATTCGGAATGATCCAATTGCACTGCATAAAAGAACAATGGATCCTCTAATGTCTTGTTCTGAAAATACTTTAACAAGCAACCCACTTCTCCATATATCATCTCTCTTTGACGTCTTGTTCTTAGATAGTTTTTTTGGTCTAGTTGAGTGAACCCAATGTTTTCTATTCCTCCAGCTAGTCTCCCAAAAAATTCATAAGAATTTTTTTGTTTCACTCCAGAGTCATCCACTAAATGCACTTCATGTCCTTGCACATCTGATATCATCCTTTGTGATTTCATTATGTGAGCGCATTCAGGAAAGTGAAGTATATGATTGTGCTCTGCCACAAAGTCATGAACATAATATTTATTATTGCTTCTATTCAACATAACGCCTAATCTAACAGGACAATCAGTTCTTGTTTCTGCTCTATGATCTTTGAATGAATCGTCGCTTTTATCAGTTTCACGATGCCCTTCTTTACTACATAAGAATCTTCTGGAAGTAATCATATTATCTTTTTTGCTTTTATTTGCATAGTGTTTACGAACATCAAATCCCGTCTTCCTACTATAATTCTTCCAAAAATCCCATGCCTCATCTAAAGTGCAAAATTCCATACCGATTTTAGGCTCCAAAAAACTCATGCCTCATCAAAAGGAAAACTCCAACGAAGCCGACTGCAACAGATCCAGCGAGCTTCTGCGACTTCTGCCGGAGAACAGGTTGTTGGCGGAAGAGCTTCCACGGGAGAGCTGGATCTTGGCGGGAGAGTTTCTGTGAGAGAACAGGGGAGAACTGCTGTGGGAGAATAATGTTCGGCGGGTGAATAGGAAGTTGGCGGGAGAGCTGCTGTGGGAGAATAGGGAGTTGGCGCCGTTCACTCCCGCCAAAATAGGAAGTTGAATAGGAAATTGGCGCTTGGCGGGAGATATGGCGGGAGATAGCCAGTTGGAAGGGCAGGAAATAAATAAAACATAAATAATAGGAATAATCCTGGCCACAGAATAATTTCCAGCGTGTGTGATTAGCCAAAATCCACCCTGGAGTTCCCGTAGGAACTCCAGGGGATCCGGATCCCTCGATCTTCCGGCCGAAGCGTAAGGAACAGGGAGAACTCGAAGAAGAAATGAATCTAAATTGTCGCCTCTCTCTATTCTGGGAAACTTTTTTTCTTTCTCATCTTCCCTTTTATAAATTATAATGACCTAAAGTTCAGAGATTTCTGAAATATAATGCCTCTAAATGTCTATTAAACAGTATTTAGCTGTTAATTAATTTATAATCTTTAACTGTTTACTTTGATAAAACTTTGGGTCGCTTCCGCTTAATTTCGCATTAATTATGTAAACATATGTTTTGGAACTAATTACTGTGCAACTACTCTACCAAATCCAAATTTGCGACTCAAATCTTGCGCTTAAAAATGGATCTTTCTAAACTGGCAATCCTGAGATATGAAGTTGGACTCATTTACTAAAATAATATCTACAATCTCTGGATTAATTTAAAATATAAGGTTATTTTGCCACGGCCGAGTGTTGCCGCCCCCTTCGATTATCGTCGCCCCCTTCGATTGTCGCTGCCCCCTTCGATTGTCACCGCCACTTCGATTGTCGCTGCCACCTTCGATTGTCGCCGTCCCCACCGATCGCCTCCGCTCCCGCCGATTGCCTCCGCCCCCGCCGATTGTCGCCGCCTTCGATTATCGCCTACCCCTTGGATTGTCTCTGCCCCCTTCGATTTCCGCAATCCCCGCAGAGTGTCGCTGCCCCCTCCGAGTGTCGCCCCCCCCCCCCCCATTACAGCCGCCCCCGCCGATTGTCGCCGCCCCAACCTAATGTCACGGCCCCCTTCGATTGTCGCTGCCCCCGCCGATTTCCTCCGCCCTCGCTGATTGCCGCCGCCCCCGCAGAGTGTCGCCGCCCCCGCCGATTGTCACCTCCCCCACCGATTGTCGCCTCACTCGCCGATTATTGTCGCCCTCGCCGATTGTTGTCGCCCCCGCCAATTGTCGCCGCCCCCGCCGATTGTCGCCGCCCTCGCCGATTATCGCCTCCCCTGCAAAATGTCGCCGCCCCCACCGATTGTTGTCGCCCCCGCACGCTTTTTTAGTCCTCTTAATATTGGATTTGTCATTTCTTCTAATTAGAAGCTCCTATGAAAGGCATATATGAGCTTAGCATTTTTTATTTTCAGCTATCAACTTTGTCAGCATTTTTCTTAGCTTTTTCTGTCTCTGCATATTTTTCCAGCTTTTTGTGAACCCTTTATGCAACTCCTTATGAAACTGAAGATTTTAACTACTTTGAAAAAGGCATGCCCAACTCTCTATATTTTGTTTAGTGCATGTATTAAGTACTAATCTCTTCATTCTTTGATAGGTTATTATTACTGCTGTTGTTGTCAAATTAAAACCAAAAGAGGGCATACAACTGCTGCCAAAACTAAGGTTATATGTTTCTTATTTTTACCTGCGGCAGCTTCTCTATCAGATTTATATAAGGCAGAGAAAGCTATAGGAGGAAAGATGGGAGGGCATCAAACTGACTTTTGCATGAAGCATGACACAGCAACCCAATGAAGGAATTTAAAACTAATTCAAAATTATAAATTTATAGCATCTAACTATTCTTTTACTGATGGCATGCACGGCGGGATTTTATTCTTGCGTCTGCCTTTATTAATGATTTTCCTAACAAAATAAGTATCTTTGATGTTCTCTCCATTCACATGCTTTGATAACATTTTTCACAGCATGAATGCAAAACTTACTACTATTGCAATGTCTGTTTGAAGGATATATTAAGGCTATGAATGCTCCATAGGGAAAACTAGCTTCTTAAACACATGTTCTTAACTGCTATTTATTATAGTAGATGATTCTAAGGGTTAGATTTAAGTGTGCTCCTTTATGATGAGAAACTGCTTAACTTGAAAGTTAGGTGTGATTATGAAGGTTAGCCCCCACCAAATGTCATCGCCCATGACTGATGCCACCGCCCATGACCGATGTCGCCGCCCTCAACCGATGTCGTCGCCCATGACCGATGTTGCCGCCCAGGACCGATGTCGTCGCCCAAGATCGATGTCGCCGCCCACGATTGATGTCGCCGCCCACGACCGATGTCGCCGCCCACGACCTATGTCGCTGCGCACAACCGATGCCTCCGTCCACGTCCGATAATGCCGCCAACGACAAATGGCGCCCCCATGACCGATGTCGCCGCCCACAACCAATATCGCCGCCCACGAAAAATGTCGCTCCCCCCCGACATTTGTCGCCCCCATGATCAATGTCGCCCCCGTGATCAATGTCGCCCCCACGATCAATGTCGCTCTCACGACAAATGTCACCCCCACGACATTTATCGCCCCCAAGACAAATGTTGCCGCCCCGACCAATGTCGTCGCCCGACCAATGTCTCCCCCTCGACAAATGTCGCCCCGACGATCAATGTCGCGCCATGATTGATGTCGCCGACCACGAACGATCTCGCCGCCCACGACCGATGTCGCCGCCCACGACCGATGTTGCCGCCCACCACCTATGTCGCCGCCCACGACCGATGCCTCCGCCCACGACCGATGCCTCCGCCCACGACCGATGCCTCCGCCCACGACCGATGTCGCCGCCCACGACCGATATTTCCCCCAATGACAAATGGCGCCCCCACGACCGATGTCGCCGCCCACAACCAATATCGCCGCCCACGACAAATGGCGCTCGCGCCCCCCACGACATTTGTCGCCCCCACGACCAATGTCGCCCCCACAACCAATGTCGTCACCACGATAAATGTCGACCCCACGACAAATGTCACCCCCACGACATTTATCGCCCTCAAGACAAATGTTGCCGCCCCGACCAATGTCGTCGTCCCGACAAATATCGCAGCCCGACCAATGCCCCCCTGACCAATGTCGCCCCGACGACCAATGTCGCCCCACGACCAATATCACCCTCACGATCAATGTCGCCCCCGCACGGGGTCTCCCGTGCACAACTGCTTGTGTGTATATATATATATATATATATATATATATATATATATATATATATATATATATATATATAGACACACACGAGTGACAGTGCACGGGGGCCCCCCGTGCCCCGCGCGACAATACCCTGCCCACCCCCGGCGGGCTTCGCCTGCCCCCGACAGGCTTAACAGTGCACGGGGCACGCCGGTGGGCTTCGCCCGCCCCCGACGGGCTTGACAGTGCACGGGGGGACCCCCGTGCCCCGCGCGACAGTATCTTATCCGCCACCGGCTCGCCCGCCCCAGCACGCACGCATATTTTTTTATTTTTGTTTCTTTTTTTTAAAATTTAAATTAATGAAGAAATTCATATTTTATTTTTTAAAATTTAATAATATCTTATATATTTATATAATATATATATATATATCTATCTTTAATAATACCTTATATAATATATATTATTATTATATAATATATCAGATATAATATATTATTATATATATTGTGTTTTTTAATACCGCCGCCCCCGCCCATCGTTTCCGTCCGCCGCCGCCAACGGAGCCACCGCCGCCTGACCGGTGCCCACCGTCGAGTTCGCCGGACCCCGGCGAACCTGCCGGGGTTGGTCCGGCGGCGCTCCGGCAGGGCCACCGGCGGCGGTGGCCCTGACCGTGAGGCCCAGATCTGGGTCCGGCGAACTCGGCGGTGGGCACCGGTCAGGCGGCGGTGGCTCCGGTGGAGGCGGCGGATGGAAACGGGAGGGGCTGGCACGGTGAATAGTGGGCGTTCGGTCTTGGATCGGGATTTTGGAGGGGAGATTTATTTATTTGGCTATTTGCAGACCTGGTAGATTAGATCCGACGACTGAAATTATCCTGAAGGTCCTCAAGTGTTACACCGTGCAATCGCAACGGCTCCCGATACATCTTTGTATATATATATATATATATATATATATATATATATATATATATATATATATATATATTCAGCGAATGAGTTATATTTTTGGTTAGATTATTATATCCATTTCTACGAATTGTTTCTGCTTTATTATTTATTATGATTATGATTACAATTACAACTTATATATAAATAGTCTCTTCCTCCCGTGAGACAAAAAAATAACCCTATTCATCTTCTCTTTTCCTTGGTCTTTTTGCGAACCCGCGAGAGGCGTCTTCCGTGAACTTTTAGATCGTCGCCACCGGAGCTCCGGAGCACGAAATTCTCGCCGGAGCATAGATCTGGAAAGCTCTCGCCGAGCTCTTCGCGTATGCGGTAAGTATTTCAAGTTTCGTAGATTTTTGAGATTGGAGCCGGTAGCCCTAATCCTCTTTTTCGCTCCAAAAGTTTCAGAGATCGTTCCTCGAGGTATTCTAGCGGTCGATCTGCGGCGAGGAGCAAGCCATCGTCTTCGAAAACTTGAGGCAAGTGGTGGATTTTCCCCCCTTGCCATATTGTGGTTCATCCTTTACCGTTTTTTACTTCTATTTAATTTAGGCAAAATATATTACACATTATTTTCTGCTAAGAAACTTGTATCCGACCGAGTAGTCTCGTATATTATCAAATTTGTCAAAATACCCGTAACCATAATCGTCGTTTCCCTCTAAGTCATAATTCGTCGATTGTGTTCCGCCGAATTCGCCGAAATCCCCTTAAATTGATTCGTTGAAATTCCCTTAAGCAGATTCAGCGTTTTCGTCATAGTTAAATTCGTCGTTGTCATTTCGACGAATTCGCCGATAGGTGTAGGCTTTCGCCGACTTCGTCTTATGCCTTAGATAGTGATTTTCGCCGATAGTCTTGGTAATTTGTCGATAGTATTTCGACGAATTCGTCGTTTTCTTGGATTCGTCGAATGCATTTCGACGAATTCGCCGTAAGGTTGAGTTTCTCTTGGGATTGTTTTCTGGGTTTTTCTGTAGTGTCTGTTTTTGTCAGGATTTTGTGAATCTCTATTCCCAGTTGATTGTTTTGGACTGTATGTGGACGAAATGGGCACCACCAGTGCTTGGTTATTTTTCCGTGGACGTGTAGACTGTTGGTTGGTGGATGGTAAACCACCGCCGCAATGCTTTTGTTCCTCGGGTGTTTTGGTCTGAAGGTTGGTTGGAAAGAATGCCTTCGCCTCAGTGCTGTCTTTGGCTGGGATGGTGAATCACTTCTTGGACAACTCGACACTTTTCCTTTTGGATATTGTTGTAATACAACTTTGACCGCACTTTGTGCCAGTTTTTTTCCCTTACATGTTGGATATTTATTTGATTTGCTGACGTTCACAACCGTTCCTGGTGGGTTGGTAATCCTCATTTGTTGAGTTTTCTCTTACTCTTTGATTTTGATGCATTTGTGCTGAGGCATTATTTTCTTTTGAATGCCTCAGGTTCAGACCAGTAGCAGGTTGAGCTGACCGAGTTCAGTTTCTGTCAGATTTGTAGTAGTTGATTTCTTTACTCCTTTTTGGAGAGGTAGACTGTGACTTCTTTTGTGAACTTGTTAATGTTATGGGTTCGTGTCAGTTTGTTGACGCCCGTATTCCTGATTTTCCTGCTCTCTGGAAGGTTTTATGTTAGGATGCATAGTAGTTATTTTATATACAAAACTACATAATTCTTTCTACATGACATCTCTTTTAAAACTATTATCACTCTACTTTTGAAGCTCGTAAAAGATTTTTTTTTACTTATACTAAATATAGAAGCTGCATATCATCAGAATGCTTGTTAGTTCATCATGCTCATATAGGTTAAATTAAAGTAAATTATGTATTTTCTGCTGCGTAAACCTACACTTTCTTATTTATGGACTAGTTGATCCATTAAACCGAGGGACACGGTGCTTGAAAACCTTAAACTCAAATTATGTTTTAAACATAAAGTTCATGACTTTCTAAAGTAAAGTACGAAGTTAAAGCTGTCTGAGCGTCTGCAGTTGTCCCCTGCATGTCGTGACATCATGTCGCGTATTTTCTCTTTTAGTCTGACATATTATTTAATACAGGGAAAATGCGGGTTGTGACAGCCAACCCCTCTCTCACCCAGCCCTCTAAGGGGGCGAGCAGGGAGGGTTGTCAGCCCCCTGCAGGGAGGGCGGCAGACCCCCTATCTCGCCTAGCCCTCTAAGGGGGTGAGTTGGGAGGGCGGCCAACCCCCTGTCTCGCCCAGCCCCAGAAGAGTCGGCCTGCATTTAGCGCCTCAGAATGACGAGATTTGGCTTTTGGCAGGCCAAACCTGGGGGTATTTTCGTAATCTCTTAGGCCAGAATATGGCTATTGGCAGACCGAGTTCAGAAATCTATAAATAGGACCAAGGGGGCACCTTTGAATCCAGGTCTCTCTCTTTAGGCTACTCTCCCCCTAGGCTTCTTTGGTGGGGGAAGAGTGCCTCCAAAGGTGCCCCAAGCTCAGCATTGGCTTGGGAGGGGAAGCGCTCTAAGATCTTCCGGGTGTGTGGTAGGACCTCCTCGCTGAGCCCTTGGTCTTGTTCCTAGTTCCTTAGCCACTTAGCCTAGAGCTCTCCCTAGGGAGAAGTAAGTGTGAGGTCACCCCCTAACTCTTTGAGGGCCCGAACTCCACAAGAGACCAAGAAATTGGTTTCAATATTATGGTGCGGTGAGCGTGGAGAGTGACCAGCATAGAAAATCTCAAGCTGAGCTCCATGGCTAGAAGTGGAGGAGATGGAGCCGACTCAGACCACTCACAGCCCCCGGTGGCTGTGGTGACGTTGGAGATGTTCAAAAACTTCAAGCGAGAGATCCAGCAGACCTTGCAGGCAGCTTTCGCCACGATAGGCGAAGGCATGAGAGGAGGTGGTCTGGAGGTCCCGCCCCAATAGGTGGGAGAGAACACTCCTGGCCAGCAATCCAGGAAGGAGGTGCCGGCGGAGGCGAGTGGGGAGGCATCCATCCCCCACCCCCCCGGCTTTGAAAGGGGGAGCGAGTGGGGAGGCGGCCTGCCCCCACTCGCCCAGCCCCAAGGGGACGAGTGGGGAGGCGGCCTGCCCCCACTCGCCCATCCTCAAGGGGGCGAGTGGGGAGGCGGCCTGCCCCCACTCGCCCAGCCCCAAGGGTGCGCGTGGAGAGGCGGCCTGTCCCCACTCACCCAACCCCAAGGGGGCGAGTGGGGAGGCGGCCTGCCCCCACTCGCCTAGCTCCAAGGGGGGAGTGGGGAGGCATCCGACCCCCACTCGCCCAGCCCCAAAGGGGGGGCGAGCAAGGGAAGTCCTTTTTGTGAGTTGATCCTCTCGGCCTTGGTTTTAGAGGGGTTTAGGGGGCGGAGATGTTTTACTACTCCGACAAGGATGACCCAGCCCAGCACCTGCAGTGGTTCGAGGACATAGTCTCTATCAGACCTATGTCAAATGCCTTCTAGTGTCGGCTCTTTGCCACCACCCTGACGGAGAAGGCAAGGGACTGGTTTCACCAACTTCCCGTGGGGTCTATCTGGGCCTTCGAGGATCTGCGTCGAGGCTTTCTGCTGAGCTTCTCGACATCGAAGAAGAGAAAGAAGGATGCTGAGGCACTCGTCAAGATTGAGCAAGTGCCAACGGAGTCGCTGGCTCGCTACGTTGACAGGTTCCAGGAAGAGGTCCTACTCACCCAGGAGGTGCCCGGGTTCACCCTCCAGCTGGCCTTCATAGTGGGGCTGCGGGAGGGGTTCTTCAAGATGAGATTAAAGTGGAAGACCCCCTATCCTTCAAAGAATTGATGGAAAGGGTGGCGAATGAAATTGAGGGGGAGGAGGCCAACCCGGAGTTCGCAAAAAGGTTGGCCAAGCTAAGTGAGCCGGAGGCAAAGCAGCCGGGAGGGGGCGTGGGAGACCTTGAAAGGAAGTTTGACCAAGGAAGGGGAACTTCCAGGGGGAGAGGTCCGACCCCCCAGGGTGGAGGCAGGGACCGAAGGCACCCTCTCCACCACCTCAGCAAACCATGGTGATTGGCCGGGGTAGAAGGAAGAGAGCCAGGAGAGCAGAAAGAAGAGGGGATATTGTGACGTTACCCTACTATCACTTCCACGAGCAGGAAGGTCACGCAACGTCCGCCTGCCCTGAGTTTTTGGAAATGAGGGAGGCAAGGGGTCCGATGCAGCAACATCAGAAACCAGAGGGGATCGAGGAAGACCATGCTTGAGAGTAGGAAACCAGGTTCTGGTCTCCATACTTAGTTTTTTCTTTAAGCCCATGTTGTACGATGGTTTACTTCCATACTTAGTTTTTTCTTGCATGTAATGTGATAACTAATGTGATGAAAAGTTTTCAAGGTACTTAGCACCGATGCTGGCCCGCTGACCAGGCTCCCACCAAGCTAGCAGGGCCGGGGACCGCTCGGTGATCTGGGGTTTCATGCTGGATTGCCCCGGATGATTCCGTTGCCGGGCACTCACTAGTCGGTGTGTCAGGTTGATCTCGCGGAAAGGATGGCAAGGTGATAAGTATTTCATGCTGGAGTGCCCCAGATGATTCTGCTGCCAGGCTCTCACTAGTCGGTGGGTCAGGTTGATCTCGCGGAGAGGCTGGCAAGGTGACAAGTATTTCATGCTGGAGTGCCCCGGATGATTCCGCTGTCAGGCTCTCACTAGCCGGTGGGTCAGGTTGATCTCGCGGAGAGGCTGACAAGGTGACAAGTATTTCATGCTGGAGTGCCCCGGATGATTCCGCTATCAGGCTCTCACTAGCCGGTGGGTCAGGTTGATCTCGAGGAGAGGCTGCCAAGGTGACAAGTAATTTTTGCGCTACTTAGCCTCGATGCTGGCCCGCTGATCAGGCTCCCATCAAGCTGGCAGGGCCGAAAACTGCTCGGTGGCTGGAGGTTTTCAAAGTTCTTAGCCCCGACGCTTGCCCGCTGACTAGGTTCCCATCAAGTTGGCAGGGACGGGAACCGCTCGGTGACCGGAGGTCTTCAAAGTACTTAACCCCGACGCTGGCCCGCTGACCAGGCTCCCATCAAGCTGGCAGGGCCGGGAACCGCTCAGTGGCCGGAGGTTTTTCAAAGTACTTAGCCCCGATGCTGGCCCGCTGACCAGGCTGCCATCAAGCTGGCAGGGCTGAGAACCGCTCGGTGGCCAGAGCTTTTCAAAGTACTTAGCCCCGACACTGGCCCGCTGACTAGGCTCCCATCAAGCTGGCAGGGTCGAGAACCGCTTGGTGGCCGGAGGTTTTCAAAGTACTTAGCCCCGATGCTGGCCCACTGACCATGCTCCCATCAAGATGGCAGGGCTGGAAACCGCTCGGTGGCTGGAGGTTTTCAAAGTACTTAGTCCCGACGCTGGCCCGCTGACCAGGCTCCCATCATGCTAGTAGGGCCGAGAACCGCTCGGTGGCCGGAGGTTTTCAAAGTACTTAGCCCCGACGCTGGCCTGCTGACCAGGCTCCCATCAAGCTGGCAGGGCTGAGAACCGCTCGGTGGCAGGAGGTTTTCAAAGTGGTTTTTCCCCCGAGATGGCTCCGCTAGCCGGGCTCTCATTAGCCGGTAGGGTAGGATGGCCTCCCGGGGAGGCTAAGTTGTTTTTCCACCGAGATGGCTCCGCTAGTCGGGCTCACGCTAGCCGGCAGGGTAGGATGGCCTCTCGGGGAGGCTAAATGATTTTTCCCACGAGATGGCTCTGCTAGCCGGGCTCTCGCTTGCCGGCAGGGTAGGATCGCCTCTCGGGGAGGCTAAGTGATTTTTTCCCCGAGATGGCTCCGCTAGACGGGCTCTCACTAGCCGGCAGGGTAGGATAGCCTCTCAGGGAGGCTAAGTAGTTTTTGCCCTGAGATGGCTCCGCTAGTCGACAGGGTAGGATGACCTCTCAGAGAGGCTAAGAAGTTTTTCCCCCGAAGTGGCTCCGCTAGCCGGGCTCTCACTAGCCGGCAGGGTAGGATGGCCTCTTGGGGAGGCTAAGTAGTTTTTCCACCGAGGTGGCTCTGCTAGCCAGACTCTCACTAGCCGGCAGGGTAGGATGGTCTCTCGGGCAGGCTAAGTAGTTTTTCCCCCGAGGTGGCTCCGCTAGCCGGGCTCTCACTAGCCGGCGGGGTAGGATGGCCTCTCGGGGAGGCAAAGTAGTTTTTCCCCCGAGGTGGCTCCACTAGCCGAGCTCTCACTAGCCGGCAGGGTAGGATGACCACTCGGGGAGGCTAAGTGATTTTTCCCCCGAGATGGCTCCGCTAGCCGGGCTCTCGCTAGCCGGCAGGGTACGATGGCCTCTCGGGGAGGCTAAGTAGTTTTTCCACCGAGGTGGCTCCGCTAGCCGGGCTCTCACGAGCCGGCAAGGCAGGATGGCCTCTCGGGGACGCTAACTAGTGTCCCCCCCCCCCCCCCCCCCCCCCCGAGATGGCTCCGCTAGCCGGGCTCTCGCTAGTCGGCAGGGTAGGATGGCCTCTCAGGGAGGTTAAGTAGTTTTTCCTTCGAGGTGGCTCCGCTAGCCGGGCTCTCACTAGCCGGCAGGGTAAGATGGCCTCTCGGGGAGGCTAAGTTGTTTTTCCCTCGAGGTGGCTCCGCTAGCCGGGCTCTCACTAGCCGGCAAGGTAAGTTGGTCTCTCGGGGAGGCTAAGTGATTTTTCTGCCGAGATGGCTCCGCTAGCCGGTCTCTCGCTAGCCGGCAGGGTAGGATGGCTTCTCGGGAAGGCTATGTGGTTTTTCCCCCGAGGTGGCTCCGCTAGCCCGACTCTCACTAGCCGGCACGGTAGGTTGTCCTCTCAGGGAGGCTAAGTGTTTTTCCCCCAAGGTTGCTCCGCAAGCCGGGCTCTCACTAGCCGGCAGGGTAGGATGGCCTCTCGGGGAGACTAAGTGATTTCCCCCCGAGATGGCTCCGCTAGCCGGGCTCTCGCTAACCGACAGGGTAGGGTGACCTCTCGGGGAGGCTAAGTAGTTTTTCCCCCGAGGTGGCTCCGCTAGCCGGGCTCTCACTAGCCGGCGGGGTAGGATGGCCTCTCGGGGAGGCTAAGTAGTTTTTCCCCTGAGGTGGCTCCGCTAGCCGGACTCTCACTAGCCGACAGGGTAGGATGGCCTCTCGCGGAGGCTAAGTAGTTTTTCCCCCGAGGTGGCTCCGCTAGCCGGGCTCTCACTAGTCGACAGGGTAGGTGTAACGGTACTGGCCACGACCGTCAACACATGACCTACAAGCCCAGTACCGTCGGCACCGACGGCCCAGGACCGTCAACAAATGACCTACTGGCACCGCCGATTCAGCCTCACCCAAACGGGTTAACCACAAGCCTGCAGGCCGTACACCCCAACGCCTCTCTGGCCCTGTTTCTCAGGCACAGTGCGTTGTTGATGGCGGGATTCGAACCCACGCCACCCTTGATGAGAAACCTTCAACAGTTCTCATCACCAACTGAGCTGTTTGTAACGGTACTGGCCAGGACCGTCAACACATGACCTACAAGCCCAGTACCGCCGGCACCGACGGCCCAGGCCCGTCAACAAATGACCTACTGGCACCGCCGGTTCAGCCTCACCCAAACGGGTTAACCACAAGCCTGCAGGCCGTACACCCCAACGCCTCTCTGGCCCTGTTTCTCAGGCGCAGCGCGTTTTTGGAGGGAGGTCTCGAACCCACAACCTCCCTTGATAAGAACCCTTCAACAGGTCTCATCACCAACTGAGCTGCAGCTCAGTTGGTGATGAGAACTGTTGAAGGTTTCTCATCAAGGGTGGCGTGGGTTCGAATCCCGCCATCAACAACGCACTGTGCCGAGAAACAGGCTAGAGAGGCATTGGGGTGTACGGCCTGCAGGCTTGTGGTTAACCCGTTAGGGTGAGGCTGAACCGGCGGTGCCAGTAGGTCATTTGTTGACGGGCCTAGGCCGTCGGTGCCGGCGGTACTGGGCTTGTAGGTCATGTGTTGACGGTCCTGGCCAGTACCGTTACAGTAGGATGGTCTCTCGGGGAGGCTAAGTAGTTTTTCACCCGAGGTGGCTCCGCTAGCCGAGCTCTCACTACCCGGCAGGGTAGGATGGCCACTCGGGGAGGCTAAGTGATTTTCCCCCGAGATGGCTCCGCTAGCCAGGCTCTCGCTAGCCGGCAGGGTAGGATGACCTCTCGGAGAGGCTAAGTAGTTTTTCCCCCGAAGTGGCTCCGCTAACGGGCTCTCACTAGTCGGCAGGGTAGGATGGCCTCTCGGGGAGGCTAAGTTGTTTTTCCCCCGAGGTGGCTTCGCTAGCCGGACTCTCGCTAGTCGGCAGGGTAGGATGGCCTCTCGGGGAGGCTAAGTAGTTTTTCCCCCGAGGTGGCTCCGCTAGCCAGGCTCTCACTAACCGGCAGGGTAGGATGGTCTCTCGGGGAGGGTAAGTAGTTTTTCCCACGAGGTGGCTCCGGTAGCCAAGCTATCACTAGTTGGCAGGGTAGGATGGCCACTCGGGGCGGCTAAGTGATTTTTCCCCCGAGCTGGCTCCGCTATCCGGGCTCTCGCTAGCCGGCAGGGTAGGATGGCCTCTCGGGGAGGCTAAGTAGTTTTTCCCTCTAGGTGGCTCCGCTAGCCGGGCTCTCACTAGCCGGCAGGGTAGGATGGCCTCTTGGGGACGCTAAGTAGTTTTTCCCCCCGAGATGTCTCCGCTAGCCGGGCTCTCGCTAGCTGGCAGGGTAGGATGGCCTCTCGGGGAGGCTAAGTAGTTTTTCCCCCGAGGTGGCTCCGCTAGCCGGGCTCTCACTAGCCGACATGGTAGGATGGCATCTCGGGGAGGCTAAGTAGTTTTCCCCCCGAGGTGGCTCCGCTAGCCGGGCTCTCACTAGCCGGCAGGGTAGGATGACCTCTCGGGGAGGCTAAGTGATGTTTCCCCCGAGATGGCTCCGCTAGCCGGGCTCTCGCTAGCCGGCAGGGTAGGATGGTCTCTCGGGAAGGCTAAGTAGTTTTCCCCCGAGGTGGCTCCGCTAGCCGGCCTCTCACTAGCCGGCAGGTTAGGATGGCCTCTCGGGGAGGCTAAGTTATTGTCACAACCCGCATTTTTCTCCGAATTTAAGAATATCAGAGTAAGAGAAAATACGCGTCATGATGCCACGTCATGCAGGAGACAACTGCAGACGCTCAGGCGGAAACTTCTTACTTATTAATTCAAAACATGATCACATGGAAATTTATCATTTGGGAACCATTTATTAGAGTTTTAGGGGAAGAACTGTGTCTCTCAGCTCGTGGATCAACTAGTCCACCCAAAAAAAATATATTATATTTGCAGCGGAAAATACTTGATTTGACTCATTTTAAGGTCCTATATGCACGTGATGATAGGACATAAGGTAAATGATATGCTCATGTCTAGGCGTAGTATAAGTGTAGAAAATACCTTTAGGTTACTTTAAATGTAAGGGTTTTGCAGTTAAAATGATGTGATATGGAGATGAAGAAAGTCATTTTATAACTATAATGCACCTAGACATAAATCATCCCCAGAAATTAAGATGTCTGAACAAGAAGAGAGCTGACTACAGCAACTACCTCGCAGCAGCGGGGTGGACAGCTACCAAAAACTCTGAACTTCCGGCTACACCACTAGCCGTTACGGCTCTGAACCTGAGGCATTCAATAAAACAAAGAACGCCTCAGCAAGGAATTACAAGTGGCAGAAAACTAGCAGAAAAACAAGCAAGGCTTAAGGGGTACCAACCCAAGCCAAATTTACCGAAAGAGAGCTCCAACAAAGAACCAACAAGCATCCGGTGCACTATATACCAAAAGAGGAACAAACATGTCCATTTATTTAGTTTCATCGATTAAAGAGACTGATCAGCTCAAATTATACGGGAGCGGTTAACTACCTCCGCTACCCCAAGCCCAAAAGCAGGTGGGGGTACCACTAGACCCAACCACCCAAACACGACTACCGTGCAAGGCTATAACAGTTCCCCCCACTGTCCCCCAAACACAACTACTGTGAAGGGCTAAAGACAGTAGTTCTTATTACTTAAATTTTATTTAAACACGGGACGCAGCCCGAAAGGATAATCACTGGAAGGCCCTAAGAAAAAATAGGGTCAAGGCAAAGTACGCCTCGATCAATAAGAACTATAAGAGTAACTCAAAAGTTAACAGACCACAACGAGTAAAAGAATACCACCAAGAGGGATTCAAGATCAGGAGCACCAAAGGGACACTGACAATCATCTAGGTGCACTAGAGAGGACAAAAGATTAAAACGTGGGAATCGCAACGAAATCACATGCGCACCTGGCAGGGTTCCAAGGGGCCGCGCCCCTGGCGGGGTCTTAGGGGCAGAGCCCCTAACGGGGTCCAAGGGGCAGCGCCCCTGGCGGTGGTCTCGCTGACCGATCAGCGAGCGGGGTCAAGGGGCAGAGCCCCGTCCAAATTTTTGAAATCCCACCACCAGAAACCACACAAAAACACAGCAGAATTTAGGACGTCTTGAAAACTACAAGGAACTTCTCGAGAGATAAAAGGGTTTCTCGAGAGAAGGGCAATTTCTCGAGAGAAGGGCAAATTTCTCGAGAGAAGAGCAATTTCTCGAGAGAAGGGCAATTTCTCGAGAGAAGAGCAATTTCTCGAGAGAAGGGCAATTTCTCGAGAGAAGAGTAGGATCTTTTCTTTTCGAAAACTACAGGGAACTTCTCGAGAGATAAAGGATTTCTCGAGAGATGGATTTCTTGGGTTCTCGAGAGGTAGGCAGGGATTTCTCGAGAGAGGACAAGGGATTTCTAGAGAGGGATCATCGGATTTCTCGAGAAATCAAGCATTTCTCGAGAGGGATCAGGGGATTTCTCGAGAGGGATCAGGGGATTTCTCGAGAGGGATCAGGGGATTTCTCGAGAAATCAAGCATTTCTCGAGAGGTAAAGGGGTCTTCTCAAGAACTTGGCTAAAACAACTGCTCGAGACTCTCAAAGACTTCTCGAGAAGGGCCAAACAACGGCTAAAATTCAGGGAACGACGGTGTCTTCCAGGAGAAATGCCCTGACTCTACGCGGGGAAGAAAATTTAGGGTTTCTAACTATCACACAAGACGCTCAAAACACGAGCCCACAGTTTATCAAGCATCTAACAGGAGAAAGACAAACCACGACTTAACCAAACAAAGAGGAGGAGGAAGCCACTTGCCTTAAACCTCGCAAACTCGAAGATCTCCGCTCCGAAAGCTATGGATCGGCTAGGGAAACACACGAGCACAGATTCCTGAAACTTTTTGGATCAAAAGGAGGGGTTAGGTCACCACCAAAGCTCTCAAAACTCCACGAAACGAGAAAGGCTTACCGCTAGAACGAAGATCTCGCCGAGAGCTTTCCAAATCTTCAAACCAAACTCGATTCCGACCACTACAGCCCTAGGAATCGCCGGTTGAAGGCTCCACGAAGCTCCGCTCTCGCCCTAACCCACGGCGGCTGCTTTTGATCGAGGAAGAGGATGAATAGGGAAAGGGGAAGGCTTTAGGCTTATATATAAACCTAAATTTGTTATTTAAGTAATTAATTAATTCCCCAATTTACTTAAACTGCGAGGGCGACCAAAACACCTCGGATTTCTATGAAATTCGCACCCTAGCTGAAAAACGGCGCTACGAATCCAACAGCGAAGTCAGAATTCCATTCCGATGAGCCAAACTCCGGATAAAGCCTCCCAAAGCTAAAATCTTGATATCCACTCAAAATCTTCACTTTAACTCGAAACGACGCGAAATCTCGCACGCTTGACCTAAATCACAAGCTTTAACTAAGCTAAAACTCGAAACACTACCAGACGAGCTGACATAACGCCCTTACGCCAAAATTATGACATAGAGGGTACGTAAAAATAATTAACGAAAAATCAGGGGCGTTACAGTTATTTTCCCCCAAGGTAGCTTGACAAGCCGGGCTCTCACTAGCCGGCAGGGTAGGATGGCCTCTCAGGGAGGCTAAGTGATTTTTCCCCCGAGATGGATCCGCTAGACGGGCTCTCCCTAGCCGGCAGGGTAGGATGACCTCTCGGGAAGGCTAAGTAGTTTTCCCCCCGAGGTGGCTCCACTAGCCGGGCTCTCACTAGCCGGCAGGGTAGGATGGCCTCTCGGGGAGGCTAAATAGTTTTTCCCCCGAGGTGGCTCCTCTAGCCGGGCTCTCAGGAAGGCACTCGCCGAATAGGCAGGGTTGGACTTTTCTTTCCGAGCGTGAGTCCCGCTCGAAAAGAGCAGGGATTGTGTACAACCCTGTATTCGCTGAGTGGATCCCCGGGGCCCAAGATGTCTTTAGGCCCAATATCTTTTAAGAGGCACTGCCCTAGGTAAGAGGGGCGGGTGAGCCTTCAGGCGGGCTCAAGTACGAGGGGCGCAGCCCCAGATTATTCCGAAGAGGGGCGCGAGCAGGGAGGGCGGTCAGCCCCCTGTCTCGCCTAACCCTCTAAGGGGGGCGAGCAGGGAGGGAGGCCAACCACCTATCTTGCCCAACCCTCTTAGGGGGGCGAGCAGGGAGGGCAGACAGCCCCCTGTCTAGCCCATCCCTCTAAGGGGGGCGAGCAGGGAGGGCGGCCAGCCCCCTGTCTCGCCCGGCCCTCTAAGGGGGGCGAGCAGGGAGGGCGGCCAGCCCCTTGTCTCGCCCAGCACTCTAAGGGGGCGAGCAGGGAGGGCGGTAGGCCCCCTGTCTCGCCCAACCCTCTAAGGGGGGCGAGCAGGGAGGGAGGCCAGCCACCTGTGTCGCCCATCCCTCTAAGGGGGGGGGGGGGGGGGGGCGAGCAGGGAGGGCGGCTAGCCCCCTGTCTCGCCCAGCCCTCTAGGGGGGGGGGGGGGGACGAGTAGGGACGACGGCCAGCCCCCTGTCTCGCCCAGCCCTCTATGGGGGGCGAGCAGGGAGGGCGACCAGCCCCCTGTCTCGCCCAGCCCTCCAAGGGGGGCAAGCAGGGAGGGCGACATACCCCCTGTCTCGCCCAGCCCTCCAAGTGGGGAGAGCAGGGAGATAGGTCTCCCCCCTGTCTCGCCCAGCCCTCTAAGGGGTCGAGTAGGGAGGGCGGCAGCCCCCTGTCTCGCCCAGCCCTCTAAGGGGGGCGAGCAGTGAGGGCGGCCAGCCCTCTGTCTCGCCCATCCCTCTAAGGGGGGCGAGCAGGGAGGGCGACTAGCCCCCTGTCTCGCCCAAACCTCTAAGGGATTCGAGTAGGGAGGGCAGCCAGCCCCCTATCTCACCCAACCCTCTAAGGGGGGCGAGCAGGGAGGGCGGCAGGCCCCCTGTCTCGCCAAACTCTCTAAGGGGGCGAGCAGGGAGGGCGGACAACCCCCTGTCTCGCCCAGCCCCAGATGAGTCGACCTGCATTTAGCGCCTCAGAATGGCGGGATTTGGCTGTTGGCAGGCCAAATCTGGAGTATTTTTGTAATCTCTTAGGCCAGAGTTTGGCTATTGGCAGGCAGAGTTCAGAATTCTATAAATAGGACCAAGGGGGCACCTTTGAAGGCAGATCTCTCTCTTTAGGCTACTCTCCCCTAGGATTCTTTGGTGGGGGAAGAGTGCCTCCAAAGGTGCCCCAAGCTCAGCATTGGCTTGGGAGGGGAAGCGCTCTAAGATCTTTCGGGTGCGTGGTGGGACCTCCTCGCTGAGCCATTGGTCTTGTTCCTAGTTCCTAACCCACTTAGCCTAGATCTCTCCCTGGGGAGAAGTAAGTGTGAGGTCACCCCCCAACTTGTTGAGGGCCCGAACTCCACAAGAGACCAAGAAATTGGTTTCAAAAATCTACATCCTTGTTTAGTTTGTATTAAAAGCAACTTCCTAAACAAAAGCCACAAGATTACACTTGCGCATTTATCAACATTCATTTTATCTCAACGCTCTTTATTTGATTCTAAATCTAACACTTCGGGGCCCTGTCCTAGGGACTTCACATTGCCGTCAATTGAAGGTTCGCCCTTCTCCACCGCAGTAAGGTCATTACGTCGTAAGGGCCTGCCCCTCCTACATTTCTCCACGGTTTGAATACCCCTGCTATTCACCGGCCACTTCGGGCCCTGCCCCGAGGACTTTGCATTGTCGTCAATTGAAGGTTCGCCCTTCTCCACCACAGTGAAGTACCGACGTCGTAAGGTTCTGCCCCTCTTACGTTCGTCCCCAGTTTGAATACACCCGCTATTCAGCGGCCACTTCGGGGCCTTGCCCCGGGGACTTCCTTCACATTGCCGTCGATTGAAGGTTCACCCTTCTCCACCGCAGTAAGGTCCTGACGTCGTAAGGGTCTGCCCCTCTTACGTTCGCCCACAGTTTGAATACACCCGCTATTCACCGGCCACTTCAAGGCCTTGCCCCTGGGACTTCACATTGTCGTCGATTGAAGGTTCGCCCTTCTCCACCACAGTAAGGTCCCGACGTCGTAAGGGCCTGACCCCCTTACGTTCGCCCGTGGTTTGAATACACCCGCTATTCATCGGCCACTTCGGGGCCTTGCCCCTGGGACTTCACATTGTCTTCGATTGAAGGTTCACCCTTCTCCACCGCAATAAGGTCACGACGTCGTAAGGGTCTGCCCATCTTACGTTCGCCCGTGGTTTGAATACATATGCTCTTCGCCGACCATCCTGAGGCATGTCCCCCCCAATCAACACTTCGACAATAACCGGAATAATGAAGTCACGAGACACAAAAGTACCATCACAATGCTGTGCATAGTGAGAAGCGCCTAAACGAAATGGGAAAACAATAGTAACCGCACACTCATCTGTTGGAATCGAGATTCGGACCAACGAGGAGTTCGGACCCCAAAGATGGGTGCAACTCGCGCTTACTGATCCCTCGGAGCAACTTGACCGAAAACTCAGAACCTAGACCCTTGGCAACAGTGTGGAGGTCCCACCACATACCTGGAAGATCTTAGAGCGCTTCCCCTCCTTAGCCAAAACTGAATCTGGGCACCTTGGAGAGCTCTGAGAATGCTAACCAAAGATGACCTGAGGAGAGAGAAGCCTAAAAAGAAATCCTCTCCAAATGTGCTCTTAGGGCCTTATTTATAGATTTCCTGAACTGGTCTGCAAGTAGCGGGATTCCGCCTTTTGGTCTTACTATCCGCACCCCCAATTGGTCTGCTAACAGCCAAACTCCGTTGTTCTGAAGTGCTATTGGCAGCCCACCGGGGTAGAAGGGTAAATTCTCCCCTAACCCTTATTGGGCGAGTGGCAGTCCCATTTATATACACTTTTATGGACTCTTATGGACTCATCCGGGCTGCTTTTCACTCTATTGGCAGTCCCATTTATCTACACTTTTATGGACTCATTTGGGCTGCTTTTCACTCTCGTGCATGCCATTTTCGAGCTATTAGTGCATCGATTTCTCTTATGCTCATTTACGCGCACTTACGTGCTTCGTGATCTTTTTAGGCCTGTTTTGGTGTGCGTCTGCGGTCCATGTTATTGGGGGTAAGCACATGGTGCTCCCCAATCATTTTTCTATGTTAGATTGGTGCTGGAGGTGCATTCCCAGTTGGTTTGCTATGCTTGCAGGTGGTTGGATCGTCCCCTTTTTGCCCAGAAATCATGATTGTGCATAACGCACGGTCGTGCATTTTCTTGACGCATGGACGGTTGCGGTCGTGCGCCTTTATCTGGGTAGAAAATCGGTGATCCGACTTTGTTCGTGCGTTTTTACGCACGGGCGGTTGCCCGTGCGCGAAGGAAACGCACAATTGCCTGTTTCGACTGATTTTTAGCCGATCTGAATTTGCTGCTTCTTCCCCAAGCCATTTTATTCGTTAAATAACGCACGGGCAACGCCGGTCGTGCGTTCGACCGTGCGGGACTAAAATTCCGACCGTTTAGTATTTAAAGCAGAAAATCTGCTGCAATCGAGACACCCCCGCGGGAAAAGCTCCAGAAGCCCGCCATTTTTGCCCAGTTCGCCTCTCCACCACCGTTTGACCTAGGAGGAGCTCCGACAACCATAGTCTTGCAAATCTTCCGCCGAAGCTCCCTCCTTGGCCTCCTCCATCATCTTTGAGCTCAAGAACGCCATAGACGGAAAGTCTCCGCTGCATTCAAGGTGTCGAACAAGAGTTACCTCGAGCTAGACCACAAAGAAGACGGGTAATAGTAGAGGAAGGTGACAGCTCCTCTGGACCCCGGACGCAACTGAAGACCGAGCATGGACGAGGCTTGACAACCCTATGATTCCGGCCGAGAATCTTCAGCATAGTCTTCGAGCTTCGGTTTTCTCTTTTACCCTACGCTTTGCTTCAGAGTTTCCCTTATATGTGTTTGTTATTGTGGATGATGAAAGTGCACAGTTAACCTCACAAGAATTCTCTAGAGGGGGGTGAATAGAGATTAAAAATACTTTGTGCAATTATATATATATATGTGTGTGTAAAAATCACAGATTAAAGCTTCCCACACACCAACAAGAATTAAGCAAGTAAAGAAGAAAAATAACAAGAAGAAAATCACAGCACAACACAAGGAAATATAGTGGTTCCCCAAACTTTAGGTAGTCCACACTTCTACCCCCTTTGGTAGGAATTCACTAACTTGCACTGAGTCTTTTGATAAGGAGACTCTTAGAACCAGACTGAGTCTTTTGATAAGGAGACTCTTAGAACCACTACAACTGAATTTTTTGAAGAGAGATTCTAAAAACTCTTTTACACCGTTTGAAAATGAAATAAGGATAAGAAGAAGAAATAGAACAAGTAGAAGAACAGAAATCAATATATGTAAGAAGGAATCTTCTTCCTAGCAAGAAGATTAGAAGCACAAGTATAGTGAATATGATTTCTCTTCTATAGTGAGAAGGAGATTGTAAGCTTTTCTCTCTTTTGTGAGAGCTTTCAGAATTTGCAGCAGAATGGCTTGAGAAGATGAAGGCTTTTTCTTTTGCTGCACACACTATCTCTTTTCTCAATTTTCTCACTCTTCACTTGGGAGCTCTTCCTCCTTTTCAAATGTATATGGTGGATCACTTCTTTTTGTTCTCTGTCGACCTCCTTCTTATTTATAGCTCTACTTAAAAGATATTGCTAAAGGAGAATAATCAATTAGCAGACAGAGAATTAGAAAGAGATTTAGAGTTTCCATAATCAATATTTCTGTAGAAGGAAAGGAATTCATTCTGATTTCAAATAATATCCATAATAATCTTAATCAAATTAGCCAAGAATCAAATAGAAGGAAAGGCTGATTCAGAACGGCTATAAAAGAATAATATCATTCCATAAAAATCAGATCTATAGAAAGAAGGGAAGAGATCTGGCGTGTTTTTGAATCACTTATAGATATCGACGTGCATCGATTACTATTCGACATAAACGTCGATTTCATCCTGGCTGGACGTCGAGAGGAGAATAAGGAAGGTGCGTCGACAAATGTGCGTCGACTTTATCAAATGGTCGACTAGAAGTCAGAGGTATGTCGACTAAGATTACGTCAAATTCTTCTAAGAGTTACTTCGACTTATTCTGAAAGAAACGTCGACTCTATTTCGACGTTGCGTCGAATACTATTCGACGCATATTTACTTAGCCTAATTTTTCATACTTTGAATTTACATTCTTCTTAATTCTAGGGGTTAAGATAAATCATTTCCCCAACAATCTCCCCCTATTTGTCTTAACCCTATATAGAGAGAAATTGTGTCAGCTTTTAATCAACAAAGCAAAGCATTTATATAGAGAAGAAATATGTTAAATAATCAGAAGAAGATAAAATAAGAAATTATATAAACAAATTTCATGTTCAGTTGACTAATCAGCATTTAAGCATAGACAATTGTTCAAATAGAGTATATCATCATTGTTCAGGGGTAGGAGGAGTTTTTCTTTTCCTAGTGAATACTTTTGTGGGTTGTTCCTTCTCAGTAGCAGGTGATTCCCTCAGCTCCCCCTGAGTTTTAGCAATTTGCTCCCCTTGAGTCAAAGTAGTTTGCTCCCCCTGGAATGGAACTTCCTTTGAGCCTTTTACTTCTTCTTCAGTTTCTCTTTTATCTCCATTTTCAGGTATAACAACATCTGGCTCCCCCTGAGCTTCAGCTTCCTCTTCAGCTTCTTTCTCTGCTCTACTTGCCTCCCCTTGCAATAGATCCACTTGTTGTGCAGCTTCTCTTGCTATAATCAGTACATTTGATATCTGCTCTTCAGTATGTATCTCTGGTACTACTTCATTCCCAATGGTCTTGAGCAGTGCAAGACTATCATTTTTTGAAGTAGGAAGAGACTTGTGAGAGAGAGATTTATGACTGGAGAGCTGTTCTTCATCTAACCTCTCCCCCTTCTTGACCTTCTTAGCTAATGAGGTTAAGAAAGATCTGGTGACCTTAGAGGAAGAGATAGAGGTCTTCAGGCTTTGCACAGAGGCACTGACCCCATCTATTTGGGTCTTCATGTGTATGATGGAGGAATGAATCTTGGAGCAGTGCCCATCCAGCATTGCTTGGAATCTTTGGGCTGTGGATTGGATACACTGAGTGATGAGGTTTTCAGTGGATGGAGATGGTTCAAAATGTGTTGGAGGAGGAGGACTCAATGGAGGAGGAGGTGTTGTATGTGATGAAGGTGGAGAGGGGACTGTATCATTTTGATGAGGTGTATTGGATGGAGAGGGTGGAGGAATAAAGGAGAGTTGAGCAGGTGATTGAGTTGGTATTTGTGAAGGTGTGGATGATGGTGGTACAGAGGAGATGTCTGTATGAGGAGGAGGAGGAGGAGGTGAAGATGGATGAGCAGGAGAGTTGGGAGGAGAAAGAGTCCTTTCAGGAATGGCACCAGGCTTGGGAATTTGCCTGGTCCATTTTGAGAAGAGAGCAATGGACATCCTTTTGCCTGGAGGAATGGGAATTCCTTTTGACCTGCATAGGTCAGGGAAGGAGTGGAAGAGGACTTGACTCATAATCCTCATGCAGGCATTCTCTTTGTGAGAATATTTATAGCCTATCATTTTGAGCAGGCAGCTTGCCCAGTCTACCTTCTTCTTCAGCACAAGGGCCCCCATGATGTTCAGTTGCTGCTTGGGCACTGCATCATGGGCAGAGATCTTACATAGTAATACTTTCCCTACTATGTCTGCCAACAGTCTGTACTCATCTGAGAAGTCTATTTTCTTCAGGTGGATTGGTCTATCTTTGGAGAACTTCATGGTGATTAACAGATTCTTTATTTCATCAAGGGTAAGTTCCACAGTTTTATCACCTGATAGGGGAATTGTTTTAGTTATTCTTTAGAAAATGATTTGCTTTCCCTATTTGAACAAAGATAATATTGGACTGTACCTGATGGTAGATCAAAGGTGGTCCTGATGTGTTCTGCAGAAATTGAGACAGGTGTCTCATGGATTGTTCCTGTGATTTCTCCTTGTTCAGATATCTGAACATGAGTCATCAGCTCTGTGAGTTCTGTCTCCAGGAGCTTGCATCTTGTGGAGATGAGCTTATCCAGACCAACTTCAGTGAAGAGAGCTATGATGCTCTTATAATTTTCTGCGGCGGCTTGGAAAGATTCGAGGTCAATGTCGAACCCAAAGTTTATCTTGGGAGCCATTGTAGGTCAGTGAGAAAGAGGAAGAAATGGCTGGACTGAGAGGTAAGAGGGATGAAAGATGCAGAGTGCGAGAGGATTTCTAACTGAAGAGTCTATTTAAGTCAGGTGAAACGTCGAAATGAGACACAATTCGAGGCATATTCGGTACTACAGTGGATGTGACCGAAAACATTTTAGTATTGCCGCTCTTTTTCATGAAGTCGACGTTACGTTGAGTGGGATTCGACGTAAGCGTCGATATAGTTTGAGTTGAGAAGACAGAGTGTCCTTTCGACGTATGCGTCGATTTAAGAAGTCGACGTGACTTTTACTTTGTCTGAAGATTCCAGGTTTTTCTTGAGGGATTCTTTCTTCCTAATCCTAAAGTTTTCTAAGTTATCCTAGGAATAATTTTATGAGCAATTTGATTGATTATGCCAACACTGTTTGGCAGTGTGGCCAATTTTATTGCAAATATAACACCTGATTTTCTTTTGACTAAGGAAATTTGAGTTTAGGGAGAAATATGGTTGTTGATTGGGATAGAAATTTTTATTAGGATAGAAATTTTGGTTAGGATAGAAGTTTTGATTAGGATAGAAATTATGATCAGGATGAATGGGTCCTGAATGGGGGTAAAGATGGAAGTTTTTTGGAGAATAGACATGTCCTGTAATTATGTTGCTCTGAGTGTTTATGCGTTGATATCTATTCGACGTTTGTTGATAGTTGCGCCGATTTATATTCGGCGCTTTCTCCAGATTGTGTTGATCTAAAATCGTCGCATGTAAGAAGTTGCGTCGATTGGAAGTCGACGTATTTTATTCCAGCGTCGAGTTGAGGTCGAAGCATCTGAGAGATTACGTCGAGTAGAATTTGACGCACTATCATTCATGCGTTGATATGAAGTCGACGCAATTGTGTCTTCACAAATTTTACTTTTCCCTTTTTCTGATTTTATTTCTTTATGATTTGTTTCTTTTGACTTGGTTGCCTTCTTAGAAGTAGTTTGAGAGTCTTTATCTGTATAGTATGATGTTTCATCAAAATGGTTTATCTCATTGAGGGAGTCTTCTTCTTGGTTTATTGAGTTAGTGGGTTTAGTGAATTTAACATGGCTCATCCAAGCAGGTTTGTTGGATGGATTAAGACTAGCTGAGGGATCAGCTCCTAGCCCAAGATTTTTATGTCTTCTTGTTTGTTTTTCTGTGATTTCTTTAAGTGTTAGGCTTCTCATTTTTATTGATTCTTCAAAAGCTTTTGCGTGGGATACCTTATTCTTAAGAAGCTGGTTTTCTATTTTAGCCCTCTCTATTTCTTTTTCTCTGATGTTAACCCTTAACTCATGATTTTTAGAACAAGTATCCTCTATATTTCTCTGTTTTTTAATGACATTAATTTGTTCTTTTAGATTCTTAATTTCTTGTTTAGCTCTTAGTTGATCTAAACATAATCCTTTAAAATCATTTTTGAAATCATCACACAGAAAATCTATGTCATCAAAGATACTTACCTCATCCTTATCCTCAGATTCCTCTATGAGAATAAGGCTATTTTCTTTATCATCTTCAGAAGAGATGCTTCCTTCTGATTCTGTCTCACTCCATGATTTAGCACCATGTTCTTCCTTTGAGCTTTCAAAAGCCATTAAGCATAGGTCTTCTTGCTTAGACTCTTCATTGTCACTTTTGGATGAGGTGCTGTCCTCATAATCTGTTTCACTCCAAGCTTCTGCAATGAAGCCTCTTTCTTTCTTCTTCCCCTTTTTCTTGAGATCTTTCTTTTTCAGATCTTTCTTCTTCTCAGTATTTTCTGGATATTCTGGTGCAATGTGTCCAGTTTTCCTGCAGGAGTAACAAATGATTTCTTTAGTAGGAGTTTTATCATACCTTGGTTTTGATTCTCTCCTTCTAGACCCATCTGTCCTGACCCATTTCTTGAATCTTCTGGCCAGGAGGCTGAACAATTCTTCTTCAGTGACAGGGGTCTCTTCTTTTGTTGCTTTCAAAGCAATGTTTCTATCTTTTGAGGAGGTTGGAGTGCTTCCTCTCCTTTCCTTCTCTTCTCTGGTTTTCAGCAGTTGCTCATAGGATTTGAGTTTTCCTAAGAGGGCATCTGTTGAGATTTTCTTTTGTCCTCTTTTATCTCTTATTGCCCATATTCTTGAGTCCCATGAACTTGGGAGACTCATTAACAGTTTGTCATTGATCTCTGTGAGAGAGATCTCTCTATCCAAGCTCCTTAATTGATTGATGATCAGACTGAATCTGTCATACATCTCAGATATGCTTTCTTCATGCTTCTTTTGAAAGTTCTCATATTGGGAGATCAATAGAGCCTTTCTATCTTTCCTTTCATCAGCACTTCTTTCTACCATTTTTGTAAGAGCCTCCCAGATTTCTTTGGCTGATTCACAGTCAACAACCTTTTGAAAGATTTCATCTGAGAGGGTTGAGACAAGAATGTTCACAGCTTTTGCATCACATGTTCCTGCCTTCTTCTCTTCAACTGTCCACTCGGCCTTTGGGACAAGTGTTTGAGGCACTTCACCACTTGAGTCTCTTCTATAAGGCTTGGGAGGACCTGTCAAGATAACATTAAATAATTCTTCATCAATAGAATTCATATAAATCCTAATTCTTGTTTTCCAAATTGCAAACTTTTCAAGATTGCACATTGGTGGTCTGGTGGAAGCATAATCTTTGATTTGTGCCATGTGAAAAATAATTTTTAGAAATGTATATATATAAGAGGTAGGATCTTTTTGATAAATGAGTTAACCTTTTTAGATCAACCTCCCTCTGATACCAATTGAAAGTGCACAGTTAACCTCACTAGATTCTCTAGAGGGGGGGGGGGGGGGGGGGGGGGGGGGGGTGAATAGAGATTAAAAATACTTTGTGCAATTATATATATATATATGTAAAAATCACAGATTAAAGCTTCCCACACACCAACAAGAATTAAGCAAGTAAAGAAGAAAAATAACAAGAAGAAAATCACAGCACAACACAAGGAAATATAGTGGTTCCCCAAACATTGGGTAGTCCACTCTTCTACCCCCTTTGGTAGGAATTCACTAACTTGCACTGAGTCTTTTGATAAGGAGACTCTTAGAACCAGACTGAGTCTTTTGATAAGGAGACTCTTAGAACCACTACAACTGAATTTTTTGAAGAGAGATTCTAAAAACTCTTTTACACAGTTTGAAAATGAAATAAGGATTAGAAGAAGAAATAGAACAAGTAGAAGAACAAAAATCAATATATGTAAGAAGGAATCTTCTTCCTAGCAAGAAGATTAGAAGCACAAGTATAGTGAATATGATTTCTCTTATATAGTGAGAAGGAGATTGTAAGCTTTTCTCTCTTTTGTGAGAGCTTTCAGAATTTGCAGCAGAATGGCTTGAGAAGATGAAGGCTTTTTCTTTTGCTGCAGCACACTATCTCTTTTCTCAATTTTCTCACTCTTCACTTGGGAGCTCTTCCTCTTTTTCAAATGTATATGGTGGATCACTTCTTTTTGTTCTCTGTCGACCTCCTTCTTATTTATAGCTCTGCTTAAAAGATATTGCTAAAGGAGAATAATCAATTAGCAGACAGAGAATTAAAAAGAGATTTAGAGTTTCCATAATCAATATTTCTGTAGAAGGAAAGGAATTCATTCTGATTTCAAATAATATCCATAATAATCTTAATCAAATTAGCCAAGAATCAAATAGAAGGAAAGGCTGATTCAGAACGGCTATAAAAGAATAATATCATTCCATAAAAATCAGATCTACAGAAAGAAGGAAAGAGATCTGGCGTGTTTTTGAATCACTTATAGATATCGACGTGCATCGATTACTATTCGACGTAAACGTCGATTTCATCCTGGCTGGATGTCGAGAGGAGAATAAGGAAGGTGCATCGATAAATGTGCGTCGACTTTATCAAATACGTCGACTAGAAGTCAGAGGTACGTCGACTAAGATTACGTCGAATTCTTCTAAGAGTTACTTCGACTTATTCTGAGAGAAACGTCGCCTATATTTCGACGTTGCGTCGAATACTATTCGACGCATATTTACTTAGCCTAATTTTTCATACTTAGAATTTATATTCTTCTTAATTCTAGTGGGTTAAGATAAATAATTTCCCCAACAGATGATGTTCATAAACTCTATGTTTTAGTTAATATGATTTCATGTTCTTGAGATCTTGTGTAGTTTATGAGATTCGAGGAGCGTCGTAGTCCACCATCCACTCCACCGCTTTGTAGTGCTCCGCACTAGAAATTGCTTACGACCCTCATCCGCTAGCCTTCTCGTCCACTCGCTCACCGAAGCGCGACATCGCGGCCGCTGCACTCACCCCCACTTTGCGAAGTGGTGCTTTCGACCCGCATTTTTCTTATTTCTGCAATAGCTTAGGACACCAATCATAACGCCCTTGTTTTTTACTTTCTTTTACTCATCGTAGCTATCACCTCACTCTATTTTCTTGTCACCACAACTTGCATTCCCTGAGAGATCGATATCTGGGGAGTTGCCTCTCGACTATTACTTACACGCGACTGGTGCACTTGCCGTAATCGCATCAGGGCGTGTTGACAAGGTGGCTCCATGTAGCTCAAGAGTTGACGACGTTCTCATCGATCTCGACGTGGAAGTACTTGTCGCTGCCCCCAGGCTCTTGAGGATGCTTCTGTTATGCCGCTGATTAAGGTGAGGCGGGTTTCTTCTTATCTTGAGGCCATGAATGCTGCGGTAAGAATTGTGACTTTGTCTTTGATCGTCATTTGACTTGTGATGAGCCTAACTTTTTCTTCTTTTTTCAGATTGGAGTCCAAACCAACATTGCTCTTACGTGGAATGACTGCTACGTGGACTGAAAGATAGTTATCTCGTGTTTTAGGAGGAGCTTCGTGATGTACGGAGTTCTTTTTCAAACTTGAAAGTGCGACGAGCTCGTGATGTGTCTCTCTTTCGGCACAACGAGGATGGGCTGCGGGCGGAGCTAGAGGAGTCCCATGCTGAAATTCGGACGGAGAAAGCTCTCGTGGAGAAGACGGTTCGTACATCGGAGGATTCGCAAGCTATGAAGGTTCGTCATAATGCGGAGTTTGTGTCTTTGAAGACGGAGGTGGAGTGACTTTCTTCACTGGAGCGGACTACTGAGTTGAAGGTCATTGCAGTTGCGGAGTATTGAGCCTCCATAGATTATATGAAGGACCATTCTCTGATATCGGAGGAGGTTCGTGAGGAGGTCCGGAGCAAGGAAGTAGATCCCCAGCTTGAAGAGGAGCGTGAGGTGGCTTTCATGCGTGGGATGGAGAAGACCCTCCGCTTGGTCGCACGGACGCGATGTTGCGACATGTCCGGATTGGGTATTGGAGATCTTTCTGAAGATGAGTGCTCCGCTTCTGATGTCGAGGAGTAGTTTTCATTTTTATTTTGTAGGCTTTTCCCTTTGATTATGCTCTTGTATTTGAGATGGTATCTTGGTATCTTTGTATATTTGTATTTGTGGAATGTCCGAGTGCCCTTTGCTGATTGAACAACCGTTGGCAGAATGTGTTGCTTGTGTAATTGTTCTAGCTTTGAGTACTTGCTCGTAATAGTAAAGATTTTGTGGTGTTTGAATCGACGTTTTGTGCGGTCAACTGTGTTTTGATTTTTTGATGTTGGTGGTTGGAGGACGAGACTCAGGGTAGTGATGGAACATACTACGTGGGCGAAGGGCGGACGCTTCAAGACAAGTAGTGAGAGGTCCGGATTATCAAACTGGGGGATGCCGCTGAGTGGCGGTGAAGGGCGGACGCTTCGAACCATTTGCGAGCGCGAGGGGGGCAGGCCATGGCGACGCAGCGAACTACTGCAGGAGCAAAGGGCGGACCTTCATGCTGCAGGAATGAGGTCACGGGGGCGTGGCCCCGGAGAGGCGGTGAAGGGCAGACGCTTAGAATCATTTGCGAGCGTGAGGGGGCAGGCCCTAGCGACGCGGCGACCTACTGCGGGAGCGAATGGCAGACCTTCGAGCTGCGACAATGAGGTCGCCGGGGCGTGGCCCCGGAGAAGCGGTGAAGGGCAAACATTTCGAATTGCTTGTGAGAGCGAGGGGGGACAGGACCTCGCGACGCGGTGGCCTACTGCGGGAGCGAAGGGCAGACCTTCGAGCTACGATAATGAGGTCGCGGGGGCGTGGCCCTGGAGAGGCGGTGAAGGGCAGATGCTTCAAACCATTTGCGAGCGTGAGGGGGGCAGGCCCTAGCGACGCGGTGACCTACTGTGGGGGCGAAGGGAGGACCTTCGAACTGCGGTAATGAGGTCGCATGGGCATGTCCCTAGAGAGGCGGTGAAGGGCAGATGCTTTGAACCATTTGCGAGCGTGAGGGGGTAGGCCTTAACGACGCGACGACCTACTATGGGAGCGAAGGGCAGACCTTCGAGCTGCGACAATGAGGTCGTTGTGCTGCGGGCTTCCCATGACCGAAGAAGATCCTTCCCCGAGGTGTCCCTGAGATAGTAGAGTTAGGATCATAAAAAGTGTACATAATAGAAGTAGCAAGTTGTATGCGCGCTTCTTGAGTTTAGCGATTGTTTTTGGCATAGGAATAATGTGGAAAAGGAGGGCAGGTCCCACTAGCACCGTAACCTGTTGTAAGGGCGAAGGGCAGACCTTCGAGTCCTGGCAGCGAAGATGTTATAGTGATCAGGACTGCTTGCGACTGTCCCTTACTATTCTGTAATAGCAAGGTTTGGAGCAAATAAAGCATTTTGGAATTAAACACACAGTAGTCCTTGCGCAAACACAGGCTTACAACTTTTCTAGAGTAGCGATTACAAACAAGAGTACTTAAGGGAAATTTAACGAAGTCGGAATATAGTAGGACATTTCTGCCCGATTCTTAGCTTTTCTTTGGTTGGGGCTTCATGTCCTAGATATACCATCGCACAAGGCTGCTCCTCATCCATGCTTCATTTGTTGCAGATATCATGTGCGTGCTGCCTCCTGGTTCCCACGGACAACTCCAACTCTACTAGGGGTGACAAACTTCATTGCGAGTGTTGAAACCGATTTCTCGGCCTCTTGTGAAGCTTGGGGCCCTCACCGATATGAGGGGCAGCTAGCCCTTACTGATCCCTCAGAGAAGGTAGACTGAAGACTAGGAAAATGAATAAGACCTTAGTCACAGCGAGGAGGTACCTCCACTAACCCGGAAGATCGTTGAGCGCTTCCCCTCCCAAGCCAAAGCTGAGACTCGGGCACCTTGGAGAGCTCTGGAAATGCTAGTCAAGGAGAGCCTGAGGAGAGAGAAGCTGAAGTCAAGTCCTCTCCAAAGGTACCCATTAGGTCTTATTTATAGGTTTTCTGATCTGGCCTGCAAATAGCAGGATCCCGCCTTTTGATTTTACTATCCGCACCCAAAATGGGTCTGCTAACAGCCAAACTCCGCTGTTTGGAGAGGCTAAAGGCAGACCACCAAGGGTAAAAGGGTAATTTGGCCCTATCAACCTATGGGCAAGGAACTACGAGAAAATTACTGCCGAAGCTCTCGCGGGCCTTCTCGCGAGTCCTGCTCACGATGCCTCTCCTAGGCGATCACCCTACGAGGACCTCGCTGGCCCAGTCTGGCGGTATCTGCCGAGGTCCGGTCTCGCGAGCCTTCCTGCGAAACCGCCTCTTGACTTCGTCGAGCTCAACACACATTTCGTCGAACGCAGGACACTTTGCCGATCATAGACGAGCTCGACGAATGCAGAACATTAAACGGTTCGCTGACCGCTGAGATGGGCGGTTCGTCGACCGCTGAGACGCTGAGATTGAAGCAAGCCGTTAGTCGAATGCGGGAAACAATTCGTCGAACATAGAATTGAGCTCGCCGGACGCTAAGGCCCGGTCTCGCGAGCCTTCTTGCGAGACCGCCTCTTGACTTTGTCGCGCACTGAGCACATTTCGCTGAACACCTCTTTACTGAACATAGGTCTCTTCTGCCAGCGTCTTGCGAGGTATTGGTTTGCCAGCCCTCGCTTGGCCCAGTCTTTTGAAGATATTTGCCGAGATCAGGATCTCGTGACTCCTCTTGCGAGACCATCCCTTTAACTTTAATGTGCTTAGAACTCTTCGCCGACTTCTGATGATTTTGCCGAACAGGGGTGAGATCGACGACCGCAGGTGAGCTCGACGACCGCAGGTGAGCTCGACGAACACGGGAGAGTTCATCGAACGCGGGACTCCTTTCGTCGAGCTCAGAAAGCTTCCTCAAACTGCCTGCGAGCGTTTATCTCGCCGACCCTTCTCGCTCGCCTCTCAGCGAGCCTTCCGGGAGAGACTTCTCCAAGGCCCCTCTCGCGAGGTCTTTGGCCCTATGGCCTTCCTCTCTTATTACTTCCTTCATCCTGTTGCCTTCTTAAGCCGCGCCTCCTCGCCTGGCGAATATCGGGGTTGTACACAATCCCCGCTCTTCGCGAGGCTATTTAGGCTCGCGAAGAAACATCCAACCCCTGGTATTCTCCAGCCCCTTGATGATCTGTCAGGAATCTTTGGTAGGGCCCACCCTGAGGGCTATAAATATCATCCCGAGCCTCAGTGACGTGCGCCGTCACTTCTTTTTCTTTCTTTTTGTCCCGTACTGTAGCTGCCAGGTGTTGCCGCTTTCCGAATAAGCTGAGGCTCGCCTGAGGGCTGTGAGAGTTGGCGGGCTACCCTCCATGACCAGGGTCCCCACCTGGATGAATCGGCCGCCTCCCACTCAGTCGCCGAAGACTAAAAAGGCGAAGGCGGCTTGCCGAATCGGGGACGACTCCGTGCTGCTGGACTCTTCCCCGGATAACCATCCCGCCGAGAAGGTATGAGCTATTCCTCTAGCTAAGTCAATAAATTTGCCTATGATTCATGCTTACTCGCAGGAGATTTTGCCGAACAAGGAAATTGGCGAGCTTGGAGGTGGGTCTCGCCGAAGTCCGCCAGCAGACACACATCTCGCTGGCCAAAACGCCGAAGGTACGCCTTTGATCTCGCTCACTGACTCTCCCTTCGTTGACTATCGACCTCTTATCCCCTCTTTTACACAGTCTCGCCCCGGAAGACCCCGGCTCGTGAAGATTCACAGCTTTCGTTTTCGTCCTTTCCTGACAAAACGGTGGACACTCCAAGGTTCGATCTCCTGGGGAGCGAGGGCGCTGGCGGCTCTCGACCGCCAAAGATCCCCCCAATTAACAACACAGCCTACCCTCCCGGCTTAGGTGAATCCCTCTACCCCCACTATGGCAACGTCTTCCAGGACCGCCCTGAGAGTTCTCGCCCCCTTCCGGGTAAGCATTCCGACGTCCCCTGCCATGCGCGAGCTTGAACGTGCCATCTAACCTTTTCGTAATATTCTTGCAGAGAATTCCAAAAATCCTCCTACCGATTCCGAGTTTGGCGACGATGAGGTGTCCCCCCCCAGACCAAGTGGAAGAATTCTTAGGGGACCCGCGAGATCCTGAGACGATGAAGCGGCGAACCACAGAGTTGCTTCAGAAACATGGTAGGATGCTGATGGACCTCAATCTTCAAGCGAGACGGGACAAAGAAGTCGCTGAGGATAGGCAAGTTGTTATGATGGAGGAGTGCGCGAGACTCCGAGCCGCGGTGCCTCGCGCTCAAGACGAGATGGCCACGTCGCCGGAGGTGCACATCGCGAGGATGAGGGATTACGCCTACCTCATGGACCGGGAGGGCCGTGCGGCCCAGGATTACTATAATTCCAGGGTACCACCGCGGTCCGGGTCGCGTGGTGGCGGTAGATGGAAATGGATGCCCTACGATTCTCACTAACTTCTATGTTCCTGCGAACTCTTATTATTTGTTAATGCTTGCCGCTGCGTTGGACAATCTCGTAATTACTTGCAACTTATATTTGCGAGTTCTCACATATTAGTAATTATTGATAGCCATCTATTAGTTCTCGCTCGCGATTTACATATCCGCGTCCTTCCCTTGTTATGCTATTCTCGCAATGCGTCGATCTGCTCTCGCTAAAAAATTTCTCGGCCTGGCTTATTTTTGCTATTATGTTTGCTCATGCTGCCCTTGCAAAGAATTTGCTTATGCTAACCTCGCAGGGAGTTCTCGCCTACGATCCTGATGTTATTTTGGCTAACCGCACTCAGCGGCGTTTGGGCTTCTTCCCGCTCTTTTACTTTTGCTATAAATAGGTTGTCGTAACTGTGTCAACCACCGCATTTACCGTCGACCCTCCTCTCTCGCTACTCTGGAGCTCTCGCATTTCCCTCTCTTTCTTGCGCTATTCTCTTCCTCGCAGGTCTTCAAGATGGTTGGTGACCAGGGCGAGGCTGAGGGTAGGTTGAAGCGTGCACGGGCCTTTGCCGACCACTCCTTCTTCCTGGCGAACTTGATGGAGGAGGAATATCTCACCGCCGTCGCCGACTTTATCCCGCCAGAGTTTACCGCTCGCCATCCTACCAAGGATGACGCGATAAATGTCCCCCTGCCTGATGAACTCGCGATCCCCATAGCCCATTTTGCGGTGGGTCTGAGGCTACCTCTGTGGCCAGAAGTTCACCATTTAACTACTAATCTCGCCTTCCTTTCCTCAGACGAGAATGGATTCTTCCTCGCTTAACTGACGGTCTCGCCATTTCGCTCGCCAGGTGTTAAGACACTACGGCGTGATACCGGGTCAACTGACCCCCAACGCGATGGCGGTCATCGTCTCCTTCGCCTGCTATATGCGCGAGGAGCGTATCGAGTTCAGCCTTCTGGTGTTCCGAAAGCTGTTCTCTTTCCGTGCGTATAAAGATGGGACCGCCTACTTTGTGGGCTCGGGTCCTAAGGTCGACGAGACCGTCAACAAAGCTCACTACTGGGCTCAGAAGTTCCTCTTCGTCAAGGGGAACTTTGGCAACATCCCTTTCTCGCCTATTCAGTACATCGAGACTACTTACCGTCCTCCTACTCTCGGCGGCCACGACGCCGCCTTATACCAGTTCTTCTGCATGAAGAACTTCGAGGTTGTGTATCTTCGCCGCAACCTCGACTCGCTACCCCCAGTGCTCGCCGGGGAGGGTAATGATCTCGCCCGCTAACTTCCATGATTTCAATGTTTTCCGCGCTAGATGTCTAACCATCACTTTTTCAGGTGAGAGAGATCTACCACTCAACCCCCCCTATGCAAGCAAACGAAAGTATACCTCCACCCACACTCTCGCGACCATGGGAGCGGAGGCCTGCCGTGATACCACCACCCCGACTGAGCTCTCTTCTCGCAAGAGATCGGAGGCCTCCAGCAGCCGGGGCCCAGCCTCAAAATCTCTGCCCAGGAAGAGAGGCAAGAAGAGCCAAGGCTCGCTCGCCCCCTCTAAGGGAAAGGGGAACTCCGAAGCCGCCCCTGGCGAGATCGACCTAACCATCCTTTCCGAGGAGGTGGGGGGGGGGGGGGGTCGATGAGGAGAGCGAGGAGGCCACGAGGACCTCTGACCCGCCCATTCCAGTTAACCACTGGAACTTTGGGCTCGGCCAGAGACGCAGGGATGAGATCGGCGAACTCCTGGTGTATTGGAAGCCGGAGGTTAACAAAGCTGAAGTCTCCACCATCCTTCCTTCCTGGGTGGAGAAGCCGACCGTCAGCGGCCATGCCTATGACTTCTCCTTCGCTCTCTACGGGCGCGAGGATGCCGGGTCCTACAAGGACGAGACCTCAAAGACCCTCGCCTATGAGAGCGCGAGGTCCAGCTGTGCTCCGATGAGCTCGCCCATATGACTGGAAGGCGATTCCTACAACTAGAGCAACAGAATGTGGAGCTCGCGAGGGCTTATCAGGTGCTCCTCGCCGAGAATGCGCAGCTGAAGGAGAAGCTGCTCGCCACAACGAGCGGTGTGGTGAGTTATCTAGACCTGTCCACTTCTCTCTTTCAACCCTTCCGCTTCCTGAACTTGTCTTTTTTACTTGTAGGATGTCGCAGCTGCCGAAAAAGCTGACGCTCGCATTCAAGGCGAGCGGTGTGGTGAGTCAGCTCGCTATATCCTCCAGACGATGAAGGCGGCCGGCCTCCTAGCCGCCGACGCGGCTGACATGACTCTGGAAGACATCGTCCCAGAACTCTTCATTCCGCTCCCGCTAGTGAAGAGTAGCGACGACGAGGAGAGATCTGCGAGCGATTCCTGAAAGTCATCACTATTTCTGTTTTTGTTTAACTTTTAACCGGCGAGATCGCCGTGAATTGTAAATGAACTGTGAAATATAAATGCAGCTTTTGCTTTGTTCATTGTGCTCGTCTTTTCTGTCTTGTTATTTTCATACGCTTATATCACGTTCCTGCATATTTTTATTGTTCTCACCAAGACGATTCTCGCATATTTCGACGATTCTGGCGTAGACTCCGCTTTCAATTGGTCTCGCTTATTCTCATAACTTGGGACTAGGTGTTCTAGGGCTACCTTCTCCCTAGGGCCTCGCACGGTATGCTCCCTCCTGGAATCTTCTCTCACCCACTTCCCCCACATGCAGATGACTTGGAGATGTTACAACACAAGGACTTTCGGCGCCCCGGAAGTCAACATTATAACCTCCGCCCGCGTCACGCAAAGGATGCTTAAAGCCTTTTTATTATCTTGCTTTAGTTTCATATTTATTTCCGCCATTTTAACATTGTAATATTTTAATTCCGGCATGTTTCTTATTTTGGGTGTGCTAATAGACATTTTATGTGGGGTGCATTTAACCATCCGGGTTGATGAGATTTCATCTCAATTTTGGATGGTTGGATGGTGTTTGTAACTCCTATTTAAAGGAGCCTTTATGAGAAATGAAGAGAAGAAGATTTGAACCCTAAAAGAACTCCCCCTAGGAGGAATTTCGGCCAAGGCTTGCTCCAAGCCGCCGCCCCCCCTTGCCTTCCCCTCTCTTCTCCATCTCGGCCCCCTCTCTTGGGTGTCTCCGGCGTGGTTTCTTGTTGCGACTCCAAGGAAGAAAGAAGGCAGCCCCTCGGTGTGACTCCGAAGGATCCATACGGTGCGACGCCGGTGGAAAGCGTGGAGAGAGTGATTCTCCCACAGTTATCAAGTGTGTTTTCATTTTCTGGGTTGGGTAATCTCTAAACCTTCAAGAGCTTCTTTCTTTTAGTTTGTGGAGGAAGAACCATCGTGTTCTCCGCGATTTTGAATATCGATCGTTGGTATTTTTCTGAACTTGAGATCGCTTTCCCGCGTTCTTCGTGTCCGGACCGTGTGGGTCTCGTTTGCTTAAACGGATCTCGGCCTATAGCCTTGGTCTTGTTCTCAAAAAGAGTAGCAATCTTTGTGTTGATTTGGGAACTATGTCGACTCTCTTTTGACCGCTGTTTTGGAGTCGATCGTTCTCCTTTTTATTTGATATTGTGATGCGAATGGCAACGTATGTGAGCGATAGAATGCTTGTGTAGGTGCGGTAGTTCAACGTGTGTTCGTGGCGATTTGGAATATAACCCGTGTAGATCTCTAATAGGAATACCCCTGCATCAATTTGGTATCAAAGCAGGTCGTTTCAACTCCCACGTTGCAAACATCCTCGCTGCGATCTTTGTTGGTCGTTCTAATCAATAGAAAATCTGAAACTTTTCGGATTGGTCTGCGTTTAGTAAAACCTCAAATTTTTTTTTTTTTTAAACTTGTCAGAAAAATCTGATATTTCTCCTGTAGCTTCCTGAAAGTATTCCCAGCAACATTAAAACTGAAACTTTTTTGATTCGACCTCGTTAGGCTGGCCTAAAAATTGGAACCGTCGTAATTCTCTCCAGGTGGTGTGCGAATAGCGGTCTGAAATCTGAAATTTTCGTCAAAATTCAAAAAAAGGTTTTTCTATAGCTTCCTTAGTTTATTTCCAGCAACTTTAACACACAAAAAAAAATTATATATATTATTATCGTTTCGCTCTCGTTAGGTCCGTCAAAAACACAAAAAAAAATCCATCTTTTCTTCTAGTTGTTCAAAGTTGCATGCGCATGAGACTAGGCACGGAATACACCGTGGAGTTACCTTCCACCTTTAGGATGGCAGCGAACGATCAAGTAGATCCTAACACGGAGGCTATAGAAGAGCTACGTGGTGAGATGACGGAGATTAGGACCATGTTGGCCCAGATTCTTCGGAATCAAAGAGGAACACCACCCCCACCGGCTAATGATGAGCTGCCCAATCCGCAACAACGGGTTCATGATTCAGATTCGGATGAAGACTATCCTCGAGCCCCTCCTCGTGGACGTCGTCCGGATCGTGGCACTGATATCACTAGAGCCATTAAGATCGACGCCCCCACTTACGATGGTTTGGGAGATCCCCAGATTTTCCTTACTTAATTGGGTAGTGGATATTGAATGCTATTTCGATTGGCACCATCTTACGGATCCCCAAAAGGTCCAGGTTGCCAGGATGAAGCTAACGGGTCGAGCGAAAACGTATTGGCTGAATGAAGAACGTAGGCTAGGAGCCGGGCAGGGAGTTCCACCCATTGGATGGCCAGTGATGAAGAACTTACTCACTGACCAATACGTCCCCACCTACCACCGAACCCAAATGTTCGATGAGCTAGCCACCCTTCGGCAAGGCTCAAACTCGGTGGCTGAGTATATGGGCGAGCTGAAAGACCGTATGGTGCGTTGTGATCTTCGAGAGATCCCTGAGGTTACGCTATCTCGGTTTCGTAAGGGGCTCCACCCTGACATTCAGAGGAAGCTCTTGAGATATGGTCACACAGATCTGAATACGACATTCAATGCCGCTCTTGACATTGAAAAGCATCTGGCTTCTAAGGCCCACTCTCGTTACTCCCGTACGAAGAGTTTGACCACCTTTGGAGCATCTTCCTCTACCACCCACGATAAAGGAAAACCTAAGACCGCCGAGTCTAGATCGGTAGTGATCACTGCGAGGAACTCTAGGAATCCCACGAATGAGCGTATCCCCATAGGAAAGGTTAGCAAGGCTAACACCACATGTTATGCTTGTGGGGTTCAGGGCCACTACGCCTTTGAGTGTCCTACAAAGACTCGAGCCATAGCCCTTTTGGATGCGGAGACCGACCCCGCCGACCTAGTTTATGAGGCTATGGAGGAGGGTGACCCTGAGGGAGTCCCAAGTGATTTGGAGGACGAACGCTACCTAGGAGTGATGCGATGTATCTTGACCACCCCTCGTCCCTTAGATGATTGGAAGAGGACGAACATATTTTCCCTGATCTTTAGGAGTGGTGAGAAGTTATGTAAGCTGATTATCGATAGTGGAAGTTGTGTAAATGTCGTTTCTGAGAACGCCGTCACACGTATGGCCTTGACCACGGAGCCACACCCGACCCTGTATCAAGTAGCTTGGATTAACAAGATCACTGTCCCAGTTACCAAGCGATGCCTAGTTCCCCTCTCGATCAGATCGTACACGGATGAGATATGGTGTGACGTATTACCGATGGATGCATGCCGCGTGTTATTAGGCCGCCCTTGGCTCTATGACCGTGATGTAACACATTATGGCCGGGCCAACTCCTATGAGTTTAAATTTAAGGGTAAGACCATTACTTTGAGCCCGACCGTTCCGAAGGAACCAGTTGCGTTACCTAAGGACACCACTGTCCCGGTCGAGAGGAAGACGTTGAGTCTAGTAGGCAGGAAGGAGTTTGTGAGGGACCCATTTTTAGATGGAGTGATGTATGCGTTAGTTCTTATGAGTACGAAGACTGATTCGAGCACGTTAGATGGGTTGCCTAGAGAGTTGCGGGCCTTGCTAGATGAGTATAGGGATGTTTACCCCGACGAGCTTTGATGCGCGTCCGCAAGTGCACCGGTCGCTGTCAAGTAATAATTGTGGAGAATAAATTCCCCGGATGTCGGTCTCTTGAGGAATGCAGGATGGGTGATCGAATCGTGCAGTGAATATTGTTACACAAGCGTTTCACAAACACAACAAGGGGTTTTTGGTTGGTTTTCCTAATTTTAACAACAATAAAAGAGATGCGGGTCGAGAACACCGCTTCGCAACGTGAGGTGGATGCAACGGCCGCGATGCCGTGCTTCGTGAGGCGAATGAAGTGGACTCAGGCGCGAGAGAGTGAGGGTCGCAAACACCTCTTCACAACCGTCGTTAGCTCTTGCCAACACGGAGCAAACACCTTGCGTGCGTGTGTGAGTGAGTGCGCTTGAATGTGGTGAATCACAACCAACCCATGAATAAGAACACAGAAACGTTCATTCTCATCAAATAAATATCACCATATTCATTTAGTAAAAGATTCAAAGGGGTACAATCAAGGAAAGAGGAAGGAGATAACCGGTGGTGAAGACTAGCGGCCGTTCACGGCCGGAATGGTAGGTTGTCGGGCTACCTCCGGACTCGGGCGGACGATGCTTCCGGCGTAGAGGGCTGTCACAATCTCCCTACGTGCTCCGTCGTCTTCGACTCAAGGTCTCTTCTTCTTCTCACCGGGCGGAAAGCGAAAATGATTGCTTGGAGGCTTGCGGATGATGGAGAACACTCACGGACGATGGAGGATGTCCAGGAATGGACCGAGGAAGCTTCCCCTTGCGTAGGAGATGAAGTAGGGGCGATCCAAGGGGGCGGTCGGCGGCGTACGGAACAGAAATCCCGCTCCCGGAATGGATATCTCGCCCTAAAATCGCAACAGGCGCTTAAATAGGCGCTGGATTAAACACTGCGCACGATCATTGGCGCACGACCAGTGGTCGTGCGCACTGGAATCCTGCGATCGTGCGCACTGCCTGGACAGAACCTGCACGAGATGAAATCATGAAATACAATGTTCGCACGACCAGTGGCGCACGACCGGTGGTCGTGCGCACTGGAGTTGATGGTCGTGTGCACTACAGCAAACAGAACTCAGAAATTTAATGGTCAATGCGCACGAGCAGTGGCGCACGACCGATGGTCGTGCGCACTGGAGTCGATGGTCGTGCGCACTACACCAGACAGAACTCGTGAAAAAGGGTTAAGTGCGCACGATTAGTGGCGCACGACCGGTGGTCGTGCGCACTAGAACAAGTGATCGTGCGCAGTGTTCCTGTGCAGAATTGCACCGGAAACACTTGCACGCCTCCTATTCCAGCACAAACACAGATCTAGCCACCAAAAGTGGCACTTAACAACATATGAGTACTATGAAAGGAAATAAACACGAAAACACACCAAAGCGGGCCAAAATGTGCACCTAGCATGGGTTATCAATTATAAACTATAATAAGGCTAAAGTGCGTGATATTGACTAAATAATGGCCCGGATGAGTCCATGAAGGTGTATATAATCAGGACTCATCAAGCTTCCATCATCGTTACCCCCACTTAGGGATATACAGCATGCTATAGATCTTATCCCTGGGTCATCCCTACCCAATCAGCCCCACTATAGACTCCCTCCCGATGCCCACAAGGAGTTACAAGTCCAGATAGAGGACTTGCTGAAGAAGGGATTCATTCGGGCTAGTTTGAGCCCATGTGCTGTTCCAGCCCTTCTTGCCCCCAAGAAGGATGGTTCGTGGAGGATGTGTGTTGATAGCCGTGCTATCAACAAAATCACCATCAAGTATAGATTTCCAATCCCACGGTTAGATGATCTCCTCGATGTCCTAGCGGGTGCCACCATCTTTTCCAAGCTAGATTTGCGGAGTGGTTACCACCAGATCAGGATCCGCGAGGGAGACGAGTGGAAGACAGCGTTTAAGTCCAAGGATGGACTGTATGAGTGGCTTGTGATGCCTTTTGGGTTATCCAACGCCCCAAGCACGTTCTCCAGGATGATGACTCATGTATTCCAGCCTTATATGGGGAAGTTCATGGTTGTCTACTTTGACGACATCCTTATCTTTAGTACCACCCCCGCCGATCACATCTCACACCTGCGTATAGTTCTTTCCACCCTTCGGAAGGAAACTCTTTATCTGAACCTTAAGAAGTGCACTTTTCGAGTCTCTGAGGTAGAATTCTTGGGTTATATTGTTGGGTCCGAAGGTATACGAGTAGACCCCGGGAAGGTCCAGGTGATTAAGGATTGGCCAGAGCCGACTAGTATTCGAGAGGTGCGCAGTTTCCATGGGCTAGCTACATTTTATCGTCGTTTTATACGAGACTTTAGTAGCATCATGACACCCATTACTGATTGTATGAAAAAGGGAGAGTTTGCGTGGTCGAAGTCTGCTACTTTTGCCTTCCATCGGATCAAGCAACTCATGACCGAAGCACCGGTGTTACGTCTCCCTGACTTCACCAAGGTCTTTGAGGTTACTTGTGATGCGTCTGGGGTAGGGATAGGAGGAGTCCTAAGTCAAGAGGGCCACCCTATTAGTTATTTTAGTGAGAAGTTGGCGGGTGCAAAGCTTAATTATTCTAACTACGACCGAGAGTTCTATGTGATTGTGAGGTGTTTGCATCATTGGAGGCACTATCTACTGTCCAAGGAATTTGTGCTCCTTTCTGACCATGATGCTTTGAGATTTATAAACGGTAGTCATAAGATCAGCCCACGGCACGCGAAGTGGGTTGCGTTCCTCCAAGAATACACGTTTAACATTAAGCACCTTAAGGGTTCGGAGAATCGGGTCGCCGATGCGCTTAGCCGCCTCACCCTTTTACTTTCTACCATGAGGGTGCATGTCATCGGGTTCGAGCGCATTAAGGATGAGTACGCCACGTGCCCGGATTTCCAGGAGTTGTACCTATCCGCACAGGACAACTCCCCCACCACTATCTCAGCCTTCACTATTAGAGACAGTTATCTCTTTCGGCACGGGAAGCTATGCATCCCACAATCTTCCCTACGACTACACATTATTTGGGAGTTGCATAGCGGCGGTTTGAGTGGTCACTTCGGGCGTGACAAGACTATTGTGCTCGTGGAGGAGAAGTTTTATTGGCCAAAACTTAAGGCCATGGTCGGACGAGTAGTGAGCAGTTGCCGAACGTGTCAAGTCTCCAAAGGTTCTAAGACCAATGTTGGCTTGTATACACCGTTACCTATCCCATCCAAACCTTGGGAAGACGTGAGCATGGATTTCATTCTAGGCCTTCCCCCCATGTTTCACCGACACGACTCTATATTCGTTGTTGTAGATAGGTTCTCCAAAATGGCATATTTTATCCCTTGTAGCAAGACCAACGATGCATCTCATATTGCCAAGCTGTATTTTCAAAATGTCGTTAGCCATCGTGGGGTGCCTAACACTATTGTGTCGGATAGGGACGTGAAATTTACAAGTTATTTTTGGAAGACGTTGTGGATTCTAATGGGCACTAAATTGCTATTCTCTGCCGCCAATCACCCACAAACGGATGGGCAAACAGAGGTGGTCAATAGAAGCTTGGGAAATCTTCTTAGGTGTCTTGTGGGTGACCATAAAGGCACATTGGACTTACTTCTCCCCCACGCTCAGTTGGCTTATAATAATTCTAAGAATTGATCCACGGGTATGTCTCCAAATGAGGTTGTTCACGGGTATAATGCTCCGGTGCCCCTTGACTTGGTCCCACTTCCACCTTCGTATAAGGCCAGTCAATTCGCACAATCTTTTGCCCAACACATTCATGATCTACATGCACATATTCGGGCGACCTTGACCTCTCAATATGACGCCTATCAAACACATGCAAACCAAAATAGAAGAGCGTCAAACTTTAAAGTCGGCGACCAAGTTTTAGTCCGCCTAGTTCCCGAACGAATGCCATCTGGCACCGTTAAGAAATTAGCACCGAGGCGAGCCGGCCCGTTCCGGATTTTGAAGAAAATTGGAGAGAATGCTTTTGTTTTGGATTTGCCTTCTGATTGGGGTGTCTCACCCATTTTCAACGTTTCGGATTTGACGATGCTTGTTCCGCCTCCACAAGAGTTGTCTTCTATGTCGTCTTCTCCTTCCACAAATGATTCTAATGGGTTGGGGAGTGGTAGGTCGGATGATCTCTCTTCCATGCTTTCCACAGGTATACCGCCGGATGGTGAGTCACATCTTATTCCTAATGCTGACATGTTTCCAAGGTTTCCCAAAACCTTTTCTTGCCCTGCCAGGATATTGGACATGGAGCCCGTTTCTACTACTGATGGTGATACTCGCCGCTTCCTCATTCGATGGCTGGATCGTCCACCTTCCGATGACTCTTGGGTGCTTGAGTCCGAGCTTCAAAGACTAGATGCCGCTCTTCTCCACTGTTTCCTCTTGGACCACGCATCGGTGATACGTGAAGTTGAGGGGGGAGGATTGATGCCGCACCACTTCCCCCACATGCGGATGACTTGGAGATGTTACAACACAAGGACTTTCAGCGCCCCGGAAGTCAACATTATAACCTCCGCCCGCGTCGCGCAAAGGATGCTTAAAGCCTTTTTATTATCTTGCTTTAGTTTCATATTTATTTCCGCCATTTTAACATTGTAATATTTTAATTCCGGCATGTTTCTTATTTTGGGTGTGCTAATAGACATTTTTATGTGGGGTGCATTTAACCATCCGGGTTGATGAGATTTCATCTCAATTTTGGATGGTTGGATGGTGTTTGTAACTCCTATTAAAGGAGCCTTTATGAGAAATGAAGAGAAGAAGATTTGAACCCTAAAAGAACTCCCCCTAGGAGGAATTTCGGCCAAGGCTTGCTCCAAGCCGCCGCCCCCCCCCCCCCCCCTGCCTTCCCCTCTCTTCTCCATCTCGGCCCCCCTCTCTTGGGTGTCTCCGACGTGGTTTCTTGGTGCGACTCCAAGGAAGAAAGAAGGCAGCCCCTCGGTGTGACTCCGAAGGATCCATACGGTGCGACGCCGGTGGAAAGCGTGGAGAGAGTGATTCTCCCACAGTTATCAAGTGTGTTTTCATTTTCTGGGTTGGGTAATCTCTAAACCTTCAAGAGCTTCTTTCTTTTAGTTTGTGAAGGAAGAACCATCGTGTTCTCCGCGATTTTGAATATCGATCGTTGGTATTTTTCTGAACTTGAGATCGCTTTCCCGCGTTCTTCGTGTCCAGACCGTGTGGGTCTCGTTTGCTTGAACGGATCTCGGCCTATAGCCTTGGTCTTGTTCTCAAAAAGAGTAGCAATCTTTGTGTTGATTTGGGAACTATGTCGACTCTCTTTTGACCGCTGTTTTGGAGTCGATCGTTCTCCTTTTTATTTGATATTGTGATGCGAATGGCAACGTATGTGAGCGATAGAATGCTTGTGTAGGTGCGGTAGTTCAACGTGTGTTCGTGGCGATTTGGAATATAACCCGTGTAGATCTCTAATAGGAATACCCCTGCATCAGCCCGGGAGCGGAATTGATCTGGGGCAATCCAACATCAATACTTGTCATCCTTGCCAGCCTCTCCAGAGATCAACCTGAAACCCCCCGTCTAGTGAGAGCCCGGGAGCGGAATCTATCTGGGGCATTCCAACACCAATACTTATCACCTTTGCCAGCCTCTCCAGAGATCAACCTGAAACCCCCTGTCTATTGAGAGCCCGGGAGCGGAATCGATCTGGGGCATTCCAGCACCAATACTTATCACCTTTGCCAGCCTCTCCAGAGATCAACCTGAAACCCCCCGTCTAGTGAGAGCCCGGGAGCTGAATCGATCTGGGGCATTCCAATACCAATACTTATCACCTTTGCCATCCTCTCCAGAAATCAACCTGAAACCCCCCGTCTAGTGAGAGCCCAGGAGCAGAATCGATCTGTAGCATTCCAACACCAATACTTGTCACCTTTGCCAGCCTCACCTGGCAGTTACAATTTATCATATGAAGAAGTAAGATATTCAACTACTAACATAGTAAAAACTTTCAAGGGTAGAATCGTTTCAAATCATCTCCACTCTGGCTCGGCCGAGAGGTACCCCTTCCACATCCCGCAGGTGATACCCCCCCCCCCCCCCCCCCCCCGACTTGAGCACTTCGCTTACAATGTACGAACCCTCCCAATTGGGGTTAAGTTTACCTACCGCGACCCCTATTCCGGCCGCGTCGACCTTCTTCAGGACCAGATCTCCCTTCTGAAAGTGTTTTACTCGGATGTGCTTGTCAAATATCGGGCCATTCGTCGCTTGATTTCCTCCTGCCTGATGGTGTCTTGGTCCCGGAGTTCCTCCACCAGGTCCAAGGGTAGCCTTTGTTCCGCATCATTAGCCACTAGCCACTCTTCATCCCCCTCACCTGCAGCGATCACCCTGGGGGTCTTTACTTCGAACTCTATGGGAAGGACTGCTTCGGACCCATGAGAAAGTTTGAACGGGGTCTCCCCGGTGGCGGTGTTTGGAGTAGTCCTCAGGGGCCAAATTACGGATGGTAGCTGCTCTACCCAGTTCCCCCGGAGGTTCTCCACCTTCTTCTTTAGTTGGTTGACGATTACTTTGTTTGCCGCCTCCACGTGGACGTTGCTTCTCGGGTGGTGAACTGATGCGAACCTGAGGTCGATGCCAAGCTGGGTGCAGAAGCTAACAAATTCTTCGCTAGCAAATTGTGGCCCATTGTCTGTCACTATAGCCAGGAGGAGGCCGTGCCTGCAAATTATTTCTCCCCACACAAAATTCCTTACAACTTGAGATGTTACCTTGGCCAGCGCCTTCACTTCTACCCATCTGGAGAAGTAATTGATCATGACCAGTAAGAACCTCCTCTGGCCACTAGCTTGAGGGAAAGGGCCAACTAGGTCCAACCCCCATATGGCAAAAGGCCAGGGAGCTGTGATGGTCCGGAGCCTCTGGGCTGGGAGGAATTCGAGTGGAGCATAGAGCTAATACTTCGAACATCTTCTTGCGAACTCCGCCGCATATTTGCTGAGGGTAGGCCAGAAGTAGCCTTGTCTCAACACCCTCCCCTCCTGAGTTCGGCTCCCGGAGTGACTGCCACACTCCCCGGAGTGAATCTCTTCTAGGACTTTCGGGACCTCCTCCTCGGAAACACAACGGGCCAGGAGTCCTGAGAGAGTCTTCCTATATAGCCCTCCTGCATGAAAGGAATAATAAGCTGACTTATAGCTGAAGCGTTGTCTGTCTATGTCTCCTTCAGGGAACTTCCCTGATGATAGGAAGGTGACGAAAGGATCCATCCACGAGACCCGCTGATCCACCTCCATCAGTTCTCCTTCCTCGATGGTGGGTAGGAAGAGTTCTGAAACTGTTCCCCCTGCTCGGGGACCGAACTTGGCTAAGAGTTCTGCGGGGTGCTCTCTTCTCTTGGCACGTGCTTGACGGAGAAAGTGCGAAAATGCCCGATGAACCCCTTGACCTTCTCCAAGTACCGCAGGAGGGTCGGGTCCTTTGCCTCAAACTCTCCCCTAACTTGGCATGCTACCACCATGGAGTCCGTCGAGACCTCCACATCTTGCACTCCTAGTTCCCGAGCTAGCCGCAGGCCCGCTATCACCGCCTCGTACTCCGCTTGGTTGTTGGTAATTGGGAAGTGGATGTTCAAATCTTGCTCGATCTTGGTCCCTTGGGGGCTCACCAAGATGATTCCCTCTCCATAGGAGTGCTTTCCTGACGCACCATCCACCAACATCTTCCATGCCACTTGGGGGGGGGGGGGGATTCATGCTCCCCAACTTCGGTTGTGTAGTCAGCCATGAAGTCTGCCATTGCTTGGGCCTTGATCGACGCCCTGGGCACGAGCGTAACATTGAACTCACTCAGCTCTACGGACCACTTTGCCAACCTTCCTGAGTGCTCCACCCCTTCCATGACTTTGCGAAGCGGGTGATCAGTCACTACGTTGATCGAATGTGCCTGGAAGTAAGGTCAGAGCCTCCGGGAATCTACTACCAATGCGAAGGCCAACTTTTCCAGGATTGGGTACCGGAACTCCGCATTTCTCAGCACTCGGCTGACATAGCAGACGGGGAACTATTTTCTCCCTTCTTCCCGGATTAGTACTGAGCTTACTGCCTCGGACCCTACCCCCAGGTATAGGGATAGGTCCTCTCCCGGTCTCGGCCCTTGGAGTAGAGGAGTTTGAGTGAGTTGTTCTTTCAAAGCCTGGAAGGCTCCTTCACATTCCGAGGTCCATTCAATTTTTTTTGTTTCCCCTTAACACCTTGAAAAAGGGTGCATACTTGTCTCCCGCCTTGGAGAGGAACCTACTGAGTCCGGCCAGCTTTCCCGTGAGGCTCTGAACCTCCTTTGAGTTTCTGGGCGATCCCAACTCCATTATTGCCTTGACCTTGTCCGGGTTTGGCTCCATCCCCGCCGGGGTGAGCAGGTGACCTAGGAATTTCCCTCGGCTAGCCCCGAAGACACACTTCAAGGGGTTGAGCTTCATCTTATACTTCCGCAAAGTCTTAAAGGTCTCTTCAAGGTCTCGGAAGTGGGCCTCGAGGTCCCGACTCTTCACCATGAGATCATCAATGTAGACCTCCAGGTTTCTCCCCTTTTGATCTCGGAAGATCCTATCCATCATACTTTGGTACGTGGCACCTGCATTCTTAATCCCGAAGGGCATCATCTTATAACAATAACACCCATCCCCCGTGATGAAGGAGACATCCTTGATGTCAGGGGGGTGCATGCGAATCTGATGATAACCTGAAAAAGCATCTAGAAAAGACATTATAGGGAAACCGACGGATGAGTCAACCAGAGCGTCGATTTTAGGCAAAGGGTGGCAATCCTTGGGGCACAATTTATTAAGCAAGGAAAAGTCGATACACATTCTCCACTTACCTCCCCCCTTCTTCACCATGACCACGTTAGAGACCCAGCCTGGATACTGGATCTCTGATACAAACCCTGCCTGAATGAGCTTACCAACCTCCTCTCGGATGGGTCCTTCCAGCTTGTCTGCTATGACCCTCCTCTTTTGACGGATGGGACGGGTGCCGGGGTCGAGATTGAGGCGGTGGCAAGCCACATCCGCATCAATCCCGAGCATCTCCGTGGCGCTCCAAGCGAAGACATCCACGTTCTCCAGAATGCATGCTAGGATCTGCTTCTGCTCCTCCAGGCCGAGCTCCCTGCTGATCCTGACTTTCTCCACCACATCGGCTCGGGTGGTGACTTCGAGCTCCACGACCTCCTCCACGGCCTCCAACCGGGACTACTCTCCCCAATCTCCTTCCTTCTCTTCGCCACTAGCGAGTGCTTCGACCTCACCCTCCTTTCCTTCTTGCCCAACCACCATCAATTCTTCTGCCCCTCCTCCCTGGGCCTGACCATCTACCTCTTCCTCCTCCATCGGCTCCTCTAACCTCTGCTCCATCTCCTCCTTCCAGCCCTCTCCTCCAAGCCCTGCCGGCTTACCCACCTCTTGGTCCCATTTCTCTGCCTCTACCATCCAAGAGATGGTGTTGACTGCCATCACGTAGCATTGCCTTGCTACCTTCGGATCTCCTCTGATTCGGACTTGGACTCCTCCGTCATTGAACTTAAGGCACTAGTGGAATGTGGAGGGGACACAACGGAACGCGTTGATGAGCGGCCATCCGAAGATGGTGCTATAGCTGCTGGGAGCATCTACTATGACAAAGCGGCAGTTCCTGGACTGCCCTCCCAAGACCACATGGAGTCCTACTCCCCCTTCTACTTCCTTTCTCTCCCCGGAGAATCTAAACAACGGACCGTCCGAGGCCAACACCCTTCACGCCTCCACCTCCATCCCATCAAATGCCTTTTTTGAAAATAACATTGACCGAACTCCCGTTATCCACCAAGATTTGGGAAATGGTGAAGTTCTCGATCGCTGTCCGAATGACCAACGCATCGCAGAATGGGTCCTCATAACCCCGCATGTCCTTCTGGGTGAAGGAGATCTTCTCTGTCGGGGCGAGGCTAGGGATGTCGAGGCCACGCTACGATGATAGATGGTATGGAGGCTCGCCTTCCGGGTTGCCTCAATCCCCACCCCCATGGATCACCCCGATCCCCCTCGGGACCCCAAATCAGCCCGGTCCTCGCACCTTTCCTCCTCCTCCTGAGGCTCAACCTCCTCAATCCCTACCGGTTGCTGTTGTCGCGGCGCGGGCACTCGGGCCCTTTTTGTCTCTAGGAACTCCGGGCAGGTGGCCGTCGCGTGACCTTCCTCATCATGGAAGTAATAGTACGGCGGCGTCAGCTCTCCCGTCTCGGCCTCCGCCATCCTATTCCTTCTTCTTCTTCCTGCTCCTGCTTCTTCTCTCGCCTCTTCTCTCCTTCCTCTTCCTCCCCTTCCCCGCCTGATTGCCATGACTTGCTGGGGTGGAGGAGGCATCGGCCTCGGACCATGCTTCCATCCCAACTGATGAGGTCTTCCTTGACCCCCATGGAAGTTACCACTCCCCGGGGGGTAACCCCTTCCCTGACCTTGCATTCCTCTGCCATGATGCCTCCACTCCCCCTCCGGGGCCCTGGGCTCTTCCCTTCTCCTCACCTCTTGCTGCCTGACCTCCGGCTCACTGAGCTTTGCTAGCCTCTTGGTGAGTTCCGGGTCGGCCTCCTCACTCTCGATTTCCTCCGCCACCCTCTCCATCAACTCCTCGTAGGATACGGGGGCTTTCCTCTTCAGAGCTATTTTGAAGAAACTTTCCCTCAGCCCGACCGTGAAGGCGAGCTGGAGTGCAAACCCGGGCATCTCCTGAGTGAGCAGCACCTCCTCCTGGAACCGGTCCACGTAGCGAGCCAACGTCTCCTTTGGCTCCTGCTTCACTTTTAAGAGGGACTCGGTGTCCTTCTTCCTCTTCTTTGAAGTTGAGAATCGCAACAAGAAACTTCGGCGCAAATCCTCGAAAGCGCAGATCGATCCTGTAGGGAGTTGATGGAACCAGTCCCTGGCCTTTTCTTTAAGGGTGACGGCGAAGAGCCGACACTTGAAAGCATCTAACATCGGCCTGATAGAGACCGAGTCCTCAAAAGACTGGAGGTGTTGGACAAGGTCATCCCGGCCGTTGTAGTACACCCTGTCCCACTCCCCGAACCCTGCCGGGACAGGTGCAGAAAGTACTAACTCGTAGAAGGGACTTCCCCCTCCTGCCATCCTTTCTCGCTCCACATGCCCCCGAGCTCTCTCGCCAGACTCGGGCTCGCGGGGACTGCGCTCGCGAGAACGATGTTCGCCTGAACCACTCCCACAGTTGTTGCATCCTCCGGGCGCGCGCTCGCCTGCGCCGCGCTCGCCGGCACAGAGATCGCCGACACAGAGCTCGCCGGGCTGGCAAACAGTACTCGCCCCTCCAGGTCTTGCACTGAACCTCCGACGACTTCTTTTCTGGCCCTTCCCCCTGGGGCATTCTCGCCAACCACTGCTGGGGGAAGGGTCTCCTGAGGCGCTGGGGTCGCAAACTCACTTCGCAGCGCCGCGACCGTGATCCCAAAGGTGTCGAGCACCTCCCTCCTGAAATCCGAGAACATCCTCGGAGTCACCACCTGCGGTGACTCGCTGAACTCCTCGCCTTGATCCTCGCCTCCTGCCATGTCTGCTCCTTAGAACTTTCTTAGACCATCCACGCTCCACGCTCACCGCACCAAAATATTGAAACCGATTTCTCGGCCTCTTGTGAAGCTCGGGGCCCTCACCGAAATGAGGGGCAGCTAGCCCTTACTGATCCCTCGGAGAAGGTAGACTGAAGACTAAGAAAATCACTAAGACCTTAGTCACAGCGAGGAGGTCCCTCCACTAACCCGGAAGATCGTTGAGTGCTTCCCCTCCCAAGACAAAGCTGAGACTCGGGCACCTTGGAGAGCTCTGGAAATGCTAGCCAAAGAGAGCCTGAGGAGACAGAAGCTGAAGTCAAGTCCTCTCCAAAGGTGCCCATTAGGTCTTATTTTTAGGTTGTTGGGTCCAGCGTTCCTTCACTTGACCCGTAACGCCTTTCCGTTGATATAAAGATCAAGTTGCGCCTTCACCAACAGTCCGAGCTTTTGGTCGAGTTGGTTGCGCTGGGTCCTTTCAATTGGTATCAGAGGAGGTTGCAGGTTCGAGATCGGGGGGGGAGGGGGGGTGGGGGTGGGGGGGGGGGGGGGGGGGGGGAGGGGGGGGGCGCTGATAATTCCTGAAATTTCTCTACCCGGGGTCAGGCGGCCGCAGCTATGTGTCAAGCCACCTCTGAGCCATGTGGTGCGCCAACTCTGAGCCATGTGGAACACCTCTGAGCTTGCGAGTCATGCTGGATGCTGGGGTGGGGGGATTGTTGGGTCCACGCTGGGGGGGGGGGGATTGTTGGGTCCAGCGTTCCTTCACTTGACCCGTAGCGCCTTTCCGTTGATATAAAGATCAAGTTGCGCCTTCACCAATAGTCCGGGCTTTTGGTCGAGTTAGTTGCGCTGGGTCCTCTCATAGGTTTTCTGATCTGGCATGCAAATAGCAGGATCCCGCCTTTTGATTTTACTATCTGCACCCCAAATGGGTCTGCTAATAGCCAAACTCCGCTGTTTGGAGAGGCTAAAGGCAGACCACCAAGGGTAAAAGGGTAATTTGGCCCTATCAACCTATGGGCAAGGAACTGCGAGAAAATTACTGCCGAAGCTTTCGCGGGCCTTCTCGCGAGTCCTGCTCACGATGCCTCTCCTAGGCGATCGCCCTGCGAGGACCTCGCTGGCGCAGTCTGGCGGTATCTGCCGAGGTCCGGTCTCGCGAGCCTTCCGGCGAGACCGCCTCTTGACTTCGTTGAGCTCAACACACATTTCGTCGAACACATGACACTTTGCCGATCACAGACGAGCTCGACGAATGCAGAACGTTAAACGGTTCGCTGACCGCTGAGACGGGCGGTTCGTCGACCGCTGAGACGCTGAGATTGAAGCAAGCCGTTCGTCGAACACGGGAAACAATTCGTCGAACATAGAATTGAGCTCGCCGGACGCTGAGGCCCGGTCTCGCGAGCCTTCCTGCGAGACCGCCTCTTGACTTTGTTGCGCACCATTTCGCTGAACACCTCTTTACCGAACATAGGTCTCTTCTGCCAGCGGCTTGCGAGGTATTGGTTTCCCAGCCCTCGCTTGGCCCAGTCTTTTAAAGATATCTACTGAGATCAGGATCTCGCGACTCCTCTTGCGAGACCATCCCTTTAGCTTTAATGAGATTAGAACTCTTCGTCGACTTCTGACGATTTCGCCGAACAGGGGTGAGCTCGATGACCGCAGGTGAGATCGACGAACACGGGAGAGTTCGTCGAACGCAGGACTCCTTTCGTCGAGCTCAGAAAGCTTCCTCAAACTGCCTGCGAGCATTTATCTCGCCGACCCTTCTCGCTCGCCTCTTAGCGAGCCTTCCGGGAGATACTTCTCCAAGGCCCCTCTCGCGAGGTCTTTGGACCTATGGCCTTCCTATCTTATTACTTCCTTCATCCTGTTGCCTTCTTAAGCCGCGCCTCCTCGCCTGGCGAGTATAGGGGTTGTACAGCGAGGTGTGGGATAGAAGGGATAGCTCCAAATATTGCCTGCAGTGGTTGGCCAAAAATCGCATTGTAAGGCGATTCTGACTCGACCACTATGAACTGTATGTCGTGGGTACCTTTCTTCGGGAAATCTCCCAGGGTCACTGGGAGAGTGATAGTTCCTTTGGTCAGGACAGGACTACTGTGGAAGCCGTAGATTTGTCTGGAGGCTGGTTGGAGATTTTCTTCCAGGATCTTCATGCTGAGGAGAGCGGGCATGAACATGACGTTGAATAAGCTGTCATTGTCTACAAGCACCCGCTTGATGCGAAAGCTGGGGTTGACGATTTCTGCACTGATGACCAGTGTATCTTGATGTGGAATGAGTAGGCCCTTCAAATCTTCATCTCCGAAGATGATCGTCTCCGCCGGTTGGGGATGGAATTAACGGCGAGGAACGGAAAACTTGAGATGGTCTCCACTACCCCTACCACCTGCCCGCCCCCGGTGCATCTTGGCGAGCAGGTGGCTGCTCCCGTCTTGGCGATCAGGCGGCTGCTCTCATCTTGGCGAGCAGGTAGCTTATTTCGTTTCTGATCTTGTAATAATCTTTCGAGGATGACTTGTCGGATGAGACGTTCTATCTCATCTTTGAGTTTGATGCACTCCTCAGTGGCATGTTCTGCGCCTCGGTGAAACTCACAGTATTTTGATTGATCTCCCTTGCCATGGGGGAGTTCTCTTGGTCTTTGCAAAGCAGGGTTATCTTGTATCGCATAGAGCAGGTTTGCACGAGAGGTGTTGAGCGGTGCGTATTCTTGGTAGGGTCGGGGGGCCTGCTCCTGAGGCAATCTTGCTGGTGCGTATTCCCTTGGCATTCCTCTTGCCGCTACGGGGCTGGCTCTTCTCTTTTCCTCTTCACTCCTCCTTCGAACTGTCGGCGGTGAGCCTCGATCTCTTTGTCAACTGCATTTTGAGCCTCGACTCTATGCACAAGATCGGGATAGCTAGGGATTGTTTCCCTCATTAAAGCGGAGTAGAAATCGCTTGGTCAGAGTCCTCCAAGGAATACTCCTCGAAGGAGCTCAGGATCCACTCCGAGGATTTGATGGGCTTCGATAGTGAACCGACGAAAGAACTCCTTAAGGGTTTCCCCTTCACTTTGTTTGATTCCCGAGATATGGGAAGGGTCCTTCACTATTCGGCGATTTGTGATGAATTGGTCCAAGAATAGTTTTGTCAGCTCGGTGAAGCTTCTGATAGTTCCACTCCGAATAGAATGGAACCAAGTTCTTGCCTGTCCTATCATAGTGATCGGAAACACTTGACAGAGCAGTTGATCAGGGGCATTGTAAATTCGAAAGATGGTGGAGAAGTGATTCACATGCTCTACGGGGTCCTCGGTACCATCGTAGGATTCCATGCTCGGAAGCTTGAATCCTCCTGAGATCGGATATGCCAGGACTTCAGGTGCCAACGGGAACCCATTGCGAACAGGGCGATATATACGCGCTTCTTGGCGGCCAACTTGGTCATACTCTTTCGCTATCGGTTCTCTGACTTCTTCTTGGGTTAATCTTCCAGGGAGGTTCTCAGGGTCACCTGCCCTCTGATGGTGATGTTGCGGTCCGACTTCAGCGGGCCTGGCCAGAAGGGCGGGGTGTGCGGTACTTGCTGCTGCTGAGAACTCTGAGTCCTCTTCTTGGTTGTCTTCTAGGGCTTGGCGTGGAGGCGGAGTAGGCGCATTGACTAGTGCAGGGGGTTCCACAGGAGCCCGAGCTGCTCCTAAGTTTCTCAAGAGGTTCAACATTTCAGCCTACTATTCCTCTACTTGGACCAAGCGTCCTGCTAGTGCATTTATCGGCGCGACCACTATCTCTTCCAAGTGTGGTGCGCTGACGAGGGAATGGGAAGGACATGGATCAGCATGTCCTTCGCGAACCGAGCCATGGGTGGTGCGAGTGCTTCTCTTTGCCATGGTCTCTAGTTATGAGTATCAATGTGCGGAGGATACTATCTAGCGAATCTTTTGAGCTTTGGGAAGTCCTTCCCACAGACGGTGCCAAACTATTGCGGTCTACTCGAGACTCCAAAAACTAGTTCAGAATGAACCGCCTTAGCCGGGGAGCGGTCGAGTGCGCAATCAGTTACTAAAAACCGAGATGACTGGCAAAGAGTCATTTTTACCGGTGAAACCCCCAGAAAGTGGTGAAAAACCACGTGGTCGGTTCGGTGCCGACCAAACTTCACTATCATCTGCTTCTTTACAGGGCTTTTATGAGAGATCGAGGGCGACAAACCGCTCCTCGTTACACCTTGTTGGGTATTATGCTCTCAATGTCTCTAGTTTTAAAGAAGGAACACAAGTACAGATAAGCTAAATTATTTTTGATGTTATGTTTAAGTTCATGCCATGACAGATGCATCGAAGCTACATTATTAATATCAAGATGATAAAAGAAATGAAAATTCATTAAGTAAAATATCATCGAGACAATTCCGACGATATCGTCTTGAAGAAAACTTATCGTTGATAATTCTAAGATCAGATGTCGACGATATCGTCTTGAATAAGATATAGGGCCTTGAAGGCTTAAGGAAAACTTATCGTTGATACATCTAAGATCGGATGTCAAATATATCGTCTTGAAGAAGATATATAACCTTGAAGGTTTAAGAAAGCTTATCATGGATAAAGCTAAGTTCAGATGTCGATGACATCATCTTGAAGAAAACTTATCATTGATAAAACAAAGATCAGATGTCGACGATATTGTCTTGAAGAAGAGGTATAGCCGTGAAACTTAAAGACATAACTCATTAAGTCATGAAGAAAGGGTCATGAAGACAAACATCGGTTTGAAGACCTTATATCCTCTAGAAGATCAAGACGATATCATCTTGAAGAAAGACTGACAGCCTGAGGAATAAGTCTAAGTCTTATTAAAAAAAAATATCTCGACGATATCGACTAGAAGAAGATATATTGTTGAGATATCTGTTGGAACATGGTTTTTCGCATCCCTTTGATTTGAGAATAACAAATTTTACTTGTATTTTTAGCATGCAGGTTTGAATAGATATGACACTAGGATGCTACATTATTAGTCTGGACCTGCTCACAAATTGAAAAGAGGAATGTGGTCTAATGCCAGGCGTTAGGACTTAATGCTGGGCGTTGACTCTCATTCCCATCATGATGTTTATGGCAAGGAGGGAAGCAGCCGTGCTTACAGGAGCACTTTAGGAATGATCTGACATAATGCCAGCGTTAACCTCAACGCCAGCGTTAGGGTTGCCTAAAATGAAAGTTTCCTAAAGTGCATAATCTCCTTCCCGTTTTGAAGATCCGAGCCATCAAAACAATTCTATACTGGGTCAATGCCAGGCATTATCCTTAACGTCGGCGTTAGCTTCCAGTCCTATAAATAGGAGTATTTCGTCTTCTTCAACACCATTGTTGGATCTGTAGGCACCCTTAGAGGGGGGTGAATAAGGGTTTTAAGATTTTCGAGATTATTTGGAGAAATTAATTTTCTGTTGCTACCGCCAGCGGTAGAGTTTCCGCTCGGCGTTAGCGATAGTGAAAATACTTTTAGGTTAGAACAATGAAAATCATAGAGCACGATTCAGAGATGAAGAAACAAACATATTTTCATTAACATTAAATTGAAATAACTATGATTACAAAAACTTTTCCCAATGACGCTTGGAAAGAGGCGACCAATGAAAACTCTTTTGGTTTTCTATACCGACCATTCTCCTAAGGACCAGTTGGCTCTAGCCTATCTCTCACCAGATAAGGCCTCAAGCCGCTCTAGCCTTTCTCTCCCCAGAAAGGCCTCGAGCACCCCCTAGATCTATAACCTAGACCTAGTCGCCACCGCGAGGCGAATTTCCCCTAGTCCCCACAAGGCCCTAGTCGTCGTGCGGCGAATTCCTCTACTTAACAAAGGATATAAAGATTACAATTTGAAAACTAAAACAAGACAAAAACTAAGACTCCCTCAAATGAAGAACTTGATGTCGATGTAGATGCGATCGGATCGGTCTTCAAGTTCTTTGCATTCACGAATGTTGACGGAGTTCTTTGGGCTGCTTGGGAAGGCTCTCACGAGTGCTCTGAAAATATGGCTTCAAATCCTTCTAGAAGAGCAAGCAACAACAGAGGAGGCGCGCGTCTTTTTATAGAATCAGCCACTACCACCTGCGGTAGTACTACCGCCCCGCGGTATCCACATTAGGCAATGAAGCACACGGATCATGGTAGTTTAGGAAATATTTGAGCGCCAAACACTAGCGTGTCGCGGTAACGCTAATGCCCCGCGATAGCGAGATATCCTTCCTTCAGCCACAATCTGCTCTTCAATCAACTGCAGACGGGAAGTTTCCAAAAGCTACCGCCGGGCGTTAGACTTAACGCGCCGCGATAGTACTTGCTAAAATAGCATCCCGTCGACATTCCTTTTTCTCCAATGTTTCCTTCCTGTCAATTGTTTCCATTTATGCTAGCTCCAACGATAGTGCTAATGCTCCACGGTAGAGCACATCTCTTTTTGTCGGGCGCATCATCATCGGACGCAGTGATAAGCATTTCGTCGAGCGTAGCTTTCATTTCGTTGAACGAACACTAGCGCCAACGATAGTTCTAACACACCGCGGTAAGGCATACATTTCGTCGAGCGCCAGTTCCGTTCTCAGCGGTTTCCTTCTCAGCGGTTTCTTCTCAGCGGTTGTTAGCGCCAGCGGTAGTTCTAACGCTACGCGGTAGCAACAACAAAACACATTTCCATGGAGATTTGAAAGCACAGAATCCTGCATACTATAAACACAAAACAAGTATGATCAAATACAATAAGATTTGTTACTGTCAAACCAAGAGATGCGGAAAGCATGTTCCAACAAACTCCCCCTTTTGATAATAACAAATCCCCTTAGAAAGAAATAATTCAATTGATAGGAATTTGTGTTTATAATAGAGATAAGCATGAAATTTAAGACATATGCATATGCTCCCCCTAAATGAATGCTCCCCCTAAGTGAATGCTCCCCCTACAACAAAACTTCCTATGAACTTGACTTCCCCAAACATGTGAATTTCTTTCAAATTTATTCTCCCCCTTTTGGTATTAACAAAAGAGGGTGGAGAGGTAGTCCAACAAAAAGTGTGCAATAACTGTGTAAAGAGGGAATGATCATGATAAAGAGTTAAACGCTTAGGAAAAAAATACAATATATAGGAGAGATAAAAGAAAGGAATGTGAAGAATTTGGCATAAAGAAACCACTTGTTGGGACAACGTATTCATGATCGAGCGAACAAGTAGTAAAGAGGTGGAAAGCATGGCGAAATACTTTTTTGAAGTGAACATCTATATATGAATTATGAAGCATAGTAGATGATTAAGAATTTTAGACATAACAAAATAGATGTTGTAGCATTTTAAGTACACAAAATAATTTCAGTTGTAACATAGCCATATACTAGTTTTGAAAGGTATGCATTATAGAGTTCTCATGGCGTAGCGGAAAAAATATGTAAGCATGATACAAGATATCAAGTCAAGATGGAAGAATACAATGTTCTAAATTGAGAAACCAAGTACACTTATACATTGTATTGATCATGCAAGGCTATCTAGTGCATTTACTTAAGAATTTAGAGAATACATGTAGATATGCAATAGGTTCCAATTCTCATGAGTAGAAGAAGGCTTACAAGTGAGAATGATGTGCACAAAATAGTGTTTTTGATAAAAGTATACATATGAGTTAATCAAAACGCATGACATGTATAATGGAATAAACACAATATTATTGAACAAGCAGTTTTAGAGCTACCTCTTCCCACAAAGCTATATAAATTTTTCAATGCACATAAAAAATGGTACAACTACCAAGGTGCTCTGCATACACAATGCTTATTAAGACTTATCAGGGTGCAAAGTAGTGTTTGGGGAATCACAATTATTATTTTGAATTTTAGTTATTTGTGATTCGGTGTACAAGAAGAAGTAGTAAGAAAAATGTTTGCAACAAGGCACTTTACAATTCTCTCCAAGGTGCTAAACCTCACAATGCTCATTAAGACTTATCAGGAGGGTGAGTAGTGCTTGGTGGAGTTATCTTTGTCAAATATTCAGTTGAATTTCTTTGCTTAACGACAAAGGTCTCTGAATTCACTTGTATGTGCAAACAAAAAATTTTGGAAAGACATACTTCTTCAAAAAAACAGGTGCATGAAAAAGCTTTTTACATGTGGTGTAGGTAAAACTAAGCATGCCTAACAATAATATTAAGTTGTTACACTACACAATCATGAAAGAGAAGATTAAATTCATATGTAGTATATCAAAAGGTGTGAGTGAAAAAAATCATTTGCAAATATAAGCCATTTACTCATACATAGAGGCATGCTATGCAATACTACACATGATTTCTATAATCAATTTCGAAGCACTCATAAGATAATGATCAAGGCATGATACAAAAACAATGTTATTAAGATACTTGAAATAGAGAATGAAACATTGTATACAAAACTTGGCAAGATAAACCATATCATCCTTGTAACATAGAAAATTACACCAGTTTTTATAATTTTTAAGTTTTTCAAATACAAAAAATTAAACAAAGAAAAACATATTTTTGACGTGTAATTGGATTTTCAATTTTGTAGTTGGTTTTGATATATAGAAAAACAAAACATGTTTATGGTTGGATTTTGATTTGTTTTACAGTTTTTTTTGTGTTTAATTTTTTTAAAAGAAAATAACAGGAACTGAAAAAAATAAAAAAAGAAAGATAAAATAGGAAATTCAGAAATGACCCACTACCGCCAGCGGTACCCAGCTATCGCCGGGCGGTAGTGACAGAATTCGAATTTTTGGGAAAACGTAAAATTTTTCAGAAATTTTCTTTTGAATATAGTTGTGCAGAATAGTGACAATGTTCAATACAGAAATCAGATATGTTTGGTCATGAAAATATGGATTTTGCAAGTTCAAGCTAGTATGTCCAAAACCCGTAGTTCTAGTCTAAGTAGATGAAATCGTGAATCAGGTAGAGGCTTGGTAAAGATGTCCGCAAGTTGCGATTCAGTTCCTATGAAGTTTACATGAACATGTTCCTTTTTGATGTGATCCCTAATGAAGTGGTGTCTTACGTCAATGTGTTTAGATCGTGAGTGATGAACAAGGTTGTTTGTTAAGTCAATAACACTCTTGTTGTCACACTTAAGTTCAATATTAGTTAAATGAACACCAAAGTCTTCTAAGGTTTGAGTCATCCATAATGCTTGGGCACAACAACTTCCTAGTGCAATATATTCTGCCTCGGTGGTGGAGAGGGCAACAGAATTTTATTTTCTACTTGACCATGCAACTAGAGAAGGACCTAAGAAATGACAGGTACCACTAGTGCTTTTCCTATCTAATGAACAACCCGCATAATCAGTATCTGAATACCCATGCAAGAGAAAAGAATCATTATTTGGATACCAAAGTCCTAATTTAGATGTGCCTATTAGATATCGAAAAATTTGTTTCACCGCTTTTAAATGAGATTCTTTTGGATTTGCTTGAAATCTAGTGCATAAGCATACGACAAACATAATATCAGGTCTAGATGCACTAAGGTATAATGGGGATCCAATCATTCCTCTATATAAAGTTTGGTCAATTGAAATTTTGGCTTCATCTTTTCCTAATTTTAGTGATGCGCTCCTTGGAGTACTAGCTTGTTTCAAGTTTTCAAAGCCAAAAAGTTGTAGCATATCATGGACATATTTGGATTGACATATAAAAATTCCATCATTTCTTTGGGTTATTGAAATCCTAAAAATATGTTATTTCACCCACTAGACTCATTTCAAATTCATTTTGCATCACTAGAATAACTTCCTTACACAACTCTTCATTAGTGGCTCCAAAAATAATATCGTCAACGTATATTTGTAAAATAATCAAATCATTATCACAGTGCTTAATGAAATATCGCCACTACCTATTTTATAACCGTGCTTTAATAAAAAAGATATTAAGCGTTCATACCAAGCACGGGGTGCTTGTTCTAGACCATAAAGCGCTTTTTCTAATCTATATACATGATTTGGAAATTTTCATCAATAAATTCCGGGGGTTGTTCGACATAGACTTCTTCTTTAATTATCCCGTTTAAGAAAGCACTTTTAACATCCATTTGAAATAATTTAAACTTATTATAACTCGCAAAAGCTAAAAAAATTCTAATCGATTCAAGGCGAGCAACGGGTGCAAATGTTTCATCAAAATCTACCCCCACGATTTGAGAATAACCTTGTGCCACTAACCGAGCTTTGTTCCTAGTTATTCTAGATTCTCCATCTAATTTATTTTTAAATATCCATTTGACACCGATAACCGGGTGATTAGATGGTCTTTCAACTAGTTTCCAAACCCTATTGCGTTCAAATTGATTCAATTTGTCATTCATAGCAATAAACCAAAATTTATCATTCAAAGCGGTGGAAACATTTTTCGGTTCTATTTCAGAAACAAAGCATAAGTTTGAAAAAGATTCATTAAAAGACGAATGTGTAGTTACCGCTCTAGATGGTTCTCCAATTATAAGCTCCCTTGGATGATCTCTTGTAAATCGAAGCACACTTGGAGGCACGAGCTCTTCTTGCACCGTCTCTACTTCTTTTTCTTCTCCAAGTGGATCATCATCATGCTCCAATGGTGAAAGAGGTACATCTTCATTTCCTGCACAAGTAGAATCTACACAAGGCACAAGTTCATCAAACTTCACATGAATAGACTCTTCAACCTTTTTAGATTTTTTATTGTTTACTCTATATGCTTTGCTAGTGGAAGAGTAACCAAGAAAAATACTTTCATCACATTTTTCATCAAATTTAACTAATGCATCCTTGGTGTTTAGGATAAAACATTTACAACCAAAGACATGAAAATACGATACATTAGGTTTCTTTTGAAAGTACAATTCATATGGAGTTAATTTCCAAATAGGGCGAAGCATAACACGATTTATGACATAACATGATGTATTTACGACTTCGACCCAAAAATATCTAGGCAGCCCATATTCAGATAGCATGGTGCGTGCAAGTTCTTGAATAGTTCTATTTTTCCTCTCCACCACACCGTTTTGTTGGGGGGGGGGGGTGCGTGGAGCGAATAATTTGTGTTTAATACCTAGATTATTATAGAAACTGGTGAAGCTATCGTTTTCAAATTCCCCTCCATGATCCGATCGTATACACTTGATTTTTAGATCTAATTCATTTTGAATACGATTGCAAAGATTGTAAATTCAGAAAACGCATCGGATTTGGAGGTAAGAAATAAGGTCCAAGTAAATCTAGAAAAATCATCGGATTTGGAGGTAACAAAAGTGTACTTTTTACCACCAAGACTACACGTGCTAATAGGTCCAAAAAGATCCATGTGAATTAGTTGTAAGGGTCTTGAGGTGGATATTTCTTTTTTACTCTTAAACAATGTTTTTGAAAATTTTCCTTTCTGGCATGGCGAGCATAAGGAAGATAGATTTCCATTTAGCATAGGCAAACCTTTAATGAGTTTATTCTTTGACAATTTTAAGATTAACTTGGTGCTAGAGTGACCGAGACGCCTATGTCATAATTCAAGTTCTTCATTTTTTGATATAAGACATTTGAGAGACGCACGTGATAGATCATGAAAGGCAATTAGATACACATTGTGAATTCGTGGTGCAATGAGTACAATACTATTGGTTTTAGGATCTATAATTTTGCATAAATCAATAGAAGACTCAAATAAAACATTTAGACCTTTATCACAAAGCTGACTATTAGAAATCAAGTCGTGTTTCAAACCTTCTACATATAAGACATTAGTAAGAGAGAAAGAATTGTTACCCACAGTACCGGTGCCTAAAATCCTTCCCTTTCCATTGTCCCTAAATGTCACCATTCCTCCTTTCTTCTTAGTGAGGCTAAGGAATTTTGCATTATCGCCCGTCATGTGCTTGGAGCACCCTGAGTCCAAGTACCACATGTCTTCCTTTCCTTAGCCTGCCAACATACCTAACAAGAAGATGAGAGTAAAGATCTGGATACCTAGGTGGTTCCTCCCATAGAATAGGTGGAAACCTTAGGCACCCAGATTTGCTTGACAGTACATCGACCCTTCATCCTGCAGGGCTCCATGGTATGCCCGAAGTGATGGCACTTGGCACATAACACAAAAGGGGTTGAGACCTTTTTCAGTTTTTGTTGTGGACTCTTGCTGGAGGATGGGGAATCAGCAGAATAAATTCCAGATTTATGATTATTCGATGAATTATGAGTTCTGTTACTACCACCAGCATTAGCAGTTACCGTCGGGCAGTAGTTAGCAGAGACAAAACATAGACCAGTTTTTGCACTACCATGCCTTTGGTTGGCCAAAATCATATCAAGACTTTTCTGGCCAACACCGAATTTTTCTATGGCTAAGTTAAGGTCATGGATTTTAGTTTTTAATGCAAAATTTTCACTAACTAAATTTCCGCATCTATTTGCAAAAAATTTATTTTCATTTTCAACATTAGAAAGAGAGAGTTTCAAATTTCTTTCTAAGTCTCTCTTTTGTTTCGAGAGTGATTCGATATTGGAGAGAGCATTAGAAAGATCAGTTTCAAGTTTGCTAGTCCTTGCCAAGAGATCATCATTCTTTTGGCAAGACTCCATCTCCTTTCCCAAGGCAAAAACTTCCTTACTTAATTTTTGATTTTGTTTCAAAAGAATTTTATCTTCAGTTTTAAGTAGATTAAGATCTTTTAAATTTTTGCCAAGAGATTTGCAAGTTCTTAAGTATTCAGAATAAAGATCATCATAGTTAGAGGGGATTACCTCAGTGTCGCTTTGGACACTGCACTCGTCGTCGGTTGATTCATTGTTTTTCCCCATAAGGCTCAAGTTTGCCTCATCATCGTCGCTTGATCTTGAAATACTTGAGCACCCGGAGGAAGAGTCATCCCATGTTGCAGCTTTTAAGACCTTCTTCTTCTCCTTTCCTTTAACCCGTTTTTCTTTTTGCTACTTTAGGAATTTTGGGCATTGACTTCTAATATTCCCAGTCTTCCTACAATGGAAGCACTCGGGAGGTGTCTGCTCTTCGTCGTCGTCGCTAGACTTCTCCTTCTTCTCTCTTTTGGATGAGGAGCCCTTTCGGAAAAATTTTCGGAAGGTGTTCCTCCTTTCCGGATTCTTCATGAACTTAGTAAAGTTCTTCACAAAGAGACTCTCCTCGTCATCTTCCTCGTCGTCATCTTCTTTTCTTGACTTCAGTGCCAAGGCTTTCTTCTTTGGTTCCTTGTTGTATTCCTCTTCTTGAATCTTGAGTTCTACCTCATGGGTTTTGAGGTTACCAATTAGGCTCTCAATTTGGAGCCGCCTAAGATCATGCGATTCGGAAATCGCCATCACCTTTGGATTGAACTTTGGTGGGAGTGATCGAAGAAGCTTTCTCACCAAGTCGCCGTTTGAAAATGTTTTTCCAAGAATTTTTGAGGAATTAACGATCTTGGTGAATCGAGTGTACATGACATCGACGTCCTCATCCGGATCCACCCTGAACCTCTCGAATTCAGATTCCAGTTGGAATAGTTTTGAATCTTTGACCTGCGAGGTACCTTCATGCGTTATTTCTAATAAGTTCCAAATATCATAAGCAGTTTCACATGCACTTACTCTATTAAATTCAGTCCTATCAAGAGCACAGAAAAGTGCATTCATTGCTTTCGCATTATTCTTACACCTAGACTTATCTCCATTGTCCCATCTATCCCTCGGTTTTTCCATGGTTACTTCTCCAACAATGTATGTAGGAGAAGTGTATGGAGTTTCAATACATGCCCATACATCTAGATCTAAGTTTATCAGAAAACAACGCATACGCGTTCTCCAGTAATTATAATCAGTTCCGGTAAACAACAGAGGTCTACTTATTCTCTGCCCCTCATGGAAAGCGAGATCACGAGCGCCATTATTCCCGGTTGTTAGACCGAATTGGAATAACCTACCTCTGATACCACTTGTTGGATCTGTAGGCGCCCTTAGAGGGGGGGGGGGGGGGGGGGGGGGGGGGGGGGGGGGGGGGGGGGGGGTGAATAATGGTTTTAAGATTTTCGAGATTATTTGGAGAAATTAATTTTCTATTGCTACCGCCAGCGGTAGAGTTTCCGCTCGGCATTAGCGATAGTGAAAATACTTTTAGGTTAGAATAATGAAAATCATAGATCATGATTCAGAGATGAAGAAAGAAACCTATTTTCATTAACATTAAATTGAAATAACTATGATTACAAAAACTTTCCCAATGACGCTTGGAAAGAGACGACCAATGAAAACTCTTTTGGTTTTCTATACCGACCCTTCTCCTAAGGACCGGTTGGCTCTAGCCTATCTCTCACCAGATAAGACCTTAAGACGCTCTAGCCTTTCTCTCCCCAGAAAGGCCTCGAGCACCCCCTTGATCAAATACAATAGGATTTGTTATTGCCAAACCAAGAGATGCAGAAAGCATGTTCCAACAACCATTGCTTGAGAGCCCTATTCCAGCACTTCACAAACTCTAAGAGGGCCATGTTTTCCAGACCATCATCTCCCACGCAAGTTCGAGAGAAGATTTCAAGGAGGATCGGATCAACGCTTACGCAAAGCGAAGAACGCACACTTCGACTTCGAAAATATTCAACGAGCCTTCGCCATCTCCAGAATTCTTCATAGGGAGCTTTCATTTGTGTTTTTATGTTTTGTTTGTAACTCTTTCATTGCAATCAAGAAGTAAATCCGCCTCGTGTTGGCGAATAGGTCTGGGTAGGACTAAGAGAGGAATTCGCCTCGTGTTGGCGACTAGGTCTAGGGAGTAGATCTAGGGGGTGCTCGAGGCCTTTCTGGGGATTGAAAGGCTAGAGTGGCTTGAGGCCGTATTCGGGGAAAGATAGGCTAAATCCACCGGTTTGTGGGGATACGAGTCGGGATATAAAACAAAAAGGGAGTTTACTTTATCGCTTACGATTTCTAGCATCGTAAGAAATCAAGTTTTGTAATCTTATATTTCAAGTTAATAAAATCAAGACAAAAACTAAAACAAAGGATATAAAGATTACAATTTGAAAACTAAAACAAGACAAAAACTAAGACTCCCTCAAATGAAGAACTTGATGTCGATGTAGATGCGATCGGATCGGTCTTCAAGTTCTTTGCATTCACGAACGTTGACGGAGTTCTTTGGGCTGCTTGGGAAGTCTCTCACGAGTGCTCTGAAAATATGGGTTCAAATCCTACTAGAACAACAAGCAACAACAGAGGAGGCGCGCGTCTTTTTATAGAATCAGCCACTACCGCCTGCGGTAGTACTACCGCCCTGCGATATCCACATTAGGCAATGAAGCACACGGATCATGGTAGTTTAGGAAATATTTGAGCGCCAAACACTAGCATGCCGCGGTAACGCTAACGCCCCGCGATAGCGAGATATCCTTCCTTCAGCCACAATCTGCTCCTCAACTGCTCCTTAATCAACTGCAGACGGGAAGTTTCCAAAAGCTACCGCTGGGCGTTAGACTTAACGCGCTGCGATAGTACTTGCCAAAATAGCGTCCCGCCGACATTCCTTTTTCTCCACGGTTTCCTTCCTGTCAATTGTTTCCATTTATGCTAGCGCCAGCGATAGTGCTAACGCTCCGCAGTAGAGCACATCTCTTTTCGTCGGGAACATCATCTTCGAACGTAGTGATAAGCATTTCGTCGAGCGCAACTTTCATTTCGTCGAACGAACACTAGCGCCAGCGGTAGTTCTAACGCACCGCGGCAAGGCATACATTTCGTCGAGCGCCAGTTCCGTTCTCAGCGATTTCCTTCTCAGCGGTTTCTTCTCAGCGGTTGTTAGCGCCAGCGATAGTTCTAACGCTACGTGATAGCAGCAACAAAACATATTTCCATGGAGATATGAAAGCATAGAATCCTGCATACTATAAACACAAAACAAGTATGATCAAATACAATAGGATTTGTTATTGTCAAACCAAGAGATGCGGAAAGCATGTTCCAACAACCATTGCTTGAGAGCCCTATTCCAGCACTTCACATGACTCTAAGAGGGCCATGTTTTCCAGACCATCATCTCCCACGCAAGTTCGAGAGAAGATTTCAAGGAGGATCGGATCAACGCTTACGCAAAGCGAAGAACGCACACTTCGACTTCGAAAATATTCAGCGAGCCTTCGCCATCTCCAGAATTCTTCATAGGGAGTTTTCATTTGTGTTTTTATGTTTTGTTTGTAACTCTTTCATTACAATCAAGAAGTAAATCCGCCTCGTGTTGGCGAATAGGTCTGAGTAGGACTAAGAGAGGAATTCGCCTCGTGTTGGCGACTAGGTCTAGGGAGTTGATCTAGGGGGTGCTCGAGGCCTTTCTGGGGATTGAAAGGCTAGAGTGGCTTGAGGCCGTATTCGGGGAAAGATAGGCTAAATCCACCGGTTTGTGGGGATACGAGTCGGGATATAAAACAAAAAGGGAGTTTACTTTATCGCTTACGATTTTTAGCATCGTAAGAAATCAAGTTTTGTAATCTTATATTTCAAGTTAATAAAATCATGTCTCTCATTTATATTACTTGATTTCCTCTTTTTATGTGGTTTCTCCCTAATTTAATCTCTTATCATTTCAAGTATTTTAAAATATAACAGAAGTTTTTAAAACCCTTATTCACCCCCCCCCCCCTCTAAGGGCGCCTCAAGATCCAACAAGTGGTATCAGAGCTAGGTTATTCCAAATTGGCTTAACAACCGGGAATAATGGCATCTCAAGATCTCGCTTTTCTAGAGGGCTGGGTTGTTAGTAGACCACCTCTTTTTACTGGGTCAGATTACAACTACTGGAAAAATAGGATGTTGTGTTTTCTTATGACCATGGATGTAGAGGTTTGGAATATGGTAGAAGTTCGGTACTCTCCTCCTACAATTGTAGTAGGAGAGGCTACGATTCAAAAACCTAAGGATAAATGGGAAGATAACGATAAACTCAAGTGCAAAAATAATGCAAAGGCAATGAACGCTTTATATTGTGCTTTAAATCGAACTGAACGTAATCGAATTTCTGCATGTGTAACTGCTTATGATATTTGGAACCAATTAGAAGTTACTCATGAAGGTACATCGCAGGTGAAATATGCAAAGCTATTCCAACTGGAATCGGAATATGAAAAATTTAGGATGGATGTTGAAGAAGACATTAACTCGATGTACATACGCTTCACCAAGATCGTCAACGCGTCAAAAGCTCTTGGAAAGATCTACTCGGACGGCGACTTGGTCAGAAAAATTCTTCGATCTCTACCTCCGAGGTTCAATCCAAAGGTGACGGCCATCTCGGAGTCGCACAACCTAAGAACGCTCCAGATCGAGAATCTTATTGGGAATCTCAAAACCCATGAGGTAGAACTCCAGATTCAACACGATGAATACAACAAAAAGCCAAAGAAAAATGTGCTAGCACTAAAGTCAAAGAAGGAGAGCATAGAAGATGTTGATGAAGATGAAGAAGGTCTCCTGGTAAAGAACTTCCTGAAGTTCATTAGAAATCCGGAAAGAAGGAACACCTTCCGGAAATACTTCTAGAAGGATACTCGATGAAAAAGGTCTTCCTCTTCATCAAAGAAAGAAAAGGGAAGTGAAGACGAAGAAGAAAGGCCACCACCGGAGTGCTGTCACTGCATAAAGACTGGGCACATTTAGAGCCAGTGCCTGAAGTATCAAAATGAGCAAAAAGAATGATACAAAGTGAAGGAGAAAAAAAAGTGTTGAAAGCCGCAACTTGGGATGATTCTTCCTCTGAAGAATCAAGAGGATCTGAGTCAAGCAGCGAGGAGGAAACAAACTTATGCTTGATGGCAAAAACCAACGATGACGACTCCAGTGTTCTTAGTGACACTGAGGTAACTCCTCCCACCTTCGAAAAACTTTATGATGAATTTGTTCAAACATGTAAAGCCTATGATAAAAGTATAGAAGATGTTACCATTTTAAATCATGAAAATAAATCTCTTATCAAAGAAAATCATAAGCTTACAAAAAAAAATTAATTTCGTTAGAAAAGAGAAAGGTTTCATACCAAGAGTGTGATCACTCCTTAAGTAAGGCAATAGAACTTGAAGTTTCCCTTTCCAAGGCCATCTCTCAAATCAAAACTCTTATAAGAGAAAAGGGGGACTTATAGAGAAAACTAAAAACATCTCTCTTACAAATTGAAAATAACAAAAAGGGCTTTGAAAATAAATGTGTCATGATTGTAAAAGGAAATTCATCTCTTAAAAAACAAACTCATGACCTCAATATGGCTTTCAAAACATTTGGAATTGGTCAAAAATCCCTGGACATGATTTTGGGCAACCAATGTTATGGTTCTGGAAAATTGGGCCTCGGATATAAAAATGACCACTAACGCCCAACACTAGCCTCTAACGCCGGCGGTAGCCTATCATTTAAAAAATCTTATGTATTTTCCAAAAATCAACCCTCACCCAGTAAGAGCAATGTAGAACATCAGAAAAGGGTCTCAACCACCTTTATTTCGTGTGCAAACTGTCATTGGTTTGGACACATGTCTAGCTCTTGCAGGAAAATAAAACAGGGATTTTCAAAGCAAATATGGGTACCTAAGGCATCCACCTATTCTATGGGTGGTATCTCTTGGGTATCCTGATCCTTACTCTCATCTTCTTTCTAGATTTGCAGGAAGGCTAAGGAAACGGAGGACGTGTGGTACTTGAACTCGGGGTGCTCCAAACACATGACGGGCAACAAACCAAAGTTCCTTAGCCTAGAAAAGAAAAATGGAAGAATCATAACCTTTGGAGATAACGGTAAAGGAAGGATCATGGGAGTCGGTACAGTGTATAACGAGTCATTTCTTATCTCTAATGTTCTTTATGTAAAAGGATTAAAACATAACTTAATATCTATTAGTCAATTGTGTGATAAAGGGTTAGATGTTTTATTTGAGTCATCCATAAATCTTTGCAAAATATTTAATCCTAACACAAACGATATTTTACTAACTGCACCTAGAATTCACAACGTATATATAGTTTCCTTTCATGATCTTTCCAAATAATCTATAAATAGCTTTATAACTAAAAATGACGAGTTAGAACTATGGCATAGACGTTTAGGTCACGCTAGTACAAAGCTCATTTTAAACTAGCCAAAAAGGAATTGATTAGAGGATTGCCTAAATTGAATGGAAATTTATCTTCACTATGATCTCCATATTGTACAACCCTCATTCTCTGGGGGTAGGGCCCACTCAAAGCCATGTAGGCAGAAGTCAAGGTCAAACGGTCAACACAAAAGTCAACAGCTCAAGACACAAGACAGCTCAGCCAGCAGAAGCAGAAGAAGGCCTAGGCGAGTATGGGTGCACTCGCACGAGTCGCCCAGATACTCGCCAAAAGGTGGGCGACCATAGGTGATGCTCGCCTCTTTTATGGGAAAGATCGCCTGAATGTCGCTAGTCGCCAGGCAGGGGCTGGGCTATAAAAACCCCTCCCTTACCCATTGGTTTTCCTATAAATAGGACCCCAGGAGTACTTGGATTGGCATCTGAACTTGAGCTTTTGGAACTCCCACATTCAAATTCTCAGACCCGTCATCCTTGGTAGTCACTCTCAGTACTAGCCAAGTCAGAGCCTTCCTCGTACCCTGCTCGGCCATTCTTGGTCTTGGAGGGGAAGTCTCTTCTGAGCTTCTAGGTACGTGGTGGGACCTCCCTGCCGCAGCACCTGGGGTCCTGTTGTCTTAGTCCTAGCCCTTTTCATCGTTGCCAGCCAAGCAATCTAGTCCGACCGCTGGGCAAGTAGCCTCCCGCTGCATTGATCCTAATTTTGGAATCTAGGAATTTCCCGGCTTCAACACTTTGGTGCGGTGAGCGTGGATCGTAGCCAGAGGAGGAAAGCTTAGTGGAAATGAAGGATGGTGGTAGTAGGCGACAATGAGGAGGTTGTCGGCAACTTAGCCGGTGGTGGCGAGTTTGTGACGCTGACAGTTTTTGAAGAGTTCGCGCGGTGAATAGAGAATACCGTGCGAGTAGCCCTCCAAACTTGCACGGAAGGTACGACAACTTTGCCTAATCGCCTATTTTGGCCGATGAAGGTGCTCGCCCTCGGAAAGCAGGGAAGGAGCACAAGGAGGAGCCCGAGCGACCAAGGAGGTCGCAATTCTACCCGCAGGAGTCGCAAGGAGCTGGCAGAACCCGGTTCCGCGAGGAGGAGGAGCAGGCGAGATACTTTGGTGCTCTCCAGTTTAGTGAGTATGGAGGTGATACTCACCAAGCAGAGGATCATCGCCCGGTGGGAGGAAGGAGTCCCTTCTGTGAGGAGATCATTGATGCACCCGTGTCGGAAGGGTTCAGAGACCCAGTGATGACTTTCTATTCTGGAAGAGATGACCCTGTCCGACACATCCAATGGTTCGAGGATGTAGCTTCCCTCCGAACCATGTCGGATGCCTTCAAGTGCAGGCTCTTCGCCATCTCCTTCCGAGGGAAGGCCAGGGACTGGTTTCACCAGTTGCCAGCAGTTTCGATCTACTGCTTTAAAGACCTTTGCCGGGGGATGACGATGCGGTTCGCCACGGCCAAGAAGTTGAAGAAGGAGGCAACATCCCTCTTCTATCTGGTGCAAGGGGCCAAGGAGATGTTGGGAGATTATATCGACCGCTTCCAGGAGGAGGTGTTGGACATCCAGGAGGTGGATGGTCGTACCTTGCAGCTGGCCCTGACTTTTAACCTTCGTGAAGGCCTCTTCAAATTGGGGCTCGGTAGGATCCCTTCCTATTCCTACAATAACCTCATCAAGAGGGCCAATCAATTTGTCCAGGGGGAGGCCTCCAACCGCGGCTTCTTAGCTCGGCTTACTAGGGTGACCTGGGAAGATGAGGAAGAAGAGGAGAGGACCCCCGAAAGGAGGAAGAAGGAAGTGCCCAAGAGGGCATAGAAGAGAAAGCCGGAGGAGAGGAGAAGGGAGGAAAGGAAGAAGGAGGAGGCCAGGAAGGAGGAGACGAGAAGGAACGATGAGAGGAGACTCATCGTGGCCTCGGAGCGTCAGGAGGAGGAGAGACGCTATCAAGTCCCCGCTAACCGGCCGCCTTGGAGGCCGGCAGGGGGACCTCATCGTCAGGACAGGGGAAGGAGATCCCCGGAGAGAAGGCATTATGATCAGCCATAGAGGCATCAAGGAAGGAGAAGGGAAGAAGCGATGGCGGTTGCCCGACGTGGCCACCGGCAGGGAAAGAAGAATCGGTAGAGGATGCGGCAGGCGGAGGAGATTTCCCTCTTGTGTGACCTGCATCAGGTAGCAGGTCACGGGATAATCGCTTGCCTAGACTTTTGGGAAGCCAGGAGAAGATTGGCAGCAGGGGAAGTAGGAGGGGAGCTTCGGAGGATAGAGGCCCCTGTCGAGCCGCCGGCAGTACAAGCCGTCGGTCGCAGGAGGAATGAAGATCGAGTCAACCACGGAGGTCGGGGAGATGTGGCCCAGGGAGGCAGAGGAGTGGGGGTGATCTACGGGGGGGGGGGGGGGGGGGGGGCAGGGCTAGGAGCTTCCCGCAAGTGAAGTCTCCATCAAATTTACCGGAGGAGTGTAGCCTCGACCTCGCAGGCTCCACCCCCGTTGGAGGAGATCACCTTCTCAGACGAGGACATGCTAGGGAATGAGAATCCCTTCCATGATGCCCTCATAATCAAGGCGGCAGTAAAAGACTTCACCGTAGATCGAATCCTCATCGATAACGGTAGCTCCGTGAACGTCATCTTCAAGGAGACGTTCAACGGACTGGGAGTCAGAGCAGAAAGAGTTCGAGCATCGGATGGTCCCCTCTTTGGCTTCTCAGGAGAGAAGAAGGAGGTGGAGGGAGGAGTAGATCTCCTTGTAACGCTCGGCGGCACTCCCCTTACATGCCGCTTCATCATCGTCGATGCCCCGAGCTCCTACAAGGCCATATTTGGAAGGCCACTTCTCAACACCTTCAAGGCTGTTCCGTCTTCCTACCATCAGTGCTTGAAGTATTGCCAGGGAGATGTTTAGGTGAGGATCTGGAGAGATCCGAGAGCCCCCCGCGAGTGCTACCTCAGTGCGGTCAGCACTATCAGCTGGATGGAAAATGCGGAGGAGTTCAAAAGGATACTGGGGAGCACGACCAGGATGGAGACATCCGAAGAGGTAGAAGAAATCGAGGTACTGTCCAAGGCTGGAGTACCTGGGTTGCTGAAGATTGGAGGATCGCTGAAAGTTAGCGAGAAGATGGAAGTGGCGGCGTGTCTGCAAGAGAACGTCGACATCTTTGCTTGGAGTGCTGCCGAGATACCAGGGATTGATCCGGAGCTTGCCTGCCATCATCTCAACCTGGACCCGGTAGCTAAGCCAGTCTGCCAGAAGAACAGGTCGAGTGCCATCGTATTGGCCGGACCTATCCGCGAGGAAGTAAAGAAGCTACTAGATGCAGGCTTTGTGTCAGAGATCCAGTATCCAGGCTGGGTCTCGAATGTTGTAATGGTGAAGAAAGCTAGGGGTAGCTGGAGGATGTGTGTTGATTTATCTTTATTGAATAAAAGCTGCCCGAAGGATTGCTATCCCTTGCCTCGAGTCGATGCGCTGGTTGATTCAACCGTCAGTTTTTCTGTAATGAGCTTCCTTGATGCGTTTTCAGGATATCACAAGATCCGGATGCATCCCCCTAATTGTCGAGATGTGTCCTTCATCACGGGTGATGGATGCTACAACTACAAGATGATGTCATTTGGCTTGAAGAACGCGGGGGCCACTTACCATCGGATGATGGACCACGTGTTCAAGGAGCAGAAGGGGAGGAACCTAGAGGTGTATGTGGACGACCTCTTGATCAAAAGCAAGAGCGTCTGGGAGCATGTGGCTGATCTGGTGGAGACCTTCACGACGCAAAGGAAGTTCAAAATGAGGCTCAACCTGGCAAAGTGCGTGTTCGGGGCGTGGAGAGGAAAGTTTCTGGGGCATCTCATCACCCCAGGAGGGGTAGAGCCTAACCCTGACAAGGTTAAGGCAATCCTAGAGATGAACTCTTCGAAGATGATGAATGAAGTCCAAAGGTTGACGGGAAGGCTGGTAGGTCTTAGCCGCTTCTTGTCAAAGGCCGGAGAGAAGTGCTCTCCATTCTTCAAAACGCTTTGAAAGAGCGAGAACTTCGAATGGTCCGAGGAGTGTGAGAAGGCGTTTGAAAGGCTGAAGGGGCAGTTTACCCAGACACCTCTCCTTCAGAGCCCAAAAGAAGGCGAAGACCTACTCATATACCTGGCAGTAGGGGTGGAAGCAGTAAGTTCGGTGCTGGTCTGGGAGGAAGGAAGGAAGCAGCTCCCCATATACTATGTTAGCCAGGTGCTAAAAAGGTGGAGCTGAAGTATCCAATCTTGGAGAAGCTTGCCTTCGCCTTGGTGGTGTCAGCACAGAAGCTTCGGCCTTATTTTCAAGCTCACTCCATCCGGGTCGTAACTGACCATCCTCTCCAAAGTATCTTAGAAGGGGTGGAGCATTCAGGAAGGCTGGCAAAATGGTTGGTAGAACTCAGTGAGTTTGACATTTCCTTCTCGCCCCGGCTGGCGATCAAAGCGCAGGTGGTAGCGGATTTCTTAGCCGACTTCTCGGTAGAAGCAGAACATGGAGAGGAAGTTTCCAATCCCATTCCTTGGAAGATGTTCGTGGATGGATCTTCGGGCAAAAGCTCTGTGGGAGTGGGCATCGTGCTTGTCAGCCCACATGGGACTAGGATCGAGTCGAGATCCTCTTCCACGTCACGAAAAATCAAGCCGAGTACGAAGCCATAGTGGCAGGCTTGAGTTTCGCAAGGGAGTTGGGGATTAAGGACATCATGGCCTTCACTGATTCAATGGTGGTCACATCACAAATTCGGGGAGAGTTCGAAGTTCGATACACCATCCTACAGAAGTATCTTGTCAAGGTGAAGGGATTGATAGGAGGTTTTCAATCCTTCTTCATTGAGCATGTCCCAAGAGAGAAGAACACAGCAGCTGATCGTCTGGCCAAGTATGGGCCAAGGGCTGGAGGGACGATCACGGAGCTATTTCGACCGTCCATCGAAGAAGGGGAGATGATGGAAATTGATCAGCATCCTTCATGGATGGATCCGTTCATATCCTTTCTGAATTCTGGACAGCTTCCTGCGGAGGGTGGAGACCAAAGAAAGTTTCGGTACAAGGCGCCGTACTACTTATTGCAAGATGGGGAGTTGTATCGCAAGACCATCTCGGGCCCCCTGGAAAGACGCGTCTCTGAAGATGAAGTACCTCGAGTGTTGGAAGAGATCCACTCGGGAGAGTGCGAAAGCTATTCTGGGACTCGCACTTTGGAGCAAAGGATCCTGAGGCATGGCTACTTCTGGCCCACTATCCGGAAGGATGCGGAGATCTTCTCAAAGAGGTGCCAGAAATGCCAACTGTTTGCCCCCCTTTAGTTGCAGCCAGCCCAGCAACTTCGCTCGATCACCACCCCGTGGTCGTTCGCTATCTGGGGGATGGATTTGATAGGTCCCTTTCCCTCAGCCAGTGGCCAGAGGAAGTTCGTTCTCGTCATGATCGACTACTTCTCCAAGTGGATCAAGGCCAAAGCTCTGGCCAAAACCACCTCTCAAGTCGTGAAGAACTTCATTTGGGGAGAGATCGTCTGCAGATTCGGAATCCCCCTCACCATCGTCACCGACAATGGTCCCCAATTCGCCATCTTGGAGCTGGAAGATTTTTGCAGGCAGCTCAGGACTGATCTTCATTTCGCCTCTGTCCACCATCCCCGAAGCAATCGGCAAGTGGAGGCCGCCAATAAGCTGATCATCAACCTCCTGAAGAAGAAAGTCGAGAACCTAAGAGGTAATTGGGCGGAGCAGCACCCCTCGGTTTTGTGGGCTTTGAGAACCACTCCTAGCTCAGACACAGGGGAAACCCCGTTCAAACTCTCTCACAGGTCCGAGGCTCTCATCCCAGTGGAGTTCGAAGTCAGAAGTCTCATGGTGATTGCGGCCCAAGATGGAGATGAAGAATGGCGACTAGAGAATGATGAAGCGCAGGAGCTAACACTAGGCTACATCAAAGAACTTCAAGACTTGGCATCAGCCAGACAAGAGGAGATCAAGCGCCGAATGGCAAAACACTTCGACAAACATGTCCGCCTTAAACATTTCCAAACAGGTGATTGATGAGTCCCAATTATATACACATCTATGGACTAATCTGGGCCGATTATATAGTATGTGCACTACACTTTAGGCATGTTTTCGTTCATATTTGATATTACATGCTATGTGCACTTCTAGGCCCGTCTTGGTGTATTTTCATGTTTATCTTATTTATTAGCTTTCATGCATTGTTAAGTGCCACTTTCAGTGGTTTGATTGGTGTTTATGCTGGAACAGGAGTCGTACAAGTGTTCCCGGTACAAATCTGTGCAGGAACACTGCGCACAATCACTGGTTCTATTACGCATGACCACTGGTCGTGCGCCACTGATCGTGCGCACTTTGATGAGTCCCATTTATATACACTTTGATGGACTAATCCGGGCTAGTTTTCACTCTCATGTGCGTCATTTTCGAGCTATAATTGCATCTATTTCTCTTATGCTCATTCATGCGCACTTGCATGCTTTGTGCTCCTTTTAAGCCCGTTTTGGTGTGCGTTTGCGCTCCATGTTATTGGGGGTAAGCACATGGTGCTCCCAAATCCTTTTTCTATGTTTGATTGGTGCTGGAGGTGTATTCCCAGCTGGATTGCTGTGCTTGCAGGTGGTTGGATCATCTCCTTTTGCCCAGAAATCATGATTGTGTATATCGCAAGGTCGTGCATTTTCTTGACGCACGGACGACTGCGGTCGTGCGCCTTCATCTGGGGAGAAAACCGGTGATCTGAAAAAACGCACGGGCAGTTGCCCGTGCGCGAAGTAAACGCACGATCGCCTGTTTCGACTATTTTTTAGCCAAACTGAATTTGTCCGTGCATTTTGACGCACGGGCGGATTGGCCCGTGCGTGAGTAAAATGCAGGGGCGCTGCTGCTTCTTCCTCAAGTCAGTTTATTCATTAAATAACACACGGGCAACGCACGGTCGTGTGTTCGCCCGTGCGTGAATAAATTTCTGACCTTTTAGTATTTAAGGCAAGAAATCTGCTGCAATCAAGAATCCCCCACGGGAAAAGCTTCAGAAGCCCTCCATTTTCGCCCAGTTCGCCTCTCCACCACCGTTTGACCTAGGAGGAGCTCCGACAACCATAGTCTTGCAAATCTTCCGCCGAAGCTCCCTCCTTGGCCTCCTCCATCATCTTTGAGCTCAAGAACGCCATAGACGGAAAGTCTCCGCTGCATTCAAGGTGTCGAACAAGAGTTACCTCGAGCTAGACCATGAAGAAGACGGGTAATAGTAGAGGAAGGTGACAGCTCCTCCAGACCCCGGACACAACTGAGGACCGAGCACGGACGAGGCTTGACAACCCTACGATTCCGGCCGAGAATCTTCAGCATAGTCTTCGAGCTTCGGTTTTCTCTTTTCCCTTGCGCTTTGCTTCAGAGTTTTCCTTGTATGTGTTTGTTATTGTGGATGATGTTCATAAACTCTGTGTTTTAGTTAATAGGATTTCATGTTTGTGAGATCTTGTGTGGTTTATGAGATTTGAGGAGCGTCGTAGTCCCCCATCAACTCCACCGCTTTGTAGTGCTCCGCACTAGTAATTGCTAGTTGCATGTTCCACGACGAGGTGCTTACGACCCTCATCCGCCAGCCTTCTCGTTCACTCGCTCACTGAAGCACGGCATCGCGGCCGTTGCATCCATCCCACCTTGCGAAGCAGAGTTTTGACCCACATTTGTATTATTTCTGCAATAGCTTAGGACACCAATCACAACGCCCTTGTTTTTGCGTTCTTTTACTCGTCGTAACAATCGCCTCACTCTATTTTCTTGTCACCACAACCTGCATTCCCTGAGAGATCGATATCTGGTAAGTTGCCTCCCAACTATTACTTGCACATGACCAATGCACTTGCCGTAATCGCATCAAGTTTTTGGCGCCGTTGCCGGGGAGTGCAGGCGTGGTGAGATTTTGGTTGTGAATCGATTATTTTCGATTGAGTCTTTTATTCATTTTAATTTATTCTTTATCATGCTATTTTCTTCTTCTGTATCATGTGGGCGCATTTGAATATCCGATGTCATTGGTGTGGGGACACATCCCACGCTAGTGATAGGTTTCCCAAAGAGTATGGTGTTGTTCAGAAACTGTACGGAGCCCATAAATCTTTTGGCTCCTCTACTGCGCCTCCGTTGTCGCACTTTAACGCGGTTGTCGCACCTTTGGTGCCGGCGAAGTCGGTAAAGCAGTGTTTATTTTGCAAATGTCGAGAGAATGCCTTGAAGGACTGTACTGATTATCTTCGCCAATTGGCGAATGACGATGAGCCAGATATCCGGATCGTCCCATCTTCAAATTCTGCGAGCACAGTTCCATCCTCTGATTACGTGTCACTTCCACCTTCACTTCTTGAAGGCTCTGGAATCGACACGTGCATCAGTGTCCCTCATGACTCTGTTTCTGATGCGACCCCCCATACCTCTTCGGTTCATGTACCACTTTGCGTGGATTTCTGCCCTTGTGTGGAGAGTGAGCCCGAACTCTTAAGAAGCACGTCTTCTCCCACTACACACGAAACTACATCTATTTCTGATGTTATGATTGAGGTCAATTTGCAGGATGTTGCAGACCTGCGCAGTGTCGTGCCCACTCTCATGGAGGAGGACAGTCTCGATTGTGCTGAAGCAACCGTTTTGGTCCAGTGCGAGGAAGTCCAAGTTATAGAGGAAGCCATTGCGTGTGCTATTGAGTCTAATGAAATCTTCGATGATATCATCAATTTGTCATTACCGCACCCTATGGGGGATGAAGCCGGGATTATCCCCTCTGATGAGATTTCTGTTAATTTTTCTTCCAATTTATTTCCTGACCCCCTTTCTTTATGTACAAGGATGCAGGATACCCCTCCTCCGGTTGATCAGACCTTATGCATGGAGGAGCCGAAAGCCTGGCGGGATGAGGAAGGTACAGTGAAGGAACATCTTGTTTCCTCATCATCGTTGGTGCTTCCTCTTGAGGATTGATTAAAAGGGGAAAGCAGTTTTTCTTTGAAGACATAATACTAGAGGAGAAGAAGAGAGCGAAAAAGGAGGAGATTTGGGGTTGGAGGCTGAGCATCCTACTTAAATTCCACCCCTACTACCAGGTCCCCAGACCTGTTTCTTTCATCAGTTGTTACTACTTCAAATCAGCTTATAGCTGATTTGTTTTGAGCTTGTAATAATAATTAGGATTTATTAGCTTTTGCTTATTCCTAGACTTTATAAACTGCATTAATACAGGTATTTGGTCCACCTTAAGGACGGTAACCAAAAGGGCTTCTTGAGAGACAACCCATGGGTGAACCATTCGGTTCTGAACTTTCGTTCAGATTTTTGTTTATTATGTTTTGTTATTTGCTTTATGCTAACATCGCAGGTTTAAGCTCTCGCTTGGGGGACGAGGAAGGAGAAATTTAAAGAAGGAATTGCCGCACTTCTGGCATGCTCATTCGTGAGCATAGGTCCACTATACACCTATTTTTCTTATTCATGAATTCTTTATTTTATATGGATTTGATCAAGTCTGGGGGATAGATCGAGTTATGCACGTGCACGCACTTTGTATTGCATGTTAGAATGTGCTGAGTTAGGATTCTCAATTTTGTTGCACACATTGCATACATTTGCACCGAGTTCACGCGTACTTAATCGCACGCGCTTATTGGGTATTGCTGCGAGGTTCCCCGCTCGTAAGAATTGGATTGTTAGTGTAGGAATGAGGGGTGGAGAAAAATATTGACTCAAGTAGTGCTCTAGTCGAGTGCTCCCGTCACGCCTAGAAATTCAATTGGAGTAGAATAAAATTCAATGTTATAATTTAATTATTTCAATTATAGTAGTTGCAATTTATTTTACTCTAGTGGTGAATCCAACGGTAGCATAGGGCCGAGTGTAGTAGGATTAGTAGTAGCTTATTACTAGGGTCGGAAGGAAGGATAACCTTTCTCGGTGGATAGAACTTGCACTAGGCGACTCTTGAAACAATTGCGTTGAATAACTCGTTATAAAGCGTGATGTAGGCCGTTTTTTGATCTGTTTGTGCTTTTGAAATCCTAACCAAGGTAATCACCTTTGCAAGCCCACTTGAGCCTACCTACCCTTCTTGTTTAGCTCCACTTAAATTTCACCAAAGCCATACGACCAAACCTATATTCGCACCAACAAATGAGTTTGAAAGAAATTTATATATCTATCATGTTTGGTGTTATCTCTGATGTGTATGGTAGCTTTGAGAAAGCTAAAGGAGAAGTTTATAAAGTGCTTACAAAAGATTTATTTGTCGAGAAGAAAAAAAATAATTGAGCAAAAATTACTTTCAAATACAATCTCTCGATAAAACAATGTATGCTCGGCTTAGCACACACCTAGTGTCCAGTTGAAGTTTGGGGGTGTTGTGTGGTTCTTGAAATTGTTGTATTGGTCATTTTATACTCTTGAGTACTCAGGTTATATTGAGTGTGATGCCCATCGTTCTTCTACTTATCTAACCTAAACTGAACCTAAGCCAAATCTTAACCTATAAGTCCTATTGATTTTAGACATGAGTCATCTCATGCAGTGGAGAGAGTGCGAACGTGCAAGCCTATGGACACCGACTTTGATGGATTTCTTATGAGATTGTCCCGAGTTTTGATTCGAGTAATGCTCTACTCAATAGTCACGCTATTGTCCCTTGTGCGCGACCGAAAGATTCATCGGGATTCACCATCCGAGTAAACTAGATTACAAATTATAGTTCTAGAAATAGTTAAATATAATCTTGAGTTAAATTATATTCTAACGTATTTCTCCGCACGTGAGCATGCGACTTCGCATGGGTCTCTACCGCTCAAACTCACTCTAACACCCAATTGTTTAGACTGGAGAGCTGAGTAGTTTGCCTGAGACGTGCAAACGGATAAGTCTGGGGGTGTGATGAGTCCCATTTATATACACTTTGATGGACTCATCCGAGCTAGTTTTCACTCTCATGTGCGTCATTTTCGAGCTATTATTGCATCTATTTCTCTTATGCTCATTCATGCGCACTTGCGTGCTTTGTGCTCCTTTTAAGCCCATTTTGATGTGCGTTTGCGCTCCATGTTATTGGGGGTAAGCACATGGTGCTCCCCAATCCTTTTTTTCTATGTTTGATTGGTGCTGAAGGTGTATTCCCAGCTGGATATCTATGCTTGCAGGTGGTTGGATCATCTCCTTTTTCCCAGAATTCATGATTGTGTATATCGCACGGTCGTGCGTTTTCTTGACGCACGGATGGATGCGGTCGTGCGCCTTCATCTGGGGAGAAAATCGGTGATCTGAATTTGTTCGTGCGTTTTTACGCACGGGCGGTTGCCCGTGCGCGAAGGAAACGCACAATCACCTGTTTCGACTGTTTTTAGCCAATCTGAATTTGTTAGTGCATTTTGACGCACGGGCGGATTCGCCCGTGCGTGAGTAAAACGCACGGGCGCTGCTGCTTCTTCCTCAAGTCAGTTTATTCATTAAATAACACACGGGCAGCGCATGGTCGTGCGTTTTCCCGTGCGTGACTAAATTTCTGACCTTTTAGTATTTAAGGCAGAAAATCTGCTACTCAAGAATCCCCCGCGGGAAAAGCTTCAGAAGCCTGCCATTTTCGCCCAGTTCGCCTCTCCACCACAATTTAACCTAGGAGGAGCTCTGGCAACCATAGTCTTGCAAATCTTCCGCTGAAGCTCCCTCCTTGGCCTCCTCCATCATCTTTGAGCACAAGAACGCCATAGACGGAAAGTCTCCGCTGCATTCAAGGTGTCGAACAAGAGTTACCTTGAGCTAGACCACGAAGAAGACGGGTAATAGTAGAGGAAGGTGATAGCTCCTCCGGACCCCGGACGCAACTGAAGACCGAGCACGGACGAGGCTTGACAACCCTACGATTCCGGTCGAGAATCTTCAGCATAGTCTTCGAGCTTCAGTTTTCTTTTTTCCCTTGCTCTTCGCTTCAGAGTTTTCCTTGTATGTGTTTGGTATTGTGAATGATGTTCATAAACTCTGTGTTTTAGTTAACATGATTTCATGTTTGTGAGATCTTGTGTGGTTTATGAGATTTGAGGAGCGCTGTAGTCCCCCATCCACTCCACCGCTTTGTAGTGCTCCGCACTGGCAATTGCTAGTTGCATGTTCTGTGACGAGGTGCTTACGACCCTCATCCGCCAGCCTTCTCGTTCACCCGCTCACTGAAGCACGGCATCGCGGCTGTTGCATCCATCCCGCCTTGTGAAGCGGAGTTTTGACCCGCATTTCTCTTATTTCTGCAATTGCTTAGGACACCAATCACAACGCCCTTGTTTTTACGTTCTGTTACTCGTCGTAACAATCGTCTCACTCTATTTTCTTGTCACCACAACCTACATTCCCTGAGAGATCGATATCTGGTGAGTTGCTTCCCAACTATTACTTGCACGCGACCGGTGCACTTGTCGTAATCGCATCACACTTAACCCCTAAAATCTGAGTTCTGTCTACGATAGTGCGCACGACCACTTACGATAGTGCGCACGACCACTGGTCGTGTGCCAATGGTCGTGCGAACATTTTATTTTATAAATCTTTGCTTTGTAGGCTCCGCCCAGCCATCGCGCACGACCGCAGAACGCCAGCGCGCACGATCACTGATCGTGCGCCAATGACCGTGCACACTACTTTTGCCAGCGCCTATTTAAAGCCATGTTCCGTGAAATTAGGGAACGAACTCCGCCCGCTCTGTCGTTTCTGCCATTTCCGCAGGTATTCCGCCACTTTTGGCTTCCTCCATCATCCTCAAGCTCCAAGGAGAGAGATTTAGCCCTATATCCACCAATATCCAAGGAGAAGGAAGCTTGGTCGTGCGGCCGGATCGTGACACGAAGAAGATGGGCCATTGGAAAGTAGTGACAGCCTTCTCTACCCCGGACGCAGTTGAGGACCGAGCTTGGACGCGGATTGACAACCCTGCGATTCCAACTGTGAATCTTCGACAAGTCTTCGGATTGGGTCGATTCCTTGCTCCCTCTCTCTTTGTATTGGTAGTTGTAAATGTTAGATCTCTTATCTGTTGATTATGTGCACTATGAACCATGCTTTATAATGTTTATTTCATTGTTAAGAAATTATATTGTTCATATGTGTGTATGAGGTGCGCCCCATCCATTTTCCATCCACCACTTCATCCACCACTCCATCCACTACGTTCGTGTGCCACACTAGCAATTGCTAGTGGCGTGCTTATTGACGAGCTGCTTGCGACCCTCACTCCGTCGGTGCGACTCACTCTATCCGCAAGCCTACTCGTCCATCCGCCTAGTGAAGCGTGGCATAGCGGCCCGTGTAATCCATTCGCCTGACGAAGCAGTGCGCTCAAGGCCTGCACGGTTCGATTCCGCACTTATTCACCTCATCTGATTGCCTACTCGCCCATCCGCCTTGCGAAGTAGTGCGCTCAAGGCCTACCTAGTTTCCATCTCGCCAAGCGTGCATTGCATAGCGGCATTGCATTGGAGTAGTTTAGTTGTTTTCTTTTATTTCCACAAACCAAATCAACCACCCCTTTTGGGTCCATCCGACCTAAAGGACTTGGATCTCAAGTCCTTCCTCAATAATTTACTCCACCTTACCATGTTCCTTTGAGATTCGATACTTGGGGATTCACTCCCACATTTTATATTACTTGAACGATCGGTACACTGCCGTTCAGTGCCGCAGTCTCGCTACCGCCTATAGCGGTGTGCTAAATTTGCGCATCATGTTTTTGGCGCCGTTGCCGGGGAACACAATCGTGTGAGTTTTTTGGAGAGGGAGAATCTGAGAGAGAAGCCCTTCCATTTGTAAATTGCTTCCTTTTGTTTTATTTCTTCGTATTCTGTTTTCCTGTTTTATTTTAGGTTGCTTTAGTAATTATTATTGGGTGTAGTGTTTTGCACAGTAGTGTTCCTCTTTTTAAACCGAGTTATCTTCACGCAATGTGGGCTTCATTAAATATTCATTGCCGTTGGTGTGGAGATATCTCTCATGCTAGTGATAGATGTCCAAAGGGAGATAATAGCCCTAAGACTCAAGGCCCAGTATATGGACCACCAACTTCGTCTGGTACTCCATATGGTGTGCGTAAGTCCTATGGCTATTCTGCTGAGCCTTTACCTCACACTTCTTTTCGGCTTCAGCACCTGCTGTGCCAAAGAAGCCCGCAAGGCAGTGCTTATTTTGTCAGAGCACATATCATGCTTTGAAGGATTGTGATGCTTATCTTCGCCAATTGGACGAGGATGACAAGCTGGATATCTGGATCGTCTCGACTCCTAACTCTGGCGGCACACCTTCAACATCTGGTTATGTGTCCGTGTCACCTTCACATTTTGAAGGGTTTGGCGTGGACACAGTCACCAGATGTGTGGCTGATCTAGGCACTGACATTACTGAGCATATCCCCCCTGTACATCCATCACCGTGCGTGGAGCCGATTCTTTGTGAGGATTCGGTGCTTGACCTTTATCCGAGCACTATTCCTCCCCTTGTTGTGCATAATACAGTCGTCTCTGACGACATTGTTGATGATGTGTCGCAAGATGAGGCTGGTGATCTAAGTATTATGCTTGTTCCTATGGAGGAGGACAACCTTCTAGGTGAAGAGGAGTTTTCCTCAGCACCGGTGGAGGAAGTCCAAATCTTAAGTCTGGCCACTATTGATCCCGCCGAACCTTGTAGCATTGATGACAATGCTGACATTATTTTACTTTCCCAACCTGATGGGAGTGAGACCGGGATCACTCCCCCGATTGATTTTTACTCATGTTCTTCTTCTTATTTATTTCTTGATCCCCTTTCTCTATATGAGCCTGTGCAGGTTGAGTCTTCACAGGTAACCCAGGAGGACTCGGACCATGATGCTCAAGTCAATGATGAGAGCATCCTTTTATGTGAGGAGGTTGATCCCCCCTTCGTAGAGGAAGCTCCACTAATTGCCTTCTCCTCCTGCTGCCTCCCTGGAGATGACACCTTGCTGGGCAAGGATTTATTTTGTGGTGAGACGAGTGAGGACCAGTGATACGTAAAATTTAGGATATAAAATAATTTTCTCCAAATTCTACAAACTATAGGCAAGAGCACCTATCATTCATAGTATATGATATTTAGAAATAAATATCAAGTGTCGTATTCCACGGGATTGTTGAGTACTTCTACTCACGCAAATTATAATTATTTTATCGGAAAAATAGTTAAAAGGTTTTATAAAAGAAATAATAAAAGAAATGAAACATTTGATCGAGAATTCTTCTTAAGTAAAATATTTCGTAAACATCATAAATTGATTTGGACAAACTTGACTGTGGAGGTTCCCAAAATATGGTAGAGCCTCTCTCGAGAGAACTACCACCTAACCCTAGGTTTGATCGATTAAGACCCCTCGGCCAGTCAAAACCCCTAAGCTTGCTTTATGTGATGAGCCCCACTATTGGATTTGACTCTAATCCGGAAGATTTGTGTCACCCTCTCTCGAGGAATGCATGCAACTCTTTCTATCGATGAGCGATCTAAACGTATTCACGGATCTCTCGATCAACTAAAATACGGATCCAACTTGATTATCATAACCTAGAAATATGAAATCAATATTTGCAAATCAACGGTAAATCATAGTTTTCCAAAATTAAACTATGAATAAGAGATTACGAAATATAAAAGCTTAAGAATTCATCCGATCAAATGCTATGAAAATTAGCTAAACATAATTGAGAAGAAAGACATTTTTATTTCTATGTAAAGAAAAGTACAATTGTAAGTAGTAAATCTAAGCTAGGAATTAAAAAGACAAGACATAAAATAAAGTTACACTAAGAAAAATGCAGAAAACTATACTAGAAACGATCCAAACTAAGCATGGATTGGATCCCCATCACTTTGGCAGCAGCTGGCTTTGATAGGAAAAAAATTGGTGAGTCACGCCCTTGGTCACGCCCGTGACCAAGGGCGTGTAAGATGCGTAACTGCGTCTTGAAAGCCCGGAAACGTTGAGGAAGAGAAACCACCAAAACTGATCATTTCGACGGGTCATGGCCTAGGTCACGCCCGTGACCTAGGGCGTGTCTTGACTGAGTCAGGAAACGGCGGGAAACAGATCGATCTGGAGTTAATCTGGCAGTTGCGGGAGCGGTCACGCCCCTTGGTCACGCCCGTGACCAAGGGCGTGTAAGCTGGAACGGCTCGGCGACGGAAACTGCTTGTATTGAATGCTTGTTGGGCGAGTCACGCCCGTGACCTGAAGGTCACGCCCCATGTCACGCCCGTGACCCGGGGCGTGTAATCTTAATCCGACGTGGCAGCGATTTCTGGGAGCTGAAAGCGGAGCACGGCCGTGACCATGGTCACGCCCCAAGGTCACGCCCGTGACCTGGGGCGTGTCCTGGGGATTTTTGCAGATTTGTTCCTTTATTTCTTCTGAACACGGCTGTGAGCTTGAATTTGCTATTAGCATCCCCGGATTACCTGAAAACACAAAATAAAGCGAATTAGATATATATTAAACTAAAATTATATAAAAACTAATTAATTACTACTAAAATATTATATAAAAATAACTATAAATAATGCACTATCAAATACCCCCATACTTAAGCTTTTGCCATTCCAGAGCAAAAACTAATTTATAAGTATGAGAAGAATTTATAGGACATTTCCAAGAAGATTTACTTCTAATTATGTACTCCAAATCTTATAAAACTCATATCAAAATAAGTTAAGAAGTTAAAATTCAGATTTATAAGAAATAATTAATAATTCATGAAATTGAAATGAGTAGAATAAATTTTAGTTTTAAAATTTTCTAACTAAATCTTCATAAACAAAATTGCATTGAATTAAGTAAAATATCCAAGATTAAAATTATAGAAACTTTAAACATCATTAGAAACTTTTAGAAAACAACAAAATATTAACTATGCTCTCTCAAAAATATCATGGAATAAGCAAATAAACTTGGCTAATTGGGGTAAAGTTTGCATTGAAGAAGTTACTTTGTATATAGGAAATGATGAATTTTATCCTCTCATTTCCATTTTTTAAATTCCTTCTTCATTAATATCCCAAATGTATATGTTTAGGAGTGATGAATTTTATCCTCTCATTTCCATGCCATATAATCTTTTACTAATTTGGGTACATATGTTTAAGAATGATGAATTTTAACCTCTCATTCCATGACATATGATATTTTTAATTTTTTATGCCAAATAATGGGGTTAAACAAAAAGGTAGGGGAAGGGCTAGGGTTTAAAGGCTAAACAAATTCCAAAGATACATTTTAAGAGCATAGAAAATAATTTGAGCAATCTTTAAGAAACCATGAGTTAAAGTTAATATAAGTAAAATCTAGAGATATTTAACACAATTACTACAAAATTGAATTATGATATTTTAAAGAGAGAAAGTAAAACTAAGAAATATTCTAAACAAATCAAAATAATGAAAAATTCATTAAATCAAATTCATCTAAAAATTAAATCTAACATGTTTTGAAGAGAAATATAAGATTAAAGAATTCATAAAAAGAAAACTCCTTAAAAAGCCTATAAAGACAACTCATAATTAAAATTAATTTTGCATAAATGAAGTTTGGAGAAATTTAATATTACAAAATTGATTTTATGAGATTTTTGGATTTTTTTTATATTAAAACAAAATGTTTTTTTAATATTCTTGGACTTCCCAAGGGCTACCCAATGATGGGCTCGCAAGGTACTAGGCGGTTTTGTGGGATGAAAGCCCAACACGGCCCTTTCGCAAGAAATTAAATTTTTAATTTTTTATATTTTTTTGTAATTTTAATTTGCAAACAAGTAAAATATGACACAAAGACATAAAAATTTAAAAGAAAACATTTTTTTTGAATTTTGTAATTTTTCATAACAAAATCGAAAATAAGGAAAGAATTTTTTTTTTTTTTATAATTTTGAAAAAGATTTTCTAAATTTTTTTGGATTTTTAATAAAAACTGAAAATAAGAGAATACACCCCTATACTTAAAAATAAACATTGTCCCCAATGTTTATAAGCCAAGTAGGAGGGAAAGAAAAAAAATGCGGAAAAAGTAAAGTGCCAAAAAAATAAAGATAAGCAAGGGGTGCCTCCCAAGAGCGCTTTCTTTTTCCCGTCTTTAAGCTAGACGGTTATTGTTAGGAAAAAGGAAAATAAAATTGAAAATGCACAGGCAACTCTCTTAATTCACGCTCAGGTGAGCATGCCGAAGTCGGTCGCCCTGCTACTCCTCCGCTATGCTCTTGACTCTTTTGTTGTCCGTTAGCTCGAAATTGTGAATCCAAATTACCTATACATATCTTAGGTAATTTGGATTGCTGGAGATGAGCGGCAAATGGATCGGTGAAGAAGTTTGGTTGCAACTGCTCATCCTCTGCATGAAAATCGTTAGAAGAAAAAGAATCAAGATTAAGCGAGTCAGCAGATTTTTCGCAAGAAGTAGGCACTTGAGAAAACACATGATTAAGCACCGGTCGTTCTTTTTCAAAAATAAAATTATTATTTAAAAAATCAATACCAAGTGGAGAACATTCATGAGACACAATTTCTTCATGAATAATAATTTCATGAGAAAGAGAAGAAAAGGCGTGCGAAGGAGAAGAAGAAAAATTTTCATTTTCTAATTCGCCCGGTGTCTCCATGACTTTGTGAAATTCTTGGTACAATTGTTCTTCTTGATCTTGAGAATAATTATTTAAATTTGGAGAAAAAATCAGAAAAATTTCAAGATCAGAAGAAGAACAAATTTGTGGAAAAAGTGAGGAATGCAAATCCTGATTGGAGGAATTTCCTTCTTCGCACTGAAAACTATCCGGATGACTGTTTGCCCAGAAAGCCCGCGGCCTCCTCTTGCCGGTCAAATTTTTCGGTCTCAGCGGTCTCAGTTTCGGTGATCGCCCAGATCGCCAGCTGCCTCTTCAGAAAGTGCCAAGCGGTCAGGACAGTGCGAGACCGCTAGCTTAAGCGGTCTGATCGTTTTCCTTATTTTTGTTATTTGTACCCCTTCTCCCTACCCTGGCTCTCCTGTATCCCGGGCAGCCCATAGTTTTCAGTTCTGCCCATTTGGGCAGCCCCCTCGTCTATAAATAAAGGGTTAGGGGTACCAGAAAGAGGACTTTTGGCTCGGAGGCTCCAGCTTACAACCTGTGTAAGCGGTCTCATTTCTTCGTGATCGCCATTTTCGTGATCGTTTCTCTTTGTTCCGGCATCTTCTGTCTTAGTAACCTGCACTTCGCAGTTTTCTCCCATCCCCTTTAGTGTGAATTTTGGAGGTACCATTTTTGGTACCAACAGAACCTTCTCCCTGCCCTGGCTCTCCTGTATCCCGGGCAGCCCGTAGTTTTCAGTTCTGCCCATTTGGGCAGCCCCCTCGTCTATAAATAGAGGGGTAGGGGTACCAGAAAGAGAACTTTTGGCTCGGAGGCTCCAGCTTACAACCTGTGTAAGCGGTCTCATTTCTTCGTGATCGCCATTTTCGTGATCGTTTCTCTTTGTTCCGGCATCTTCTGTCTTAGTAACCTGCACTTCGCAGTTTTCTCCCATCCCCTTTAGTGTGAATTTTGGAGGTACCATTTTTGGTACCAACAGAACGAACACGCGACCTTCAGATTCGAAGTGTCAGGTGAAATTCAGACTTTCAAGATGGCTGATCGTCGTAGAGGTCGTCCCTTGCGATCTCCCAGTGTTCCCTCTTCCGATCACAATCCTTTAGAAGCGCTTGAACGCCGCTTCGAGCTTCGAGTTGAGCAGGCTCTCCGCGAGGCCGCCCGAGCTAGGCAGGATGCCGCCGCTGTTCAGCAGGAGATCGCGCGGTCTCAGCAAGAGGCCGCTCGAGATCGGCAAGAAGTCGTCCGGACTCAGTAGGAGTTCGCGAAGCAGATTGAGGCCATGAACCAGGTTCTGGCCGCGATCTCCCAGAAGATCCTTCCTCAAACATCTCAGGTCGCCACTCCTGACCGCATGGCAAGCGGTCATCCGATCGATCATCCCGTTTTCCAGCCCGCAGCTCCTCAGCGATCTCAGCAAGAGGAGTTCGCCGCCCGTCGAAATTCTTTCCGAGCCGATGCCCAGGGGCCTCCGGCTCAGACCCTGAATTTTGAAGAGGGGTTTGCTTACCCTCAAGGTCCTCCTACTCCTTTTCTTCCTCCTCCAGGACCCTCTGATTTAGGGGAGCCTTCCCCCTTTACTGATGAGATTCATCGGGACCCAATTCCTCATGGATTCAGAGAACCCCGCCTCCCTGTGTATACAGGAGAGACCGACCCGATGTGTCATCTTCAAGCCTTCGAGTCTGTTGTTGCCCTCAGGACCATTTCAGATGGAGTGAGGTGTAAGATGATGGTCACCTCCTTTGATGGGTCGTCCATGGAATGGTTCTATAAGCTGCCTTGTCAATCTATCCCGAGCTTTGCTGCCCTGAGGCAAGAGCTCCTCCTAAGGTTTGCCACCGCGAAGAAAAGGAAGAGTGGTCCTGCGACCCTCTTCAAGATTAAGCAAGGGGACAACGAGACTGCAGCACATTTCGTTGACCATTTTCAAAAAGAGATCCTGGGAGTCAGAGACATGGATCCCGAGCTCTACATGGTAGCTTTGATCAGCGGCCTGCAGGAGGGCCCCCTGAAGTTTAAAGTCACAACTAAGGAGCCTGGCTCCTATCAGGAGCTGATCAGCATTGCCAATCGCTACATAGAAGGGGAGATCAACAACCCCACCTATGTGAGCAATTTGACCAACAGAGCCACTCAGAAAGGCTCTGTGGGATTCTATCCTGCTCCATCTTCCTCAAAGCCTCGACAAGAGCTTCCACCTCCAGCTCCGAGAGGTAAGAATTATAGCAACAACCTCTTCAATCGAGGTAATCAATTTTTCCCGCCTCAAGGTTCATTTCTTCAAACTCCCGCTACTCCTTCTCCGCAAGTCACCCCCATCCACCAGATCCAGTACGCCCAACCTCCTCTTCTGCCCATTCCTTCACTTTACAATGAATCCCAAGAGTCCTTTACAGACTTTGGTGTTTCTATGAGTGAAGTGCTTCAAAGCCTTCAGAAGCAGCCGTTTTTCAAGAGGCCAGCTCCGCTAAACTCTGACCCGAAAACCAGAAATCCTACTCTCTATTGTGAGTACCACAGAGATAGGGGTCATTTGATAGAGGATTGTAGAGCTCTCCGCCTGTTCTTAGAGAAGCTACTAAAGGAGGGTAAGCTCCGCGATCTCATTCAAAAGAATGATTCTGCCAAAGCCTCAACCTCCAAGGCTAAGGAGGTAGCGGAAGTTCACTGGGCATGCGAGGAAGTAGATGATATTGGCCATCTGGGTAATATCGGATTTCCCAATGAATGCGTGGATGCTGATGACGAAGGCGCCTTGGGCAATCTTTTCTGCATCCACGGAGGTGCAGGCCCGGAGTCTTCAAGAAAGGCAAGTCTGAAGAGGGTTTACCAATCAGAGGTTGCTGCCACCTCTTCAGCCCCGGTCCGGGGAACAGTCACTTTCGGTGATGAAGACCTTCCTCAGACCGCGAACCCCTTTGACGACGTGGTCGTCATTAAAGCTGTAATTGAAAATTACACAGTGGAGAAGATTCTGATAGACACGGGAATCTCAGTCAACGTGCTCTTCAAACCTGCCTTCGAGGCGTTGAAGACAGGTAAATCCCTCCTATCAACTGAAGGACCCCTTTATGGTTTTTCAGGAGAGAAGAAGGAAGTAGAAGGTGTTGAAATTGTTGAAGTGAAGTGGAAAGGAGTCCGGCCGGTCTGAAGGCTGGAGACCGCAGAGACCGCGCGGTCTGCGCTGGTGCTCTGGCGGTTTGTTTCTGGCGATCCGGTGCGATCGGCCAGCTTGCTTCTTGGTTTAGGTCGCTGGTTCTGGCGACCTGTTGCAGGTTGTTTCCGGTCTTGTTCTAGTCGGTCTGTTCTTGGTTGACCGCTGTGACCGGGCGGCTTGGTTGTATTGTTCTGGTGACTTGGTTCAAGTCGGCCAGTTGCCTCTTTGTGTTGGCGATCTCAGGAAGGGTGATCGCTGTGTCCGCACGGCTTGTGCGCGACTTATTGCTGACTTCGGTCTTGGACTGAATATTGTCCAAGTGCTATGTTCGCGCGATCTGATTGTTGGAGACCGTTCGCGAGCTGATGGGTGGTGACTGTATCCCGGTTTGTGCGGTGACGACATCCGTCCACCCGCCTATAAATAGGGGTGCATGGACCGTCATTCGTAACAAGAACTGTAAGAACAAGAGCCCGGATAGATTCTTGCGGTCTCAAGTTTGAGTTCGCGCGGCTTGGTTGCGAGTTAACCGTTTGTTGTGTTCGCAGGTTTGCGGTCAGCAGGTTGCGGTCTCCTTCCTTGGTGATTTCCGGTGGCTCGAATAAACAGTTCATCTGCGGTCTGTCAGCGAACTGGTTTATTGTTCCTGTGCTGTTCGCAGCAAGCTCAGCGATCAGGCGACCTTCAGGGGTTAGGCGATCAGAGTTCGGTCTGGCGACAGCTTCAGTTCTTTGTTCAGTTTAATAAGCTTCAGTTCGTGCGGTCTGAGATTGTGGTCTGGCAGTGCAGTTTGTCTGCTCCTGTTCGCGCGGTCTCAAGGTGTTTCTGCGGTCTGACTGTGCAAGCGGTCTGGGAGTACAGCAGAACAATCTGGGCGGCCTGAGCCTTTGTTTCAGTCCGTGCGGTCTCTTTCTGGCAGACCGCCGGTTTCTGTTGTTTGGTGTGTTTGTTCTTCTCGTCTCCGTGATTCTTATGAATCATGTCTCACCATGTATGCCTCGCATTGTAAAGCAGTATTATTTCAATAAAGATTTCTTGTGTTGCTGGTTTTGGCATTGTGGTTGTTTGGCTATAACTCTTGTTGATACAACTCCTGCTTACTCCTAAACGGTCCAATCAAAAATTTTAACATGGTATCAGAGGGAGGTTTCTGGAGTGGATAAGCAGTGATCAACTAGAGTTGCCATCGTCTTTGTGAAGAAGAGACCACTTTGATTGCCATGGAAGGCGGATTCGCAAGAGGTCTTGGTATTGAACTCCTCACATCGACTAACTTCAAAAAGTGGAAGTCATGTATGGAGAGTTATTTGATTGGCGAGGATCTTTGGGAGATAGTCGGCGGAGAAGACACACAGGAGGTGTTTCCAGCAGGTGATAATATGGCAGAGGTGAGGCTCTGGAGGAGGTTGAATGCTAAGGCAGAGTTCACTCTCAAGAGGGCTATCTCACCAGAGCTGTTTGATCATATTATCGGATGTAAATCTGCTGCGGAGATCTGGACATCCTTGGATGGATTGTTCAATAAGAAGAATGTAGCGAGGCTACAGTTTCTTGAAAATGAGTTGGCAAAAGTCTCTCAAGGTGATCTTTCTATTTCTACCTTCTTCCTCAAGATGAAGAACCTCACGGCAGAGATTTCTGCTTTGGACCCTGATGAGCCAATCTCTGAGGCAAAACTGAAGAGGCATATCATTCGCGGGTTGCGGAAGGAGTATCTCGCTTTTGTAACTTCAGTTCAGGGTTGGGCAAATCAACCGTCATTGTTGGAGCTGGAGAACCTTCTTGCTTCGCAAGAAAGTTTAGCAAGACAGATGGCGGGGGTTTCTATCTCCGGGGGAGAAAGTGATGTGATGTTCTCTGGGAAGAGGAAGAAGAAATGGGAGAAGAAGAAGCCGGGTCATGATGGACCCTCCACTTCAGGTGAGCAAGATAGGGGTTATGCTCCTAAGTCTGATGGGAAGAAGAAAGGAGAGGGACCAAGGTGCTTTAGATGCAACAAGACCGGGCACTTCAAGAAAGATTGTCGGGTGAATCTTCAGCCGGGACATGCAGTGGAGAAGGAGATGCCAAAGTCTGGTGAAGTTGGATGGGGAGGAGCTTTTGTGTCTAATATAACGGCGATGCCCGTTAAGGCCTTGGCCTCCATCAACTATGAAGAGGACTGGATTGTTGATTCAGGGTGTGGACATCATCTCACCGGGGATGGATCAAAGTTCTCTTCTTTGGCGCCTTACTCAGGTAATAATGCTATCATTACGGCTGATAATTCTATTCATCCAGTAGAGCACGAAGGAGTCGTCTCTCTAAGCAGTGATAAGGGTCCACTCACGTTGAGGAGTGTTTATCACGTGCCTGGTATGAAGAAAAATCTCTTCTCTGTGACCAATGCGGTCGATGCCGGTTATCATGTTCTGTTTGACCCAACAGAAGTGAAGTTTCTCAAAACTCAACCGGAGATAAAGGGAGAAGTTATTCATGTCGGCAAGCGGGTGAAGGACTTGTTCGTTTTATCGACAAGTACCAATGTTGATAAGATGAGGACAAACGATGGCGCGGCCATCTGGCATGAAAGGTTGGGGCATGTAGGCATGGACAAATTGAAGGCTATGGCGGTAAAGGGCCTTGTCAATGGCTTGCCTAGCTTGTCCTCCTATGGAGACGGTCATGTCTGCGAAGGATGTCAGTTTGGTAAGTCTCATCGACTTCCATTTGACAAATCGCAAACAAGGTGCAAAGTGCCGTTGGAATGCATCCACGGTGATTTGATGGGACCGACTGCAACCCCAAGCCTTGGAGGCAATAGATATATGTTGGTGTTGATTGATGATTACACCAGATATGTCTGGGTGTATTTCATGAAAGAGAAGTCAGAAGCCTTTGTTAAGTTTGTGGAGTTCAAGGAGCTGGTGGAAGGTTGTTTAGGCCTGCGGGTGAAGAAGTTGAGAACTGACAATGGTGGGGAGTTCATCTCTGGTGAGTTCTCAAGTTTTTGCAGGAAACACGGCGTTCGGAGAGAGCTCACTTGTGCCCATACTCCACAGCAGAATGGCGTTGCCGAAAGGAAGATATGTCATCTGATGGAAACTTGCAAATGCTGGCTTCATGCCAAGAGTATTCCAAAGTCCTTCTGGGCGGAGGGAATGTCTTGTGCAGCTTATGTCATCAACAGATTGCCTCTAAGTCCTATCAACATGAAGACCCCTCACGAACTAATGTTCAAGGAGAAGCCAAGTGTTGCTCACCTTCGGGTGTTTGGATCAACCTGCTATGTGCATATTCCTGATGCTCTTCGAACAAAGCTAGATGCGAAAGCAAGGAAGCTAGTCTTTGTTGGGTATGATGAGCGGAAGAAGGGATGGAGATGCATGGATCCTGAGACACGAAGGTCAATTGTTTCTCGGGATGTGGTGTTCGATGAAGTAACTTCCTACAAGGGGAGTTCAGGAGTTGAACTACCGGAGAGCAGAATTGATGAAGGAGGAAAAGCTGGGGGAAGTCTTCAAGTGGAGTTGCCTGTTTCACCAGGAGCTCCAGTTGTGTCAAGCTCTGAGATGGGGGCTTCAGGTTCTGAAAGCAGGGGGAGCGATGCTCCAGGTTCATCTGGAAAAGGAGCTTGCACAGAAGAAGCAGCTGAGGAGGTGGTTAGTCAGGAGCAACCTCTTAGGAGGTCGAAGAGGACTATTCAAGCACCAGATCGATACACAGGAGGAAACATGGTGAACTTTGTTTCTTGTTTCTTTGCTGGTCCCTTAGATGAAAGGGAGCCGTCGAGCTTTGAGAAGGCCAGAGGTGTGAAGGAGTGGGACATTGCTATGCAGGAAGAGATGACAGCTCTCGAGAAGAATGAGACCTGGTCTCTTGTGCCCAAGCCCAAGGGCACTACTCCTGTCACTTGCAAGTGGGTCTTCAAGCTGAAGAAGAAAGCTGACGGTAGTATCGAGCATTACAAGGCTCGCCTTGTAGCTCGTGGGTTCTCACAGCAGTACGGAGAAGATTATGATGAAACGTTTAGTCCAGTGGCAAAGATGACTTCGGTTCGATTTATTATTGCCTTGGCAGCTTCGAGTGGTTGGGAGATTTGGCAACTCGACGTGAAGAATGCTTTCTTATACGGCGAGATTGACAAAGATATCTTCATGATTCAACCGCAAGGCTTCATCTCGAAGGAGTATCCGGACTATGTTTGTAAATTGAAGAAGGCCCTGTACGGGTTGAAGCAAGCGCCTCGGGCATGGTACGGGAAGATTGCAGAATATATCTTATTCTGCGGATTCGCTGCTTCAGATTCTGATTCTAGCTTGTTCATCAAGAAGGAAGGGGTGCTTCGGGTAATCGTGCTGCTGTATGTGGATGACATGATTGTCACCGGGAACTCGAAGGAAGCTGTTGCAAGACTCAGGGCTGAGCTTGCTATCAGATTCGAAATGAAGGATCTGGGGGAGCTTCATCATTTCCTTGGACTCGAGGTCCAGAGGCGGGAGAGCGGAGTGCTCATTTCTCAGGAAGGATATGCAGAGCGAATCGTGAAACGATTTGGCATGGAGGAAGGGAAGAGCAGCTCTATACCCTTGGAGCAACATCATAAGCTTCGGAAGGATGAGGGGAGAGTCTTATCTGATCCGTTGGTGTTCCGAGCTCTGGTTGGGAGCTTAATCTATTTGACGATCACAAGGCCGGATATTGCTTATGCAGTTGGCAAGGTGAGTCGGTACATGGCGGAACCACGGAAAACTCATCTTCTGGCGGCAAAAGGCATATTGAAGTATGTGAAGTCGACCTCTGATTTGGGTCTCCTATATAGGAGAGGGTCAAGCTTGGAGTTGCATGGTTTCATGGATGCTGATTATGGGGGAGACGTGGATGATCGGAGATCAACGTCGGGTTATGTCTTTATGACGGGCCCCACAGCTATCTCTTGGTGCAGCAAAAAGCAAGACTCGGTGTCTGTATCTACCACGGAAGCAGAATACAAGGCTTCGGCCTTGGCAGCTCAGGAAGCTATTTGGCTCAGGAGGTTGGTAGAGGACGTTCATCAGGAGGTTCGAGGTCCCACTATGCTACGCGGGGACAATGAGAGTGCTCTCAAACTGGTTAACAATCCCGTCTGTCACGTGAGGACCAAACATATAGAGATTGAGCACCATTTCATTCGTGAAAAGGTGTTGGGAGGATCTCTTAAGGTCGAACACGTTTGGAGTGCGGACAATGTCGCAGACATCTTCACAAAGCCGCTGGCGAAGGGACCGTTTACTCGGTTAAGGGAGTTACTTGGGCTAGTTTCCACTTCCCACTTCAAGGGGGAGTGTTGAAATTGTTGAAGTGAAGTGGAAAGGAGTCCGGCCGGTCTGAAGGCTGGAGACCGCAGAGACCGCGCGGTCTGCGCTGGTGCTCTGGCGGTTTGTTTCTGGCGATCCGGTGCGATCGGCCAGCTTGCTTCTTGGTTTAGGTCGCTGGTTCTGGCGACCTGTTGCAGGTTGTTTCCGGTCTTGTTCTAGTCGGTCTGTTCTTGGTTGACCGCTGTGACCGGGCGGCTTGGTTGTATTATTCTGGTGACTTGGTTCAAGTCGGCCAGTTGCCTCTTCGTGTTGGCGATCTCAGGAAGGGTGATCGCTGTGTCCGCACGGCTTGTGCGCGACTTATTGCTGACTTCGGTCTTGGACTGAATATTGTCCAAGTGCTATGTTCGCGCGATCTGATTGTTGGAGACCGTTCGCGAGCTGATGGGTGGTGACTGTATCCCGGTTTGTGCGGTGACGACATCCGTCCACCCGCCTATAAATAGGGGTGCATGGCCCGTCATTCGTAACGAGAACTGTAAGAACAAGAGCCCGGATAGATTCTTGCGGTCTCAAGTTTGAGTTCGCGCGGCTTGGTTGCGAGTTAACCGTTTGTTGTGTTCGCAGGTTTGCGGTCAGCAGGTTGCGGTCTCCTTCCTTGGTGATTTCCGGTGGCTCGAATAAACAGTTCGTCTGCGGTCTGTCAGCGAACTGGTTTATTGTTCCTGTGCTGTTCGCAGCAAGCTCAGCGATCAGGCGACCTTCAGGGGTTAGGCGATCAGAGTTCGGTCTGGCGACAGCTTCAGTTCTTTGTTCAGTTTAATAAGCTTCAGTTCGTGCGGTCTGAGATTGCGGTCTGGCAGTGCAGTTTGTCTGCTCCTGTTCGCGCGGTCTCAAGGTGTTTCTGCGGTCTGACTGTGCAAGCGGTCTGGGAGTACAGCAGAACAATCCGGGCGGCCTGAGCCTTTGTTTCAGTCCGTGCGGTCTCTTTCTGGCAGACCGCCGGTTTCTGTTGTTTGGTGTGTTTGTTCTTCTCGTCTTTGTGATTCTTATGAATCATGTCTCGCCATGTATGCCTCGCATTGTAAAGCAGTATTATTTCAATAAAGATTTCTTGTGTTGCTGGTTTTGGCATTGTGGTTGTTTGGCTATAACTCTTGTTGATACAACTCCTGCTTACTCCTAAACGGTCCAATCAAAAATTTTAACAGAAGGGCTTGTCACACTTTCCGTAATTCTGGGAGGAATAGTGAAGCTGGTCAAATTCATAGTCGTTGATGCTCCCAGTAGCTACAACGCAATCTTTGGAAGACCCTTCTTAAATGGATATCAAGCCATTGTCTCCTCCTATCATCAAGCGGTGAAGTTCGCCTTGAATGGCAAACAACACCGAATCAGGAGCGACCCAAGGAAAGCTAGGGAATGCTACGTAAAGACAGTCAACATGATCGTGTCTTCTCCTCCCCAAGAAGTCATGATGGCTGAATCTATTGAAGTTTTTGAACAAGTCCAAGTTGCAGAAGAAGTTGAGGATGCAAGAGATGGAGTTCGCTTGGAACCTGCCCAAGTAACTGAAGATGTTCGGATCAGCGAGGAAGATGAGAGCAAGAGCCTCTCCATCAATGCTGAATTATCTGAAGCTAACAAGAGTCAGCTCATCTCTTGCCTTCTGCAAAATCTAGATATCTTCGCTTGGTCAGCAGATGACATGCCCGGAGTGGACCCGGATGTTGCTTGCCACCATCTCAATATTGACACAAACTTCATCCCGATCCAGCAGAAGAAGAGGTCTGTTGCAACTACTCTAGCACAACCTATCCGTGAAGAGGTAGAGAAGCTCCTGAAGGCAAAGTTCATCCAACCAATCCAATACCCAGAATGGGTGTCGAACGTTGTAATGGTAAAGAAGTCAGGTGGAAAATGGAGGATGTGTGTCGACTTTACCAAACTCAATAAAGCTTGCCCCAAGGATTGCTACCCCTTGCCTCGGATAGATTCTTTAGTAGATTCTGCGGTAGGTTATTCTTTTATGAGTTTTTTAGATGCTTTTTCAGGTTACCATCAAATCAGAATGCATAAACCAGATATACCTCATACTTCATTTATCACAAATGACGGTTGCTTCTGTTATCTCGTAATGCCTTTTGGGCTAAAAAATGCTGGGGAAACCTATCAGAAAATGATGGATACAGTCTTCAGGAGTCAAAAAGGAAGAAACCTTGAGGTATATGTTGATGACCTCTTGGTAAAAAGTAAATTATTCTCTTCTCATCTTAGAGACCTCTCGGAAAATTTTGCAACCCTCCGAACTTTTAATATGAGGTTGAATCCGTTGAAGTGTGTTTTCGGGGCAAGTAAAGGAAAATTTCTGGGTCACCCCCTTACTCCAGAAGGGCTGGAACCCAATCCTGACAAAGTGAAAGCTATTCTGGAGATGCCGCCTCCCAAGTCCCCCAAAGAAATTCAGCAGCTAGGAGGGAGGATGGCAGGCTTAAGTCGCTTCATCTCCCGATCAGGGGATAAGAGTGCACCTTTCTTTAAGACCCTCCGGAGAGGAAGTAGGTTCGAGTGGACGAAGGAGTGTGATGATGCTTTCACTCAGCTTAAAAAGCAATTGACATCGACCCCTTTGCTCCAAAGCCCGCGAGAGGGAGAAAATCTATTTCTGTATATGGGATTCGGAGCCGATGCCATAAGCTCTGTTTTGGTCCGAGAGGAGAAAAAGAAGCAATTCCCAGTCTATTACGTGAGTCGAATCCTGAAGAATGCAGAGACGCGCTATCCTATTCTCGAAAAGTTGGCCTTAATGCTCGTAACTTCAGCAAGAAGATTAAGACCATATTTTCAAGCTCATTCAATTTTAGTCGTTACTGATCTTCCATTGAAGAGGGTCTTGGAGAAACCAGAACATTCAGGAAGGCTGGCAAAGTGGGAAATAGAGCTCAGTGAATTTGACATATCTTATGTTCCAAGGGTGGCGATCAAAGCTCAAGTTTTAGCAGACTTCATGGTGGATGCCAAAGAAGCTGAGTCTTAGAAGGGGGTCGGAGTATCCCTTGCCTGGAAAATCTTCGTAGATGGAGCCTCAGGAAAAAATTCTTCCGGAGCAGGAGTTGTCTTAATCAACCCAAATGGAGTAAGGCTGGATCAGGCACTGAAGTTCTATTTTCAAGTGACAAATAATCAGGCGGAATATGAGGCTTTGCTAGCCGGTCTTAAGTTTGCTAGAGAGCTGGGGATTGATGATGTCAAAGTCTTCACAGATTCTTTGGTGATGGCTTCTCAAGTAAATGGAGCTTTCGAAACTAGAGATAGTATTTTAAAGCGATATCTAACTCTGGTAAAAATCGAGGTAGGAAAGTTCAAAAGCTTTACCATCGACCATATTCCAAGGGGTGAGAACGTGGAAGCAGATGAGTTGGCAAAGTTTGGACTTCTCTCGGGAGGAACAACTTCGGAATTGTTTCGCCCGGCAATTGAAGAAGGAGAGGTCATGGAGATTGATCAGCATCCGTCTTGGATGGATCCATTTGTTCTGTATCTTTCAACTGGAGAGCTCCATTCAGCAATAAAGGATAGGAAAAGGTTTAAACGGAAAGCGGCTAACTATTATCTTGTTGCAGGAGTGCTTTATAGAAGAACTTTCCTTTCACCATTAGCACGGTGTGTTTCGGAAAAGGAGATTCCAGCGGTCCTTCAGGAGGTCCATTCTGGAGAATGTGGAAGTCACTCTGGGGCTAGAACTTTGGAGAAAAGAATTCTGAGGCAAGGCTATTTTTGTCCTCAAATGAGGAAAGATGCGGAAAAATTTGCTAAGAAATGTGTAAAGTGCCAGAAGTTTGTTCCTCTCCAAAATCAGCCGGCTCAACAACTCAAGTCGATAGCAACTCCATGACCGTTTGCAGTTTGGGGAATGGATTTGATTGGGCCTTTCCCTATGGCAAGTGGGCAGCGATGATATATTATAGTCATGATTGACTATTTCAGCAAATGGATAGAGGCAAAAGCATTGGCCAAAATTACTACTCAAGCCGTGAAAAATTTTATTTGGGGAGAGATAGTATGTTGACACGGAATTCCAATGGCGATCATCACGGATAATGGTTCTTAGTTCAATAATTCAACTCTTATTAATTTCTGTAAGCAAATTGTCATTGAGCTACGTTTCGCTTATGTGCATCATCCTAGAAGCAATGGCCAGGTAGAGGCCGCCAACAAACTCATCATAAATCTCCTGAAAAAGAAGGTAGAAAATGTCAGAGGCAACTGGGCAGAACAATTACCTTCCGTCTTATGGGCCTTGAGGACAACTCCAAGTTCTGCTACTGGAGAGACTCCATTCAAATTGTCACACGGTTCCGAAGCCCTTATTCCGGTGGAATTTGAAGTAAAAAGCCCAAGAGTATTATTGGCACAACAGAATCAAATTGATTGGACGGAAGGAAATGATGTGGAGCTAAAATGCAGCCTTGACTTAATTGAAGAGTTGAGAGATACGGCGATCATCAGACAAGAAGAGGTGAAAAGGAGAATGGCGAGGCTATTCAATAAAAATGTAAGAACCAAAGAATTCGCTGTTGGGGACCTAGTCCTGAAGAAAATAGATACAGCAACAAGAGCCGGTTCAGTTGGAAAGCTTAACCCAAACTGGGCGGGGCCGTTCGTGGTGAAGAGTGTGCTTAAAAATGGTGCTTACCATCTCCAAACTTATGAAGGAGAAGAATTGCCTCATTCATGGAGCGGAGATGATCTCAAGCTCTTCTTTTCTTAAATGTTCGTATCTGATTCACTCATTCTTTTTTCTCACTTTTCTTCTCTCAAACATCACGCAGGTATTATAAAAGCATTCGCAATGCAAGTGATGGATGACAAGTCTTAAAAATAAGTTGTTTTTTGAAAAGCCAAAAACCTGTCAAGTGAGACATCGACGGATCCTACTATCTTCCCCCTCGACTTGTTAGCTCGACGTGTAATTCTGTCGGGACCACAGATGTCGGGGAGATTTCGAATCTGTGTAGCAGTAGCTCGCCAAGCTCGAGCTGTGGAAGTTTAGGATACCGGGTCCTTGCTGACATCTGGCACACCTCAGCATTTTAAGGAGGTCTGGGTGGTTGGCTCAGCTCTGTCATGCATTGGGAAGGACATTGTTACGATCTTAATGAACTTTGAGGGAAAGCAATGTCGGTGTAGCCTCCGCGGCATGACCACACCTGCCCTACCGATCATTTTGGTCTGTAACTCTCGAATACTCGTTGAAGCGTGGTTAGGAAAGGGGCGGCCAGAAACATCTATGACCGTCACCTGAACTTTAGATTGGCAAGTTTGCAGCAAACTCGGTAATCCTTTAAGAAAAGCAATGTCGGTATAGCCTCCGCAGCATGACCACACCATCCCTTTAGATCATTTTTGAGATCCTTTTTTCCATCTTCTTCTTACTATAAAAATCCTATTCATCCCTTTGTACTGGGATCGGGCGGTCAGCAATTTATGAGACCGCATGTTCTTTCCTACAAAGAGTGATCTGAGTCATTTATGATCGCCGGGCATAATTTTTTCAGGATAATTGAGGTCGCTATTCAGGAATCTCTTATGCCAGCTTGATAGAGGTCGGCCCGGTCTCAGTAAGATCGAGATCCCGATGTTCCCTGTTATTCAAAGCTATATAGAATGATCATGATTTTCTATTCCTCACCAAGTGAAAGTTGGGTTTACTTCAAGATGGCGGTCTGAATATAATATGATCGCTGAACTGGAATTCATGAGGAGTTATTATTTTCCTTTTCAAGTAATGATCTTGGCTATCAAGGGGTCGTCAAACGGGTTTTCTGAAAGTCGTTTGGGCGCCGATCATCCAGAGTTCGAAGAGTTCGAATCGTCTTCAAGTTATAGTTTCCTTATATTGCGACCTGTGTAATTTGAGACCGCATAACTATTGTGGATAAGTTGGTTATTTTCTGATCAAACGATTGAGTTACTGAATTTCTTCTTATTAGCGATCCGATTATCTCGAGATCGCAAAGTAGTCTTGTTTATATAAAGTTTCGATTTTCCTTCAAGATCTTTAGTGTCTTTTCCAAAAGATCGCCATCTGAAGTTCTTTAATTTTGAAAGAAAATCATGTGATAAACCTAAGGCATTGAGATCGAATGTCGATTCTAACTCAGAAGAACAGAATAAATATATACATCAAAAAGATGTTCACTCACTTAGACAGAATCTAACAGAAATCCAATTTTTATATATATTCTGAAATGTCTACTACAACGAGACCGCTCGGTCTCCAAAAAAAGAAAAAGGAAAAATATCATTACAATTCATTCTCTCTTTGATCTCTTAGAAGACCGCTCGCTCGAGGGGGAAGAACCGGTTTCTGCGGAAGATTCTTCTAAACTATTCCCTGGAATTCTAGATCCAGAGCTTGAGCTCGAACTGGAATTTAGGCCCAGGGTATAGCGACTTCCACTTTCTTCGTCTTCGATCACGACGTCTTCATCTTGACCTGCGGTCTCATCAGCAACATCCGCGGTCTCTTCAGCAGTCACAGATTGCTCTTCAATTCTCTGTGCCGCATCAGTGAAGAGATCGGCAAATGAGATATCTTTGAATTCTTCAGTAAATCCACCGCGGTTACGAACCTCATCCAGCACCTGGTCAGCGGTCTCTTTTATATGGTGCATCAGAGCCCTCTGGAAAGCTGGATTTTCAGGATCGTAGGCTGCCTTTTCAAATTGCTGTCGAAAGAAAATATATTAGACCGCGCGATCACAAGTAATGCATTTGAAAATATAGGTAAAATTCTCACCTTTCTTTCCTCTTGCAAAACAATTATTTCGTCCAGAGCGCTGCGAAGAGACCGCCCCATATGATGGTTCAGGATGGTGCTTCTGGCGGTCACTTGAGCACAGAGATCGGGGAGCTCTTCGGTCTCAATTCTCAATATTTCGTTTGTATTCTTTCTCCCGTACAAAGCCGAAGTGACCGCGTATGCGTGACGGGTCACCTTCCCGCTCCACAAGGGCAGATCAGTGGACACCTTCACCGATTTTCCTCTAGCCGCCCATTTGAGGAGGGGTTTTCCTTTGATGTCCTTCATTCTTCTTTTGAAACCAACCAAGCGAAAATCTCGCTCAGCGGTCTCAGAGGTGGTGCCGAACACGTCAGCCTCGCGCTTCAGTCTCCTCTCCCTTTGAGTAAGAACTTCCACCGCTGGGGAGATTGGATCAACTTCGGGGACCGCGAAGGTCGCTGAAACAGGGAAGAAACGTTAGGAAGGTTATAAGAAATATATAAAAGAAGATCGAAAGAGACCGCAGGAAAAACTTACTTTCGGCTGGGGTGATCTCAGCGATCTCGGGCCAGATCGCTAAATAATGAATGAGGTCGATCCTCTTGCCCGCCAAGAAGGCCAAAATCTTCAGCTCCTCAGTTGAGACCGCTTTTATCTTCTTGAAGACGCTGTCAGGTGGCGGAGATGGTGAGCTCTTGAGACCGCCAAGGTCACCTTCAAAGATAAGGAATCTCTCCGTCCAGAAGGAGATTTTATTGGGAAGATTCAGGATTTTAATACCTTCTGCTGAAAAATACATCAACCCTTTGAATTCTTCCTTCTTCTTTCCTTCCTTCAGAACTTTCGCAGTAAAGGTCGCACGAAAGAGATTCATCGTAAATTTTATCCTCGCCGACCTCAAGTAATTGATGAAGACGTTGACCAGACCGATCGAGTTCGGGGGCAGCTGGGCGAGCACCAGACCATAATACTCCAAAATCTCCAACCATTCCCAAGGAAGAGGAATCCTTAGCCCATGATCGAAGTGATCGATGGGGATGACAAATTTCTTCTCCTCTCCAAAGTTCAACCTTTCTTGTTCAGCTGGCAGTCTCACAACTACCTGAGTCTGGATCATATATTTCTTTATAAACTCAATATACTCATCCTTTGATAAGCGACCTTGCTTGTGATCGGCATTCAGGAAGATGTTGGCAGAAGAAGCACGAGCGGACACCATTTTGAGAGATCGATGAGATCGGTGCTTAGAGCGCATTCAAGAAAGCATAAAATAAAGGTTATGAAGGTAGCTATTTATAGAAGACGAAGGGTCATTTCGTAATCATTACCTCTTGCAGATCGCCCAGTAAAAAATGTTCAGACCGCTCGACCTGTGCAAGGTTATGTAAAAGCATACTGTGGTTGGCGATCTCAATCAATAAAACACATACACAAAGCAGCAACGCAGGAAATCCAGGCATAAAGAGATCGATATTATATAAATCAAGGCCGCACAAAACATTAAATTAAACAGAACCACACAAATATATGGAACATTAATAGTAAAAATTTTACAATATATTGTTTGAATCCAGAGACCGCTCGGTCTCAAATTAAATGTTCATTTCCTAGAAGGCCTGTTTCACCCTACATGAGCCGCAACATCCTGCATGTCGTTCACTGCAGCCATAACCGACACCAAACTATGATTGTCCAGCATGGCAGCTCGGTGAATCTTTGACATTTCCTTGTCCACCTGCTCCATAGGGATCAGCACAATTTCAGGCTGCGGTCTCTCCGCTGGATGATCGCTCATCAGCATCTTTGCATGACTGCCCCTCAGCCTCTCATTCTCCACAGACAGCGTCGCAGCCTTCCCCTTGTAGTACTCAGCATCCTTTTTGGCCTTCTTAAGAGCTCGCGCGATCTCTGCAACCCTCAGATCGCATTCTTCTCGAATCCTCTTCTCATTAGTGCGCAATTTCTCTTCGAGATCGCGGATCTGATCGTTCTGAGTTCGCTCCCTCATCAGCATAGAGAGAACATCCTCAAACATTGGGTTAAGAATGTTGGTTAGCTGAGGGGAGATCTCGATATGCTGAGGAAGTTCTCCCTCCTCGATCTCAGCATTATCATCATCTGTGGTCACAAGAGATGGGTTATTTCAATCATTAACATACGATCAAATAAGTTTTCTTTAAATAAACAGAAAGAGTACTTGGAAAGAAGTTGAGACCGCAGTCACGTAAAGCTCTTCTGACGTCTTTAGTGACCGCGGGATCTGCGGTCAGTGAAAGGCGATCTGATCACCTTAAACGCTCCATATCCATTCTTTCCAAATCTCTTTTCTGTGATCTTTCTCCCTCTTTTCTTCTTCTTTTTAATTCTCCATTACTCAAGAGGATATCGTCAGTCTCAATAAGGATGATCTCACGTTTTCTTTCAGGAGAGACAGGTCGAACCGTAGGTAATGGAAGGAACTCAACTGACTGGGGAATCATTTTACCCTTACCAGCTCGCAAAATCGAGACCGCCGCCGCACGATCTGCTGCAGCCTTGCTCAGACGGTCCTTCTGGGAAGAATCGCCAGGGAGACCGCTAGAAAGCGCAGTTTTCTCCTTTGCAATCTGCAGTTTCTTCGCGATCCCCTCTTCAGTTTTTCTCTTTTCAGCGGTCTGCAAGACCGTCTCTTTCTTCTTCTCTTCCTCAGCGATCAGAGCCGCCTTCTCCTTAGCGACCCTTACCGCCTCCTTCTCCTCCTCCTCAGTGGTCTTAGCCGCCTCTCTCTTCTTTTCCTCTTCCTCTCTTTCTTTTTTCTCTTTTTTCCCCTTGTCCTTCTTCTTCTCCTCATCCTCCCTCTTTTTCTTCTCTTTCTTCTCCCTCTTTTCTTTCTTATCTTTTTCCTCTTTCTCCTTCTTCTCTTTCTCTTCTTTTTTCCTCTGTTCCTCTGCCTCCTTCTCTTTCTCCTTCTTCATCACCTCTTCCATTTCCTTCTTTTTCCCTTCCTCCTCCTTTGCCTTGATCGCTGCATCAGCGATCTCCTTCTCCCTGTCTGCAATCTCCCTCTCAACAATGGCATTTCTGAGAGCTGAAGCCTCAAGGGGATCCAACACCTGCAACGATGAAAAAGATGAATTATTAGAAGAAACCTCATCAAGATAGGCGATTAATTCGGAATCATCCTCTCTTGATAAAGTTGAGATCGCAGGGGAGAAGAATGAATCGCCCTTAGCACTCACCTTTCAAGTTTCCACGGCGTTCTCCAGATCGGTAGATTCAGGAAGTGTGATCGCCCCCAAGGCGATCACGTCTTTTTCTTCCTCATTTCTTTTGCTTCTCTTATAAGTCAGACTAGATGGGCTTGAATTTTTTCCCTTCTTAGCACTCACCTTTCAAGCTTCCACGTGATCCGCAATCTTTTGCCTTAAGGATTCTGCCTCAGCCTGTTTCTGGCGCAGACCGGCCAAAATGGTTTCGGTAGAGGCGGTCTCAGGTGGCTTGGAAATTGTTTGATCTAGCACTTTCAGGGATTTCTGACAATCAAAGGAAATGGAAAAGTCAGATAATTTCCATACAGGGTCTGAAGAAGTATTAGATGGTTCAGGAACAACAGAGACCGGCGCGACTGAACCCTCAGGAAGTTCAGATTTTAACGGAGATCGGGCGGTCCCCTTAGAAATGCTCGCTTTCGTTAAAACCTTCGACACCTTTTTTCCTTTTTTCGAACTGGCGCTTTCCTTTTTCCCAGGAGAGTTCGCCTTCGATGGGAGAGCTTTTAAAAGATCGAGCATAGTCATCTTTTGCAAGAGATCGCGCCTACCCAATTTTCAGAGACCGCTCGAGGATTGGAATTTCTCAATATCTTGGAATATGGAGATTTCAGCCGGTATTTATAGACCAAGCCGCATTTATGACGGTCGCGGTCTCAGCGGTCAAAGCTTACATTTTCGAAGTTCCAGGTGCAACTTAAAAATGTGCGGGGATTATGTTTGCCCAGAAAGCCCGCGACCTCCTCTTGCCGGTCAAATTTTTCGGTCTCAGCGGTCTCAGTTTCGGTGATCGCCCAGATCGCCAGCTGCCTCTTCAGAAAGTGCCAAGCGGTCAGGACAGTGCGAGACCGCCAGCTTAAGCGGTCTGATCGTTTTCCTTATTTTTGTTATTTGTACCCCTTCTCCCTGCCCTGGCTCTCCTGTATCCCGGGCAGCCCGTAGTTTTCAGTTCTGCCCATTTGGGCAGCCCCCTCGTCTATAAATAGAGGGGTAGGGGTACCAGAAAGAGGACTTTTGGCTCGGAGGCTCCAGCTTACAACCTGTGTAAGCGGTCTCATTTCTTCGTGATCGCCATTTTCGTGATCGTTTTTCTTTGTTCCGGCATCTTCTGTCTTAGTAACCTGCACTTCGGAGTTTTCTCCCATCCCCTTTAGTGTGAATTTTGGAGGTACCATTTTTGGTACCAACAATGACCTTGCCACCATGAATAATCAACATCAGAGCAAGAAGGAAATTCAATCGAATCATTATTTACAGAAAAATTATTTTCATCATAAAAATTATTATTTTCATTATAAAAATTATAATTTTCATTAGAAAAATTAATTTGATTTTCATGAGAAAAATTTTGAAATGAAAAATAGCATTCCTCACTAGAATGATGACCCCCACAAAAATGACAAATAATTTGGCGCATTCGTGCGGCTTCCAAAAGATTGACTTTATTTTGAAGCTCGGCAACTTTAGCGGCCAACAGCGATAACATCATATTTTTTCGAAAAAGAAAATGAAACAACCGTTACTTAATAGAAAGGAATTTTAAAAGAACAAAAAGAGAAATGGGGGCGGAGAAAGAGAATGATAAAAGTAATAAAATTTACGCTTTCAAAATATCAACAAAAATTCCCCGGCAACGACGCCAAAAACTTGATACGTAAAATTTAGGATATAAAATAATTTTCTCCAAATTCTACGAACTATAGGCAAGAGCACCTATCATTCATAGTATAGGATATTTAGAAATAAATATCAAGTGTCGTATTCCACGGGATTGTTGAGTACTTCTACTCACGCAAATTATAATTATTTTATCGGAAAAATAGTTAAAAGGTTTTATAAAAGAAATAATAAAAGAAATGAAACATTTGATCGAGAATTCTTCTTAAGTAAAATATTTCGTAAACATCATAAATTGATTTGGACAAACTTAACCGTGGAGGTTCCCAAAATATGGTAGAGCCTCTCTCGAGAGAACTACCACCTAACCTTAGGTTGATCGATTAAGACCCCTCGGCCAGTCGAAACCCCTAAGCTTGCTTTATGTGATGAGCCCCACTATTGGATTTGAGTCCAATCCGGAAGATTTGTGTCACCCTCTCTCGAGGAATGCATGCAACTCCTTCTACCGATGAGCGATCTAAACGTATTCACGGATCTCTCGATCAACTAAAATACGGATCCAACTTGATTATCATAACCTAGAAATATGAAATCAATATTTGCAAATCAACGGTAAATCATAATTTTCCAAAACTAAACTATGAATAAGAGATTACGAAATATAAAAGCTTAAGAATTCATCCGATCAAATGCTATGAAAATTAGCTGAACATAATTGAGAAGAAAGACATTTTTATTTCTATGTACAGAAAAGTACAATTGCAAGTAGTAAATATAAGCTAGGAATTAAAAAGACAAGACATAAAATAAAGTTACACTAAGAAAAATGCTGAAAAACTATACTAGAAATGATCCAAACTAAGCATGGACTGGATCCCCATCACTTTGGCAGCAGCTGGCTTTTATAAGAAGAAAATTGGTGAGTCACGCCCTTGGTCACGCCCGTGACCAAGGGTGTGTAAGCTGCGTAACTGCGTCTTGAAAGCCCGAGAACGTTGAGGAAGAGAAACTGCCAAAATTGATCATTTCGACGGGTCACGTCCTAGGTCACGCCTGTGACCTAGGGCGTGTCTTGACCGAGTCAGGAAACGGCGGGAAACGACACGATCTGGAGTTAATCTGGCAGTTGCGGGAGAGGTCACGCCCCTTGGTCACGCCCGTGGCCAAGGGCGTGTAAGCTGGAACGGCTCGGCGGCGGAAACTGCTTGTATTGAATGCTTGTTGGGCGAGTCACGCCCGTGACCTGAAGGTCACGCCCCTTGTCATGCCCTTGACCCGCGGCGTGTAATCTTAATCCAACGTGGCAGCGATTTCTGGGAGCTGAAAGCGGAGCACGGCCGTGACCATGGTCACGCCCCAAGGTCACGCCCGTGACCAGGGGCGTGTCCTGGGGATTTTTGTAGATTTGTTCCTTTATTTCTTCTGAACACGGCTATGAGCTTGAATTTGCTATTAGCAGCCCCAGATTACCTGAAAACATAAAATAAAGCGAATTAGATATATATTAAACTAAAATTATATAAAAACTAATTAATTACTACTACAATATTATATAAAAAACTATAAATAATGCACTATCAACCAGCCTTCCTCCTCTTCTTACTTCCTATTTCCTCTACCTATGTTAAGCAGGTATTATTATTTAGGTAGGGGGGTAACTGTTTTATCGCCGTATCGGTACCGCTACCGACACGCATATTAGAACAATTACCTGTGCACTTTTCTTTTCATAGACCCATTAGCTAGAACTGTTTTAAATTTGAATAAGTCGTGCTGGGAGGACAATAACCCCAGTATTTATCTTACTTTTCATGCATTTCATTTTTTTAATCCTGTTTAGTTAGCTGTAGTTTATTTTAGTTTGTCTTTTCCTTTTGTTCTTGCGGAGCTGACCCCTGCAGGTATCTTTTGCGGTTCGGGGATGCTGCAGTTTTGTCTTAAATTTCAAGCGTCTTCTGGTATGCTCAATTATGAGCATTGGGTACTCTCCTCCCCTAGTTTCCATTTTAGTCTTTATTGTTATATGCTGTGTTAGAATGTTTAGATTAAGTCTGGGGGAGAGCTTCTGTGTTTGTTACCAACTACACACACTCAATGTCAATGCATGCTAGAAGTATTTCTATTTCATTTATTTAGTATTGTTCATTTTCATTGCACACCACTACACCCACTTGAGCGCGCACTTAACCATAGGTGCGTAACGAGTCTAACTCATTTCTTTGTGTGATGGGAAAATCATTGTGTTGACTTAGGATTATGAGGCGGAGTAAAATGTTGACTCATGTAGTGCCCCTAGTCGAGTGCTCATTTCTCGCATAGAAATGTGTGTAGATTCAATTTCTTTTTATGCTTTTGGATTATATTTTTCTATTAGCGTAGATATTGTTTACTTTACTAAAAAATTGGTGAATCCAGTGTAAATCAAACGGTAGCATAGAAATGTGTGTAGACGTTTGTTAGCCTCGTATTGCCCGAGTCGGGAGAAAGGATTATCTTTCTCGGTGGCTAAGAACTTGCCCCAAGCGACTCTTGAAGCATGGGTATATGGTTAGTCAATCGCGTGAATGTGATATAGGCCATCATTTTGGCCCGGTTGTGACTTTGTGCCCATTCCTATCGCTCTATCCTCGTTAGCCTAGTTGTGCATACCCGTTCTTTGATTCAGCCCCACTTTTATCTCACCAAAGCCTAAAAGCCAATCCTAGTCGCACACCCAAATTTGAGCTTTAGTTGTTTAGTATTTTCATGATTGGGGTGTTGGTGTTGTGATATTTTTGTGAAAATGTGGATGCGCTTCATTGCTCATCTTGCTGAAAATGTTTTGAAAAGAAAAGAAAAGAAAAAAAATGAGAAAAGGAAAAGAAGTAAAAAGAAAAGAAAAAGAAGAAGTGTTTAATTGAAAATTTTATAGATTTATGATTGGGAGTAGGCGGTGCACACACCCATGTAGTCAAGTTCAAGTCTGGGGGTGTGGTGCACCCGCTTGTTTATCGTGGTGCATGGATAATTTATTTTGCGTTAGCTCATTTGGGTGTAGTGTTTGAGCCATCGTTTTTATCATTGTATACCTCACCTAAACCCAAGCCTCATCTAAAACCTAATGTCCTATTGATTCACGCATTTGAGTCAAACCTGTGCCGTGGAGAGAGTGCGAACGGGCAAGCTTATGGTCACTGAAATTGATGGATTTCAATGGAGGTTGTCTTGAGCCCCGATCTTTGGCAATGCTCGCCTCAGCGTTCAGTTTACTTTCTTCCTATGTACGACCTTATGATTCACCGTGATTCACTTTTTGAGTAAATGTAATATATAAATACGCCCCTAGAAAAGTATAACCTAATATGTATAATTAGAAATTGTGTATACTGTATTTCTACGCGCATGAGCATGCGACTTCACATGGTACTCCGCTTTACGATTTCTATGTCAGCTTATGTTTTTCTTGTCCGCATAAGAGATGGTTTGCTCGGGACGCGCAAACAGGTAAGTCTGGGGGTGTGATGAGTCCCAATTATATACACATTTATGGACTCATCTGGGCCAATTATCTAGTCTGTGCACTACACTTTAGGCATGTTTTCGTTCATATTTGATACTCCATGCTATGTGCACTTCTAGGCCCGTTTTGGTGTATTTTCATGTTTATCTTATTTATTAGCTTTCATGCATTGTTAAGTGCCACTTTCAGTGGTTTGATTGGTGTTTATGCTGGAACAGGAGTCGTGTAGGTGTTCCTGGTACAAATCTGTACAGGAACACTGCGCACGATCACTGGTTCTATTTCGCACGACCACTGGTCGTGCGCCACTGATCGTGCTCACTTAACCCCTAAAATCTGAGTTCTGTCTACGATAGTGCGCACGACCACTTACGATAGTGCGCACGACCACTGGTCGTGTGCCAATGGTTGTGCGAACATTTTATTTTATAGATCTTTGCTTTGTAGGCTCCGCCCAGCCAGTGCGCACAACCGCAGAACGCCAGCGCACACGATCACTGATCGTGTGCCAATGACCGTGCGAACTACTTTTGCCAGTGCCTATTTAAAGCCCTGTTCCACAAAATTAGGGATCGAACTGCGCCCGCTCCGCCGTTTTCTGCCATTTACGCAGGTATTCCGCCCCTTTTGGCCTCCTCCATCATCCTCAAGCTCCAAGGAGAGAGATTTAGCCCTACATCCACCAATATGCAAGGAGAAGGAAGCTTGGTCGTGCGGTCGGATCGTGACACGAAGAAGACGGGCCATTGGAAGGTAGTGACAGCCTTCTCTACCCCGGAAGCAGTTGAGGACCAAGCTTGGACGCGGATTGACAACCCTGTGATTTCAACCGTGAATCTTTGACAAGGCTTCGGATTGGGTCGATTCCTTGCTCTCTCTCTCTCTCTCTCTTTGTATTGGTAGTTGTAAATGTTAGATCTCTTATCTGTTGATGATGTGCACTATGTGTTCCTTTGGGAACCTCCCCGACAGTCAGTCCCTACTTGCCGATCTCTTCAACAACATCAACAATGGCAGTAGGATGGAGACCTTGGGATGGTGTGTTCCTTTGGAACCTCCCCGACAATCAGTCCCTACTTGCAGATCTCTTCAACACCATCAACAATGACAGTAGGATGGAGACCTTGGGATGGTGTGTTCTTTTGGAACCTCCCCGACAGTCTGTCCCTACTGTGTTGATCTCTTCAACAGCACCAACAATAAGCAGTAGGATGGAGGCCTCGGGAGGGTGTGTCCCCTTGGACCTCCCCGACTGTCATTCCTTATTTTGGCCACTTCTTCACCAGCATCAAACATAGGTGTACCAGATGAAGTATTTGTAGTACATGCCTCTAGAACTTCTCCATATGCAGGTGCGAGAATGTAGTTGCAAGTATGCATGGGCGAGTATGCATGTACGAGTATATAGGGGCGAGCACAAGCAAGCGAGCAGCTAGCGTTCGAGCAAGGTATGGTCGTCGTCCACATCATCCTATCTCGTCTGCGCTTAGTCGCCTAGCGAGCACTCAACCTCGCCTCGAACCTAAGAGACTACTCGGCATGACCATAAATGAAGGAAGTAAAAAGCGACTACAAAAGGCGAGCAAAAATTGTATTCATTTCTTTCATAAATACATGCACAAAAAATGCTATGCAGCTTGCAAAAAAGGGCCCGGCGACTATGCACCATCATCGCCTTCATCATCATCCTTGTCATCATCCCCATCCTCGCCGTCCTCGTCCTCTGATTCTTCGTCATCACTGGAGGATGATGAAAGAACTCACCCAGGGGAAGCAGACTCTTCAGCGAGTAGCGCCGGGATGAGATCCAGGACGGTCAGGTCCATTGCCTCCGGCTTCAAAAGACCTCCAGCTTTCAAACTACTCAAGACCACCTTCCCAGTTGCTCGCGCGATCTCCCGGCGAATATGCGGCATCTCATCGCTGTGCATCCTAACCTGCTTGCCGACCCTGGAGGGGCCCACCGCTGAAGGTTGTTGCTCGGCAGGCCGAGTCTCCAACTCGGCAATGCGAATTTGCGCAGCTTCCAAAGATTGCCGAGTATCATCCAGCTCTTTCTCTAGCTGCGATACTTTCTTTGTCGTTTCAACCTCAGCAGTCTACACAAGTAAAGAAAAGCGAGTAAGCGCAGTGATCAGCACAAATGGCGAGCATCACCGAAGACAGAATGACGCCAGGCGAGTACCTCATAGTCCTTCCACTTGGTGGGCCTCTAGCCCCATGGAGATGAGCTTCTTGCTCTGCATTTTGATCATCCGCTCATATTCGAGCAGCCTCCTCGATTTCGCATGGCCGATCTTGGCAGCTCGCAGGTAAGAGCGCAAGGACTGGTGTGCCAGATACTCGGCCGATACATCTTGCAAGGCCTCGGCATCTGCGCGACCATACAGGAAGAACATGACATCGAACGCCTCACCGCCATCCTCCCAATCCTCCGACCAGGCGGGAAGGTTGGAACTCAAGGTCACCTCGTGGGCACTCTCTGCCCAGGTCACCAAGGGGCGACCATAGGCATCCTCGCTGCGGGTGCCTTCGTTGAAGTGCGGGTGACTGTGAGGCTCGCCAGCCTCCGAAGGATCCGCCTTCGCATTCAGGTCCCTCTTGGCGACCTCTTTTCTCTTCCTCGCAGGCTCTCGGGATCTCGCCTTGCCTTTCCGCTTCCTGGCGAGCCTGGCATCATCCGCGGCGGCCATCGGCTCATTGTTGCTCGGCGACAAATCGATGGGAGATGAGCCCCCTCCCTCGCGCACTGAAGTCCCCGCGCCCCCTGAGAAGAAGCTGCCGCCTTCGCCTCCGGAAGAGGCTCGCTCGGCAAAGAACGAGTAGCTGCAACAATCAAACGCCGAATGAGTTTAGCCGCTAAGTGAAGAAAAAGGCGAGTATGATCGATGCTCGCCCCAATAGCGAAGATCTAGGCGAGTATAAGCGATACCTTCATCCGGGAAGACCTCATTGAGTACATCTACTCGCCTCCTCCAGAAGATAACGTCTAGGAGACGATTCCAGAACCAGTCGAGTAGCTTCTCCCTGCTCTCCTCTAAATAAGGGGTGGCGAATACACTTTCTGCTGGCTGGGAGGACGAGCTTGGGATGGCCTCAAAGTCTCCGCTGATGACGACTAGTCGCTCGCCCCAGTGATGATTCTTGTTCGCCATACCGACGAGTGTGCATACGTGGTTGCATAGGAAGACGACGCCTTCGCCAGTAGCGCCAAAGTGGAATACTCGCCAAAAGACTGAAAGATCGAAGGCGATCTTCTCTTCTCGCAAGAAGCAAAGAAAGCCCACGATCATCGCCACTCCATTTGGGTTGATCTGGGCCGGGACTATCCCGTAGTAGCGGAGTATCTGGCAGAACTCCGTCCACAGCAGTAGTCGTATGCCAACTTCAAAGTGGCGGATATGGAACACCATCCCGGTGGATGAGAAGGTGTTTAGTTGCTCAATGTCATGCGGAAGTCTGGCGACATACCCTGGCGACAAGTACTTGTCCGAAAAATCGTCCAAGTCATTCTGCCGAGTAATCGGCTTCTTGAAGGAGGTTGCCGCAAAATTCTTGGCGTGATTGACACGCCGAATATCCGCCTCCTCAGCCATCGCAGGAGCAAAGGAAGCATGAGAGCGAGTATCGGAGGGCGAGAAGGGGAGCAAGAGAAAGATACTCGCTAAAGGAGAAGGAAATCGCCAAAAGCATAATTAATACGTACCCCCCTATTTATAGAAGTCAAGAAGATTTGGCTTGTCGCGTACGCCACCGAGAGTGCGGACAGCAGGGCGAGTATAAAAAGAAGTCGCCAAATCTCAGCGCGTACCGAACTGCCGACTTCAAATGCGCTAGCATCTACATCAGAAACACAAGGAAGCTCGCCAAATAGGCGCGACATTCGAATAATACTCGCAAGTAATAACAAAGAAGAAAGACAAATCCAGACATTACAGCAAGCATGCAAGAAAGAAGAGGCGAGATTTGAGTACTCGCCAAATAATATTACAATTTATAAAAATGTTCTTTATAAAAACTCAATCGAAGGAGTTCGGCTAAAATAAATAGCGACTAAGCAACTACATAAAGAGGACATAGCGACTATCCAGGGAGCCCAGCATTGGGGTCCGCCGGCTGAGGTTATCGCCCGGTCCATCTCATGCTCCGTGCGCGCTTGAAGTGCTCCATCGCCACTAACATCGCATCCTCGCCCTGCCGCAGCTGGTCCTCGATCCTCGCCAGCCGACTAACCGAGTCCTTGCTCGCACGCATTCTCACCAGCTCGTCGTGATGCAACTGTTGGCGATGCTCTATCTTGCCCACCCGGTGCTCCAGGTCGCTGACAGATTGAAGGCGAGACTCCACACCCGTGTAAGACCCCATTTTTTTTCTACGAAAAAACCCGGGTCTTATGCCCAGAACCGCCGCTTTGCTGTGACACCCTCACTCAGGAAGGTCTCCACTACAAAACGCTGATCCTGTCGGCCAGATCGATCACAAAGAAGAAAAGTATATTTGAACAAATAAAGAAGCTCAAGTCCACATCACATGAAATATTAAACCATAAGGGTAAATGACCACAGATATAGCTGAATAAAAGATAGGTTACAATAATAAAAGGCTCATGCCCTGTACATCCATGTCCTCACTACAAGATCACTGGCGAAGCTAACTACTAATCACTCACTGATCCTGAATCCTGTGCTCCTGTACTAGACTGGCCCGCCTCCGTCTGCACCAGCCTATGGTGTTGCTGCGTCTCCTAGATCCCCTAAAATGATATGGTCCACCGACCGTTAGTCAAAAAGACTAAGCCAATCCCCAACCCCTCCCCCGGTCTCCTTGGCACCGAGCGGGAAGGATGAAGCGGAGGACAACAAGGGGTATAAACAAAAGCAGATGACGACGGATCTAGTTTACAGGAAATGTTCTACACTACACATGTGATTATATATATTGAAGCAGTAAATAAAGCATAGAAAGAGAAAGTAAAGAACGGTAAGTAAAGCAGGTACATAATAGAAAAGTAACCATTGATTTATAGGAATGCCCATACAAACCTATAGACCAAGGGGTCGTTTAGCAGAGTCTATCGTATAAGAAGTCCCATAACCAACTTATACGATAGGGGTAGGAGTTGAAATGCAATGTTTATGCCATGACATGTAGAGTTATGCAGTTTATGCTATGTTCATACAAGTGCAACTCACACACCTCGACTCTATGTTCACAGACCTTTAGTTCCCCCTTTTTGGAGCTAGCAAGACTCCCAGGATACTCCCGTAGTGGCAAACGGAAGCGGTGGGTTGGGTCTCGCCCACCTCTAGGTTGGTATTCACACTACCTAACCTAGACCTATCGTACGCCTAAATGCAAAATCGCGGAGCATCTGCGTACTCTTACTGGCTGGACCACCAGACTTTCATGGCTAAGTGCAAATTCCACACTTGCCGAGTCAACGTATTGACGTCGGTGTGAACGACCGTCCAATACCGAAGACCCACCACCTTCATGCACATGCAAACATGTTCTACTATATCCCGATCCATAAACTCCCCGGGCTAACCTGCCCGTTACCATAACCTTCCGAGCCACCGGCTTGCCGGACCAACCCGTCCGTACCAACAAGCATTACTGAGTCACAAGCTCACCGGACTAACTAGTCTGTTGCTTCAACCACCGAGCCTAACGCTCATACAACCAAACCAACTAACCTCCGGTAACTACGGGGTGGGTGTGTGCGTATTATTAAGTTAATCTTATACAACATCTTACTCCTACAGTTTATGGTTAATCTTGGACTTCCTGAGGATTACCCTGTAAGGGGCTCGCTACGGTACTAGGAATTGTAATGGGATGACACCCCAAAGTTCCCTTTCTCAAGACACTTAGTGTTGTGGGTATCTACCCATAAGATTACCCCTTTTACCATTTCACTTGAGTTAAACATAAGTGCTTTATGACACTTTAGTTAGGGGAAAGACGATCTTTCGTCAATCCCCAGCACAACCTTACCCTTTACTCATCAAGCACTCTTAATCACATAAACTCCTTTTGGTGACCTCAATCTCTTCAACCTGACCATGTACACCAACTACATGCCACTTCCACTTGGCAGGCCACTAAATATCCAGGGTTCACATTTTTACTATACGCAGACCAAACTAACTATATGAAACTTATAAGTAGAGGTACTCCAAATACTCATCCAACTGACTCAAGATATTTACTGGAGGTCTAATATGATGTTACAAAATTAAATCGAGAGAATCATATTTTTCCATAATTATTTGGTATTTATTATAATTTCTCCAACATGGGCCGAGCATGAAATTGAACATGAAGTGTAAGATCTTCTTAAGAGATGACCCCCATAAAATTATTATAAATCTATGATGACTAAATAACAACAAATACATCATATCATATTTTTACAGTAAGGAATTTTCCTCTATTTTTAATATTTATCATCTACCCCAACTTGTAGATTTATGAAAGAACCACCAAAAATATCTACACCAAAATTATGGGAAAAATATCAAGCTCTTGTATTCATCAGAAAAGTCTACGGACTAAATTTCAGGATTTATGGAAATCATTTTCTCACTTAAATAAATACTTTAAGAAAACCTCAAATAAGATAAGTTGTGAAGTAGCCTACTGATTTTAAGTCTACAAAAATTATATAAAAATTCACAGAGCTTCCTAATGCTCTGAAATGTCCTATCACCAATTTGCACAATTTGTCAGAGAGTATTGGACCCTTAATTATTTATCTAAGCCTAAGACAAAATAAGTGTCTTATCAATGAAGTACTGGTTAAATCATTCAATTAATTACACAACAATTACCAGAGGTCCAAAATATGATTATAAAGGCACTACCAAGGTTTCATCTCCATCCAAGACCTTTTGAGTATGTAATTACCTCTTATAAGAAATCTCCCTAAAGGGGTTATGACCTAATTTAGGGGTAATAAATTCTCCTAAAATTCTCTCAAAATTCCCTAGGGCATAATTACACCCCATGAGCATATCCACTAAATCCCATGACCTTTCAAGGACTTTTGACCACATGTCCTTCACAAAGTTCTATATGCACACCTAAGGATAAAACTAGGGTTATAGGGCTTAACCACCTCCACACCACCCCAAACCACTCATGGGGGTATTTTAGGTGATCCTAAACCAGTGGCCAAGGTTTCACCTCATGGTGGGGAGATTTAACCACAATATCCCAAGATGAACACCATGCCCTAATTTTGACCTAATAAGACCCAACTTGGGTTAACCAATTTCCAAACTAGATCAGTCCTAATTGGGCTGAGATTTTTACCAGGGTCAGTTGGTAACCCTAAGAAGCACCCACCAAAATTTGGAGGGCATTGGAGGTCATTTCATCCAATAATTAATTAATAAATGATTTATTAAATTATCCCACAAACCTTAGAAAGAGTTCTCCTAAAAATCCCATCTTTGAGTATGTTGTGTGGGTGTTTGTAACTAGCCTAGGTTTTAAATATCAAGGCCATAGCATCTACCAATAAAAAGATATGCAGGAAAGAGTGACTGCCCTACCCTAGGGACAGGTTCCACCATTTTGGCTCTACAGGGTGCTACACTGCCCCTCCTGACCTGAAACTAATTTTCACTTAACCAACACACCAAGGGCTACAATATTGGTGTTGGGCACTTTTTCATCAGAGGTGATCTATTATTTTTAGTAATTAAAATGAAACACTGCTTAATAAGTGACAGAAAACAATATAAATATTTAATTATATAAATGACTCTGCGCTCGACGAAATCAGAACTGCGCTCGACGAAATATGTATTGCGCTCGACGAAATCATAAATAAAACTGCGTTCGACAAAATCAGAACCGCGCTCGACGAAATATGTACTGCGCTCAACAAAATCAGAAATAAAATTGTGTTCGACGAAATATGTACTGCGCTCGACGAAATCTACTCTGTTCGACGAACTCAACTACCAGATCGACGAATTTCTTCTATCCTTGATCGACGAATTAAATGAAATAACGGAAACATTAAAATCTATGAATAGCTGATCATAGCAGATCCGACGGCTCTTAGTCATCGTCCCCGAGGGATGGACGGCGCGTGACAGCCCGACCTGGGCTTCTTTGTGGGGCGATTTCCCGGCCCCCTGTGCCTCTTCCCGGCCAGCCAATGCCACCACCACCTCCGTTGAGGTGATGGCCGGCGATAGGGGGTGGTTGGCCGGCCGGAGGTGGTTGGATCGGGGTTTAGAGGAGGGGAAAAAGAGCTCGTATCGAGCCCTTTCAGAAGAACAATCCGAGCCCAATTAAACTCGTATCAAGCCCCAAATTATCATAAGATCTAGCACTAAGGGAGAGGAGGCGGATCAGACCTGTGGGTGTGGGCGGTGACCCCTTGCCGATTTCCTGTTGGCCATGGCCGACCTTGAAGCTTTGGTACCTTTGCAATCTACTATCCAGATGGGCCGACTCCTTCAGTTAGGTGGGGGGAAATGCTCCCCTCAGTCTAGTGATGAATATAAGGGGTTCAATTGGGGAGGGTAAGGAGGTGAAACCTCCAATTGCCATGAAGGCCATTAATGGCCATTTTCGGCCATGGAGAAAACCTCCCCATTCAGCCACCAAGTGGGCTGGAAAACTTCTCAAACTTCTCGTAACAGCCAAAGGGAATGAATCCCCATTAATGGGGAGATCAATTGGCCTCCCTTGGCCATGAATGTCATTAATCCTCCTTTTCTCTCTCTTCAAATTGGGGAAACTCCCAATTTCTCTCTCCTAGTCACCATTTACAGAAATTGAGTGGTAACTCCTAGTAAATATCAGCCTCCTAAGCTAATGGGCTACTCCAATTAGTCCTAGCCCAAGTGTATTGGGCTTGAGTTAGCCTTTTCCCTTCTTTTTGGTCAAGGTTGACCAAATGTAGACTTGAGGTGTTGACTTGGTCAACTGATGGGTTGACTGGTCCAAGTGGTGTGTCTTGAGTCCCTTGACACCACCCAAAGTTGGTTGAGTCATGGTGGTGCCCCGATCGGGCCAATTTATCCAAAAGGTGTTGGTTTGACTAAAACAGGCCTAGAGTTGACTTTGGTCAAAATGGCCAAATTAATGGCCCCATGGTGGGGATTTTTGGTCCATTGGGTCCCTACTATCCTTATGAGGGTAGGGTCAAGGTAAATTTGGCATGATGGAGGTCAATTGACCCTAATTAGGCTACTTTGATCGATTTGGGGTTAGGGTTGACTTTGGTCAATTTGACCTCTTAGGTTGACCCCAATGGGTCCTTAGTGCTCTAAGGGGACCCCTAAAGGGTTAGGTATGCTATGATGGGGTCAAAGGGTCAAGGTGAGACCCTAAAGTCCAACCCTAAGCTTGGTAACTGGAAATTGCTATTTGCAGACCAAGGTGGTTTTCTTCGTCTTCTTTACTAAGCTTTTATGCTCCCTTTGTGCTTCCTATGGTTTTGTCATGCCCTAGTCATGACAAAACCATCCTAGGGGTCTAGCTGTTTGGGGGATGATACAAATCCCAATAAACAAAAAAAAAATTTCGTCCTTGAAATTCAAGTTAGGCTTGCGGGGTTTTCACCGAGAGTGACTGAACGTAACATCCACTAAGAATTGAAGTTATTCCTGGATCGAAGAGCACCGACTATCTCTGCCACACCAGTTCTAGTGGCTCCCAGGTGTGCTCCTCCTGTCCATAATTTTACAACATGACTTTTACCTACGGAATCTTCTTGCGTCGCGAGACTCGCACCGTCGTATCATCTATCCTGACCGGTATGACCTAGCTACCTTGGTCAATCTATCCTCGACGTTCCAAATAAACATGTGCCCGGAGTGGGGATGTGGTAACCTGTGTATGAAATCCATAATTATATCCTCGAACTTCTACTCTAACCTGTGCAAATTCTTATGCCTCTAAAGTTTTCTTCACATGTTCAAATTCTTACTCCTTCAGGTACATCCGAGTAATCAATCATCTATACTCTACAACTTTTCTAGTTCTTACTATTGATGGAACTAATCAGATCGTCTAGCGTCCCAATCATCCTTAAATTTTAATGGAGGTGCACTTGTGAACCTTTATGAGTGTATATTAACCAACCATGATGGTAAGATGACTCCCAATCATTTTCTACGTGGAGTTTGATTCATAATGTATACGAGTAAAATCTTTTGAAACCCTAAGATTTTTCACAAGTCCATTTCATCAAGGAAATATCAACTCGTTTATTTCACCAAATTTCTATCACTTCAACTTATGCTAGTCTTGATCACTTTCAAATGGTCCTAAGTAAGATAAACTTAGATCGTTCTTACCATAGTGAACTCAAACACTATATTCTAAAACCAATAATTCATTGTCTAAGATCTCTCGTTATTCATCATCATAGCTTCCAAGGTATAAGGGCCATTATTATAGTTAAAATTTTCTACCATGATAGGGCGTGATTTATAACGAATCATAAGTTAATCACTTCTGAAAGCCCCAAACTACCAGAACTTTCAAATATAACTAAAGCTTGCACGACCTAATTTCAGTTCCCAACTTCCAGAAAGGTATCTGCATCCCTAAGTGACTAAACCTTGCAACTTTACATTTCTAATGCTTCAACTAAGGTCAAGTTGTTGTTCGATCAATGATGCCTATCCATTGCCCTAGTAACGTCGAATATGATCGACCTCAAAATCACCACGTTCACGACGCAACACCTTCTAAATTAGATCCAAAGGAAATGCAAGTCAGTAACTAATTTGCCCAATAAACAAAAGGTAAGCCCCAATAAACAAAAGATAAGCCCCAATAAACAAAAGATAAGTCACTATCTATTTTGGGCTGAGTATCTTCAATATCACCATGTTATATTCGTCCCAATTATGCAAACAATTCTTAGGGCACACAACCTTAGACTTGGGGTTCTATCTTGAGACTTGTTGGTATACTCCATACATTAGACTCTTCAAGGTACCTTCTACGACAACCTTATCAAGGTCCACATGTGACCCAATCCCAAACGGGTCTCTTCTGCACTTGAATTCTTATCCAACCCTCGGTGTTTGTCGTGGTGGTTGTCTTAATGTAATCATGTCACAAATATGAGGGTTGAGTCTATGAGTCTCATACCATTCTGCTTATGTGTCAATCTCTCTTTCTCTAGCCTCTTTGGGGTATCCTCATACCTTCACCAAAAGTTATACCTACGGTCTATTTCAGACTAGGTCATGGTATAAATTGTCAAGGTAAGTCATGTGTCCTAGTGGAGTTTAAATCTAACTCATTGACTAAAGGACTATCTAAAGAGATCTTTGCAGTCGGAGGTATTCCATGCTGGGGGCAGGGTTCGCCGCAGGCTACAAAAGAAAACTTGACACTCGTAAAGAGGTTTGGCTAAAAGGATTCAGTTAAAAGTGGACTTTTTCATATGATTTGTTGGGTTTTTCTAGAACCATACATCATATGTAGGCGCAGCGGAAATAAACAGAAACAACCCAAAAATGCTTGGATTGGCCATGAATGTTGAATCAAGAAGTTAATAAAATACTAGGCAAAAATTACCTCAATGGGGTTGGATCAAATCCAACCTAGATGCTCCACGAGTTGATTCCTGTTGGCGGCAAGGAGAGTTCTCACGTAGAATTATGTCTACGTCTCTACAGAAGTCCACACGAGCCGGGAGAACGCCAAGTCACGTCGCACGCAACTCGGAAGGAAGAAAGGCTGCACCTTGCACTTCCACGGATTGCTAGATCCGCTTCAGGAAGAACAATGCCGGCGACAATCGACGGAGAGGAGGTCAGCGGACGCGATTCAGAGACGGCGGAACACTTCCGTCGACTAGGGTTCGTGAGGCGTGAACGGAACTCCTTCCGTCGGCCTTTCTCTTCGTAAGTTATCATGAACCCTAAAACGAAGTCCTATTTATACCCAAAGGATAAACAGCTTCTAGAAGAATCGCTATCCGCAGACCACACATCAGAATAAGGGCTTCTGTTACAATTCGTCGGAATTTCACGGAAGATCATTCGTCGAGATTTCACGGGACAACCCGACGAAATCCGACGAATCACAACAGACGGCAACAATTGCCTAGTCAAGGCTCTCTGTGATAATTCGTCGAGATTCCACGGAATGACCCGACGAATCCGACGAATCCAGACAGACGACAACACTTTGTCGAGTGAAGGATCTCTGTCACAGTTCGTCGAGTTTCCACGGAATGACCCGACGAATCCCGACGAATCCGACGAATCCAATCCGTGTAAACCCGACGAATTCCGACGAATCATATCCGACGAATTCAGACAGCAACATTTGCTGGACTTCCCCATTCTATATGGTGATTGGTAACCTTTACCAACACAGTCAATCTTCCAACTTCTCCACATGCTCTTATGTGCGACCCTGCAGGCTCATATCGCGTTGGCAGTGAGATTACATGTTTGACCACTTCTAGATCACAATGGCAACTCCAACAGTCTCCCACTTGATCTTGAAAGTATCAAACCAAAAACCTCACAAACAATGAGCGGCATCTAGCAATGCATCATTGCTCCCCAAGCAATAAGAGTTCATAACTCATAAGCCTTTATGACCAATGTTCCAGCGTTGTCTTTGTCCCTTTGTCCCTTACATCCGGAAAGAACTAGAGGTATGGACCGTGTCACCCTCATAATAGCTCAATCCAAGTTTCTTGATCTAGAACGGACTTCCAGAGAATGGTGAGCTCAATATCACATATTGACTCAACCAAGCATGGCCATGCATTTCCCAGTCCAATTCCATCAAGGGGCCCATGGATGCAACTCCTGTTATATAGGAGGACAAATCCCATATCTGCTCACACCCAAACACCCAAATGATTCGTAACGTACCCAACGACCACCCTTATCATCAACCTTCTTCAAGGAAGACTTTAGATGACATCAAAGCACGCTCTTCCTCAATCGGTGAATGCTGTGACTTCAGGTCAAAGGACCACAACACCATTGTCAAATGAGACCTACTTGTGACACTTTTAAGTAACAATCCACAAAGTAGTCTCAGGTTGGGTCTGTCCAGTACAACTTGTTCACTAACAAGTACCCATGTGATGACTTGATATCACAATATCATGACCTGTGAGAACCGGTCATCAGTCAACACACATGCTAGTCTTAACGTATCATCATCACCCTTAGCTTCTACGATGATACCTCGACCAGGGACCTTTTAAGAATGAAGCTTCGAAATCATAGGCTCTCACATTCAAGTCACGTACTTGATGTCCTATGGAAGCGAACATTCTAAGGGTATTTATCACGAATTTTATTCTATCATATAGAAACAGTATATCGTAATAAAAGAACTTGCCATTAATCGTAAAAAGAAATAATTGGTACACAATTCATCATATGAATAAATTTTAAACAGCCAACAGAATATTTATTTTACATGCAACCCACAAGACTCTCACTAGAGTTGATCATTCAGGTATCGTATACCCATTGATCTAGTATGACCATCATGCTTTCTCTGCGCGAGAGGCTTTGTCAGTGGATCTGCAATATTCTCCTCAGTCGGCACTCTGCAAATGCTCACATCTCCTCGTTCGACAATCTCACGAATAAGATGGAACCGCCGAAGTATGTGCTTGGAGCGCTGATGGGATCTAGGTTCCTTAGATTGTGCAATTGCACCATTGTTATCACAGTAGAGAACTACGGGACCAACAATGCTAGGAACTACATCTAGCTCGCCGATGAATTTCCTAATCCATACAGCCTCCTTCGCTGCATTAGCTGCAGCGATATACTCGGCCTCAGTTGTAGAATCAGCAACTGTCTCTTGCTTGGAACTCTTCCAGCTCACAGCTCCTCCATTCAGGCAAAACACAAACCCTGACTGAGACTTTGAATCATCCCTATCAGTTTGGAAGCTGGCATCCGTGTAACCACTTACAACGAGCTCTTCCTTTCCACCATACACCAAGAATACATCCTTAGTCCTTCTCAAGTACTTCAGGATATTCTTTACGACTATCCAGTGACATTCACCGGGATCAGACTGATACCTGCTAGTCATGCTCAAAGCAAAAGAGACATCGGGTCGAGTACATAACATTGCATACATGATTGACCCAATTGCCGAAGCATATGGAATCAACTTCATGCGGTCCTTATCTTCGCAAGATTTTGGACACTGGTCCTTAGAGAGATTCACACCATGAGACATGGGCAAAAATCCTTTCTTGGACTCAAGCATGTTGAACCGCTTCAACACCTTGTCAATGTACGTACTCTGGGTCAAACCCAGCAACTTCTTCGATCTATCTCTATAGATCTTAATACCGAGTATGTAAGTCGCTTCACCCAAGTCCTTCATAGAAAAGCAGTTCCCTAGGTTGTTCTTAACAACTTTCAGGGTAGGTATGTCATTCCCGATCAGCAGTATGTCATCTACATACAATATCAGGAAGACAACAATGCTCCCACTGATTCGCTTGTAAACACACGGTTCATCCTCGTTCTTGACAAAACCAAACTCTTTGATCTTCTCATCAAAACGAAGATTCCAACTTCTAGAGGCTTGTTTCAATCCATAGATGGACTTATTCAGCTTACATATTTTAGTGGCTTCATTTGGGGATACAAAACCCTCGGGTTGTGTCATGTACACTTCCTCAAGGAGGTTTCCATTTAGGAAAGCCGTTTTGACATCCATCTGCCAGATCTCGTAGTCATAATACGCAGCAATAGCAAGCAATATCCTAATGGACTTTACCATGGCAACAGGGGAAAAGGTCTCATCATAGTCAACACCATGAATTTGCTTGAAACCCTTAGCCACCAGTCGCCCTTTGAATGTCTGTACATTCCCATCCATGTCGGTCTTCTTCTTGAAGACCCACTTGCACCCTATGGGTCGTACCCCTTCAGGTGGTTCCACCAAGTTCCAAACTTGGTTTGTATACATGGAGTCCATTTCGGATTTCATAGCCTCAAGCCATTTGTCGGAGTCCGGTCCATACATAGCCTCTTGGTAGGTTGCTGGTTCATCATCATGATCCATAAGCAACACATTACCTATTTGAGACACGAGAAATCCATATCTCTCAGGCTCAAATCTTGGTCTACCAGATCTACGTAGGACTTGTGTTTCGTGAGCAGGTTCTCTAGCTACAACATCTTGTAGTCCTGGCTCAGAATCCAACTCTGGTTCATTCACTATTTGTGGTTCTTGAACTTCTTCAAGTTCTACCTTTTGCGTCTTTCTTGATAAGAACTCTTTCTCCAAGAAGACACCCGTCCTTGCGACAAACACTTTGCCCTCAGACGGTAGGTAAAAGTAATATCCCTTCGTTTCCTTAGGATATCCCACCAGATAACACTTATCTGATTTGGGTTCCAGCTTGTCAGGCATTTGACGTCGTACGTATGCCTCACAGCCCCAAATTTTAATGAACGACATACTAGGACGCTTCCCAGTCCATATCTCATATGGTGTCTTTAGAACCGTTTTCGTCGGAGCGCGATTCAGTGTCAAAGCAGCAGTCTCTAAAGCAAAACCCCAAAAGGAAACAGGCAAGTCTGCATGACTCATCATCGACCGTACCATGTCTAACAGAGTACGATTTCTCCTCTCAGACACACCATTATGCTGCGGTGTCCTAGGTGGAGTGAGCTGTGATACAATACCACACTCTTTCAGATGATCACGGAACTCATGACTCAGGTATTCGCCACCTCGATCAGATCGGAGTGCTTTAACCCTTTTACCCAATTGGTTCTCCACTTCATTCTTAAACTCTTTGAACTTTTCAAAGGTTTTGGATTTGCACTTCATAAGATACACGTATCCGTATCTACTGAAATCATCAGTAAATGTAACGAAGTAGAAATACCCACCTCTAGCCATAGAACTCATGGGTCCGCATACATCACTATGTACAACACCCAAGAGATCCTCAGCCCTCTCAGTATAACCAGTGAAAGGGGGTTTAGTCATCTTGCCTAATAAACAAGACTCACATCGCTAATGATTCATAATCAAATGAGTCCAATAGTCCATCTTTATGGAGCTTGGATATGCGCTTCTCGTTTATATGGCCCAAACGACAATGCCAGAGATATGTAGGATTTGAGTCATTTGTTCTTAGTCTTTTATTATTATCTACATTATAGATCGGATGGTCCAGGTTCAAAACATAAAGACCATTAAACAATTGAGCTACAGCATAACAAACATCATTCTTAAATATAGAACAACAATTGTTCTTAATTATAAAAGAAAATCCAATCATGTCCAAACATGAAATGGATATAATGTTTCTAGTTATGGCCGGAACAAAATAACAATTATTAAGTTCTATTACAAGCCCACTGGGCAAAGAAAGACGGTAAACCCCTACGGCTACAGCAGCAACTCTTGCTCCATTGCCGACACGTAGGTCCACCTCTCCTTTACTCAGCAATCTCCTCCTTCCTAGTTCCTGCACATTTGTACAAATGTGAGAACCACATCCGGTATCCAATACCCAAGATGAAGGAGCAGAAAGGTTTATCTCTATAACGTAAATATCCGAAGCGGAAGTCATACCTCCCTTCATTTTATGCAGACCCTCAATGTATGAAGGACAATTCCTCCTCCAATGACCAGCCTTGCCACAGTGGTGGCATTTTCCTTCCTTCACGGTGCTCTTCTTTTTCAGCGCAGAAGATTTGGGCTCAAGATGTGACTTAGGTCCAACCTTCGTCTTCTTGAAGCCCTTGGCCTTACCCTTGCCTTTATGTACCATCAATATGGGACTAGCAGGCTTGGCCTTCTTCATGTTTATTTCGGCAGTTCGCAACATGCCTAGGAGCTCGGGCAGTGTCTTGTCTATTTCATTCATGTTGTAGTTCAAGACAAACTGCTCATAACTATCCGGCAACGATTGCAGGATAAGATCTGTGGCCAACTCTTGACCCAGAGGAAAACCCAGTCTCTCCAGGTTCTTTATATACCCAATCATCTTGAGTACGTGAGTACCAACTGAGTCTCGAGCTCCCATTTTGCACTGAAATAAGGCCTTCGTGACATCGAACCTCTCTTGACGAGCTTGCCCTTGAAACATTTTCTTTAGGTGCTCGTCAATCTCCTTGCACCCCATGTTCTCGTGTTGCTTCTGAAGCTCAGAGTTCATGGTGGCAAGCATAAGGCACTCGACGTCTAAGGCGTCATCGGTATACTTCTTATAAGCATCCTTATCAACACGGGACGAGTTCCCGGTCGGCACCTCGGGGGCTTCTTCTTCCAAGACGTAGAGCTTTCGCTCTTGCCTGAGAACAATTCTCAGGTTCCTATACCAGTCCATATAGTTCGTCCCACTAAGCTTGTCCTTCTCAAGGATAGCTCTTAGGGACAAGGTGGAATGTGAACCACTTGCCATGGAATTCTACAAGAATTCATGCAGAATTTAATCAGCACCTTAATTTCAAAATACAATTTATTTTAATTTGGACTTTAATTAAATACTCCCACTATTTTATTCAAAATGATAGCCCTCACTATCAATTCGGAGAGTCCATGCGAGCTACTCTCTTAGTGGACAAGATCCGTATTTCACCAACACCACGAGTCCGCTTTGGCGTTCCTCTCATAATGCGGTTATTTAGGTAGGCAACGCTTGCCAATTGCATCCTCATGCAATTCTTGTATGGCTGGTGAATAACTCCTTATTCGCATCCATCATATGGAGCATGCCAACCCTATGCCTCTAGGCACTCAACCTTTGAGGTCACCTAGTTAAGTTAGACCCGATGTTGACAGTGGGATATCACAATTATCCGCTCGCACCCTTACCAAGATAGATTAATGCACCTTGCTTTGGCAAGCCCACACTTCATCGATCGAGGCAGGAAGAGTGTCATCCATCGGAAGGCATCCGAACACTTAATATTTGATGAAGGGAATTTTAAAGATAGGTTAACACTTAACCATGATCAACATTTGATCAATGTGCACATCCACAGAAAAACAAGCTTTCTAAAATCCTCATGCATCCCTTATGTGCACTACATAAGACTATCAACCTTTGATAGACGAAAGGGCTAAATCTGGACATTTAGAACTCTTCCAAATCTTCAGATTTACATGCATTGGACAAAGGCAAAGACAACTCGACTTAAAGCAGTAGACAAGCTCGTCTCTCATTGTTGGATTCAAAATCCAAAACAGAACAAGGGTTCATTAACCACTTGAGGGACGGTTACTGCTAAGGAGACAATAATTTCTAACAATTAGAAATTACCACGAAATCCCAAACGTTCCTGGTGGGGTTCCAAGACCCCCTTTTGAAAATCATCAACATTTGATGTTCCAGGAAGAAATCTTGACATTTAGAACACTTCTAAATACCTAGATTTGCACGTACTGGAATAACCAAACTTCTGAAACAAAATTCATGACCAGAACCTCCCTCTGATACCACTGTTGGGTTTTTCTAGAACCATACATCATATGTAGGCGCAGCGGAAATAAACAGAAATAACCCAAAAATGCTTGGATTGGCCATGAATGTTGAATCAAGAAGTTAATAAAATACTAGGCAAAAATTACCTCAATGGGGTTGGATCAAATCCAACCTAGATGCTCCACGAGTTGATTCCTGTTGGCGGCAAGGAGAGTTCTCACGTAGAATTATGTCTACGTCTCTACAGAAGTCCACACGAGCCGGGAGAACGCCAAGTCACGTCGCACGCAACTCGGAAGGAAGAAAGGCTGCACCTTGCACTTCCACGGATTGCTAGATCCGCTTCAGGAAGAACAATGCCGGCGACAATCGACGGAGAGGAGGTCAGCGGACGCGATTCAGAGACGGCGGAACACTTCCGTCGACTAGGGTTCGTGAGGCGTGAACGGAACTCCTTCCGTCGGCCTTTCTCTTCGTAAGTTATCATGAACCCTAAAACGAAGTCCTATTTATACCCAAAGGATAAACAGCTTCTAGAAGAATCGCTATCCGCAGACCACACATCAGAATAAGGGCTTCTGTTACAATTCGTCGGAATTTCACGGAAGATCATTCGTCGAGATTTCACGGGACAACCCGACGAAATCCGACGAATCACAACAGACGACAACAATTGCCTAGTCAAGGCTCTCTGTGATAATTCGTCGAGATTCCACGGAATGACCCGACGAATCCGACGAATCCAGACAGACGACAACACTTTGTCGAGTGAAGGATCTCTGTCACAGTTCGTCGAGTTTCCACGGAATGACCCGACGAATCCCGACGAATCCAATCCGTGTAAACCCGACGAATTCCGACGAATCATATCCAACGAATTCAGACAGCAACATTTGCTGGACTTCCCCATTCTATATGGTGATTGGTAACCTTTACCAACACAGTCAATCTTCCAACTTCTCCACATGCTCTTATGTGCGACCCTGCAGGCTCATATCGCGTTGGCAGTGAGATTACATGTTTGACCACTTCTAGATCACAATGGCAACTCCAACATGATTTCCCCATATGGGCACACCACTGCTTCCGCTGCTAGTTTGTCCTCAAACTAAGCTCGCACGGGGTGGCCCAGGGTTTATGAACTTCTTTTCTTCAGATCGAGCTCTGATACCACTTTGTAAGACCCCATTTTTTTCTTTGAAAAAACCTGGGTCTTATGCCCAGAACCGCCGCTTTGCGGTGACACCCTCACTCGGGAAGGTCGCCACAACAAAACGTTGATCCTGCCGGCCAGATCGATCACAAAGAAGAAAAGTATATTTGAACAAATAAAGAAGCTCAATTCCACATCACAGGAAATATTAACCATAAGGGTAAATGACCACAGATATAACTGAATAAAAGATAGGTTACAATAATAAAGGGCTCATGCCATGTACATCCATGTCCTCACTACAAGATCACTCGTAGAAGCTAACTACTAATCACTCACTGATCCTGAATCCTGTGCTCCTATACTAGACTGGCCGGCCTCCATCTACACCGACCTCTGGTGTTGCTGCGTCTCTTCGATCCCCTAAAATGATATGGTCCACCGACCGTTAGTCAAAAAGACTAAGCCAATCCCCCACCCCTCCCCCGGTGACTCCTAGGCACCGAGCGGGAAGGATGAAGCAGAGGACAACAAGGGGTATAAACAAAAGCAGATGATGGCAGATCTAGTTTACAGGAAATGTTCTACACTACACATGTGATTATATATATTGAAGCAGTAAATAAAGCATAGTAAAGAGAAAGTAAAGAACGGTAAGTAAAGCAGGTACATAATAGAAAAGTAACCATTGATTTATAGGAATGCCCATACAAACCTATAGACCAAGGGGTCGTTTAGCAGGGCATATCATATAAGAAGTCCCATAAACAACTTATACGATAGGGGTAGGGGTTGAAATGCAATGTTTATGTCATGACATGCAGAGTTATGCAGTTTATGCTATGTTCATACAAGTGCAACTCACACACCTCGACTCTCTGCACACAGACCTTTAGTTCCCCCTTTTTGGAGCTAGCAAGACTCCCAGGATAATCCCGTAGTGGCAAACAGAAGCGGTGGGTTGGGCCTCACCCACCTCTAGGTTGGTATTCACACTACCTAACATAGACCTATCGTACGACTCAATGCAAAATCGCGGAGCATCTGCATACTCTTACTAGATGGACCACCAGACTTTCATGGCTAAGTGCAAATTCCACACTTGCCGAGTCAATGTATTGACGTCGGTGTGAACGACCGTCCAATACCGAAGACCCACCACCATCATGCACATGCAAACATGTTCTACTATATCCCGAGACATAAACTCCCCGGGCTAACCCGCCCGTTACCAAAACCTTCCGAGCCACCGGCTCGCCGGACCAACCCATCCGTACCAACAAGCATTACTGCGTCACAAGCTCACCGGACTAACTAGTCTGCTGCTTCAACAACCGAGCCTAACTCTCATACAACCAAACCAACTAACCTTCCGTAACTACGGGGTGGGGGTGTGCGTATTATTAAGTTAATCTTGTACAACATCTTACTCCTACAGTTTATGGTTAATCTTGGACTTCCCGAGGATTACCCTGTAAGGGGCTCGCTACGATACTAGGAATTGTAATGGGATGACACCCCAAAGTTCCCTTTCTCAAGACACTTAGTGTTGTTGGTATCTACCCATAAGATTACCCCTTTTACCATTTCACTTGAGTTAAACCTAAGTGCTTTATGACACTTTAGCTAGGGGAAAGACGATCTTTCGACAATCCCCAGCACAACCTTACCCTTTACTCATCAAGCACTCTTAATCACATAAACTCCTTTTGGTGACCTCAATCTCTTCAACCTGACCATGTACACCAACTACATGTCATTTCCACTTGGTAGGCCACTAAATATCCAGGGTTCACATTTTTACTATACGCAGACCAAACTAACTATATGAAGCTTATAAGTAAAGATACTCCAAATACTCATCCAACTGACTCAAGATATTTACTGGAGGTTTAATATGATGTTACAAAATTAAATCCAGATAATCATATTTTTCCATAATTATTTGGTATTTATTATAATTTCTCCAACATGGGCCGAGCACGAAATTGAACATGAAGTGTAAGATCTTATTATGATATGACCCCCATAAAATTATGATAATTCTATGATGACTAAATAACAGGAAATACAGCATATCATATTTTTACAGTAAGGAATTGTCCTCTATTTTTAATATTTATCATCTACCCCAACTTGTAGATTTGTGAAGGAACCACCAAAAATATCTACACCAAAATTATGGGAAAAATACCAAGCTCTTGTATTCTTCAGAAAAGTCTACGGACTAAATTTCAGGATTTATGGAAATCATTTTCTCACTTAAATAAATACTTTAAGAAAACCTCAAATAAGATAAGTTGTGAAGTAGCCTACTGATTTTAAGTCTCCAAAAATTATATAAAAATTCACGGAGCTTCCTAATGCTCTGAAATGTCCTATAACCAATTTGCACAATTTGTCAGAGAGTATTGGACCCTCAATTATTTATCTTAATCCTAATACAAAATAAGTGCCTTGTGAATGAAGTACTGGTTAAATCATTCAATTAATTACACAACAATTACCAGAGGTCCAAAATATGATTATAAAGGCACTACCAAGGTTTCATCTCCATCCAAGACTTTTTGAGTATATAATTACCTCTTATAAGAAATCTCCCTAAAGGGGTTATGCCCTAATTTTGGGGTAATAAATTCTCCTAAAATTCTCTCAAAATTCCCTAGGGCATAATTACACCTCATGAGCATATCCACTAAATCCCATGACCATTCAAGGACTTTTGACCACATGTCCTTCACAAAGTTCTATATGCACACCTAGGGATAAAACTAGAGTTCTAGGGCTTAACCACCTCCACACTACCCCAAACCACTCATGGGGGTATTTCAGGTGATCCTAAACCAGTGCCCAAGGTTTCACCTCATGGTGGGGAGATTTAACCACAATATCCCAAGATAAACACCATGCCCTAATTTTGACCTAATAAGACCCAACTTGGGTTAACCAATTTCCAAACTAGATCAATCCCAATTGGGCTGAGATTTTTACCAGGGTTATTTGGTAACTCTAAGAAGCACCCACCAAAATTTGGAGGGCATTGGAGGTCATTTGACCCAATATTTAATTAATAAATGATTTATTAAATTATCCCAAAAACCTTAGAAAATGCTTCTCCTAAAAATGAAATCTTTCAGTATGTTGTGTGGGTGTATGTAACTAGCGTAGGTTTTAAATATCAAGGCCATAGCATCTACCAATAAAAAGATATGCAGGAAAGAGTGACTGCCCTACCCTAGGGACCAGCCCCACCATTTTGGCTCTACAGGGTGATACACTACCCCTCCTGACCTGAAACAAATTTTCACTTAACCTACACACCAAGGGATACAATATTGGTGTTGGGCACTTTTTCATCAGAGGTGATCTAGTATTTTTAGTAATTAAAATGAAACACTGCTTAATGAGTGACAGAAAACAATATAAACATTTAATTATACAAATGACTATGCGCTCGACGAAATCAGAACTGCGCTAGAAGAAATATGTACTGCGCTCGACGAAATCATAAATAAAACTGCGTTCGACGAAAGATGTACTGCGCTCGACGAAATCTATTCCGTTCGACGAACTCAACTACCAGATCGACGAATTTCTTCTACCCTTGATCGACGAATTAAATGAAATAACGTTAACATTAAAATCTGCGAATAGTTGATCACAGCAGATCCGACGACTCTTAGTCATCGTCCCCGAGGGATGGATGGCGCGCGACAGCCCGACCTGGGCTTCTTTGCGGGATGATTTTCCGGCCACCTGTGCCTCTTCCCGGCCAGCCAATGCCACCACCACCTCCATTGAGGTGGTGGCTGGCGATAGGGGTGGTTGGCCGGCCGGAGGTGGTCGGATCGGGGTTTAGAGGAGGGGAAAAAGAGCTCGTATCAAGCCCTTTCGGAAGCACAATCCGAGCCCAATTGAACTCGGATCAAGCCCCAAATTATCATAAGATCTAGCACTAAGGGAGAGGAGGCTGATCAGACCTGTGTGTATGTGGGGGGGGGGGGGGGGTGACCTCTTGCCGATTTCCTGTTGGCCATGGCCGACCTTGAAGCTTTGGCACCTTTGCAATCTCCTATCCAGATGGGCCGACTCCTTCAGTTAGGTGGGGGGAAATGCTCCCCTCAGTCTAGTGATGAATATAAGGGGTTCAATTGGGGAGGGGAGGAGGTGTAACCTCCAATTGCCATGAAGGCCATTAATTTTCTGGTAATAGCCAAAGGGAATGAATCCCCATTAATGGGGAGATCAATTGGCCTCCCTTGGCCATGAATACCATTAATCCTCCTTTTCTCTCTCTTCAAATTGGGGGGAAACTCTCAATTTCTCTCTCCTAGTCACCATTTACAGAAATTGAGTGGTAAAAAATTAATGATTTTAATCAAAGACCGTAACGACGAGAGTGATTTCGCACGCAAAACTCAATTTTGGCCCGCTAGCGCTCGACCTACAACAGTTAATTTGTTTGCAATAAAATTATCTTAGTTTTCAAAACCCCAATTTTGGTTTACATCAATTTGGTATCAGAAGGATTTTGATTAGCTCCTATTGCGGATCAAACGATCCTGTTTTCAACAAAAAAGATTATTAAATTTTCTTTTAAGATTTAAATCTTATTTATATAAAAAAATCATCTTTTCATTTCAAGTTTGACTCTTAAAAATTAAAAAAAACATAAAAAAATTAAAACAAATTTAATACCCACTTGGGTAATCTCGCATTTAAAATAAAGACTTTATTATTTTAGAGTTATTTTTTTTAAGCATGGAGGGTTTTCTTTGTTAAAAAAAAAGTTTCAAATTAATTTTTTTAAATAATTAAAAATTAATTTAAATTTTATGAGAATTAAAAAAACAATTAACGGAAAATCGTGTGGGTAATTTAGAAAATGGCATTGTCGATCTAAGCGCGCAAATTAAAATTTTGACTAAAACAATTGAGGGGTTAAGTACGAATGTTACTGCGGATATGTGAGATGTGGGACAAGTGATAAATATGTTACGCACGCTTGTTAACACGTTAGACGGTTAGAGGCAAACCAACATTTAGGGATTACCCCACACCAAATTGAAGAAGAACCTAACCCTAGGGAACCTGAAATCGAAAACCCAAATCCACGACAACTGGAACAAGGGCACCAAAATGTTAGGGATCCACCCCGATGGGATGTAGGAGTCAAGTTAGATGTAATCGACTTCGAAGGGTGATTAGAACCAGAGGGTTGTTTAGGATGGTGCGATAGGATGGATCGTTTCCTGGCTTGGAAGCAATTTCCCCAAGCTAGGCAAGTTGAGTAAGCTACCCTTAGGCTAAAGGGATCCACTTTGGTTTGGTGGGGTCAGCTAGAGCGTTCAAGATTTAATTTAGATATGCCACCGATCACCACATGGACTGAATTTAAGACGCAACTGCGCAAGAGGTACGTGCCACCCGATTATTTGCACTCTCTATCGTAGGTTCCACAACCTACGACAAGACAAACTATCGGTAGATGAGTATACGAATGAGTTCCTAGTCTCCAGTCTCGCCTCGAACTCCGAGAGGATGACGACATGACTGTATCTAGTTATCTGAATGGGGTATTTGATTATAAAGACCTGGGAGAGATCTCGAGTCGCGCCCGCAGAGTTGAGTCCTCACAAAATCGGACATCCGGACTTAGGTCTACTGATAGACCATCACCGAGCGTCACCACTGCCCCCACTGCTAGGATCTTGTATTACCCTCCCATCATTGTTGGGACTTTGACTCCACCCATTAACCCGATGGGATGTATGAGTCAAGTTAGATGTAAGCAACTTCGAATGGCGATTAGAACAAGAGGGTTGTTTAGGATGGTGCGATAGTATGGATCGTTTCCTGACTTGGAAGCAATTGCCCCAAGCTGGGCAAGTTGAGTACGCTACCCTTAGGCTAAAGGGAACCGCTTTGGTTTGGTGGGGTCAGCTAGAGCGTTCAAGATTTAATTTAGATATGTCACCGATCACCACATGGACTGAATTTAAGACACAACTGCGCAAGAAGTACGTGTCACCCGATTATTTGCAGACTCTACCGTAGGTTCCACAACCTACGACAAGACAAACTATCAGTGGATGAGTATACGAATGAGTTCTTAGTCCTCCAGTCTCTCCTCGACCTCCGAGAGGATGATGGCATGACCGTATCTAGTTATCTGAATTGGCTATTTGATTATAAGGACATGGGAGAGATCTCGAGTCACACCGCAGAGTTGAGTCCTCACAAAAGCGGACATTCAGACTTAGGTCTACTGATAGGCCATCACCGAGCGTCACCACTGCCCCCACTGCTAAGATCTTGTATTCCCCTCCCATCATTGCTCGGACTCCGACTACACCCATTAACCCCTCCCGAGGTAAGGAGATTATTGGGGCTAAGCCCAACACTGGAGTATTTCGATGCTTCAAGTGCATGGAACCGGGGCACAAATCATTTGAGTGCCCGCGATGCCACGTCGTCGTTATTATTGATTCCACGGATGGACGAGAGCCTGAGTATGGAGTTTACATTAATGAATCTCGCCCTGAGCCTGAGCCCGAGTTTGAGGATGTAATAGAAGTAGAAGGCGAACACGCCGAACATTTAGTATGTGTCTTACGTTATAGCCTGATCACCTCTAGAGAGCCTACTGAGAAAGATCATAGGAGACATGATATTTTCCGCACTACTGCACTCATCCCGGGACAATTTTGTTCCATTATCATCGATAGTGGTAGTACGGAGAATTTCGTTTCTCAACGTATGGTCGACACATTAGGGCTTGAGACGTACCCGTTAGAATAACCCTACAGCTTAAACGGAGTCAATAGTCATTTGACTATGCCCGTTACCCATTATTGTCCAGTAGAGTTGTAAGACCCTCTTTTTTTTTTGCTTTTAAACCGGGTCTTACCGCCCAGAACCGCCGTCTTGCGGCGAGACCATTACACCCAATGATCCCTACCACAATACGCCGATCCTGCCGGCTAAACAACATCATCCAGGCCAACCACAATTCATAGTAATAGAAGCAAATAGAAGCAACAAGTCCACAAATCACACTAAGTAACTAAGTTACATGATTATAATGTCCACGATGAGAATTTAAGTAAAAGAGAACTAAACGAAAAGGGCTTATGCCCAGTACATGTTTAAGTATAGTGCTACAACACACTTTCTTTACATCTATGCGGAAGCTATCAATTCTGTCTTCAAACATCTGTAGCTGCTGCTGCGACGATGTGTAGAGTCTGATCTGCTCCATCCTGTCTTCTAAACGGGGTCCTGCTGTTCAGGTACATCATCCCTAAAATGATATGGTCCACTGACTGTCAGTCTAAAAGACTCAGCATATTCCTCACCGCCTCCACCCGCGACTCCTAGGCACCGTGTGGGAGGAGGAAGCGGAGGACATCAAGGGGTAAATTAAGAAGCAGGTGACATGTGGTAAAACTAGCAGTGTATATAAGGTAAAGGACATTGCATTATAAGAAGCGAGTAAAATAGATTAGAGCAGCTACGAAAATAACCCTAACTTATATGCACGCACAAAGGCATATAAGCTAAGGGATCTGGCAAGCAATAAACTCATCGTATAAAGAGCCCACACTGATTTATACGATGAGGTCTAGGTTTATGCAAACATAAAAGACAATGCAAATCATGAAACAAGTACAATAGATTAAAAGCAGCTACGAAAATAACCCTAACTTATATGCACGCACAAAGACATGTAAGCTAAGGGATCTGGCAAGCAATAAACTCATCGTATAAAAGAGCCCACACTGATTTATACGATGAGGTCTCTAATTGTGCAATAATGTCATGCTATGATGTGCAATGCAATGATGCAATGTTTGTATTATTATTTCATAGACATGCAAGTACTCACGCACACGACTCTGTACGTACAGACCTTTAGTTCCCACTTTTCGGAGGTAGCTAACCTCTCGGGCACCTCCCGTCGTGGTCAAACGGTGGCAGAGGAGCGGGCGTCTCCTCACCTAGGTGGGCAAGTCACACTACCAGACCTAGGCCCAAACGTACGCTGTGATACCGGTACCCGGTACCCACGAGCTCCTGCGTACTAAACTGAATTGGCCAGGCAGGGTTTAGGGGATTCGTCACGTCGGACGCGCAGTAAAACAACCTGGCCCCAATAAAACCACTAGCACTGCCGAGTCAACGAACTGCTGTCGGTGTGACGACTAAGACAGAACCGGAGACCCACCACATCTTATTCACAAGCAACATATGTTAGCCTTTTACCACCGAGCCTCCAGCTCGTATATCTACCTCAGCATTTATAAATTAGAGCCTACCACTCGCCGGACTATCCCAGTCCACTCTTATAACCCGAGCCTACCGCTCGCCGGACTATCCCTAAACCGGGTCTTACCGCCCAGAACCGCCGTCTTGCGGCGAGACCATTACACCCAATGATCCCTACCACAATACGCACGGTGTAAAATTCAGATCGTTTAGGTAAGTCAGATGGTGGGGGTGCGCCGTTTTACACATCTTGCACCAAGGCAGGTGCCCATGGAGTTATATTGCAGAAGTTTTTATGTTTCTAAGAAAAGCTAAGTCAATATTTTAGTGACCCAATAAACGAAGAAACAAGATTAGCCTCCCGTAATCTTGTGATGAGTCTCTTATATCCGAAAATATCGGTTTTCCACGTATTCATAAAATCCTTATGGGTATACAGTTCTTATGATTTGAATATGGTAAGGTTCTCTACCCTCAAAATGTCATTTGTCGTAAATCTTTCCCAAGGATCGTGTGCCTATTAAGTGGTCTTCTCTAAGATGGACTTCTCGTTCCACATTTGACATCCTTCCTTCGTGATGGTTTTCCGAGGGTGGGAGTGTGCAGTATTAGATTCTAAGCACACAAGTAAGGCCTTACGAGTCTCACAACCACAACCACTTAAGATTGTCCTATTTGTTTGCTTGAGGAGTGTTAATATCACTTAGGAAGTGGTGTGGGTATATCGGAGAGTAAGCCCTGAACACTCGCACACGCTCTCAACTCCTTCTTTTAGTCACCTCGGGGTATCCTACTACTTGATCAAAATATAGTTGAGGTTGGTGTCGGACTAGGATACCTTAAGAGAAGTCTTGCTAAGTCAAACCAATATGGTGTACTAGTCGGGTTGGCCTAATCTCATCGTTATGTGGACAAAATTATGTGATTTCCCATATGGGCACACCACTGCTTCCGCTGCTAGTTTGTCCTCAAACTAACTCGAGCGGGGGTTGCCCTAGGGTTTGTGGACTTCTTTTACTTGGATCGAAAGTCGGCTAAGTTGATACCACTTTGTAAGACCCTCTTTTTTTTTTGCTTTTAAACCGGGTCTTACCGCCCAGAACCGCCGTCTTGCGGCGAGACCATTACACCCAATGATCCCTACCACAATACGCCGATCCTGCCGGCTAAACAACATCATCCAGGCCAACCACAATTCATAGTAATAGAAGCAAATAGAAGCAACAAGTCCATAAATCACATTAAGTAACTAAGTTAAATGATTATAATGTCCACGATGAGAATTTAAGTAAAAGAGAACTAAACGAAAAGGGCTTATGCCCAGTACATGTTTAAGTATAGTGCTACAACACACTTTCTTTACATCTATGCAGAAGCTATCAATTCTGTCTTCAAACATCTGTAGGTGCTGCTGCGACGATGTGTAGAGTCTGATCTGCTCCATCCTGTCTTCTAAACGGGGTCCTGCTGCTCTGGTACATCATCCCTAAAATGATATGGTCCACTGACCGTCAGTCTAAAAGACTCAGCATATTCCTCACCGCCTCCACCCGCGACTCCTAGGCACCGTGCGGGAGGAGGAAGCGGAGGACATCAAGGGGTAAATCAAGAAGCAGGTGACATGTGGTAAAACTAGCAGTGTATATAAGGTAAAGGACATTGCATTATAAGAAGCGAGTAAAATAGATTAGAGCAGCTACAAAAATAACCCTAACTTATATGCACGCACAAAGGCATATAAGCTAAGGGATCTGGCAAGCAATAAACTCATCGTATAAAGAGCCCACACTGATTTATACGATGAGGTCTAGGTTTATGCAAACATAAAAGACAATGCAAATCATGAAACAAGTACAATAGATTAAAAGCAGCTACGAAAATAACCCTAACTTATATGCACGCACAAAGACATGTAAGCTAAGGGATCTGGCAAGCAATAAACTCATCGTATAAAAGAGCCCACACTGATTTATACGATGAGGTCTCTAATTGTGCAATAATGTCATGCTATGATGTGCAATGCAATGATGCAATGTTTGTATTATTATTTCATAGACATGCAAGTACTCACGCACACGACTCTGTACGTACAGACCTTTAGTTCCCACTTTTCGGAGGTAGCTAACCTCTCGGGCACCTCCCGTCGTGGTCAAACGGTGGCAGAGGAGCGGGCGTCTCCTCACCTAGGTGGGCAAGTCACACTACCAGACCTAGGCCCAAACGTACGCTGTGATACCGGTACCCGGTACCCACGAGCTCCTGCGTACTAAACTGAATTGGCCAGGCAGGGTTTAGGGGATTCGTCACGTCGGACGCGCAGTAAAACAACCTGGCCCCAATAAAACCACTAGCACTGCCGAGTCAACGAACTGCTGTCGGTGTGACGACTAAGACAGAACCGGAGACCCACCACATCTTATTCACAAGCAACATATGTTAGCCTTTTACCACCGAGCCTCCAGCTCGTATATCTACCTCAGCATTTATAAATTAGAGCCTACCACTCGCCGGACTATCCCAGTCCACTCTTATAACCCGAGCCTACCGCTCGCCGGACTATCCCTAAACCGGGTCTTACCGCCCAGAACCGCCGTCTTGCGGCGAGACCATTACACCCAATGATCCCTACCACAATACGCACGGTGTAAAATTCAGATCGTTTAGGTAAGTCAGATGGTGGGGGTGCGCCGTTTTACACATCTTGCACCAAGGCAGGTGCCCATGGAGTTATATTGCAGAAGTTTTTATGTTTCTAAGAAAAGCTAAGTCAATATTTTAGTGACCCAATAAACGAAGAAACAAGATTAGCCTCCCGTAATCTTGTGATGAGTCTCTTATATCCGAAAATATCGGTTTTCCACGTATTCATAAAATCCTTATGGGTATACAGTTCTTATGATTTGAATATGGTAAGGTTCTCTACCCTCAAAATGTCATTTGTCGTAAATCTTTCCCAAGGATCGTGTGCCTATTAAGTGGTCTTCTCTAAGATGGACTTCTCGTTCCACATTTGACATCCTTCCTTCGTGATGGTTTTCCGAGGGTGGGAGTGTGCAGTATTAGATTCTAAGCACACAAGTAAGGCCTTACGAGTCTCACAAACGCCACAACCACTTAAGATTGTCCTATTTGTTTGCTTGAGGAGTGTTAATATCACTTAGGAAGTGGTGTGGGTATATCGGAGAGTAAGCCCTGAACACTCGCACACGCTCTCAACTCCTTCTTTTAGTCACCTCGGGGTATCCTACTACTTGATCAAAATATAGTTGAGGTTGGTGTCGGACTAGGATACCTTAAGAGAAGTCTTGCTAAGTCAAACCAATATGGTGTACTAGTCGGGTTGGCCTAATCTCATCGTTATGTGGACAAAATTATGTGATTTCCCATATGGGCACACCACTGCTTCCGCTGCTAGTTTGTCCTCAAACTAACTCGAGCGGGGGTTGCCCTAGGGTTTGTGGACTTCTTTTACTTGGATCGAAAGTCGGCTAAGTTGATACCACTTTGTAAGACCCTCTTTTTTTTTTGCTTTTAAACCGGGTCTTACCGCCCAGAACCGCCGTCTTGCGGCGAGACCATTACACCCAATGATCCCTACCACAATACGCCGATCCTGCCGGCTAAACAACATCATCCAGGCCAACCACAATTCATAGTAATAGAAGCAAATAGAAGCAACAAGTCCATAAATCACATTAAGTAACTAAGTTAAATGATTATAATGTCCACGATGAGAATTTAAGTAAAAGAGAACTAAACGAAAAGGGCTTATGCCCAGTACATGTTTAAGTATAGTGCTACAACACACTTTCTTTACATCTATGCAGAAGCTATCAATTCTGTCTTCAAACATCTGTAGTTGCTGCTGCGACGATGTGTAGAGTCTGATCTGCTCCATCCTGTCTTCTAAACGGGGTCCTGCTGCTCTGGTACATCATCCCTAAAATGATATGGTCCACTGACCGTCAGTCTAAAAGACTCAGCATATTCCTCACCGCCTCCACCCGCGACTCCTAGGCACCGTGCGGGAGGAGGAAGCGGAGGACATCAAGGGGTAAATCAAGAAGCAGGTGACATGTGGTAAAACTAGCAGTGTATATAAGGTAAAGGACATTGCATTATAAGAAGCGAGTAAAATAGATTAGAGCAGCTACGAAAATAACCCTAACTTATATGCACGCACAAAGGCATATAAGCTAAGGGATCTGGCAAGCAATAAACTCATCGTATAAAGAGCCCACACTGATTTATACGATGAGGTCTAGGTTTATGCAAACATAAAAGACAATGCAAATCATGAAACAAGTACAATAGATTAAAAGCAGCTACGAAAATAACCCTAACTTATATGCACTCACAAAGGCATGTAAGCTAAGGGATCTGGCAAGCAATAAACTCATCGTATAAAAGAGCCCACACTGATTTATACGATGAGGTCTCTGATTGTGCAATAATGTCATGCTATGATGTGCAATGCAATGATGCAATGTTTGTATTATTATTTCATAGACATGCAAGTACTCACACACACGACTCTGTACGTACAGACCTTTAGTTCCCACTTTTCGGAGGTAGCTAACCTCTCGGGCACCTCCCGTCGTGGTCAAACGGTGGCAGAGGAGCGGGCGTCTCCTCACCTAGGTGGGTAAGTCACACTACCAGACCTAGGCCCAAACGTACGCTGTGATACCGGTACCCGGTACCCACGAGCTCCTGCGTACTAAACTGAATTGGCCAGGCAGGGTTTAGGGGATTCGTCACGTCGGACGCGCAGTAAAACAACCTGGCCCCAATAAAACCACTAGCACTGCCGAGTCAACGAACTGCTGTCGGTGTGACGACTAAGACAGAACCGGAGACCCACCACATCTTATTCACAAGCAACATATGTTAGCCTTTTACCACCGAGCCTCCAGCTCGTATATCTACCTCAGCATTTATAAATTAGAGCCTACCACTCGCCGGACTATCCCAGTCCACTCTTATAACCCGAGCCTACCGCTCGCCGGACTATCCCTAAACCGGGTCTTACCGCCCAGAACCGCCGTCTTGCGGCGAGACCATTACACCCAATGATCCCTACCACAATACGCACGGTGTAAAATTCAGATCGTTTAGGTAAGTCAGATGGTGGGGGTGCGCCGTTTTACACATCTTGCACCAAGGCAGGTGCCCATGGAGTTATATTGCAGAAGTTTTTATGTTTCTAAGAAAAGCTAAGTCAATATTTTAGTGACCCAATAAACGAAGAAACAAGATTAGCCTCCCGTAATCTTGTGATGAGTCTCTTATATCCGAAAATATCGGCTTTCCACGTATTCATAAAATCCTTATGGGTATACAGTTCTTATGATTTGAATATGGTAAGGTTCTCTACCCTCAAAATGTCATTTGTCGTAAATCTTTCCCAAGGATCGTGTGCCTATTAAGTGGTCTTCTCTAAGATGGACTTCTCGTTCCACATTTGACATCCTTCCTTCGTGATGGTTTTCCGAGGGTGGGAGTGTGCAGTATTAGATTCTAAGCACACAAGTAAGGCCTTACGAGTCTCACAAACGCCACAACCACTTAAGATTGTCCTATTTGTTTGCTTGAGGAGTGTTAATATCACTTAGGAAGTGGTGTGGGTATATCGGAGAGTAAGCCCTGAACACTCGCACACGCTCTCAACTCCTTCTTTTAGTCACCTCGGGGTATCCTACTACTTGATCAAAATATAGTTGACGTTGGTGTCGGACTAGGATACCTTAAGAGAAGTCTTGCTAAGTCAAACCAATATGGTGTACTAGTCGGGTTGGCCTAATCTCATCGTTATGTGGACAAAATTATGTGATTTCCCATATGGGCACACCACGCTTGCACTTTTTGTAACGGTCTCCCCAGCATACAGCTCGAAAGGACGACCGCCGGCACCCCAGCATCCAGCTCGAAAGGGTTCAGCCTCACCGGTCTGCAGACCATGCACCCCAACCCCTCTCTGTCCCACCACAGGGCCCAGCGGGTTGTTGGAGGCCGCAGCCCCCCTTTTCATGAGAAATGATTCAGTTAAACGGCAGCGCAGGGACTTCCCAGGAGGTCACCCATCCCAGAACTACTCCAGCCCGAGCACGCTTAACTATGGAGTACTTTCACTTCTCATCACCAATTGAGCTGCAGCTCAATTGGTGATGAGAAGTGAAAGTACTCCATAGTTAAGCGTGCTCGGGCTGGAGTAGTTCTGGGATGGGTGACCTCCTGGGAAGTCCCTGCGCTGCCGTTTAACTGAATCATTTCTCATGAAAAGGGGGGCTGCGGCCTCCAACAACCCGCTGGGCCCTGTGGTGGGACAGAGAGGGGTTGGGGTGCATGGTCTGCAGACCGGTGAGGCTGAACCCTTTCGAGCTGGATGCTGGGGGTGCCGGCGGTCGTCCTTTCGAGTTGTATGCTGGGGAGACCGTTACAAGAGTTTTCTATAGGGAGCACTTATTCGGAGAGAGTGTTATGTCATGTCGCCGCCATGGATGTCTGACACATCATATTAGGGCAATTTTGGCAGTACGATCGGCAAGTCATGCACAATGGCACGAGAAACTCTCATTCTTTCGAGCACCATGGGCGAAGGATTGTTCTTCTTCCCCAGAAGAACTACCTTATTCCCAGGGTACCCGAGAGGACCTCTCCATCATCAAGTTCACCTCCTGGTGACTTGATGAATAGCAAATTATAAATATTTTTAGTATAATTTTTAGCATAATTTTGGGTAGTTTTGTACGTATTTCATGTAAATTATTGAATAAATGATTTGTTTTAACTAATATTTATATTTTTATATATTTATATGTAAAAAAGAATTATTTAAGTATATTTTATATAAAAAACTATATAGTAAGTATGTAAATATTTATGTACCCGTTCGATTTCCTCTTTTTTTTTATTGTTGTATGTGAGTGAATGAGTTAGTGTTTTATTTTTCTTTTAACATAGATTTCATAAAGTTGTGTGTGTGAGTGTATGAGTGTAAACTTTGTTTTATTTTAATTCAGTTCTACTTGTTGTTGTGTGTGTGAGTGTATGAGAGTAATTTATTTCTTAGTTTAGCTTAATTTAGCTTTCAATTTAAGAGTGTAGCTTTTATTATTGTCACGCATTTATTTCTCGTCTACTCGTTTGGGTAGAACTTGCTCACGTATTTATTTCCCCTCTACCTATTTAGGTAGAGATTGCACTTTTGTTCTTTAATTCTGTCATTTTAATTATGTAGAGTGTGTGTGTTTTAATTTAGTGTGCACTTTTCTTTTCTTTGTCCTTATAATTGTTTTTCTTTGTTTCCGCTAACCGCACGCAATCGCTTAAATTATCATCGTCATCGCTCTTTTAATTTAATAAAATCACTCATCTTTTTCATCGATAAAATAATAGCGCGTTCTTAAAAAGTAAAAATAATCAACAGGATCCGGAAAAATACGACCTTGATATTTTCTATAAAATATCTTATACTATACGCGATAAGGTATACTTGCCTTTTCGAATGATTAGTTTAGATACATAAAACCAAAAACTTGCAAAACTCTCTCCTTTTCTATTTACATATATTTAGAGAATTCGGCGCCGTCGACGGGGCGTAATCATCGATATTCCGAAAGAAGAAAAGACTGTTACTTCTAATCCTCGAAGTAGGATAACGGTTAGTTTCTCGAAGTAGGAGTACTCGCGAAACTCCTCGAAAAACGCTCGCCTAAATCTAATAACCATCACAGAAAGGTTTGCAAAGCAATTAAATTTATTCCATCAAGTTTTTGGCGCCGTTGCCGGGGACTTGTTATTATTTCGAAAAAAGAACCGCTATTAATTTTATCTTTTACTTCTTCCTCCCACTTTTTCTCTCGTACAAATTTTTTCTAAGAAACAAAACAAAAAAAAAACCAGAACAAGCTCGACAAAACCAAAAAATTGCAAAACACAAATCATTTATATATTTTTTCATCTGAAAAAAAAAAAAAAATATTAATTAAAAAGTTTTTTCTTTCTCTCTTTTACTTATATTATCTTCAAAAAACAAAACAAAAAAAAAACAGACAGAAAAAGCTCAAATATATATATATATATATATATTTCTTACAAAAAGAAGACAAACCTTTTTTTTTATATAAAAGTATATGACCCGGGGAAGCTCTTCGAATAATCCTGAAATTGCTTTTGATCCCGAAATCGAGCGCACTTTTCACGAGCGCAATCGATCTCGTGACCAAAATCAACCCCTAAATTTCGAAGAGTTAGCCGGCGAAACTATAGCGGATAATATGGCAGACCCCAATCCAAATGTGGCTCCGCAGCGAACCATGACCTACTACGCCAAGCCGAATTTGGAAGATACTGAGTCAAGCATCACCCGCCCCGCGATAGCTAATAACAAATTTGAAATAAAATCCAGCACCATTCAAATGGTACAGCAGTCGGTTCAATTCGACGGCTTGCCAGATGAGGACCCAAACCTTCACCTGTATAATTTTTTAGAAATTTGCGATACGTTTAAAATTAATGGCGTCAGCGATGACGTCATTCGCTTACGCTTATTTCCATTTTCTTTGCGGACGAAAGCTAAGGCGTGGTTAACTTCTCTTCCGAGAGGGGTCATAACCACGTGGGCTGAGTTGACAGAAAATTTTTTAACTAAGTATTTTCCTCCGTCAAAAACCGCTAAATTACGCACCGATATCGCATCCTTTATACAATTCGATTCCGAGTCTCTTTACGAGACTTGGGAGCGTTTTAAAGAATGTCTGCGTAGGTGTCCTCATCACGCGCTACCAACTTGGTTACAGGTACAAACATTCTATAACGGCTTGAATTTCTCAACGAGACAGATGATCGACGCAGTCGTCGGGGGAACGTTAAACAACAAAACCCCGGAGGCCGCTCAAACTCTGTTCGAGGAAATGGCCATGAACGCATACCAGTGGAACGTGCCAAGGTCGCGTCCTCCTAAGTCGGCTGGTCTTTTTGAAGTGGATGCCACTACTTACTTAGCCTCGCAGGTAGAGCGGCTAAGCAAGCAAGTGGCGGAGATGACTGCTTCCTCCTCCACTCCTGTGTGGGCGAATGTTAATAATAATAATAATAATAATAATAGTATTAATAATAATAATAATAATAATAACTTAATCGAAGAGACGGTGGATTACCTCGGTAATCCGGTTCGGCCTCCCTTCAACCCTAATAATAATCCATACAGTAATAATTTTAAACCGGGTTGGAGGAACCACCCTAATTTCTCCTGGAGTAATCCAAATAATGCGCAGCGGCCCCCAAATGCGAATCCGCAAGGATTTCCGCACGGATTCCACCAGGGATATCCGCCGCCTCCTCCAAAACCTTCTCCGCTCGAGGAGATTTTCGTTAAATACGTCGCGTCCAACGAAACAAATATCTGGAATATTACCGGATCGCTAAAAAATCTTGAAATGCAGGTTGGACAGCTTGCGAAAATAATCTTCGAGCGGCCTCATGGAGCTCATACCGAGCCGAATCCTCGCGAAAATGCCCATTTTATAACCCTTCGAAGCGGCAAGGAGGTCGTCTCCCCATTGCGGGTTGAGCCTACGGTATGCATTTCGCCTCCGACCCCTCCACCCTCTTCTTCGATTTTGTTAGCTCCGAATTTTCCAATTGCGTCGGGCGTTTCGAGCCCGCAAATTCCTTATCCCTCAAAAATTAACAAAGAGGAGGACGAACATTATAAAAAAAAATTTAAGTATATTAAAACAAATTCAAATTAACGTCCCCTTCTGCGAGGCACTCTCCCAAATGTCGAAATACGCGAAATACCTAAAAGAGCTTCTTTCTAATAAAAAGAAACTCGAGGGTATTTCGCGTGTTTCCCTAAATGCGGAATGCTCGACGGTCCTTCTTAACAAATTGCCACCAAAATTGAATGACCCGGGAAGGTTTTCCATCACGTGCCTTTTTGGAAATTTGTTAATTAAATACGCCCTAGCGGACCTATGAGCGAGTATCAATTTGATGTCCTTCTCCCTCTTTAAAAAATTAGTTTTTGGTGTTCCTGCCCCAACTAAAATGAGCATCCAACTCGCGGATCGCTCGATAAAGTATCCTATCGGGGTTGTGGAGGACGTTCTGGTCAAGGTTGATGTAACGGTCTCCCCAGCATACAGCTCGCAAGGACGACCGCCGGCACCCCCAGCATCCAGCTCGAAAGGGTTCAGCCTAACCAAATGGGCTGCAGCCCATGCACCCCAACCCCTCTCTGTCCCACCACAGGGCCCAGCGGGTTGTTGGAGGCCGCAGCCCCCCTTTTCATGAGAAATGATTCAGTTAAGCGGCAGCGCAGGGACTTCCCAGGAGGTCACCCATCCCGTGACTACTCCAGCCCGAGCACGCTTAACTATGGAGTACTTTCACTTCTCATCACCAATTGAGCTGCAACTCAATTGGTGAAAGAACTGTGAAAGTACTCCATAGTTAAGCGTGCTCGGGCTGGAGTAGTCACGGGATGGGTGACCTCCTGGGAAGTCCCTGCGCTGCCGCTTAACTGAATCATTTCTCATGAAAAGGGGGGCTGCGGCCTCCAACAACCCGCTGGGCCGTGTGGTGGGACAGAGAGGGGTTGGGGTGCATGGGCTGCAGCCCATTTGGTTAGGCTGAACCCTTTCGAGCTGGATGCTGGGGGTGCCGGCGGTCGTCCTTGCGAGCTGTATGCTGGGGAGACCGTTACAAAAAGTTCTTTCACCAAGATTGCACTTTTTGTAACGGTCTCCCCAGCATACAGCTCGCAAGGACGACCGCCGGCACCCCCAGCATCCAACTCGAAAGGGTTCAGCCTAACCAAATGGGCTGCAGCCCATGCACCCCAACCCCTCTCTGTCCCACCACAGGGCCCAGCGGGTTGTTGGAGGCCGCAGCCCCCCTTTTCATGAGAAATGATTCAGTTAAGCGGCAGCGTAGGGACTTCCCAGGAGGTCACCCATCCCGTGACTACTCCAGCCCGAGCACGCTTAACTATGGAGTACTTTCACTTCTCATCACCAATTGAGCTGCAGCTCAATTGGTGATGAGAAGTGAAAGTACTCCATAGTTAAGCGTGCTCGGGCTGGAGTAGTCACGGGATGGGTGACCTCCTGGGAAGTCCCTGTGCTGCCGCTTAACTGAATCATTTCTCATGAAAAGGGGGGTGCGGCCTCCAACAACCCGCTGGGCCCTGTGGTGGGACAGAGAGGGGTTGGGGTGCATGGGCTGCAGCCCATTTGGTTAGGTTGAACCCTTTCAAGCTGGATGCTGGGGGTGCCGGCGGTCGTCCTTGCGAGCTGTATGCTGGGGAGACCGTTACAAAAAGTTCTTTCACCAAGATTACAAAAAGTTCTTTCCCAGGGTCGATGTGGGACCGGTAAGGGCGTATATAGGCCTGCGTTCTGCTTTGTGCCCTTGGCCGTCTGGCAGATACGGCAGTGGCGGACGACTCTAGTCACATCCCTCCTAAGAGTGGGCCAGTAGAGACGGTCCTCCACAATGGCTATGGACTTATCGCGCCCAAAATGTCTGGCGGCTCCGGCCGCATGCAACTCCCAAATCAGAAAATCACGGTAAGATGTCCGGGGAATGCATAGGCGGGATCCATGGTACAAGTATCCCTCGAAGAGCTGATATCCCTCAACGGGGTCTGGGGAATCTCGGGATAGGGCGGCGTAAATCTCACCAAAATCAGGGCACGTCGGATACTCTATGATCAAGTGCTCAAGCCCGTCGACACGTGCAGTCATAGTCTGAAGCAAGGAGACACGGCGACTAAGGGCGTCCGCAGGTTTGTTCTTAACACCAGCTCGGTGTTTGAGGACATAGTGGAAGTCCTGCAGATATTCGACCCACTTGGCATGCCGATGTCCCAACTTGCGCTGAGAATCTAAATAGCGTAACGCCTGGTGGTCGGAGTAAAGCACAAACTCTCGAGGGAGGAGGTAGTGCCTCCAGTAGCGTAAGGACTGGACAATCGCATAAAACTCTCGATCGTAGTTCGAGTATTTCATAGTGGAGTGCGACGCCTCGGGCACGGGCGTCGGTGCCGTTTTGATGCAAGCCGGCCGGCCAATCGCATACTACAGCAGGGCATTCTCCACAGCGGTGCGCAGCCGTTCGGCGTATGAGAACAAACTTATGGCGTTAGTATTGGCGGTCCAACATTGGCGGCCGTATCTCTTGGGTCACCCCTTAGTGATCTGCACCGATCACCACAGCCTTCGATACCTCCTCCAACAGAAGATCGCCATGCCGACACAACAGGTTTGGGTGGCCAAGCTGCTCGGGTATGACTTCACGGTGGAGTTTCGCCCCGGCAAGACCAATCGGGTGGCCGATGCGCTCTCCCGAAACCCGCACGCCCCAGAGTTGACCGCCATCTCCCGGCCGGTGTGAGACGACGCCGCGGCCATTCAACATGAGGTGGACCGGGACCCGCAGCTGCAGGACATTCGGGCGGCACTACTGGTCGACCCCGCGTCCCGGCCGCCATTTTCGCTTATTGGGGGCCGCCTCTTCCACCAGGCGCAACTCGTCCTCTCGGCGTCGTCTTCGAGGATTCCTCTTCTGTTAGCTGAGTTCCATTCCACGCCGTCGGGCGGCAACGCGGGAGCTTTTCGGATATCGGCGTTTAGCCGCATCTCTCTATTGGCCTCACATGCTTCGCCAGGTGAAGGCCTACGTGGCGGCTTGCCTGACCTGCCATAAGGCCAAATATGAGACCATGTTTCCCAGCGGTCTCCTGCAGCCCCTACCGATCCCGGAGCGTGTCTGGAGGACATCGCAATGGACTTCATCACCCGGCTACCCCGTTCCAACGGGTTTGACTGCATATTGGTGGTCGTGGACCGCCTGACGAAGTACGCCCACTTCGTCCCTCTGCGCCACCCCTACACCGCAGCGTCCGTGGACGACGGCTTCATTACGGAGATTGTGCGTCTTCATGGCTTTCCTCGCTCGATTGTGAGCGATCGCGACCCACTTTTCCTCAGTAGCTTCTGGACCTCTTTGTTCCGACTTTAGGGCACCCACCTTCGGATGAGCACGACATATCACCCCCAGTCGGACGGCCAGTCCGAGGTGCTCAACCGGTGCTTGGAGACATATTTGCGTTGTTTTATCAGCGAGCGCCCCGGCTTGTGGGCCAAATGGTTATTCTGGGCGGAATACTCCTACAACACCGCATACCACCACAACGCACATACCTCGTCATTCGAGACGGTCTATGGCCGGCCACCGCCGACCGTGCTCCGACATCTACCCGGGGAATGCCCAGTTGCTAGCTTGGCGGATCATCTGCATGATAGGGACGTCATTATGGATAGTTTGAAGCATCACCTTCGGCGTGCACAGGCCAAGATGGCTGCCTTTGCCAATAGGAAGCGTCGTGATTTGACGTTTCAAGTGGGGGAGCGGGTGTTCATCAAACTTCACCCCTACCGACAGCTTACGGTCGCCCGCCGCCCTTGCCCCAAGCTAGCCGTATTGGAGCGGTCGCATACCGCCTCCGCCTCCCGGACAGTTCTCGCATCCACCCGGTCTTTCATGTGTCACAACTACGACGCGTCATTGGCGATCACCCCGTCACCGATCACATTCTGGCAGACTTGGACTCTTCCGATTCCGACCCCCTCTACCCCGAGGCCATTGTTGATCGATGCCACCACAGGACCGGCGAGGCCCAACCGGAGGAGATACATGTGGCATGGCGAAACCGCCCTCCTACGACCACGACATGGCTACTTCGTGATGATTTTCGCCGACAGTTCCCAGACTACTGCCTTGAGGACAAGGCCAATTTTCCAGACGGAGGTATTGTTACCGACATCCAGGCGGACGAACAGGAGTGGCAGGTGTACTCGAGGACACGCGCGGGAGCGGGCAACGGCACCGGACCCAGGACCGAACCGGGCGGTTCGGCGGACACAGTCTAGAAGGGGCTGACCGGACCTGTTATCTTTTATGCCTTTAAGTTTTATTTAAAAAAGTTGTATTAGCTATTTCTCTTTATGGACTCTTGATGTGTGGTGGTTTCCCCCTATATATGGGAGCACATTAGGGTTTATAGTTATCTTTTGATCACTTTTGAAATTAGGGGCTGCTCCCCTTTCCTCTTTCTCTCTCTATCTCTTCCTCTATCTTCCTCCCGTCTATCTCTCTCCCTCTCTATCTCTCGCTCGGTATCGCTAATACTGCCGCCCGACGACACCCCACGGCAGCTCGTACTCATCGCCGCTCCCCGTGCCGGCAACCCGATACCCTAGCGGTATCAAGATTCCTGTAATTAGTCCCACATTGTCAAATTGTAAATTGTCTCTCCTCCTCCGTTCTATATAAAAGAGGTCATACCTATGTAATATTTAGATTTTTTTGGAAATAAAATTCAGTTATTTTCAATTTCTCTCGTATTATATTTCTTTTTCCAATAATATCAGAGATAGGTTCATCTTCCTTCGATTGTGAACTCTATTCTCTCCTTGTGCGGTCTTCGGTTTTTTTCTAACCCCTTCTCTGCAGATCTTGTCGAACAACACAAACATTTCCAGAAACTCCTGGTGATCTGTTATCTTCTTCGCCTACCAGACTCCTATGACATGATACGTCAACAAATTCTTGGTGAAGCTGACTCTCCGACCCTTGATGTCATTGCTGCTCGCATCTCGGTTGTTACAACTCTTCTTCAACGGCCTCTGGTATCCTCCCCGTCGACTTCTAACCGTTTTGCTCATCCTGCTAATCACGATAACACTAGTGACCGTGGAGGCTGCTCCGATGGACGTGGACCTAGTAAGTACCAATGCTCCTATTGCGGAAAACTAGGCCACGTTGAGAATCGTTGCTTTGCCAAGTATCCTCATCTTCATCCACAAGTGGGTGACGCTACTCTTTCTGCATCAAAGAAGTCTGCCTCTCTTTCCACCTCTTCAGGTAGCGCACATGTTGTCACTCAGTGTAAGTGGCTCATTGACTCCAGTGCCCCAATCATGACAGGAAATCCTCTTAACTTTTCTCATTTGGACAAACATGATCGGTCACCATCAGTGTTGATTGTGGATGGATCTCCATCCCCTGTGTGTGGGACTGGTATGGTCCAGGTCACTCAATCTATCCAACTTGCGAATACTCTCTACGTGCCGACCTTTCCTTGCAATTTACTCTTTGTTACAACTCTCTCGAGACAACTAAAGTTCTCTGTCACGTTTACTTCTAATAATTGTTATTTTCAGGATCTTAACTCAAAGGAGACATTTGCTACTGAAAGTGAGAGCGGCGGCCTCTGCTTCCTTGACAACATGTCTGCTCTATCTACCTCTACCACATCCAGTCCTCTCAATCAGTGGCATCTTCGCCTTGGTCATCCTCCTCCTCGCCTACTCTACCAGCTCATGCCAAACCTACAGAAGGACAATTCCTCTCTCAACTGTGAAGCCTGTCAATATGCAAACATCACCGCTCCTCCTATCCAACCAAAAATGAACATAGTTCGACTCGTTCGTTTGATCTCGTTCACTCAGACATCTGGGGTCCTTCTCCTAACAAAACTGTTGGTCGGGGTAGTCTTTACTTTGTAACTTTTATTGATGACTGTTCCAAATGTACTTGGGTATATCTTCTAAAAAAACGAGTAGAGGACTTTCCTTCGCGCACGACCACTGCCTACACGTGCGTGTTCTTTATTTCTGCTGCCTACAAATAGCCTGTTTCGCGATTTCTTCTGCCTGCTTCATTTTTAGGTCCGCTTTTCAGCGCCGTTTCACCGTTTCTCCCCCCTCCAAGCTAGGGTTCGCCCCTAGGCTCCTTGAAAGTGCACAGTGTGCCTCTGAGTATTCTCTAGAGGGGGGTGAATAGAGTTTTAAAACTTTATACCCTAAATGTGCATACACAATAAAAACTACTAAGGACTATGCTATCAGTAATACCTACACAGAATAAATTAATCACAGAAAAACAGTAAATGTAAATGGGATGGCACAGAAAATGCAAAACCAGGAGACAGAAAATTTATAGTGGTTCCCCAAAATGTGGGTACTCCACTCTTCCACCACCCTGGTAGGAATGCACTAGCAGTGCCTGAGTCTTTTGATAAGGAGACTCTAAGAATCACTGAGTCTTTTGATAAGAAGACTCTTAGAACCACTGAGTCTTTTGACAAGTAGACTCTTAGAACCACTGAGTCTTTTGTTAAGGAGACTCTTAGAACCACTGAATCCTTTGAAGAGGGATTCTTAAAACTCTTTTACAGATTGTAGAATAAGAACAGAGAAAGGAGAAGAAGAGAAGGAATGGGATTCTGCTATATGAATCCTTTAGCAGCTATCACACAGGAGCTGTCTTTTGATGTTCTTCAAGATCTGTGTATAATGAACCCTTGTTTAAGATAGTGATGGATGCAAGGGTTATGAGCTTTTGATCCTGATATACTCTCTGTACTTTTGTTAGTTTCCTGCTGCAAGATGAGATGAAGAAGAAGCAGCAACCTTGTTATCTTTTTCCTGTATAGAGATATTTTCTTTATTCTCCTTGTTCTGTCTTTAGAGCTTGAGAAAGAAGAAGAAGATGAAGCAGACAGAATAATAAAAAATCGTTAAGTTTCTCTTCCCCCTTCTGAATACTTATTCTCTATCAATTAGAGTGTGAATCTATTTCCTCTTCTGGTCTCTCCTTGGAAGGAATGTCCATTGGACAATAAAGGTTTCCTTCCATTTTGTTCCCGACCCGTCAAGACTGATTTGAATAACTTCCAAGAATGTCTTTTGATGTGTCTTTTAAATACTTCATTCCATTCTTGGCAATAAACGAGCCGTTAGAGAACAGTCTTCAACTTTGTAGACTTTCTAAAAAGGTATTAGAAAAAGCAGCAGAAAACATACTTTTTCTGACAATATTCGACGTAGCGTCGAATTGAATTTCTTTCTTATCGACGCACCTCTGAGTTCTTATAGGAGTAGCTTTGAAATCCTTCTTAGCTCTGACTGAACTCAGATGTCGACGTAGCGTCGAATTGACTTCCTTCTTATCGACGCACCTCTGAGTTCTTATTGAAGTGGCTTCGAAATTGTTCTCAGCTCTGAATGAACTCAGATATAATTGTTACGTCGAATACTTATCGACGTATTCGTCGAGTTGGAAGCTTGAACTTGGACTTCATCTTCTGCGTCGAGTTAAAATAGAAGTTACGTCGACTACTGAGATGTCTTCGACTGGCTTGACCATCTGCGTCGAGTACATTTCGACGTTGCGTCGACTTCACTTGTTACTCTGACTAATTGACTGAGTTACTTTGATTTCTATTCGAAGTGGCATCAACTTCCAGTCGAAGTTGTGTCGACTTCTATTCGACGCAAGTTTTAACTCAGCTGAATTTTTGCTTGTCTTGACCTGGTCTTGACACTCTAAGGTGAGTGTGACAATCTAGGACATCTAATGACCATTTTACCCTTTTCTATACAATGTGGGTAATAATCCTAGGGAGTAAAATCACCAATAGATAATTTGTTAAGTTAAATCAAAAAGGAGTTTTTCTCAACACTCCTCATCATCACCCAAGCTTCAAAGATCAAGACTTCCTCCAAAGATTCAAGCAATATTGAAGGTGATTTTGTGGGTTTCAACGTGATTGCTACAAAACTACCGAGAAGACGGGCGAGAGGTAATGATAGCTAGACCCCGGATGACAACCAAGGATCGTGTTAGAATTCTTGCTAGCTCCATCAATTTTGAGGAAGAGACTCGGGAAGCGTTTGTATTGTTTTTCCTATTTTTCATCATTTTTAGGTTTGTCCTTTTTTTGTTTTCTTCATATATGGTGATGGTGGAGTTTGTATGAACATAACATGCACTTATATTTATTTATATGTGTTTACTCTTAATTGAAAATCATTATTGTTATGTTCATGAGTCTTTGCTTGGAGGTGGTGTTGTGTTGATGTGCTTGTGGTTGTGTTGTGTGTTGCTACGACAACGAGCGAAGCGGAGGCTTGCGACCCGCGAAAGTGCGAAGCGGAGGAAGGCGACCCGCGAAAGTGCGAAGCGGAGGAAGGCGACCCACAAAAGTGCGAAGCAGAGGAAGGTGACCCACGAAAGTGCGAAGCGGAGGCCGGCGACCCGCGGAGGAGTGAAGCGGTGTCGGTGACCCGCATAGTTAATTAGTTTACTTTTATTGCAATTAGTTGTTAGTACCAAATCAAACCCCTCACAAAACACCGACTTAAAAAGACTTCTATCTCAAATTTCGCCTCAATAGATTACTCCACCCCGCCGTGTTCCACGTGAGATTCGATACTCGGGGATTTATTCCCGTTTTATTATTACTTGACAATGACCGGTTCACTGTCGTTCGCACCGCACTCTCGTGCGCGTCAAATTTTTGGCGTCGTTGCCGGAGAACACGGTCGTGTGAGTATCTGAACAGAGAGCTGAGAGATAAAAGCTTTTTTCAACTTGTATATACCGGTTGTTTTGATTTAGTTGCTTTTTGATTTTATTCCATCGTTTTTGTTATTGTTTTTTATTTTCCTTGCTTTTTTATTTTTAATAGCACCTTTTAAATTTCTTTATTCCTAATCTGTTTAAACAAAATTCAAAGCAGGCTAATCATTTTAAGTTGCTTGTGTGTGTAGTTAATTCATTCAAAGATTAATATTTTCTTGTGAAACACCCCACAACAATATGTATTCAAATTTGCAATGCAGATTGTGCGGGGCATTCAATCATCTATCTGGAGAATGTCATTCGGGAAACCGTAGTTATGATTCTTACGGCTCTTCCTATGGGGAATCGGTATCATACAGTTCCTCATACGATCAACCTAATTATCATAACCACACCCCTCCACCACGAGCACCACACCAATATTGTATCCCGCCTCTTTCGAGGTTAGGGGTTAATCATGTGTGCTTGTTTTGTCAAAGTATGAATCATGTTTTGAAGGATTGCGTCGCTTTTAAACGACAAATAGAGGAAGACGATGAACCGGCTATCCGGATCATGTCTCCCTCCCCTCTTGATTGCACTCCTTCAACTCCTAATTCGTACTCTGACAATGTCGAGTCGCCTCCAATTGTACATTCTTCACTTATTTTTGATTCACCTGCGGAGGAACCAGCTCACATATTCTCTGATGATGTTATTACCATCGTTCCTCCGTCTTCTTTGCATGAGTTTTCTACACCTATTTTTGATGATCCTGTCGTAGATATTCTGCAGGGTGATAATTCGGAGCCCGAGGTTGCGCCGAAGTGGGATGAGGATGTTGTTCTCTCCGATGGGGAGCAGGGCTACTTGGAGCACGATGAAGCGCCGAAGTGGGATGAGGAGGATATTCTTTCCATTGAGGAGGTTTGCACTTCTTCATCGGACGAGGAGGTTCAACTCACCACCGAGGCACTTGAGTTCTCGGATGCCACTTGCTATGATTCTTATGACTCTGGCAGCGATCTGTTGGTGGAGCCTGCTGGGAGTGAGATCAGGACCACTCCCCCGATTTCTGTTTATTTATGTCTTTGTTCTCTTTTATTCCTAACCCCCCTTCAGTGTCTGAGCCTGTGCAGGTTGATTCTTCACAGGGACTCTAGGAGGACTTGGAGCATTTTGCTCATGCCAATGAGGTGAGCATCCACTTTTGTGAGGAGGTTGATCCCTCCTCCATAAAGGAAGCTCTACTCATTCCCTTCTCCTCCTGCATCCGTCTTGAAGAAGACGACACCTTGCTAGGCAAGGACATATATTTTGGTGAGAATAATGAGGAGGACTCCTCCACTTCTTACTTTTAGTTTCCTCTACCTGTGAAGAACATGTATTATTATTTAGGTAGAGTAATTGTTCTGACGTAGTATCGATACTCGTTACCGACACAGATATTAGAACAGTTATCTGTGCACTTTTCCTTCCATACTCTTATAAGCTAGAACCTTTTATTTTCTGAATAAGTCGTGCTAGGAGGACAATAACCCATGTATTTATCATATTTTTGCTTGCAATTGTATTTTTTTCCAGGTCTAGTTTAAGAAGTTTATTTACATTTTTTGTTAGTATATTTTGTTTTTGTCGGCGCTAATCTCAATGCAGGATTCCTGCGAAATCGCTGAAATCTTTTAGTCGAGCCGGAGCCGGGAGCAAAGTTCAGATTCAGATTCGATAACTTCCGGAATGCCCCATTCTCGGGCATTGGGTAACGCATTTCTACCCTTTATTTTCCTGCATTCCTCATGATTCATTCGCATATATATTCGCACACACCATTTTGCATTCCGTCAGTGCTTATTTTTCGATTTTGCTCCAATTTTTAAATTTTTATCGCTCGGTGCATTTCATTTCCCGCACCCACTACGTTGCGACGCAAATTAATGTTATTTCCTTATTGTCTATTTACTATATGGTGTGTAGGTTAGATTAATTTATAATCAAAAAACTGAAATTGGGTAGTGAACCGTAGACTCGTGGACTGCTCCTAGTCGAGTGCTCATGTTCTCGAATAGAAATAGATTTAGAGTTAATTTTTCTGCATATGTTAAATACATTGTATTTTTAGTTACTATCGTTGGTCGTATATCCACTCGTCGTTAGAACGCGGTCGAGTCCAACGTTAGTGTAGTGTTGTGTGTAGTGTCAGTAGTGCTGTATTACAGGCTCACGACGAGGGGGTGTCCTTTCTCAGTGTCTAGAACTCGCCCCTAGCGATCTTCGAAGCATATACACTAAATAGTGATTAACTCTATGAAAATGATTTAGGCTTTCTTTTGGATAGTTTGAGCCTATGCATCCTAACCTACATTCACTACCCTTGTTTACACAATTTTGAGCCTATCACCAAATTTTTGTTGATTCACCCCCACCATTACATCACCAAAGCTAAATTACCAACCGAATTGCACACTTAAAAATCTGAGCTTAAATTCTTATTTTTCTTGATATTTGGAAGTGGGATCCCATGTTGTGATGTGGTGGAAAGCCAAAATTATTATTATGTTTGGGTGCTTATTTAGAAAGAAACATAAAAATATGAAATGAAAAAAATCTAAAAAGAAAGAAGAAAAAGAGAAGAGAAGAAAAATGTTTTGGTTTACGCTTTGGAGAGTGACCCCAATTCAAAAAACAAGTCTGGGGGTGTCGCTCTCTTCTTTTTGAGATAGTCATTTTCTATGTTAAGCTCAAAACATTTTGTTTAAGTGTGAAAAGTCATCATGTTTATCTTTGTTATATCTCACCCTTAAACCTAAGCCTATAAGTCATCCTAATTTAAGTCCTAATGATTCGTAGAGTTGGTTGGTATTGAGTGTAGTGGAGAAAGTGGGACCGGGCGAGCCTATGGCCATCGTCATTGATGGATTTCTTTGAAGGCCACCCTAGTAGTTTTGGGTCCGTAATATCACACTTAGGCTTTGTTTGGCGCAGCGTTTCAAGGGTGGGGGGTCGCTGATTTTCAAAAAGCCCCGCCAAACAAAATTTTGGAAGGCAATGATGGCATCAGCCACCGCTAAAACTAGCGGTGGCCCGCTATTTCCGAGTCGCGGAATTTTACCGCGACTCGGAAATAGCAGCAGCGCTGCAGCCAAAAGGCTGCAGCGCTACTAACCTTTTTTATTACTTTTATAATAAATTACTTTTATATTACTTTTATAATATATTACTTTTATTAATAAAATAGTATTTAATAATATATTACTTTTATATAATTATAAAATTATAATATATTACGTATAATATATAAACGTATAATATATTATATATATATAATATATAATAATATATAATTATATTACGTTATAATTATATTACTTTATAATATATTATATTATATTAAATTATAATATACATAATATATAATATAATATTAAAAAAATTATATTAATATAAGTTATATATAATATAAAAAAAATTATATTAATATAAGTTATATATAATATATTTCAAAAAGAAATTTTTGACTTTGTTTTTAGAAATTTTTAGTTATGTTGAAACATCACTTAAAACGTTGTTCTTCCAAACAGTTTCACAAATTCTACCACCACTCTGCAAAACAGCTGATTATTCCCCCACTGTTTCCCACCACTGCTTCTCCAGTCGCCCCCACTGCGCCAAACAGAGCCTTAGTGTTACTACTTCCGCATGTGTTATGCTTATGACAGATCGCTTAGGTCTTTTGTTTAGGAGTGGATATAGTCGTACGATAGTTTGTTTAAATGCAGTGTAATTAGATTATATGCTTAGAAATTTTCTTTAACCTATTTTTATTCCACATGGACACGAGACTTCTCAGCCCACATTCTTATTTCATTTTTTATTTCTAATTAGCCTATCATACTCCCTGTATGTAGATGGATTGCTCGGGACGATCAATAATTCAAGTCTGAGGGTATTTGATGAGCGTACTTTACATAGTATTTATACTCTATTTTAGCCTGGTTTTCATGAGGTTTCGCTCTTCTTCTATGTGGTTCTAGTATAAATTCCTTCTTATTTTTTGCATCGTTTGAGCGAGTTTTGACTAAATAGAACATGTTTCTGGTCATTTCATGCATTCCTTTCCTTTCTTTATGTCTATATACATTTTGATTGCATGAAATGAGTTGACAATTGTGAATTTTGGTGGTTATGGTTGTTTTTCATGCAGGTACAACCTTCTATAGAATTTTCGGGGAGTTTTGGCCCCATTTCGCATCATTGGCCACTGATCGTACGTTTTTCTTCACGCATGATCAGTGGACCCTTCGCGCACGATCAGTGGTCGTGTGTGCTATTTGGCCGGAATTTTCCAGAGAAAAGCACGAGTACTGGCCCTCCTTCGCGCACGAGTATAGGATTTCTTCGCGCACAACCAATGGTCGTGCCTTAAAAATCTTCCCATCGATTTTGCCCTCTACCAGTTCTGGTCGATACAAGTTTCTTCGCGCACGAGTAGAGGACTTTCCTTTTCGCACGACTAGTGGTCGTGTGCCAACTCGTGCGCTCTTATTTTTCTGATGTTTCTGCTATAAGTTCCTTCGCGCACGAGTAGGACTTTCTTTCGCGCACGACCACCTACTCATGCGCATTCTTTATTTTTGTTGCCTATAAATAGTCTGCTTCGCGATTTCTTCCACCTGCTTCATTTTTAGGTCCGTCTATTCAGCATCGTTTCGCCGTTTTTCACCCCTCCAAGCTAGGGTTCGCCTCTAGGCTCCTCCCCATCACCCAAGATTCAAAGATCAAGACTTCCTCCAAGGATTCAAGTTATATTGAAGGTGATTTTGTGGATTTCGACGTTATCGCTGCAAAACCACCGAGAAGACAGGCGAGAGGTAGTGACAGCTTCATAGACCCCGGACAACAGCCAAGGATCGTGCTAGGAGTCTTGCTAACTCCTTCACTTCCGAGGAAGAGACTCGGATAGCGTTTGTATTGCTTTCCTATTTTTCATCCTATTTAGGTTTGTCCCTTTTTGGTTTTCTTCATATATGGTGATGGTGGAGTTTGTATGAACATACCATGTACTTATATTTATTTGTGTTTGCTCTTAATTGAAAATCATTATTGTTATGTTAATGAGTTTTTTGCTTGGAGGTGGTGTTGTGTCAATTTGCTTGTGGTTGTGTTGTGTGTTGCTACGGCAACGAGCGAAGCGGAGGCTTGCGACCCGCGGGAGTGCAAAGCGGAGGAAGGCGACCCGCGGAAGTGCGAAGCGGAGGAAGGCGACCCGTGTAAGTGCGAAGCGGAGGCCGACGACCCGTGGAGGAGCGAAGCTGTGTCGGCGACCCGCATAGTTAATTAGTTTACTTTTATTGCAATTAGTTGTTAGTACCAAATCAAACCTCCCGCAAAACACCAACTTAAAAAGAAGAAGTGTATCTGGAGCAACCTCCCAGGTATGTTACTCAGGGGGAGTCTCAAGTATGCAAATTGAGGAAGGCAATCTATGGCCTCAAACAAAGTCCTCGGGCCAGGTTTGAAAAGTTTAGTGAAGTCATCTCCACAATTGGTTTTGTGCGCAGCTCTGCAGATCACTCTCTTCATCCGCAAAGCTTCTCATGAATTGGTGGTTCTTACTGTTTATGTTGATAATTGTTATGGGCTTGGTTCGTTGTCGGATTGTTGGAGGCGGAGATACAAAGGGCAAGCCCTAGAATGGTGGAGGAGGGGATGAGAGAGGAAGAAACCCTAGAGGGTGGAGGAAGGAGAGAAGAGCTTAGAGAGAGAGGGAGAGGAATTTAGAGAGAGAGAAGGAAACTTTCATAATTCATTTCATACCTTCCAAATAAATGACCGGGTCTAATATATAGAACCCCCGGGGGCAACCCCGTAATTACATCGGACATATAAAATATTAAAAATGCATAAATACTAAATTACTAATATAATAAGACTTGACCGACTAAAACACCTAAATTACTCTATCTTGACTCAACCATAATAAAGACTCAACCTAATAAAGACTCGATACAACATACTACTAATATAATAGGATAACTGACGGTGGACCCGTAACACTCCATCCGTCCTTGACATCGAGCTTGACCTCAAGCTCGAACTCCATGTGGCTGGTCGGAGCATTTGGCATCTTGATCTCCCGCCAGAACAATGTTTGATACCACATAGTGGCGGAGGCGGCGGTGAGTAGCGGCGGCGATGTCAGAATGACCGGCGACAGAAGTAATGGCTTCGGTGGGGTCGGTAGGGTGGCGGTGAGCATCAGCAACAAGGAGGTGAGAGGAACAATGGACGGTAGCAGGAACGGATTTGGCGGTGACGGCGGCGAGATGGCCGGAGGCGGCGGCGAGATGGCCGGAGGCGGCGGCGAGATGACCAGAGGCGGCGGCGAGATGGCCGGAGGCGGCGGCGAGATGGCCGGAGGCGGCGGCGAGATGGCCGGAGGCGGTGGCGAGATGGCCGGAGGCGGCGGTGAGATGGCCGGAGGCGGCGGCGAGATGGCCGGAGGCGGCGGCGAGATGGCCGGAGGCGGCGGCGAGATGGCCGGAGGCGGCGGCGAGATGGCCGGAGGCGGCGGCGAGATGGTCGGAGGCGGCGGCGACGCGTCATGAACAACGGAGGACGGTGGTGGCACCATCATTGGAGGGGACGGCGATGAGTCCGGCTACGGTGGTGGTGGTGACAGAAAAAACACCAACGAGTCGCGAGACATGCGGAGGGCGTCGAGCGTGAGGTCAAACTGATCATCCATGTGGCCGAGCCGAGCTTCCCGCCGAGCAATGCGACGATTCAGCCTGTCGAGGGTGTCGAGCAGCTCAATGCGGTCGTCGACGCTAAGGGACATGATGAAAAACGAGGGTACTTGTTAAGTAACTAATTAATATATAAATAAAAATTAAGAGAAGATGAGGGCCTGGGGAAAAAAAGGATAAAATAAAAATAATAATAAAGGGTGATAAAATAAGAAGGCAGTCGGCGTGCGGAAGGGAAAAATGGGAGTTAAGAAAGGCTGGAAGTGTTGCCCGAGGACTGACGGAGGTGAGGGGGGCTCGGGGCTCGATGAAGATGGAGGGAGACGTGAGGAGGGGGATGTTGGACGTGTAGAGGCCTGAAGAAAAGGTGCAGGCGGGACCAGCGACGGGAGCGTGCTGCGACGTGAGCGTGCTGGGAGACGGAACGGAGGAAATGAGCAGGGAGGAGATTCGGCAAGCTTGAGAGGATGTAGCGGTGAGTGGGAGAGGCGGTTGGAGATGCGCAAGAAGAGGAAGGGGAGCGCTGTGCGGAGGCGGCGTTGGAAGGTACGACGCTGGGGGAAGGCTCTGAAGCTGAGGGCGCGGTTCGGTGCTGCGATGATGGAGCAGAAGATGAGCGTTGGCTCAATCGGCGCTGGGCTCGACGATGGAGGAGGCGCAGGGTAAGGGCGCGTGCTGGGAGACGAGCGGTGGACGATGAAGTGGGTTGGAGAAAGAGGAAACAACGGCGTCTTGCGGAACACAACAGAGACGGCGGGTGGAGCAACGGAAGAGGGTTGGCTGGCAGGAGCAGTTGAAGCGGTGGAAGATGGCTGAAGGAGTGCCGGGAATGGAGTCGCCGGCGTTTGGCTCTGATACCAAGTTGTTATGGGCTTAGTTCGTTGACGGATTGTTGGAGGCGGAGATACAAAGGGCAAGCCCTAGAATGGTGGAGGAGGGGATGAGAGAGGAAGAAACCCTAGGGGGTGGAGGAATGAGAGAAGAGCTTAGAGAGAGAGAGGGAGAGGAATTTAGAGAGAGAGAAGGAAACTTTCATAATTCATTTCATACCTTCCAAATACATGACCGGGTCTAATATATAGAACCCCCGGGGGCAACCCCGTAATTACATCGGACATATAAAATATTAAAAATGCATAAATACTAAATTACTAATATAATAAGACTTGACCGACTAAAACACCTAAATTACTCTAACTTGACTCAACCATAATAAAGACTCAACCTAATAAAGACTCGATACAACATACTACTAATATAATAGGATAACTGACGGTGGACCCGTAACACTCCACCGTAACAATGACATCCTCCTTACTGGTGATGATAATGCTGACATTGCTCTGACAAAGAAACATCTTCTTCAACACATTGTCACCAAAGATATGGGACCTCCAAAGTACTTTCTGGGTATTGAAATTTCGCGTAAACACAACTCAGTTGTTCTCTCGCAATGCAAGTATGTTATTGATCTTCTAAATGAGATAGGTCTATTTGGTGCTAAACCTGCTCGATGTCCAATGGCGGTTGGCGAAAATAAACTTTGGAATGAGGATTCGCCTCTTCTTTCAGATGTCACTAGGTACCGACGCCGAGTGGGCAAATTCATTTACCTGACGGTAACAAGACATGATATCTGCTATGTTGTGAGCAAGGTCATTCAATTTATGCAAGCTCTCAGGGAGTGTCTTCTGCAAACAGCCCTAAAAATCATGAAATATGTGAAAGAATCTCCGAGGAAGGGACTACTGTTTCAAAAGAATAATCATCTGAGGATAGAAGCATATTCTGATGTCAACTATGCTGATGATAAAGGAGATCGAAAGTCCACGTCTGGATTTTGCACTTTTGTAGGAGGAAATCTTGTTAGTTTGAAAAGTAAGAAACAAGTTACTGTCTCCGGATCAAGTGTTGAGGCTGAATATAAAAGCATGACCCAAACCACTTGTGAATTAAAGTGGTTACGGACATTTCTATTTTACTTAGGAAAAGTCTATGACTATCTGTTACGGATGTTCTGTGACAACAAAGTCGTCATCTACATATCAAAGAATCCAGTCTATCATGAGAGAACAAAGCATATTGAAGTGGACTATCACTTCGTCAGGGAAGAAGTCTTGAAGAAACAAATATGCGCCCCGTTCGTCACCACTGATAAAGAGTTAGCGGATATCTTTACCAACCAGTCTCTACCTCATTTTCTGACATATGTGACAAGCTGGGCATGATCGACATATATGATCCAGCTTGATGGGGCGTGTCAGAACAGGTGTGTGGGCTATTAACCGTGTGTGACCGCAGCTTGCGGTCACCGCGGTTAAGATTGTCTAACCGCAATGGATGCTGACAGATGGAACATATGTGAGGTTACGCCTGTGTAACCGCACCTGGTGGTGCTCACGGTTAGGACTAGTTGACCGCAAGCTATGGTGATGAAGACTGGCGGATACATCCTTGGTCCACGCTCCCTGTTGATTGTATGTATGGGTGGTTACCCTTGTGTAACCGCATCCTCCTGAGCGGTTAAAACTTGGTTAATCTCACTGACCACTCTAACCGCATCTGTGTAGATTCCTGTAATTAGTCCCACAATGTTAAAATTGTAAATTGTCTCTCCTCCGTTCTATATAAAGGAGGACATACTCATGTAATATTTAGATTTTTTGGAAATAAAAATTCAGTTATTTTCAATTTCTCTAGTGCTATATTTCTTTTTCCAACATTGATCTGTCCTTTTCTCATGCATAGTAGGTAAAATGGCAAATTATACACTAGCAGGATAAGCTTGGTAATGACACAAACCACTTCATGCAGCAATGATCTGCTGCGCGAGTTGACAACTTAACACTGATAGCTTGCCAGGAGATATTGTCCCTAATCTGTAACGAAATGAGAGGCAGATGGTAATATTTGAATGCAACAAATATATTGAAGGTTGATTACAAATATAAATGATGAATAATAGATTACAAATGTAAATGATGAATAATCGATTACAAATGTAAATGATGAATAATCATGTGTTGCAACCTAAACAACACAATGAGCAAGCAATTATTCCAGTAAGGAAGACAAACCACGGCATGATTACTTTTCTTCTCCTGAAATGCTTTCATCCGCAGGTCCAGGTTCACTAGATCAAACAAAGACTGGTACTCGAACTGCTTCCATTTCCCTAATATATATATAAACAAAAATAATTACAATCAGTAGCATAGCAAGTCCATGATCCAACGTATGTAGAACCAAATGGCTGAAGAAAGTAACGTGTAAAGTCAGAAAGCTAGACGGCTTTAAGTAGGCAAAATACACCAAAGATCTCAATTAAGGCCTGATTTGGCGGGCTTATCTGCCCCAGTCCGGTTAAGCAAAAATGTTGCCATGGCTCCATGTTCTTTTGCGGAGAAACGGTCTGGTGCTTCACGCTCCCCACGGACCTGGAATCCCCGCAAAATCACGGATTTCGTGCAGATTCTAGAAGCAGCAGCTGGACCGTGACCTCAGTACAGGGTCCGTGCGGGATCCGCGCGGCCAAGCCAGGCCAAACCTCAAATGTCGCTCAGAGTAGTATATTTAAGACACATGAATCAACATGTATCCTTGATCTATACCAACAGAATATCAATTAATTACTCCAAATACACTATATGTAAGGACGGAAGCACTTTAAGAAAAGTGTCATTATTTGATAATTACAGAGATATTCCAAATATATTTATAAATATAATAATATTCCTAGTTTGCAATAAACAATTTAGTGGCCAAACTGCCTCTATACTAACCAGGATATTATTTTCCATTAAGACTTGATGAATTTTATATTTTGGTGATTTTGACCAGATTGCAAGGACTATTGTAGGGACGTATACAGAGTGGATCCTCATACAATCTTGTTTTTGCATAGATGATTTTTCAGCCGTAAAATTTTATTTTTTGATCAATTTGAGCATGTGTTGCATAATATTTGGAGGGAAAGTGTTCCGGAGAACGGGCATCGGCGTCAACGCATGAGATAAAGAGGTCGTGACGAATACTTCGTGGATCTGTTACAGGCAGACAGGACAGCACATGTGTGCGACGATGCTTAGGCAACATCAATTATTTGTTCTTTCAGCATTTATATTCCGCATATTTTGATTTCAAATTTATAATTATAATTCCCCGGGTGGGCTTAAATACTCTAGCCATCTTGTATTAGGACTTGCCTTTGGATGAATGAAAAGTTTGAGCATAGGGCTGGCCATGAATGTCTCTTGATTCTATCTTCTCCCCTCTTCTTGGTCTGAAACCCTAGAAATCACCACAAGGTAACATTGGTCGGGCCTCGCAATTTTCGCCAACACAACGTTGTTGAATCTACACATTGGAGCCCTTCAATGCCTTCTACTTATGTGCATAGCAATCGCCAGTCAGGCCCATTTCCGCACTCCCCTGCGAGCTCCAGATTGGTGTCATGTTTGCATCCACTCGATAATGCCTACCTCCACAACAACTGAGCATTCTTCATCGACTCCGACACCTGAACGTGTGACCCACGCATACGACCGATCTTGCACCGATTGTGGACAATCAATTTGAAACTTGTTGTTCTCCGACCACTCTCCTCAGGCAGCCCTCTCCGTCAGCGTTCGTGCGTCTTGTAGCTAACCACCAGTTCTATTCCTCGCAAGCTTGCATATGTCGGATGTCGGACTTATGTCGGTTTGGGTTTTTTATGTCGGATGTCGGATTGCGGGGGATATATCGGGGACATTTCAAAATGTCGGATTGTAATATTATATATATATTATATATCATAATATTTTTTTAATTAGATGGTAATTATTTTATTTAATGAAGTATACACTAAAATTCATATTAGAAAATGAAACTACTAACAAGTGTTTAATCAATTTGTAATAAATAAGAAATGTTGCATACCTTCAATCAAGTAATAGTATAATACAACATCACAAAATCATATTAAAGTATTAAACATTTAAACTAGAAAGTATAATCGTACCTCAGCTTATTTCCTCTTCCTCTGTTTCTCTCTATTTCTCTCCATTTCCCCACATTGCACAATCACAGCCGACTGCTCTCATCCATCTTCGTATGTTAGGGAAATGGAGAGAAATGGAGAGAAATGGAGAGAAATGGAGAGAAATAGAGGATTAGGGTTAGGGCAGCTGGCTGCTCTCATCCCTCTTCCTCTGTTTCTCTCTATTTCTCTTCATTTCCCCACATTGCTCAATCGCAGCCGATTGCCCACAATGCACAACCACAGTCGACTGCCCACAATGCACAACCACAATCCCCCACAATGCACAACTGCTGCCCCACACAATGCCAGCCATAGTGTTGAAACCAGTATCTGGTCTCTTGTGGAGCTCGGACCCCCTGGGGTGGGGGGCAGCTAACACCTACTTATCTCTCGGAAGGAACAGACCGAAGTCTTTGAACTAGACACAGACCCTTGGTAGCAGCGAGGAGGTCCCACCACACACCCGGAAAATCTTTGAGCGCTTCCCTTCCCAAGCCAAAGCTGAGACTGGGCACCTTGGAGAGCCTGAGAGCTGAACCAAGATCACCTAGGGAGGAGGAAGCTCAGAATGCTCTGATTGGAATCCTCTCCAATGGTGCCCTTCAAGGTCGATTTATAGCTTTTACTTATGATCTGCTAATAGCGGGGTTCCGCCTTACACATTTACTAAACGCAGCCCAAAATGGTCTGCCAACAGCCAAACTCCGTTGTTTGGAGAGACTAATTGCCTGCCGAGAGCCTGGCTCGCAGATTCTGGCTCGCTCGCCTCCACGCGAGTTCCACCTGGGCTTGCTCAGTTCATGCCTAAAAACTCCTCTGCATCCTTGGCGAACACCGGGGTTGTACACATAGTATTGAGAAATAGAGAGAAATATAGGAAGAGGCAAGAGAGAAAGGGAGAGAAATAGAGGATTAAGGTTAGGGAAATGGAGAGAAATGAAGAGAAATGAAGAGAAATTGAGAGAAATGGAGGATTAGGGTTAGGGTAGCCAGCTGCTCTCATCCCTCTTCCTCTATTTCTCTCCATTTTCCCACATTGTACAATCACAACAGTGCCGAGAAGAAAAGCCACAAAGATGAAGATAAGCCACAAGCCACAGAAATAAAGGTTAAACTCACAGTGCTGAGAAGATAAGCCACAGAGATGAGAGGAGAGGAGAAATGTGTCCCGAACCAGTGCCGAGAAGAAGACGAACCAGACTGCCGAGAAGAAGACGAACCAGACTGCCGAGAAGAAGACAAACCAGACTGCCGAGAAGAAGACGAGAGCTGCGAAGAAGACGAGAGTTGCGAAGAAGACGAGAGCCAGAGACGGAGATTAGGGCAAGCGAAGAAGACGAGAGCCCAGAGTGGCGTGAGGAGGACGCGAGGGAGATGAGGAGTCGTCGGGTATAGCCATATAGGATATAAGTTAAATAACGTAATATATATAAGTATAAAATTAAATAAATATTAAGAAAATATTTTAAATAATTAAAAAAACATATTAAATTCTAATAGCCGACATTTCCCGCCATAGCCCGCCATAACCCGCCATAATGGGCCGACATGTCGGCCGCAATACTGGAAAACGCCAGTTTCGTGATATGTGGCGGTAACGTGGTGATTCCCCCACAAAAATGACATGTCGGCCAACATGTCGGACATGTCGGCCGACATCTACAAGCTTGATTCCTCGTGCATCTCACGAGTATCTTTCGTTGATCTCGGGACTTCTTTTGCTGAAGCGGGCCAGCCACCAAGCTACTCCTTGGCTGACATTGTCGCGGCTTCACTGCTTCGCGTACACCCTCGCGCGCCACCTCCTCCGGTCCATCTAGGGGAGCAAGCCTCCTAGCTATCCTCGATGAGCATGAACCTCACTGGCGCCATGATCTTGGCTCGTGTGGATATCGTTGAACACTGCCTCAAGGGACATGCACATATCCTCATCTCCATGCACGCCATCTTGCAATGAATTGAAGCATGAGGTGATCTTGCAGAACAACACTCTGTCTCGCCTAGCATTTCTGACAACCCCTCTTCCATCATTCTGCACCACCTATCCCGCCCACTTACATTCCTACGGTGGCGCAGACCGCTGCCGCATATGCCCCTCGGGCGTTCGAGGTGCCCCACTTCATTGGTTTTGACCTGATGGCTTGGATCACCTAAGCAAAATGATTCCTTCATATACAACACACAATAGAGCCACAAAAAATATTGATTGTCCACCTGGGAATGAAAGGGTTGGCACTTCGTTGGGTGTGTTGCTTCGTATAATTACTCCCGACCTCACATGGGGGGAACTAAAGCGGGCTCTCATCAAGCAGTCTGACCACCGCTACTCGGGAAACACTGTTGAGAGCCTTTGTCACCTACGCTACATGATCACAGTTAGTTGATACATAGATGAGTTCATTGAGTTCATCAATCATGTCACTGGACTTCAACCGGATCACTACATCGGCATCTTTATGTAAGGATTGTAGTCGCACAATCACTCTCGTATTCAGACTCATCACTCAATGGACATATCTGATGCAATGGAGGCCACACGGGTGGTCAAAGGAGATTTCTTCTTCATGACCCTAGATCGCGTCCAAATTTTTAGCCACCTCCATCACTCCATCCAGTCACTGTTCGGCCTGCCACCACCCTCCTGCATTCCGCGCACATATCACTGACACAAACACCATCCCGCACCACCCCCACCCCAAACCACCATTCAACAACCAACCACCACATCCATCGCAACTCATCACCTCTCCAACTAAGAATACCATGATCTTCGTAATAAGGTGATATGTTTTCATTACAAGCAAACGTAGGGTTGCAGTTGCTCATGGAGATTACGCAGGTGGTCAAAGCAAATTTCACCGTCAAGACCCCAGGCCGCGTTTGAATGTTAGCCACCTCATTCACTCCATCCAGTCTCCGTCCGACCTATCACCACCCGATTATACTCCACGCACCTATCGTCGATACAAAACACCATCTCACACCAACTCCCCCCTCCCACTAAAACCACCATTCAACTACCGACCACCTCAGTCACCATCGCTCATCACCTCTCCAACCAAGAATACCATGATCTACGAAATAAGGGGATATGTTATCGTTGCAAGTAGTCATACACACCCGCTCATGATCATTCCATGAAGGAGATGGAAGAGATGATTGGGGACGACGAATAAGAGGTCACACTCGCCGAATATGAGGCCCTCAAGGTTCGGGACACCGCCGAGACCATCCTAAGCGAGAAGTTCTATCAACTCGGCCTGACATATCTCTAAATCGACGACTCGCTGCGAACTTGTCCTCTCATACTACATGGGAGCTTCAGAACCACACCTTCCAAGTTTTAATAGACAGTGTGTGATCAAAATTTCCTTTGCCAAGATATGGAAGCTCGCCTACATCTTTGAATTGACCCTTCTTCGCATTTCGTTGTCCTCGTGGGGGACAAACACAACACTCCCACGGGAGGTTTATGTCGTCACCTTTAGTTCCAACCAGGTACCAGCGGATAGCACTTGAGAGCACGATGCTTAGGCAACATCAATTATTTGTTATTTCAGCATTTATATTATTGCATTTTTTATTTCGATTTTATTACTGTGATTCCTTCGGTGGTCTTACATACTCTAGCCATATTGTATTAGGATGCATCTTGGATGAATGAAAAGTTGGAGCCTAGGGCTGGCCAAGAATGTCTCTTGGTTCTATCTTCTCTCCTCTCTTCTTTGTATAAAACCATCGAAAACCCCACTAAGTAATAGAAAGTTGTGAGGTGGCTGGTTTAAAAAGGTCATTTGGCTAGAGTGTGGATTTTAGACCTTGGTATTGTTTAAAAATATTAAGTACCCAATATTTTCAGTCTCCCTTTCTTATCTGTGAGAAATTGAAAATAATAATATTGTTTATTTCCAAAAAAACCTAAATATCACACAGAGGTGCCCCTCTTTAATATAGAACAGAGGAGGAGAGACAATTTACAACTGACGATGTGGGACTAAAAACATAAATAGGGCATAAAGGAGTTCGGGGGGCTACAACACGAGTAACCGCTCAGACTACAGTTATACCACAGGCTAGGGCAATTACACAATGAGTAATCACCCGGACTCCAATATTCAGTAGTACAGACCAGCAACATCGGGCGGTTGCACCAAGAGTAACCGCTCGCCCTTATCAACATTTTATCTTGAGCTTTAACACTCCCTCTCAAGTTGGAGCATATATGTCGATCATGCTCAGCTTGTCACATATATTTGAGAAGGTTGAAGTAACTGGTTTTGTAAAGATATCAACCAACTCTTTTTCTGAAGTGATGAATGGTGTGCAGATCTGCTTCTCAAAACTTCTTCTCTGATAAAGTGACGGTCGACCTCGATGTGCTTTGTTCTTTCATGGAAGATTGGATTCTTTGAGATATAGATAATTATTTTATTATCGCAAAACATAGGTAGAGGATGATTGAAGACTGCTCCTAAGTCCATTAGAAATGCCCGTAAACACTTTAATTCACACGTAGTTTGAACCATGATTCTATATTTTGCTTCAGCACTTGATCTGGATGCCACAACTTGCGTCTTACTTTTCCAAGTAAAAAGATTGTCACCAACGAACGTGCAGAACTTGGAGGTGGACTTACAATCACCATTGTCATCTGCATAACTAGCATCAGAATAGGCTTCTACGCATAGATGATTGTTCTTTTGAAACAAGAGGCCTTTGTCAGGAGATCCTTTGATACACTATAATATTTTTAAAGTTGTCTGTAGATGGCACTCCCTGGAAGCTCGCATGAACTGACTGGTTTTTCCAACAGCGTAGCAGATGTCAAGTCTTGTTACGGTAAGATAAATAAGTTTGCCAATTAACCGTCTGTACCGTGTGGTGTCCGAAAGGAGAGGCGAGTTCTCATTCTAAAGTTTGTCCTCACCTACAGCCATTGGATATCTAACAGGTTCTGCGCCAAGAAGACCAGTTTCTTTTAAAAGGTCAAGAGCACACTTGTGTTGGGAGAGAACGACAGAGTTGTGCCTTCTCGCAATTTCGATGCCCAGGAAGAACTTTGGAGAGCCCATGTCTTTGGTGACAAAGTGTTCATGCAAATGTTTCTTTGCCAATGCTATGTCAGATGAAACATCGCTCGTAAGAAGGATGTCATCAACATATACAGCGAGAACGATCAGCCCGTGAGTGGTTTTTCGTATGAAGAGAGAATGATCAGTAGTACTTCTGGAAAAACATATATAAGAGATGACCTGATTCAACTTGTCAAACCAAGCGTGAGGACTTTGCTTGAGGCCATATATAGCCTTCTGTAGCTTGCAGACCAGAGACTCCCCCTGAGCAACATAACCAGAAGGTTGTTCCATGTATACCTCCTCTTGTAAGTTATCATAGAGAAAGACATTCTTAATATCGAGTTGTGACATCTACCACTCCTGATTGACAACAATAGATAAGAGGACTCGAATGGTGTTGATGCAGGCAACGAGAGAGAAAGTGTCAAAGAAGTCAACACCATAAGTCTGGATGAGCCCTTTCGCAACTAGACGAGCCTTGTATCGATCCACCTCTCCATCAGGGCGATACTTGACGACGAATACCCAATAACAACCCACAATATCAGCACCGGGCGGGGTAGGGACGAGAGTTCAAGTACCCCGAGTTGTCAAAGCGAACATTTTCTCATCCATAGTTGCTTTCAATGAGGTAAGACAAGGGCTTCATGATAGCTAGACGGTGTGATCATAACCGAGATGGCAAGAGCAAGTGCCCTGCAAGAAGAACTTAGTTGTGAATACGAGACAACATCATTAATGGAATGCTGAGTAATCATTGTCAGAGCCTTCCGAAGAGGAGAGAACTGGACAGAGAACTGGCAATGGGATCCCTGTAGTAGGTGGATGTGAGGGAGTAGTAGAAGAAGGAGAAGGTGGCGATAGAATCGAAAGAGGTGGAGGTGGGGTATCCGGTGGAGGGGCATGCAAAATGGGAAGAGAGGAAGAAGATGTAGGTGGATCGACAGGGGGAACATGCGGAGAGTTGGTGGAGAAATAAGGAGTGAACTCAAAGAAGGTGACATCAGCTGAGACATAATGTCGTTTGAGAAGATGGTCGAAACAGTGATAGCCCTTTTGAGTGGGAGAGTACCCGACGAAGATGCACTTAATGGGCAAGGTGAGAGTTTATCGCAACCAGGTGCAGGAGAGTAAACGAAGACAGTACACCCGAATACCCCAAGGGGTGAGAGAGAAAGGAGCAGCACCAGGATACATAATGGAAAAAGGTGTATGCCCTTGGAGAGAGGTAGAGGGGAGACGATTAATGAGGTAACACGAAGTGAGGATGGCATGACCCCAATATGAGCGAGGAACATATTGGGGTTCGAGAAGATGTCGATTCTTCCGTTCGGCCATTTCATTTTGTTGAGAAGTATAGACATGGCTGGTCTGATGAGCAATATCATTAGACATACAAAAAGAAGAAAATTGGTTGCTCACATACTCCTTAGCATTATCAGTGCAAAGAACTTTTAAGGAAGCATTAAACTGTGTGTGAATTTCATTATAGAAAGTAGTGAATAAAATAAAAGGTCAGAGCGTTCTTTAAGAAGATACACCAGGTACATCGAGAAAAGTATCAATAAAAATTACAAAATAAAGACTAACTCTACCAGCAGACTTGGTAGGAGAAGGACCCCAGATGTCCGAGTGAACAAGGTCAAACGGACAGACAAAACTCTGACAGAGCTTGGCAGGATAGGAAGAGCGGTGATGTTTGCCAAACTGACAAGCCTCACAGTTTAAGGCAGAGACATCCGTCTTGAGAGATGGTAGGAACTGGTGTAGTAACCAAAGGGTAGGATGACCAAGGCAAAAATGACACTGACGAAGAGATTCAGAGAGGGGAGAAGATGAGAGAGCAGCCATAGTGTCGAGGAAGTAGAGTCCCCCACATTCAGTCTCAGTAGCAATTGTCCTCTTGGAGCGAAGATCTTGAAAAACAACAAGCAGTATGTGTAAATGAGACAGAGCATTATAGTTGTCGGCAGAGAGCATGAACGGATAACAAATTGCATGGAAAAGTGGGAATGTAGAGAGTGTTGTTAAGTTTAAGAGTGGAGGCGGCCTGGACCACGCCAGTGCCACAAACAGAAGGAGAGCCGTCTGCACTCTAATCAGGTAGTTCGATCCTGTAAACTTGGACGCAATGCCAAGATTGCCTGAGGCACTAGAAACGAAAGTGGAGGCAGCAGTAGGCACAGGCGGATTGTCCATAATAGCAGGGTGGGCGGTCACAGAAAATGAGCACAGAGACAGTGACCACACAAGGTAGCAGCAGCAGAAAGGGCGGTTACAAATGCGGGTGTCCGCCCAAGCTTAATATGACCACGAGCATAGAGGAGAGACCGCACAAGGTAAAAACAATATGCTTTGAGACCACAGCAGATAGGGAGGGTGTTAGACAACCGAAGTCCGCACAGAACTGGATGGGGAGGTGGCGCGAAGCAATGAGAGTTGGGCGGGCGGTTAGACAACCGAAGTCCGCACAAAAGAGAGTTAAGCGGGCGGTTAGACAACTGAAATCCGCTTAAATGCAATATATGAGAAAGTTGTGTTGTTACAAGGTTAAGTCCACACACGGAGAAAAAGACTTGTTCAATTAGTGAGGTTGGGCGGTTACAGTTGAGCAGTCCGCATGTTCCTTAGCTCTGATACCATATGAGAAATTGAAAATAAATATATTGTTTATTTCCAAAAAAATTAAATATTACACGGGGTGCCACTCTTTATATAGAATAGAGGAGGAGAGAGAATTTGCAACTGACGATGTGGGACTACAAACATAAATAGGGCTATACATGAGTAACCGGCCAGACTACAACTATACAACAGGCTAGGGAGGTTACACAATGAGTAACTGCCCGGACTCCAATATTCAGTAGTACAGACCATCAACATCGGGCGATTACACCAAGAGTAACTGCTCGTCCTTATCAACACTTTATCTTGAGCTTTAACACTATCTCTTACCTAGTTCCGCATTCCTCCATTGATTCACTCATTCTCTTGTTCTTTGTGTCTGACGTTGTAGAGGTTGAGGAGATTGCTTCAACATCGAATTCGATTTTTATATTTGGATTGCTTGATTTAGTGTGTGTGTTTTCTAACCTGATAGTGTAAAGGTAATTTCTCACACCTTCTAAATTGGAGTTCTTTTACTTTTGGTTTTCTTGTGTGCATGTACACGATGGATATGGAATTAGATTCAAACTTGAGGTTAATCTTAATCATCTACTCTATGGTTGTAAAGTAATACTCTTTGACACCCTGAACATTCACGACACCTCCTCTAAGCAAGTCAGAGTTGCAGACTTCCGCAAGCACTCGCAATGCCTCAAAGCTTTGCTGACCTTGGAATATTATGGTTTTCGCCAAATCTGCATCATGTTCGCATACACTATATTGCTCTCACGGGCTCTCTCTTCGTTCTCGCAGATATTATGTCTTACTAGCCATCGTCCTAAGGCATAAGGCATACTTGTATTTACTAGGCTTACTTTCTTTAAATGACCGCTCGGGAAATCTCTTTTTTATGTAATTGATTGCGGGTAGGACCTCAACTAGTATACATAGGGTCGTAACAGTAACTTGGGGGAAACTTGCGTCTGATCCCCCAAACTCGCATAGCACTCGCTCCCCTGAACACAGTGTTCACGAGCTGAACTTGAACCGAACTTTTAATCAATAAGACCACGCCTGGTTAAAGGTTCGTATTGTGTGAAGCCTTGTCACACTGTCTCTGAATCTTTTGCACCGACTATTCATGGCCCAGAGTAATAGTCAACTTGCAGTACCCAATTTTCTCTCTTTTAGCGTGAAGAGTGGGACTAGAGAATTTTTGCCCCCATAATAATAATTCTTTTGTTTCTATAGTGCACACCCCTTTGTAACCCATCTTTACAAGAAAATGTGAATTTCACTTGTAACTAGCCAATTCTCTTATAATTATGAGCAGGTTTCATGCTAAGCATGTTCAATGTGATACTTTCAATTACATCATGAATCTTTAAAAGTCAATGCCTCTATGAAATTTCATTAAAATCTCACAAATCATGATTACACAGACTCTCATGTAATAGAAAAATCAAGTTTGTTGTTATGTCAAATTCATGATGATTTTATTGTTGCAATGATGTCACTTTTGAGTAATACCTGATTTTAAAAAATATTTAATTATGTCAGAATTTTCATAATCGAATGCAAAGACCTGTACAAAACCTGCCCTGATCATATCATATAGACAATGCTTTCTTCCAAACTTCAGGTAGGGACGATTATACATGATTAGGTCTTTTTATTGAACATATATAGAATCACAATGCATACACAAATTCTTGAAACCTAAGTGCATATACAATGTTGTTTGTATGTATGGGATCATTATAGTTGAACATATTGTAATTAGGATTCCTGGGTCACAAAAAAGATGTGCTCCAAGAAAATCAATTTTGCATGGTTATTTTGCAATGATTTTGTTATGTTCTACGTTGTACGGGGACGGAAACGGGAGACGATACGAAACGGATACGGGAAACGTGATTTTTAAAAAAATACGGATACGGGAAACATTTTTAATTTTTTTTTATTTTTTTAATATAAGTATTAATCAATATAAAAAAAATACAACTAACAAACTAAGATACCATCTCAATCACTACATTCAATAAGATGTAATCTTGACCATCAAACTCTTTACATAAACAAACTCTTCACATAATATGTAATGATGACCATCATAAAAAATAACATTTCATATAATGCTATACAAATATAGAGAAGATTTAAGGAAAGAAGCGTCATAAAAAACAATATATCACATGGCCTCATCATTACATCAATGGATTTTCTAACAAACAAAGGGAAAAAAGAAACTATATGAGAAGTACAAAGATAAGAGTAAAAGTAATAAACAACTAAAGTTCTAGTTAGTGCTAATAAAAAAAGTGATTTAGCAATTCATTTCAGTAATCTCTTTGCTAGCTCTAGTTTCAATGACAAAAAATACATCTCCAGTTGGGGCCTCTCTGGAAATTAGAGATATATAAAAATTGAGTTGCACAAATAAAGAAATAGTATCTCAGATGCACAAATTAGAAGAAGAACCTTACGAGCAGGGTCGGGATCGAGAGCAGGATCAGGATCGAGAGCGACGCAAGGAGTGAAATCGACGACGGCGCAGGGAGCAGGGAGCGGGATCGACGGCGGCGCACGGAGTAGGGAGCGAGAATAGCGTGAACCAAAAAAGAAGATAAGTTGTGACTTAAGAGGCGGGATACCGCACGGGATACGCGATTCCGATTTAATTTTTTTTAATAATTAAAATTGTGTTTCCTAGAGTTTCGGAAATGCGTTTCCGGGCGTTTCCCGTATCCGATACGCGTCCGAGCCGATACGCAAAGCATTTTTAAGTATCCGTGCAAGGTAGGTTATGTTGAGAGGCTTATCACGATGAACTGTAACATGTACAACAATAATGAATGTGGGGATAATACATTGTCATGGAATTGCATGGTTACAGAATTATGAAGTTGTGCATAGAATCTGTGAACTGAAGTTCGCAAAACTCACGTATTTTGAAGAAATTGGGACGATATACTGAAATATATTAAAATTAAACAAGCTAGCATACCTCTTATTAGGTTTTCCGCTTTTAACATGCGATAAGCATCTTTTACCTGATGTCTACTTAATCCAAATATTTGAGCAATTTTCTTCTAATCTGGTCCATGTTGAGCATAGCATCTATACAGGAAAACAAGCTCAGCCATAAACAAGTAATAAGAGGAGAGATAAAAGTAATATTTAACCATTAAGATCATGATAGAAACAAAGTCAACTAAGTTGCAATAAGTCAAAAGGAATAAATGTTTCAGTCAAACTAGATAACGAATCAAAATGATGATAACAACTTGTAGTTTTAATTAATATCATTTTATCGTTCTCTGAAGTGATGGAAACATCTAGGATCATGTCTAACTGATTTTTGAGCATACATGATGTTATAGTATGACACCAACAACATCCCCTTTTGGTGGTTGACGTAGGATAAAGTAGAGGTAGTGGAGTAATTATGCACTAAAGGAACTCTAGTGATTGAATGCACGTGTAGTATATGGGGAGACCTAGATGACTGTGATGCTCATGCAATAGTCCAACATACGCTTGCAATAATCCTGAAATTATAAAGGGAATTTACAAACATGCACAATCCATATTGGGCTTTAGGGTAAGCAAACATGATTAAGTTAGAATTAAAGCGAGATTACTTTGATTAAACACATGGTGAATACACCCTTTCAAATAGAATAATAGTTAGGTAAATGATTACGAATTGAGGTCCCTAATAACATGTGTTTTCACCCAAGTAAATAGCAAAGAACAATAATGAGATAATTTAGAACTTAAATATGTAATTAAGACGAGGTTGAATGGCCTCTGGCCGTGACTGGAAGTGAAAGAAATTGACGAGAAAACGTCACGAGATCCTACGGTTTCGTCAAAGCCGTCGATGGAACGTCGAGGAGAGGTCAAACTCACTGCAAAGTTTGGAGGCATGGTTGTCGGGGTCCAGGTGAACATCCGGTGGTGGAGTCGTGGCTCGACGAAGTCGGAGTGAAAGATGGGAGGCGGAATTGGGAGAAGCGGCAGATGTTTAGCTAGGATATCGAGAAACAGGAGGAGTTATGTTTCTTAGTTTATTGCAAAGACTTCATTTCTGCTTTTCCATTGAAAAGGACCTGATTTTATAGGATAGCTAGGGTTTATATTCCTTCTTCAATAAATTTCATGGTGAGAAGAGTCTTAAGAATGAATCAAGAGTCAAGGCTGAAAATATTGGCGGAAACGATTTTAAAGGTTCGGGCCAAAAATACTGACTGAACTTAAAATTGATATAAATTTAAAAAATTTATTTTCCCAAAATAAATTGGATTAATTTGGCAATTATATTTTTAAAACTAATTTATCTGCAAAGTTTTTTTAGCTTGATTGCTTGCCCCTAAAGCCTTCCTTGACCGACCATCTTATTCATGACCTTGTTAGTGGGTCAAACCAAGTTAAAATAATGTATGACAATGTGCATTAAGCGTTCACATAAATACATCTGAAAAGAAGTAGCATTACAACATATATAGAAATGCAAAAAGATAAAGATAGATGTCATTTTCATGTCAATGCTCCACATGATGCATCAGATTCTTTGTAACGCGGGGTTGCGGTTGTGATGTAACCCGGAATTACTATTTCCATATTAAGTATTCTTATGACCAAAACTAAAATTAAGTAGCACAATTCATCTAGTAGGGATGAGTACAATGAAACTATTAATTTAGGGTTTGGTAAGACTACACACATGCCTTCGCAATCAAACAACAATAACACAACAGATTCTTCCATACTTAGAGAAATAGCAAATAGTAAGACAAACAGGACCAATGACAATTAGGCACGCCCTGAATTTCAAGAACAAATAAACTCGCATAAATAGGTGCAGCAAAGGATCAAAATTCTTGTCAATTCGGTTGGGAGTGATGAAGGTTAGAGAAGCAAGTAAATTAGGTAGTGGAGTGTGTGAGTGTGGTTGGGGGGAGGGGGTGTAATCAGCGCTAGTAGGGTCTCCTGTGGCGTGGCCTATGATACACCTGCAAGAGATAAAATGTGGCTGGCAAATGGTGGAGGCTTCGAAAGTCGTCTAATCTTAACAAGGGTTCATCGGCAGGCTGAAGGGTGGAGGAAGATGGAGGTGGGATGGTTGGACATCGGGGAGGGTTCCAGTGGTAGGCCCTGTTGGGACTACATCGAGAGGCTACAGAGGGCTAGGTATCACGATGACATTCGGCTACCTTGAAGGTACAACGAAACAGACAAACGATTTTATGATCGTTCCTTCGCTCTCATCTTCGAATGAAGGGGCATTTTAAAGGTGAAAATTTTAATGTGGTTAACTTGGGATGAAGTCAAGGATCAAGGGGGATTCACTTATCATCTTAGTATTCTCCATAGATAAATAATTTTGAAATTAAGTAAATAATACTTAATTTAATTCTAATTTCAAAGTTATTAAATTTATAGTAAAATACTTAATTTTAAATATTGGAATTTGTTTGCAATAATTGCCAATACGCTTTAATTTGAAAGGTCATGTCATTCAAGGTCTTACTGGTCAGTCACACCAATAAATTAAAAAAAAAGGTACAACACGTACAGTATGCGTGAATGATAAGAGAAAACATAATAAAATCATGCAAACATCAAATAAATGTGAGTGACAATCTGAAAAAAATGCGAACTAAAATGCGCAAGTAAAATAATATGGTAAAACTAAAATGCGCAAGTAAAATAATATGGTAATATGATTCCACGCAGGTTGCAATAGGTTAACTGCAAAGGAGGAGGTATGTGGGGAAAATGGAGGCCGATGGTGGGGTTGATTGAATTGGAGAAGAAGTCTTCGACTTGGGGTTGTTGAAGAGGAAGCGGGCTGATGGGTTGAGGTCAGTGCAATAGAGAGTAGAAATGCAAAACTAAGATACAAAAAAGTTATAAAGTTAGAAGACTAAAATGGCGTTCTAATGATGAAGATGCGAAACGTGAATTGAAGTTGAGTAAAAGAATGTGCAGTAGATTTAGCACCTAAATGGCGTTCTAATCGAAACTAATGACTCTTAGAGCTAAGCTAATCTAAAATAATTATGATGAGACTAATGATGAAGATGAACAAAATCTAACTCTTACAATTTTTATTTTATTTTTCGTACTGGAAAAAGTTTTTAATGCATACAATTTAATTTCCAATTCATTAGTTGAGCAATCTTAATCAAACAAGTTTTAAATGTATTCAAGATTCTCATATATTTATGGCAATCATTTGTTTGGAAAATTTTCAACTAGGATGAGAAAGACACCATCTTCCTAAATTCTAATTTCATGGAACAAGAATCCTAAAGAAAGCATCATGTCCAGATCACATGAGTATGTGGCTAGGATAAAAAAAGACAGCCCGGTGCACAAAGCATCCCCGGGCAGCGAGGGTGTGGGGAAAGGTCCCACCATAAGGATGAAAGTAGGCAAACCTTACCCTGCATTTTTGCAAGAGGCTACTTCCAAGACTCGAACCCATGACCTCAAGGTCACACGGCAACACCCCAACCGGTGTGCCAAGGCTCCCCTTCGAGTATGTGGCTAGGATCAATAAAAAAATCATCAACAAAAACATAAAAGAACAAAAATAAACTTCAGACAACCTCTTGAGAAGCTCGCACTGTTCAGGCTCCCATTTGCTCACAGCAAGCTTTTCAAATATAGAATGTGCTCGAAGATATGTAGTACTGCGTGGCCTCCAAGGCAAAGCACTAGCTGTATTTGAAATTAACATAACAAAATAAACATGGATAAGAAATATGGTGGCATCATAGAAAGTAAGCTAGAAGAGGCACAGTTGCAATATTATATATATTATCTGCACTATAAAACTTGTAAAACAGGCGTTTAAAATTTCAAGTAATCAATTTTTTTTAATGAAATGAATAAAGCATCCTGGTGGCAGCTCTGCCGTTCAAAGCAAGGAAAGCTACAAATAGTCATAAATATTTATAATAGTCAGCCACGTAGAGAGCTAGGGGAGAGCAAATTTGGCATCTCTACCAACTAAAGCAAAAAAGGGAAACAGAAAGAAATTTAAATAACGTAATTAGAATTGTAAAAAAAAATTAGTAAATCTTTGAGTTTATGGAATTCATTTGTGCACTAATACAGACATCACTATTTTAGGCTGAAGATACCTCAGGTGCTATAATTTGAGCATAGTTAACACAGGGTAAGTGATGCAGGACGGGCGTCACACCCGCCTGCCACCCTGCAGCCTGGCGTCGCAACAGCCCAGGGGGCCCACCTTGGCATCGCACCAAGGCGTCTTTAATCAGGTCCGCGGCCCGTACACACCAACCCATCCCCACCACATGGCTGATAGGTTGTTGAGGTCGTGGCTCGATCCCCCGACCTCCTTGATAAAGAGCTCTCAGGCAAGCTCTCATCACCAACTGAGTCGCGGATCAGTTGGTGATGAGAGCTTACCTGAGATCTCTTTATCAAGGAGGTCGGGGGATCGAGCCCCGACCTCAACAATCTATAGGCGTTGTGGTGGGGCCGGGGATGGGTTGGGGTGTACGGGCCGCGGACCTGATTAAAGACGCCTTGGTGCGATGCCAAGGTGGGCCCCCTGGGCTGGTGCGACGCCAGGCTGCAGGGTGGCAGGCGGGTGTGACGCCCATCCTGCATCATAAAAGCGCGGCTCAGTTGGTGATGAGAGCTTGCCTGAGAGATCTTTATCAAGGAGGTCGGGGGATCGAGCCCCTACCTCAACAACCTATCGGCCCTGTGGTGGGGCAGGGGATGGATTGGGGTGTATGGGCCGCGGACCTGATTAAAGACGTCTTGGTGCGATGCCAAGGTGGGCCCCCAAGCTGGTGCGACTCCAGGCTGCAGGGTGGCAGGCGGGTGTGAAGCCTGTCCTGCATCATAATCACTTTTATGATGCAGGACGGCAGGTCCGCGGCCCGTACACCCCAACCCATCCCCGGCCCCACCACAGGGCCGATAGGTTGTTGAGGTCGGGGCTCGATCCCCCGACCTCCTTGATAAAGAGCTCTCAGGCAAGCTCTCATCACCAACTAATTTGCGACTCAGTTGGTGATGAGGGCTTGCCTGAGAGCTCTTTATCAAGGAGGTCGGGGGATCGAGACCCGACCTCAACAACCTATCGGCCCTGTGGTGGGGTCGGGGATGGGTTGGAGTGTACGGGTCGCGGACCTGACTAAAGACGCCTTGGTGCGATGCCAAGGTAGGCCCTCTGGGCTGGTGCGACGCCAGGCTGCAGGGTGGCAGGCGAGTGTGACGCCCGTCCTGCATCAGTAAGGCCCTAAGGAGCTATATGGCTAGATGCAAACGCAATTTCCAACAAAGATTAATTTACGATAGCGTATTTTAAAATTACTTTCGTTAATTTGACACCGGAAAATAAAGCATTTAAAAATGGAAACGAAAGAGTACAAGCGCGAGAGTGCGCGAAATCAAATGAATGAGGTGGTTTCCGGCGAGGGTCGCCGCAGACGGTAGTGGTGGTGGACGGAGACGTTTTCCGGCGATCGCCGGAAAATTTAAAATTTGTGGAATTGGTAAGGGGATGGCGGGGAATCACCGGGGGGAGAATGATTCTATTGATCGCCGGAGACGAACTAGAGGGAATTTGTGGGAGTGGAAGGCAAGGTTTTGGGAACTTAGTGGGAGGGGATGTTGAGGAAGTGGATCAACGACAAGAGTGAGGGAGATGGGTGGTCGGTAGAGGGATGGGAAGGTGGGAGAGGAGGTCGGCTACTGTGTGAAGGGGTTGGGTTGGAGTGTGAGAGGTCGGCAATGGGTTGGGGGAGCAAAATGGAGTAGGACGGCTGTTTGTGAAGGGGAGTATGGGATGGGGTGGTCCGCTGTGGAGGTGGGAGAAAGAAATGGTGGCTCACAACAATGGGAAGGAGAAATCACAGGCTTCACATCCAGGGGGTCGGCTTCTATACCGAATATGACCAAAGGATTGGCTGCAACACTCAATTCTTCAATCCCCCAAAAGAGAACCCTCACCCTCAATTTATAGACACTAGAGGAGACACCGAACGGCTATGATTTGTCGATCTTTGCGATCCCAAAATAAACAAAAACACAACTCGAAATAAAAAAATGAAAAGAACAACTAATGCTACGAACGGCGACCCGCTCAAGATGAGCGGTCCCGATCGTTATTGTGCCCGAGTTCGTCATGAGTAGACCCGAACGGGTCAAGCGAGCTTCCCCCCATCAACTCCCACCATCACAGAATCATTCATCTCCGTAGAATGAAGATGATCATAGGGTCGTCGTAGTGCGGGGACGTGTCTCTCAAACTCTGCTGCTGAAATCCATGTATCATCAGTAAAAGGGTGGTCCTGCCAATGGACTAAGTGTTGGTTTCTTTCTGGCGCGGGTACAAGCTCATGGGACACAATCTCTGCGATGACGTCAAACGAACGGCGACTGAAGACGGTGGAACTGGTAGCGAGGAATGTGGTACAGAAACAGGAGAAGTCGTAGAATCAATCGGTGTCGAGGACTCAAGCTGAGTCGGAAGCTGGGTGGTAGACGAATGTTGCGGATGACGTGCTGGAGCAGAAGGGGAAACCGGTGGCAACAGTGACTGAGGTGGAGTGGTGGACGAAAATGGAGGCTGATGAGATGTGGTGGTAGAAGGTGAATGGAACATGTACTCATGCGGCTCAAAGAATGGTGCAGATCTTCAATGTTGAATACATGTGAAATTCTCATACGCCGGGATATCCAACTCATAAGCATTCGTTCCAATTCTTTTAAGCACAGTGTAAGGACACATTCGCTTAGAATTTAATTTTCGAGCAGTTCCCTTTGGGAACCTCTCAGCGCGTATACGAACCATCACTCGTTCTCCATAAATATTTGCATTCTCCTGTGGCTATCAGCATATGATTTATAAAGATCATTATTGCAACAAATCCTTCGCCGGACAGACTCATGCATGCTATATATGTGCCTACCAAAAGACTCAACTGACTCGCTAGGACATGATTCTACAGGAAGTGAATGGGATCTATGGGCTTCCTAGGCTCATAACTTAAGACTACCTGATATGGACTCAACCCTATCATCCTATTCACCGAACTATTAAATGCAAACTCGGTCATGGGTAACAGAGAATCCCAAGAGGTGGTGTGGTCACCAACAAGGCATCGCAAAAGATTTTCTAAACTCTTGTTTACTACCTCAGTCTGAAATGAGAATTGCAGTGTAGTGTCAATCTTCTTCCATAGGGTTTTCCAGAAATAGCTCATGAATCGGACATCTCGATCGGAAGTCTATAGATGTGTCGAATGAATATTGATTCTGAGACGTGAGACGCATCGGCAGTCCTATTGCATGTGATTAAGTGAGCCATTTTAACAAATCGATCGACTACGACAAGAATAGAGCCATGTTTGCGCAAGGTGCGAAGTACCCCGAGCACAAAGTCCATACTAATGTCCACCAAAGGCTGGTGTGGTACCGAAAGTGGTGTATATAGACCAGTGTTATGTCACGACCCTTTAGCCGTTTGGCAGTGTGGCAATGGCGAACGACTCGAGCAACGCCCCTTTTGAGTATGGGCCAATAGAAACGATCCTGTACAAGAACGGCAGTTTTATCTCTACCAAAGTGACCAGCTGCCCAGCCGGCATGCATCTCCCAAACTAGATGATCTCGAGGGGAGGTCCGGGGAATGCATAGGAGTGTGTCGCGAAATAAATAATCGTCGGTGATCGAGTAGTCAAAGATGACCTCAGGCGGGTCCTGAGATAGTGTTGAGTATATATTCGCAAAGTCTGGACATGTCGAATACTCCGTGACCAAATGCTCGAATCTCGTGATCTCAGTGGTAAGGGTGTAAAGTAGGCACATTCGGTAACTGAGCGCGCCTGCTGGTTTGTTCTCAACACCAGCTCGGTCTTTAAGAACGTAATGGAATCCTGCATATATTATATCCATTTGGCTTGGCTGTGACTCAATTTCTTTTGGGAGTCCAAATAACGTAAGGCCTGGTGATCCGAGTATAATACAAGCTCACGAGGAAGGAGGTAGTGTCTCCAATATCTCAGTGACTGTACAATCGCCTAGAACTCCCGGACGTAGTTGGAATATCTCTGTCGGGCTTTGTTCAATTTCACAATAAAATAAGAAACCGGGTGACCCTCCTTACTGAATACTCCTCCCATGCTTACGATGCTTACGATGGAAGCATCACAAGCTACCTCGAATGCTCGGTTGAAATCAGGTAAGCGGAGAACCGGGGTCGTGGTCAATTTTGCCTTAATGTCCTCGAAAGTGGCGGCGTGTGTCCACTGAAAATCTCCCTTACGAAGGCAGCTGGTGTAAGGGGACATGATGGTGTTGAATCCTCGGACAAAGCGTCTATAAAACATGACCAACCCATGAAAGCTTCGAGCTTCATGTATATTAGTGGGGATTGGCCAGTCTCGAATGGACTTGACTTTATCAGGATCTACGGACACGCCTGAGGCAGAGATGATAAACCCTAAAAAGTGTACATACTCGGACAGGAAGGTGCACTTCTTCAGCTTGATATAAAAGTGCTCCTTTCGGAGAGTGTCGAAGAGCAATCGTAGATGTGTGAGGTGCTCCTCATGAATGACTATAAACTAGAATATCGTCAAAATAGACTACGGGGAACTTGCCCATATACGGACGATAAATCAGTGTCATCACGCGCATGAATGTACTAGGGGCATTGAATAGCCCAAATGGCATAACCAACCACTCATATAATACGTCCTTCGCCTTAAATGCGGTTTTCCATTCATTACCATCACTGACTCTGATCTGGTGGTACCCGCTCCGTAGGTCCATCTTGGAAAAGATCTGGGCACTTGACATGGTGTCTAGGAGGTTGATGCAACCGTCGCCGCATCCGAGGACACGTGATATCGTCACGCATCAGTTATATTTTATTATTTGTTATTTTATTTATTTTGTCAATTTTTCCATGCACCAATGTATTTTGAATTTCGGCCCATCGGCTTAACCATCCGGTGAGACCGTGAATAAATGGTCCGGTAATTTTTGAGTAGCTAGGACAAAATGGCAAGCTTAATTTATTTAAGGAGGCATACATATTAATTGGAGAAAATTCATCATTCACCATATTGAGACAAAGAGATTTAGAAAAACAATGTTTGGAAAGTCACATTTGGAAATTAGTATCATGACATACTAGGAAAATAATATGTGGAGTTATTAGGAAAATAATATCTAAGAGTTATTAGGAATATGTGTTTGGAAAGAAATTTTGGAAAATAAGCTGGGAAAGGCTACCCTATATGAAGAACCATTGTAAAGAGAAAGGGGATCATAATAGACAGATAAATGAGATTTTCGTTTCTCTGTCCCGTCGGTCAGATTTCACCAAAATCGAGAGCCTCTCCTGTTTTGCCCCTACCGAGCGCCTCTCTTCCCCCTGCCCTAGCCGTCGGCGACATCCTGAGAGTTGCTCCCTGCGAATTGTCTGTTGCTGGCCACCTCCAGGCATGACTCCATCTTCCCGCGCACATTCATCGCCGACAATGTTTGGTCGTCGTCAACCCCGCCACCCATTTCGGCGACCTCTGAAGGTTGTATCCCTCTGTCGGTCGCTGTCGACTCCGGCTCCATCGTCCAACAACCTTACAAAGCTACCGCGAGCAGGTTGTCGTCGACCTTCGACGACCTATTCCGGCAATCCGACTGAGGTCTTTTCAGTCCACAAGTCAACTGTCGTTCCAACCCTCTTCCTCGGCACTCTCCTTGCACAACAAATTTGGGTTGTGCCGACTTCCTTCGTCGTATCCTTCGCCTGTATCCTTGCTCCTATTAATAGTTCTAAATCTTATACATTCCAACTAAATAAGTATAAGCTTGCATTTGCGTTTTCGTTATTTCTTTATTACTACTTATCCATAAAATTATTATGTGTGTTCTTACTTGTGGATGTGCAGGGCTCGCAACGGTTCAACTCATTAAACGCTAAAAAATACAACCTCAAAAAATTAATGATTTTAATCAAAGACCGTAACGACGAGAGTGATTTCGCACGCAAAACTCAATTTTGGCCCGCTCGACCTACAACAGTTAATTTGTTTGCAATAAAATTATCTTAGTTTTCAAAACCCCAATTTTGGTTTACATCAATTTGGTATCAGAAGGATTTTGATTAGCTCCTATTGCGGATCAAACGATCCTGTTTTCAACAAAAAAGATTATTAAATTTTCTTTTATGATTTAAATCTTATTTATATAAAAAAATCATCTTTTCATTTCAAGTTTGACTCTTAAAAATTAAAAAAAACATAAAAAAATTAAAACAAATTTCAAGTTTGACTCTTAAAAATTATTTTAGAGTTGTTTTTTTTAAGCATGGAGGGTTTTCTTTGTTAAAAAAAAGTTTCAAATTAATTTTTTTAAATAATTAAAAATTAATTTAAATTTTATGAGAATTAAAAAAACAATTAACGGAAAATCGTGTGGGTAATTTAGAAAATGGCGTTGCCGATCTAAGCGCGCAAATTAAAATTTTGACTAAAACAATTGAGGGGTTAAGTACGAATGTTACTGCGGATATGTGAGATGTGGGACAAGTGATAAATATGTTACGCACGCTTGTTAACACGTTAGACGGTTAGAGGCAAACCAACATTTAGGGATTACCCCACACCAAATTGAAGAAGAACCTAACCCTAGGGAACCTGAAATCGAAAACCCAAATCCACGACAACTGGAACAAGGGCACCAAAATGTTAGGGATCCACCCCGATGGGATGTAGGAGTCAAGTTAGATGTAATCGACTTCGAAGGGTGATTAGAACCAGAGGGTTGTTTAGGATGGTGCGATAGGATGGATCGTTTCCTGGCTTGGAAACAATTTCCCCAAGCTAGGCAAGTTGAGTAAGCTACCCTTAGGCTAAAGGGATCCACTTTGGTTTGGTGGGGTCAGCTAGAGCGTTCAAGATTTAATTTAGATATGCCACCGATCACCACATGGACTGAATTTAAGACGCAACTGCGCAAGAGGTACGTGCCACCCGATTATTTGCACTCTCTATCGTAGGTTCCACAACCTACGACAAGACAAACTATCGGTAGATGAGTATACGAATGAGTTCCTAGTCTCCAGTCTCGCCTCGAACTCCGAGAGGATGACGACATGACTGTATCTAGTTATCTGAATGGGGTATTTGATTATAAAGACCTGGGAGAGATCTCGAGTCGCGCCCGCAGAGTTGAGTCCTCACAAAATCGGACATCCGGACTTAGGTCTACTGATAGACCATCACCGAGCGTCACCACTGCCCCCACTGCTAGGATCTTGTATTCCCCTCCCATCATTGTTGGGACTCCGACTCCACCCATTAACCCGATGGGATGTAGGAGTCAAGTTAGATGTAAGCAACTTCGAATGGCGATTAGAACCAGAGGGTTGTTTAGGATGGTGCGATAGTATGGATCATTTCCTGACTTGGAAGCAATTGCCCCAAGCTGGGCAAGTTGAGTACGCTACCCTTAGGCTAAAGGGAACCGCTTTGGTTTGGTGGGGTCAGCTAGAGCGTTCAAGATTTAATTTAGATATGTCACCGATCACCACATGGACTGAATTTAAGACACAACTGCGCAAGAAGTACGTGTCACCCGATTATTTGCAGACTCTACCGTAGGTTCCACAACCTACGACAAGACAAACTATCAGTGGATGAGTATACGAATGAGTTCTTAGTCCTCCAGTCTCTCCTCGACCTCCGAGAGGATGATGGCATGACCGTATCTAGTTATCTGAATTTGCTATTTGATTATAAGGACATGGGAGAGATCTCGAGTCACACCCGCAGAGTTGAGTCCTCACAAAAGCGGACATTCAGACTTAGGTCTACTGATAGGCCATCACCGAGCGTCACCACTGCCCCCACTGCTAAGATCTTGTATTCCCCTCCCATCATTGCTCGGACTCCGACTACACCCATTAACCCCTCCCGAGGTAAGGAGATTATTGGGGCTAAGCCCAACACTGGAGTATTTCGATGCTTCAAGTGCATGGAACCGGGGCACAAATCATTTGAGTGCCCTCGATGCCACGTCGTCGTTATTATTGATTCCACGGATGGACGAGAGCCTGAGTATGGAGTTTACATTAATGAATCTCGCCCTGAGCCTGAGCCCGAGTTTGAGGATGTAATAGAAGTAGAAGGCGAACACGCCGAACATTTAGTATGTGTCTTACGTTATAGCCTGATCACCTCTAGAGAGCCTACTGAGAAAGATCATAGGAGACATGATATTTTCCGCACTACTGCACTCATCCCGGGACAATTTTGTTCCATTATCATCGATAGTGGTAGTACGGAGAATTTCGTTTCTCAACGTATGGTCGACACATTAGGGCTTGAGACGTACCCGTTAGAATAACCCTACAGCTTAAACGGAGTCAATAGTCATTTGACTATGCCCGTTACCCATTATTGTCCAGTAGAGTTTTCTATAGGGAGCACTTATTCGGATAGAGTGTTATGTCATGTCGCCGCCATGGATGTCTGACACATCATATTAGGGCAATTTTGGCAGTACGATCGGCAAGTCATGCACAATGGCACGAGAAACTCTCATTCTTTCGAGCACCATGGGCGAAGGATTGTTCTTCTTCCCCAGAAGAACTACCTTATTCCAAGGGTACCCGAGAGGACCTCTCCATCATCAAGTTCACCTCCTGGTGACTTGATGAATAGCAAATTATAAATATTTTTAGTATAATTTTTAGCATAATTTTGGGTAGTTTTGTACATATTTCATGTAAATTATTGAATAAATGATTTGTTTTAACTAATATTTATATTTTTATATATTTATATGTAAAAAAGAATTATTTAAGTATATTTTATATAAAAAAAAACTATATAGTAAGTATGTAAATATTTATGTACCCGTTCGATTTCCTCTTTTTTTTTTATTGTTGTGTGTGAGTGAATGAGTTAGTGTTTTATTTTTCTTTTAACATAGATTTCATAAAGTTGTGTGTGTGAGTGTATGAGTGTAAACTTTGTTTTATTTTAATTCAGTTCTACTTGTTGTTGTGTGTGTGAGTGTATGAGAGTAATTTATTTCATAGTTTAGCTTAATTTAGCTTTCAATTTAAGAGTGTAGCTTTTATTATTGTCACGCATTTATTTCTCGTCTACTCGTTTGGGTAGAACTTGCTCACGTATTTATTTCCCCTCTACCTATTTAGGTAGAGATTGCACTTTTGTTCTTTAATTCTGTCATTTTAATTATGTAGAGTGCGTGTGTTTTAATTTAGTGTGCACTTTTCTTTTCTTTGTCCTTATAATTGTTTTTCTTTGTTTCCGCTAACCGCACGCAATCGCTTAAATTATCATCGTCATCGCTCTTTTAATTTAATAAAATCACTCATCTTTTTCATCGATAAAATAATAGCGCGTTCTTAAAAAGTAAAAATAATCAACAGGATCCGGAAAAATACGACCTTAATATTTTCTATAAAATATCTTATATTATACGCGATAAGGTATACTTGCCTTTTCGAATGATTAGTTTAGATACATAAAACCAAAAACTTGCAAAACTCTCTCCTTTTCTATTTACATATATTTAGAGAATTCGGCGCCGTCGACGGGGCGTAATCATCGATATTCCAAAAGAAGAAAAGACTGTTACTTCTAATCCTCGAAGTAGGATAACGGTTAGTTTCTCGAAGTAGGAGTACTCGCGAAACTCCTCGAAAAACGCTCGCCTAAATCTAATAACCATCACAGAAAGGTTTGCAAAGCAATTAAATTTATTCCATCAAGTTTTTGGCGCCGTTGCCGGAGACTTGTTAATATTTCGAAAAAAGAACCGCTATTAATTTTATCTTTTACTTCTTCCTCCCACTTTTTCTCTCGTACAAATTTTTTCTAAAAAACAAAACAAAAAAAAACCAGAACAAGCTCGACAAAACCAAAAAATTGCAAAACACAAATCATTTATATATTTTTTCATCTGAAAAATAAAAAAAAATATTAATTAAAAAGTTTTTTCTTTCTCTCTTTTACTTATATTATCTTCAAAAAACAAAACAAAAAAAAACAGACAGAAAAAGCTCAAATATATATATATATATTTTTTTTCTTACAAAAAGAAGACAAACCTTTTTTTTATATAAAAGTATATGACCCGGGGAAGCTCTTCGAATAATCCTGAAATTGCTTTTGATCCCGAAATCGAGCGCACTTTTCACGAGCGCAATCGATCTCGTGACCAAAATCAACCCCTAAATTTCGAAGAGTTAGCCGGCGAAACTAGAGCGGATAATATGGCAGACCCCAATCCAAATGTGGCTCCGCAGCGAACCATGACCTACTACGCCAAGCCGAATTTGGAAGATACTGAGTCAAGCATCACCCGCCCCGCGATAGCTAATAACAAATTTGAAATAAAATCCAGCACCATTCAAATGGTACAGCAGTCGGTTCAATTCGACGGCTTGCCAGATGAGGACCCAAACCTTCACATGTATAATTTTTTAGAAATTTGCGATACGTTTAAAATTAATGGCGTCAGCGATGACGTCATTCGCTTACGCTTATTTCCATTTTCTTTGCGGACGAAATCTAAGGCGTGGTTAACTTCTCTTCCGAGAGGGGTCATAACCACGTGGGCTGAGTTGACGGAAAATTTTTTAACTAAGTATTTTCCTCCGTCAAAAACCGCTAAATTACGCACCGATATTGCATCCTTTATACAATTCGATTCCGAGTTTCTTTACGAGACTTGGGAGCGTTTTAAAGAATGTCTGCGTAGGTGTCCTCATCACGCGCTACCAACTTGGTTACGGGTACAAACGTTCTATAACGGCTTGAATTTCTCAACGAGACAGATGATCGACACAGCCGTCGGGGGAACGTTAAACAACAAAACCCCGGAGGCCGCTCAAACACTGTTCGAGGAAATGGCCATGAACGCATACCAGTGGAACGTGCCAAGGTCGCGTCCTCCTAAGCCGGCTGGTCTTTTTGAAGTGGATGCCACTACTTACTTAGCCTCGCAGGTAGAGCGGCTAAGCAAGCAAGTGGCGGAGATGACTGCTTCCTCCTCCACTCCTGTGCGGGCGAATGTTAATAATAATAATAATAATAATAGTATTAATAATAATAATAATAATAATAATAATAATAATAATAACTTAATCGAAGAGACGGTGGATTACCTCGGTAATCCGGTTCGGCCTCCCTTCAACCCTAATAATAATCCATACAGTAATAATTTTAAACCGGGTTGGAGGAACCACCCTAATTTCTCCTGGAGTAATCCAAATAATGCGCAGCGGCCCCCAAATGTGAATCCGCAAGGATTTCCGCATGGATTCCACCAGGGATATCCGCCGCCTCCTCCAAAACCTTCTCCGCTCGAGGAGATTTTCGCTAAATACGTCGCGTCCAACGAAACAAATATCTGGAATATTACCGGATCGCTAAAAAATCTTGAAATGCAGGTTGGACAGCTTGCGAAAATAATCTTCGAGCGGCCTCATGGAGCTCATACCGAGCCGAATCCTCGCGAAAATGCCCATTTTATAACCCTTCGAAGCGGTAAGGAGGTCGTCTCCCCATTGCGGGTTGAGCCTACGGTATGCATTTCGCCTCCGACCCCTCCACCCTCTTCTTCGATTTTGTTAGCTCCGAATTTTCCAATTGCGTCGGGCGTTTCGAGCCCGCAAATTCCTTATCCCTCAAAAATTAACAAAGAGGAGGACGAACATTATAAAAAAAAAATTAAGTATATTAAAACAAATTCAAATTAACGTCCCCTTCTGCGAGGCACTCTCCCAAATGCCGAAATACGCGAAATACCTAAAAGAGCTTCTTTCTAATAAAAAGAAACTCGAGGGTATTTCGCGTGTTTCCCTAAATGCGGAATGCTCGGTGGTCCTTCTTAACAAATTGCCACCAAAATTGAATGACCCGGGAAGGTTTTCCATCACGTGCCTTTTTGGAAATTTGTTAATTAAATACGCCCTAGCGGACCTATGAGCGAGTATCAATTTGATGTCCTTCTCTCTCTTTAAAAAATTAGTTTTTGGTGTTCCTGCCCCAACTAAAATGAGCATCCAACTCGCGGATCGCTCGATAAAGTATCCTATCGGGGTTGTGGAGGACGTTCTGGTCAAGGTTGACAAGTTTATCTTCGGGTCGGAGACGACGAAGTTACCCTTCACATTAATCCTTCGATGCGAAACTCCTTATCGAACGGTGATTCCTGTTTTAATTTGGAATCCGCGTTTGAGGATGAGTGTTCTTCGCTTTTTGAATTATTTTCTTTAACCGAAGCCGAATCGGATCTGGCGAATCTCCCTACTTTAGATGAATTGCCGCCAGATTCGCCTTTCGAGCCTTTTGATTCAAAAGGTTTAAAAATCACCACCTCTTACGAAGAACCCCCGGTCCTGGAGCTCAAACAACTCCCAGACCATTTAAAGTACGTTTTTCTCACATCAAATTCAAAACTTCCCGTTATCATTTCTTCCACTTTAACCAATTCGGAAACTTCCAAATTGGTGGAAGTTCTGTCTAAGCATCGCCGTGCAATTGCATGGCAGATTTCCGATATCCGGGGGATTAACCCCTCTTTTTGCACACACAAAATTTTTTTAGAAGATAATTCCCGCAAAACTATCCAGCCTCAGCGACGGCTTAACCCGAACATGCGGTACGTCGTTAAGGGTGAAGTAATTAAACTTCTAGATGCGGGGATTATCTATCCAATATTGGACAGTACGTGGGTTAGCCCCGTACATGTCGTGCCAAAAAAGGGCGGTTTAACGGTAGTGGCCAATCAAAACAACGAATTAATCCCAACCCGTACTGTTACGGGTGGGCAGGAGTGCATCGACTACCGAAAGTTAAATGATTCCACCCGGAAGGACCACTTTCCGTTGCCGTTTATCGATCAGATTCTAGAGCGACTTTCGGGTCATCCATATTATTGTTTTCTCGACGGTCTTTCGGGATTTTTTCAAATCCCAATTTCCCCCGAAGACCAGGAGAAAACGACTTTCACGTGCCCTTTCGGCACTTTCGCATACCGAAGGATGCCTTTCGGCCTCTGCAATGCGCCAGCTACATTCCAAAGATGTATGTTGGCGATCTTTGGAGAGCTCATAGAGGACATAATGGAAGTCTTTATGGATGACTTCTCCGTATTCGGAAGCTCCATTTCAAACTGTTTATATAATCTAGATCGAGTCCTCCAACGATGAGAAGACACGAACCTAGTTTTAAACTAGGAAAAGTGTAATTTTATGGTTCGGGAAGGTTTAGTTCTCGGCCACAAAATTTCCGCTAGAGGGATGGAGGTAGACAAGGCTAAGGTCGAAATCATTGAAAAACTACCCGCACCGTCAAATTTAAAATCTATTCGAAGTTTTCTTGGCCACGCAGGTTTTTACCGGCGGTTCATTCAAAAAAATTTCAAAATAACAAAACTGCTAACCCACCTCCTGGAGAAGGAATCTCCTTTTATTTTTGATTCCGCCTGCGTAGAGGCATTTAATATTATAAAAGAAAAACTTATCAATTCTCCCATTCTGGTGGCGCCAGATTGGTCCCTTCCGTTCGAAATTATGTGCGATGTGAGCGATATAGCGGTGGGAGCCGTACTAGGCCAACGTGTTAATAATTATTTTCATCCCATCTACTACGCTTCTCGAACGCTCACAGACGCACAGGCTAACTACACAACGACAGAAAAGGAACTTCTCGCCGTCGTCTTTTCAATCGATAAATTTAGGCCCTACGTAACACTTTCCAAAATTATCGTTTTTACCGACCACTCCGCCCTAAAATATTTATTATCAAAAGTAGACGCCAAGCCCCGCTTGCTTCGATGGATCCTCCTTTTACAGGAATTCGACTTAGAGATCCGGGACAGGAAGGGGGCTGAAAATTTAGCGGCCGACCCCCTCTCTCGTTTGGACCGCCCAGTCGCGGAAGCGCTCGTCGAACTAGACATAGACGATAGATTTCCCGAAGAGCACCTCCTCACTATTTCTAATTTAAATAAAACTTCTCCCCCACCTTGGTTCGCGGATTGCGCTAACTATTTAGTTGCGCGGGTCCTTCCAAAACACTTTTCAAAACAGCAAAAGAAAAAATTCTTTTCTGATTTGAAAATTTACTTTTTGGAGGACCCTTTTCTCTTTCGCATCTGCGCGGACCAAGTGATACGGAGATGTGTTTCATGCGAGGAGGGTGTGCAAATATTGCGACACTGCCATGAGGGGCCGGCCGGGGGGCATTATCAAGCCAACCAGACCGCGCAGAAAGCGCTAGAGGCGAGCTTTTATTGGCCCACTCTCTTTAAAGATGCTCACGAGTATGTGAGCAAATGCGATAGCTGCCAGCTGTCGGGTAACATCTCTCGTCGTGACGAGATGCCCCAAAATTTTTATTTAGAATGCGAAAATTTTGATTTATGGGGCATAGACTTCATAGGCCCCCTACCTCCTTATACTAATCGTTATATTTTAGTGGCGGTCGACTACGTATCTAGGTGGGCGAAAGCGCAAGCTCTACCCACTAACGATGCGAGTCGTCGTCAAATTTCTAAAAAAATTATTTTCTCGCTTTGGTACGCCTCGTGCGATAGTGAGTGATAGGGGTACGCACTTCTGCAACGCTCAATTTGCAAAAATCTTAGCGTTGTGGATATCCTCCGACATGGCCGACATGTCAGCCGACATAAAGGTTTCATGGACAAAACGACACGTTTCTGATATTTTTTTACAAAATATACTTTTGGAATATATCCTCCGATATATCTACTATTGACTGATATATTCGTCGATATATCGGCCGATATATCCCGACATTTTATCGACGGGTTTTTTCAATTGATTTTAATTATTGTCTATGGTCTATAGACAATAAACTGAAATTGTTTCATTTTTTAGGTTGTTTTTTCCCTTCCTCTGGCTATCTTCCTTGCTCAAGTCCATTATCGACTTCAATTATGCATGATCCTTGAATTATGGACTAAAAGTTCTTTATCTTCTATTGTCATTGACGACTTCCTGACTTTCTGTTTCCTCTTACTTTATTCTACGCGATATACTGTTATTACTTATGTAACACAAAATGTTTATATTAGTTTGATAATAAATATCAAATTATTAATATATTAATATATATATAGATTAAAAAATGATTAAATTTATATATAATTACACATATAAATAATTAAATATTAAAACCCGATATATGAAATATCCCCGATATATCCCCCGACATATTAAAACCGACATGAAAAACCTAAACCGACGTGTCCCCGATATCCGACATCTACAACCTTGCTAAATACGGCGTCACGCATAAGCTCGTCATCGCCTATCACCCCCAAACAAGCGGTCAAGTAGAGGTAGTTAATCGAGAGATTAAGCGTATTTAAAAAAAAACGTTTCAATTAATAGGAAGGATTGGGCATTAAAACTAGACGCGATGTGGGCATATCGTACGGCGTACAAGACCGTCATCGGTTGTACTCCCTATCGATTAGTTTACGGCAAGGCGTGCCACCTGCCCATAGAGTTAGAGCACCGCGCTTTTTGGGTTTTAAAACTTTTAAACCTCGATCCGAACGTAGCGGCCGAATCTAGAAATTTCAAATTAAACGAGCTCGATGAATGGCGTGCAAACGCTTACGAGAGCAATAAATTTTATAAAGAACGCTCCAAGTTCTATAACGATCGAAAACTTAAATTTCCAAAAATATTTGCGCCGGGTGATCTTGTCCTTTTTAATTCACGACTTCGCCTTTTTCCGGGTAAGCTAAAATTCAAGTGGTCTGGCCCCTTTGAAGTCAAAGAGGTCTGGCCATATGGCACCGTTCTTATTTCCCACCCCGAAAAAGGCGAATTTAAAGTCAACGGTCACCGTTTAAAACTTTATTTGGCGGGCGATCCGGTGGACGGTAAACTCGAAACTTTACCCCTCCCCAATATCTAAAAAACGCTAAACAAGTCAAGCTATGCGACGATAAACAAAGCGCTCGTGGGAGGCACCCCATATTTATCTAATATTTTTACCTTTTTTTTATATATATCTACTTTATTTTTGCAGGGTTTCTTACATTTTCCTTTTTTTTACAATCTGCATTTTCTTTCCTCCTTCATCATACTTAAATTACAACATTGGGGACAATGTTGAGTTTTAAGTATGGGGGTGTCTTTTTCCGTTCTTCAAAAACTTTGTAAAAAGTACTTAGAAAAATAAAAAAAATTCTAAAAAACTCCAAAAATAAATAAAAAAGTTATTTCAAACTTGGTAAATACTTAAAAATAAAAAAATAAAAATACAACAACAACAACAACAACAACAGAACCCATATAGTCCCCAATCATTGGGGGTATGGGCGGGGGAAGATTGGAAACAGACCTAACCTTTGGCCCTATGCACAAAGTGGCTTCTCTCAGAGGAGAAAGACCGAACCTTTGACAATAAATGCACAAAGTGGCTGCTCACAGATTACCACTGAAATAGTGGCCCCCTATACCGTCACGTTTGCTGCGGAATCATGCCCTCAAATCAAAGTCAAAGACATCAGAGAGGGCATGATGTAGGGTAGGCTATGGGGGTGCACTTTCTAGACTCTATATGCGACACAACCGTCGATGACGACAACAATTAATTGAGCAATGAAAATTTAACACCACAAACAGATAATCGCAACAAGAGAATAATTTTAATATTGAGCGAATTTAGTTGGCTTTCCTCCGCTCGGAGGGCCAAAGCAAAGCGCGCGGCGAATAGCTCCTCCTGCAAGTTAGTACTCAATCGACACAAAACACCACAAGCCAAATCCAAGCACAATACTAGATTATCCAATAATAATATCTAGAAATAATACAACTAAATCACGATGAAATAACTCACAACTAGGGGCTGGTTTGGAGTAATGGAAACAGTGGATTTGGAGGAGTAGATCCGGGCCGGGGATGTGGTTGGTGGCTGTCCACGGTGGAAAACGGAGAGGGAAGGCTGAAAACGGGTAGATCCGGGCAAATACGGATAGATCCGGGCACGAGAGTGGTAGATCCGGCCGTTAGGGTTCGGATCCGGGCAACGACAGGGTAAACAGTGGAGGAAATAGCGGATCGGGGAGGGGAAGCCCTAGATCTGAATTGATCTTGGGTTGTGGGGGGTATATGGGAGTGGTTCCACGAAAAGAGGGGAGTGGGGGGGGGGAATCGGCTGTAGGTAGGCCAAGGGGAGTGGTCGGTGGTGGGGTAGGAGAGGTGGTGGCTGGACGGGAATGGAGGGGGGGTGCGGCGGCACTGTAGAAGGAGGGGCGGTGGTCAGCGGTGGAAGAGGGGAGGTTCGGCAGGGGTGCTGTCCAGCAGCAGTTCGGCGGCAAGGGGCAGGGCTTCAGCGGCTGTAGGAGGGGGAAAGACAGCGGGAAATGAAGGAAAAAAGGAGGGGAAGGATTGGGGTTACCTTGGGGATGATTTTCCACCACTAGGAGTCACCACCTAGGGCTCCACGGCATCGGCACCGCGGCTTGATCGCTGGATTCTGGGAAGAACTTCTCCAAAATCAACAATGAGTTCTAAACCAGCCCACTAGTCCTATTTATAAGAAAAACAAGCATTAGGGCATCCCCATCAACGGCTATGATTGGCCGGTGGGTTTAGCCCTTAAATAAATAAATACATGTCCGAAACAAATACATAAATATATGATTTTGACTCGCGGCGACGTGCCGGACGCAACCGCGGAGTCGGATCGGCGATCCGATCAAGTCTTCCGGCGGTAATAAATGAACGTGGGTCCCGCTCCTTCGTGTGCACGATTCGATGGAATCCCATCAGGGCAGACCCAAGAATCCATTTTGATTTATGTGCACATAACCATGCTTCCTTCATTCAGCATCCAGAGCATTGGCATTGCACAAAGAAATAAAAAAATAAAAAATAAAAAATAAAAATCTAAAAAACCCCAAAAATCAAAAAATTATTTCATACTTTGTAAATATTTAGAAATATCCAAAAAAAATTCTAAAAAACCCCAAAAATCAAAAAAATATTATTTCATACTTTGTAAATACTTAGAAAAAACCAAAAAAAAATCTAAAAACCCCAAAAATAAAAAAACTATTATTTCATACTTTGTAAATACTTAGAAAAATTCAAAAAAAATTCTAAAAACCCCAAAACCAAAAATTTATTAAAAATATAATTTGTTTCATATCTTAAATAACTTAGAAAATCCCTAAAAACAAAAAAATCTACAAAACCAAAAATATAGTAACCCCTACTTAGCTTTTTGTTATTTTCAAAATTAGTTTGAGTTTATTTATAAGCATTTTTCATTATTTTTTATTTGCCAAAACATTTATTTGTATCATAGTTCGTAAAATTTAGATCTAAGGAATTTTAGTTTTAAGGAACACATTGTGATTCTAATTTAATTCGAGATAAAACTTTTTAGCACTACTTCAAGTTTAACCTAAGTAGCTTCTTTTTGTATTATTGGCGGACCGTCTTTAGACTTTAATTTTTTCTACTTCAAACTTGTGAAACATTAGGAATGTTCTAAACCTACTAAAACTTGCTCTCAAAAAATTTTCTTAATTTATAAATTCTAGAATTTTCTAAACCCCTTACCTATTATTCAAATTCTTTGGTAATTACATTTAAAAGAAATCCTATGTCAATGGGAATAAGATTTCATTCCGTAAGCATAGGCACCCAATTAATTAAAGAAAAAGATCTTATGTCAATGGGAATAAGCTTTCGTTTCGTAAACATAGGCATTGGGTATTTTTGAGAAGAAAAAAAAGTATATTTGGGAATAAGATTTCATTCAAATTCTTTGGTAATTACATTTAAAAAAAAATGAGTGGGGTGAGAGGATAAAATTCATCACCCCCAAATCAAAATTCTCTTCTCCTACCAAGTTTCCGCTACCCCTTAGCAACTACAATTGAAAACTAGATATAAATTCAAAAATTTTGAGAGAGCATAATTAGTAAATTTTAATTATTCTTAAAAACTTTCTTTTAAAAGTTAAAGTTCTTATAATTATATTCTAATCATGATGCTAAATGATTTCAATTATTTAGGTCGCTACTTAGCTAACTTCAGAAGTCTTGTTGGCTAAAACTTTTTCGTTTTTTTTAATCATTATAACAATGTAGGACTTACCTCTTTAAATATCCTAAATTTATTTCAAGCTTACTAAATGATTAAATAAAATTTTGGTAAATTAAAAATTCTATTAAATGTCTTATAGGTATCCCTTACTTTTGCCTTGGAATAGCAAAAGCTTAAGTATGGGGGTATTTGATGAATAGCAAATTATACATATTTTTAGTATAATTTTTAGCATAATTTTGGGTAGTTCTGTACATATTTCATGTAAATTATTGAATAAATGATTTGTTTTAACTAATATTTATATTTTTATATATTTATATGTAAAAAAGAACTATTTAAGTATATTTTATATAAAAAAACTATATAGTAAGTATGTAAATATTTATGTAATAAGTAAATATGTAAAAATATACTAAATATATATGTAATATTTATTATATAAAAACTATAATATTTATATATTAAGTTAATAAAAAATTATATAAGTTATGTATTTAATATGTATAAAAGTATAAGTTAATTAAAAACATATTGTTTATATTGATATTTACTAATAAATCTATAAATATATATATATATTATATATATGTGTGTTCTTGTGTTTACAAATAAAAGCAACTGGCCTAGTGGATAAGGATCCGCTGAGACCAGGATCCGCTGAGACGAACTCAACCCGCCAGGAACCGTTGGGACGAACCAAACCGATGAGACCTGGATCATAGACGAACTCAGCCCGAGCTGCGTTCGACGAACTCAGCCCGAGCTGCGTTCGACGAACTCAGCCCGAGCTGCGTTCGACGAACTCAGCCCGAGCTGCGTTCGACGAACTCAGCCCGAGCTGCGTTCGACGAACTCAGCCCGCTGAGACCAGATCGGCGTTCGACGCAGGCGTTCGACGAACTCTCATCCAGCCCGCCAGCTCTCCTTTTAGAATCCTGCCAGCCTTCTATCTGCACCACACCAGCTCTCAAGTCAATCACGCCTCCTCCCTTCTAGAAGCAGACAACTGCTTCCCCTGCTCCCTTTTTTTGTTTGCTATTTGCAGCCCACCTTTTTACCTATAAATAAGGGGGCCCCTCCCTTGTTTTAAAGGTTCAGAAATTTAGAACCCTAAGTGTTTTTCTTGAGTGTTCTTGTGAGTTTATTTGAGTGTTTTTGTGAGTGTTTGTAAGCCCTTGTTTGGGCTCCTTTTCCTATTTAAGCTTTTCTTTAAAAGTTGTAATCAATATATACATATATATATAAAAGTTCTTCTTCTTTGTTCATCTGTTCTTCTTTTTCTTTTTTTTCTCTTGTTTTGTTTCCTCTTTTTTTTTATTGTTGTTGTGTGTGAGTGAATGAGTTAGTGTTTTATTTTTCTTTTAACTTAGATTTCATAAAGTTGTGTTTGTGAGTGTATGAGTGTAAACTTTGTTTTATTTTAATTCAGTTCTACTTATTGCTGTGTGTGTGAGTGTATGAGAGTAATTTATTTCATAGTTTAGCTTAATTTAGCTTTCAATTTAATAGCGTAGCTATTATTATTGTCACGAATTAATTTCTCGTCTACCCGTTTGGGTAGAACTTGCTCACGTATTTATTTCTCATCTACATATTTAGGTAGAGATTGCACTTTTGTTCTTTAATTCTGTCATTTTAATTCCGTAGAGTGCGTGTGTTTTAATTTAGTGTGCACTTTTTTTTGTCCTTATAATTGCTTTTCTTTGTTTCCGCTAACCGCACGCAATCGCTTAAATTATCATCGTCATCACTCTATTTATTTTATAAAATCACTCATCTTTTTCATCGATAAAATAATAGCGCGTTCTTAAAAAGTAAAAATAATCAACAGGATCCGGAAAAATACGACCTTGATATTTTCTATAAAATATCTTATACTATACGCGATAAGGTATACTTGCCTTTTCGAATGATTAGTTTGGATACATAAAACCAAAAACTTGCAAAACTCTCTTTTATTCTATTTACATATATTTAGAGAATTTGGCGTCGTCGCCGGGGCGTAATCGTCGATATTCCGAAAGAAGAAAAGACCGCTACTTCTATTCCTCGAAGTAGGATAACGGTTAGTTTCTCGAAGTAGGAGTACTCGCGAAACTCCTCGAAAAACGCTCGCCTAATTCTAATAACCATCACAGAAAGGTTTGCAAAGCAATTAAATTTATTACATCATGACTCCACTACATTACTACTCACCGCACTCCCGGCTGAACCCCCACCTCATGAAGCAAGCCACGATCTAGATGTGTCATTCACCCCACATGACCCAAGCTCGATCCCACGTCAATCGATAGTTGAAGTACCACATAGTATCTCTCGATTCAATTATGTTATGTCTGATGAACACTTACCTCACACACCCCACTACGTAGATTTCATATTTAGAGATCACACATTTATTTCACCACACTATCATTTGGGCATAAGAATTTGATGTTTTGCCTCAATATATTAAATACTTTATGTCGTATTTTTGGAACACTATGGGTGGTCGACAGGGAACCAAATTTGAGTATAGCAGTGTGTATCACCACCCTCTGATCGATGGGCCAACTGAGGCCGTTAATAGAAATTTGTGGGATATTCTTAGGTATTAAATGAGGCGAGTCTAAAGTTATGGGGTCTTGTACTTTCATAAGCAAAATTCACATTTAATAATTTTAAAAATCGCACCCAACATAAATCTCCTTACGAGATTATCTATGAGTTCTACATACTCCACCTACTTGACCGACATCCTCTATCATTCCATGAACGTATTTATTCGATGTGCAAGCTCATATTAATTATTTAGAATTGCATAAAATTATTGCTACTAATTTGCGAGCAACCTTTGAACCTTATAAATTCATGGTCGGTCTTGTACTTTTCAAAGGGAGATTGGGTATTTGCATATAGCAGGAAGGTTGGTCCAAATCAAATTCGAAAGCACATCAAGCCACATGACGAGGCCCCAGACATACCACCCAATCTAGCACCAGCAACGACGTCTGATATCTCTATTACCAGTTTTTGCGAGTTCTCGTCGGGGTCGAGCTCTGTCAACCCCTGGGGAATTGATGCAACCGTCGCCGCATCCGAGGAAGCGTGATATCATCATGCAAGTTATATTTCATTATTTGTTATTTTATTTATTTTGTCATTTTTTCCATGCACCGATGTATTTTGAATTCCGGCCCATCGGCTTGACCATCCAATGAGATCCTGAATAAATGGTCCCGTAATTTTTAAATAGCTAGGACAAAAATGTAAGCTTAATTTATTTAAGGAGGCATAAATATTAATTGGAGTAAATCCATCATTCACCATATTAAGTCATAAAGAGATTTAGAAAAACAATGTTTGGAAAGTCACATTTGAAAATTAGTATCATGACATACTTGGAAAATAATGTAGTGTTATTAGGAAAATAATATCTAAGAGTTATTAGGAAAATAATATCTAAGAGTTATTAGGAAAATAAGTTTGGAATTTTTTGGGGGGAAAATAAGCTTGGAAAGGCTGCCCTATATGAAGAGCCACTGTAAAGAGAAAGGGGATCGAAATAGACAGAGAAATGAGATTTTCGTTTCTCTGTCCCGCTGGTCGGATTTCCCCAAGATCGAGAGCCTCTCCTGTTTCTCCCCTACTGAGCGCCTCTCTTCTCCCTGCCTTAGTCGACGGCGACATCCCGAGAGCTCCTCCCTGCGAATCGTCTATCGTCGGCCACCTCCAGGCGTGACTCCATTTTCCCGCGCGCATTCATCACCGACTGTTGTTTGGTCGTCGTCAACCCCGCCTCCCATTTCGGCAACCTCTAAAGCTTGTATCCCTCTGTCGTTCGCTGTCGACTCCGGCTCCATCGTCCATCGACCTTACAAAGCTATCACGAGCAAGTTGTCGTCGACCTTCGACGACCTATTCTGACAACCCAACTGAGGTCTTTTCAGTCCACCAACTGTCGTTCCAGTCCTCTTCCTCGTCACTCTGCTTGCACGAAAAATTTGGTCTGGGACGACTTCCTTCGTCTAATACTTGCTCCGATTAATAGTTCTAAATCTTATGCATTTCAACTAAATAAGTATAAGCTTGCCTTTGCGTTCTCATTATTTCTTTATTACCGCTTATCCATAAAATTATTACGTGTTCTTGCTTGTGGATGTGCAGGTCTCGCAACAGCTCAACTCATTAAACGCTAAAGAATACAGCCTCAAACCAAAATTAGCGATTCTAATCAAAGCTCGTAACGACTAGAGTGATTTCGGGTGCAAAACTCAATTTTGGTCCGTTCGGCCTACATCGGTTAATTTGTTTGCAATAAAAATTGTCTTATTTTTCAAAACCCCATTTTTGGTTTACATCAGAGGTCGTCGAGTCAGGAATGGGATACCGATATTTGATCATGATCTTATTGATGACCATGTTATCAACGCACATTAGCCAGCTACTGTCCTTCTTAGGGGTAAGAAGGGCAGGAATGACACAGGGACTCGGGGTCTCTCTTATCAATTGTTTTCGTAGGAGGTAAACAATTTGTGTCCTGAGCTCTTCGTGCTCGTCGGGGTTCATCCGGTAGTGCAGAAAATTCGGCAGAGATGACCCTAGTATGAGATCGATCATGTGTTGTATATCACGCAGTGGGGGTAGTTCATCAGGGAGTTCCTTTGGCATGATGTCACTGTACTCATCTAGGAGGTGTCGAACATCAGGGTGGATGGACTCTATGTCCACAATGTCCTTCGTAGTCTAAGAAGCAGCAACGGCATAAATGATGTCAGTATCGTGACTCTCCCGAGTGAACTCATTATGTCGTATGATATGGATAGGTCTTGGGGTGCTCGTGGTAACTGAAGATTCGGCCCTCCCTTTGGAGAAATCTTTGGGTTGGGTGGGGGATAATGTGATTTTGCAGCCCTTATCAAAGAATACGCAAGTGTTGGACCGTCCATAACAAGTCACGTTCCTATCGTAAAGCCAGGGTCATCCTAGTAGTACATGTGCGACGTCCATGAGTATGACGTCACACCAAACTCTATCCTCGAAGGAGGCTAGCCGAATAGGTACCTGGCACCTCTAGGTGACCTGGATCGCTGTCTTATCCACTCAGACGACTCGATACGGGTGTGGGTGAGGCTTTGCTTTAAGCTTCATTCGTTTAAGCCACTTTTGGGCAATGATGTTCACACAACTACCACTATCAATAACGAGCTTGCAGACTCCGCCTGCACTTAGAAAATAAGTGTAGAAGATAGTGGGTCTGCCTCCAGTCCTTATCTGCACGGGGGGTGTACAGTAAGCGGCGGATAACACCCATCTCAAGTGCTTAGTCTGCCTCATCTTCCCAACTTTCTTCTACGGTCACGATGATCTCTTCCTCAGGTGGATCTACAGGATCATCTATAAGGTCGGGATCCTCCTTAATAAGTATATTCTGAGTGGGGCACTATGCCGCCACATGGCCTCTACCCTGACAACGATAACATTGGATCCCGGGTTTCGGGGCCCCGGTGGTAGTGGAGGTGGCTCTCGTATCTGTGGGAGCACGAGCAGGCATGGAAGGGGGGTCCCTGTTGAGGGGGACTCCTAAGTGCAGAACTATCGGGTTGCGGATTATATCGCCTCGGACCTGAAGTGCGCAGGTACTGCTCGTACACTAATGTGGGCTGGAAGATCTGCTCAACTGTCTCCAGGTGATGGGGAATGAGCTCCCTACGGATGTCTTCCCGCAGTCCGGGTCTAAAGCAGAAAGTCATTATGATATGCTCCTCAGTAACATCACTCCTTACGACAAGCTAATCAAAACGAGTCATGTACTCGGTTACAGAAAGGGTGCCTTGTCGTAGAGCTAGAAGCTGATCCAGGAGCTGATTTCGATAAGAAATGGGGAGATACTTATCTCTAAGCATTTGTTTAATATCGGCCCATCGGGTGATGGGGTCGTGGCCCTCTATATCTAGAGAGCGCTCCAAACTCGTCCAATAAATCTTGGCTTGTCCAACTAACTTCATCCTGACGAACCTCAATCGCCTCTCGTTAGTCATCTCAGACCAATCGAAGTAGTTATCCATATCTAATAACCAGTCATTAAACACCTTAGGATCTAATTGTTTATCATAGGATGGATCATCAATTCGAATACGACCGGTAATGTCATCCTCACCTCCATAACCTCTAGGAGCCTCATAGTGACCCACAAAGTCATCTTGTTCGTAATTGTATCGTACGTCTTGAATGTGACGACCTATATGCGGTGGATATTGAGGTTGAGGTCGTTCCTCTGGTGGAGGATGACTCCTACCACCAATGAGGTTCCTATAACGCTCGTTGGCTATCCTAGGGCCCTCTTGGACAGGCGGGCGAGCCTGCGCAAGTGGGTTGTTGAATATGCAATCTGGGGTGTACACAGGGTTAGGAGTTCTCTCCCTTTCGCGACGATCCTCACGTTGGACAACTTATAGCCTAACAACTTCTAGTGGACCGGGAGACCTACGGGGCTCTAAATCTTCTACTCTAGTGGTGAGGTTTTTGAATTGCTCCCTAAGATCGTGCAATTGTGCATCCATTTGATCGAATCGATCATCCAAGAAAATTTTTAGACAAAACATGGGCATATGTGTTGGAACTGGTAATGGCTTGACTATTTTTAGGGATTGACCTTGACATCGTAAGTCTATATGCCTTACCGCTACGTAACATGCAAATGACCCTAACCTGGCTCTTATACCAAATTAAGGAAGGGTAAGGCCCTAAAGAGCCATAGCTAAGATGCATACGCAATTTCCAACGAAAATTAATTTGCAAGTGTATTTTAAAATTACTTCCGTTAATTTGTCACCAGAAAATAAAGCATTTAAAATGGAAACAAAAGAGTACAAACGCGAGAGTGCGCGAAATCAAATGACTATTTAAATGAGAAGATATAAGAACTCAAATAACTGGAATTAAAACTTATGAACTAATATCCCCTCAAGTAGGGAATAGACACAAGATGTAATTGTAAAAAAATAACAAACACACCTGACTCGCACAATACTAAAAGGGGAGGGCTGGAGTGATTTCGGAGAGTTGTGGCGTAGCCGGGAGAGCCTCCCTGGGTTGAATTCAGATCCCTCTGAAGTTGCAGGCGGCTGGCTGTCCAGGCAGCAAGAGCTAGTTGGTGGCTGAATATGTGGCCTCGACAGCTGCTGGGAGTGGTTTGGGGTTTGAAAACTGCTGCCCAGGAAGCTCCTGCAGCAGGAGATGGGGGGGGGGGGGGGGGGGGGTGATGCCGGTAGGACTGCTGGATGGTGGAGGAAAGGGGGCTTTGTTGGAGGTAAAGATAGGAGGAGAGGTGGTTCCATGCGGGATTCGGGGCTGGAGAGGGAAGGCCGGCTAGAATAAGGGAATAAGATTAATGGGGAGTGGGGAAATTGAGAGGTGGGGAGTGAATTTAGGGAAAGGTGGGGCTAGGCCGGCTGAGTGAGGGGAAGTGGGGTCGGTTGGGAATAAGTGAGGAGGCTCTGTGTGAGGATGGGAAAATGGGGAGGGAGTGGTGGCTAGATTTTAAGAATGGATCCTAAAATTTAGGGAGTGGTGTAGTAGTGGGAGTTGGGAGGTGGTTATGGGGCGGTTGTGGGGTAGTGGAGAGGTGGTGGCTGCCGGAGGTGGCCGTCTAAGGTGGTTTCGATGGTGGTGACCGGAGACATTTTTCGGCAATCGCCGGAAAACTTAAAATTGGTGGAAATGGTAAGGCATGGCGGGGAATCAACGTGGGTGGCCGCAGAATGATTCTGGTGATCACCGGAGACGAACTAGAGGGAATTTGTGGGAGTGGAAGGCTCGGTTTTGGGTACTTAGTGGGAGGGACTGTTGAGGAAGTGGATCCATGACAAGAGTGAAGGAGATGCGTGCTCTGCAGAGGGATTTTGGGAGAGGAGGCCGGCTGCTGTATGGAGGGGTTGGGCTGGAGCGTGAGAGGTCGGCAGTGGGTTGGAGAAGGAAAATGGAGGCCGACTGTTTGTGAAGGTGAGTATGGGATGGGGTGGTCAGCTGTGGAGGTGGGAGAAAGAAATGGTGGCTCACGGCAATGGGGAAGGAGAAATCCCAAGCTTCACACCCAGGGGATCGGCTTCGGCACCAAGTATGACCAAAGGATTGGCTTCAACACTCAATTCTTCAATCCACCAAAAGAGAACCCTCACCCTCAATTTATAGACACTAGAGGAGACAATGAACGGCCATGATTTGTCGATCGTTGCGATCCCAAAATAAATAAATAAAACAAGTCGAAATAAAAAATAAATGAAAAGAACTAATGCTACGATCGACGACCTGCTCAAGATGAGCGGTCCCGATCGTCAATGTGCCCGAGGTCGTCATGAGTAGACCTGAATGGGTCGGGCGAGCTGCCCACCATCATAGTCCCTGCAGGGTACTTTTAATCCACATAACAATAGTGACTACTAAACTGGATCAACTAAAAATAATCTGCAAATCACAAGAATGGTAACTTCTCAATTAAGATCAGGACCTGTCTTCTGACACTTTGGCTCCGTTTGGTACAGTGGTGGCGGTCATGAACGCGGTGGTAAAACCGTCATTCATGAACGCCCACCTAAGGAACATCATCCACTTGAACATAAAAGTGGATGAAGTTCCTTAGGTGTCCGTTCACGAATGACGGTTTTGCCACCGCGTTCACGACCGCCACGACCGTGCCAAACGGAGCCTTTATCACCAAGAGTGATGCTTAAAATCTTGTAACGACCAATTTTCCAAGTGTTATTCGCATGTTTGTTACCTAGTCAATGAACCATGTTACAATAAAATACATATTGCATACATAAATTCACATGTGAGACAGTCTAAATGATAATTTATTAATAACTAATATGTATGACTAGTATGGTGGGATAAAGGCTTGAGTGTTGTTGTATGTATGACTAGTATATCTGGTTGATTAAAAGCTAGCCCAGTTGAAACATAGTAGTTTTTTAGTATGAGCACTTATAACCACAACTTCACTTCACGAGCAATGCAAAATCTTAAAGAACAAGGGCAAGCACAAAAACAATAAGTTGAAAAGGAAAAAAGAAAGCAAGCATAGAAAAGCTCTTCGAGTTGAAATTTGAGTCCATTGACTAATTGCAAGGCTTACCAATGAAATTCCAGCAATCTCTCACTTTCTTATACTTCCGGCAATGAAGAACCATGTGCAAGCCCTGACTTCCCAATTGATTAGCCTGGAAAAGAACAAGCAATATAACTTCAGACATCAAGTAACAAGGATCAAGGAGAGAACAACATAAAACCATAAACAATTATGCATCCAGTGTTGTCCAAACATACAGAAATTTAAAAACAAAAATATCGTAATTTCTTAAAGTTCATTCCAAGTTAGCCACAAACAAAAATGCAACAATGTATGTGTTAGAATTATTAGCCGTTGTACTTTTTTTTCATTGCATTCTCTTGTATTACACTCAACTATAAGTAGAGAGTATCTATTATTCAATACAATCATTCTATTTTCAGTTTAACATGGTATCAGAGCATGGGTTGCCCTAGCCGCTCGCGTCTCTCCCGCCGCTCTATCTGCAGCCGTCGTCCGCCTCTACCCTCTCCACTCTCCTCTCCATCGCAAATCCTTTTCTTTCCCTTCTTCTCCCCTCTCCTCTCCACCGCCGGTCTCTGAAGTTTCCTGTAGTGTGCCGATCGGCGCACAGGCCGATCGGCTAGGCCCGATGCCTCCTCCGGCAACGTCTAATCGGTCTGATTTTTTCCATAAAAGTTTTGTTTTTCCCTCTTCTAACACATACTAGGAGGATCAATTGATCACTCCACTAGATCTTCCTAGATCAACAATCTAGTGTTCTTTCCCTCCATATGCTTCCTCACAAAAAAATGATTCTATCTTCTTCTTCTGGCCTCGTTTGACCTCGACCCCTAAGGAGTTAATGTTCTATGATCCCGGCCAATGCTAGTGGTGGTGCCCGACATTTTTTCCGGCAACGACGACTTTCCGGCGATCTTCCGGTGGCTGTTTTTGACCCAATCCGAAATTCTTCGGCGTTTATTTGTTCTCTGATCTCATAATATCTGATGTGGTTGATTCTCGTGACTGCTCACAGCCCGTTGGATCTACCCGGGTTGGGCACGATCATACGACGTCTCAAATTACCACGATCCATCTTGATACAACAAATTGCTTATCTTGGTCTCGATCTATTGCCTTGGTCCTTAAGAGTCGTTGGTTGCTTGGCTATGTCAACGGTACAATTAAGGAGCCGAAGAAGACTGCGTCCACTTGGGGACAATGGGAATCAGAGAACTCTTTGGTCATGTCGTGGTTGATTAATTCCATGCAAGAGGCTATTGCACGGAATTACCTATTCTTGGATACTGCTGCGGCCATTTGGAGTCGTGTCGAATCTACATATTCCCAGAAAAGGACACCGCTCAGATATTTCAGCTATGAAGGAAGATCTTTCTCTTTCGACAGGGCCGTCCACCTATTATTTGGAGTTCACTCAACTATATTAGGAGTATGACCATTTTACCTCCCTCACCCTTGTTTGCTCCGTTGATGCCATCTATTGAAGCCTGGAAAATCTCGGCTCCAAATGTTCGGACCTAAGTGCAACCTGAGGCTATTGATTCCGCGATCCGGCGATCTGGATCTGAAGGCTAGAGCTAAGAAGGTAGAGAAAAGACCACAAACAGAACCCAGGGCGCTTCAGCAGGGAGGTCCCGCCACGTACCCGGAAGTTTGGGAGAAACATCCCCTCCACAACCACAAATGGTTGAGCTTGGTACGAGGAAGGCACTGACTTTTTTTTAAGTATCTCGCTCGAGGGGAGGGTCAATCTCTTTTTTTAAAAGTGTCATTCCTGGTACCCTGGGGGGCTATTTATAGACAAATCCTGGGGGTATGTAGACGACTATACCCGGCCCTGGCGAGGTTGTCTTTTTGGACCTGGTGATCTGCGACTTGCGATCCGACGACTATCGAAGGATCCCTCCTACGCTTAGCGAGATTGTGTCGATGATCGCCAACTAGGAGAGCAACTTCGAGGCTTGTTGATAGTCGCCTGCTTGGGCGAGTAACTCCGATGCTCGCTTATAATATTAAATGTTCATATGGATTGCTTACTGACTTTGACTTGATCTTTGATTTTGACTCGAGCCTACGTGGCATGAACGGGTCCTACACAATCCCCGCTATTTGCGGGCAACGAAGTAGCTCGGAAAGAAACATCCAACTCTTATTCGGCGAGGGTCATCTGGCGAGTATCGGGCATACTTGAAAGCATGGGGAGTCCCCACTGACATCTATAAATAGGAGAAGGGGCATGCCCTGGGGTACCCTCTTTGAAGCTAAAGCGAGATATTGTCCCCCGAGGAAATAGTCGTGAAGACCCAAGCTTTAATGAACTTGCTGAAGAAAACCCAGGGCGGTGTTCCTCACCATGGCGGAGGATCTGATAAGCGCAAACGGAAAAGAGACGAGGGAGAGCGTCCGACTGATAAGATAACGAGGGAGGATGCTCCGTCAGAAGGTCATGTGCAACCTGCGCTGGATCCGATCCACACTCTGCTGAGCCATGTGGGCTTGGATGAAGGCAGCGATCAACTGGTCACTGATAGCGAGCATCCAACCGCTCCCCTAACACGACCGCAACAGGTAAACGCCGACCCTTTTCAGAAATTCTGGAACCATTCGCCTTACTGATGCCTACTTTCCCTTGCAACGACTTCTCCGCCAGATACAGACCCAGTCGAGCCGAGCGCGTCGATGCCTCTCGTTGAAGAGCCTGTGCACGCGGAGCATTTACCTCCTCCGGCGATCACGCTCGACGTCGTCCCTCAGCCGGAATCTTCTCGTCAACCGCGGCCTTCAACATAGGGCGGGGAAAGTAGCTCCCGCATGGGAATTTTGAAGTTAAGGAAACCGAAGCTCCCATCCCCTCCCCCGCCTCCCTCGTTCGAAGTTCCTCGCCAGTCGGCGACAACCACTCAAGGCCCTCCGGCGTCTGGCGGAAGAGGAGGCGGATGATCATCCTTCGCGCCTCACCCTTCGACGACAACAAGGGGGGATGATCGCGGGAAGGCGCCTATGGATTAGCCGGCTGGGCCCTCTTCCCGACAACATGAGATTATGCCCCCGCACTTTCATCCAGCGGGCGGGAATGGCAGGGGCGGGCGATCAGGTACTCGGCGAACTCCTCCTCACCGCACGCCATCACCTTGTCGTCTTTCCCCTATACGCCGCCGAGAGACTCCCTGGCGGACGCCTTCTCCTCGCAGCCATCCAAAGGTAGCTTCTTCGCACGCAGGTACTTCTCGCTTTAAGCAATCTGCCTCATTGTCCTTGTGGAAATTCTGCTGATTCATCTCTACCTTTGCCAGGTCGTGCGACGTCCCCGGGATCTGCCTTCATAGCTGCCATCGGCCAGCCAATGCGCGAGTTCTAGACGAAAATGGTCTCAGCATACCTTGACCTTGAAACCAAGGTCGACAGGTTGGTGTCTTGTGAGGCCAATCGCCGAGTATCGCAATTAGAGGCTCGTATGGCGACTATCGAGGGGTTTGAGCACCGGCTCGAGGCCTCAGAGGCAAAGTACTACGCCATCAACGAGCTGGACAGGCGGATGGCGGATGTGGAGCACCGGTAAGACTTGTTGCAGGCCGATCTTTGCGGAATGCGGGAGAGTATGGGCTCCCTCGGGACCCTTACTCGCATGGAGGATCACATTCTCCTCAACGAGGAGTATATGGCGAAGGCCAGAGAGCAGATGAGCTTTGCGCACGAGCTAGGGTGGACCGGGAGACATGCCCATGCCTCAGATAGGCGCGGAAATCCTCCAAGGTTGTTATTCGGATGTCAGCATTTTTCTTTTTCTTTTTCTTTTTCTTTTTCTTTCTTGGAACTAAACTCTTTGTAATAATTCAAACTTATTTTGACCATGATTTCATGCAAGCTTGTTCTTGCGCTTAACTTCGTTTCTGCTTTTTGCGATGATCCAGTATTCATTTCTGCTAAACGTGGCAAGATTCATTTATTTGTCGCGCTTCGCGCGCGAGGTACGACCATTTATTCTTAGGAAGTCTTCCACAGGAAAGTCGCTTTGCCAAAAAGTTGCGCGAGTTAGGATAGTTACTCGCACGCGATGTACATCGCGACCACCCCTTGCGACGTCTATAAATAGGGGGTGCGGTCTGAAAAAAGTACGCTTTCTCAACCCGTTCCCGAGTATTCAGCTACTTCGTACGAGTTTCTCTTCTTCTCGATGGCACCTACCGATGACGTAGCTACTCGCAGATTGACGTAACTCAGGAACTTCTCCGAGAAGAAGTTCAAGAAGCCACGTCAGGACGAGCTGGAGAGTTTCGTCCACCGCTTCTTGCCGGAGGGCTATCGCGCGAGCTTACCGGAGAGGGACGAGTGGATAAACTCGCTCTTTGATGGGAAGCTCGCCTTTCCCCTCTCACATTTCGAGGTGGGTTTGCGTCTTCCCCTCTGGCCGGAGTTCTACCAGATCCTTCGCGACTTGAGCTGGGCTCCAGCACAGCTCAACACCAATGGCGTCGCCATAAACATGGGTTTTCTCTACTTCCTGAGGGCTGAGAGCATCATGTTCGACCTCGCGATCTTCTGTAAGGTCTTATATTTGTGCGCGACCAAGGATGGGGTGATCTACTTCGGTAGTCACCTCTGCTCGCTCGTCAGAACCTCGAACAAAGTCCATCGCTGGAACGAGTGCTTCGTCTTCGTCTCTAATAACTTCGAGGGAATCCTTTTTCGTCCGCATTAACCACCTGGTGAGGTATTCCTCGCCCCTGCCTTGCAAGGTACTCGCGAAGAGTTTTGCAGGGCGATGAAGGGCAAGAAGTTCGACGTCGTTTTCTGGCGGCAAAGCGTCGACCAACTCGAGTATGTCGCGCATGGAGAAGGTAATACCGCTTTGAGCGAACAAGATGTACTTCGAGTATTTGTTCCCGTGATAACCTTCTTTTTTCAGGTGTTCTCCAAGTTCCCGCCACGATTCTTCCTCCAGCGGGTGAGTCCAATCCCCCTGCGTCCCTTGGCGAGCGGGTGCATCCTCGGAACAATGAGGACAGTCCTGAGGCGGAATCCCTGTTTAGGGAGGCACTCGCTGGATTCGGCGATCCGGCCGAGATCCTTCGCGTTGGCGAGATACCGGGCCAGGGCGAGCCTTTGATGATGAAAGGAAGAAGGAGATTGTCCGGAATATGGAGGAGGGTCGGGAAAAGGAGCGCGAGGATTCCTTCCCAGAGAACCATCCCAACTTCGGGAAAGGCTCGTGGAATACCGATCTGGAGGGTGAGCCACTTCTCGCGTGGAGCAGGAGAGGGAATGAAGTTTGCCTCAGCTCCCGCCTGCCTTCCTAAAGCGAGGATGAGGAGCCGAACGATGATGCCTTCTGCGTCACGTTCGGCCTCTATGGGCACGATGGCGCGAAGCTTTAGAGGCATGCGTCTCCACGGTATCTTGCCGAACAGGGGTCGCGAGCAATATTGCGAGCAGCAGAACTCGCTCATCAAGTAACAACCGTAATTTAATATGCAAAATTAAATTTTATCGCAGGGCCCGAGCTCGAGCAAGATTGACCTAAGCCAGCGTCGGGCCGAGGTACGAGTTTACTACGATCAATGGATGCACATCAATAAATTTTCTTAGCGGAAGCTTTTGGAATTTTATTTGACATAGTTTAATATTTATGCGAGAGAGTAGCGCATAGACTTAGTAACTAGTAAGGTTGGGCAATTTTTGAAATACGATATAAAGGTTTAAAATTGCTTTCCTAAGATTTTTTTTTTAAAAGCCAATTTTCCCCTCATCAGTTTACCGATCAATTTAGAAGTAACCGCAGGCCACGTCTTACCCTTCATAACCGACGTTTAAGGCTCACGCGCCTGTTGAAACCGATAAAATAGATGCGTAAGCGTCCCCTCTCAGTAGATCGTAGAAACCGTCGCTCATCTCTTCTCTCGCAGACGGCGCTCGCGACCTCTTTCGTTCCCGATCTCCTCCGCCTGAGCGAAAGTCCCGGCCGCCCCAGCCGACGATTCCGGAAGGCGCGGCATCACCCGTCCCTCTTCCAGAAACCGTCGGCGCTTCACGCACGGGGAGTTTCGTCGACCTTCTATCATCGACGATCCTAGGAGGGGTTTTCTTTTCCTCTGTCGTGATCTGTCGACTGGAGTTCCCCCTCCCTTCCTCCAGTCAGCATAGCTCCCAGGTAGCAACCTAAACCCTACTAGAAATGGATCTACAATTCCTCCTGAATTTTTCAGAGCGGTAAACATGACGTTGGTATTTCGCCTTCTTCAGAAAGTTCAGAGATTTTCACCGGGACTCCTCGTTCGAGACCAGTGGTCTTCTCGACTCTTCACTTCCGTCTTTACTCAGGTTTTTTTGGTGTTATCCCTCCTCGATTTCAGTCAACGTTTATTTAAAAGAAATCCCTATATGATGTGTGGAATTTTGCTTAGGATTGGTGCAACAAAAACCAATCGTTGGTGGGGACGTTTCTGGATCAGAAATAGCGACCTCCACTATTGGAGGAGTGGTAAGTGTCTTCCTCTATTTTAGCTCGATATCCTTAAATTTCGGAGAAGGTTATAAAAATATTAGATGTTCTTTTGGGTCCTTTGGGTAAGTAAGCCTCCTTGTCAATCGGAGATCAGATTAGAGTCTGAGAGTATTTCTCAAAGAAAGCTATGTCGTCGCGCTTTGTGTACGAGCGCCGCAATACCGTTGTAAGAAATTCTATTTTTTTGGTTAGACATACCAGATAATTATATGCATAGTTTGAATTCCTTGAATAGAAAGAGGATAATTATAATAGTGTACAACCACGTATATCTAGACATTAAGGTACATATGATTAGTCAGTCTAACAATTATAAAAATTCTAACTGGTAAAGGAAGATAATTAGGAGGCATGATTGAGACTCTCTCCATCGTGAAAGATAGAGGCGCACTATCTTACTCAAGGGGCATAGTAGACCTCTTGAGCCTCAAATGCAAGGAGACGTTTTCTCCAATAGAAATTTAGAAGATGCGAGTCTATGTCCATGAGACATTAGAACCTCTGCGTTCGCTAGATGGGACTCGAATCGTTAGAATGCGCATAAACAGTTTCTCAGCATAAGATTTTAAGAAGAAGAATCACTAGACAAACATCACTCAGCATACGACAAAATTTAGAAATGGTATAATAGTTAACCTTCCTTGTTGAAGCTTGAATAATTATGCTTAAGATGTTTACAAACTAGAACAGACATTTATGTTAAGTATTTTATAGAAAAGCATGCATATTATAGCATTGTATAAATAGTTTACTTTTGTAGAATAACAGTATCGTTTCCAAAAGAGAAAGCAAGAAATCATGTTCTTTATAAATTATTTTTAGTGTCACTAAGAAGAATGGTCTTTCTTACTCTTCAGTTGGGCTGACCCATTTTTGGGCTTCTCATTACAGGAGTCACAGGTGGGGTGTTGCGCCTAGGATGAGCTTGCCAGCAGTCTGCCCTTCTTTTAGTTCATTTTCATGTTGTAGTTGTCTTATAGTTCTGTTCTGTGTTTGGACTTGTATCGGAATCTCTCTAATGTTTTTTTTGTAATAGACTATGTTTAAGGTTTCAGTATTTCAAGTATTTGGACACTTTTTTAGTGGCTCTGTGAAATCAGATTTTGAGGTACACATTTACCCTTAGCCTATTTTATTATTTCCGATGTAAGTACTCTTTAGCAGTTTTAATTTTTACCAGCTATGTACCAATTTTTATTACCGTTTCTTGGTTTACTTCTTATCACGGGGCCCGGCCGGACTGCTGATTTGTGGTAAAACTAAGGTGGGGTTTTACAATTGGTATCAGAGCTAGGTTTAGGATCCTACGACCCAGAAAGTTCACAGAGCCTTAGGATTTCAACTGAATCAGTCTTTTGATGTTAGAGTCATCAGATTCCCTCTAGTTTAGTTATGTGTTGTATAGAAATATCTTTCTTTCTAGCAGATCCTTCTTTTTGTCCCGTACATCAATAACCCTTTCCCTTCCATCGTATAGGCACCGCGTGCCAACGAAGCGGGCAAGCCTTCGAGGCAGAATACCACTCCTGAGATAGTCATGGATGACGGTGGTGCACCAGCAGCAGCACCAGCAGCACCGGCAGTACCAGAACCTACCGTTATTGCCAGGGCAGTGGCCATAGCTCTGCTGGAATTCAGAAATGGATTACCTGCAGCAGATCCAGCAGCGGTTCATGTACCTGCCGGAGACTTAGGAATGGATCGTTATTTTTGAGGAATTTCCGGGATCTTCAGCCCTCGAATTTCAATGGAGAAGAAACACCGATGGAGACCGATGATTGGCTGATAAAGACCTGTGACCTGCTCGAAGTGATGCCGTGCCCAGAGAACAAGAAGGTTCCTCTAGCTGCCTTTCTCCTGAAAGGTGAGGCAAATCTGTGGTGGACTAGGCATCTTGCGGACGACCCCGCTGGTAAGTAACGTTTTTCAGATTACCTCTTTCTCCTAGAATACCTTGCCCTTTTTAGCGTAATGGTAATTTGGGTTTTCTTTTGTATTAGGTCGTACAACAGATATGTTCACGTGGAACAATTTCTCGACGGCACTAGCTAGCTGGTCTGTGCCCCCGTCCGAGCGCCGCAGTCTCCAGGAGAAATACCTCCGGCTCATTCAGGGGGACAGAACTGTAATAGCCTATGAGCGGGAGCTGACACATTTATCTCGTTATGCTGGCAATATGCAAGGGGATGAGAACGAGAAGTGTAGTCGTTTCGTGGACGGACTGCGTGACTCTCTCAGGCAGCCACTGATGACGATGGTCAATGCTGATTATAGGAGCTTGGTGGACACTGCTAGGAAATAGGAGGCTGATCAGCAGAAGGTGCAAAAGCGAAATAATTTTCGTTCGAAGCGGACTCAGGATGCACCGCAGCAGCAACAACATCAGAACAGGAATAATCAAGGAAAGAACTGGAACAAGAAGCAGAGAACTGATGATAAGAAGGGTGGTCAGACCGAGTCCAAGGTCAAAGATTACCCCCTCTGTCCTAAATGCTACCGCCACCATCTGGGTGAGTGTTTAGCTGCTGCAGGAGTTTGATACAAATGCCATCAACCGGGACATATAGCCCGTTACTGCCAAGGAACTCCCGTGGTTCAGGTACGAAATTTCATTTGAGTAATCTTATTAAGTTATACCTTTCCCTCAATAGGCCTAATTATGATTCTTTTATAGTCGAAGTTTGAGGTCAGTGGTCCTAGCAGAACCGACAGAGGAAAGGCTCATGTTGGAACCGAGGAGAAAAATACTGCAGGACGTGGTCCGGTGCAACCCAGAGCTTATGGGCTAGGCCAGCAGGAAGCTAAGGATCAGGAGGACGTGGTGACAGGTATGTGTACGTCCTAGACATTTTAGTATTTCTCTCCTTAGTGACACTAAAAATAATACCTTTGTTGCATTCATGCATGTAGGAATACTTATGATACGAAACTTTCCCTCCAAGATTCTCTTTGACACGGGTGCCTCACACTCGTTCATAGCAGAATCTCTGGTGCGTAGAATGGATTTAGAAGTCCTTCCAGAGTCTGCATCATTAGAAGTTATGATGCCTAATAGATCCTGTTTACAGACCAGGAATAAGTGTAGAGTTCCAGTGTGGTTTGGAGAAAGTGAAATCTCAATAGAAGCTTCACTCCTCCCTATAGCAGGTTTTGATCTGATAGTGGGTATGGACTGGCTTTCAGATATGAATGCAAGAATTGACTGTAGGAACAAGGTGGTACAGTTTGAAGGACTCAACCAAGTCGCATTCACCTTCCAGGGTATGAAGGGAGATTCCAAGTTAATAATCTCCTCAATCAAGGCTATAAGATGCATCAATAAGGGTTGTGCAACCTTCTTGATACTGATGAATGCTGAAGCCAAGGTTAATCTGCTAGAAGTGCCTGTCGTTAAGGATTTTTCCGATGTATTTCCAGAGGAGATACCCGGTGCCCCTCCTACCAGGGAGATTGATTTCCAGATAGATCTTGTACCTGGAGCTGCGCCAGTGGCCAAGAGTCCATACCGAATGTCCCCCAGAGAACTTGCTGAGTTGAAGGTTCAGCTACAGGAGTTGATTGACTTGGGTTTCATTCGCCCCAGCACTTCAACTTGGAGTGACCCCGTACTGTTTGTTAAGAAGAAAGATGGTAGCCTGAGATTATGCATAGACTACCGTGAGTTGAACAAACTAACAATTAAAAATAAGTACCCTATTCCCAGGATAGATGATTTGTTTGACCAGCTCGAGAGATCTAGCACGTTCTCTAAGTTAGATTTGAGGTCGGGTTACCACCAGTCTTAGTTATTAAAGGCGCAAGGCGCACCAAGGCGCAAAGGGGTCTTGGAGCCTAGGCGCAAGGCTCAAGGCGCAGGCGCGCGCCTGACGAAAGCAAGCCGCAACCATATTCGGTTAAAATAATCAGCATCAAACACCACTTCATCTTCTTAATCAGATTTTTCATCTATTCTACTCATTAAAGATTCATTACTATCATTTATATCTCTTAAAAAATAGAATCGATGTGATCACTTGCATCATATCTAAGTCTCAACGCTCGATTATGTTTCACAAACACTAAATCATGTAAAAAATATTGAATTCTTACATTATTTCTTTCTTTATTTTGAAAAAAAAATTACAATAAAAATTGCACCTAGATGTGTCTTTTATGCTCCAAAAGGCGCAAAAAAGGCGCACTAAGGCGCAAACCTCTGAGCCTGGTGAGCCTTGAGCCTTAGGCGCGCCTTTAACAACTTAGCCACCAGTTGAGAATTCGAGATGTGGACATCCAGAAGACGGCGTTCAGCACTAGATATGGGCACTATGAGTTCGTGGTCATGCCGTTCGGGTTAACTAATGCCCCGTCCGCCTTTATGGATCTGATGAATAGGGTGTTCCGAGAACTTCTAGACCGTTTCGTTATCATTTTCATAGACAACATTTTGGTTTATTCAAAGAGTCAAGAAGATCGCGTCGAGCACCTCCGGGCAGTGTTGAGCACTCTCAGAAAGAATCAGTTGCATGCCAAGTTTTCAAAGTGCGAGTTTTGGCTCTCAGAGGTTGCATTCTTGGGACACGGCATCAGTCAGAAGGGTCTCGCGGTGGATCCAAAAAAGATAGAAGCAATAAAGGATTGGTCAAGGCCGAAGGCAGTGACTGAGATTCGCAGTTTTCTCGGTCTGGCAGGATATTACTGGAGATTCATTAAGGACTTCTCGAAGATAGCGCTACCGATGACTACACTCACCAGGAAGGGGAAAGCCTTCACATGGACAGTGGAGTGTGAACTTGCGTTTGAGGAGTTAAAATCTAGATTGATGACCGCCCCGGTTTTGAGCTTACCTTCAGGCTCAGAAGGATTTCAGATTTAAAGCGATGCCTCAGATCAAGGGTTGGGTTGTGTACTTATGCAGTATGGTAAGGTCATAGCTTACGCCTCCAGGCAGTTAAAGGTTCACGAGAGAAATTATTCCGTGCACGATTTAGAACTTGCAGCGGTCATCCACGCCTTGAATATTTGGAGGCACTGCCTTTACGGAGTTCGTTGTGAGGTCTTTACGGATCATAAGAGTCTCAGTTATATATATGATCAGCAACAGCTTAATAAGAGACAACAAAGGTGGGTGGAATTCCTCTCAGATTATGATATTGGTATCCAATACCACCCGGGGAAAGCAAACGTGGTGGCTGACGCGCTTAGTAGAAGAGGTTCGAATTATGCCCCCATTACTCAACAGGAAGAGCTTGTGCGAGCTCTGGAGAGGTTAGAGATCAGTATCATACCACGCTCCAGTCTTGGTTCTGCAAGGTTAAATTGAATGGAAGTCACTTGCGATATTAAAGACAGGATCAGAACAGCTTTACCCCTAGATCCGAAGATGGTAGAGGTTTGGGATTTGACCCAGGCTGGTCAGAAGGAGAGGTTCAACATTCAGGAGGGCTTACTCCTTTTCGATAATAGAGTATGCATTCCAGACGTTGGTCACCTTCGCGAGGACATACTATTTGAAGCTCATAATTCCAGATATTCGATACATCCGGGTAGCACGAAGATGTATGCAGACCTTAAGAAGACAGTTTGGTGGTCAGGTTTGAAGAGTGATGTAGCAGAATATGTTGGAAGGTGTGAAACATGCAAGTTGGTTAAAGCCGAGTGCAAGAGACCAGGGGGCAAGTTGAAGCCCCTACTTATTCCGGAGTGGAACTTTGAAGATATATCGATGGATTTCGTTCACGGCCTTCCCCGATCGCAGAATGGGAATGATTCATTATGGGTTATAGTCGATCGTCTTTCCAAGGTTGCCCATTTTATTCCCAATAAGAAAACGGATCAAGGCCCAAAATTGGCTCAGTTGTATGTGGATGAGATAGTTCGACTCCATGGTGTTCCGAAGACTATAATCTCAGACAGAGATGGCAGGTTTACCTCCAAGGAATGGAAGTACGTTCAGGAGCGTTTGGGCACTAAGCTACTTTTTAGTACAGCCTTCCACCCCCAGACAGATGGGCAGACAGAACGCACAAATAGAACTATGGAAGATATGCTCTGTATGTGCGTCCTAGACTTTGGAGGTAAGTGGGAGAAGTATGTCACTTTAGTAGAGTTCTCCTACAACAACAGTTTTCAAGCAAGCATTGGGATGGCGTCTTTTGAGGCTCTTTATGGTAGGCGGTGTCGGACACCGTTGTGCTGGGTTGAAGTTGAGGAGAGGTCTTCCAACAAAGAATCATGGGTGGACAAGACCACAACTCGAATCAAACTCATTCAGGAGCGTATGAAGATAGCACATGATCAGCCAAATACTATGATCAGAGGCATAGATCAGTGGAGTTCAGCGTAGGAGACTATGTCTATCTGAAGGTCAAACCAGTCAAGGGTGTTTCTCGAATCAAGTGGATGAAGAAGTTAAGTACAATGTCCGTTGGTCCTTTCGAGGTGCTGGAGCGCATAGGTGATGTTGCTTATAGATTGGCCTTGCCCGAAGAAATGAGTGGTCTACATGACGTATTCCGCGTCTCCTATCTGAGGAGAGCGGTCAGAGATCCCAGTCAGATAATCAGTACTGAAGAAGCACCAATCGAATCGAATCTTAGTATTAACATCAAACCAGTCAGAATAGTGGACTCAAGAGTTCAGAAGCTCCGTAGCAGAGAGATCCGTTTTGTTAAGGTCCTTTGGATGAACTGTGGCCGACCGGAATACTCATGGGAAAGAGAAGATGAACTCCGGAGCAATGCAAATTATGTCTTCCTTTTTGACTCAGGTATGATTGTAATTTTCGAGGACGAAAATTTTATTAGGACGGGAGATTTGTAACAACCGTAATTTAATATGCAAAATTAAATTTTATCGCAGGGCCCGAGCTCGAGCAAGATTGACCTAAGCCAGCGTCGGGCCGAGGTACGAGTTTACTACGATCAATGGATGCACATCAATAAATTTTCTTAGCGGAAGCTTTTGGAATTTTATTTGACATACTTTAATATTTATGCGAGAGAGTAGCGCATAAACTTAGCAACTAGTAAGGTTGGGCAATTTTTGAAATACGATATAAAGGTTTAAAATTGCTTTCCTAAGATTTTTTTTTAAAGCCAATTTTCCCCTCATCAGTTTACCGATCAATTTAGAAGTAACCGCAGGCCACGTCTTTCCCTTCATAACCGACGTTTAGGGCTCACGCGCCTATTGAAACTGATAAAATAGATGCGTAAGCGTCCCCTCTCAGCAGATCGTAGAAACCGCCGCTCATCTCTTCTCTCGCAGACGGCGCTCGCGACCTCTTTCGTTCCTGATCTTCTCCGCCTGAGCGAAAGTCCCGGCCTCCCCAGCCGACGATTCCGTAAGGCGCGGCATCACCCGTCCCTCTTCCAGAAACCCTCGGCGCTTCACGCACGGGGAGTTTCGTCGACCTTCTATCATCGACGATCCTAGGAGGGGTTTTCTTTTCCTCTGTCGTGATCTGTCGACTGGAGTTCCCCCTCCCTTCCTCCAGTCAGCATAGCTCCCAGGTAGCAACCTAAACACTACTAGAAATGGATCTACAATTCCTCCTGAATTTCAGAGCGATAAACATGACGTTGGTATTTCGCCTTCTTCAGAAAGTTCAGAGATTTTCACCGGGACTCCTCGTTCGAGACCAGTGGTCTTCTCGACCCTTCACTTCCGTCTATACTCAGGTTTTTTTGGTGTTATCCCTCCTCGATTTCAGTCAACGTTTATTTAAAAGAAATCCCTATATGATGTGTGGAATTTTGCTTAGGATTTGTGCAACAAACACCAATCGTTGGTGGGGACGTTTCTGGATCAGAAATAGCGACCTCCACTATTGGAGGAGTGGTAAGTGTCTTCCTCTATTTTAGCTCGATATCCTTAAATTTCGGAGAAGGTTATAAAAATATTAGATGTTCTTTTGGGTCCTTTGGGTAAGTAAGCCTCCTTGCCAATCGGAGATCAGATTAGAGTCTGAGAGTATTTCTCAAAGGAAGCTATGCCGTCGCGCCTTGTGTACGAGCGCCGCAATACCGTTGTAAGAAATTCTATTCTTTTTGGTTAGACATACCAGATAATTATATGCATAGTTTGAATTCCTCGAATAGAAAGAGGATAATTATAATAGTGTACAACCACGTATATCTAGACATTAAGGTACATATGATTAGTCAGTCTAACAATTATAAAAATTACAACTGGTAAAGGAAGATAATTAGGAGGCATGATTGAAACTCTCTCCATCGTGAAAGATAGAGGCGCACTATCTTACTCAAGGGGCATAGTAGACAACATGAGCCTCAAATGCAGGGAGACGTTTTCTCCAATAGAAATTTAGAAGATGCGAGTCTATGTCCATGAGACATTAGAACCTCTGCGTTCGCTAGATGGGACTCGAATCGTTAGAATGCGCATAAACAGTTTCTCAGCATAAGATTTTAAGAAGAATAATCACTAGACAAAAATCACTCAGCATACGACAAAATTTAGAAATGGTATTATAGTTAACCTTCCTTGTTGAAGCTTGAATAATTATGCGTAAGATGTTTACAAACTAGAACAGACATTTATGTTAAGTATTTTATAGAAAAGCATGCATATTATAGAATTGTATAAATTGTTTACTTTTGTAGAATAACAGTATCGTTTCCAAAAGAGAAAGCAAGAAATCATGTTCTTTATAAATTATTTTTAGTGTCACTAAGAAGAATGATCTTTCTTACTCTTCAGTTGGGCTGACCCATTTTTGGGCTTCTCATTACAGGAGTCACAGGTGGGGTGTTGCGCCTAGGATGAGCTTGCCTGCAGTCTGCCCTTCTTTTAGTTCGTTTTCATGTGGTAGTTGTCTTATAGTTCTGTTCTGTGTTTGGACTTGTATCGGAATCTCTCTAATGTTTTTTTTGTAACAGACTATGTTTAAGGTATCAGTATTTCAAGTATTTGGACACTTTCTTTTTTTTTAGTGGCTCTGTGAAATCAGATTTTGAGGGACACATTTACCCTTAGCCTCTTTTATTATTTCCGTTGTAAGTACTCTATAGCACTTTTAATTTTTACCAGCTATGTACCAATTTTTATTACCGTTTCTTGGTTTGCTTCTTATCATGGGGCCCGGCCGGACTGCTGATTTGTGGTAAAACTAAGGTGGGGTTTCACACATCAAACCGCCCGGAACCTCCTCGGTGCCAAGGAGGAGATCGAGGTCCTCCGGAAGCTTCTCCGAGAGACAGAGGTGAGCCTAGCCCAGGCTAAAATGAAAGTTGCTGAGACCGAGAAAAAAGCTTCCACCAGCAAAGATTTCGAGGTGATCCAGGTAGTCCGCTATGCTTCATTACTCGTTCGCCTTTCCTCCGTTCTCTACGCTTTATAACCCGCGCCTTTTCTCTTTTACAGGAGGAGTAGCTTGCAGCAGCTGAGACCATCTCCATGCTCGAAAGCGACCTGCGAGCTAGCCAGACCTCGTTGGAGGTGGCGCAGGTCCGTGTTACGTAGCTTGAGTCCAAGGACATGGCGCTACCTACCACGGAGTCGATGGGTGCAGCGCAGCCTTCCTCGGAGACCGGTCCTTTGCGCAGGCGAAAGGAACTCTCCATGTCATCGCGACAGTGGTCCCATCTTCGGCGATAAATCGCCATAACTGCGAGCGACTTGGTCTTTTCCAAGCTCCAGGTCGAAGGCTTCTTAACCCCGGAGGGCAAGGCCTTGACGACAGAGGACATCATTCCAAAAGTCTTCGACAAAGATGAAGATGATGAACCATCCGATTCTTCGGATTATGCGCCATCCCCAAGCTAATCCTTCGGCGTCGATCGACTTTTGTAACTTTTGATAGTAATTGTAACTTGGTTGTGTAATATTACCCTTTTTTGAGATAATGTTGTTGCTTACTCGCTTCTTCTTATAATGGTGTACTGATACCCGCTAGGATCATAGGCTCGGATGCGTTGAGTGCTCGCTAGGCTCATAGGTTCGGACGCGTTGATTGCTCGCTAGGCTCGGACGCGTTGAGTGCTCACTAGGCTCATAGGCTCGGACGCGAGTTGGAGTGATCGTTGTTATGATAGATGAGATTTGGGAGGACACTTGTTATAATTGTCAGGCTTACTCACATACTCGCATATACACTCACCCCTACGTGCTCACATTGATGTATACTCGCCTATATGAGTGCTCGTCTTCTTCAAAGGTTGCAGATGCTTGGACCATGGGTGACACTCGGGGGGTCCCGTAGGATGCGCATTCTTGAAGCTTCTACTCTACCTGGTGAGAAACTTAAGAGTACATACATATATAAATAAAAGGTAAGTAGGGAATGACAGTTGGGAGGTCCAAGGAAACACACAATCATGAGGCCTTCATCTTACTTTACTGCAAAAACGGTGAGAGAACCGGCAAGTGGGGAATGACAGTCGGGGGGTCTAAGGGGACACAATCTCGAGGCCTCCATCCTACTCTGGGTTCTTGGTCCTTGAAGGATCATCATCCTGTTACTCAATAATCAGAGGAGTTTAACCACACCAGTTCATATGATTGGAAAAAACGACAATGAACTTGACTTTGCTGCGAGCTTTTAACTCTTTCAACGACACCTTTATACAAGGGTCTCTATGTCAGTTAAGCAGACCATCTCTTCGTCGAGTTGGGAGGTTGGCGTCCAGACTCTTTTCTGGTAATCTCTCCAACCGGATGAGAAATGTGATCGGGGTGTCATTCGGGCAACATGCAAGGGGGAGCTGATCTCGACCGTCAATGCAGATGGTTGGTCTTAGGAAAACTCACTATCCCGACGCACCGTTCCATCACCCGTCCTGGGTCTTACGAGAGTCAAGTCGAAGGCCTGTTCCCCAACCTGTCGTGGAGATCGATTTGACCTACTTTATTTTTTGAAAAAGCTTGCTGGAAGAGAAAATAAGACTCACACAATCCATTGTTTCAGGGGGTGAGGGATTTATTGATATAAATGAATATACAGCAAATGGGCATACACATTCATAATCATGCTAGGGGTAGAACCTTTTCAGGTCATCACCGCTCCAAGTATTCCCAAGCAGTTCCCCTTCGTGGTTTTGCAGACGATACCCTCTAGTTTGTCAGCGACTCATGGATGATGAACGGTCATTCTCAATTCGGGTTAAGCTTCCCGATAGCGGCTGCTCTTCCTGCACATCCACTTTCTTCAGGATAAGGTCGCCTGCTTGGAACTGCTTGATGCAGACGTGCTTGTTGAAATGCTTGGCCATTCTCCTCTTAATCTCCTCTTGTCGAGCCGAGGCAAGGTCTCGAAGCTCTTCGATATAGTCGAGGGAAAGCGTTTGAGCTTCTTCGTTCTCTAGGCGCCACTCTTCATCCCCTTCATCGTCCACAACCACTCTCGAGCTTCTGACCTCGAACTCTACTGGGATGAGAGCCTCAGACCCGTGGGACAACTTGAAAAGAGTCTCCCATGTGGCTGAGTTAGGAGTGGTCATCAGAGCCCATAGGACAGAAGGGAGTTGTTCCGCCCAATTCCCCTTTAGATTCTCGACTTTTTCTTTAAGAGGTTGATGATTAGCTTGTTGGAGGCCCCCACTTGCCCATTGCTCCGAGGATGATGCACTGAAGCGAATCGAAGATCGGTTCCCAGCTGACGGCAGAAGTCGGTCAGCTCCAGGCTGGCAAACTATGGACCATTGTCCGTGAAGATGGCGAGAGGAATCCTGAACCTGCAAGCGATCTCTCCCCAGATAAAGTACTTCACGACTTGAGATGTGGTCTTGGCTAGACCTATAGCCTCGATCCACTTGGAGAAATAGTTGATCATTACGAGAACAAACTTCTTCTGACCGCAGCCTTGGGGAAAAGGCCATATTAGATCCATTCACCAGATGGCAAACGACCAAGGGGCCGAAATTGAACGCTGCTGGGCCGGCTGCAACTGGAGGAGAGCAAAAGGCTGGTACTTCTGGCACTTCTTTGAAAACGCATCGGCATCTTTCCGGATGGTCGGCCAGAAGTAGCCTTATCTCAGGATTCTTTGCTCCAGAGTGTGAGTCCCTGAATGACCACCGCACTCTCCCGAATGAATCTCTTCCAGCACCCGAGGAACTTCGGCTTCTGAAACACACCTGGCCAAGGGGCCCGAGATGGTCTTTCGATATAACTCACCCTCATGCAACAGATAGTAAGCCGTCTTGTATCTAAACTTTCTCCAGTCCCCGGCCTCGGCTGGCAGCTGGCTGGTAATCATGAACGCCATGAAATGATCTATCCAGGAAGTTGTTTGCTCGATCTCCATCATCTCCCCTTCGTCGATGGATAGTCGAAGCAACTCGGTGATCGTGCCTCCTGCCCTCGGGCCATATTTGGCCAAACGATCTGCTGCCGAATTCTCCTCTCTCGGCACATGCTCGACGAAGAAAGATTGAAAGCCTCAGATCAACCCCTTCACCTTCATTAAATATCTTTGTAGGATGACGTCTCGTACATCAAACTCTCTGCAGATCTGCGATGCGACTACCATCAAATCTGTGAAGGCTCGGACGTCTCGGATACCCAACTCCTTCGCAAGACGCAAGCCTTCCACTATAGCCTCATACTCCGCCTGATTGTTTGTGACGGGGAAGAGGATCTCGACCGCTTGCTCGATCCTCGTTCCCTGTGGGCTGACAAGTCCGATACCCACTCCCACGGAGCTTTTGCCTGAAGCTCCATCCACGAACATCTTCCAGGAAACCACATTTGATGAGTCCTCTCCTCTACATGCCTCTACTGAGAAATCTGCCAAGAAATCCGCAACCGCCTAGGCCTTGATTGCCAACCTGGGGGAGAAGGAGATGTCGAACACACTGAGTTCTACCAACCACTTTGCCAACCTTCCTGAATGTTCCACCCCATCCAAGATACTTCGGAGAAGATGATCTGTCACTACTCGAATAGGGTGAGCCTGAAAATAAGGCCGAAGTTTCCGCGCTGAGACTACCAAAGCGAAAGCCTGCTTATCCAGGATGGGATATCGCATCTCTGACTTCTGGAGCACCCTGCTCACATAGTAAATGGGCAGCTGCCCCCTCCTCTCTTCCCTTATCTGCACTGAGCTCACCGCCTCCGCCCCCACTCCCAGGTAGAGGAGTAGGTCTTCACCTTCCTTCAAGCCTTGGAGCAGAGGTGCCCGGGTTAGCTGCTGCTTGAGATTTTTGAAGACCTCACACTTTTCGGTCCACTCGAACTGCTGGCCACTTCGGAGGGTCTTGAAGAAAGGAGAGCACTTCTCTCCATCCTTTGACAGGAAACGACTAAGGTTTGCCAACCTCCCTGTCAGCCTCTGAACATCTTTGGCGTTCCTAGGCGATGTCATTTCCAAGATAGCTTTAACTTTGTCTGGATTGGGCTCCACTGCCTTCGGGGTGAGAAGATGTCCCAGGAACTTCCCTCTTCCTGCCCAGAACACGCACTTCGTCGGGTTGAGCCTCATCTTGAACTTCCGAAGTGTCGCAAAGGTCTCCACCAGATCACTGATGTGCTTCTGGACGCTCTTGCTATTTATCAAGAGATCGTCCACATACACCTCCAGATTCCACCCATTTTGCTCCTTGAAGACTTGGTCCATCATCTGCTGATAAGTGGCCCCCGCGTTCTTCAACCCGAAGGGCATCATCTTGTAGTTGTAGTAGCCATCACTGGTGATGAAGGAGACATCGCATCGATCAGGGGGGTGCATCTGAATCTAGTAGTCTCCTGAAAAGGCATCAAGAAAGCTCATCACAGAAAAACCGACGGTCGAATCAACCAGCGCGTCAATTCGAGGCAAGGGATAACAATCTTCCAGGCAACTTTATTTGACAACGAGAAATCGACACACATTCTCCAGCCCCTAGTGGCCTTCTTTACCATTACAACATTTAAGACACAGCTTGGATATTGGATCTCAGACACAAAGCCTGCCTCAAGCAGCTTCCTCACTTCCTCTCAGGTGGGCTCATCCAACTCAGTGGCACTTGCCCTCTTCTTCTGCCGGATGGGCTTGGCCTCAGGGTCCAAGTTGAGGCAGTGGCATGCAACCTCTGCATCGATCCCTGGCATCTCTGTTGCGCTCCACGCGAAGATGTCCACATTCTCTTACAGACACACCACCATCTTTATCTTCTCCTCTGCCATCAGCGCTTCGCTGATCTTCAGCAGCCCAGGCTCTCCGCCCTCCGAGAACACTTCCGCTTCTTCCACTTCCTCTGCAGCATCCAGCCTAGCCATCCCTTACAGGACTCGGTCCGCCTCTTCTTCCTCCTCCATCCAATTGATAGTGCTCACCGCGCTCAGGTAGCACTCTCAAGCAGCCTTAGGATCGCTCTGGATCCTCACCTGGATGTCTCCCTGACAATACTTCAAGCACTGATGGTAGGAGGAAAGAATGGACTTGAAGGTGTTGATGAGTGGCCTTCCGATGATCGCGCTGTAACAGCTCGGCACATCGACGATGACAAACTGGCACTTGATCGAAGAGTCGTCGAGGGTTACCAGCAGCTCCACTCCTCCTTCCACCTCCTTCCTCTCACCCAAGAAACCAAAGAGGGGACCATCTAAGGCTATCACCCTGCTTGCCTCCACCTCCAACCCGTCAAACGTCTTCTTGAAAATGACGTTGATCGAACTCTGGTCGTCCACCAGGATTCGGTGGACGGTGAATTCTTCGACGGCTGTCTGCACCACGAGGGCATCATGAAAGGGGTTCTCATTCCCTAGCATGTACTCCTCAGAGAAGGTAATCTCCTCCAGCGGGGGTGATCGAAGCGATGCTCTTGCGGTAGATTTGATGGAGACTTGCCTTGCAGGAAGCTCCGAGTCCTGCTCCCTCATTAATCACTCCTACTCCTCCTCGACCTCCCTGGTCAATTCAATCTTCATTCCTCCTCCGAACAGGTGCCTGACCCACCACCGGCTCTACCGGGACTTCCTGCCTCTGCGGCTCTCCTCCTCCCCGTGCTCCTGCTTTGAGCCTTCTCCTGGCCTCCCAGAAATCGGGGCAAGTCATCGTTCTGTGGCCCTCCACCCGGTGCAACTCACAGTAAAGAGGGATCTCTTCCACCTGGTGCCTCCTTCAATTATTTCTCCGTTCATGTCTATTGCCTTGTCGGGCAATAGTCATCGCTTCTTCGCATCCTCCTCCTTGATGCCTCTCTTGCCGACCATGGTCTCTCCTCCTCGGAGAGAGCTTTCTCCCCTGACCCTGTTGCTGGGGTCTTCCCATCGACCTCCACGGTGGTCGGTACCTAGTACCTCCTCTCCTCTTTCCGATGCTCCGGAGCCACAAAAGGCCTCCTCACCTCCTGTCTCCTCGGCCCCTCCGGCCTCCTTAGCTCTTATCTCCTCCTCGGCCCATCCTTCCTTCCATCTTGTTGTTTCCCCTCCTGCTCCCTAGGCTCCCCCTTCTTTCGTCGCATCGGGACCTTCTCCTCTTTCATCATCTTCTTCCCTGGTCAGCTTGGTTTGCCTCGCCAAGGTTCCTCGGTTCGTCGACTCCCCCTGAACGGACTTATTGGTCGTCTCAATAAGTTCTTCATAGGAAAGGGGAGGATCCCTGCTGATCTCCATCTTAAAGAGGCCCACCCTCAGACCGAATGTGAGGGACAACTGCAAGGTGAAGTCATCCACCTCCTGGATGCCTAGGACTTCCTCCTGAAAGCGATTGATGTATTGCCCCAACATTTCGTGCACTCGTTGCACCAGATAGAAGAGGGAAGTTGCCTCCTTCCTCTTCTTGTACATGGCAAACCTCATCATCAAGCCTCTCCGCAGGTCTTCAAAGCAGTAGATGGAACTGGCCAGCAGGTGGTGGAATCAGTCTCTAGCCTTCCCCTGGAAGGTGATCGCAAAGAACCTGCACTTGAACGCGTTCGTCATTTCCGGATGGAAACCACATCCTCAAACCACTGAAGATGACGGATCGGATCATCCCTCCCGGTATAGTAGCTGAGAGTAGGCTCTCTGAACCCCTCTGGGACTGGGTCGGCCAGTATCTCACAACAGAACGGGCTCCTTCCCCTTGGCGACAATCCTCCAAATGGCGAGTAACAGCACTATACTCGCCACCCGCGCGAATATTTGGGAACCTCATCGGGTTCTCCACCTCTCGAAACCTAATCCACTGAAAACTCGTCGGGAAGAATTGCGATTGCACCGGTCTCTCCATCTCTTCCACCATCGGTTCCTTCCCTACTCGCCTGGATGGCGCACCTTCCTCCGACGGGGTCTCGCGGGGAGGCGAGGTTGTTGTGACCTCTGCACGAGGAACCAGCATCGCTCGCAAAGTGTCCTCGATCCGCCGCGCGAACACCTCGAAATCAGACCTCCTCACAAACTCGCCCCCACCCGCCGAGTCACCGGATGCCCTCTCCTGCTCGCCTCCTTCCACCATTTTGCCTTTTCAACAGAACTTTCCTCCTCCGACTACGGTCCACGCTAACCGCAACAAAGTGTTGAAGCGTGGAAAATCCCGGCTCCAAATGTTCGAACCTAAGTGCAACCTGAGGCTACTGATTCCGCAATCCAGCGATCTGGATCTGAAGGCTAGAGCTAAGAAGGTAAAGAAAAGACCACAAACGAAACCCAGGGTGCTTTAGCAGGGAGGTCCCGCCACGTACCCAGAAATTTGGGAGAAACTTTTCCTCCACAACCACAGATGGCTGAGTTTGGTACGAGGAAGGCACTGGTTTTTTGAGTATGGGGGGGGGGGGTCAATCTCCTTTTTGAAAAGTGTCACTCCCGGTACCCCTGGGGGTCTATTTATAGACAAATCCTAGGGGGGTGTTGACGACTATACACGACCCCTGCGAGGTTGTCTTTCTGGACCTGGTGATCTCGCCACTTGCGATCCGGCGACTATCAAAGGATCCCGCCCACGCTTAGCGAGATTGTGTCGATGATCACCAACTAGGTGAGCAACTTCGAGGCTTGCTGATAGTCGCCTGCTTGGACGAGCAACTCTGATGCTCGCTTATAGCATTAAATGTTCCTATGTGTTGCTTGCTGATTTTGACTTGATCTTTGACTCGGGCCTATGTGGCATGAACGGGTCCTACCCTCGAAGAATATGGGTTGTACATCATCCTTGTTCATGCTCATGAAGATTGGAACAGGGTATTTGAGTTTCTACATGGTTTAAACCCGGACTTTGATCAGATTATTGTTCAGATCCTTGGCCGCACTCCAATCCCTTCGTTGTCAGAGACCTATAGCCAACAAGAATATGACTGTCATCAGTCTTGGAGTTCAGAGGTTCTCTCTAGTAGTTCTTCTCTTGCTGCCTCTCATTCTGTAGGCACCAATCATCGGGACTTCAAGCCCAGGCCCACGGACAAAGACCACCTGATGTGTGACTATTGTGGCCGGAGGTGGCATACTCGCAACACTTGCTTCAAATTGCATGGCTCCCTCCACCAAGATGTGGAATGGTACCTCGTGGAGGCCGTGGTGGGCGTGGTCATGGTCGCACTGGATTTATCCCTCCTCGCTCTGCTCACCTGACTGAGTTCATTGATGATAGTACCTCTGGCGGTCAGATCTTTGAGCCCCTGTCTCTCCCTGGGTCATTTTCTACTGATGAGATGATGACCCTCCGCCACATGATGCAAGGGTTATCCTCTAAGCCTACTCCAAGTCCATCCTCGGCATTTTCCCATTCAGATACTCAAAGTGCTCACTCTGCTGTTGTCTCGCCTACCATTCATTGGATCATTGACTCTGGAGCCACTAACCATATAATTGGGTCATCGGCAGGTCTTGTTTCTTATTCACCATTGTCTGGAAGAGACAAGGTAAGCATTGCTGATGAAACTCTTTCCTCTATTACTGGAAAGGGATCCATCAATTGCACTACTCTTACCTTGGATTCTGCTCTTCACATCCCTTTTTACTCACAACCTGTTATCTGTTAATCATATTACAAACTCTATGAACTGCTCCGTCACTTTCTTTCCTTCTTACTATGTCATTCAGGACCTACAGACGAAGAAGTGATTGGCTCTGGTAGGATGCGAGATGGATTGTACGTGTTTGATATTGTTGTTCCTCAGGCTCTTCATGCTCAACAGCTCCCTCTGTTGGCTACTTGGCATCGTCGGTTGGGTCATCCCTCTGCTACTACTATGCAGTCTTTATTTCTTAGTTTTTCATCTTGTGTTTAACACGTTTACGTGTGATGGTTGTGAACTTGCTAAACATAAGCGTGTCTCATTTAATCACATATCTAAGCCGTGTACTGTACCTTTTCATACTATTCATAGTGATGTATGTGGTCCTTGCCCAGTTGCTTTTATCTTCGGTTATTATTGGTTTGTTAAATTCATTGATTGCATTTCTCGTACTACATGGGTCTATTTGATGCGTAGTAAAAGTGAAGTGTTCTCTCTTTTTTAAAAATTTCATAAAATGATTTCTAGTCAATTTAGTGCAACCATTAAAACTTACGCAGTGATAATGGTCGTGAATATATGGATTCCAAATTTGAAAGTTATTTGAGTGATCTTGGCATCGTTCATCAAACCACTTGTGCACGTTCTCCTACACAAAATAGTGTCGTTGAACGTAAAAAAATCGTCATCTTCTTGAAGTGATACGATGTTTGTTATTTACGATGTCTCTTCTGAAATACTATTGGGGTGATACCCTTCTTACTGAGGCTTACTTAATCAATCGTATGTCTTCCTGTCATTTGGGCAATCGCACTCCTCTTCATCATTTAGGTACCCCTCCTACTACTCTTTTACCCTGTCTGTTTGGATGTTTATGCTTTGTTCACATTCATAACATTAAACGAACAAAATTTCATCTGTGTGCCCTTCGTTGTATGTTTATTGGTTACTCTCCTACACAGAAAGGGTACAAATGTTATCATCCTCCTAGCAGGAAAATCTGTCTCTATGGGTGTCACTTTTCACGAAACTACCTCTTATTATGAGTCCTCACTTCAGGGGGGAGTCTTCACACTTGGAAGTGAGTGCTCCTACTCTTCCTCTACATGTTCCTCCTCTATACATCACCACTCAGGATGAGAGTGCAAATATTCTCAAAGAGGAGTTACAAGTGTACACTCGGAGAAGCAAATGATCAAATACTCAGTCGCATTCCATAATACCAGAGCAACTACCGGATTCGTCTTCAACAATAGAAATGAACCATACATGGGACTTGGCCGATCTCCCTCCTGGAAAGAAGATAGTTGGTTGTCGATGGCTTTTTACAGTAAAGCAGAACTCTGAAGGTATTGCGGAGAGATTCAATGCTCAGTTGGTGGCAAGAGGCTCTACACCCAAACTCATGGTATTGACTACCAAGAGACATTTGCTCCGGTGGCAAAAATGAATTCAATTCGAGTCTTATTATCATGTGCCACATGTAAAGGGTGGGAGCTTCAACAACTGGATGTTAAGAATGTTTTCTTTCATGGTGCGTTGGAAGAGAAAATCTATATGTCAATGCCTCCTGGTCTTGTCCCTACCGGCTCAGAAGGGAAGGTTTGCAAATTAAAGAAAGCTCTCTATGGATTAAAACAATATCTGAGAGCTTGGTTTGGGAGACTTCACAAAGTCATGATATCGTTAGGCTATACCCAAAGTCATGCTTATCACACTTTATTTATCAGACGAAAAGAGATGAAGGTAACTCCTGATTGAATATGTGGATAATATGGATATTACAAGTGATGACATGGATGAGATTTGTGCTCTAAAACTAAAACTTGCTAGTGAATTTGAAGTGAAAGACTTGGGTAAGTTAAGATATTTTCTAGGGATTGAGGTAGCAAGATCAAAATATGAGATTCATATTTCACAGCGGAAGTATGTCCTTGATTTATTAGAACAGACAGGAATGAATGGTTGCAAGTCTGCTGATACCCCTATTGAAGTCAACCACAAACTTGGACTTGATGATGGAGAGTTAGTGGAAGATATTTCTAGTTATCAGAAGTTGGTAAGAAAGCTGATCTACTTATCTCATACTCGTCATGACATTTCATATGCAGTAGGAGTGGTAAGTCAATACATGCATTCTCTTAAGGTCAGGCATCTTGATGTCGTGCATAGAATTCTGAGGTATTTGAAGACCTCACCTGGTAGGGGCATTCTATTCTCTCTCAGTGATAACTTAAAAACTGAAGTATATACCGATGCAGACTGGGCTGGGTCAGTTGGTGATAGAAGATCTACCACAGGATATTGTTCCTTTGTTGTGGCTAATTTTGTCACTTGGAGAAGCAAGAAACAACAAGTTGTGGCCCCTCTAGTGCTCAGGCTGAGTTTAGAGTAATGGCTCATGGTATATGTGAGGGGATGTGGCTTCGTTCCCTCTTGAATGATCTTGGTTTACTGGAAACTGGCCCTTTCAACTTGTATTGTGACAATAAGGCTGCAATCAACATTGCTCACAACCCTGTAGAGCATGACCGCAACAAGCACGTTGAAGTTGACCGACACTGCATTAAAGAAAATAGTATGAAAGAAATTGTATGTACCCCTTTGTACACTCGGAGGGGCAACTTGCAGATTTCCTCACTAAGGCATCGAGTAAAAAACATTTGCGACTATTATTAGCAAGTTGGGTATGAAGAGCATTACATGCCCAACTTGAGAGAGAGTGTTAGAATTATTAGCCGCTGTATTTTTTATGTGTCATTGTATTCTCTTGTATTACCCTCCACTATAAGTAGAGGGACTTCTATTATTCAATACAATCATTCTATTTTCAGTTTAACGGTATGTATAAATTATTTCTAGATCACATTATACTTCTAGTCACTGCATATTTCTAGTCTTATTATAAGTATGTATAAAATCCAAGTGCTTAAAAATTTAGACCACCACACCACAAAAATGCAACAATGACAGAGTTTGAGAAATCAGACATACAATACCTAAAACGACCTATTATAACTTGGGCAAAATATGGAAATGATAAGTGATGTAGGGTAGGCTAGGGGGACGCACGGAACCTATGACTCTAGGTGGAGAAGTGGGGACGTCCACTATTCCTAGTTGAATGCAATGCGATCACAAGAATTAATGAGGAATAATTTGAGCAATAAGATTATCTAACACCACGCAAATATTTGAAAGTGAACGACAAATAATTAATTTAGCAATTTAATAATGGCTTTCCTCCGCTCGGAGGGCCAAGGCAAAGCGTGCGGCGAAGAGTTCCTCCTGCAAATTAATAGTATATTGCAACCAATTTCTACTAGAAAGATTCACAGCATCATATGAAATAATCCACTAGATGAAAATGTCAATTCTCAAACAAAACCATACCATAAGACTTCATAAAAGAGTAGCTGAACAAAGACACTGAAGATTTGGGTTTCCGGATGTATAGATCGGCGAACGGTAGTGGAACCGGAGGTGTGACGAGTTGGCGATGGCTGTCTTTGATGGAGTTTAGGTAGATCGGGTTGTTGGAGGATAGATCCGGACACTAGGGGGCGGATCCGGGTGACGTGATGATGTTTGGTGGTAAAACAGTGGATCGGACCAAGAAAACCCTAGATCTGGACTGATCTAAGGTCTTAGGGTGAGGGGAGGTGGATCCACGTAAGGGCGGCCTGGGGGGAGGGAGGGAGGCCGGCAGTTTTAGGGGGTGGTGCTGGGAGAGGGCGGCGGCCAGATCTGGCAAGAACTGGGCGGGTATCAGGGCAGGGGAGGAGAGGGCTGGCGGCGGTTTGGCTGGCACCAGGGCTGGGAGGCGGCGGAAGGGTTGCTGGGAGGAGGAGGGGTGGCGGCAGCAGGGGAAACAGTGAAGGAGAGGGGGCGGGCTGTATGCAGGGAGGTGCGGGAATATGGAGGTTGGCGGCAGTAGGAAAACAGGGCTGGGAGGGGCGGCAGCAGGGGAAAACAGTGGAGAAAGGGGGTATGGGTTAGGGTTTACCTTGGGGAAGAAGATACACACCTAGAAGTCGTCATCTAGGGCTCCACGGAGTCGGCACCGTGGGCTGATCGCAGGATTCCGGGAATGCTTTTCTCCAAAATCTACAATGCCTCAAATCAGCCCCCTAAGAGCCTATTTATAATTAAAACCAAAACTAGGGCATCCCAATCAACGGCTATGATTGACCGGATGAAAAACGCCTAAAATAAGACAATAATAAGTCCAAATACATAAACCAATATATCAAATTGATTCGCAACGCGAATCCGAACACATCTGCGGATTCCGATCGTCGACCCGGGCACGCCATATATGGTAAGTCGCCAAATTAGCCCTGAATGGGCCCAAAACTCGTCCTCGTCTCTGCTCTGCATCAATAAGGCTGCAAATCGTAGTTCAAAGCCATCTTAAACAATTTGGTATGATCTCAAGCCAACCTAAGCATATAGCTATAGTAAGGCTTGATTCGATCTGGATTTTCATAACCCTTGCTCTTAATTTTGATCCATGCAAAAAATAGTTGTCATAAAACTTCAGTCTTTTAACAATACATATATAAATATGCATGAGTGCAAGTATAAAAATATACTTCAATACACATGAACATTGATTCTACCTTGCACGGATACTTAAAATGCTCTGCGTATCGGCTCGGACGCGTATCGGATACGGGAAACGCTCGGAAACGCGTTTCCGAAACTCTAGGAAAGGCAATTTTAATTATTAAAAAAATTAAATCGGAATCGCGTATCCCGCCTCTTAAGCCACGGCTTATATTCTCTTTTGGTTTACGCTATTCCCGCTCCCTTCTCCGTGCACCGTCGTCGATCCCGCCCCCTGCGCCGCCGTCGATTCTGCTTCCTGCTCCGCTCTCGATCCAGACATTGCTCTCGATCCCGACCCTGATCGTAAGGTTCTTCTTCTAATTTGTGCATCTGAGATACTATTTCTTTATTTGTGCAACTCAATTTTCATATATCTCTAATTTCCAAAGAGGCCCCAACTGGAGATGTATTTTTTTATCATTGAAACTAGAGCTAGCAAAGAGATTACCGAAATGAATTGCTAAGCCACTTTTTTATTAGCACTAACTAGAACTTTAGTTATTTATCACTTTTCCTCTTATCTTTGTACTTCTCACATAGTTTCTTTTTTCCCTTTGCTTGATAGAAAATCTATTGATGTAATGATGAGGACATGTATTGTTTTTTATGATGCTTGTTTCCTTAAATCTTCTCTATATTTGTATAGCATTATATGAAATGTAATTTCTTATGATGGTCATCATTACATATTATGATGGTCATCAAACTCTCAAGTTTTTTTATGATGCTTGTTTCCTAAATCTTCTCTATATTTGTATAACATTATATGAAATGTAATTTTTTATGATGGTCATCATTACATATTATGTGAAGAGTTTGTTTATGTGAAAATTTTGATGGTCAACATTACATCTTATTGAATGTAGTGATTGAGATGGAATCTTAGTTTGTTAGTTGTATTTTTTTATATTGATTAATACTTATATTAAAATAATTTAAAAAAAAAATAAAAATGTTACCTGTATCCGTTTCGTATCGTATCTCGTATCCCTTTTCCGTCCACGTGCAACGTAGCATTGATTCACACACATCATCCTACATTTTGATCTAATCTTAAGCAAGTAATATTTTATCTAAGCCCCATTCAATTGTGTTGGCACATTGGTCTGACCTCCATCTTGTTTGAGTAATAACAAACTATGGTACACACATGCACCCATAATACCAAACTTCAGATAGTAAGGGACAAATCCAACGAATAAATCGATGAATTTAAAGAATTGGGACGAATCAAAGAATCAAATACATGATTCCCAGTCGACAATTGACTCAGATACCTTATATTCGATCACGGTTGAATCGGGCTCACGACAGTCGGTCGGTGATTTTAGAGATGCCAAAATTGGCCTGGAGCATTCGGATTGAAGATATAAGCTATCGGTCCTCTGATTAAACATAGAAAGCTGATTTTCAATGGAGGAATCAAACCCAAGTCATCAAGACTCTTATTAAACACAGAACGCTTAATTTTCACTAGAGGAATCAGACATCTGATTCAAGTTGTCTGAACTCAAATTAAATATAGATTATAGAACACATGATTTTTCACCCGAGGATTTGGACGAGCAATTCCCAATAAAATTTTTGATAAAAAAACAGAGCATCAATTTGTTCAAGGATCGATTCATCCTATCACAGACCCATTATGTCAAATAAAATTGAGTACTATAAGTATATAGTTAATCCAATCTTACAACCTAACTACCAATCGAAGTCATTTGCCAGGTTACGAAAGGAACAAATTTCATGAATGAAGAGGGAAATTTGAATCCTTTAGGGATAAACTCTAATCTCCTCATTCATACTCATTACAATCTCAATTAAAGAAGAAGAAAAACATAAAATCTCCAAATCCATTATCTCAGATTCCGCATTGAGATCCTAGTTTTTTAAAGATTAAAGTTCAAGCTTATTGATTAAAGAGAGGAGTTACTATAATGGGCTTGCCGGAGTGGTGGTCGGAGGCGGAGGAGATACTACGGAGCCGGAACCACGGTTGCCTGAGCGGGGCATGCTCAAGGGAGAGAGAGAGCTTCTAAAATCTCTTTTAGGGTTAGGAAAATAGACTTTCATTCATTGATGAGAACATACAAGTATACTCCCGTCTTTATATAGGCTTACAAGACACTAAGATCATAATTAACCTCTAACTCATAGCTACCACTAAATAATAACGGACAACCATAACAGTAAAAAAAGACCACGAAAGATAAATAGGCCTGTCGAGGCCCATAACATCTCTCTCGCGCTGCAAAAAGAGCTTGACCTCAAGCTCTAGGGAGATCGATGACGGAAGTAGCACCCTCGTCGTCAGAGTCCTCGACTTGCAGATAGAAAAGCTTTTTGAACCGATGTCCGCGAGTATACTGCTCGTCGCAGTTATAACATAAGTCATGCACTTGCCGTTCCATCATATTGGCATAAGAGAGTCGACGAATCGGAGTTCCTGGAGGACCCTCAGTACGTCCTGGCGGAGCCCCTGTGTCAGCGAGAATGTAAGCCTCTTGCGCCAGCTAGAGGCGACGACCACAAATTCTGGCAAGCTCATGACAGTGATTAAGTCGCGCGGAGTCTCAAACTCGACATCCAACCGCAGTCGGTCGCAAAGTCCGACAGTGAAGATGGAGACCTGCATGCCAGGGGAAGCGGGACGTGCCAGGAGAAGCTGAAACTCTTCTAGATAATCGTCGACGGAGCACGTCTGTCGTAAATTCGTGAGCTCCCCTAGGGGGTTATTGCGCGTGGGAGGACCGAAATGCAAGTTGCAGAATCTTAAGGTCTTCACATGTCAGACCCGACTGGTCGGTGAGGAGGCGAGTGGCCCAAAGAAGAGCTGGGTCGAGGAGGTGGAAGGAGGCTAGATGCATCTGATCCGTTGTCGGTGTTTGTTGGTGGGCGAAAAATTGTTCGCACTTGGTAAGCTAACCCAATGGGTCCATCCTCCCATCATAAGTCGGAAAATCCAACCTGGGGTAGCTTGGTAGTGTAACCGCCTTAGGGTGTAACCTCCCTCTAATACCAAGTTGTAATAGGCTTGTCGGAGTTGTGGCCGAAGGCGAAGAAAATACTACGGAGCCGGAACCACGGCTACCTAAGCGGGGCTTGCTCAAGGGAGAGAGAGCTTCCAAAATCTCTTTTAGGGTTAGAAAAATAGGCTTTCATTCATTGATGAGAACATACAAGCATACTCCTGCCTTTATATAAGCTCACAAGACATTAAGATCATAATTATCAATTAACCCCTAACTCCTAGCTACCACTAAATAATAACGGACAATGATATCAGTAATAAAAGACCACAAAAGATAACTAGGACCGGTGCTCGAGGCCCATAGCAGCAACCTGAGTCGCATCTTTATTCTATTTATTTCTTGCATTTTTATTTGTGCAGCACACGTCTTCGCACATGTTTGAGTCTTTTATTTTCCACGCATGTTATTAGCGTTTGTGTTTTATATCACGTATGTTAGGGGTGTGCAAAAATAACCAAAGAACCGAGAACCGGACGAAAACTAAACCGAACGGAGGTTCGGTTCGGTTCCAAATAGGTTTGGTTCGGGTCTGGTTCCCATAATACCAGAACCGACAATTCGGTTCGATTCCCGATTCCAAAGATCGGGTACCCAAAATCGACCCGAGAACCGGGAATCAAGTTAAAGAAAATATTTTGAGACAACAGTTATAGTCGTATGGCTTAATACGTAATTGAGAATATAGTCGTATGTATAAAGAAAATAAATTTTGAACTCAGGTAGTTGTACGTCTTCAATGTTATAGAGAGTCATGATTCAATTATTTTGAAACATTGGTATTTGTATGACAAAGGATCATGAGTTGGAAGAGTCATTTTATTATTATTTTGAAACATGGATAGAACCGAGAAACGAACCGAGAAATGAACCGGAACCGAAGCGAACGGTCCGGATCCGATTTTATACTTTAGAACCATGGGTCGGTTCCGGTTCCAAAAGTTTGAAACTGAACCTATATAGGTCGGTCCTTGGTTTTGGGTGGAACCGAACTGATTCAGTTGCACCCCTGGCGTATGTTACTCGTGCACATTCGTGCGACTTATTGGTGTGACCGACCAATAAGACCTTGAATTAGTGGTGCAAATAAAGCCTGGGCCCGGTTGCCTGGGTCTGAGCTCAGTTAAGCTCGGGCTAAGCCTAGGCCAGGCCTAGGGGGCCTCACCAGGCACATTTTCTTTGCATGGGCCCATCCCGGGCCGAGCCCAAGCCTGCTCGGGCACCAGGCTTTTCCGGGTGCCCGCTAGCGCCTGCTCAGCTGAGCTGTCAGCGCCCAACATTAATTGTTGTGGCGACATTGGCCGCCCAGTGCAGTTACTGCCTTTTGGCAGCAACAATGGGCCTATTTAGCCAGGCCTAGGCCTGGTAGGCTCAGGCAGGGCCCTCTTTTCTAAGGGGGGGGGGGGGGGGGGGGGGGGGCGGGCCCAGCCTGGGCCCAATTTGAACCTAGCCCAACAGCAAATAAGCTCGGGCCCAAGGGACCTGGGCCCGTCAGGCATTTTTGGCACCCCCTACTCTGAATGCAAATGTTTGTCAAATTAGGTAATATGGTAATTAGGGCAAGCTTTGAAAAGATAAAATTTATTAAGTTTTTAATTTCATTTCTGAAATTTTTACTATAATTTAATTTTGGAATTTTAATTATTGGGGAATACCAAGTGAAAGGATCTCTTGAACCAATTTCTTTTTATTTTCATTTAATATCAGACATTAAGAATACTAGCCTCTGCTATTAGTGAAGATTAAGCACCATTGACCGAAGTCTCAACTAGCCTCTGCTATTAGTGAAGATCATCATAACTCTATTATTCATGGTTTCGAAGTTTGGCATTTAAATTAGGACGAATTTCAATTGGCTAATCCCTAAAAAGGCAAAATAACTCAAGAAGATTAAGCACATATTTATGTTAGAATAGATAGATATTGTTGGAACCTTAGTTTTGATTTGAGTTAGGATCCATCCTTATTGTCTAAGTTTAAATCATATCATATCTTATAACTTAAGAAGGCAGAAAATAATATAAAAGAAAATAACATAAAGAGAAATATATATATATATATAAATAATATACTAAGATAAATATATATATATAATTAATTGGCTGAAGAAAATAAGAGAAAGAATAAAAAATTATATATATTCTGCATTCGACGAACGGCCCTCAGATTAGTCGAACGGCGCTTTGCGAAAGGATTAGTCGAACGAAGCTCAAAGAACTAGTCGGACAGCGCTCGACAAACAGCTATTAGATCAGCGGTCGACGAATTATTCAAGGCTCAGCGGTCGACGAAATGTTCCAGGCTCAGCGGTCGACGAAATGTTCCAGGCTCAGCGGTCGACGAATATATAGCGTTCAGCGGTCGACGAACAGCTAATCTCAGCGGTCGACGAAAATATGCGTTCGACGAACTCAAGTTTGCGTTCGACTAATTTCTATCAGAAGCTCAGAACGGCGAATCAAATTCTCCGGACGACGAAAAGATGAGATCGACGAAATATTTTCCTTTCTCTTATCTTAGCTCGACTAATATTAGTATATTCTTATATCTGCTTAAAGCTCAGCTCGACTAATATTATTATATATGCTTTTCTTTATGAATATATAATATAGCCGTTGCAGGCATTAATTCTTAGAGCCGTTGCAGCAAGTCCAAAGACGGAAAGTTTGTCTGCTCGAGGAATAAGAATTAAAGAGATATTATCTCTTTCCTTTTCCTGACAAGAATTCAAATAGCCTTGTCTATTCTCCAGATTATATATACACAAGGAGAAGAGAAGAGAAAATAGAGCACTGTAGGAAAATAGGCAGAACAAGATCAGGAAGAGAAAAACAGATAAGCAAAAAGAAAGAAGAACATACCAGAGTTCTTTATAGAAAGAACAATATATTTATATCTTGCTTTTTGCTAACTCTTCTCTGCAGATTATATTTATCCTGAGACACCAATCAAGATTATTTGCTCAGGATCAAACAACAGAGAAGAAGAAGAAAAGAGTTAGAAGAAGAAGCCTCCACTAACTGTCAACAAATTATATCAGACAGGGGGAGCTCTTCAACATCATATTCAAGGATCCATTCAACTTCAAATCAGGATCTCAAGAGTCTTCTCACAAAAGAGAAGAACATTTGTTTTCCTTTTCCCTCCCCATCTTGTAAAGGGTTCTAAACTCCCTTCAAAAGTTAACAATGTGGTGGCAGGGCACCTGATCAAAAACCTGTGTATTGGTTTTTAAGCACCTGATCAAAAGCTTATTGGTGATTTGGGCACCTAATCAAACCTCCATTGGTGTTAGGGCACCTGATCAAAAATCCTAGTGGATTCCTACCAGTGTGGTAGAAGAGTGGATGTACCCTATTGAGAGGGGAACCACTATATTTCTTTGTGTCATTTACTTGTTTTGTTTATAGTTTTATTTTGTAAATCTGTGATATAAATCAGCACTCTTACACTTATATATAATTATCACTATTTTGAAATAATCTTAACAAGGATTTTAATGAACAGAAAAAGATTTTAAGAACTAAACTCTCACTTTCAATTGATATCAGAGAAGAAGAGAACTCTGTATATCTTCTCTTCCTTCAATATGATTTGAAATTCAAATCATCAGATTTTAAGGAATATAAAATTGACTTAAATCCTTCTTGGAACTGACATAGCCACCAAAACGATTTTGTCATGTCCTTTCAAATACCTTTTGCTGTGAAAGATGCTTTAGCATTAAATGTCAACGGCTCTTCTCCTTAGAATACGACAAAGAAAAGGAATATAATAAAGAGGGATATTATCCTTACTTGTCTGACTGAATATGTCCAAAAAATATTGAATAGATCCGTTAAGATCGTCGATCTGAGTTCAGAGAATGTAGAAATAAATGATCTGAAAGTATATTTAGTCGATCTGCACTTCTGGTAAATTTTAGTCGAACGCAGACTGGAGCTCGTCGAACTCTGAATAGAATTAGTCGAACAAAATCACTTTCGACGAACGCAGGAGATATTTAGTCGAGCGCTGCACTTAGACAAAATTCTTCGACTGCTGAGTCTGAGAACATTTCGTCGACCTCTGAACTGAAATCATTTCGTCGAGCTCTGGGCTGAGAATTCTGTTCGTCGAGCTCCGTTCGACGAACGCAGAAAACTTAACTTTTCTTTTGTTCTCAGCAGTCGACGAATTATTCTCAGACTCAGCAGTCGAAGAATTTTGTCTAAGTGCAGCGCTCGACTAAACGTCTCCTGCGTTCGTCGAAAGTGATTTTGTTCGACTAATTCTATTCAGAGTTCGACGAACTCCAGTCTGCGTTCGACTAAAATTTACCAGAAGTGTAGATCGACTAAATATACTTTCAGATCATTTATTTCTACATTCTCTGAACTCAGATCGACGATCTTAACAGATCTATTCAATATTTTTTGGACATTCAATCAGACAAGTAAGGATAATATCCCTCTTTATTATATTCCTTTTCTTTGTCGTATTCTAAGGAGAAGAGCCGTTGACATTTAATGCTAAGGCATCTTTCACGGCAAAAGGTATTTGAAAGGACATGCCAAAATCGTTTTGGTGGCTATGTCAGTTCGAAGAAGGATTTAAGTCAATTTTATATTCCTTAAAATCTGATGATTTGAATTTCAAATCATATTGAAGGAAGAGAAGATATACAGAGTTCTCTTCTTCTTTGAATATGAAAAAGAGATATAGAAGCAGAACAACAATAATAAGGGATATAGAAAAGAGAACTACAGAGCTCAGAAAAACAAGAACATGAAAGGATTAGAAGAGAAGAAGAGCAAGAAAAACTACAGACATCATCATTCTCTCAGGAGAACAAATTTTATGATGTAGAAAGTCTTCTTCTTTCTCAAGCAGCATTCATTCAACTGAGAACATCAACATCATTCTCTCAGTTTTACTGCTGCAAGATCAGATCTCCAAAAGAGCAACAACAGACTGAAGAAATTATTTTCTCAGTTTCATCAGCTAAAGGAAGATCATTCTTTCAAAAAAGAAGCCTCCACTAACTGTCAACAAATTATATCAGACAGGGGGAGCTCTTCAACATCATATTCAAGAATCCATTCAACTTCAAATCAGGATCTCAAGAGTCTTCTCACAAAAGAGAAGAACAACATCTGTTTTCCTTTTCCCACCCCATCTTGTAAAGGGTTCTAAACTCCCTTCAAAAGTTAACAGTGTGGTGGCAGGGCACCTGATCAAAAACATGTGTATTGGTTTTTAAGCACCTGATCAAAAACTTATTGGTGATTTGGGCACCTGATCAAACCTCCATTGGTGTTAGAGCACCTGATCAAAAATCCTAGTGGATTCCTACCTAGGGTGGTAGAAGAGTGGACGTACCCTATTGAGAGGGGAACCATAAACAGCACATTCAAACACAAACACAACACATACACACATTCAAACACAATATTCACTCAAACTATACAAACACAAATACATATAAATAAATACAAATACATATAAACAATCACATATACAAACACAAATACATATAAACATTCACTCAAAACTATACCTAGGAACCAAAAAAAATTTATACCTTATCAGAAGCTGGGCCAAATGGGAGGAAGAAGCCCTTGTAGACGTTGGAGGAAGAAGATCCTCGCTGTCGTCGCCGGATAGGAGGAAGAAGGAGCAGCGATGCAATGCTCGGCCGATTAGGCCGCCGTATGCAATGCTAGGTCTAATCGGAGCTTGAAAATGGGAGAATAGGCTCACAGAGACGGAGCTACGCTGGACCTTCGACGGAGAGGAGAAGGGGGATGAAGTCGCCGGGGGGGGGGGGAGGAGCTGCAGTTTCGCCGGAGACGGAAGGGAGAAGCGGCGCGCCTTTCGCGACTCTGCAGCAGGTTTGCTCTGTCGAGCACTAAAACCGGCGAAATTTTTGAATCCCGGACTCCGATTTCTAAGTGAACTGGTTCACCGATAGTTTTTTTAGATTTGCTCCTCTCCCTTTGATCTTGCACGCGGCAGGCGAACTGCGATCCCGGACAAGGATTTTGGAAGGCCGATCGGACGCAAGAATCTCCCCTAAAACCGACCCTTGGGTGACGAGGAATTTTTGGGTCCGGAGCCCGTTTCCAAAATTTAGGTCCGAAATTTAAAAAAACATATGAGCTGACGAATTTTTTTTTATCTCAGGATATAGAAATAGATTTTAGGATATCAAAAAATAGTCTAAAAGATCCTCTGGAGATCAAATTTGATCTCCTGGAGATCATATTCTGATCTCAAAAAAATTTCTCCAAGAGATCAAATTTGATCTCCTCGAGTTTACCCGGAGTCCGGACTCCGGACCCAAAAAAAGCGCCTTGGTGACAGGCGGTTTTCCCAACTCTTAAAACCTGTCTTAAAATCGGACTTTTGGCATTGCACCAATAGCAAGGTTTGACACATTGCACCCTAATGTTTTCATTTTGGTAGAATGCACCCTTTAAAGATGTTAATATAGCAGTTTGCACCCTATTCAATTTTTCTAATCCTTTATTGTTTTATAAACCAAAAATAGCAAGGGTAGTTTTGGATTTTCCAAAATAAAAAACCCTAATAGAGCAGTCGGTTCACCTTTCCCTCCCATTCGCATCATTCTGGTCCCGTCCCTCCTTCGTGTTTTTTGTTCCTGCGGGAGTTCCAGGCCGACGACGACGAAAGAAGAAGGTCCGTCCGTTCCTGCGGGATTTCCTGCGGCCGATCTTATAGCTCCGGTCAGATTTCCGGCGATCCCTCCAACTACGACTTCAGGTATTCTCGGAGGTATAACGATCGACATTGGATTTGGCTTTCTCGGAGGTCTAACGATCGGCATTTTTTCTTAGTGGCATTGGATCCTTCCTAAGTGTAGCCCTACTCAGCGGCATCTTTTCTCCCGAGCAGGTATAATATCTCAGCCTACCTAAACCGATTTTTCTCCTTATTGCTCTTTGTGGTTTAGGGTTTAGTACAGATTTTGTCAAGTTTTTGGGGCTCGGTTTATACTTCTCATTATGGTTATCTAGATTATGTAATTTATGATTATCTAGATGAAGAGGATAGTTACTGTCTTGTAATTTATAGGTTTTAAATCATCTAAAATGAGGTGGATTCAGAGAGTGAATGATGGTTCTGATTTTACGTTTCAATCTCCGATTTATGGCAATGATGTTTTCATGATATCTACCGTGTTTGTTTCGTGCACCCGACCGTTTGATTTATATAATGACTTGTTTGTGTAGATACAGAAAAAGAAAATATGTTCTTCACTATCAGGATGCATCATTTTGGATCATTCATAACTTCTAATGGAACTGTGTATACGCCTGATTATATTACCTACTTTGATTTTTGCAATGCTTGTGAGTTGTTGTTGAAAGATTTGCATGATATGAATATGCAGTTGGGTGAATAAGGGTGTGTTAGATTTTACTACAATTTAACTGGCCCTAACGATTGCAATCATTTGATTCTTATTGTTACTGACGAAGACGCAAAAAATTTGTTTAATCACTGTACTTTTGAGCGGGAGTCGATGTATATGTTGATGTAGTCAAAACTGATGACATTAACATGATCGGCGATGATATGGAAGAAAATCCTTATCCTATGGATGTGGAAATAATGGATCTTGATGAAGAGGATAATGATCCCTTAGATGAAGAGGAGAGTGGTGATGATGATTCAAATTTTAGTGATGATTTTGAGGACAATGATTTTGAGTATGACGACATGCAGTTTGATGATAACATTGGCGAAGATGTTGAATGGGTTGGTTTCCGTGAGTCTGATGAAGGCAAAAATGCTCAACAAAATCAAATGATACAACATCAGACGGTAGTGAGAAAAAATAAAAACAAATCCTCTCTTTATCACATGAGCAATGCCAACGAGTCTAGTTTCGAATTTGAAGTTGGAATGTGTTTCAATACCGGGGGAGATTTTAGAGATGTTGTGCGTAAGTACTCTAACATTCAAGATAGACCCTTGAAATTTATCAAAAATTGCAGCGATAAAATTCAAGTGACTTGCGAATGCGGTTGGATTATGTGTGCTTCTTTTATTTCAAAGGATGATAAAACATTCCAAGTTAAGTTAATAAAAGGAGAGCATACTTGTTATAGAGCAGCAAGCTCTAAACATTGCACTTCCACCTTTATTGCCAAAAAATATCAACATCATCTTAGGAGTAATCCGGAATGGCCTGTAAATTCAATGCAGGAATTGATGCAAATGGAGAACAAAACCTCTCTATCCATATGGAAAATGTATAGAGCAAAGAAACATGCAACCAAAATGAATCATGGGACTGAGCTAGAACAGTATTCTAGGCTATGGGATTATTGTGAAGAAATGCGCCAAACAAATCCTAACACAACGGTGAAAGTGTAATGCAAGAAAGTATCAAATTCTAAGACATGCACTTTCAAGAAGTTATATATTTGTTGGGGTGCTTTGAAGAAAGGGTTCATTGCGGGTTGCAGGCCAGTAATAGGTTTGGATGGTACTCACCTACAGACATCCAAGGGTGGAGTTCTATTATGTGTCGTAGGCATAGATGGGAATAATGGTATGTTTCCAATTGCATATGCTATTGTTTTGAAAGAAAACATGAAAACATAGGAATGGTTTTTGGAGCTTCTAATTCAAGATTTGAATATTGTTAACAACTACACATGGACTATCATATCCGATAAGTAGAAAGGTCTCCTTTTCGCACATGGCCAAAGTGTGATATGTTGCTAAATAATCTATGTGAAAGTTTTAATAATGTTATTTTGAAGGCCAGAGGGAAACCTATAATAACGATGCTTGAGATTATTAGAGTTATTATGATGAAGAGAATTCATACACAAAGGGACAAGTTGTTGCGTTGTAATGGTGACATTTGTTCTGCAATACAAAAGATTTTGGAGAATAACAAAATTGGGGTTCAAGACTTTAGTTTGGCATGGAATGGAAATGATAAATTTGAAGTAAAAGGATGGCTTGGTGACAAATGGATTGTTGATTTAGCTATACAAAGTTACAGTTGTAAGAAGTGGGACCTTAGTGGTATTCCTTTTGTGCATGTCATAGCTTGCATATTCTACAAACGGGAAAATGTTGAAGAGTACGTCGATTATTGGTACAAGAAGAATACTTTTTTGAAGGCATATGAACATATGTTAAACCCAATAAAAGGACAAAATGAGTGGCCAAATTTCAACCTACCACCCATTATCCCATGGTTTGAAAAGAAAAAGAAGGTTGGAAGACCGTTGGGACATGCAAGAAGAAAAGAAACAGATGAGGCGGACAATAAAAAATATGGGTTAAAACGTTATGGAGTAAAGTATACATGCTCTAATTGTGGGGAAAAAGGTCATAACAAAAAAGGTTGTGGTCAATCATCAAATACTACAAGTGCAACAATGATGTCGTCCGCTATGCGATCAAAATTAACGGTATGTATGCAATTTTTTTTATTCTTAATAGTTGAATGATATCATAAATGATCCATATTATTTTGTTTTGTAGGTGAGGAGGAAGGCGACATTATCAACGTTGGGCGAAAGTAGTATTTCACAAGAGTCGTGCAGTGGGATAGATATGCAGGTGATGATTGCGGTTATCATTATTTTATACTCACTATTAATCTTTCGATACTGAAAATAGTTTGGATATTGATGAGTATAATTTATATCTATTTTTAATGTATAATTTAGTATAATATTTATTATAAATTTGTAATATTTTTAGTATTTTCATTTATAAAAAGTTTGTTTTATATTTTGATAACTTATTTATTTTTATTTCTAATTTGTAGAAAAAATGTCGCGACCACGCTCATGGCGTTGAAAAATGGAGTATTCACTGAAGTTGTCGCGTTGGGGGCGCTCGTTCGAGCCGCACTCGTCCAAATAATTTCATGTCGTCGTAACGTCCGCTTCGCCGCGCCATCTTCGCTATCCATGCAACACAGTCGCGTGCCTCCTTCCCAATGCACGATGCTGCGCCATTGCCGCCACCCATGCAGCCCGGCCACATTTCTTCTTCATAATTAATACTGCTACGTCATCCACCTCACTCACATTTAAATCCATGCAAATTTCTCCCCTACCCTCACCAAAATTATCATCGTTAATTTCTCCCTTTTATCACCCACCACCTTTTCTTTTATTTATTGCATGCCCGGCCCCTCCTCTCCTCTTTCTATTCCAATCCCGCCACTTCATATTAATTTAATGTTTTTTTATATGCCACAATACCATACATAACCGGTCATGCACCTCTTCCTCTCCCATGCAAAAACATCCACTTATATTTTTCTCATAACCGCCACTCTTTCTCTCTCTCTCTAAACCATTAAAGCTATACCGAACCCAACACCTCTCCTAGCTATTTTAAACCCCCACTTTCATATTTATTTTTATAAACTCCACCTCTTAATTACAGCCACCTTTTTATTCTCGTTATTTTATTCATGCCACCACTTAAAATTTCTCTCTCCACTTCTTCTTAATTTATATATATTATAATATACATATATAACATTCATAACCGGACACCTTGCCACATCACACAAACCCATGCAGCCTTCCACGTGAATTCCTAATTAACGGTCATTATCAAATTAAATGCTGCCATGAATTGATCCTATTTAAAATAATTAATGCCGCCAGCCAATTAAAATGCATGCAAAACATATTTTTATAATGTCTCCTCCCATTCATTTATATTTACTCCCTCCTATTCTCATTCATGGCCGAACTCTCTTATTTTCCCTTTTTGTTAAAACCGTGAGACATCATTTCTCCATAATAAGGTTTACACCTTTAATTTCATGCCTACCTTTTCCTCTTCCACCGGGCCCACCATTATTCTCATGAAATTGCCACCTTTCCTATTCTAATTTCATTCCTCATTATAATTATTGATGCCCACCTCTTCCCTCATTTGTATTCACACCACTACACATTCACTCCACCTTTTGCATTTTCTTGAACCATTCCTCCCCATGGCCTAATTCATCTCCCCTCTTGAATGCTAATTCATGCCAACCCTTCACATTCTCCCTCATTCATCCTCTCATTCCTATATTATAAATAGAGGCCCAAACTCTTCATATTTGGATCATGCTCTCTTCCCCTGCCCGTTTGGGCAGTTCTATCTTGTATTTTTTATGTAGCTTTTTATTTTCAAGTTCTCTTTTTCGTTTATGCGATGTAGTTTTATTTCATGTATTTCTTTCTCATTATGAAATGATAATCTAGTTTATTTTCCAACAATTTCTCGTTCTTATTTCTTTTTATTTCTCATGCCCTTTTTATTTCATAGCAAGTAGTTATAATATTAATTTAGTCTTGATCATTGCGAACGTTGAGTGAAATTATCTTTCTCTTTATAATCGTTCTTTTTCACCTAAGATTTATTTGTGATTAATATTGAGTTCATATGTCGATGTGTGGACTTTGGTATCTGATTTCGTATTCTAGTTAGTCGAGAGGCTCATGCATATGAATTGATCACTCACGAATAAAAAGAGTTGATCGCAACCCTCGAGAGAGGATGACGAAAATCTTCTGGATAGGAGTCAAATCCTATAGCGGGATTCACCTCGTTAAAGCGAGTGTTAGGGGTTTCGATTGTAGAACGAGAGTTTGGTCGATCAACCTAATCTCAGGTAAGCGTATTCCTCGAGAGAGGTGCGTTCATAATTCGGGAATCTCCACGGTCAAGGATCGGATTAGACGGTTATAAATTATTATGTTTTATTTCATATCAAAGGTTGTTTTGGTCAAGTTAGAATTTTTTTTTTCTATTTTTGTATTTTTGTTCCTAATATAATCTCTTACAATTTTCGTCCGATAAAATAATAGTTAATTTTCTCGAAGTAGAAGTACTCGACAGACCCGAGTTTTAATACGACCTTAATATTTTTTTTATCCTATGCTATATTTCGATAGGTACACTTATCTTAATTGAGTATAGATTGGAGAATACGATTCTCTCTATCAGATATAACATTTATATGTATTTTGTACTAATTATTACTCTTACCATTATTCAGTCGTCGTGGATTTGAGATTTGAGGAGTCACATTTAACTACATTGAGTAGGCCTGGTATACATAAACGTTTAGTATCATATTCTTAATCACTAGACGGCGATGATATTTCTAATTTAATAATAATTTTATTTTTTGGTTATGCAGGCGAGACGTGGATTTGAGATTTGATGCGAAAGATAGATATTTTGTTTTGAATGCTAACCTTGGTGGTATTTTGTTAATTTTTGTAATTTTTGTTATGATATGGGACTCTCATGATATGAACTAAACATGGGTATTTTGGCTACTTTATTTCAAGACAAGTGAGTTTTGATCTTTTTCACTATCAAATGCTCATTTACTGGCTCCAATCAATCTCCCAAATGGTTTTTACATTTGGGAAAGTGGTTTCTTTTATATGAACAAAACTAAGGAAAACAAACTTTAATTAATTTTTTAACAAGCGTTACTAAAGTTTGTTAATAAATTTACAAATAAAATTATCTTGTATAAATGGTCGTTAACATAAATAGCAAAAGAGTTGCAATAATCGCATCTTCCCGGCGATCTCTGAGACGATGTTCATCAGTCGCTTTGACTTTCAAATGGCATGCCATGGCCGCTGGATGTACTTAGCTGCCTGGCCCTCGCAGACTTTGTTCCAATAATTCGAATAGGGTGCAAATTCTTTGAGATGGTTTGCAAATAAACAAAAAGGATCAATGAACTAAAACATATTTTTAAAAAAGTCCGCTAATAAGAAATGGAGGAAAAAAGCTTGGCAATGTGGTCTGCTAGTATTACGAAAGAGGTTGGAGCTTAGATCTACCAATATTGAAGAGAAGAGAATAACTAAACCAGCATTTTTCAAGGCCCTGAAATCATCCTTTTTTAAGATGGTCTGCTAATAAAAGAAATGAGCAATGAACAATGAGACCAAAATACCCTTCTATTTTCGGTTTAATAAACAACAAAGGCTTATAAAATTAGAATAGGGTGCAAACTGCTATATTAATTTCTTTAAAGGGTGCATTCTGCCAAACCTTGCTATTTCAAGGGTGAAATGTGCCAAAAGTCCCTTAAAATCTATAGGTTTTGGGCGAAAATCAATGTGGATAATTCTTGTCAAAAGAACAACGGAATTAGAATTGGGAAATCTAATTCCAATTTCGTAATGTCAATTCTTGTCAAACGAACGCACCCTTAAGTACAATACCTGAAATTGGACAATAAAAAATTGTAGAAACTGAGAATAGTACAATAGCAGCACACATACAATTGAAAAATTGGCTCTGCTTTGCTGCTTTACCAAATGAAAAATGCTCCAAAAATGTTCAGAGGGCACTCTGCTCTTCAAAAATGTTCAACCAAATGACAAATGCTGAAAGCAATGAAAGTGTCGGGAGGTAAGAGACGCAGTCTACTCTGCTGCCTGCTGAAACTAGAAAGCAAGAGAGGCGTCGGGTCGTCGGGAGGCTCAAAGAGGGTGGCAGACTGGATTGCCCTGGAAGTATGAAAAATGGAAGAGACGCACTTTGCTCTATCCTGGAAGTATGGAAGAACACTAGAAGTCGAAGAACTATGGAAGCGGCTGCGAGACAAGGTATGTCGAACGCCTGAACTGCTCGTCGACGAAGATGGAGCGGAGATAGTGTGTCAAACTGTGGGAGAATGCCGGTGAAGAAGATGAAGCGGAGATAGGGTGTTGGGCTGCTCGTCGAAGTCACCGTCGAGGAAGGAGAAGCTTGGAAGGAATTAGGGCAGCACGGCTCTGGATTGGAGAAAAAAAGCTCATGCGGGCTGGCCTATCTGCGAATTTCCCGAAATTCATACCCGGGCACGTGCCCGGTGTGCCTCCACGTGGGTCCGCCAACTCCGTCACTTGGAACCACACTTGTACTTGCCATTATGCTCAGTTGTTGGTGATAAATCAATAATCTTTGCTTCACAGTTGCAATAAAAATCATATGTATGATATAATATTTAGTCAGGATAATTGTTGAATAATATTTGTTAATTAATCATTGCAGAAATAATTCATGCAAACTATAATTTACATAGATATTGAAGGAGATAGATTCATAAAGAGAGATGGAGAGCCAGGCTTTATAAAAAAAAGGTGATTTTCAAACGATAACCACCTAATCATTTATGCACCGTTGATCGTTACGGTTATATTGCAATCGGGGGTGGGGGCATTGTGAGTGCACGAGTGACGTCGGGTGAAGCCTGTGCGTTCGAGATCTGGCGATCACAGGCGGAGGTTCCATCACGATCGGTATACTGTCATGGCTGCACTGGGGGAGGGGAGTGAAGCCGAGCGGAGGTACTATCGCGATCGGGGTACTATCATGATTTCATGGGTGGAGAAGCCAACATGGAAAGCTCGTCAAATGATGTCGCCCATCCCCATCAAATGATGTCGCCCGTCAAATGATGTCACCCGCCGAATGATGTACCCCATGTGGGGTGGCGACATTGGTTGTGGACGGCGATATTGGTCGAGATGGCGACATTGGTCGTGGGGGCGACATTAGTCGTGGTGGGCGACATTGGTTGTGGTGGGTGATATTGGTCGTTGGGGGCGACTTTGGTCAGGGCGGCGGTATTGGTCGTGGAGGTGACATTGGTCGTGGGAGGCGACATTGGTCGGGGGACGGCGACATTGGTTGGGGTAGCAACATTGGTCGTGGGCGGCAATATTGGGCGTGGCGGAGACATTGGTTGTGGGGGCGACATTGGTGGTGGAGGCGGCATTGGTCGTGGGGTCAACATTGGTTGTGAGGGAAACATTGGCGACATTGGTCGGGGGCGGCGACATTGGTTGAGGCGGCGACATTGGTTGAGGAAGGTGACATTGGTCGCGGGGGGGGGGGGGGGGGGGGGGGGGGGCACATTGTTCTGGAGCGACACCATTGGTCGGGGCGGCGACATTGGTCGTGAGGGGGCGACATTGATCGTTGGGGCGACATTGGTCGGGGCGGCGATATTGGTCGGGGGGACAACATTGGTCGGGGGGGGGCGACATTGGTCGGGGGGGGGGGGGGGGCGACATTGGTCGCGGGCGGCGACACTGGTCGCGGACGGCGACACTGGTCCCGGGCGGCGACACTGGTCCCGGACGGCGACACTGGTTGAGATAAAATCAAAAAGAAAATGAAACAAAAAAAATGAAATCATTTGAGACTTTATTAATGCAGCTTTAACAAAAAAATCTGGACAGCAACAATAAATTTGTGTCATACTTGAAATTGAGGAAAAACGCAACAGTTTTATACCACGAAAGATTATGGCATGAACACTAATTATAAAAAAATGGAGGATTGTTCAATTAAGATATTACCCAAAAATTATTAGAAAATAATGACATGAACTAATTCAACACATTTCCACTCAATAAATTTGCACGGGTTAGAAACAACCAAAAATACCATAAATGCATAAGGTCCCATTGTGTGTAGTGTTTGCAGACAATAACTTCACCCATGCCCGATGGACATTTTAGATTTGCCAAAAGAATTCTCATATCAGATCCATCATAGTAAAGATACAAATACATTATTAACCCTAGATTCTAACTTTCTACTATCTAAATATGAACATAACTGCAACACAGTTTTAGTACAATGACTATTTATTTCATTAGGAGAATGACTCCTACACTAAAATACAGTTGTATATACATAAATCTCACCATTAACTGGTGCAGAAAAAACATGTTGAGCAGAAGAAGTCAAATTATTATATAATCACTTCAAATTCCTGAGTAACATTAAATACCTAGGTTGCAGATAGTGGCATTGTTCGGTTGTAGGTGAAGGTAGTGGATTTGAGTTGATTGAAGTTATATACCATTAGGATATATGCAAGCATTAGACCAAGCACTTAAGAAACAAAATTTGTACAAACGCAATTCCGATCCATGAAGTAAGAAAAAAAGCAGGTAAATTTTCATAAACCTATATAATTTAAACTACTAGTGAAAAATTGAAAGGTTGGGATCCTGAAATTAGCAAATCTATGTATAAGAAAAAAAGTGTGAACGAATGGAATATATAACCTGTACAGATATATAAGCCAAGAATGCTATATTTTCATAGTGTTTAACATTTGGTGCCCAATACTGAGATCTATAAAACAAAGCAGCTAAGTAGAGATGACTATTAGATGAAATTGAAATTTCCTTCAAATATTGATATGAATTTCCCTGATGTGACGACAAACAATCGTACATCAAAAAATCCATTTGTTAAGAAATGAACATAAAATCTGAACCAAAAATTGGAATTAGAACCGTATAAATGAAATCATAATCTTATAAAATTCAAAAATATCAAGACTAAATTTAAATTTCACAAAATAGAGTAGGAAAATCAACTGACATCAGAAGTTTGAACTTTCTGTACTTAAAAGAATCTTCGATTGAGTTTCTTGGTTGAAGTAGAAGAACATGCAACGGTTGTGTTGGATAGAAAATGCTTAGGAACTGCAGTAGAAACAAATATCAGAGCTACTTTAGAGAATCGGAGTTAACTTACACCTGAAATGTAGTAGCAGAAACGATGACTTACATGTTTTAAAGGATCAAACAGTGTTAAGAAGATCAAATTTGGGGTATCCTAAAGTTTCAGCCAAATAACAAAAATTATATAGATCTTTAATCCATATTCCAATCACTTGGGCATTCTATCAAATAGGTTGTGTGCCTGTGAAAGAAATTAACCTAATAGGAAAAAATGTTGAGACTATGGAGAACACAGGAAATAACTTAGGTGGAAAAATGCACAGGTCAGGAAATAACCAAATTTAACATGTGTTATTTAAGATTTTATGCATTGGAACATCAAATACCTGATTCCATGGTTTGAACGAAATCCCTAAGAACTAAAATTGTCGATCTGGCACCTGCAAGATAAAAGAAAACCAAAAAGTAACAGAGATAAAACGAAAATAAAATAGGAAAAAGAGTTTCACCAATCAGAACTTGTAACGCAAGAGATAATCGTTTATTCAAGGAATTGTAATGCAAAATAAAGAGGTATCACGCGAAAGACGTAAATCAACTAACAGATTGGATATTGTAATGCAAGAAAAAACAATTTTACCTGAAGATTGATGACAATGTTTACAAACGAATCAAGTATGACCGCAGACGGGAGGAGGAAGAAGTCACCGAGGAAGCGTTCTACAACAATCATAAAGAGAGGAGTAAAAATGAGGGAGTAAAGATGAGGGAGTTGTTTAGTAAAAATAGAAGCACGCCGAAAGAGGGGAAGAAGGAATACCCCAGTCATAGATTTCCTGATGTAGAGGTATTAGCAGGACTATAAAAAAAAGTAAAGGAAAAAAGAACCTGCAATGGTGAAGATGTCCGGACGCGATCCCATAGTCGGCAATCTGCAGGAAGATGTTGCATGAGAAAATTCTTGAGTGTTGGGAATATTGCCCTTCAATCTTCCCTAGATTTGAAGATGCATCACATACAATACTAAGTACATATTGTATTTGTTAAGCTCTGTCTACATCATGTTTATGCAGGCTTAGGTCAAGTCAAGTCGACGCAACGTCGAAATGAACTCGACGCAGAAGGAAGAGCTTGTCGAAGCCATCTTAGAAGTCGACGCAACTTCGACTTCAAGTCGACTCAACGTCTAAATGAACTCGACACAGAAGGAAGAGCCTGTCGAAGCCATCTTAGAAGTTGATGCAACTTTGACTTCAATTCGACGCAACGTCGAAAGGAACTCGACACAGAAGGAAGAGCCTGTCGAAGCCATCTTAGAAGTCGATGCAACTTCGACTTTAATTCGACGCAACATCGAAAGGTACTCAACATAGAAGACGAAGTCTATTCCGCCGCTGAGACTGGAGCCTGTCTTAGCCCATCCGCTGAGACAATTTCAAATATGAATGTCTCTATCCATTTTTGGTGCAAGTGATAAGAAATCTAGATAATGTTTTCTATTCTTGTCCATGTTGTGACTAAGCATGTATTAGAGCCGTTGCAGATTGTAGGGAGTATAAAAGAAGATGTTAGGTCTAAAGAAGTAGAATTGTTTTGATCAGGAAGAACATTGCTGTGAGCTGATGAATAATCTTCATCTTCTTCCTGAAAAGTGATGTCTCTCTAAAGCTAAAGACAGACAAATACAAGAGAGAAAGTTAGTTCCAGCTGATTTGATTCAGCAGAACAAGAAGATCTTCTTCCATCTACTAAAGAAGAAAATCAGAAGCTGCTGTTATCCAGTCCTGCTTCAAGACAGCATCTGTTGTGCTCTGCAATAGAAGAACAAGCTGAAAGGTTTATCTATGTTGTCTTCTGTTGTAAATAGAACAATCATAAATCTATGTAGGAACTTTATTGTTCTGAGTGTGTAGGGCCCGTGTGTCGGAGCTGTAAGGCTTTTGTGCCTGAGAGGTAGAGCTGAGTGCCTGAGTTTGTAAGGCCTTGTGCCTAAGTTTGTAGGGCTGTGCTCCCAGCCTAAGCTGTAAGATTTCAGTGGAGATTTGAGGTAGGGCTTCTTGATAGGCCTGAGGTAGGAAACCAGGAGGGTTTTTGAGCTGTAGGAGCTGGAAAACTCTGAGTAGTAGGGCTGCTGGCCTGAGGTAAGGTTTTGGAGAAAACCTGAGAGATCCCGAGGGATCTGCATTGTAAGCTCTTGGTGCCGAGTTTGGAGGAGTTTTTCTTGTCTAACACACTGTTTAAAAGACGTAGAGGGAAAGTGGACTACCCATAGACACACTGTCTTGGGGAACCACTATAAACAACTGTGTGTTTTCTGTGTGCTTTCTTCTACCTTGCTAAAACATCTAAAACAATCTAATATAAGTAGAAAAAGCAAAGAAACCTATTCATCCCTCTCTAGGTGAGTTAGGCTACTACCAAGTAAACTATCATTGAGGATTAGGAGTTGTCGCAAGTCAAAGAGAGGAGATCGGAACAGAGGAGATCACAACAGACGAAGAGGAAGCAGAGGTCGAGGAGTTGCCACAGAGGAGCCACCGAGGAGGAACTGTGAAGGTGGCTCTACGGAGGGGAATAGGCTCTGTGGAGGAGGCAATGCTCTGCCAAGGAGGAAGCATAGGACTTTTTGTAGAGGTCCCCCTTGGAAGAGGAGCAAACATCGGGCAAAACTCAAGGAGTCGAGGCGTGGCAGAGGTGCATGCAGCATGGCAGAAGAGCAGCTAGGGATGGCGTGTCGAGGAGGAGCTTGTTGGATCTCAAGGCGCCCTTAGAGGGGGGGTAAGGGTTTTAGAAATCTTTATAATATTAAAGAAACCTTTTGATATTTTATATGAAATAGATTGGATCAAAAGTAAAGTGCTAGAAATTGAAAACCAGATTAATTTTATTGAACAAATAAAGACATGATAATCATTTATAAAATTGATTACAAAATCAGAATTCTATGACGCTAAAAATCAAGACGAATATTAAAAACTCATTTTGTTTTCTATACTGACTCTTTTCCCTAAGAACCAGTTGGCTTTAGCTGATATATCCCAAAATCTGGCCTCAAGAGCACCCGCTAGATCTAAGCCCTAGACCTTGTCACCAACACACACGGTGAATTCCCCCTAAGCCGCACATGGACCTAGTCACCAACAATCGTGAACGAATTCACAAAACGATCACAAAGATAAAAGTATTACAAAAATATGAAAGACAAATTTAAAAACTCTCTATGATGAGATTTGAAGGGGAAGACAAAGAAGCGCTGAAGATCGTTGAAGTCAAAGCATGCATTCTTCGCATTAAGTTAGCGTTGATTCAATCCTCCTTTGATTCCTTCTCTTGAATTTAAATGAGAGATCCATTGTGGTCTGGAAATACGGCTCTCACAGAGAATTCAGAATGCTGGAATAGGACTCATTGAGTTGTAAAGTTGGATAGAATGAATGCCACCTATTTATAGGAGTGGAAGCTAACGCCGTCGTTAGGGCTAACTCCAGGCATTAAATCAATTTAGAATTGTTTTGATGGCTCGAATCCACATTCCAGGAAGGAGATATTGCATGTTTGGAAATATCTCATATTAGGCAACCTTAACACTGGCGTTAGGCCAAACCATTCCCAAAATGCACCCGCAATCACGACAACTTCCCTTCATACCATTTTCATATTGGTGAGATCGACAACGTTGGTGTTGGCTCTAACGCCTGGTGTTACACCTCATCCTTTCCTTTTAGCACTTTGAGCTAGTCAGACCAACAAATAACATCCTAGTGTCATCTTTGTTCAATCATGCATACTAAAAATACAATGGCAAACTAGATCAAATACTAGTATGATTGTTATTCTCAAACCAAAGGGATGCGTAAAACTGTGTTCCAACAATCTCCCCCTTTTGATAATAACAAATCCAATTAAGATAAATCAGATTTCAAAAGGTAAATAATGTGTTTTTATAAAGAGATATGACACTATGCTACTTAGAGATTTTCTATGAGAAATATAGTTATTCAGAGATATGTTCTCCCCTCTTAGTGTATGCTCCCATAAAATAGATTTATGCTCCCCCTTAATCTAGTGAATCCTACTCCTTAATCATTAATATTTATCATTTTATTATCCCCTTTTGTTATTAGCAAAAGTAGGTGGAGTGAAAAAAAATAAGGCTAGAATAAGATAAAGAAGTGAAAGTTGGGACTACCAAGAGAGGGTTAAAAGTTTTGTTGTAAAATAGAGGAAGTCATGATCGAGCTTAGATGGATTAGTGCAGCGGAAAAAAATATGATAAGCGTGTAAGTAACGAAAATCCCTTGTACTTTACATAACAAGTTTACCACTTGTTGAAAAAAATGAAAAAGAGTTTTGAAACACAAGTGATGAAAAGACCTCAAAATTTAAGACTTGAAATAAGCATGATAAAGCATGGTAAAAATACATGATCAAATTAATAGTGCGGAAAACAAAGTAACCATGATAATTGATAAATAGTAAAATATACGTATTTTAGTATAGTTTTTGTATTATTTTAGTTAAAATTGTAAAATTTTAATGTAAATTAGTGAATAAATTGTTTCTTTTGCTATTTTCTTCACTAACCTACCTTTTTTCATGTCTTCTGAATTTTTCAGTTTTTTTACCAGTCACGTCCTCTGTCACGGCCATGACTAATACACGCCCTCGGTCACAGTCGTGACCAAGGACGTGTCAAAGTTTTTTCATGTTTTCTAATTTTTCTGATAAAATGACCATGTCACGCCCTCAGTCACGACCGTGACCAAGGGCGTGTCAACTTTTTTTTCTCTAATTGTAGCCCACTGACAACTTCCAGCCAAAATGTCAAAGTCACGCCCTGTGTCACGATCGTGACTGGTACATGCCCTAGGTCACGGCCGTGACTTATCAAATCTTCCAGAAGCCAAGGACACGTGCGCTGTCACGCCCTGTTCACGCCAGTGCTTTGCCGACATCAGTCACGCCCGTGACACTTGGGTCACGACCGTGTTCAACCACCTCTCTCGTGAAAAGCTTCCAGAATCTTCCAAAAGATGCCAGCTCCCCCCCGCTACTCGCAGACCAGATGTCACGCCCTCGGTCACGCCCGTGACCGAGGGCGTGTAATTTCAAAATTTTGCCTATAAATAGAGGCTGCCCCCTCATCAATCTCCCCTCTTGGATTGCCCTTTTGGGTGATCTTCTACCCATCCTTTCCACCTTTTTGGGTATTTTATTTTGTAATTTTTGTATTTTCTCTCTCCTCTTGTAATGTTTTTGTTTTTGTAATTTTATTTCTTGTAATCCTTTTATTATGGCAATAAATAGGTTTAGTTTTAATTTCGTGCAATTTCATTTCTATAATTTCAATTTCGTAGCGTAGTTTCAATTCTGCAATTTCCTTTCTACACTGCAGTTTTAATTCATAACTTAGTTTTATTTCTGTCCTGTAATTTCAATTCATAACTTAGTTTCATTTCCGCAATTCAATTCCTGCATTTTTCCTTTCTTTAGCTAAGTTTACTTATTGCCGTAATATTGTTATTTTCGCTTTGATTCAAAATTATTCGTCGTCGTAATTTTCATTCTTTTTCTTCCTTGACACGGTGGAGATTAGAGCCGAATATTATGTTTTCATTTATTTTTGTATCAAAGCAACTTTTGTTTTCGTTCTCGCAGTTTCCGCAACTTTTGTTTTCGTTCTCACAGTTTCCGCTTTCGTTATTTTCCGTTTTCGTTATTTTCCGCTTTCATAATTAGTTTTATCGCTTTCATAATTAGCTTTATCGCTTTCATAATTAGTTTTATCTCTTTCATAATTAGCTTTATTGCTTTCATAGCTTAGATTTACTGCTTTCATAACTTAGATTTACCGCTTTCTTCAATTTCAGTCATTTCAATTCCCGTAGAGTGCGTGAGTTTTTCATTTAGTGCGTCCTTTTCTTTTTCTATCGCTTTTCTTGGTTTTTGCTAAACACACACCAATCCCGCGATTATCGTCATTTCTGTTTCTTTAAATCACGCAATCGATCGATAAAACAATAGCCCGTTTTCTCGAAGTAGAAGTACTCAGCAGACCCGGATTTAAATACGACCTTCATAATTTTCTAAAAATATTCTATACTATACGTGATAAGGTATATTTGTCTTCATCGAATGATTAGTTTGGATAAACGATACAAAAACTCTGCATGAAGCTTTTTCTTTCCAAAAGCCTATTTTCTCTTTCTTATAAAGTTTTCGGCGCCGCCGCCGCGGCGTAATCTTCGATATTCCGAAAGAAGGAAAGATCATTACTTCTATTCATCGAAGTAGGATAATGGTTAGTTTCTCGAAGTAGGAGTACTCGCGAGACGCCTCGAAAGCTCCCGCCGAATTCAATCCTCATCAACAAAAGCATTTCCTGCTGTGCTTCCCTAAATTAATTCATCAATAATTGTTTTAATTTTTAGAGAAAGTTTTTTTTTATTTTTAGTTTTAGATTTTGAAAAAAAATGCAAACAATTATTAAGAATTGTCACATATAAGGAACATTTTGTAAAAAAAAATTCAACAACTAAAGGCAAACATGATTTGCATATTCAAAGAGATAATAGTTACAATGAAAAATAATTCACATTCCAAGTAAAAAAAATATTATAGAGATCATGCATTGCAATCTAGTGCTTTACTTAAGTTTTTTAGAGAATTATGTAGATATGCATTAGGATCCAATTCTCATGAGTAAAAGCTTTATGAAAGATAATGATGTGTGCAAAAACGTGTTTTGATAAGAGTATACAAGTGATATAATCAAAACACATGACATATGTAATGAAATAGTAAAATAATATTAAGAGTTTAGTCTTAGAATTATTTCCACACATCAACTCTAAATTGTTTATTTCAAAGCACATACAAGAGTACAACTGCCAAGGTGCTTCGCCCACACAATGCTCATTAAGACTTATCAGGGAAGAAAGTATTGCTTGGGAGATCACTCAAGCATTTGATATATTTTTATTTTGAGTGATCCAATGTACAAATAGAAGTGATAAAAGGATGTGTTTGAACAAGACACTTTACAATTCTTTCCAAGATGCTCAACCTCACAATGCTCATTAAGACTTCTCAGGAGGCTAAGTAGTGTTTGGTTGAGTTATCTTTATCATTTTACTCTTATATTTTTATTTAGGACAAAGGTCTCTGAATTCACTTATTTTTTGCAAACAAAAAAAATTGAGATCACACTTCTATACGTGCAAGAAATTTATGTTTGAAAAGAAGGTGTAGGTAATGTAGACATACAACTTAACATGTTAAACTATTACACTACACAATCATGCAAGACTAAGATTATGATAATATGTAGATTACCAAAAAAGTGAGTGAATGAATCATTATTTAACATAAAAATATTACTCATATTTAGAGGCATACTATTTAATCTTACATAATTTTCTATAGTCTATTTGATTGCACATTATAAGATTATGGTCAAGGCATGACAAGACAAAACAATATTTTAGGAAACTTGAAATAAAAATTAAACATTTAAGAGAATCTTATAATCGTATGCCTAAATACTTTTGACCATTAGTGAAGAAAATATCAAGATTTTTTGCTTATGTGAAATCTTATAGTCAAATAACAAAAATATATATATATTGTAAATTTAAAAACAAAAAATGACAACATATTTTTGAAGATTTTTGATTATTTGAATTTTTTTTGGATTTTTGAATAAAGAAAATCAAAGATGAATAATAAAAAAAGACAGATTTTTGGATAAAGAAAAACATATTCTTAAATTTTTGAAAATTGAAAATAGAAGCGAAATTATGTTTTTGAAGATTTTTGATTATTTGAATTTTTTTAGATTTTTGAGGAAGAACAAAGATTAATGGAAAATAAAATTTTCAAAACAGAGAAACAAATATGAAAAATGTGCATGAGAGAATATTAGAGATTTTTCAGCATTAAAAAATGGAAATTGGAGCACAGAAGGCTAATGCTAGGCGTTGAGATCGAACGCTGGCATTAAAAATTAACGCTGAAATAGTAGACGATTTCTTGAGTTTTTGAAAAAAAAATCCTTTGATTTAAGGTTATTATATAAAGGCCTTCTTAGTGTAGAAATTTCAAGCATTATAAAGAAGATTAGAAGGCTTTTTAAGCATGTTTTTATTTATTTAAAAAAATGATTTTTACATTTTTTGTTTGTTTTGGAATTGTGAGAAATTTAATAAAAAATGCAAGCATTAGAGAATAACAGAGAATTTTAAGTTTAGGAGGAGTAGCCTTTTTTAGGGTTTAATGAGATATATCTAAGACACCAAATTCTAACATAAGCATATTGAAATGAGCATCATGGAGAGGTTTGGTAAATATCTCCGCAAGTTGGGATTCCGTGCCTATGAAGCTAACTCTCACATGTTCTTTTTTAATGTGATCCCTAATGAAGTGATGATGCACATCTATGTGTTTAGACCTTGAATGATTAATGATGTTGTTGGTTAGATCGATTGCACTTTTGTTGTCACATTTTAATTCAATATTATTTAGATGAACCCCAAAGTCTTCTAGTGTTTGACTCATCCAAAGGGCTTGTGCATAACAACTTCCTAATGCGACATATTCGGCCTCAGTGGTGGAGAGGGCAATAAAATTCTTTTTCCTACTCGACCATGCTACAAGTGACGGACCTAAGAAGTGACATGTGCCACTTGTGCTCTTACGATCTAGTGAACACCCTACATAACCAGAGTTGGAATAACCATGCAATATAAATAAATCATTATAAGGATACCATAAGCATAGACTAGATGATCTGATTAAATATCTAATGATTCATTTAACCGCTTTTAAATGAGATTTTTTGGGATTAACTTGAAATCCAGCACATAAGCAAACGATAAACATAATATCGAGTCTAGAAACACTTAGATATAATAATGAACCTATCATTCCTCTATATAACATTTGATCAATAAAAATTTTGGCTTTATCTTTTCCTAATTTTAGAGATGCACTCATGGGTGCTTGTATTAAGTTTTCAAATCCAAATCTTTTCAACTTATCATGAACATATTTAGATTGACTAATAAATATTTCATCATTTCTTTGTTTGATTTGAAAACCTACAAAATACGTGAGTTTTCCTACCAAGCTCATTTCAAATTCTTTTTGCATTACTAGTACAACTTCATTACACAACTCTTCATTAGTGGCTCAAAAAATTTTGTCATCTACATAAATTTGTAATATGATCAAATCATTATTAACATGCTCAATCAAGAGTGTGTTATCGGTGTACAACCCATATTCTCAGAGGGTGGGACCCCTTAAGGCCACGTAGGCAGAAGTCAAAGTCAACAATCAAAACGATGATATCAGGCAGCCTACCTGGGATATGCAACCTCAGGTGCGAGTAAGTGACTTACTAGCCCAAAGCTGGCGGCAAGGAGTAGGCCTCAGAGCTACTCATGCAAGCTACCGAGAAGACTAAGGGCCTGGACTTACTCGCCCATAGGCGACTTTCAACTCGCCAGCAAGGTGAGATCCTTACCCGCTCGCCCGCTTAAGACCTTGCTAAATCATCTCATAGGGAGGCTATGCATAGCCGCCTGCACTCCCCCCTCAAGTTTTGTCTATAAATAGACCCCCAGGGGTACCAGGAATGGCACTTGCAAAAACCAAAACTTCCACCCCAACTCAGGCGATAATCCTCCACAGTCAGTGCCTTGCTAGTACCAAGCTCAGCCTTTTCCTTGGTTTTGGAGGGGAAGACTCCCTTGAGATTCTGGGTACGTGGTGGGACCTCCCTGCCGCAACACCTGGGGTTCTATAAGTGTTGCCGCTAGTTTTCTTCGTCATTGTTAGCCAAGCCCTCTCGTTAGACCCCTGGGTTAATAGTTGATGATTAAAATGGGAATTTGCAAAACCTTTCTGTGATGTGATTAGAATTAAGCGGGCATTTTCGAGGAATTTCGCGAGTACTCCTACTTCGAGAAACTAACTGTTATCCTATTTCGAGGAATAGATGTAACAGTCTTTTCTTCTTTCGAAATATCGACGATTACGCCCCGGCTACGACACCAAATTCTCTAAATATGTAAATAGAAAAGAAGAGTTTTGCGAGTTTTTGTAATTGGTTATCCAAACTAATCTTTCGACGAAGGCAAGCGCACCTTATCGCGTATAACATAGGATAATTTTTTAGAAAATTATCAAGGTCGTATTTTTCCAAGAACGTGTTGATTATTTTTACTTTTTAAGAACGCGCTATTATTTTATCGACGGAACGAGCGATTGCTTTTATAAAATTAGAAGAGCGATGACGATGATAATTAAGTGACTATGTGCGTTAGCAAAAATGAAGAAAAACAATTATAAGAAAAAAAGAAATGAAAAGTGCATACTAAATTAAAAACACACGCACTCTACGAAATGGAAATGACAGAATTAAAGTACAAAAATTAAAGAACAAAAATTGAAATTATGTAATTTGAAAGACAGAAATGCAATCTCTACCCAAATAAGGAGAGGAAAAATAAATGCGCGAGCGAGTTCTACCCAAACGGGTAGACGAGAAATAAATGCGATGCAAGTTCTACCCAAACATGTAGACGGGAAATAAATGCAGGACAATAATAAAAACTACGCTATCAAATTGAAATCTAAGTTAACAAAAACAAAAGCAAAATTTATCCACCTACACACACACACTTATATAAAGAAAAAGAAGAACAAACTAAAAGAAACAAAAACAAAGACAAACATAAAAATTATTCTCATAAACACACACACAACTATAAATTGAAATCTAAGTTAACAAAAACTAAAACAAAATCTAAATCTCATACGCACACACACACACACACTTACAATAAGAGAAACCAAATTAAAATAAACATAAAACACTAACTTATACACTCACACACTCAACATAAACAAAAGAAGAACAAGAAGAGCAAGAACAAAAATATATATTGATTGAAATAAAGATTTACAGATTTTCAAGAAAGTCTAAACTTGGAGGGCCCAAACAAGAGCAAGGAAATACATAAAAAGAGACTCACAAACACTCATAAGAACACTAAAATAAAGCTCACAAGAACACTCAAGAAAAACTCACAAGAACACTTATTTAGGGTTCTAAAAATATGAACCTTCAAAACAAGGGAAACCCCCCCACCCCCCCCCCCCCCCCCCCCCCCCTTTATTTATAGGCAAAAAGTGGGGTTGCATTTAGCAAAAATAGGGGCTGGGGAAGCAGCTGGCTGCTTCTAGAAGGCGGGGTGCGGGCTGAGCTGGCGGGCTGGACGGAGATGAGCTGGCAGGCTGCGGGCTGGCGCGACAGCTGGCGGGCTGGAAGTGAGCTAGCGGGCGAGACTGCGGATAGCATTGGCGGGTTGAGCTACAGATAACGTTGGTTGGCTGGCGGGTTGAGCTGCGGATAACAGCTGGCGGGCTGGAGGGTTGAGCTGCGGATAGCAGCTGGCGGGCTGGCAAAATTGGAGCTGGCAGGATTCGATCCCGCCACCTCCCCTGCTGGAAATCAAGGCCTTCTGCACTTGGCCAAGCTCACATTTCTGTTAAACACAGGAACATTTTATTTATATTATATAGTTTCATATTTATATTATATTAATACATATATATATATAAAACTAACTTAATTATTTATTATTATTATTATTATTATTGTTATCATTATTATTATTTGTTATGATTATTTTTATGAAGCCTTTATATATATATATATATATATATATTATATAAAATCATACATTCATATATAAACGTTATAAATACATTTACATATAAATTAACTTTATATAGTTTAAATTTTCCTATAATTAATTTTATTATTACAATTTTAACTTATTTATAGCATATATTTACATAAATATTTATATATAGTTTTAAAAACTATATATATATTTACATATATATTTAAATACTTTATATATAAATTTATATATATATTTACATACTTAAATAGTTCTTTTTTACATATAAATAAATATATATAAATATTAGCTAAAACAAATCATTTATTCAATAATTTGCAAGAAATATGTACACTATTACTTAAAACTATGCTAAAAATCATACTAAAATACGTATAATTTACTATTCATCAAATACCCCCATACTTAAGCTTTTGCTATTCCAGAGCAAAAATAAGAGAGATCTATACGGGATTAACATAAGTTCTAATTTTCTAGCTATCGTATTATTTAATTAAAAGAGACGGAAAAATAAAAATCCGGAGTATAAAGAGTTAAGTCCTAAATTACGCAAATAATTTAAGTAGGGAGAAATGTCTTAGCCAAAAGACTTCTTGATTAACCAAATAGCAAGCAAAATTGCAATTGTTAGTAAACAAGATTAGATCGGAATTATAGAAACTCTTGCTTTTAAGAATTTTGGAGGAAATAATACAAATTACTAATGATGCTCTCAAAATATTTTAAATTAAGTCTAAGAACAAGAAATTGGTTAGGGGAAAAAGGGGTGGTGCAAAGCTTTGGAAAAAGAAGAGATTTGAATAAGGGGTGATGAATTTTATCCTCTCACGCCCCTTTTGAAATATTTTTTTTGTTTTGCGCCCGCCGTAGTTTACGAGGGGAAACAAATTCAAATATTTTTATTAACCCAATGCATATGTTTGCGGAACGAAATCTTATTCCCATTGACATAAGATCTTTTAAATTTTTATTGGGTGCCTATGTTTGCGGAATGAAATCTTTTTCCCATTGACATAAGATCTTTTAATTTTTGAAATGAAAATTTCTTCTTCTATTTTTTTATGCCAAACAATATGGGTGAATGATACTGGGTTTTCAAGAAAGATTCTAGAGTTTAATAAAAAAGTTTTGAGAGCAACCTTAGTAGTTTGAACGTTCCTGAATTTCTAAAGGCTTAAAGTAAAGATAATTGAGGTCTAAGGTTGTTTTGCTAACATAATACACATGCCTCTATTTTAGGTAAATTAGAAGTAGTGCTTGAAAAAAAAATCTTCTATTTAAATTAAAAACACAAGATATTCCTTAAAACTTAACCCCGAACGTTTAAATCTATCATTCTTAGATAAACAAACGACTAGCAAACTTTAGGAATTATGAAAATCCGCAGGTAGATACTCTCGAAACTAAAATGCTTTAGGAATAAAAACAAAGTAGGGGTTTTATTATATATATATATATATTTGGTTTTTTCTTCTACTACGAAATGAACAATATATATATATATAAATTTTGGGAATTTTGAATATTTTTTCTGTTTTTTCTAAATTTTGGGCTATTATATAAACTATTTTTTTTGAACAATTTTGGGTTTTGAATTTTTTTTAATTTTTCTAAGTTTGTATTTATATTATATATATATATTTTAAATTTTAGTTTTATTATTATTTTTGGTTTGTTTTTGGTTTTCTTAAAGGTTACAAGAAAAAGAGAAATGTTTTTGATATTTTAATTAGTTTTGGAGCTCCCGAGGTCTACCCGGTGAAGGGTTCGCAAGGTACTAAGAGATGTGATTGGATGAATCCCAAATCTCCCTTTCCAAAATTAAGTTACAACATATTTTGGTTTGTTTTTGAGGGGGAGAAAAATAAAGATGCAGTTAAGGTAAAGATAAAATTAAGAGACATTTTTTTTCAAAAATTTTGGGGTTTTGAAAGATTTTTTTGGTATTTTCTAAGTTATTTATTTACAAAATATTTTCTAAGTTATTTACTTACAAAATATTTTCTAAGTTATTTATTTACAAATTATATATTTTTTGGATTTTTGGTGTTTTGTAGATTTTTTTGATTTTGGCATTTTTTAGAATTTTTTATTTTTATTTTTGGAAGAACGGAAATAAACACCCCCATACTTAAAACCCAACATTGTCCTCAATGTTGTAATTTAAGTAGGAAGAAGGGAGAATGAAAGTGCTGTTTGTACAAAAATAAAGGACGAGAAAATAAATAAATCCTACAAAAACAGAAAAGTAAGAAAATATTAGATAAATATGGGGTGCCTCCCACGAGCGCTTTGTTTACTGTCGCGTAGCTTGACGCATTTGACATTTAAGTTTTCTTTTTAAAGGTTAGGAAGGGGTATAGATTCGAGTTTACCTTCCACTAGATCTCCCGCGATATAAAGTTTTAAACGATGACCGTTGACTTTAAGGTCGCCTTTTTCGGGGTGAGAGATGAGAACGGTGCCATATGGCCAAACCTCTTTGACTTCAAAAGGGCCGGACCATCAGGATTTAAGCTTACCCGGAAAATGGCGAAGATGCGAATTAAATAATAGGACAAGATCGTCCGGCGCAAATGTTTTTGAAAATTTAATTTTTCGATCGTGGTAGAACTTAGAGCGCTCCTTATAAAATTTATTACTCTCGTAAGCGTTTGCACGCCATTCATCGAGTTCCTTTAATTGAAATTTCTGACTTTCTGAGGCTAAGTTTGGATCGAGATTTAAAGGCTTTAACGCCTAAAAAGCGTGGTGTTCTAATTCTACGGGTAAATAGCACGCTTTGCCGTAGATAAATCGATAGGGCGTACAATCGATAGCAGTCTTGTACGCCGTACGATACGCCCACATCACGTCGTCTAGTTTTATTGCCCAATCCTTCATATTAGTCGAAACGGGTTTTTCTAAAGTCCGTTTAATCTCTCGATTAACTACCTCTACTTGGCCGCTTGTTTGGAGGTGATAGGCGGTGGCGAGCTTATGCGTGACGCCGTATTTAGCTAATATTTTTGCAAATTGAGCTTTGCAGAAGTGCGTACCCCTATCACTCACTATCGCGCGAGGCGTACCAAAGAGAGAAAATATTTTTCTTAGAAATTTGACGACGACTCTCGCATCGTTAGTGGAGAGAGCTTGCGCTTCCGCCCACCTAGATACGTAGTCGACTGCCACTAAAATATAACGATTAGTATAAGAAGGAGGTAGGGGGCCTATGAAGTCTATGTCCCATAAATCGAAGATTTCGCATTCTAAATAAAATTTTTGGGGCATCTCGTCACGATGAGAGATGTTACCCGACCGCTGACAGCTATCGCACGCGCTCACAAAAGTGTGAGCGTCTTTAAAGAGAGTGGGCCAATAAAAGCCCGCCTCTAGCGCCTTCCGCGCGGTCCGGTTAGCTTGATAATGCCCCCCGACCGGCCCCTCGTGACAGTGTCGCAATATTTGCGCACCCTCCTCGCATGAAATGCATCTCCATACCACTTGATCCGCACAGACGCGAAAGAGAAAGGGGTCTTCCCAAAAGTAATTTTTCAAATCAGAAAAGAATTTCTTCTTTTGCTGTTTTGAAAAGTGTTTTGGAAGGACCCACGCAACTAAATAGTTGGCGTAATCCGCAAACCAAGGAGGGGGAGAAGTTTTTAAATTAGAAATAGCTAAGAGACGCTCCTCAGGAAATCGATCGTCAATATCGGGTTCGACGAGCGCTTCCGCGAATGGGCGCTCTAAACGAGAGAGGTGGTCGGCCGCTAAATTTTCAGCCCCCTTCTTGTCCCGGATCTCTAAATCAAATTCCTGCAATAGGAGGACCCATCGAAGCAAGCGGGGCTTAGCATCTATTTTAGCTAATAAATATTTTAGGGCGGAGTGGTCGGTGAATACTACGACTTTTGAAAGCGTGACGTAGGGCCGAAACTTATCGATGGCGAAGACGACGGCAAGGAGTTCCTTTTCCGTGGTCTTGTAATTGGCTTGTGCGACCGTGAGCGTGCGGGATGCGTAATAGATAGGATGAAAATATTTATTTACGCGCTGGCCTAATACGACACCTACCGCTATATCGCTCACGTCGCACATTATCTCAAACGGAAGGGACCAATCGGGCGCCACCAGAATGGGAGAATGGATAAGTTTTTCTTTTATAATATTAAACGCCTCTACGCACGTGTCATCAAAAATAAAAGGAGATTCCTTCTCCAGGAGGTGGGTTAGCGGTTTCGTTATTTTGGAAATTTTTTGAATAAACCGCCTGTAAAAACCCGCGTGGCCAAGAAAACTTCGAATAGATTTTATGTTTGAGGGAGCGGGGAGTTTTTCAATTATTTTGACCTTGGCCATGTCGACCTCCATCCCTCTAGCGGAAATTTTGTGGCCGAGGACTAAGCCCTCCCGAACCATAAAATTACACTTTTCCTAGTTTAAAACCAGGTTCGTATCTTCGCATCTCTGGAGGGCTCGATCTAGATTCTACAAGTAGTTATGGAAGGAGCTTCCGAAAACGGAGAAGTCATCCATAAAGACTTCCATTACGTCCTCTACGAGCTCCCCAAAGATCTCTATCATACATCGTTGGAATGTAGATGACGCATTGCAGAGGCTGAACGACATCCTTCGATATGCGAAGGTGCCGAAAGGGCACGTAAAGGTTGTTTTCTCCTGGTCTTCGGGGGAGATAGGAATTTGTAAAAAACCCGATAGACCGTCGAGAAAGCAATAATATGGATGACCCGAAAGTCGCTCCACAATCTGATCGATAAACGGCAACGAGAAGTGGTCCTTTCTGGTGGCATCATTTAACTTTCGGTATTCGATGCACACCCGCCAACCTGTAACAGTACGAGTTGGGATTAATTCATTATTATCGTTAGCCACTACCGTTAAACCTCCATTTTTTGGCACGACATGTATGGGGCTAACCCATGTGCTGTCCGATATATGGTAGATAATCCCCGCATCCAGGAGTTTTATTACTTCAGCCTTAACGACATCCCGCATATTCGGGTTAAGTCGTCGTTGAGGCTGGATGGTTTTGCGGGAATTATCTTCTAAAACAATTTTGTGCGTGCAAAAAGAGGGGTCTATCCCCCTAATATCTGAAATTTGCCATGCAATTGCGTGGCGATGCTAAGACAAAACCTTAACTAATTCGGAGGTTTCCGAATCGGTTAAAGTAGACGAAATAATAATAGGAAGTTGTAAGTTTGCGGCGAGAAAAGCGTATTTTAAATGGTCGGGGAGTTGCTTAAGCTCCAAGACCGGGGGCTCTTCGTAAGAAGTTGTGATTTTTGAGCTTTTAGAATTGAAAGGCTCGAAGGGCGAATCTGGCGGCAATTCGTCCAAAGGGGTGAGGTTCACCAGATCCGGATCGTCTACCGTTACAGAGAGCAATTCTAAAAGCGAAGAACACTCATCCTCAAACACGGATTCCAAATGAAAACAGGAATCGTCGTTCGATAAGGAGTTTCGCATCGAAGGATTAATGTGAAAGGTAACTTTGTCGTCTCCGACCCGAAGGAGGAGGCGACCGTTACTCACATCAATTAATCCTCGGGAGGTCGCGAGGAATGGGCGACCGAGGATAATTGGTACCTCGGCGTCCTCCTCGATGTCGAGGATGACGAAGTCTACCGGGAAGATAAACTTGTCAACCTTGACCAGAACGTCCTCCACAACCCCGATAGGATACTTTATCGAGCGATCCACGAGTTGGATGCTCATTTTAGTTGGTGTAGGAACACCCAAATCCAATTTTTTAAAGAAGGAGAAAGACATTAAATTTATACTCGCTCCTAGGTCCGCTAGGGCGTATTTTATTAACAAATTGCCAAAAAGGCACGGGATGGAAAACCTTCCCGGGTAATTCAATTTTGGCGGAAATTTGTTAAGTAGGACCACCAAGCATTCCACATTTAGGGAAACACGCGAAATACCCTCGAGCTTCTTTTTATTAGAAAGGAGCCCTTTTAGGTATTTCACGTATTTCGGCATCTGAGAGAGTGCCTCGCAGAAGGGGACGTTAATTTGAATTTGTTTTAAAATATGCAATAATTTTTGATAATGTTCGTCCTCCTTCTCTATATTAATTTTAGACGGATAAGGAATTCGCGGGCTTGAAACATTCGGCGCAATTGGAAAATCTGGAGCTATTAAAATCGAAGAAGAGGGTGGAGGGGTCGGAGGCGAAATGCATACCGTAGGCTCAACCCGCAATGGGGAGACGACCTCCTTGCCGCTTTGAAGGGTTATAACATGGGCATTTTCGCGAGGGTTCGGCTTGGTATTCCCTGATAGAGCTCCGAGTGGCCGCTCAGAGATTATTTTCGCAAGCTGTCCAACCTGCATTTCAAGATTTTTTAGCGATCCGATAATATTCCGGATATTTGCTTCGTTGGAAGTGACGTATTTAGCGAAAACTTCCTCGAGCGGGGAGGGTTTTGGAGGAGGTGGCGGATATCCCTGATGAAATCCTTGCGGAAATCCTTGCGGAAATCCTTGCGGATTCACATTTGGGGGTCGCTGCGTGTTATTTTGATTACTCCAGGAGAAGTTAGGGTGGTTCCTCGAACCCGGATTATAATTATTACTATAAGGATTATTATTAGGGTTGAATGGGGGCCGAGCCGGATTACCGAGGTAATCCACCGCCTCTTCGATTAAGTTATTATTATTATTATTATTATTATTATTTGCCCACGCGGGTGTGGAGGAGGAAGCTGTCATCTCCGCTACTTGCTTACTTAGTCGCTCTACCTGCGAGTCTAAGTGAGTAGTGACATCCACTTCAAAAATACCAGCCGGTTTATTAGGACGCGACCTTCGCACGTTCTACTGGTACGCGTTCATGGCCATCTCTTCGAACAAAGTTTGAGCGGCCTCCGGGGTTTTATTGTTTAGCGTTCCCCTGACGGCTGCATCGATCATCTGTCGAGTTGAGAAATTTAAGACATTGTAGAACGTTTGGACCTATAGCCAAGGTGGTAACGCATGATGAGGACACCTACGCAGACATTCTTTAAAACGCTCCCAAGTCTCGGAAAGAGACTCTGAATCGAATTGTATAAAGGATGCGATGTCTCTGCGTAATTTAACGGTTTTTGACGGAGGAAAATACTTAGTTAAAATTTTTTCCGTCAACTCAGCCCACGTGGTAATGGCCCCTCTTGGAAGAGAAGTTAACCACGCCTTAGCCTTCGTCCGCAAAGAAAAAGGAAATAAGCGCAAGCGAATGGCGTCGTCGCCGACGCCATTAATTTTAAAAGCACAAATTTCTAAAAAAATATAAATGTGAAGATTTGGGTCCTCATCTGGCAAGCCGTCAAATTGAACACACTGCTGTACCATTTGAATGGTGCTGGATTTTATTTCAAAATTATTATTAGCTATCGCAGGGCGAGTGATGCTTGATCCAGTGCCCTCTAAATTTGGCCGTGCATAATAGTCCATGGTCCGCTGCGGGGCCGTTTAGATTGGGATCCTTCATCTCTCCTTCTTGCGAATCGCCGATAGATTCTTCGGGGTTTAAGGGTAGAGGTTTTGGTCACGAGATCGGAGGAGCTCACGAAGGGTGCGCTCGACTTTGGGATCAAAAGCTAAGTCCAGATTATCCGTAGAGCTTCTTCGGGTCATACACTTTTATATAAAAATAATTTTTCCTTTTTTTGTAAGTAAAATATTTTTTTTTTTGAATTGATTTTTGGGTTTTTTGGAGAGAAATAAATACAAGAGAAAGAGAGAAAAGACTTTTATAGACAAAAATTTGTTTTGATTTTTAGTTTTTTTTGAAGATAATAAACTTGATGAGGAAAAGAGAGAAAGAGCTTTTTAATTATTATTTTTTTTTGATTTTTTAGATGAAAATATATATAGATGATTTGGGTTTCGAATTTTTTTTTTTGAGCTTTTTCTAAATTAAATCTTTTTGTTTTTGAGTTTTTGTTTTGTTTTGTTTAGAGAAATATATGTACGAGAGAAAAAAAGGGGAGGAAGAAGTGAAAGATAAAATTAATAGCGATTCTTTTTTCGAAATAACAATGCGTTCCCTGGCAGCGGCGCCAAAAACTTGATGATTAAAATGGGAATTTGCAAAACCTTTCTGTGATGTGATTAGAATTAAGCGGGCATTTTCGAGGAGTTTCACGAGTACTCCTACTTCGAGAAACTAACCGTTATCCTATTTCGAGGAATAGAAGTAACGGTCTTTTCTTCTTTCGAAATATCGACGATTACGCCCCGGCTACAGCGCCGAATTCTCTAAATATGTAAATAGAAAAGAAGAGTTTTGCAAGTTTTTGTAATTGGTTATCCAAACTAATCTTTCGACGAAGGCAAGCTCACCTTATCGCGTATAGTATATGATAATTTTTTAGAAAATTATCAAGGTCGTATTTTTCCAAGAACGTGTTGATTATTTTTACTTTTTAAGAACGCGCTATTATTTTATCGACGGAACGAGCGATTGATTTTATAAAATTAGAAGAGCGATGACGATGATAATTAAGCGACTATGTGCGTTAGCGAAAACGAAGAAAAACAATTATAAGAAAAAAAGAAAAGAAAAGTGCACACTAAATTAAAAACACACGCACTTTACAAAATGGAAATAACAGAATTAAAGTATAGAAATTAAAGGACAGAAATTGAAATTACGTAATTTGAAAGGTAGAAATGCAATCTCTATCCAAATAAGGAGAGGGAAATAAATGCGTGAGCGAGTTCTACCCAAACGGGTAGACGGGAAATAAATGCGGTGCAAGTTCTACCCAAACAGGTAGACGGGAAATAAATGCAGGACAATAATAAAAACTACGCTATCAAATTGAAATCTAAGTTAACAAAACAAAAACAAAATCTATCCACCTACACACACACTTGTATAAAGAAAAAGAAGAACAAACTAAAAGAAACAAAAACAAAGACAAACATAAAAACTATTCTCATAAACACACACACAACCTTAAATTGAAATCTAAGTTAACAAAAACTAAAACAAAATCTAAATATCTCTCTCTCTCTCTCTCTCTCACACACACACACACACACACACACACACACACACACACACATACACACACACACACACACACACACACACACACACACACACACACACACACACACACACACATACACACACACACACACACACACACACACACACACACACACACACACACACACACACACACACACACACACACACACACACACACACACACACACACACACACACACACACACACACACACACACACACACACACCCGCACACACACACACACACACACACACACACACCCACACACACACACGCACACACACCCACACGCGCACGCGCACGCACCCGCGCACGCGCCCACGCCCGCGCACGCGCACGCGCACGCGCGCGCCCGCGCGCACGCACGCGCGCGCCCGCGCGCACGCACGCGCACGCGCGTTATATAAAATCATACATTCATATATAAACGTTATAAATACATTTACATATAAATTAACTTTATATAGTTTAAATTTTCCTATAGTTAATTTTATTATAATTTTAACTTATTTATAGCATATATTTACATAAATATTTATATATAGTTTTAAAAACTATATATATATATATAATTACATATATATTTAAATACTTTATATATAAATATAAATATATATATATATATTTACATACTTAAAAAGTTCTTTTTTACATATAAATATATATATATATATATATATATAAATATTAGCTAAAACAAATCATTTATTCAATAATTTGCAAGAAATATGTACAATATTATTTAAAACTATGCTAAAAACATACTAAAATACGTATAATTTAGTATTCATCAGTAGCCTCCGACTGCATTGATCCAAATTTTAGAGTCGGGATTTTCCTGGCTTCAACACTTTGGTGCGGTGAGCGTGGATCGTAGTCAGAGGAAGAAAGTTTAGTGAGAAGGCGAGATGGTTACAGTTGGCGACCATGAGGAGGTAGTCAGCAACTCGGCCGGAAGTAGCGACTTTGTGATGTTGGCGGTTTTTAAAGTTTTTATTCGAGGAGCGTCGCCTCGACCTCCCAAGCACCGCACCCGTTGGAGGAGATTACCTTCTCAGAGGAGGACATGTTAGGGAACGAAAATCCCTTCCATGATGCCCTCGTGATCCAGGCGGCTGTAGAGGACTTCACCGTTGATCGAATTCTGACCGATAACGGGAGCTCCGTGAATGTCGTCTTCAAGGAGACATTCGACGGGCTGGGAGTTGGGGCGAAAAGAGTCCGGGCATCGGATGATCCCCTCTTTGGCTTCTCCGGAGAGAAGAAAGAGGTGGAGGGAGGAGCAGATCTCCTTGGAACGCTTGATGGCACCTCCATCAAGTGTCGATTTGTCATCGTCGACGCCCCGAGCTGCTACAAGGCCATCTTCGGGAGGCCGCTTCTCAATTCCTTCAAGGTCGTCCCATCCTCCTATCATCAGTGCCTCAAGTACTACCAAGGAGACGTCCAGGTGAGGATCAGGAGCGATCCAAGAGCCGCCCGTGAGTGCTACCTCAGCGCGGTCAGTACCATCAGTTGGATGGCTGACGCGAAAGAGTTTGGAAGAGTGCTGGAAAGCTCGACCAGGCTAGAAGTGGCCGAGGAAGTGGAAGAAATCGAGGTACTCTCCAAGGCAGGAGTACCTGGGTTGCTGAAGATTGTAGGGTTGCTGAGGATCAGCGAGAAGATTGAGATGGCGGCGTGTCTGCAAGCGAACGTCGACATCTTCGCCTTGAGTGCTGCTGAGATGCCAGGGATCGATCCTGAGGTTGCCTGCCATCGCCTCAACCTTGACCCCTCGGTGAAGCCCGCCCGCCAAAAGAAGAGGTCCAGTGCCACCATATTGGCCGATCCGATCCGGGAGGAAGTAAAGAAGCTGCTCGATGCAGGCTTTGTGTTGGAGATCCAATACCCAGGCTGGGTCTCCAATGTTGTAATGGTAAAGAAGGCTGGAGGTAGCTCGAGAATGTGTGTGGATTTTTCGTTGTTGAATAAAAGCTGCCCGAAGGATTATTATCCCTTGCCTCGAATCGAAGCGCTGGTTGATTCGGCCGTCAGTTTTTCTGTGATGAGTTTCCTTGATGCATTTTTAGGATACCACCAGATCCGGATGCATCCCACCGATTGCCGCGATGTCTCCTTCATAACCGACGGTGGTTGCTATAGCTACAAAATGATGCCATTCGGGTTAAAGAATGCAGGAGCTACCTACCAGCGGATGATGGATCATGTTTTCAAGGAGCAAAAGGGGAGGAATCTGGAGGTGTATGTTGACGACCTCTTGATCAAAAGCAAGAGCATCCATGAGCACTTGACTGATCTGGTGGAGACCTTTGCAATGCTGAGGAAATTCAAGATGAGGCTCAATCTGGGAAAGTGTGTCTTCGGAGCAGGAAGGGGGAAGTTTATGGGGCATCTCCTCACCCCAGGAGGAGTAGAGCCTAACCCTGACAAGGTTAAGGAAATCCTGGAGATGACTTCGCCGAAGACAGTGAAAGAGGTTCAAAGGTTGATTGGAAGACTGGCAGGTCTTAGCCTTTTCCTGTCAAAGGCATGGGAGAATTGCTCTCCGTTCTTCAAGACACTCCGGAAAAATGAAGATTTTGAGTGGTCCGAAGAATGTGAGAAGGCGTTCGAGAGACTCAAGGAGCAGTTGACCCAAACACCTCTCCTTCAGAGCCCGAAGGATGGCGAAGACCTGCTCATCTACCTGGGAGAAGGAGAGGAAGCAGTAAGCTCCGTGCTGGTCCGAGAAGAAGGAAAGAAGCATCTGCCCATCTATTATGTCAGCCTGGTGCTGAAGAAGGCAGAGCTTCGGTATCCGATCCTGGAGAAGCTTGCCTTTGCCTTGGTGATATCGGCCGGGAAGCTCCGGCCTTATTTTCAAGCTCACTCCATCCGGGTTGTGACTGACCATCCTCTCCGAGGTGTCCTAGAAGGAATCGAGCACTCAAGAAGGCTAGCAAAATGGTCGGTAGAACTCAGTGAGTTCGACATTTCCTTCTCGCCCCGGGTGGTGATCAAAGCGCAGACGGTGACCGATTTCTTAGCTGACTTCTCCATAGAAGCAGAGCCGGGGGAGGAAGCTTCTAATCCAGTTCCTTGGAAGATGTTCGTGGATGGAGCCTCCGACAAGAGCTTTGTGGGAGTGGGCATCGTGCTTGTCAGCCCGCAGGGAACCGAGATCGAGCAAGCAGTCGAGATCCTCTTCCCCGTCACGAACAATCAAGCGGAGTATGAAGCTATAGTGAAGGGTTTACACCTTGCCAAGGAGTTGTGCATCCAGGATATCCGGGCTTTCTTGGATTCGATGGTGGTCGCATCACAGATTCGAGGAGAGTTTGAGGTGTGCAACGCCATCCTGCAGAAGTACTTAGTCAAAGTAAAAGGATTGATTTGAGGCTTCCAATCCTTCTTCGTTGAGCATATGCCGAGAGAGGAGAACTCGGCGGCAGACCGATTGGCCAAGTATGGGCAGAGGGACGGAGGAACTATCACCGAGCTGTTTCAACCATCCATCGAATAAGGGGAGATGATGGAGATCGAGTAGCGTCCTTCATGGATAAATCCATTCGTGGCGTTCTTAGCTAGTGGCAAGCTCCCGGCAGACGAAGGAGATCAAAGAAAATTTCGGTACAAAGCGGCGTACTACTTGTTGCAGAATGGAGAGCTATACCACAAGACCATTTCGGGCCCCCTTGCCAGATGTGTCTCTGAAGACGAAGTACCCCGAGTGTTGGAGGAGATCCACTCAGGAGAGTGTGGAAGTCATTCTGGGACTCACACTTTGGAGCAGAGGATCCTGAGGCATGGCTACTTCTGGCCTACTATCCGGAAGGATGCGGAATTCTTCTCAAAGAAGTGACCGAAGTGTCAGCTGTTCGCCCACCTTCAGTTACAGCCGGACTAGCAACTCCGTTCGATCACCGACCCCCATGTCCGTTCGCCATCTGGGGAATGGACCTGATCGGCCCCTTCCCCCAAGGTAGTGGTCAGAGGAAGTTCGTTCTCATCATGATCGACTACTTCTCCAAGTGGATCGAGGCCAAAGCTTTGGCCAAGACCACCTCTCAAGTCGTGATGAACTTCATTTAGAGGGAGATCATCTGCATATTCGGGATTCCTCTTGCCATCATCACCGACAATGGTCCTTAGTTTGCCAGCTTGGAGCTGGAAGATTTTTGCAGGCAGCTTGGAACCGATCTTCGATTCGCTTCAGTGCACCATCCTAGGAGCAATGGGCAAGTAGAGGTGTTAGGAATTGTATCCACAATTACCTGGATTTGAAGAAGTCCCCATGAACTAAGTTGAATTGAGATTGTATTTGATATGTCTCTTTAGTTATTTTTTTGACAGGTGGTTACAGTAAGTGCAAACCAATGTCAAATTACTATGGATCATCAAATGCAATCCTAGACAATGTAACTCTTCATTGTGTAAGACTAAGTGTTGATTCATGTGTAATTTCTCTGTTGGAATGCACTTAAATGTCAGGGACCAAAGGAAGAGCTAAGAGGAGTTGCTGCTAAAAATTGGAAGAAAGAAAAATTTTTTGTTAAGAAATTTCCGTTCGACGAATTAGGAAAAATTCGTCGAGCTCGGTTCGACTAATTGAAAGGAATTCATCGAACGCAAGATTTAGTCGAACGCAGAAAGAAGGCAAGTTAGTTAAACACTGACAGATTTTGTCGACCGGCCGTTCGTGGAGCTCTGTTCGACTAACTGAATAATTTTCGTCGAACTCTGTTATTAGTTGTCCTTTGTTTTGCTGAAAGCTGAAGCAGGTTAGTCGACCGCCGTTCGTCGAGCTCCATTCGACGAACTGAAGAAGCTTCGTCGAGCTCTGTTATTAGTCGATCTCCAGGGTGCTGATAGGTGAAATAGATCTCGTCGTCCGCCGTTCGTCAAACTCTGTTCGACGAACTGAAGAAGTTTTGTCGACCGCTGTTTGCTTATATTTCGTCGATCGCTATTTGCTGAAGGATGAAGTAATTACGTCGATCGCGCTCGTCGATCTCTGTTCGATTAAAGGAAGGAAGTTCGTCTATCGAAGCTTCGTTCGACGAAATTTTGATAGATTCTGAATTTGCGCTGGCGCTGTTTCGAAATTCAAATCGCTGGGCTTCCTTAATATCTGCTTTCCATTTAAGCTTCTACCGCGTACAATTTTCATGGAAAATTTCCCTTGATAATTGCAGACAGCCGTTGGAATTGATTTTATTCCTTATCTCTCATTTATAGTCGTTTGAGAAGAAAGTTTCCTTAAAAATTCATGTACAGCCGCGAAGAGAGTTTGATATATATATTCTCTTCTGATTTTTTGAAGGGTGCTTATCGTGAAAATCATTATCTCCTTCCAGCAGTCTGTCGGCCGATTCTCTCTCAAGCAAACTTTTCCTCTCCGACAAGAAGAAGATCTGCTGCTCCTCTTTACAAAAGATAATCGACAACTCAGAAATAATTTCTGTTGTTCTTCTTAGCCAAAGGCAGTCAACAGATCAAGAAAGATTTTCTCTGTTCTTCTTTACAAAAGGCAGTCGACAAGATTAAGCTTTTCTGAATTTTTCTAACTTCTTCCTGATCCAATCGACTAAAGGTTTCAGATCAAGCCATCAACGATTTCAAGACTTCTTCTTCCTTTATTTACAAAGGACTGAACTTATTCTATAAGGAAGAAGGAGATCTCTCATTCAAGATCTGAAGAAGAACTTCATCAGAAGTTCTAAGAAGATTGTCTCTCAATCTAAAGCTTTGTAAAATTCTCTTTACATTATTTTCGTAGGAAGCTTGCTTCCGAGTTGTAGGAGTTTTACTCTGAGTTGTAGGAGTTGTTTTACTCCGAGTGTATGAGTGGTTTGCTCCGAGTTGTAGGAATTTTATTCCGAGTGTAGGAGTGGGTTGCTCCGAGTGTAGGAGTTTTTACTCTGAGTTGTAGGAGAGATTTTCTCCGAGTTATAGTGAAGTAGCCTAGTCTAGTCGGGCGTGCTAGATAAGTGAGGTGGAAAGTGGATGTACCCAAGATCGGGGAACCACTAGAAATCTCTGTGTTGTGCTGTGCTCTTTGGTTTTCTGTGTGCTTTTATTTCTTATATTTTTAATTCCGCAAAAAGCCATAGAATCCACCTATTCACCCCCCTCTAGGTGATTTAGGCCGCAACTAGATACTTTCAATTGGTATCAGAGGCAGGTTGTTCGTTAAAAGGTTAACACCTTGAACAAGATCTCTAAGTCTAGTTGCGAGAGCAAGCATGTCTGGAATGGATAAATCCAAGGATTTCGTCAAGCTTCCGGTCTGCACTAAAGAAAACTTTCCCATGTGGAAAGAAAGAGTAAAATTCTACATGGAAGCCGCAGACCCACGAATTTTTCAAAATGTGGAAGAAGGTCCCCATGTTCCAACAAAGCCATCTTCAATAAATTCTGCTATCATGATTCCGAAGAAGATGTTGGAACTGACCAAAGATGAGATTGCACTTGTCTCTCTAGACAAGAAAGCAAAGAATATTATAGTAGGTGCAGTTGCTCGATGTTGCAAAATCTGCTTCACTGCAAACCTGCTAAAGAAATGTGTGATTCTCTAGTTGTTCTGATGGAAGGTACAGAAGAAGTAAGGGATGATCGAAGATCGTTGTTGAATCAAGAATATGAAGCCTTCAAGCAAGATCCAAAAGACACAATTTCTGATACTTATGAGAAGTTCTTTAAGATCGTAAATGGTTTAAGGAATTATGATCGGGAATTCACTATTGGCGAACTCAATGATAAGTTCTTGAGAGACCTGACGAAAGAATGGGATACCAAGGTAATCACAATCAGATAATTCGGAAAGTTAGCAACCATGGAGCCACAAATGTTGTCCAGGAAGCTTCTTTCCCATGAGCTCAAGATAAGCATCAAAAAAGCTGAAGAAGAAGGATGTTCTACTTTTGGAAAAGAAAAGTCTGTAGCTTTGAAAGCCGAAGGGTCAAGAAGAAACAAAGCTACATCATCTGTCAGGAGACAATCCTCAGATGAAGATGATTAATCAGATACTTGCCACTCAAGCTCTGATATGTCTGATGGAGAGTTCTCTTCACTCTCCAAGAAATTCAAGAGATTACTAAATAAAAGGAAGCAAAGGAGAGGTCAATCCTCCTCATCAGATCATAAAAGATCAAGACGTGATGATGAATATCACAAGAAGGGACACAACAACGACATGTATAAAACTAAACCGAATAAACATATTTCGACTGATATTATTTGTTATTGCTGTAATAAGCCAGCACATTAAAGTATGGAATGTCCATACAAGAAGAAAGAAGGATCGAGGAAGGAAGAGAAGAAATCCTTCAAGAGTAAGAAGAAAGAAAAGAGCTTCTTAGCAAAGAAGTCTAAGACTCTGAGCGACAGCGACTAGGATAGGTCAAGCTCAGATGAAGAAACACTTCTTGCACTGACTGTGCAATCTAAGTCAGAAGAGGAAATCCAAGATGAAATCTGTCTCGAACAGTTAGGCATAAGGTCACCTCTGTCTGTTACAGACTCTGAAGCTGAGACAAGCTCATTAGAAAAGGATGACACACCTCATCTGGTAAATTCAGATTCGGATAACTATGACATGCCTTATGAAGGGAAGGTAAACTCGCACACTCCTCTTTCTGATTCTGAATGCGAGTCTGCATCCATTGCGAATGAAGGCTATTCTTCAGAGGAGGATTCAGAATTGACGACTCAGTATAAAGCCCTTGTGGAAGGATTTGACAAGTGCCGCAAGGTAGTCAAATCTCAAACAAAAGAGATTGAATCACTTAAGAAGTTGGAATCGGATCTGAGAAAGGAAATCGGAAGATTGACTCTCTTTAGAAATGAAGTCCAAATCTTGAAAGATGAATTGAAAGGCTCCACTGAGTTATTAACTCTGAAGGAGAAACTTATAAATGAATTAGAAGAAAAGTTAGTGGCGGAAAGGAAGATAGTAGAAAGCTTCTCCAAGCCAAAGACTATTCTCTCAATCATTGATAAATTTTCTGCTCCTGCGAAGGGTAGTGGTCTTGGTCATGAGGCTGGAAGTAGTAAGGCTGCTAAGAAAAGAGCCGTAAAAGGAAAGGGAAAAGCTGATCAAAGTCAACCTTCATTCAGGAAGGTAGTTTTTCCAACAAACCCCCTTGACTCTGAGGTATCCTTTGGTCTTTTTGCTAGACCAACACATGCTGAATCTAGCAATGGACATCAAGGATGGAGCAGAACCCAGAAATTTGACACGACTCCGTTCAAAGCTCCTCATGAAGAAGTAATCCTCAAGGACTATGGTTCATTCGTACATGGATCAGCTGCTAAGAAAGCACCAAAAATTAAATCTATTGTTACTAAGACTCTTGAGAAGAAGGAGCCATATGTATGTTGCAATCACAAGGCTTCTACTTCTAAGAATGTTGCTCCTACTAGACCTCCCGTCCAAAAGGTGAAGCAGGAGAACAAGAGAAGGTAAAACAGATTTGATTGTTGGTGTTGTGGCAAAGTTGGTCACTTCGCCACCGATTGCTGGTTTAATCCTAGAAATGTCAAGACTCCACTTATTAACAGTGCAAGGCCGACCACTCGCAAGGTTAACAATCAAAGTGGAAGTCATCTAACCAAGAGCCTAGGATCCAAATCCATTTGGGTTCCTAAGGGGAATTAATTTGTGATTGCAGGTATGTCCAAAGGCCAACCAAAACTCTTATCAGGCATTTGGACAGTGGATGTTCGTGGTACATGACCAGAACAAGAAGTCTTTAGTTAGGTTGTTGAAAAGCTTAGGAAATCAGTCCAAGCACTGAAATTCCAATGGGGAGAAAAGATTGAGGGGGAGATGGTTCAATATTTTCAAAGTCCACTCCCAAATAAGAACTGCTATGCAGTTGCTGAGGGGGAGCTCTCTGTTGATCTCTCAAGCTTTTTCTTCCCTATCTGAAGTAGTCAGAAAGGGGGAGAGAAGTTGAAGGGGGACAGAAGTTGAAGTTAGAGAGAAGTTGAAGTTGAGAGAAGCTGAAAGGGAGAAAAATGTTGAAAAGCTAAGTTCTTACTCTCCTTATGTATTTCTCTGCATATTTACTCTCTGTGCAATTCAACTTAGTACATAGGTTCTGACTTCTTCAAATAGGGGGAGATTGTTGGGAATTGTATCCACAATTACCTGGATTCGAAGAAGTCCCCATGAACTAAGTTGAATTGAGATTGTATTTGATATGTCTCTTTAGTTATTGTTTTGACAGGTGGTTACAGTAAGTGCAAACCAATGCCAAATTACTATGGATCATCAAATGCAATCCTAGACAATGTAACTCTTCATTGTGTAAGACCAAGTGTTGATTCATGTGTAATTTCTTTGTTGGAATGCACTTAAAGGTCATGGGCCAAAGGAAGAGCTAAGAGGAGTTGCTGTTAAAAATTGGAAGAAAGAAATTTTTTTCTTAAGAATTTTCCGTTCGACGAATTAGGAAAAATTCGTCGAGCTCGGTTCGACTAATTGAAATGAATTCATCGAATGCAAGATTTAGTCAAACGCAGAAAGTAGGCAAGTTAGTTGAACGCTGACAGATTTCGTCGACCGACCGTTCGTCGAGCTTCGTTCGACTAACTGAATAATTTTCGTCGAACTCTGTTTAGTCGACCTTTGTTTTGCTGAAAGCTGAAGCAGGTTAGTCGACCGCCGTTCATCGAGTTCCGTTCGATGAACTGAAGAAGCTTCATCGAGCTCTGTTATTAGTCGATCTCCAGGGTGCTGATAGGTGAAATAGATTTCGTCGTCCGCAGTTCGTCGAACTCTGTTCGATGAACTGAAGAAGTTTCGTCGACCGCTGTTTGCTTATATTTCGTCGACCGCTATTTGCTGAAGGATGAAGTAATTTTGTCGATCACGTTCGTCGATCTCCGTTCGACGAAAGGAAGGAAGTTTGTCGATCAAAGCTCCGTTCGACGAAATTTTGACAGATTCTGAATTTGCGCTGGCGCTGTTTCGAAATTCAAATCGTTGGCCTTCCTTAATATCTGCTTTCCATTTAAGCTTCTACCGCGTACAATTTTCATGGAAAATTTCCCTTGATTATTGCAGACAGCCGTTGGAATTGGTTTTATTCCTTATCTCTCATTTATAGCCGTTTGAGAAGAAAGTTTCCTTAAAAATTCATGTACAGCCGTGGAGAAGAGTTTGATATATATATTCTCTTCTGATTTTTTGAAGGGTGCTTATCGTGAAAATCATTATCTCCTTCCAGCAGTCTGTCAGCCGATTCTCTCTCAAGCAAACTTTTCCTCTCCGACAAGAAGAAGATATGCTGCTCCTCTTTACAAAAGATAATCGACAACTCAGAAATAATTTCTGTTATTCTTCTTAGCCAAAGGCAGTCAACAGATCAAGAAAGATTTTCTCTGTTCTTCTTTACAAAAGGCAGTCGACAAGATCAAGCTTTTCTGAATTTCTCTAACTTCTTCCTGATCCAGTCGACTAAAGGTTTCAGATCAAGCCATCAACGATTTCAAGACTTCTTCTTCCTTTATTTACAAAGGACTGAACTTATTCTATAAGGAAGAAGGAGATCTCTCATTCAAGATCTGAAGAAGAACTTCATCAGAAGTTCTAAGAAGATTGTCTCTCAATCTTAAGCTTTGTAAAATTCTCTTTACATTATTTTTGTAGGAGGCTTGCTTCCGAGTTGTAGGAGTTTTACTCCGAGTTGTAGGAGTTGTTTTACTCCGAGTGTAGGAGTGGTTTGCTCCGAGTTGTAGGAATTTTATTCTGAGTGTTGGAGTGGTTTGCTCTGAGTTGTAGGAGTTTTTACTCCGAGTTGTAGGAGAGATTTTCTCCGAGTTATAGTGAAGTAGCCTAGTCTAGCCGGGCGTGCTAGATAGGTGAGGTGGAAAGTGGACGTACCCAAGATCGGGGAACCACTATAAATCTCTGTGTTGTGCTCTTTGGTTTTCTGTGTGCTTTTATTTCTTATATTTTTAATTCCGCAAACAGCCATAGAATCCACCTATTCACCCCCCCTCTAAGTGATTTAGGACGCAACTAGATACTTTCAAGAGGCCGCTAACAAGCTGATCATCAACCTGCTGAAGAAGAAAGTGGAGAATCTAAGAGGTAATTGGGCGGAGCAGCTCCCCTCAGTCTTATGGGCTTTGAGGACCACTCCTAGCTCAGCCACCGGGGAGACGCCATTCAAACTCTCTCACGGGTTTGAAGCTCTCATCCCAGTAGAGTTTGAAGTCAGAAGTCCAAGGGTGGTTGCCGCCGAAGACGTGGACGAAGAATGGCGGTTGGAGAATGAAGAAGCCCAGAAGCTATCTCTCGATTACATCCAAGAACTCCGAGATTTATCCTCTGCTAGGTAAGAGGAGATCAAACGTCGAATGGCAAGGCACTTCGACAAGCATATCTGCCTCAAGCATTTCCAAGCAGGTGATCTGGTCCTAAAGAAAGTAAATGCGGCAGGAAGGTCGGCGGCCGTTGGGAAATTCAATCCAAACTGGGAAGGGCCTTTCATCATCCACAAATTGTTAGCTACCGGAGGATATCGCCTACAAGATTATGAAGGGGAGCTGCTTGGTAATACCTGGAGTGATGACTGTACAACCTGATGTTCGCCTGGATCTTCGCAAGAGCTTCATAAATGACTTCTGGGATGGACCTCGGCAGGGCACGTCAAGGCGAGCCCGCCAAGTTAGTTTGATCTCGCAGTGGTGAGTAAGCCCGGTGTTCACAAAGAATATAAGAGGGGAGTTCTCGCAGACTGCCTCTGTAGGAAACGACCAGAGTTCAGTGAAGTCTGGGCGAGATCTCGCCGTCTCAGCGGTCGAGATCTCACCGTCTCAGCGGTCGAGGTCTCGCCGTCTCAGCGGTCGAGGTCTCGCCGTCTCAGCGGTCAAGGTCTCGCTGTCTCAGCGGTCGACAATCTCGCCGTCCCAGCGGTCGACGAAATGGCCAAGTCTTCTATTTTTCCTTCGGTTCGACGAACTCAGCTCTGCGCTCGACGAATAAGCGACAAATTCTTCGTTCAACGAAATGGCCTCTCAGCTCGACGAAGTCAATTATTCCAACCAGGTTCGAACAGATTATTTGAGTTCAGCGAAACCCGAGCCCTCGGAAGGGCGAGCCTTAGCAAGCTCGCCGAGACAGCCAGATCTCGTGGATGAAAAAAAAAGGATCCTCGCAAACCTCTCTTCCAGGGGTCCAGGAGCTGAAATTACCCTTCTACCCCTGGTGGTCTGTTAATAGCCCCTCAGCACAACAGAGTTTGGCTGTTAGCAGACCAAATTTGGGTGCTTATAGTAAAACCATAAGGCAGAATCCCGCTATTATCAGACCAGTTCAAGAATACTATAAATAAGACCCAAAGGGCACCTTTGGTGAGGACTTCTCTTTAGCTTCTCTCTCCTCAGGTCATCCTTGGTTAGCATTTTCAGAGCTCTCCAGGGTGCTCGGGCCTCAGCTTTGGAGGGGAAGCACTTAAAAGATATTCCGGGTGTGTGGTGGGTCCTCCCTGCTGAGTCTAAGGGTCAGTTTCTAGTCCAGAGACTCCAGTCTATTCCCCCCTGAGGGATAAGTAAGTGCTGGCCTTCACGGTGGGGCTGCGAGAGGGATTCTTCAAGATGGACCTCAAGAGGAGGGCTCCTCTATCCTATGAAGAGTTGATGGAGAGGGCAACGGAAAATGTGGACGGGGAGGCAGCAAACCCCGAGTTCATGAAGAGGTTGCCATGACTGAGCGAGCCGGAGGGCAGGAATCCAGAAGCGAGGATAAGGGAGGAAGCTAGGACCCCGAAGTTGGGGTGGAGACAACAAGGTGGGGGGATGCAGGGCCAAGGAAGGGGGTTCCCCCATGGAGGAGGAAACTTCCAAGGGGGGAAAGGAAGGCCTCATCAGCTGGGATGGAGGCAAGGCTCGAGGCCACCTCCTCCCCCGCCTCAGCAAGCGATGGAGATTGGTAGGGGAAGAGCTGGAAGAGGAAGAGGGGTAGGAGCTAGAGGAGCTGCTCCCAGAAGAAGGAATATGGGAGTAGGAGGTGAGGAGAGGGGGGGGGGGGTGGCGTTGCCATATTGTGACTTCCATCAGGAGGAAGGTCACGCAACGGCCACTTGCCCAGAATTCTTGGAGATGAGGGGAGTCAGGGCTCCAGCACCGCAGCCGCAACAGCGCCCAGTGAGGATTAAGGAAGTCCTATCCTAGGAGGATGAGGAAGGAATGTGTGAAGACCGGGCGGACGTAGGGACCCGAGGGGGGATCAGGGTGATCCATGGGTGGGGGGGGGGGGGGGGGGGGTAGGGATTGAGGCAACCCGAAAGGCGAGCCTCCATGCTATGTATCATCAAAGCGTAGCTTCGACATCCCAAGCCCCGCCCCAGCAGAGAAGATTACCTTCTCCCAGAGGGACATGCTGAGCCATGAAGATCCGTTCTGCGATGCGCTGGTAATCCAGGCCGCCATCGAGAACTTCACCGTCTCACGGATCCTAGTGGAAAATGGGAGTTCGGTCAACGTCATCTTCAAGAAGGCGTTTGACGAGATGAAGGCTGAGGCCAGGAGGGTGTTGGCCTCGGATGGAACCCTGTTTGGTTTTTCAGGGGAGAGGAAGGAGGTAGAGGGTGGAGTGGGGCTCCATGTTACCCTCAGAGGGCAGTCCCGGAACTGCCGCTTCGAGATAGTGGATGCCCCAAGCAGCTACAGCGCCATCTTTGGACGACCTCTCATCAGCGCGTTCCGATGCGTCCCTTCCACCTTCCACCAATGTCTTAAGTTCAATGCAGGTGGAATCCAGGTATGGGTCCGGGGGGACCCCAAGGTTGCAAGACAGTGCTACGTGACGGCTGTCAACACCATCTCCTGGATGGGGGAAGAAGAGGAGTGGGATAAAGTGATGGAGGAGGCGGCCAAGGTCGGAGATGAGGAGGGAGTAGAAGAGAGGATGGAGGAAGAAGAAGTTCACGCCCAGGAAGGGGTCGCTGAGAGACCCAGGGAGGGGAGAGGAGAAGGAGAGGAAAAAGAAGAGAAGGCCCGAGAAGGAGGGGCGGAGGAATTGATGGTGATAGGGGAGGAGGATATGGAGGAAGGAGCCCAAGAGCTCGCTTGTGGCGGAGAGGAGGAGAGTTCTTGGGGAGAGCAATCCAGGCTGGAGGCCGTGGATGAGGTCGTGGAGCTCGAGGTCACCACCCGGCTGGGGGTGGTGGAGAAGGTCCGGGTCAGCGGAGAGCTCAACCCAGAGGAGCAGGCTGAGATCCTAGCCTGCATGCAAAAGAACGTGGATGTCTTCGCGTGGAGTGCCGTGGAGATGCCCGGGATCGATACCGACGTGGCTTGCCATCGCCTCAACCTTGACCCCGACACTCGCCCCATCTGCCAAAAGAGGAGGGCCATCGCCTACAAGCTGGAAGGACCCATCCGAGAGGAGGTGGGTAAGCACCTACAGGCAGGCTTTGTATCAGAGATCCAGTATCCAGGCTGGGTCTCCAATGTGGTTATGGTGAAGAAGGGGGGAGGTAAATGGAGAATGTGTATTGATTTCTCTTTGCTTAATAAATCCTTCCCCAAGGACTATTATCCCTTGCTTAGGATCGACGCGCTGGTTGACTCAGCCGTCAGTTTTCCTATAATGTCTTTTTTAGATGCTTTTTTAGGTTATCATCAGATTCGCATGCACCCCCCGACATCAAGGATGTCTCCTTCATCATGGGGGATGTATGTTATTTTTATAAGATGATGCCCTTCGAGCTCAAGAATGCAGGGGCCACGTACCAACGGATGATGGACAGGGTCTTCCGAGAGCAGAAGGGGAGAAACCTGGAAGTCTATGTTGATGATCTCATGGTCAAGAATCGGGACCTCGAGTCCCACCTTCGGGACCTCGAGGAGACCTTTGGGACCTTGCGAAAGTTCAATATGAAACTTAACCCACTGAAGTGTGTCTTTGGGGCCAGTCAGAAGAAGTTCTTGGGTCACTTGCTCACCCCAGCAGGAGTGGAACCTAACCCAGACAAAGTCAAGGCGATCCTTGAGCTGGGATCTCCCAGGAATGCAAAGGAGGTTCAGTGTCTTACTGGGAAGCTGATCGGATTGAGTTGATTCCTTTCGAAGGCAGGAGAGAAGTGCTCCTCTTTCTTCAAAGTGCTGCGGGGGAACCAGAAGTTTGAGTGGACCCCCGAGTGCAAGAAGGCCTTTCGAGCATTAAAGGAACAACTAACCCAGGCCCCGCTACTGCAAGGGCCAAGACAAGGAGAGGACCTATCCCTATTCCTAGGGGTAGGGTTAGAAGCGGAGAGCTCGGTGTTGGTCTGAGAAGAGGGGAAGAAGCAACTGCCAATTTATTATGTAAGCAGGGTGTTGAGGAAGGCCGAGCTCAGGTACCCAATTCTAGAAAAACTGGCCTTCGCCCTGGTGGTGTCGGCCCGGAGGCTCCGACCGTACTTCCAAGCACACTCCATCAAAGTGGTGACCGACCACCCCTGTCGCAACGTCATGGAGGTAGTGGAGCACTCTGGAAGACTGGCCAAGTGGTCGGTGGAATTAAGCGAATTCAATATCTCCTACGTGCCCAGGGTGTCCATAAAGGCACAAACAGTGGCGGACTTCATGGCCGACTTTGTGACCGAGGTAGAGGAGTCTGAACTACCCCATATAGTGGCCTGGAAGATGCTAGTTGATGGCGTGTCAGGAAGGCACTCTTTGGGGGGGTGGGGGGTTGTCTTGGTAAGTCCTCAAGGGACGAGGATAGAGCAAGCAATCAGCAATCACATCCCCCTCACCAACAACCAGGCAGAGTACGTGGCAGTGACAGTAGGCCTTCGCTTAGCCCGGGAGTTGGGGGTGCAGGACGTGGAGGTCTCGACAGACTCCATGGTAGTGGCCTGCCAGATCAAGGGAGAGTTCGAGATCAGGGACCGACTCTCCAACGGTATTTGGAGAAGGTTAAGGGGGTGATCGGGCAGTTCCGCACTTTTTCCATCAAGCATGTCCCAAGGGATGAAAGCACCCAGGCGGATCTCCTGGCCAAGTTCGGTCCCCAGGCTGGTGGGACGGTGTCGGAACTCTTCCGACCCTCCATCGAGGAGGGGGAGCTGATGGAGGTGGATCAAAGAGCGTCATGGATGGATACTTTCATCACCTTCCTGACCTCAGGGAAGTTCCCCGAAGGAGGGGAAGACAAGCGGCGATTCATGTATAAATCGGCATATTACTCCTTGCATGCAGGGGCGCTGTATAGGGAGACCCTCTTGGGGCTCCTAGCCCGTTGTATCTCGGAGGAGGAGGCCCCAAGGGTCCTGGAAGAGATTCACTCGGGAGAGTGTGGCAGTCACTCGGGAAGCAGGACCTTGGAAGGAAGAGTTCTGAGGCAGGGTTACTTCTGGCCCACACTCAGCAAGGATGCGACGGAGTTCTCCAAGAGGTACCCCAAGTGTCAGCTCTCGCCCCCTTCAACTCCTTCCGGCCCAGAGGCTCCAAATAATCACGACCCCCTGGCCCTTTGCAATATGGGGGTTGGACCTGGTGGGACCTTTCCCCCAGGCAAGCGGCCAAAGGAAGTTCCTGCTGGTAATGATAGACTACTTCTCCAAGTGGATCGAGGTGAAAGCGTTGGCCAAGGTAACCTCCCAGGTAGTGAAGAATTTTGTTTGGGGTGAGATCATTTGCAGGCACGGACTTCCACTAGCCATTGTTACAGACAATGAACCACAATTTGCCAGCGATGAATTTGTTGGCTTCTGCACTTAGCTTGGCATCGACCTCCGGTTCGCGTCAGTCCACCACCCTAGGAGTAATGGGCAGGTGGAGGCCGCTAACAAAATCATTGTGAACTTATTGAAGAAGAAGGTCGAGAACCTTAGAGGGAGCTGGGTGGAGCAGTTACCCTCGGTCCTCTGGGCTCTGAGGACCACCCCAAACATAGCCACTGGAGAGACCCCTTTCAAGCTATCTCACGGTTCCGAGGCTGTCCTCCCAGTTGAATTCGAAGTCAAGTCACCGAGGGAGGCCTCCGCAGGGGAAGGAGATGAAGAATGGAGGGCAAGCAACGAAGAAGGGCAAAGGTTGTCCTTGGATCTGGCGGAGGAGCTCCGGGACTTGGCCACCATTAGGCAGGAGGAAATCAAACGGCGGTTGGCTCGGTACTTCGACAAGCACATCCGAGTAAAACACTTCCAGAAGGGGGGACCTGGTCCTAAAGAAGGTTGATGCTGCCGGGAGGGGAGCTACGGTGGGTAAGCTCAGACCCAACTGGGAGGGTCCATATATTGTAAGCGAGGTGCTGCAGTCGGTAGGGTACCACCTCCGGGATGTGGAAGGGGTACCCCTCGGCCGAGCCAGAAGAGGGATGGTTTAAAGTGTTTCTATCCTTAGGGTTTTTTGGAAATCAAGTTGCATGTACAATTCCTCACATATTGCTTTATATACTAATCGTGGGTCCTTAATAAAGTGTTGATGCTGGAGTGCCCTAGATCGATTCCGCTGCCGGGCTCTCATAGACGGTGGGTCAGGTTGATCTTTGGAGAGGCTGGCAAGGTGACAAGTGTTGATGCTGGAGTGCCCCAGATTGATTCCGCTGCCGGGCTCTCATAGACGGTGGGTCAGGTTGATCTCTGGAGAGGCTGGCAAGGTGACAAGTGTTGATGCTGGAGTACTCCAGACCGATTCCACTACCGGGCTCTCATAGACGGTGGGTCAGGTTGATCTCTGGAGAGGCTGGCAAGGTGGCACGTGTTGATGCTGGAGTGCCCCAGACCGATTCCGCTGCCGGGCTCTCATAGACAGTGGGTCAGGTTGATCTCTGGAGAGGCTGGCAGGGTGACAAGTGTTGATGCTGGAGTGCCCCAGATCGATTCCGCTGCCGGGCTCTCATAGACGGTGGGTCAGGTTGATCTCTGGAGAGGCTCGCAAGGTTACAAGTTCTTTATGATGGATTACCCCAGATCGATTCCGCTGCCGGGCTCTCATAGATGGTGGGTCAGGTTGATCTTTGGAGAGGCTGGCAAGGTGACAAGTGTTGATGCTGGAGTGCTCCATATCGATTCCGCTGCCGGGCTCTCATAGATGGTGGGTCAGGTTGATCTCTGGAGAGGCTGGCAAGGTTACAAGTTCTTTATGCTGAATTGCCTCGGTTGATTCCGTTGCCGGGCTCTCATTAGCCAGTGGGTCAGGTTGATCTCGCGGAGAGACTGACAAAATGATGAGTTCATTAATAAGGTCAGGTTGGTAAGTCTCCGATCGAAAAGTCTTTTGTACTAACTGGGGCCTTCTCGCCCATCAAGTAGGGAACATCTCGCATGACGAGAGGGGCAAGAACTCTCCCTAGGCACTCTCGGCGTTTAGTTCCCGATAGAGTAGTCGCCGACCCAGAGGGGCAGGCGAGCTCTCGCCGGGATGGAGCACACCTTGTGAGACTATGAGGGAAGTGTGGACCTAAAATTCTATGCCCAAAGGTAAATAAGAAAAAGCGAAGTCGGTTGAAAACATGTCCTATGCCGGAGCTATTTAAAAATGCGAGAACAAATTTAACAAGAACAATAAGAATGTGCGAGAACGTGATATAAGAATAGAAGAATAGCGGGGCCGAAGGAATGAACACAGTGGACGAGGCAAAATATCTGCATTTACATTTCACAGTTCGATTACAGAGCGCAGCGATTTCGCCAGCCAAAAATATTGAAACAAAAATAAAAATAAGATTACAATTTTCAGAGATCGCTCGCGGACCCCTCCTCGTCGTCGCTACTCTTTACCGGAGGGAGTGGAATGAAGAGCTCTAGAACAATGTCTTCTAGTGTAAGGTCGGCCGCGTCGGCAGACAAAAAGCTGGCCCCTTTTATCGCTTGAAAAATGTAGCGCGTTGACTCGGTAGACCCCTCGCGAACCTCCTCTTTTCGAGCTCGCCGCACTTCCTTCAGGTGGCGGGGAGAAGGGGGAACGGCAGCGCGGGTAAGATCGCGATTGAGGGCTTTCAACCCATCCACCTCGCCCTCCAGGCCTTGGATGCGAGCGTCAGTTTTCCCGGCAGCCTCGGCATCCTGCATAGGAAAAAAATAAGTTTAGAGAGGAAAAGGACGGAAGGCAAAGAGGTGGCGAGGTCTAGGTAGCTCACCACACCGCTCTCGACGGCGAGCAGCTTCTCCTTTAGCTGAACGTTCTCGGCAAGGAGATCCTGGTAGGCTTTTGCGAGCTCCACATTTTGGCGCTCCTGCTGCAGGCATCACCTTCCCGTCATGTGGGTGAGCTCAACGAAGCGCAGCTGGGACCTCGCGCTCTCATAGACGAGAGTCTTCGAGGTCTCATCATTATAGGCCCCAGCATCCTCGCGTCCATAGAGGACGAAGGAGTAGTCGAAGGCGTGGCTGCTGACAGTTGTCTTCTCCACCCAAGAAGGGAGGATGGTGGAGACGTCTGGTTTATTAATTTCCAGCTTTCAGCACAGCAGGAGCTCGCCAATTTCATCCCTGCGACTCTAGCCGGGGCCAAAGTTCCAGTGGTTAACTGGAATGGGCGGGTCCGAGGTTCTCGCAGCCTCCTCGCTCAGCTCATCGATCTCCCTCTCCTCAGAGAGGAGGGTAAGATCGATCTCGCCAAGGGCGGTCTCGGAATGCTCCTTTCCCTTCGAGGAGGCGAGCGAGCCCTGTATTTTCTTATTCCTCTTCTTTGGCGGAGATTTTGAGGGAAGTCCCTGGCTGCTGGAGGCCTCTGATCTCTTGCGAGCAGATGGCGCAGCCGGGGTGATGGTGTCGCGGTAGGCCTCCGCTCCCATTGGCGCGAGAGCGAGGGTGGAGGTAAGCTTCCGACTGCTCGCGTAAAGGGGGTTGGTAGACAGATCGTTCTCCCCTGAAATGGTGGAGGTTAGACAGTTATCGCAAAGATTCGAAAGGATGTAAGACAACGAGCGAGATCATTACCTTCCCCAGGAAGTACTAGAAGAAGCGAGTCGAGGTTCCGACGAAGGTGGACCACCTCAAAGTTCTTCTTGTAGAAGAACTGGTATAAGGCGGTGTCGTGGCCGCCGAGAGCAGGGGGGCGGTAGGTGGTCTCGCCATGCTGGACCGGCGAGAAGGGGATATTGCCGAAGTTCCCCTTCACAAGGAGGAACTTTTGAGCCCAGTAGTGGGCCTTATTCACGGTCTCGACGACCTTGCACCCCGACCCCACGAAGTAAGCGGTGCCGTCCTTATAGGCCCGAAAAGAAAAGAGTTTCCGGAAGACCGGCAAACTGAATTATATGTGCTCTTCTCGCATATAGCACGCGAAGGCGACAATGACATCCATGGCGTTGGGGGTGAGTTGAGCCGGAACCATGCCATAGTGCTTGAACACCTGATGAACAATATATAGAACGGTCAAAAATCTTGCGAGCGAGATCGATCTCGAAAAGAAGAGAAGTAAGAAAGATGATGGATACCTGGTGAAGTTCAGGCCAAAGGGGCAGTCGAAGGCCTACGGCGAAATGTGCGGTGGGGATGGCTAGCTCGTCAGCCAAGGGGGCGTTGATAACGTCGTTCTCGCCAGGGCGGCGAGCCGTGAATGCAGGGGGGATGAAGTCGGCGATTGGGGTCAAGAATTCCTCCTCAGTCAATTTACAATTGAAGAACGAGTGGTCCGCGAAGGCCCAAGCGCACTTCAACCGACCCTCGGCGTCGCCAGAATCACCAACCATCTTGAAAGCCTGCGAGAAAGAAAGTAGCGCGAGAAAGAGAGAGATGCGAGAGCTCCGGAGCAGGGGAAGAAGGCAGGACGATTTCAGGCGGTAGGAAAAAGCTATTTATGATCCGCTATTTATAGAAAAACAAAAAAGGGCGGGAAGAGGCCCAAACGTCAGGGGTGCAGCTAGCCAAAATGTCACATCGTGACGGCGCGCGAGAACATAAATTATTTCACAAATAACATGCGAGCGAGATCACCCTGCGAGGTTAGTAAGAGCAGATATTTTGCGAGACTTTAGGTAGCACAACAAGATTAACATAAGAAAAGGGCAGTACTATGGGACTCGCGAGCGAGAACCCACAAATATTAAGTGTTCACAGCTCCTAGTGAGCGAGAATCAATAGAGATCGCAGTGGTTGCAACATTGTCAAAATTAATAACAGGTAAAAGTAAATTGAAGTAGCTCGCAGAGGGGGGAGCCAGTCTCGCGAGACTAATGGGGTATCCATTTCCATCTACCGCCACCTCGCGTTCCTGACCTCGGCGGTACCCTGGGATTATAATAATCAGCGGCAGCACGGGCCTCCCGATCAATTAAGTGGGCATAATCGCTCATCCTCGCGATATGCACCTCCGGCGACGTGACAATGTCGTCATGATCGCGAGGTATCGCAGCACGAAGTCTCGCACACTCATCCAACAGGGCGGCATGTCTCTCCTCGACAGCTTCTCTGTCTCTTCTCGCCTGATGGTTGAGGTCCAGCAAGATCCAACCTTGCTTCTAGAACAACTCAGCAGTTCACCTCTTTATAGCATCAGGGTCTCGCGGGTCACCCAGAAAGTCCTCCACCTGCTCTGGGAGGGGGGACATCTCTTCATCCCCAAAATCAGAGTCGGAGTGAGGGGTCCCAGAATCGTCTGCGAATTGCCACAGATAGCTTTAACAGTTTGGAGAAATCTCAGTGTATATTACAAGCATAAGAGACCTTACCCGGGGGAGCACGGGAAGGTTCGGGCCGACCCTCAAAAAGGGTGCCGTAATGGGGAAAGAGAGATTTTCCCAGACCAGGATGGTGCTTCTCATTGCTTACGGGAGGAACGTTTGCCGGTCGCGAGCCATCAGAGCCCTCGCTCTCCAGGAGGCTAAACTTTGGTATTGATAGGGCCGTGTCGGGGAGGACCGGTGACAGAGGTCACTTATCCTGTCGCACTGGGGTCGCGTATGGCGAGGCTACAAAAACCAAGAAGCGATAAGCCTTTAGACCGCAAAATGAAGTTAAGCAAGCGAGGATCGGTAACGTACCTGCAGCGTTCTCGCCAGCGATGTTTGATTTCACTGGGGGAAGGTTGGGGGGCTCACTCAGGGGCTCGCCAACATCCTGGTTAGTTGAGAGATCCTTCAAACAAGCGAGATTGGAAAATGTTCATCACTGGAAAGTTTTGCGACAAGGATAATTCTTACCTTCCCGGGGGACTTGCAGTTTGAAGGAGACTCCAATAAAATTGTTTCACCCTCTGGTCGACGGACCGCTTTCGATTTTTTTGTCTTTGGCACGTAATCCGGAGGCGGGCGATTCATCCATGTGGGGGGTTTCGCCATAGCCGACATCCCGCCAGCCTTGGAAGCCTTCAGGCGAGCCTCAAGCTCCTTGGAGAGTGGCATTTTGGGTAGCTACAGTAAAGGGGAAAAGAAAGAGAAAAAGAAAATGATGGTGCGCGTCACCAGGGGTTGGGTAATATTTATACCCCGCGGGTGGGACCCACAAAAATTCCTGACAGGACAGCTGTCGCCGGCGAACACTCAGGGTTGGATGATTCTTTGCGAGCTTAGGGTAACCTCGCAAAGAGCGGGGATTGTGTACAACCTGGTGTTCGCCTGGCTCTTCGCAAGAGCTTCATAAAAGACTTCTGGGCTGGACCTCTGCAGGACACGTCAAAGCGAGCCCGCCAAGGCGAGCCCGCCAAGTTAGTTTGATCTCGCAGTGGTGAGTAAGCCCAGTGTTCGCGAAGAATATAAGAGGGGAGTTCTCGCAGACTGCCTCTCTAGGAAATGGCCGGAGTTCAGTGAAGTCTGGGCGAGATCTCACCATCTCAGCGGTCGAGATCTCGCCATCTCAGCGGTCGAGGTCTCGCCGTCTCAGCTATCGAGGTCTCGTCGTCTCAGCGGTCGATGATCTCGCCGTCCCAGCGGTCGATGAAATTGCCAAGTCTTCTGTTTTTCCTTCGGTTTGACGAACTCAGCTCTGCGCTCGACGAATAAGCGACAGATTCTCCATTCGATGAAATGGCCTCTCAGCTTGACGAAGTCAATTCTTCCAACCAAGTTCGAATAGATTATCTGAGTTCAGCGAAACCCGAGCCCTCGGCAGGGCGAGCCTTAGCAAGCTCGTAGAGACAGCCAGATCTCGCGGATGAAGAAAAAAGGATCCTCACAAACCTCTCTTCCAAGGGTCCAGGAGCTGAAATTACCCTTCTGCCCCTGGTGGTCTGTTAATAGCCCTTTAGCACAGCGAAGTCTGGCTGTTAGCAGACCAAATTGGGGTGCGTATAGTAAAACCATAAGGCGGAATCCCGCTATTAGCAGACCAGTTCAAGAAAACTATAAATAAGACCCAAAGGGCACCTTTGGAGAGGACTTGTCTTTAGCTTCTCTCTCCTTAGGTCATCCTTGGTTAGCATTTTCAGAGCTCTCTAGGGTGCCCGGACCTCAGCTTTGGCTTTGGAGGGGAAGCGCTCAAAAGATCTTCCGGGTGTGTGGTGGGTCCTCCCTGCTGAGTCTAAGGGTCAGTGTCCAGTTCAGAGACTCCAGTCTGTTACCCCCCGAGGGATAAGTAAGTGCTAGCTGCCCCCCAACCTGTTGGGGGCCCCGAACTCCATAGAGACCATTTATTGGTTTCAACAGTGACGACCTGAAAAGGTTTCACCCATAGCGAGAGTATGTACGTCCTTTTTTTATAAATACAATTTGGATTATATAAAAATCCCTGCCCCCTGAAACACGGGGCGGTGTGGGTCTTTACTCCATTTTCTAGCAAGACATTTCAAAACAATAAAGATAGGTAAGAACGATCTCCACGATAGGTTGGGAAATGGGCCTCCGACTTGATTCTCGTAAAACCCAGAACGAATGATGGGACAATGCCTCGGTAGTGCATTCTCTTAAGACCAAGCCTCTGCATTGACGGTCGAGATCAGCTTCCCCTTGCACGTTGGCTGTAGATACCCTCCGACTGCATTTCTCGTCTGACTGGAGAGATTATCAGGAAAAAGTCTGGACGCCGACCTCCCAACTCGACAAAGAGATGATCGACTTAACCGATCAGGGGACCCTTGAATAAAGGCGTCATATGCCCTCGAGAGTTGAAGGCTCGTAGCAAAGCATTTTGTTTCTGACTAATTTACCCAATCATATGAGTTAATGCGATTAATCCTCTCTGATTGTTGAGTAACAACACGAATACTCGTCGGAATCCAAGAAAGTGAGAGTAGGATGGAGACTATCGGGATTGCGTGAGTCCCCTTGGATCACCCTGACTGTCCTTCCCTACCTAGCAACTCTCTCGACAACCAGTATCAAAGGAGGGTGACAACCCCTGGGATTATGTGTCCCCTTAGACCTTCCCTACGATCATTCTTCTTTCTCCTGCTATTTGATACCATGATTTCCTAAAAAACTCCCTCAACAGGTAAAGTCGAAGCCTCGAGAGCATGTATTCTGCAGGAATCTTTGCAAATCCTTCACAGCTCAACCGACAACAAGCTTAGAAGGTGGCAAGTACTCATGCAGGCGAGTATTCGTACAAATAAGTACTTGTACAAGCGAGAACTCGTGCAGGCGAGTACTCGTGCAGACGAGTATTCGTAAGGGCGAAGATCCATGTAGACGAGCTTCCGCACCGACGAGTATCTCCTACGCAAGAGAGCCTAAGAGCCTCACGAACTTGCCTAGATCGGGAAGGCAAACGAGCACATACGAGCGAGCCTGAGAGCCTAGCGACATCGTCACAACAATGCAAGACAAACATAGGTCATCATCCACCAAAAATAAATATCACTATCAAAAAATGATGTCTACCAAAAAATTACAAGCTCGCCTTAGCGAGAAAGCATCAAAAAATATCTGAAGAAAGAATCCTTATCAAGCTAGAGGAGTATAGTCAGAAGAATCTGCCCGGTCGTCTTCCTCGTCATCCTGCCCTTCATCCTCGCTCGCCTCGAGGATATCTGAAACAAGCCCCTCCGTCGTCAGCTTCTCGCTCCCTGACATCAAGAAGCTCATGACCTGCAGCTTAGCAAAGACCAGGTCGCCGACAACAAGGGATATGTCCCACCGAAGCGCTGATAACTCCTGCGAGGACATGAACTTCCTCTCTGCCTGGCGAGAAGGTCTGACCTCCGAAGAAGACTGGGCGGCCATCTTCGACTCTAGCTCTGCGATGCGGACTTGCGCCGCCTCTAGCGAGGACTGACTGGCCTGCAAGTCGCTCTCAAGCTTCGAGATGGTCTCCGATGCGACTAGCTGCTCTTCCTGTAATAGCAAGAAGAGGAGGGTTACAAAAGCATAAGGAAGAGGCATCGAGTAAATTAAAGGCCTAGCGAGCTACCAAGATCACCTCGAAACTCCTGCTTGATTCCACCTTTTCCTTGGCCACCCTGGCCCGCTTTAAGGCCGCGGCCTCGCGCTTCTCAACGGCTTTGGTCAGCTTCCAGAAAAGCGCAACCTCCTCCTCGACACCGAGAAGGTTCCGGGCGGTCTGGTGGGCAAGCTCCGTAGCACGCAACATCGCGCGTGACCCTTGATCGGCGAGGAAGCGAGGAGAAGCTTGCTGAAGTATTTTCGCATCATCGCGCCCATAGAGGCCGAATGTGACGCAAAAGGCATCATCGTTCGGTACCTCATCCACATCCACGAAGGGAGGAGAGAGCTTAGGCAGACCTCATTTCGATCCCTTCTCCAGGAGATGAGCGGCTCGCCGTCTAAGCCGTGATTCCTCAAACCCTGACCGAAGTTCGAGTGGTTCTCAGGGTTGCTGTCTTCCTCCTCACGCGCGCGCTCCGCGTCCAGTCTTCGAGCAACTTCTTTTCTCTTTCTTTTCTTCTCTGCCGGTAGCTTGTGGGCTTTCGGCCAACCCGCTTCATGAAGAACCTCGGCCGGGTCGCCGAGCCCATGAGGGATTCCCAAAAGAGGGGAATCCTACTCTCCATCCTCCTCGTCCACTTGCCGCACTGTTGTGGAAGTCACTAAAGGAGATGGAGGAGGTGGGGTCTTGCTTGCGATGGGCAAAGGTGCCATCGGTAGTTGGAGACATCCTGGAAGTAAAGTATCAGAAAATAGTAACGGTCAAAGCAACTAACTCGCGTTATGGCGACCTTACCCTCACCCGGCTCCACATAGGCGAGCTGGTCGACGTTTCTTCGCCAAAAGATGATGTCGAACTTCTTGTCCTTCATCGCCAAGAAGAGATCCTCGCGACCCCTGCGAAGTGCAGTTGTGATGAACGCCGCCGCCGGTCTCTGCTGCGGGGGCACCGGTATCTGCGAGAAGTCGCCAGAGATGAAGGCAAACTTCTCGTTCCAACGGTGAACCTTGTTCTCGAGATCTTTCAGTGGTGGCTGCCAAAGTAGACGACCCCTTCCTTGGTCGCAGCCACGTAGAAGATCTTCCTGAATACTTCCAGGTCGAAGGCGATCTTCTCAGATCGCAGGAAGCACATGAAGCCGATGATGATGGCAACTCCGTTCGTGTTGATCTGCCCGGGTACCCACCCGTAATACCTTAATATCTGACAGAACTCAGGCCAGAGGGGAAGTCGCAACCCGACTTTGAAGTGCGAGAGGGGGAAGGCAAGCCTCCCTTCTGAAAAGGAGTTTACTCATTCCCTGAAGGCGGGCAGGCAGGCGCAGAAGCCCTGGGCAAGGTAATGGTGAACGAATCTCTCCAAGTCATCCGGGTGAGTAACAAACTTCTTGAATTTCTTCGTGGTAAAATTCTGGGCATACGCTAGGCGGCGAGCTTCAACATCCACGGAAGGCGTCATCGAGAAGGAAGGAATCTTGCTCGATTGGTTGGATACTCGGAAGGTTTCGGGAAAGCGTATCGATTTCGGACCCCTACCCCCCATATTTATAGAAATCGTAAGGGGGGGGGGGGCATTTATTGGCTTATTGCATACGAGGTTCTACCTTCTCGCCCGCTCGGGCTGACCTACTCGCAAAAGTATTTATTCGGCTAGTTCAATTTGCAGAGATGCGATGATCATCAGAATCTCGCCATAAACAAAACGACAAGCACAACAACGTATATAACCAGCAAGCGAGAAAAACTACACACGCACAGTGAGCAAGAGAATATCATCACAAAAAAGTTCAAGTTATTACAAATAATTGGCACAATGTTTGGGGAGCGATAAAGAAATCAGAAAGTCCTAGTTAACAGAGGGATCGTCGTGCCTGTCCGAGGTTGTCCCATGTCGCCCGGAGAAACCCAGTTGCCGCGCGAAGCCCATCTGCTCCTTGGCCCTCACCATAAGCTCCCCGCAGAGTCGAATATGCTCTTCCATGCGATTAGGGTCCCGAGGGATCCCATACTCGCCCGCATCCCACGAATGCCGGACTTCAACAGCTCCTGCCGATGCTCCACATCCGCCATCCGCCACTCCAACTCGTTAATAAGGTAATGCTTCCCTTCCGAATCCTCCAACCGATGCTCGAACCCTTCGATGTTCGCAACGCGCCCCTCTACTTGTGATAAGCGTCGATGGACCTCGTACGCCATCAACCTTTCGACTTTCATCTCAAGGTCGAGATAGGCAGAGGCCATCTTTGCCCTATACTCACGAGTAGGAAGGCCCTGCGCTTCGATAAAGGCCGACCCCAGAGACATTGCTCGAGCTGGAAAGAGGTTAAGTTAGTAAAGGAGCCACAAAAAGATATTTCAGCACATCACTACTACCTGCTGATGCAATAATTTCGGCAAGTGCACCGGTCGCGCAAGTAATAATAATGGGGAAAATCCCCGAGTGTCGGTCTCTTGAGGAACACAGTAAGGTGGAGTTAACTTTCAAGGAAGGACTTGAGATCGAAGTCTTTTAGGTCGAATGGCTTGCGGGAGAGTTGGGTTGGCTTTTGGCAAATAAAAGAAAACACTACAACTACTCCTATGCAATGCCGCTATGCAATGCTTCGCTTGGAGGAATGGAGACTAGGCAGGCCTTGAGCGCGCTGCGTCGCAAGGGCGGATGGACGAGTAGGCTAACGGAATGAGGGTCGCAAGCACCTCTTCAACAAGCACGCCACTAGCAATTGCTAGTGCGGCACACGAATCGTGACGGCGGGATGGAGGATGGAATGGAGCGCACCTCAAGCAACTCAAACAACAAACATTTCACATAGACATGAAATATATCAATACAAATAAGTTTAAGTGCAACTTCATCATAATATTAGTTCTAACTACATATACATCAATAAGAGAAGAATAAGGCAAGAAATCGACCGAATCCGAAGGCTCGTTGTAGATTCACGGTTGGAATCGCCGGGTTGTCAATCCGCGTCCAAGCTCGGTCCACAACTACGTCCGGGGTAGAGAGAGCTGTCACGACTCTCCAATGGACCCGTCTTCTTCGTGTCACGATCCGGTAGAGGTTGCAAACTTCCTCTTGCTCGATGGAGATGGCGGCTAGATCTCTCTTTGAAGCTCTTGGATGAAGGAGGAGGCCGAGAGGAAACTCCGACTCAAGATTGGCGTGAAGAACAAGCCCGGAGCACCTCCAGATGGTGGGCGGCGGTGGAGGGGCGAAGTCGGACGAAACTGGAGCAGAAACGGAGGAAAAATGCGAGAGATCTGACCTAAATCGCGAGTAGGATTATTTATAGGCGCTGGAATAAATAGTGCGCACGGTCAGTGGCGCACGACCAGTGGTCGTGCGCACTAGAATCCAGTGATCGTGCGCTCTGCCTGGACGGAGCCTGCAAGGTCAGAAAATTATAAAATACAATGTTCGCACGATCAGTGGCGCACGACCGGTGGTCGTGCGCACTATCGTCGGTGGTCGTGCGCATTGGTCGAAACAGAACTCAGAAAATTAATGATAAGTGCGCACGAACAGTGGCGCACGACCGGTGGTCGTGCGCACTAGCGTAGATGGTCGTGCGCACTACACCAAACAGAACTCATGAAAAAAGGGTTAATTGCACACGATCAGTGACGCACGACCAGTGGTCGTGCGCAATAGAACCAGTGATCGTGCGCAGTGTTCCTGTGCAGAATTGCACCGGGAACACCTGCACGACTCCAATTCCAGCACAACCACGAATCTAGCCACTGAAAGTGGCACCTAACAGTACATGACAACTACTAATGAAGAAAAGCATGAAATCACACCAAAATGGGCCCAGAGGTGCACCTAGCATGGAATATCAAATATAAACTATAACCAGGCTAAAGTGCGGTGAAATGACTGAATAACGGCCCTGATGAGTCCATAAAAGTGTATATGATCAGGACTCATCACACCCCCAGACTTAACTGTTTGCACGTCCCGAGCAAACCATCTCTCGCGGACAGGAAAAACATAAGCTGGCGAAGAAATTATCAAGCGGAGTACCATGCGAAGTCGCATGCTCATGTGCGTAGAAATACAGTAGACAAAATTCCTAATTATACATATTAGTTTATAGTTTTCTAGGAGCATATTTATATATTACATTTACTCAAGCAGTGAATCACGGTGAATCATAAGGTCGTACATAAGAAGAAAGTAAACTGAATGCTGAGGCGAGCATTGCCAAAGATCGGGGCTCGAGACAACTCCATTGAAATCCATCAATGTCGGTGGCCATAAGCTTGCCCGTTCGCACTCTCTCCACGGCACTGGTTTGACTCAAATGCGTGAATCAATAGGACTTTAGGTTTTAAATGGGGCTTGGGTTTAGGTGAGGTATACAATGATAAAGACGATGGCTCAAACACTAAACCCAAATGAGCTAGCGCAGTAATTCTCCTCATTCACCATACAAATACGCGGGTACACCACACCCCCAGACTTGGATTTGACTACATGGGTGTGTGCACCGCCTACTCCCAAACATATATTTTTACAAAAAGATTTTCAATTAAACACTCCTTCTCCTTCCCTTCTTTTTAACTTCTTTTCATTTTCTCATTTTTTTCTTTTCTTTTCTTATCATTTTCAGCAATTAAACAATGATGCACATCCACATTTTCACAAACATATCACCACATCAACAACCCAACTCATGAAAATAATAAACAGCTAAAGCTCAGATTTGGGTGTGCGACTAGGATTGACATTTAGGCTTTGGTGAGACAAACGTGGGGCTGAATCAAAGAACGGGTAGGCACAACTGGGCTAACGAGGATATATCGATAGGGAAGGGTGCAAAGGCTCAACCGGGCCAAAATGATGGCCTATATCACATTCACGCAATTGACTAACCGTATTCCCATGCTTCAAGAATCGCTTGGGGCAAGTTCTAGCCACCGAGAAAGATAGTCCTTCCTCCCGACTCGAGCAATATGCGTCTAGCGAACGTCTACACACATTCCTATGCTACCGTCTGATTCACACAGGATTCACCAATTTTGAGTAGAGTAAACAATATTTACGCTAATAGAACAATGTAAACTAAAAGCATAAATAGAGATTGAATCTACACGAATTTCTAAACGAGAAATGAGCACTCGACTAGGAGCACTACAGGAGTCAACATTTTACTCCGCCTCATAATCCTAAACCAGCACAATGATTTTCCAAATCACACAAAAAGACAAATTCAACTCACGACGTGCCAACGGCTAAGCGCGCGCTAAAGTGGGTGCTGTGGTGTGCAATGAAAATAAACAAAATATTTTAAATGAAATCCTCTAGCATGCAATGCAATAGTGCACGTGAGTGGGCACAAAGACTACTCTCCCCCAGACTTAAACTAAACAATCCGCATAATATATGATAGGAAAGTCAAAATAGGGCTAAGGGAAGAGAGTACCCAATGCTCAGCAAGTGAGCATACCAGAAGATTGGTGTTTAAACCAAGACTAAGCTGCAGCATCCGCCATCCAGAAAGGAAACCTGCAGGGGTCAGCTCCGCAAAAACAAAAGAAAAAAAACTGAAAAGAAAATACTACTAACTAAACATGATTAGATGAAATAAAAAAATGCAGAAAAGAAAGATAACTACTGAGGTTATTGTCATCCCAGCAAGACTTATTTAAAAACATGAAGGTTCTAACTAATGGGCCTATGGAAGGAGAAGTGAACAGGTAACTGGCCTAATATCCGTGTCGGTAGAGGGTACCGATACGGTGATAGAACAGTCACCCCTCTACCTAAATATGGATACCTGCTCCTCACAGGTAGAGGGTAGAGAATGTAAGAAAAGGAGGAGGCCTGGTCCTCACTCATCTCACAAAAACTATCCTTGCCTAGCAAGGTGTCGTCAACAACGAGGTGGCAGGAGGAAAATGCAATGAGTGGAGCTTCCTCTACGGAGGGGGAATAAACCTCCTCACGTGAGAGGATGCTCTCATCATTGACTTGAGCAAAAAGCTCCAAGTCCTCCTGGGACACCTGTGAAGACTCAACCTGCACAGGATCAGATGAAGAAGGGGGGTTAGGAAATAAAAGAGAAGAATGACATAAATAATCAAAAATCGGGGGAGTGGTCCCGGTCTCACTCCCATCAGGTTGGGGAAGTAAAATAATGTTAGCATTGTCATCAATGCTACAAGAGTCGGTGGGATCAACGGTGGCCAGGCTTAGGATTTGGACTCCCTCCACCGGTGGTGAGGAAAACTCCTCTTCACCTAGAAGGTTGTCCTCCTCCATAGGAATAGGGACAACACTCAGATCACCCACCTCATCCTGCGACACGTCATCAACAATGTCGTCGGAGACGAGAATAGTATGCACAACAGGGGAAAGAATCGAATCCACTAGAGATGGTGGATACACATGGAGAATAGGCTCAGCAATGTCGGTGCATAGATCAGCCGCACATCCGGTGACCGTATCCATGCCATACACTTCAAGATGTGAAGGTGACAAGGACACATAACCGGATATCGAAGGTGTGCCGCCAGAGTTAGGAGTTGGGACGATCCGGATATCCGGCTCGTCATCCTCGTCCAATTGGCGAAGATACTCGGCACAGTCCTTCAAGACATGATCAGTGCTCCGACAAAACCGGCACTGCCTTGCAGGCTTCTTTGGCACAGCGGGAGCTGGAGCCGAAAAGAAGTATGACGGTAAAGGCTCAGCAGAGTAGCCATAATACTTACGCGCACCATGTGGAGTACCAGACGAAGTCGGTGCTCCATATGCTGGGCTATAAGAATTATGCCTACTATTCTCCGTAGGGCATTCATCACTAGAGTGGGAGGTAGCTCCACACCAACGGCAACGGAAATTGAAATGTGCCCACATAGTGTGGAGATAAAACGATTCAAAATAAAAGCTATTGTGCAAAATACTACACCTAACAAATATTACTAAAGCAACCTAAAATAAAACAAGAAAATAGAATACGAAGAAATAAAAACAAAGAAATACAATTTACTAATGGAAGGGCTTCTCTCTCAGATTCTCCCTCTCCAGAAAACTCACACGACTGTGTTCCCCGGCAACGACGCCAAAAACTTGATGCGATAATTTCGGCAAGTGCACCGGTCGCGCAAGTAATAATAATGGGGAAAATCCCCGAGTGTCGGTCTCTTGAGGAACACAGTAAGGTGGAGTTAACTTTCAAGGAAGGACTTGAGATCGAAGTCTTTTAGGTCGAATGGCTTGCGGGAGAGTTGGGTTGGCTTTTGGAAAATAAAAGAAAACACTACAACTACTCCTATGCAATGCCGCTATGCAATGCTTCGCTTGGCGGAATGGAGACTAGGCAGGCCTTGAGCGCGTTGCGTCGCAAGGGCGGATGGTCGAGTAGGCTAACGGAATGAGGGTCGCAAGCACCTCTTCAACAAGCACGCCACTAGCAATTGCTAGTGCGGCACACGAATCGTGACGGCGGGATGGAGGATGGAATGGAGCGCACCTCAAGCAACTCAAACAACAAACATTTCACATAGACATGAAATATATCAATACAAATAAGTTTAAGTGCAACTTCATCATAATATTAGTTCTAACTACATATACATCAATAAGAGAAGAATAAGGCAAGAAATCGACCGAATCCGAAGGCTCATTGCAGATTCACGGTTGGAATCGCCGGGTTGTCAATCCGCGTCCAACCTCGGTCCACAACTACGTCCAGGGTAGAGAGAGCTGTCACGACTCTCCAATGGACCCGTCTTCTTCGTGTCACGATCCGGTAGAGGTTGCAAACTTCCTCTTGCTCGATGGAGATGGCGGCTAGATCTCTCTTTGAAGCTCTTGGATGAAGGAGGAGGCCGAGAGGAAAATCCGGCTCAAGATTGGCGTGAAGAACAAGCCCGGAGCACCTCCAGATGGTGGGCGGCGGTGGAGGGGCGAAGTCGGACAAAACTGGAGCAGAAACGGCGGAAAAATGCGAGAGATCTGACCTAAATCGCGAGCAGGATTATTTATAGGCGCTGGAATAAACAGTGCGCACGGTCAGTGGCGCACGACCAGTGGTCGTGCGCACTAGAATCCAGTGATCGTGCGCTCTGCCTGGACGGAGCCTGCAAGGTCAGAAAATTATAAAATACAATGTTCGCACGATCAGTGGCGCACGACCGGTGGTCGTGCGCACTATCGTCGGTGGTCGTGCGCATTGGTCGAAACAGAACTCAGAAAATTAATGATAAGTGCGCACGAAAAGTGGCGCACGACCACCGGTCGTGCGCACTAGCGTAGATGGTAGTGCGCACTACACCAAACAGAACTCATGAAAAAAGGGTTAAGTGCACACGATCAGTGACGCACGACCAGTGGTCGTGCGCAATAGAACCGGTGATCGTGCATAGTGTTCCTGTGCAGAATTGCACCGGGAACACCTGCACGACTCCAATTCCAGCACAACCACGAATCTAGCCACTGAAAGTGGCACCTAACAGTACATGACAACTACTAATGAAGAAAAACATGAAATCACACCAAAATGGGCCCAGAGGTGCACCTAGCATGGAATATCAAATATAAACTATAACCAGGCTAAAGTGTGGTGAAATGACTGAATAACGGCCCTGATGAGTCCATAAAAGTGTATATGATCAGGACTCATCACCTGCGCGCACTGGCGCTACACTCGGTTGATAACGAGGAGAAGGTGTTCGCCGAGGAACACCCCGGCGGGGATGTGAAGCCAATCAGCATGAAGATGGAGAGCGCCAAGGACTGGGGCACCGACAAGGAGAAGGAGGACGTCGTGGAGAAGGTGAGCGGCGAGGAGAGCCATGCCTCCCCCCCTGAACATCCACCACATCCATTCCCGCCACCAGGGTGATGAGGCGAAAGCACCACATCAGGTCATCGAGGAGGAGGTACAGTAGGAGGATCCTGGGACACCATCCCGCGAGTATCGTTCCTCGCAGACGACGAGGGTTGGGCCGCGGAAGAAGATCCTCCCCCTCCCCTTCCCCCAGAGGACTAAACGGTCGGCACTTCCAGTCTGGAAGTGCGAGGAGGCCTGGACGAAGATGAAGGTTGTGAGATGGTGACACTGGAGTTCTTCAGTGTCACCTGCCCCAAGCGGATACTGCCCTCCACGCGCTCAGAGGAAAGGGCCGGTGGGCGAGAGGGTTCCTGTTGCGGGATGATACCGGCGAGAAGGACCGGAGGAGGCAGTAAGTGCTTAACATGCAGAGGCTCTTCCGCCGAAAGCGTTTGCATACTCGCCTCCGCGGGAGGCTCACCTACAAAGGAACGTCAGCATCAACGAGAAGGAGGTGTCGCGATATCGACAAAGAAAGCGATGATCACCTACGAGGAGTGGGTCAGGAGGAGTGATTGGACACTCATTCTCGGTGACCCGTTGGAGGGTGTCGTCCCCCATACCCTCGACATCTAGCCGGGATGGGGTCGCCTCAGGCAAGGAAGTCGCGGGATCAACGCGTGTACCCTCCTCGCTAGGCAGCCCAGAATGAAGATCTGAAGAGGCTCTCTTCCTCTTGCGAGTATTAGAGCTCTTAGTCTTATTCATCAACATCCTGAGCAGCTCGGCCTTCGTGAATATTTCCTCGGTAGTCATCATCTCGCCGGGTACAAAAAAAGTGGCGTGCCATAGAAGGACCATCCCCATCTATTTATAGACTTCGGAGGACCCCTCTGGGTTCCTGAGTAAGCCAGATACTCGCCAAAGGCAGCTCGTCAAATATAGGTTGGATGATTCTTTCTGCGCATCTTCGTTACTCACAAAGAGCAGAGATTGTATGCAACCCATATTCTCCGAGGGTGGGACCCCTCAAGTCCATGTAGGCAGAAGTCAAAGTCAACAATCAAATCGAAGATATCAGGAAGCCTACCTGGGCTATGTAACCCCGTGTGTGAGTAAGTGACTTACTTGCCCAAAGCTGGCGACAAGGAGTAGGCCTCAGAGCTACTCATGCAAGCGAGCGAGAAGGCTAAGGGCCTGGACTTACTCGCCCATAGGTGACTTTAAACTATCAACTCGCCAGCAAGGCGAGATCCTTACCTGCTCGCCTTCTTAATTTCTTGCTAAATCATCTCAAAGGGAGGCTAGGCATAGTCTCCTACACTCCCCACCAAGTTGTCTATAAATAGACCCCTAGGGGTACTAGGAATGACACTTGCAAAAACCAAAACTTCCACCCCCATTCAGGCGATAATCTTCCACATTCAGTGCCTTCCTAGTACCAAGCTCGGCCTTTTCTTTAGTTTCGGAGGGGAAGACTCCCTTGAGCTTCTGGGTACGTGGTGGGACCTCCCTGCCGCAGCACCTGGGGTCCTGTAGTTGTTGCCGCTAGTTTTCTTCGTCGTTGTCAGCCAAGCCGTCTCGTTAGACCGCTGGGCAATAGCCTCCGACTGTATTGATCCGAATTTTGGAGTCAGGATTTTCCGGGCTTCAACAATCGACACTTCCCATTGCATAACCATGTTTTTATAAAAATGAGGTTAATCTTTCATACCAAGCACGCGACGCTTGTTTTAAACCATAAAGTGTTTTATCTAGTTTGAATACGTGATTTGGGAATTTTTCATTTATGAAACTTAGGGGTTATTCAACATAGACCTCTTCCTTAATAATCTCATTTAGAAAAACACTTTTATCATCCACTTGAAACAATTTAAATCTTTTGAAACTCACAAATGCAAGAAAAATTCTATTGGATTCTAAGTGAGCAACGAGTGCAAAAGTTTCATCAAAATTTACCCCCCTCGATTTAAGAATACCCTTGTACTACTGAGCGAGCTTTGTTCCTAATAATCCTAGATTCACCATCTAATTTATTTTTGAAAATCCATTTTACTCCTACTACCGGGTGATTAGATGGTCTTTCTACAAAATTTCAAATCTTATTGCGTTCAAATTGTTCTAATTCTTCATTCATAGCTAAATACCAAAATTCATCATTTATAGCGGTTGAAACATTTTTTTGTTCGATTTCGGAAACAAAGCAAAGGTTTGAAAAAGATTCATGTAGGGAAGAATGAGTCGTTACCCCTTTTGATGGCTCTCCAATGACAAGCTCCCTTGGATGCTGTTTTGTGAACTTTAGCATGCCATGAGGCACATACTCCTCTTGCTTGTCCTCCTCTTGTTTGTTCTCCTCTTCCTTTTTCTCCTCTTCTTGTGACTTGCCATCCTCATGCTCTATTGGGGAGAGGGGTTCCTCTTCATTTCCTGCAATAATATTCTATACACAAGGAACAGCCTCATCAAATCTAACATGAATAGATTCTTCAACTATTTTTGTTCTTTTGTTATATACTTTATAGGCTCTACTAGTTGAAGAATATCTAAGAAAAATTCCTTATCACATTTTTCATCAAATTTTTCTAATGAATCCTTTGTGTTGTAGAGAAGATGCGATTGCAGAGAAGATGAGATGGGTTTCTCTTCATTTCCTGCAATTGCAGAGAAGATGCGAGAAACTCAACTAAGATGGCTTGGACACGTACAAAGGAGACCATTAGAGGCACCTGTTAGGCATTGCGAGAGTTTAGTCACTAAGCATGTTAAATAGGAGAGGGGTAGACCAATACAGATTTGGAATGAAGCTATAAGGAAAGACATGATGTACTTGGACATTAGTGAGATTATGACTAAAGATAGGGCACAATGGTGACAAATGATCCATATAGCCGACCCCACAATAGTGGGATAAAGGCTTGAGTGTTGTTGTATTCTTATGTATTTTTTTAAATAAAAAAAATGAGACTAAGCTCAAAGAAAGTGCATTGATGAGATGGTAAAACATAACGGTCAAGCGGGTGCATAATGAGAAAGTCATAAACTTTTTCAAATGGGTTTTTATTGTTAGATCGATTTTAAAATTATTAAATGCAAATTATGCATGTGGAAGTACAAGATCTCTTGCTTAGGATTCTCCTCGATCAAACATCTAAGAAAATCTCCCAAACTTTATTAACAACCTTATTATGCCCAACTGTCTGAGGGTGATACCTGTTATTAAACTCGAGTTTGGTTTTTCAATTGTTCCCGAAGTGTTTTCCAAAAATATCCTACAAAATGTGTCTTTATCAAATGTGATCAGCCTAGGAATGAGGTGCAACCTCACGATATCTCTAAAGAAACTTTTTGCCATATGTATGGTATTAGATGTTTTCCTGCACTGGATGAATAGGGCAATCTTTGATTAGCGATCTAATACTACAAAAAATCTAGTTTCCTATGAGTGTGAGGAAGTTTTACTATGAAATACATCGACATGTCATCTCACAGTTTCTCAGGAATTGGTAAGGGGTATATAATATAGTATTTTGTGTGTGCTCTTTTAACTAACACTGTTAGAACCAAGAAATTCTTAGTTCACAAAGTTTGTACTTGAAGGTGACTGAAGGCTACTAGTAGCGGTCGAACTGAGTAAACCACAACTGGAAAAATTAGACAGAAAATGAACTCTAGACGACCTATAAACACGACCCTTGCGCTGTAACAAGGAGGTCCCATGACACATCCATAAGTATATAGGAATTTCACCTCCTAATCCAATGTTGAGCTCGACACAAGGAATGCACAAAATAATCAGGTGGGAACCAGGAGGGGTCAACGTGCCTTCAACTTGTGCCATATGGTACTATTTATAGGTAATCCATGGGGGATATGGTATGCAAATATCTGCCTCCGCCTTTGCTAGATACTAATAACCTCTTGCTATTAAGGGCCTCTGAAGGAGGCGAGATGATTGGGAGAATTTTGAGTGTGGTCGTCTGTGCTGAGCTCTATTGGATCAAGGTCGTCGAGGTAGTGATATCTTGAGAGCGAGCTCGTAGGCGAGCCTCTGCTATCTTTGTGAGATTGCTGGCCGGGCTCAGAAGGAGCTCGTGAGCGAGCTACTTTGCAGACTATGGCGATCTCCGGATGAGCTTCTCCAATTTTTGATGATGTCTTCCCTTGGTCAGTGGTCAATCGTCATAAGGTCTGGGGACCTATGATCGGTCCTGGCCCCCTCATCAAATATGAGTTGTACACAATCCCCGCTCTTTTTGAGTTCATCTAGAGCTCGAAAAAAATCATTCAACCCCTATTCGACGAGCTGACATTTGCCGAGTTGAGGGATCTCTGGTCTCCCTCCCATATAAATAGGGATTGAGGCCCCCTAAAATGCACACTCAATGAGAACTAGAACACCACACTTGCGGATACAATGACCACCTCGTGTAACATCCCGACTTTTATTGGGTCACTAGACCCTAGTGAGCCCAATAAAAGTAGGCCCAAATGATAAAAAGTGACCCGATAAAGGATTGTGTACTAGGAGACTCCGATTTGACTTCCGTCAGTTCCGTTAGACTCGTATAATCGATACGAGTGTAATATAACTCGTTCCACTCTAATCCGAGGTCGTTTGGAGAAAACGACCGTTTTAAGCATCGTTGTGCGCCACAACTAAGTCGTTGGGGTACGGTCACCAAATGTACTCCGATTTGGATTCCATCAGTTCTGTTAGACTCGTATAATCGATACGAGTGTGATGGAATTCATTCCATTCAAATCCGAGGTCGTTTGGAGAAAACGGCCGTTTAAAGTATTATTGTGCGCCGCAACTAAGTCGTTGAGGTACAGTGACCAAATGTACTCCGATTTGACTTCTGTCAGTTCTGTTTGACTCGTATAACCGATACAAGTGTAATGAAACTCGTTCTATTTCAATCCGAGATCATACGGAGAATATGCCCATTTTGGATTATGAAGATCGCCTCGCCACAACGCACAAAATACGGAGCACACGAACTCGGAATCGACCCCGGTGAATCGTGATGGACCCCCGGGACCATGGAGGACCTCACATAAGTTGACTTTGCTCAACCCTCCCCACCCAAAAAAACCTTGAAAGTTGGGAAAAAAGAGGAGAAAAGGAGGGGGGGGGGGGGGAGGAGAGAGGATCTCCTCCCCCAAGGGGGAGGGGGATGCCCACGAGTGGGCAGCCCCTAGGGTAGTGGAGGGGAGGGGGGGGGGTGAGAAAATATCTCCCCACCCTCCCTTTAGTACCACATCATGGGTAAAGGGAGGGAGGGCCACCTACTCCCCTATAAAAGGAGGGCCCCAACCTCTTCCCTGGACTCACCCCCCCCCCCCCCCCCCCTCAGCCTCCTCCTCCTCCTCCCCTGTCGGCCAGCCCTCCCCTCCCCTCCCCTGCCGGAGCCCTTCCCAGCTGAGCCGTCGCCACCACCTTCCCCCCCATGGCCAGCCGCCCCTCAGCCTCCCGAGCCTCTCCAAACCAGGTAGAACTCTTTCCCTCCTCCTTCCTACCTTCCCGAGGCAAGCCGGCCGCCCCCCCCATCGCCGGAGGGCCGCCAGCCCCACCCCAAACATTGCTCAGGTTCAAGTGGGGTGGGGGGGGGGTGGGGGGGTGGGGGGGGGGGGATAGTCGTGATCGTCGCACCCCCAGCGCTGGTGGTGGTGCTAGGGGAGTCGATCCCCACCAGGGGAACTGAGCTCTGACGGGAGGAGGCGACAGGACCGCCGAAGGACGTGCCTCCGGCGGCACCCGCGCCGCTCTCCCCTCCCCCCCGTTTCCTGTTCGGGGTAAAGGACACCCACGGCAGTGGCCGGCGGCGCCAGGCCACCTGGCCCCTGCCGGAGGTTAGCCCCCTCCCCGGCGCCCCATCCAAGGGCCGCAGGGGAGGCTCCCCCAGCGGGGGAGGTGGCGCAGCAAGCCTGCATGGCGTATGCAGGCTGTGCCCCCTCCCCCTCCCCCGCCCTCTTTCTTCTGTTTTTCGGGCGGTGCCCGGTGGCGCTAGGACGCCAGACCACCACCGGAGTGGTCGCCGTCCCCCGGCACATCGCCCGGGGGTGTCGCCGGCCCCAGCCGGCCGCTGCCCGGCGACAGCGGCCGCCTCCCGCTGGGATAGCGGGAGCCGTCCGATCTCCTCCAGGAGATCGTGCGGATCCCCTTTCCTTAACTCCTGCGCCTGCCTCCACTTACGTGCCCCCCACAGCGGATCCGCTGCAGATCCGCTGTGGGGACCCCAGGAGGGCGCACGGTGCAACGCCCCCTGCTATCTCTCCTTTCCTCTATCCGCACCCCAAAGCCCCTCCCCCATCCTCAATTTTCTGAGGGTAAATGGGGCAGTTTTGGCAAAAACACCCAACATGAAAAATGTTCCCCACTCAGAGGGCCACCTCCTGTATTTTTTTGAGATTTTTAGGGGAAGTTTTGCTATTTTTAGACCCCATATACAAGGTTTATTTAAAGGAATTAAAAGCCCAAATGAATTTGGAAAATTCCCCAAAAATTATAGGCTCTAATTTAGGATATTTTGCAATTACTATCAATGTTTGAAGGTGTGACGTTTTCTTTTGGTCATTTAAAGGTCTTTTACGAGCAAAATAAACGCCCGAAAGTGAGCAAAATTAATTGGGATAAATTGGCAGACTCGCGACGCGTATTTTAGTTACGTAGTAAAATTATGCGTATCGATGTAAGGAATCGACTAAGTTAAAAGTATCGGCGTGAAATTTGGGTCGCAATCGCGAGGCGACACTGCAAATTCAATAACGTCAAGATATTTAAGATGTGGACCCAAGGCACACGAAATATAAGTAATCTCATAAAATCTAAGTAAGCTCCTATGACCGGAGAAAAGACCCCCTATGAACGGGGATTGAACAGAACTTTCTCCTAAGAACGGAGTAGACATTGAAGCCTCCTGTTATGGAGTGATTGGACTACTAACCCTTTTATTTATTATGCTCTCCAGTCTCGTACTGGTCCTGCATTTAATTTCTGCATTTATTCTTTAAATCCAGTCTCGCACTGGTCCCCCTACTTTGCCTTTCTGTTTATGCTTTTAGTAATCCAGTCACGTACTGGTCCCCTTACTTATATTTCTGTTCATTCATTTCCAGTAATCCAGTCTCGCACTGGTCCTTAATTTTCTGCTTTCTGTACTTTAAATTCTCCAGTCTCGTACTGGTCCTGATATTTCGGCCCCTGCTTCCGGCCTTTCTTACTGCTTATGTTTCACTTTATATATTTTAGTGCTAACCGCGGTCCTACGCTGGCAAGCGGTGCTTCTCCTCCTTTCTGTGAGGCCTTAGTTGGGGAAAACCCAGAGTTAAGTCCCTCCTCCCGAGTTAGCCCCAAATAAGGAGCCCTCCTACCACCGAGCCTCCCGGTCAAAAGTCGAGTGACCGGTCGAGTTAAGAATGCCGCATCAAGACTTAAAGTGCTTACTCTCTGTTTAAGCTGTTTGAAGATTGTTTGTTGTGAAAGTGGCGGGTCGGTCACGCCCGCAGACTGTCCGTACCGGTGCGGGAGGGTTGACGACTCATGGCGACAGGGAGATATGCATGTTGGATTGGTCGGCGCCCTTAGAGGGGGGGGGGGGGGTGAATAAGGGTTTTCAAAAAGTTTAGATTTTATTTAAAAAAACCTTTGTAATATTGAAAGATTAGCACAATAAGAAGTTATGTAAAACAAAATGAAGAGACATGTATTATTAATAATTGAGTTTTACAAAACTTGATCTCTTATGACGCTAGAGATCGGAGGCGACTAATGAAAAAACTTTTTCGTTTTCTATCCCGACTCGCTTCCCCACGAACCAGTGGCCCTAGCCTTATCCTCCCCGGATTCGGCCTCAAGACGCTCTAGACAATCCTTCCCCGGATGTGGCCTCGAGCACCCCCTAGACCTACCCTAGATCTAGTCGCTAACACAAGGCGAATTTCAGCCCTAAGTCTACCCCAAGACCTAGTCGCCAACACGAGGCGATTTCACTACCGTTTACAAGGAAAAAAGGAATAAAATAATTAAGAACTCCCTTAAGTGAACTTCTGAAGTCAGAGACGAAGATCCGCTGTAGAATCAGCATTTGTCGAAGCGGACTTCGTTTGGATTCGGCGTGATGGAATTCTCCTTCAGAAGTTTGGCAACACTTCGCTAGGACTTCAAAATTCGGCCAAGGAAGGCCTCTGCAACTCGAGCAATCTCTCTCTCTGAGGTGTATACAATAGGTGTGTAAAAACGAGAGGAGTGGGGGTCCTTTTATAGCCCAAGCGCTACCGCCGGCGCTAGCCCGGATTAAGAAATAATTTGCGCGGCAGAATCTCCCATCCACGGCAACCTCTTGCTCTATGCCTTATGTGCGTCATGATACCGCCGGCGCTATCCGCTACCGCCAGGCGCTAGCACCTTCTATAAACGCTGCCGGATTGCCGCTAATCATCGCTAGCGCCCGGCGTTATCACTACCGCCGACGCTAGTGGCCATGATGGAATTATTGCCTCAATTTTGGGGGCAGTCTTCATGTGTTCTCCTGGAGTCATATGGACAATGTTAACCTGCACACTTAAACACACAAGATCAAATGCACATAGGATTTGTTATTCTCAAACCTAGGAGATACGGAAGACCATGTTCCAACAAACTCCCCCTTTTGATAATAACAAATCCATTAATGATAAATCAGAGCATTAATATATAAGCATGATGAAATCCTACTTGTGTGTGTGTGTGATAATGATGACTTAGGATAATTATCAATTTTTGCATTTAGAATTGCTCCCCCTAAATACATGCTCCCCCTATGTGAATGCTCCCTTAATATGTAAGCTATCAACTTACTTAATCATGTAAGTTTTTATTTTGATAGCGAATATTTTATTTATCATATATAGTTCTCCCCCTTTTGTTATTAGCAAAAGTGGGTAAGGAGACACCACATAAAGGATAGATAATAAGAGAAAGGCATGATCGAGCTTTGGAGTTAGAAGTAAGTGATAAGGATGTTTAGAATTTCTTTTTAAATAGATGAGAGTTTTTAGCGTAAATTTTTATCCCTTTACTATAAGAGTGGTAAAGATATCAGAGTTTTAGCATTACTGTCATGGTTAATGAAACCAATATAAGGTTTACCAAGCAAGTTAATTTCTTGTTGAAAAGCAAGGAATTTTAAAACACAAGACTTTTAAGTAAGCATAAAAGCGCAAGGTAAAACCATTAGGTGGTTATGATGCAGAAGACTTATAGAAATACAAAAAAAACATCGTATTGTAAGCAATTATGATCCATAAAAAGATATATGAGTGAAATTTCAAATAGAAGATGTTTTTGTAAATCATTGTTCAAGTAAGATAAAGTAACCAAGCATGAAATAATGTTTATCAAAGAGAGATTACTATAATGTTTCTTCAATTCATAATTTCAAAATATACCAAACATTGAAGAAATCATGCTAGGTTATCTAGTGCATTTCATAAATAAAGAGTAGGTTAGAATTAGCATTAGGATCCAATACTCATGAGAAGAAGTGTTATGGAAGATAATGATGTGCACATAAGTGTATTTTTGAGTAGAGTATACAAGTGTTTTAATCAAAAAATACAAGAGATATGTAAAGTAGAAGCACAACAAAACACAAATTATTTTACTTCCACACACTGTAATGCACAATAAAAATGTACAACTACCAAGGTGCTTTGCACACACAATGCTCATTAAGACTTATCAGGGTGCAAAGTAGTGCTTGGGGGATCACAGATTTTTATTTTTGAGTGTTTTGAAACTAGTGATCCGGTGTACTTAAGAGTAAGTGGTTTTTCTTATTTTGAAAAAGAGATGGTTTGCACAAGTCACTTTACTATTCTTTCCAAGGTGGTCAACCTCACAATGCTCATTAAGACTTATCAGGAGGTTCAAGTAGTGCTTGGTGGAGTTATCTTTGTTATTTATTTTATGATTTTGTTTTGTACAAAGTTCTCCGAATACACTTGTTTTGCAAACCAATAGAATTTATGAAAACTATAACCACTTTTCTTAATTTTTAAAAGTGCAAATAAAGGAGTGTAGGTAAGATACTTGTGCAAATTTAATTCATTGTACTAATACAAAACATACACAAGCATTCTTAAATTAAACCATATGTAGACAATGCCAAAAAGTGAGTGAAGAAATATCATTATCAAACATAAAACATTTACTCATACTTAGAGGCATGCTAAGCATAGTTCTACACAACCTTTGCAATATAATTGATGCACAAAGTAATAAATATATCAAAGGATGATAAAGACAATGTTTATAGTAATTTGAAAGAATGAATTGTAACATTATAGAAATTCTAAATAGAAGATTAAATCATGCTTGATTTTCGCAGAACAAATTTATACAGTTTTTTTTGTTTGATAGTTTTCTAGTTTTATATTTTTTTATTTGTTTTTTGAGAAAATAGACTTTACACAAATGTCAAAAAACAAAGAAGCAAAACATATTTTTTTGTAATTTTGTTTTTCTATTTTTGTATTTGATTTTTGAATAGATGTTAAACAAATGACAAGAAAAAAATAAAAAGGGAAAAACATATTTTTGGAGTTTTGCTTTTGTATTTTTGTATTTGATTTTTCAAAAATAAAAGAAAAGCAGAGGTGCAAAACTAAATAGTACATATATATTAACATATTTTTAAGAATTTTTTAAAATTTTAAAATCACAAAAATTCGAAACTCGACGCTAGCGCTAGCGCGGGAAACAGTAAGTGATTTTTTAGGGTTTTGAAAATTTTGATGCTTGATCTTGATTAGTTGTCCCATTAGTAGTTTCATGCTGAATTTGCAAAATTTTTGGAAATGTTTTTGATGGTTAAAAATGAAGAAAATTGCATTTGTAAGCATGTTTTAACTTGATAGATCTAGGACACCTAACTCAAGTCGTAATAATCGAAATCTTGAATCGGGAAGAGGTTTAGTGAATATGTCAGCGAGTTGAGAATCCGTCCCATTGAAGCTTACTTTTACATTTTCTTTCTTAATGTGATCCCTAATGAAATGATGACGAACGTCGATGTGTTTGGATCTAGAATGATGTGCGGGATTATATGTAAGGTCTATTGCACTTTTGTTGTCACATTTAAGATCTATGTTTTTGAGATGAAATCCAAAGTCCTCTAGTGTTTGGCTCATCCATAACGCTTGTGCACAACAACTACCAAGTGCTATATATTCGGCCTCCGTGGTGGAGAGTGCGGCCGAAGATTGTTTTCTACTAGACCAAGCAACTAAAGAGGGTCCTAAAAAGTGACATGTACCGCTAGTGCTTTTTCTATCTAGTGAACACCCGGCGTAGTCCGAATCGGAATAGCCGTGGAGTGTGAAAGAATCATTGTGTGGGTCCCATAATCCTAATTTAGAGGACCCTATTAGATAACGAAAAATACGTTTTACCGCTTTTAAATGAGATTCTTTTGGATCGGCTTGAAAGCGAGCACATAAACATACGACAAACATTATATCTGGTCTAGATGCACTTAAATAAAGAAGAGAACCTATCATTCCTCTACATAGTGTTTGATCAATAGAAATTCCCGATTCATCTTTGCCTAGTTTTAAAGAGGCACTCATAGGAGTAGAAGCTTGTTTAAGGTTTTCAAATCCAAATCGTTTAAGCATATCGTGAACATATTTTGATTGACAAATAAAAATACCATCAGTTCTTTGTGAAATTTGAAAACCAAGAAAGTATGATAGTTCTCCTACAAGACTCATTTCAAATTCATTTTTCATTATTAAAACTACTTTATTACACAACTCTTCATTAGTGGCTCCAAAAATGATGTCATCAACATATATTTGTAAAATGATTAATTCGTTATTTTTATGCTTAATGAAGAGTGTGTTGTCTGCACTTCCCATAACATAACCATGCTCTAACAAAACAATGTAAGATGATCATACCATGCACGAGGCGCTTGTTTTAAACCATAAAGCGCTTTTTCTAATTTGTAAACATGATTTGGAAATTTTTCATTTATGAAACCGGGGGGTTGCTCTACATAAACTTCTTCCTTAATATACCCGTTTAAAAAAGCACTTTTAACATCCATTTGAAATAATTTTATTCTTTTAAAACTCGCAAAAGCTAAAAATATTCGTATAGATTCTAAGCGAGCAACGGGTGCAAACGTTTCTTCAAAATCTACCCCCTCGATTTGTGAATAACCTTGAGCAACTAAGCGTGCTTTATTTCTTACAATCCTAGGTTCACCATCTAATTTATTTTTAAAGATCCATTTTACTCCTATAATTGGATGATTAGATGGTCTTTCTACAAGATTCCAAACCTTATTTCTTTCAAATTGTCGTAACTCTTCATTCATAGCCAGAAACCAAAATTCGTCATTTAAAGCGGTGGGAACGTTTTTAGGTTCGATTTCAGAAACAAAGCAAATATTAGAAAATGTTTCATGAAGAGAGGATCGAGTTCTCACCCCAGTGGAAGGTTCCCCAATGATGAGTTCTTTTGGATGATTTTTGGAGAAGTTTAACACGCTTGGAGGTACGAATTCATCTTCTTTGGAGTTTTCCTCCTCTTCTTTGGACGGTTCTTCTTCGTCGTGCTCCAAGGATGGCAAGGGTTCATCATCGGTACCTGTAGGGAGCTTCTCTGCACATGGAACAAACTCATCAAATCTAACATTAATTGATTCTTCAACCTTACTTGATCTTTTATTAAATATTCTATATGCTTTACTAGTTGAAGAATAACCAAGAAATATTCCTTCATCGCATTTTTTGTCAAATTTTCCTAAAGAATCTTTTGTATTAAGTATGAAGCATTTACATCCAAATGTTGGATCGGTAGGTGCCCATAGAGGGGGGGGGGGGGGTGAATAAGGGTTTTCAAAAATTTAAGATTATATTTATAAAACTTAGAATTATTGCAAGATTAAAGTAATAATTTTGAATAGCGATCTAAATTGATTTATGATAAAAAGAGGATAATAAACAATTTAGATGAATGAAGAACAAAATCAATTTTATTACAAAAGTAGAGACATGATTGCTATTAATAAAATTGATTACAAAAATGGATTTATATGACGCTAGAAATCGAGGCGAATAATAATAGTTCTTTTTCGTTTTCTATACCGACTCGTATCCCCACGAACCGGTTGGCTTTAGCCGATCTCTCCCCAGATACGACCTCAAGCCGCTCTAGCAAATCTATCCCCAAAAAGGCCTCGAGCACCCCCTAGATCTACTCCCTAGACCTAGTCGCCAACACGAGGCGAATTACCCCCTAAGTCTAACCCAGACCTAGTCGCCAACACGAGGCGAATTTACTACACGTTTACAAGATTGAAAGATGTGAAAGAAATATAATAACGATACTATAAAAAACTCCCTATGAGGATCTCCTGGAGAAGTGGACGAGGTCCCGCAGAGTATGATCGTAGTCGATGCGGTCTTTCGTCACGATGATGACGCGTGTTGAAATCTTCTCCACGGATCTCCTTAAGCTTTATGGATTTGTGGGAGTATCTCTCTAAACTATCCTCTCTCTGTTGTGGCACGAAGCTCTGGAGCTTGGGATCTCAAGAGGATAATGAAGTCGGAGCCAACGTGTCCAATTTATAGACTCAGCGCTACCGCCGGCGCTAGCCCGGATTAAGAAATAATTTGCGCGGTAGAATCTCCCATCCGCGGCAACAAGCTGCTCTATGCCTTAAGTGCGTCACGCTACCGCCGGCGCTATCCGCTACCTCCAGGTGCTAGCACCTTCTATAAACGCTGCCGGATTGTCGCTAATCATCGCTAGCGCCCGACGCTATCACTACCGCCGGCGCTAGTGGCCATGATGGTATTTTTGCCTCAATTTTGGGGCCAGTCTTCATGTGTTCTCCTGGAGTCATATGGACTATGTTAACCTGCACACTTAAACACACAAGATCAAATACACATAGGATTTGTTATTCTCTAACCTAGGAGATGCGGAAGACCATGTTCCAACAAACTCCCCCTTTTGATAATAACAAATCCATTAATGATAAATCAGAGCATTAATATATAAGCATGATGAAATCCTACTTGTGTGTGTGTGATAGTGATGATTTAGGATAATTATCAAATTTTGCATTTAGAATTGCTCCCCCTAAATACATGCTCCCCCTATGTGAATGCTCCCTTAATATGTAAGCTATCAAATTAATTAATCATGTAAGTTTTTATTTTGATAGCGGATATTTTATTTATCATGTTAGTTCTCCCCCTTTTGCATTTTATCATGTTAATTCTCCCCCTTTGTTATTAGCAAAAGTGGGTTAGGATGTACCACATAATAGTTAGATAATAAGATAAAGGCATGATCGAGCTTCTTAGTGAGAAGGAAATGATAAGAAGTTTTAGAACAATTTTTAGAAAAAAAAATAAATCAGAGTTTTTAGCCTAAAAAAGTAATGATTTCCCCTTTATATAAGAGTTGTAAAAATATCAGAGTTTTAGCATAAAATTATGATTTCCAAGTAACTAATCTACCCAGACAATATGTCTACACCCTAGCCCCGTACTAAGAGATGGATGGGCATGAGAAGCTGCAAACATGCCGTAGGTTGGGGTGTTAGTCCCATATGCAAACACTAAACAAACACTTAACCTAACACTCTTTCCCCCCAGTGCCTCGCAAGGCCCCACTGGAACCCTCCCCGGTTAAGGACAAGACATGACTAGAGATAAGGTTATCTAATGTCTACAACCCTACGCCCCCGCTATGGTGAGATATGAAGTCATAGATAATACTTATTGGAAACATTAGGCATTTAAATCTAATGATAATTTATAGCCTATGAGTTTTTATTGTTATTTGTCTTTATGAAAAACACTCACATAGCTATATTGAAAATCATGAATGAATCAGAGTTTGAGCATTGCGGAAGATTTCGAAAAAGAAACATCATAATACTAAATAAGAGTTTAAGTTAAAAAAAAGAAGAAGATGTTTTTGAATTTCAGAACTAACTTTATGAAGATTAGAGTTAAAGCATTTTTCAACATCCTTTTAGCAATTAGAAATACAAAGGTAAAATTTGAGTTAAAATTCAATGATAAGAGGATGTTTTTATAAGCAATATTTTACTTGTTGGAGGAGTGTTTAGCATGAAAGTTTTCATAGAAATAAATCAGAGTTTTTAGCATAAAAAATGATATGCGTGTTAGAACAACCAACATAAATTCTACCAAGCAAGTCTACCAATTGTTTTTAGGAAAAATTGAGATTTAAGACTTGATATAAGCATGAAAGCGCAAGGTAAAAGTTATATGGTGATGATGCGGAAGACTTGTAGAAATACAAGAAACATCTTATTGTAAGCAATGATGATCCATAAAAAGATATATGAGTTTAAAGTTCAAAAAGAAGATGTTTATGTAAATCATGTTTCAATGAAAATCTTTTATGGTTGACAAAAAATAAGCAAGCATGAAATAATATTATCACAAAGAGATTACTACAATGTTATTTCAATTCACAATTTCAAAACATACCAAACATTATATAAAACATGCTAGGTTATCTAGTGCATTTCATAAGTAAAAAATTGTATAGAATTTCGCATTAGGGTCCAATACTCATGAGAAGAAGTGTTATGGAAGATAATGATGTGCACATAAGTGTATTTTTGAGTAGAGTATACAAGTGTTTTAATCAAAAATACAAGTAATATGTAAAGTAAAAGCACAATAAAACACAAATATTTTTACTTCCACACACTTTAATGCACAAACAAAAATGTACAACTACCAAGGTGCTTTGCACACATAATGCTCATTAAGACTTATCAGTGTGCAAAGTAGTGCTTGGGGGATCACAGATTTTATTTTTAAAGTTGAGACTAGTGAACCGGTGTACTTAAGAGTAAGTGGTTTTTATTTTGAAAGAAAGATACGGTTTGCACAAGACACTTTACTATTGTTCCAAGGTGTTCAAACTCACAACGCTTATTAAGACTTATCAGGAGGTTCAAGTAGTGCTTGGTGGAGTTATCTTTGTTATTTATTTTATAATTTTTATTTTGTACAAAGTTCTCCGAATACACTTATTTTGCAAACCAATAGAATTTATGAAAAAGATAACCACTTTTCTGAACTTTTAAAAGTGCAAATAAAGGAGTGTAGGTAAGATACTTGTGCAATTTTTAATTTATTGTACTAATACAAAACATACACAAGCATTCTTAAATTAAACACATATGTAGGCAATGCCAAAAATAAGTGAGTGAATAAAGATCATTATCAATCATAAAACATTTACTCATACTTAGAGGCATGCTAAGCTTGGTCCTACACAAATTTTAAACTATACTTGATGCACATTTTAATAGATATATCAAAGCATGATGAAAACAATGTTCAAAGTAGTTTGAAAGGATAAATTGCAACATTATAAAAATTCTAAATAATAGATTAAATTATGCTTGATATTAACAATAAAGTCCATACGGTATTTTTGATATTTTAAAGAATAATTTTGATTTAAAGTTTGAACTTATAAGATTGATCTTGGACTTCCTGAGGACTACCCTATGAGAGGTTCGCCCGGTACTAGGTGATATGATGGAGTGATAGCCCAAATCACCCTTTCACACGATACATGTAAACAGAAAAGTTAAGTTCAATAATAACATTTTTTTATACTTGTTTTTGTTTTGTATTTTTGTATTTGATTTTTCCAATAAGATGAACATTAAACAAATGGCAAAAACCACAAAAAGCAAAACATATAATAATTTTTTGTAATTTGGCTTTTGTATTTTTGTATTTGATTTTTCAAAAATCAATTATAGGCAGAATTGCAAAAATGTGTAGTACATATAGATTAATATATTTTTAAGCATTTTTCAGAATTTTAAAATTTCAGAAAATCGGAGACTCGAGCTAGCGCCGGCGCTAGCGCGGCAAACAATACACTATTTTTCAAGATTTTTGAAAATCTAATTTTTGATATTGATTAAGTGTCCCAAGAGTAGTTTCATGCAGAAATTTTAGAATTTTTGGAGATGTCTAGATAATGCAAATTGCATGAAATATTAGCGATTTAGTATATGACTATACCAAACAAAATATTTGCATGAGATATAAGATAGATCATCATGATGTATGTGAATTCTAATTCTTCTAGACTTATGAAGATATGATTTGTAGGTCTAGAGAAATGATGATCATGTATAATTTCAAGATATAAATTATCTAATGATTAATCCGTAAATTATGTGTTCTATTTTAAATCACATAGTTATCATGACATTTGAATAACATTGAAAATGTTATACCTAGCATAGACAAATAAGTATAGACCAAAGAAATGCTAGGATGATGGGTTTGAATGCAATGTTAAACAAAGGATTAATCATGCATTTTGTAACAAATATTTTTATTTTCGATTTTTCTTAATAATATTCTTTAATATAAGGGCTATCAAATTCAACACATAAGATAGATACTAATCAACACATTGTGCATTATAATTTTTAGCCTAAGCCCTTTATTAAACCATTTAAATCCATTTTCTAAAATAATTTCATTAGTCTTGATAATAATTTCAATATTCAATTAGTAATGATAATTCAAGACATTTTAATGGTAATGGATTTAGAAGGTGAAAACAATAAAAAGGATAAGTAGATCACTTAAAATGATATGACTTTTATTCAATTTTATTAAATTTGATTCATTTATGAATTTCGATTTAATTTATGAAAGTCATATTACAAGATATTTAAAGTGATCATATCATGATGATTCAAAAGAAAATAAACAAAAAGAAGCTTAAGCATATCATGAAGTAGAATAATGATATTTCATTTTTAGTTGGTTTCTACTTCATGCAAATGATGGGATACTAATGAATAAGAGTTTTAGGTATCCAAAGAGGACCGGCAGTGACGGTTCCTTTGGGTACCCAAATACATCGTGTTTTCTTTTGGGGAGACAAGGATGAATGGATTAATGCGTCACTCTTAAGTATGGGTCTCCATTCATACCTTGGAAGAAAGTTATTTTTATTTTTCAAATTTCCATAATCATTTACTTGAATGTTTGGATAAACATAACTCTTGAATTTATTATATAATGGAAATTTGTTTATATTTGAATTTAAGTTGGGAAAAGAATGTGATGAATGGATCCTTGCATTTAGGGTTTCATTTTTACCTTTTGGTCTCCATTCAAATATTGGTTTAATATTATTTTTATTTGTCATATTTCCATGATAATTTTGCAAACCATTCTTTATAGGAAATTTGTTTATCTTTAAGTTTATGTTGGGAGAAAGATGATGTTTTAAAAGATAATGATTTGGAATTTCATTTTGATATTTTTCATCTCCTTTGTTAGGTTTAAACATATTATGAAAATTCATATTTAACTTGCTTTTGGAGTTTGTTTGATATTGAGAATTTTTCTTTAAGATTTCCTTAAGCAAGATAATTTTAATTTCTAATCCATCATTTTTAGTTTTTAAGTTATGTCTAGCTTTATTATAAGCGATTGTGCTATTTTTAAGAGTGGTAGCAATTGATTCAATATGTTTTACATATTAATCCCTATATTCATCAAATGTTTCGTCCATCTCTTTAATTTCAATTTTATAGTCTTTGCATTTAGCACAATCATTTATCAAAGATGAATTTTCTAAACATAATTTTTCATTTTGTTCTTTTACTAAAATGTAGAAATTTGTTTATATTTGATGTAGAAATTTCATTTTTGCTTTTAAAAGATGACTTTGTAAATTTGCCTTTTTGGCATGGAGAACATAATGATGATAAATTTCCATTTAACTTAGGCAATCCTCTAATCAATTCTCTTTTTGCTAGTTTTAAGATTAGTTTTGTACTAGCGTGGCCTAAGCGTCTATGCCATAACTCTAATTCATCATTTTTTGTTATAAAACATTTTATTGAAGATTTGGAAAGATCATGAAACGAAACTATGTAAACGTTATGAATTCTAGGTGCAGTTAATAACACATCTTTTGTTTTAGGATTAACAATCTTGCAAAGGTTAGTGGATGATTCAAATAGTACGTCTAAACCTTTATCACACAGTTGACTTATAGATATTAAGTTATGCTTTAATCCTTTCACATAAAGTACATTAGTTATAAGAAAAGATGCGTTACCCACTGTACCAACTCCCATGATCCTTCCTTTACCGTTATCGCCAAATGTCACGATTCCTCCTTTCTTCTTTTCTAGGCTAAGGAATTTTGCTTTATTGCCCGTCATGTGCTTGGAGCAGCCTGAGTCCAAGTACCACACGTCTTCTGTTTCCTTAGCCTTCCTGCATATCTAGAAAGAAGATGAGAGTAAAAACCAGATACCCAAGAGGTACCACCCATAGAGTAAGTGGTTTTCTTAGGTACCCAGATTTGTTTTAAAGTTCGTTGTTTTATATTCCTGCAAGACCCAGACGTGTGTCCAAATTTTAGACAATTATCACACGAAATGAAGGGGGTTGAGACCCTTTTCAGAGTTTCTATGTCGCTCTTGCTTGATGATGTTTGAGTATTAGAAATAATAGAAGATTTTTTAACATTAGAGCTACCGCCGGCGTTAGTAGCTAGCGCCGGGCAGTAGTGATCACTTTTATATCCGAGTCCGAATTTTCCAGACCCAAGGCATTGATTACCCAGAAGCATATCCAGGGATTTTTTGGCAAATCCCGAATTTGTTAATGGCTAAATTGAGGTTATGATTTTGTTTTTTAAGAGATGTGTTTTCTCGCACAATCATAACACATTTATTTTCAAATCCTTTTTTGTTCTTTTCAATTTGTAATACAGAAGTTTTCAATTTTCTCTCTAAGTCCCCCTTTTCTTTTGCAATAATTTTATTTTGTGAGAGTGCATTAGAGAGAGAAATTTCAAGTTCTTTTATCTTAAATAGAGAGTGCTCACATTCTTGACATGAAATCTTTCGTTTTTCAATAGAAACCAATTTTCTTGTGAGCTTACGATTTTCTTTTATAATAGATTCATTTTCACGATTTAATAAAACAAATTTATCATAAAGTTCTTCAAAAGTAGAAGGAGATACCTCAGTGTCGCTAAGAACACTGGTGTCGTCATCGTCGCTTTTGGCCATCAAGCACAGGTTTGCTTCCTCCTCGCTACTTGACTCAGATTCGTTTGACTCTTCAGAGGAAGAGTCATCCCAAGTTGCAGCCTTCAACACTTTCTTCTTCTCTTTTGCTTTCTTTTGTTCTTTCCACTCCTTTTGGTATTTTGGGCACTGGCTCCGAATGTGCCCGATTTTTCTGCAGTGATAGCATTCTGGAGGCGGCCTTTCTTCTTCGTCATCGCTTGCTTTTTCTTTCCTCGACGTAGAGGAAGATCCCTTTCGTCGAGTGTCCTTCTGGAAGAATTTTTTGAATGTGTTCCTTCTTTCCGGGTTCCTGATGAACTTCTTGAAGTTCTTCACCAGGAGTCCTTCTTCCTCATCATCGTCCTCTTCGATGCACTCCTTCTTTGATGTCAGCGCCAACGCCTTTTTCTTCGGCTCCTTGTTGTATTCGTCATGTTGAATTTGTAGTTCAACCTCATGGGTTTTGAGATTCCCAATGAGGTTCTCGATCTGGAGCATTCTTAAGTTGTGCGACTCTGAGATGGCCGTCACCTTCGGGTTGAACCTTGGAGGTAAGGAGCGAAGAATTTTCCTCACCAAGTCCCCATCGGAGTAGGTCTTTCCAAGCGCCTTTGATGCGTTGACAATCTTTGTAAAGCGAGTGTACATGGAGTTGATGTCCTCGTCGGTGTCCATCCTAAATTTCTCGTATTCAGATTCCAGTTGAAACAGCTTGGCATCTTTCACCTGCGATGTACCTTCGTGAGTTACTTCTAATTGATTCCAAATATCATAAGCAGTAGTGCAGGCAGAAATTCTATTAAATTCAGTCCTATTTAGGGCACAATATAAGGCGTTCATTGCTTTTGCGTTATTTTTACACCTTAGTTTGTCGCTATCGTCCCATTTATCTTTAGGTTTTAATAATGTTGCCTCTCCTACTACAATTGTAGGAGGAGAGTATCTGACTTCTACCATATTCCAGACTTCTACATCCATCGTCATAAGAAAACACATCATTCTATTTTTCTAGTAGTTAAAATCAGACCCAGTAAAGAGAGGTGGTCGACTAATCCCTTGAGCCTCCGAGAAAGCGAGATCATGAGACGCCATTGTTCCCGGTTGTTAAGCCGATTGGAACAAAACCGCTATGATACCACTTGTTGGATCGGTCGGCGCCCTTAGAGGGGGGGGGGGTGAATAAGGGTTTTCAAAAAGTTTAGATTTTATTTAAAAAAACCTTTGTAATATTGAAAGATTAGCACAATAAGAAGTTATGTAAAACAAAATGAAGAGACATGCTTTATTAATAATTGAGTTTTACAAAACTTGATCTCTTATGACGCTAGAGATTGGAGGCGACTAATGAAAAAACTTTTTCGTTTTCTATCCCGACTCGCTTCCCCACGAACCGGTGGCCCTAGCCTTATCCTCCCCGGATTCGGCCTCAAGCCGCTCTAGCCAATCCTTCCCCGGATGTGGCCTCGAGCACCCCCTAGACCTACCCTAGATCTAGTCGCCAACACAAGGCGAATTTCAGCCCTAAGTCTACCCCAAGACCTAGTCGCCAACACGAGGCGATTTCACTACCGTTTACAAGGAAAAAAGGAATAAAATAATTAAGAAATCCCTTAAGGTGAACTTCTGAAGTCGGAGACGAAGATCCGCTGTAGAATCAGCGTTTCTCGAAGCGGACTTCGTTTGGATTCGGCGTGATGGAATTCTCCTTCAGAAGTTTGGCAGCACTCGTTAGGACTTCAAAATTCGGCCAAGGAAGGCCTCTGCAACTCGAGCAATCTCTCTCTCTCTGAGGTGTATGCAATATGTGTGTAAAAACAAGAGGAGTGGGGGTCCTTTTATAGCCCAAGCGCTACCGCCGGCGCTAGCCCGGATTAAGAAACAATTTGCGCGGCAGAATCTCCCATCCGCGGCAATCTCTTGCTCTATGCCTTATGTGCGTCACGATACCGCCGACGCTATCCGCTACCGCCAGGCGCTAGCACCTTCTATAAACGCTGCCGGATTGTCGCTAATCATGGCTAGCGCCCGACGCTATCACTACTGCCGGCGCTAGTGGCCATGATGGAATTTTTGCCTCAATTTTGGGGGCAGTCTTCATGTGTTCTCCTGGAGTCATATGGACTATGTTAACCTGCACACTTAAACACACAAGATCAAATACACATAGGATTTGCTATTCTCAAAACTAGGAGATGCGGAAGACCATGTTCCAACAGTGCACAACGGGTTATCACCACTCCGAACCCGCAGTTTTGCCTCCACTGGTCGGCCTAAATCTCGGAATCGCCGAATGTCGCTCACATCCAGTTAGTACACCAAGTTGTACGGGAGGGCCTGAGTTATACGGTACGACTACATTCAGAAGTCGTAGGACTGGGCACTATCACCGACGGCCACATCAGTAAGGCTCGCGGGGTTCGCAACCCCGCTTGAAGCGAAGCGGTCCAAGCTATGTCGACACAGGGTTTTTGTGTGTGCAGGTTTGAATACTTGGGTGCGAGTGTGCGCGAGATAGTAATGCCTTTATTATGTACAACGTGTCTATGTCACCTCATGGATATTATGGTTGGCAAGCCCTATAGATATATATTTATGCATATATGTTTGCCTGCTGCTAACCCTTTACCTTGCTTCGGCTATTTATTACTGTACTTTAGCCCGCCCCCATGATATGGATTCGGGGAGGGAATGTGTTTTCTACTTAGATCTGTGACTAATGGTTATTCTTATAACCGATCACAGGAGATGGGACAACGCTTAGACCCCGCACCACATGACGAGTTACCGGCCTTAGAGATGGCCCGATCGGATACTCCAGCCTCGCCCCTGTCTTCCGCGACGTGAGTCCTAGAGTGTAGGACTAGCTTAGGAGCATTTTTGTTATAGTTATGTGTAGCACCCGAGGCAGATGTTATATACAATAGGCTTCAGCCTTTTCTCTTTATGTAATATAAGTTGTGTGCTTAGTTTTCCAATTAAATTGCTTCCGCTATGTGATTCTGATGTGTTGTTGTGATTCTTGTGCCTGACAAGGACACCACTCAGTGCTTGAGAGGGTAGGCCGTTTCCACCCGGGAAGCACTAGTGTCCGTCCTTGGGCAGTAAGATCCCTCCTCCCTGAATCGGGTTCAGTTTTGGGGAGGGGGGTGTTACAAATGTGTCAGAGCTACCACGATCCGACCACATGGGGCAGTCTTTAGATCCTCCCTTCCCAGTTTCTGTTACTTGGTTCGGGATGAACCACGCAGCGAAAGCCTGGTGGACCCTTAGGTTTAAGGTTTAAGGATCCTAGACTGTATAATAGTACACCCACACGTTCTTCCGCTTCCTTTCAGTCAGTTCTGCAAAATTCCCTTACTTTTGCAAATACTGATGTTCGCCTGTTACTTCTCCAGATACCGGAGTCCAGTAACGGAAGGTCCTCCTCTAGGGATCAGTACCATCCTACCACTCCACCACCAGCCCCGGCCGCCCCAGCTGCAGTCTTTTTGTTGATACTGATCTGGGATGGACACTGACAGCCATGCTAGCCACCTTTCAGACGACCATCCTACGGCCACCCCAATAGACCACATGCCTACCGACCTTCTGACGACATTCCGCGGGCTAAGCCTCCCTACCTTTCGAGACACCGAGTCTGCCATACTGGCAGAGGAGTGGGTAGAGAGAGTAGAGGAGCTTCTGGTTGGGATGATGTGCCCCGCTGTGGCCGTAGTATCTTTAGTAGTGACCTTACTGGAGGGGTATGCCCGAGAATGGTGGAGGGCTGCCAGCCTCTCTACATTTATAGGATGACCACTCAGTATGATCCTCTAGGGAGAGTTCTCAGAGGCCTTCCTAGAGCACTTCATCTCAGATGCTGATAGGATTGCACTCCAGGAGCGGTTCCTGCAGATCCGACAAGGAGAGAGGACAATACCGGATTACCAGTGAGAGTTCATCCACTTGGCCCATTTTGCTGGGACTTTGGCAGTTACAGACAGAGATAGAGCGACTAGATTCTATCGAGGACTACGAGACGATCTTCGACAGGATTTGATCATGATCTCATAGTCGACCTTCCACACGATCGCCTCACACGCCGCAGCTTTAGAGATGGATCAGAGGATGGTGGCCTAGTAGCGAAGGGGACACATGGATGTTCCCCGGACTCAGGGCCGAGAGAGAGGAGTAGGCCCTCGCAGGCAGGACCGGGATAGGAGACAGCGTCAGCGCCACCAGCCATATAGGTAGGAACCCCAGCCCCGACCGGCACCTCCAGCCCCAGCACCTCAGGCCGTCCCAGCCGCACGAAGAGATGTTTCCTTTGCAGGGAACTGCTACCTTTGCCAGCAGCCCAGGCACATACGAGCTTTCTGCCCTCAGGCTATAGGTAGGCCCGGCTTAGGAGCAGTGCAGGGAGCCGTGGATAGAGGACGGGGATGTGGAGGTCGCTGAGGATGACCTGCAGGCAGGAGGGACCAGGCCAGACAGGGCAGAGCAGCACCGCTCGAGGCATACACATTAGATTTCCAGTACGGGCCTGCACCGAATGTAGTGATAGGTATATACTTCCATTAGCCACGGTATACTAGGATAATATGATATAGTAGAAATATGTGATGTAGCTTCTATTTTGTCTATGTGATTACTCCTCTTGTATATCTGTAAAAACATATGATCATAGTATATATATTACCAGGTTTACTTTTGGTTGAAGGTCATCCCGCTAAAATGCTATTCGATACCGGTGCCACGCATTCCTTCGTCGCTCAGAATTTCATCACAGACAAAAGAAATACCGTACGATCATCTGGAATGTCGATATGAATACGACTCCTGAATGGATCAGACATGACGTCCATAGAAAAGTGCTCCTTCCAAGCAACGCTAGGAGACGTAGAATTCAAAATCGTCGCAACCATCCTAGCAATAACCGGATTCGACATCATTTTAGGAATGGATTGGTTGGCCGAGCACATCACCCAAATCAATTGTTCGACCCGAGAGATCCACCTCCGGAACCTAAATGGGCAGTCTATCACACTAGCAGGTATACCCTCTATCACCCGCATCATCTTAACATCCGCTCAAACAGTCAAAGAAGTCCGATGAAAGGATGAGGTGTACATGATCTACTTCGAGATGGAGGACAAGACGCAAGTACTCTCTAGAGTACCCGTAATTCAAGACTTCCCAAACGTCTTTCCAGAATCCCTTCCCGGGTTGCCCTCGCAACGAGAAGTGGACTTCCAAATTGAACTTGCTCATGGATCCCGACCAGTGTCCCGAGCACCTTACCGGATGGCCCCAAGGGAACTAGCCGAGCTCAAGATACAAATACAAGAGTTAATTGATGCAAGCTTCGTTCGTTCGAGTACTTCTCCCTGGGGAGCTCCGGTATTATTCGTCAAGAAGAAGGATAGATCCTTACATCTGTGTATCGATTACAGGGAACTAAACAAACTCACCACCCGAAATACCTATCCACTACCTAGGATAGATGAATTATTTGATCAATTACAAGGCGCTTTCGTCTTCTCCAAAATGGACTTAAGGTCCGGCTACTATCAGCTCCGAGTACGAGAAGAGAAAATCCCCAAAACAGTCTTCAGCTCCTGTTACGGACATTACAAATTTATGGTAATGCCATTTGGGCTGACCAATGCCCCGTCCGCCTTTATGGCACTAATGAATAAAGTGTTTGAACCCTTCCTAGACCACTTTGTGATCGTTTTTATAGACGATATACTCATCTACTCAAAGAGTAAGACCGATCATTCCCGGTATCTCCAAATGGTTTTGCTCAAGTTAAGGGAACACTCGCTCTTCACGAAGTTTAGCAAGTGTGAATTCTGGATGGAGGAAGTCGGTTTCCTTGGGCATACAGTCAACAAGAATGTGGTAGTAGTAGACCAAGTCAAAGTGCAGACAGTGCGAGACTGGCCCCCACTTAAGTCAGCGGTAGATATCAGGAGCTTCCTTGGCCTCGCCGGCTACTACCGCAAGTTCGTAGAAGGTTTCTCTAAAATTTCCTTGCCCCTCACCTCACTCACTAAAAAGGATACAACGTTCCAATGGACCCCCGAATGCGAGGCAGCGTTCGTGGAACTAAAGAACCGACTAATATCGGCTCCGATTATGATACTCCCCTTAGGCACCAAGGGCTTCCAAATCTACGCCGACGCATCGCTGAAAGGGTTGGGAGCCGTACTAATGCAGCATGGCAGGGTAGTCGCCTACGCCTCACGACAGCTAAAGCCCCACGAACTAAACTACGCAACCCATGACATAGAACTGGGTGCGGTAGTGTTCGCACTAAAAGTCTAGAGGCATTATCTCTACAGAGTAAAATACGAGATCTTCTCCGACCACAAGAGCCTCAAATATATCTTCACCCAGAAGGAGCTAAATCTCCGACAGTGCCGGTGGTTGGAGTTCCCGTGCGATTACGACTTCGCCCTCTAATACCACACCGACAAAGACAATAAGGTTGCAGATGCCTTAAGTCGGCAACCTCCGATGGCCGGGAATTGGCTAGAGATGATACCAGAAGAATTAGTCAAGTCCTTGGCAGACTTAGATATCATCCTCATCACCCGCAGAAACCCGATGGATTACCAGGCCCAGCTTTACTGGATGGAGATACAGTGTGACATCAGAGACAGAATACGAGAGGCCCAGAAGATCGACGTAGAAGCGGCCCCAATCATTCAGACCCTGCAACACGGCGCTCAGGAAGACTACAATCTGTATGATGGCATCCTGCAGTACAAACACTGTATATTCATCCCCTCTGCCGAAGGAATCCGGGAAGAGATACTCCGCGAAGCACATCAATCAAGGTATTCAATACACCCGGGATTAGTGAAAATGTATACAGATCTACGAAGAACATTGTATTGGCCAGGTATGAAGAAGGACGTCACCAATTATGTGGCGCACTGCCAGACCTGTCAAATGGTCAAGGTAGAATGTCGTAGCTCAGGAGGTTTTCTACAACCCCTGCCCATACCAGAATGGAAATTCGAAGATATCTCCATGGACTTCGTGCATGGCCTACCCCAATCTCGTGCGGGGAACGGCTCAATATGGGTCGTAGTAGATCGCCTCACCAAAGTGGCCCATTTTATCCCAAACCGACAAGGCGACGACGTCGACATTTTAGCCCGGATATTTATAGAGCAAGTGGTCCGATTTCATGGGGTACCCAAGTCAATCGTATCTGACCGCGACGGGCGCTATACCACGAAAGAATGGAGGAGAGTGCAAGCTTATTTGGGAACCAGATTGGCTTTTAGCACCACCTTCCACCCCCAAATCGACGGGCAAACATAAAGGATGAACCTGACATTGGAAGACCTCCTCCGACTATGCATAGTAGAACACAACGAACCTTGGGAGAAGGTGCTGCCCTTGGTAGAATTCTCATACAATAACAGCTTCCATGCGAGCATCAAGATGGCACCATACGAGGCCCTTTACGGAAGACGCTGTCGAACAACGTTATCATGGGCACTGGATGAGGACCCAGAAGCTTTAGGAGTAACCTACATAGATGATACCACAACAACTATAAGATTAATTTGAGACCGAATGCTGGAGGCCCAGAGCCGTCAAGCCAAATATTACGATGCACGTCATCGATTGGTGGAATTCAACATGGGAGACATGGTATTCTTGAAGATTAAACCAATGCATGGGGTATTGATGCGATAAATTCGGCAAGTGCACCGGTCGCGCAAGTAATAATAATGGGGAAAATCCCTGAGTGTCGGTCTCTTGAGGAACACAGTAAGGTGGAGTTAAATGTCGAGGAAGTACTTGAGATCGAAGTCCTGCGGTAGGTGGAATGCGGACGAAAGGGCTTTTGGGTTTTGCAAATAAAAGAAAATACTACTCCTACTCCTATGCAATGCCGCTATGCAAAGCTTCGCTTGATGGGATGGAGACTAGGCAGGCCTTGAGCGCGCTGCGTCGCAAGGGCGGATGGACGAGTAGGCAAGCGGAATCGAACAATGCAGGCCTTGAGCGCGCTGCTTCGTTAGGCGGGATGGAATACGGGCCGTGACGCCACGCTTCGGTAGGCGGATGGACGAGTAGGCTAACGGATTGAGGGTCGCAATCACCTCATCGACAAGCACGCCACTAGCAATTGCTAGTGCGGCACACGAATCGTGACGGTGGGATGGGGGATGGAATGGAGCGCACCTCAAGCAACTCAAACAACAAACATTTCACATAGACATGAAATATATCAATCCAAATAAGTTTAAGTGCAACTTCATCATAATGTTAGTTCTGACTACATATACATCAATAAGAGAAGAATAAGGCAAGAAATCGACCGAATCCGAAGTCTCGTTGTAGATTCACGGTTGGAATCGCCGGGTTGTCAATCCGCGTCCAAGCTCGGTCCGCAACAACGTCCGGGGTAGAGAGAGCTGTCACGACTCTCCAATGGACCCGTCTTCTTCGTGTCACGATCCGGTAGAGGTTGCAAACTTCCTCTTGCTCGATGGAGATGGCGGCTAGATCTCTCTTTGAAGCTCTTGGATGAAGGAGGAGGCCGAGAGGAAACTCCGACTCAAGATTGGCGTGAAGAACAAGCCCAGAGCACCTCCAGATGGTGGGCGGCGATGGAGGGGCGAAACCAGGCGGAACTGCGCAAGAACAGCGGAAAACGGCGGGGGTCCCGACCTAAATCGCGAGCAGGGCATTTTATAGGCGCTGGAATTAAACAGTGCGCACGGTCATTGGCGCACGACCAGTGGTCGTGCGCACTAGAATTTGGTGATCGTACGCTCTGCCTGGACGGAGCCTGCAAAGTCAGAAATTATAAAATAACATGTTCGCACGACCAGTGGCGCACGACCGGTGGTCGTGCGCACTATCGTAGATGGTCGTGCGCAATGGTCGAAACAGAACTCCCAAAATTAATGATAAGTGCGCACGAACAGTGGCGCACGACCGGTGGTCGTGCGCACTAACGTCGATGGTCGTGCGCACTGCTCCAAACAGAACTCATAAAAAAGGCGTTAAGTGCGCACGATCAGTGGAGCACGACCAGTGGTCGTGCGCAGTAGAGCCAGTGATCGTGCGCAGTGTTCCTGTGCAGAATTACACCGGAAACACCTGCACGACTCCTGTTCTAGCGTACAACCACGAATCCAGCCACTGAAACTGGCACCTAACAGTGCATGAAAACTACTAATGAAGGTAAACATGAAATCACACCAAAATGGGCCAAAAAGTGCTCCTAGCCTAGAATGACCAATATGAGCAATAACAGGGCTAAAGTGCAGTGAAATGACTAAATAAACGGCCCAGATGAGTCCAAAAAAGTGTATATGATCAGGACTCATCACACCCCCAGACTTAACTGTTTGCGCGTCCCGAGCAAACCAATTCTAAGCGAACTAGGAAAGAACAGAAGATGGCTTAAGATTACAATACAGAGTACCATGCGAAGTCGCATGCTCACGTGCATAAGAAAAATAGTAGAAAAGATTTCTGATTATAAAAACAGTTTATATATTTCTAAAAGAGTAAAAGCATATTACAACTACTCCAAATGGTGAACAACGGTGAATCATTCGGTCATGCATACGGAGAAAGTAAACTAAGCGCTGAGACGAGCATTGCTCAAGATCGGGATGCGGGACAAACTCCACTGAAATCCATCAGTGTCGGTGACCATAAGCTTGCCCGGTCACATTCTCTCCATGACACTGGTTTGACTCAAATGCATGAATCAATAGGACTTTAGGTTTTAGATGGGGCTTGGGTTTAGGTGAGGATAAACAAAGATAGAAATGACGGCTCAAGCACTAAACCCAAATGAGCAGATGCATAACATTATCCAAGTGGCCACAAAACACGCGGATGCACCACACCCCCAGACTTAAATTTAGACGCGTGGGTGTGTGCACCGCCTACTCCCAAATGTAAATCTCAAACAGATTTTTTTTCAATTAAACTTTTCATTCTTCTTTTTCTTTTCAAATCTTTTTCTTCTTTTCTTTTTCTTTCTTTAACAATTTCAGCAAATTTTCAAAGATGCACATCCACATTTTCACAATGTACTACCACAATCAACACCACCAATTTGAAATTTAAATAAAATGCTTGCTTTTTGGGTGTGCGACTAGGATTGGAGTTTAGGCTTTGGTGAACAATAGTGGGGTTGAACCAAAAGAATGGGGTAGGCACAACTGGGCTAGCGAGGAAATGATGATAGGAATGGCACAAAGGCTCAACCGGGCCAAGATGATGGCCTAAATCACATTCACGCAATTGACTAACCGTATACCCATGCTTCAAGAATCGCTTGGGGCAAGTTCTAGCCACCGAGAAAGATTCTCCTTTCTCCCGACTCAAGCAATACGAATCTAGCGATCGTTTACACACATCCCTATGTTACCGTTTGATTCCACCGAATTCACCATTTAAGTAGAGTAAACAACATTTACACTAATAGAAAGAATATAAAACCATAAGTATAAAGAGAAGTCTAATCTACCCAAATTTCTATGCAACCGAGCACTCGACTAGGAGCACTACTAGAGTCAACATTTTACTCTGCTACATAATCCTCAGCCATCACCTAGAATTTCCCAAATAAGCAGAAGAATTAAATTCACAACAGAGCAAGCAAACATATGAGTACACGCTCAAGTGGGTGATGTGGTGTGCAATGAAAATAAACAAAACATTTTAAATGAAATCTTCTAGCATGCAGTGCAATAGTGCACGTGAGCGGGTAAACAAAACTACTCTCCCCCAGACTTAAACTAAACAATCCGCATAATATATGACATGAAAATCAGAAAAGGCTAGGGGAAGAGAGTACCCAATGCTCAGCAAGTGAGCATACCAGAAGATTGACGTTTAAGCTTTAAGACTAAGCTGCAGCATCCGCCATCCAGAAGAAGATACTTGCAGGGGTCAGCTTCACAGAAACAAAAGAAAATAGAAAACTGAAAGAAAATATTACTAACTAAACATGATTAGATGAAATAAAAATGCAGAAAAGAAAGATAACTACTGGGTTTATTGTCATCCCAGCACGACTTATTTAAAAACATGAAGGTTCTAACTAATGGGCCTATGGAAGGAGAAGTGGACAGGTAACTGGCCTAATATCCGTGTCGGTAGCGTGTACCGATACGGTGATAGAACAGTCACCCCTCTACCGAAATATAGATACCTGCTCCTCACAGGTATAGGGTAGAGAATGTAAGAAAAGGAGGAGGCCTGGTCCTCACTCATCTCACCAAAACTATCCTTGCCTAGCAAGGTGTCGTCAACAGGGAGGTGGCAGGAGGAAAATGCAATGAGTGGAGCTTCCTCTACGGAGGGGGGATCAACCTCCTCGCATAAAAGGATGCTCTCATCATTGACTTGAGCAAAAAGCTCCAAGTCCTCCTGGGATACCTGTGAAGACTAAACCTGCACAGGCTCGAATGAAGAAGGGGGATCAAGAAATAAACATGGTGAAGAACATAAATAATCAAAAATCGGGGGAGTGCTCCCGGTCTCACTCCCATCAGGCTGGGGAAGTAAAATAATGCTAGCATTGTCATCAATGCTACAGGATTCGGCGGGATCAACAGTGGCCAGGCTTAGGATTTGGACTTCCTCCACCGGTGCTGAGGAAAACTCCTCTTCACCTAGAAGGTTGTCCTCCTCCATAGGAATAGGCGCAACACTAAGATCACTCACCTCATCCTGCGACACATCATCAACAATGTCGTCGGAGACGAGTATAGCACGCACAACAGGGGAAAGAACCGAATCCACTAGAAATGGTGGAGGCACATGGAGAATAGGCTCAACAATGTCGGTGCATAGATCAGCCGCACATCCGGTGACCGTATCCATGCCATACCCTTCAAGATGTGAAGGTGACAAAGACACATAACCGGATGTTGAAGGTGTGCCGCCAGAGTTAGGAGTTGGGACGATCTGGATATCCGGCTCGTCGTCCTCGTCCAATTGGCGAAGATACTCGGCACAGTCCTTCAGGACATGATCAGTGCTCTGACAAAACCGGCACTGCCTTGCGGGCTTCTTTGGCACAACGGGAGCTGGAGCCGAAAAGAAGTACGACGGTAAAGGCTCAGCAGAGTAGCCATAAGACTTACGCGCACCATATGGAGTACCAGACGAAGTCAGTGCTCCATATGCTGGGCTAGAAGAATTATGCCTACTATTCTCCGTAGGGCATTCGTCACTAGAGTGGGAGGTAGCTCCACACCAACGGCAACGGAAATTGAAATGTGCCCACATAGAGTGGAGATAAAATGATTCAAAATAAAAGCTATTGTGTGAAATACTACACCTAACAAAGATTACTAAAGCAACCTAAAATAAAACAAGAAAATAGAATACGAAGAAATAAAAACAAAGAAATGCAATTTACAAATGGAAGGGCTTTTCTCTCAGATTCTCCCTCTCCAGAAAACTCACACGACTGTGTTCCCCGGCAATGGCGCCAAAAACTTGATGCGATAAATTCGGCAAGTGCACCGGTCGCGCAAGTAATAATAATGGGGAAAATCCCCGAGTGTCGGTCTCTTGAGGAACATAGTAAGGTGGAGTTAAATGTCGAGGAAGGACTTGAGATCGAAGTCCTGCGGTAGGTGGAATGCGGACGAAAGGGGTTTTGGGTTTTGCAAATAAAAGAAAATACTACTCCTACTCCTATGCAAAGCTTCGCTTGATGGGATGGAGACTAGGCAGGCCTTGAGCGCGCTGCGTCGCAAGGGCGGATGGATGAGTAGGCAAGCGGAATCGAACAATGCAGGCCTTGAGCGCGCTGCTTCGTTAGGCGGGATGGAATACGGGCCGCGACGCCACGCTTCGGTAGGCGGATGGACGAGTAGGCTAACGGATTGAGGGTCGCAATCACCTCATCGACAAGCACGCCACTAGCAATTGCTAGTGCGGCACACGAATCGTGACGGCGGGATGGGGGATGGAATGGAGCGCACCTCAAGCAACTCAAACAACAAACATTTCACATAGACATGAAATATATCAATACAAATAAGTTTAAGTGCAACTTCATCATAATGTTAGTTCTGACTACATATACATCAATAAGAGAAGAATAAGGCAAGAAATCGACCGAATCCGAAGTCTCGTTGTAGATTCACGGTTGGAATCGCCGGGTTGTCAATCCGCGTCCAAGCTCGGTCCGCAACAACGTCCGGGGTAGAGAGAGCTGTCACAACTCTCCAATGGACCCGTCTTCTTCGTGTCACGATCCGGTAGAGGTTGCAAACTTCCTCTTGCTCGATGGAGATGGCGGCTAGATCTCTCTTTGAAGCTCTTGGATGAAGGAGGAGGCCGAGAGGAAACTCCGGCTCAAGATTGGCGTGAAGAACAAGCTCGGAGCACCTCCAGATGGTGGACGACGATGGAGGGGCAAAACTAGGCGGAACTGCGCAAGAACATCGGAAAACGGCGGGGGTCCCAACCTAAATCGCGAGCAGGGCATTTTATAGGCGCTGGAATTAAACAGTGCGCACGGTCATTGGCGCACTACCAGTGGTCATGCGCACTAGAATTTGGTGATCGTGCGCTCTGCCTGGACGGAGCCTGCAAAGTCAGAAATTATAAAATAACATGTTCGCACGACCAGTGGCGCACGACCGGTGGTCGTGCGCACTATCGTAGATGGTCGTGCGTAATGGTCGAAACAGAACTCCCAAAATTAATGATAAGTGCGCACGAACAGTGGCGCACGACCGGTGGTCGTGCGCACTAACGTCGATGGTCGTGCGCACTGCTCCAAACAGAACTCATAAAAAAGGCGTTAAGTGCGCACGATCAGTGGCGCACGACCAGTGGTCGTGCGCAGTAGAGCCAGTGATCGTGCTCAGTGTTCCTGTGCAGAATTGCACCGGAAACACCTGCACGACTCCTGTTCTAGCGTACAACCACGAATCCAGCCACTGAAAGTGGCACCTAACAGTGCATGAAAACTACTAATGAAGGTAAACATGAAATCACACCAAAATGGGCCAAAAAGTGCTCCTAGCCTAGAATGACCAATATGAGCAATAACAGGGCTAAAGTGCAGTGAAATGACTAAATAAACGGCCCAGATGAGTCCAAAAAAGTGTATATGATCAGGACTCATCAGGTATCCCGGATAAAGAAGCAGAAAAAGATGGATCCCCGCTACCTAGGCCCATATCAAGTCATAGAAAGGATTGGCCCGGTTGCATATAGACTAGCTCTGCCAGCTGAGTTGGGAAATCTTCACGACGTATTTCACGTCTCCTCACTAAGACGTGTCCTTCGCCAACCAGATCAACATCTTTCCGCACCACCAGCATCAGTGCAATCTGACCGATCCGTCCAACTCGAACCAGTGCAGATAGTAGATTCCAAGATCAAAGAACAGTAAAACAAAACATCACGATGGTCAAGATTTTATGGTTAAACTGTGGACGCGAGGAGTTTACCTGGGAACCAGAGACGCTCGTTCGGAAAAAATACCCGGCACTCTTTCCCAAGGTATGTCTTTTGAACCCCCTACTTTAGGCAATTTTCGAGGATGAAAATCCCTTTATTTTTTTTGGATTGTAACATCCCGACTTTTATTGGGTCACTAGACCCTAGTGAGCCCAATAAAAGTAGGTCCAAATGATAAAAAGTGACCTGATATAGGATTGTGTACTAGGATACTCCGATTTGACTTCCGTCAGTTCTGTTAGACTCGTATAATCGATACGAGTGTAATAGAACTCGTTCCACTCCAATTCGAGGTCGTTTGGAGAAAATGACCGTTTTAAGTATCGTTGTGCGCCGCAACTAAGTCGTTGGGGTACAGTGACCAAATGTACTCCGATTTGACTTCTGTTAGTTCCATTAGACTCATATAATCGATACGAGCGTGATGGACTCGTTCCATTCCAATCTGAGGCCATTTGGAGAAAACGATCGATTTAAGTATTATTGTGCGTCGCAACTAAGTCGTTGGGGTACAGTGACCAAATGTACTCCGATTTGACTTCCGTCAGTTCCGTTAGACTCGTATAACCGATACGAGTGTAATGGAACTCGTTCCATTTCAATCCGAGGTCATGCGGAGAATATGCCCATTTTGGATTATGCAGACCGCCTCGACACAACGCATGAAATACTGAGCGCACAAACTCAGAATCGGCCCGGCGAATCGCGATGGACCCCCGGGACCATGGAGGACCTCACCTAAGTTGACTTTGGTCAATCCCCCTCCCCCCCAAAACTTGAAAGTTGTGAAAAAAGAGGAGACAAGGTGGGGGGGGGGGGGGGGGGGAGGAGAGAGGATCTCCTCCCCCAAGGGGGAGGGGGCTTCCCATGAGTGGGCAACCATTAGGGTAGTTGAGGGGAGTGGGGGGGATATCTCCCCCCACCCACACTCCCTTTAGTCCCACATTATGGGTAAAGGGAGGGAGGGCCCCCTCCTCCTCTATAAAAGGAGGGGCCCAGTCCCTTGCCTGGACTCACACACCACTTTGCCTCCTCCTCCTCCTCCCCTGCCGGCCAGCCCTCCCCCTCACCTACCAGAGACCTTCCCAGCCGAGCCATCGCCACCACTTTCCCCACCATGGCCAGTCGCCCCTCAGCCTCTCAATCCCCTCCAACCCAGGTAGAACCCTCTCCCTCCTCCTTCCTACCTCCCCGAGGTAAGCCGACCGCCCCGTACCCCCCGTCGCCGGAGCGCCGCCAGCCCCACCCCAAACCATGCCCAGGTTTATGTGGGAGAGCCGGTCCCCACCCGGGGACCAGAGCTCCGACGGGAGGAGGTGACAGGGCCGCCGGAGGATGCGCCTCCGGCGGCACCCGTGCCGCTCTCCGCCCTCACCGTTTCCTGTATGTGGTAAAGCCACCCCGACAGTGGCCAGCGGCGCCAGGCCACCGGACCCCCGCCGGAGGTTAGCCCCCTCCCCGACGCCCCATCCAGAGGTGGCAGGGGAGGCTCCCCCAGTGGGGGAGGTGGCGCAACAAGCCATCTTGGCGCAACAAGCCTGCATGGCACATGCCGGCTGCGCCCCCTTTTATTCAGTTTTTCCGGCGGTGGCCGGTGGCGCCAGGCCGCCGGACTACCACCGGAGTGGTCGGCGGCCCCTGCGCACCGGCCGGGAGCAGCGCTAGCCCCAGCCGGCCACTGCCCGGCGGTGGCAGCGGCCGCCTCCCTCTAGGATAGCGGGAGCCGTCCGATCTCCTCTAAGAGATCGGGCAGTTCCCCTTTCCTTAAATCCTGCCCCCACCTCCACTTACCTGCCCCCCATAGCGGATCCGCTGTAGATCCGCTGTGGGGACCCCAGGAGGGCGCACGTTGCAGCGCCCCCTGCTCTCTCTCCTTTCCTCTATCCGCACCTCCTGTATTTTTTGAGGGTTAATGGGGCAGTTTTGGCAAAAACACCCAACATGAAAAATGTTCCCCACTCAGAGGGGCACCTCCTGTTTTTTTTTTGAGATTTTTAGGGGAAGTTTTGTTATTTTTAAGCCCAAATGAATTTGGAAAATTGCCCAAAAATTATAGGCTCTAATTTAGGGTATTTTGCAATTACTATCAAAGTTTGAAGGTGTGACCTTTTCTTTTGGTCCTTTAAAGGTCTTTTACGAGCAAAATAAACGCCCGAAAGTGAGCAAAATTAATTGGGATAAATTAGCGGACTCGCGACGCGTATTTTAGTTACGTAGTAAAATTATGCGTATCGATATAAGGAATCGACTAAGTTAAAAGTTTCGATGCGAAATTTGGGTCGCAATTGTGAGGCGACACTGCAAATTCAATAACGTCAAGATATTTAAGATGTGGACCCAAGGCACACGAAATATAAGTAATCTCATAAAATCTAAGTAAGCTCCTATGAATGGAGAAAAGACCCCTATGAACGGGGATCGAATGGAACTTCCTCCTAAGAATAGAGTTGACATTGAAGCCTCATGTTATGGAGTGATTGGATTACTAACCCTTTTATTTATTATGCTCTCCAGTCTCGTACTGGTCCTGCATTTACTTTCTGCATTTATTCTTTAAATCAAGTCTCGCACTGGCCCCCTACTTTTTCTTTCTGTTTATGCTTTTAGTAATCCAGTCACGCACAGGTCCCCTTACTTATATTTCTGTTCGTACATTTCCAGTAATCCAGTGTCGCACTAGTCCTATATTTACTGCTTTTTGTACTTTAAATTCTCCAGTCTCGTACTGGTCCTGATATTTCGGCCCCTGCTTGCGTCCTTTCTTACTGCTTATCACCATTCCGAACTCGCAGTTTTGCCTCCATTGGTCGGCCTAAATCCTGGAATTGCCGGATGTCGCTCACATCCAGTTAGTACACCAAGTTGTACGGGAGGGCCTGAATGATACAGTACGACTACATTCAGAAGTGGTAGGACTGGCCACTATTACCGATGGACACATCGGTGAGGCCCGCGGGGTTTGCAACCCCGCTTGAAGCGAAGCGGTCCAAGCTGTGTCGATACATGGTTTTTGTGCATGCAGGTTTGAATACCTGGGTGCGAGTGTGCGTGAGATAATAATGCCTTTATTACGTACTGCGCATCTATGTCACCTTGTGGATATTATGGTTGGTAGGCCCTATAGATATATATATATGTATATATGTTTGCCTGTTGCTAACCCTCTACCTTGCTTCGGCTATTTATTCCTGTACTTTAGCCCGCCCCCAGGATATGGATCCGGGGAGGGAATGTATTTTCTACTTAGCTCTGTGACTAATGGTTATTCTTATAACTAATCACAGGAGATGGGACAGTGCGAAGCCCCCGCACCGTAAGACGAGTTACCGACCTTTGAGATGGCCCGATCGGATACTCCAGCCTCGCCCCCTGTCTTCCGCGATGTGAGTCCTAGAATATATGACTAGCTTAGGAGCATTTTGTTATAGTTATGTGTAGCCCCCGAGGCAGATGTTGTAAACAATAGGCTTCGGCTTTTTCTCTTTATGTAAATATAAGTTGTGTGCTTAGTTTTCCTATTTGATTGCTCCCGCTATGTGATTCTAGTGTATTGTTGTGATTCTTGTGCCTGACAAGGCGACCACTCAGTGCTTGAGAGGGTGGGCCATTGCCACCCGGGAAGCACTAGTGGCCGTCCATCGGCAGTAAGATCCCCCCTCCCTAAACTGGGTTCAGTTTTGGGGAGGGGGGGGGGGGGTTCTTACACCTCGCCTATGGATACGATGGCCACATTGCCAATGGATACAATGAACCTCGCCTGTTGGAGCGAAAGGTGACTCATCGGCGGCAACGAACCAAATTTTGGTCTCCGAGGCCTTGTCCGCTATCAATTTTTGAGCTCACTGCGAGGGTGCTCCCATTCGCGACATCCTCAATCACGATTGGAAGAAAAGACAAAAGAGGAAGAAGATGACTAAGGCCTTGGCTTTGAAAGCCCAAGGCCTTGGCGAGGCAAAGTTGTCTTAGGAGGGAGACGGGCCTCCAACAAAGAAGACCGCCTCTACCACAACTTTTGACTCGCTCCTGGATCTTCGTCTGGAGCCAGCATGGAGCTAATCTCAAGCTCGCATTCGATCTACTAAGTCTTGCTTTGACCTTGCCGCTAACCCTTCTCTTTACCTGTTGTTCCTTCAGGGCACTTTTGGGTCCGACACAGACCTGTTTATAAGCGACTACGACGTCGCCATCACCTCACGAGGTGGAAACTATGAAGCTCGTTTGGGTGAGGCGATGACTGTCCTCATCGCCTTACCCGGTGAGTAGGCCACTTCGTTTGAGGAATTATTCTTCTATTGCTATCTAGGCTTCTTGCAACATGCATTTCTGGCGAGGTCTCCTCAACCTCGCCTATAACTGAGAAGATTCCTCTGGCAACTCCACCAGAGGCGAGGTTGCCTTCCCTTTGAGCCGATGGAGTAGACAAGGAGCTATCACCAAATTTGAAGCATGCTCACTTCTTGGTGGAGCTCGCTGCCACCAGCAGCCTGCTTATCGTGGGTGGGTTGTCTTCTTGATGGCTCCCTAAGACCACTTTGATCGCTATGTCCACTAATGATGTGACGTCGACCGCAAATCCTCCTGTCGGGAAGTGCATACCCCTGAAACCTACTGGTCATACACCACATGGAGATCACATACTATCTGTAGTGGATCCTTCTCCAGCTTAGTTGCGGACTTGCGAACTCCCAGGGATGCGATCTCCTTGGGTGTGCTGTCATCAAACCCTTGTCTTGTGGGAAGGAGCCTGATGGGCCGTCTCGCTCGGTATTGCGAGCCTATCGGGTTACGCCGTCAACTTGGTTAATTCATCCACTTCGTCTCTTCTTTAGACAGTGAGTTCTTCGCCAACCAGGGCAATTCCTTTGGTAAGTTCAAGATGCATAACTGAAGAATTTGGCTGCGAGCAAGTCAAACTGCCATTTGATCCCCATAGAATCTCGTCTATCTACGACGGAGGAGTTCGAGTCCTGGCTCGAGAGTGCTGAATACAAGTACTTTGACTTCTAGGGTCTGGAAAGGCAGATGGTCAAAGTGGAGCATCACCAGCAGCAACTAGAGGACAAAATCCACAATCTCTTTAGGAGTGCGGGACTTCCTGGGGACATGGCGAGGATGACAGACCATGTTTACTAGACCGAAGATATCATCTGCCATCACATCGAGAGCTTGCAAAAGGTTTAAGATGAGCTCAGGGCTGCACATTAGGTTGGTTGGAGGCCCACCTACGTCTCGGCCTTACAACGTCGCGACCCCTTCATAGCACCCTGAGTGCCTCACCTAGAATGCTTTTTTTCTTTCATTTGTAATTTGTATTCATATGTTAAAGAAAGATGTTTTTAATAATGCTGCGAGGCGGTTTTATGCTTCATTTGTTCTTACATTATTGTGTTATTTTGTAATGTTTTGTTTTTAGCTCGGTTACCGACCTCGCCAGTTGGCGAGATCCTTGCTGTAGTTCAAAACGAGTTCGCATCATGTATGTCATCTCGCAGAGCTTTTGGCCACAGCAGGATACCTAATTTATTTATGTTGACAACCTCATCAGCCTGCAAGCTCGCTAAACCTCGCTTGATTATGCCCTACGCTTATTGCTCCGAGGACTGTTAGCCGGACTGCGCTATGTGGGTGGTTAGACTTAATAAATAGGGGACCCCCTAACCGAATTTATTATGCTTCTTCATTGACCGAACTCCTTCCTGCGATGCGAGCGTTCTAGGTCATCTTTAGTTCTCTCCGCGACCTTTCATATTGCCGAGATGGGTTCCCTTGGAGGAGAGACAGAGGGTTTCCACCATTGCGCGACTAACTTTACCGTGTATAACTGCCTCAAATCCACGACCTCCATGGAAAAGCTCGCCCTCTTTAGGAAGAAACATCTGCCCACCGGGTGTACAACTCGCCGAGCTGAGCAGGGTGTGCACCTTAATAATTTCTTCACTGACGAGCCTGTGATGCCCCTGGCCCATTTCAATGTCGGGCTTCGCATCCCTCTCTAGATAGAGGCCTAAAAGGTCCTTAATCACCATTTCATCATCCTCACCCAGGTCAAACCTAATGGGATCTCGGCCGTCATGTCCCTAATCTATTTCTTGCGCGAAACTGGGGTCATCTTCGACTTCACTGTCTTCCGTAAGTTGCTGACCATGAAGACAACTCCCAATGAGGTCGCCTATTTCAGCGTGCTCTCCTTGATGGTTAAGGAGACACATAAGAAGGTTCACAAGTGGAACCACAAGTTCGTGATGGTGCGAGGTGCCTTCAGTTTGGCACCCTTCCGACCGGTTCAGAAGGATGCGACGTTCTGCAAACCACCTCACATTCCCAAGGAGCCTCTTTATCTCTCTCTCTCTCTCTCTCTCTCTCTCTCTCTCTCTCTCTCTCTCTCTCTCTCTCTCTCTATCAGAAGCAATTAGATTTCATCCAGCTATGATGTCACATGGAAAAAACTCGCCTACATTGACGCGAACATAGGTACAAGTGAGCCCTTCTAGTGAGCCAATACATTAGCAAACCGAATGAAGACTTCTAACGTCATCTATTTTTTGCAGGACTTTGCACACTTCCTGGCAGGGCGAACGTTGGCGGAGATAGGCCCTCGTATGAGGAGAGGGCTCCACCTCCTCCTCCTTTGTACATCGAGCCGATCTTGGTGGATGAGGATGATCCTCATTGTCGAAAGTGCAAGAGGTTGATGAGCTCGGCAGTGTGCTCTGCTGAGCCGTCAAAGAAACTTAAAAAGGAGATCACTTACAGAAACCTTGACGAGACCGCCCATGCTGAACGTAAGTACTCTGAGTCCCATCATCATTTTGGGCGCGACGTTGAGGTGATGGACATTGCCGACAAACCCTTGCTTGTGTGGGGGTTGGTCTCATAGATGAGTTGACTTTCACTCCAGTAGGAGAGATGGCCATCGTATCTGCCGGAGAGGTGTTCTTCTTCTCATTATACATGATCCGGGGTGTGCATTTTAGGGGCCCTCAATCTCTATTTATGAGGGGAGTAAAGACCCCTTAGCTCTGCATATGTTATCTCACCGAATAGGGGTTGGACGATTCTTTTTGAGCTTTAGGCAAACTCAGAAAGAGTGCACTGGATTCACTATAGGCATAGCCCCTTTCACTATGTGGGTAAACTTTAAGACGCAGCTACATAAGCGATATGTTCCACTGGACTATCTACAAACTCTTTATCGAAGGTTCTATAACCTTTGTCAGGATAAGCTTTTCGTGGACAAGTACACACATGAGTTCTTAGTGCTGCAGTCTAGGCTAGATCATCATGAGAAGGATGACATGACAGTGTCCCGTTATCTGAACGGGCTCCATTATGCTATTAGGGATGAGCTAGAGTTGCACGACTTTAGAGATTTCGTGAAGTGTCTAGTAGAGCCCGTAGAGTAGGGGCCACACTTCTGAAGAGGACATATGAGCATAGGTATATTGATAGACCTACCTCGAGCATCACTACCACTATACCCACTTATAAGATTTCAGATCCCCCTCATCCTCATGTCACCACTGGGACCCCGACTCCTCCCACTGGCCTCTCCTAGGGTAATGAGCCTATTGGGTCCAAGCCCAACATTGGAGTATTCCGATGTTTCAAGTGTATGGAGCCTGGGCACAAATAGTCTCAGTGCCCGCTGTTGAATCTATAGGCGCCCTTAGAGGGGGGGGGGGGTGAATAAGGGTTTTAAAATTTTCGAGATTATGAGAGAAAATAATTATGTGTTGCTACCGCCAGCGGTAGTGTTACCGCTCGGCGTTAGCGACATCGAAAATAATTTTACGTTAGAACAATGGAAATCACTGAGTACTAATCATAGATGAAGAAACAAACATATTTTCATTAAATAATTAAGATTACAAAATCTTTTCCCAATGATGCTTGGAAAGAGGCGACGAATGAAAATCTTTTTTTGTTTTCTATACCGACCCTTCTATCAAGGACCAGTTGGCTTTAGCCTATCTCTCCCAAGATGAGGCCTCAACCCGCTCTAGCTAATCTATCCCCAGAAAGGCCTCGAGCACTCCCTAGATCTACTCCCTAGACCTAGTCTCCAACACAAGGCGAATTACTCCCTAAGTCCTACCCAGACCTAGTCGCCAACACAAGGCGAATTTCTCTACCGATTACAAAGATAAAAATACAAATACAAATAAAGATAAATTAAAAACTCCCTCAAAGAGAAGAACTTGATGTTTATGTAGATGCGATTGGATCGGTCTTCAAGTTCTTTGCGTTCACGAACGTTGACGAAGTTCTTTGGGCTGCTTAGAGAAGGCTCTCACGAGTGCTCTGAATATAGGCCTTCAATTCATTTTATTTTAGCAAACCACAATGGAGGAAGCACCTCTCTTTAAATAGACTCATCAGCTACCGCCCGCGCTAGTACTACTGCCCCGCGGTAGTGACACGACACGCACATGGATCGTGGCAGTTAAGGTAACTTCTGAGCGTAAACGGTTGTAACAGCCTAGCGCGCCGTGGTAACACTATCACCGCGCGATAGCGAGATAGCCTTCCTTCAGCCAATATCTCCTTCCTCATTTGCCCCTCAAATTACGTGCAGACGTGAGGTTTCCAAAAGCTACCGCCGGGCGGTAAACATGCCGCGCCACGGTTGAGCATGAATTTTGTCGAGCAGCATTTTATTCGAACGGCAACTTGATTCGTCGATCTCTATTTCGTCGAGCGGGCACTAGCTCCAGCGATAGCGCAAATGCTCCGTGGTAGAGCATGCAGTTCGTCGAACGCCATGGTAGAGCAAGCAGTTCGTCGAACGGAAATTCATCGAATGCCAGTTCGTCGAACGCCAGTTCGTCGAACGCTGACTTCATTTCGTCGAACGCCAGTTCCATTCTCAGCGTTTTCTTCTCTGCGGTTGTTAACGCGGGGCGTTAGCACCTAACGCGAGCATTAGCTCTTTTTTCAGTAGAATCAAATACCTGCATACTATAGTACCTGCACACTATCAACACAAAACAAGTATGATCAAATACACTAGGATTTGTTATTGTCAAACTAAGAGATGCGGAAATCATGTTCCAACAAACTCCCCCTTTTGATAATAACAAATCCCTTTAGAAAGAAATAATTAAATTGATAGGAATTTGTGTTTATAAAATGTGCATTTATGTTCAAATGCTCCCCCTAAATAAGTTCTCCCCCTAAATGAATTCTCCCCCAACAACGGAACTTCCTATAAGCTAACTCCCCAAAATATGTTAATTTCTTTCAAATTTATTCTCCCCCTTTTGGTATTATCAAAAGAGGGTGGAGAGGAAGGCTAACGTTAAAGTGTGCAATATCTATGTAGAGAGGGAATGATCATGATAAAGAAAACTACTTGTTGAAAAAAAAACGTATTCATGATCGAGCGTATAAGTAGTAAAGGGGTGGAAAACATGAAGACATATATTTTTGAAGTGAACATCTATATAGAAATTGTGAAGCATAGTAGATGATTAAAAGTTTTAGATATGACAAGATAGATGTTGTAGCAATTTAAGTACACAAAATAATTTCAGTTGGAATATAGCATAGACAAGTTTTAAAAGATATGCAATGCAGAGTACACATGGCGCAGCGGAAAAAAAATATGTAAGCATGATACAAGATATCAAGTCAAGATGGAAGAATACATTGCTCTAAATTGAGAAACCAAGTACACTTCTACATTGTATTGATCACAAAAGGCTATCTAGTGCATTTACTTAAGATTTTAGAGAATACATGTAGGTATGCAATAGACTCCAATTCTCATGAGTAGAAGGCTTACAAGTGATAATGATGTGTACAAAATAGTGTTTTTGATAAAAGTATACATATGAGTTAATCAAAACACATGACATGCATAATGGAATAAACACAACATTATTGAAAAAGCATTTTTAGAGTTACTTCTACCCACAAAGTTATATAAGTTTTTCAATGCACATAAATAATAGTACAACTACCAAGGTATTCTGCACACACAATGCTTATTAAGACTTATCAGGGTGCAAAGTAGTGCTTGGGGAATCACACATATTATTTTGAATTTTTGTGGTGTGTGATCCGGTGTACAAGAAGTAGTAAAAGAAATGTTTGCAACAAGGCACTTTACAATTCTCTCCAAGGTTCTCAACCTCACAATGCTCATTAAGACTTATCAGGAGGGTGAGTAGTGCTTGGTGTAGTTATCTTTGCCAATTATTCATTTGAATTTTTGCTTAACGACAAAGGTCTCCGAATTCACTTGTATTTGCAAACATATGATTTTTGAAAGATACATACTTCTCCACAACTAGGTGCATGAAAAAGATTTTCAAATGTGGTGTAGGTAAAACTAAGCATGCATAACCATAATATTAAGTTGTTACACTACACAATCATGTAACAATAGATTAATTTCATATGTAGTTTATCAAAAGTGTGAGTAAATAAATCATTAGCAAATATAAACCATTTACTCATACATAGAGGCATGCTATGCAATACTACACATGATTTCTATAATCAATTTCAAAGCACACATAAGATAATGATCAAGGCATGATACAAAACAATGTTATTAAGATTCTTGAGTTAGAGAATGAAACATTGTGTTCTAAACATGGCAAGATAAACCATATCATCCTTGAAACTTTGAAAATTACATCAGTTTTTATAAGTTTTAAGTTTTTCAAAAGTAAAAAATAAAACAAATAGAAAGCATGTTTTTGATGTTTAATTAGTTTTTCAATTTTGTAGTTGGTTTTGTTATATAGAAAAACAAAGCATGTTTATGGTTGGATTTTGATTTGTTTTATAGTTTTTTTTTAGAATTGTAAAAGAAAATAAAAAAAAAAAAACAGAAATTCAGAAAGACCCACTACCGCCAGCGGTACCCATCTATCGCCGAGCGGTAGTGACAAAACTCGAATTTTTGGGAAAGCGTGACATTTTCCAGAATTTTTCTTTAGATTATGATAGTTTTGATTAGTGACAATGTATTTCAGAAAATATATCAGACACACATACACAAAAAATGCGGGTTTGACGATTTTATGCTAATTTGTCCAAAACCCCAAATTTTAGCCTAAGGTGTCACAATACACTTTTCAAAATACTTGTGTTTTTCACATGCATGAAAGTTCAAAGAGTAGATAGTATGAAAAACATAAGATAACATGATTGGGCACAAATTTGCATGAAAGTAATGATCATAATAAGTGAAATAATATTCGTGCAATGTATAAAATATAAGTATGTCTATGATCAAGATACCCTAATCAATATGTCTACACTCTAGCCCCGTACTAAGTGACGAATGGGCATGAGGAGCTGCATGCATGCCGTAGGTTGGGGTGTTAATCCCACATGCATTCAAAAGACAACGCTCAACCTAGCACTCTTTCCCCCCAGTGCCTCGCAAGGACCCACTGGAACCCTCCCCGGTTAAGGACAAGACATGACTTAGAGGTTAGGTTTCTAATGCACACAATCCTATGCACTCGCTATAGTGAGACACATGATGTGGGTGAATGATCATGGACATGCTAAGCATTTAATCTTATTGAACCAAATTTTAAACTATGGCTTTTATGCGAGATTAATTTCTTATTAGATTTGATTTTAAAGCAACATAGTTATTATGAATTTTAACTTTCAATTGTTTTTCTTTAAGATTGATTAATTATGGTATCATTAGATAACTAACATGGAAGATAAAATTTATTAGATAATAATGCTAGAATGATGAGTTTGATTGCACTTTTATGCCAAAAGATTTTTGTGTTAATGTTGCATGTATTTAACAATAGCTTTTCAAATTTTAGACATAGAATGAAGTGATGATTTCATTTAATTTATTCTTATTGATATATAGTTGTTTCTATAGTCTTCATATAAGCGAGGTACATGCAAAACATAATTGATTCATATAATGGTCATGATCACAAACTATTTGATGGAATCAATAGGATCTTTTATAGATTTTTAATATTTGAATTAAAAGATCTTTTGATTTTGCATGATTATTATACATGATCATGAATTTTAACACATAGAAATTATATACTCAGCATTCCCTATTCATAATGATGTAAGTGATATTTATAAGGCAAATCATTTTCATCCTTTTCAAATTATAACGAGACGTATTTTAAGGTGAAAAATGAGTATAAATATAAAGAGAAAATATTTTTGGTTATTTAGAAACATTTTGTGAATTTTCTCTTTGATTTTTGAAATCTTAAACAAAACACATATATATTGTTTTCTGAAAGCATAGTGATGATAAAGGCAATACAATTTTTCAGAAATTAATATATAGATAACGCAAGGGTATTAAATAAATAAGTAAAAACTTGCGTATTTTACTCATTTAGCTTATGACCACAAAAAAAAACTCCTTTTTAAATCCATTTTTTGACAATTATTTCTTTAGTCTTGATAATATCATATAATAAATTTTGTTTTCAAATTTTATAAGACTTTCATATGACATGGATTTAGAAGGATAAAAATAAAAGGATAATTACATCACTTGAAAAATAATATGAATTTTTATTCAATTTCATCCAATCTGATTTATTAATGAATTTTGGCTTAATGTGTGAAAGTCATATCATAAGTTATATAAAGTGACCATATCATGCTGGCTCAAGAAAAGACAAAAGAAAACCAAACAAAAACAAAAAGGAAATTATGCATATCATGAACTAGAGTATTAATATTTCATATTTAATTATTTCTAATCCATGCAAATGATTGGACACTAATAAATGAGAGATTTAGGTATCCAAAGAGGACCGGGAGTGGCGGTTCCTTTGGGTACCCAAATACAACATGTTTGCTTTTGGGGAGATAGTGATGAATGGGCCTTTACAAGTAGAGTTAATGTTTCGTTTTTAATTTTGGCCCTCCATTCATACTTTGTTTGTTTATCTTTTAAATTCATATTATGATTATTTGACATCCTTTTGTGATGGTAGTTGTTTGAAAAATAATCCATTTGGGATTTATGTTTATTCAAATTATTTTTCAAAATACATTAACGTTGATAATCATAATGAACTTTATTATGTGGATTCTTTGAGAGTTTACAAGAGTGATGGTCTTTCTTAAGAATTGAATGTTGGAATAGTGGGTTACAATATGTTTTAAATGATTGGTTCATATTTTGATGATTTTCATTTCCACTATTTCTTATAGACACACTCTTATAATGTGAAGGAAAAGATTTTATAGTTTGATTTTCATGAAATGGAGATTTTAAATTTGAGTCATGATTGAAAATGTATTGAGACTTATAATAGTGACTCTTAAGAATTTTATGAAGATCATAATTCCTTTTGAAACTAAACTCCTTTTGAGTTGATGTGTGAAAATGGTCCTTTTTAGAAATGATTTTGCAAGTTAATTTATCCTTGTTATTCAAAATCTTATGATGAAAGTCATTACTTGACATTTGAAATTTTTCAACAAAAGATTTTAATTGTATTAACTTACAAGTTAAAGCATCATTTTCAATTATCAATTTTTCATTATGCTTTTTGGAAACTAAGAGCCCTTTTTCAATATCCTTGAATTTTTCTTTTAATAAATCGCAATCAAAACAAGGAGTAGGAATTTTCACTAAAGAGCATGAAAGAGAATTTAACACATCAATATTTGATTCTACTTTTTCGTTTGCTTTTAAAGATTTATTTTCTAAACGTAATTTGGAATTAGCTATTTTTAACTTTAAAATTTTACGTTTATCAATTTTAAGCACACGAGATGTAGATATAAAATTTGTAACAAAAAGAGAAGATTTAGATTTTCTTACCTTGCTATAGTTTCCGTCTTCTCTTTTGCTTGATGTGTTGCGATCATTTGAGTCCAATATTGTTTCTCCATTAGATTGATCTTCCTCCAAGCATGAGTCCTCGTCGATTTCTTCTCTTGGATCCATAAGGAATTCCTCTTGTTCATCATCTGTGGAAGGAAGACTATAAGTATTCTCAAGAAATTTCCAAACTTCAAAAGCAGTAGGAAGCGTATAAATAAGTTTGAAAATATTTTGATTTAGAGCATAATAAAGACTATTCATAGATTTGGCATTTAAAAACATTTCATTTTAATTTAAAATACTTGGGGGCATTTTAAAAGTAATATTCCAAACTTCAATATCCAATTAATTAAGAAATTTTTCCATAAGATTTTTCCACTCATTATAATTTTCACCCATAAATAAAGGTGGACATAAGGATTTTTCAATTTCATAAAGATTATCTCCTCTAGAAGATGCGAGATCATGAAGCGCCATTATTCCCGGTTGTGAAGCCGTATTGGAATAGCCTCGCTTTGATGCCACTTGTTGGATCTGTAGGCGCCCTTAGAAGGGGGGGGGGGTGAATAAGGGTTTTAAAATTTTCGAGATTATGAGAGAAAATAATTATGTGCTGCTACCGCCAGCGGTAGTGTTACCGATCGGCGTTAGCGACAACAAAAATACTTTTACGTTAGAACAATGAAAATCACTGAGTACTAATCATAGATGAAGAAACAAACATATTTTCATTAAATAATTAAGATTACAAAATCTTTTTCCAATGACACTTGGAAAGAGGCGACGAATGAAAATCTCTTTTTGTTTTATATACTGACCCTTCTCCCAAGGATCGGTTGGCTTTAGCCTATCTCTCCCAAGATGAGGCCTCAAGCCGCTCTAGCCAATCTATCCCCAGAAAGGCCTCGAGCACTCCCTAGATCTACTCCCTAGACCTAGTCGCCAACACAAGGCGAATTACTCCCTAAGTCCTACCCAGACCTAGTCGCCAACACGAGGTGAATTTCTCTACCGATTACAAATATAAAAATACAAATACAACTAAAGATAAATTTAAAACTCCCTCAAAAAGAAGAACTTGATGTTTATGTAGATGCAATCGGATCGGTCTTCAAGTTCTTTGAATTCACGAAAGTTGACGGAGTTCTTTGGCCTGCTTGGAGAAGGCTCTCACGAGTGCTCTGAATATAGGCCTTCAATTCATTTTATTTCAGCAAACCACTATGGAGGAAGCACCTCTCTTTAAATAGACTTGTCAGCTACCGCCTGTGCTACTACTACCGACCCGCGGTAGTGATACAACACACACATGGATCGTGGCAGTTAAGGTAACTTCTGAGCGCAAACGGTTGTAACAGCCTAGCGCGCCGCGGTAACACTATCGCCGCACGATAGCGAGATAGCCTTCCTTCAGCCAATATCTCCTTCCTCATTTGCCCCTCAAATTACGTGCAGACGCGAGGTTTCCAAAAGCTACCGCCAGGCGGTAAACATACCGCGCCGCGGTAGAGCATGAATTTCGTCGAGCAGCATTTTGTGCGAACGACAACTTGATTCATCGATCTCCATTTTGTCGAGCGGGCACTAGCCCCAGCGGTAGCGCAAACGCTCCGCGGTTGAGCATGCAGTTTGTCGAATGCCGTGGTAGAGCAAGCAGTTCGTCGAACGGAAATTTGTCGAACGCCAGTTCGTCGAATGCTGACTTCATTTCGTCAAACGCCAGTTCCGTTCTCAGCGTTTTCTTCTCAGCGGTTGTTAACGCAGGGCGTTAACACCTAACGCGAGCGTTAGCTCTTTTTTTAGTAGAATCAAATACCTGCATACTATAGTACCTGCACACTATCAACACAAAACAAGTATGATCAAATACACTAGGATTTGTTATTGTCAAATCAAGAGATGCATAAAGCATATGTTCCAACACCCGCGACGCCACTTTGTCGCAATTACTAATTCCACTAATGGGCATGTGCCTAAATATGGAGTATTCCTTGGTGACTCCAAGCCTGATCACGAGTCTAATAACATTATTGAGTTAGAAGGAGAGCAAGATGAACACTTAGATTAGTTTAGAAGGAGAGCCTGAGTCCTATGCTATAGCTTAGTTTCCCATTGCGAGACCACTAAGCATGATTTTCAGAGGAATGAAATTTTCCGCACTACTGCACACATTAAGGGACACTTTTGTTCCATTATCATTGATAGTGGTAGCATGGAAAACATTGTTTCCTAATGTAAGGTTGAGATGCTAGGACTCGAGACTCACCCCTTAGTGCAACCCTACCACTTATCTGGGGTTAATAATCACTTGACCATGCCCATTTCTCATCGATGTCTTATGGAGTTCTCTATAGGGGACATGTATCATGTGACGTATAACCCATCGATGTCAGTCATATATTATTAGGATGGACATGGAAGTACGATAGACGTGCCATGCATGATGGCGTGAGGAACTCCCATTCCTTCGATCACCGTGGGCACAAGATTGTTCTTCTTCCTCAAAAGAAGTCTTGTTCCTAGGGAACCTGGGAAGACCTCGTCATCATCTCCCTCACGTCCTTTAGATTCCATGACACCACTTCTATTCAGTGCTACCCTTCTGCCTAGACCCCCGATATACATGAAAAATAGATATATGCAAGTGCACGTGTCGAATCAAGTAATATAATGATAGTAAAGATCATTCCCATGGAGAAGTAACTAATCTAAAGCTTGCAAGTACTAGTTTAACCTTTTCTTTAAATTTAAGCAGATCGAGTATGGTGATTTGAAAGCAGAGAAAAAACTCTAACAAAAATGAACAGTGATTTCCTTACAATACTTCTTATTAATTATGAGAAGTAGTCTTGTATTTTGATTTCCAATGTCTATTGTGATGAATTTTTAGAGTAATAATTTATGAAAATGCTCAATTAACTATCTTACAACGATTTTAAGGCAGAAATCAATATCTCTTACAAATTTCAGAAATTACTATATTCTTTATCTCCCTTGTCATCTATAACTTAGGCGAAATGAAGAATAATATGAAACATAAAAATCAATGCTGCTAACATAAAGACGAAACCTCTTTCTCCCTTCTATGTTATACTGAGTTTATGATATACTTACGCTACTCATCTCTCGAATTATGAAGCGCAGTAAAAAAAATGAAAACTTTGACGAAAAGTTTATATATTAAGATCATAAACTCAATAAAGATAATTCATCAAACACTCATAAAAATCAAGATAATTCATCATTACAAAAGATCATAGTACTCGCATCATACAAGACTTAGAGATTTAGTTCATGACTATAGAAGCACACCAAATAACAAGAAAGATCTTACAAGACATGATGAACACAGTTCTTAATGCCTCAGGAATTCTCCTTCAGAAATTTCGCAAGTTCCTCATCTTCGTTCAAAGAACTAAGGCCTCCTCTTCGATTTATATGGAAAATTGTTTCCCCTTCCCTTCGATACTGATGCCCGTTTTATATTAATTATCTCCCTCCACAGTGCCTTCACTCATCTGAATAAATGTCTCCTTTCAGTTTCAAAACCGTCGTCTTTGAATTTTGAATTTCAAAATTTGTAATCCGCTTTGCTGCAACAACAATATATTTTGTTGCAACAACTTTTTGAATCTGGTAACTGCTCCGATCAGAGAATGACTTGTTGCAACATAGTTATATTTGTTTGTTGCAACATATTTTTCGAGGCTTCAAATTGATTTAGCTCCAATTCATCAAGTTGAATACTTCAAAATTTTTACAATAAAAACATAAGAAAATGACGATAATACCTAAACTTAAACCAAATATAAAATTACTAATATTTATCACATTTAACCCATATTTATCAAATACATTAAACAAATGATTAAATATATGGATCTAAATAACTTCTTTTTGAGAAGTTATCACACCCCCATACTTAACCCTTTGGACTAGCAAAGATAATTCATATCAATAAATTAAATGAACAAATATCCCTCCAAATATAAATTCGAATAACCCTTGTCTCGAAAATAATTAATCAAAGCTTACTCAAGAGATTCCCATTAACAACCGATAAACTTGTCAATCATTAAGATTTCAAACATTCATAAATCAATTAGTTCGATAAAAGATAAAGCTCAATTAAGATTTCTAGTGTTGTGTGTGCTATTCCTTAAAATGATTTATTCCTATGTAACTTTTCTCATTAAACTTCTTCATCAATAGGAAAGGGTAAGAATAAGCTAAAACTTTGATTTAGCATCCATAAGAGTTTGGTAGTTTAATTAAAAACATCATAAAGACTTGTATTAGGATTGACTTTGGCTTGGTTAAGAATTCATGATTAAATTTTGATAGTAGAACGGTGTTTTCCTAATTAATAATCTTAATAACTTTCCATACTATGAGGTTTAATTCCCAAACAACATTTTCATATATTTGATCTCGAATCCTTATAACAGTACATTTTTTATGTTTCATAGTTGAGATCTTTCCAAGTATATGTACACATATTTGAGCCACATATCACTATGCTGTGTATATGTATGTATATATATATATATATTTTTTCAACTAAATACCCATAAATGGAAAGTTTACTAAGATATAACTAGTAAGAATGTTGAGAAATTATGCATGGGATAAGTTTCAAAATGAAAAGGCTTAAGCTCAAAGGGAAATGAATGATCAATAACAAATGTAGGCTTTATGGTACAGAGTGATCCAAATATGGCCTTAATCATTTTTTACCAATTAACTACCTAAACTCAATGTCTTGGCTTACATCATTGACCCAGTTCTTGCTCACCCTTCCGCCATTATTTTTAGAAGTTAATAAAATATATTGTTAGAAAACAAACTCTTGTAAAGAATATAGTGCATAAAATAAATACTTAAGAGAGATTTAACATATCTTACTAACTTCAAATTCATACTATGAACTCTTAGGATTGTCTAGCATACCAATCAATTCAAATTGATTAACTTAAGTAACTTATTAATTATAACAAGAATAAAGATATTCAGATTAATATTTAATAGACTATTCTTCACTCATTCGGTAGAGGTTATCACACCCCACACTTACCCATTTGCTAGTCCCTAGCAAAAATATCACTTGAAGTATGCATATGATATATAACATTTGAGCAAAGAAAGATTTAATAATGCAAAAAAAAACTGAATGTAAATACTCCCATGGAATCAGCAATCTGAAGCTTCTTCACTTCTCTTCTTTTTTACGTACTCTGTTATAAAAGTACTTCTTCAATCTAATATTCTACATCATCTTCAGTCAATTGAGTAACCTGCATCTTGAGTTAATGTACATAAAGGCAGAACAAAAATAGGATTCTCTAATTCCATGAGTATCACTAGTTTTATCAAACACAAAAACAGAACACTAACAGACATAAGAGTTAACATTATAGATAATACCAAAATCCTAAGATGCTAAAGAAAAAATTGTTCATCCATAGCAAATCCATCGCAAAATATTATCCAAATCAATTAGTTCACACACAAAAACCATAATAATAATTGAATGAAATAAAACTTGTTCCAATTGAATTTTTCATGCGTCTAAACTATCATCACTTTCACACGACTCTTTTTACGCTCTTAAATCGGCTTAATAAACTTGAAGTTGGTGATAGTTTATTAGTTTGGGTGCACAGATTCAGTTGAACCAGTATTGCGATTCTTAACTCATTTCCCAGGTGAAAATCCAGTGATTATTTTGTTGCAAAATAAATAAATTTTGCTGCAATAAAAATAAATTTTGTTGCAACAAAAATAAATTTTGTTGCAACAAAAATTAATTTTGTTGCAACAAAAATAAATTTTGTTGCAACAAAGTTTTAACTGTAGTTGTTAAAATGAAACGGCTAAACCAGAGAGCACATTGTTGGAACAAAATTGACAATTTTTTGCCATAAAATTTTATATATATATATATATATTTGCTTGGGTTTCCTCCCAATCAGCGCCTAATTTTATGTCCCGGCAAGACTTCTTCTCATTATTTAAATATAATGCATGACACCATTCGTGTTGGAACATGGTTTTTCGTACCTCTTTAGTTTGAGAATAACAAATACTATATTATATTTGATCAATCATGTTTTGTGTTTATAGCATATAGAAACTCATAGGTATGACACTAGGATGCTACAAGCTGAATAGGGTACTGATCTAGGATAAAGATGAAAAATGACCACTAATGCATGGCGTTAGCTCTAACGCTGGCGTTAGCGTCTCGACGATATTGTCCCCATGTCTGATGCTTGTCAAAATGAGATGGAGTCTTCCTGACCAACGCATGACATTAGATCCAATGCTGTCGTTAGTGCCTATATGATATGGATGCTGGTCAATATGACATGGAGCCTTCACGATGATACAGATGTTGGTCAAGACGACATGGAGCCTTCATAATGATATGGATGTCGGTTAAGACAACATGGAGTCTTCTAGTCCACTACCGCTGAGCCCTATTCCTAACTCCAGACGATAGCCCTAGAGTATGCAAGCATGCCAAAATGAATTTCAAGGAAAGATCTCTGACGGGAAGATGGACGCACATATGGAAGGAAACTACCGCTGGTCTGTATCGCTAATGCCAGGTGTTAGTATTACCTAAAATAAAATGTTTCCTAAAGTGCAGAATCTCCTTCCCGGATTGAAGATTCTAGCGCTCCAAATGCTGCCTTAAGTGTTACCGACATGCGTTATCAATAAGGCCCCAACATTAGAGGTCTTAATCTTTAAAAAGGAAATTTTTTATGCTCTCGTTGATGATTGAGGAACCCTAACTCTACCACAACGAGCACTTTGTGAGGGACCTTATTTAAGACGTTTGAAAGCACTCCCATCTACAACTTCAAGATCAAATGGAGTATTTGTGAAGGAGGTTTCATCACGCTCATTCAACGCGAAGAACGAACGCATCGACAATGCTGATCTCCTACGTTCCTTCACCATCTTCTTCAAAAATCTCTATAGGCAGTTTTTACTTTATATTGTATTTGATTTTCTCTTTATTATTTTTCGTGTGTGGAAGAATTTGTCGCGGTTGTTGACGACTAGGTCCTTGTGTGGCATAAGGGGGAATTCATCGCGGTTGTTGGTGACTAGGTCTTTGTGTGGCTTAGGGGGAATTCTCCGCTTGTGTTGGCAACTAGGTCTAGGGCTTAGATCTAGGTGGCGACTCGAGCCTTCATTTTGTGAAAGATAGGCTAGATCCAGCAGTCCTTGGGAGAAGGGTCGGTATAGAAAATGAAAGAGGATTTTTTAATGTTACCTTGATTTCTAGCGTCATAGAGATCAAACATTTTGTAATCAAAGTTGTATGAAATAAAATCATGACTCTCTTTGTTGTTCTGGATTTTATTTCTTCTTCATAAATGTTTTAAATAATATTTTCTATCGATGTTTATACTCAAAAGATATTCCAAGGTTCATTAGTGTTCTATAACTCAAGGAATTCAATCTATGTGAGTTAGCGCCTGGCGGTAACAATTACCGTCGACAGTATCAAAGAAAGTTTGAATTCCTCCTTTTCAAAAGTAACCATTGTTATAATCTTTTCTGCAAAGTTAGAATAAAGTATTTATATTAAATATCCTGAAACTACTTTAATTAACACGACTATTCCTATTTAGTCTTAAAATATTAAAAACCATATTCACCCTCTCTAAGGGCGCTAGTAGATCCAATAAGTGGTATCAGAGCGAGGTTATTCCAAAATGGTTTCACCACCAGGAATAATGACGCTTTATGATCATGATCTCGTATCTACTAGAGGGGATAATTTTTATATAAAAGAAAAATCATTAGCACCGCTTTTATTTGAAGGTAAAAATTATAAAGGTTGGAAAATTTTCTTAAATCTTTAGATATTAAAATTTGGGATATTAATTAGAGAGCCCCCAAGAGAATTGAATAGGGAAGAGTGTGTTTTAAATACTAAAGCCATAAATAGCTTATTTTGTGCAATTTTAAAAGATATTTTTAAACTAGTATATTGTTTTTCTACTGCTTATGAGATTTTTAATTTTCTTGAAGAAACTTATGATTCTCCTTCTACAGGTATGAAACAATCACAAGAACCGTAGAATATGCAAGCTTGCATAAATATTCAAGAATGCTCCTCCTTTGATGGATCCATGGAGTCCACATCAAGTGTAAGAACCCCTCCCCCTTACTAGGAGGGCTACCTGGGTCTTATGCCCAGAACCACCACCTTACGAATGACACCAACACACGGGTTATTCGCCATCGCAAGACACCAATTCTGTCGGCTATTACGATCATTTAGCTTGAGGCCAGAAAGGAAAGAATGACCCTAAAATAAAACGAGTCCACATCACAGATTTCATAAATGGAAACAAGATAGTCCAGCAATGAGTACAAAATAGAGAGAAGGGCTTATGCCCGATACATGTCCAAAATATAGTAAATAAATCTCTCTCTCACTACATTACATGCGGAAGCTAAACACTCATCTCTTTCAGCACATGTCTTGTAGCAGTAGTTATGCGCGACATCTGCTCCTCAAGTCTTGCCTCCTCTTCCAGCTGGGGCTCCAGCTTCTCGATCTCCTATGGCCACAATCGACCGTTAGCCATAAAGACTAAGCCAATTTTATGCCCACCTCCCCCCGCGACTCCTAGGCACCGTGCGGGAGGAAGAAGCGGAGGACACAAAGTGGAGTAAACAAAAACAAGTGACATGGGAAATCAATACTATCAAGTATGTGCATGTACATACAAGGTGCTAATCTAACAGTATAAGTAGGTAAGCAGTAAAGAGCAGTAATAGAAGAAAGTAAATAAGCAGTGCACACAAGTATAGTAAGCAAGTAAATTATTCTACGCTACCATCACATGAGTACCTTAACTTATATGAATGCCCATACAAACTTATAAGTTAAGATTTCCGGAAATATAACTTATCATATTAAAGAGCCTATACTAATTTATATGATAAGGTTCTACATTAATGTTCTATGGTTTATGTATGAATGATATGCATGTTAAGATATGAGTCACACAAATGCAACACACCCACACGACTCTGTACATACAGACCATTAGTTCCCAATTTTTGGAGTTAGCAACACTCTCTGGTACCACCATTGTGGCTACGGCAGCAGTGGAGCGGGTGCCTCCACTTCCTATGCTAGTATACACACTACTAAACTTAGACCCTTCGTACGCCTCTGTACATGTCCTAGGTGCACTCTAGAGACTTGCATACTCTTTGCAGGAACCTACCAGTCTTTAAGGTCGGGTGTGCGTCTTTGGGGATTGTCCTCCAGACCGCAGTATAAACAACCTACTGGCCCCTCAGACTCTCATACCCGCCTAAGTCAATGTACTACCGTCGGTGAGACGACCGGTCCAGTACCGAAGACCTGCCACTATTTGTTTCTATGCACATGCAAGTTGTCACAACCCGAGCCTCCCGCTCGCAGGACTATCCCGTCCTGATGTATCATCTCCCATCCTCTAACTAGGGATGAATTTTACCATATCTCTTGCTCATTTAGTTGGCCTACTCTTGTCTAATTATTGATACACTAGAAGCTTAGTGTGAAATCCTGGACTTCCCGTGTGCACCGGACCACGACCTCGGCGACGCGTACGCTGAGGATGGCAAGCCCTCTAGGTGATGTTGCGGGCTGCGCGTAGGTCTTCGCAAGCCCTCTCCAAGCTCTTTTCACCCTGACGGAGATGGTCCTCGCCTCGCCGAATGTGTTCTTCCAGCAAAGAGGCTTCCCCCATAGTGCCGGCCACCTGCGCGAACCAGTGAAGGTCATCCTCGGTGTCCTTCTAGCGAGTCTCCATTTCATACAACCTCGCCTCCATGTCAGTCACCTGATCAAATAGGCCGTTATCGCCATGTAGCTGTTGATGGAATTCCACCACCCCGACAAGGAGGTCCCCCAGATCGACCAACTGAGCATTCACCTCGACAGGCGGTATGGCCATCAAAAAGGAGTCATGGGCTTGAAGGACAGCAATCAGGAGAGCCCACGACTCTTCACTGAATCCCGGAGGGTCAACATGAAAATCCCTCAGGGGGGTAGACGCTGCAGGCGGCGATGACTCCTGTAGAGATTCCAGAGACGACTGATGGCTGGAAGAGACGGACCTCAGATCATCTGAAAGCGAGAAAGAGAGCTAAGGCGATGAAGGCGAATAGCGAAAGCGAGAAGAAAAGGGATTAAGCAGAGCGAATACCTGTAGGAGGGGGTGAATATCTACAAGGTCACCATCTTCCCCTTGAAGCTGCGGTGGATCGAACCGCGACACCCCGACGGAACCGGCCAATTGGAGGACCACACCCCAACCCCGAGTCTAGGACTGATGGTTATAGACTTCCCTCTAGAGTTAGGGTGAGAAGACGGGATAGTGGTCACTCCAGCGCACCCCGGGACAGTGGAGGACGCCGTCGCCCAGTCTCTGGTAGACGCCTCACCCAGGAGGGAAGGCGGGAGAAGTCGATTGGAAGGTGCTGCAGAGTGAGAAGAATTTGGTGTCTGGCTTGATTGGAGTAGGCAAAATAACAAGACAGCGGTTCAAAACCCTACCTGGCATCTCGGCATGGAGAGCAGGCGAGTAAGGCGGGGCACCTGTATCGCTGGGAGGTTGTCCCATCTCACCGACCCCCCTGGTAGTGACCTCAGTCACACCCCACCCTATCGCAGGACCGGATTGAGGTTGGACTCTTCCTTGATGGGCGAGGTGGTCACCTTTTTTGGCTGAGTCCTGCTCTGAGCGGTGGACTCGGGATCCGTGGAGGACCTCTCGCGGAGATCGGGGTCAATCCTCCTCTTCTTGTGCTTTTTCTTCCGCACGGAGCCCGAAAGACAAGGCGTCAAGAACTCACCAAGAATGCCTAGGACCTCGGCAGCCTCAGGCTCATTGTCAGCGAGCCCCGGGTTAGCGGCCGTAGTAGAACCCCCTCCAGAAGACATCTCAGCGTATAGAATTGAAGGCATACCCCCGTTCTATTTATAGAGGAAGGGCCAGTCAGCGCGCAGCCCCGCCAAATAAAGGGATGGACACTTCTTTCCGACCTCAAGCGAGCTCGCAAAGAGTGGGGATTGTGTACAACCCGTATTCGACGAGTAGAGCTGAGGGTGTCTGGCGAATAGGCCGGCACCTCCTGGCGAGTAGAGCGAAGGGTGTTTGGCGAGTAGGCCGGCTCCTCCTCGACGAGTAGAGCCGAGGGTGTTTGCCGAGTAGGCCGACACCTCCTGGCGAGTAGAGCTGAGGGTGTTCGATGAGTAGGCCGACACCTCCTCGACAAGTAGACCTGTCTTCCGGCGAGACCACGCAGGGAGAACTCGCCCAGAAGGATTTTTTGAGATAGAATCACCTGGATGCCCTTAGTGGTCTGCCCATAGCCCTTCAAAACAGCGGAGTCTGGCTACCAGCAGACCAGTTTGGGGTGCGTTTAGTGAAATCGTAAGGCGGAATTACTCTATCCGCAGGCCATCCGGACCATTTTACCCTTAGAAGATTCTGCTTATAAATATGACCAATTATGTCTCAGATCAGCACGGATCCACCCCCCCTTGAGATCCAGTGCTTTCTTCATGCTATCTGAGACAGGCTCAGTCTATGGTTTCAGGGAGGGGAAGTCAAGTAAGATTTTTGGGTTAGTGGCGGGACCTCCTCGCTGTAGCCTTTGGGTCCTCTTCCAGCAATCTACCACCAAACTGCGAGGGCTTGTCTTCAGCTCAAAATACTTAGGCCTAGGGATTAAACGAAGAGAGAAGTAACTCAAGCTTCTCCCCAGTCTCGAACATAGTTGGACTGGTATCCGGGTTCCAACATCCCGTGGACTACCCGGTGAAGGGCTCGCAGTGGTACTTGGGAATGCAATGGTGGCTGAAGCCCAAATCCCCCTTTCTAGGATATTTACTTTGGTTAGTGACTACCCTTTTTAATGTCCCACTCTCCTTATTACTCATTATAACCTAGGTGCTTTATGACTTATCCTTCACCTTAACCCTAAGCAAATGTTCTCTTGAATGGTGCTTAACACTTAAGGTCTCTCATCCTATAAGTGGTGTTTACCTGGTGTATGTTATAATACAAATCTTGCTGATTTCCTATGTGGTCATGCTGGTCAAATCATTATATTATGTTTTTACTATCCGCAGGCCAAGATGAGATTGAAGTAGGTTTGATTCCTATGATGCACTCTTAACCCTACCATGTCCATGTGAGTTCTAATTTTTACCACAGGTTCATAATGGATAATTTAAGGATTGACCAAAACTTGATATACTTCATAATGATTTGACCTCTATTTAAAAATTCATTAATCAATCAGCATCTTCTAAAATGTGAAGGGAGAACCATGTCAATAGATTCAATCTCGCTAACAAAATTTCTAGAGGTGATATATGACATAAAAACATGGTTTCCAAAATTTCATAATTTTTCAGAAGATTTATGATCATGATTTCCATTTAATAAGAAAGAGGTGAAAACATAACTTTACACACTAAGTACTATATTATGACTTCCTAAAATTCTGAGAAAATTACTAGAGCACTTTAGTGACCTAAAAACCTCTTACCCAGAGTTTCATAATTTTCCAGAGAAATTATAACCATGTTTTCTATTTAACATAAAAAGGATGAAAAGATGGCTTTACACATCAAGTACTAGATTATATCTTTCAAAAATTCTGAGAAAATTATTATAATACTATAGTGAACTGAAAACATCAAATCCAAGGTTTCATAATTTTCCAGGAATATTTCACCATAAATATTTCACAAAATATGAAGAGGGATAAACTGAATAAATGAAATTTTTCCATAAATAATAACTCCAAAAATTCTAACAAAATTCACAGAGTTTCATAATTGGATTCCTAACTATAATCCAAAGTTTCAACACTTCCTCAAACATTTTGCTTAATAAATTTTCCATTATTCAGAATTGAGACATAAGACAATTTTGATAATTCTTATAGAAATAATCTCTGAAATTTTCTACCAAAATTTACAGAGATTTTAAATGGCATAACAAGTGATTCTCCAGAGTTTCAGAATTTATCACAAAATTCTAATCATGAAAATTTCATAAATACACAAGTGTGATATAGGACAAATTGATCATAATCATGAGATTCTTGACTCTAGAACTCTTAAGATTTTCTAAGGTGATGTATTATATCATAATTAGGGTGTGTGCAAAATTTCAGAAGTTAACTCCCAACCATTTGGGCTAAACACACAAAATACAAATTTTTGCTATTGGCACACATATTCCCCTTTTAAGTAGAGACATGCAAGTGGAATTACCCTACATGCAGAGGTCCAATTGATCTCAAATTTTAATGATGGTCTGATATTGGCTAAATGAGTATGACACCCAAATTTGGGGTCAGTTGGAGCTACACAACTCCAAAAATGTCACTTATTTGATTTTACATATTTTGAATAAAACCATAAGAAAATTACCTCCTAAAAATCTGATTTTTGGATGCAAGTTAGATAAAGGGCACATGCATGCATGGCCAAAAATTCAGGTCCATTAGATCTACCATTTAATATATACACTCAATTTAATTTCTGTCCTCTAGTTGGACCAACCTCACCAATTTGGATGCTGAAGGTCCTACATTGCCCCAAATTGGGCTGATTTAAATTTCTAGTGAAAGTAGACATCAAGATCTACAAGAGCTATCTCAGGCAACTTTTCATGAAACAACCTCTAAGGGCCTTAAAATCAAGCATAAACATTCACATGAAAGTGTGACAGAATATATCATTTAATTAAGAGTGGTCTGCAGATAACCATCAGACGAAATTAACGGCTATGATTTCATCTCCTACCTCCAGCCAACAGCCAGGATTTCACTGACCTGGGCCAACTTCCACCATGATTTCCCGACAGCTAAGCCACCTCCCTGGTCGGCCACCGCCACCACCACCTCCGTTGAGGTGGGGGCTATCGATTGGCGGTGGTTTGGCCGCTAGAGGTGGTGTTTTCCGGCGATCTCGACGAGTTCTTATCCATGGAATTTGGAAGGGAATGGCTCACTGAATCGGGCTCAATTGAGCCTGATATCTCCACCTAAGGATCTAAGAAGCTAACACAAGGGGAGGGGGGAGAAACCAACTTATGTGGGTGCTTGACGACGAGTATTGTAGCGGCACGGCATGGTGACGATGATCTCCGGCGAGCTTGCTCAAAAATCCAATTCTCCAGCAAAAGCTTCACTCCAGGAGGCTATTCCGACTCCTCTCCTCCTTCTAAAGCTAGTGGAAAGGTCCAAAAGAGCTGGGGAGGGGTGTATAAGGAGGTTTGAAGAGGGGGAGCTCGGACTCACCTTGGTTGCTCCTCCTAGCTGCCACATGGAACCTATTCAGCCCAAATCTGGCTGGGCATTAACTGTGGGGGCTCAGGCAAGGATTTGGGCAGAGGAATGGAGAGCCAAGTGGCATCCATTCCTCAAAATCCTCTTTTGTCTTAATGGATTATGGGGAAATCTCAAGTTTACCCCCTTGCATGTCCTTGCATGTTAGGACCATGGGGAATGGCTGGTAATTAGGCACTTGGTCTGCTGGATGGGATTGGATTAAGGCCTTAGTCCACTTGAATTTGGTTTGGGCTCTTAATTTCTTCATTTAGGCCTAAGGTTGACCATGGTTGACCTTTATGTTGACTTGGTCAATTGGGTGGGTTAACTGGTCCAAGATGTTGGCCTTGGGTCCCTTAACATCCCTCAATGTTAATTGGGTCATGGTGCTGCCCCAATTGGGCCAATTTAACCAATAGGTGTGATTTTGGCCAAAATTGGGGAAAAGTTGACTTTGATCACTTTGGTCAAATTGGTGATCCCATGATGGGGCTTTTGTGTCAATTGGGTAACCCATGATGTCCTAAGGCTAGGGGTGAAGTCAATTTCATGTGTTGGGGGTCAATTGAACCTATTAGGGAAGGATTGGCTTATGTTGACCCAAGTTTGACTTTGGTCAATTTGGACCACTTAAAGACCCCATGATGGGGCTTTTGGGTCCAAAGCCCTCATTTAGGGGTTTACCATCTAGTGGTGGGGTCAATTTGGCCATATGAGCAGGAATTGAACCCTATTGAGTTGGATTGGGTTATATTGACCTAGGTTTGACTTGGGTCAATTTGGCTAAATTGTTTGACCAAATGATGGGGCTTTTGGTCTACTACGCCTCCTTTGGGGTTAGGGACATGGTGGTGGGGTTAATTCACATGTGTAGATTCAATTTGAGCTAATTTGGTTTAGAATGACTTGCCTTCAATATTTATTCGCACTTGAGTTATCTACATTCAAGGCGATCTAAGGTCACCACCTAGCTCAAACTCACCTCACTCACCACATGTCCTATCCTAAGTGGAATTAAGGGGTCTAGTAGGAAATGCGATGTTACAAATCCTAATAAACAAAAAAATAATTTCGTCCCCGAAATTTAAGTTCAGGTCTACGGGATTCTGTACGCGATCGTAAGTAAATAAATCTTGAGAGGTTTTAGGTTGTACCTGAAGTGAAGAGTCCCGGGTACTATTGCTGCATGAGATCTAGAGGCTCCCATGTATGTTCCTCTCGTCCATGGTTGGACCACATCACCTTGACTAAAGTGACTTTCTTCTTTCACAGGACTCGGACCGTTGTATCGTCAATCCAGACTGGTTCCAGACGGACAGATCTATCGGACTCCACCGGGCCCGAGGGGGAAGTGATGTGCTGATCCGACCTAAGTAGAGCTCTCCGTAGTGAAGAGACATGAAAGACATCGTGCAAATTTGCCAACTCAAACGGCAGCTCCAGCCTTTAAGCCAAGGGGACGATCCGCTCCAAGATCCTGTAAGGCCCCATAAATTGAGGGCTGAGATTCTTGTGTCCTCGCACCCGCGAGACACCATGCACCAGACGTATCTTTAGATAAACCCTGTATCCTATTTGGAATGCCACTTTTTGATGCCTCGCATCATAATACTTGGCCTGCCTACTCTGAGCCTCCAACATCCTGTCCCTGATCATCCAAACTTTAGCATCCGTGTCCTCAACAAATTCCGATCCAAGTGCCTTCTGGTCCTCTTCTTGGACCCAAGAAAGCGGTGTCCGACACTTCCTACCGTATAAAGCCTCATACAGTGCCATCCTAATGCTTTCCTGGTGGCTGTTGTTGTATGAAAACTCGATCATGGGTAACAACTTCTCCCAGGGCTTTCACATATCCAAAATGCACAAGCGTAGCAGGTCCTCCAAAGTCCGGTTGGTCCGTTCTATCTGCCCGTCAGTCTGTGGATGGAAAGCGGCACTGAACGTCAGTCGAGACCCCAAGTATGCCTGCCCGCTCTCCACTCCATATAAGTGAACCTACCATCGCGATCTAAGACAATCGTCCTCGACACACCGTGGTACCTGACGAACTGTTCCACAAACAATCTCACCAGAACGACAACTGAATCGTCCTTCCTGACCGGTATGAACCATTCTACCTTGGTCAATCTATCTACTATCACCCAAATAGAATCGTGCCCAGAGTGGGAGCGAGGCAATTAGTGTACGAAGTCCATGGCCATGTTCTCGAATTTCCACTCCGGCACTGGCAGCGGCCGTAGAAGTCCTGCTGGGCTCCCGCATTCTGCCTTTACTAGCTGGCAAGATTCGCAGTGTGAGACAAAGGACACGATCTCCTTCTTCATTCCTGGCCATTACATGTCCTTCCGTAGATCCGCTGTCATCTTGGAGATCCCGGGGTGCACTGAGTACTTAGTGCAGTGTGCCTCCCTGAGTATCTCTTCCCAGATTCCACCTCCTGCGGGAATGTAGACACGCCCCCAGAAATGGATGATATCATCACGCAGTGAATAATCATCCGACTTGCCTTCTTCTAAGGCTCTGAACACTAGCTCCAGATCTGAATCCTGTCTCTGCTGTGCTCTGAAGCGATCCCGTATATCACAGGTGATGCTCAGAGATGACAGGTACTCTCTGTGGGCTTCGGGCCGCACCTTAGAAACAAAGGTAATGTGCATCTCTTCTAACATCTTTACCAGCTCCATGGCCATCATCTGGGGATCCTGTCCTGATGTGCCGGCTCTCCTGCTCAAGGCATCCGCTACCATGTTCGCCTTCCCCAGATGAGAGTGCATGGTGTAGTCAATGCCACACAAGAACTCTAAACATCTCCACTGGCGTCGGTTCAGATCCTTCTGGGTGTCGATGTATTCGAGATTCTTGTGATAAGAGAAGATCTCACAATGAATCCCATACAGATAATGCCTCCAAATCTTCAAGGCAAAGACCACCGCTCCGAGTTCTAAATCGTGTACCGGATAATTTTGTTCATGCTTCTTTAGTTGTCTTGAAGCATATGAAATCACATGGCTGTGCTGCATGAGAACATCACCCATCCCCTGATAAGATGCGTCGGTGTAAATATGGAATCCCTCCTTCCCAGATGGGAGGGCAAGGATGGGGGATGTGGTGAGTCGGTTCTTTAACTCCTGGAAAGCTTCCTCACACTTCTCTGTCCAGGTGAAACCAACATCCTTCTTCGTTAATGACGTGAGGGGAAAAGCAATATTTGAAAACCCCTGCACGAACTTACGGTAATATCGTGCTAATCCCAGGAAGCTGCGGACATCTGAGGCCGACTTTGGTTGTGGCCAATCTCTTACTGCTTGCCCTTTGGCTGGGTCCACTGCCACCCGACCCCGCTGATGATGTGTCCTAGAAATGCCACCTCCTATAGCCAGAATTTGCATTTCGAGAACTTTGCGTACATTTGGTGCTGCCGCAAATTGCCCAGGACTTGAGCCAAGTGTTGAGTATGCTCCTCCTTCGTCTTGGAGTAGATCAGGATATCATCAATGAACACTATGCCGAATCTATCTAGATAGGGTTCGAATACACGGTTCATCAAGCTCATGAATGCAGAGGGAGCATTCGTGAGCCCGAAGGGCATCACCGTGAATTCATATAACCCATAACGGGAGCTGATGGCCGTCTTCGGGATATGCTCTTCTCGAATCCGCAACTGATAGTATCCGGATCTCAAATCAAGCTTAAAGAACTAGAAGGCTCTCTGCAGCTGGTCAAATAACTCATCGATTCTCGGTAGCGGATATGTGTTCCACACCGTCAACTGATTCAGCTCTCGGTAATCAATGCAGAGACAGTGCGACCCATCCTTCTTCTTTACGAATAATACCGGTGCTCTCCAAGGTGACGAGCTCGGCCTAACAAACCCCAAGTCCACAAGCTCCTAGAGTTGGGTTTTGAACTCTGCTAGCTCCTTCGGTGCCATCCTGTATGGTGCCCGAGACACCGGTCTCGCTCCTGGTACTTATTGGATCTGGAAATCCATATATCTAGATGGGGGTAGTCCGGTCAGCTTCTCTGGGAACACATCGGAAAAGTCCCTAACTACTGGAATATCCATTATAGATATCTCTGTCTCCTCCATCTCGAAACAGATTTGATACACCTCATCTCCCTGCTCATGGTCTTTGACAACCTGTGCAGATGATAATAAAGAATGGGAGGTGGGTTTAGTACCTTCGATCACTACTTTTGAATCTTCATTCCACAGAACAATTCTCTTCGCTTGAGAGTCGATATTGGCATGGTTCCAGTATAGCCAGTTCATGCCCAAGATCAAATCGTATCCTTTCATCTTCAAAAGTGTCGCTGGAGCTTCGAACATCCTTCCTCCGATTTCTACGTTCATGTTGCACTTGTCACATGTTACTATCTTCGATCCATCTACCCGTCGCACCTTCCTTTCGAGGCCCGTGAAGTGCTGTACTTGTTCTAAGTCGTCTATGAATTCGTCTGAGATGAACAAGTGAGAGGCACCCGTGTCGAACAGTGTGTATGCGGGCTTTTTGCAGACTAGGACTATACCTGGGTGGTTTTGTTGTTTGGGTCATAAGTTTAAAGTGCGACTAAAGTTTTTCAAATAATACTAAGTAAGCGAAGCGAAAAATAAACACAAAGTTACCTGTGATGACTTCTTCGGGGTTCCGGGGCTCTGCGAGATCCAACGCATACATATGCTCTAGTCGTCGGCCTCTACCGTGAGGTCCTCGGCCCTGACCTCGTCCTCGGCCTCGGCCTCGGCCCTGCTGTGCTGGAGGGGCTGCTGGAGGAGGAGGAGGAAGAAATTGCTGAGGGCAATTAGCTCTAATGTGCCCCGGCTGGTGGCACCCATAACATATCACCTGCTGGCGACCTCGATCATCCTGCCTCCCCGGCTCCCGGATCCATAGTGGTGGAGGAGCCATCACTACAGGAGGCTGCAACTCTGGCCTGAAGTTGGGATGAGGACGTCCCCCACCTTTTCTGTGACTCATCACCCTGCCCCGCTGTGGGCCCCTACTGCTCTCTCCATGGAATGATACATCGACCAGTCTCTTTCCCCTGCTCTGCACCATCAACTGGTCTGCCACCAGCTTCTTGGACATCTCGATGATCTGGGTAGACGTGCCATGCGATACAAAAAGTAGAGTCTGCCTCAATGAATCCTTCAGGCCCTGATAGAATCTCTTGGTGTACTTCCTATCATCCAAGTCATGTACCTCCGGGAATCTGACCAGGTGGGAGAACTCCCTCTGGTACTCAATCACTGATCTGGTCCCTTGACGGAGGTTCATAAACCTCTCTTCTAGCTCATCCCTATCTGTGGCAGATACGCAGTGCTCTAAGAAGATATCACTGAACTCGTCCCATGAGATGCCTGACATCTCCCGATCTGCAAAAGTGGAGTCCAACACCGACTTCCACCATATTTTGTAATGTGTATCCAAAGCAGACGTCGCCAAGGAGATGACTCTATTGACTAGGCAGCTGATTCCTGCTAGCAGCTCCTAAATAGAGTCGAGCCACTCCTCTGTCTTTACTGCGTTCTCTGTTCCATGATATACTGGAGGGGACAAACTCTTGAATGCATTTAGCCAGTTTGATCCGGGGTTTGGCTGCGCGGCCGAAACCTGTTGAGCTCTGAAGGATTCCAAGATAGCCATCAAGGTCTGCCCCATATCCGTCTGCAGAAAAGGGGTAGCAGTCGGAGGGGGAGGGACAACATCTCGTGAATTAGCAAACTGCGGGGACTACACAAAAGTAAGGTTGTATTAGGGTTGGCCCAACTCAATGCTTAAATGGACTATTTTCTGTGATTTTTACGCATGGGCACACAATAGCTTTCGCAGTTTAGTTTGTCTGCAAACTAAAGCTCGAGCGGGGTGGCTTAGTGTTGTGGACTTCTTTCTCTTATGATCGTTTGTTCAAGTGATACCAGTTTGTAAGACCCCCTCCCCTTTACTATGAGGGCTACCCGGGTCTTATGCCCAGAACCGTCGCCTTACGGATGACACCAACACACGGGTTAGTCGCCACCGCAAGATGCCAATTCTGCCGGCTATTACGATCTTGTAGCTTGAGGCCAGAAAGGAAAGAATGACAATAAAATAAAACAAGTCCACATCACAGATTTCATAAATGGAAACAAGATATTCTATCAATGAGTACAAAATAGAGGTAAGGGATTATGCCCGATACATGTCCAAAATATTGTAAATAACTCTCTCTCTCTCACTACACTACATGTGGAAGCTAAACACTCATCTCTCTCAGTACCTGTCTTGTAGCCGTAGTAATGCGCGAGATCTGCTCCTCAGGTCCCGCCTCCTCTTCCAGCTGGGGCTCCAGCTCCTCGATCACCTACGGTCATAATCGATTGTTAGTCATAAATACTATGACAATTTTGTGCCCGCCTCCCCCCGCAACTCCTAGGCACCGTGCGGGAGGAAGAAGCGGAGGACACAAAGTGGAGTAAACAAAAACAAGTGACAAGGGAAATCAATATTATCAAGTATGTTCATGTATACAACAAGGTGCTAATCTAACAGTATAAGCAAGTAAGCGGTAAAGAGCAGTAATAGAAGAAAGTAAATAAGTAGTGCACGCAAGTATAGTACACAAGTAAATTATTCTACGCTACCATCACATGAGTACCTTAACTTATATGAATTCCCATACAAACTTATAAGTTAAGATTTCCGGAAATATAACTTATCATATAAACGAGCCCATACTAATTTATATGATAAGGGTCTACATTAATGTTCTATGGTTTATGTATGAATGATATGCATGTTAAGATATGAGTCAAACAAATGCAACACACCCACACGACTCTGTACGTACAAACCTTTAATTCCCAATTTTTGGAGTTAGCTACACTCTCTGGTACCACCGTTGTGGCTACGGCAGCAGTGGAGCGGGTGCCTCCACTTCCTAGGCTAGTGTACACACTACTAAACCTAGACCCTTCGTAATCCTCTGTTCACGTCGTAGGTGCTCTCTAGAGTCTTGCGTACTCTTTGCTGGAACCTACCAGTCTTTAAGGTCGGGTGTGCATCATTGGGGATTGTCCTCCAGACCGCAGTATAAACAACCTATTGGCCCCTCAGACTCTCATACCCGCCTTAGTTAACGTACTACCATCGGTGTGATGACCGGTATAGTACCGAAGACCCGCCACTATTTGTTTCTATGCACATGCAAGTTGTCACAACCCAAGCCTCCCGCTCGCAGGACTATCCCGCCCTGATGTATCATCTCCCATCCTCTAACTAGGGATGAATTTCACCATATCTCTTGCTCATTTAGTTGGCCTACTCTTGTCTAATTATTGATACACTAGAAGCTTAGGGTGAAATCCTGTACTTCCCGTGGACTACCCGGTGAAGGGCTCGCAGCGGTACTAGGGAATGCAATGGTGGCTGAAGCCCAAATCCCCCTTTCTAGGATATTTACTTTGGTTAGTGACTACCCTTTTTAATGTCCCACTCTCCTTATTACTCTTTGTAACCTAGGTGCTTTATGACTAATCCTTCACCTTAACCCTAAGCAAACGTTCTCTTGAATGGTGCTTAACACTTAAGAGCTCTCATCCTATAAGTGGTGTATACCTGGTGTATGTTATAATACAAATCTTGCCGATTTCCTATGTGGTCATGCTGGTCAAATCATTATATTAAGTTTTTACTAACCGCATGCCAAGATGAGATTGAACTAGGTTTGATTCCTATGATGCACTCTTAACCCTACCATGTCCATGTGAGTTCTAATTTTTACCACAGGTTCATAATGGATAATTTAAGGATTGACCAAAACTTGATATACTTCATAATGATTTGACCTATATTTAAAAATTCATTAATCCATCGGCATCTTCTAAAATGTGAAGGGAGTACCATGTCAATAGATTTAATCTTGCTAAATAAATTTCCAGAGGTGACATATCACATAAAAACATGGTTTCCAAAATTTCATAATTTTTCAGAAGGTTTATGATCATGATTTCCATTTAATAAGAAAGGTGTGAAAACATATACTAAGTACTATATTATGACTTCCTAAAATTCTGAGAAAATTACTATAGCACTTTAGTGACCTAAAAACCTCTTACCCAGAGTTTCATAATTTTCCAGAGAAATTATAACCATGTTTTCTATTTAACATAAAAGGATGAAAAGATGGCTTTACACATCAAGTAAGAGATTATGTCTTCCAAAAATTCTGACAAAATTATTATAGTACTATAGTGAACTGAAAACATCAAATCTAAGGTTTCATAATTTTCCAGTAATATTTCACCATAAATATTTCACAAAATATGAAGAGGGACAAACTGAATAAATAAAATTTTTCCATAAATAATAACTCCAAAAATTTTAACAAAAATGACAGAGTTTCATAATTGGATTCCTAACTATAATCCAGAGTTTCAACAATTCTTCAAACATTTTGCTTAATAAATTCTCCATTATTCAGAATTGAGACATAAGGAAATTTTGATAATTCTTAGAGAAATAATCTTTGAAATTTTCTACCAAAATTTACAGAGATTTTAAATGGCATAACAAGTGATTCTCCAGAGATTCAGAATTTATCACCAAATTCTAATCATGAAAATTTCATAAATACACAAGTGTGACATAGGGCAAATTGATCATAATCATGAGATTCTTGACTCTAGAAATCCTAAGATTTTCTAAGGTGATGTATTATATCATAATTAGGGTGTGTGCAAAATTTCAGAAGTTAACTCAACCATTTGGGCTAAATACACAAAATACAATTTTTTGCTATTGGCACACATTCCCCTTTTAAGTAGAGACATGCAAGTGGAATTACCCTACATGCAGAGGTCCAATTGATCTCAATTTTTAACCATTGTATGATATTGGCTAAATGAGCACGACACCCAATTTTGGGGTCAGTTGGAGCTACACAACTCCAAAAATGTCACTTATTTGATTTTACATATTTTGAATAAAACCTTAGGAAAATTACCTCCTAAAAATCTGATTTTTGGATGCAAGTTAGATAAAGGGCACATGCATGCATGACCAAATATTCAGGTCCATTAGATCTACCATTTAAGATATACACTCAATTTAATTTCTGGCCTCTAATTGGACCAGCCTCACCAATTTGGATGATGAGGGTCCTACATTGCCCCAAATGGGCTGATTTAAATTTCTAGTGAAATTAGACATCAAAATCTACAAGATCTATCTGAGGCAACTTTTCATGAAACAGCCTCTAAGGTCCTTTAAATCAAGAATAAACATTCATATGAAAGTGTGACAGAATATATCCTTTAATTAAGAGTGGTCTGCAGATAACCATCTGATGAATTCAACGACTATGATTTCATCTCCTACCAACAGCCAACAGCCAGGATTTCACCGACCTGTACCAACTTCCACAACGATTTCCCGGTAGCTGAGCCACCTCCCTGGCCGGCCACCGCCACCACCACCTCCGTTGAGGTGGGGGCTATCAATTGGCGGTGGTTTGGCCGCCAAAGGTGGTGTTTTTTGATGATCTTGATGAGTTCTTATCCATGGAATTCGGAAGGGAATGGCTCACTGAATCGGGCTTAATTAAGCCTGATACCTCCACCCAAGGATCTAAGAAGCTAGCATAAGTGGAGGGGGGGGGGGGGGGGGGGGGGGGGACCAACCTGTGTGGGTGCTTGGCGGCGAGTATTGTAGGGGTGCGGCATGGTGACAGTGATCTCCGGCGAGCTTGCTGAAAACTCCAATTCTCCAGCAAAAGCTTCACTCCAGGAGGCAATTCCGAATCCTCTCCTCCTTCTAAAGCTAGTGGAAAGGTCCAAAAGAGCTGGGGAGGGCTGTATAAGGAGGTTTGAAGAGGGGGAGCTCGGGATCACCTTGGTTGCTCCTCCTAGACGCCATATGGCACCTATTTATCCCAAATCCATCTGGGCATTAATTGTGGGGGCTCAAGCAAGGCTTTGTGCAGAGGAATGGAGAGCCAAGTGGCCTCCATTCCTCAAAATCCTCTTTTGTCTTAATGGATTTTGGGGAAATCTCAAGTTTACCCCCTTGCATGTCCTTGCATGTTGGGAGCAGGGGGCATGGCTGGTAATTAGGCACTTGGTCTGCTGGATGGGCTTAGATTAAGGTCTTAGTCCACTTGAATTTGGTTTGGGCTCTTAATTTCTACATTTAGGCCTAAGGTTGACCATGGTTGACCTTGATATTGATTTGGTCAATTGGGTGTGTTGACTGGTCCAAGATGTTGGACTTGGGTCCCTTAACCACCCTCAATGTTGATTGGGTCATGGTGGTGCCCCAATTGGGCCAATTTAACCAATAAGTGTGATTTTGACCAAAATTGGGGAAAAGTTGACTTTGGTCAATTTGGTAAAATTGGTGATCCCATGATGGTGCTTTTGTGTTAATTGGGTCCCCCATGACGTCCTAAGGCTAGGGGTGAAGTCAATTTCATGTGTTGGGGGTCAATTGAACCTATTAGGGAAGGATTGGCTTATGTTGACCCAAGTTTGACTTTAGTCAATTTGGACCACTTGAAGACCCCATGATGGGGATTTTGGGTCCAAAACCCTCCTTTAGGGGTTTACCATCTAGTGGTGGGGTCAATTTGTCCATATGAGCAGGAATTGAACTCTATTGAGTTGGATTGGGTTATATTGACCTAGGTTTGACTTGGGTCAATTTGGCTAAATTGGTTGACCAAATGATGGGGCTTTTTGTCTACTATGCCTCCTTTGGGGTTAGGGACATGGTGATGGGGTTAATTAACATGTGTAGATTCAATTTGAGCTAATTTGGTTTAGAATGAATTGCCTTCTATATTGATTCACACTTGAGTTCTCTCCATTCATGGTGATCGAAGGTCACCACCTAGCTCAAACTCACCTCACTCACCACATGTCCTATCCTAATTGGACTTAAGGGATCTAGTAGGAAATGAGATGTTGCATCAAGCAGAAGGGAAGATGACAAATCATCAATTGAAAAGGAATGCCAAGAAGAAAAAGATGTCAATGGAACTCTATGTTCAAATTTTGCCCCATCCGATAACATTGTAAACAAAAACAATTCCTCACTTTCTGTAACAAATTTTATTTCTACATTTCATATACTTGAAATAACTAAACGTAGAATAAAGAAATTTAAAAAAAAATGCTAAATTCAAATTACGTTTAGAAAATAAAAGTTTAAAAGCAAATTTTAATATATAAACAAAAATTGATGTGTTTGATGATTCCCACTCTTGCTCTTTAGTTGAAAATATTACTGTTGGGAACTTTACCTACAATGTTCCTGATTTCAAGAAGTCCTCAAGTCAAATATAAATACACTTTGTATTTGATATGTTTGTTCTAGATTATTGCTTTCAGGTACTTGAAAGTGCAAGTCTAATATAGGGCTAGACTTAGTGTCATCAGACATAGTTTTGCCAATGTAATCCCTCATTGTGCAAAACACCATATCGACCTATGATCTAGACTATATTAAACTTGTCACTAACTCTTAATCATTAAGTATAAAGGTCTATCAAGTGAGTTGAAGCAAAGGATTTGAGTTGAGAAGATCATAATTTGTCTCAGGCAAATATCATCTTGGTAAGCTAAAATATCGCCGAGTGAAAGTCTCGATATCGTCTTGAGGACACTAAGCTCCAAGACGATATCATCTTGTAAACTCACATCATCACTCTTATCGTCTTATCTAGAAGAAGAAGGTGTATATCTAAATATCGTCTTGGTAAAATACTTTCCAAGATGATATCGTCTTGACAAGGTTCATATACCTTTATATCGTCTTGGAAGTATACTACATATATCATGAAGCATTTATATGAAGGAAGAAATTGACCAAGGCAATTATCATCGAGGTCACTTGAAATGTCGTCATGGAACCAAGACGACATTTCATGAATATCAAGATGATACATCTAGGAGAGCTCAAATATCGCCTTGAAGATTATAAAGAGTTATCTAGTCAATTAGTGTAGAAGATTTGACATGAAGGCACAAACAGTAAAATATCATCTCGAAGACTATGAAGATATATCAAGTCGATTCGTGTAGAAGATTCGACTAGAAGGCACATGTAGTGAAATATCATCTTGAAGACTGTGAAGAGACATCAAGTTGATTTTTGTAGAAGAATCGACTAGAAGGCTGAAGCAATGAAATGTCGTCTTGTGGAAGAGACAACAAGACGATTCGCGTAGATAATTCATCTAGATGAATAACGTGTGAAATATCGTCTTATAGACCACCAGTCACCAAGATGATTTGTGTTGACGATTCGACTAGAAGATTATACAATGAAATATCATCTTGAAGACTATCAAAGACATCAAGATGATTCATGCAGAAGAATTAAACTAAAGCTATACACAGTGTAAATTCGTCCATAAGAAGTAAATTTGACTAAACATCTAGTCGGATGGCGGAAAGGCTTGAATTCAAATTAAAGCGTGATTTTGGCGTTATGTCATTTAATGCCACCACAGATTTAGCCAATGAAAGTTGTGCTTTATGAAAAGCTGATAACTGAAATAAAGGACATACGAGGAAGAGACCGTTATCAAGGGTCCTTATAAAAGGGTTCAACAAACCCTAATCTTTAGATTGGCAATCATTTCCTTTATTATTTCTGAAAGAAGAGCTCGTCGCCGCCGTCAACATTCATACTCATTTATAGTGCTCAAGGAAAAGAAGATCTGAGATTCAATCTTCTTGCCGACTCTGAGATTTAACATTCATTGCAAGAAGATCTGGGAAGAAGCCATTTCCGCTAAAGGCTTCAAGAAGACTCCACCTTTACAAGATAATATTTCTGAGTCCAAGTTTTTGTTTATAAGAATATTGTTTTACATATTCATTTGTAGGATCTCTAAGGAAATCTGAGCTATAGGATCTTTCAAATCTGAGTTGTAGGATCCTTGCTGAGGATCTGAGGTAGAGAACTTTATATAGTTCATGAGGTAGGATTCAGTCTTGAATCTGGGCTGTAGGATCCAATGATTGGATCTGAGGTAGGGAATGTGGAGTTATTCTTGAGCTGTAGGAGTCGAGGACTCTGAGTTGTAAGATCTGATTGATCTGAATTTTGGAGAAGTTAGCCAAATCTAGTACACTGCTAGATTGGTGGAGGGGGAAATTGGATGTATTCAAATCGGGGAACCACTATAAAATACCTGTGCAATTTGTGATGTGCTTGATTTTCTGTGGTTCATTTGCTTAAACGATTAATATTAGAAAACTGATCAAACACCTATTCACGCCCCTCTATGTGATTAGACAACCCTCAACTTACAAGTGGTATCAGAGGCAGGTTGTTCAAAAAGAGCATAACAGCTTGAACAACATCCTCAACAAGGGAATAAGTCTATTCACCATGACTTCTAGAGAGAACTATAAATAGCTTAGTTCTATGAAGCTGCCTATTTGTAGAAAAGAGAACTTTGGAATATGGAAGGAGAGAGTCAGACTGTTCATGGAAACATCTGACCCCAGAATATTCATAACAGTGGAGGAAGGACCTTTCACCCCCCATAAAAGTCTCCACTATAGATGCTAACATACAAGTTGCAAAGAAATACTCTAAGATGATAAAGGATGAAGTCGTTCTTGCCACTATGAATAAGAGGGCCAAGAACATTATAGTAAGTGTCATAGATGACTCCACATTTCAAAATATCATTCATTGTAAAACAACAAAGGAAATATGGGATTCCCTTATAGTTTACATGGAAGGTACTAAGGAGGTTAGAGATGACATAAAATCTCTCCTCAACCAAGAGTATGAAACATTCAGGCAGGAGAGAAAAGACTCAATAGATGAATGATATGAAAAGTTCTTCAAGATAGTAAATGGTCTGAAGAACTATGGGAGAGAGCTAGTTCTCCAATTATGATCTGAATGATAAGTTCTTAAGGTCCCTCAACAAAGAGTGGGATATCAAGATCTGTGCTATAAGAGAGATGGGAAATCTGGCCAACATCCAGCCCCAAAATCTATATGTGAAGCTGCTTTCCCATGAGCTGTAGTTAAACACTAGGAAGGCAAAGGAAGAGTCTTCCAGATCTAGAGAAAAGACTGTGGCTTTCAAGGCTGAAAGCTCCAGGAAAAGCGGAGAAGATTCTCCCATCCTCAGGAAGAAATTTACTAAAGAAGAAGAGTCTGAGACCAGCACTTCTGGCTCAAAACTCTCTAATGAAGAACTGTCCTTATTCTCCAAATAATTTAAGAAGTTGCTAAGAAAGAGGAGGCAATGGAAGAACAAGCCATCCTCCTCCTCCAACTCAAAGAAATTCCACAAAAATTCTGATAGAGAAAAGTAAAATCCCAAAAGGGATAGGTATGACTCTAAGCAGAATAAGCACTTTTATACTGATGTTGTTTTTCATTGCTGCAATAGGTCATAATATATCATAGCTGGGTGTCCAGATAAGAGAAATAAGGGAAAAAGAGAAGATGAGAGAAGATATCATAAGAGCAAGAAATTTGAGAAGAGCTTTATAGCTATAAAGCCAAAGACCTTGAGCGACAGTGACTCAAGTTCTTCAGAATATGAAGAAGAAGCCTACATTAGGCTTACTGCTGTCTTAAAAGAAGACTGAGATAACTGTTATCCTGCAACAAGAATGTGCATAAGGGCACCTCTATCATTGTCAGACGACATTGATTCCGAAGAAGAAGAGATCAGTCATGGACTAATGGCCTTGACTGATGAAGAAGAGGAGGACAACTCTAGTCCTGATAAGGTACAATTCAGAACCCCCCTTTCTATTTCAGGATTAGATATTGAGTCTGATGCTGACACATAAGCAAGCTCATCAACTGATGATGAAAGTGATTTTGATTTAGCTGATCAATATACTGATCTTGTTAGCCAATATGACGCTCTTCTACAAACACTAAAGAAAAGCAAGACCTTGGCCAAAGCTCAGGCTAAAGAAATAAGAATTCTTATGCCATTCAAATCCCAGGTGGATGAGAAGACCATTGAAATAACAAGGTTGAATTATGAGCTTTCTGCACTTCAAAAGAAGTATGAAGCTCATAGCAAGTTGTTAGCTCAAAGGGAAAGAGCTACCAAGGCCGTGGAGGAGAATCTTCTTGTTGAAAGAACCAATGGGTGTAGCATCCCCTTTCCTATTAGACCCCTTGACCTCAATTAGGATAGGACATGTGGTGAGTGAGGTGAGTTGAGCTGGGAAGTGACATTAGGTCACCTTTAACTGAGAAAACTCAAGTGTGCACCACTATAGGAGGCAAGTCATTTGAGACCAAATTAGTTCGAATTGAACTTACACATGTAAATTAACACCACCACCATGTCCCTAACCCTAAAGGAGGCATGGTTGACCAAAAGCCCATCATTTGGTAAATCAATTTAACCAAATCGACCAAAGTCAAACCTAGGTTAAAATAGCCCAATTCAACTCAATAGGGTGCAATTCAGACTCATATGGACAAATTGACCCCACAACTAGATGGTAAACCTCTAAAGGAGTGCTTTGGACCCAAAATCCCCATCATAGGGTCTTCAATTAGTCCAATTTGACCAAAGTCAAACTTAGGTCAATATAAGCCAATTCTTCCCCAATAGGTTCAATTGATCCCAAAAACATGAAATTGACTTAACCCCTAGTCTTAGAACATCATGGGGGACCCAATTGACTCAAAAGCCCCATCACGGGATCATCAATTTGACCAAATTGACCAAAGTCAACTTTCCCCCAATTTTGGTCAAAATCACACCTATTGGCCAAATTAGCCCAACTGGGGCACCACCATGATCCAATTATCATTGGGTAGTGTTAAGGGACTCAAGACCAACAAATTGGACCAGTAAACTCTCCAATTTGACCAAGTCAACTCAAAAGTCAACATTTGGTCAAATAGGCCTAAATTAGGCTTATATGAAATTCTACCAAATTCCCATGGGTTAAGGCCATCCATAGAGGCCCATTCTGAATCCAAACCACCAATGACCATGATTGCCCCTCTGGATTTGAAATAGGATGACATGCAAGGGGTGAAATTGGGTTTTCCCCCAAATTGGAGAAGGGACAAAAGGGAAAGCATGGATTGTGTGCCATTTGGCACTCAATTCTTCTGCCCAAGGCCATGACTAACCTCCTCATTAAATGCCCAGCCAAATTTGTGCTGAATGGATGCCATGTGGTGGCTAGGAGGAGCAACCAAGGTGAGGTTATATAGTATACCAGGACGGGATCGTCCTGCGAGCTGGAGGCTCGGGTTATGACACTTGCATGTACATAGAAACAAATAAGTGTCGGGTCTTCATTGCTGGACCGGTCATCACACCGAAGATAGTACGTTGACTTAGGCGAGTGTGAAGGTACGAGGGGCCAGTAGGTTGTTTATACTGCGGTCTAGAGGATAATCCCTAAGACGCACACCCAACCTTAAAGACTGGTAGATCCAGCAAAGAGTATGCAAGACTTTAGAGTGCACATAGGACGTGTACAGAGGAGTACGAAGGGTATTATGGCTACGGGCTCCACTGCTGCCGTAGCCATAATGGTGGTACTAGAGAGTGTAGCTAACTACAAAAATTGGGAACTAAAGGTCTGTGATCACAGAGTCGTGTGGGTGTGTTGCACTTGTGTGACTCATATCATACCATGCATATCATACAAACATAAACCATAGAACAACAAATGAAGACCCTTATCATATAAATTAGTATGGGCTCTTTTATATGATAAGTTATATTTTCGGATATGTTAACTTATAAGTTTGTATGAGCATTCATATACATTAAGATACATATGTTATGTAGAATACTTTACTTGTTTACTGTACTTGCACGCACTACTTTACTTACTTACTTATTTTACAGCTCATTACTGCTTACCTGTTTACACTGCTAGATTAGTACCTTGATATATATATACATATACTTGCTAGTATAGTTTCCCACTGCCACCTTCTTTTGTTTACTCCACCTTGTTGTCCTCCACTTCTTCCTCCCGCTCGGTGCCTAGGAGTCGCGGGGGGAGGCGGACACAAAATCGGCTTAGTCTTTATGACTAACGGTTGGTTGTGACCGTAGGTGCTCGAGGAGTTGGAGCCCCAGCTGGAAGAGGAGAAAGGACCCGAGGAGCCGATGCCATGCATTACTACCACTATGAGACATGTGTTAATTGATATGAGTGTTTAGCTTCAGCATGGAGTTTTGTGTGAGAGAGAGAGAGTTTACTTATTGCATTAATTTGGTTATGTATCGGGCATAAGCCGTTCTCTCTATTTTGTACTCGTGCTGGACAATCTGTTTTCTTTATAACATCTGTGATGTGGACTTATTATTTCAGTTTCATATTCTTTTCTCTATTGGCCTAAGTTATATGATTATAATAGCCGACAGAATTGACGTCTTGCGATGGCTACTAACCCGTGTGTTGGTGTCATCCGTAAGGCGACGGTTCTGGGCATAAGACCCGGGTAACCCTCCTAGTAAGGGGGAGGGGGGTCTTACAATGGGTGCTCTACTAGTGGTACTAAGCCACAAAACTCAAAGAATAGATCAAGCAAGGGACTGAGTGCACTAAAGAAACCCCATAAGGAGATCTAAATGAAGGATCATGGACGTTTGTGCATGGATTGTTGGAACAACCCGATTACTAATTTGGGCTAGGATCATTATGTGTTGACTAGCACTAAGTTGACCCCCTTGTATAGTCTAAGGGTCAAGGTTTTAGGCTGATAAGTTAGCTAGAACTTAAAGAATAATTAAGTTTCTGCGCTAGACAAATTTCCAGTCTCTGCGGTCGACGAACTCAGCTCTGCGTTCGACGATTGAGCATCAGAATTCCAGATCGACTAATTCAACACTCAGATCGACGAACTCTTCTCTCAAATCAAATTAGCAACGGATCTTTCGAGATAAGACAAAGATTTTATCTCTCTCTTTATTATATTCTTTCTATTCCAAGATAATATAGCCGTTGGAATTTAATGCAAAAAGAATATTATATGGCAAAGGAATTAAAGGAACGACCAAAAATTGTTATGGTGGCTGTTGCAGTTCCGAGAAGGATTTCAAGTCAGATTATTCTATTCCTTAAATCAGAAGATTTGAAATTCAAATTATAACATATTATCAAATAAGGAAGATATTAGTGAAAAGAAATCTACACACGATTTTAGAAAAGAAGAAGAAGAAGTACAGACAGTCAAGAAATTATTATTCAGTCATCTTTTTCCTCAAGCAGCACCTACATTCTTCTGAGAACATCAACACTCCCTCTCAGAATCTCTGCTGCAAGTTCAAATCTTCAAAGAGCAACAACAAATTTGAGGAATACATTCTCTCAGATTAATCAGCTATCAAGAAGATTTATTTCTTTCAAGTGAAAGCTTCTCCACAAACTATCAACCATTTCAATCAGACAGGGGGAGCTTTACTACATCATTTTTCATTAGTCTTCTCTCAGATTGTTGAACAGAGAAGAACTTCTTAACCTTCCTTATTCCATCTTGTACAGGGTTAATACTCCCTTCAAAAGTTTACCCCATTGGTGGCAAGACACCTTATCAAAAAATCCTGGGTGGTTTTTGGGCACCTTATCAAAAGCTCATTGGTGTTAGGACACCTGATAAAAAATCCTAGTGGATTCCTACCAAGGGTGGTAGAAGAGTGGATGTACCCAATTGAGAGGGGAACCACTATAGCTCCTTGTTTATTCTGTGATCTTGTTTATTTCTCTGTGATTGTGCTGATTTTTATCTTTCAGTTTTTATTATTCACTCTGCTACACACACACACACACACAAACACAGACACACACACACACACACACACACACACACACACACACACACACACACACACACACACACACACACACACACACACACACACACACACACACACACACACACACACACACACATACACACACACACACACACACACACACACACACACACACACACACACACATATATATAAGTATTTTTAATTCCGCAATAAAACTAATAAAAAGTTTTAAACTCTATTCACCCCCTCTAGAGTTAATTTAAGATCTAACCTCACTTTCAATTGGTATCAGAGGTTAGTTGATTCTTTACAGGCTAACACCTGAATCACAAAGATCAATTAGATCTTAAATTCTTCTAGAGTTTTTATTTTCATTTTATTTTTGTTTAAAAACTCATGGCACAAAATAAAGAGTATTCAAGCACAAGACCTCCTATGTGAAACCTAAATAAGTTTGCACTATGGAAAGCAAGGATTAGGTTATACAAGAACTCTATTGATGAAAAAATTTTCAATGTTATTTTAACAGGACCTCCTACTCCCTCAGCATCAACAAGTACTGATGCAACAATAACCAACAATGCTGTCCCACCTCCTAAGTGGATAGATGCACAAAAGAAGCAAAGAAGTGCAGATGCTAATGCCATGAACATTCTGGCTCAAACAATGACTGATGACATCTTTCAGAAAGTAGTGGAATGCACTTCAGAAAGAGAGATATGGACCTCTCTAAGCAATATGGTTGAAGGATCTGCTGATGAAAGAAAGGACATAAGATCACACCTTATTTCTCAGTATGAAAACTTCAAGAAAGGAGAAACTGAAACAGTGGCTGATATGTATAATAGGCTCAGCCTCATTATCAATGAGCTGAAATCTTTGGACAAGGTGATCTCTATCACTGAGATAAATGACAAGATCCTAATGTGCTTCCCTAGCACATGGGACTCTAGAATCTGGCCTATCAAGGAAGCCAGAAGTATCAATAAGATTATTACTGAGACACTGCCAGGAAAGCTCAAATCCTATGAGCAGCATGTCAAATCCAGAGAAGCTGAACAGTCCACTTCATCTCCAGCAACAAAGAAGGACAGGAACATTGTCTTCAAAGCTACAGAAGAAGAAGATAAGACTCCAAATAATGAGGAGTTGATGAGTCTACTTGTCAAAAGATTCTACAAGATGGCAAGAAAAGACTTCAGGAAAAAGTCATCTAGGGACTATGAAAAGCCAATGTATGACAAAAATAATTCTAAAGAAATTATATGTTTTGGTTACAGAAAACCAGGACACATTGCACCTGACTGTCCAGAGAATCAAAACAAGAAGGACAAGAAGGAAAATAGAAAAGGAAAGGAAGAAAAAAGAAACTCCAGCAAGTCTTCCTCCCACAAACACAAAAAGAAGGGAAGAGGATTTGTAGCTGAAACATGGAGTGAAACAGAATCAGAATCTTCATCCAGTACTTCTGAAGATGAAGAAGAATAAAAAGAAAATGACCAATGCTTGATGGCCATTTATGACTCAAGCAGTGAGTTAGGAAATGCATCATCATCCAGTGATGATGAGGATGATGAAGAAGAAAGAAGTTTCTGTATGATGTCTATCAATGCCTCAGAACATAATTCAGATGAATCAGAATCAGAAGCTGACAGTGATCAGGTATTATCTAATTTTGATTTCAATTCCATTGAATTCAAAGATAAATTCAAACTTCTTTGCATAGACTTACTCAAATCTGAGAAGGAAATAATCTCTCTCAGATCTAAGTTAGCTGAAATGAACCAAATAAGTGAAGAAAATGTCAATCTTAAGAAAGATTTGACTGCCTCCAGGGAACACATTGTTCTCATTGAGAACAAGTTGTCTGAAGCCAAGAAGTTTGAAGAATCCCTCAATGGGAGAAGCATCAAACTGATGGACATCACAAGCACTGTTAATGCTAGATTTAATAGCAAACTGGGCTTGGGTGCTTCATCCAGTGAGCCACATCTAATTAAGAAAAACATACTATCTAAACCTATAAAATTCATTTCTGCTAAGAGCAAGGAGGTTGTAGAAGTAAATAAGAATATTTCAAGCAAGAATATGAAGAATAAAGAAATCCTACAGAATTCGTCGAACAATGCTCGATGAAACCAGACTATTTCATCGAACAATGCTCAATGAACTCTGAAGACAGATTTTCAGTATAGCTATTATTCTAACGGCGCTCGACGCAAGGTCTCTACCTCGTCGAACGACGATCGATGAATTCAGCAAAATTCGTCGAACCTAAAATATACAGGAAAACTGAAGAGTTCTTATTTTAAATATACTAAAAATCCTTTTACTGAGTGGATAATTCCTCCAAGGAGATATCATCCACAAGGCTATAAGGATCAGCCTGAAATATCCTTTATTTCTGACTTTTGTGGTAATTCAAAAAGACCCAAGGTAGTCTGGGTCAAGAACAACTAGATTGTTTTTCTGTCTTTGCAGGTACATAGCTATCCAAAAATAAAGGAATATTGGTACTTGGATAGTGGATGCTCAAAGCATATGACAGGCAATAAGGCCAACCTGAGCAATTATAAGGCAAAGCCTGGACCCAAAGTTGTCTTTGGAGACTCCAACTGTGGAAAAACAAAAGGATATGGACAAGTCAAGGTTGGAGCAGTCACCTTCAAAGAAGTATCATATGTCAAGGGTCTCAATCACAACCTCATTAGCATAAGCCAGTTATGTGATGACAGTTATCAGGTAACATTTAACCCTTCCCAATGTCTTATTACCAATAATAAAAACATAAATGTATAATTTGGTATTAGACAAGGAAATATTTATTTAGTCAATTTTGAATCTGCCAATTCAGACATCTGTCTATTTAATTCAATAAGTAAGACAAATGAATTATGGCATAAAAGGCTTGGACACATTAAACTTAGAACTATATCTAAGCTTTCTAAGGACAATCTTGTCAGAGGACTGCCTTCTGGTTCATACGAGAAGGAAGGACTTTGCAGGGCTTGTCAATTAGGTAAGCAGTCTAGAAGTAGTTTTAAATCTTTATCCAAGAGTGATTCACCTAGGATTCTGTATTTGCTGCATTTAGATCTTTTTAGACCTACTGCTATACAAACTTAGGAGGGAAGCATTATTCTGTAGTTATTGTAGATGAATTCTCAAGATTCACTTGGGTGTTCTTTCTTAGGAACAAGTATGACACCTTCAATGTTCTAACAGACTTTCTCAAGTCCATCAAGAGTGAGTACTCTATTGTAGTTGCATTGATTAAAAGTGATCATGGCACTGAGTTTGATTCTCTTATGATGAGAGAATTCTGTGGAAGAGAAGGGATCAGGCAGTGTTTCTCTGCTCCTAGAATCCTCAACAAAATGGGGTAGCTGAAAGGAAAAATAGAACACTAATTGAATCAACAACTACATTGCTTGCAGATGCTCACTTGCCACTCTCATTTTGGGCAGAGGCAGTGAACACATCAAATTATGTGTTGAATTGAAGCACGATACATAAACTTAAGGGTAAAACTCCCTATGAATTACTCAAGAATAAAAAGCCTAAGGTTAGCTATTTTAAGATTTTTGGTTATAAATGCTATGTGCACAACAATGATAAGAAATATCTAAGGAAGTTTGAAGCTAGGGCAGCTGAAGGCATATTCCTTGGATACTCTCTTTCTAGTAAAGCATATAGAGTTTACAACAAATCTACTCTTAAGATAGAAGAGTCCATGCATGTTTCTTTTGATGAAACTAACTTGTTAAATGAGGAGAGGAATACCACCTCTACCATAAATACTTTGCATGTACCAGCTCTATGTGAAGAGCTCAATGGATTAAATCTACAGAAAGGAGATTCTCTACTTCCATCAACTCAAACACTTGAAGACAGTGAAGAAGAAAATCATCCAGAAGATCTTGCTGACAAATCAATTCAAGTGACAGCTGAACAAATTCCCCAAGTGGATACTTTTGCTGAACCAACTACAACTGTTGACCACAACACAGTTAGAGATCATCCAATATCACAAGTGATTGGAGATATTTCAGTAGGTGTTCAAACAAGGTATCAACTACACCAAAATCAGAAGCACACTTGTTTCCTTTAGAAGACTGAACCTCAATCCATAAAAGATGCAGAACAAGATCCAGACTGGATTCTTGCAATACAAGAGGAGCTCAATCAATTTGAAAGGAACAAGGTTTGGGATTTGGTTCCAAGACCAAAGGGCCATCCAGTCATTGACACTAAATGGTCTTCAGGAACAAGCTAGATGATCAAGGTAACATAGTCAGAAACAAAGCAAGATTGGTAGCCCAAGGATATTCAAAGGAAGAAGGGATTGATTATGATCAGACCTTTGCTCCTGTTGCAAGACTTGAAGCTATCAGGATTTTTCTGGCCTTTGCTGCATTCAAGAAGTTCAAGGTATATCAAATGGATGTGAATAGTGCATTTCTAAATGGAGACATCAAAGAAGAAGTCTATGTGGAACAACCACCAGGTTTCATCTCTCCAACTCACTCCTCCTATGTATTTAAGCTTAAGAAAGCTCTCTATGGTCTCAAACAATCTCCCAGAGCATGGTATGAGACTTTAGCTAGTTTTCTTTTGGAAAACAATTTCTGTAGAGGCATTGTTGATAAAACCCTATTTTTCAGGATACATAAAAATCAAACTTTACTAGTTCAAATATATGTAGGTGATATTATCTTTGACTCTACTGATTCAAATTTATGCAAAAGGTTTTCTGATCTAATGCAATCTAAATTTGAAATGAGTAGTGTGGGTGAACTATCATACTTCCTTGGTCTTCAAGTGATGCAAACTCCAAATGGAATCTTCATATCCCAATCTAAGTATGCTAAGGAATTAGTGAAAAGATTTGGTATGTCTGATTCTTCCACCATGAAAACACCCATGCCCTCTGTTGCTGTTGTTGATAATGATGAATCAGGAAAACCTGTTGATCAAAAAGTATATAGAGCAATTGTTGGCTCACTACTTTATTTAACAGCAAGTAGGCCTGATATAATGTTTGCTACCTGTATTTGCGCTAGGTTTCAAGTTAACTCCAAAGAATCTCACCTAATTTTATTAAAAAGAATTTTGAGATATATAAAGGGTTGTCCAAATCTAGGACTCTGGTATCCAACTGCATCTGAATTTGAATTAACTGGATTCTCAGATTCAAATTATGTTGGATGCAGAGTAGACAGGAAAAGCACATCAGGAACTTGCCAGTTTCTTGGTGATAGGCTTGTGTCTTGGTTTTGTAAGAAACAGACATCTGTGTCTACATCAACAGCTGAAGCTGAATATATAGCTGCAGGCAGTTGCTGCTCACAGATACTGTGGATACAAAATCAGCTCTTAGACTATGAGATCAATCTAAATAATTCAATTATATTTTGTTACAATACTAGTGCAATATCTATAGCACAAAATCTAGTTCTCCATAGTAGGACTAAACACATAGAAATTAGGCACCACTTTATCAGAGATAATGTGGATTAAAATAAAATTTGCCTACAATTTATTTCTATTGGTTTGCAAAGAGCTGATATTTTCACCAAACCCTTGGATGAAAAGAAGCATATCTTCTTTATAAATCAGATAGGAATGATAGATGGAGATTCATTCTATTAAAAAAATTAAAATTTCTATTTATCCCCTCATTTCGTCGAACGGAGGACGACGAAATTGAATCATTCGTCGAACGAAGATCGACAAGACCTTTCAACTTCAGGATAAACAAAGACAATCTAGATCGTCGAACTGGGATCGACGAAAACAAATTTTTGTCGAACGCAGTCTGACGAAGCCCTAAGTCTTTTCGACTTCTGATTTTATTAGGTTTAGCCGTACCTCGTTCTAAGAATGTGTGCCCCCTTCTCCGATCTTTCTATATAATCTATTCTTTATTTCATTCTGTCTTTGCGCCTACAGAAATTACTTTTCCCTCCAGTTCCCTTTGCACTTGATCGGGTTTTCTTTTGCAGGAACAATGGCGATTTCTCAAGCGGTGTTGTACTCAATGAAGTTTGACGCTGGTTTCGACATTGACATGGAGTCGTTCTCTCGGTCTGACCAGGTGTTCAAGGATATTCTTCGACTCTTTGAAGAACGTCAAATGAAGAAGTTTATGAGCACAAGGATAAAATTACCAGTGGCAGAAGTTAAAGAATGGGTTTACACAGCTAAAGTTGAGAATGATACTTTATTAGGAACTATCTCAGGGAACCAGGTATTTCTTTCTCCAGAAATTTTAACTGAAGTTTTTGGTTTTGTGAATGGTGATGATGAACTGGATATCAGTTCTGTTGAATTTGATGCTACTTTGGTTAAGATGGGTCACTCCAGTGGAAACCCTAACCACTTGTTGAAAAAGAATTTGTCAAAAGAATACAAATTCTTAGCAGATATTGTTGGAAAAGTTTTGCTAGGCAAAACATCTGCTCATGACTATATTACCAGGCACCAATTTCTTGTGATGGTGGCCTTGGTGGAAAAGAAGAAAGTGAACTGGGGATTGATTCTGTTTGAATCAATTAAGAAGAAAGTAAGTAAAGTGAATGTCTGTTTTGGAAGAATATTGGGAATTATTCTTCAGGAAAGGAACTCAGACCTTTTGGTCTCTCCCAAGGTGACCATTAATGCAAGTAAAAGGCTGACCTCAACACTTTTTGGTAAATGGGACAGGGTGATCCCTAAGAAGAATCCAAGGGCAGATGCCCCCAGGCAAGCTTCTGAAGACACAAGGACTGATCAAGTCACTTCCCTAACCCTTTCAGAAGTTCCTGTTATTTCTTCTCCTCCTCTCCCATCTCCACCTCCTCAGATTATTTCTTCTGAAGAAATTTTTCCTCCTCAAAATTCTCCATCCCCTGTTGATGACATTCCACCTCCTTCCTTCAATCTTCTACCTTCTCCACCTCTCTCTCCCATCCATGTTGACAACCAGTCACCCATCCACCTCTCATCTCCCATTCATCAAGATACCACTTCACCCACAGTCAATGCAACAAACATATTTTTACCCTCCTCCATTCCATCCTCTTCTACCCCATCATCCTCAACTCAACCAGAGTTTGTCTATGTCAATTTCTCCTCTCTAACTGATCAAAATTTTGATCACATCTATCCAAAGCTAGATGCCCTCCTGGATGCAAAGCTTGCTCCAGTTCTTCAATCTCTTTCTAACCTGACCTATACAATAGCTTCCTTCTCTACCTCCTTTCCACCTGTCCCTTCTTCTAGGGGCCTAGATTCAGGTTTCCCTGAAACTAGGCAGTGGGAGAAGTCTGATGAAGAAGCTCCAAGTGTTAGCAGAGGTGCTCCAGATGTTATGATTGTATATACATTAGTTGATATAGCAGAAATTGATGATATAGCAGATACAACTGATACAACAGTTCCAGTAACGGTTTTGGATTTAGTTTCAATAGATAATATCTCTATTTCCCCTTCCATAGATATTGTTTATTTTCTTTCAAAATTCAATTCAGTTTTCAATAGTTTACCTCAGTTTTTAGATATTTCAAAAGCTATAATTCCTTATACTGCTCCTATTAATAAAGTTATGTTAAAGAAAGTTACCAAGAGTATTCCAGTTCCAGTTTCAAGCACAATTCATGCTCCAATTGCAGAGGAAGTTGGCTTGGAGAATTCACCTCCAACTTTTGTTTTTGATGAGTCCCCCCTACCAGACTTTGATGAATTATTTAAGGAGCAAGATGAAGCTGATGAGCAAGGAATTTCTAAAGCTCCTAAATATATTGATGATCCTTATGACAATCCAATCCAATCTTCTGATGATTCAGATGAAGATGATGATTCTGATGACTCATCTTCCAAGAAGAGAAAGAAAAGGAAATCAAAGTCAAAGGCTGTCCCTAAGCCTCCTTCAAGTAACAATGACATTCCCTATTATATTCTTCATGGTATTACTCTTTCAAAGGACTCTCCAGCCTGGATGAGATTCTCCAGGAATGAAAATAATAGAAGAAAGAAGATGAGGAAGACTGGTTATTACTCTGACAAGCCAGTCAAGTATAATCCTCCTCCTCCTCCTCCAGCAGCAGGTGCAATAGGATCAACATGATTTTTCTCTTCCTCCCAGAGATCCATTACTCAGCAGTCTAGGAGACCAGCTAGTTCAAGTGGTTCTCAATGCTCCAGGTCATAAAGACCTTCTTTATGTTCCTCCAGACATGTTTCTTCAGAATACAAGTATCAAGTGTCTGATGGTTCTTTGCACAGACAAAGAAATCTTCACTCTGACCAATCTTCAATTCAGGATAGTGGTGTTGATGAAACGCCTTATTCTCCAGTTGATCCAGAAGCAGAAAAGATAGCTCAGATGGCTAGATTCAAAGAATGTATTGCCACAACTCAGATCAACAAAGCAAAAGCTGAAGGAAAAGATTTCTCTCAGTATTCAACAATGTCAGAATTCAGAAAGCAGGAATTTGAAAAGTATGGCTCAAAGCATTTCTTCAATGCTGAAAATTACCTGGAGGAGCATCCAACAGCAGTGGTTGTTCATGGTAAATCTCAAACCATACTATGTGTTCAAGATCTTTATATAAGCAAGAAGGAATCAAAAAATCCCAATAGGCAGATAATCTTCAAGCCCTCCTCTAAAAAGGACAAAAGTTCTTAATTATTTGGATTTTATTATTTCTGTAATGTTTCTAAACTCAGAGCACTATATTTTATTCTATCTGCTGAAATGAATTTACATTCTGTCAGATATATATGCTCTGCTGTTTGTTTTTCTGTTACTTATTATTTGAATGTTTGTCAAATAATGTCCTAACCTGTTGGTACCAAAAATGGTACCTCCAAAATTCACACTAAGAGGGATGGGAGAAGACTGCAAAGTGCAGGTTACTAAGATGAAAGATGCCGGAAAGAGGAAAACGATCACAGGAAAACGATCACGAAAAAATGAGACCACTTACACAGGTTGTAAGCTGGAGCCTCAGAGCAAAAAGTCCATTTTCAGGTACCCCCACCCCTCTATTTATAGACGAGATGTAACATCCCCAATCCTTCTAAACCCATAGTTGGTATTAGGGCATGGGTGGTGTGCAGAGTGGCCACTAAGGCCCTTGGATCAAGCGGAGTGTGCTAAGTGCACACAAAAACTAACATAGTCCAATGTCACTCCCTTAGGGCAATTGACCAACAATTCACCAAATTGACCTCCCCCATACCACCCTAACCACTAAGGAAGACCATAACCATGGAAATTGCACTTGGGTGGGACCCAATTGCAGGAATTTGATCAAAGTCAAATATTGGTCAACATTAACCAAACTAAGTCAATTAGGGTTCAATTGACCCCAGATGTTCAAATTAACCTTACCACCACACTCTAAACACTTTAAGGAACTCATTGGACCTGAAACCCCCATTCCTTGGTCAACCAGTTGACCAATTTGACCAAGGTCATCTCTAGCTTAATTTAGGTCAAAATCACACCTTAAGGCTAATTTAGCCCAAATGGGGCCCCGCCATGGACCAACCAATGTTGGGTGAAGTTAAGGGACCCATGAGCCCCAAGTGGGGTAAACCTACTCACCTTGTTGACCAAAGTCAACTCTAGGTCAATCATGGTCAACATAGCCCAAAATAAGTGACTTAGCCCTCATACACTTGAACCAAGCTCAAACCAAGTGACCCCACCAAATATCTTCATCAAATTAATACCCTATGTCACCTGGTTATGAAGGCCAAATGTCACATGTGTGCATGATTCATTAAAAAGCAAAGGAGGAGAGAGAGAGAGGGGACAAAAATAGGATTGATAAAGCTTTGCCCCCCCACACTCCAACTCAATCAGCCTAGGGCCTTGGGTGATTGCTGGGCACCTGAGAATAGGACAGAATTGCAGTTGTACAAATGATTGGTTGGCCAAAATACCAAAAACGTGGGCCTCTTAGTTCAAACTCCCTTATACTCTCCTCCCCACTCCCATTTGACCATCTCATTAGCTTCAGAAGCTGGCAAGCAGTCAAAATCGACCATTGGATCGAAGCTTTTTGTGGAGAATGAAGGAAATGGGCAAGGTCACCGGAGAGGAGCGTTTCCATGGCCAACCGCCGCCGCCGCCGCCAATCCCCCTTTAAGGTTCGTTTCTCCTCCTCTCCCTCCATGCTAGCTTCCTATCTCTTTAATTTGAAGGATAGGTCTCAATTGAGCCGAATCCAAAACCTCAAAACCATGGAAAAAGGTGATTTTCGGCCATGCTAGGATCTCCGGAAAACACCACCTCCGGCCGCCTTGTCGTCGGGAATCCATAGCCCCGACCACCACGAAGGTGTTGGTGGTGGTGGTGGTTGGCCGGGGAGGGGCATGGATGGATGAGAAATAGGAGAGCAAGGTTGCCCAGCTCTGGCTGATCTCAGCCATTGGCTGGAGGAAGAAGATGAAGGGGGAGGGTCGGATCTGCTTTAAGATCCGTGCAAATCCCCGTTTATTTAATTTAATTAATTCAATGCTTTGGATTTTCTGTCTCTAATATACCAGCCACTTCAAATATTAATTAAGGGCTCTTAATGACTAAATTAGAAACAGTGCCCAACATGAAAGTTGTAGGCCTTGGTCTTGACTTTCATTAGGGCTTGAGTTAAAGTCATTTGGTGACCCACAACTCCCTGTGGAGCTGTTTTACTAGGACTGGTCCTACACTAGGTCAGTCCACTAAAATAATTACCTAGCCTAAACCACTCAATCTTTTGAAGCTAATATTTTAACCATGAGTAGGTATACACTATGGACACCCCCTGACCAAAGGACAGCCCTTGATGGACAATTTTACCTATAGTTTTTGTGGTATTTAGGAATTTTTAATAAGGTTGATTTTTGAAGCATATGATGTCCAAATGACACCAATCTTTGGTGGCATGCTCTTTAGTACATGAGTAGTGCCTGCCTACATTTTCACTCCATTTTGAGTTGATTTGATATGGAAATTGGGAAACCCTAATGAAGGCCTTTAAGGGTCAAATTAGAGTTTGGGCCATTTTGAGGAGTTGAGTGAGTTAGCCTCCTCCCACCACGATGATTATGTAGGTATTGATATCCAAATGCATGTGACACCCCCTAATGGAGCATTTGGAGCCATTAGGGTGGTGTGTCCTAAAACCCTAAGGGTAAACCCTTAAGGTTGCAAATTTGGGACTTGTGAAGGACATATGACCAAATGTCCTTGCCTTGGCTCAGAACTTTGTAGGCATGTATTTAAGAGCATAAAATGACTTAGGTAATTTAATGGGAATTTTTAGAGTCATTTAGGTATTTTTCTCTTAATAGATGAAATGGCCAATTTTTCCTTAAATAAATAAAATGCATGGTCATATGATCTTGTATGGCTTTTGAATTTTAACAGGGGTTGTATTGGGATGAGAATAGGCTATGGTAATTTTAGTATGATTTATTGAAGTGTTATCCCTTGTGGAGGAATTTTTTAAGTGCTTACTAGCTTAGAGGAATTTAATTATGAAAAATGTCAAATCATGGGGCAAGATTATGAAACTTTGTTATCTGCCATTTTATGCTGATACATGCCCATGATAATTATTTGGAAGCTTGAAGATTTGTATTTCTTGTAGCTCATGTAGAAATTGGTATTTACAACATTTGGATGTAAAATCATTTTAAAATGTCAAATCATGGGGCAAGATTATGAAACTTTGTTATCTGCCATTTTATGTTGATACATGCCCATGATAATTATTTGGAAGCTTGTAGATTTGTATTTCTTATACCTCATTTAGAAATTGGTATTTACAACATTTGGATGTAAAATCATTTTAAAATGTCAAATCATGGTGCAAGATTATGAAACTTTGTTATCTGCCATTTTATGTTAATACATGCCCATGATAATTATTTGGAAGCTTGTAGATTTGTATTTCTTGTACCTCATGTAGAAATTGGTATTTACAACATTTGGATGTAAAATCATTTTAAAATGTCAAATCATGGGGCAAGATTATGAAACTTTGTTATCTGCCATTTTATGTTGATACATGCCCATGATAATTATTTGGAAGCTTGTAGATTTGTATTTCTTGTACCTCATGTATAAATTGGTATTTACAACACTTGGAAGTTAAATCATTTTAAAATGTCAATTCATATGGTAATGACACAATCCTTTGGCAGAGGACTCTAGATCCCCATTTGTACACTTGGTAAATTTTGTTTAATTTTCAGATGTGAAATACTATTTTTCCTAATTATAGTGGCATTTTGGTAATTATGCAACTATCATGATTTAGTAGGCCACATGACATCCTAGGGTCATGAAACTCAGTAGACTACCTTGATATGGGACATTACCTTACTGATAATTTCCATGTAGCATGTAGAAGCATTTTGAGGATAGACCATGTGTAATTTGACCTAAGGCCTTAACTACTTTAAATAATAATAAATACCAAATTAATATGGAAAATTATGGAAATTGGAACATACCTTATTAAGGTCAGTGGGAGCCTAGGATAATTACACCAGACCTTGGTGATGTGTATTTAGAAGAATTCCCTTATGAGGTTTGAGGTTAGTTCAACTTAGTGGTCTGCCATTATTAAAAATAGAATTTTGGATTTTAGACAATTCAGACCCAGAAGGAGTGTTTAGAAGTTATATCCATTCAGTATTTGAGTTAAAACTCATAATGATTCAAGGAGGGTCCAGCCTGGGGTTAGCTATGAGGTTATGCTATGGTTAGTGAAAGAGGTGTGGAGGTACGTCCAACCCAATTGGGTGGGACGGGTGTTGAGCTAAGTCACTTTAAGTGTATGAAATAACGAGTGGTAAACTAAATGTTAATCACCAATTAAAGTAATTGTATTGAGAAGGAGGATGGTGGGGTTGAGCCCATTGAATCCATAGTACCGTTGGGGGCCCTTTACGGGGTATACCGCGGGAAGTCCAAGATTCACCCTAAACATAACAATAACTAAAATTGTAGGCAAGAATAGCCTAATTAGGTCAGCAAACTAGTATGGATCTCCTTTGGGAAGGAGATGGGTTGGATCAGCTTGTGTGTTAGTCCCTGAGCCGGAAGCTCGGGTGGACTTGTTAACACCTGTTAGTTATTCAAATAGTGGCGATTCTTCGATACTAGGCTAGTCGTGTCACCGACGGTAGTACGTTGACTCAGGTGAGGGTGAGGTTTAGAGGGCCGGTAAGTTTGAGTACCGCGGTCTGGAAGACAATCCCTAATAACCCACCCCTACCTTAAAGTCTGGTGGATTCCAGCAAGAGTACGCAGGAGCTCCGCTGTTGTGTTCTTAGCGTTGAGGCGTACGTGAGGTCTAGGCTTGGTAGTGAACATACTCGCCTAGGACGTGGAGTGCCCGATCCATTGCCACCGTGAGCCACGACGGTCGGTACCTGAAAGGTTGGCTTCCTTTCTAACAAAATGAGAACTATAAAGGTCTGTGCGCATAGAGTCGTGTGGGTGAGTCTCATTGCATAAACACATTAAATCATCATAAGCATAACATATCATAACATACACATTAGCTTACCCCCATCATATAAATTAGTATGGGCTCTTTTATATGATGGGTTACCTGGACATCTTAACTTATATGTTGTATGAGCGTTCATTTAAGTTAAGGTACGAATCTGTGATGGTAGATTAGTTTTACTTACTGCACCACATTTTCTTTCCATTACTGCTTTACTTCATGCTCTACTTTACTGTCCTTTATTTGCACTATACTGCTAGCTAGTTTTACTGCTTTACCTATACTTGCTAGATTAGTGCCATGTCACCTCTTTCTTTGTTTACCCCTTGTTGTCCTCCGCTTCTTCCTCCCGCTCGGTACCTAGGAGTCATGGAGGGAGGCGAGCACAAAACGACTTAGTCTTTATGACTAACGATCGGTGTGACCGCAGTAGTCCGAGGAGACGGAGTTTTCCCGCGCGCTGCTGGATGAGATGGCAGGACCTGAGCAGCGGATGCATCGTACTACCACGACGCCACAGGTTGATGACTGGATAGTTAGATTTCCACATTTGAGAGTTTTGTTATAGTTTTCGCATGTTGTAGAGAGAGAGAGAGAGTACTTATTTTGGATATATATCGGGCTTAAGCCCTTACCTCTTATACTTTTCTTTTGTGGACATTTTCTGTTTCATTATGTAGTTTTATAATGTCGTGACTTGTGGACATGCCCTTGCTTTTGTACTTAATATTGGCATTTACTTACTTATGATTGTATAGCCGACAGAGTCGGTGCTGAGCAGTGTTGACTAACCCAAGTGTTGGTGACACCGCAAGGCAGCGATTCTGGGCGAAGATCCACCTTGACCGTGCGATACGGGAGAGGTTCGAGTTTTCATGTACCCGAGCGGGTCTTGAGAAAAGAGATCTTACAAATGGTATCACTGAACGAACAATCATAAGAGAACAGTCCACAACATACTGGGTCACCCCGCTCGAGTGTAGTTTGCGGACATACTATGTAGAGGAAGCTGTAGTGTGCCCATGTATGAAATCACATAAAACAGCCCACTAAGCAGCAAGTTAGGTCAAATTTTGACTTACTTAGACAATTTAGTGACGCATCCTAGTCTAAAGAGCGACCTCGGGTCTAGATTTGGTTGAAGGTTAAGGATACCCAACGTAGATAAGGGAAGAAGTTAGTATAAGTCTAGACGTTGAGACTTTCACGCTAAAGGTTACGCTTTACTACCAAGTGGTAGGACCATCTCGAGGAGATCGAGTGTCTGTAGTCTTCTTTAGAGTAATAGAAGTCCCATAAGCATTACCCCCTTACCATAACTTGATACTTCCCATTACAGTACGTTGAGGCAGCCACCATAAAATACCAGAGGTCGAATTAGAATTTGAATATATTTTTGAAAAGGCACCTTCCCTAGTTTATCATATAGGAAACTCGGAAAAGGTAGCATAACTTATAACATTGGGAGCCTAAGTCTTATCATAACAATATGTCTCAAGGCGGAACACCAAGTCAGAGAATATATGCCCTAAAGTTTATGTACATATGTAAGATGAATATACCGTAGAAGCATTGAAGAGACTTAGCCCAAACCGGTAGGGGCTTATCCTTTTGTTTATTGGGCCAAAAAAATACCCACTTGGATTGCCCCCTGGGCTTTGCTTAGAAAATGTTGTGACATTTGCGTAGTAATCTCGAGGTTTGGAGTATTCAATGACACTCGGGTAATGGCGGGATCTTACTCTTACACTTTTGGTTTGTGGACCAACCCCCCTTAGAAGTTTGAGACCCTTGGAGAATTACTTCACCTTAAATAGCGGGGATTGTCTATACCAAGTTGTGACCGCTATAGTTTTACTGGCAAGTTAGGTGAATAGTGCACTTCAAGCGTGAGCGGGTACTCATCTTATTGCTCCAAGGCTGAATCTAAGTGGACAAAAGTGATTAACTTGTTAATCATTTGGTTATACGTAAAGGGTTGTCCAGTGTATGTGCATACGACTCTCGGAATCAAGAAAGTAAGGTTAAGAATTTAGGGAATTTCACTAACTTCCTGATCCAAGCAATGTTGTCTTATTTTTTATGAGGACGTTTGGTCATCAAGCTCTTACCGGTCACAAGGGAAAAACGTCATAAACGACAAATTCAGTGCAAGACCAAGTAAAATTTAGAATGGATAGAAGTAAGACTGGGCCATAAGTTCTCATGACCATAAGAAATAATCAGTTTATCGTAACAAACTTGCTAGTGTATTGTTGTAAATACACCTTCTTAACCTCGAGACATCGATTTGTAGAGTTATCGGAACAATTAATAAACATTGACGACCAATCAATGTCTCGCTTTAATCAAGTACTGAAAACAAGAAGAATACCAAGTTTAGTAGCTTGGGATAAATGTGTCACATCGTGAAATTTTGAAGATTGGAATCAAGTTTTCGCAAGTTAAAAATTACAACTAGAGTTTCTTGCACTTCAGGGCTTTCAAAGGTAATTTTCAGATAGTATTTTTAATTAAAATTCAAGCCCTCTCCTTGGTGTAAATTTAGTTAAGATCTTTTTACTTTTAGAGTTGGTTTATGCATAACCAGAGAGCTTAGGAAGGTGACTCTTTGGACCTTATAATATGATGATAAAACTATTTAGGGATAAGGTGGAGGATCTTACGATGTTCGACTCTCGGGAAAAATGACAACGACCATCATGTACTAAAATGTTGAGGATTTGAGAGTTAAAGCAAATGGTTAGGTGTTGTTACTATCAACTCCCGCTTGAAACTATGAATATTACCTGATGATATTTATCGACGTAATTTTTGGACGACACAACTAAGAGAAGGGTCGTTATGATGAAGCCTTTAAGTCATAGTTTATTGCTTAAGTGAGATGAGACCACTTGACTTTGGAAGTTTAGCCCACTCGATATTGGAAATCTAAAGTGAAATTTGACGAATGATATATTGAAGATATATAATTTACATACAATCCTCCGATCTTAAGAACCAGAACTTACAATCTCTCCAAAAAATATAATCACATTTATGAAGATTCAAGAATAAGGGAGACAGGTTTGACTTCCAGATATAAATGGTGAAACTTCTCGAGGATTAATGGGTTTTAATGAGACACCCTTCGTGTTGAAATCAAATTGTGTCAAAACATGTCATGATAAAAAGGGTTTTACCCTCGTGAGTTATGAACCAAATGGATATGGAAAGTAGTTGGGAGTCATTTCACGAACATCAGTTTTAAACTACAGACGTTATGTGCCTCAAAGAAAAACATGGAGGATATCTACATTTATTTAACGTGAGGAAGCGTTAACCTCATGTAACGTTCGTAGGACATAAGAGACTCTGGCCCAAGTGTAATCAAAGTTTATATTATTACTTTGTAGCTGATAAAACTGACCTTGTATCCGCGGAGTCGGAAACGGTTTATCAGTAGAGACCTCATATGCTAAGGGATATGGTCTCTTGGTGTAGGTGGTGGTGAACACCTACGTGTAAGGGAATCGTATAGTGAAGAATTGGACTAGACAATGACGGTTGGCTAAATGATCACGTCCTGGCCAATCGGTTTATGAGCAGAGTATTATGTAAGCATGGTTCGTGAATATAACCTTATGAAGTTAAGTTGAACTCGAAGGATTTCGGTGCCACCTAGCGCGGCTTGATAGCATAAATTAACTCTGTAGGATCTTATGTATTACAGATAGATCCTCTTCCAGGGGGTGTAGTGATTTTGGTAACACCCACACCTGGTTAGCTTGTTTTGATTTTGAAGTGTTTATTTCCTATTTATTACCGGGATGGAGCAAGTAGAACCCGCATTGTGATTAATGGCACGATGGTCTGAGCGGCGGGATAAACCTTCAATTAACCCCTGGTAGGAATATTGTCGACAATCTTAGCAAGGAATAGTAGAAGTGCGATGAGAAATCTTGGCAAATACTGTTGCTCCAGTTTGAGTTCACATATAGTAGAGGTCCGAGTTCTTCCATGGAAGGAGATTTTGATGTCCGATTATTATAGTTCAATCATGGGCAAGAGGAGCACAGCTGGGTGCCCTTGGATTTCATGCAACAACGTTTCCCGGAACTCATCACCTCAGGTGCAAATTAAACGTCTTTGTAATCCTTTATTCTTATAAGTACTTGCAACTCGTAGACCCGAACCTAAATTTCGAGGACGAAATACTTCTTTTGTTTATTGGGATTTGTAACATCCCCAATCCTTATAGACCCCTAGTTGGTATTAGGGCATGGGTGGTGTGCAGAGTGGCCACTAAGGCCCTTGGATCAAGTGGAGTGTGCTAAGTGCACACCAAGGGCACACAAAAACTAACATAGTCCAATGTCACTCCCTTAGGCCAATTGACCATCAATTCACCAAATTGACCTCCCCCGTACCACCCTAACCACTAAGGAAGACCATAACCATGGAAATTGCACTTGGGTGGGACCCAATTGCAGGAATTTAATCAAAGTCAAATATTGGTCAGCATTAACCAAACTAAGTCAATTAGGGTTCAATTGACCCCAGTTGTTCAAATTAACCTTACCACCACACTCTAAACACTTTAAGGAACTCATTGGACCTGAAAACCCCATCCCTTGGTCAACCTGTTGACCAATTTGACCAAGGTCATCTCTAGCTTAATTTAGGTCAAAATCACACCTTAAGGCTAATTTAGCCCAAATGGGGCCCCACCATGGACCAACCAATGTTGGGTGAAGTTAAGGGACCCATGAACCCCAAGTGGGGTCAACCCACTCACCTTGTTGACCAAAGTCAACTCTAGGTCAATCATGGTCAACATAGCCCAAAATAGGTGACTTAGCCCTCATACACTTGAACCAAGCTCAAACCAAGTGACCCCACCAAATATCTTCATCAAATTAATACCCTATGGCACCTGGTTATGAAGGGCAAATGTCACATGTGTGCATGATTCATTAAAAAGCGAAGGAGGAGAGAGAGAGAGAGAGGGGACAAAAAGAGGATTGATAAAGCTTTGCCCCCACCCACACTCCAAATCAATTAGCCTAGGGACTTGGGTGATTGCTGGGCACCTGAGGATAGGATAGAAGGGCAGCTGTACAACTGATTGGTTGGCCAAAATACCAAAAACGTGGGCCTCTTAGTTCAAACTCCCTTATACTCTCCTCCCCACTCCCATTTGACCATCTCATTAGCTTCAGAAGCTGGCAAGTAGTCGAAATCGACCATTGGATCGAAGCTTTTCGTGGAGAATGAAGGAAATGGGCAAGTTCGCCGGAGAGGAGCGCTTCCATGGCCAACCGCCGCCGCCGCCGCCAAGCCCGCTTTAAGGTTCGTTTCTCCTCCTTTCCCTCCATGCTAGCTTCCTATCTATTTAATTTGAAGGATAGGTCTCAATTGAGCCGAATACAAAACCTCAAAACCATGGAAAAAGGTGATTTTCGGCCATGCTAGGATCGCCGAAAAACACCACCTCCGGCCGCCTTGTCGCCGGGAATCCATAGCCCCGACCACCACGAAGGTGTTGGTGGTGGTGGTTGGCCGGGGAGGGGCATGGATGGATGGGAAATAGGAGAGCAAGGTTGCCCAGCTCTGGCTGATCTCAGCCATTGGCTGGTGGAAGAAGATGAAGGGGGAGGGTCGGATCTGCTTTAAGATCCGTGCAAATCCCTGTTTATTTAATTTAATTAATTCAATGCTTTGGATTTTCTGTCTCTAATATACTAGCCACTTCAAATATTAATTAAGGGCTCTTAATCACTGAATTAGAAACAGTGCCGAACATGAAAGTTGTAGGCCTTGGTCTTGACTTTCATTAGGGCTTGAGTTCAAGTCATTTGGTGACCCACAGCTCCCTGGGGAGCTGTTTAACTAGGACTGGTCCTACAGTAGGTCAGTCCACTAAAATAATTACCTAGCCTAAACCACTCAAGATTTGAATATGATATTTTAACCATGGGTAGGTATACCTTAGGGGCACCCACTGCCCAAAGGACAACCCTTGATGTGCAATGTTACCTATAGTTTTTGTGGTAATTAGGATTTTTAAATAAGGTTGATTTTTGGAGCATATGACGTCCAAATGACACCAATCTTTGGTGGCATGCTCTTTAGTACATGAGTAGTGCCTGACTAAAGTTTCACTTTATTTGGGGTTGATTTGATATGGAAAATGGGAAACCCAAATGAAGGCCTTTAAGGGTCAAATTAGAGTTTGGGCCATTTTGAGGAGTTGAGTGAGTTAGCCTCCTCCCACCATGATGTTTATGTAGGTATTGATATCCAAATGCATGTGACACCCCCTAATGGAGCATTTGGAGCCATTAGGGTGGTGTGTCCTAAAACCCTAAGGGTAAACCCTTAAGGTTGCAAATTTGGGACTTGTGAAGGACATATGACCAAATGTCCTTGACTTGGCTCAGAACTTTGTAGGCATGTATTTAAGAGCATAAAATGACTTAGGTAATTTAATGGGAATTTTTAGAGTCATTTAGGTATTTTTCTCTTAATAGATGAAATGGCCAATTTTTCCTTAAATAAATAAAATGCATGGTCATATGATCTTGTATGGCTTTGGAATTTTAACAGGGGTTGTATTGGGATGAGAATAGGCTATGGTAATTTTAGTATGATTTATTGAAGTGTTATCCCTTGTGGAGGAATTTTGTAAGTGCTTACAAGATTAGAGGAATTTAATTATGAAAAATGTCAAATCATGGAGCAAGATTATGAAACTTTGTTATCTGCCATTTTATGATGATACATGCCCATGATAATTATTTGGAAGCTTGAAGATTTGAATTTCTTGTACCTCATGTAGAAATTGGTATTTACAACATTTGGATGTAAAATCATTTTAAAATGTCAAATCATCGGGCAAGATTATGAAACTTTGTTATCTGCCATTTTATGTTGATACATGCCCATGATAATTATTTGGAAGATTGTAGATTTGTATTCCTTGTACCTCTTGTAGAAATTGGTATTTACAACATCTGGATGTAAAATCATTTTAAAATGTCAAATCATCGGGCAAGATTATGAAACTTTGTTATCTGTCATTTTATGTTGATACATGCCCATGATAATTATTTGGAAGCTTGTAGATTTGTATTTCTTGTACCTCATGTAGAAATTGGTATTTACAACATTTGGATGTAAAATCATTTTAAAATGTCAAATCATGGGGCAAGATTACGAAACTTTGTTATCTGCCATTTTATGTTGATACATGCCCATGATAATTATTTGGAAGCTTGTAGATTTGTATTTCTTGTACCTCATGTAGAAATTGGTATTTACAACACTTGGAAGTTAAATCATTTTAAAATGTCAATTCATATGGTAATAACACAATCCTTTGGCAGAGGACTCTAAATCCCCATTTGGACACTTAGTAATTTTTGTTTAATTTTCAGATGTGAAATACTTTTTTTCCTAATTATAGTGGCATTTTGGTAATTATGCAACTATGATGATTTAGTAGGCCACATGACATCCTAGGGTCATGAAACTCAGTAGACCACCTTGATATGAGACATTACCTTACTGATAATTTCCATGTAGCATGTAGAAGCATTTTGAGGATAGATCATGTGTAATTTGACTTAAGGCCTTAACTACTTTAAATAATAATAAATACCAAATTAATATGGAAAATTATGGAAATTGGAACATACATTATCAAGGTCAGTGGGAGCCTAGGATAATTATACCATACCTTGGTGATGAGTATTTAGAAGAAATCCCTTATGAGGTTTGAGGTTAGTTCAACTTAGTGGTCTGCGATTAGTAAAAACAGAATTTTGGATTTTAGACAATTCAGACCACTAAGTAGTGTTTAGAAGTTATATCCATTCAGTATTTGAGTGAAAACTCACAATAATTCAAGGAGGGTCCAGCCTGAGGTTAGCTGTGAGGTTATGCTAGGGTTAGTGAATGAGGTGTGGAGGTACGTCCAACCCAATTGGGTGGGACGGGTGTTGAGCAAAGTCACTTTAAGTATATGAAATAACGAGGGGTGAACTAAATGTTAATCACAATTAAAGAAATTGTCTTGATAAGGAGGATGGTGGGGTTGAGCCCATTGAATCCATAGTACCGTTGGTGGCCCTTTACGGGGTATACCGCGGGAAGTCCAAGATTCACCCTAAACATAACACTAAATAAAATTGTAGGCAAGAGTAGCCTAATTAGGTCAGCAAACTAGTATGGATCTCCTTTGGGAAGGAGATGGGTTGGATCAGCTTGTGTGTTAGTCCCTGAGCCGGAAGCTCGGGTGGACTTGTTAACACCTGTTACTTATTCAAATAGTGGCGAGTCTTCGGTACTAGGCTAGTCGTGTCACCGACGGTAGTACGTTGACTCAGGTGAGGGTGAGGTTTAGAGGGCCGGTAAGTTTGAGTACCGCGGTCTGGAAGACAATCCCTAATAACCCACCCCGACCTTAAAGTCTGGTGGATTCCAGCAAGAGTACGCAGGAGCTCCGCTGTTGTGTTCTTAGCGTTGAGGCGTACGTGAGGTCTAGGCTTGGTAGTGACCATACCCGCCTAGGATGTGGAGTGCCCGATCCACTGCCACCGTGAGCGACGACGGTCGGTACCTGAAAGGTTGGCTTCCTTTCTAACAAAATGGGAACTATAAAGGCCTGTGCGCATAAAGTCGTGTGGGTGAGTCTCATTGCATAAACACATTAAATCATCATAAGCATAACATAGCATAACATACACATTAGCATACCCCCATCATATAAATTAGTATGGGCTCTTTTATATGATGGGTTGCCTGGACATCTTAACTTATATGTCGTATGGGCGTTCATATAAGTTAAGGTACAAATCTGTGATGGTAGATTAGTTTTACTTACTGCACCGCATTTTCTTTCCATTACTGCTTTACTTCATGCTCTACTTTACTGTCCTTTATTTGCACTATACTGCTAGCTAGTTTTACTGCTTTACCTATACTTGCTAGATTAGTGTCATGTCACCTCTTTCTTTGTTTACCCCTTGTTGTCCTCCGCTTCTTCCTCCCGCTCGGTACCTAGGAGTCGTGGAGGGAGGCGAGCACAAAACGACTTAGTCTTTATGATTAACGGTCGGTGTGACCGCAAGAGTCCGAGGAGACGGAGTTGTCCCGCGCGCAGCTGGACGAGATGGCAGGACCTGAGTAGCGAATACAACGTACTACCACGACGCCACAGGTTGATGACTGGATAGTTAGATTTCCGCATTTGAGAGTTTTGTTGTAGTTTCCGCATGTTGTAGAGAGAGTACTTATTTTGGATATGTATCAGGCTTAAGCCCTTACCTCTTGTACTTTCCTTTTGTGGACGTTTTCTGTTTCATTATATGGTCATATAATGTCGTGACTTGTGGATATGCCCTTGATTTTGTACTTAATTTTGGCATTTACTTACTTATGATTGTATTGTCGGCAGAGTCGGTGCTGAGCGGTGTTGACTAACCCAAGTGTTGGTGACACCGCAAGGCAGCGATTCTGGGCGAAGATCCACCTTGACCGTGCGATACGGGAGAGGTTTGAGTTTTCATATACCCGAGCGGGTCTTGAGAAAAGAGATCTTACACGAGAGGGCTGCCCAAACGGGCAGATCTGAAAACTACGGGTTGCCCGGGGTACAGGAGAGCTGGGGCAGGGAAGAGGGGTGCAAATAGAAAGAATAAAGAAAATGTCCAGACCGCTCAGACTTGCGATCTCACTCGGTTTTGACCGCTTGGGACTTAGAAGAATCCGGCTGAGAGGGAAGCTTGCGATCTGAGCGATCACCAAAACCGGAGACCGCTGAGACCGCAATTTTGCCCTACAACGATGAGATCGCGGGCTTTCAGGGAAAACATAATCCCCGCACATTTTTAAGTTGCCTTGGAACTTCGAAAATGTAAATTTTGATCGCCGAGACCGCGACCGCCATTAATGCGATTCGGGCTATAAATACCTCTACGAAGCTTCTGATCTTGGAAGAAATTAATAAACGAGGGCTTCGAGCGATCACTGCTTTCCGAGACCGCAGGAAATTCTTCTTGTGATGGATGCTTTATATTTGATGAAGGTAGCAGTGCAGGCGCAGAAATCGCCCAAGTCTGCACTAAAAACAAAAACAATTATTAAGAAGAAGACCGCGGGTTATGAAAAAGCTTTATCGGCGAAAGGTCTAAAGAGTAGCGCGGATTCTGCTTCCAAGACATCTATTACTAAAGTAGTGACTGCAGATCCCGCTGGGGAGGTGAGTGGTTCTTCAAGTCCCCTTATGATAATTTCTTCGGATATTGAAATAACTTTTGATCAGCAGAAAACTCTGGAAGTGCTTAGCCAGGCCGCGATCCAATCTGAAGAGACTTCCTCGGTTGAGACGATCAAGGCTGGGATGTTAAAGGCAAAAACTTCAGCTGAAAAACTTAGAAGTCAGATCGCAGAGCAACATGAAACCGCGAAAGATTTAAAAAGAAAATCCAAAAATTCCTACGACCAGGCTGCAAAACAAAGAAAAATTGATGATGAGAAATCCGTGACCGCGAAGACCGATTTGGCTGCGGCGAACACACTTTCGGGAGACGGCGGTCTTGCCGAGAAAACGTCTATTAGCGTAAGTGATTGATTTGACTATTTATTTTGAGATCGATTCTTCTTCTGATCTTTGTTTTCTTGCAGTCAGCGGATCCGTTTGAAGCTGTGCGACTTTGAGAGATCGCTGAGGAGAGAGCTGCCAAAGAAGAAAAAAGAAAAGAAGAAGAGAAGAAGAAGAAAGAGAAGGAAGAAGAAGATAGAAGAAAGAAAGAGAAGGAAGAAGAAGAGAGAAGAAAGAAAGAGAAGGAAGAATAAGAGAGAAGAAAGAAAGAGAAGGAAGAAGAAAGAAAAAAGAAAGAGGAGGAGATCGCTAAACTCGCGGCGATCGCTGAAGTAGAGAAGAAAAAGCAGGAAGAGAAAAGAAGAATAGAGGCTGAGAAAAAGCGAGAAGAAGAGAAGAAGAAGCAGGAGGAGATCGCCAGGGAGGAGAAGGCGAGAAAAGAAAATGAGGTGACCGCCCTGGCCGCTGAAAAGGAAAAGGAGCAGAAAGAGCTTGCTCTAGCCCTGAGAATGAGAAGGAGCTGGCTCTAGCCGAGAAGAAGGGAAAAGATAAGAAGAAGAAGAAGAAGAAGAAGAAGGAGAAGAAGATTGCTGGAGAACTGGCTGGGACAAAGAAGAAGGAAAAAGTTGACACCACAACGTCCAGCGATCGTGACGACATTTTTGAGATATTGGGCTCGAAGCCTGACTCGGGAGCAGCAGACCGTGCGCCTGCTTTGAATGCCATCCGAACTGGCAAGGAGAAGATGGTCGTGAGACCGCCAGATTCCCTTCCCAAACTTGCTTTCCGACCCGCATCCCCTAAGAAGAGGCCTGAGATCATCATTATAGAAACTGACGACATTCTTGTTAGTAATGCTGAGTTAAAAAGGAGAAGAAAAGAAGGCGAGCGGTCACGAAAAAGACAATTAGAAAAAGTTAATTTAGAACGTTTAAAAGGACCTGACCGCCTTTTGTTGACCGCCGATCCTGCGGTCTCTAAAGATATTGAAAAGAACTTACTTGACTGCATTCTTGCCACATTGTCAAGTATTCTACACGTGATCCTTTCCTTTCCTTTGATGATTATTTTAGATATTAACTATTTCCTTCTGGTCGCAGATGATGGTGTCAGCTCGGCTTCCGAAGAAGGTGAGATTCCAAGGAGAGTGTTGATTCCCCCGGAGTTCGTTGAACTCCTCAAGCCGATGGTTGAAGATATGAGGACCATGCGAGATTGTGAGCGGGCTCTAGAAGACCGTCTTCAGATTCAGATCGCCAGTTTTGAAGTCAGAGAGAAACAAATTCGAGGTGAATATGAAGGGAAACTTCGGAGAGCTGAAAAGACACTGAGTACTATAGAGGGAAAGCTGCTGCGTTCGCTGCTGAGATCGCCACCCTTCGGGGTGGTCCTCAATTGTCGATGAAGGAAGGACATTCCAGCGGTCTCCCTGACATGAGATCATCAGAGATTATGGTGATCCCTATGGAGCAAGTAGATCGCGACATGTCGAAGATCCACAGGGCTGCCATGGTGGCAAACCATAGTCTGGCATCTGCCTTGACCGCAGTCAATGAAATGCAAGACATGGCGGCCTTTGTTGGAAGTAAAAGGGACCAGAGGAAATGAGACCGCAGATTCCTGTTTATTTTTAGCGATCTCTATGAACAATGAAAGTGCACAGTTAACCTCACTAGAATTCTCTAGAGGGGGGGGGGGGGGGGGTGAATAGAGATTTAAAAATATTTTTGTGCAAAGTTAATAATTATATATATATATATATGTAATGATCACAGATTAAAGCTTCCCACACACCAACAAGAATTAAACAAGTAAAGAAAGTAAATGCAAGAAGAAAAATCACAGCACAACACAAAGAAATATAGTGGTTCCCTAAACTTTGGGTACTCCACTCTTCTACCCCCTTGGTAGGAATTCACTATCTTGCACTGGGTCTTTTGATAAGGAGACTCTTAGAACCAGCCTGAGTCTTTTGATAAGGAGACTCTTAGAACCAACTGAGTCTTTTGAAAAGGAGACTCTTAGAACCAGTACAACTGAATTTTTTGAAGAGAGATTCTAAAAACTTTTTTACACAATTGAAATGAAAAGAAGAAGAAGAAGTATAAAGAATTTAAAGATTAGAAGGAATCTTCTTCCTAGCAAGAAGATTGGAAGCACAAGAAGTGAATGAAATCTCTCTTCTATAGAGAGAAGGAGATTTGTAGCTTTTCTCCCTTTCAGTGAGAGCTATCAGAGTTTGCAGCAGTGTGGCTTCAGAAGCAGGAGAAGAAGAAAGCTTGATGTATGCCACTGCACTATTTCTCAATTCTCTTTCTTTTCACTTGGGAGCTCTTTCTCTATTTCAAATGTAAAAATGGTGGATCACTTGTGTCTTTCTCTGCCGACCTCCTTGTTATTTATACTTCTGTTTATTCAAATAACACTATAGAAGGATAATCAATTAGCAGTCAGAGAAATAGAAAGATAGAAATATTTCCATAATAATTATATCAGTAGAAGGAAAGAATTCATTCTGATTTCAAATATTGTCCATAATGGATTTAATCAAATTAGCCAAGAATCTATTAGAGGAAAAGAATGATTCAGAACGGCTATAAAGAATAAATTGATTCCATATAAATCAGATCTATAGAAGAAGGAAAGAGATCTGGCGATTTTTGAATTCAACATAGAAATCGACGTGCGTCGATTCCTATTCTACGTAAGCATCAAATTCATCCTGGCTGGACGTCGAGAGGAGAATAAGTAAGGCGCATCAACTAGGGTGCGTCGACTTCACTAGATGTGTCGACTAGAAGTCAGAGTAACGTCGACAAATGATACGTCGAATTCTTCTTAGAGTTACTTCGACTCATTCTGAAAGAAACGTCGACTACATCTCGACGTTGCGTCGAATATTATTCGACGCATATTTACTTAACCTGGATTTTTCTTTCTTAGAATTCATATTCAACTCATTTCTAGGGGTTAAGATAAAACATTTCTCCAACAATCTCCTCCTATTTGTCTTAACCCTATTTAGAGAGAAATTGTATCAACATTTAATCAATCACAACAATGCATTTATGTAGATAAAAATGTTTAAGTAATCAAAAGGAAAAGTCAGAAAAAGACATCATATATATAAATAATTGTTTTCCACAAGAATTTAAGCTAGAAACTTCTTGTTATACATGAAGTTAACTAAGGCAGAATAAAGTTTCCTAGATAAATTTTCAATAGCATCAAAGATATAGCCCCTGGCTCTATCAGGATGTTCCTGGACATTCCTGATGATTGTATGCAGTTTCTCCAAGACTTTATCACCATCAGGGAGAGTGTCATTTATGGAGTAGCCTTTGCTGATGATGATTGCTGCCTTTTCATCAATCATCTCAATTGTAATGTTTTGAGTTTTCTTTTGAGTAGGCTTGAGCTCAGGTGGTCCCTTGTTATCAACTTTGGGCTTATACTTTGTTTTCTTTTCTGATTCCTGTTTCTCAGGAATTTCATACATCTTTCCTTTCCCTTTCCAGGGTGAGTCATGCCATTTGTCTAACTTTGCAGGTCTTGTAGGCTTCTTATAGGGAATGTAGGTATCTTATGTACACCCTACACCCCTCTTGTGCTTTTGGCCTTTCTCTAGGATGACCCCTGTCTGAGGGTTTTTCTTTTGATAGGCTTCAATATCAAACAACTTCTTTGGAATTTTGATAGAAGATTCAGCAAGAATTTGTTCTTTAGTCATCCCCTTCTTGATCTTCTCCATCCAGATATTCCTTTTATCTTCTGCATCTTTCATAGCTGCTTCATATTCATACAACTCTCTTTCTCTTATCTCTTCATGTCTCTTTTTCATGTAAGGGTCATAGTATTCCTTTACAGGGCTTTTAGGAGAAGTAGTAGGCATCTTTTCAAACCTTTTTATCTCATTGCAGGCTTTTCTATATTCCTTTTCTTTTGCATACTCCTTCCTTTCTTCTTTAGAGAAGTTTTGCCAGTAGGGAATGGCTTCTCTTTTTCTTTTCATCTGTCCTCCTGGACTTTGCCTAGGTAGTACTTTAAGTTGCTCAGTATGTTTTGTTATTGGTGGAGGTAGAGGTAGCAATGGAGGCAGAGAAGAAGGTTGATGTGGAGGTGGAGAAGGAGATGGAGTTTTCTCTTTAGGTGGAGAGGGAACTATATCAAGAAGAGGAGTTTGTTCTGCAATGGAAGGCAGAATAACCTCTGGTAGGGCAATCTCTACTGAAGGATGTTTGTCTCCTTCAATCTCTTCTAGAGGAATATCCTCTAGTAGAGGTGTCTTCAGTTTGATATAACTGGCAGAAAATCCAGGAGAGTGATGCTGAAATTCTTCCTCACATGGAGGTACATCAATCCATAGTTGTCCTTTCCAGTCATCAGAGGTGGCTGCTTCTTCCTCCCCCTGAACTTTTACTTCCTCCCCCTGGACTTCAAGGTTCTTTGCCACAGCAGTCTCCCCCTGAGTATATGGGGCATCAGCTCTGAATGCTGAATCCACAGCATGATCTCCTTCAGTATGATAAGAGGAGGATTCACCAAAATGTTTGATAAAGGTGTAGTCAGAGTGATTTGAGAAGAGTGGAGCCTATAATGGAGTTGGAGTAATATTTAGAGAGAGTACTTAGAGTTGGAGAGAAGAAAGAAGAAAATCAACCCTGAGCTTTAAGTGAGATCAAAAACCTGGCAAGAGGGGTTTCTGGAGCAACTCTACCCCTGGTTTATATCCTGTAGAAGGGATTTAAACCCTGTTGGCGACAGAGGCTTTTCTTGAATAAGAGCATTAAGCTCAGGGAGAGAAGCAGAGAGGTTGTCCAGTTTGGCTTCACAAGAGTTGAGCATGGCATCACATTCATTGGAGAAGTTGGTCAGTCGAGTCTAGAAGTCATGCAGGAGTTTTTCCAGAGCATCGTTCAATGCTTTGATGAGGGAAGATTGAACAGGAGTTGGCGCCATTAATGCAGAGAGAGAGAGAGAGAGGTAGAAGACGAAGTTTTGGCGGTTTAGGAGAGTATATGTTATGAAATAAGAAGTATTATTTAAAGAAGGTGAAACGTCGAGAAAGGAAACAGAAATCAAGGTAATCCAATCGTCAAAAGAGGAAGTAAGGATTTGATCCTAATTTTAACCAGAAGTCGACGTTACGTCGAATTGATGTCGACGTATGCGTCGATATGGAGTCGAGGCTCCGTGGGGATTTGTCAGCCTAGTGTTCTGTCGACATGGTCACAGACGTGCGTCGATATGAAGTCGACGGTACATCGATAAGGGATCGACGTATCTTTGCCTGAAAGAAAACAGTGCCAGCGTCGAGTTCTTCTCGACGGTGCGTCGATATGTATTCGACGTATCTTCAAGAAACTTTCTTAGATTTTCTGATTTCTTTAGATTTCCCCAATCATGGTGTTTACATGCTTCCATCAAGCATTCCTAAGGTGTTTATGAAGTAATTATGCTTAGTTTCATCCAAGGGTTTTGTGAAAATGTCTGCTCTTTGATTGTCTGTAGGAATGTATTATAAGGTTATCTTACCTTTTTCTACATTGTCTCTAAGGAAGTGATTTCTGATCTCTATATGTTTGGTTCTACTATGAAGGACTCGGTTGGATGCTATGGATATAGCACTAGAGCTATCACAGTAGATCTTAGAGTTATTTACTACCATTTTGTAGTCAAGAAGCTGATTTTGCATCCACAGAATTTGTGAACAACAGCTCCCAGCAGTTATGTATTCAGCTTCAGCTGTTGAGGTTGAGACTGAGGTTTGTTTCTTACTAAACCATGATATTAATCTGTCACCTAGGAATTGGCAAGTACCAGAAGTGCTTTTTCTATCAACCCTACATCCAGCATAATCTGCATCTAAGAAACCTATTAATTCAAAGTTGGTTTCTGCTGAGTACCATATACCTAGTTCAGGGGTTCCCTTTAGGTATCTAAGAATCCTTTTTACAGAGGTGAGATGGGATTCCTTTGGATCAACCTGAAATCTAGCACATATGCAAGTGGCAAACATAATGTCAGGTCTGCTAGCTGTTAAATATAGAAGGGATCCTATGATTGCCCTATATGTCTTTTGATCTACTGATTTTCCTTTATCATCTTTTTCTATAATGACATTGGTTGCCATGGGTGTTTTCATGGTAGATGCTGATTCCATACCAAACTTTTTGATTAGCTCTTTAGTATATTTGGATTGTGAGATGAAGATGCCCTCACTACTTTGTTTTACTTGTAATCCTAAGAAATATGAGAGTTCTCCCATACTACTCATTTCAAATTTAGATTGCATTAGATTAGCAAATCTTTTACAAAGTTTAGGATGAGTTGAGCTAAAGATGATGTCATCTACATATATTTGAACAAGGAGGAGTTGGTTTTTATGGGTTCTAGTAAAGAGTGTTTTGTCTACTTTTCCTCTTTCAAAAGAATTTTCTAAAAGGAAGTTAGAGAGAGTTTTATACCAAGCTCTAGGTGATTTCTTAAGACCATATAGTGCTTTGTTAAGTCTGTAAACAAAGTTAGGAGAGGAGGGATTGACAAAACCTGGTGGTTGCTCCACATATACTTCTTCTTGAAGGTCACCATTCAGAAAAACACTCTTGACATCCATCTGGTATACTTTCATCTTCATGAAGGCTGCATAGGCAAGAAAGAGCCTGATTGCCTCCAATCTGGCTACTGGAGCAATGGTTTGGTTGTAGTCTATCCCTTCTTCTTATCTATATCCATGTGCTACATGTCTTGCCTTGTTCCTGACAATTACTCCAGTGAATCTAGTTTGTTTATGTATACCCATTTTGTACCAATCACAGGGTAGTTTCTTGGTCTTTCAACTAAGTTTCATACTTTGTTTCTCTCAAATTGGCCTAGTTCTTCTTGCATGGCCATAATCCAATGAGGATCACAATTTGTTTCCTCAAACTTCTTTGGTCAACTTGTGATAAGAAGCATTGGAGCATCATCCCATTTGAGACTTGGTGTCTTGTTCTTACTCCTGTATTGGGGTTTCCAATTACTTGAGATTGTGGATGATCTTTCAAATTGATCCATGTTCTGCTTGGATTTGTTAGTTGTTCTTCTTCTTCATTCTCAATGGGATCATTGTCCAACTGTTCTTCCTGAACCATGTTCTCTTGTGGAGGTTGGTTTTGAATGCTCTTTTCTGAACCTTCTACATGTTCTTGCTCAGACTCCTCACTTGATTCCTCTAGCTTGTTTTCTTTTCCATTATCTGTGTTCTCTAGAGCTAGTTGCTCAAGCTGGGTTTCTATGCTGTTGTTTTCCTGTGGAAATGAACTGGTGGGAGTTTCCTCCCCCTTAAATAACATGTTAAATTCATCAAATATAATGTGCATGGATTCTTTAATTTTGAGAGTTCTCTTGTTATAACACCTATAAGCTTTACTAGATGATGAGTGCCCCAGAAATATTCCATCATCAGATTTCTTGTCAAACTTAACAAGATGATCTTTTCCATTATTTAGAATAAAACAAGCACATCCAAAGATCTTAAAATATTTAATAATGGGTGTTTTTCCTTTCAGGAGCTCATATGGAGTTTTTGACTTAGTTTTGTGAATGAGACTTCTATTGAGAACATAGTTGGCAGTGTTGACTGCTTCAGCCCAGAAGGTTTTTTGTAATCCTGATTCTGCAAGTAAGGTCCTTCCTGATTCAATTAAAGTTCTATTCTTTCTTTCAGCAACTCCATTTTGTTGAGGGGTTCTAGGAGCTGAAAAACTTTGTTTGATACCTATATCTTCACAGAAACTACTGATTAATTGATTTTCAAATTCAGTCCCATGATCACTTCTGATTATGGAAACCTGAGTATTGAATTCAGATTGAATTTGTTTTATGGATCTTGAGAGAATCTTGTGGGTTTCAGACTTAGCCCTTAGAAAGAATACCCAGCTGAATCTAGAATAGTCATCCAAAATGACTTGGGTATAAGATTTTCCACCTAAGCTCTGAGTGGATATGGGACCAAAGAGATCCATGTGCAGTAAGTAAAGGATCCTAGGGGAATCATCTTTGCCAATTGATTTGAAGGATGACTTGGTCTGTTTACCTAGTTGGCAAGGTCTACATGGAGAGTCCTTAGAAAATCTACCCTTTGGTAGGCCTCTGACTAGGTTATTCTTTAATAGTTTACTAATTGTTTTGTAGTTTAGATGACCTAGTCTCCTATGCCATAATTCACTTTTATCAATAATATTGTTGAATAAACAAACTTCTGTGGGTGAGGAGCTAAAGTCCACTACATATACTTTTCCTTTTCTAATTCCATTGAGTACTGTGGCACCAGTCTTGATATCAATAATATGGAAGAATAGTGTGGTGAACTTTACCTCATACTGACCACTGTCACATATCTGACTTATACTTATCAGATCGTGCTTCAGTCCTTTGACTACTGCCACATTCTTGAAGGTGACATTCCCTTCTTTGAAATCTCCAAAGCCCCTGGTTTGGCCACAGCTAGAGTCTCCAAAAGTCACTGATGGTCCAAGTCTATCCTCAAAGTTGATTAATAGGTTTTTGCATCCTGTCATGTGCATGGAGCATCCACTGTCCAAATACCACACCAGCCTGGAGATGTGATACATCTACACATAAAATTTAAACATCAGTTTGGACCCTGCTGAGCTGGGGTCCCTTCCTCCCATCAGTGAAAGATTTAATGAAGGAATAAGTGGGTTTTTCAGAATATCCTTCCTCCTTTAGGGGTATTGGCTTATCATACCAATTTTCTTTGGTAATGTTGCAGAAATAGTGGTCATAATAAAAGGAAATGGATTGAGAGAGCTGTTTGGAAGAGGAGAATTTTTTGTCTAATTGGTTGCGTCGATATGGATTCGACGTAGGCTTAAGGTTGCGTCGATATGAAGTCGACGATTTCTTCATTCTGCGTTTACTTTCAGTCGAAGCTTGAGAGAGGTTGCGTCGGGTAGGAGTCGACGCACTTTGGTGTAAGCGTCGATTAGAAATCGACGCACGTTGATAAGAATTCGACGCATGTTTAACTCTTTTCTGAGGATATTTTCCTAGGATTCCTTCATATGTAATGGGATTAGTTTTATTAAAGACAGTGGTTGTTTCTGGATTTTCCTGTGATCTTTCTCCTATCAAATGGTTTTCCCTAGTGAAGTGAATCAGATGTCTCCAAACAGATTTGCTAGGTGATTGAGATTTGGGTTCTAAGTTAGTATTACCTTCTAGTTGTCTAAATCTATCAGTGAGATTTCAAGAGATGTTCTTGAGCTTCTGACTTCTCCCATTTAGAGAGTCTTCAAAGGCCTTTGCCTTTGCCAGGTCCTTTCTCAGTGTTAGATTTTCTGTGTAGATTTTGTCTAATTCCTCCTCTGAGAGTCCTAGACTGAGCTCATAGCTTTTATACTGTGTATTCAGTTGTTTGAGATTTTTTAATTCATTTCTTAGTTCTTTTATTTCTTTTTCAGATTTGTTTAGATCTAAACAGAATTCTTTGAAATTGTTTTTGAAATCAGTGGAAGAAAAATCTATATCATCAAGTAAATTTACCATAGATGTATCATCAGGCTTCTCAGTGGCCATCAAACAGGTTTCCTCTTGTTTGACCTCTTCCTGATCATTATCTGATGAGGTACTTCCTTCAGATTCTGAATCACTCCAAGATTGAGCAATGAATCCTTTTTCTTTCTTCTTCTTTTTCTTTAGATCTGTTCTTTTCAGATCTTTCTTATTGTTGATCTCTTTAGGACATTCAGGTGCGACGTGTCCAGGTTTCCTGCAAGAGTAGCATATAATCTCTTTAGTAGGTGGTTTATTATACCTGGTTTTTGAGTCTCTTCCTCTGGATCCTTCTGTTTTGATCCACTTCTTGAATTTTCTGGCCAGTAGACTGATCAGCTCCTCATCACTTGTAGAGGGTTCACCTTCAACAGCCTTCAAAGCAATACTCTTTTCTTTTGAGAGTGGAGGAGCCTTTTCTTTCTCTTCTTTCTCAGCTCTTATTTTCAACAGTTGTTCATAAGATTTTAATTTACCCAACAAGACATCTGTTGAGATTTCTTTTTGACTTCTGGAGTCTTTAATTGGCCAGATTCTTGAATCCCAAGTGCTAGGGAAGCAAGTTAGCAGTTTATCATTTATCTCAGTGAGAAATATGTCCTTATCAAGTGTTCTCAACTCATTTACTATGAGGCTAAATCGGGTATACATGTCAGCAACACTTTCACTTTCTTTCTTCTGGAAGTTTTCATATTGAGAGATGAGTAGTGCCTTAATATCCTTTTTCTCATCAGCACTTCCCTCTACCATTTTGGTGAGAGCTTCCCATACCTCCTTAGCTGACTCACACTCAACAATCTTTTGGAAGATTTCATCTGAGAGGGTTGAGACTAGGATATTCATAGCCTTGGCATCATATGCTTAGGCTTTCTTTTCTTCATCTGTCCATTCAGCCTTTGGAGCAAGTGTTTCAGTTACTTTTCCACTTGAGTCCTTTCTTAAAGGCTTGGGGGGACCTGTCATGACAACAATAAACAATTCATCATCAATAGAGTTTAAATAAATTCTAATTCTTGTTTTCCAAAGTGCAAACTTTTCAAGGTTGCAAATTGGTGGTCTGGTGGAAGCATAATCTTTGATTTGTGCCATGTGAAAAATAGTTTTGTAGAAATATATATATATATATATATATATATATGAGGTAGGATCTTTTCGATCAAGGAGTTACCCTTTTTAGATCAACCTAGCTCTAATACCAATTGAAAGTGCACAGTTAACCTCACTAGAATTCTCTAGAGGGGGGGGGGGGGGGGTGAATAGAGATTTAAAAATATTTTTGTGCAAAGTTAATAATTATATATATATATGTATATATATATATATTTGTGTGTGTGTAATGATCACAGATTAAAGCTTCCCACACACCAACAAGAATTAAACAAGTAAAGAAAGTAAATGCAAGAAGAAAAATCACAGCACAACATAAAGAAATATAGTGGTTCCCCAAACTTTGGGTACTCCACTATTCTACCCCCTTGGTAGGAATTCACTATCTTGCACCGAGTCTTTTGATAAGGAGACTCTTAGAACCAACCTGAGTCTTTTGATAAGGAGACTCTTAGAACCAACTGAGTCTTTTGAAAAGGAGACTCTTAGAACCAGTACAACTGAATTTTTTGAAGAGAGATTCTAAAAACTCTTTTACACAATTGAAATGAAAAGAAGAAGAAGAAGTATAAAGAATTTAAAGATTAGAAGGAATCTTCTTCCTAGCAAGAAGATTGGAAGCACAAGAAGTGAATGAAATCTCTCTTCTATAGAGAGAAGGAGATTTGTAGCTTTTCTCTCTTTCAGTGAGAGCTATCAGAGTTTGCAGCAGTGTGGCTTCAGAAGCAGGAGAAGAAGAAAGCTTGATGTATGCTGCTGCACTATTTCTCAATTCTCTTTCTTTTCACTTGGGAGCTCTTCCTCTTTTTCAAATGTAAAAATGGTGGATCACTTGTGTCTTTCTCTGCCGACCTCCTTGTTATTTATACTTCTGTTTATTCAAATAACACTATAGAAGGATAATCAATTAGCAGTCAGAGAAATAGAAAGATAGAAATATTTCCATAATAATTATATCAATAGAAGGAAATAATTCATTCTGATTTCAAATAATGTCCATAATGGATTTAATCAAATTAGCCAAGAATCTATTAGAGGAAAAGAATGATTCAGAACGGCTATAAAGAATAAATTGATTCCATATAAATCAGATCTATAGAAGAAGGAAAGAGATCTGGCGATTTTTGAATTCAACATAGAAATCGACGTGCGTCGATTCCTATTCGACGTAAGCGTCGAATTCATCCTGGCTGGACGTCGAGAGGAGAATAAGGAAGGCACATCGACTAGGGTGCGTCGACTTCACTAGATGCGTCGACTAGAAGTCAGAGTAGCGTCGACAAAGGATACGTTGAATTCTTCATAGAGTTACTTCGACTCATTCTGAAAGAAACGTCGACTACATCTCGACGGCGTCGAATATTATTCAACGCATATTTACTTAACCTGGATTTTTCTTTCTTAGAATTCATATTCAACTCATTTCTAGGGGTTAAGATAAATCATTTCTCCAACAAACAATATTATTTTTTGGCTTGTAATATATTTGACACTTGTGGTATTCTGATTTTTCATTATGATACATGACATGCAATCTCTTTTATTGAATTTATACTTGTACTGTGAGAATTATGATTGATGCGGTCTCCATATGAACTATTCGACGAACTCAAGAAGCCTATGTGTGACGAACTTATAAGAACAAAGAATAATGCGGCCTCTGATTGAAGAGATCGCTCATAATGCTTGCTTTTCCTCTAACCCATGTAGTTTCGGCGATCTGGATTGTCTGTTAGTCGGTCTCGAGAAATGTAATCATTACGAAAATATCTTCGACTTTCTATAAATAGCCGACTTCCCAGATCATTATTCTATGCTTCTTGAATTTTCTCAGACTGTCAGAGTCAGCGATCATTAAAAATGGTGTCCGCACGCTCCAAAGCTGCTGAGGTCTTCCTGGATGCCGATCATAAAGCCGGTCAACTTTCTGAGACAAAATACCTTTCTTTTATTGAAAAATATGTGATCGATGATAAGATCGCGGTGAGACCGCCGTTCGAAGATGAAGGGTTGAACTCTGGAGATGAGAACAGATTCATCATTCCCGTCGATCACTTTGAACATGGCCTTCAAATCCCTATTCCTTGGGAGATTTTAGAAGTGATGGAATACTATGGTCTTGTGCTGGCTCAACTTCCACCGAACTCAATCGGTCTGATGAATGTTTTCATCAACTACCTGAGATCGGTCAAGATAAAGTTTACTATGACGATATTCCGAGGAACTTTTTCTGCTAAGATATTGAAAGAGGGTCAGAAGAAAGAAGAATTTAAAGGGTTGATGTATTTTTGTTGCAACGATATAAAAGTTCTAAATCTTCCTAACAAGGTTCCTCTCTAGACTGAGCGGTATCTGGTTTTCAAGGGCGATCTCGGCGGTCTCGCCAGCCAGCCTTCTCCGCGAGCAGAGCGGATATTCAGGAAGGAAAAGTTCGTTCCACAGGAGGAGCTGGCGGTCTTGGAGTGGCTGGCGGGCAAGCGCTTCGATCTAATTCATTACCTGGCAATCTGGCCCGAGGTCGCTGCGGTCTCGCCAGAAGAAAGTAAGCAATAACTCTCGCGATCTCCTGCGGCTTCAAAAGAACTTCATTTTACTCAACTAACTGTTTCTTTTACAGCTTCTTTTGCAATCCCGGATGTCGATCTGTGACTCCGAGGGGAGAGGTCCTTACCCAAAGGGAAAGGCGGTTGCGGCAAGACCGCTAGAGAAAGGCGAAGGAGATCGCAGAAGAGGGAGATCTGGAGGGAGAGCCCTTTGCCCTAATGGGCTTTGGAAAGAAATTAAAAGATACTAAAGGGAGACCGCTCCTGAAATGGAGTGAGACCGGGAACTCCTTGAAGGTGTCTACTGATCTCCCCTTCTGGGGAGGAAGGTTGACAAATCACGCGTTTGCGGTCACTGCTGCCCTTTATAGGAAGAAAAATGCCAACGAGGCATTAAGTCATTAGACCGATCGCCTCCCCGACATATGCGCGCAAGCGGCCGTCCGAAGCACAATTCTCAATCACCACATGGGACGGTCTCTTCGAGCATATTTAAAACATGCAGAACGCATGTAAGACCGATTTGATGTAAGTGTTAAAAATGCGATCACATGTTTTTGCTTTACCTTGACCGCGCGATCTGAACCGCTTTTCTTTTTACAGGATTACAAAAAGTATGCTCATGATATTCATAACCCTGATTATCTCAAGTCTTTGATGACCCATGTGAGAGATGCGTCAAACAAAATGATTGCTATCCTTCGTGAGAAAGGTGGTCTCACTGCTGATTTCCAGGATACTACATTCGCCGATCTCTTTCCTGATGTCGCAGAGATGATCGAGAATGAAGAAAAGAAGAAAATGGCCAAAGAGTCTGAGACTGCCGAGACTGCTGAAGACGAGTCTGTTGAGATTGTTGAAGACAAAAATGAAAGCGATCATGCTTCTCCTAGTGGAAGTTTGTTCCAGGGCGAGGAGACGAGCTCATCAGCGTTCTCAGATTCGCGGTCAAAGCAGTCAGGCAACGAAGATGAATCTTCTGAGAGATCGACTTCTTCTTCATCACATGAGCGATCTCCAAAGAAAAAGAAGCAGAAAAAGACTTAGTTTTCTTTTGTTTATGCAATGATGTAACCGTCGGTTAGTGACCGCACAAACTATTGTAACTCTTCTGAGATATGAATTGAAGATTATTTTCCATATGAATGAATCCCTTTATCCTTTATTTACTTGTATTATATTATTTTTTTACTGTAATATTAGATAAATCGATCACGGCTAACATCATATGCGATCATACTTCCGAGAAATAGAACCAGCATTCGATCTCAATGCTTTAGGTTTCGTCGATCTTTAATCAATAATTGAAATGAAGATATCAGAAATTTGAAGAAAACCCAAGACTTTATATAGGCAAGACAACTTTGCGGTCTCAGCATAATCAGATCGCTACTAGGAAACTAAACCCTTGCTCAGATTATTACTTGATAGTAAATCTTCATGAAGACCAATCCTGCGGTCACAAAATATATAGATCGCCACTTGAAGAAAACTCAAATACTTGAAGGGAAATGAAAAATCATGAACATTCTCATATAACTTTGAATAATAAGAGACAATATCGAGACTGCGATCTCATTATGATTAGACTGATCACTATCAAGCTAACATAAGAGATTCCCGAATGTAAATTTCTCTTTAGAAGGTAAGATCTATCTGGCGATCACAACAAATCGAGACCGAAATCCTCCTTTAAAGATCCATATTGGCGATCGCTTCTATCCAAGTCTTGGAGAGGATCAAGCCATCATGAATAACACATATCGCCCTTTGAAGAAAGGGAAAGAAGAAGAACATGCGGTCTCAGAAATTGCTGACCGCCCGATCCCAGTACAAAGGGATGAATGGGGCCTTATAGTAAAAAAGGGAAGAAAGAGGATCTCAAAATGATTCATAGGGCAGGTGTGGTTATGCCGCGGAGGCCATACCGACATTGCTTTCCCTGAAAGATTATTGAATTCATTTCAAATTTGCCATTTCGAGGTTCAAGCGACGGTTATAGATGTTTCCGACCGCCCCTCACCTAACCACGCTTTAACGAATATTTGAGAGTTACAGACCAAAATGATCGATAGGGCATGTGTGGTCATGCCGCGGAGGCTTCACCGACATTGCTTTCCCTGAAAGCTCATTAGGATTGTAACAATGTCCTCCTTAATGCATGACAGAGCTGACCAGCCACCCAGATCTCCTTGATGTGCTAAGGTGTGCCAGATGTCAGCAAGGATCCGACATCCTAAACTTTCACTGCCCGAGCTTGGCGAGCTACTGCTACACAGATTCAAAATCTCCCCGACATCTGTGGTCCTGGCAGAATTACACGTCAAGCTAACAAGCCGAGGGGGAATGAAGTAGGATCCGTCTATGCCTTATTTGACAGATTTTTTGGCTTTTAAAAACAACTCATTTTTGGAACTTGTCATTCATTATATACATCATGAGTGTCTCAACCATATCTGCATAATGTTTAAGAGAAGAAAAAGTGAGAAAGAAAATGAGAAAATTGAATACGAACTTTTAAGAAAAGAAGATCTTGAGGTCATCTCCGCTCCAAGAATGAGGCAACTCTTCTCCTTCATGAGTTTGGAGATGATAAGCACCATTCTTAAGCACATTCTTTACCACGAACGACCCTGCCCAGTTCGGGTTAAGCTTCCAAACCGAACCGGCTCTTGCTGCTGTATCTACTTTTTTCAAAACCAAATCACCAACAGCAAATTCCTTGGTTCTCACATTTTTATCGAGCAGTCTTGCCATTCTCCTTTTCACCTCCTCTTGTCTGATGGTTTCCATATCTCTTAATTCTTTGATTAAATCAATGCTACATTTTATCTCCTCATCATTCTCTTCCATCCAATCAATCTGGTTTTGTTGTGCTAATAATACCCTTGGGCTTTTCACCTCGAACTCTACTGGAATAAGAGCTTCGGAACCGTGTGATAATTTGAAAGGAGTCTCTCTAGTGGCAGAACTTGGAGTTGTTCTCATGGCCCATAAGACTGAAGGTAGTTGTTCTGCCCAATTGCCTCTGAGATTTTCTACCTTCTTTTTCAAAAGATTTATTATAAGCTTGTTGGCGGCTTCTACCTTCCATTGCTTCTGGGGTGATGCACAAAAGCGAAACGTAGCTCAATGCCAATTTGATCACAGAAATTAATAAGAGTTGAATTATTGAACTGAGAACCGTTATCTGTGATGATTGTCATTGGAATTCCGTGCCGACATACTATCTCCCCCCAGATAAAATTCTTCACATCTTGAGTAGTAATTTTGGCCAATGCTTTTGCCTCTATCCATTTGCTGAAGTAGTCAATCATGACTATAATATATCGACGCTGCCCACTTGCCATAGGAAAAGGCCCAATCAAGTACATTCCCCAAACTGCAAACGACAATGGGGTTGCTATCGATTTAAGTTGCTGAGCCGGCCAATTTTGGAGAGGAGCAAACTTCTGGCATTTCACACATTTCTTAGCGAACTTCTCCGCATCTTTCCTCATTTGGGGCCAAAAATAACCTTGTCTTAGAATTCTTTTTTCCAAAGTTCTTGCTCCAGAATAGCTTCCGCACTCTCCTGCATGAACCTCTTGAAGCACTACTGGAATTTCCCCATCCAAAACACATCGTGCTAACGGTGAAAGGAAAGTTTTTCGATAGAGCACTCCAGCGACAAGATAATAGTGAGCTGCTTTTAGCCTGAATCTCTTCTTATCTTTTACTGTTGAATGAAGCTTTCTAGTCGAAAGATAAAGAATAAATGGATCCATCCAAGATGGACGCTGATCAATCTCCATAACCTCTCCTTCTTCAATCGCTGGACGGAACAATTCTGAAGTTGTTCCTCCCGAGAGAAGACCAAACTTTGTTAGCTCGTCCGCTTCCCCATTTTCACCTCTTGGAATATGTTCAATGGTAAAGCTTTTGAACTTTCCTACCTCAATTTTCACCAGGGTTAGATATCGCTTTAAAATACTATCTCTGGTTTTGAAAGTTCCATTCACTTGGGAAGCCATCACCAAAGAATCTATGAAGACTTTGACATCATCAATTCCTAGCTCTCTAAAAAATCTAAGACCGGCTAGCAAAGCTTCATATTCAACCTGATTATTTATTACTTGAAAGTAGAACTTCAGCGCCTGATCCAATCTTACTCCATTAGGGTTGATTAAGACAACTCCAGCTTCGGAAGAATTTCTTCCTGAGGCTCCATCCACAAAGATTGTCCAAGCAAGGGGTGTTCTGATCCCCTTTTCCGACACAACTTCTTTGACATCATTCATGAAGTCCGCTAAAACTTGAGCTTTGATTGCCACCCTTGGGACATAAGATATGCCAAATTCATTGAGTTTTATTTCCCACTTTGCTAGCCTTCCTGAATACTCTGGTTTCTCCAAAACATTTTTCAATGGAAGATCAGTGATGACTAGAATCGAATGAGCTTGAAAGTATGGTCTTAATCTCCTTGCCGAGGTTACGAGCATTAAGGCCAGCTTTTCTAGAATTGGATAGCGAGTCTCCACGTTTTTCCGAATTCGACTCACATAATAGACTAGAAATTGCATCTTTCTCTCTTCTCGGACCAAAACCGAGCTTACGACATCGGTGCCAACTCCCATATACAGAAAAAGATCTTCTCCTTCTCGTGGGCTTTGGAGTAGAGGAGTTGATGTCAATTGCTTTTTAAGCTGATTGAAAGCATCATCACACTCCTTCGTCCACTCAAACCTAGCTCTTCCCCGGAGGGTTTTAAAGAAAGGTGCACTCTTATCCCCTGATCGAGAGATAAAGCGACTTAAGCCTGCCATCCTCCCTCCTAGCTGCTGAATTTCTTTGGAGGGCTTGGGGGGTGGCATTTCTAAAATAGCTTTTACTTTGTCAGGATTTGGTTCTAACCCTTCCGGAGTGAGAAGGTGACCAAGAAATTTTCCTTTACTTGCCCAGAAAACACATTTCAAAGGATTCAACCTCATATTAAAGTTTCGAAGAGTTGAAAACATTTCAGTTAAGTCATTAAGGTGAGAGGAGAACGATTTGCTTTTTATCAAGAGGTCATCGACGTAGACCTCAAGATTTCTTCCTTTTTGGCTTTTAAAAACTGTATCCATCATCTTTTGGTACATTGCTCCAGCATTTTTTAGCCCGAAAGGCATCACAACATAACAAAAGCATCCATCATTCGTGATAAACAAAGTGTGAGGGATGTCAGGCTTATGCATTTTAATTTGATGATAACGAGAAAACGCTTCTAAAAAACTCATAAACGAATATCCAACCGCAGAATCAACTAAAGAATCTATCAGAGGCAAGGGGTAGCAATCCTTGGGGCAAGCTTTATTGAGTTTGGTGAAATCTACACACATTCTCCATTTTCCACCCGACTTCTTCACCATTACAACATTTGATACCCACTCAGGGTATTGGATTGGTTGAACAAACTTCGCCTTCAGGAGCTTCTCCACCTCTTCACGGATAGTGAAAGGAGGTTTTTAGTTCCTAAAATCTTTTTCTGTTCATTAAAATACTTGTTAGGTTTATTTCAAAATAGTGATATATATAAGTGTAGAAACAGAGTGATTTATATTTCTAATATTTATCACAGATTATAAAATAAAACACAAACAAAACAAGCAACCAGAAGACACAAAATATATAGTAGTTCCCCAATCAACATGGGTACATCTACTCTTCTACCCACTGGTAGGAATCCACTAGGAGGTTGTTGATAAGGTACCCTCACACCAAGGGGTTTTTGATAAGGTGTCCACACACCAGGTGAGCTGTTGATAAGGTGCTCTAACCAAACTGCAGGTTTTTGCTAAGGTGCCCTGTCACCGGGAGTTAACTTTTGAAGGGAGTTATAACCCTTTACAAGATGGGAGGAGTAAAAGAAAACAGAAAAAGGTTATGCTGTTCTTCTCCTTCTGAGAAGACTCAAGAGATCCTGAATTGAAGTTGACTGGATCTGATGATGATGTTGAAGAGCTCCCCCTGTCTGATGTAGTTTGATGACAGCTTGTGGAGGCCTCTTCTTTTGATTCAACTACTCCTTTTCTTATGCAGCTTGATCCTGAGCAAGTGATAGTGATTGGTGTCTCAGGACATATGATCTGCAAAGAATAAGTTAGGCAAAAAGAAGATATAAATATATATATGCTCTGCTTCTTTTTGCTCCTCTTCTTTTTCTCTTTTCTTTGTACAGAAATATTGATATGTTCTATCTCTCTTGCTTCTGCATATTTCTTTGTTCTTTCCTCTGAATATATATTCTGGAGATCTTGTGGCTGATTTAAATTCTTGCGGACAAGATAGGAATATAATAAACATATCCTTTTATTTTCCAGATCCTTGAGAACATAAGTTGCCGTCTTTAGCTTTTGCAACAGCTATATCATTTAATGCTGCAACGGCTGTATTGTTAAATCAACAATATATATAGCAATATATAAAATAGAATAAATAAAATATTGCTTTAATAAAATATTGTATATATAGCAATAAACAAAATATTTGCTTTAATATACAGCAAATATATATTTTAGTCAAGCTAAATAATATAAAATATTACTGGAAGAAATTCGTCGAGCAGAGCTCTACGTTCGTCGAGCTCATCATTTGGTTCGTCGATCTGAACAATATATTCATCATTTTGAATATCTTCTGAATATTCGTCGAATGAAGGATTTCGTCGACCGCTGAACTTGTTGAAATTCGTCGACCGTTGTTCCACTTGCTGTTCGTCGACCGCTGAACGCTATATATTCGTCGACCGCTGTTCTAATATAATTAGTCGACCGCTGTCTGCATGAAATTAGTCGATCTCTGTTCGACGAATGCAGACAGCTGAGAATTCTGTTCGTCGATCTCCGTTCGACGAACAGAAAGAAAATATATAATATTTATTTTTCTTCTCTTATTATTTTTCTGCCTATTATATATATATATATATATTATTTCTTAGTATTTTATTTATTTATATATATATATTATTATTTTTATGTTATTTTCTCTTATATTATTTTCTGCCTTCTTATCTTAATGGGATTTGTTTATAAGATATGTTTTGATCTAAACAATAATGGTGGATCCTAACTCAAATCAAACCTAAGGTTCCAACAATCTCCCCCTATTTGAGTTGGGATCCTAATCTAAATTAACTAGGTTCTAACAATCTACCCCTATTTGGTTTAGGATACCTAAACATAAAAAGTCTTTAAAGCTTAAGGGTTAGAGATTATTTATTTTTCTTTTTAAAACTAAGCAATTTCTGATTTCCTAAGTCTTCATTTAAATAGGAATTTAATATCATGAATTGCTAGCTGTTATAGAATTCTAAGAATTTTAAAATCAGAAAGACAAAATCTGATAGCTTCTTTCTATAGAATCCCCTTAATCAGAAGTGACTCACAATTAATGCTTTGATCATTTCCGATCTGTGCAATCTGAGTAGAATGCTCAATCATGATTTTGGAGAAAAATCTGTAAGAAAGTGAAGTCTATCTGACTTGTTTTTAAGATAGAAAATTCAAAAGAATCATTTAACTGCTGTTTAATTTAATTATAATTTGAGTAAAAATGTTAAACAGTTAAAACAAAATTGTCTTATAGATAGATATGTTGGCCTTTTTATCTCATTGAAATACAAATTTGAAAATTTATTTTGATGTTGCTGAATATAAATTTTGTCTTTTTCTTTAAAAGATTGTTTAAAGTTTTCAGCCTTAACTAACATATTTTTTAAACAAATGTTTTGTTCTGCTGATATTTTAAAGTTTTCTTGAAGTTTATTATATTCAGGAGTTTGAATGTTTATTTTTGTTAACCCCTTTTTAATTTCATTCTCAAATATTAAATCTGTATATGTTATTTTAAAATCAGATTTGTGATTTTCAGTAATTATTAAATCTGTACATGGTGAGTTGAAAACAGATTTAACAACAGAGGTAGAAAAATTTGAAGATACCTCTTTTACCTTTTCTGCTTCAGCTTCTGCATCTTTGATTTGATATGAGCCATATATGGCTAGCATGCAGAAAGCTCTGGCTTTTTCTTCTTCCTTTTCTTCCTCTTCACTTAGAGTGAATGCAGGTTCTGCATCAAAAATGCAGTTAGTGGAAGAAGTAAAGGTGGATCCATTTACCATCCTTGAGAGGGAGATCCATATCCCTTTTGCTGAAGTGCAGTCATCAACTCTTTGGAGTATGTCTTTTGACATTGATTGAGTCAATATATCAATAGCTTTTGCATCAGCACTTTTCAGCCTTTCCTGATCATCAGATGAAGAGATTGAAGATGAAATTCCTGTCAAAATAGATTTGTAAATATTTTCATCTATGGCATTCATATATAACTTAATTCTAATTTGACATAAAGGAAAACTATCCAAATTACATAAAGGTGGATCTGAAATAGAAAAATTAGCTTGAGCCATTTAGAAAAACCTTTTAAAAAAAAAAAAAAAAGAACTAAGTGATCTTTGTGATTTCAGGTGTTAGCCTGTGTGAAAAATCAACTTCCTCTGATACCAATTGAAAGGAGTTCAATTGAGTATCAGTTGCAAGAAATTGAAATAATAAAATCAACAACCTCTGATACCACTTGAAAGTGAGGTTAGTTCTTAATATTTTAAAGCTCTTGCTTAAGTTTTACTTCAAAGTAATGATATATAAAATATATGAGTGTGCTGAGTGAGTAATTAAAACAAACAGTAAGAATGCGTAAGTAAACACAACACATCAAATAGAAATAAACAAAAGCAAACAAGCAATCCAGAAGACACAAGATATATAGTAGTTCCCCAATCAACCTGGGTACATTTACTCTTCCAACCACTGGTAGGAATCCACTAGGAGGTTGTTGATAAGGTATCCTCACACCAAGGGGTTTTTGATAAGGTGTCCACACACCAGGTGAGCTGTTGATAAGGTGCTCTAACCAAACTACAGGTTTTTGCTAAGGTGCCCTGTCACCGGGAGTTAACTTTTGAAGGGAGTTATAACCCTTTACAAGATGGGATGAATACAAGAAAACAGAAAAAGGTTATGCTGCTCTTCTCCTTCTGAGAAGACTCAAGATGTAGTTTGATGACAACTTGTGGATGCCTCTTCTTTTGATTCAACTACTCCTTTTCTTATGCAGCTTGATCTTGAGCAAGTGATAGTGATTGGTGTCTCAGGACATATGATCTGCAAAGAAGAAGTTAGGCAAAAAGAAGATATAAATATATATATGCTCTGCTTCTTTTTGCTCCTCTGCTTTTTCTCTTTTTTCTCTTTTCTCTGTACAGAAATATTGATATGTTCTGTCTCTCTTGCTTTTGCATATTTCTTTGTTCTTCCCTATGAATATATATTCTGGAGATCTTGTGGCTGATTTAAATTCTTGCCGACAAGATAGGAATATAATAAATATATCCTTTTATTTTCCAGATCCTTGAGAACATAAGTTGCTTTCTTTAGCTTTTGCAACGGCTATATCATTTAATGCTGCAACGACTGTATTGTTAAATCAACAATATATATATAGCAATATATAAAATAGAATAAATAAAATATTGCTTTAATAAAATATTGTATATATAGCAATAAACAAAATATTTGCTTTAATATACAACAAATATATATTTTAGTCAAGCTAAATAATATAAAATATTACTGGAAGAAATTCATCGAGCGGAGCTCTACGTTCGTCGAGCTCATCATTTGGTTCATCGACCTGAACAATATATTCATCATTTTGAATATCTGCTGAATATTCGTCGAACGAAGGATTTCGTCGACCGCTGAACTTGTTGGAATTCGTCGACCGCTGTTCCACTTGCTGTTCGTCGACTGCTGAACGCTATATATTCGTCGACCGCTGTTCTAATATAATTAGTCGACCGCTGTCTAAATGAAATTAGTCTTTCTCTGTTCGATGAACGCAGACATCTGAGAATTCTGTTCGTTGAACTCCATTCGACGAACAGAAAGAAAATATATAATATTTATTTTTCTTCTCTTATTATTTTTCTGCCTATTATATATATATATATATATATATTATTTCTTAGTATTTTATTTATTTATATATATATATATTATTATTTTTATGTTATTTTCTCTTATATTATCTTCTGCCTTCTTATCTTAATGGGATTTGTTTATAAGATATGTTATGATCTAAACAATAATGGTGGATCCTAACTCAAATCAAACCTAAGGTTCCAACAGATAGGCTGAGCAAGAGTTGTTGCCACAGACCTCTTCTTCTGCTGTATCGGGGTGAAGTTGGGATCAATGTTGAGGTGGTGGCAAGCGACATCTGGATCCACTTCGGGCATGTCATCTGCCGACCAAGCAAAGACATCTAGGTTTTGCAAAAGACAAGAGATGAGCTGACTCTTGTCAGCTTCAGATAACTCAGCGTTGATGGAGAGACTCTTGCTCTCATCTTCCTCGCTGATTGGCACTGCTTGAGTCACTTGGGCAGGTTCCAAGCGAACTCCATCTCTTGCATCCTCCTCAGCTTCTTCTGCAGCTTGGACTTGCTCAGGAATTTTAGCTGATTCAGCCATCATAACTTCTTGAGGAGAAGATGATATGATCATATTGACCGTCTTCACATAGCACTCCCTAGCTTTCCTCGGATCGCTCCTGATCCGGTGCTGCTTGCCATTCAAGGCAAATTTCACCGCTTTATGATAAGTGGAAACAATAGCTTGATACCCATTCAGAAAGGGTCTACCAAAGATTGCATTATAGCTGCTAGGAGCATCAACGACTATGAATTTGACCAGCTTCACTATTCCTCCCAAAATTACGGAGAGAGTGACGAGTCCTTCAACCTCCTTCTTCTCTCCTGAAAAACCATAGAGTGGTCCTTCAGTAGAGAGAAGAGGTTTGCCTGTCTTCAGAGCATCGAAGGCAGGCTTGAAGAGCACATTCACTGAACTCCCCGTATCTATCAGGATCTTCTCCACTGTATAGTTCTCTATTACAGCTTTAATGGTGACCGCATCGTCAAAGGGATTCGCGGTCTGAGGAAGGTCTTCATCTCCGAAAGTGACTGTCCCTCGGACCGCGGCTGATGAGGTAGCAACAACCTCTGATTGGTAAACTCTCTTCAGGCTGGCCTTCCTTGAAGACTCCGGTCCTGCACCTCCGTGGATGCAGAAAAGGTTGCCCAAGGCACCCTCATCATTGGCATCCACGCATTCACTGGGAAATCCGATGTTTCCTAGATGGCCAACATCATCTACTTCCTCACATGCCCAGTGAACCTCCGCTAATTCCTTAGCCTTGGATGTTGAGGATTTAGCAGAATCATTCTTCTGAATGAGGTCACGAAGCTTACCCTCCGTCAGAAGCTTCTCTAAGAACAGGCGGAGGGCTCTGCAGTCCTCTGTCAAGTGACCCCTATCTCTGTGGTACTCGCAGTAAAGAGTTGGATTCCTTGTTTTTGGGTCAGAGTTTAGCGGAGCCGGCTTTTTGAAAAAGGCTGCTTCTGAATGATTTGGAACGCTTCACTCATTGGAACACCAAAGTCTGTAAAAGACTGTTGGGATTCATTGTAGAGTGAGGGGATGGCCAGAAGAGGAGGTTGGGCATACTGAATCTGGTGGACTGGAGTGGCATGCGGAGCAGGAGTAGCGGGAGTTTGAAGAAATGAACCTTGAGGTAGGAAAGATTGGTTACCTCGATTGAAGCGGTTGTTGCGATAGTTCTTACCTCTCGGAGCTGGAGGTGGGAGCTCTTGTCGAGGCTTTGAGGATGATGAAGCCGGGTAGAATCCCGCAAAACCTTCCTGAGTGGCCCTGTTGGTCAAGTTGTTCACATAGGTGGGGTTGTTGATTTCCCCTTCTATGTAACGATTGGCCACGCTAATCAGCTCCTGATAGGAGTCAGGCTCCTTGGTGGTGACTTTATATTTCAGAGGGCCCTCCTGCAGGCCGCTAATCAAAGCTACCATATAAAGCTCGGGATCCATGTCTCTGACCTCCAAGATCTCCTTTTGAAAGAGGTCAATGAAATGTGCCACAGTTTTGTTGTCCCCTTGCTTAATCTTGAAGAGGGTCGCAGGATCACTCTTCCTCTTCTTCGCGGTGGCAAACCTCAGGAGGAGCTCTTGCCTCAGGGCAGCAAAGTTCAGAATAGATTGACAGGGCAGCTTATAGAACCATTCCCTAGCCGATCCATCGAAGGAGGTGACTAGCAGCTTGCACCTCACTCCATCTGAGATGGTCCTAAGAGCGACAACAGACTCGAAAGCTTGAAGATGGGACATTGGATCGCTTTCCCCTAAGAACACGGGAAGGCGAGACTCTCTGAATCCATGGGGAATCAGGTCCCAACGAATCTCATAGGTAAAGAGAGAAGTCTCCCCTAACTCAAAAGGTCCTGGAGGAGCAAGAAACTGAGCAAGAGGAGCTTGAGGATAAGCAAATTCCTCCTCAAAATTCAGGGTCTGGGCCGGAGGCCCCTGAGCTGCGTCTCGGAAAGAATTATGACGGGTGGAGAACTCCTCATGCTGAGATTGCTGAGGAGTCGCGGGCTGGAAGCTGGGGTGATCGCACTGGTGACCGCTCGCCATGCGGTCAGGAGTGGCGACCTGAGAGGGTTGAGGAAGAATCCTCTGGGAGATTGCGGCCAGAACCTGATTCATGGCCTCAATCTGCTTCGCGGACTCCTGCTGAGTCCGGACGACCTATTGCCGATCTCGAGCTGCCTCTTGTTAAGACAGTGCGATCTCTTGCTGGGCAGAGGCAGCCTCCTGCCTAGCTCGGGCGGCCTCACGAAGAGCTTGCTCCATGCGAATCTCAAAGCGGCGCTCAAGCGCTTCTAAGGGATTGTGATCGCTAGGAGACCGCAAGGGACGACATCTGCGGCGCTCAGCCATCTTGATAGTCTACAAATTTCACCTGACACTTCGGATCTAAAGGTCGCGTGTTCATTCTGTTGGTACCAAAAATGGTACCTCCAAAATTCACACTAAGAGGGATGAGAGAAGACTGCGAAGTGCAGGTTACTAAGACGAAAGATGCCGGGAAAGAGGAAAACGATCATAGGAAAACGATCACGAAAAAATGAGACCGCTTACACAGGTTGTAAGCTGGAGCCTCGGAGCAAAAAGTCCATTTTCAGGTACCTCTACCCCTCTATTTATAGACGAGAGGGCTGCCCAAATGGGCAGCTCTGAAAACTACGGGCTGCCCAGGGTACAGGAGAGCCGGGGCAGGGAAGAGGGGTGCAAATATCAAGAATAAAGAAAATGTCCAGACCGCTCAGACTTGCGATCTCACTCAGTTTTGACCGCTTGAGACTTAGAAGAATCCGGCTGAGAGGGAAGCTTGCGATCTGAGCGATCACCAAAACCGTAGACCGCTGAGACCACAATTTTGCCCTACAAAGATGAGATCGCGGGCTTTCCGGGCAAACATAACCCAAATAGGGGGAGATTGTTGGAACAACCCTATTACTAATTTGGGCTAGGATCATTATGTGTTGACTAGGACTAAGTTGACCCCCTTGTATAGTCTAAGGGTCAAGGTTTTAGGCTGATAAGTTAGCTAGAACTTAAAGAATAGTTTAATTTCTGCACTCGACGAATTTCCAGTATCTGCGGTCAACGAACTCAGCTCTGCATTCGACGATTGAGCATCAGAATTCCAGATCGACTAATTCAACACTCAGATCGATGAACTCTTCTCTCAAATCAAATCAGTAATAGATCTTTCCAGATAAGACAAAGATTTTATCTCTCTCTTTATTATATTCTTTCTATTCCAAGATAATATAGTCGTTGACATTTAATGCAAAAGGAATATTATACAACAAAGGAATTAAAGGACCTGCCAAAAATTGTTTTGGTGGCTGTTGCAGTTCCGAGAAGGATTTCAAGTCAGATTATTCTATTCCTTAAATTAGAAGATTTGAAATTCAAATTATAACATATTATCAAAGAAGGAAGATATCGGTGAAAAGAAATCTACACACACAATTTTAGAAAAGAAGAAGAAGAAGTACAGACAGTCAAGAAATTATTATTCAGTCATCTTTTTCCTCAAGCAGCACCTACATTCTTCTGAGAACAACAACACTCCCTCTCAGAATCTCTGCTGCAAGTTCAAATCTTCAAAGAGCAACAACAAATCTGAGGAATACATTATCTCAGATTAATCAGCTATCAAGAAGATTTATTTCTTTCAATTGAAAGCTTCTCCACAAACTGTCAACCATTTCAATCAGACCGGGGGAGCTTTACTACATCATTTTTCATTAGTCTTCTCTCAGATTGTTGAACAGAGAAGAACTTCTTAACCTTCCTTATTCCATCTTGTACAGGTTTAATACTCCCTTCAAAAGTTTACCCCATTGGTGGTAAGACACCTTATTAAAAAATCCTGTGTGGTTTTTGGGCACCTTATCAAAAGCTCATTGGTGTTAGGACACCTGATCAAAAATCCTAGTGGATTCCTACCAAGGGTGGTAGAAGAGTGGATGTACCCTATTAAGAGGGGAACCACTATAGCTCCTTGTGTCTTCTGTGATCTTGTTTATTTCTCTGTGATTGTGCTGTGCTGATTTTTATCTTTCAGTTTTTATTATTCACTCTGCTATACACACATATATATATCAGTATTTTTAATTCCGCAATAAAACTGATAAAAAAGTTTTAAACTCTATTCACCCCCCTCTAGAGTTAATTTAAGATCTAACCTCACTTTCATGGATCTATAATACCATCAACAAAAGGGAAAGGAAAGGCATTTCCTCAAATGCCAGCCCTAAAGCAAAGCCTGTGACTGTGCATCCAATCTCCAAATTTGTGCACAGCCACAGGAACAGCTCTAGAAGTGCTTGTTGTGAAGTAGCCCGCTCTTCTGTTCATCAACACTAACATTCCACTCAAAAGATGAATCAGAAGAGAAGGCACAACAAATTTTATTGATGGTGCTATGACAAGATTTGCCACTTTGCTATAATTTTTTGGTTCAACCCAACAGTGCATAAAGAAAAGAATGTTAAGCTTGCTAGTAGGTTTGTAGTTAGGCTTCCTGCAATCAATGCTAACAGGAACCAAGGACCCAAATATGTTTGGGTTCCTAAGGTAAAATAGTCTATTTTTGCAGATATGTCCAAAGACCAATAAAATGCCAATATGGTATTTGGACAGTGGGTGTTCCAAGCACATGACTGGAATAAGAAGCCTCTTGAAGAACTTTACCTCTGTGGAAGATGGAGCAAAAATGATATTTGGTAGATCTAACAGAGGCATCATCAAGGGCTATGGTATGATTACCAATGACATAGTCTCCATCTCAAAAGTTGCTTATGTGGAAGGGTTACAATATTACCTTATAAGCATAAGCCAACTACGTGATCTTGGCTATGTGATTGAGTTCCACAAGGATAAGTTCCTGATTAAGAATTCAGTTGATTTTGAGAAAATTCTATCAGGCAATAGAAGTGGCAATGCATATTATTTAAATTTCTTGTGTTTAGATTCAGCTACACTTATTTTCCTTGTAGCAAATGAGAGAGAATCTCTTTGTGTGCAATGGCATAAGAGGCTTGCTCACATGAACTATAAGACAATCAATAAACTCTTTTTAGAAAATCTAGTTAGAAATTGACCTAATATTACATGCATTAAAGAGGGTATTTGTCATGCTTGTCAGATGGGAAAGCAAACTAAAATCACCTTTACGAGCATAGGTTCCAAAGATTCAGAAAGATGCCTTTACTTATTGCATATGGACTTATTTGGTCCAATACCAATTCATAATTTTGGAAGGAAGTTATATACCCTTGTGATAGTTGATGATTTCTCTAGGTATGCTTGGGTGTTCCTTCTTAAGAAAAAGTCTGATACCTTGGATATCTTTGCTTCATTTGTTAAGCAAATTCAGAATGAAAAGAATTGTTCTGTGGTCAAAATCAAAAGTGATTATGTGACAGAATTTCAATCTAAACTCATGATAAATTTCTGTAAAGAATAAGGTATCCTTCAAGAATATTCTTCTCCAAGAACAGAACAACATAATGAAGTTGCTGAGAGAAAAAACAGGACTCTCATATAGGCTGGTAGAACAATGTCGAGTGTCTCTTCACTACCAAAATATTTCTGGGTTGAAGCTGTCAACACTGCATGTCATGTGCAGAATAGAGTCTTTATCATCAAAAGTCACAAGAAAACTCCTTATGAACTAATGAAGTGCAGAAAACCAAATTTGACATACTTTAGAATCTTTGATGTAAGTGTTATGCCCTAACTAATGGTAAATCTTATCTAACTAAGTTTGCTGAGAAAGGTTTTGAGGGGATTCTTGTTGGATATAGTAACCACAACAAGACTTATAAAATATTTAACAAGAAGACTCATGTGGAAGAAGAATCAATACATGTTGTATTTGATGAGATAAGCTTGATTCATCAAGGCTTGTCTAGCACTTATGGTGTTGCAGGTACAGAATTGAAGATGAAGGAGCTAAGCTTAGAAGAATCAACATCTCCTGACCTGAACATTGAAGATGGAGAACCAGTTTAAGGAGGAGCACAAGACACAACACTTGGACAATTGCCACCTGGTACAACAAATATTGAAGCTCAAGGAGCACTGCCACCAGCTTGGAGGCACCACAAAGACCATCCAGGTAGTCAAGTGATTGGAGAAATGAGTCAAAGGAGTTTGAACAAGAAGAAGTGCTCAAAATGAATCAATGTATTTGAGCTTCCTTTCTCAGATTGAACCCAAGAGATTTGAAGAAGCAAATTGAAATCCTTCTTGGATCATGGCTATACAAAAAGAGCTTAGTCAGTTCAAGAGATGCAAAGTGTGGAAGCTAGTTCCTAGGCCTCAACATCAGAATATAATTGGAACCAAGTGGGTCAATAAGAACAAGTTAGATGAGAATGGGATCATCATTAAGAATAAGGCAAGCCTAGTTGCAAATGGATATAGACAAGAAGAAGAGATTGATTTTGACTAGACCTATGCACCAGTAGCAAGACTTGAGGCAATAAGGCCTTTCCTAGCATATGCAGCTCACAAAGGATTCAAGGTGTACCAAATGGATGTGAAGTCTGCATTCCTCAACGGTGATCTCAAGGAAGAAGTATTTGTAGAGCAACCTTTAGGTTTTGTTATTCCTAATTTTTCTAATCATGTTTATTTCTTAAAGAAAGAATTATATGGTTTGAAACAAGCTCCTAGAGCTTGGTATGAAACTCTATCTAGCTTTCTCATTGAAAACAAGTTCTTAAGGGGGAAGATAAATAAGACATTATTTCTAAGAGAAATAATGGGCAAGAGTTTGCTAGTCCAAATTTATGTCGATGACATAATTTTTGGGTCTACTAATGACAACCTTTGCAAGAAGTTTGCTAACTTAATGCAAGAGAAGTTTGAAATGAGCAGTATGGGGGAGCTAAAATACTTTCTAGGGCTCCAAGTGAAGCAATCTGAGGATGAAATTTTCATCTCTAATACCAAGTTCACTAAAGAGCTTATAAAGAAGTTTTGAATGGAGAGTGTAATCAATGAAAGGCCTCTAACGGGCTCCAATGTATCTCTAGATAAGGATGAGAAAGGGAAACCTTTTGACGAGACCTCATTGGATCTCTGCTCTACCTTACTACTAGTAGACCAGATATCATGTTTGCTACATGTGTTTGTGCTAGGTATCAAGCTTCCCCTAAGGAATCTCACTATACCTCTACTAAGAAAATCTTGAGATATCTTAAGGGAAATCCTAATCTTGGCCTTTGGTACCCTAGAACTAATGATTTTGAACTAATTGGGTATTTAGATGCTGATTTTACAGGCTGCAAAGAAGACAAGAAAAGTACTCCAGGATCCAGTCAATTTCTAAAGAAGAGGCTAATTTATGGCGTAGCAAGAAGCAGATAAGTGTGGAAATATCCACAGTTGAATCAGAATACATCTCAGCTGGGAGTTGCTGTGCTCTACCAGAAAAAGGACTTTTAGCCAGGGCAATTTGCCGTGGCTAAAAATCCAAACCATGGCAAAAGGCTTTTAGCCACGACCCGCCTGCGCCAAATGGGCGTGGGCAATGCGAGCGTGGCAAATAGTATTTACCACGCTCATTCCGTGCCAAATACCATTTTGCCATGACTTTTAGCCACAATTTTAAACCGTGGCTAAAGGTATTGATTTCAGAAGCTATTTGCCATGGTTTCTCTGTCGTGGCTAAAAGTTCAACATTTGTCATGGTATTAAACCGTGGCAAATATTTATCTGATTTAAAAAAAAATGGTATTTTACACGGTTTAAAACCGTGGTAAATACTTGACTGATTTATTAAAAAAACATTTGCCACAATTTAAAGTTGTGGCAAATACTTGACTGATTTATTAAAAAATCATTTGCCACAATTTAAAGCCGCGTCAAATACATCTTCAAGTTTTTTTTAAAATTTATTTATCATGATTTATGTTACTAAATCTAGCATTTATGTTACACATCAACCATCATACACAATGATTTCAATCGCTTTAGCTATGAAAGCAACATGGAATTAGTATGGCTCCAAAATATTACAAAACAATATTCTTCAATCCAGAAAATATCAGAACTATGGTCCAATGATGGCAAGAACAAGTTCATACCTCATTACATCCTCCCTAAGAATCATAAGAGCAAACAATCTTTGATGATTTAATTCTAATAATATAACAAAATTAGCTATCCCTGCAATAAAAACTGTTGTTTCTCATAGATTTTTCATTCAACAGCATTACAAATGCAATTTTCTCTAGAACAATGATTCATCCTAGCTACAGTTTACAACAATACCACCACTCATCCATAAAAGATTATGATACATTAATAGAGATCATAGAACGATGCTGTTACGCGAGTTGCCCAAAATTTTCTCCACATCATCAGAATCACCTTCTCTAGACCCATCCTTTGCCTGCTTAACATCACCAAGATCATTATTTGTAGAAGGCTTTGGTTCAGTAATAACTCTTGTGGTTTACAAAGTGAGTCTTGATCGTTAATCCAAATGCACTAAATATCAATTAAAACAATACCAAAACTTCTAAGCAAATGTATTAAAAAGGTTGAGCAAAATAAAAACAATAACCAATAGAAAACACAGAAGGTATTGATGGTTAAACTTGCATACATCCCAAATGTCCATGCATTAATTTGTAGATGTGTGTGTACACATTAGAGATGACACGATCTATTTTAGGTAGTTGAATCGAAGAAAAATCGTGTAAAAGAAAATTACAAGCTAAAATACTAAGCTGCACAAAATCCTGAAAAAAAAAAATTTAATTACTGCGATGCATGGACTTACTTGGTTCCCTCTCAGGACTTCTATACATGAAGAGAAAATAACAAGAAAAGCTTTGTCAGATTCTTATACGTGAAGAGAAAATAGAATTAGAAAGTGAAACAAAGCAAACAATAACATAAAATAACAAGCGCATATTTGTTCAAGAGATTCATTGATCAGGCTTCTATCGTGCTAACTCCAATTTACAACCATTTCAACAATAACATGAAATATTTATTTCCATCCCTGCTATTGTTGAGTTAATGGATATATAAAGTTCACTGCATAGCCAAAGAGGGATGATAATAACTCAACACCAAAAGAAAAAAATTCACGCAAATAAACGGTTCTTCTAGTTTGAGAGTGAATTTCTGGAATAGTTGACCTGTAATGAGAGTGATTGCAGCAGCTCCGACCATATTTGATAAAACTACTAAAACATGTGCGGTTTTTACTAAAACAGAGTTAGTATCACATAAAAAGAATGTTCGAGATCAAAAAATGAGAAATATACAGGATTATACACTATAACATATAGTAAGTCAATATCATGCTACATATAGTTGATTTCTATAAGCAGAATTCTTCGGTATTCTTCTCTTGAATTTGGTGTTGTGAAGAATTCACAAGTACTATTTTGGAAGTTGAACATAGTCCTGCTTTGACAATTATCCAAGTTTAAATAGTGGAAGCGCATCTTGTAAGAACATACTGTGACCTAGTACGCATTCAGAGAGACACGTGACCTGAACAGAGAAGAATAGAGACAAAAAATAGCAAGAAATGAAAAAAGTAGTACCTCCTACCTGAGCTTATCCTCTTCACCATTTACACTATGTTTATTACATCTTCATCTTCACTTGCTAGTTGCGTTGTCATATGATTTGCTCCTATTCCAAAAAAAACCCAAATTCGCACTCAAAATAAAGTTTTGAGGTTTGGCCGTAAAATTAAGTTATTTTTATAAAGGTAAATAAGTTTAAACCTGCTCCAAATACATTTAATGCATTTCAACATAGATGAACCCAAAAATATTTCATAAGATCATAAATTTGCGCAGAAATTTGAGGGTTATATTAACATAGCTTGATCCAAAAAATGCTTTACATAATTTGTGCCTCAAACTAAAATGAAAATTCTAATTTCCTGACTCTATGAAAATAAAATCCAATGTTTTGGACGACCAGCAGAATAAGTTGTCCAAATGATGATCCGATCTAGTGTAATTTTCATCAAAATATAACACATGAAAGCGTTGTTGAAAAAAAAATGATCGCAACAATGTGCAAACGCAGCCAAAGTTCAACTATATTAGGTATGCTGGTTTGATTGCATAAAAGTAGAAATCAAGTTTATAATACAATGCAATTTTTTAATTGTGTAGTGACACAGAAAACTATAAGAAAATGATGATTTTAAGTTCATACTGTAAGACCCCTTTTTTGGCTTAAATTTCTGGGTCTTACTGCCCAGAACCGCCATCTTGTGGTGACACCAACACACGAGAAGGTCTCCACTACAAGACATCGATCCTACCAGCTATTCATACATCCAGGACAATAATTCACTATAGAATAATATAAAACAAGTCCACAATAATCACATTGCAATAAAAGAGAAATGTACAAATGAGATACATAAATAAAAAAGGTGTACTAAAATAAGGGTACTGAAATGAAAAGGGCTTAAGCCTAGTACATCTATTCCTCACTACAATCCCTCATGTGAAAGCAACCTACACACTTATTAGGGTAAACATGGAAGATTGCATTCAGGAGATGGTATCTCACCAGAGCTCTCCCTACTACTGCTGAGATTCTGACTCTAGGACGGGTCACCGTGTCATGCACTATCTTCTGGGTGTGCTGGGTCTGCTGCTCCCGGTTCTCTGTTTGTTATTACACATCCGGTCGTTTGTCAAAAAGATTAAGAGGTTTCCTCGTCCCCTCCACCCACGGCTCTTAGGAACCGGGTGGGGAGGATGAAGAAAAGGGTAACAAAGGGTAATAAACAAGCAGATTGCATTGAACCTAACTAGCATTTGTATATAAGTACAGATAAACAGTGGGCCAACTGTAGCAATTCTAGTATACTATGTATGTATAAGAGTGCAATAGACAAATAATAAGCACTAGTAATAGTAGCAGTGAACAAAGAATAAGCAATAACATTCGCAACAATATAAGTAAAGAAAGAGCAGTATATATAAGAGAAGCAGCTACGAAAGTAACTCTATCTTATAAGAATGCCCATACAAACTTATAAGATAGGAGATCTGGCAGTAAGGTAAACTCATTGTATAAAAGATCCCATATTAATGTTTACGATGAGATCTTGTTATGTAATGATGTTATGCTATGCTATGATGTGCAATGCAATGATGCAACTCACCCACGGGACTCTGTACATATATACCTTGTAAGTTCCATCTGTTCGAGTGTATCAACTCAGGTACCCCATTGAGGAAAACAAGGGTAGTGGATCGGGTATGCCCACTTCTAAGCTCCTATCAACTCCTCCCGGCCTAGACCTTTTGTACACCCCTAAGAATACACAGGGTATCCGCGCACTATCTGCTAAGTAACACCTCTTAATTGTATTCCCCGAGCCTCCAGCTCGCTGAACTATCCAGTCCTCCTTAGATAACACTGAGCCTACCGCTTGCAGGACCAATAAGTCCTCGTACCATTTTGTCCCATGTTTTGGGATGAGGTTTACCTTATCAAGTTCACCTTCTTAGACTACTCTTTTCTATTGTTTAGTTGTACTTAGAAGTTTAGGGTAAATCTTGGACTTCATGAGGGCTACCCGGTGAAGAGCTCACAACGGTACAAGGAGGTATGTTGGGCTGGCATATATAACCTCCCTTTCTCAAGATATTTACTCTTATTGGTAACTACCCTTTCTTAAATACCCACTTCCACTCTAGTTATTCTAGCTTCATAAGGTGGTTTACAGTTGCGGGATAGGAAAGCGATGATGTTTAATTGAACATCAATCCTTTCCCTTCTTAGTGACTAGCTACACCTTCACACCATCACTCAATCCTTATCTAATGGTTCCATATTCTCATGTTAATCATAACCTCTAGTTGCCGGTGGATCACCCCTCATATCACCTTAAGCTATCATTATCAAAATCCCATATTGATAATTTTATTAAACGCACTGCAAATCCAACCATTAAGTGTTGACACTAGTTGGTTGATCTACCAATCAATCTATGATGTACACAATGTTCCAGGAATTAATAATTCTGTGTTTGAAGTTCAGATGAGGTCTAATTCAAATACTTCACTTTTGCTATCCCCAGACCAATTTGTCCTCAAGTAAGATACATGACCTAAAAGGGAGCTACATGATCCTCCTAGCTAATATGTATTCAAATATAGTTCCAGAAGTTATACAAATGATAAGTTACTAATTTCTACCCCCTTTACTTGAATATGATTATGTTTGGGCCCAATATTCAACTTCTTAATATTTATGGGATCCATCCATTTGTACATGAAGTGTCACTTAGCATGTACCAAAGGGTCTAATAAAATTTACTGAGTTTAGTTGTGATCCAAGATAATGTTCAACAACGATTCATAATTTTCTCCCTAATAAATTTCCAAAAAATTAATTAAATATCCAAGTGTACCATTTATAACATTGTGAAGGATCTACTACATATATTCATCCAAATGTTGTAAATAAATTTTCCAGGTATTTGTGTAACTCTAAAATGAACATCCATATGGTTTGGCAATTTCTAACAGTATTTTATCATCAATATTAAATAAACATATAAGCCCATTATTTCCACTTTATGAAGGAGCTACTGTAAATCATCATGAAATAATTACAACAAAATTATCACGGCATTATGGTGATATAGCAAGTCTTCTGGCTAAGTGTCATAAATTTCCAATTCCATTTGACCAACAATAATAATTACTAAAGGAAAATGATAAAACTCCACTTTATGAAGGAACTATTGTGAACCATCAGAGAATAAATGTGACAAAATTATCATAACATTACTATGATTTAAGAAGTGTACTAACCAAGTTTCATAATTTTCTAACTTCATTTGATCAGCAATATTAATTATTCTAAGAGACAATCCAATTCCACTTTGTGAAGGAGCCACATTAAATACTCATCAATTAAATGTAATAAAATTCCAGAGGCTACTAGTAATCTCAAAAGTCCAACTACCCAGTTTCATAATTTTCCAGATTAATTTGACCAGCATTGACAATTAATTAAGGAAGACATTAAAATTCCAATTTGTGAAGAAACCATAGTAAATACTCATCAATTAAATATCGTACAATTCTCAGCGACTACTAATGATATCAAAAGTCTAACTACCCAATTTAATAATTTTCCAAATCAATTTGACCAACATTTACAATTAATTAAGGAAGACATTAAAATTTCACTTTGTGAAGGAACCACAGTAAACACTCACAATTAAATATAGTAAATTTTCCAAAGACTAACAATCATCTCAAAAGTCTAACTACCATGTTTCATAATTTTCCAGATCAATTTGACCAGCATTTACAATTAATTAAGGAATACATTAAAAATTCTACTCTATAAAGGAACCACAGTAAATACTCATCAATTTAATTTATATAAATTCTCAGAAGCCAATATTGATCTCAAAAGTCTAAATATCAAGTTTTATACAATTTAGAATTCATTTGCTCATACAAAAGTATGGTAGAATAAATGAGGGTAACTCAATTAATTACTAATTAGTGGGATATCATATCTCTAAAAATTCCCATAAAATATACATGGTGTAATTACACCCTCCAAAGGTGAATCCTAGAGTTTTGTAGCATTTTAGAAGGTTTTGACCCTAAATTACTCAATTAAGCTCTTTGTGACAATTTCACATAAACCCTAATTTCCTACGGAATTAACCCCAATGTTCATGATTTTTCCTGAGATGAGAGATCTCATGATATCAAGTGCATGTTTTGAATTTCATAAGAATTGACCAGGGGAATACCCATCTAATCATAAAACACCATGTGTATATGACACCTTATTGAATTTCCATGGCACCTTGGTCTTGCAGGTGTATTTCCCTCACATGCATGGGCCCAAATGAGCTGAAAATTTAATCATGCTCAAGATATAGTTAAACAACCCCCACCAAAATATTGGGGTGTTTTGAAGGCATTTAATTATCCAATTAACACATGCATAAATATTTAAATGTTTCCTACAACTTTAGGAAAATGTTCTCTAAAAATTTCCATTTTGGGCAGGAGGTGTGTTAGGGCATGACTTATACATGCCCAAAATTTCAGATCATTTGGGATTGTAGGACTCTATGAATTAATTTTTTAGTGACTAGGACACCTAGTGTAAATCCCCCACAAGAAATTGATTTTTGAGAGATACACTACTCCAAAATGAGTGAACTTAATTTCTAAAAATAGTAGAGGCCTAGAGCTACATCTTTTATGTTAGACACTTTTTCTGATTTTGCACTCATATTTTTCTATATTTACTTCAATGTTCAGGCAATATAGTTATTTTATCATTTAAAATGAATCCGGTCTGTGACTATCATCAACACTGGATCCGACGACTCTCCTTCATCATCCCCAGCTAGCCAATGAGCGGGATTGCATTTTCATGGGCCATCTATAGCTTCATTTTCTAGCAACCTCCGACTGTCTCTAGAAAAACCCCTAAGCCACCACCTCCGGCCGAGGTTGGACTATCCACTGACGGTGAGAACTTGACCAGAGATTGCCGGAATAGCTCTCCGACACCTTTCATTTTTCGAGTAGGAATACTAGAAAACCGAAATGGTTTCTCCACCATTTCTTCGTGGATTTGAAAATGGAGAGAAGGGGAAGCTAGCACAGATGGAGGGGAAGAGGATTCTGACTTGGTTACGGGTGTTAGACCTCGTGTTCCTCTTAGGGGCCATTTCAATTTTTCGGCGAGCTCCTTCTCCAAATCATGTTGCTCCACCGATTTCTCCAAGGCAAATATCTGGCTCGACTCCCTAGAGCTCTCTGAAGGTGATGGTGAACTCAATTTGGCATGAGGGTGGTTTAATCCATGACAGTCATTAAGGCATGGTTCAGCCAAGCATAAGATGTTCCTCCTTGCTTCCATGTGTCCTTCCAAAGCTGGAATTCAGTTGGGAAAGCTTGTGTGAGTTCAGAGGAATGTTTGGGAAGAGAAATGGAGGGCCAAGTGTCACTCCATCCTCAAATTCCTCTTGTCCTCATTTGGATTTGGGGAAAAATACCAATTTTCCCCCATACATGTCTCCCCCTTTCAATTCAGTGGGCATGGTGGTCATTTGGTCTTGGGATGTATGATGGGCCTTGAGCCAAGTTCCCAAGCCATTGGATTTGGGTTTGGCACCCATTTCCCTTCTTTGGGCTTAAGTTTGACCATGGTTGACTTTGAGGTTAACTTGGTCAATTTGATGATATGGCTGGCCCCATTTGGTGGTCAAGTGTCCCTTGTCATCATATGAGGTGTATTGGTCCATGGTATGACCCAAATTGGGCTAAATGAGCCATAAGGTGTGATTTTGACCAAGATGGGTTAAGTTTGGGTTTGGTCAAATTGGGTCAATTAGTTGACCAAATGATGGGGATTTTGGTCAATTGAACCTCTTTTAGGGTTTGCCTTGTAGTGATGGGGTCAATTTGGCCATATGAAGTCCAATTGCCTTCAATTAGGAAGGTTTGACTAGTTTGGTCAACATAACCAATTTGGTTGACCCTAAAGGGTCCATAGTGACCTATTGATCTCCTTAAAAGATCAAGAGTGTCAAGGTGAGGTTATATTGACATACTGGAGCTCCTTTGGTTAATTCTTGGCTAGGTGACTTAAAATTGCTAAATGCAGACCAATGTGCAATTCACCTACTCTCCTAGGTTTTCTGGGGTTCTTTTGACTAGTCTACCTTTTTGTCATGACATCGTCATGACAAAAATTCAACTTAGGGGTATAGTTATTTGTGGGATGTTATAAATCCCAATACAACAACAGAGCCCATATAGTCCCCAATCATTGGGGGTATGGGCGGGGGAAGATTGGAAATAGACCTAACCTTTGGCCCTATGCACAAAGTGGATTCTCTCGGAGGAGAAAGACCGAACCTTTGACAATAAATGCATAAAGTGACTGCTCACTGATTACCACTGAAATAGTGGCCCCCTATACCGTCATATTTACTTCGGAATCATGCCCTCAAATCAAAGACAAAGACATCAGAGAGGGAAGACCCAAGAATCCATTTTGATTTATGTGCACATAACCATGCTTCCTTCATTCAACATCCAGAGCATTGGCCTTGCACAATAAATAAAGGAAAAAAATTTCATCCCCAAATTCAGATTGGGCTCGTGGGGTTCTTGCTTAAGGTAGACCATTGTAAAGATTTTAAGCTAATTAAACTTTTACCTAATGCAATGAGTCTCAGGTATTGTTGTTGCATCAGGTCAGGAGGCTCCAAAGTGTGCTCCTCTCACCCATGATTTGACCAAATGACCTTCACCAGCGGGACTTTCTTCCACCGCAAGACTTGAACGACTATGTCATCGATCCATATTGGGTCCAAACAGACTATACGATCAGATGCAATCGGGCCTATCGTGGTAGCGATATGTTGCTTTGGCCGAAGGAGAGCCCTCCTAAGTGAGAAGACATAAAAAACATCATGCAATCCTGCAAATTCTGGTGGCAGGTCCAGTCTATATTCCAAGGGGCCGATCTGCTCCAGGATCCTATAGAGCCCCATGTATCTCGAACTGAGCTTCTTTTCTCTTCGCACCTGTGAGAGTCTTTGTGCTAGGCGTATTTTCAGAAATACCTTGTTTCCCGCCTAGAATTCCACCTTGCGATGCTGCACATTATAATATTTAGCATGTCTACTTTGCGCTTCCAACATCCAATCTCATATCAGTCGTATCTGGGCATCCATGTCCTCTATATATTTTGACCCTATCGCCTTTGGGTCCTCATCCTGAATCCATGAAAGCAGAGTCCTGCACTACCGACTATATAGGGCTTCGTAGGGAGCCATGCCAATGCTAGACTATCGACTATTATTGTAGGGGAATTTGATGAGTGACAACAGTCTCTCCCACGAATCTCCACTATCTAGGATGCATAATCTCAACAGATCTTTGATCGCCCGGATAGTGCATTCCGTCTGTCCGTCAGTCTGCGGGTCTGTGGGTGAAAAACGGTGTTGAATTTCAATCGTGACCTCAGATATGCCTGAACCACCTTCCATTCCCTTGATGTAAACCAACCATCTCAATCTGACACGATCGATCTGGTTACTCCATGGTATCTAATGAATTGCTCCATGAATAGTCGCTCCAGAACACCGACGGGAGCACCCTTTTTGACCAGAATGTACCTGGCAACCTTTGTTAGTCTGTCCACAATAACCCAAACGAAGTCATGCCTGGAGCAGGAGCAAGGTAACCCATGTACAAAGTCCATGGAGATGTCCTCGAACTTCCACTTCGGCAATGATAACGGCTGCAATAATCCCCCCGGGTTCTTGCCTTCGGCCTTAACCAGTTGGCATGCCTTACAATGAGTCACAAAGTGGATGATTTACTTCTTCATTCCTGGCCAATACATCGTTCTCCTTAGGTCCGCAGTCATTTTGGTGATCCTGGAATGCATTGAATATTTACTATAATGCGCTTCTGTCAGGATATCTTCCCAGATATTATCTCCTAGTGGTATGTAAATTCAGCCTCGGAAGTGCACGAGATCATCTTTCAATGAATAATCCCCAGCGGTGTCTGACTCTAATGCCTTGAAAACTAGTTCTAATTCTGCATCACATTTTTGGGCAACCTTGATTCAATCTAGGATATCACAAACAATGCTCATCGAGGCTAGATACTCCTTGTAGACGTCGGGGTCATCCTTGGATACCAGTGCGATATGCATGTCTTCTAGCATCTGCACCATGGCCATCAACTATGGTTCTGCATCAGACATGTTGGCCCTTCTGCTAAGTGCATCCACTACTGTGTTTGCCTTCTCTGGGTGATAGTGCATTGTATACTGGTAATCACAGAGGAATTCCACCAATTTCTTTGTCAGAGATTTTGGTCCTTCTGCATGTCCACATACTTGAGGTTCTTGTGATCTGAGAAGATATCACAATGAACCCCATACAGGTAGTGTCTCCAAATTTTTAATGCAAATATTACCGCTCCCATCTCCAAATTGTGCACCGGGTAATTCTGCTCATTCTTCTTCAACTGTCAAGAAGCTTAAGCAATCACATGTCCATGCTGCATTAGGACAACACCCATGTCCTGATATGATGTGTCGATGTATACATGGAATCCTTCCTTCCCAGATAGAAGTGAAAGGATTGGGGCGGTGGAGAGTCTATCTTTTAATTCCTAAAAGGTAGCCTCACACCGCGGTGTCCATACAAACGGCGTGTCCTTCTTTGTTAGTGTTGTAAGGGGAAGAGAAATCAGGGAGAATCCCTCTACAAACTTCCGGTAGTAGCCGACCAGTCCTAGGAAACTCCTTACATTAGAAGCCGTCTTCAGTTGAGGACAGTCTCGTATTACCTGAATCTTTGTCGGATCTACTGCTAATCCTGCCCCACTAATGATGTGCCCCAGAAAGGCTACTTCCTTGAGCCAGAACTGACACTTGCTAAATTTGGCATACATCTTATGCTCTCGATGCCTCTCTAATATGAGTGCCAGATGCTGAGTATGTTCTTCCTCCATCCTCGAATAGATAAGAATATCATTTATGAATACAATAACGAAGACGTCAAGATAGGTCTCGAAAACACAGTTCATCAGACTCATGAATGCGGAGGGAGCATTCGTGAGCCCGAATGGCATTACCGTGAATTCGTAAAGACCATAATGACTAATGAATGTTGTCTTCAGAATATCTTCCTCCTGGATTCACAGTTGGTAATATCCTGATCTCAAGTCTAGCTTTCAGAACCAGTGCGCTCCTTTGAGTTGATCAAATAGCTCATCTATCCTTGGCATGGGTTATATATTTTGCACTGTCAGGCTGTTCATCTCCCTATAATCAATACACAGCCTGAGGGACCCATCCTTCTTCTTTACAAACAATACCGGGGTTCCCCCACGATGACGATCTTGGTCTTACAAACCCTGCTTCCAATAATTCCTGTAGTTGGCTTCTGAACTCTGCCAGTTCCTTCGGAGCCATCCGATACGGAGCTCTAGATACTGGTCTCGCTACCAGTACTAACTGAAATTTGGAAACCTTTCTCCCTGTGCGGTGGTAACCCGAGTAGCTTCTCCGGAAACACGTCAGGAAAATCATGAACAATGGGAATGTCAGTTAGAGAAGTTTCCATTTCCATCATCTCAAAGCATATCATATAAACTTCATCCCCCCAGTAGGTGGGCCTTGACGGCCTGAATAGAAGAAAGTAAATAATGGGAGACCAGGATAATACCTTCGAAGGTCACATAGGTGTTATCGTATCTTAGCACGACCTTTATTGCTGGGCAATCAATCTGGGCATGGTACCAGGTGAGCCATGTCATCCCTAAGACAAGATCAAAGTCAAATATCTTCAATATTGTTGCCGGAGCATCGAGTGATAGGCAATCAATGGAACCTTCAGAAGGCACTTTGCTGTCGATTCAATCTCCAACCCATTGGGAAGATGCACCCTCATGGTGTCTCCCAAATAGTGTCGAACTTGGTCCAAGTCCTTGACGAAGTCTTCTGAGATGAAGTTATGTGACGCTCACATGTCAAACAATGCATGGGAAGGCTTGCCACATACTGTTACTATTCCTGAATTTGTTGTACAGTTTTAGGTGGCTAAGTTATTCTACTTCTAGTAACTCTATATCAATTCCACAATCTAAGAATTGAAAGGAATTAAAATGCTAGCATACCTGCAATAACCCTTTCTGGATTCTGGGGCTGAGCAAGATCTAGATCATACATCTGATCTCTAGCATGTCTGCAGTCTTCTTTGTGGAATCCTTGGCCTCGGCCACATCCTTGGCCTCAGCCCCTAAACTGCTAAGCAAGTGGTGCTGGAGATGGTGGTGGATCTCTCTGAGGGAAGTTGATATGAATATGGCCCGGCTGCTGGCAGTGGTAGCACAACTATGGGGGAGGTGCTCCACCACCTTGTCTTGGCGGCTCCTGGATCCGTAGCGGTTGAGGGGCCAGCACTGTCAGAGGTCTCTGCTCCTGTCTAAAGTTGGGATGGAGTCATACCCCACCCCTCCTGTGCTGGATGAATATGCCCCTTTGGTGTCCCATGCCGCCAAATACCGCATCGTCTACCGGTCTTTTCCATCTATTCCTCACCATCAGCTGGCCCGCCTCCAGATTCTTTGCCACTTCGATAATTTGTGCTAGGCCGGAATCTGCTACATATAGCAGGGCTTGCCTCAGGTCATCAGAGAGACCCTTGTAGAACCTCTTTACATAGCTGGAGTCATCTAGATTGTGGGATGTGGTGAAGTGAGCCAGATGAGAGAATTCCCGCTGATACTCCAACACTGAATGACTTCCCTGCTTCAGGTGCAGGAACCATTCTTATAGTTCATCTCTGGCCGTCTGTGGTACAAAAAGTTCTAGCAGCATCTCCTTGATCTCCTCCTAGGTTATGTCGACGTATTTGAGGCTAGCAAAGGTAGTACCCAAAGCCAACTTCCACCACGGCTTGGCATGTGATTCCATGGCAGAGACATCCAGTGATACTACCATGTTGACTAGACAGCGTATCCCGACTAGCATCTCCTGGATGGTGTCTATCCATTCCTCGGTCCGCACCACTGACTCGATCCTAGCATAGGTTGGTGGGGAGAGGCATCAGAAGGCACTCAACTAGTTTGACCCATGGTTGGGGGTCTGAACCGGGGTCTATTGTTGTGAGAAGTCCTGCAAGATGACAATCAATGTTTAGCCCAACTCTGACTGTTGGAAGGGGGTGGGAGCTGGCAGGGGAGGGATAAAATCCTAAATGGGAGGTACTGTCGCCCGTGTGGCGATGTTCACCAGAAGATACATAAGAATAAAAGTCTTATCAAAAGGATTGACCAAAACATCTTATTTTTAATGGATAATTAAATGTAATTTCCCCTATGGGCACACCATTGCTTCCACTACTAGTTTGTCCACAAACTAAGCTCGAGCGGGGTTGCCTAAAGTTGTGGACTTAATTTACTTTGGATCAAAGTTGGCTGAGCTGATACTAGTTTGTAAGATCCCCCTTTTTTGCTTACATTTCCGGGTCTTACCAGCTAGAACCATCGCCTTATGGTGACACCAACACACGAGAAGGTCTCCACTACAAGATGCCGATCCTGCCTGCTATTCATTCATCCATACCAGCCATTCACCATCGAATAATATAAAATAAGTCCACAACAATCACATTAAAATAAAAGAGAAATGTCCAAATGAGATACATAAATAAAAAGGTGTACTGAAATAAGAGGACTAAAATGAAAAGGTCTTAAGCCCAGTACATCTATTCCTCACTACGATCCTTCAAGCCTAAGCAACCTATACATTGATTAGGAAAAATATGGAAGATTGCATTCGGGAGATGGTATCTCACCGGAGCTCTTCATGCTGCTGCTGAGACTTTGACTCCAGGATGGGTCACCGTGTCACGCTCTGTCCCCTGGGTGTGGTGGGTCTGCTGCTCCTGGTTCTCCTATTTGTTATGTTATATCCATCCGTTAGTCTAAAAGACTAAGCGGATTCCTCGTCCCCTCCACCCGCGACCCCTAGGCACCAGGCGAGGAGGATGAATAAAAAGGTAACGAATGATAATAAACAAGCAGATGATAGTCGCCCCAACTAGAATTTGTTTATAAGTATAGATAAATAGTGGGCCTAATATAACAATTCTACTATACTGTCTACGTATAAGAGTGCAATAGATAAATAATAAGCACTAGTAATAGTAGCAGTGAACAAAGAATAAACAATAACATTCACAGTAGTATAAGCAGAGAAAGAGTAGTATATGTAAGAGAAGCAACTATGAAAGTAACCCTATCTTATAAGAATGCCCATACAAATTTATAAGATAGGGGATCTGGCACTAAGGTAAACTCATTGTATAAAAGAGCTCATACTAATGTATACGATGCGGTCTTGTTTATGTAATGATGTTATACTATGATATGATGTACAATGCAATGATGCAACTCACCCATGCAAATTTGTACGTACTGACCTTGTAAGTTCCCTCTATTCGAGTGTATTAACTCATCTACCCCATTGAGGCAAACATGGGCAGTGGATTGGGCATGTCCATTTCTAGGCTCCTATCAACTCCTCCCAGCCTAGACCTTATGTATGCACCTAAGAACATACAGGGTATCCGCATACTATCGGGTAAGTAACACCTTTTAATTGTATTCCCCGAGCCTCTAGCTCGCTGAACTATCCAGCCCTCCTTAGATAACACCGAGCCTACCGCTGGCAGGACCAACAAGTCCTCGTACCATTCTATCTCATTTTTGGTATGAGGTTTACCTTATCAAGTTCTCATGCTTAGACTACTCTTGTCTATCGTTTAGTTGTACTTAGAAGTTTACTGTGAATCTTTGACTTCCCGAGGGCTACCCGGTGAAGGGCTCACAATGGTACTAGGAGGTATGTTGGGCTGACATCCCAAACCTCAATTTCTCAAGATATTTACTCTTATTGGTAACTACACATTCTTAAATATCCACTTCCTCTCTAGTTACTCTAGCTTCATAATGTGGTTTATAGTTGCCGGGACAGTGAAGCGATGATGTTCAATTGAATATCAAGCATTGCCCTTCTTAGTGACTAGCTACACCTTCACATCATTACTCAATCCTTATCTAATGGTTTCATATTCTGATGTTAATCATAACCGCTAGTGGCTGGTGGATCACCACTCATATCACCTTAATCTATCATTATCAAAATCTCATATTGATAATTTTACTAAACGCACCCCAAATCCAACCATTAAGTGCTGACACTAGTTGGTTAATCTACCAATCAATCTATGATGTACACAATGTTATAGAAATTAATAATTATGTGCGTGAATGCCAGATGGGGTCTAGTTTAAATACTTCAGTTTTACTACCCGCAGACCAATTTGTCCTCAAGTAAGATACATGACCTAAAAGGGAGCTACATGATCCTCCTAGATAATATGTATTCAAATATAATTCCAAAAGTTGTACAAATGAAAAGTTACTAATTTCCACCCGCTTTACCTGAATATGATTATGTTTTGGATTAATATTCAACTTCTTAATATTTATGGGATACATCAATTTGTACATGAAGTGTCACTTAGTATGTGCCAAAGGGCCTAATAAAATTTATTGAGTTTAGTTGTGATACAAAACAATGTTCAACAAAGATTCATAATTTTCTCACTAATAAATTTCCAGAAAATTAATTAAATATCCAAGGGTACCATTTATTGCATTGTGAAGGATCCACTACATATATTCATCCAAATGTTGTAAATAAATTTTTCAGGTATTTGTGTAACTTTAAAATCAACATCCACATGGTTTGGCATTTTTCTAACAGTATTTTATCATCAATATTAAATAAATATATAAGCCCATTATTTCCACTTTATGAAGGATCTACTATAAATCATCATGAAATAATTACAAAAAAATTATCAGGGTATTATGGTGATATAACAAGTCTTCTAGCAAAGTGTCATAAATTTCCAGTTCCATTTGACCGACAATAATAATTACTAAAGGAAAATGATAAAACTCCACTTTATGATGGAACTATTGTGAACCATTAGAGAATAAATGTGAAAAAATTATTAGGACATTATTATGATCTAAGAAGTCTACTAACCAAGTTTCATAATTTTCTAACTTCATTTGACTAGCAATATTAATTATTCTAAGAGACAATCCAATTACACTTTGTGAAGGAACCATAGTAAATACTCATTCATTAAATTAAATAAAATTTCCAGAGTCTACTAGTGATCTCAAAAGTCTAACTACCCAATTTCATATTTTTCCAGATCAATTTGACTAGCATTTGTAATTAATTAAGGAAGACATTAAAATTCCACTTTGTGAAGGAACAATAGTAAATACTCATCAATTAAATATAGTAAAATTCCCCGAGACTACTAATGATCTCGGATGTCTAACTACCCAGTTTCATAAATTTCTAGATCAATTTGACTAACATTTACAATTAATTAAAAAAGACATTAAAATTCCACTTTGTGAAGGAACCTCAGTAAATACTCATTAATTAAATATAGTAAAATTTCCAGAGACTACTAATGATCTCAAAAGGCTAACTACCAAGTTTCAAAATTTTCCAGATCAATTTGACCAGCATTTATAATTAATTAAGAAATACATTAAAATTCTTCTTTGTGAAGGAACCACAGTAAATACTTATTTATTTAATTTAAATATATTCCTAGAGGCCAATAATATAATATAATTAATTTAGAATTCATTTGCTCATAAAAAATTATGGTAGAATAAATGAGGGTAACTCAACTAATTACTAATTAGTGGGCTATCATATCTCTAAAAATTCCCATAAAATCTATAGGGTGTAATTACACCTTCCAAAGGCGAATCTCAGAGTTTTATAGCATTTCAGAAGGTTTTGACCCTAAATTACTCAATTATGCTCAATGTGACAATTTCACATAAACCCTAATTTCCTTGGGAATTCAACCCTAATGTTCATGCTTTTTCCTGAGAAGAGAGATCTCATGATACCAAGTACATGTTTTGAATTTCATAAGAATTGACCAAGGGAATACCCGTCTAATCACAAAACACCATGTGTATATAACACCTTATTGAATTTCCATGGCACCTTGGGCTTGCATGTGTATTTCCCTTACATGCATGAGCCCAAATGAGCTAAAAATTTAATCATGCTCAAGATATAGCTAAACAAATCCCCCACCAAAATATTGGGGGTGTTTTGAAGGCATTTAATCATCCAATTAACACACGCATAAATATTTAAATGTTTCATAAAACTTTAGGAAAATGTTCTCTAAAAATTCCCAATTTTGGGTAGGAGGTGTGTTAGGGCATGACTCATAAATGCCCAAGATTTCAGATCATTTGGGATTGTAGGACTCCATGAATTAATTTTCTAGTGACTAGGACACCTAGTGTACATCCCCCACGAGAAATTGATTTTTTGGGAGCTATAGTGCTCCAAAATGAGTGTACTTAATTTCTAAAAATAGTAGAGGACTAGGGCTATATCTTTCATGTTAGGCACTTTTTCTGATTTTGCACCCAAATGTTTCTATATTTACTTCAATGTTCACGCAATTATAGTTATTTTATCATTTAAAATGAATCTCGTCTACGACTATCATCATCACTAGATTTTACGCCTCTCCTTCATCGTCCCTAGCTAGCCAACGACCAGGATTGCATTTTCCTGGGCCTCTTTGGCTCCATTTTATGGCTATCTCCGGCCATCTCCTACAAAACCCCCAAGCCACCACCTCCGACCGAGGTTGGGCTATCCACCGACAGTGAGAACTCGGCCGGAGGTGTCCAAAATAGCTCTTCAACACCTTTCATTTTTCCAGCAGGAACACTAGAAAACCGAAATGGTTCCTCCCCCATTTCTTCATGGATTTGAAAATGGAGAGAATGGGAAGCTAGCAAAGATGGAGGGGAAGAGGGATCCAACTTGGTTGCGGGTGTTAGACCTTATGTTCCTCTTGGGGGCTGTTTCAATTTTCTGGCAAGCTCCTTCTCCAAATTATGTTCCTCCACCAATTTCTTTAAGGAAAATGTCTGGCTTGACGCCCTAGAGCTCTCTGAAGGTGACAGTGAACTCAATTTGCATGAGGGTGGCTTAATCCATGACAACCATTAAGGCATGGTTCAGCCAAGCATATGATGTTCCTCCTTGCTTCCATGTGTCCTTCCAAAGCTGGAATTTGGATAGGAAAGCTTGTGTGAGTTCAGAGGAATGTTTGGTAAGATGAATGGAGGGCCATGTGGCACTCCATCCCCAAATTCCTCTTGTCCTCTCTTTGATTTGGGGAAAAAATACCAATTTTTCCCCATACATGTCTCCCCCCTTTCAATTCAGTGGGCATGGGTGGTCATTTGGTCTTGCGCTGTAGGATGGGTTGTGGGCTAAGTCCCCAAGCCATTGGATTTGGGTTTCACACCCATTTCCCTTCTTTGGGCTTAAATTTGACCATGGTTAACGTTGAGGTTGACTTGGTCAATTTGATGATGTGGCTAGCCCAATTTGGTGGTCAAGTGTCCCTTGTCATCATGTGAGGTGTAGCGGGCCATGGTGTGGCCCAAATTGGGCTAGTTTAGCCATAAGGTATGATTTTGACCAAGATTGGGTTAAGTTTGACTTTGGTCAAATTGGGTCAATTGACTAAATGATGGAGATTTTGGTCAATTGAACCTCTTTGAGGGTTTTCCTTGTAGTGGTGGGGTCAATTTGGCCATATGAAGTCCAATTGACTTCAATTAGGAAGGTTTGACCCATTTTGGGCTAAAGTTGAATTTGGTCAACATGACCAATTTGGTTGACTCTAAAGGGTCCATAGTGACCTATTGATCTCCTTGAAAGATCATGAGGGTCAATCTGAGGTTATATTGACATACTGAAGCTCCTTAGGTTAATTTTAAGCTAGGTGACCTAAAATTGCTAAATGCAAACCAAGGTGCAATTCACCCACTCTTAGGTTTTATGGGGTTCTTTTGACCAGTCTACCTTTTTGTCATGACATAGTCATGACAAAAATCTAACTTAGGGGTCTAGTGATTTGTGGGATGTTACACATACATAAATGATTTATGCCAAAAATCATATGAAGTTCACCTAGAAACACATTTAGGCTAATTTGAAATTAGAAATTCTGTGCGAGGTAAAATGTATTTTAAATTAGATTTCATGTTTATAATAACATTCACCTCATTCAATAATAGATCAATTCACCTCTAATTCAATAGTTCATTAGCTGATTAAGAATAGTAAACCCTAACCTGTTAGAGCAGTCTAGTGTAATACAGTTCACGAGTTGATTAATGGTCAGCAAATATGTGTGTTAACTATTTCTTGTGTTCATAATAAAAGAAATTAACATAAAAAATAGAAGATAAGCTAAAAATTTAAACCAAATAAATAGATCAATGATTTGTGAAATTCCTGGATCCTAATTTCCAATTTCATCTAGTTCTTTGCAAATGAACAGTCAGAATAAGAAAAAATGGTACGGGAAAGTACTGAAATGCAAGAAATGAGGAAAGGGGATGACGAAAATTAGGGATTGAAAAAAAGGAAGATGGTCTGTGCGGATGATTGCAACACATGGCATCAAAGATTGAATGAAAGAATACATATAGATCCGGCGACTGAGCACAACAGGTGGGTGATCTCTGTGCGGGCACCCTCATTGTCGAGGAAGAAGTAATTCCCTAAGGGAGGAATGATCAGTGTTGAGGGAACGATCATTGTCGAGGAAGAGGCGGTTCACGAAGGAAGGCCCTGCCCTAGCAGAGAAAGACAATCAGGCTGGCGAGCTGCAGAGATCTGATGTGATGCCCTGGCAGTGGGAGGAAATGAAGAGCGGGAGAGATCGAGTAGGAGAGATGAGGAATATCGCGCGAATAACAAATGCAGCCGGCGATTGGAGTTGAATAATTAATCTTAGCCATCTGGCAAGCATTTGATCTCAACCATTCAATTAAGAGAGAGAAAGAGAGAGAGAGAGAGAGAGAGAGGAGAGAGGGGGAGGGAATCTTTATAGCACTCCTATACCTACATTTATGGATAAGAGGGAGGGGAGAGAAATTGATTTTTTAGGTAAAAATTTACATTTTTTTTACAAAATAAAAATAGGAATATTGATTCTTATTTTTTATAATCATTTTAAGTACTCATATGTATATATTTTGTGTAAAATGTAAGTGCTCATATGCGGGCGCAACCCACTTTTAGGCAGGTATAGCCTATTCGAATGCGGGCGCAGCCTGCTTAGAGTCAATGAGCATGGGTGAAGCCTGTGCGGAGCTGCTCGCAGACACACACACACACACACACACACACACACACACACATATATATATATATATATATATATATATATATATATAAGTAATAATGCCCAAATTTTATGGTGGGAGGAGGGTAATTTTCCCTCCAATGTATTTCACTACATTTAAATAATAATTTATAAAAATGATTCATAATCAATAATATTTTTTAGTATAAAAAAAATTTAAGAACTAAATGATCTTTATGATTTAGGTGTTAGCCAATAAAAATAATCAACTACCCTCTGATACCAATTGAAAGTGCAATTGATATCAGTGTTGAAATTAATCAACCTGCTTTGATACCAATTGAAAGGAGAGTTTAGTTCTTAAATTAAATCTTTTTCTGTTATTAAAATCCTTTAATAACTTATTTCAAAGTAGTGATATATATATAAGTGTAAAACAAAGTGATTTATATTTCTAATATATTATCACAGATTCATCACAGATTATAAAATAAGAAATAAAGACATAAGCAAACAAAGTAACCAGAAGACACAAAGAACTTATAGTGGTTCTCCTCTCAATAGGGTACATCCACTCTTCTACCACCCTTGGTAGGAATCCACTAGGTGTTTTTGATCAGGTGCCCTAACACCAATGGAGGTTTGATCAGGTGCCCAAATCACTAATAAGCTTTTGATAAGGTGCTTAAAAACCAACAAGGATTTTTTGATCAGGTGTCTTGCCACCTAGGGGTAAACTTTTGAAGGGAGTTTTAACCCTGTACAAGATGGGAAGGGAATAAAATATATTGTTCTTCTCTGTGTGAGAAAACTCTAGAGATCCTGATGGGTTGTTGAGATTGGATCTTTGAAGATGATGTTGAAGAGCTCCCCCTGTCTGATTGAGATTGATGGCAGTTTGTGGAGGCTTCTTCTCTTGATTGTAATAACTCCTTTTCTTCTTATGCAGTTTGATCCTGAGCAAATGATATTGATTGGTGTCTCAGGATGAAGATTATCTGCAAAGAGGAGTTAGCAAAAAGAAGATAAATAATATATTAGATCTGCTTCTTCTTTTTGCTTCTCTGTTTTTTTCTTCCCGTATCTGTATATTCCTTCTCTCTTATTCTTGTTATTTTCTTCTCTGCTCTTCTCTCTGAATATATATTCTGGAGAGTTGTTTGGCTGATTTGAATTCTTGCCGACAAGAGAGGAAAAAGATAATATCTCTTTAATTTTGGATTCCTCGAGCAGACAAACTTTCCGTCTTTTAGCTTTTTAACGACTATAACATTTAATGCATGTAACGGCTATATTATATATTCATAAAGAAAAGCATATATAAGAATATTAGTCGAGCAGATATAAGAATATAATAATATTAGTCGAACTGAGAATGATGAAATATAATAGCAGATAATATTTTTGTCGAGCTCAGCTTCCAGATCGTCGATCTGAATATTGGATTCGTCGTTCTGAGCTTCTGTTGAAGTTTCATCGAACGCAGACTAGAGATTGTCGAATGCAGCTTTTCATCAACTGCTGAGACTACGGAATTTCGTCGACCGCTGAGACGGGATCGTCGACCGCTGAGCGCCGTTCGTCGAACGCAGATAGCCGTTCGTCGAACGCAGAGAACTTATATAATTTTTATTTCTTCTCTTATTTTCTCAGTCTATTATTTATATTATTTTCAGCCTTCTATCTTAATGAGATTTGATCTAAGTTATAAGATGTGTTATTATAGAAACTTAGACATTAAAGATGTATCCTAACTCAAATCAAAACTAAGGTTCCAACAATAAGTAATAATGCCCAAATTTTATGGTGGGAGGAGGGTAATTTTCCCTCCAATGTATTTCACTACATTTAAATGATAATTTATAAAAATAATTCATAATCAATAATATTTTTTAGTATAAAATTTTTTGTTTGACTCTACGGTAAATATTTCCACTTTAAAGTATTCAACGTCATATTCATCTCTTGGCTCAGCTACCTAGTTTTCTATTCGATGATTAATAGGTATTTTTTTAAAATTTGGGGTGCAAGTAGAAATTTAGTGGTTGTGTCTATATTATTTAGGAAGTGTGGCTTAAATATAATCCATGAATTATGTAACCGTGGCTAATATTGTCTTATTAGACACTAATTAATTAATAAGACATGGCTACATCAAAATGTTCCTTCTACACTTCCAAATCATCAATAGATTGTCACACATAAAAGTTTAGCTCTCTCTTAATTTCTACTAACACTCAAAAAGTTATTATTATATGTGTGTCTTGATTGAGAGTTAATTAATAAATATATAAATAATTAAAATGATCATAATACGTGATGTGATCAAAATATATGTGACACAAATTAATTAAGTATGATAATTAATGATTAAATTAATATTAATATTTTTTTGCACATAATATTAATAAAAATAGATAAATTTCAATCAATTATCTAAAATAAGTTTTTTTGTCACGGCCCAAAATCACAGCTAATACTTCCTTTTTAGTCATAGATTAAGAAATGTGACTAAAATATTAGCCACGAATTAAATAACCGTGGCTAATACTATCTTACTAGCCACGAATTAAACAGCATGTGGCTAATGTTTTTTTGCCACGAATTAGGTATCCATGACTAATACTTGCTTATTAGCTACGAATAAAAAGTCGTGACTAATACTTCATTATTAGCCATGATTTTTGACCCGTGACAAACAAAGTGTGGCTAAATGTCACTTTTCTAGTAGTGGATCAAATATTGTGGATGCAGCATCAGCTGGAAGATTACAACATCAAGACAAGAAAAACTGTCATGTACTGTGATTCTTCCAGTGCAATATCAATTGCTAAGAACCCTGTGTCACATAATAGGACTAAGTACATTGAAATCATGTACTAGTTCATCAGGGAGCATGTTGAAAAGGAGGATATCTGTTTTGAGCATGTCTCCACTAACAACCAAGTAGCAGATATCTTTACTAAGCCCCTTAATGAAGCTAAATTCAAATTCTTTAAGTTTGAGCTTGGTATGCTTAACTTAGAATTAGCATATCAATGGTATATTATTTGATCACTATGGTGCATATGCATGTTAACAAGACTTTTGCAGAAAATTAGCCAAAAATGCAGAAAAATAGCAAATCAAGTCTGTGTCGTCGAGTATACAAGAAGACATCGAGGTCATGTCGAAAGGTGGTCAAGCCGACATGGAAGGTGTATCATCGTGGTGCGTCTACGACATGCATAAATTAGTTATTACTTGAACTTTTGATCATAGCCATCCAATTATAGATCAACAGCTTTAGCAAAAGCATCAAGGTACGCGCCTTTTGGCATTCCTTATATATATATATATATATATATATATATATATATATATATATGATAAATGTTTAGAAAAGGATTAGGCCTTCATTTGCCCTAAGCCGTCAAAAACAAAAAATTCATCTCGCGCGACATTGGCGACTTTATTCTCTCCAATTTTTCTCACAATGCCACCAAAGGAGGGAGAAGATTACTACAATATAGGATGCGAGCTTGTGCGAGGTGGATTCAATAAGGCAGATGAAGAGTTTAAATCTGTCATTGGATTATTAATAACGTCAGGGCTTGAGTATGTACTTTCTGAACCCCCAAGCATTATGCATAGAGAAGTAGCAGAGTTCTACTCACAACCCCAACTCAACACATCTAGCAAAGCCATAAAGACAAGGGTAAATGATTCCCTATTAAGGGTTACCATTCAAGGGATGACGAGAGCACTCTGCCTGCCAGTCTTTAAGGAAGAAGATGGAGAGGATGAAGTTTCAAATGACGATTACTCTGAAGGATTGAAGTGGTGTGGACATGAAGGAGAATGTTATGAGTCCTTGAAAAGAGCAAACTTCCAATCAAAGGGAAAGCTTTTGACTGATATAGTTGGAAAGGTATTAATATGCAAGCCTGGGTCACATGACAGAATCTCAAGAGAGATGTTTGAAATTATGACCAGAATTATTTTAAGCAAGAAGACTGAAAGATTTAGGTTGTCTATAATACACCTAGAGGGGGGGGGGGGTGATTAGGTGTTTTTAATATTAATTGCTATTTTAAATTCTAGCTAACACAACACATAAACAACACAGAAAACTCCCTCCCTTCAAGATAATGTGTCAAGAGGTAGTCCACTGTCCCTCCCATCTATATAGCAATGAGATAGACTAGGCAACTTCTCCAACTTAGATCTCTTCTCAATAAGAAGATCTTACAACTCAGGATCATATAGAACCCTACCAACAACTCAGACTTTATAAGTCTTACAAGAACTCAGATCTTCACAAAGATCCTACCAAACTCAGGCTCACACAGAACCCTACCAATCTCAGATTTGTTACAAGATCAGGCTCACAAATAACCTTACATAATAAGAAAGGTGTTTTCCTGTTGCAGAAGAAAATGCTTCAAGATAAAAGCTTTTGAATGAATGGTCTTCTTCTTCTTCTTCTTGCAAATGTAAGCCCAGAGATCTTTTGAATCACTAAACTTTTCTTGAGAATCTTCTTCGAAGAATATCAGATGAACTTTTCAACCAGGGAAGAAGATTCTTTCTTTCTTTTTCTTTGATCTTCACATCACAACAATCAAGTCTTCTTCTTGAGCAGTTTTCTCTCTTTTCTGTTTTTATGTATGAGAATAAGAGTGAGAGAGAATAACTGTATCCAGTGTTTTTTGAAATAAAAAATTTCTCTCTTTTATACTCTTCTGCAATTTTGCATAAAGGTCCTTATTGAATTATTCCATAATTAATTTGCCAATTAGGAATGTTGACAGAAATGGAAGAATATATTATCATAAATGCTTAAGCATTCTTGGAACTTGCAGAATATGGAAGTGAATAATATTCTTCATTAATATTGTGTAACGGCTATATTCTGTGGAGAATATATCATTTAATATTCCTTGGTTAACGCTCAAGATGGGCGGCATGCACATTCCCTGTAAGTCAATTTTCGAGAAAGTCTGCGCATTAAATACAGCTCTGCATCTGTCAAGACGATAAATTTCCTTCAAGCCTATATCGTCTTGATCTTCTCAATGATAAATAATCTTCACGACGATATTGCCGACATACTTCTTTCTTTAAGACTTTACTTGTTATCTCAACGATACCGCTTCTTCTGGGCGATATCGTCGAGATGTTTTCTTCTACACGATATATCTTCAATCTTCAAGACGATATCGATGAGACATCTGAACATAGCTTTCTCAATGATAAAGCTTCTTCAAAATGACATTATTGAAACTGTCTCGACGATATGTTTCCTTTCTCAACGATTTTTATACTAAGCCTTGAGATGATATTTTTCTTAGTGAATCTTTATTACTTTTATAGTCTTGATATTAGTAATGTAGCTTTGATGTTTTTGTCATAACATGAACTAAAACACATATCAAAGAAAACTTTGCTCATCTATATTTGTGTTCCTTTTTCAAATCTAGGAACATTGAGGGCACAATACCCAACAAAGACTAACTTAGCTCAAATTCTATTTGATAAAATTAGGGAAAGCTTCAATGCACCAAATTTTGGAAGAATTGTATCCTTATATCTACTGTCTAGCATACCAAAGAAGCTGAATAAGAAGCTTGGTGTTCCCATCCACTGCATGAAGAAGATGGATATCAGAACCTTAGAAAGGTGTTCTTCAAGACACCTATGCAAACCAAGAAGGCCAGTGCTATGAAGAGAAAAAAGAGCCGCTGAAGATGAGAGAAGCTCTTCAGAGGAAGATGCACCCATGGTCAGCCTAACCTCTGCAAAAATTGATGTGGAGACTGGTCAAACATCACTTCTAAATCTTACAACTGAACCATTGGGTGAGCCCATGGTCAGTAATGAAGCTATTGTTCTAGAACTTATTACTCCAACAGCTACAAGACAGGAAGATCCACAAGAGAGTGCTTTGGTTGAGGAGGAGACTCATACCGAGATCCTTGCTTTAGGGGTTGAAGAAGCAACCTTAACTGGTTTGGCTATCCAAGAGGACCCAGAATGCTCTCAGAAGATCATGAATGTTACTGCTATTGTGGATACAAAACCAGGAGTTGCTATTTTGAGACAGGACTCTACTGATATTATGTATAATGATGATGCAATGGATGGAATGTAGCAAGACATAGTCCAAAGGAAGGTTGTTGAGAAAGAGAAGGTTGTTCCTAGCACATCTGCTCCACAACCTCAAGCAGATTCTTCAAGCTCAGTCATCCATCAGATCAAAAATCTACTAGCAGTTGAAAGGCTTCACTATCAATCCTATGTGGATAATGTGGTGAAGGACCTCAGAGAAGACATCTCTGCTCAGATGAGGGAAATAAAATCAGATATTGATCATATCAATAGTCAAATTACTGGTTGGTTCACAAAAGTAGGAACAATAGTAGAATACAACATAAAAGCACTATAATATATGGGCACAAGGATGGGTTCTACTTTTGAATCACATGAGAGGTCAGAAGAAAACCTAGAAAGTGCAGTGGAATTTCTAACCAAAAGGATGGCTGACAATCAAAATCATAAAATGAGCAGGTGTGTGAACACTCAGACATTTACTAATGAGACTTTGACTACAAAGATAGGAGACTCCTCCCAGAACTTACAAAGATGTATATTTGAAGAAGTAAGAAAGGGGGAGAATAATGGGCTGATTAGGCAATCTGGATAGTAAATGCACTTCATAACTCCCTGGGACTCAATCCCATAGTGACTGAACCTCCAAGAAGTGACAGTGCAATGCACTTTTCTAAAGGAACTCAAGTAGAAGCTGGTTCCAGTCAGCAGAAGAAAAGAAGGACATCAGTAGAAGAGTTAGCTGCAATCAAAAGAAGAGAAGAGTCCAAAGCAGATCAATAAAGTCTAAACATATGGAGCCCATGGTCAAAGGAAATAATTCAACAAACATGGATTGATCTTGATAACATTGGAAAAGATATTGATAAGTATTATCCAAATGATGAATGGACCAAACATTTAAAAATTGAAAATCAGAGAAGAATACACATGAATCATCAGAAGGAGGGGACACTGCCAAAGAATGCTCCCCCCATCCCCAACACTTATATTCCAAAGCCATACAACTTCTTTGATAGGTAGAAGCAAAAAGGGAAAGTTGAAGGAAAGAAGAGGAGATTTTGAGTTTATATGTGCTAGGGGGCTGTCAAGTAATAATTGTGGAGAATAAATTCCCCGGATGTCGGTCTCTTGAGGAATGCAGGATGGGTGAACGAATCGCGCAGTGATTCTTGTTACACAAGTGTTCAACAAACACAAAGAGGGGTCTTTTGGTTGGTTTTCCTAATCTTATCAACAACAAAAGAGATGCGGGTCGAAAACACCGCTTCGCAAAGTGAGGTGGATGCAACGGCCGCGATGCCGTGCTTCGTGAGGCGGATGAAGTGAACTCAAGTGCGAGAGGGTGAGAGAAAACGGAGTGAATCACAAGCGAACCATGAAGAACAACAAGCAAATATTCACTTCAACAAACAACATCAATATTTGAGTTTACACAGCTTAATGAGTACAGTGAAAGAGAGAAGAAAAGGGATAACCGATAGTGAAGACTAGCGGCCGTTCACGGCCGGAATGGTAGGTTGTCAGGCTACCTCCGGGCTCGGGCGGACTATGCTTCCGGCGTAGAGAGCTGTCACGATCTCCCTACGTGCTCCGTCGTCTTCGACTTAAGGTCTCTTCTTCTTCTCAACGGGCGGAATGCAAGAATGGTTGCTTGGAGGCTTGCGAACGATGGAGAACACTCACGGACAACGGAGGAAGTCTTGGAATGGATGAAGGAGGCTTCCTCTTGCGTAGAAGATGAAGTGGAGGCGTCCCAAGGTGGTGGTCGGCGGCGTACGGAACAGGAACTCCGCTCCCGGCGGCTGATAAATACCCTAAAAATCGGAACAGGCGTTTAAATAGGCGCTGGATTAAATACTGCGCACGGTCATTGGCGCACGACCAGTGGTCGTGCGCACTGGAATTCTGCGATCGTGCGCACTGCCTGGAAGGAACCTGCAAGAAACAAAATTATAAAATAAAATGTTCGCACGACCAATGGCGCACGACCGGTGGTCGTGCGCACTAGCATCGGTGGTCGTGCGCAATAGATGAAACAGAACTCATAAAATTACTGCTAAGTGCGCACGGACAGTGGCGCACGACCGGTGGTCGTGCGCACTGGAGTTGATGGTCGTGCGCACTATAGCAGACAGAACCCAGAAATTTAATAGTGAATGCGCACGAGCAGTGGCGCACGACCGGTGGTCGTGCGCACTGGCGTTGATGGTCGTGCGCACTGCACCAAACAGAACTCGTGAAAAAATGGTTAAGTGCACACGATCAGTGGCGCACGACCAGTGGTCGTGCGCAATAGAACCGGTGATCGTGCGCAGTGATCCTGTGCAGAATTGCACCGGGAACACTTGCACTACTCCAATTCCAGCACAACCACAGATCTAGCCACTGAAAGTGGCACTTAACATCACAAGAATACTACTAATGACAATAAGCACGAAAATCACACCAAAGTGGGCCAAGATGTGCACCTAGCATGGATTATCAAATATAAACTATAACAAGGCTAAAGTGTGGAGAAATGACTGAATAACGGCCCGGATGAGTCCATAAATGTGTATATGATCAGGACTCATCACACCCCCAGACTTAACTGTTTGCGCGTCCCGAGCAAACGAATCCGGCGGAGTGTGAAAACGATAGTTAACATAGAGAATTACACAAGGGAGTACGGTGCGAAGTAACAACGCATGCGAGTAGAGATTCTAGTAGAAGGAGAGTTTAACTATGCTAACTAATTTACATAAGTATTAAAGCGTAATTAAAGATTTAGTTATACTCAGTTGGTGAATTATGAAGAATTTGACGATCATGCCCGGTATGAAAGTGACGAGACACTGAGGCGGGTGTTGCAAAAGATCGGGGCTTAGGAATAACTCCGCTGAAATCCATCAACGTCGTAAGCCATACGATTGCCCGGTCACACTCTCTCCACGACGCTAGCAAACTTGCAAATCAAATCAGTAGGACTTATAGGATTAGAACGGGGCTTAGGTTACGGTATGATATTCAAAGTTAAACACGATGGCTACGCAACCCAAGTGAGCTAACGGAACGCTACACCACACAAGACCAACAAACTATGCTCGTGTGACACACCCCCAGACTTATCATGAAAACCAGGTGTGCACACGGCCTACTTCACAAATACCAACAGATTTTCTGTTTTTTAGCTCGGAAGGATATTTTTCAAAATACTCTTTTATTTTCTTTTACATATTTTACTTCTTTTATGTATCCTCCGGTTGGTTCAAAATCAGCAGATGGACGTTATTTTCCCTTCATAACACAAGGATTCCACACAACACACAAGTTGAGTATTATGAGCGCAGTTAAAATCAACTTGGTTGCGGGTATAGGATAGGCTTCAGGCTTTGGTGGATGAAGAGGAGCTGAACAAAGGAATGGTAGGCACAAAATAGGCTTGCAAAGGTGAATGAAATGGACATGGAATAACAAAGCTCAAACTAGCCAAAGGGTGGCCTACATCATGCTTGACTCAACGAGTAGCTCTCACCCATGCTTCGAGAGTCGCTTGGGGCAAGTACTTAGCCCACGAGAAAGATAAACCTTCCTCCCGACTTGAGCAAAACACGACTAGCAACCGCACACACACAACACCGGGTTATCGTCGATTTCATTCAAATTCACCACTTGAGTATATTAAATCTAAATTTACGCAGAAATACTAAACATAAATTAGATGCATAAAGAAAATCTAGTTCTACTCAAATTCTACCATAGCCTGCGGAGTGACTAGAACACTACATGAGTCAACATCGCACTCCAAATAATAATTCCTACGTTAACAACCTATTTCACCTTCCAACCAACATAGTTTAAACGGAACAACGACAAAAAGATAAGTGCGCACTCAAGTGGGTGAAGTGGTGTGTGACGGATGAAAACGATGATAATGATGATAAAAGTAGATAAGAAACAACCTTCTAATATGCAGTGCAATTCGTGCATAGTGGATAACGCATACGCTCCCCCAGATTTAAGCTAAACAATACATCTAGAAATTTGAAGCTAAAAGAGGGGAGGAAGTGTTACCCAATGCTCAGAATTGAGCATACCAGACGATTGGCGATATGATCCAGAATAATCCGCAGCGTCTGCACCATCGAACACAAAACCTGCAAGCACAACTCAAAACAACAAAAGCAAATGCAAAAGCTAAAAGGAAAGTAGTTAGATAAAAACTACAAAATCAGGAAATCTGGGTTGTCTCCCAGTAGCGCTTTCATTTAACGTCCTTAAGCTGGACCAAATACCTGTATTAGCAGTGTTTATAAAGTGCAGGAATTAAAAAGAAATATTCAGAAATAGTTCACCACATCAAATAAAACACACATCAACTAAAAGCGCTCTTGTGGTGCGCTTCTCCCGTAGCACGTAGGTGGGAGGTGAAGGCTTTAGGGCCAGCACTGGTATTACCCAATGCTCCCCTAACCTCCGCCTCCTTGCCACGGAGAGCGGCAGCACGAGCGTCGCGCAGAAGTTTTTCCTTTTTAAGTTTGGTGACAGTTGGAGATTGCCACCGTTGAGAGTTCTCAGATTTTTCCGCCTTAGAATCAGGTGGCGTCACTTCCGGCATCGTGGTGACTACCGGATCGGCCCAAGAGATGGAGCGCTTAGATAGTTTATTACATGATTCACCATAAGAAGATAAATAATCAGCATCCCTAACTACATTCAAGTCAACGTTTCCCGAACTGCCGTCTTCCTCCTTCTCAGAGTCGAATTCTTTCCGGAAGTCGACCTCTTCTTCCTCATCCGATTGGAGCTCCTCCATTCCTCCTTCACTTGTTTCTTGAACATGTATCTTTCCTGCACAGCTTAGAAATTCATCAGAAATAACGAGAGGGGGCGGAGTGAATGTTTCAGTTGTGGCTTCGGGGCAAGTAGGCTGCTGCACCATATTGGTTAGGGAAATGCACCCCGTAGCAAAATCAAGGGTAGCACCGCTCTCTTTCAAGAACGGCACGCCCAAGATAGGAATGGACTGGTTTTCCCGCGGGCCCAAAACCTGAAAATCAGCAACTACAGTTGTCCCCTCAACCGTCACCTCCACATTCTTTACTTCCCCCTCGGATTGAATAACAGTACCATTGGCAAGCACAAGGGATTTCCTTTCTTCCGTGTTCATTTCCAGTTGTAATTTGGCTACATCTTGCAACGCAATGACATTGCGAGATGAACCAGAATCACACAAGGCTTTTGTTTTAACCTTATTGATGGAACAAGAGATTACCAGCTCACTCGGATTGGCATCTACCACATCCCCCAGACTATTCCCTTGATCAATGGGGTTCTTTTCCGTGTTGCTGGGAAGGGTCCCCTGCGAACGCTCGGTTAGCGCTTGGGCCAATTGGCCCAACTGCGTCTCCAAGTTTCGCATAGATGCAGTTTGATTTACCATATTCGAGTTAGCTGCTAGCATGAATTTCTCCATCATCTCTTCTAGATTACTCTTCTTTTGGGTAGGGGGTGTTTGATTATAATCCGGGTGCGGCGGCCTCGGTTGTCTCCCGGAGGCGTAAGCATCATTTTGATGCTGCCCCGGTGACCATCGTTGGCCGGGCGTGTTGGGATTCCAAGAGAAGTTTGGATGACTTCTCGCTCCCGGATTATAGGCGTTATTGAAAGGCGCCCCCTTAGGCTGATTTCCTACATAGTTCACAGATTCATTTAAGGTCAATTGCGTGAAGTCACCTGCCACGTGGTTCCCCGAACATTCATAAGCGTGGTGGCCTCCGCCTCCACATCCTTCACAAGTAATGATAGCAGCAGGTGGGGATGGAGAAGGGAGAGAGTCAACCATGAAGAGTCCTCGGCCGCTTCTTGGAGCGTTTCTCCCTGCAGTCCAGAAGGTACTGTGGGAGGCAGTGTCACGCAGAATCTGAAGGGCTTCTTCAGGAGTGTGGTTCATCAAGGTACCACCTGCCGCAGCATCGATCATTGCCCTATAGTTGGGCTCGATCGCAAAGTAGAATGTTTCGACCACATTCCATGGTTGGAGCTCATGGCCAGGACAACGGCGAAGGAGATCATTGAGGCGCTCCCATGCTTCCGCAAGGGTCTCTTGGTCCAGTTGACGAAATGTGGCGATCTCCCGCCGCAAGCTCACGATCTTATCCACAGGATGGAATTTAGCAAGGAACTTGGATGCGAGGGCATCCCAAGTTGCAGCAGTCCCGGGCGGAATGGAGTGGAGCCACACTTTTGCTTTGTCACGGAGAGAGAAGGGGAACAGTCTCAGCTTGACTGTGTCATCAGCAATCCCGGTATAGCGGAAGGTTCCGCAAATATCAGAAAATTCTGCCAGATGCAGATGTGGGTCTTCGCTAGCCAGCCCCGAAAACTGAGCATTGTTTCGGATGATGTTTAAGATCGCTGGCTTGATCTCAAACTGGTTATTCATGATATTGGGCCCAAAACCCGGATACACACTCCCAGCAGTTGGAGTGGTGTAGTCTCTCATCGTGCAAAGTCGAGGCCTCGCCGCCTCCTGCTCATCTCCAGGCTGATGTTGCCCCTCTTCGGGCACTCTCGCATCAGCATCATTCGGGTTCACCTGATCACCCATAGCCGCTTGTACGGCTGCAGCGCGCCTTCGCGCGCGAGCAGTCCGTTCGATTTCTGGATCAAAAGGTGCGAGTTCACCTGCGGTCTGCCTCTGCATGCACTGTCAAAAACAAAAAGAAAGCAAAGAAGATCAAAAACAACTGCTCGTGTAACGAGAGTCACAACACAAGACGATACACGCCTGCATTCCCCGGCAACGGCGCCAAAAACTTGATGCGTGTCGGCAAGTGCACCGGTCGCTGTCAAGTAATAATTGTGGAGAATAAATTCCCCGGATGTCGGTCTCTTGAGGAATGCAGGATGGGTGAACGAATCGCGCAGTGATTCTTGTTACACAAGTGTTCAACAAACACAAAGAGGGGGCTTTTGGTTGGTTTTCCTAATCTTATCAACAACAAAAGAGATGCGGGTCGAAAACACCGCTTCGCAAAGTGAGGTGGATGCAACGGCCGCGATGCCGTGCTTCGTGAGGCGGATGAAGTGAACTCAAGTGCGAGAGGGTGAGAGAAAATGGAGTGAATCACAAGCGAACCATGAAGAACAACAAGCAAATATTCACTTCAACAAACAACATCAATATTTGAGTTTACACAGCTTAATGAGTACAGTGAAAGAGAGAAGAAAAGGGATAACCGATAGTGAAGACTAGCGGGCGTTCACGGCCGGAATGGTAGGTTGTCAGGCTACCTCTGGGCTCGGGCGGACTATGCTTCCGGCGTAGAGAGCTGTCACGATCTCCCTACGTGCTCCGTCGTCTTCGACTTAAGGTCTCTTCTTCTTCTCAACGGGCGGAATGCAAGAATGGTTGCTTGGAGGCTTGCGAACGATGGAGAACACTCACGGACAACGGAGGAAGTCTTGGAATGGATGAAGGAGGCTTCCTCTTGCGTAGAAGATGAAGTGGAGGCGTCCCAAGGTGGTGGTCGGCGGCGTACGGAACAGGAACTCCGCTCCCGGCGGCTGATAAATACCCTAAAAATTGGAACAGGCGTTTAAATAGGCGCTGGATTAAATACTGCGCACGGTCATTGGCGCACGACCAGTGGTCGTGCGCACTGGAATTCTGCGATCGTGCGCACTGCCTGGAAGGAACCTGCAAGAAACGAAATTATAAAATAAAATGTTCGCACGACCAGTGGCGCACGACCGGTGGTCGTGCGCACTAGCATCGGTGGTCGTGCGCAATAGATGAAACAGAACTCATAAAATTACTGCTAAGTGCGCACGGACAGTGGCGCACGACCGGTGGTCGTGCGCACTGGAGTTGATGGTCATGCGCACTATAGCAGACAGAACTCAGAAATTTAATAGTGAATGCGCACGAGCAGTGGCGCACGACCGGTGGTCGTGCGCACTGGCGTTGATGGTCGTGCGCACTGCACCAAACAGAACTCGTGAAAAAATGGTTAAGTGCACACGATCAGTGGCGCACGACCAGTGGTCGTGCGCAATAGAACCGGTGATCGTGCGCAGTGATCCTGTGCAGAATTGCATCGGGAACACTTGCACTACTCCAATTCCAGCACAACCACAGATCTAGCCACTGAAAGTGGCACTTAACATCACAAGAATACTACTAATGACAATAAGCACGAAAATCACACCAAAGTGGGCCAAAATGTGCACCTAGCATGGATTATCAAATATAAACTATAACAAGGCTAAAGTGCGGAGAAATGACTGAATAACGGCCCGGATGAGTCCATAAATGTGTATATGATCAGGACTCATCGGGGGCAAATGCAGTTCTTGATAATCTGTTTCCAAACATTTAAAATATATATATATATATATATATATGATATTTTGAATGTTGCCTCTAATATTTGTGTTATAACTTATATCTATGTGCAGTTTATCTTTGAGTGAGGTTCTGACTTCTTCAAATAGGGGGAGATTATTGGAACTTTACCTACAATTTTTTTGATTTGAAGAAGTCCCCAAGTCAAAGATAAATACACGTTATATCTGATATGTTTGTTCTATATTATTGCTTTCAGGTACTTGACAGTGTAAGTCTAACATAGGGTTAGACTTACTATCATCAGACATAGTTTTGCCAATATAATCCCTCATTGTGCAAAACACCATGTCAACCTATGATCTAGACTATATTAGACTTGTCACTAACTCTTAATCATCAAGTATAAAGGTCTATCAAGTGAGCTGAAGCAAAGGATTTGAGTTGAGAAGATCAGAATCGAAAAAAATATCATCTTGTCTTGATAATATCATTGAGTGAAAGTCTCGATATTGTCTTGAAGACCTTAAGCTTCATGTCGACATCATCTTGTAAGCTCACATCATCACTATTATCATCTTGTATAGAAGAAGAAGGTGTGTATCTAAATATCATTTTGTAAAATACTTTCCAAGACGATATACTCTTGATAAGGTTCATACAACTTCATATCATCTTGGAAGTATACTACATATATCTTGAAGCATTTATATGAAGGAAGAAATTGACTAAAGAAATTATTGTCGAGGTCACTTGAAATGTCATCGAGGAACCAAGACGACATTTCATGAATATCAAGACGATTCATCTAGAAGAGCTCAAATATCGCTTTGAAGATTATAAAGAGTTATTTAGTCGATTCGTATAGAAGATTCAACTTGAAGGCACACGCAGTAAAATATTGTCTTGAAGACTATGAAGATATAACAAGTCGATTCGTTTTGAAGATTCGACTAGAAGGCACATGTAGTGGAATATTATCTTAAATACTGTGAAGAGACATCAAGTCGATTCGTGTAAAAGAATCGACTAGAAGGCTGAAGCAATGAAATATTATCTTGTGGAAGAGAAAATAAGATGACTCGTGTAGACAATTCGTCTAGAAGAATTAAGTGTGAAATATCGTCTTGTAGACAACCAATCACCAAGACGATTCATTTAGATGATTCGACCAAAAGATTATACTATGAAATATTGTCTTGAAAACTATCAAAGACATCAAGACGATTCATGCAGAAGAATTGAACTAAATCTACACACAGAGCAAATGCATCCAGAAGAAGTAAATTCGACTAGACATCTAGTCAAATGGAGGAAAGACCCGAATTCAAATTAAAGCATAATTTTAGCATCATGTCATTTAATGTCGTCGCAGATTGAGCCAATGAAAGATGTGCTTTATGGAAAGCTGTTAACTGACATAAAGGACAAACAAGGTAGAGACTGTTATCAAGGGTCCTTATAAAAGGGTTGAGTTGATTTGAGCAAACCCTAATCTTTAGATTGGCAATCATTTCCTTTATTGTTTCTAAAAGAAAAACTCGCCACCGCCGTCAACATTCATACTCATTTACAGAGCTCATGAAAAAGAAGAAATACATTCAAGCCGATCAATACATTCTTCTGAAGAAAAGGTTCAATCTTCTTGTCGACTCTGAGATTCAACATTCATTGCAAGAAGATTTGTGAAGAAGCCATTTTCACAAAAGGCTTCAAGAAGACTCCAGCTTTACAAGATAATATTTTTGAGTCTAAATTTTTGTTTATAAGAATATTATTTTACATATTCATTTGTAGGATTTCTAAGGAAATATGAGCTATAGGATCTTTCAGATCTGAGTTGTAGGATCCTTGCTGGGGATCTGAGGTAGGGGACTTTGCATAGTTCATGAGGTAGGAGTCATTCTTGAATCTGAGCTATAGGATTCATGGATTGGATCTGAGGTAGGGAATATGGATTTATTCCTGAGCTATAAAAGTTGATGACTCTAATTAGTAAGATTTGATTGATCTAAGTTTTGGAGAAGTTTGCCAAGTCTAGTGCACTACTAAATTGGTGGAGGGGGAAAGTGGACGTACCCAAATCAGGGAACCACTATAAAATACATGTGCAATCTGTGATGTGCTTGATTTTCTGTGGTATATTTACTTAAATGAATAATATTAGAAAAATGATCAAACACATATTCACCCCCTAGGTGTTTAGACAACCCTCAACTAATAGTTACGCCATGTTTTAATTGCAATTCTTTTGATGGGGTTCCCCAAAAAGGGCTCGGGTTGAGTCAAACCAAATGTTTCTCATTGCAGCCTTGCCCGTACCCGTGAGGCGGCTCTAGCTCTAATACCTAGTCTAAATCCTGCAGCTAAGCAGCTTTGAGAGCATTTCTGCTCTGGCCTTCTCTGCAAGAGTGCTTCTGCTCGCTCCTGCTCCGCGGGAGGTGCTCCTACGCTCCTGCTCGCTTCTACTTCACGGGAGGCACTCTTGTGCTCCCGCTCGCTCCTGTTCCATGGGAAGCTCTCCTGCGCTCCCGCTCGCTCCTGCTCCGCAGAAGGCGCTTCCGCTCACCGGAGAGCGCTTCCTCTCTCGCCTGCTCCAAAAGAGTGCTTCTGCTTGCTTCTATTCCGCGAGAGGTGCTCCTGCGCTCCCGCTCGCTCCTGTTCCATAGGAGGCACTCCTGTGCTCCCGCTCCTCCTGCTCCGCAGAATGTGCTTCCGCTCCCTGGAGAGCGCTTCCGCTCGCGCATGCTCCACAAGAGTGCTTCTGCTCGCTTCTGCTCCATGGGAGGTGCTCCTGCGCTCCCGCTCGCTCCTACTCCACGGGAGGCGCTCCCATGCTCCCGCTCTCTCCTGCTCCGCAGAAGGTGCTTCTGCTCCCTGTAGAGTGCTTCCGCTCTCTCATGTTCCACAGGAGTGCTTTTGCTCGCTCCTGCTCTGCAGTAGGCGCTCCTGTGCTCCCGCTCGCTCACGCTTCATGGGAGTTGCTCAATGCTCCTGCGCTCTTGCTCCATCCTGCTCCGCGGGAGGTGCTCATGTGCTTCTACTTGCTCCTATTCCATGGGAGGCGCTCCTGCGCTCCCGCTCGCTCCTGCTCCATAAAAGGAGCTTCCGCTCCTCAGAGAGCGCTTCTGCTCTCACCTGCTCCGCAAGAAAGCTTCTGCTCACTCCTACTCCACGTGAGGCACTCCTGTGATCTCGCTTGCTCCTATTTCGCGGGAGGCGCTCCTACGCTCCCACTTGCTCCTGCTCTGTAGAAAGCGCTCCTGCTCTGCAAAGAGCGCTTCTTTGCGCATTCGGTCCGCAAAAAGCACTCTTCTGCTGCAGCTTCATGAGAAATGCTCCAGCTCACTTGTGGTCCGCAAGAAGCGCTCTCTCTTATGCTTGTTTCGTAAAGTGCACCGCTATCGTCCATCGCCAAAGGCGATCGCCGGCCACCACCACTACCACAGAGGCTTCCCAGGCTGCCTAAGCTGCCCAGCATGACCGAGGGGCAAACTTGTCATAATCAAAAATTTGACAATCCATGTGCCCCGAATAATGCATCCTTATTCGCTCATTCAAGAAGTAGCATGACGCAATTACCAGAATGCCCTCCTCAAAAACTATAAGAGGAGTGCCAGGCCTCCATTTGAACGAACTTTTGGCACTAGGAGAAGAAGGAGCTCTTGAGTTTTCCAGCGAGAACTCTCAGAAGATCTTCATCGGCCTTCAAGCTCCCCTTAGAGATCTCCCTCAACATTCCAGTTTTGCTTCAAGGACTTGGGGAGGATCTCAGTGACTTGGATCTAGGGTGCTCCGCAGCACTCCGCTCTAGGGTGCTCCGCAGCGCTCCGCTCCAGGGTATTCCGCAGTGATCTGCTCTAGGCTGCATCGCAGCGCTCTGCTCCAGGCTGCTCCGCAACGCTCCAATCCAGGCTACTCCACAAGGCTCTACTCTAGGCTGCTCTGCTACGCTCAGCTCAGGACTGCTCTGCCGAGCTCCACACTCAAGACTATCTCCGAGCACGCTTCACCATGCTTGGCTCCCGAGGACTTGAAGGACTTAACAAAATCTCTGTAATGAGCGGTGGCCTATCACCCTCAAAAATCAACTCTCTGTAACTCACAATAATAATGGATCATTCAGAATTGGGAGAGGCCTCGTGGTTTTTTCCCTTTCCGGGTTTTCCACATAAAAATCTCGTTGTCTATTGTTGGTTCTCCCTTTTGACTATTTGCGTATTCATCTCACTCTCGAGTTAAGGCGGTTCAACTCAACCGGTATAGGAAAGCGTTGAATGACCCACAATAGTTTGGCACCGTATGTGGGAACTAAAGTTCTAGATTAGCTCTAAAAGCGATCCCTCTAGAGACTGACAGTAATGGACAATCGCCAGACAATTTCAGACACAGGCAGTTCCACCTTCCCCGCAAACTCAGGAAAGGGCGCGCCTGTCATGTCACCCATCCTACCCCAGTGGATCGACGCAGTAGTCAAGCAAGCATGTCTAGCGACGGGGCAAGTTCTAAGCGACAACATACCCCAGCTAGGGCAATCCCTCCTATCAGGATGAGTCCTGGCATATCCAGTTCCCTCCTGGATCATGCTCACGCACTATAAGAAGTTCTACGGAGTAGAGGATCCATATGAGCATGTCAACTACTTCCTGGCTGCAAAGGAGACACTTGGGCTTCCAAATCAAATTTGCTGCAAGATCTTTCCAACAACACTTTGCGGCGACACTCTCAACTGGTATCAGTCCTTGCTTGAGGGAGTCATTCACAACTTCACCGAGCTATCCCAACTATTCACGTGACGGAACGAAGCCCACACGCAAATAATTAGAGAAGAGGCACAGATAGGGAGGGAGTTCGGGTTAGGTAGACCTCCCCATGCAGGGCATATGGAGCATGGCGAGCTCGAAGGAGACGTCGTCGTAGAATCACGTGAAAAGGATCTCCGTGGAGGGTTGGATTTTGCCCTGCAAGCGAGCATTGGGAATCCAACATTTGAATTAAGAAGGGCGTTGATAAGCCACCTCATTACATTCAATATCTTGTTCATGGCAACTGTGATATGTCTCAAGCTTCTTGGAGGGAACCTCCAGCTCAGGACTAGCCATGCGGAGCTTCCGGATGGAACAACGATACCAACTATGGGAGACATCATCCTCCCTGTCCACATAGGGGCACTTCTGGAACCAGTCGAATACAACGTCCAGTTCATCATCGCAGAAGCTGATTCACCGTATGACGCGATATTTGGAAGCATCCTTCTCGATACACTGCAACATGACACCTCCATGGAGAGACGTATGGGAAACAAAGGGAAAATCATCCAAAACTCGGTTCACTACCTCAGCGTTGTGACAACCCAGGTTCCTTGGATCGGCTATGGGCCCTCGTAAAACCTGAATCGTAGGAAACCTCGCCCAAATAAGAGCCGCATGGACCCAACACTGGTAGCAGAAGCTGATCTCCCAACGTCAACACATCAAGGCCAAGTTTAAACCATGGGCCGGAAGAGAAAAGGACAACAACCGCTCGGAGAGACTGGCTGGCCTGACCAGAGCCAATTGGGCAGTCCTCGAGGGGTGATGAACCAGAAAACTCGGATCTACACCGCATTGAACGCATCCCGCGAGCATATCCTATCTGTGATCTACAACAACAAGATCGTTAAGTGGCCAAGGCCGCTCCCTCACAACACGGGTGATCAATCTAAGTTGTGTGATTTTCATAGGGGCTAGGGGCACCATATAAAGCAGTGCCTATGTTTGAAGGACGAAATCGAATGTCTCGTCTAGTTGGGTCACCTCGCAGTATTTTGCAAGACAGCTCAAAGGCAAGCAGCTTGGGAAGGGGCAACTGAGGTACAATCATCGGAGTGATCACCGCCTAAGCAAGACTATCTTCCTCAAGGACTTGTAGCATTTTTATCTCGTTCCTATTTCTGAATGTATCCACGCTTTTTTTATTAACAAAATATTATCAGGTCCTTCCTCACTATGAGTGATCCCCAATGAATCTTCAAATGGTAAGGCGACAACCTCCGATAATATGGTGGTCCACATCGCAAGCGAGCCTACGCCATTCGTTCGCTGAGGGTCTGCCCCCTCATGACCCAGCGGGAACCACGTTTTCCCTAAAAAAATCTCCAAATGGTAAGACGACAACCTCCAATAAGATGGTGGCCAACCCTCCATAATGTGAGCAAGCCTACGCCATCTGGCCGATGAGGGCCGCCCCCCCTCACAACCCGGCGAGAACCACATTTCCCCAATGAATCTCCAAATGGTAAGATGACAAGCTCCGATAAGATGGTGGCCAACCCTCCATATCAAGAGCGAGCCTACGCCATCCGACTGCTGAAGGCCTGCCCCCTCACGACTCGGCGGGAACCACATTTCTCCAGTGAATCTCCAAATGGTAAGGCGACAACCTCCAATATGATGGTGGCCAGCCCTCCACATCGCGAGCGAGCCTACGCCATCCGGCCGCTGAGGGCCTGCCCCCCTCATGACCCGGCGGGAACCACGTTTCCCCAATCGATCTCCAAATGGTAAGGAGACAACCTCTGATAAGATGGTGACCATCCTTCCACATCGATAGCGAGCCTACGCCATCCGGCCGCTGAGGGCCTGCCACCCCATGGCCCGGCGGGAACCGCGTTTCACCAGCAAATCTCCAAATGGTAAGGCGATAACCTCCGATAAGATGGTGGCCAACCCTCCACATCGCGAGCGAGCCTATGCCATCCAGCCGCAGAGGGCCTGTCCCCCTCACGACCTGGCAGGAACCACGTTTCTCCCCAACAAATATCCAAATGGTAAGGCGACAACCTTCGATAAGATGGTGGCTAGCCCTCCACATCAAGAGCAAGCCTATGCCATCCGACCGCTGAGGGACTGCCCCGCCCACCTCATGACCCGGCGGGAACCATGTTTCCCTAACGAATCTCAAAATGGTAAGGAGACAACCTTCGATAAGATGGTGGCTAACCCTCCACATTGCGAGCAAGCCTACGCTATCCGGCTACTGAGGGCCTGCCCCCCCCCCCCCCCCCCCCCCTCATGACCCAATTGGAACCATCTTTCCCCCAACAAATCTCCAAATGGTAAGGCGACAACCTCCGATCAGATGGTGGCCAACCCTCAACATCGCGAGTGAGCCTACTCCATCTGGCCGCTGAGGGCTTTCCCCCCTCACGACCCGGTGGGAACCACATTTCCCCAACGAATCTCTAAATGGTAAGGCAACCACCTCCGATAAGATGGTGGCCAGCCCACCGCATCCAGAGCGAGCCTACTCCATTTGGCCGTTGAGGGCCTGCCCCCCTCACGACCCGGCGGGAACCATGTTTCCCCCAACAAATCTCCAAATGGTAAGGCGACAACCTCCGATAAGATGGTGGCCAGCCCCCAACATCGAGAGCGAGCCTGCGCCATCCGACCGCTGAGGGCCTGCCCCCTCACGACCCGGCAGGAATCATGTTCCCTTAGCAAATTTTCAATGGGGCAAAGCCTCAAACAAGATGGTGACTAGATATCTGTGCCGAACAACCTTCAACATCAATTTTCATACCCCACGCACTGTGGCCTTCAAAAACTGAGGGGGCATACAGTGGTAGAATCCCCCAAGGGAACCATAACCAGACCAACTAAAAGTTATGTATAACAACTAACAGGTATCCAAAGCGCATTAAGGGGGTTCAAAGAAATCAGAAAATGCAAATCAAATACAAGACGCAGATACAACATCTCGAGCAACAAGCACGGGATAAGCTCAGAAGCAAAACAAGAATTCAGACAACAACACGATATCATGTTTCCAAGCCACGGGAGCCCTGCATTCCTCTTCATAGTTTTTAGCTTGTTCCGAAAACCGTTAAACAAAGAGCCAAAGAGACTAGAAGAGATGGAAGACGATCTCATATACTGGCTGAGGTTTATTATTTCAAACTCAAGACAAGTGCAATCACAATCTGTGCTACTGCCCATTACCATAGTCCTCATGCACTCGGATAAAGTTTTGTCTCCAACAGAAGAGTTGAACCCAGCTCTAAATTTAATCCAAAGACTGGGGGAGATTTTTCAAGGATTTGTGGAAGTGTATCCAATGGTATTCATGGTTGATGTAAGATCATCTGTGTCTGTGAGTAAACTTATGAATCACATGAGAAAAATGAGCATAACTGTTCTTCAAAAAGTTCCACAAGTGTGTCAAATATGTAATGACATGATAAAGATTAAATCTAAATGTAGGTCAGATAATAGCAACAAACCAACCATGAAATGGAACGAGTTCTGTGAGTTATACTAGCTGAAAGTTTCGCCACGGCGAATTCGATCAAGAAGGGACAACATGGAGAAAGCGGAAAGAGACACCATTCCCCCTAGCATCGAGCTGCACCCTCGAGAGTGTGAAAGTGCCCCGGGGCGAGGCGGTACCGCGCCCCGAGTGCGGTAGGTCGCGCTGGCCGCATTGGCCGCATGCGGCAGGCCTGCATGCGACAACTGCACAGTGCCTACGCACGGCAGGCTTGCGCACGGCAGCTGCGCAGTGCCTCGTGCAGAAGCTGCACCGTGCCCGTGTGCAGCAGGCACTGCCCACGCACGATAGTTCCTGCACATGGCGGGAAGGTGCTGCCTGCACACAGTAGGCACCGCATGCGGTGCCGCGCGTCCCCCATATGAGGTAGTGCCGAGCGGCCTCCGCACGCCGCATGGCTACGCATCTCTAGGTGCGGTGGTGCCACGCCGCCCCTGTGCACGACAGGTCTCCCTGCCCCCATGCGGCCATGCTGCGCTGCTCTTGCGTGCGGCAGGTCGCCCTGCTCGCATGTGGCGGTGCCGCACGACCCTGGGCTTGGCAATGCCGCACTGCCCTAGGCACGCCAGTGTCGTGCTGCCCCTGCGCATGGTAGTGCCGTGTTTCCTTTGCTCGTGGTAGTTCTGCGCTGGCGCTATGCGTGGTAGTGTCGCGCTGCCCTAGGCGTGGCAGTGCTGCATTGACTTAGGCATGGCAGTGTCGCGCAGCCCTGGGTTGGCAATATCGTGCAGCTCATGCGCACGGCTGTGATGTGCTGCCCTTGCGTGCGGTAGTGCCGCGCTGCCTGCGCTATTTGGGCATAGGGGGCGTCGATCCCTTTGCTTGGCGGAATGCGCTCCTTGTGGTTGGTGGTGCCGCTCTCGTCCAAGCAGTGGCGACTCTCTCTAGCAAATGCTCAAACAATTTTGTTATTTTTCGGCTAATGCCTCCGAAAACTGCGGGGGGGGGGGGGGGGGGGGGGGGGCAATTGATGGGGTTCCCCTAAATGGGCTCGGGTTAAGTCAGACCGAATTTTTCTCATCGCAGCCTCGCCCGGACCCGTGAGGCGGCTCTAGCTCTAATGCCCAGTCTAAATCCTGCAGCTAAGCAGCCTCGAGAGCGGTTTTTCTCTCGCCTGCTATGCAAGAGTGCTTCTGCTTGCTCCTGCTCCACGGGAGGCGCTCCTGCGCTCCCGCTTGCTTCTTTTCCACGGGAGGCGCTCCCGTGCTCTTGCTCGATCCTGTTCCAAGGGAGGTGCTCCTGCGCTTCCGCTTGCTCCTGCTTCGCAGAAGGCGCTTCTACTTCGTGGAGAGCACTTCCTCTCTCGCCTGCTCTGCAAGAGTGCTTCTGCTCGCTTCTACTCAGTGGGAGGCGCAACCACGCTCTAGCTCCCTCCTATTCCATGGGAGGCGCTCCCACTCTCCTACTCCGCAGAAGGCATTATCGCTCCCCGAAGAGTGCTTCCACTCTCACCTACTCTACAAGAGTGCTTCTGCTCCGTAGGAGGTTCTCCTGCGCTCCCACGCTCCGACTTTGCAGGAGGTGCTCCTGCTCGCTCCTGCTCTATAGAAGGTTCTTCTGCTCCCCGGAGAGCACTTCTGCTCTCGCCTATTCTGTAAGAGTGCTTTTGCTCGCTCCTACTCTGCGGGAGGCGCTCCTACCCTCCTGCTTGCTCCTGCTCTATGGGAGGCACTCCTGCTCTCCCGCTCTCTCCTGCTCTGTAGAAGGCTCTTCCGCTCCCCGGAGAGCACTTCTACTCCCGGGAGAGCGCTTCCGCTCTCGCCTGCTCCGCAAGAGTGCTTCTGCTCGCTCCTGCGCTCCTACTCGCTCCTATTCTGCGAGAGGCGCTCCTGTGATCCCGCTTGCTCCTGATCTACAGAAAGTTCTCCTGCTCCGCAAAGAGCGCTTCTGCGAGCATCCGGTCTACAAGAGTGCTTCCGCTCTCTCCTACTCTGTAGAAAACACTCTTCCGCTCCTTCTCCACAAGAAACGCTCCCGCTCTCTTGTGGTTCGCAAGAAGCGGTCTCTCTTATGCTTGTTCCGCGGAGCATGTCGCTATCGTCTATCATTGGCGGAGATCGCCGACCACCACCACCACAAGAGAGGATGCCTGGGCTACCCGAGCTTCCCAGCGTGACCGAGGGTCTAACTCATCATAATCACAAAGTTGAAAATTCGTGTGCCCCGAATCAAGCATCCTTATTCGCTCGTTCAAGAATTAGCATGACGCAGTTACCAGAATGCCCTCCTCAAAAACTATAAAAGGAGGGTCAGGCCTCCATTTGAATAGATTTTAGGCACTGGGAGAAGAGGAGCTCTTGAGTTCTTCGGCGAGAACTCTCGGAAGATCTTCATCGGCCTTCAAGGTCCCCTTAGAGATCTCCCTAAGCAGTCCATTTTTGCTTCAAGGACTTCGGGAGGATCTCAGTGACTTGGATCCAGGCTGCTCCGCAGTGCTCCGCTCAAGGGTGCTCCGCAGTGCTTCGCTCCAGGGTGTTCCATAGTACTCTGGTCCAGGCTGCTCCGCAGCGCTCCGGTCCAGACTGCTCCACAACGCTCTGCTCTAGGTTTCTCTGTAGCGCTCTGCTCCAGGCTGCTCCACTGCGCTTAGCTCAGGACTGCTCTGCCGAGCTCCACACTCAAGACTATCTCCGGGCACGCTTCACCACGCTCGGCTCCCGAGGACTTGAAGGACTTAAAAAAATCTCTGTAACAAGCGGTGGCCTGCCACCCTTGAAAATCAATTCTCTATAACTCACAATATTAGTGGATCATTCAGAACTGGGCTAGGCCTCGTGGTTTTTTCCCTTTTGGGTTTTCCATGTAAAAATCTCGTTGTCTACTGTTGGTTCTCCCTTTTGGCTGTTTGCGCGTTCAGCTCACTCTTGAGTTAAGGCGGCTCAACTCGACAGGTCTAGGAGAGCATTGAACAACCTGCAACAACTTTTAAAGAAAAACTCAAGGTATTTGAAAAGGAGCTTTCTTCTAAAAAAGAACATAATGAATTTTTTTTTTTAGAAAATTTATCTTTGAAAATTGATTGCGTGATATACAAAAATTATAAAATTGAAATTAAAGAGATGGATGAAATGTTTGAGGAATTAGGAAATAATTATAAAACTCATATTGATTCTATAGTCTTACTCTTAAAAATAGCACGATCACATATACAAAAGCTAGAGAAAATCTCAAGATTAAGAGTAAAAAATTAGAAACAAAAGTCAACTTGCTTAAAGAAATCATAAATAAAATCTCTCAAAACATAAATGCTCCATCTCAAGTAAAATCTAAAAGCATGTTGAAAATGAATTTCCATTCCATAACAAAGCAAAACAAAGGAAGTGAAAAACACCAAATGTTCGTAAATCAAATTCCAAATCACTATCACAATGATTTACAAAGTCAATCCTCTCCCAACATAAATTTAAATGTTAACAAATCTCCAATGAAAAATGATTTCAAGAATCATTATCATTCTAAGCCTCAATTTAAAAATAAGAGCATTGTTATTGGCAGACTAACTTTAGCTATGAGCAGACCATTGTTAATGACATACCAAAATAAAAAATCAAAGAGACCTGTGAACCCATAAATGTGGTCTGCCGATAGCCATTTTTTCAATAGCATGGGTTGCCTATGCCACATGTGGTCTGTCATTAATTTTTTCCAAAAATAATTACATTGCAAATTTGATGCATAAAAATAATATTAAACCAAAGTATGAATGGAGGCCCAAAATTAAAAATGAAACATTAACTCCACTTGAAAGGGTCCATTCATCCTTGTCTCCCTATAATACACCACGATATATTTGTGTACCCAAAGGAACCATTACACTTGGTCCTCTTTGGATACCTAAATCTCTTATTCATTAGTATACAATCAAATGCATGTAGTAGAAACAAATAAAAAAATGGAATATACATAATTCTACTTTATGATATGCTTAAGCTTAAGAAATCCTAAAAATTAGAAACAAACTTTTTTCTTTTATTTGAGCCTACACATTTTTATGGTCACTTTATATATCGTGATATGACTTTCTCACATTAAGCCTAAATTCTTTAATAAATCAAATTTAATGAAATTGAATAAAAAGTCGTGTCATTTTCAAGTGGCATATCTACCCTCTTTCTAGTTTCTATCCTTTTTAAATCCATTGTCTATAATTATCTTACATTATCATTATAAATTGAATAATAAATTTGTTATGTGATATTATCAAGATTAATGAAATCATTTTCAAAATTGGATTTAAATGGGCTATTAGGGGTCTTAGGCTAAAATAATTCATGCGCAACTTTTTGACTAATTCTCTAATTTCTTCGCTTCATTAGATAGCCCCTAGCATGAAAATTTATAATCAAGATAAATCAAAATAAAAAAATCATTAAAACCATGCTTTTTGCATAAAATTTCAAGTCTCTGTTTGATACCTCCTGACGCTAATATTTACCTCTAGCGATAGCTCCATTTTCTTGAAAAATTCTGATTTCTCTAAATATTAATTTCTAAAAAAATATTTTGCTACTTTAATATCACTATTTTTGCTTTTAGAAAAATTTATATCTATTTTGGTTAATATTTTCTTAAAAATCAAAATAAAAAAAAATTTACAAAACAATTCCAAAATAACCAAAAACATATTCATAATTAATATAGGTATGACATACTCACATTGATAACATTATAATAAATTAAAAGTGATGAATATGAACCACTCATACACCACCATGATCTATTATTATTAATCGATATCCTATGCTTAAATTTAATTTGATCATATATTATAATTCATGATCAATCAAGAATTAATCCTAAATTGATTATTTCTATCACACTTAGGAATTATGAATCATATAATGGATATATGTATTATGTTTTCCTTACTTTATTTTGTGTATTGATATGCTTCACTATTGATTGCATGTATCTTACTTATATATAGACCCTAGAATCAACTTTGTACTAATAAGAACAAATCAAACTGAATCATCACTTCATTCTAGGTATATATATTGAAACTCTATTTTGGATAGCATGCAACATTATCACTTATTAATCTTATGGAATAACATTGAATTCAAACTCATCATTCTAGAACTATCACCTAATAAACAGTACTATCCATGCTAGTTATCTCATATTGCCATAATGTAAAAATAGGAAATTTGAAATTCATGATAACTATATGGCCTTAAAATCTACTATAATTCTAAAAATTCAATCAAACCCATAGTTTATGAATCGGTACTTAGACTTAAATGCTTAGTATGCCCATGATCATTCACCCATGTTGTGCATCTCACAATAGCGGGTGTGTAGGATTGTATGCATTAGAGGTACTAACATGTAAGTCATGTCTTGTCCTTAACAAGGGAGGGTTCCAGTGGTGCCTTGCGAGACACTGGGGGAAAGAGTGCTAGGATAATTGATTTCTTTTGTGTGCATATGAGACTCACATCCCAACCTATGACATGCGTGCAGTTTCTCATGCCCATTCATCACTTAATACGGGGCTAGTGGTTGACTTAGAGTTGGGGTAGTTCTAGTTGAAGGAATACTTATATTACTCTCATTGCATGAACATTATTTTATACTATATAATCATCTAATTCATGCATATTTGGTTTGTTCAAACATGCTATCTTATGTTTTCATATTTTATATTTTTGCGCTTTTATGATTTTGAAAAACACAAGTATTTTTGAAAAATAATTTTTTTTGACACCTTAGGCCAAAAATCTCCATAACTTTTTCATTATTATTCAAAACTCTTTGCGGAAAATGGTGTCCCCTATCTTAAGAAAACCTGAATCTAAAAATTATAACAAAAAATTATCAAAAACCATGTTTTCTAAACTTAAAATAAGTTTCTGTATGCTAACGCCGAGCGGTAGTACCTAGCGCTGGTGGTAGTAATAAAATTTTATTTTTCTTCTATTTATATTTTTTTCTGACATAAAAGATCATTATACTGATGAGCTCTTAATATACTTCTATGTTTTTTAGATATTTATTTATTTTGAAAATATTTAATTATCAAATATAAAATTACAAAATAATTTCAAAACACAAAAATATGCTTTTCTTGATATTATTGTTTTGTATTCTTATGAAAATCAAAAATCTTAAAAACTGCTGAATTTTCATTGCTATTGTCAAGGATGACTATATATTTTAATGATTCAATACAATGTTAAATTTAAACATCAAGTTTCTTAAGACATTATTTTGTTTTTTTCATGCCTTGAATATTATCTTGTAATGTGTAATGAAATTATTAATTGAAAACATGTGCATGATTGCTTAACATACCTCTATATATGAGTAATGTTTTATGTTTGATAATGATTTATTTACTCACATCTTTGATAACCTACATGTGTTTTTAATCTTACTCTTACAAGATTGTTTAGTGTAATAACGTAACAAAATTGAGATGTATGACTAGATTACCTACACCACATTAAAAAGAAAATTCTTTCATGAACCTATTTCTCTTGAGAAGTGTGTTAAAAAACAAAACATTATGTTTGTAAAAACAAGTGAATTCGAAGACCTTGGTCACTAGACTAAAATTCAAATGAATAAATAACAAAGATAAACTCACCCTCCTGATAAGTCTTAATGAGCATTGTGAGGTTGAGCACCTTGGAGAGAATTATAACGTGTCTTGTGCAAGAACATCTATACACCACTTCTCTTTTGTACACTAGATCACAAAAATACAATCAAAATAAAATCTTATGTTATCCACCAAGCACTACTTCACTCCCTGATAAGTCGTAATGAGAATTCTGTATGCGAAGCACCTTGGTAGTTGTACTATGTTACATGTGCATTGAAAATAAAATAGCATTGTGGGTAGAAGTAATTCTAAGAATGCATTTTTGATAATGTTGTGTTTATTTCATTATACATGTCATGTGTTTTGATTAATTCACTTGTATACTTTTATCAAACACTATTTGTACACATCATTGTCTTATATAAAACTTATACTCATGAGAATTAGATCCTAATGCATATCTACATTATTCTCTATAAACATAAGTAAATGCACTAGATTGCAAGCATGACTGCTACAATGTTTTCATGTTTACTTAAAATGCAAATTAGTACATTGTAGTTGTTTATCTTTATGTAATATGTTAAATTATGCTTGTATTTGTTAAAAAAAGTAATGAATTTTCAATAACTTAGATTCAAATTTCATACATCTTCATATGTATCTTTCAACAAGTGATATTACTATTTTTCTAACAAAATGTCATAATCTAAATGCTTACTCAAATTTTTCTGTTGTGTTTCTTATTCTTGCTCGATCATGCATATCTTTTCAAAAACAAGTATTTCTCCAACATATGTCTTCTCCATACCATTCATTCCTTTCATGCTTATTTCACCTCCACCCACTTTTGCTAATAACAAAAGGGGGAGAATAAATTGAGAAATCTTACATTGAGATATCTTAAGATAAAGTGGGAGAATAAATCTAAGGATTTATGGGGATAATGAATCTAAAGATTACGGTGGAAAATACTCTTAGAAATATTGTGGGAGCACTTACTTAGAGGTAGTGCATAAATTATGAATGCAAAAATTCCTTATGTCATCACTACTCTATAGAAAAAATTTAAATTATCTGATTTCTCATTAGTGGAATTATTATTATTAAAAGGGTGAGATTGTTGGAACATTATTTTCCGCACCTCTTTAGTTTAAGAATAACAAATCCCACATTATATTTGATCAATATTTTGTTGTGTTTATAGACTACAGGAACTCACAGGTATGACACTTGGATGCTACAAGCTGAATGGGGCATTGATCAAGGACAAAGAAGAAAAGTGACCACTAACACGTGGTGTTAGCTCTAATACTGGCGTTCGCATCTCGATGATATTGTCCCCGTGTCGGATGCTGGTCAAAATGACATGGAGCCTTCTAGTCAACATGGAGTTTTCCTGACTAACGCGTGACATTAGCGTCTTGATTATATGGATGCTGGTCAAGATGACATGGAGCCTTCACAACATTTTGGATGTTGGTCAAGACGATATGAATACTTCACGATGATATGGATGCTGGTCAAGACAACATGGAGTCTTCTAGTCCACTACCATTGGACGTAATTACTAATGCCATGCGTTATCCCTAAAGTATGCAAGCACGCCAAATTGAATTTCAAGGAAAGATCTCTAGAGGGAAAATAGATGCATATATGGAAGGATACTACTGATGGATGGTATCGATAACGCAGACATTAGTATTGCCTAAAATGAAATGTTTCCTGAAGCGCAAAATCTTCTTCCCGGATTGAAGATTTTGGTGCTCAAAATGTCGCCTTAAGTGTTACCGGCAGGAGTTATCAATAATGCCGACGTTAGAGGTCAAAATCTATAAAACAAATGCAATTTTTGATGATCTCATTGATGATTGAGGAACCCTAACTCTACACCTCAGAGCACTCTGTGAGGGACCTTATTTCAAACGTTTGAGAGCACTCCCATCTACAACTTCAAGATCAAAAAGAGTATTTGTGAAGGAGGGTTCATCAGGCTCATTCAATGCGAAGAATGAATGCATCGATAATGCTGATCTCCTGCGTTCCTTCATATCTTTGATAACCTACATGTGTTTTTAATCTTACTCTTGCAAGATTGTTTAGTGTAATAACTTAACATAATTGAGATGTATGAATAGATTACCTACACCGCATTAAAAAGAAAATTCTTTTATGAACCTATTTCTCTTGAGAAGTGTGTTCAAAACCAAAACTATATGTTTGTAAAAACAAGTGAATTCGAAGACCTTTGTCACTAAACTAAAATTCAAATGAATAAATAATAAAGATAACTCCGCCAAGCACTACTCACCCTCCTGATAAGTCTTAATGAGCATTGTGAGGTTGAGCATCTTGGAGAGAATTGTAATGTGGATTGTGCAAACATATTTATACATAATTTCTCTTTTGTACACCGGATAACCAAAATACAATCAAAATATAATCTTATGTAATCCACCATGCACTACTTCATTTCCTGATAATTCTTAATGAGCATTGTGTGTGCAAAGCACCTTGATAGTTGTACTCTATTACATGTGCATTGAAAATAAAATAGCATTGTGCGTAGAAGTAATTCTAAGAATGCATTTTTGATAATCTTGTGTTTCTTTCATTATACATGTCATGTATTTTGATTAACTTACTCGTGTACTTTTATCAAATACTATTTGTACACATCATTGTCTTATATAAAACTTCTACTCATGAAAATTAGATCCTAATGCATATCTACATTATTCTCTATAAACATAAGTAAACACAATAGATTGCTGATGTGCTAATCTCGCACACTGCTATAGGCGGTAGCTAGACTGCGGCACGAAACAGCAGTGTACCGATCGTTTAAGTAATATAAAATGAGGAGTTATCCCCGAGTATCGAATCTTGAAGGAACACAGTAATGTGGAGTTTACTTTTGAGGAAGGACTTGAGATTGACGTCCTTTAGTCGGATGTAACGCGGAGGGGAATGATTTGGTTTTGGAAAATAAAAGAAAACAACTTAAACTACTCCAATGCAGGCCTTGAGCGCACTGCTTCGCTAGGTGGGATGAAAACTAGGCATGCCTTGTACGCGCTGCTTCATAAGGTGGATGGACGAGAAGGCTTACGGAATCAAACTGTGCAGTCCTTGAGCGCACTGCTTCGTTAGGCGAATGGATTACATGGGCTGCTATGCCATGCTTCACTAGGCGGATGGGCAAGAAGGCTTGCGGATGAAATGGGTCGCACCGGCGGAGCCGAGGTGGATTACACGGGCCGTTAGCACCGCTTCGCTTGGCGGATGGACGAGTAGTCTTACGGAATGAGGGTCGCAAGCACCTCGTCGATTAGCACGCCACTAGCAATTGCTAGTGCGACACACGAACGTGATAGCGGGATGGAGGATGGAATGGGGCGCTCCTCAAATCACATAAACCACAAACATAATCACAAAACAATGGAAAATTACACTAATAATATTTAGGGTTTATGGACATCATTCATAGAGAAACATACAACCACACACATCAAATAGAATCAGCAAAAATAACAAGGAGGAGGTAAGATTACAACCGAAGCACGAAGACTCATCGGAGATTCACGGTCGGAATCTAGGGTTGTCAATCCTCGTCCGGGCTCGGTCTTCAACTGTCGTCCGGGGTAGAAGACGGCCGTCACTACCTCCCAATGGACCCGTCTTCTTCGTCAATAGCCTTTAGCCACGATCTTGCCGGAGAACTACAAGGATATAGTGCAAAATCCATTGAAATGGAGCTTGGGAGCTTCTAAATGATGGAGGAGGCCTAGAGGATGCTCCGGCTCAAGATTGGCATGAAAATAGCGTCTGGAGCTCCTCCCGAAGGTGGGCGGTGATGGAACGGCAAAAAGAGCGCAGAACTTGGCTTCTCCGAGCGGGAAAAGTGGATCCTCTGTCATAGGGCAAGAGCTGCAGCTTTTATAGAAAACTGGTCAGAAAATGGTCACGCACGGTCGAACGCACGACCGTGCGTTGCCCGTACGTTAATAAATGATAAAAGATGGTGTGAAGATGAAGCTGCGCCGCCCGTGCGATTTACTCATGCACGGGCAAATCCGCCCGTGCGTCAAAACGCACGAGTAAATTCAAAAACGGCTAAAACAAGGAGAAACAGGAGACCGTGTGTTTTACTCACGCACGAGCAATTCCGCCCGTGCGTCAAAATGCACGACTAAACTCAGATCGCTTGTTTTCTGCCCAGATGAGAACGCATGAACGCAATAGCCCGTGCGCCAAGGAAAACGCACGACCGGGCGTTGCACATAGTCATGAATTCTGGGAGAAAACTGGATACAAGATAATCCGGCCACCTTCATACAAGATAAAATAGCTGGGAATACACCTCCAGCATCAGATAAACATAGAGGAAGAGAAGGGGAGCACCATGTGCTTACCCCTAATAACAAGGAGCGCAATTGCACACCGAAATGGGCCTAAAAGTGCACATAGCATGGAATATCAAATATGAACGAAAACATGCCTAATGTGTAGTGCAAAGACTAGATAATCAGCCCAGATGAGTCCATAAATGTGTATATAATTGGGACTCATCACACCCCCATACTTAACTGTTTGCGCATCCCGAGCAAACTACTCTTGGCGGACGGGAAAAACAAGGTTTAGAAAGGTGATTGTGGCTAGGAGTAATATGCGAAATCAAATAATCATGTGCATAAAGCTCTCATAGGAGAAATTTCTACTATGCAATGTAATTTACAAATATCTAAAATATTAAATAAGAGATTAGTTTACTCAAAAAGCTGAACCAAGTGAGATCTGCCAGTCACGTGTAGGGAGAATGTAGAGACGTGCTCAGACGAGTATTTCAAAAAATGGGGGATACGGAACTAACTCCACCGAAATCCATCGGTGTCGGGATCCATAAGATCGCACTTTCGCACTCTCTCCACAGCATTAGGTAAAACTACACACAAGTCAATAGGGCTTTCGGGTAAATATGTGGCTTAGGTTGTGGTAGGATATGCAATGATAAACTCAGAGGCTAACGCACCAAAAATATTTGAGCAATACAATTTGTACACCCCGGCAACAAATAAAGCTTATGTGTTCATTGCCAACACCCAATATAAAGTAATTCCTCTCAAACAATTTAGAATTTCTGAATTAGAATATAAAGCTTAGATTTCTTTCTTTCTTTTGGAGCGCTAATCTTTTCAATTTTCAGCTCACTAATACTTTTTTATTTTTATTTTTTTCTTCAACTTAAGCGATCCAAATGTATATCCATAAATAACAGCACAACACAATAATCAGCTATACTATGAAGCTCAAAACACGTGCGCATACAGGTTTGGTAATCTTGGCTTAAGCGAGAGCAGTGGAGCTAAATAGAAAAGGTGGGATAGGCACAAAATTGGTTAGCAAGGGTGAATTTCTGGTTTTGGCTCAAGGCTCAAATGGTCCAAAGAATGGACTACATCATGCTATTGCGTTAGAACTACCTGGTGCCTATGTTTCGAGAGTCGCTAGGAGCGAGTTCTTAGCCACCGAGAAAGATAACTCTTTCTCCCGACTCGAGGAATACTAATCTAGCGTTCGATACCAACTCTCCTACACTACCGGTAGATCGGCACAGGTTTATGCTTTGAGTAAAATAAAACTCTAATTACTAGATTAGATAAGAATAAAGATACAAAGCATGAAAATAGAAATAACTTCTACACAAAATTATATGCAAAACATGAGTATTCGATTAGAACACTACTGGAGACAACATCGTACTCCAAACCACAATTCCTAGCTAACACAATTGACTTCCCGGCTCCATTCCAAAAGGAAATTTGGCACGGTAGCACTCGCAAGTAAGTGCGTGCATAGTGGGTGCAGTGTGTGCGTGCTACAATATGACATAAATAAAAAATATACTTCTGGTATGCTAAAATGTGTACACGTGTAGTGAACACTCGGTACACTCCCCCCAGACTTGAATTGGACAATCACATAAATTATGACAATGAGAATAATGAAATGCTAAGGAAGAGGGTACCTTTGCTCAGATATGAGCATACCAGAAGATTGGCGTTAATACTGCGATGGAAGTCCTAGTCCGCGACCAAAAGATCACCACCCTACAAAAATGACGCACCACGCAAAAAGAAAAAATAAAATATTAAGGCATTAACGGATTAGAAAAATAAAAACAACCAAAACTGGGCTGTCTCCCAGTAGCGCTTTTGTTTACCGTCCTTAAGCTGGACTAAATACCTGTATTATGCAGTTTTATAGGATTATCTAATCATAAAAACAAAAGTTAATAAAGTCTACTAATTATTATTACACAACCAGCAGAGAAATCAACTATATGTTGATTTAAAGTGATAACTAGAAATGAAAGAAATGGATCCGAAGACCCAGCAGTAGGAGAAGAAGGACGGATTTATCCTCCATCCCCAAATCTCTTTCTTTTTCGCCTTCTTCTTCTCTTCCGACATTAGATCAGGATATGAATATCTTTTGCCTCCCTGCAACCAATCCTTCAAGGGAAACACCATCACAACATTGTATTTCCCCTGCAAGTATTGGTTTTCATCATTACCCAAAAATGGGTCGACATACTCAAAATCCTGCATGGATGGAAAAGAATAAGCATTAAAAATATCAGGAAGAGGAGACAGAGGTGGATCAGCAGTGGAGGGAATTTCAGGTTCATTTTCCCAAAGATTTACCACTATTGAATCCCCCTGCACGTGTTCAAGTAAAGAAGGATGGCCAGCAAACAAAATAGAAGAAAGACATAAATAATCTGTAATTATGGGAGTGATCCCGGTTTCACTCCCAGCAGGATCCAAGGATAGATCACTATCATCATCGTAAATATCATAGCAAGGGGAACTTGAGAACTCAGGGGCCTCAGTGGTGGTTTGGGCCTCCTCGTCCCATGAAGAAGTGTAAACCTCCTCATCAGAGAGAGTATCCTCCTCATTCCACCGAGGTGCACCATCGTGTACAAAGTATTTATTCTCCCCTTTAGGGAAAATGACATCCTCATCCCACTTTGGAGCAGCCTCCGAGTCAGAAGCATCACCCACTCCTTCACTTCGATAGGATCATAAAGAATGTGTGTAGAAAAATCTTGCAAAGAAACTGGAGGAACAAAAAGATTTGGTTCTTTCGCAAAAAGATCCGCTAAAGCCTCCCCGATGGAATGAATACTTTACAAATCACACTCAGGTGCATCTAAGAGCTCCCATTCCTCTCCCTGTTGGCTATCAAATGAGTGATCGTCATCACTAGGAGTAAAGCCATACACATGGATTGAGAAGTCCATGCACGAGACAAGCTCGGGTGTAGAAGGTACGATTGCCTCCATGTGTAAAGAATAAGCGATAGGGACAATGTTGTCATGAGGGGAGGAGCAATGGTCAGGATTGAAAAGACTAGGACAGTCCTTCAATTCATGACCCTCTCCTCGACACAACAAGCAAATAAAGTTCCTACACTTCCTAGCATTTAACTCCTTCGTTTGGTCTATATAATAGACCATCTTGTCGTAAGTGCTAGGAGAAATATCCCATGACGACATTTTCAATAAAAAAACAGATATAATGAAACTGAAATTCTTTGCAAGGAAATCTACACAAACTAATAAAACTCATTGGATTAAACTTGTATAAAACTTTAAAAGAGGAGAGAAATAAATAATAACAAACAGTAAATAATGAAAAAGCAAATAAAAAATAATAAAGCGGCTAAACACACTGGAAGAACTACTATCTCTTGTCTCCCTCTATAGCAACTCACACGTCTGTGTTCCCCGGCAACGACGCCAAAAACTTGATGCGCTAATCTTGCACACCGCTATAGGCGGTAGCTAGACTGCGGCACGAAACGGCAGTGTACCGATCGTTCAAGTAATATAAAACGAGGAGTAATCCCCGAGTATCGAATCTCGAAGGAACACAGTAAGGTGGAGTTCACTTTTGAGGAAGGACTTGAGATTGAAGTCCTTTAGTCGGATGTAACGCGGAGGGGAATGATTTGGTTTTGGAAAATAAAAGAAAACAACTTAAACTACTCCTATGCAGGCCTTGAGCGCACTGCTTCGCTAGGCGGGATGAAAACTAGGCAGGCCTTGTACACGCTGCTTCACAAGGCGGATGGACGAGAAGACTTGCAGAATCGAACTGTGCAGGCCTTGATCACACTGCTTCGATAGGCGAATGGATTACACGGGCCGCTATGCCACGCTTCACTAGGCGGATGGGCGAGAAGGCTTGCGGATGGAATGGGTCGCACCGACGGAGTCGAGGTGGATTACACGGGCCGTTAGCACCACTTAGCTTGGAGGATGGACGAGTAGTCTTACGAAATGAGGGTCGCAAGCACCTCATCGATAAGCATGCCACTAGCAATTGCTAGTGCGGCACACGAACATGACGTCGGGATGGAGGATGGTATGGGGCGCTCCTCAAATCACATAAACCACAAACATAACCACAAAACCATGGAAAATTACACTAATAATATTTAGGGTTTATGGACATCATTCATATAGAAACATACAACCACACACATCAAATAGAATCAGCAAAAAAAACAAGGAGGAGGTAAGATTACAACCGAAGCACGAAGACTCGTCGGAGATTCACGGCCGGAATCTAGGGTTGTCAATCCTCGTCCGGGCTCGGTCTTCAACTATCGTCCGGGGTAGAAGAGGGTTGTCACTACCTCCCAATGGACCCATCTTCTTCGTCAATAGCCTTCAGCCACGATCTTGCCGGAGAACTCCAAGGATATAGTGCAAAATCTGTTGAAATGGAGCTTGAAAGCTTCTAAATGATGGAGGAGGCCTAGAGGATGCTCCGACTCAAGATTGGCGTGAAAATAGCGTCCGGAGCTCCTCCCGAAGGTGGGCGGTGATGGAACGGCGAAAAGGGCCCAGACTTGGCTTCTCCGAGCGGGAAAAGTGGATCCTCTGTCATTGGGCAAGAGCTGCAGCGTTTATAGAAAACTGGTCAGAATATGGTCACGCACGGTCGAATGCACGACCGTGCGTTGCCCGTGCGTTAATAAATGATAAAAGCTGGCGTGAAGACTAAGCTGCGCCGCCCGTGTGATTTACTCATGCACGGGCAAATCCGCCCGTGCGTCAAAATGCACGAGTAAATTCAGAAATGGCTAAAACAAGGAGAAACAAGAGACCGTGCATTTTACTCACGCACGAGCGATTCCGCCTGTGCGTCAAAATGCACGACTATACTCAGTTCGCTTGTTTTCTGCCCAGATGAGAACGCACGACCGCAATAGCCCGTGCGTCAAGGAAAATGCACGACCGTGCGTGGCACATTGTCATGAATTCTGGGAGAAAACTTGATACAAGATAATCCAGCCACCTGCATACAAGATAAAATAGCTGGGAATACACCTCCAGCATCAGATAAACATAGAGGAAGGGAAGGGGAGCACCATGTGCTTACCCCCAATAACAAGGAGCGCAATTGCACACCGAAACGACCTAAAAGTACACATAGCATGGAATATCATATATGAACGAAAACATGCCTAAAGTGTAGTGCAAAGACTAGATAATCAGCCCAGATGAGTCCATAAATGTGTATATAATTGGGACTCATCAATTACAAGCATGATCGCTAAATTTTTTTCCATTTACTTAAAATGTTAATTAGTACATTGTACTTGTTTATCTTTATGTAATATTTTAAATCATGCTTGTATTTGTTAAAAATAGTATTGAATTTTCAATCACTTGGATTCAAATTTCAAACATCTTCATATGTATCTTTCAACAAGTGATATTACTATTTTTTAACCAAATGTCATAATCTAAATTGTTACTCAAAATTTTCCATTGTGTTTCTTACTCGTGCTTGATCATGCATATCTTTTCAAAAAACAAGTATTTCTCCAACATATGTCTTTTCCTACCATTCATTCCTTTCATGCTTATTTCACCTTCACCCACTTTTGCTAATAACAAAAGGGGGAGAATTAATTAAGAAATCTTACATTGAGGTATCTTAAGATAAAGGGGGAGAATAAATCTAGATTTAGGGGGAGAATGAATCTAAAGATTAAGGTGGAGAATACTCTTAGAAATATTGGGGGAGCACTTACATAGAGGTAGTGCATAAATTATGAACGCAAAATTCCTTGTGTCATCGCTACTCTATAGAAACAATTTAAATTATCTGATTTTTCATTAGTGGATTTACTATTATTAAAAGGGGGGAGATTGTCCGCACCTCTTTAGTTTAAGAATAACAAATCCCATATTATATTTGATTAATATTTTGTTGTGTTTATAGACTAAAGAAACTCACAGCTAAGACACTTGGATGCTATAAGCTGAATGGGGCACTGATCTAGGACAAAGATGAAAAGTGACCACTAACACGCGACGTTAGCTCTAATGCTGTCGATAACATCTCGATATTGTCCATGTGTCAGATGCTGGTCAAAATGACATAGAGTCTTCTAGTTGACATGGAGTCTTCCTGACTAATGTGTGGCATTAGCATGTCGACAATATGGATGCTGGTCAAGATGACATGGAGCCTTCACGATGTTTTGGATGCTGGTCAAAACAACATGGAGACTTCACGATGATATGGATGCTGATCAAGACAACATGGAGTCTACTAGCCAACTACTGTTGGATGCTATTCCTAACGCTAGGTGTTAGCCCTAAAGTATGCAAGCACGCTAAAATGAATTTCAAGGAAAGATCTCTAGCGGGAAGATGGATGCATATATGGAAGGATACTATCGATGGATGGAATCGCTAACGCCATACTTTAGTATTGCCTAAAATGAAATGTTTCTAAAGCATAGAATCTTCTTCCCAGATTGAAGATTTTGGTGCTCAAAATGTTTCCTTAAGTGTTACCGGCATGCGTTATCAATAATGTAGGTGTTAGAGGTCTTATTATCTTAATAGCCTAATAAGCTTGGTGCTCCAACTCTAATGGAAGATGACATGATTTTCCATAAACTAACCTATATGGGGTTAAACCATTTGGTGTTTTAAATGCAGTATGATAAGCCCATAATACGTCATTAAGCTTTTGGGACCAATCTTAATGGTTGATGCTAACAGTTTTTGCAAGATTTTTTATTAATTTCTCGGTTTGACACCTCTACTAAACCATTTATTTGGTGATGGTATGTTAATGCAACTTTATGTATTACCCCATATTTTCTTAATAATGCAGTAAATTGGGTACTACAAAAATGATTCCCCCATCACTAATAATAGCTCTCGGTGTACCAAATAATTAAATATATAACTTTTCAAAAAATTCAAGACTACTTTAGCATCATTTTTAGTTGTAGCGATCGCTTCCACCAACTTAGATATATTATCTACTGCTAATAAGATATATAGGTTGCCTTTTGAATTTACAAATGGTCCCATGAAATCTATACCCGATACATCAAACAGTTCAACTTCTAACATCGTATTCATTGGCATTGCATCATTTTTTTGAATATTCTCATTTCTTTGACATTGATGGCATTGTTTCACAAACTCCTTAGAATCTCAGAATAAGTTAGGTCAAAAGAAACCAGCTTCTAAAACCATCATTACTAGCCTAACTCCCATGAAATGACCTCCATAAAGAGATTTATGACACTTCTCCAATATAGTTTTCATCTCCACCTCTGTTATGCATCATCTCACAACATCATCTGCTCCAATCTTAAATAAATATGGTGCATCCCAAGGATATGAATGGACTTGATGCAAGAACCTCTTTCTTTATTGATAATGAAAATCAGGTGGAAAAACTTTACTAACTAAATAATTAAAAAAATCAGCATATCAAGGTACTATGTTTTTAGATATAGCCAATAACCATTCATCATAGAAATCTTTCGTCAATCTCAAAACAAAGTAATGGTTATGAATACTCAATCCAAGATAGATGATCTGCCACTGGTTATCTACATCCTTTCTATCTTATCTCTAAATCGCACTCTTGTAAGAGAAGCACCCAATGAATTAAGTGTGGTTTTGCATCCTTCTTTTCCACAAGATAACAGATGGCAGCATGATCAATTTATACTATGACTTTAGTGCACAAAATATATGATCTAAACTTCTCAAAAGCAAATACTACTACTAATAGCTCTTTTTTGGTAGTGGTATAATTGACTTGGGCATCAATCAGGATTTTACTAGCGTAAGCTATCATGTGGAAGGCCTTCCCCTGCACTTTCCCTAAGACAACTCCAATGACATAATCACTAGCATCACACATTAATATGAACTGCTCTCCCCAATTGGGAGCTACCAAAATAGGAGCAGTAGTTTCACAGTCTTTAATAAATCTTCTATAAAAACCATTGTGGCCTAAGAAACTTTATAGCATTTTTAAATTTTTAGGGGGCGACAACTTTTCAATTACCTCAATCTTTTCCTTATCTACTTTTAACCCGCTTTTATAAACATGATGTCAGAGAATTATCCCTTCGTGCACCATAAAATGACATTTTTCCTAATTTAATACATGGTTAGTGTCAACACATCATGCAAGCCTTTTCAAAACACACTAAACAAACATGAAATGATTTTCCAAAAATAGAAAAATCCATGAAAATCTTTATACCATAATCCATTATATCCAAAAATATGGCTATCATGCATCGCTGCAAAGTAGCTGGTGCGCTGCACAGACCAAAAGACATTCTTCTAAATGCAAAAGTTCCTTATGGACATGTAAATATTGTTTTTTCTTGATCGTCCGGATTGACTGTAATCTGGCTATAGCCTGATTAGCCATCAAGAAAACAAAAAAAATATTTCCTGCTAATTTATCTAAAACTTGATCAATGAATGGTAAAAGAAAATGATCTTTCCTTGTGGCCTTATTTAACTTTCTATAATCCATACAAATGCACCAACATGTAACTGTTCTAGTTGGTATCAACTCATTCTTTTCAATTTTAATTACAGTCATCCCTCCTTTATTCCGAACACACTGCACAAGTGAGACCCAGGAACTATCAGAAATATGATATATGATTCCTGTATCTAACCATTTGATAGTATTCTTTTTAACAACCTCTTTCATTTGTGGACTTAAACGATGTTGGTGCTCAATAAATCCCTTAAAAGATTCGTCCAAAAGGATCTTATGCATGCATAAAGAGGGACTTATTCCTCAAATATCTGCTATGGTCCAACCTAAAGCCAACTTATATTGCTTTAATAAGTCTATCAATTTTTGTTGTTTTTCAGAAAATAATTTTGAATTAACTATAATAAGTAGTGTATCATTTTCTCCTAAATATACATACGTGAGATGATCATGGAGAGGCTTTAATTCTAAAGTTGGTGGATTAATTATAGAAGTCTTATTCGCCAATGACTTCTCCTACATCTCAAGTAATTCAGGTTTTCAAAATAAAATAGTTTGACGCTCAAATACCTATAAACATTCCTAAACTTCTTCATCATCATCAGATAACTCAGCACGAGTTAGTAATCGAGCTAACATATCATCCTGATTACCCCATTTATATTTCAAACCATAGTCATAAAGTGATATATTATTGACTTCCTCCATATCATATTCCTTCCTATGAGGGAACTTCATTGCCTTGAGAATATTAAATATGACATGTTCATCATTAACTCTCATGGTTAACTCTCCTTTGTGAACATCAATCAATGTTCTTCCTATTGCTAAAAATGGTCTACCTACAATAATAGGAACCTCACTATCCTTATACATTTCTAAAACAACAAAATCTGTTGGAAAAATAAATTTCTCAACTTTGACAAATATATCTTCTATAATCCCTTTTGGAAAAGCAAGTGATTTGTTAGCTAATTGCAAAGTCAGCAATGTTTTTAAAATTTCTCCAAATCCCAACTTTTATATCGATAAAGAAATTAAATTTATACTTTCCCCTAGATCACATAAAACCTTACCTTCAAATTGATACCCAATGGAGCACGATATAGTGAAACTTTCTGGATCTTTTAATTTATATGGAAGTCTTTTTTGAAGAATTACACTACACTCCCGAGTCAGCGCCACCATTTTATTGACTCAAAATCTTCCTTTTTAGCAAGAATATCTTTCATAAATTTAACATAATGTTGGAACAACCCTATTACTGATTTGGGCTAGGATCACTATTGTGTAGACTAGGATCAAGTTGACCCCATTGTATAGTCTAAGGGTCAAGTTTTTAGGCTGTTAGATTAGCTAGAACTTAAGGAAAATTTAAGTTCTCAGTGTTCGACAAATGGCTAGTGGCGTTCGACGAATGTCAATCATCATTCGACGAATGGCGTGTGGCGTTCGACGAATTATTCCCAGCAGACTGAAGTATTATAGCCAGCCAATGCTGAACATTCTCTGAGCAGTGATCGATGAATTTCTGCCAGCGTTCGACGAATTCCAGCCAGCGCTCGACAAATTCTTTATTGAAGCTCAGTTCGACAAATACAGTCCCCAGAGCTTTTATTTCTTAAAGATTAGTTATTTGTCAACTCTCTGAACACAGATCGACGACTCTAACGGTTCTATTCAAATATATTTGGACTTATTCAAGTCAGGATATTATATTCTTTGAATATATTCCTTTCTTTCCTTATTCCAAGGCAAAGATAGCCGTTGACAATTAATGCAAAGGAATGTTTCACGGCTAAGGAATTAAAAGACCTGCCAAAGTCATTTAGTATCTGTTACAGTTCCAAGAAAGAATTTAAGTCTGATTATTCTATTCCAGAAAGAGAATATATCAAAGACAGACATTATTGTCTCTAAGATTCGACAGAATTCAATTTTTTCTTTGAGATTACAGAGAAAGCACAAGAACAAGAATAGAGGAGAAAAAGAAGAACACTCAGTCAAAATACTCTCAGTCTTCTTCTTTCTCAAGCAGCATCTCAATTTCTCTGAGAACATCAATCTTCAAGATCAATCTTTCTCTGACCTCTGCTGCAAATTCAAGTCTTCTAAAAGAGCAACAAAGAATCTGAAGAACTATTTTTCTTCCAGATCAATCTGCTACAGAAGATCTCTGCTTTCAAGAGAAAGCTTCTCCATCATCTGTCAACTACTTCTATCAGACAGGGGAAGCTTTACATCAAATCCACTAAAGTCTTCTCTCAGCATCTTGACAGAGAAGAACACCTTAACCTCTTTCTTACCTCTATTGTACAGGGTTAATACTCCCTTCAAAAGTGTAACTCCTTGGTGGCAAGACACCTGATCAAAAAATCTAATTGGTTTTTGAGCACCTGATCAAAATCTCTGTGGTGTGTGGACACCTGATCAAAATCACCTTGGTGCTAGGGCACCTGATCAAAACTCCTAGTGGATTCCTACCAAGGGTGGTAGAAGAGTGGACTACCCAGATTTATTGGGGAACCACTATATTTCCTTGTGTCCTCTGTGTTTGTTTATTTCTCTGTGCTTTGCTGTGTGCTTTTACTTATTCAGTTTTTCTGTTTTATATATCTCTCACTGCTTACACATACATATATAACACTATTTGAATTCCGCTATAAAAACTAAGAAAAGTTTTAATACTCTATTCACCCCCCCCCCCCCCCCCCCCCCCCCTCGAGAGTAACTTAAGATCTAACCTCCACTTTAACATAACTTGGCATTTGTTCTAACACCTCGGCGAAAGGGATACTAATTTGCAATTTTTTAAATATTTCTAAGAATTTTTTAAATTGATGATCTAAATTGCTTTTTCTCAATCTCTGAGGGAAAGGTGGTGGTGGGTATAAGATCACATTCTCCTCCTTCTTTGTCGTATAAACAATCATTTCACTCTTCTGTTCCCTAGTACTTCGAGTTTGTTCTCATCTTTACCTTCACATTTTTTTAACTCTCCATGAGGTGTACAAGGAATAACACTCTATAAATGCTTTTCAATGCAATTGTTCTTTGTTTGTTCAATTATAGGACTACTCTCTAACTCCTTTCCACTCTGTAATGTGACAGCTTTGCATTGTTGATTGTCATATTTAGGATTCAGAGTTGTATACGTTGGAAGTGTTCCTTATGGTCTAATGCTCAATACAGTAGCGATCTATCATAACTGAGATTCTATCACGCGTAATGAACCCTCTAAGTTAGCAACGCGGGCATCAATTTTTTTGCATAGATTCAATGAGAAGCTCATATGATAATTTCTTAGAAGACCATTATTAATTAAGAGTTTGATTTTGATGAGGATGTGAATTTGAGTTGAATAAGTGTGGAGGAGTCAAACCTGGATTATTTTTCCACAAAATTTTTGGATAATTTCGCCATTCAGGATTATAATAGTTTGAAAATGATTTATTGTTTTGCCTTTGTTGCCCACTAATGTAGCTGGCCTCCTCATTATGACTAATGAGTTGTTCAAATGTAAGTGAAGGGCTAATGGTAATCGAAGGAGTAGCTATGCTATTAACTTGAGGGGTCATATGACTTTGATGTAAAGTTAAAGCATCAAACCTCTTATTCATCGAATTAAATTGTGTAGTAATTTGAGCCGCAAAAGAAGTTAATTGATCTACTTGGTGTATGCCTCCCGTGCAATAAGTTCCTTTTCTCTCAAATGAATGATAATTATTAGAAGATAGGTCTTCTAATATTGCATATGCATCCTCGTTATATTTATTCATGAGAGAACCTCCTACAGCTCCATCCACTTAAATCATAGTAGATGTATGGAGGCCATTGTAGAAGGTCCACACCAATTGATGAATAGCCAAACCATGGCGAGGACACTTCCGCAATAGTTCTTTAAAATGTTCTCAAGCATCATAAAGTGTTTCCCCATTCCCTTGCATGAATGTATATATTGTTGGATCGGTAGGCGCCCTTAGAGGGGGGGGGGGGGTGAATAAGGGTTTTCAAAAATTTAAGATTATATTTAGAAAACTTAGAATTAGTGCAAGAGTAAAGTAATAATTTTGAATAACGATCTAAATTAATTTATGATGAAAAGAGGATAATAAACAATTTAGATGAATGAAGAACAAAATCAATTTTATTACAAAAGTAGAGACATGATTACTATTAATAAAATTGATTACAAAAATGGATATCTATGATGCTAGAAATCGAGGCGAATAATAATAGTTCTTTTTCGTTTTCTATACCGACTCGTATCCCCACGAACCGGTTGGCTTTAGCCGATCTCTCCCCAGATACGGCCTCAAGCCGCTCTAGCCAATCTATCCCCAGAAAGGCCTCGAGCACCCCCCCTAGATCTACTCCCTAGACCTAGTTGCCAACACGAGGCGACTTTCAGCCCTAAGTCTAACCCAGACCTAGTCGCCAACACGAGGCGAATTAACGAACCATTTACAAGAATAAAAGATGTGAATAAAATAACGACAGTATAAAAACTCCCTATGAGGATCTCCTGGAGAAGTGGACGAAGGCCCGCAGAGTATGATCGTAGTCGATGCGGTCTTTCATCACGATGATGACGCGTGTTGAAATCTTCTCCACGGATCTCCTTAAGCTTTAAGTATTTTTGGGAGTATCTCTCTAAAACTTCCTCTCTCTGCTATGGCACGAAGCTCTGGAGTTTGGGATCTAAAGAGGATGAAGAATTCGGAGCCAAGGCATCCAATTTATAGCCTTCATGCTACCGCCGGCGCTAGCGCTACTGCTACCGCCGACGCTAGCCCGGATTAAGAAAGGTTTTGCGCGGCAAAATCTCTAATTCGCGGCAACCTCTTGCGATATTCCTTCTGTGCGTCACGCTACCGCCAGCGTTAGTGGCTACCGCCAGGCGCTAGCACCTTCTATAAAATCTTCCGGATTGTCGCTAATCATCGCTAAAGCCCGGCGCTATCGCTACCGCCGACGCTAGTGGGTGTCTTTGAATTTCGGCCTCAAATTTGGGGGCTGTCATCATGTGTACTCCTTGAGTCATGTGGACTTAGGAAACCTGCACACTTGAACACACAAGATCAAATACACATAGGATTTGTTATTCTCAAATCTAGGAGATGCGGAAGACCATGTTCCAACAAACTCCCCCTTTTGATAATAACAAATCCATTAATGATAAAACAGAGCATTAATATATAAGCATGATGAAATCCTACTTGTGTGTGTGTGATAGTGATGACTTAGGATAATTATTGATTTTAGCATTTTGGAATTGCTCCCCCTAAATATATGCTCCCCCTATGTGAATGCTCCCCTAAAATGTATGCTATCAACTTAATCAATCATGTTGGGTTTTTATTTTGATAGCGGATTAGTTTAATATGTATGCTCCCCCTTTTTGCATTTTATCATGTTCGTTCTCCCCCTTTGTTATTAGCAAAAGTGGGTTGGGATGCACCATAGAAAAGTTGGATAATATAGGCATGATCGAGCTTCTTAGTGAGAAGGAAATGATAAGACGTTTTAGAACAATTTGTAGAGAAAATAGATCAGAGTTTTAGCCTAAGAAAAATAATGATTTCCCCTTTATATAAGAGTTGTAGAAATATCAGAGTTTTAGCAAAAAATTATGATTTCCAGGTAACTAATCTACCCAGACAATATGTCTACACCCTAGCCCCGTACTAAGTGACAGATGGGCATGAGGAGCAGCAAACATACCGCAGGTTAGGGTGTTAGTCCCATATGCAAACACTAGACAAACACTTAACCTAACACTCTTTCCCCCCAGTGCCTCGCAAGGCCCTACTGGAACCCTCCCTGGTTAAGGATAAGACATGTCTAGAGATAAGGTTATCTAATGTCTACAACCCTACGCCCCCGCTATGGTGAGATATGAAGTCATAGATAATAATTATTGGAAACATTAATCTAATGATAATTTATAGCCTATGGGTTTTTATTTTTATTTGTCTTTATGAAAAACACTCCCATAGCTATATTGAAAATCATGAATGAATCAGAGTTTGAGCATTGTGGAAGATTTCAAAAAAGAAACATCATAATAAAAGTTTGAGTTCAAAAAGTAGATGTTTATTGAGTTTAAAAAAAACAAACTTTTAAGAGTTAAGGCATTTTGGAATAAAGAAACAACATCCCCAAAAGTAAAATATGATTTGCAATATTAAAAAGAAGATGTTTTTATAAGCAATATTTCACTTGTTGGAGGAGTGTTTACCAAAAAAGTTTATAAATCAGAGTTGTTACAATAAAAATGATATGCGTGTTAGAACAACCAATATAAATTCTACCAAGCAAGTCTACCAATTGTTTTTAAGAAAAATTGAGATTTAAGACTTGATATAAGCATGAAAGCACAAGGTAAAAGTTATATGGTGATGATGCGGAAGACTTGTAGAAATACAAGAAACATCTTATTGTAAGCAATGATGATCCATAAAAAGATATATGAGTTTAAAGTTCAAAAAGAAGATGTTTTTTGTAAATCATTTTTCAATTGAAGATGACAATAAGGTAACCAAGCATGAAATAATGTTAGCAAGAAGAAAGTACTGCAACGTTACTTTAATTCACAATTTCAAAACATACCACACATTGTAGAAAGCATGCTAGGTTATCTAGTGCATTTCATAACTAAAGAGTAGTATAGAATTAGCATTAGGATCCAATACTCATGAGAAAAAGTGTTATGGAAGATAATGATGTGCACATATGTGTATTTTTGAGTAGAGTATACAAGTGTTTAAATCAAAAATACAAGTAATATGTAAAGTAAAAGCACAATAAAACACAAATAATTTTACTTCCACACACTTTAATGCACAAACAAAAAATGTACAACTACCAAGGTGCTTTGCACTCACAATGCTCATTAAGACTTATTAGGGTGCAAAGTAGTGCTTGGGTGATCACAGATTTTTATTTTTGAATGTTTTGAAACTAGTGATCCGGTGTACTTTAAGAGTAAGTGGTTATTCTTATTTTGAAAAGGAGATGGTTTGCACAAGTCACTTTACAATTCTTTCCAAGGTGCTCAACCTCACAATGCTCATTAAGACTTATCAGGAGGTTCAAGTAGTGCTTGGTGGAGGTATCTTTATTTATTTTATGATTTTGTTTTGTACAAAGTCCTCTGAATACACTTGTTTTGCAAACCAATAGAATTTATATAAAGAAAACATAACCACTTTTCTTAACTTTCTAAAAAGTGCAAAGAAAGGAGTGTAGGTAATGCACTTGTGCAATTTTAATTTATTGTACTAATACGAAACATACACAAGCATTTTCAAATTAAACCATATGTAGACAATGCCAAAAAGTGAGTGAATTAATATCATTATCAAACATAAAACATTTACTCATACTTAGAGGCATGCTAAGCTTGATTCTACACAACCTTTTTGGCTATACTTGATGCACATTTTAATAGATATATCAAAGCATGATGAAAACAATGTTCAAAGTAGTTTGAAAGGATAAATTGCAACATTATAGATGTTCTCAATAATAGATTAAATCATGCTTGATATTGACAACAAAGTCCATACAGTATTTTTGATATTTTAAAGATTTTTATTTAAAGTTTGAACTTATAAGATTGATCTTGGACTTCCCGAGGACTACCCTGTGAGAGGTTCGCCCGGTACTAGGTGATATGATGGAATGATAGACCAAATCACCCTTTCGCAAGATACATGTAAATAAAAAAGTTAAGTTCAAAAATAACAATTTTTGATACTTGTTTTTGTTTTGTATTTTTGTATTTGATTTTTGCAATAAGATGAACTTTAAACAAATGACAAAAACAAAACAAAACATATTTTTTGTAATTTGGCTTTTATACTTTTGTATTTGATTTTCAAAAATAAAAGAAGATCAGACGTGCAAAACCAAATAGTACATGTAGATTAATATATTTTTAGAAATTTTTCAAAATTTTAAAATCACAGAAAAGTGAATATGGACACTAGCGCCTGCGGTAGCGCTAGGCGGGAGACAGTAAACGATTTTTTGTGATTTTAAAAATTTTAATTATTGATCTTGAATAAGTGTCACAATAGTGGCTTCATGCAGAAATATCAGAATTTTAGGAGATGTTTGGATAGTGCATATTGCATGAAACATTAGCGATTTAGTATGTGACTTGACAATGCATGATATATATTTTCTTATATTTTCATTTTCATTTTTCTAGGGCTTATATTTATCAATATAATGTAAGTTGAAACTGATAGGAAATGTAAGCAGAAGATAGCATGTTCGAATAAGCCAAATAATATATGTTCTAATGATTAATCCATAAACTATGTGATTGATGGAATTTTAGTATTCTATTATGATTTCAAATCACATAGTTATCATAAAATTTGAATAACATCATAAATGTTGTACCAAGCATAGATATATAAGCATAAACCAAAACAGTGATGCTAGGATGATGAGTTTGGATGCAATGCTAAACAAAAGATTAATCATGCATTTTGTGAAAAATATTTTTCTTCATTATAAGGGCTACCATAATCAACAAAACAAGATCAACGCATTTTGCATTTTAATTTTTAACCTAAGCCCTTTAATAAACCATTTAAATCCATTTTCTAAAATAATTTCATTAGTCTTGATAATAATTTCAATATTCAATTAATAATGATAATTCAAGACATTTTGAAGGTAATGGTTTTAGAAGGTAAAAACAATAAAAGGATAAGTAGATCACTTGAGAGATGATATAACTTTTATTCAATTTCGTTCAATTTGATTTACTAATGAATTTGTGGCTTAAAGTGTTAAAGTCATATCACATGATATCTAAAGTGATCATATTATGATGGCTCAAAGAAATAAAAACAAAAAGATACAAAAAGGAAATTAAGCACATCATGAAGTAGATAATTGATATTTTATTTTTAATGGATTTCTACTTCATGCAAATGATGGGATGCTAATGAATGAGAGATTTATGTATCCAAAGAGGACCGGGAGTGACGGTTCCTTTGGGTACCCAAATACATCGTGTTTTCTTTTGGGGATATATGTTTGAATGGGCCCTTTCGTTTGATATTAATGCGTCATTCTTAAGTTTGGGTTTCCATTCGTACCATGAAAAAATGTTATTTTTGTTTTTCAAATTTCCATAATCATTACTCTTGAATTTATTATATAATGGAAATTTGTTTTCATTTGAATTTAAGTTGGTAAAAAATTGTGATGAATGGATCCTTGCATTTAAGGTTTCATTTTTGCTTTTTGGTCTCCATTCAAAACTTGGTTTATGATTTCCAAAAGCTTTTTGTTTCTTATTCCCAATATTAGGTTTAAGTAAGATATTCATTTTTGTATTCAACTTGCTTTTGGAGTTTGCTTGATATTGAGAATTTTTCTTTAAGATTTCCTTAAGCAAGATAGTTTTAGTTTCTAATTCATCATTCTTAGTTTTTAAATTATGTCTAGCTTTATTATAAGCGATTGTGCTATTTTTAAGAGTGGTAGCAATTGATTCAATATGTTTTTCATATTCATCCCTATATTCATCAAATGTTTCGTCCATCTCTTGAATTTCAATTTTAAGATCTTTGCACTTAGCACAATCATTTATCAAAGATGATTTTTCTAAACATAATTTTTCATTTTGTTCTTTTATAAAAATAATTTCTTTTTCAAGTTCCTTAAATTTTTCTTTAATATCATTACAATCAAGATAAGGTTTTGATATTTCAATTTGAGAGCAAGATGGAGAAGCCACATTACAATTGAATTTTGAATTAGCTTTTAATCTTTTATTTTCTAAACGTAAATTCTTATTTTCAATCTTTAATTTCTTCATTTTTCTTTTTGCAATTTTTAGTATATGGAAATAAGAAGAAGGGTTAGACATTCTGACAGCGCTATCGGAAGGGGTAAGATGTGAACATGAAGTTTCTTTATCGTCTATTAGGCCTCCTTCCAAAGATAGTACTTCTTCTTCTCTTCCATTTGATGTGTGCTCCATTGATTCGTCATGAGAGGAACATTCCTGAAGACTTGTGCAAACTTGCATGTTCTCCGGTTCTTGTGATTGTTCCATACCTGCAGAAGGGGAATCATACATTTCTTCTAGAAAATTCCATACTTTGTAAGCACTTGAAAAGCAATATACAAATTTGAAAACTTCTTTAGATAGACCGCAAAATAAATAATGTTTAGCTTTTGCATTTAATTGAAGTTCTTTTTTATTTGATTCATTTGCAGGTCTTGCTATTGCTAAATTCCAAACTTCGATGTCTAAAGTTTTAATAAATTTTTCAATTAAGATTTTCCACTTTTTATAATTTGTCCCTTCAAATAAAGGTGGTGCAAGTGATTTTTCTTCTTTACAAAAATTTCCCCCACTAGTTGAAGCGAGATCATGAGACGCCATTATTCCCGGTTGTTAAGCCGATTGGAATAAAATCGCTCTGATACCACTTGTTGGATCGGTAGGCGCCCTTAGAGGGGGGTGAATAAGGGTTTTCAAAAATTTAAGATTATATTTAGAAAACTTAGAATTAGTGCAAGAGTAAAGTAATAATTTTGAATAGTGATCTAAATTGATTTATGATGAAAAGAGGATAATAAACAATTTAGATGAATGAAGAACAAAATCAATTTTTTACAAAAGTAGAGACATGATTACTATTAATAAAATTGATTACAAAAATGGATTTATATGACGCTAGAAATCGAGGCGAATAATAATAGTTCTTTTTCGTTTTCTATACCGACTCGTATCCCCACGAACCGGTTGGCTTTAGCCGATCTCTCCCTAGATACGGCCTCAAGCAGCTCTAGCCAATCTATCCCCAGAAAGGCCTCGAGCACCCCCCTAGATCTACTCCCTAGACCTAGTCGCCAACACGAGGCGAATTTCAGCCCTAAGTCTAACCCAGACCTAGTCGCCAACACGAGGCGAATTAATGAACCGTTTACAAGAATAAAAGATGTGAATAAAATAATGACAGTATAAAAACTCCCTATGAGGATCTCCTGGAGAACTAGACGAAGGCCCGCAGAGTATGATCGTAGTCGATGCGGTCTTTCGTCACAATAATGACGCGTGTTGAAATCTTCTCCACGAATCTCCTTAAGCTTTAAGGATTTTTGGGAGTATCTCTCTAAAACTTCCTCTCTCTGCTATGGCACGAAGCTCTGGAGTTTGGGATCTAAAGAGGATGAAGAATTCGGAGCCAAGGCATCCAATTTATAGCCTTCATGCTACCGTCGGCGCTAGCGCTACCGCCGGCGCTAGCCCGAATTAAGAAAGGTTTTGCGCGGCAGAATCTCCAATCTGGGGCAACCTCTTGCGCTATTCCTTCTATGCATCATGCTACCGCCAGCATTAGTGGCTACCGCCAGGCGCTAGCACCTTCTATAAAATCTTCCGGATTGTCGCTAATCATCGCTAGCGCCCGGCGCTATCGCTACCGCCGGCGCTAGTGGGTGTCTTTGAATTTTGGCCTCAAATTTGGGGGCAGTCATCATGTGTACTCCTTGAGTCATGTGGACCTAGTAAACCTGCACACTTGAACACACAAGATCAAATACACATAGGATTTGTTATTCTCAAACCTAGGAGATGCGAAAGACCATGTTCCAACAGATATGTCTCGCATTAGTTTGGCAGTGTTGGATGGAGGAAAGTATTTAGCCATGAAATTCTCTATCAATAGTGCCCAGGTAGTTATGGAACCATTAGGAAGAGAATTTAGCCAATCCTTTGCTTTTCTATCTAAGGAAAATGGGAACAAACAAAGTTTGATTGCTTCCTCAGATGCGCCATTAAGTTTGAATGTGTCGCATATTTCTATGAAGGTCTTTAAGTAAGAATTGGGGTCTTCATGGTTAAGTCCACTGAACTTATTATGTTGAACAAGTTGCATTATTGTGGAATCAATTTTAAAGTTATTTGATTCAATGGTGGGTCTAGTGATACTAAACTACAATCCTCCTCGTTGGAGCATATTATAACCACGATAAGTTCTTCTAAGTTCAACTTGTTGACCATTTTGATCCACCTGACCCCTTGGATCCTGACCGACCGGATGATTTTCATTGTTAGCGTTTTGATGATTTTTATTCATTGTAGGATGACTGGTATGTTCTAACCTAAATGATTTTCTATTTTGCCTACACGTTCATTCAATTTCTGAGTTAAGGGCAGCAATTCAAGTGATCAAAATCTGGACATGCACTAAACAGAATAACAAATAACAATTAAGAAAAGATGTAAACTTGAGCTCCAAATACTTAAGATTATTAATATTACAGAAGAAGCTAAATTAGTTTACACTTTCCAGGCAGCGGCGCAAAAATCTGATACGCGAAAAATAGATATGCGCAAGTACACGTGTTGAATTAAGTAATATAATGATAGTAAAGATCGTTCCCACAGAGAAGTAACTAATCTAAAGCTTGCAAGTACTCGTTTAACCTTTTCTTTAAATTCAAGTAGATCACGTAGAGTGATTTTTAAATAGATAAAAAAACTCTAGCAAAAATGAACAGTGATTTCTTAACAATACTTCTTATCAATTATGAGAAGTACTCTTGTATTTTGATTTCTTATATCTATTGTGATGAATTTGTAGAGTAATAATTTATAAAAATGCTCAATTAACTATCTTGCAATGATTTTAAGGCAGAAATCAGTATCTCTTGATATAAAAAATCATTATATTATGTACTCCCTTGTCATCTCTAACTCAGGTAAAATTAAGAATAATATGAAACATAAAAATCATAGCTGCTAACATAAAGACAAAATCTCTTTCTCCCCTTTATGTTATACTGAGTTTATGAAATACTTAAGCTACTCATCTCTCGAATTATGAAGCGCTGTAAGAAAAATGAAAACTTTGGCTAAAAGTTTCTATATGAAGATTATAAACTCAATAAAGATAATTCATTAAACACTGATAAAAATCAAGATAATTCATCTTCACAATAAATCATAGTACTCTCAACATATAAGACTTAGAGATTTAGTTCATGACTATAAAAGTACACCACACAACAAGAAAGATCTTACAAGACATGATAAACACAGTTCTTAATGCCTTAGGAAATCTCCTTCAGTATTTTCGCAAGTTCCTCGTCTTCGATCGAAGAACCAGTGCCTCCTTTTCGATTTATATAGAAAATTGCCTCCCCTTCCCTTTGATACCGATGCCTTTTTATATTAATTCTCTTCCTCCATAATGCCTTCACTCATTTGAATAAATGCCTCCTTTCAGTTTCAAAATCATCATCTTTGAATTTTGAATTTCAAAATTTGTAATCTGCTTTGTTGCAACAATAATATATTTTGTTACATGAACTTTTTGAATCAGTGCAACTGCTCCAATCAGAGAATGACTTATTGCAACATAGTTATATTTTTTTGTTGCAACATATTTTTCGAGGCTTCAGAATTATTTAGCTCCAATTCTTCGAGTTGAATACTTCAGAATTTATACAATAAAAACATAAGAAAAATGACGAGAATACCTAAACTTAAACCAAATATAGAATTACTCATATTTATCACATTTTAACCTATATTTATCAAATACATTAAACAAAAGATTAAATATATGGATATAAGTAACTTCTTTTTGAGAAGTTACCACCCCGCTCCAGAAAGAAGCACTTGACTCCGGTGAGTGTTTCATCTTAGATGACCTGGAAGGGCCACCTTATATAGATTTCATTTTTAGCGATCACACTTTTGGTTAACCTCACTATCCTACGATTATGAGCAAGCTTGTTTCCTAACTTGCTAGGCTTAGTCGAATTAGGAGAATGGAGTCGGTCCCTTGGATTTTTACTCCTACTTGGGACACATATTTTAAGGGATTTCAATGGTTGATTCTAATTGGTAGATTTGTGATCTGCTTTAAAATTTGTAGTGCTGGTCAGACTCTCATGAGCAATGCTATTGACAAGATTAGCCCTGGTTTAGTAAACGCTCATAGGTGTCTAATGATAGTGCGTATGACGCCTTATGAGTTAATAATTCCATAAGTTGATCATGCTCATTTCTTGTCTTGTTTCCCACCTTATTTTGCTTCATCCTCTTCCCCACTTTGTGACACTCTCTTTCTCGATGCTCTGAATTTTATTGATCATTTGATTATTTTGCATAAAATTATTACTAACGGTTTTTGAGGATCTTTGGAAAACTATAACTCCATGGTTGATTTTCTCAACGAGAGTTATCCTTTTCCAATGGAGATTGGTTTCCTGCATTATTTAGGAAAGGGTGTGTGTCATCGGGTAATGTGCAACAACGACCCTTCCCATGTTCCATTATCTACCACAGCAGGGCAGTGACAAAGCAATGTCACAAATTGACTTTTGGATGTTTCAGTAGCTGGTTTTATCATATTCTCGACGGGGTCAAGCTCTCTCATCCCCGGTAGAATTGATGCAACCTAAGATTGCATTTTTTATACTTTATTTATAGTATTTTTTATTTTTGTAGCGCACATCTTTGCCCATTGTATGCTTTAGTTTTCACACATGTTGTATCGCGCATGTTACTCACGTATTATCGTTCGGCTTATTGATGTGACTGACGAATAAGATAATGAATGAAAAGGTCTAGCAAATTAGGACTAGTGTTAGTAAGGGCAAGCAAGGATTTTTAAAATTAAGCATAATATTAAAAAATAAAAAAAGAATTCTAAATTAAAAGGTTATTTTTAGAATCATTATTGGGGAATACCTAAAGATCATAATTATGCTACTTTATTCCCATCAAGTCTCATCATATTCATGGACCTTTATTTCTTAAAACCTCTAGTGATTTAAACCCCTCAAAAAGAAACTCTTCATATTGGTAAAACAATCACCTTCATGAAACCCCCATTTTAAAACCCTTGTTGTATATAAGTATTGGTCCAAGCTTGAAAAAGGAAGTTGTAAGAAAAAGTCCAAACAAAGATTTCTCTCCGTTTTGACCTATCCGGCTGAACCCCACCTCCCATCATGAGCGCTCGAGCCTCGCCTCCAACAACGCCTCCTACGGCGAGCCCTATCTCTGATGAGACCTACAGCCTCGTCCAACCCAGATCTGACAGCTCCAGCGCTCGGATTCCACCTTATAGGTGGACAAACCTCCTCCCATCTGCTTCTTCGTCTAGACCACCTCCGATTCTAATCAACCTCCAAACAGTTTTCCCTTCCTCTTCCGACAACTTCTTCACATTTTTATGGGTAATGTTAAACTCTGTTCGTGGAAATACAGCTCCATCAGGCCAACCGACTTGAACCACCATTCAGAGCACTCTAGGAACCTCCTAGTGCTTCTTTGACCCAATTTGTATACGTCGTTTCCCACATTCTCTCTTGGTATAACCCTCACTCATCTTATGTCTCGTTAATTATTATTATAATCTTATGCTTTATTTTTGTGAGCTTAATTATTAGAACTTGCTTGCCTAATCTAACATTATTCCTGTTTGGCGTTTGATTAAAAATTTTGTTTCCCCTTCCCGTCATTGAAAAGCTTGTGGATGATTTAGCTATATTGTTGAATGCGTGCGAACGTTAAACATCTATGTGCATTTATGAACGCTCGTGGAGTTATCGATAGAAATTGTTCGTGAAAATTTGAAAAGCGCCGCATAATTTAATGTTGAACTCAAATTTTATCTTATAAAATTAATCCATGAATTTTGGTATACATCATAGTGCAAAGCTAAAGGTTAACTAGTAAGTATGAGTGGCGGCTAAGGGCATCAGATACCAAATTAGTGATGTTGGGTTTGTGCATAAGGTGAAAAGTAATCTCTTGAAGATATGCAACTGACTTATATGTCGCCTAGTCTCTCTCTGAGAGTTTAGATACTTCAATGCCTCATGGTCTATGTTCAACACAAACTCGCACAAAATCAAATAGTGTCTCCAATGGTGGAAAACTTGAAAGATATCATAGAACTATATGTCTTAAGTTGAATACTGTCTTTGCTTCCTTCAACTTCTCAAAAAAAATGTTATGGGTTGACCCTCCATACGCAAAAGTGCGCCTATGCCTATAATAAATGCACCACAATTGTCCTCAAAGTTTTTTTTATCAAAATCGGGCAACATTAAAGCATGTGCATTAATGAGTCTTTTCTTAACTAATAAGAACGCATGCTTTATTGCTGCAATCCAAATAAGTTGTCCCATTTTTGTAAATAGTGAAAGTATCTAGTCTCAATCTAAATCACCTAGAGGGGGGTGAATAAGTGGATTCTATGGCTTTTTGTGGAATTAAAAAAAACTTTGAATAAAAGCACACAGAAACCAAAAGAGCACAACACAACACAAGGATTTATAGTGGTTCCTCGAAATGGGTACGTCCACTTTCCACCTCACCTATATAGCACGACCGGCTAGACTAGGCTACTTCACTATTCTCGGATTATGAATAATCCTACAACTCGGAGTTCACAACTCCTACAAGCTCGGAGCAAACAACTCCTACACAAACTTCGAGAACAACCTCCTCCTACAACTCGGAGCAAACCACTCCTACAACTCGATCCTTCAACAAGGATCTACAAAAATCGGAGGCAAACCTCCTATAAAAAGATGTAAGGGTGTTTTAAAAAATACACTTAAAACTTCTGATGAAGTTCTTCTTAAGATACGAAAAGAAAATAAAACTCTACTTCCTGCAAAATACTTCCAGTCCTTTCAAAATGGAGGAAGAAGAAATCTTGAAGTCGTTAAAAGTTTGATCTGAAACTTAGAGTCGACTGGATCAAGAAGAGATTAGATCTTTGATTAGCTTTGATCTTGTCGACCGCTCTTAGCGAAGAAGAATCACAAAACTCTTTCTTGTCAGAGGCGAGGAACTTGCGTGAGAAAAGATCGACCGACAGACTGAGAGAGGACTTCTATTTTAAACAATTAATGTTTTACAAAATATCAAAAGGGAATATATATGGATCTCTTCTCCAACGGCTATAAGCGAGCTTTAGGGAAAATCATCCACGTGTAGCGTACATCATGGAAGCCCTAATTGAAAGGCCGACAACAATTTGAAAAACACGTTAGAACAATTAGTCGGCTGAGGAAAACCGATGATACAAGGCCAACTGTCGCTGAGAAGAAATTTCGTTGAATGGAGCTTGACAAACTTACTTCAATTTCAGTATAACAGCGGTCGACGAAAGTATTTTAGCTTCAAAAAAACAGCGGTCGACGAAACAACTTTAGTTCGTCGAACGGAGCTCGGTGTTCGACGAAATCACTTCGATCTTCAGAAAAACAGCATTCGACGAAAATACTTCAATTCGTCGAACGACGGTCGACGAACGGAGGTCGACGAAACTGCTTCAACTTTCAGCAAAATAGAGATCGACAAATAACAGCGTTCGACAAAAATACTTTAATTTGTCGAACTGCGATCGATGAACTGCGATCGACGAAGCTGCTTCAACTTTCAACAAAACAAAGATCGACGAATAACAGCATTCGACGAAAATACTTCAATTCGTCAAACTGCGATCGACGAATTGCGATCGATGAAGCCTCTTCAGTTCGTGGAACAGAGTTCGACGAACTCACTACAATTCTTCGAATGAAGAATAAAAAAAAATTCTTTCAGATTTTAGGATCAACATTAACTTTCTCTTAGCTCTTCCTTTGTGTTTGAATAAGAGGTACATCCCGATAGAGAGATTCCACATGATTCAACACCTTGGTCCATACAATGAGGAATTACATTGCATAGGCCCGCGTTTAATGACTCATTGAAACCTGACATTGGTTTGTACTCAGCCATTTAAAACCTACAAACACATTGCTAGAACACAACATCAAATACAATCTCAATTCAACTTAGTTCAAGGGGACTTCTTCAAATCAAGGTAATTGTGGATACAATTCCCAACAATCTCCCCCTATTTGAAGAACTCAAAACCTATGTACTATGTTGAATTGCACAAAGAGGAAATATTAATAAATACATATAGAGATGAGGAGAGTTAACAACTTAGCTTTTCAACCTTCTCTCCCTTTCAGCTTTCTCTCAAGAGATGAGGAGAGTTAACAACTTAGCTTTTCAACCTTCTCTCCCTTTCAGCTTTCTCTCAACTTCAACTTCTCTCCCAACTTCAACTTCTCTCACCCTTTCTAACTACTTCAGATAGGGAAGAAAGATCATCCTAATCCATATGCTTATTTTGAAAGGCAAGAACATTGAACATTGGAGTCCATATTTGGGAGTAGACTTTGAAAACATTGAATCATCTCCCCCTCAATCTTTTCTCCCCCTTAGAATTTCAGTGCCTGGACTGATTTCCTAAGCTTTTCAGCAACCTTACTATAAACTTCTTGTTCTGGTCATGTACCACAAACATCCACTGTCCAAATGCCTGATTAGAGTTTTGTTTGGCTTTTGGACATACCTGCAATCACAGATTAATTACCCTTAGGAACCCAAAAGGATTTGGGTCCTTGGTTCCTGGTTAGATCAACACCACTTGGAGTATTAACATTGCTAGGGGTCATGCTTGCATTGTTAACCCGTGGGGTCTTATAATATCTAGGATTAAACCAATAATCTATGGCGAAGTGACCAACTTTGCCACAACACCAACAGTCGAATTTGTTGTACCTTCTCTTCTTCTCCTGCTTCACCTCTTGAACGGGAGGTCTAGCAGGAGCTACAGACTTAGAAGTAGAAGACTTGTGATTGCAACATACACATGACTCCTTCTTCACAAGAGTCTTAGCAACAATAGATTTAACTTTTGATGCTTTCTTAGCTGACGGTCCATGCACGAATAAGCCATAGTACTTGAGGATTACTTCTTCATGAGGAGCTTTGAATGGAGTCGTGTCAAAGTTCTGGGGTCTGCTCCATCCTTGATGTCTATGCTAGATTCAACATGTGTTGGTCTAGCAAAATGACCATGGGATGCCTCAAAGTCAAAGGGGTTTGTCGGATAAACCACCTTCTTGAATGAAGGTTGAATTTGATCAGCCTTTCCATTTCCTTTCACGACTCTTTTCTTAGCAGCCTTACTACTTTCAGCCTCATAACCAAGGCCATTACCCTTCGCAGGAGCAGAAAATCTATCAATGATTGGAAGAATAGTTTTTGGCTTGGAGAAAGTTTCTACTATCTTCCTTTCCACCACTAACTTTTCTTCTAATGCATTTATAAGTTTCTCCTTCAGAGTTAATAACTCAGTGGAGCCTTTCAGTTCATCCTTTATGATTTGGACTTCATCTCTGAAGAGAGTCTATCTTTCGTTTTCCTCTTTCAGTTCTGATTCCAACGTCTTAAGTGATTCAATTTCTTTTGACTGAGATTTGACGACCATGAGGCATTTGTCAAATCCCTTCAAAAGGGCTTTATACTGAGTCATCAAATCTTAATCCTCCTCTGAAGAATATCCTTCATTCGCATTGGATCCAGATTCAGAATCAGAAAGAGGAGTGTGAGAGTTTACCTTCCCCGTATATGGGCTGTCGTAGTTATCCTCATCTGATTGTGCTATAAGCCCAAAGTAGGCTTCTTCATTTGAGCTTGACTCATCTGAGTCGCTATCGCTAAGAGTCCTTGACTTCTTTGCCATGAAGCACTTTTCTTCTTTCCCCTTTCCTTTGGAGGATTTCTTCTCTTATTTCTTTTTGTATGGACATTGCGTGCTTAAATGTCCTGGCTTATTACAACAATAACAAATAACATCAGATGAAATTTGTTTGTTCTATTTAGACTTGTACTTGTCATTGTTGGAGCTTTTATTGTGATGATCACCATCACATATTGATCTTCTATGATCAAAAGAGGAGGATTGATTTCTCCTATGCTTTCTTTTGTTGAGCAGTCTCCTGAATTGCTTGGAGAGCAAAGAGAACTCTCCATCAGACATATCAGAGCATGAGGGGAAAGTATTTGATTCATAATCTTCATCTGAAGATTGTTTCCTGACAGGTGACGTAACTTTACTTCCTCTTGACCCTTCGACTTTCAAAGCTACAGACTTCTCTCTTCCAGAAGTCGAGCATCCTTCTTCTTCTGCCTTCCTAATGCTTAGCTTAAGCTCATGGGAAAGATGCTTCCCAAACAAGATTTGTGGCTCCATAGTAGCCAGCATTCCAAGTTCCCTGATGGCAATAGCTTTTGTGTCCCATTCTTTCGCCAGGGATCTTAAGAACTTGTCATTTAGCTCTCCAACGGTGAATTCCCGGTTATAGTTCCTTAGACCATTTACGATCTTAAAGAACTTCTCATAAGTATCAGAAATTGAGTCTCTTGGATCTTGCTTGAAGGCTTCATATTCTTGATTCAGCAACGATTGTCGATCATCCCTTACTTCTTCTGTACCTTCCATCAGAACAACTAACGAATCCCAGATCTCCTTGGCAGACATGTAGTGTATTAGATTTTGCAACATAGAATCGTCCACTGCACTGGTAATGATGTTCTTTGCCTTCTTGTACAGGGAGACAAGAGCAATCTCATCCTTAGTGAGCTCCAGCATCTTCTTTGGAATTTGAATGGTTTAGTTTATTGAAGAAGGTTTCATCGGAACATGGGGACCTTCCTCAACTATCTGAAAAATTCTCGGGTCGGTGGCTTCCATGTAGAATCTTACTCTTTCTTTCCACATCGGAAAGTTCTCTTTAGTTCAGACTGGCAACTTGACGGAGTCCTTGGATTTATCCATTCCAGACATACTGTCTCTTGCAACTAGACTTAGAGATCTTGTTCAAGGTGTTAGCCTTTCAACGAACAACCTAGATCTGATACCAATTGAAAGTATCTAGTCACAACCTAAATCACCTAGAGGGGGTGAATAGGTGGATTTTAAGGCTTTTTGCGGAATTTAAAAAACTTTAAATAAAAGCACACAGAAACCAAAAGAGCACACAACACAAGGATTTATAGTGGTTCCCCGGAATGGGTACATCCACTTTCCACCTCACCTATCTACCACGACCGGCTAGACTAGGCTACTTCACTATTCTCGGATTATGAATAATCCTACAACTCAGAGTTCACAACTCCTACAAGATCGGAGCAAAAAACTCCTACACAAACTCAGAGAACAACCTCCTCCTACAACTCGGAGCAAACCACTCATACAACTCGATTTTTCAACAAGGATCTACAAAACTCGGAGGCAAACCTCCTACAAAAAGATGTAAGGGTGTTTTACAAAATACACTTAAAACTTCTGATGAAGTTCTTCTTCAGATCCGAAAAGAAAATAAAACTCTTCTTCCTGCAAAATACTTTCAGTCCTTTGAAAATGGAGGAAGAAGAAATCTTGAAGTCGTTAAAAGCTTGATCTGAAACTTAGAGTCGACTGGATCAAGAAGAGATTAGATCTTTGATTAGCTTTGATCTTGTTGACTGCTCTTCACGAAGAAGAATCAAAAACTCTTTCTTGTCGGAGGCGAGGAACTTGCGTGAGAAAAGATCGACTGACAGACTGAGAGAGGAATTCTATTTTAAACGATTAACGTTTTACAAAATATCCAAAGGGAATATATATGGATCTCTTCTCCAACGGCTATAAGCGAGCTTTATGGAAAATCTTCCACGTGTAGCGTACATCATGGAAGCCCTAATTGAAAGGCCGACAACAATTTGAAAAACACGCTAGAACAATTTGTCGGCTGAGGAAAACCACTGAGACAAGGCCAACGACCGCTGAGAAGAAATTTCATCGAATGGAGCTTGACAAAATTACTTCAATTCCAGTATAACAGCGGTCGACGAAAGTATTTTAGCTTCAGAAAAACAGCGGTCGATGAAACAACTTCAGTTCGTCGAACGGAGCTCGTCGTTCGACGAAATCACTTTGATCTTCAGAAAAACATCGTTCGACGAAAATAGTTCAATTCGTCAAATGGAGGTTGACGAAACTGCTTCAACTTTCAGCAAAACAGAGATTGACGAATAACAACGTTCGACGAAAATACTTCAATTCGTCGAACTGCGATCGACGAAGCTGCTTCAACTTTCAGCAAAATAGAGATCGACAAATAACAATGTTCGACGAAAATACTTCAATTCGTCGAATTGCGATCGATGAACTGCGATCGACGAAGCCTCTTCAGTTCGTCGAACGGAGTTCGACGAACTCACTACAATTCGTCGAACGAAGAATAAAAAAAAATTTCTTTCAGATTTTATGATCAACAGCAAGTTTCTCTTAGCTCTTCCTTTGTGTTTGAATAAGAGGTACATCCCAATAGATAGATTCCACATGAGTCAACACCTTGGTCCATATAATGAGGAATTACATTGCATAGGCCTGCGTTTAACTACTCATTGAAATCTGACATTGGTTTGTACTCAGCCATTTAAAACCTGCAAACACATTGCTAGAACACAACATCAAATACAATCTCAATTCAACTTAGTTCAAGGGGACTTCTTCAAATCAAGGTAATTGTGGATACAATTTCCAACAAATAGTCAGTAACTTGTGCAATAAGTGTACCAAAATTTTGAATAAAATGTCAATAAAAAGATGCTAGCCCGTGAAATTCTTGAGACTCCATAATCGTCTTATAGTTGGACTACAATTCAATTGTTTTGACCTTCTCTTTATCAACTTTAATAATCTCAAATGAAATAACATGTAGCATCCCATTTCTCTTAAACACCATAGAAGTTTTAGGGCACCTCTTTACGACCCACTAAGACCTAGGAAGGCTCAGGGACCTTAGAGGACCCTGAGTGGGCACATGGAGCCTTAGCTTGTATAGTAAGCAGAGGTTGAGTTGAGGCACACACCAAGGGATGATAGTGAACTTAACATTCATTTTTTACCTCATTAGAGACCAATGTACACCATGTAGCTCAAAAGGAGCTGACCTAGCAGGTCTAGCTCAACCCAACCTATTAAGGTTTAGCTTAGCTCAGAATTAGCCTAGAGGGACATCCACTACCCTATTGGGTTTGGATATCCCTAAGAGGCCTTCATTTCACTCAAGTGAGCCCTAAGGGCTCCACTTCACCTCTCCCAAAGGGTTGAATTGTCAACCCTAATCATAATTAGGGTTTATATGCACACCAGGTGAATTGGGCTCACCTAGGTGACATAATGGCTTGGGGTTGGGCCCATGGGTCCTCTGGGACCTCCACATCATCATGATGACTGGACATGGTCATCCTTAATGGTTAACTTAGTCAAACCAAGGGTGTCAGGTAATTTTAGAGCTAAGGTTTGATGTTTGGACCTCATATTGACCAACCATTGGTCCCATTGACTAGGGACATCAAGTAAGGGCCTTTGCACTCCTCCACATGACTTGCAATGACAGCAAAAATGTCAAACAAGACCATATGAGTCAGCCTTAGTATACATAATTATAGAACCGACCACATACACTAAACCCTTGCTTGATTAATGGTCTTGAGGCCATGAAACAAAAAGGGGAATGAATCCCCTTCTTTTTAGAGGAAGAGGTGTGGACAGTTTAATGGTATTGAAGGAAGATGGGAGGGGTCGGCCACCATAGATTAAACTCCTATAGCCTATTTCAGGTCTTGAAACTACCAAGGATTACCTCCCTTTCTCTTTACGATTCCAAACGAATTGAGATGGAGAGTTTCTGGTGCTCCAATGACCCTCCTAATCATTCACGAGCCCTCGCCCTCCACCACTGTTACATTTCCCTCCTGTAAAATAGGCACTACCGAGGGGAGTCTTATGCCCATAGTAACTGCCATATGGTTGTGCTAGAAAATGGCTAACCCCTACCACATGATGCTTACCCTATAAGGAAAACACTTTCACAATGTATCACATTTATATAGTGGAATCATTAAAGTACTGGAAATCACATTACCATAACATTATGCATGAATTCCATAAAGTTCATAAAAGAGTAATACATGAAGCAAAACATGGACACCACTTGCCCTAAATTAAGAAAATAACCCTCATATCTCAAAAACAGAGCTCCATGGTAGTAGATTCAACTGCTATAGGCATCGTATTCACGAAATCCCAAACAACTTGCTTGCACGACTGATTCTAAACTAAGGGTGGTGACAACAAAAAGATTAGACAATGTCTATGCGGTTTTCTCCCTCTCCCTCAATGCATCCTAAGGCACTAGGTGGAAGGAATACAATAGAGCTGCAATAAATATAACATAATAGAAAATGTGCAAATATGTATACATTTATAACACCAGTACTGCAATTTAAGAACGTACAAAATATATGTAACTTATCATATAAGGATACCCATACAGACTTATATGATAAACATTCCAATGAGTAATATATATAAACAATTATAACAATTGCAAGAGTATTAACTTATCATATAAGAACACGATCCTTCGAGCTTTGTAGCAGCGGGTTTGATCTTTGGAGCTTTCTTAGCATCCAATCCATGAACGAATGGACCATTATCCTTTAGGGTTATCTCTTCATAAGTTGCCTTGAGAGCACCCATTCCAAAGTTTCTAGGATGACTCCATCCTTGGTTGTTTTTGTTAGAGTCAACATGAGTTGGTCTAGCAAAATGACCATAGGAGGTTTCAAAGTCATACTTGTTTGTCGGAAAGACTACCTTCTTGAAGGAAGGTTGACTTTGAGGAACCTTTCCATTACCATTGGCGACTTTTCTCTTAGCAGACTTACCCTTCTCGGCCTCATGACCAACACCACTACCCTTCTCAGTAGCTGAGAATCCATCAATAAGCGGAAGGATAGTTTTTGTCTTCGAGAAGCTTTCTACAAGCTTCCTTTCAACCACTAACTTTTCTTCCAGTTCATCAATGAACTTCTCTTTTAGATATACTAGTTTAGTAAAGCATTTGAGTTCGTCTTTCAAGGATTGGACTTTATCTATAAGAGGAGTCAATTCCTCAATTTCCTCCCTCAGATCAGATTCCACTGCCTTAAGAGACTCAATCTCCTTGGCTTGAGATTTAACTACCTTGCGGTATTTGTCAAATCCTTTCAACAGTGCTCTATACTATACCGGCAGATCTAAATCTTCCTCAGAAGAGTAGCCTTCATCAGCATTGGATCCTGTCTCAGATTCAGATAAAGGAATGCTAGAATTTACCTTCCCATCATAAGGGGTGTCATAGTTATCCTCATCTGAATGAGCCATAAGTCAAAAATAGGCTTCTTCATCTAATTTTGACTCGTTTGAGTCATTTTCGCTAAAAGTCTTCGACTTCTTTGCGATGAAACTCTTTTCTTCTAGCCTTTGAAGGATCTCTTCTCTTCCTTCTTAGATCCTTCCTTCTTCTTGTATGGACATTCTGCAATCATATGTCCTAGCTTATTACAACAATAACAAATGACGACAGAAGAATTATGTTTGTTCGGTTTGGATTTATACCTGTCATTGCTTTTGTAGTTTTTTTGTGATGATCACTATCACGACGTGATCTTCTGTAGTCAGAAGAGGAATACTAATTTCTCCTTTGCCTCCTCTTGTTGTGCATTCTCTTGAATTGCTTGGAGATTAATGAGAACTCTCCATCTGACATTTCAGAGCTTGAGGGGCAAGCCTCTGAGTCATCATTCTCATCTAAGCTCTGTGTCCTAACAGGTGACACAACTCTACCTTTTCTTGACCCTTCGACCTTCAGTGCTATAGAATTCTCTCTATCGGGAGTCTTGCTTCCCTCTTCTTCTGCTTTTCTTATGTTCAATTTGGGCTCATGGGATAAAAGCTTCCCAAACAGAATTTGTGGCTCCATGGTAGCCAGCTTACCAAATTCTCTAATGACAATTGCCTTTGTGTCCCATTCATTCGTCAGGGATCTCAAAAACTTGTCATTTAGTTTTCCATTGGAGAATTCACGACCATAGTTCCTTAGGCCATTGACGATCTTGAAAAACTTCTCATAGCCATCAGCAATAGTATCCCTTGAGTCTTTCTTGAAGGCCTCGTACTCCTGATTGAGCAGAGATCTTCGAACATCCCTCACTTCCCCAGTTCCTTCCATGAGAACAACCTGAAAGTGCACTGTGTGCCTCTGAGTATACTCTAGAGGGGGGGGGGGGGGGGTGAATAGAGATTTAAAAAATATTTCTATCATATTTGTGCAAACACAATAAAACACCAAGTGTTATGCTCCAACAATTCCACGCATAGAATATAACAAGTAATAAGAAGTAAAGCAGGAAAATAGATTAAAGAATGGACAGCATAGAAAATTCACAACCAAAAGACACAAAGATTTTATGGAGGTTCCGTAAAATGTGGGTACTCCTCTCTTCTACCACCTGGTAAGAATGCACCACCTGTGCCTGAGTCTTTTGATAAGGAGACTCTTAGATCCACTAATCTTTTGATTAGGAGATCATGAACCAACCAGATCTTTTGATAAGGAGATCTTGAACCACTAAATCCTTTATAAGAGGGATTCATAAAACTCTTTATAGTTAAGAATAAGAAGGAGAAAGAGAAGGGAGGAGGAAGCAGAATTCTGTTCTCAGAATTCTCTTGAAGTCTTTTTCAAGAACAACTTCTATCTTCTTTTACTAGATCTGCTGATGATGAACTCCTGCTTAGATTGCAGGAGTTATGATTTCTAGATCCTTTTATCTTCCTTTTGATTGAAGTCTGGATGCTATATGATATTGATGAAGAGAAGCCTTCAGTTATCCTGTTGGAAGAGAGAGCAGTTTCTGTTCTTTACTCTGTTTTTCTGTATTAGGGTTCCAGGAGTAAGAAGAAGAAGAGGAAGCCCTAACCGAAAATCTGCAAGCATATTGTGATGAATGCTCTACCTTCTCTGTCTTTTTCTCCCCTTTTATAGTTCCTCTTTAATTTTAATTTCATTCCCTTTCTGGTAGGTTTTGAGAAGGTATATTTTCCCCTGCAATCTCTCTCTCTTTCCATTCTTAATTCACGACCCATTCCCCAACTGTCTGTTTGTTTCCAAGAAAGCTTTCATGTCATTTATTAATTCTTCTTTCTATTTGAGGCAATAAATAAGCCGTTGGAGAATGGTCTTCAGCACTGTGGGCCATGAGAGAGAGCTTCAAAATGACAACTGAAAAGGATTCCTTTTTAGACCGTATTCGGCATTGAGTTGAATTCTCTTTCTCTCATATCGACGTGCCTTCGAGTTCTTATAAGAGTAGCTTCGAATTCCTCCTTGCTATGATTGAAGTCTGCACTCGACGTTGCGTCAATTACTTGTCGATGTATCCATCGAGTTGAAGACGTCGAGTTTGAACTTCATCATCTGTGTTGATATGTAGTCGAAGTTGCGTCGACATCAAATGACTTCTACAGACTCTTCCTTGTTGGATTTGTAGGCGCCCTTAGAGGGGGGGGGGGGGGGGGGGTTAATAAGGGTTTTAAAAACATATGTTATATTTTGATTATCTTTGAAATACTTCATGAGAAATCAAACAAAACAATTGAAGTTAAGTAGAGACATGCATTATTAATATGAAATATGGAGTTACAAAACTTGATTTCTATAACACTAGAAATCGGAGGCAAATAATAATAAACTTCTCTTTGTTTTCTATACCAACTCGTATCTCCACGAACTGGTTGGCTTTAGCCTATCCTACCCCGGATAGGGCCTCAAGCCGCTCTAGCCTTTCTATCCCCAGAATGGCCTTGATCACCCCCTAGATCTACACCATAGACCTAGTCGCCAACACGAGGCAAATTTCCCTCTAAGTCTAACCCATACCTAGTCGCCAACACGAGGCGAATTTGCTATACGAAAAAGAGATAAAAAGTAATTACAACAATATTGAAAACTCCCTCTTGAGAACGTATGAAGTTGGAGGAGAATGACCGATGTAGAATAAGCATTGTTGAAGCGATCTTCGTTCGGATCTGGCGTGATAAAATCCTCCTTCAGAAATTCACGGAACTTTGATGGTAGATCAAATTTCGCCAGAATATGGCTCTGGAATTATAGCACTAAGCCTCTCTCAATGTGTGTTGCAATATTCGAGAGTATAGGGGTCCTTTTATAGGAGAGCACGCTAGCGTCAGCGCTATCCCATATTAGGACATATTCTGCGCGGGAGTATCTTCAATCCGCGACAACCTTTACGTCTTGCCTCATGTGCGCATCGCTACCGCCAGTGCTATCCGCTACCGCCTGGCGCTAGCGCCTTCTAAAGATGATCTCAGAATTACTCTAATCAAAGCTAGCGCCTGCGCTAGGTGCTACCGCCGGCGCTAGTGGGCATGTTGTAATTTTTACTACAAAGTTGGGGGCAACCTTCATGTGCTATCCTTGAGTCATGTGAACTTGTTTGCATACACACTTCACCACACAATATCAAATACACATAGTATTTGTTATTCTCAAACCTAGGAGATGCGGAAGACTATGTTCCAACAAACTCCCCCTTTTGATAATAATAAATCCATTAATGATAAATCAAAGCATTAATATATAAGCATGATGAAACCTACTTGTGTGTGTGTGAGAGTGATGACTTAGGATAAATGTTGATTTTAGTATTTATAATTTGCTCCCCCTAAATGTATACTCCCCCTATGTGAATTCTCCCTTTATATGTAAGCTATCATCTTAACGTTTAACCATGTTTAGTTTTCACTTTTGATAGCGATTTTATTTATCATGTTAGTTCTCCCACCTTTTGTTATTAGCAAAAGTGGGTAAGGTAGCAAATAAACATAGAAAGAGGTTTTTGATAAGAAGGCATGATCGAGCTTTTAGAGGAAAGCAAAGGATAAGGAGTTTTAAGCATATAACTTGTTACAAAAAGAAATCAGAGTTTTGAGAATTTTTTTTAAAAAATGATAAGCGTGTTAGGGTAACCAATATGAATTCTACCAAGCAAGTCTATTACTTATTTAAAACAAGAATTTTGACATTTAAGACTTGATATAAGCATGAAAGTGCAAGGTAGACAAGATATGATCATGATGCGGAAGACTTACAGAAATATAAGAAAATACATCTTTTTGTAAACATGAGTATTCATAAGACGGAATATGAGTTAAATTTAAAAAGAGAAGATGTTCTTGTAAATGAAGTTCTTGTAAAACCTGTTGACAATAAAGTAGCCAAGCATGAAAGAAATGTATCAAAAAAATGTACTGTAATGTTATTGTAATTCACAATTTCATGATATACCAAACATTGTAGAAAGCATGCTAGGTTATCTAGTGCATTTCATAACGAAAGAGTAGTAGAATTAGCATTAGGATCCAATACTCAAGAGAAGAAGTGTTATGGAAGATAATGATGTGCACATAAGTGTATTTTGAAAAGAGTAAACAAATGTTTTAATCAAAAATACAAGATATATGTAGAGAAAGGTGCACAATAAAACATAAATAATTTTACTTTCGCACACTTAAATGCACACAAAAAATGTACAACTACCAAGGTGCTTTGCACACACAATGCTCATTAAGACTTATCAGGGTGCAAAGTAGTGCTTGAGGGATCAAATACTTTTTATTTTGTCAATATTGTTGAGTTCTTGTGATCCGGTGTACTAAAGAGTAAGTGGTTTTATTTTTGTAAGAAGGTTTGCACAAGACACTTAACTATTCTTTCCAAGGTGCTCAACCTCACAACGCTTATTAAGACTTATCAGGAGGTTCAAGTAGTGCTTGGTGGAGTTATCTCTGTCAATTTATTTCATGAATTTTGTTTTGTACAAAGATCTCCGAATACACTTGTTTTGCAAACCAATGCTATTTTTGAAAACACGACCACTTTTCTTAGAGTGCAAGTAAAGGTAGTGTAGCTAAGATACTTATGAAATTTTAATTCATTATGCGATTTACAATACATACACAAGCATTCTTAGATTAAAAAACACATGTAGACATTGCCAAAATAAGTGAGTTAATCAATATCATTATCAACCATAAAGCATTTACTCATACTTAGAGGCATGCTAAGCTTGGTTCTACACACCTTTAGTAATTTATGCACATGTGATTAGAGATATCAAAGCATGAAAAAGACAATGTTCAAAGTAGTTTTAAAAGAGGAATTGCAACATTGTAGAAGTTCTAAATGATAGATTAAGTCATGCTTGATATTGACAATAAAGTCTACACAGTTTTTGATAAAAATGATTTTATATTTTTGTATTTATTAAAAAAAGGACAAACACATACACACAAAAAAATGTTTTTGGTAATTTTGGCTTTTGTAATTTTGTATTTTAATTTTTCAAAAATTAGTGAAAGGCAGTATAGTAAAAATAAGTAGTACATATAGAAATACATATTTTTGGTGATTTTTTGAATTTTAAAAATTATAGAAAATCATTATCACCTGAAACCGCCCGCGCTAGCGATAGCGCAGGCGCTATCGCTGTCTTTTTATAACTCCTATTTTCTTCTCGTTTCGTCCATTGCTCATCAAGATCTCCCGAAAAACCCTATCTTCTTGCGCCGCGTACGACCAGATCTAAGGTAAATCTTCATCTTTTCTTTTGATTTTTGTTTTAAACATTGATTTTGATGTTAGAGAAGAAGATTTTCGAAATTATTAAGTGGTTTAGATGATAGATCTGAGATGTTTGATCATTTGGTTTTTCAAGAGAGGAAGAAATCAACTTTCCATCATGTTTTATGATTTTTGTTTACAAAAGAATTGATTTTGATATTTTAAAATAAATTATTGTATTTCATTAAGAGTTGTATTTCATAAATGAAGATTTTGATGATAGATTTAGGAGAATGTTAGATCAAATGATGATTTTTACTATTTTTATGATTTTTCCTATAAAATTTTAAATTTTATGAAGATTTCTAGTTTTTGATTTTAGTCTAAATCCATAGAGATTTTTGCATCTACGTTTTTGAGAGGTGTAGGAGTTTGTATTATTCCATAATAGATGGATCTTGCGTTTTAGATCAGAGAACTAGCGCCGGCGCTACTACAGGTGCTAGTGCTAACGTCGGGCGCTAGTGCTAACGCCGATGCTAGTGAGTCCAATTTTTTTTTAATTTTTCTTATAATTTTGCATACGGCTCCTGGTTCTAAGGGAAAGAAAATTCAGAGCTAGAAGTTGAGGCTGCAGTGGTGGGTATGTCGTATTTCATTGAGTTTGCAGTAACGAGACACCACCATATCATGCAAGTATTTGCAACCTCAGAGGTATCAAATGTTTTTATTTCTGATGGATTTTCCTCAGAGTTTGTTCGAGAGTTCTATAGGCATTTGGAAGATCCATCGCAGACGGATCTGGATGGGGGAGTTCAGTCCAAAGTGCAGGGGTAAATGTTAGCGATCACTCATGAAAGCCTGAGGATGTTGTTTGGATTGTCAGAGCATTCCAACAGATTGGAGATAGTGGAGAAGTTTAGGGTTGAAAGGGATTGGACTCTGGTAAATCAGGCACTGCACAATAGGTCATGCAGGAGTCTGATTTCATCAGTGTCGACACTTACAGTGGATGCTTTAGTGGTTCAAGATGTATTGCGCCATACAATTATGTTGAAGTTAGGTGATACAGCTAAGATTACAGCACAGCTTAGCTATGTCGCATATTTCATTTTGGAAGTGGAGAGATTTGATGTGGCTGATTTATTACTCTCAATTATTTGGTACTCGTACAAGTTGCAGCACCCTTCCCACCAGCGATTTAACAACTTGCCCCTTGGTGACATCATACAGAGGGTCATTTTAGCGATGTACCCTTCTATTGAAATTGGTTTTATCTAATAGATTGCTTCCCTTCCATTTATAGCACTGCACACCTTCGAGCAACATCAACCACCGCTCCGGCGAGGAGCGTCATCCCGAGAGACTCATGATGACGCATATGACCATTTTAGAGAAGATTTGGGGGAACAGTTTTCACGAGTGGAGGAGGAGGTGATGGAGGTGAGGAGGGACGTGACAGAGGTGAGAAGGTATGTTACGGAGGTGAAGAAGGATGCTTCAGGTACGAAAAAGAGATAAAAAGTAAATGCAACAATATTGAAAACTCCCTCTTGAGAACTTCTGAAGTTGGAGGCGAATGACCGTTGTAGAATAAGCGTTGTTGAAGCGATCTTCATTCGGATCCGGCATGATGAAATCCTCCTTTAGAAATTCACGGAACTTTGGTGGGAGATCAAATTTCGGCAATATATGGCTCTGGAATTGTAGCACTAAGCCTCTCTCAATGTGTGTTGCAATATTTGAGAGTAGAGGGGTCCTTTTATAGGAGAGCATGCTAACGCCTACACTATCGCTACCGCCGACGCTATCCCATAATAGAACATATTCTACGCGGGAGTATCTTCAATCCGCGACAACCTTTCCGTCTTGCCTCATGTGCGCGTCGCTACCGCCAGAAGTATCCGCTACCGCCTGGTGCTAGCGCCTTCTAAAGATGATCCCAGAATTGCTCTAATCAAAGCTAGCGCCTGCTCTAGGTGCTACCACCGGTGCTAGTGGGCATGTTAGAATTTTGACTTCAAAGTTGGGGGAAACCTTCATGTGTTATCCTTGAGTCATGTGAACTTAATTTCCTGCACACATCACCACACAAGATCAAATACACATAGGATTTGTTATTCTCAAACCTAGGAGATGCGGAAGACCATGTTCCAACATTCCTTCTGCGTTGAATTGAACTCGAAGCTCCGTCGACTTCTATGTTTACTTCGACATTAATATTTCATTTATATCAATAGCATATTGATGTAGCGTTGACTTGATCTACTTTGACAGAGAGTCTGAGGTGCTTGGACTTCTAGTCAGAGTAGCGTCGACATGAACTCGATGTTACGTTGATTTATATTCGACGCAAATGTTAACTCCACCTAATTTGTGCTTCTCTTGATATGATCTTGACACCGTAAGTTGAGTGTGACATCCTAAGACATCTAATGACTAGATTACCCTCACTATATAATGGGTAATTAACACCTAAGAGATAGAATCACTTTTAGGTAATTTGTTAAGTTAAATCCAAGGGGTTTTTCCCAACAATCTCCCCTATTTATCTTAACAAAATTTATAGTTTGTTCAAAGTGATTTTACATAGTTTTTGTATAAGCAATACATACAATACAATATGGACACATAATAAGATAGACTGAAGTCATACACAATTCCATTCATTTGTCAAGAAGTAATATTATATCATATTGTTCTTCCCACCAATATTAGTATTTCAGAAGACAATAATCACAGAATACCTGAGCTTTAAGAATCCTTCTCAGGAATTTTTCTTTTTCTTGAGAAATTTTTTGGAATTTCCTTAGAGGAATCTGCAGAGGCTCATCTTCTTCAGGGGACATTACTGCTTCTTCAGCAACATTGTCTTTGGGATGCTCCCCCTGAATTTGTGCATTTTGCTCAGCAATATCAACAGTTTCCTTTGCAATCTTTGCCACCTCATCTAGCAGATTTTCATCCTGAGGCTCCCCCCGATCCACTGTTGTACCTACAACTGCCATTTCTTCTTCCAGATTCCTTTGAATCTCTACAGCAGGCTCCTCATGAATCTCTGCAGCAGCTGTCTGGTCTAGTATGACCTGAGATTCATGAGCAGGCTCCCCCTGGATATGTGCACCTTGGAAGGTGGTAACTTTGTCAGGAGTAGGAGCATCATCAGCATCACCTCTACCATGTCCACTCAAATCTAGACCAGGTATCTCTTCCTCCAAGAAGTTCTCCCCCTTCTTAACCTTACTGTCTAGAGAGGTAAAGAACTCCTTTGTGACCATGGAGGAAGACATAAAATCCTTGAGACCCTGGAGGGATCTTTTTGAATCTAACAGTTTAGCCTCCATTTGGGAGTACTTCCTGTCAAACTTCCTTGCATGGGAGGCCACCAGGTCTGCAAATGTGGAGGAGGCAAGGACAACTACTTTGGAGATTATTTGTTCAAGGTCAATTGGGCGGATGGATGAGGTAAATGGAGGAGGTGATGGAGGTAGGTCTTCTTGGATTGGGGATAGTGCATGGTAGGTTTCTGGGGAGATATGAATGGATGATGGTGGATTTGATGGTTGTTGTTGAGTAATGCGAGGTGGTGGCTCTGGAACTGAAGTAGATGTGATGGATTGAAGGTTTTGCAGTTGTTGTTGTTGAGGGAATGGTTATGCTGGAATAGCATCTCTTGGAGGATCTAGTATATGTCTCTCTGAATCTTGAGGAGGTGGAGAGGGAGGAGGTGAAGATGGGGCTTGACCAGGCTTCAATATTTTCTTGGTACACTTTGAGAAGATTCCGATGTTGATTCTTTTCCCTAGTGGAATTGGCACTCCCTTTGACTTGCACACTGCTGGATAGTGGTGGAGAAATACTTGGCTCATAACTCTCATATAAGCTTTTTCCTTGTGAGAGTACTTGTGCCCAATCATTTTTAGAAGGCATCTCCCCCAATTTATCTTTTTATTAAGAACTAGAACTCTCATTATTTGTAATTGCTGCTTTGGTATGGCATCATGGGCAGATATTTTGTAGAGCAGCACTTTTCCCACAATGTTAGCAAGAAATTTGTACTCTTCTCCTAAATCAATCTTCTTGAGATTGATTGCTTTGTCCTTTCTGAACTGTATGATCTCTTGAGCTTTCTTATTCTGTTCCCCTGTCAGCTCATCTGAGTCACTTCCAGTTGGAAGATCGAAAGTCTGACTCAGCACCTGCTCTGTGATGTAAATATCGGTCTCAGAAACTTTCCCATTAAGGGACCCATCATATCCTATCTGCACGGTCTCCTTGAACTCTGTTAGTTCTATATCAAGTATCTTTCTCCTGGTAGATATCAGTTTGGTTAAACCAGCATCCTACAACTTCAAGATTGTTCATCAATTCTTAAGTCGATCTAGTGATGTTGACGTTGCGTCGAGTAGAACTCGACGTAACCTCGAATTTGATTAGCATCCAATAGGTCAACGCATGCGTCGATATGTACTTGACGCTGCGCCAAATTCTATTCGATGTATCCACTCTGAGTGCTTCTTGACGCTAGCGTTGAGTAGAAGTCGATGGTACGTCGACTTCTATTCGACGCACCTCTGAATGAACAAACCTATTTTCCTTTAGAAAATTCTTGCTATTTTTCCCAGCAACTATATTTATTGAAAATAAGTTTTTGATATTATCTTTATAAACTATAAGGATGGCAAGGGAGATTTAGAGAAGGAATCAGTCCCTTGGTTTCATTTAGTTCATTCTTGATTATCCACATCCTTCCTTCCACTCCATTTCCTCTTGAGTGGAGCCCTACCTAATCCTGCACAAGTAATTTAAACATTAGAAGGAACCCAGGTTACCTTGGGCCCTTTGCTTTTACCATTGTAGGGTTCAATAAAGGAATAGAAGGGTCTTTCATGATACCCTTTTGGATGATAAGGAATGGGTTTTCCATACCTATGTTTGTTGTCCAGAAATTTGAAAAGCGTGTAGAATGTATCTAGGTATAAAAGATCAGCAGAGTGTTTTATTACCCTAGGTTTTGCTTTAGCCTTTTGCTTGTTGTGATTTAATTTCTCTGTATTGTTCTTACCTAAGGGTTTCTCTTTCTTATTCAGATTTACTTTATTAGGTTTATATATCCTATCTAGAAGATTGTTATCCTTACCCTTGGATGATGCACTCTTCTCACTTGGTTGGTACTCACTAGATCTAACAAAAGTCAGAATTTTTCCAGGCAGTCTTCCTAGGTGCTTCTGTGCTAGTGAAGGGCTCTGCTCCTAACCCTAGGTGATTTAATCTCATAGAGAGATTTTCTGTGATATCTTTGAGCTTTTAACTCCTCCCATTGAGTGAGTCCTCAAAGGCCTTTGGCTTTGCCAGCTCTTCTTTTAACTTTAAATTTTCTTTTCTAATTTCAATTAATTCTATTTCTTTATTATCAATTCATTCTACCAAGTCTTGATTCCTTACATACAATTCATCTTTCTTTAGGTTGTCTAGCTCTAACCTAACTGTTTCTATTTCTTTTTCTATCTTAAGGTAATCATTGCAAAAAATTTTAAAACAGGTTTTGAAATCTTCAGAGCTAAAATCAAAATCATCAAATATTGATACCTATTATTCTTCATCTTTTGAAGACATCCCTAGTGCCATCATACATGTTGCTTTTGCTTTTGCTTCATCATCACTTTCAGATGATGAGGAGCTTAACTCTGCTTCAGAGTCACTCCAGGTTTCTGCAATGAAACCCTTGGCTTTCTTCTTATCCTTTCCTCTCAAGAACTTCTTCTTCTTCTCCTCTTTGTTGCTACTACTGTTCATTTGTTCTTATGGGCACTCAGGAGCAATGTGTCCTGGTTTGTTGCAAATGAAGTTGATAATCTCCTTCTTTGGAGTTTTATCAAATCTAGGCCTTGATCCCCTTTCTCTTCTTCTTGAGTCTTCTGTCTTGACCCATTTTTTGAATCTCCTTGCAAGGAGATTGAACATATCATCATCTGGAGTAGAGGGCTCTCTAACAGTAGCTTTCAGAGCAAGGCTCCTTTGGATAGGGGCTGGAATAGTCTCCTTTTCCTCTAACTCAGCCCTGTTCTTCAGAAGCATCTCAAATGACTTAAGCTTTCCAGTAAAGCCTCATGAGAGATTTCTTTGTTGCATCTGGACTCTCTGATTGCCCAGATCCTTGAATCCCATGAGCTTGGGAAGCACATGAGGATTTTATCATTAATTTCAGTCAAGGATATCTCTTTGTCCAAGCCTCTGAGCTCATTAATGATAATGTTGAATCTGTCATACATATCAGCAACAGATTCCTCAGATTTCTTCTTGAAATTCTCATACATGGATATAAGAAGAGACTTCCTGTCCTTCCTTTCATCAAAACTCCCTTCCACCATTCTGGTGAGAGAATCCCAGATTTCTTTTGCTGATTGGCAGTTAGCTACTTTTTGGAAAATGTCATCTGACATTGTTGAAACCAGAATGTTCAAAGCCTTGTGTTGGGAATATTGCCCTCAATATTACCTTGATTTGAAGAAGCATCACTCTCAATGCTAAGGACATATTGTATTTAACATAGCTATACTTGTATAAGATATACAGATACCAGGTGACTCAAAAGGAAGGGCCAAACATGGCCTTAGATAAGAAGAAATCATCTACAAAGAGATGAAGATCCATCTCGGCAAAACCACTGAGACCTGTGTCTGTCTCAGCGGATCCACTGAGAAGGAGACTGGAGCAACCGCTGAGACTGAATGCTGTCTCAGCCCAACCGCTGAGACTGAATGCTGTCCAGACCAACCGCTGAGACAGATCCAAAGTCTTTGTCGGGATCTGCTCTCGGCGCAAATAATATTTGAAAGGGAAAAGCAAGTCAAATCAGCCGCCTATTGTGTCAGGAGGATAGAGATAGCCGTTGAAGCCTTCTGGAAGTATAAAAGAAGATGTTAGGACATATCATGAACAACTGTTCCATTGATAAGCTTTTTGCTGCAAGCCGCAATCGAGCTCCAAGTTCCAGCCAGCTGAAGAAATTCAAAAAGGCTGGAGTTAATCTTCAAAAGAAGATAAGTTGCTCTTCCTGAACCATCTCCAAGAAGGGGCAAGTGGATCTTCTGCTTGAAAAAGAAGAAGATCAAAGTGATTCAAGTCTGAAGCTGCTGCTGCTATTCAGATCTGAAGAAAGGAACAAGAAAACCAGAGAGTAAATCTTTGTCTTCTGTGTTTATTACAAACTCATTTATATCCTTATAAGGCATTGTTGCCTGTGTGTAAAGCTGTGATTGACAGCTTAAGTGGTAGGACTTCTTGATAGGTCTGAGGTAGGAAATCTGTGGGATTTCTGAGAGGTAGGAGTTACATAAACTCTGAGCTGTAGGGCTGTTGAGCCTGAGTGTAGGGCTGGTGTGCCTGAGGTAGGATCTCTCTTGATCTGAGAAGTTCTGAGGAACTTGTGGTGTAAGCTCAAGGAGCTGAGATTGAAGTTGGAGGCCTTATCTAACTCACTGTTAGAGAGGTGAAGGGGGAAAGAGGACTACTCAAGACACCCTGTCTTGAGGAACCTCTATACATACTTGTGTGCTTTCTGGGTGTGATATTTCTGTAGCTAGACTCTCATAAACTGAAAAAAAGTAAAACCTATTCACCCCCCCCCCTAGGTAATATTGACTACACTTAATAAACTATCAAGTGGTATCAGAGCGAGGTTGGTCAAGAAGGACTTAACAGTCTGACCAGATCCCAAATAGGTATTGCTGACACTGAACTAAATGGCCTCTAGTGGAATGAAGAAGAAGCTGGGATCAATGAAGTTGCCCATATGCTCAAAGGAAAACTTTGGCATATGGAAGCAAAGGGTGAGGCTGTTCATGGAAGCCTCAGACCCAAGGATCTTCATCACAGTGAAAAATGGTCCTTACACATTTGAGAAAGTCTCAACTACTGACCCCACCAAGAAAATGCTGAAGGTATTCACAGAACTAACTAATGATGAAATTGCTCTATTCACCATGGATAAAAGGGCTCAGAACATTATTGTCAACACTATTGATGACTCCACATTTCAGAACCTGGTACACTGTGCAACTGCCAAGGAAATGTGGGACACATTGATTGTATATATGGAAGGAACTGCTGAAGTAAGGGATGATAGAAAGTCACTCCTTAATCAAGAGTATGAAGCCTTTAGGCAGCACAGTGGAGAAAGCATCTCCATGTGCTATGAGAGGTTCTTCAGAACTGTCAATGAGCTGAAAACCTATGAGAGAGAATTCACAAACTATGAGCTAAATGATAAGTTTCTTAGATCTCTAACAAGAGACTGGGACACAAAAATCTGTCCAATCAGGGAAGTGGCCAGGCTAAGTGAGACCCCCACTCACACACTATTTGGAAAGCTGCTCTCCTATGAGATGCAGCTATCTGCTAGAAAGGAAGAGGATACCTCAACCAGGACACAGGCCAAGGAGAATTCTGTAGCTCTCAAAGCTGACAACTCCCAGAGAAACAAGAGCAGGATGGTATCTCCTCCAAGGAGAAGTGCTGAACCTGAAGTCAGCACCTCTGATTGCTCTTCCTCTGATGAAGAGCTTGCTGCCTTTTCAAGGCAGTTCAAGAAGATGTTAAAGAGAGAGCAATGGAAGAACATGCCTTCCTCATCACCACACTACAAGAAAGATAGCAGGAAGTCTGAAAGACATCACCCAAAGGGTAACAGGCATGATTCCAAACTTAGTAAACAGACTTCTAATAACCTTATTTGCTATAGCTGCAGCAAACCTGGACATGTCATAGCTGATTGTCCAGCCAAAAGAAGAGAGAATGGTGATAGGAAGCATCTTCACCATAAGAACAGGAAGGGAGAAAGGTTACTCCTAGCAAAGAAAAAAAAAACTGGAGTGAATCTGATTCCTCAACATCAGATTCAAATAATGAAGAAGAGGCCCTTTTTGGGCTGTTTGCTGCTATGAAAGATGAGGACCTTCATGCAACAAAGGTAGGCATCAGGGCTCCTCTTTCTCACCCTGAGAGTGACAATGAGGTGGATGAAGAAGAAGAGGAAGAATTCAATGGTATCACGACCACTTCTGCATTTAATGTTGATAAGGTACCTACTCTACATTTTGCTCTATTAGAGTCTGAATATAGCACAAACCCAGATTGTGAAGCATCCTCAAGGACTGAAACTGAGGATGGATCTGAATCTGAGATAGATGCTGATCATCCAGTTGAGAGATATGATGCTCTCCTTGATGCCCTGGGCAAAAAGGAAGAGCTTGTTAAAGAACAAGCTGCCGAGCTCAATGAGATAAGGTCACATAAGGCTGAGCTACAAAGTAAGATGGACAGTCTCCATCAAGATGGACTAAAATCCATAGAGCTCCAGAAGATAATTGACAATCTTCTTGATGAAAAACAAAAGATGTGGGTATACATTAGGAAGCTTCACAGTCAACTTCTCATAGAACAAAGTAAAGTAGCCCAATTCACTAAATCCAAAACTGTGTTACCCATCATTAGGACCTTTACCTCTCAATCTAGTATGAGGGAATTAGGCAACAATAATGTGGCAGCTAGGGATGGGAATAATAGAAAAGGGAAAGCTTTGGCTAGGATGCAAAGCACCCTCCAAAAAGTGTGGCTACCCTCAAATGGGTATGACCAGAACATCATATGTAGGCAATTGAAGATTGCCAAGGTTCCATGCAAGGAGAACACTCCAAGCAGTGGAAGAAGGAAATTTGAGTTGAGTACTCTGAAAGCCCCCCATGAAGAAATACAGATGGCTCAACCTGAACCATTTGTATTTGGTGCCTTAGCATCCTCACTAAAGAGAACTAAGTCCAACTCTTCCAAGATTGCACCAGCTGTTAAAAAGGCAGGATGCTGCAATGAGGATAATCAATATCGGAATATTTCTGAGGACATCAACAGCAGGGAAGCTGAAAGGCTGAAACCTGTCAGCAGCTTGAAGAAGCATTCTCATGCAACTCAAGCCCAACCAGCAGTCACGCCACCTCCAGCTATAAATTCAACAAAGAAGGTGAACACTAATCCCTCTACAAGGGCTCAAAAAAGGAGATATAATATCCACGAGTGCTGGTGTTGTGGTAAAGTCGGACACTTTGCCATAGACTGTTGGCACAACTCAAATGTGTCATATGCAAAGATGAGCCTTCTTGCAAAGAGGGCAGCTCACGTAAAGTCATTTTATGACTCTAACAAGTACCTAGGACCCAAACCTATTTGGGCTCCTAAGGCCAACTAAAATCTTTCTTGCAGGATAGTTCAAGTACCAGCCTAAACCAAATTGGTACTTGGACAGTGGGTGCTAAAGGCACAAAACAGGAAGAAGCCTGATCAAATGGAGAAGCAAGAGGTAGACCAGTATGGGTATCTGCACAGCTAATTCAGAACAAATAGCAACTGGGAGCTGCTGTGCACAGGTATTGTAGATCCAACATCATCTAGTGCTAAGTATGAGTTAAGTAAACCTATGTAATTTCATGTTAACCATCTTGTGATTTCAATCCTTTAACTCACTACATATAATAGTATGAAAATTGACGACTAAGGCTGATGATCAAAAACAAAAGGGGATGCACATCCTAGATACGTTGTAAACGACAAAAGTGTCGTCAGAACAGCGCTCAACTATTTTTTTAATATTGTTAAAATTCCGCAAGTCAGAAATGCTCGACACGTAGCCATCGACTCCTCGAGAAATGCAAAAGGAGTGCGCGCCTCTTCACCTACTCGTACTATAAATGGTGTGGATGCCAAGGATGGAAATTTGCCTCCAACCCTTCGTCCTCCCAGAAAAATGTCAAAAGAAACCGGTGAGATGCTCCCCAGTGTGACGCTCTCCACCCTGTTGGAGCAAATAGAAGTGCTCATAAAAAGGGGCATAAACAAATTGAAGGATGAAGTGAAGGATGACATTGCGCAGTCCACAACTCTCATCTTGAACAGAATCACTAGAATGGAGCAAAACCTAAACGATCATATTCAGGAAGTGAGAAATGACACAGATGTCGGAGATCAGGAAATTCTGGAGCAGGTATTTGAACTACAGGCATCAGTAAAAGAAGTAATCCAAGACGGAGAAAGGAGAATTGGAGAAGAAATTCGGAAAGAGATCAAGGGAAGTATAGCTGCTTGCTCGCATCAAGCTAAGTGGGTAAACAATCAGGTAAGGAAAGCACTTCAAGTAACCCCCACTGAATACAAACCCGCTGAACCCTCCTCCAGCTCCGACTCTGAAACTGAATCAGATGAATCTGCATCAGCTAGAAAGAAGAGGAAAATATCCTGCGAAGAGTTCCGGAAGAAAAGAGTAAGTGAGGTTCAACAAGACCCAGGTTCTAGTCGATGGAGTCCACTCTCAACTGACATAATCACTGAATCTTGGATAACCTTTGGACACGGTCAGCAAGACTATGAGAGAGTGTACTCTTCCATTGAATGGGATCGTCACATGAAAGATAAGGAAGAACGAACAAGACATAAGATGGCCTTTCCCCACGGTCCTCCTCCTTCACCAAAGAGAATCCCGAAGCCACTGAACTTCTATAGGCGACAAAGGAAGAAGGAAGCCAAGGAAGCTGGCTGCAGCAAAGACTCCATGCTTAACATAGATTGAAAGGAATCTATTTCTGCAGTCTTCGTATTATGATAAAACAATTGACATATGACTGGTCCTAGATATAAACAATTATAGTATTATATATATGAATGCCTATAAGGCATATGCCTGGGTTATTATTGCTGCATGATATTCTTCGAATATAATTATTGTTATATTCAGTCAATAACCTTGTTTACTCTGCTTAAAAAAAATTATTATATACTTGAATCTATGTTAGAATTCAGATACAGTGTATGAAGGATGCAGGAAAGAAGTCAGAAAGGGGGAGCATAGCCCAACACATGAAGATTCTACACAAAAAATGTATGCTCTGAGGTAGGGGGAGCATAGCTCTCTCCTTGGAGATAATGATGGGTGTGCCAGTGAGGGGGAGCACAACCCAAAAAGCTGACCAATACATGACTCAGAAGAGAATCTTTATGGGAAAGGATTCAAAAAGAAAATTTGTTAAGGTTGAACAAGGCAGAAAGGGGGAGATAGAATGCTGGGTTCCAGTGTCCATGCTGGAGAAAGGGGAGGAAGGGCCAGTGCAATTGTTTTAGGTCCTATGTCTTACAGATCACTTTCTATAAAGATCATTTTATTCTGTTAATGGATCTTAGCATTGGGGATGTTCTGCCTTCTTCAAATAGGGGGAGATTGTTGGGAATATTGCCCTCAATATTACCTTGATTTGAAGAAGCATCACTCTCAATGCTAAGGACATATTGTATTTAACATAGCTATACTTGTATAAGATATACAGATACCAGGTGACTCAAAAGGAAGGGCCAAACATGGCCTTAGATAAGAAGAAATCATCTACAAAGAGATGAAGATCCATCTCGGCAAAACCACTGAGACCTGTGTCTGTCTCAGCGGATCTACTGAGAAGGAGACTGGAGCAACCGCTGAGACTGAATGCTCTCTCAGCCCAACCGCTGAGACTGAATGCTGTCTCAGACCAACCGCTGAGACAGATCCAAAGTCTTTGTCGGGATCTGCTCTTGGCGCAAATAATATTTGAAAGGGAAAAGCAAGTCAAATCAGCCGCCTATTGTGTCAGGAGGATAGAGATAGCCGTTGAAGCCTTCTGGAAGTATAAAAGAAGATGTTAGGGCATATCATGAACAACTGTTCCATTGATAAGCTTTTTGCTGCAAGCCGCAATCGAGCTCCAAGTTCCAGCCAGCTGAAGAAATTCAAAAAGGCTGGAGTTAATCTTCAAAAGAAGATAAGTTGCTCTTCCTGAACCATCTCCAAGAAGGGGCAAGTGGATCTTCTGCTTGAAAAAGAAGAAGATCAAAGTGATTCAAGTCTGAAGCTGCTGCTGCTATTCAGATCTGAAGAAAGGAACAAGAAAACCAGAGAGTAAATCTTTGTCTTCTGTGTTTATTACAAACTCATTTATATCCTTATAAGGCATTGTTGCCTGTGTGTAAAGCTGTGATTGACAGCTTGAGTGGTAGGACTTCTTGATAGGTCTGAGGTAGGAAATCTGTGGGATTTCTGAGAGGTAGGAGTTACATAAACTCTGAGCTGTAGGGCTGTTGAGCCTGAGTGTAGGGCTGGTGTGCCTGAGGTAGGATCTCTCTTGATCTGAGAAGTTCTGAGGAACTTGTGGTGTAAGCTCAAGGAGCTGAGATTGAAGTTGGAGGCCTTATCTAACTCACTGTTAGAGAGGTGAAGGGGGAAAGAGGACTACTCAAGACACCCTGTCTTGAGGAACCTCTATACATACTTGTGTGCTTTCTGGGTGTGATATTTCTGTAGCTAGACTCTCATAAACTGAAAAAAAGTAAAACCTATTCACCCCCCCCCCCAAGGTAATATTGACTACACTTAATAAACTATCACCTTGGCATCACATACATTCTGCTTCTTTTCAGTTTCTGTCCACTCTTTCCTTGGGATATCTACAATTATAGAGGGTTCACCTGTACTTTCTCTGACTAGTGCTGGGGGACCTGAAAGTATAACATCATAAATATCTTCATAAATGGAGTTCATGTATAGTTTTATTCTGGCCTTCCAGAGTGTGAACTTATTCAAGTTACACTCTGGAGGTCTTGCTGAGGCATAATCCTTAATACTCATTTTCTTTGTAAAATATATATTTATAGAAAAGAAATAAGAGTAGGAGGTCTTTTTGATCAAGGTGTTAACCTTGTAATGATCAACCTCCCTCTGATACCAATTAAAAGTGCACTGTGTGCCTCTGAGTATACTCTAGAGGGGGGGGGGGTGAATAGAGATTTAAAAAATATTTCTATCCTATTTGTGCAAACACAATAAAACACTAAATATTATGCTCCAACAATTCCACACACAGAATAAAACAAGTAATAAGAAGTAAAGCAGGAAAATAGATTAAAGAAATGGACAACACAGAGAATTCACAACCAGAAGACACAAAGATTTTATAGAGGTTCCCCAAAATGTGGGTACTCCTCTCTTCTACCACATGGTAGGAATGCACCACCTGTGCCTGAGTCTTTTAATAAGGAGACTCTTAGAACCACTAATATTTTGATAAGGAAATCATGAACCAACCAGATCTTTTGATAAGGAGATCTTAAACCAACCAGATCTTTTGATAAGTAGATCTTGAACCACTGAATCCTTTAGAAGAGGGATTCATAAAACTCTTTACAGTTAAGAATGAGAAGGAGAAAGAGAAGGGAGGAGGAAGTAGAATTCTGTTCTCGGAATTCTCTTGAAGCCTATTTCAAGAACAACTTCTATCTTTTTTTACTGGATCTGCTGATGATGAACTCCTGCTTAGATTACAGGAGTTATGATTGTCAGATCCTTTTATCTTCCTTTTGATTGAAATCTGGCTGCTATATGATATTGATGAAGAGCAGCCTTCAATTATCCTGTGCTTGGAAGAGAGAGCAGTTCCTGTTCTTTACTCTGTTTTAATGTATTAGGGTTCCAGGAGGAAGAAGAACAAGAGGAAGCCCTAATCGAAAAACTACAAGCAGATTGTAATGAATGCTCTACCTTCTCTGTCCTTTTCTCCCCTTTTATAGTGCCTCATTAATTTGAATTTCATTCCCTTGCTGGTAGGTTCTGAGAAGGTATATTTGCCCCTACAATCTCTCTCTCTCTTTCCATTCTTAATTCACGACCCGTCCCCCAACAGTATGTTTGTTTCCAAGAAAGCTTTCATGTCCTCTATTAATTCTTCTTTCTATTTGAGGCAATAAATAAACCGTTGGAGAACGGTCTTCAGTGTTGTGGGCCATGAGAGAGAGATTCAAAATGACAGCTGAAAAGGTTTCCTTTTCAGAATGTATTCGACATTACATCGACTTCTCTTTCTCTCATATCGACGTGCCTTCGAGTTCTTATAAGAGTATCTTCGAATTCCTCCTTGCTCTGATTGAACTCTGCAGTCAACGTTGCATCGATTACTTGTCGATGTATCCGTTGAGTTGAATACATCGAGTTTGAACTTCATCATCTGCGTCGATATGTAGTCAAAGTTGCGTTGACATCATATGACTTCTACAGACTCTTCCTTCTGCGTTGAATTGAACTCGAAGCTGCGTCGACTTCTATGTTTACTTCTACATTAACATTTCATCTACGTCTATAGCATTTCAATGTAGCGTTGACTTGATCTACTTTGATAGAGAGGATGAGGTGGTTGGACTTCTAGTCAGAGTAGCGTCGACATGAACTCGATGTTGCGTCGATTTATATTCTACACAAATGTTAACTCCACCTAATTTGTGCTTCTCTTGATATGGTCTTGACACCCTAAGTTGAGTGTGACATCTTAAGACATGTAATGACCAGATTACCCTCACTATACAATGGGTAATTAATACCTAAGAGATAGACTCACTTTTAGGTAATTTGTTAATTTAAATCCAAGGGGTTTTTCCCAACACAACTAGAGATTCCCACATCTCCTTGGGAGACTTGCAGTGAAATAGATTTTCCAACATTGAGTTATCTACTGCACTGGCAATTATATTCTTTGCCTTCTTGTCCAAAGCGACAAGAATGATTTTATCTTTGGTTAGATCCAACATTTTCTTAGGAATCTGCAAATTTGCATTTATAGTTGATGCAGTCGTATGAACATAAGGACCTTCTTCAACTATTTGAAATATTCTTGGATCAACGACATCCATGTAGAACCTTACTCTTTCCTTCTACATAGGGAAATTTTCTTTGGTGCACACATGCAATTTCATAGAGGACGCATCCTTGCTTCTATCCATTCCAGACATATTATTTGCTTAATAACTAGATAGAGATCTTGTTTAAGGTGTTAGCCTTTAATGAACAACCTACCTCTGATACCAATTGAAAGTATCTAGTTGTCTACATAACTCACCTAGAGGTGGTGAATATGTGAGTTCTATGGCATTAAGCAGAATTAAAATACTTTAAAAATATGCACACAGAATAAGAGAGAACACAGCACAGACAAAAATTAATAGTGGTTCCCCAGAATGGGTACTCCACTTTCCCGCCTCGCCTATTTAGCTCTTCAAGCTAGACTCGGCTACTTCGCCAAACTCATATTTCAATAAATCTTAAACCTCCGAGTCTTCCTATAGGCTCGGAGACAATGTCCCCTACAAAAACTCGGAGAACAACCTCTCCTACACCCGATCCTCTAATCTAGGATCAACAAAACTCAGAAGTAAAACATCCCACAAGAGTTGTAAAATGGTTCTTCACAAACACAATAGACTGTAAACAATCTTCTTAGAAATCTCAAAGAGATTCAACTTCAGATCTGAGAAAATGATTCTTCTTCCTTGCTTGAGTGAGAAACTTGAACTTGAAGATTGAAGGAGAAGAATGATTTGAGCTTTTGAAAACTTGATGTGAAACTTGAGAATCGGCTGGATCTAGATGAGACTTTGAAGTATCTGAAAACAGAGATCTAGTCGAAACTTTACTTTGTGAGGAATCACGAATCGAGTTGTCGGTGACGAGTTCTTCCTATTGCAAATATGAGAAATGCCGACCGAAATAAATGTGTGATTTCTTGATCTGTTCACGATTAGGGTTTTCTGAAAATAACCCTTAAGTATATATAGGAATTCCTCTCCTAACGGCTAAAACGAAACTTCATGACGGAGCTCCACGTGTACTGTACATGGTTGGTTCACTAAAGGAAAGCCATCAACAAATTCAAAAAGAAAAACTTGTTAAGTCCATTCGTCGAGTGTTCATGTGACATCTTTAGATTACTCGATGAATTATCCTTAAATACTTGACGAATTACACTTGGCTAAAATTTGAAATAGAATAAATCTTCAGTTTAGTGATCACAAGACCTCTCGAGAGTACTCGACGAATTCGTCGAGTATTCACGAGAAATCGACAGATCACTCGACGAATATTACTTGACCAAAACTGAAAACAAGTTCTGACACTTTCAGAAATCTCTCGAGTACATTCGACAAATTATTTGAGTGCTCACGTGAACACTCGATGAATGAAACGAGTCTTCACGTGAGTACTCAAAGAATTTTACTTAAGAGAAATTCTTGTCAATCCAGAATCCAGCAACCAACTTCTACTTGATTCTTCCTTTGCACTTGAAAATGAAGTACATCCCAATAGAGAGATTACACATGAGTCAACACTATGTCCTACACAATGAAAAATAACATTGCATAGTCCTGTGTTTTATGACCCATTGTAATCTGACATTGGTTTATACTTAGCAATTAAAGACCTGCAACAATATAGCTAAAATGCAGCATCAAATATAAATTCAATTCATCTTAGTTCAAGGGGGACTTCTTCAAATCAAGATTATTGTAGATACAATACCCAACAGTCTCCTTATCAAAAGACTCAGGCATTATGATAGTGTATTCCTACCAAGGTGGTCGAAGAGTGCACTACCCAGATTTTGGAGAACTACTATAGCTTTTTGTGTCTTCTGTGTTGTGAATTTTCTATGATTGTCTCTTGTCTACTTTTAATATTATGTGATTGATTTAATTCTGGTAGGAATCTTGGATGCTTAGGAATTATACTTAATTTCCTGTTCACTTCTTAGTAAAAGTTTTTAAATCTCTATTCACCCAACTCTAGAGAATTCTTAGGAGAATAATTATGCACTTTCAATTGGTATTAGAGCCAGGTTGATCAAAAAAAGGTTAACACCTTGATCAAAAGATCCTCTCACTCATATTCTTATATTTCAAAAGTATTTTAAGAAAATGAGTTCTAAGGACTATACATCCACTAGACCACCAGTGTGTAACCTGAACAAGTTTACACTGTAGAAGGCCAGAATAAAATTATACATGAATTCTATTGATGAGGATATATTTAATGGTGTGTTGACCGGTCCTCCAATGCCTTACTGAAAGAATGCTAGTGGAACCTCAACACAAGAACTGGTTCCCAGATCTGAGTGGACTGAAGCTGAGAAGAAAGTAAAAGCCTGTGATGCTAAGGCTAGAAATATATTAGTATCAACTATGTCAGTTGACATATTTTTAGAAAGTAGATGATTGACAATCTATAAAAGAGATCTGAGATTCACTATCCAGATTAGTTGAAGGAAGTTCTGATGAAAGGAAGGACAGGAAATCCCTTCTCATATCCCAATATGAGAACTTTCAGAAGAAGTCTGAAGAAAATGTTACTAAAATGAATGAAAGGTTCAGCATCATAATGAATGAGATCAAATGACTGGACAAGGAGATCTCATTGAATGAGATAAATGACAAGTTGCTTATATGTTTCCCAAGCACTTGAGATTTAAGGATCTGGGTCATCAGAGAGTCCAAATGCCATAGAGAGATTTCCACGGATGACCCACTAAGAAAGCTGAAGTCTTATAAGCTGCTACTAAAAAGTAGAGCTGAGACAGAAGGAAATGAGAAAGTCTCAACTCCTAAACAAAGAACCATTGCAATGAAGGCAGCTAAATGAGAGCCTTCAACCTCTGAAGAATATATGTTTAATCTCTTGGCTAGAACGTTCAGAAGGTGGGTCAAAACTGAAGACTAAAGAAGGAAAGACAAGAGCTCAAGTAAGCCCAAGTTTGATAAGACTCCCAAATAAGAGGTAATATGCTTTGCCTACAGAAAGTCAGGGCACAATGCTCCTGAATGTTCTGAAGACTAGAAGGACAAAACCAGTAAGAAGGAGTAAAAGAAGCAGTCATTCAAAAAGAAGGATAAGAAGAAAGGAAGAGGTTTCATAACTGAAACTTGGAGTGACTTAGAATCTGAGTCAAGTTCCTCATCTGAAAGTGAGGATGAAGCTGCTATTGAAGAAGCCTGTCTGATGGATTTGGAAGATTCCTCTGAGGAAGATTAGGTATCATATTTTGATGATTTTGATTTCTCATCAGATGAATTTAAAAATTATTTTAAAGAATTCTATAATGATTATCTAGAAGCTCAGAAAGAAATTAAATTCTTAGAAAAGAATTAGAAGATCTTAAGGAAGAAGATAGATATTCTGATAACTCTGAATTAAGAACTGAAATATCTCAGATGTAAAAAGAAATAGATAAATTATTTGCTAAAAATTTAACATTAAAGGAAGAGCTCACAAAAGCAAAGGCCTTTGAAGATTCACTCAATAGGAGGAATCAAAATCTAAAAGATATCTCAAAGAATCTCTCTAGGAGATTCAAATATCTTGGATTAAGAGCAGATTCATCAATCAATAATGGAACTTCCAACAAACATGCATGGGAGAATCCAGTAGTATTTGTTAAATCTAGTGAGAATCAAGTAAATAAAAACTGTGAAATTTATGAAGAATTAAATAATCATTATGATAAAATTACTGTATTTAATAAGGTAGACACTAATAATCAGAAAAAAATCCTAGGAAAACATCCTTTAGAAAAATCAATAAACAAGATTAAAAAATCTAAAATCAAAAGAAAGATCGTCATGCATTCTGCTGATTTATTATACAAAGAAAACTTTATGCAAATTTCCAATATCAAGCTAACATGTCTTGGTTTGATAGACCAAATCTCTTATATCCAAAAGGGTATAACAAAATATCACTATACTCTTTCATGTCACCCTACAATGATAAAAACAAAGGGCCCAAGGTAACCTAGGTCCCCTCTAATATTTGAATTTCATGTGCAGGTAAACTTAGGGTAAATTTCTTAGAGATAATATAGAAAAGGGGGAAAATAACCCTTCAATGGATAACTACTGATAATCAAAGGGCTGATACCTTCACTAAGCCTCTTGATGATCAAAGATACATTCTTTATCAATACTCTAAGCATACTTGATAGAGCTTTATAACTCACACATATTATCTAGTAAATCCTATTTTCTATAAAAAGTTATTGCTGGGAAAAATAATAATTTTTTAAGAAAAATACAAATGTTTATTCAGAGATGCGTTAATACAAATTGATGCATTATTGGTTTCTACTCCACGCTGATTTTGAGAGCTATCTGGGATAGTTAATTTGAATAGCACTCAACGCAGCATCAAATTCATATCGACGCATGCATTGACTAAATAGTTGTTGCCTTTATTCGAAGTAACATCAATTTCCACTCGATGCAACGTTGATATTTCGAGAGCGGGCAGAATGTGCTTCTAGAAGCTACTTCAATCTATTTTGGCGCACTGCATATATATCTTTTCGACGTTGCTTTGAGTACAACCCTAAGGTATGATGAATCGTCTTCTAAAAGCAACACAATTGTTAGACTTTTTCACGCATTCAAATTTTCTCCCTCTCTTGCTCTCTTGCTTTCTTGTTCCACTTCTTTCTTCTTTTATTGTTTTTGTAGGTACTCTTGTAAGATTCAATGGCTCCTCCAAAGGTGAATTCAGGTTTCGATGTTGATGAAAGTATCTAGTTGCGCCCTAAATCACCTAGAGGGGGGTGAATAGGTGGATTCTATGTCTTTATGCGGAATTAAAAATAATGCACAGAAAAGTACACAATAAAGTACAGCACAGACACAAGGATTTATAGTGGTTCCCCAGAATGGGTACGTCCACTTTCCCGCCTCGCCTATCTAGCACCTCGTGGCTAGACTCGGCTACTTCACCAAACTCAGATTAAAACAATCTTACACCTCGGAGTAAAAACTCCTACAACTCGGAGTGCACCACTCCTACAACTCGGAGCAAAAACAACTCCTACAACTCGATCCTCAAGGACGGATCTACACAACACTCGGAAGCAAGCTTCCTACAAGGTTTAGAAAAATGATTATTACAACACAACGTAGATTGAAAAACAATCTTCTTAAACTTCAGATGAAGTTCTTCTTCAGATCTTGAGAAATGGATTTCTTCTTCTTGACAAAGAATTTCAATCCTTTTAGAGTAAGAACGAAGAAATCTTGAGCGATTCTACGCTGGATCTGAGAGACTTGAATCTGTAGAAGACGAATCACGAATCGCAGCTTTGCCAGAGACAAAACCTTTGCGCGAGAACAGCCGGCCGAAACTTGCGATTCTTTCTGTTTGATTTGCGATTAATGATTAGGGTTAAGCAGAAATACATCATGAGTATTTATACGGTCTTCTACAATGATCAAAAGCGCGAATTAAGGATCTAACTCCACGTGTACTGTACATGGGAGATACCCTAATAAATACGCATTCAAAAACGAACCGGAAGAAACACAGCAGATCGATTCGGCTAAATGGAATAACCGAATGGCAATAACCGAATCGAATTCGGTTAAATGATATAACCGAATTCGACAGATTCCAAAATTTGGTTAAACACATTTACCGAAAAACAATAACCGAATTTCAATAACCGAATTCGGTTATTCTATTACTTAGAAGAAATTTTGATCTTTAATTAACCGAATTCGGTTATATCCATTCAGACCATATAGTCGAATTCGACTATATGTACTGAATGATATAACCGAATTTTACTTAAGAAAAATTCCTTTCTTAAAAGATTCCACTATCAGCTCCAATCCTCCTTCTCTAGCACTTAGGAAATGAGGTACATCCCAATAGAGAGATTTCACATGAGCCAACACTTTGGTCTATACAATGAGGGATTACATTGCACAGACCTGTGTTTGACGACTCATTGAAACCTGACATTGGTTTGTACCTAGTGTGCAATAACCTGTCACAACACAGCTAAAGTGCATAATCAAATACAATTACAATTCATCCTAGTTTGAAGGGGACTTCTTCAAATCAGGGCTATTGTGGATACAATACCCAACAATCTCCCCCTATTTGAAGAAGTCAGAACCCTATCTACTGAGGTGAATTGCACGGGGAATAATAAATGTAAGCAAGTAAAGAATTGAACTATGGAGATATATATAGACATTATAAACAAAAATTTAAGTCCATAACACTATATAAATGTTCTTAAAAGAGATCAATTCTCATGCTTCTTTCCCTTTCGATATTTCTTGAGCTGTCTCTCAAAATAAGCTTTCGGCTTCGGAAAGTACTTCGGAGGAGGTGGAGGAGGATTTTCATCTTCTTTATGATTTCTGATATGAATCTTCCTTTTCAGCATTGAGGCTTGCCACTTGTTAATTTCTTCTCTGTCATAATAAGTTGATGAGAGTTCATTTGAACAGCTGATTAATCTGAATGATCCAGGATGATATTTCTTGACTCAGGGCTCCACACTTCGCCATCAAACCTTCTTTGCTGAGAGGCTCCAGCACTAACATTCCTTGAGCCTTCAGCTCTCTGAATATCCTGCATTGGATTTGCTGCTCTGAAAGCATCTCTCATGAAGCCAGATCCACCTGCTTCAGCAATTTCAAATCTCACCCTTTTTCTGGATATTTCATTCTCATCATCAGACCAGATATAACCTTCAGGAGGATCATATTCACCCTGAGGAGCAGCAAAATGAATTTCTGGATCAAATTCTTCAGAAGGAAAAGCTGGTTGCTCAGAAGATTGACCTGGCCCTTGGAAACCATGGGCATAGCCTCTTGATAGCTCATTATGCAACCACACTTGGTTTTGATGCAGATATCCATATAAGTCTTGAAATTTGCTATCAATACCTCTTGAAATTTCAGCAATCTGAGATTGAACATTTGATTGTGATTCTTGAATCCTTCCTTCTAACTCTCTATTTAGATCAAAGATTTGAGTTTGAATTCTTTCATGCAGTCTTTCCTCCCCCTTTCTGACTTCTTCAGTTAGGGTTTGGATTATCTCATTCTTGATACCTTGTAGAGAGTTGTGAACTGTAGATCTTCCCTTTACATCATTCTCAAACATATACTGCTGATTTTCAGAGAGTTTTGTTGTATTCTAACTGATGGCCTGTAATCCTTCCACAACATGCTTAAGGGTAGATGCACCCAGAGAAAAGTACTCATCTTGTCTGTCTTTGACCTTGTCCAGGCTGTGAGCTACAGATTTCAAGTGATTTCCCATTCCTTTGTCTATGTCTCTGGTCTTGTCAAAGATTTGTCGAATAGCAAATTCAAAATATCTTTTCTGCTTGATAAGCATTTCTTCCAAGTAAAGCATCAAAGAGTCGATGGCAGAGGGAGGTTGATCTTTCAGGCGAGAAGAGATTCCAAAATCATCTTCTGCGACTAGGAAATCAGCTGAATCCACATCCTTCATATAATGATAGAACTGGAGAGCATCAAGAGTTTCTTCATTTAGAACTGGAGGAGGGGAGGAGCCTTCATTTCGCTTGTCTTCGACTGTAATCTGGATTTTGTGAATCTTGGGAGCTTGTACTGATTTTCCCTTATACTTGGAAGTTGAGGCAGAGGTCCCTGCTTCACTTTCATCACCAATGATGATTGTAACATGTTCATGTGTCTTAGGAAGATCTGTCTGCTCTTGCTTATCTGCTGCAGGGGTAGAGAGATCAGAGTGAACATTCTCCCCCTCAATTGGAGCGGGGATATCATCCTCAGGAGGAACAACTGAGCCTTTATTCGACTGACCTGTCTTCACAGCATCAGCAGCAGAATCATCTCCCCCTTCATCATTTCCATCACTATCATCAGGGTTATCATCATTGTCAGCTTGCTTAGAAGGGGGGCTGTTAGGGGAGGGAATCTTGGGAGACTGAGCTGGAGAATCCACTGGAGAATATGGTGGGTTTGATTCTGGCAGCTTAGAACACTCCCCCTTGGAGGGTTCACCTTCTTTCTCACTTTCTTTCTCACCTGGGTGCTCACCTTGGTTCTCACCGCCTTGCTCACCTTCCTGCTCACCTTGGTTCTCACCTTCTTTCTCATCTTCCTTCTCACTTTCCTTCTCACTGCCTGGATCACTTTCTGTTTCACTTTCTGATTCAACATGGGGGACTTTCTTAGCCTTTGGAGCACTTGGAGACATCACTCTTGACTCACCGACCTTCCTGGACCATCTCTCAATCATAGAAGAGTCTATTCTTTTGAAATGGTGGAGAGGAGTTCCATTCTTCATGCTGAACCTTGCTTTGTCCAGTCGGGAGAGATACAGGGAGAGAATTCTCCCAAAGTTTGGAGTATTCAAACTCGCTGAAATTCTGTCGAATAAAACACTGCCCCAGTCAACTCTTTTCCTGCAAATAACTGAACCGAGCAGCTTGAACATATCATTTGAGAGATAGTCGTGAGAGCCGACTTTACATAGGAGAACCTTTCCCATTATATCAGAGAGTAATTTGCCTTCCTCGTTCATCTGCTTTCTGTAAATTGATTTTGTTCCTTTGGGCAAACCACAAAATCTTAGCGCTCGCTTGAAATCCTTTGGAGAGAGAGAATCTGATTCTGTAACTTCTGGAAGCTTGAGAAGCTTAGTCAATCTTGAAGGAGATACTTTGACTGGAAAATCACCAATTCTACTTTTTATCACTGACCCTTGTTTCCTCAATTCTGCATGCTTGAAGAACTTCAGAACTTCTGTTTCCAGAACTTTGCAAGGATGTTCTAGAATAAATCCCAGACCTGCAACTTTAAGTGCCAAGACGACATTTCTGAACTCATCCACGGAACTATCGAAACCGGTTCTGACTAGCTCACTCCCGAAGAGCAGCTTCTCTGACGATTTCTTAGGCATTGCGAGGAATGTCGAGCAAGAATCGGTTGACGGAGACGAGGAATCGAACGAACCAGAAGTTGAAGGAGGCGAGGAAGCGAGGATTCGAGCGAACCAGTTGAACGTCGGTTGGAGAAGACGATGAATCGAACGAACGCACGAGTCGGGATGCGAAGAGTCGCGCGATTCAGAAGAAGGGGTTTCGAATTTCTCTTTTAAGTTACATTTATATAGTGTCGGAAAAGAGGAGAGATAGCGCGTACCTGAAATTTTGAACCTTGACCCTTCGAATTCCATTAAGAAAAGAAATGAATTCCGGAAAGTTCGTCATTCGGCTATTGGGATTAGTCGAATTCGGTTAAACGATATCGACGAATTCGGTTAAAGGAATTCGATTAAATCATATCGCCGGATTCGGTTAAACATAATCGCCGAATTCGGTTATACATAATTGCAGAATTCGGTTAAACAAAATTTCGACTAAACAACTTCTTGACTTCTGGATTAGAGAATTTCTGAGATTCTGAATGTCTCTAAGAATCTTTGTTTAACATACCAAGCTCCATTTTGAAATAATTGAATTTTGATTCGTCGAGCGGCTTAGTGAAAATATCTGCAATTTGCCGATCCGTCGGGACATAGCTAAGATCAATGTCCTTGTGCTCCACATGCTCCCGGATGAAATGATAACGAATCTCTATGTGCTTCGTCCTGCTGTGAGACACAGGATTGTTGGCAATTGCAATGGCGCTTGATGAATCACAGTACATAGGAATTTCTTTGAGCCTTAAGTTGTAGTCCTCAAGTTGGTTCCTTATCCACAGCAATTGTGCACAACAACTGCCTACGGAGATATACTCCGAATCAACAGTTGAGATAGCAACACAATTCTGCTTCTTACTACTCCAGGAGATAAGCCGTTTCCCTAAGAATTGGCACGTTCCTGAAGTACTTTTCCTGTCATCTTTGCTTCCTGCAAAATCAGCATATGAAAAACCTGTTAGCTCAAAATCATTACTTCTTGGGTACCATAAGCCAAGATTTGGTGTGCCTTTAAGGTATCTCAAAATCCTCTTTGCAGCTGAGTAGTGAGATTCCTTAGTGTTCACCTGAAATCTAGCACAAACACATGTTGAGAACATTATGTCTGGTCTACTTGCAGTAAGATAGAGCAAGGATCCAATTATGCTTCTAAACTTGGTTTCATCAAAAGGTTTCCCTTTCTCATCCTTGTCTAGAGACATAGCTGAACCCATTGGAGTCCTCATAGAGGCTGCGTTCTCCATTCCGAATTTCTTAATTAACTCTTTGGTAAACTTCGTCTGAGAGATGAAAATTCCATCCTCAGATTGCTATACCTGAAGTCCTAAGAAATACTTCAGCTCTCCCATACTACTCATTTCAAATTTCCCTTGCATCAAGTTAGAAAACTTTTTGCATAGGTTATCATCGGTAGATCCAAAAATGATGTCGTCGACATAGATTTGCACTAGCAAAATCTTGCCTTTTACTTCCCTAAGAAATAATGTCTTGTCTATCTTGCCTCTTGTGAATTTGTTCTCAAGGAGGAAGCTGGACAACGTCTCATACCAAGCACGGGGAGCTTGCTTGAGACCATATAACGCTTTTCGAAGAAAATAAACATAATCAGGGAATGAGGAGTCAACGAAACCTGGGGGTTGTTCTACATATACTTCTTCCTTTATATCACCATTAAGGAAGGCTGACTTCACGTCCATTTGATAGACTTTAAATCCTTTGTGAGCAGCATACGCTAGAAACAACCTGATCGCTTCGAGCCTTGCTACGGGAGCAAAAGTTTGATCGAAGTCGATCCCTTCTTCTTGTCTGTACCCTTGAGCAACAAGTCTGGCCTTGTTCTTGATGATCACGCCATCTTCGTCCAACTTGTTTCTGAATACCCATTTTGTTCCAATGACATTCTGTCCTTTGGGTCTGGGTACAAGTGTCCATACTTTGCATCTTTTAAATTGATTGAGTTCCTCTTGCATTGCGATGATCCATGAAGCATCGTTCTTTGCTTTATCAAATTTCTTCGGCTCAACCTGTGACAAAAAACTTAAATGCAAAACTTCATTAGCTGTACCTCTTCTTGTTCTAACACCAACATGGGTATCTCCAATAATTTGCTCTGCAGGATGGTCCCTTAAATGTCGGATCACTCCAGCATTTGGATGACCATAAGGTTCCTGCACTTCAGGTGCATCTTCATCTTCTTGAGGTTCATCTTCCTCACATGCAGATGGAGTATTTACTTCAATAGATTTAGGTGCATCTTCCTTTACAGCTTCTTCTAAGTTTATTTCCTTGAACCTTGCACCTGCATCTTCAACAAAAACACTAGAAGAGCTGCTTTGAAGCATACTCGTCTCATCAAATATAACATTATAAGTTTCTTCTACAACCAGGGTTTTCTTGTTGAAAATCCTATATGCCTTACTATGGCTACTATATCCTACGAAAATACCTTCAAAACATTTTTCACTAAACTTAGTTTTGTAATATTTCCCGTTATTAAGTACGAAGCACTTACTGCCAAAAATTCTAAAATAAGACAAGGTTGGTTTCTTGCCTTTCAGAAGTTCATAAGGAGTCTTATGATGATTCTTGTTGATTAGAGCTATGTTTTGCACGTGGCAGGCAGTGTTGATCCCTTCGGCCCAGAAGTACTCTGGTAAAGAAGAGTCACTCGACATTGTTCTGCATGCCTCTATGAGTGTTCTATTCTTTCTCTCGGCTACTCCATTTTGTTGTGGAGTACGAGGAGAGGAAAACTCATGAAAGATACCCAGGCTTTCACAAAATTCGGTCATAGCCCCAGACTTGAATTCTGTACCATGGTCACTTCTGATTTTGACCACGGAACATTCCAACTCATTCTGAATTTGCTTGACGAACGTGGTGAAAGAATCAAAGGTGTCTGACTTGTGTTTCAGAAAGAATACCCAAGCAAAACGTGAGTAATCATCAACAATAACCAAAGTAAAAGACTTACCTCCTAAACTTCGGATTGGCATAGGACCAAACAAGTCCATATGGAGCAGATATAAGCATCTGGTAGAATCTTTGCCAATAATGCTCTTAAAGGTAGCCCGAGTCTGCTTACCCATTTGGCATGCATGACAGGGTCTCTCTTTAATGCACTTAACATCTGGAACATCACGAACTAAGTTGTGAGAAAATAACATACTTATAGTTTTGAAATTAATATGTGTTAGTCTCTTGTGCCACTGGTCACAAAGAGATGCACTATCTTTTGCTAAAAGACACACTGGTGTAGAAGAGTCCAAACAAAGAAAATTTAAGCAGAAGATAATTCTACTCCGAGTGCCTGTTAAAATAGTTTCTGACGTATCAGATGACTTTATCAAGCACTTGTCCTTGTAGAACTCAACCATATAGCCTTTATCACATAGTTGGCTTATGCTAATTAGATTATGTTATAATCCTTTGACACAAGCTACATCTGTGAAAGAGACTATACCGTTGGTAATCATACCGTAGCCTTTCGTGATTCCCCGATCAGATCCGCCAAAAAAAAACTTTTGGTCCATCCTTCACAGGGGTATACTCTTGTAGCAAACTTCTTGTTCCGGTCATGTGCCGAGAACATCCACTGTCCAAGTACCATATTGGATTTGAATTGGCCTTTGGACATACCTGCAATCAATATTCAATTGCCCTTAGGAACCCAAACCGATTTGGGTCCTTGGCTTCTTGTCAGATGACCGCCATTGGGAGTGTTAACAGTGCGAGGAGTCACTCTTGCATTGTTACCTCTTGGGCTCTTAACATAACCATAATAAAACCAGCAATCAATGGCGAAGTGACCCACTTTGCCACAGCACCAACAGTCAAATCTGTTGTACCTTCTCTTGTTCTCCTTCTTTACCTTTTGAACGGGAGGTCTAGTAGGAGCAACCTTCTTAGAAGTAGATGCCTCGTGATTGCAGCAAACACAAGGCTCCTTCTTCTCATTAGATTTAGTACCAACAAATTTAACTTTAGGTGCTTTCTTTGCGACTGATCCATGAACAAATGAGCCATGGTCCTTGAGACTTACTTCTTCATGAGGAGCCTTGAAAGGAGTTGAGTCAAAGTTCCGGGGTCGGCTCCATCCCTGATATCTGCTACTAGATTCAACAGGTGTTGGTCTAGTGAGATGACCATAGGATGTTTCAAAGTCAAATGGGTTTGTTGGAAAAACGACCTTCCTGAATGAAGGTTGACTTTGATCAGCTTTCCCTTTACCTTTCACAACTCTTTTCTTGGCAGCCTCATTACTTTCAGCCTGATGGCCAATGCCACTACATTTCGCAGGACCAGAGAATTTATCGATGAGAGGAAGAATAGTTTTTGGCATGTTGAAGCTTTCCACTATCTTCTTTTCAGCCAACAACTTTTCTTCCAAATCATTTATAAGTTTCTCTTTTAGAATTAATGATTCAGTAGAGCCTTTTAATTTATCCTTCAAGAGCTGGACTTCATTTCCGAGGGGAGTTAATCTTTCGATTTCCTCTCTCAGAACCGATTCCAAGTTCTTAAGAGATCCAATCTCCTTTGCTTGAGATCTGACTACCCTACGACATTTGTCAAATCCAACCAAAAGGGCTTTGTATTGAGTCATCAATTCTGATTCCTCTTCTGAGAGGTAGCCTTCATTTGCTATGGAAGCAGTTTCACACTCAGAAGCAGAAAGGGGAGTATGAAGATTTACCTTTGCCCTATATGAGGTGTCGCTTGCTTCATCATCCGATTGTGTCATAAGCCCAAAGTAGGCTTCTTCATCAGTGCTTGATTCCTCTGAGTCGCTGTCGCTCAGAGTCTTTGGCTTCTTTGCAATGAAGCTTTTTTCCTTCCTTTTACCTTTGAAGGATTTCTTATCTTCTTTCTTTGAGCCTTCCTTTTTCTTGTACGAACATTCCGCAATCATGTGTCCTGGCTTATTGCAGTAATAGCAAATGATATCGTTAGAAAGATGTTTACTAGGTTTAGATTTATACCTGTCACCTTCATGATTCTTTTTGTGATGATCTCCATCGCGGTTTGATCTTCTATGATGAGAAGTCGAGGTTTGACCTCTTGTCTGCTTTCGTTTGTTTAAAAGCCTTTTGAATTGCTTAGAGAGTAGGGAAAACTCTCCATCTGACATTTCTGAGCCTGAGGGGCTAGCATCAGATTCATCCTCATCAGAAGATGATCTCCTGACAGGTGGGAGAGCCTTGCTCTTCCTTGAACTTACAGCTTTTAGAGCAGCGGTCTTCTCCCTTCCAGAGGCTCTAATCCCTTCTTGTTCAGCTTTGCGGGTGTTCAACTTTAATTCATGGGACAAGAGCTTCCCAAACAACATCTGTGGCTCCGTGGTTCCGAGCTTTCCGAATTCTCTAATGGCTATAACTTTGGTGTCCCATTCTTTGGTCAGGGATCTCAAGAATTTGTCATTAAGTTCGCCTATAGTGAATTCTCGATCATAGTTCCTAAGACCATTTACGATCTTGAAGAACTTCTCATAAGTATCAGAAATGGAGTCACCAGAATGTTGCTTGAAAGCTTCGTATTCTTGGTTCAGCAACGATCTTCGATCATCCCTTACTTCATCTGTCCCTTCCATCAGAACGACCAGAGAGTCCCACATTTCCTTAGCAGACTTGCAGTGAAGCAGATTCTGCAACATGGAATCATCAACTGCACCTGCTATGATCTTCTTTGCCTTATTGTCCAGAGAGACAAGTGCAATCTCATCCTTGGTAAGTTCCAACATCTTCTTGGCAACCATAATTGTAGAGTTTATTGAAGATGGTTTCATTGGAACATGGGGACCTTCTTCCACAATCTGAAATATTCTTGGATCAGCAGCTTCCATGAAGAATCTGACTCTTTCCTTCCACATAGGAAAATTTTCTTTGGTGTAGACTGGAAGCTTGACGGAATCCTTGGTCTTATCCATGCCAGACATACTTGCTTAGGCAACTAGATAAGGAGGTCTTGTTCAAGGTGTTAGCCTTATATCGAACAACCTGCCTCTGATACCAATTGAAAGTATCTAGTTGCGCCCTAAATCACCTAGAGGGGGGTGAATAGGTGGATTCTATGTCTTTATGCGGAATTAAAAATAATGCACAGAAAAGTACACAATAAAGCACAGACACAAGGATTTATAGTGGTTCCCCAGAATGGGTACGTCCACTTTCCCGCCTCGCCTATCTAGCACCTCGTGGCTAGACTCAGCTACTTCACCAAACTCAGATTAAAACAATCTTACACCTCGGAGTAAAAACTCCTACAACTCGGAGTGCACAACTCCTACAACTCGGAGCAAAAACAACTCCTACAACTCGATCCTCAAGGATGGATCTACACAACACTCGGAAGCAAGCTTCCTACAAGGTTTAGAAAAATGATTATTACAACACAACGTAGATTGAAAAACAATCTTCTTAAACTTCAGATGAAGTTCTTCTTCAGATCTTGAGAAATGGATTTCTTCTTCTTGACAAAGAATTTCAATCCTTTTAGAGTAATAACGAAGAAATCTTGAGCGATTCTACACTGGATCTGAGAGACTTGGATCTGTAGAAGACGAATCACGAATCGCAGCTTTGCCGGAGACGAAACCTTTGCGCGAGAACAGCCGGCCGAAACTTGCGATTCTTTCTGTTTGATTTGCGATTAATGATTAGGGATAAGCAGAAATACATCATGGGTATTTATACGGTCTTCTACAACGGTCAAAAGCGCGAATTAAGGATCTAACTCCACGTGTACTGTACATGGGAGATACCCTAATAAATACGCATTCAAAAACGAGCCGGAAGAAACACAGCAGATCGATTCGGCTAAATGGAATAACCGAATGGCAATAACCGAATCGAATTCGGTTAAATGATATAACCGAATTCGACAGATTCCAAAATTTGGTTAAACACATTTACCGAAAAACAGTAACCGAATTTCAATAACCGAATTCGGTTATTCTATTACTTAGAAGAAATTTCGATCTTTAATTAACCGAATTCGGTTATATCCATTCAGACCATATAGTCGAATTCGACTATATGTACTGAATGATATAACCGAATTTTACTTAAGAAAATTTCCTTTCTTAAAAGATTCCACCATCAGCTCCAGTCCTCCTTCTCTAGCACTTAGGAAATGAGGTACATCCCAATAGAGAGATTTCACATGAGCCAACACTTTGGTCTATACAATGAGGGATTACATTGCACAGACCTGTGTTTAACGACTCATTGAAACCTGACATTGGTTTGTACCTAGTGTGGAATAACCTGTCACAACACAGCTAAAGTGCATAATCAAATACAATTACAATTCATCCTAGTTTGAAGGGGACTTCTTCAAATCAGGGCTATTGTGGATACAATACCCAGTTGACATTGAATTGTTCAAAGCTACTGCTAAAAATTTCAATGGAATGTTGGGTCTCTTCCAAACTGCAGGACTCACAAAACTAATTTCTACAGGGAGCAAAATATATGATGTAGAATTAATTGAGGTGAAAGAACTATCAGCATGGACAAGGATGGGTCACTACAAGGGAAAATTTATGATACCGTGATCCACATCACAGAGGAATTACTGAACCTCACATTTGATTTACCAATAGGCGAGGATGAATCTAACCTTTCAGCACAAGAAACCCAACAAGCCCTGCAAATCCTGAACTTCAACAAAGAAAAAGCAATTAATCTCAAGAAGAATGATCTATCTGAGGAATATTGGTTCTTGGGCAATATAGTAGTGACGCGCTATTTCCACACCGCTAATTAGCGGGCACGAAATGCGGTACGACGGCAGTGCACCGGTCGTTGTCAAGTAATAAAAGTAGGGAGTAGCTCCCCGAATATCGTTCTCAAAGGACCGCAAGTTAGGGAATACGATTTGCTCATTAGGAAATTAATTTGGGGGGGGGGGTTCTAAGTTTAAAAAGGACAAGGGGGGTTTGGTTGGTGTTACAGAACAAGAATGAGAAATTAAACAACTCTGCGGGTCGCAATCACCGCTTCGCTTGGTGGATGGGTTTAGTGCAGGCCGCGATGTCGTGCTTCGCTTAGCGGATGGCCGGTGAGCATGTGGATGAGGTGAATGCAAATGTGAGGGTTGAGGGTCAAAGGCACCTCTTCGCTATCGCTTCTAGCTTTTGCTAGAGCGAGTGCTAGAACATGTGGGTGTAAGTGGATCGGGGGCGGAGCGCATCACAACACAGCATAACGTAAAGACAAGTTCATAAATAAACTTCCATTCATAGACAAATAGATGTTCATTTAGTTCATTACAACCATTAAGAGTACAAATCACAAAAAGAGAAGGGGTAGAAGTAACCACGAGATGAGAAGCCTCGCCGCGGATCGTGGTCGGAATGGGGGGTCGTCACGCCTCCTCTGAGCTCAGTCCTTGGTTGCTTCCGGGGTGTAGAGGCTGTCACTACCTCCAACTGCAGCCCGTCTTCTTCTCAGAGCTGGGTTCACTTCTCCTTCCCCCAATGGAGATGTCTTCCTCTTGGAATGCTGGCCGTAGATGGCGGAGAATGCTTCCGGAACCCTAGATGGACCTTAGGATCAATGGATGAAGCTTTCCCAAGGGGAGGAATGGAAGGAGGGACCTTGGAGAGGTGGAACGGCGGAGTCGCGCGCAGAAATTGCGCCAAAAACCTGCTGGAATACCTAAAATCGCGGAACAGCGGCTTAAATAGGGAGCAGAATAAGTACTGCGCACGGTCAGTGGCGCACGACCAATGGTCGTGCGCGAAGAAATGCCCGTGATCGTGCGCAGTTAACCTGTAGCAAAGAAAAAAATAAAAAACAACGCACGGTCCGGGGCGCACGACCAGTGGTCGTGCGCGAAGGAAGGCCTGTGATCGTGGGCATACCTTTACACCGATCTCGATTTGGGCTGGGAATTAACGCACGACCAATGGTCGTGCGCCTGATCGTCCGCGAAGGAAAGCGCACGATCAGAGGCTTTTTAGGCCAAAAACTGCCCCGCACCATCCCGAACGCGCACACGACCCCAGGACCTGCAGGAAAAGTACAAATAACCCCGATTCGTGCACACCACTGGATCCATAACACAGGCATACAGTAATATATAGGAAAAACATGTCACAAAGGGGAAAGGATTGCACAAAAGGCGCATAAATGCCATGCTATCAATATAAGCGTATATGAACAGCAAATGAAGTGCAATGACACTAAAATAAACCCAAATGAGGCCAGAAATAACTGTATAAACCAGACTCATCACACCCCCAGACTTACCTGTTTGCGCATCCCGAGCAAACAAATCCGGCGGAGCGAGAAAAGACATAGTTGGTTTAGAAATTGCAAGGGCGGAGTAATATGCGAAGTCTCATACGCATGTGCATAGAAATCTAGTAGACAAAATTTCTAATTATACATATTTGTTTAAAATTTTCTAAGAGCGTATTTATATATTACGTTTACTCAACAAGTGAATCACGGTGAATCATAAGGCCGTACATAGGAAGAAAGTACACTGAACACTGAGGCGAGCGTTGCCAAAGATCGGGACTCGGGACAACTCCATTGAAATCCATCAATGTCGGTGACCATAGGCTTGCCCATTCGCACTCTCTCCACGGCACTTGTATACTCAAATGCGTGAATCAATAGGACTTTAGGTTTGAGATGAGGCTTGAGTTTAGGTGAGGTAAACAAAGATGAAAGCGATGGCTCAGACACTAAACCCAAATGAGCTAGCACAGAAAACTATCCTCATCACCACACAAACATGCGGGTACACTACACCCCCAGGCGTGGAATTAACAACATGGGTGCGTGCACCGCCTACTCCCAAACTTATACTTATACAAATGAATTTTTCATTCAAACCCATATCTTTTTCTTTTCATTTTTTTCACATCTTTTCTCTTTTACATTTTTTTTCTTTTCTTGTCATTTTCAGCAAATAAACAATAAAACACAACCACAACTTCACAAACATGTCACCACATCAACAACCCAACTCATAAAATTAATAAACAGCTAAAGCTCAGATTTGGGTGTGTGACTAGGATTGGCTTTTGGACTTTGGTGCGATACAAGTGGGGCTGAATCAAAGAACGGGTAGGCACAACTGGGCTAACGAGGATATATCGATAGGCAAGGGTGCAAAGGCTCAACCGGGCCAAAATGATGGCCTATATCACATTCACGCAGTTGACCAGCCGTATACCCATGTTTTAAGAATCTCTTGGGGCGAGTTCTACCCACCGAGAAAGATAATCCTTCCTCCCGACTCGGGCAACACGAGACTAATGAACGTCTACACACATTCCTATGCTACCGTTTGATTCACACTAGATTCACCAAATTGAGTAAAGTAAACAATATTTACGCTAGTAGAAAAATGTAAACTAAAAGCATAAAAAGAAATTGAATCTACACGAATTCCTACGAGACATGAGCACTCGACTAGGAGCACTACAGGAGTCAACAAAGTACTTCGTCTCGCAATCCTAACCCAGCACCGTGATTTCCCCCTCACACAACCGAGACGAGTTAGACCCTTCGCACGCCTACAGTTAATTGCGCTCACGCGGGTGTCGTGGTGTGCCATGAGATGAGCAATGCTACAATATAACACATTGTAAATCCTAGTATGATGTGCACGGTGTATGTGCACGAGGTAACGCTAACTCTCACTCCCCCAGACTTACAATAAGCAAAAAGCATGTTCGATAGCGGCATAAGCTTAAAAAGGCTAGGAGGAGAGATTACCCATGCTCAGAAATGAGCATACCAGAAGATATGGCGTTTTGTTCAGAAGGCGGTGATCCCGCCGTGCTCCAATAGATGCAAACCTGCGATTAAAAGGATCCCAGCACAACAAAAATATAGCAAGGAAAACAACAAGAAAGAACGGAACCAAATGGTCCCAAATGGGTTGTCTCCCAAGAGCCCTTTTGTGTAACGTCCTTGAAGGTGGACCAAATACCTGTATTATAGTTAGATAGCAAAAGTTTTATAATCAAAAGCTACAGAGACAGTACGATGCAGCAAATAACATGAAACAACAAGCACATAAACATCACAGATGGCACACAGCACAGCCCGGAGATCCCGGCACGCATCAGCTATATGCTGATTTGTGGTGGTTCTCCCCAGTCACGTGAGATGGGCAGGAGGTGAAAGCTTTAGGGCCCAAGGAAGATGTCTCTCCCTTGCCCCTAACCTCCTCCTTCTCGCGCTGGAGGGCTTCAAAGCGCGCAGCATGCATGATTCTTTCCCGCTTCAGTTTTTCCACTGAAGGAGAACGCCACCGAGCGCCATGTGCGGGAGGAGTAATAGTGTTTGTCGAATTGGGATCAGCCGGGGGCTTCATTTCTGCACCCTCAAGAGGGGGTAGATCAGCCCAATGAACCTGTTTAGATTGTTTACATTTCTTGTTCTCAATAAAGACATTGTTTGGAAAGCTCATCGCTCCGCCTTCTCCTATGTCTTCCCACGCCTTGGTCTCAATGCTTTTCCTCTCTATCTCCAACTCATTAGTGGTGAGCTGCTTTGCCTCTTCTTTCAGCAGAGTGATACTTTTCTCCTCTCTAGGATCCTTCGCGTCAAGGTCTGATTCTTCTTTATTGGAACTGCACTTGATTTTGCTTACAGAGAAATTAGGAAGATAAGATGATCCAAAAAGGTTATTTGCATTGGAAGGTAGGGTGACACAACCCGTGGCGATGTGGAGGGTTGCACCACTCTCCTTTAGAAAAGGAACCCCCAAAATTGGCATGGAATCATTTTCCATGGGGCCGAGAATCTGAAAGTCAGTGACTACAGCCGTTCCATTAAGATTTACCACAACATCACGAATCTCGCCCTCAGTTTCGACAGTCAAACCATTAGCCAACACCAGTGACTTTTGGTCCTCAGAATTCATTGTTAGGTGCAATTTCTCAACATCTTGCAGAGCAAGAATGTTGCGAGATGCCCCGGAGTCGCAAAGTGCGGAAACCTCAATATTATTAATAGTACATTCAACAACGCATGGGCTCACCTGACCACCATCCGCGTCAGCAATGCTTTTGCCTTGCTCCTGCGGGTTCTTTTCAGTATTGCTTGGAAGAGCACCTTGCATACGCTCGGAGAGCACTTGGGCCAATTGGCCTAGCTGTGTCTCCAAGTTTCGCATTGAAGCAGTTTGATTGGCCATATTTGTTTGAGCCAGATCAACAAACTTTTCCATCATGTCTTCCAATGCGCTCTTCCTCTGCGGTGGTGCATTTTGAGCAAACCCCGGTTGTGGTGGCCTTGGTTGGCTACCGGAGGCTTGCACATCAAATTGATGCGAGCCTCCTTGCCAACGTTGGTTAGGCACATTTTGTTTCCATGAGAAGTTCGGGTGACTCCTCACGGTCGGGTTATAAGCGTTGTTAAATGGCACTCCCCGATTTTGATCATTCATATAATTCACACTTTCATCATAAATTAATTCAGCAGGTTGCTCACCTGAGGGGCACTCATAAGCATGATGCCCGGGATTTCCACATCCTTGACACGAAATGGCCATAACTGGGGCAGGAGGGAGAGCGGGCCTCTTAAGCAGCATGACGTCATAAGGTGCCGATGCCACCTCGGCAGATGCGCCCGTTGTGCTCACCTCAAAGAGTCCACGAGCATTCCTTGGGGCGTTTCTTCCAGCTGTCCAGAACGAGCTATGCGTGGCAGTGTCCTGGAGAATCCTCAGTGCGTCCTCGAGAGTATGGTTCATCAGGGTGCCGCCTGCAGCAGCATCAACCATGGCCCTATAATTGGGCTCAATTGCAAAATAGAAATTTTCCACTAAGCTCCAAGGTTGTAGCTCATGCTGAGGGCACTTCCGGAGGAGGTCCGTGAACCTATCCCATGCTTCCGCAAGGGTCTCCTGATCGTGTTGCCGGAAGGTTGCGATTTCTCTCCGCAAGTTTACAACCTTGTCCACCGGGTGGAATTTTGCCAAAAACTTCGTCTGCAGAGCGTCCCAGGTGGTAGCTGTGCCGGGAGGTATTGTGTGGAGCCAAGCCTTCGCCTTGTCGCGGAGGGAGAATGGAAACAACCTGAGTTTCTCCGTCTCATCAGCAATTCCCGCGTACCGAAATGTACCACAAATCTCCGCAAATTCAGCTAGGTGAAGATGGGGGTCTTCACTGGTTAACCCGGAGAATTGGGCATTATTGCGGATCATATTCAGAATGGCCGGCTTTATCTCAAAATTGTTGTTAGTAATAGCCGGGCCAAATCCGGGGTACACACTCCCCACAGTAGGAGTGGTGTAATCCCGCATGGTCCTAGGCCGTGGCCTAACCACTTCATTCTCATCAGCCGCTTGAGCTACGACCGGTGCATTTCCCACTCCTGGGTTAACCTGATTTTCATTAACATCCATGGTGGCAGCAGTACGTCGACGGGCCTGCAAATTACGCTCTATCTCAGGATCAAATGCTGCAAATTCACCAGGATGATGTCTATGCATGTGCACACTATACCAAAAAGAGAAATATCAAAAACAAAAACACCCTTAAACTAATTTCCCAACAAAAACAAATTATAACCGCTTGCAGTCCCCGGCAGCGGCGCCAAAAACTTGACGCGCTATTTCCACACCGCTAATTAGCGGGCACGAAATGCGGTATGACGGCAGTGCACCGGTCGTTGTCAAGTAATAAAAGTAGGGAGTAGCTCCCCGAATATCATTCTCAAAGGACCGCAAGTTAGGGAATACGATTTGCTCGTTAGGAAATTAATTATGGGGGGTTCTAAGTTTAAAAAGGACTAGGGGGGTTTGGTTGGTGTTACGGAACAAGAATGAGAAATTAAACAACTCTGCGGGTCGCAATCACCGCTTCGCTTGGTGGATGGGTTTAGTGCAGGCCGCGATGCCGTGCTTCGCTTAGCGGATGGCCGGTGAGCATGTGGATGAGGTGAATGCAAATGTGAGGGTTGAGGGTTGAGGGTCGAAGGCACCTCTTCGCTATCGCTTCTAGCTTTTGCTAGAGCGAGTGCTAGAACATGTGGGTGTATGTGGAGCGGGGGAGGAGCTCATCACAACACAGCATAACGTAAAGACAAGTTCATAAATAAACTTCCATTCATAGACAAATAGATGTTCATTTAGTTCATTACAACCATTAAGAGTACAAATCACAAAAAGAGAAGGGGTAGAAGTAACCACGAGATGAGAAGCCTCGCCGCGGATCGTGGTCAGAATGGGGGTCGTCACGCCTCCTCCGAGCTCAGTCCTTGGTTACTTCCGGGGTGTAGAGGCTGTAACTACCTCCAACTGCAGCCCATCTTCTTCTCAGAGCTGGGTTCACTTCTCCTTCCCCCAATGGAGATGTCTTCCTCTTGGAATGCCGGCCATAGATGACGTAGAATGCTTCCGGAACCCTAGATGGACCTTAGGATCAATGGATGAAGCTTTCCCAAGGGGAGGAATGGAAGGAGGGACCTTGGAGAGGTGGAACGGCGGAGTCGCGCGCAGAAATTGCTCCAAAAACCTGCTGGAATACCTAAAATCGCCGAACAGCGGCTTAAATAGGGAGCAGAATAATTACTGCGCATGGTCAGTGGCGCACGACCAATGGTCGTGCGCGAAGGAATGCCCATGATCGTGCGCAGTCAACCTGTAGCAAAGAAAAAATAGAAAACAACGAACGGTCAGGGGCGCACGACCAGTGGTCGTGCGCGAAGGAAGGCCTGTGATCGTGCGCATACCTTTGCACCGATCTCGATTTGGGCTGGGAATTAACGCACGACCAATGGTCGTGCGCCTGATCGTGCGCGAAGGAAAGCGCACGATCAGAGGCTTTTTAGGCCAAAAACATCCCCGTACCATCCCGAACGCGCACACGACCCCAGGACCTGCAGGAAAAGTACAAATAACCCTGATCCGTGCACACCACTGGATCCATAACACAGGCATACAGTAATATATAGGAAAAACATGCCACAAAGGGGAAAGGATTGCACAAAAGGCGCAGAAACGCCATGCTATCAATATAAGCGTATATGAACAACAAATGAAGTGCAATGACACTAGAACAAACCCAAATGAGGCCAGAAATCACTGTATAAACCAGACTCATCAAGTAGACAAAGTATTACTGTGTAAGATTCCTGCTCATGATGCAATTCCAAAGCAGCAACTACAAATCATGGGAATTTTGGTTCTGTATAAACAAATTATCTGGGGAAGATGCCTTCTAAAAATGATTTGTCATAAATATGCTCATAAAGAGAATGTGTATATGAGGATTATGAGTTAAATGTTATATCGCCAATATCCAGCGGTGTGCAAATCTAAAGGAGTGCCCTTTCCTTCTAGAAAAAGAATAAATATAGGGATTTTCTAAAAGTGGACTCGATAAATTCTGAAGCCAGGTCAAGTTCCTCTATCTCCTCCCTGTTGTCCAGTTGTTGATGACCAAGGAGAATCCATACCTGATATGCTTGTTGATGTTCAACCAGACCAGACTCATCATCAACAATAACCATTAGACATTCCTATGCAACCAATTCTTGTAGAAACCCTTCCTGACTCTAGAGAACAAGCTTTGTTGGAACATGGTCTTCCACATCTCCTAAGTCCGAGAATAACAAATCCTATGTGTATTTGATCATGTGTGTTTAAGTGTGTAGGAAACAATGTCATATGACTTAAGGATAACATAAGAAATTTGCGCCCAAGCTTGAAGCCAAAACCCCAGCATGGACACTAGCGCCGACGGTCGTCACTAGCGTAGGTGCTAAACTTGATTAGAGCAATTCCGGGAAGCAGTTATAGAAGGAGATAGCACAGGAGATAGCAGCTAGCATAGGAAGTAGCTCGGTGCACAAGAGGAATCTCAGCTGGCTTTCCTTGTAATGAAAGATCCTCACACGGAGAATATTTCCTAAATCACCCTAGTGCCGGCGGTAGCAATAGCGCAGGTGCTAGATCCAAGGCTATAAAAAGGACCCCTTTTATTCGTCTTGTTGATCCTTTGACAACCCAAAATTCTAGAGCTTCGTGCCCCATCATATAAAGAAAGTTTCAGAGGGATACTCCCACAAATTCATGAAGGCTTAAGGAGATCATTGGAGAAGATTTCAACACGCTTCATCATCGTGACGAAAGACTGCATCGACTACGATCATACTCTGCGTGTCTTTGTCTACTTCTTCAAGAGATCCATATAGGGAGTTTTTTTTTACATTGTTGTTGTTTCATTTCTTTACTCATTTATACTAGTGTAGTAAATTCGCTCGTGTTGGCTACTAGGTCTGGGTAGGACTTAGTGCAGAAATTTGCCTCGTGTTGGGGACTAGGTCTACGATGTAGATCTAGGGAGTGCTCGAGGCTATATCTGGGGGAGGATTAGCTAGAGCGGCTTGAGGCAATATCCAGGGGAGGATAGGCTAAAGCCTCCAATTCGTGGGGATACGAGTCGGGATAGAAAACAAAAAGGGAATTTACTTCTTTGCCTTCGATTTCTAGCATCATAGAAATCTAGTTTTGTAATCATGTCTCTTTTTGTAATGAAACTGGCTTGTTCTTCATTTCTCTAAATTGTTTACTTCTTTCTCTTTCATTATAAAACAATTTAGATCTTTATTCAAAATCACTATTTTGATCTACTTAATTTTCAAGTCTCTACGAAATACATTAAAAGTTTCTTAAACCCTTATTCACCCTCCCTCTAAGGGCACCTATAGATCCAACAAGTGGTATTATAGGAGTTTATTCCAAATTGGCTTAACAATCGGGAATAATGGCGTCTCATGGTCTCGCTTCTACTAGTGGGAAAATTTTTTATGATGAAGAAAAATCTCTTGCACCACCTTTATTTGAAGGGAGAAATTATAGAGGGTGGAAAATCTTAATGGAAAAGTTTATTAATACTTTAGATATCTATGCGTGGCATATATCAATAGTAAGACCAGCGGATGAATCAAATAAAAAAGAACGTCACCTAAATGCAAAGGCTTTGAATAGTAGTTTTTGTGCTTTATCTCAAGATATTTTTAAATTGATATATTATTTTTCTAGTGCATACAAAGTTTAGAAATTTCTTAAAGAAATGTATGGTCTTACTCTCACAGGTATAGAACAAACACAAGAATTGGAGAACATACAAGCTTGCACAGAAGAAAGCTCCTTTCATGATGGATTAATGGACTGCACATCTAGTGAAAGAGAAGAAGAAATCTTATCTTTAGAAGAAGAGTGCCAAGAAAAAGCCAAAGGAACTTTAAGTTCAAATCTTGCCTCTTTCGATAGCACTGTAAGCAAAACTAGTTCCTCTCTTTTCATTACAAATTCAGTTGCCTCATTTCACATGCTTGAAATAGCTAAACGAAAAATTAAAAAGTTAAAAGAGTCAAATTCAAAATTACGCATGGAAAATAAATATTTAAAATCAAATGCTAAAATTATTGATTTGCAAAATTCTGATCTAAAATCTTCACAAGAAAACTTTTCTCCTTGTCTTGATTGTGTTCCTCTAAAAGAGAAATTGATTTTTTTTGAAAAGGATCTTCTTTGTGCAAAAGAGCAAACTGAGAAATTTATTATTTAAAATAATGCGCTAATTCATAAGCTAAGTCAATTAAAATCTTTTGTGGAGAAAATTCAAATTTCTAATAAGGATTCAAAGTATAAAAATTTGAATAACAAAGAAAAAGTTATTTATAAAACTACTTCTACAAAAGACTATTTTCACTGTCCAATGTGAGAGGAGAATCATTTTACAAAAAAATATAATCCTCATAAAATTCTGAGAAGCCACTATTATAAAACTAAGTATATTAACTATCATAACTCAAACTTAAAAAACACTCTTCATTGCCACCAAAATAGATCATTTCAAGTACTAAATGATAAAGATTATCAAAAACCAACAAGTCAATATTTCAAAAATTATTGGGCTTATAATGAAATATCAAACCATAACACTAAGAATCCACCAAAATATGAATGGAGACCAGTGCGAAAAGAAGACACATCAACTTGTTATGAAAAAGCTAGCATCTCTTTGCCTTCTCACAATCTTCCACGATCTATTTGGGTACCCAAAGGAACTCACATGAATAGTTCTTTTTAGATATCCAAATCTCTTTCCATCTAATTGTTTTTTAAGTACATGAAGTGGTTTTTTTCAAAAGAACATGAATTGCTTAACATCACCACTTCATGTAAATCCAAAATTTGTAGATAAGAACGTAAGACAAAATTTTAATAATTACTGCAAAGGATCATAAGAACTAGATAATGGAATCTGCAATTCAAAAATATTAACATTGATCGAAAAGGATAGCGTCGCACGCTAGCAGGTAGCATCGACGATAGTGGCAATGTTTTTCAAAACATGTTTCAACACCTGTCTTATTACAAAACTCAAATAAAAGTGACCCTCAGGTCATCCTACTACCACTACTCGGCCTCATCTACGTCCTACACACTAGGAGTTGGTGACTGACATCTTCGACTCCACCAAATAGAATGTCGTGGAGGATCCTTTGTCGTGCTATACCATTCCCTCTGCTCCAGTGATGATGGATTCAACTTTAATGCCTTTATCACATACTTCATCATCTTTTTATGCCAGAAAATTCCTTCTTTACGTCACCTACCTCTCGCCTCACCTTCGACACCTCCTCCTCCACTCGGGTAAACCGCTGCCCCATAACATCTCGATAACGCTCAAAAGAATTATCTCTAGTCTCTCGGACTGAAGCTCCATACTGGAGTGGTGGTCGGGTGGACGAAGATGGCACGTCTGGTAGTGATGTTGCTCGGAGGGATGTGGTGTTGTATATGGAAGAAAAGAACTTGATCAAGTAGAAACCAATCTCAATGGTAGGGTACCTCTGTAGAATGACCCTCTGTATAATACCACCGAGAGGTAGGTTGTTGTATCGCTGTCGGGAAGGATCCTGCAGTTTGTAAGTATACCGAATCAATGAAAGAAGCAAGTCAGCCACATCAAGCCTCTCCTCTACAAGAATGAAATATGAAACAAGGTTGAGTTGTGCCGTAATCTTTGATGTATCGCCCAACTTCAGCAGAATAGTGTGACGTAAGACATCATGAACTGCAAGGGAATCTAATGTGAGTGTCGCCACTGAATTGATCAAACTCTACATGCCCTCTGGTGAAGTACTAAATTCAACTAAGTCCAATCTCTCTCAGCTCGGAATTTCTTAACTATATACAACTTATAAGGGTGCTCTGTCAATCCAAACACTTCCCTCAAATCTTCATGTGTTATAGTGACCATGTGCCCCTACACCTGTGACTGCACTCCTCCATCCAAACCTGTCTGTGATGGATCTTCCAAATGTCTACAAAATTCTCTAACAAATTCAGAGGAAAACTACTTGGAAAGGAAAACATTTGACGCCTCGGACTATGAAAACAACTTCATGATATGGTAGTGTCTCGGCATTGCAAATTCCACATAATATGGAACACCCACCGTTGCTGTCTCTACATCCAATCCAAAACACGTCTTTCCCTTTTGATCCAGGTGCCATCTACCACAAATTTCATAAGAAAACTAAAGGTGAAGCGCTAACGTCTGCACAAGCACTAACACCGGTGCTAGCCTCCTGTCAAAAATCTCTATCTACTATTCCTATTCCCGAATTCTACCCTTCTCAAACACTTAGATCCATGAGTCTCATATGTTTTAAGCTAAAATAAAAACTAGAATTCTTCATCAAAATCAAAGTTTAAATCAAGAATCATAAAAATAGTGGAGATCTACCTTTGATCTAACCTTTTTTTTTGATCCATCATATAAACCACTAAATATCTCCAATAGTTTCATAAATCTTCATCTCAAACATCAAAATCAAAGTTAAAAACAAGAATCATAAAAATGGTGGAGATTTACCTTAGTTATATCCTTCGCCTGTGATATCTGATAGGGTTCTCGGAGAAGGCTTGTGTTGCAATAGCCAAATCGGCAAGAAAAAGGGGATTTATAAAAAGCAGTGCTAGCGCGGGCAGTATCTCGTGTTGTTATTTTTCTGTGTATTTTAAATTTTGCAAAATCACTAAAAATATGTTCTCTTATAAGTACTACTTATTTTTGCATTTCTGTCATTGGTTGTTTTTAAAAAAATTAAAATAAATAAAAATTACAAGAGCCAAATTGCAAAAAAATATTTTATTCTCTTTTTCGCTTATTTGTTTGATTTTTACCCTAATATGTAGAAAATCAACTACCAAAATTAACAAAAAAAAATCTTACAAAAACTATTTTTGAACTTGACTTTTTCTATTTACAAGTATCTTGCGAAAAAAAGATTTGGGATGTCACCCCCATCACATCTCCTAGTACCGGTGTGAACCCCTCACAGAGTAGACCTCTGGAAGTCCAAGATCAATTATAAGAGTTCAAATTTCAATCATTTTTTTTAAAAACAAAATTCTTTTTCAAAAAATCAAAATATAAATTTCAAAATACAAAAATACAAAAACATGTTTTACTTATTTTTATTTGTTTCTGCAAGGCATTAATAAAATAACAAGATTTCTATGTTTCATTACTTTGGCAAAAATGACAAAACATGTTCTTTTCGATTTGGCTAAAAATGTTTAATTTAATATCTCAAGTTTTCCAAACATTATTTTGGCTTGTCATGCTTAGATTTTAATCTTGTTATGTGCAATGCAAAAGTCTATGGTGAATTGTGTAGGATTGCTTTAGTATGCATATAAGTATGAGTAATGTGTTATGTTAGATAATGATCTCTTTACACTAACGCTTTTTGGTAGACTACATGTGCATATAATTCTTAACCCTACATGATTGTCTAGTGTAGTAGCTTACAATATTAAGATGTCTATCTCTATTACATACGCATTATTCAAAATTTTATTGCACATATTGAAGTGATATTTGAAAATTATAAGTATTTGCAAAAATAAGTGAATTCGGAGAACTTTATCTTGCTCAAAAAAACAAAAAAAAATGACAAAGATAACTCCACCAAGCACTACTTGAACCTCCTGATAAGTCTTCATAAGCATTGTGAGGTTGAGCACCTTGGAAAGAATTGTAAAGTGTCTTGTACAAACAACTTTTATACACTTTTATTTTATACACCGGATCACAAAAATCTCTTATTGAAAATAAAATATGTGATCCCCCAAGCACTACTTTGCTCCCTGATAAGTCTTAATGAGCATTGTATGGGTGAAGCACCTTGGTAGTTGTACTTTTTATGTGCTTTGTATCAAATCTAGAATTGATGTGTAGAAGTAGTTAAAAAGATTACAGGCTTAATCATGAAGTCATGTGTTTTGGATTATATCACTTGTATACTTTTATTAAAACACCTTTTATACACATCATTATCTCTCATAAAGCTTCTACTCATAAGAATTGGACTCAAATGCTTCTTTACATAAATTCTCTAGTAAGCTTTAGTAAAAGCACTAGATTGCAATGCATGATCTCTACAATGTTTTCATAACTTGAAATGCAAATTAATAACATAATAGTAACTATCTTCTGGAATATATGCAATCATGCTTGACTAGTAATTACTATCTTCTGATTTATCTTGTTTGAAATCTTTCAAAAATTATACTATTACTCAAAAAAATTTGAACTCCAAAACATCTTCTTATGTTTGGACTTAAACACATATTTACTCTTATGATTTTCATGCTCACAAAAAGATGTTTTTCTATAGTCTTCCACACTATTGCCATATATTTTTACCTTGCGCTTTAATGTTTATTATAAGTCTTATTTTTTGGAATGTATCATCACTGGAATCTCAAAATTCCTTTTCTTCAACAAGTGATGGTCATGCTTGGTAAAGTTTATATTAGTTGTTCTATCAGGCATATTTTTTTTATTTTAATGCTAAAAACTCTGATCTTGTTTAAAGAAAATCTCTTTCTTATGCTAAAAACTCATTACCCTTAAATTTCTCATAAAAGCTCGATCATGCCTATCTTTTAATCAAAAGTTTTTTTTTCTCTTGCATACTCCACCCACTTTTGCTAATAACAAAAGGGGGAGAACTAACATGATAAATAATAACAACTATCAAATGGCGGAGAACTTACATGATTAATTCTTAAGATGATATCCTACCTATAAGGGGGAGCACTCACATAGGGGGAGCATGCATTTAGGGGGAGCACTTCTAAATACCAAAATAAAAAATTATCCTAAGTCATCACTCAAACACACACAAGTAGGATTCATCATGCTTTATGTATTAATGCTCTGATTTATCATTAATGGATTTGTTATTATCAAAAGGGGGAGTTTGTTGGAACATGGTCTTCCGCATCTCCTAAGTTTGAGAATAACAAATCCTATATATATTTGATCATGTGTGTTTAAGTGTGTAGGAAACAATGTCAGATGAATTAAGGATAACATAAGAAGGTTGCGCCCAAGCATGAAGCCAAAACCCTAGTATGGCCACTAGCGCTGACAATTGTCACTAGTGCAAGTGCTAGACTTGATTAGAGCAATTCTAGGAAGCAGATATAGAAGGAGATAATGCAGGCAGTAGTGGATAGCACATGTGGTAGCTTGATGCAGAAGAGGAATATCAACTGGCTTTCCTTGAAATGAAAGATCCTCACACGCAGAATACTTCCTAAATCACCCTAGTGCTGGTAGTAGAGATTGCGCAGGCGCTAGCTCCAAGGATATAAAAAGGACCCCTTTGATTTATCTTGTTGATCCTTTGACAACCTTAAATTACAGAGATTCGTGCCACAACATATAGAGGAAGTTTCAGAGGGATACTCTCACAAATTCATGAAGGCTTAAGGAGATCATTGGAGAAGATTTCAACACGCTTCATCATCGTGACGAAATACCGTATCGACTATGATCATACTCTGCGGGTCTTCGTCTACTTCTTCAATAGATCCACATAGGGAGTTTTGTATATTGTTGTTGTTTCATTTCTTTACTCATTTGTACTCGTGCAGTAAATTCGCCTCGTGTTGGCGACTAGGTTTGGGTAGGACTTAGTGCAGAAATTTGCCTCATGTTGGCGACTAGGTCAAGGGTGTAGATCTAGTGAGTATTCGAGGTTGTATCCAGGGGAGGATTGTCTAAAGTGTCTTGAGGCCATACCCAGTGGAGGATAGGCTAAAGCCAGCGGTTTGTGGGGATACGGGCCAGGATAGAAAACAAAATAGGGAATTTACTTCTTCGCCTTCGATTTCTAGCGTCATAGAAATCTAGTTTTGTAATCAATTTTATTAATAGTAATCATGTCTCTTATTGTAATGAAACTGGCTTGTTCTTCATTTCTCTAAATTGTTTACTTCTTTCTCTTTCATTATGAAACAATTTAGATCTTTATTCAAAATCAGTATTTTGATCTACTTAGTTTTCAAGTCTCTACAAAATATATCAAAAGTTTTTTAAACCCTTATTCACCTCCCCCCCCCCCCCCCTCTAAGGGTTCTTACAGATCCAACAAGCTTATCCTCCACCCTCTTCCTCTCATGCAGCACCATCCATTGATATTGATCAAAAAATAGCTAGAGCAGTGGATCTGGCCACTAGAACATTTTCTGAACTGATACAGATGCATTCCATGAAATTTCAAATAAAGTATTCTCAGATGAAAACTGAAATGAAAGAAACAAAAGAGTCAATGCAGGGAATCAAAACAGTAATATATTCCTCCGAAATAATAAGATCTTTCTTAACCTCATGACTCAGTAAGGTTTAGATGGGGGAGATAATTCAAGAGGACGAATGAAAGTGCACAGTGTGCCTCTGAGAATCCTCTAGAGGGGGTGAATAGAGATTTAAATATATTTCTATAATAACTGTGTTCAATAAATTATTCTGAGTTATACTTAACAACACATGCAGAATAAAAGGAATACAAAAAATAAACTGCAGAATAAGAAGTGGGACAACACATAAAATCATAGCATAGACACAATGATTTTATAGAGGTTCCCCAAACCCTGGGTACTCCTCTCTTCTACCACTTGGTAGGAATGCACCACCTGTGCTGGAGTATTTTGATCAGGAGACTCTTAGAACCACTGATCTTTTGATAAGGAGATCATGAACCACAAGATCTATTGATAAGGATATCTTAAACCACTGAATCCTTTGAAGAGGGATTAATAAAACTCTTTTACAGAAATAGAATAGAAGGAGAAGGAAGAAGGTTAAAGGAATTCTGTTCTCAGAATTCTTGAGAAGGCTGTATGAAGATCAGTCTATTAGTTGTTCCAAAGGATCTTCTCTTGATTAACCCCTGCTTTAGATGGTGATGGATTGCAGGAGCTTTGTATTGTCAGATCCTTTCTTCCTCTTCTGATTCTGATCTGGCTGCTAAGAGATTATGATGAAGAGCAGCTGTTAGATTCTCTATTCTATCAGTTGAAGAACATCAGAGCCTTTCTTTCTTTTCTCTGTGTTATGTTAAGGTTCCTAAGAGAGAGGGAAGAAGACAGGAAACCCTAAGTTTTGAAGAGATGTCTGATAGTGATGAAAACTCTATCCATCTCTTTCTTCTCATTCCTTTTATATGTGTCTTCAATTTTGAATCCATTTCCTTTTCTGGTAATCCCTGAAAAGGCATATCATTCTAGACACTCTCTTTCTTTCCTTCTTTAATTCTCGACCCGTCCGCAAGAAAGGTATATCTTTCCAAGAACCCTTTTGTATCCTTCTTTAATGCTTCCTTCTATTCCAGGCAATTAGTAAGCCGTTGGAGAACGGTCTTAAGAGATGTGGGCCATGATAGAAGCATCAGAATGACAGCTGCAAAGGTTGAACTTTTACAGACTGTATTCGATGTAGCGTCGAATTAACTTCCTCTCTTATCGACGCTGCTTCGAGTTCTTATAGAAATAGCTTTGATTCCATCTCTGCTTTGAATGAACTCTGCTAGTTGACGTTGCGTCGATATCTTATCGATGCACCCGTCTAGTTGAATAACATCACTCTGACTTCCACTATCTGCGTCGAGATGAAGTCGATGTTGTGTTGACTTTAGATGGCTTTGACATATATCCCCTTCTGCGTCGAGTTGAAGTAGAAGCTGCGTCAACTTCTCAGGTTACTTTGACAAGTCCCTGACCTCTACGTCGACATCTATTCGAAGCACCGTCGACTTGAGTTACTTCGACTGAAGGGTTGGACAACTTCGACTTCTAGTCAGAGTAGCGTCGATATGAACTCGATGTTGCGTCGAATTCCATTCGATGCAAATGTTAACTTTGCCCAAATCTGCACCCCTTGAACTGGACTTGACACTCTAGGTTGAGTGTGACATCCTAAGACATCTAATGACCAGATTACCCTCACTATAGAATGGGTAATTTTAATCCTAAGGGATAAAATCACTTTTAATTAATTTGTTAAGTTAAATCAAGGGTTTTTCCCAACAATCTCCCCCTATTTATCTTAACAAATTTTACATTTTGTTCTGAGTGATTTTATACAATTTTTTTAATCAACAATACATACAATGTAGAATAGACACAAGATAATGCAGACTAAAAGTTATGAATATTTCCATTCAGTTGTCAACCAATAAGAATTGTATTACACTGTTCTTCCCAGTATATATACTTGTCTTTATAAGAATTAACCACATAATACCTCTTAATTAAGAGTCCTTCTCAGGAGTCTTTCTTTTCCTTGAGAACACCTTTGGAATTCTTCTCCGAGAAACTTTCAAAGGCTCGTCATCTTCTTGTGCAGCAACTTCTTTCTCCTTGGGAAGCTCCCCCTGAGTTTGCACATTCTCTTCAGCTTCTTGGGCAGCTTCCACAGTAGCAGTTTATCAGGCTCCTTCTGATCTTGTGCAGTCTCCACAGCAGCCTCCATTTCCATTTCTAAATTTCTCTGAATGACTGGAGCTGGATCCCCCTAAACTATAAGCTCCCCCTGAACTTCCTTTACAGCTTCCTAAGCTATCTTTGTTATCCCATCAAGCACCTCATCATCCTGAGGCTGCCTCTGAATAGCTAGGAGCACCTCTTGAACTGCTGGCTCCCCCTGGGGTTGAGCTCCCTGAAAGGTAGTCACCTTATCAGAGGTAGGCACTTTGTTAGCTTCAACTAGATCCTGTCCTCCCAAATCAAGGACAGGACCCTCTTCCTCTGAGATATTCTCCCCCTTCTTGACCTTGCTGGCCAGTGAGGTTAAGAAATCTTTTGTCACCATAGAGGAAGAGAACAATTCCTTTAATCCCTGTAGGGATCTCGTTGAATCTAGCAGCTCAACTTCTATTTGTGAGTATTTTCTGTCAAACTTTCTAGCCTGGGTGGCTACCAGATCAGCAAAAGTTGAGGAGGCAAGGGCCACAGCCTTAGAGATGACCTGCTCAAGGTCAATGGGAGGATGAGCTGGAGGTGGAGGTGATGGAGGTAAGTTTTCTAGAATGGGAGAGAGAGAGCATTGTAGATATCTGGTGAGAAGTGACTTGATGGTGGTGGAGGTGGAGCATATGATAGTTGATGGAGAATATGTGGTGGCTCTATGACTGAGGTGGATGAAAGATCTTGTTGTTGTTGTTGTGGCTGTTGAGGCTGTTGTTGATGTGGTATGTCTTCTTGAGGGTGAACTGTAACTTCCCTTTCTAAATCTAGTGGAGGAGGAGAAATTTGAGCTTGACCAGGCTTTGAGATTTGCCTTGTCCATTTTGAGAAGATCCCAATATTGATCCTCTTTATAGGAGGAATGGGCACTCCTTTTGACTTGCAGACACTTGGAAAATGCTGGAAGAGCACCTGGCTCATTATCCTCATGTATGCATTTTCCTTGTGGGCATACTTATGTCCAACCATCTTTAGGAGGCATCTCCCCCAATTAATCTTCTTTTTCAGAACTAAAACTCTCATTATGTGAAGTTGTTGCTTTGGAACAGCATCATGTGCTGATATTTTACATAGCAACACTTTTCCTACAATATCTGCAAGGAATCTATATTCCTCCCCAATCTTTTTTAGATTGATGAGCTTATCTTTCTTGAACCGCATAGTGTCCAGGGCCTTCTTAATCTCATCTACTGTTAATTCATTTGACTCATTCCCTATCTGAAGATCATATGTCTGGTTTAGCACGTCCTCTATTATGAGAATATCTGTCTCATACACTTTCCCACTAAGGGAGCCATCATCTCTTATTTGAATACTGTCCTTGAACTCAGTTAGCTCAGTACCCAGGATTTTGCACCTGGTGGAGATCATCTTGGTCAAGCCAGCAACTTGGAACAGACCAAGGATGGCCTTGAAGCTTTCTGCGGCAGCACTGAACGACTTGATGTCCACATCAAATACTGAATTAACCTTTGGAGGAACCATCTCTTGAATGTGCCTGCACAGATGGAGTGATATAGATAGAGAGGTGTACGAGAAAGCTGGAAAGCAAGAGAGCAAGAGAATTCGAAAGCGCAATGATTTCGAAACTGATATTGCTTAAAATTAGGCGATTCATCACTGCTTAGTGTTTAAGTCGACGCACCGTCGATGTGTATTAATGTTTGACACTCAAAAATAAGTAGAGAATTCTTCTAGAAGAGATTCATAGCAAAGAGACAATTTGACGTTGCGTCGAATTATATTCGGCGTAATCCAGTCGATGCAAACACTTGCTGAAGATTGCTCAGCAATCTGTAAATCGACGCAGTCTACTCAATGTTGCATCGACTTGCTATCAACGCAACTTTGATTTCAATGAGCGTCCAATCATTTCGACGCACGCGTTGATACGTAATCGACGTTACGTCGAGATCTATTCGAAGTATTCGCTCTGGGTACTTCTTGACGCCGGCGTCGAGTAGAAATTGATGGTAAGTCGAGTTCTATTCAACGCACCTCTGAATGAACAGAGCTGTTGGTGTGCCAGAATTTCCCCCGGCGCTGCGGTGCTATTCAAAGCGGAAGGGTGTGTACCCCGTGGGTCTAATTGACTGCCCCGTGGATCCGCCCAAGGACCAAGTTGATATAAAGAACAGTTGCACCTTCACCAAACATACTGGTCTTTTGGTCGAGTTGGTGGCGCTGGGTCCTCTCAATTAGTATCAGAGGGGGTCGCGGGTTCGAAACCCCAGGGTCTTTTCTTGGGGGGGGGGGGATTGCTGGGGTGCCAGAATTGCCCCCGGCGCTGCGGTGCTATTCGAAGCGGAAGGGTGTGTCCCCCGTGGGTCTAACTGACTGCCCCGTGGATCCGCCCGAGGACCAATTTGATATAAAGAATAGTTGCGCCTTCACCAAACACACTAGTCTTTTGGTCGAGTTGGTGGCACTGGGTCCTCTTAAGAGCAATTTTCTTGGAAAATCCTTGCTGTTTTTCCCAGCAATCATATCATGCAGGCAGCTTCAGCTGCTGCCTCATCATCACTCTTAGATGAGGATGAGTTCACTTCTGCTTCTAAATCACTCCAGGTTTCAGCAATGAAACCCCTTGCTTTCTTCTTGTCCTTTCCTCTGAAGGACTTCTTTTTTCTTGTCTTCTTTGTTGCTACTTCTCTTGTCCCTTTCCTCTTCTGGGCACTCAAAAGCAAAGTGCCCTGGTTTGTTGCAGGAGAAGCAGGTAACCTCCTTCCTTGGAGTCTTGTCATACCTGGGCCTTGAATCTCTTTATCTTCTCCTTGAGTCTTTAGTTTTGACCCATTTCTTGAATATCCTTGCTAGGAGATTGAAAATCTCAGTTTCATGGGTGGAAGGCTCCCCTTCACAGACTTTCAGGGCAAGGTTCCTTTGGATGGCAGCTGGAGTCTTCTCCACTTGTTCTGATTCTGCCCTATTCTTTAGGAGCATCTCATATGACTTGAGCTTTCCAAGCAAAGCTTTAGTAGATATCTCCATATGACATTTGGATTCCCTGATTGACAGATTCTGGAGTCCCATGAGCTGGGGAAGCACATGAGAATCTTATCATTAATTTCAGTCAAGGTTATTTCCTTGTCTAAGCCTCTAAGCTTATTAATGATAATGATGAATCTGTCATACATATCAGCAACAGATTCATCAGCTTTCTTTTGAAAGTTCTCATATTGGGATATGAGAAGGGACTTTCTGTCCTTTCTTTCATGAGAGCTTCCTTCCACCATTCTGGTGAGGGTATCCCAGATTTCTTTTCCAGATTGACATTCAACAACCTTCTGGAAAATATCATCTGACATTGTTGATACCAGAATGTTCATGGCCTTGGCATCACATGCCTTGACCTTCTTCTCAGAGCGATGTTGTTCAACTCGACGGGTGTGTCGATAAGATATCAACAGAACGTCGACTAGAAGAGTTCATTCAATGCAGAGATTGAATCGAAGCTACTTCTACAAGAACTCGAAGCAGTGTCGATAAGAGAGGAAGTTAATTCGATGCTACGTTGAATACAGTCTGTAAAAGTTCAACCTTTGCAGCTGTCATTTTGATGCTTCTATCATGGCCCACATCTTTCAAGACCGTTCTCCAACAGCTTAATATCTGTCTATAAAATGAATAACCAAGTTGGGTTCGGAATTAGACCTCGGGCTCAACAGGGAAGTTATAGCTCTCGGAGAGAGCTTTCCGACGATAGGTTAGTCGTTTTCTGAAGTGACCTGTAGCTCTCTACAAGTCAAGTCGAGTGGACTGTCCAGAAAGCTGGGAGGTGATAAGTGCGTGCTGTTTTGCTGTCCAGATTCTGCAGTGGAATTCAGAGCAGATTTTAGGTAGGAGCCACTTGGATCTGGGTTTAGGACTCAACATGAATGTTGTAGCCCTTGGTGAGAGCTTTCCAAAATGATGTGGCACATAATTTTGGGTGGAGTAGAACTCCCAAAATTTCAGTTTTGTTAATCAGGGTCGTTGTAGTTCGAATTGCGATAATTTTGGGATATCTTTTATAATACTTGTCTGATGCTCTTAACAATTGGTAGAAATCAAATTGATGATATTGTGCTGACCCCTGTTGAATTTCATGAGTTTTGGGAGGATACTTGTGATTTTGCCAATCGAGTTCAGTCTCGCATTACTCCGTAAATAATAATTGGGAATGCCGATGGGGTAATATTTGGTGAGAATGGCCATAACAAGCTAGCAGAACTACGGTAGAAGTTTTAGCAAGGCTCGATTTGATGTGGGTTCTTAATTAAATATATTGTCGTAAAATATTATGCGGCTGAACACAGTTAGAGACTGAAAATGAATAACCATGTTAGAGACTCGAGGGATATCTGTCGAAGTCATCTAAAGTCAACGCAACGTCGACTTCATCTCGACTTCATCTCGACTTCGACAGATATCCCCTTCTGCGTTGAGTTGAAGTAGAAGCTGCGTCGACTTCTTAGGTTACTTCGATAAGTCCTTGACCTCTGCATCGACATCTATTCGATGCACCGTCGACTTGAGTTACATCGACTGAAGGGTTGGACTACTTGGACTTCTAGTCAGAGTAGCGTCGATATGAAATCGATGTTGCGTCGAATTCCATTCGACGCAAATGTTAACTTTGCCCAAATCTACACCCCTTGAACTGGACTTGACACTCTAGGTTGAGTGTGACATCCTAAGAAATCTAATGACCAGATTACCCTCACTATACAATGGGTAATTTTAATCCTAAGGGATAAAATCACTTTTAATTAATTTGTTAAGTTAAATAAAGGGTTTTTCCCAACAACGAAGTTCCTGCCCCAAATATTTCTGTTCCTGCCCTAGATGATTCATTACATACACAGATCCAGGGGGATTTGCCTGCATAAACTTATAGGGAGCTTCTCACAGGTGATGAACAAATTCAAAAGGAAATTATTACAACTGCTCATGAAGTTGCCCTCACTCTTGACAATGCTGCATCAACTCAGGGGGAGCTTCAAAAGGATGCCGATAAGATTGATAATGAGGAGGAGACACTTCAATTTCCACAAAGAATTGTGCAAATACATTTCTTTTCTAGAAAAAGAAAAGTTTCTCCTAATTACAATGATCAATCACAGTCACGTGAGAAAAAATGGTAAAACTATTCTTATGATCTTCAGTCCATACATGGGAGAAACAATTATGGTAAACACAATATTTTATAATACTATCTCAGTTTATGATAATATCTTTCTTAACATATGCTTTTATGTGTATTCTCTTACTTTCAATATGTTGAATCACTTAAGAGTCTGTAAAATTTGTTAAGATAAATAGGATGAGATTATTGGTAAAAACACCCTCTTGATTTACCTTACAAATTCTGTAAAAGTGATTTCATTCTCTAGGATTCATTACCCATGTTGTATAGTGAGGGTAATTTGGTCTTTAGATATCATAGATTGTCATATTCACCTAGGTGTGTCAAAACCTAGTCAAAAGGAAGTCAAAATCAATTGAGTTAAACTTGCGTTGAATAAAAGTCGGCGCAACTTCGATTAAAAATTGAAGCAACTTCGAATAGAAGTAGAAGTAACTCAGACTGGCTGTCGACGCTTCATTTAATCGATAGTCGATGCAATGTCGAATAAATATCAATGCAGAAGGCAGAAGTCGATGCATAAATTCTTTCAAGATGAAGTCGACACAACATCGATTAGCATTCGATGTAGAAGCCAGAAGTTGAAGTCCATGGATACGTCGATTAGAAATCGACACAACGTCGATAGTATAATTCATTTCAAATCTATAAAGCAGATCTTGATGTTGCTTCTAATATAACTCAACGACAAGTCGATATGAAGTCAGAAGGAATTCGACGCAACTTCGAATACAGTCAAAGAATTAGAAACTTCTTGGAATGGATTCTGAAGATTATTTAGAATGTATATATGGTAGATATTTGAATCCTAATGGTCGCAACAGGATATAAGGATAAAGAAAGATATTAATGATTCAGAGGTGATATATTTGGAATATATATAAGAATTTTGATGGACTGTCAACATAGATGGAAAGAAAGCAATAATTATCCTCCTACATTCCAATTGGAGAATCGATCAGAAGGGAAAGAGATTCAATTCTAAATTGACAGAAGATCATATACATTCATAATTCAAAAAGTGATACAATTGTTCATCTCTGTCTCTCTCTTCCTCTTTTTGATTCTACCGGACAGATTTTTGTACAACAGTTCTTCCTCAAGCTGCATAAAGCTTCGCCTTTTTCTCTGTGAAAGAAGCTCATAAAAGATACATAGATCAATCTGAAAGACTGGATCAGTTTATATAATCCTTGCATCTTCTTCTAAGCAAGGATTCATCATATTACAAATGATCCAGAACACTTAGTGTCTAGAATCCTAAGTGACTACTGAAATAGGATTCAAATCAGAAGATTACACTTCATCTTCATCTTCATCATATTCTTACTCTAATTCTCATTTATGTAAAACAAGTAAAGAGTTTTAAGAATCCTTCTTCAAAAGATTATGTCATAGCTCAAGATGTCCTTATCAAAAGATCTGGTTTGGTTTTAAAAGTCTCATTATCAACAGACTCGGTTCCTGGTTCTAAGAGTCTCCTTATTAAAAGACTTGGTGGTTCTAAGAGTCCCCTTATCAAAAGACTCAGGCACTGTGATTGTTTATTCCTACCAAGGTGCTAGAAGAGTAGAGTACCCAGATTTTGGGGACCGATTATAGCTTTTGTGTCTTCTGTGTTGTGAATTTTTTGTGATTGTCTCTTGTCTACTTTTATTATTCTGTGATTGATTTAATTCTGGTAGAAATCTTGGACGCTTATGAATTAGACTAAATTTTCTGTGTAGTTCTTAGTAAAAGTTTTTAATTCTCTATCCCCTCTCTTTAGAATTCTCAGGGTAGTAACTGTACACTTTCACCCCATCAAAGCGGAAGGTTTGGCTGACGATCTCACCAAACCTTTACATCTTCTTCATGTAAGACCCCAGTTTTCATGTGCTTAAGTTTCTAAGGGTTTTGAAGCAAGGGAGCTAGCAACAGGCGCTAGTGCTAGCGCCAGCGGTAGCTCTGATCGACGTGGGGAACGCTAGCGCTAGGCGGTAGTTCTAGCGCTAGGCGTTATCTTCTGGATAGAGGCTGAAGCTGCAAAGCGGTGTCCGCCCCACCGCCTAAAGTCACTAGCGTTGGGCGCTAGTGCTAGCGCCGACGGTAGCGAGGAATTTATATATTCTTTGATTTCAGCTCTCCTTCTCATTTCTTTGAGAATTCTCTGTTCAGTCTTCCTGAACTGAGAACTGAAGGCAGAGAGTTTGAGGAGGGAGATTAGTAAGGGTGAGCCTTTCGTTGTGACAAAGGCAAATCCACGAAGAAGGTCTTATGTGCTTGTGCCATCAGCGATTCTGTGGAGAGGACGCTAGTTCAGCAAGTTCCCTCTAGATCAAGCTCAGATTCATGGCACCGAAACTAGCACTAGGGGTAACAATTCTCCTCCCTAGTCTTTGGACATGTGCGTCCTTTGATTTGCATGATTTGGAAGACTTCTACTAATTAGTAGATCGGATATTCCGATGGGTTGAAGTTATTCTCCCATAAATTGCATATAGAGTCCATAATGGAAGTACGGACATAGGCATGCTGTGTGAATCCCATCTGGACAGGTTGGTCCGGATTGGCGATGTTTATTGCGTGTAACGTTCCAGAGAAGACTCTGTGTATATGCTGTGGTTTGGGTCCTGTATACTATGTTGTACAGCAAAATATCCTGGAGGTGTTTCCCAGGTAATACCCGAATTTTAGTAGCAGAACTGAGTTCTGTTACTAGCGTCAGGCGCTAGCGTTAGCGCTGACGGCACCTCCAGGTGAGTTAAGTCATTGATTCTGGAGGTGTTTTCCCAGAAAAGTGGCAGAACGGGATTCTGTAACTAGCGTCGGGCGCTAGTGCTAGCGCCGGCGATAGCTCCTGGTGAGCTGTTTGTGAAGCTTGGGTCCTAGATACCGAGTATATTCTGCTGGCCTTGAGTGCCAAGTACGGAGCGGGAACAAGGGGCAACTGTACCTGTGTTAGGCATAGGTGACTCCTGACGGTATGAGCGCGGGCATCAGCCAAACCTAACCCGAGTCAGGCATAGGTGAATCCTGGCAGTGTGAGCTCATATCTATCTAAGTCGATGTTATCCTTAGATCACAGGCGTAACTCGGGGAGTTGCCAAAGTGTGCCTTGAGAGCACGAAGCGGATGGCTGTGGATGCCTACGCTTGTATTGTTTGTTGATATATGTGGTTATATGCTGCTGACTCTTGCCTGCAGGGATGGAGTACCACCTCCCCGAGAAATGGCCGGGGTCGTTATATCTTGGCAAGCTAAAGCTGACCGGTTGCTTGTTCTCCCCCACTGTTTTGGTGGATTTGTTTGTACAGGTCTTGGCAAGATTAGCGGAAAATAGTGGGCTGAAGCCCCTACTGCTATGTTGTGTTGGCCCTCGAAGGCCAAAGCTTTTGTTTACTATTTTTCATGTGTGTAAATAACCAGTAATGTCCACTTTAGGAATGAAATACTTGTGCGTTTGTAGCATTGTGTTGGGACCTGGGTGTTCCTTTGTTGAATTGTGTTACAAGTTAGTCGCTAATTGTGTTTTGTACACATGTATAGGTGGATGAAAGTGGAGCAGGTCCATCTTGACGGCCGCGTTCGACTGCAAGCAGTGCACCTACAGAAGTGCCGACTCCTTCTGCTGAGATGGTGAGCATGGTAGCCGAGGCAGTGTACGCTATGTTTGTTGCACAACCTGGAGGGCATGTCCCTGGACAGCCTCCTACCATTGGGGTGGCTCCGGTGCCGGTTGTGGCAGCTGAACCTGAGATCAAAAGGCCAGTGCCGGTGAGGGCACGAAGAGCTCCAGACTAACAACTGCAGTACTTTCTGAGTTTCCATCCCCCGACATTCACGGGTGTTGGAACCCCGACGCAAGCTGAGGATTGGCTGTCAAGAGTTCGCAAAACCTTGAAGGCCACTCATATAGAGGAGGAGCAGAAAGTTCAGTTGGTAACCTTCCTTCTGGATTGGGAGGCGCAGTTGTGGTGGGACGAATTGGAGTTAGATCAGCTAGCAGGAAGGCAGCTGACAGATATCTTCTTTGATGAGTTTTCCAGACTGTTCTTGGCGCGGTATCTTCCACCGGCCCAACAGATAGAGATGGAAAACCAGTTCAACCATCTAACCCAGGGTGATAGTATGAAGACAACAATCTACACAAGTTTACACGGTTGGGGCACTATGCAGGCATGACGTTTGCGGACGAAGCTCGCAAGACAAATCGGTTTTACGAAGGCCTGGGAGAAGAGTTGCGGTTCCTTTTGTAGGGGTCAACACGGCTCGTTCCTTAGAGAAGGACATGAAGCGGTCCCAAAGTAGAAAAGACCTGGCTGTGGTGAAGCCAGAGTTCAAAGTTCCGAGCTCTGCGAGGTCTGGGCAAGGCAGGTGGAGGAAAGGAGCGCGACCATCTGGGTCAGCTCAATCTTCAGTATCAGGAGCGTCTGGGCGAGGCCCAATCATTTGTTACAACTGCGGCAAACCGGGACAAATAGCCCGAGACTGTCGCAGTGGCTCCTAGAAATGGAAGACATCAGAGAAAGGAAAGGCGGCAGAGTCAACCGCATTCCATGCTGCTCCAGCCCAGCCTAGGGTTTACAGTCTTGGCCATCAAGAGGCCATAAAGCAAAGCAATGTGATGACAGGTATGCGTTAGTATACAGCTTTACTTGCTTTCTATACTTCATATCTTGTGCATGGCTTGTTAACCCTTTGTGTATTAGGCTTTGTTCTAATATTTAACTCTCCGGCGAGAGCAATGTTTGATACAGGAGCGTCGCACTCCTTTCTATCAGAGGCCCTCATCCAACATATTAGAGCGCCTTCGTGTCTGGAAAAAGGAAGGTTAGATGTGATGCTACCAAATGGGTGTTCTATGCCTGCGGATAAAGTTTGTGTTGTAAAGGTGCGGATTGGAAGTCAGGATTTTGACTTGGAAGAACTGGTGGTGCCGATTTCGGAATTCGATGTGATCCTTCGGATGGACTGGCAGTCAGCGCAGTAGGCCTACATTGATTATAATTTTAAGGAAGTTATACTAGGGCGTGGTACCGAACGGGCTACTACTTTTATGGGTTTGCAAGGATCTTCCAAGACATTGATGTCTGCGGTCCAAGTGGTCAAGGCAGTTTGACAGGGCGCAGAATTGTGTTTTGTGCTAGTAGGGGCTTTAAAGCCTCAGCCTAGTTTGAGTGACATTCATATCATATCAGAGTACCCTGATGTGTTTCCAAAAGATCTTCCTGGGGCTCCACCTCAGCGGGAGATGGACTTCACGATAGAGATGGTGCCAGGTGCGAAGCCTGTGTCGCGCTCTATGTACCGGATTACGCTAAAGGAAATGGCAGAGTTGAAGATTCAGTTACAGGAGTTGGTAGAGCAGGGCTATATACGGCCAAGTACATCCACTTGGGGTGCTCCGATCCTTTTAGTGAAGAAGAAGGACGGAATCCTGCTTCTATGCATCGACTACCGTGAACTGAATAAGCTAACGGAGGAGAACAAGTATCTGATTCCTCGAATCGATGATTTATTTGATCAGCTAGTTGGGTCAACTGTGTATTCAAAGTTAGATCTCAAATCTGGCTACTACCAGTTGCAAATTCGGGATTGTGATATCCCCAAGACGGCATTCAGTACCTACTATGGGCACTACGAGTTTACAGTGATGGCGTTTGGATTGATGAATGCGCCATTAGTATTTATGGATCTGATGAATAGGACCTTTAGAGAGTGCCTCGATCGATTTGTCATCGTCTTCATCGACGATATCTTGGTGTACTCTCATTCAGAAGAATAACACGCGATTCATTTGTGAGTAGTTTTGGAAACCCTGCGACGTAGTCAACTATATGCCAAGTTCTCCAAGTGCGAGTTATGGATAGCCTCAGTGGCGTTCCTTGGTCATGTTGTTAGTGGCAAGGGTATCGCAGTGGATCCGACAAAGATCGATGCAATCCAGAAGGGGCCCATTTTGGCAATAGTAGCGGAAGTCAGGAGTTTCCTTGGACTTGCCGGCTACTATCGGCGCTTCATGCAGAACTTTTCGCGGATCGCTCTACCTCTCACCACCTTGACAACGAAGGATCAGTAGTTTGTTTGGTCACCGGAGTGTGCGCGAGCTTTTTGGGAACTGAAGAGGCGTCGGACCAAGACACCAATTCTGTGTTTGCCATGTGGTGCAGAAGGTTATGAAATTTACAGCGATGCGTCAGGGAGCGGCTTAGGCTGCGTACTTCTTCAGAACGGTCAAGTGATAGCGTATGACTCTCACCAGTTAAAAGTTCATGAGCGGAACTAACCGGTCCACGACTTGGAGTTGGCGGTCGTGATCTTTGCTCTGAAGTTGTGGCGGCACTACTTGTATGGTGTGAAGGTTGAAATCTTTACAGACCATAAGAGCCTCAAGTATCTGTTAAATCAGAAGGAGCTCAATATGCAACAACGAAGGTGGATTGTTCCTAGGGGACTACACTTTCGAGATACATTATACTCCCGGGAAGGGAAATGTTGTCGCAGATGCTTTGAGTCGGAGGGCTTCTGCACAGGCCAACTGTATTCAGATGTATGATCCACGTCTGATCAGTGACTTGGAAGCCTTGGAGATCTCCTGTGTGGAGAGGAGTTCTAGTGTGAGTGTGTGCTTGAACTGGACGGAGGTGCAATACGAACTCGCGGACAGAATACGACAGGCCTTGGAGCTTGATTCGAGCATGCAACGTTACATGGCAGAGACTGGGGATGGGTCTACTGCAGAATTTGTCTTGGACGATGGTCTTACGTGGAAAGACGGTCGGTTGTTCGTCCCAAATGTGGGAAAATTGCGGGAAGAATTGACGTACGAAGCGCACTTTACAAAGTACTCAATTCACCCGGGGAGCACAAAGATGTACCAAGACATGAAAAAGCTGTTTTGGTGGCCAGGTCTGAAGAAAGACATCGCCTTATATGTGGCAAAATGCAAAACTTGTGCACTTGTGAAGGAGGAATGTCAGAAACCTGGTGGGTTCCTGAAGTCGTTGCCAGTACCGAAACGAAAATTTGATGATTTTTCTATTGATTTCGTGCACGGTTTGCCGAGATCGTAGAGTGGGAATGATGCTATTTGGGTGATCGTGGAACGCTTGACGAAGGTAGCCCACTTTATTCCGAACCGGCGGGACTATTCAGTAGAAAAGTTAGCAAAGCTTTATGTTGATAGCATTGTACGATTGCACGGTGTGCCCCGTAGCATCGTCAGTGACCGAGATGGGTGCTTTACTTCGAATGATTGGAGGCTAATCCACCGTCTGTTGGGTACAAAGTTGAAGTTTAGCACTGCCTTCCATCCTCAAATGGATGGGCAGACTGAACGGACCAACAGGACGTTGGAGGATATGTTCCGTATGTGCGCCCTGGACTTCGGTAAGAAGTGGGAAGATCATTTGTTTATGATTGAGTTCGCTTATAATAACAGCTACCAGGCGATTATAAAGATGGCTCCCTTCGAGGCCCTCTATGGTATAGCTTGTCGTACCCCTTGACTTGGGTGGAGAGGGGCAAGACGAAGCTGTTTAAGCGAAAGAGAGTTGAAGATGCAAATTCGACTATTCGAACAATCCGGGAGAGATTATTGGTGGCTTAGGATAGGCAGGAAAAATAATACAACGCCAAGCACAGGTATGTTGAGTTTGTCGTGGGCGACTGGGTGTATATCAAGATCAAGCCGTTCAAAGGTGATCCAGGATTCGACGCTTGAAGAAGATGAGTCCGAGATACCTTGGACCGTTCGAGATATTGGAACGTGTTGGTGAAGCTGCCTATCAGCTCGGTCTTTCGACAGAGCTGAGTGGTTTGCACGATGTGTTTCACATATCGGTGCTGAGGAAAGCTGTGCAAGAGCCGGGCCATGTGCTTATGGAAAATCAGGTGCCAGTCGATGAGGGGTTGATGACAATGGTCACGCCTATTTGCATCGAAGACACTAATGTTAAACAACTACGAAATAAGCTGATCAAGATGGTCAAAGTCCGCTGAAACAACTGCGGTCGTGAGGAGCTGACATGGGAGCGCGAGCAAACCATGCGTGAGGAGTTCCCTGAATTGTTCCTTTAATATACAAGTTATATTTTGTATCTTTTTGTTCTTTTGCACTGTTAGAATTTCGGGACAAAATTCTTTTAAGGGGGAGAGAATTATAAGACCCCAGTTTTCATGTGCTTAAGTTTCTAAGGGTTTTGAAGCAAGGGAGCTAGCGCCAGGCGCTAGTGCTAGCGCTGGCGGTAGCTCTGATCGACGTGGAGAATGCTAGCGCTAGGCGGTTGTACTAGCGCTAAGCGTTAGCTTCTGGATAGAGGCTGAAGCCGTAAAGTGGTGGTCGCCCCACCGCCTAAAGTCACTAGCGCTGGGCGCTAGTGCTAGCGCCGGCGGTACTGAGGAATTTATATGTTTCCTGATTTCAGCTCTCCTTCTCATTTCTTTGAGAATTCTCTGTTCAGTCTTCCTGAACTGAGAACTGAGGGCTTAGAGTTTGAGGAGGGAGATTACTAAGGGTGAGCCTTTCGTTGTGCCAAAGGCAAATCCGCGAAGAAGGTCTTGTGTGCTTGTGCCATCAGCAATTCTGTGGAGAGGACGCTAGTTCAGCAAGTTCCCTCTGGATCAAGCTCAGATTCATGGCACCGAAATGAGCACTAAGGGTAACGATTATCCTCCCTAGTCTTTGGACATGTGCGTCCTTTGATTTGCATGATTTGGAGGACTTCTACTAGTAGATCGGATCTTCTATTGGGTTGAAGTTATTCCCCCATAAATTGCATATAGATTCCAGAATGGAAGTACAGACATAGGCATGCTGTGTGAATGTAAACCCCCCTCCCCCCCCCCCCCCCCCCCCCCCCCCCCCCCCCCGCCTTCCCGGAACGCAAGACACGGCCGAGGGGAGTCTTATGCCCAGGACAACCGCCTTGTGGAAGTGCCAGCATACGATCTGTCATCCCCCACAAGACGCCTATCCTGCCGGCCAAACCAACAGAACAGCGCAAACCCGTCAATAAAAGAAAGCAATAAAAAGCCATAGATTCACAATAAGTAATAATGTCCAAACAGTAAGTATAAAGAAAGACAGAAAGCTACACAAGCTCCTACAAAACATCAGAGTATCAAGCTAAATGCCCCAAGGGCTACGTCTCAAAACACTCGCTCGCCTCTGTCAGTGACGGTAGTCAAGGTACCATAGTCACCAGCCCTGTACACCTGACCTGGCTGGCCTCCGATGCTGAGTGCTGCTACACCAACTAAGTGTGCTCCTAAAAAGAGGGGCGTAACAACCGTTAGCCATAAAGACTAAGTGGCTTCACATCCGCTCCCCCGGCAACTCCAATGCACCGGGCAGATGGAAAGGAAGAAGAGCTGCAATATAAGCAATAATATACAAAGCAGATGACAGGAATGGTTGTATATACATGTCGGTTGTATAAGTACCCAAGTACTTGCAATAACTCTAACTAACAGGTACATATATAAGCAAGTACTAGTAACAAGAGAGCATGAGCGGAGTATCAATAAGCAAGTACTAGTAACAAAAAAGTTTGAGTAGAGTATCAATAAGCAAGTACTAGTAACAAGAAAGGAGTAAGCAGTTCATATCGTACCTTAACTTATATGAATGCTCATACAAACTTATAAGTTAAGGTTTCCAATTTGGGACCCATCATATAAAAGAGCCCATACTAATTTATACGATGGACCCGATGCGGTGCAATGCTATGATTATGAAGGATGAATGCAATGCAATGCAATGATTATGATATGATGAACTCACCCATGCATTTTGCTATGTCGACATAGACCTTTAGTTCTCGCTTTTTGAGGGGTAGTTAACCGCTCAGGCATCTCCCGTCGTGGCCAGACGGAGACAGTGGAACGAGCTCCTCCACTACTAGGAGGGTATGAACACTACCAGTCCTAGGCCTCTGTACGCCTTGACGCTGAGAACACACAGCGGAGACCCTGCGTACTGCTCGACGCTAAGAACACACAGTGGAGCCTTCAAGGACACATAAGGGGACTTGGGTAGGTGAGCACCAAGAGTCCAACCCAACCGGTCTAGAGTCTAACTATCGGCTTCTGTCGGTGTCACGACTAGCAAGCTCGTAGACCCGCCACAAGTAATCCTCCAACCAAGATCCATACACCACCATGTGTAAGCCATGCAACCCATGCACACCCGTGCCCATAAGCACCCAAGGATCCCCAAGCGGAGTCATATTACATTTCACAACTTGCACGTTTAGCCGATGCTACCCATCCCGAGTTGTCACAACTCTCGTGCGGTGGTGTGCAAATATTATGGCCAACATTCTATACGACGTTGTAGGACTACTTGTGTTTCCAACTTACCTTATGATATCAACCTTCCGTTTCAAGATAACACTTTGTTCTTCCAAACCCAACTTGGTTATTCATTTTCAGTCTCTAACTGTGTTCAGCAGCATAATATTTTACGACAATATATTTAATTAAGAACCCACATAAAATCGAGCCTTGCTAAAACTTCTACCGTAGTTCTGCTAGCTTGTTATGGCCATTCTCACCAAATATTACCCCATCGACATTCCCAATTATTATTTACGGAGTAATGCGAGAATGAACTCGATTGGCAAAATCACAAGTATCCTCCCAAAACTCATGAAATTCAACAAGGGTCAGCACAATATCATCAATTTGATTTCTACCAATTGTTAAGAGCATTAGACAAGTATTATAAAAGATATCCCAAAATTATCGCAATTCGAACTACAACGACGCTGATTAACAAAACTGAAATTTTGGGAGTTCTACTCCACCCCAAATAATGTGCCACATCATTTTGGATAGCTCTCACCAAGGGCTACCACATTCATGTTGAGTCCTAAACCCAGATCCAAGTGGCTCCTACCTAAAATCTGCTCTGAATTCCACTGCAGAATCTAGACAGCAAAACAGCACGCACTTATCACCTCCCAGCTTTCTGGACAGTCCACTCGACTTGACTTGTAGAGAGCTACAGGTCACTTCAGAAAACGACTAACCTATCGTCGGAAAGCTCTCTCCGAGGGCTACAACTTCCCTGTTGAGCCTGAGGTCTAATTCCAGTGGGAACAAGCCTAAAAATTGTCTCGAACCCAGCTGTGCACAATTTTTACCCCATTAATAACCAAGTGAAATGATATAATTTGAACTTCTTTAGCAAGGGGCTATCATCACCTTTATCACACATTATATAGATAACAACCCTATTTGACAAGGGGTTTTTAACAGGGAATTTACTCCTCATCCTTTCACCTAATAAATAAATAAACATCCTACTTAACAGGAAACTACTCATCATCTTCCCCAAAAACAAAGGGGTTAGGTTGTTACAACTTCTCCCATCCAATACTCCCTCCATAGACCATGGATTTCAACAAAATCAAATCCTATCTCTTCCTTTTGAAGAGAAGAAGTGATTGAAGGAACTTTCACGGCAATCGGTGCCCTAACAAGAAAGATCCGGCTTGGTCTTTTCCTAGGAAACTCCATTAACTCACAAGCCAAGCTCTTTTGAGCTCAACATCTCTCCTAATTTTCTCTACGATCTAACACCAAGGGAGAGGGGTCGGAAGTCACCTGATTTTATGGCCATGGTTGGAGCTCATCTTGATGGAAGCATGGTGGTGGTCGGCCAAGCTCCAAATTTCCTCCAAGCTTTGCTCCTTCAAAGATTTCCCCCAACTAATTTCCCTAAAGTGAGGGGAAGAAGAAGAAGGAGAGGAAGAAGAAGATGAAGATAAGAAAAAGAAGATCTATCGGGTAATCAGGCCAGCAACACTTTCGTTAAGAGAGAAGAGAGAGTAGTGGGATTAGATTTGACAAGCATTAATGATAACCCAACTTCCAATGCCATGAGTTGGAACCCCAAGATTTGGCGTCCACTTCAAGCCTAAAAGATAAGCATTCGGAAAACAGCATAAGAATTTCGCCGAATTCTGCTAGGTTTTCGTCGATCAGGATACAGATCGTCGAACGGGAACAGTAAATTAGTCGAACGGCTTCTCCTTCGACTTTCGTCGAACGCTGTCCGATCATAATTTAGTCAAGCGTTGAACCTTAGTCGATCGCAGCCTATTATTAGTCGAACGTTGCCTATTATAATTTAGTCGAACGCTGCCTATTATAATTTAGTCGAACGCTGCCTATTCAATTTCGTCGAGCGCTATATCTTAGTCGAACGCAGGCAACTTCTTCGATCGCAACTGCAGCAATATTTCGTCGAGCGCTATATCTTAGTCGAACGGGAACAGTAAATTAGTCGAACGATGCCTATTATAATTTAGTCGAGCGCTGAACCTTAGTCGATCGCATCTTATAGGATATTTCATCGACCTCTTAATATATTTCGTTGACCGAAGTACTTTATATATTTCATCGACCGCAGGAATTCGATAATTCGTCTAACGCTGCTCCCCTTCGACTTTTGTCAAATGAAATCCTCCCAGTATTATTATTATTACTCCTTTGGGTAATGATACAATGATAAAAGACTACAATTCTGAGAAAGGGGTTTTGGTCTAACTATAGATAATACTATGAGGAGAACTTTACTTTCTTCTCTTTAAGGTGCTGCTATAAGCTCAATAAAGATCTCAGGGGTGGTGCATGAATTTTCCGTTGCCCAAAACCGACCCAAGGCGAGTCAACACGTCTCCGAGGGGTCTAGCACGAAATGGGATGTTACAGTGAAACCCATCTGGTCAGGTTGGTCTGGATTGGCGATGTTTATTGCGGGTAACGTTCCGGTGAAGACTCTGTGTATATGCTGTGGTTCGGGTCCTGTGTACTGTGTTGTACAACAAAATATCCTGGAGGTGTTTCCCAGGTAATACTCGAATTATGGTAGCAGAACTGAGTTCTGTTACTAGCGCCAGGTGCTAGCGTTAGCGCTGGCGGCACCTCCAGGTGAGTTAAGTCGATGATTCTGCAGGTGTTTTCCTAGAAAAGTGGCAGAACGGGATTCTGTCACTGGCGTCGGGCGCTAGTGCTAGCGCCGGCGGTAGCTCCCAGTGAGCTGTTTGTGATGTCAGGGTCCTAGAGACTGGGAATATTCCGCTGGCCTTGAGTTCCAAGTATGGAGCGGGTATAAGTGGCAAATGTACCCGTGTCAGGCATAGGTGACTCCTGATGGTATGAGCGCGGGCATCAGCCGAACCTAACCCGAGTCAGGCATAGGTGAATCCTGACAGTGTGAGCTCATAGCTATCTAAGTCGATGTTATCCTTAGATTGCAGGCGTAACTTGGGGAGTATGCCAAAGTGTGCCTTGAGAGCTCAAAACGGATGGCTGTGGATGCCTACGCTGGTGTTGTTTGCAGATATATATGGTTATATGCTGCTGACTCTTGCCTGCAGAGATGGAGTACCACCGCCCAGAGAAAGGGGCGGGGTCGTTATATCTTGGTCAGCTAAAGCTGACTGGTTGCTTATTTTCCCCCACTGTTTTGGTGGATTTGTTTGTACAGGTCTTGGCGAGACTAGCGGAAAATAACGGGTTGAAGCCCCTGCTGCTGTGTTGTGATGGCCCTTGAAGGCCAAAGCTTTTCTTTACTATTTTTCATGTGTGGCCGGCCTGCATGCCGATGTTTGGAAGCCACTTTTGATGTAAACAACTTTCAAAAGCACTTTATTGTATTGTCATTCCTTTTGGTTAGTGTGGACTTTGTATATACTGGTTTTAACTTAATAAAAATAAATGGTTCCATTTGTGTAACTCTGTGAGCTGAGAATGGATTCATGATATGAACTGTTTATAACTAATTTGGTAGCGCGTTCCATTTTTCGTTTAATATGGCGTGGGGTCCCAGCCGGACCTACTGCTATATTCTTTGTAACATGGAGGGTGTTACAAATTGGTATCAGCTACGGGTCTCGATCCATTTACGTCTGAATTCGTGGCCAAATTCTTTTAAGGGGTGGTGAGCACGTGTGTGCGTCGCCGTTAAGACATGTAAATAACCAGTAATGTCCACTTTAGGAATGAAATACTTGTGCGTTTGTAGCATTGTGTTGGGACCTGGGTGTTCCTTTGTTGAATTATGCAACAAGTTAATCGCTAAATGTGTTTTGTACACATGTATAGGCGGCTGAAAGTGGAGCGGGTCCATCTCGACGGTCGCGTTCGACTGCAAGCAGTGCACCTGCTGAAGTGCCAACTCCTCCTTCTGCTGAGGCGGTGAGGATGGTAGCTGAGGCAGTGTACGTTATGTTTGCTGCACAACCTGGACGGCATGTCCCTGGACAGCCTCCTACCATGGGGGTGGCTCCGGTCCCGGTTGTGGCAGCTGAACCTGAGATCGAACGGCCAGTGCCGGTGAGGGAACGAAGAGCTCCAGACCAACAACTGCAGTACTTTCTGAGTTTCCATCCTCCGACATTCACGGGTGTTGGTGTAACATCCCCCAAACATCTAGACCCATAGAGTGGTTTTTTCATGACTAGGTCATGACAAAACCCTAGGAAGCTTGAAGAGACCACTTGGCCTTAGGAAAGAAGAAGAAAACCACCCTTGTCTACAAATAGCAATTTCCAATTAGCAAGCATAGTGTTGGACTTAAGGGCCTCACATTGACCCTTTCACCCCACCATAGTATACCTAACCCTTTAGGGGTCCCCTTAAAGCACCAAGGACCCATTAGGGTCAACCAATGAGGCCAATTTGACCATTGTCAACCCTAACCCCAAATTGGTCAAAGTTGCCTATTTAGGGTCAATTGACCTCCACCATGCCAAATTGACCCTACCTAGACCTTCATAACACTTAAGGGAGTCCAATGGGTCACAATCGACCCATTAGGGTCAACCCAAATGGTCAAATTGACCAAAGTCAACTCAAGATTAATTTAGGTCAAATTACCCTAATTTGACCTAATCAAGCCCAATCCACTTGGGCTAGGCTCAATTGGGGTGGTCCAATAGCTTCATGGGCCTGATATCTACTCAATGGACAATGAAATTCCTGGAAATGGTGACTAGGAGAGAGAGATTGGGAGTTTTCCCCCAATTTGGAGAGAGAGAAAGAGAGGAATAATGGACATTCATGGCTTGGAAGGCCAAAGGCTTCCTCTCTTCATCTCTAATGGCTTTGTAACCCCCCCCCCCCCCCCCTCATCAGTTTTGAAGAGTTTAATAGCCATGGACGGCCATCCAAGTGGCTGATTAAATGGAATTTCAGTTTTGGGCAAAATTTCTTAATGGCCATTAATGGTGAAGTTGGAGGTTTCACCTCTTCCCCTTCCACAATTGGCTCTTTAAAAATCTTCTCAAGGCTGTGAGGATGAGTTTCCCCCACTCACCTGAAGATTTCGAGCAACTTGGTGTAGAGGTTGTTATGGCACCAAAAGACAAGGATCGGCCATGGCCAATCAGGAAATCGGCAAGGAATCAACCCTCCCAACAGGTCCGATTCTTCTCCTCTCTCTCAGTGGGTAGATCAATTCAAGGTGGCTGCTAGGATTGGGGCCAATTGGTCCCCAATCGAGTAGGCCGAAAGTCCCATTTTTGCAATTTAAATCCCGCCTCCATACTCCCGTTATGGCCACCTCCGGCCAGCCAACCACTGCAAATCGGCGGCCATCACCTCAACGAAGGTGGTGGTGGCATTGGCCGGCCGAGGCGGCGCTTAGTTGGCCGGGAAGACGAGGATGAAGGAGCCCCAGGTCGGGTAAATAATGGTCGTCGATTGGAGGAAGAAGATGACCCGATGTCGTCCAATCTTTCGCAATTCGTCGAGCGGAAGGCGAGTTCGTCGAATGAAATAGGTTCGTCGAACGGACATGAGTTCGTCGAACAGACTCGGAGTTAGTCGAACGGAGAGATATTTAGCCAAACGCAGCTTTTACATGTATTAGTCGAACGCAGCTTAAACATATTTTAGTCGAACGTAGCTTAAACATAATTTAGTCGAACGCAGGAAGGAATTAGTCGATCGCAGCTTATACAAGATTTAGTCGAACGCAGGAAGGATTTAGTCGAACACAGCTTATTCTGAATTAGTCAAACGGAGAATTGTTTAGTAGAACGCAGCATAGATATGATTTCGTCTAACGCAGTGTTTATTTCATCGAGCGCAGTTCTGAATTCGTCGAACGCAGTGTACTTTTATAATTAAATATGTATATGGATTTCTGTCACTCATTATGCTGTAGTTTATTTTAATTTTTAAAAATACTAGATAACATCTGATGGAAAAGTAGTCAACACCAAAGTTGTAGCCCTTAGAGTCTACTTTAATTTAAAATTTATTTCAGCCCAAAAAGAGTATTGTTGCTTCCTGTAGAACCATTTTGGTGGGGCTGGTCCCTAGTGTAGGACAGCCACCATTTATTGAATATCTTTTTGTTGGTAGATGATATGGCCTTGGTATTTAAAACCTAGGCTAGTTACTGATGCGATGATTCGGCAAGTGCACCGGTCGCGCAAGTAATAATAATGGGGAAAATCCCCGAATGTCGGTCTCTTGAGGAACACAGTAAGGTGGAGTTAGGTTTCGAGGAAGGACTTGAGATTGAAGTCCTTAGATCGGATGGGATGCGGGGGATTTGGGTTGGCTTTTGGAAAATAACATAAAAGCTATCAACTACTCCTATGCAATGCCGCTATGCAAAGCTTCGCTCGGCGGGATGGAAGACTACGTAGGCCTTGAACGCGCTACTTCGTAAGGGCGGATGGACGAGTAGGCAAGCGGATCGAACTATGCAGGCCTTGAGCGCGCTGCTTCGATAGGCGAGATGGAATACGGGCCGCGATGCCACGCTTCGGTAGGCGGATGGACGAGTAGGCTAATGGATTGAGGGTCGCAAGCACCTCTTCGACAAGCACGCCACTAGCAATTGCTAGTGTGGCACTGGACAACCAACAATCCACACCACAAGGCACACCTCAAAATAATAAGCAAGAATACTCAAATCACATAGACATAATCAAGTATAAATGCTAATAATCAAACATGCTTCATCAAAATGTTAGATCTAACTACATCAACATCAATAAGAAGAGAACAAGGCAAGAAATCGACCGAATCCGAAGGCTCGTTGGAGATTCACGGTTGGAATCGCCGGGTTGTCAATCCGCGTCCAAGCTCGGTCCGCAACTACGTCCGGGGTAGAGAGAGCTGTCACGACTCTCCAATGGACCCGTCTTCTTCGTGTCACGATCCGGTAGAGGTTGCAAACTTCGTCTTGCTTGATGGCGATGGCGGCTAGGTCTTCCTTTGGAGCTCTTGGATGAAGGAGGAGGCCGAGAGGAAACTCCGGCGAAGATTTGGCGTTGAAAGCTTGCCCGGAGATCCTCCCTAAGGTGGGCGACGATGGAGGGGCGAAGTCGGACCAAACCAGGCGGAAAACGGCGGAAGAAAGCGGGGGATTTGACCTAAATCGCGAGCAGCGGATTTATAGGCGCTGGAATTAAACAGTGCGCACGGTCAGTGGCGCACGACCAGTGGTCGTGCGCACTAGAATCCTGTGATCGTGCGCTCTGCCTGGACGGAACCTGCAAAGACAGAAATTATAAAATAAAATGTTCGCACGACCAGTGGCGCACGACCGATGGTCGTGCGCACTAGCATCGGTGGTCGTGCGCAATAGATGAAACAGAACTCAGAATTTTAATGGTCAATGCGCACGAGCAGTGGCGCACGACCGATGGTCGTGCGCACTAGCGTCGATAGTCGTGCGCACTGCACCAGACAGAACTCGTAAAAAGGGTTAAGTGCGCACGATCAGTGGCGCACGACCGGTGGTCGTGCGCACTAGAACAAGTGATCGTGCGCAGTGTTCCTGTGCAGAATTGCACCGGAAACACTTGCACGCCTCCTATTCCAGCACAAACACAGATCTAGCCACTGAAAGTGGCACTTAACAAGCACATGAATACTACTAAAGATAAAAAACACGAAAAACACACCAAAATGGGCGTAAATGCGCACCTAGCATGGTTATCAAATATAAGCTATAATAAGGCTAAAGTGCGTGATATTGGCTAAATAACGGCCCAGATGAGTCCATATATGTGTATATGATGAGGACTCATCACACCCCCAGACTTAACTGTTTGCGCGTCCCGAGCAAACAAATTCTACGCGAACGGGGAAAGAAAAGTAGATAGCTTTAAACTACAGTACAGAGTACCATGCGAAGTCGCATGCTCACGTGCATAAGAAGAATAGTAGAAAAGACGTCTAATTATAAAAACAGTTTATAAATTTCTAAAAGAGTAAAAGCATATTACAACTACTCAAAATGGTGAATTACGGTGAATCATTCGGTCATGCATACGGAGAAAGTAAACTAAACGCTGAGACGAGCATTGCCCAAGATCGGGATGCGGGAAAAACTCCACTGAAATCCATCAGTGTCGGTGACCATAGGCTTGCTCGGTCACATTCTCTCCACGGCACTGGTTTGACTCAAATGCGTGAATCAATAGGACTTTAGGTTTTAAATGGGGCTTGGGTTTAGGTGAGGATAAACAAAGATAAAAACGACGGCTCAAGCACTAAACCCAAATGAGCTAATGCAGGAAACTATCCTCATTCGCCACACAAACACGCGGGTACACAACACCCCCAGACTTGAACTTAACAGCATGGGTGTGTGCACCACCTACTCCCAAATATAAATCGATATAAAAAGATTTTCAATGAAACTTTACTTCTCTTTCCTTTCTTTTTACTTCTTTTCTTTTTCTCAATTTTTTTCTTTTTCTTATCATTTTCAGCAAATAACCAATAAGACGCATCCACATCTTCACAAAATACTACCACAATCAACACCACCAACTCATGAAAATAATAAACAGCTACAGCTCATATTTGGGTGTGCGACTAGGATTGGCTTTTGGGCTTTGGCGAAATAAAAGTGGGGCTGAATCAAAGAACGGGTAGGCACAACTGGGCTAGCGAGGATATAGCGGTAGGACTAGGCACAAAAGCTCAACCGGGCCAAAATGATGGCCTATATCACGTTCACGCAATTGACTAACCGTATACCCATGCTTCAAGAATCGCTTGGGGCAAGTTCTAGCCACCGAGAAAGATTCTCCATTCTCCCGACTCGAGCAATACGAATCTAGCGATCGTTTACACACATCCCTATGCTACCGTTTGATTCCACCGAATTCACCATTTGAGTAGAGTAAACAACATTTACACTAATAGAAAAAATATAAAACCATAAGTATAAAAAGAAATTTAATCTACACGAATTTCTATGCAACCGAGCACTCGACTAGGAGCACTACGAGAGTCAACATTTTACTCTGCTACATAATCCTAAGCCATCACCTAGACTTTCCCAAATAAGCAAAAGAATTAAATTCACAACAGAGCAAGCAAACAGATGAGTGCGCGCTCAAGTGGGTGAAGTGGTGTGTAATGATAAAAATATACTTCTGATATGCAAAAACGTGTACACGTGTAGTGAACACTCGGTACACTCCCCCCCAGACTTGAACTAAACAATATGCGCAAAATGCAGCTATAAAATTCAGAATAATGCTAGGGAAAGAGAGTACCCAGTGCTCAGAAATGAGCACACCAGAAGATTGGCGTGTAAACCTGGACTAAGCTGCAGCATCCGCCATCCAGAAGAAGTACCTGCAGGGGTCAGCTCCGCAAATACAAAAGAAACAGAAAAAGATAAACTACAATACTACAGCTAACTAAACAGGATTGCATAAAATAAAATGCATGAAAAGTAAGATAACTACTGGGGTTATTGTCATCCCAGCACGACTTATTCAGATTTTGTACAGTTCTAGCTTATAGGCCTATGAAAAGAAAAGTGCACAGGTAACTGTTCTAATATGCGCATCGGTAGCGGGCACCGATACAGAGACAGAGCAGTCACCCCTCTACCTAAATATAGATACCTGCTCCTCACAGGTAGAGGGAAAAGAAAGTAAGAAGAGGAGGAGGCCTGGTCCTCACTCATCTTACCAAAACTATCCTTGCCCAGCAAGGCATCGTCTGCAGCAGGTCTGCAGGAGGAGAAGGCAATGAGTGGAGCTTCCTCTACGGAGGGAGAATAAACCTCCTCGCATGAGAGGATGCTCTCACCATTGACTTGAGCAAAAAGCTCCAAGTCCTCCTGGGATACCTGTGAAAACTCAACCTGCACAGGCTCGGATGAAGAAAGGGGATCAAGAAATAAAGAAGACGAAGAACATAAATAAACAACAGTCGGGGGAGTGATCCCGGTCTCACTCCCATCAGGTTGGGGAAGTAAAATAATGTTAGCATTGTCATCAATGTTACAAGATTCGGCGGGATCACTGGTGGCCAGGCTTAGGATTTGGACTTCCTCCACCGGTGCTGAGGAAAACTCCTCTTCACCTAGAAGGTTGTCCTCCTCCATAGGAATAGGCACAATACTAAGATCAACTGCCTCCTCCTGCAACACATCATCAACAATGTCGTCAGAGACGAGTGTAGTATGCACAACAGGGAGAGGAATAGTGCTCGGATAAAAGTCGAGCACCGATTCCTCACAAAGAATCGAATCCACTAGGGGTGGTGGATGCACCGGGAGAATAGGCTCAGCAATGTCGGTGCCCAGATCAGCCACACATCCAGTGACCGTGTCCATGCCATACCCTTCAAGATGTGAAGGAGACAAAGACACATAACTGGATGTTGAAGGTGTGCTGCCAGAGTTAGGAGTTGGGACGATCCGGATATCCGGCTCGTCATCCTCATCCAATTGGCGACGAAAAGCAGCACAATCCTTCAGGGCGTGATCTGTGCTCCGACAAAACTGGCACTGCCTAGCGGGCTTTTTTGGCACAGCGGGGGCTGGAGCCGAAAAGAAGTACGACGGTAAAGGCTCAGCAGAGTAGCCATAAGACTTACGCGCACCATATGGAGTATCAGACGGAGTCGATGCTCTATATGCTGGGCGAGAAGAATTATGCCTACTATTCTCCGTAGGGCATTCAACACTAGAGTGGGAAGTAGCTCCACACCAACGGCAACGGAAATTTAGATGTGCCCACATAATGTGAAGATAATACGATTCAAAATCAAAATGCTATTGTGCAAAATACTACACCTAACAAAAATTACTAAAGCAACCTAATAAAAAAAAACAAGAAAACAGAAAATGAGGAAATAAAACAAAGAAATGCGATTTACAAATGGAAGGGCTTCTCTCTCAAATTCTCCCTCTCCAGAAAACTCACACGACTGTGCTCCCCGGCAACGGCGCCAAAAACTTGATGCGATGATTCGGCAAGTGCACCGGTCGCGCAAGTAATAATAATGGGGAAAATCCCCGAGTGTCGGTCTCTTGAGGAACACAGTAAGGTGGAGTTAGGTTTCGAGGAAGGACTTGAGATTGAAGTCCTTAGATCGGATGGGATGCGGGGGATTTGGGTTGGCTTTTGGAAAATAACATAAAAGCTATCAACTACTCCTATGCAATGCCGCTATGCAAAGCTTCGCTCGGCGGGATGGAAGACTACGTAGGCCTTGAACGCGATACTTCGTAAGGGCGGATGGACGAGTAGGCAAGCGGATCGAACTATGCAGGCCTTGAGCGCGCTGCTTCGATAGGCGAGATGGAATACGGGCCGCGATGCCACGCTTCGGTAGGCGGATGGACGAGTAGGCTAATGGATTGAGGGTCGCAAGCACCTCTTCGACAAGCACGCCACTAGCAATTGCTAGTGCGGCACCGGACAACCAACAATCCACACCACAAGGCACACCTCAAAATAATAAGCAAGAATACTCAAATCACATAGACATAATCAAGTATAAATGCTAATAATCAAACATGCTTCATCAAAATGTTAGATCTAACTACATCAACATCAATAAGAAGAGAACAAGGCAAGAAATCGACCGAATCCGAAGGCTCATTGGAGATTCACGGTTGGAATCGCCGGGTTGTCAATCCGCGTCCAAGCTCGGTCCGCAACTACGTCCGGGGTAGAGAGAGCTGTCACGACTCTCCAATGGACCCGTCTTCTTCGTGTCACGATCCGGTAGAGGTTGCAAACTTCGTCTTGCTTGATGGCGATGGCGGCTAGGTCTTCCTTTGGAGCTCTTGAATGAAGGAGGAGGCCGAGAGGAAACTCCGGCGAAGATTTGGCGTTGAAAGCTTGCCCGGAGATCCTCCCTAAGGTGGGCGACGATGGAGGGGCGAAGTCGGACCAAACCAGGCGGAAAACGGCGGAAGAAAGCGGGGGATTTGACCTAAATCGCGAGCAGCGGATTTATAGGCGCTGGAATTAAACAGTGCGCACGGTCAGTGGCGCACGACCAGTGGTCGTGCGCACTAGAATCCTGTGATCGTGCGCTCTGCCTGGACGGAACCTGCAAAGACAGAAATTATAAAATAAAATGTTCGCACGACCAGTGGCGCACGACCGATGGTCGTGCGCACTAGCATCGGTGGTCGTGCGCAATAGATGAAACAGAACTCAGAATTTTAATGGTCAATGCGCACGAGCAGTGGCGCACGACCGATGGTCGTGCGCACTAGCGTCGATAGTCGTGCGCACTGCACCAGACAGAACTCGTAAAAAGGGTTAAGTGCGCACGATCAGTGGCGCACGACCGGTGGTCGTGCGCACTAGAACAAGTGATCGTGCGCAGTGTTCCTGTGCAGAATTGCACCGGAAACACTTGCACGCCTCCTATTCCAGCACAAACACAGATCTAGCCACTGAAAGTGGCACTTAACAAGCACATGAATACTACTAAAGATAAAAAACACGAAAAACACACCAAAATGGGCGTAAATGCGCACCTAGCATGGTTATCAAATATAAGCTATAATAAGGCTAAAGTGCGTGATATTGGCTAAATAACGGCCCAGATGAGTCCATATATGTGTATATGATGAGGACTCATCAGTTACTTACACCCTTACAACATACCCAAATATGAGAATTTTAGGAGAACCTTTTTCTAAGGTTTTTGAGATAATTTCATAAATCATTTAGTAATTAATTATTGAGTCAAATGACCTCCAATGCCCTCCAAATTTTGGTGGGTGCTCCTTAGGGTTATTGTATGACCCTGGTAAATATATCAGCCCAATTGGGACTGTTTTGATTGAGTAATTTGTCAACCCAAGTTATGTCAAGTTGGGTTAAAATTAGGACATGGTGTTTACCTTGGAGTATGGTGGTCAAAACTCATCACCATGAAGTGAAACCTTGGTCACTGGTTTAGGATTACCTAAAACACCTCCATGAGTGATATGAGGTGGTGTGGAGGTGGTTATTCCCTAGGACACTAGTTTTAGACCTAGGTGTGCATATAGGACCTTGTGAAGGACATGAGGTCAAATGTCCTTGAATGGTTAAGAAACTTGGTGGATAAGTTCATAGGAGGTAAATAGGCTCTAGGTAATTTTATAAGAATTTTAGGAGCAATTATTCCCTTTGAAATAGGTCATAACCCCTTTAGGGAAATTTCTTATTAGAGAGATTTACATGCTCAAAAGGTCTTGGATGATGATGAAACTTTGGCAGGATCTTTATAATCATGATATAAGTCTCTGGTAATTTTTGAGTAATTATTGGATTGATTGAATTAGTACCTCATTCACAAGTCAATTATTTTGTCTTAGAATTAAGAAAAATAAATAAGGATCCAATACTCCCTGATAAAATGTGCAAATTGGTGATAGGACATTTCAGAGTATTAGGAAGCTCTGTGAATTTTTATATAATTTTTGGAGACTTAAATCAGTAGGCTACTTCACAACTTATCTTATTTGTGGTTTTCTTAAAGAATTCATTAAGTGAGAAAATGATTCCCATAAATTTCACAATTTAGTCAGTAGGCTTTTATGATAATTACAAGGCTCTGGTACTTTTTCCATAATTTTGGTGTAAGTTTTTTTGGTTGTTCCTTCGTAAATTTACAAATTTGGATATAAGTTAAATATTAATTATAGAGGACATTTCTTTATTGTAAAATTGTGATATTCAGTATTTACTATATTTTTGGCATGATAGATTTATCTTGATTTTATGGGGTCCATAGCATAAGGATAGACAACACTTCATGTTCAATTTCATACTTGGCCAATGTTGAGGAAATTAAAAATAAATGCCAAATAAATAAGGAAAATTATGATTCTCTGGACTTAGTCATATGATATCATCATAGACTTCCAGCAATAATCTTGGGTCAATTGGATGAATATTTGTAGTACCTCCCCTTATGTAACTTATATAACTCATTTGGTCTGCGTATAGTAAAACGGTAGTATGGAGATAACTTGTAGACCATTAGGTGGGAATGGGAGGTAGTTGGTGTACCTGATTTGGATGAAAAGGTTGAGGTCACCAAAAAGGAGTTTAGGTGATGAGAGTGCTTGGTGAGCTAAGGGTAAGGCTGTGCTCGGGAATGACGAAAGATCGTCTTTCCCGTGGAGTGTCATAAACTATTTTAGGTTTAACTCAAGTGAAATGATAAGAGGGTATTCATAAGGGTAGTTACCAATAACACTAAGTGTCTTGAGAAAGGGAACTTTGGGGTGTCATCCCATCACAGTTCCTAGTACCGTAGTGAGCCCCTTACAGGGTAATCCTCGGGAAGTCCAAGATTAACCGTAAACCGTAGGGATAAGATGTTATGCAAGAAAATTTAATAACACACTCACCCATACCCCGTAGTTATGGGAGTTTAGTTGGTTTGGTTTTACGAGCGATAGGCTCGGTGGTTGAAGCAGCGGACTGGTTCGTCCGGTGAGCTTTTGGCTCAGTAGTGTTTGTTGATACGGATGGGTTGGTCCGGCGAGCCGGTGGCTCAAAAGGTTATTGACGACAGGCAGGTTAGCCCGGGGAGCTTATGGCTCGGAGGTAGATAGTAGAACATGTTGCATGTGCACGAAGGTGGTGGGACTTCGGCATTGGACGGTCGTTCACACCGACGTCCATACGTTAACTTGGCAAGTGTGGAATTTGCACTTAGCCATAAAAGTCTGGTGGTCCAGTGATGCGCAAAACTAGCACGCCGCTATAGGCGGTAGTGAGACTGTGGTACGAAATGGCAGTGTACCGATCGTTTAAGTAATATAAAATGAGGAGTAAATCCCCGAGTATCGAATCTCAAAGGAACACAGTAAGGTGGAGTTTACTTTCAAGGAAGGACTTGAGATCGAAGTCCTTTAGGTCGGATGGATTGCGGAAGGTTTGGGTTGGATTTTGGGAAATAAAAGAAAATAACTACAACTACTCCTATGCAGGCCTTGAGTGCACTGCTTCGCTAGGCAGGACGGAAACTACGTAGGCCTTGAATGCACTACTTTGCAATGTCGGATGGACGAGTAGGCAAGCGGATGGAGTGGTAAGTGCGGAATCTGTTGGAACATGGTCTTCCGCATCTCCTAGGTTTGAGAATAACAAATCCTATGTGTATTTGATCTTGTGTGTTCAAGTGTGCAGGTTTGCTGGGTCCATATGACTCAAAGAGTACACATGATGACTGCCCCCAAAATTGAGTCTGGAATTCGAAAGTGGCCACTAGCGTCGGCGGTAGTGATAGCACCGGGCGCTAGCGTTGAATAGCGCAATTCCGGCGGTGTTTATAGAAGGCGCTAACGCCGGGCGGTAGCTGATAGCGCCGGCAGTAGCAGAGCGCACATAAGGCATAGAGCAGCGTGTTGCCGCGGATGGGAGATTCTGCCACGCAATTAGTTTCTTAATCCGGGCTAGCGCCGGCGGTAGCGCTAGCGCCGGCGGTAGCGCTTGGTCTATAAAAGGACCCCCTCTCCTCGTGATTTGACACACCTATTGCATACACCTCAGAGAGAGAGAGTGCTCGAGTTGCAGAGGATTTCCTTGGCCGAATTCTGAAGTTCTAGCGAAGCTCTGCCGATTTCTGAAGGACGATTCCATCACGCCGAATCCAAGCGAAGTCCGCTTCGACAAACGCTGATTCTCCAGTGGTTCTTCGCCTCCTCATTCAGAAGTTCATCCTAAGGGAGTTGTTAATTTATTTCATTTCTTTTTCCTTTGTAAACGGTAGTAAAATCGCCTCGTGTTGGCGACTAGGTCTTGGGGTAGACTTAGGGCTGAAATTCGCCTCATGTTGGCGACTAGATCTAGGCTTGGTCTAGTTGGTGCTCGAGGCCACATCCGGGGAAGGATAGGCTAGAGCGGCTTGAGGCCGAATCCAGGGAGGATAAGGCTAGGGCCACCGGTTCGTGGGGAAGCGAGTCGGGATAGAAAACGAAAAGAGCTTTAATTATTCTTCGCCTTCGATCTCTAGCGTCAGTGAGATCAAGTTTTGTAAAACTCAATTAAATATTAATAAAGCCTGTCTCTCTTTTTGTTTTACTTGTTTTTGTCTTGATTTTAATCTTGCAATATTTCAAAACTTTCTAATTAAAATCTATACTTTTTGAAAACCCTTATTCACCCCCCTCTAAGGGCGCCGACCGATCCAACAAGTGGTATCAGAGCGGTTTTGTTCCAATCAGCTTAACAACCGGGAACAATGGCGTCTCATGATCTCGCTTTCTCGGAGGGTCAAGGGATTAGTCGACCACCTCTCTTTACTGGGTCTGATTTTAACTACTGGAAAAATAGAATGATGTGTTTTCTTATGACGATGGATGTAGAAGTCAGATACTCTCCTCCTACAATTGTAGCAGGAGAGGTAACAATATTAAAACCTAAAGATAAATGGGACGATAGCGACAAACTAAGGTGCAAAAATAACGCAAAAGCTATGAACGCCTTATATTGTGCCCTAAATAGAACTGAATTTAATTGAATTTCTGCTTGCACTACTGCTTATGATATTTGGAATCAACTAGAAGTAACTCACGAAGGTACATCGCAGGTAAAAGATGCCAAGCTGTTTCAACTAGAATCTGAATACGAGAAATTCAGGATGGACACCGACGAGGACATCAACTCCATGTACACTCGCTTTAAAAAAATTGCCAACGCATCAAAGGCGCTTGGAAAGACCTACTCCGACGGGGACCTGGTGAGGAAAATTCTTCGTTCCTTACCTCCAAGGTTCAATCTGAAGGTGACGGCCATCTCGGAGTCGCACAACTTAAGAACGCTCCAGATCGAGAACCTCATTGGGAATCTCAAAACCCATGAGGTAGAACTAAAAATTCAACATGACGAATACAACAAGGAGCCGAAGAAAAAGGCATTGGCGCTGACATCAAAGAAGGAGTGCATCGAAGAGGACGATGACGATGAAGAAGGACTTCTGGTGAAGAACTTCAAGAAGTTCATCAGGAACCCAGAAAGAAGGAACACATTCAGAAAATTCTTCCAGAAGGACACTCGACGAAAGGGATCTTCCTCTTCATCAAGGAAAGAAAAAGCAAGCGATAACGAAGAAGAAAGGCCGGCTCCAGAATGTTACCACTGTAGAAAAACCGGGCACATTTGGAGCCAGTGCCCAAAATACCAAAAGGAGCGGAAAGAACAAAAGAAAGCAAAAGAAAAGAAGAAAGTGCTGAAGGCCGCTACTTGGGATGACTCTTCCTCTGAAGAGTCAAACGAATCTGAGTCGAGTAGCGAGGAGGAAGCAAACCTGTGCTTAATGGCCAAAAGCGACGATGACGATACCAGTGTTCTTAGCGACACTGAGGTATCTCCTCCTACTTTTGAAGAACTTTATGATAAATTTGTTTTATTAAATCATGAAAATGAATCCATTATAAAAGAAAATCGTAAGCTCACAAAAAAACTAATCTCTCTTGAAAAAAGAAAAGTTTCATGTCAAGAATGTAAGAACTCTTTATTTAGAATAAAAGAACTTGAAGTTTCTCTCTCAAATGCCCTCTCACAAAACAAAATCATTGCAAAAGAAAAAGGGGACTTAGAGAGAAAATTGAAAACTTCCATATTACAAATTGAAAATAACAAAAAGGGATTTGAAAATAAATGTGTTATGATTGTGAAAGAAAACACATCTCTTAAAGAACAAAATCATAACCTAAATTTAGCCATAAACAAATTCGGGATTGGCCAAAAATCCTTGGATATGCTTCTGGGTAATCAATGCTTTGGGTCTAAAAAATTCGTACTCGGATATAAAAGTGATCACTAACGCCCGGCGCTAACTACTAACGTCGGCGGTAGCTCTTATCTTACAAAATCTTCTATTTCTTCTAATACTCAAACTTCATCCAGCAAGAGCAACATAGAAACTCCGAAAAGGGTCTCAACCCCCTTCATTTCGTGTGCTAATTGTCTAAAGTTTGGACACACGTCTGGCTCTTGTAGGAATATAAAAAAAAACGAACTTTAAAACAAATCTGGGTACCTAAGAAAACCACTTACTCTATGGGTGGTACCTCTTGGGTATCTGGGTCTTTACTCTCATCTTCTTTCTAGATATGCAGGAAGGCTAAGGAAACAGAAGACGTGTGGTACTTGGACTCAGGCTGCTCCAAGCACATGACGGGCAATAAAGCAAAATTCCTTAGCCTAGAAATAAAGAAAGGAGGGATCATGACGTTTGGCGATAACGGTAAAGGAAGGATCATGGGTATTGGTACAGTGGGTAACGCATCTTTTCTTATATCAAATGTACTGTATGTTAAAGGATTAAAACACAACTTAATATTTATAAGTCAACTGTGTGATAAAGGTTTAGACGTACTTTTTGAATCATCCACTAACCTTTGCAAGATTGTTAATCCTAAAACAAAAGATGTGTTATTAACTGCACCTAGAATTCATAATGTTTACATTGTTTCATTTCATGATCTTTCAAAATCTTCTATAAAATGTTTTATAACCAAAAATGATGAATTGGAATTATGGCACAGACGCTTAGGCCATGCTAGTTCAAAGCTCATCCTAAAACTAGCAAAAAGAGAATTGATTAGAGGATTGCCTAAACTAAATGGAAGTCTATCTTCATTATGCTCTCCATGCCAAAAAGGCAAATTTACAAAATCATCTTTTAAAAGCAAAAACGAAATTTCTACATCAAAGCCATTGCAATTAATTCATATGGATCTCTTTGGTCCCGTTAACACTGCTAGTCTTGGTGGTAGATTATACACTTTTGTTCTCATAGATGACTATTCAAGATATTGTTGGACTGTATTTCTCTCCTCCAAATCTGATGCGTTTTGCGAATTTTCAAAATTATGTACTCGTATTCAAAATGAATTAGATTTAAAAATAAAATGCATTCGCTCAGATCATGGAGGTGAATTTGAAAATGAAAATTTTAAATCTTTTTGTGACATGTTAGGTATTAAACATGAGTTCTCCGCTCCACGCACACCTCAACTGAACGGTGTTGTGGAACGGAAAAATAGGACAATATAAGAACTTGCACGCACCATGCTATCTGAATATAAATTACCTAAGTATTTTTGGGCAGAAGCCGTGAGCACTGCATGTTATGTAATGAATAGAGTTATGCTTCGCCCATCCTTAAATCTCACACCATATGAACTCTATTTTCAAAAGAAACCTAACGTGTCGTATTTTAAAGTATTCGGATGTAAATGTTTCATTCTTAACACAGAAGATTCTTTGGGAAAATTTGACGAAAAATGCGATGAAGGAATATTTCTTGGTTATTCTTCAACTAGCAAAGCATATAGAATATTTAATAAAAGATCAAGTAAGGTTGAAGAATCAATTAATGTTAGATTTGATGAGTTTGTTCCATGTGCAGAGAAGCCCTCTATAGGTACCGATGATGAACCCTTGCCATCCTTGGAGCACGACGAAGAAGAACCGTCCAAAGAAGAAGAAGAAAAGTCCAATGAAGATGAACTCGTACCTCCAAGCGTGTTAAACTTCTCCAAAAATCATCCAAAAGAACTCATCATTGGGGAACCTTCCACCGGGGTGAGAACTCGTTCCTCTCTTCATGAAACGTTTTCTAATATTTGCTTTATCTCTGAAATCGAACCTAAAAACGTTTCCACCGCTTTAAATGACGAATTTTGGTTTCTGGATATGAATGAAGAGTTAGGACAATTTGAAAGAAATAAAGTTTGGAATCTAGTTGAAAGACCATCTAATCATCCAATTATAGGAGTAAAATGGATCTTTAAAAATAAATTAGATGGTGAATCTAGGATTGTAAGAAATAAAGCACGCTTAGTTGCTCAAGGTTATTCACAAATCGAGGGGGTAGATTTTGAAGAAACTTTTGCACCCGTTGCTCGCTTAGAATCTATATAAATATTTTTGGCCTTTGCGAGTTTTAAACGAATAAAATTATTTCAAATGGATGTTAAAAGTGCTTTTTTAAACGAGTATATTAAGGAAGAAGTCTATGTAGAGCAACCCCCCGGTTTCATAAATGAAAAATATCCAAATCATGCGTACAAATTAGAAAAAGCGCTTTATGGTTTAAAATAAGCGCCCCGTGCATGGTATGATCGTCTTACATCGTTTTTGTTAGAGCACGGTTATGTTATGGGAAGTGCAGACAACACACTCTTCATTAAGCATAAAAATAATGAATTAATCATTTTACAAATATATGTTGATGACATAATTTTTGGAGCCACTAATGAAGAGTTGTGTAATGAAGTAGTCGTAATAATGAAAAATGAATTTGAAATGAGTCTTGTAGGAGAACTATCATTCTTTCTTGGTTTTCAAATCTCACAACAAAATGATGGAATTTTTATTTGTCATACAAAATATGTTCACGATATGCTTAAACGATTTGGCTTTGAAACCCTTAAACAAGCTTCGACTCCTATGAGTGCTTCTTTAAAATTAGGAAAAGATGAATCTGGTATTTCTATTGATCAAACACTATATAGAGGAATGATAGGGTCTCTTCTTTATTTAAGCGCATCTAGACCAGATATAATGTTTGTCGTTTGTTTATGTGCTCGCTTTCAAGCCGATCCAAAAGAATCTCATTTAAAAGCGGTAAAACGTATCTTTCGTTATCTAATAGGGACATCTAAATTAGGATTATGGTACCCACATAATGATTCCTTCACACTCCATGGCTATTCCGATTCAGACTACGCCGGGTGTTCACTAGATAGAAAAAGCACTAGCGGTACTTGTCATTTTTTAGGACCATCTTTAGTTGCTTGGTCTAGTAGAAAACAATCTTCGGTTGCACTCTCCACCACAGAGGCCGAATATATCGCACTTGGTAGTTGTTGTGCACAAGCATTATGGATGAGCCAAACATTAGAAGACTTTGGATTTCACCTCAAACACATAGATCTTAAATGTGACAACAAAAGTGCAATAGACCTCACATATAATCCAGTACATCATGCTAGATCCAAACACATAGATGTTTGTCATCATTTCATTAGGGATCACATTAAGAAAGAAAATGTAAAAGTAAGCTTCATTGGGACGGACTCACAACTCGCTTACATATTTACTAAACCTCTTCCCGATGCCAGATTTCGATTATTACGACTTGAATTAGTTGTTCTAGATCTTTCTTGTTAAAACATGTTTACAAATGCAATTTTCTTCATTTTTAACCATCAAAAACATTTTCAAAAATTCTGCAAATTCAGCATAAAACTACTAATGGGACACCTAATCAAGATCAAGCATCAAAATTATCAAAACCCTAAAAAATCACTTACTGTTTCCCGCGCTAGCGCTAGCGCCGGCGCTAGCGTCGAGTTTCGAATTTCTGTGATTTTAAATTTTCTAAAAAATCCTAAAAATATTTTGATCTATATGTACTATTTTGCTTTGCACGTCTATTTTTTTCTTTTATTTTTGAAAAATCAAAATACAAAAATAGAAAATCTAAATTACCAAAAATATGTTTTGCTTTTGTTTATTTTTATTCAAAAATCAAAAACAAAAATATAACACTGTAAAACTATCAAACAAAAAAAACTGTATGAACTGTTTGTGAAAATCAAGCATGATTTAAGCTATTATCTAGAATTTCTATAATGTTGCAATTTTCTTTTCAAACTACTTTGAACATTGTCCTTACCATGCTTTGATTTATCTATTACTATGTGCATCAATTATATTGTAAAGGTTGTGTAGAATCAAGCTTAGCATGCCTCTAAGTATGAGTAAATGGTTTATGTTAGATAATGATATGAATTCACTCACTTTTTGGCATTGTCTACATTTGGTTTAAATTAAGAATGCTTGTGTATGTTTTGTAATAGTACAATGAATTAAAATTGCACAAGTATCTTACCTACACTCCCTTCTTTTGCACTATGAAAAAGTTAAGAAAAGTGGTTATATTTCTCATAAATTCCTTTGGCTTGCAAAACAAGTGTATTCGGAGAACTTTGTACAACACAAATTATAAAGTAACTAACAAAGATAACTCCACCAAGCACTACTTGAACCTCCTGATAAGTCTTAATGAGCATTGTGAGGTTGAGCACCTTGGAAAGAAGAGTAAAGTGACTTGTGCAAACCATCTCTTTTTTTCAAAATAAGAAAAACCACTTACTCTTAAAGTACACGGATCACTAGTCTCAAAAGATTCAAAATAAAATCTGTGATCCCCCAAGCACTACTTTGCACCATGATAAGTCTTAATGAGCATTGTGTGTGCAGAGCACCTTGGTAGTTGTACATTTTTTGTGTGCATTAAAGTGTGTGGAAGTTAAAATATTTGTGTTTTATTGTGCTTTTTACTTTACATAGTACTTGTATTTTTGATTAAAACACTTGTATACTCTACTCTAAAATACACTTATGTACACATCATTATCTTCCATAACACTTCTTCTCATAAGTATTGGACCCTAATGCTAATTCTATATAATTTTTTACTTATGAAATGCACTAGATAACCTAGCATGTTTTCTATAATGTTTGGTATGTTTTGAAATTATGAATTGAAATAACATTGTAGTACTTTCTTTTTGAATAACATTATTTCATGCTTGGTTACTCTTATTGTCAACTTTCATTGAAAATGATTTACAACAACATCCTTTTGCAATATAACTCATATCTCTTTTTATGGATCATCTTGCTTATAATATGATGTTTTTGTATCTCTACAAGTCTTCCGCATCATTCTCATGTAATGGCTTTACCTTGCATGCTTACTTAACAAGTCTTGTTTTTTACCAATCCTTTATTTTGTCATCAAATATTTTACTTGCATGGTAAACCGTATATTGGTTACTATTAACAGAATTATTTATGCTCAAACTCTGATATTTCTATAAAAGGGATAAATTAAACTTGAAATTAAGCTACAAACTCCCTATCATTCACCTTTTAAACTCCAAAGCTCGATCATGCTGCTATCTTATTATCACTTATGTGGTGCCTCCTAACCCACTTTTGCTAATAACAAAAGGGGGAGAACTAACTAACATGATAAATTAACTCCGCTATCAAAATAAAATTCACATGAATAATTAAATTGATAGCTTACATATTAGGGGAGCATTCACATAGGGGGAGCACGTATTTAGGGGGAGCAATTCTAAATATGTTAATCATCTATATTTATCCTAAGTCATCACTCTCACACACACACAAATAGGATTTCACCATGCTTATCTATTAATGCTCTGATTTATCATTAATGGATTTGTTATTATCAAAAGGGGGAATTTGATGGTACATGGTCTTCCGCATCTCCTAGGTTTGAGAATAACAAATCCTATGTGTATTTGATCTTGTGTGTTCAAGTGTGCAGTTTTGCTGGGTCCACATGACTCAAAGAGTACACATGATGACTGCCCCCAAAATTGAGGCTGGAATTCGAAAGTGGCCACTAGCGCCGGCGGTAGTGATAGCTCCAGGCGCTAGCGTTGAATAGCGCAATTCCGGTGGCATTTATAGAAGGCGCTAACGCCGGGCGGTAGCTGATAGCGTCGGCGGTAGCGGAGCGCACATAAGGCATAGAGCAGTGTGTTGCCGCGAATGGGAGATTCTACCGCGCAATTAGTTTCTTAATCCGGGCTAGCGCCGACGGTAGCGCTTGGGCTATAAAAGGACCCCCTCTCCTCGTGATTTGACACACCTATTGCATACACCTCAGAGAGAGAGAGTGCTCGAGTTGCAGAGGCTTTCCTTGGCCGAATTCTGAAGTTCTAGCGAAGCTCTGCCGATTTCTGAAGGAGGATTCCATCACGCCGAATCCAAGCGAAGTCCGCTTCGACAAACGCTGATTCTCCAGCGGATCTTCGCCTCCTCATTCAGAAGTTCATCCTAAGGGAGTTGTTAATTTATTTGATTTCTTTTTCCTTTGTAAACGGTAGTAAAATCGCCTCGTGTTGGCGACTAGGTCTTGGTGTAGACTTAGGGCTGAAATTCGCCTCGTGTTGGCGACTAGATCTAGGCTAGGTCTAGGGCGTGCTCGAGGCCACATTCGGGGAAGGATATGCTAGAGCGGCTTGAGGCCGAATCCAGGGAGGATAAGGCTAGGGCCACCGGTTCGTGGGGAAGCGAGTCGGGATAGAAAACGAAAAGAGCTTTAATTATTCTTCGCCTCCGATCTCTAGCGTCAATGAGATCAAGTTTTGTAAAACTCATTTAAATATTAATAAAGCTTGTCTCTCTTTTTGTTTTACTTGTTTTTGTCTTGATTTTAATCTTGCAATATTTCTAAACTTTCTAATTAAAATCTAAACTTTTTGAAAACCCTTATTCACCCCCCCCCCCCTCTAAGGGCGCCGACCGATCCAACAGAATCGAACTATGCAGGCCTTCAGCGCACTGCTTCGTTAGGCGAATGGATTACACGGGCCGCTATGCCACGCTTCACTAGGCAGATGGACGAGAAGACAAGCAGATGGAATGGTTCGCACCGACGGAGTCGGGGTGGATTACATGGGCCGTTAGCACCGCTTTGCTTGGCAGATGGAAGAGTAGTCTTACAGAATGGAAGAGTAGGCTAGCGTAATGGAGTGGAGGGTGATGACTGATGTAAGATGGAATGGGGCGCACCTCACTTGCATACACCACACATAACAATTTCACATAGACATGAAATAGTAAATATCATAACTAGGTTTAGAAAACATTATTCATACACCCAAATGATAAAGGAAAACAGTACTACAACATAAAGGGGGTTGAGATTACAACCAAAGCACGGAGACTCATCGGAGGTTCACGGTCAAAATCTAGGGTTGTCAATCCTTGTCCGAGATTGGGCTCCAACTGCCGTCCGGGGTCCGGAAGAGTTGTCACCTTCTTCTATTGTACTCATCTTCTCCGTCAATCTTCTTTGACCATGATCTCACCGGAGAACTTCACAAGTGCAGTAAGGAATCCCTCAAGATGGAGCTTTGGAGGTGCACAAACAATGGAGGAGGCCTAGAGGATGCTCCGGCTTGAGATTTACAAGGGAATGGCGGCTGGAGCTCCTACCGAAGGTGGGCGGTGATGGAGCGGCGAAAAAGGGCGGAACTGGAGCTTTTGGGCGCGGGAAAGAGGTCGTTCCCGTCTAGGGCGAAGTCTGCAGCTTTTATAGAAAAAGATCAGAAATTTGGTCACGCACGGTCGAACGCACGACCGTGCGTGAGCCATACAAAATTAATGAAAAGAACAGTGCAGGAAGACGACCCAGAGCGCCCGTGCGTTTTACTCACGCACGAGCAATTCCTCCCGTGAGTAAAAACACACGGGTAAATTCAGAAAAGCTTAAAATCCGGCAACCGACAAGAGGTCATGCAATTTGTTCGCGCACGGTTGAGTCCAACCGTGCGTGAAGAAAATGCACGAGCGGGGCAGATCACCATTTTGACCAGCTGATCATATCGCACGACCGCAGCCGACCGTGCGTCAAGTAAACGCACGACCGTGCGATTCATATAGGATGAATTCTGGGCAATATGGACGATCTTCCCACCTGCACAACAAATCCAAACGTTGGGAACACACCTCCAGCACAAGTATAAAAGCATAAAAAGAATGGGGAGCACATTGTGCTTGCCCCCAACAATAAAGCGTGTAATTACACACCACCATGGGCCTAAATAGTGCACTTCGTGAAGAAATGTGTTCACGTGAAATATAAGCAATAATGAACTAAAAGTGATGTGCATGTGCGTGAAAACAAGCCCGGATGAGTCCGAAAATGTGTATATAATTGGGACAAATCACACCCCCAGACTTACCTATTTGCGCGTCCCGAGCAAACAAATCCGGCGGAGTAGGAAAAGCATAGCTAGCTAAAAAAATTGCGACATGGAGTAGTATGCGAAGTTGCATACTTGTGTGCATAGAAGTTCATTAGAAGAAGTTTCTACATTTGCTAAGCTAATTTATAAAAGTGTAAATGCGCAAAAAGAAATTTATTTTTACTCAAAAATGGAGTGTTGGTGAATCTCGTGGTCACGCTTAGTACGTAAGTAATCTAGACACGAATGTGAGTGTTACCCAAGACCGGAACTCAGAATTATCTCCGTTGAAATCCATCAACGTCGAGAGCCATAAGCTCGCCCTGTCACACTCTCTCCACGGCGCTAGTGAACTCACAAGATGAATCAATAGGACTTTGGGTTTACACAAGGCTTTAGGTTATGGTTTGGAATGCAATGATAAACGTGAAGGCTAATCGCAACCCAATTGAGCACACAAAAGTGCTAAATCAAAGCAGCCACAATAATACACGTGTAACACACCCCTAGACTTGACTTTGAAACTGGGTGTGCACACGGCCTACAACAATCAATACCATTTAGATGTTTCAATTAAAATGTTGGGGATATATATATTTTTTTTTTTGCTTTTCTTTTTCTTTTCTTTTCATCCCCATATCTCTTTGCAACAAGCTCAGCACATAGGAATTTTGAAAACTTCCACACCAACACTAAAGTTTCACATCACCGCACCGCATTGGAAAATTACAATACATAAATACTTTTAGCTTAATTTTGGTTGTGATAATAGGATTAGCTTTTAGGCCTTGGTGAAGTATGGTGGAGCTGAACCAAAAGATCGGGTAGGCACAAAATAGGCTAGCAATGGTTAGTTTATAAGAAAGGTAAAACAAAGCTCAAGCTTACCAAAAAGATGGCCAACGTCATGCTCAACTTGCAAATCGTTCGCACCCATGCTTCGAGAGTCGCTTGGGGCAAGTTCTTAGCCCTCGAGAAAGGTAATCCTTCCTCCCGACTCAAGCAACACGAACCTCACGTTCGCCTACACACAATACCACGCTACCGCTAGATTCAACCACATTCACCATTTTGAGTAAAATAAACTAAAATCTATGCAAATCAACTAATTATAAATTAGGAGCATAAATAAGAACTAATTCTACTCAAAGTCCTAAGCAAAACACGCGTACTCAACTAGAACACTATAGGAGTCAACATTCCACTCCATCTTGCAATTAATTTGGCTAATACAACACTTCCTACATCACAACCAAGAATTGAATATACGGGAGCATGCAAACAAGCGAGTGCGCGCTCGTGCGGGTGAAACGGTTTGTGATGTATATGAACAAATTTACTATATAGACTAAAAAAATAAAATAAAAAATTACTTCTAGTATGCAATGCAACATGTGCGTGCATAGTGGGTAACAAACAACTCTCCCCCATACTTAATCTACGCAATTAGGAAAGTTGAAATATCAACATGAGTGTAAGAGAATGAAAAGAAGAGAGGTTACCCCATGCTCAGAAATGAGCATACCAGAAGATTTGGCGTTAAATTCTGAAAACTTCACTCCAAGAGTCCGCCACCAAAGAAATTGCCGCACACCTGCAGGCAAAAGACTCCACACAAAAATATATATAAAACGAAACTATTAGCGTATTAGAGAAATAAAAACAAAAGAGACTTGGGTTGTCTCTCAACAGCGCTTTTGTTTACCATCCTTAAGCTGGACTTAATACCTGTATTAAGAAGTTTTAATAATATTGTCTAAACATAAAAGAGAAAACTAAAATATCCTAATTATTACAAGCATGCCAAAAAGATCAACTGTACGTTGATTTAAAGTGGTAACTGAGAATAAACGAGATGGGTCTGAAGACCCAATAGCAGCACATCAGAAGATCAGGAGCTTTCCATCTCCATATTTCATCTTTCTTCATCCTCTTCCTCTCCTCCAGTCTGCGGTCATGGATGAAGTAGCGCTTTCCACCCTGCACCCAGTCTTTCAAGGAAAACGTAGGCAATGATGATGAAGTGGAATAGGGGATGGATTTCATCATTGCCGTTTGCTTTTCCTTCCAAGACTACCACACAGAATCACCCAAAAATGGGTCTAGATATTCATGCACCTGCAGAAGGATAAATGAAATATCAGACATTAAAGCAGGCGAGGAAACAGGAAGGATGAATTTATCAAGATTAGCATTAAAAGAAGGGGGATTAGGAAATAAACTGGATGAAGAACTAAAATAATCAAACAAAGGAGGAGTGGCCCCGGTGTCACTCCTGGCAGGTTCCCAAGCCTGATCACTATCAGTGTCATAAGAATCAAAACGAGGTGCATCTGAGAACTCGAAGGAATCAGTGGTGTGGCAGATCTCCTTCACCAATGAAGAGGTGCACAACTCCTCATCAGAAAGGTCGTCCTCATCATCCCACTTCGGTTCAGCTTGGAGGTCCAGAACATCACCCTGCAAATAATCTTCGACAGGATCATAAAAAAAGGTGTAGAAAAAGCATGCAAAGGAACTGGAGGCACATCAGAATCAGAAAGTAAAATATCAGGTTCCTCCACAAAATGATCTGCAAGCACCTCCACACTAGAGAGAACACTCTCCTCATCCCATTCTGGGTCATCATGGAGCTCCCAAATCTCACCTTGTTGGCCATCAAATGAATCATCGTCATCACTAGTAGTAAATCCATATACAGGGAGCGAAGAGTCCATGCAAGAAATAAGCTCGGGGGTTGAGGGATTGATTCCCTCCACAGGTAAGGACTGAGCGATAGGGACTTTGTCATCAGGATGTGAAGGACTGCAGTTGGGAATTGGAGTAGGTAAAAGACTGGGGCAGTCCTTCAAAACATGATTTTCGCTTTTACAAATTAAACAAGCAAAGCCCCTACGATACGTAGCATTTAATTCCCTCATTTGATCGATATAAGCACTCATCTTGTCAATAATGCTAGGTTCAGTCTAGGAATACATTTTTTTGAAGGATGCAGATATAACAAGAATTGAAATTCTTTGCAAGAAAATCTACACAATTAATTAAAACTACTTCGGAACAACTTGCCTTAAAAAAATTAAACAGGAAAGGGTGAAATAATAAAAATAAGAAAAGCAAAAATTAAATAAAAAGCAAACAAAATAACAAGAGGACTATACACAATGGAAGAACTTCTAACTCTCGTCTCCCTTTACAGAAAACTCACACGACTGTGTTTCCCGGCAACGGCGCCAAAAACTTGATGCGTGTTTGGCAAGTGCACCGGTCGTTGTCAAGTAATAAATATGGGAATAGCTTCCCCGAATGTCGATCTCTTGAGGAATATAGGGTATGGTGAATGAATTGCGTTGTATGTCGATTGTTACACGAGCAAAGAAAGTAGAAACAAAGGCGTTGTGATTGGTGTCCTAAGATATTGCAAAAATAAGAGAAATGCGGGTCGAAAGCACCGCTTCGCAAAGTGGGGCTGAGTGCAGCGGCCGCGATGTCGCGCTTCGGTAAACGGATGAAATGGCCACAGTGTGGGGTTTTGCGAGGGTCGTATTCACCTCTTCGCCAACATTACCACTAGATATTGCTAGATGGCTTCACACGCAAGCAACTCAGAATATCACAATGAAAAGAAAGATGATTCGCACAACCATAGCATCATTGCACATGAACATCAAACAAAGGATTTATACGATTAATCTAACAAGAGTTCATTACAACAACACTAAAAGAAGTACAAGTTCATGGTTTAGAAAGGACCCAATAGAAGGTGTCACCGTATCATGGGTTCTCGGCCGGAATGAGAGGTTGTCGGGCTCTCTCCGGGCTCGGCCCTCAGATGGTGTGCGGACTCGAAGGAAGCTGTCACTTCTCCAGCGATCTACAACACTTCTATGGTCTCCAAGATAAAGAATGCTTGAACTCGTGGTGGAGAAAGCTTGCAAACGATCCAGGATGGAAGTATGGTGGAGGAGATCACCGGATGTGGTCTCCTACGGTGGAAAAGGTGAAAATGGTAGGCTTCTCTGGCTTTTCCTGCGAGGGGAATCGTCCTCCTCTGATTGCAGCAGATTTCCTCCTTTAAATAATAAACAGTCAGATTTTTGGTCACGCACAGGCGAACGCACGATCGTGCGCTGCCCGTGCGTTATTTAATGATAAAAAAAGGCTTGAGGAAGAAGTAGCAGTGCCCGTGCATTTTACTCACACACGGGCAATTCCGCCAGTGCGTAAAAATGCACGGACAAACTCAGAACGACTAAAAACATGAAGAAACAGGTGATCGTGCATTTTACTTACGCACGGGCAAACCCGCCCGTGCGTAAAAATGCACGACTAAATTCAGATCACTGGATTTCTTCCTAGATGAAAGCGCACAATCGCAGCCGACCGTGTGCCAAGAAAATGCACGACCGTGCGTTATGCACCATCATGATTTCTGGAGAAAGGGGTGATTCGACCACCTGCAAGCAAAGCAAACTAGGTGGGAATAACCCTCCAGCTCCAATCAAACACAGAAAAAGGATTAGGGAGCACCATGTGCTTACCCCCAATAACATGGAGCGCAAATGCACACCAAAACGGGCCTAAGAGTGCACTTAGCATGGAATAACAAATATGAATAAAAACATGCCTAAAGTGTAGTGCATAGACTAGAAAATCGGCCCCGATGAGCCCATAAATGTGTATATAAATAGGACTCATCATCCAGCCAGTAATAGTACGCATATGCTCCGCGGTTTTGCGTTGAGGCGTACAATAGGTCTAGGTTAGGTAGTGTGAATACCAACCTAGAGGTGGGCGAGGCCCAACCCACCGCTTCCGTTTGCCACTGCGGGAGTATCCTGGGAGTCTTGCTAGCTCCAAAAAGGGGGAACTAAAGGTCTGTGCACACAGAGTCGAAGTGTGTGAGTTGCACTTGTATGAACATAGCATAAATAACATACCTTGCATGTCATAGCATAAATATTGCATTTCAACCCCTACCCCTATCGTATAAATTGGTATGGGACTTTTTATACGATAGGCCCTGCTAAAAGACCCCTTGGTCTATAAGTTTGTACAGTCATTCCTATAAATCAATGGTTACTTTTCTATTATATACTTTTCTTTACTTATTGTTCTTTACTTGCTCTTTACTATAGGTTCACTGCTTTAGTTTTACATATTCACTTATGTAGTGGTAGATATTTCTATAGACTAGATTCGTCGTCACCTGCTTTTGTTTTACCCCTTACTGTCCTCCGCTTCCTCCTCCCCATACGGTGCCTAGGATCCATTGGGGGATGGATGGGGAATTGGCTAAGTCTAGTTTGACTGACGGTCGATGGACCATATCATTTCAGAGGTTCGAGGAGACGCAGCAACACTAGAGGCCAGTGCAGACAGAGGCGAACCAGTGCAGTTCAGGAGCACAAGATTCAGCACCAGTGAGTGATTAGGATCTAGCTTCCGCGAGTGAAATTGTAGCGAGGACATGATGTACAGGGCATGAGCCATTTATTATTGTACCTTTGTTATCTTTCTATTCAGTTATATCATGTGGACAATTTTATATTTCATGTTGATTCTGTGGACTTGTTTTGTTTAAGCTTTACTTCTTTGTGATCGATATGGCCGACAGGATCGACGTTTTGTAGTGGCGACCTTCCCGAGTGAAGGTGTCACCGCAAAACGGCGGTTCTGGGCCTAAGACCCGAATGTTTGAAAAGGAAAAAAAATGGTGTCTTACAGTTGGAACCCCGACGCAAGCTGAGGATTGGCTGTCAAGAGTTCGCAAAACCTTGAAGGCCACTCATACAGAGGAGGAGCAGACATTTTAGTTGGAAACCTTCCTTCTGGATGGGGAGGCGTAGTTATGGTGGGACGAATTGGAGTTACATCAGCTAGCAGGAAGGCAGCTGACGAATATCTCCTTTGATGAGTTTTCCAGACTGTTCTTGGCGCAGTATCTTCCACCGGCCCAACAGATAGATGTAAAACCAGTTCAACCGTCTAACTCATGGTGATAGTATGATCGACAACTATCTACACGAGTTTACACAGTTGGGGCGCTATGTAGGCATGACGTTTGCGGACAAAGCTCGTAAGACAAATCGGTTTTACGAAGGCCTACGAGAAGAGTTGCGGTTCCTTCTGTCGGGGCCAATGATGCAAGGGTTCATGACCCTGGTCAACACGGCTCGTTCCTTAGAAAAGGACATGAAGCTGTCCAAAAGTAGAAAAGACCTGGCTGTGGTGAAGCCAGAGTTCAAAGTTCCGAGCTCTGCGAGGTCTGGGCAAGGCAGGTGGAGGAAAGGAGCACGGCCGTTTGGGTTAGCTCAATCTTCAGTATCAGGAGCAACTGGGCGAGGCCCACTCATTTGTTACAACTGCGGCAAACCGGGACATATAGCCCGAGATTGTCGCAATGGCTCCCAGAAAGGGAAGACATCAGAGAAAGGAAAGGAGGCGGAGTCAACCGCATCCCATGCTGCTCCAGCCCAGCCTAGGGTTTACAATCTTGGCCAGCAAGAGGCCATAAAGCAAAGCGATGTGGTGACAGGTATGTGTTAGTATACAGCTTTACTTGTTTTCTATACTTCATATCTTGTGCATGGCTTGTTAACCATGTGTGTATTAGGCTTTATTCTAATATTTAACTCTCCGACGAGAGCACTGTTTGATACGGGAGCGTCGCACTCCTTTCTATCGGAGGCCTTCATCCAACACATTGGAGCGCCTTCGTGTCTGGCAAAAAGAAGGTTTGATGTGATGCTACTAAATGGGTGTTCTATGCCTGCGAATAGAGTTTGTGTTGCAAATGTGCGGATTGGAAGTCAGGATTTTGACTTGGAAGCACTGGTGCTGCCGATTTCGGAATTCGATGTGATCCTTGGGATGGGCTGGCTGTCAGCGCAGCAGGCCTACATTGATTATAATTCTAAGGAAGTTATACTGGGGCATGGTACCGAATGGGCGACTACTTTTGAGGGTTTGCAAGGATCTGGCAAGACATTGATGTCTGCAGTCCAAGTGGTCAAGGCAGTTCGACAGGGCGCAAAATTGTGTTTTGTGCTAGTAGGGGCTGCAAAGCCTCAGCCCAGTTTGAGTGACGTTCCTGTGATATCAGAGTACCCTAATGTGTTTCCAAAAGATCTTCCTGGGTGTTGGGGAAATGATTTATCTTAACCCCTAAAATGAGTAGAATATAAATTCTAAGAATGAAAAATTAGGTTAAGTAAATATGCGTCGAATAGTATTCGACGCAACGTCGAAATGAAGTCGACGTTTCTCTCAGAATGAGTCGAAGTAATTCTAAGCAGAATTTGATGTATCCTATGTCGACGTTACTCTGACTTCTAGTCGACGCATCTAGTGAAGTCGACGCGCCTTAGTCGATGCACCTTTCATATTCTCCTCTCGACGTCCAGCCAGGATGAATTCGACGCTTACGTCGAATAGTAATTGACGCACGTCGATTTATATGTCAAATTCAAAAACTCACCAGATCTCTTTCCTTCTTTCTATAGATCTGATTTGTATGGAATGATTTTATTCTCTTATAGCCGTTCTGAATTTGTCTTTCCTTCTAATTGATTCTTGGCTAAATTGAGTAATGTTTTTCTGGATATTATTTGAAATCAGAATAAACTCTTTCCTTCTACAGAAATAATCATTATGAAAACATTTCTCTTTCTATTTCTCTGACTACTAATTGATTATCCTCCTATAGTATTATTTGAATGAATAAAGCTATAAATAAGAAGGAGGTCGACAGAGAATGAGAGTCCAGTGATCCACCAATATACATTTGAAAAAGAGGATGAGCTCCCAAGTGAATAGAGAGAGAATTGAGAAATAGTGCTGCAGCAAAGATCAAGCTTTCTTCTTCTCCTCATTCTGAAGCCATACTGCTGCAAACTCTGATAGCTCTCACTAAAAGAGAGAAAAGCCTACAAATCTCCTTCTCACTATAGAAGAGAGATTTCATTCACTAATTCTTGTGCTTCCAATCTTCTTGCAAAGAAGAAGATTCTTTCTTGTTTTTTTAAAATTGTTTATTCTTCTTCTTCTTATTCTTATTTCATTCTCAAACACTGTAAAAGAGTTTTTAGAATCTCTCTTCAAAATTCAGTTGTACTGGTTCTAAGAGTCTCCTTATCAAAAGACTCAGCTGGTTCTAAGAGTCTCCTTATCAAAAGACTCAGGCTGGTTCTAAGAGTCTCCTTATCAAAAGACTCAGTGCAAGTTAGTGAATTCCTACCAAGGGGGTAGAAGAGTGGAGTACCCAAAGTTTGGGGAACCACTATATTTCTTTGTGTTGTGCTGTGATTTTCTTCTTGCATTTACTTTCTCTACTTGTTTAATTCATGTTGGTGTGTGGGAAGCTTAAATCTGTGATATTTACACACATATATATATATATATAATTATTATTTTGTACAAAATTATTTTTAAATCTCTATTCACCCCCCCCCCCCCCCTCTAGAGAATTCTAGTGAGGTTAACTGTGCACTTTCAAATGGTATCAGAGCGAGGTTGATCTAAAAAGGGTAACTCCTTGATCAAAAAGATCCTACCTCATATATATTTTTCTACAAAACTATTTTTCACATGGCACAAATCAAAGATTATGCTTCCACCAGACCACCAATGTGCAATCTTGAAAAGTTTGCAGTTTGGAAAACAATAATTAGGATTTATATGAATTCCATTGATGAAGAACTCTTCAATGTTACTTTGACAGGTGCTCCCAAGCCTTATAGAAGGGACTCAAGTGGCAATGTGACTCAAACACCTGTCCCAAAGTCTGAGTTAACAGATGATGAGAAAAAGACTAGGGCATGTGATGCAAAAGCTGTGAACATTCTTGTCTCAACCCTCTCAGATGATATCTTTCAAAGGGTTGTGGACTGTGAATCAGCCAAAGAAATCTAGGATGCTCTTACAAAGATTGTAGAAGGAAGTGCTGATGAAAAGATAGATAAAAAGGATCTATTGATCTCCCAATATGAGAACTTCCAAAAGAAGAGTGAAGAAAGCATCTCTGAGATGTATGACAGATTCAGTCTGATCATCAATCAATTGAAAAACTTGGATAGAGAGATCTCTCTCACTGAGATCAATGACAAATTGCTAATGAGTCTCCCTAGTTCATGGGACTCAAGAATATGGGCAATAAGAGATACAAGAGGACAAAAGGAAATCTCAACAGATGCCCTCTTAGGAAAACTTAAATCCTATGAGCAACTGCTGAGAACCAGAGAAGAAAAGGAAACAAGAGGAAGCACTCCAACCTCTTCAAACAACAGGAACATTACATTAAAAGCAACAGAAGAAGGAACCCCTTCCACTGAAGAAGAACTATTCAGATTCCTGGCCAGAAAATTCAAGAAATGGGTCAGGACAGATGGATCTAGAAGGAGAGAGTCAAAACCAAGGTATGAAAAAACTCCCACTAAAGAAATTGTGTGTTATTCTTGCAGGAAACCTGGACATATTGCCCCAGAATGTCCAGAAAATGATGAGACAAAGAAAGATCTGAAAAAGAAAGATCTCAAGAAAAAGGGGAAGAAGAAAGAAAGAGGCTTTATTGCAGAAGCCTGGAGTGAAACAGACTCTGAGGACAGCTCCTCTTCTAAAAGTGACAATGAAAAGTCTAAGCAAGAAGACCTATGCTTAATGTCTCTTGAAGGCTCAAAGAAAGATGATGTTACTGAATCATGGAGTGAGACAGGTTCAGAAGAAAGCACCTCATCTAAAGATGAAAAATAAAATAGTCTTATTCTCATAGAGGAATCTGAGGATAAGGATGAGGTAAGCATTTTTGATGAAATAGATTTTCAATGTGATGATTTCTAAAATGATTTTAGAGGATTATGTTTGGATCAACTGAAAGCTAAACAAGAGATTATGGATCTAAAAGAACAAATTAATATGATTAAAAACCAGAGAAATAGAAAGGATACATGTTCTAAAAATTATGAGTTAAGGGCTAACATCAGAGAAAAAGAAATAGAAAGGGCAAAAGTAGAAAACCAGCTCCTTAAGGATAAGGTATCCCAGGCAAAGGCATTTGAAGAATCAATAAAGATAAGGAGTCAAACACTTAAAGAAATCACTGAACAACAAACAATAAGACATAAAAATCTTGGGCTAGGGGTTGATCCCTCAATTAGCCCAATACCATCCAGCAAACCTGCTTGGATGAGCCCTGTCAAATTTAACAAGCCCATCAAATCAACAAACCAAGAAGAAGACTCAAAAAATAAGGGAGAAGACTTCAAGGAAATAAACCAATTTGATGAAACATCATACTATTCAACTGATGACTCTCAAACTTCATCTGAAAAGGCAACTAAGCCAAAAGAAACAATACATAAAGGAGTAAAATCAGAAAAAGGGAAAGAGAAAATTTATGAAAATACAGTTGCGTTGACTTCATATCGACGCATGAATGATAGTGCGTCAAATTCCACTCGACGCAATCTCTCAGATGCTTCGACCTCAACTCGACGCTTGAATAAAATTACGTCGACTTCCAATCGACGGAACTTCTTCCATGCGTCGATTCCAGATCAACGCAATCTGGAGAAAGCGCCGAATATAAATCGACGCAACTATCAACATACGTCGAATAGATATCGACGCATAAAAAGTCAGAGCAACTTAAATGCCTATCCTTCAAAAACTTTCTATCTTAACCCCCATTCAGGACCCATTCATCCTGATCATAATTTCTATCCTAGTCAAAACTTCTATCCTAACCAAAAATTTTATGAAAATGTTTATCCTAATCAACACCAATATCCCTCTCTAAACTCAAAATCCCATAATCTAAAGATAGTCAGATGTTATATCTGCAATAAGACTGGCCACACTACCAGACAATGTTGGCACAATCAATCAAACTATCTGTAAAAATTAGCCCAAGGCTGACTTAGAAAACTTTAGGAATAGGAAGAAATAATTTCTCAAGGAAAATCCAGAATTTGTCAAATAAAGTCACGTAGACTTCTAATCGACGCATCGTCGATAACTCTGCTCAATAAATGAAATCGATGCATGCGTCGACTCCAATCGACGCATACGTCGATTGGAAACCCTTTCATCTCAAACCAGACTATATCGACGCTCACATCGAAATCCACTCGACGTAACACCGACTTCATGAAAACGAGTGGCAATACTACAATATTTTCGGTCACATCCACTGTAGTACCGAATAAGCCTCGAATTGTGTATCATTTCGACGCACCTGACATAAATAGACTCTTCAGTTAGAAACCTTCACGACCCCTGCATCTTCCATCCTTCTTGCTCCTCAGTCCAGTCGTTTCTTCCTCTCTCTCTCACTAACCTAAAATGGCTCCCAAGACAAACTCTGGATTCGACATTGACCTCGAATCCTTCCAAGCCGCCACCGAAAACTACAAGAGCATTATAGCTCTGTTTACTGAAGCTGGATTAGACAAGCTTATTTCCACAAGATGCAAGCTTCTGGAGACAGAACTCACAGAGCTCATGACTCATGCTCAGATATCTGAACAAGGAGAAATCCAAGGAACAATCCATGAGACACCTGTCTCAATCTCTACAGAACACATTAGGACCACCTTTGATCTTCCATCAGGTATATTCCAATATTATCTTTTAGGGAAAGAAAATTAGTTTCCAAAGAGTAACTAAATAAGTCTCCTTCATCATTCCCTTATCAGGTGATGAACATGTGGAACTCACACCTGATTAAATCAAGAATCTGTTAACCAGCATGAAGTTCTCCAAAGATTGACCAATCCACCTAAAGAAAATAGGTTTTTCTGATGAGTATAGACTACTGGCAGACATAGTAGGAAAGATACTACTATGCAAGATCTCTGCCCATGATGCAGTGCCCAAACAACAACTGAACATCATGGGGGCCCTTGTGCTAAAGAAGAAAATAGACTGGGCCAGCTGTTTGATCAAGATGATAGGCTACAAGTACTCTCACAAAGAGAATGCATACATTAGGATTATGAGTCAAGTACTCTTCCAGTCCTTCCCTGACCTATGTAGGTCAAAAGGAAACCCTATTCCTCCAGGAAAAAGGATGTCAATAGCCCTCTTCTCTAAATGGACCAGGCAAATCCTTAAGCCTGGTTCCATTCCTGAAAGGACTCCCTCTCCTTCTAACTCTCCTGCACATCCATCTTCACCTCCTCCTCCTCAAACAAACATACCTTCTCTACCACCATCATCCACTCCAATAGTCTCTACCACCCTCACAACTCCTACTCTACCTACCTCCTCTCAAACACCAGCTCCTCCTCCTCCTCCTCCTCCTACTATCTCATCCTCTGTTGGAAATTGTAATCACAATTACCTTGATTTGTGAGAAGTCACCCTTAAACTAAGATTGAATTGCATTTGTATTTGATATGCTTTTCCAGTATTGTCTTGCAGATTATCATGGCTAAGTGTAAACTAATGTCAGGTCACAATGGGTCTGCAAACACAGTTTCATACAATGTAATTCCTCATTATATGAAACATGGTGATGACTCATGTGTGATCTCTCTATTGGGGTACACTTCATTTTCAAGACTATTGAAGACTTTGGAGTGCGGTTGCAGCAAGTGTTCAAGAGAAGAAAAGAAAATTGTTGAAAACAATTTTTCTAAGGACATGTCTCGAGAGATCAAGTATGTCTCGAGAGTTCTGACATGTCTCGAGAGGCAAGTTCTTTGGATCTCGGTTTTTCTGTTCTTGATGACTCGAGAGATCAAGCATGTCTCGAAACACCTTATGTCCGAAATCTTTGTAATGTCTCGAGAGATCATCAAGTTCTCGAGACATCTCCTTCCTGCTCTCTTTGCTTCATATTTTGGGAGATTCCTCATGTCTCGAGAGAACCCTTATGTCTCGAGAATTCTGTTCGAAATTTTATCTAATTTGTTTTCTCTGTTCTTGTCGTTTCGTAAACGCTCTCTCCCGATCCTAACGGCTATATTGAGTGCATTTAAGGCCGGCTTATCCCTTAATTGCTTCCCTCTATATATAGGATCGCTCTTGAGTTATTAATTAGAAGTTTTCAAATCGTTCTCAAACCCTAATTTTCTCTCCCGATCAAAAAGAACGTGAAAAGCGCCGCCTTGCCGTCGTCTACGATTGGAGATCGATCTACTCATTGGAGTTGCCGATTTCTATCAAGAAGGATTCGATTGATCCATGTTCTGATTCTACAACCTCTATTGGATCGTTTCGGATAGCCAAAGACAGTTTTGAAGGATCGTTGTTCTTCCTCATCGTTCTCAAAAGCCATTCAAGAAGAAGGAAGAAAACGCCTCTGTTATTCAGATCTGGTTTAGTATTGTTCAAACCTTTTATCATCTATTGTAGGAGTTGTTATCTCCGAGCTGTAGGAGAGGTTGTTCTCCGAGTTGTAGGAGAAGTTTTTCTCCGAGTTGTAAGAGAGGTTCTCTCTGAGTTTGTAGGAGTTTGACTCCGAGACTGTAGGATCTTTCTGATCCGAGATTTAGTGAGTAGTCAAGTCTAGCTGTGGTGCTAGATTGGCGAGGCCGGCAGTGGAGTACCCAAGTACGGGGAACCACTATAAATTCCTGGTGTTATCTGTGGCTGTGATTTATTTTGTGTGATGTGCTTTACGTTTAATTTTTAATTCCGGAAAAGACGTAGAGATCACCTATTCACCCCCCCCCCCCCCTCTAGGTGATTTAGGTAGGCAACTAGATACTTCAATTGGTATCAGAGGGTCGCTGTTCGTTGCTAGGTTAACACCTTGAACAGGATCCATCCTTCTAGTTGCTAGCAAGCCATGGATAGAGTCAAGGAATCCTCTCTGAAGTTGCCCATCTGCACTAAGGCCAACTTTCCTATGTGGAAGGAAAGAGTCCGTTTTTATATGGAAGCTGCAGACCCCAGAATCTTCCAAGTCGTGGAAGAAGGTCCTCATGTGCCAATGACTGCCTCGTCAACAAATCCCACGGTTCAAGTACCTAAAAAGATGATGGACTTAAACAAGGATGAAATTGCTCTTGTTGCCCTTGACAAGAAGGCTAAAAACATCATTGCAAGCGCAGTGGACGATTCCATGTTGCAAAACTTAATCCACTGCAAATCAGCCAAAGAAATATGGACATCCTTGATTGTTCTAATGGAAGGTACTGACGAAGTGAGAGAAGACAGAAGATCCCTACTCAATCAAGAGTATGAGGCTTTCAAGCAGAGTAAGAAGGAGTGCATTGCTGATGCGTACGAGCGATTCTTCAAAATAGTTAATGGTCTGAGGAACTACGACAGGGAGTTCACAAACGGTGAACTAAATGACAAATTCTTGCGTTCCCTAACGAAAGACTGGTATAGCAAAATTGTGGCCATTAGAGAGTTTGGAAAACTGCCAAGTCTAGAACCTCAGAATCTGTTCGGAAAGTTGCTGTCTCATGAATTACAAATGAACATCTGAAAGTCTGAAGAGGATGTAAATCGAGCTTCAAGCAAAGAAAGAACCTTAGCCTTGAAGGCAGAGAGTTCAAAGAAGAGCAAAGCAGTGATACCGATCAGAGAAAAGGAATCTGATATTGAAGAAGAATCGGAAGCCAACTCCTCCTGTTCCGAACTGTCTGATGGGGAGTTCTCTTTAATTTCCCGTCAGTTTAAGAAACTGCTGAACAAACGAAGGCACATGAACAACAAGCCGTCTTCCTCGGATCATAAACATTCTCGTCGTGATGGCGACTATCACAGGAAGGGCTCAAGCAATAATGACAGGTATAAATCCAAACAGAACAAACATATTTCTTCTGACATTATTTGCTACTGTTGTAATAAGCCAGGGCACATGATTGTTGAGTGTCCCTATAAGAAGAAAGAAGGTGGAAGGAAAGAAGACAAGAAATCCATCCACGGAAAGAAGAAATCAGATAGAAGCTTCGTCGCTAAGAAAGCCAAAACTCTGAGCGACAGTGACTCCGATGAGTCGAGTGATGAAGAAGAAGCTTACTTCGGACTGATGGCCATGTCTGATGATGAAGAAGCATCCCCGTACACCGGAAAGGTAAATGATCACACTATCCTATCTGATTCTGATTATGCTTCGGCTGAACAACAGGATAACTCCTTAGACGATGAATCTGAGCTCATGTCTCAATATACCAAAATGCTCCAAAGCTTTGACAAGTGCCGAAAGGTTGTCAAAACTCAGGGTAAGGAGATCATGGCTCTCAAGGAGGTTGAATCTAACTTGAGAAAAGAAGTTGAAGAACTTTCTTCTCTCAAAGAGGAAGTCCAAGCCTTGAAAGACAAGATCAAAAGCTCGGAAGAGACTCTTGCCCTGAGAGATCATTCGATAAATGTCTTGGAGGAACAGCTTGCGGCTGAGAAGAAGTTGGTTGAAGCATTCTCTCAACCTAAAACTGTTCTGCCAATTATTGGTACTTTTACCTCTAAGGCAAAAGGAAGCGGTATAGGGCATGAAGCTAGTACTAGCAATTCTTCAAAAAATTCAATTGCTAAGAAGAATGGTCTGGTTGCTAAGAAAGCTACTACCAAAGAAAAAGGGAAAGCTCATCAAGAGCCTGTAGCATTCAAGAGAGTCATATTCCCTACGAATGCTTATGATATGGAGAGTTCCTATTGTCATTTCACACGACCAATTCCTTTTTCACCTGTGAATGATTATAAGGAATGGGCTCCTCCCCGAAACTTTGGTGATAGGGCTTTTCAAGCACCCTATCAAGAGATTAATCGGAAAGGGTACGGTCCATTTGTTCATGGCCTGAGTGCTAAGAAAGCACCAAAAGTGAATGCTGTTGCACCAAAGCCGAAGAAGACAATACCACCTTGTGTGTGTTGTCCCCATGAGGCATCCTCATCGAAAAGGACTGCTCCTGCAAGAGCTAACGTTCAAAAATTTAAGCAGGAGAGTGTAAAAAGAAGGTACAACAGATTCGACTGTTGGTGCTGCGGCAAAATTGGTCACTTTGCCATTGATTGTTGGTTTAATACAACGTATACTAGGAGACCACAAGTGAATGTTGCAAGGCAGACCACTCGCAATGTTAACATTCATCGTGGTGCTCAACTTACACGGGACCAAGGACCCAAATCTGTTTGGGCTCCTAAGGCGAAATGATTTGTTTTTGCAGGTATGTCCAAAGTCCAATAAAAATCCTATCTGGTACTTGGAAAGTGGATGCTCTCGGCATATGACCGGGACAAGAAGCCTTTTGCAAAACTACATTCCAGTTGCGAACGGTCCAAAAGTTATTTTTGGCGGTTCAGACAGAGGAATAACTAAAGGCTATGGTATGATTTCTAATGGCAATGTATCGTTTTCCGATGTGGCTTATGTGGAAGGATTACAACATAATCTGATAAGCATAAGTCAACTTTGTGATAAAGGATACATTGTTGATTTTCATAAAGATAAGTGTTTGATAAAGTCGGCTGAAAATCATGAAACGATTTTATCAGGCATTCGCTCTAGAAACATATTTTGTTTAAATTTTCTGTGTATATCATCTTCTACACCAGTATGTCTTTTGGCAAAAGATAGTGCATCGCTTGTTGACCAATGGCACAAGAGATTAGCACATATAAATCTCAAAACTATTAATAAATTGTTTTCTCAAAACTTAGTGCGAGATGCTCCAGATGTTAAGTGCGTTAAAGATAGACCTTGTCATGCATGTGTAAAAGGCAAGCAAACAAGAGCTACCTTTAAGAGCATTATTGGCAAAGATTCAACTAGGTGTTTATATCTGCTTCATATGGATTTGTTTGGTCCTTTGCAAGTTAGGAGTTTAGGAGGAAAGTCCTACACATTGGTTATTGTAGATGACTACTCTCGTTTTGCCTGGGTATTCTTTCTGAAACACAAGTCAGATACCTTTGACTCTTTCACTAGTTTTGTCAGGCAAGTCCAGAATGAATTTAACTGTTCGGTGGTCAAAATCAGAAGTGACCATGGTACAGAATTTGAATCTGGAGCCATGACAGAATTCTGTGAAAGCCTCGGTATCTTTCATGAGTTTTCCTCTCCTTGAACTCCACAACAAAATGGAGTAGCTGAGAGAAAGAATAGAACACTTATTGAGGCTTGCAGAACCATGTTGAGTGACTCTTCACTACCTGAATATTTCTGGGCTGAAGCTGTCAATACTGCATGCCATGTGCAAAACCGAGCGCTCATAAACAAAAACCATGAAATGACTCCTTATGAACTTCTAAAAGGCAAGAAACCGACCATTTCTTATTTTCGAATATTTGGTAGTAAATGATTTGTGCTTAACAATGGAAAGCATTACAAAACTAAGTTTAGTGAAAAGAGCTTTGAAGGTATTTTTGTAGGTTATAGTAGCCATAGTAGGGCATATAGAGTTTTTAATAAGAAAACCCTAGTGGTAGAAGAATCTATTAATGTTGTATTTGATGAGACGAGCATGCTTCAAGGCAGCTCCTCTAGCATTTCTTCTGTAGAAACAGGTTCAAAGCTGCAGGACTTAAGCTTGGATCAGCCAGTTGAAGAAAATCCTCAACACTTCATCAAGATTCCCCCAGTAACTACCTATGAAGAAGATCATCCCGATGAAGAGCCAATCCAAGTGGAGGAAGATACTCCAACAGCAGAAGAAACTCCTATTGGTCCAAATCATGCAAGGAACCTTGGGCTACGACACATGAGGGATCATCCAGTTGATCAGATCATAGGAGATCCTCATGAAGGAATAAGAACAAGACGAGGTACCATTAACGAAAATTTGCATTTAAGTTTTCTTTCGCAGGTCGAACCAAAGAAATTCCAAGAGGCAAATGAAGATCCATCCTGGATAATTGCTATGGAAGAAGAATTAAATCAGTTCAAACGATGTAAAGTATGGACACTTGTTCCAAAACCCAAAGACAAAAATGTCAATGGAACAAAGTGGGTGTATAGAAACAAGCTGGATGAAGAAGGAACAATCATAAAGAACAAATCCAGACTTGTGGCTAAAGGATACAGACAAGAGGAAGGTATCGACTTCGATCAGACGTACGCTCCAGTAGCAAGGCTCGAAGCGATCAGAATCTTCCTTGATTATGCTGCTTTCAAGGGTTTCACCGTATATCAAATGGATGTCAAGTCCGTTTTCCTAAACGGAGACATTAAAGAGGAAGTATACGTTGAACAACCCCCAGACTTTGCAGGTAGCAAAGACGACAGGAAAAGCACTTCTGGGACGTGTCAATTCCTCGGAAGGAGACTTATTTCCTGGAGTAGCAAGAAGCAGAATTGTGTTGCAATATCAACCGCCGAGTCAGAATACATTTCTGCTGGCAGTTGTTGCGCACAACTTCTATGGATAAGAAATCAACTTCAAGACTACAACATGAAGATCAAAGACATTCCCATGTTTTGCGACTCTTCCAGTGCAATTGCTATCGCAAATAATCCAGTCTCTCACAGTCGGGCAAAGCACATCGAGCTACGATATCACTTTATCCGGGAGCATGTGGAGATGGGTGATATAAATCTAAGTTATGTCCCCACGGATAAGCAAGTTGCAGACATATTCACGAAGCCACTGGATGAGACTAAATTCTCCTTCTTCAAGACGGAACTTGGAATGCTCAACATGGAGTAATGATCACATCAACCAAAACCATGAAGACATGAAGATTACAAAAATTCAGAACTTTTCCTGAAAACTTCAGGCATATGTCTCGAGAACTACATGTTGTCTCGGGAACTATCTGTTTTCTCGACAACTCAAGTCACTTTAAAATCTCGACATCATCCAAAGGACTTCAGGGAATTCTCGAGACAGGCTGGTTCTCGCGAGACAAGTTTAAGATCTCGAGATATGGTGATGTCTCGAGATATGGGTTATCACTCGAGACATCAGTGAAGGAAATAACCTGTTGGAACTCCTGAGTTCTCGAGACATACCCGATGTCTCGAGACATAGTTTTCTTTAAGAATTCCAAACGTCAGGTACGCGCTATTTCCACTTTTAATTTTCTTCAAAATGTCATTTTAACGTCAAATCAAAATCATATATATATAAGAAATCGAAAACTTGATGTTCACGAAATCAATTTCCGAGTTCTCCCCGACCTTTCGACTTTCTCTCGAGCGGCGACGGTTAGCGACAGGTCTCAGTGCTCTCGGTGGCTCTCGATTCTTCATCCTCTCCGTTTGATAGTTCTCCATATCTTGCTTCAATGGCTCCTTCTTCTCATCCGAAGATCGGCGTCGGCAGTGAAGTCGTTCGCTCAGGTATCGCCGGTTTATCCGAGGATTTCAAAAATCTTTTCTGTATGCTTGATGCCGCTGGTCTTTCATTCGTTCTGGAACATCCTTGTCGCGTGTTGTTTGATGAGGTTGAAGAATTCTTTATCAACGTGAAACCTATTAAGGAATGAAGAATGTTGATCTCTTTTGTTAAGGGTATCAAAATCAAAGTCTCTCCAAAGACTCTTACTAAGTATTTGTAGATGTCTGAAATAGAAGCTGAAGAAGATCTAGATGACAATGACTGGTTGAGAACAGCAAGGTACTGTGGTCTGGACTCATATTTTTCTGCAGTTAAGAGGCATAAGATGAATGATGCAGGGAAGCTCCTGGTGGACATAATCTTAAAAGTTCTATTCTGCAAGACAGGCACACAAGGGCATGTGTCTGAAGAGACTTTTCTGTTGATGGTTGGAATCGTGTCAGGGAAAAAGAGAGATTGGGCCTCAATCTTATTCTCTAATATCAAAGCCTGTATTAATTCTCCAAAATTTGCCCGGATCATCTCATTGTTCCTGAATCAGTTCAACCCAGCTATCTTTGGCATGTCTAAAGGTACAGTCATCCACCATCTCAAGAAGATCGATGTCATCTCCATGCAGAGATGGGACATTCGAATCAAGAAGCCAGGAGTGGCTAGTGCTACTTCTGAGGGGGAGACTCATCAGTCTGCAATTGCAAGTGAAGCAGAAATTCCTCCTCCTCGGATTCGTTCTAAAGCTTCAAGTCGTGTCAAGCTGCCAATCCGTTCTAAAGCAAAAGGTCAGCCCTCATCAGCTCCAACAGAACTCATTCCATCAGTGACACAGTCAGATCCATCAGATACTATCCCTTCACCTGCTCATACTCACATTCCAGATCCATCTTCACCACTACCAGATTCAGTTCCATCACCAACACCTCCTTCTCCATCAGTTGTTGCAGCAGAAACTTCTTTAGCAAATGAGATAGTTTCAGCTATTCTGAAGAATATTCAACAAGAAATATCTGAAGGGCACAGTCCCAGTGGCCAACAGGCAGGGTCTGGTGCTGATTTTATTTTTGAAGATGATGATGATATGTCTGTTCATGAATTAACACCTCCCCTAGTACATGTTGAGGGGGAGTCAGAGTTTGACACAACCAAGAATGCTCCAGATGAGCTAGGTTGTGCAGAAGATAATAAGGTTTCTTCTCTTGAGATTGAAGAAATCCCTGATGATGCTCCTGGTGCTGCCCCTGCTGCTACTCTTCCATCCTTTCATCCTTCCCCTCCAATCCATGATGTAGATTCTCTTCTGGGCAAGATTGAAGCTATGCTCAAGAAGCAAAGTGAACAGTTTGAGAACTCTTTGACAACTGTTCACAGGAAGATTGCCTCAGTTGAAAGTGATCTTGGTAGGGAGTTAGCCAAAATCAAATCAAATTATGAAAATCTCTCTGATTTGATGAGTCTAGGGAGCAAGCAAATTGAACATGCAACTGAAGGTGTAGGCACAGTGTTGAAACAGACTGTAATAGTAACCCAACTTCAACAATCGATGAGTAATGATGCAGAAGCTAACACCTTCAGAGTTGTTGATGAGGTGGGCCATTTCAAAGATGATATTCTCCAAACCCTATCTGTAGAAGTCAGAAAGGGGGAGGAAAATATAGTAGCTCAAATGACAGACTTGATTGAAAGCTCCGTATCTGCTCTTCAAAGCTCATGGAAATCTCAGTTTGATCAGTTCTCTTCCAGGATGCTGAAGCAAGTTGCTGATATTAATGCTTATTCCTTCAAAACAGCAACGTGGCTTCATAATCAGATTTTTCCTGAGTTAGCTATTGATCCAGATGTTCCTGTTCCTCAGTTTTCTCCAAGGCCAGAAGAACTACTTGGAAAGGCTCCTATTGTTGAAGAACAATCAGATAGGGCTGGGACCAAAAGAAAAAGAATGTTTGGTGAAGGTCCTTCTGCTAGTCAATCTGTTCCAAGTTCTAGCTCTACAGGTCAGTGCAAAGCTAAGGTTGACAAGAGTTTTCCAGAAATCTGGAGCCCAGTCTCAAAAGACATTATTCTTGAAACCTATAAGTTAGTTCATGAAGGTAAAATGAATAGATCTGAATGCTACAACTCTCAAGAATGGGAAAACATGAGACAGCTCAAAGGAAGAGAAGGATTCATTTCAGGGCTTTTGGTTATAATAATGCTGATGCTCCGGATCCACCTCCGTTTTACCATCCTAAGCCTTATGCTTATTTCTCCAGACAAGAAGAAAAGATGAAAAGAAGATCTTGAAGGATAATGCTGATGTTGTCAAGACATATTCTGTTTTGGTTCTGATTTTGTTGAACATCAAGTCTTCTTAACAATTCAATTTGGACATATATATATAATTGTTGATTTGATGTTCTATACTTATTCATTTTCATATCATTGTGTAGTGTAGCATAGTTATTCTATATTGTTGTAATTCAACTTAGTATATAGGGTTCTTACTTCTACAAATAGGGGGAGATTGTTGGAAATTGTAATCACAATTACCTTGATTTGTGAGAAGTCGACCTTAAACTAAGATTGAATTGCATTTGTATTTGATATGCTTTTCCAGTATTGTCTTGCAGATTATCATGGCTAAGTGTAAACCAATGTCAGGTCACAATGGGTCTGCAAACACAGTTTCATACAATGTAATTCCTCATTATATGAAACATGGTGATGACTCATGTGTGATCTCTCTATTGGGGTACACTTCATTTTCAAGACTATTGAAGACTTTGGAGTGCGGTTGCAGCAAGTGTTCAAGAGAAGAAAAGAAAATTCTTGAAAACAATTTTTCTAAGGACATGTCTCGAGAGATCAAGTATGTCTCGAGAGTTCTGACATGTCTCGAGAGGCAAGTTCTTTGGATCTCGGTTTTTTTGTTCTTGATGACTCGAGAGATCAAGCATGTCTCGAAAGACCTTATGTCCGAAATCTTTGTAATGTCTCGAGAGATCATCAAGTTCTCGAGACATCTCCTTCCTGCTCTCTTTGCTTCATATTTCGGGAGATTCCTCATGTCTCGAGAGAACCCTTATGTCTCGAGAATTCTGTTCGAAATTTTATCTAATTTGTTTTCTCTGTTCTTGTCGTTTCGTAAACGCTCTCTCCCGATCCTAACGGCTATATTGAGTGCATTTAAGGCCGGCTTATCCCTTAATTGCTTCCCTCTATATATAGGATCGCTCTTGAGTTATTAATAAGAAGTTTTCAAATCGTTCTCAAACCCTAATTTTCTCTCCCGATCAAAAAGAACGTGAAAAGCGCCACCTCGCCGTCGTCTACGATTGGAGATCGGTCTACTCATTGGAGTTGCCGATTTCTATCAAGAAGGATTCGATTGATCCATGTTCTGATTCTACAACCTCTATTGGATCGTTTCGGATATCCAAAGACAGTTTTGAAGGATCGTTGTTCTTCCTCATCGTTCTCAAAAGCCATTCAAGAAGAAGGAAGAAAACGCCTCTGTTATTCAGATCTGGTTTAGTATTGTTCAAACCTTTTATCATCTATTGTAGGAGTTGTTATCTCCGAGCTGTAGGAGAGGTTGTTCTCCGAGTTGTAGGAGAAGTTTTTCTCCGAGTTGTAAGAGAGGTTCTCTCTGAGTTTGTAGGAGTTTGACTCCGAGACTGTAGGATCTTTCTGATCCGAGATTTAGTGAGTAGTCAAGTCTAGCTGTGGTGCTAGATTGGCGAGGCCGGCAGTGGAGTACCCAAGTACGGGGAACCACTATAAATTCCTGGTGTTATCTGTGGCTGTGATTTATTTTGTGTGCTGTGCTTTACGTTTAATTTTTAATTCCGCAAAAGACGTAGAGATCACCTATTCACCCCCCTCTAGGTGATTTAGGTAGGCAACTAGATACTTCATCCTCTCTACCTCCCTTATCTCCCATACCTCATGTATCAACACACACTTCTCCACCTTCATAACCTCCTCCTCCATTATCTCCCCCCTCACCACATTTTGACCCATCTCCATCCACTGAAAATCTCATCACTCAATGCATCCAATCCACAGCTCAAAGATTCCAAGCAATGCTCGATGAGCACTGCTCCCAGATTCAGTCCTCCATCCTACACATGCACATCCAAATAGATGGGTTCAGTGCCTCTGTGCAAAGCCTGAAGACCTCTCTCTCTTCCTCTAGGGTCACCAGGTCATTCTTAACCTCCTTGGCCAAGAAGGTCAAGAAGGGGGAGAAGCTAGATGAAGATCAGCTCTCCATCCACAAAACTCCCTCGCACAAATCCCCTCCCTCTTAAAAATCTGACAGTCTTGCACTGCTCAAGACCATTGGGAATGAAGTTCTACCTGAGCTACATATTGAAGAACAACTAACAGAGGTACTCAACATAGCAAGAGAAGCTACACAACAAGTGAGTCTATTGCAAGGGGAGGCAAGTAGGGCAGAAAATGAAGTTGAAAAGGAAATTGAGGTTGAAGGTGAGCAAGAAAATGAAGCTGGAAATAAGAAAGAGCTAGATGCTGTGTTGGCTGAAGCTGAAGCTCAGATGGAGCCAGATGCTATGATAACTAATGCTGAAATAGAAGTAGAAGGCTCAAAAGAAGTTCCATCCCATGGGGACCAAACCACCTTGACTCAGGGGGAGCACACTGTTATAACTCAGGGGGAGCTGAGGGAACTACCTGCTACAGAGAAGGAGCAACCAACAAAAGTATTCACTAGGAAAAGAAAAACTCCTCCTACCCCTCCTGGGTGATGTTTTGAAACAATACTGATACACCCTATTTTGAAAAAATTTCATACTAATTGGTCTGAACATGAAGTTGGTTTATATATGATTTCTTGTTCTAATCTCTTTTGATTGCTTAACATATTCCTTATCTCTATAAATGCTTTGCTGTGATTAATTAAATGCTGATTCAATTTTTCTCTGAATAGGGTTAAGACAAATAAGGGAGATTGTTGGGGAAATGATTTATCTTAACCCCTAAAATGAGTAGAATATAAATTCTAAGAATGAAAAATTAGGTTAAGTAAATATGCGTCGAATAGTATTCGACGCAACGTCGAAATGAAGTCGACGTTTCTCTCAGAATGAGTCGAAGTAATTCTAAGCAGAATTCGACGTCGACGTTACTCTAACTTCTAGTCGACGCATCTAGTGAAGTCGACGCGCCTTAGTCGACACACCTTCCATATTCTCCTCTCGACGTTCAGCCAGGATCAATTCGACGCTTATGTCGAATAGTAATCGACGCACGTCGATTTATATGTCAAATTCAAAAACTCGCCAGATCTCTTTCCTTCTTTCTATAGATCTGATTTGTATGGAATGATTTTATTCTCTTATAGCCGTTCTGAATCTGTCTTTCCTTCTAATTGATTCTTGGCTAAATTGAGTAATGCTTTTCTGAATATTATTTGAAATCAGAATAAATTCTTTCCTTCTACAGAAATAATCATTATGGAAACATTTCTCTCTTTCTATTTCTCTGACTATTAATTGATTATCCTCCTATAGTATTATTTGAATGAACAGAGCTAAAAATAAGAAGGAGGTCGACAGAGAATGAGAGTCCAGTGATCCACCAATATACATTTGAAAAAGAGGAAGAGCTCCCAAGTGAATAGAGAGAGAATTGAGAAATAGTGTTGCAGCAAAGATCAAGCTTTCTTCTTCTCCTCATTCTGAAGCCATACTGCTGCAAACTCTGATAGCTCTCACTAAAAGAGAGAAAAGCCTACAAATCTCCTTCTCACTATAGAAGAGAGATTTCATTCACTACTTCTTGTGCTTCCAATCTTCTTGCTAAGAAGAAGATTCTTTCTTGTTTTTTTAAAATTGTTTATTCTTCTTCTTCTTATTCCTATTTCATTCTCAAACACTGTAAAAGAGTTTTTAGAATCTCTCTTAAAAAATTCAATTGTACTGGTTCTAAGAGTCTCCTTATCAAAAGACTCAGCTGGTTCTAAGAGTCTCCTTATCAAAAGACTTAGGATGGTTCTAAGAGTCTCCTTATCAAAAGACTCAGTGCAAGTTAGTGAATTCCTACCAAGGGGGTAGAAGTGTGTAGTACCTAAAGTTTGGGGAATCACTATATTTCTTTGTGTTGTGCTGTGATTTTCTTCTTGCATTTACTTTCTCTACTTGTTTAATTCTTGTTGGTGTGTGGGAAGCTTAAATCTGTGATCTTTACACACATATATATATATATATAATTATTATCTTGCACAAAAATATTTTTAAATCTCTATTCACCACCACCCCCCCCCCCCCCCCCTCTAGAGAATTCTAGTGAGGTTAACTGTGCACTTTCACTGGGGCTCCATCTCAGCGGGAGATTGACTTCACGATAGACCTGGTTCCAGGTGCGAAGCCTGTGTCGCGCTCACTGTACTGGATTACGCCAAAGGAAATGGTGGAGTTGAAGATTCAGTTACAGGAGTTGCTAGAGCAGGGCTATATACGCCCAAGTACATCCCCTTGGGGTGCTCTGGTCCTTTTTGTGAAGAAGAAGGACAGAAGCCTGCATCTATGCATCGACCACCATGAACTGAATAAGCTAACGGAGAAGAACAAGTATCTGATTCCTCGAATCGATGATTTATTTGATCAGCTAGTTGGGTCAACTGTGTATTCAAAGTTGGATCTCAAATCTGGCTACAACCCGTTGCAAATTCGGGATTGTGAAATCCCCAAGATGGCATTCAGTACCAACTACAGGCACTACGAGTTTACAGTGATATTGTTTGGATGGATGAATGCGCCGTCAGTATTTATGGATCTGATGAATAGGACCTTTAGAGAGTGCCTCGATCGATTTGTCATCATCTTCATCGACGATATCTTGGTGTACTCTCAGTCTGAAGAAGAACACGCGATTCATTTGCGCGTAGTTTTGGAAACCCTGCAACGTAATCAATTATATGCCAAGTTCTCCAAGTGCGAGTTCTGGCTAGACTTAGTGGCATTCCTTGGTCATGTTGTTAGTGGCGAGGGTATCTCAGTGGATCCGGCAAAGATTGATGCAATCCAGAAGTGGCCCGTTTTGGTAACAGTAGCGAAAGTCAGGAGTTTCCTTGGACTTGCCGCCTACTATCGGCGCTTCGTGGAGAACTTTTCGCGGATTGCTCGACCTCTCACCACCTTGACAAGGAAGGATCAGAAGTTTGTTTGGTCACCGGAGTGTGCGTGAGCTTTTGAGGAACTGAAGAGGCATCTGACCACGACACCAATTCTGTGTTTGCCATGTGGTACAGAAGGTTATGAAATTTATAATGATGCGTCAGGGAGCGACTTAGGCTGCGTACTTCTTCAGAATGGTCAAGTGATAGCGTATGGCTCTCGCAAGTTAAAAGTTCATGAGCGAAACTATCTGGTCCACGACTTGGAGTTGGCGGCCGTGATCTTTGCTCTGAAGTTGTGGCGACACTACTTGTATGGTGTGAAGGTTGACATCTTTACAGACCATAAGAGCCTCAAGTATCTGTTAAATCAGAAGGAGCTCAATATGCGACAACGAAGGTGGATGGAGTTCCTAGGGGACTACACTTTCAAGATACACTATACTCCCGGGAAGGGAAATGTCGTCGCAGATGCTTTGAGCCGGAGGTCTTCTGCACAGGCCAATTGGATTCAGATGTATGATCCACGTCTGATCAGTGACTTGGAAGCCTTGGAAATCTCCTGTGTGTAGAAGAGTTTTAGTGCGAGTGCGTGCTTGAACTGGACGGAGGTGCAATACGACCTCGCGGACAGAATACGATAGGCCTTAGAGCTTGATTCGAGCATGCAGCGTTACTTGGCAGAGACTGGGGATGGGTCTGCTGCAGAATTTGTCTTGGACGATGGTCATTCGTGGAAAGACGGTCGGTTGTGCATCCCAAATGTGGGCAAATTGCGAGAAGAATTGATGTACGAAGCGCACTTTACAAAGTACTCAATTCACCCGGGGAGCACAAAGATGTACCAAGACATGAAAAAGTTGTTTTGTTGGCCAGGTCTGAAGAAATACATCGCCTTATACGTGGCAAAATGCAAAACTTGTGCACTTGTGAAGGCGGAATGTCAAAAACCTGGTGGGTTCCTGAAGTCGTTGCCAGTACCGGAACAGAAATTTGACAATATTTCTATGGATTTTGTGCACGGTTTGCCGAGATCGCAGAGTGGGAATGATGTTATTTGGGTGATCATGGAACGCTTGACGAAGGTAGCCCACTTTATTCCGAACCGGCGGGACGATTCGGTAGAAAAGTTAGCAAAGCTTTATGTTGATAGCATTGTACGATTGCACGGTGTGCGTCGTAGCATCGCCAGTGACCGAGATGGGCGCTTTACTTCAAATGATTGGAGGCTAATCCACCATCTGTTGGGTACAAAGTTGAAGTTTAGCATTGCCCTCCATCCTCAAACGGATGGGCAGACTAAACGGACCAATAGGATGTTGGAGGATATGCTCCGTATGTGCGTCCTGGACTTCGGTAAGAAGTGGGAAGATCATTTGTTTATGATTGAGTTCGCATATAATAACAGCTACCAGGCGAGTATAAAGATGGCTCCCTTCAAGGCGCTCTATGGAAGAGCTTGTCGTACCCCCTTGGCTTGGGTGGAGACGGGCAAGACGAAGCTGTTCAAGCGAAAGGAAGTCAAAGATGCAATTCGACTATTCGAACAATCCGGGAGAGATTTTTGGTGGCTCAGGATAGGCAGGCAAAATAATACAACGCCAAGCACAGGAATGTTGAGTTCGTCATGGGCGACTGGGTGTATCTCAAGATAAAGCCGTTCAAAGGTGTATCCAGGATTCGACGCTTGAAGAAGCTGAGTCCGAGATACCTTGGACCGTTCGAGATACTGGAACGTGTTGGTGAAGCTTCCTATCATCTCGCTCTTTTGATAGAGCTGAGTGGTTTGCACGATGTGTTTCACATATCGGTGCTGAGGAAATCTGTGCCAGAGCCGAGCCATGTGCTTATGGCAAATCAGGTGCCAGTCAATGAGAGGCTGATGATGATAGTCACGCCTATTTGCATCGAAGACACTGATGTTAAACAACTACGGAATAAGCGGATCAAGATGGTCAAAGTCCGCTGGAACAACTGCGGTCATGAGCAGCTGACATGGGAGCGCGAGCAAACCATGCGTGAGAAGTTCCCCAAATTGTTCCTTTAATATACAAGTTATATTTTGTATCTTTTTGTTCTTTTGCACTGTTAGAATTTCGGGACGAAATTCTTTTAAGGGGGAGAGAATTGTAAGACCCTAGTTTTCATGTGCTTAAGTTTCTAAGAGTTTTGAAGCAAGGGAGCAAGCGTCGGGCGCTAGTGCTAGCGCCGGCGGTAGCTCTGATCGACGTGGAGAATGCTAGCGCTAGGTCGTTGTACTAGCGCTAGGCGTTAGCTTCTGGATAGAGGCTGAAGCCGCAAAGCGGTGGCCGCCCCACCGCCTAAAGTCACTAGCGTTGGGCGCTAGTGCTAGCACCGGCGGTAGCGAGGAATTTATATATTCCCTGATTTCAGCTCTCCTTCTCATTTCTTTGAGAATTCTCTGTTCAGTTTTCCTGAACTGAGAACTGAGGGCCGAGAGTTTGAGGAGGGAGATTAGTAAGGGTGAGCCATTCGTTGTGCCAAAGGCAAATCTGCGTAGAAGGTCTTGTGTACTTGTGCTTGTTGGGTTTTCTTAATACCATTTCGGATATGATAAAAAAAGGCATATCAAATATGCGCAGCGAAAATAACTAGAACAACCCTAAACAGTTATATGGAACTTGCGATTTCATATATTCAAGAAATTAAAATAGCAGCCACAGCACAAGGCAGAAATATAAATAAATTTATACCTAAAGGGGGTTGAGTCTAAACTCAACCGAGATGCTCCAATGGCAGATCCAGAGAACAAATTTTTCTGAGTTCCAAGCGTTGAAATAGATCAGCACCTCTACAGGAAATCCACACGAGTGAGGAGAACCCCAAACTTCTTGTCCAACAAGATTTGGGTCGGAGAAGAACTGCTCTCTACGTCTCCCTCGGACTGCTAGGTCTGACGACAGGGAGAGGCGGCGGCGGCGGCGGGATCGACTAGTCAGACACTTCCGTCAAAAGCCTTGCGGAACTCTTCCGTCACCCTCTCTCTAAAAATAGATCGCCGTAAAATTAGATCGCACACCTTTTTGGTTAAAGAGAATCGTATTCTTTTATACCCAGTGAGAAAGAGAGGCTATCTGCACACCCACGAGTTAACTGAAGTCGGAAACTGCGTTCGATAAATCGGCAAGTGTTCGTCGAATGCGCTAGCCGTTCGTCAAACTGGCTATAATAGTCATTCGACTAACGCGCTATTTGATCCATTCGACTAACGGGGCTATTCGACGAACTAGCTACATTAGCCGTTCGACGAATTGCCTAAAGAATCTGTTCGACGAACAGGCTATTAGAGTCGTTCGACTAACAGGGTCGTTCGACTAAAATAGCTGTTCGACAAATTGGCTTAGAATTAGTCGAACACATTATTAATTAGTCGAACGAATTTTAATACTCTTTCTCTAATTTCTCCAAACACTCTTATGTGTGACGCCGTAGGCTCATATCGCGTTGGCAGTGAGAATAGATATTTTACTACATCCAGATCACCATGGAAACACCAACAGTGCCATCAGCGATTCCGTGGAGAGGACGCTAGTTCAGCAAGTTCCCTCCGGATCAAGCTTAGATTCATGGCACCGAAACGAGCACTAAGGGTAACGATTCTCCTCCCTAGTCTTTGGACATATGTGTCCTTTGATTTGCATGATTTGGAAGACTTCTGCAAATTAGTAGATCGGATCTTCCGGTGGGTTGAAGTTATTCCCCCATAAATTGTATATAGAGTCCGAAATGGAAGTACGGACATAGGCATGTTGGAACATGGTTTTCTGCATCCCTTTGGTTTGAGAATAACAAATCCCACTTGTATTTGATCTTGTTTGCCATTGTGTTTTTAGCATGTAGGTCTGAACAAATATGACACTAAGATTCTGCTATTGGTCGGGACTTGTTGATCATACTGAAAAGAGAGCTAACACTCGCGTTAGTTGTTAACGCCCCGCATTAACAACTGTTGGGAATCTTGCCCACATGATTCCTGATTTGAAGAAGTCACCAAGTCAAGAATACTTCACTTTGTATTTGATCAGAAATCTAGCTTATAATCTCAAGATAACATAAGTACAGTGTCGTCGAAATGAAGTATCGTCGACAAAGTATGTGTGTCGTCGTAATGATGAGCAAGGAAAATAGCAGAGAAGAAAAGAATGTCGTCAAGAAGAACGAATATCGTCATAAAGAAGACATGACGTCAAGGATGCAGAAGGAGGACAGCTAAATACAAACAATTGTTGTAGTAGAGTATGTCGAAATGATATCGCTTATATCGTCGAGAAAGCACGCAGACTACGCCGATAGTCTGCAAGAAGGAAGATCACAACGACACAGTCAGAGACAGCATATCGTCGTATATGCATAAACGCAAGTATGTCTCGTATCGTCGAAATATAAGCATCAGAGGCAGAAGCAAGAAGACTTGAAGGCTTACCAAAGCTCAAGGCGCCGACAAAGGCCTATCGTTGAGATATTATCCATGTCGTCGTAACGATGGAAGTATCGTCGAGATAGACTCAAAAGCTGCAGACGCGCCATCAGCATTTATTTCCGCCGCCTGATTGTCTAATTAGCGCGTGCTCACAATTAATGGAGGTATCAGCGCGTGCTCTTAAGGAATGGAGGTCTGACATCTAAAGAAACTTTTTCAGAAGACCGTTGGGGATCTCGCAGTCCAATAAAAGGGAAACAAGGATGCCCTAGAAATTGCTCTCCTGCGAACTTGAATAAGAATCCCGCTGCTACGGCTTAAAACATTATCCTTCTGCGGTGAAGACGAAGATCAAGTAGAGAATACGCTTCAAGCATTCTCTGAAGAATCTGTCATCTGATCGACAGATAAGAGCCATTCCCCTCGGGGCTAAGAGAAGAGATTGAAGAAGATCCGAGCTATCAAAGAACTGAATCAAGAACTTCTTCTTCAACCTCAGTTGCTGATGGCGCAAATCTCACACACCGCTATAGGCGGTAGCTCGACTGCGACACGAAACGGCAGTGTACCGATCGTTCAAGTAATATAAAACGAGGAGTAATCCCCGAGTATCGAATCTCTCAAGGAACACAGTAAGGTGGAGTTAACGTTCGAGGAAGGACTTGAGATCGAAGTCCTTGAGTCGGATGGAATGTGGAAACGGGGTGATTGGGCTTTTGGAAAATAAAAGAAAATACTATAAACTACTCCTATGCAATGCCGCTATGCAATGCTTCGCTTGGCGGGATGGAGACTAGGCAGGCCTTGAGCGCGCTGCGTCGCAAGGGCGGATGGACGAGTAGGCAAACGGATCGAACTATGCAGGCCTTGAGCGCGCTGCTTCGTTAGGCGGGATGGAATACGGGCCGCGATGCCACGCTTCGGTAGGCGGATGGACGAGAAGGCTAGCGGATCGAACTATGCAGGCCTTGAGCGCGCTGCTTCGTTAGGCGGGATGGAATACGGGCCGCGATGCCACGCTTCGGTAGGCGGATGGACGAGAAGGCTAGCGGATCGAACTATGCAGGCCTTGAGCGCGCTGCTTCGTTAGGCGGGATGGAATACACGGGCCGCTATGCCACGCTTCGGTAGGCGGGTGGACGAGTAGGCTAACGGAATGAGGGTCGCAAGCACCTCTTCGACAAGCACGCCACTAGCAATTGCTAGTGCGGCACCGGACACGGTGGTGGGATGGAAAATGGATGGTGGCGCTCCTCATACACACATAAACCACAAAAGTATTTCACACAAATGAAATATATAAATATAGTGATAAGTTTAAGTGCTCTTCATCAAAATACACAAGATCTAGCTATTACAACAATCAATAAAAGGAGAACAAGGCAAGAAATCGACCGAATCCGAAGGCTCGTTGAAGATTCACGGTTGGAATCGCCGGGTTGTCAATCCGCGTCCAAGCTCGGTCCACAACTACGTCCGGGGTAGAGAGAGCTGTCACGACTCTCCAATGGACCCGTCTTCTTCATGTCACGATCCGGTAGAGGTTGCAAACTTCCTCTTGCTCGATGGAGATAGCGGCTAGGTCTTCCTTTGGAGCTCTTGGATGAAGGAGGAGGCCGAGAGGAAACTCCGGCGAAGATTTGGCGTTGAAAGCTTGCCCGGAGATCCTCCCTAAGGTGGGCGGCGATGGAAGGGCGAAACCAGGCGGACGGGAGCAGAAAACGGCGGAGTCGGGCGAGGGATCCGACCTAAATCGCGAGCAGCGGATTTTATAGGCGCTGGAATTAAACAGTGCGCACGGTCAGTGGCGCACGACCAGTGGTCGTGCGCACTAGAATCCTGTGATCGTGCGCTCTGCCTGGACGGAACCTGCAAAGACAGAAATTATAGAATAAAATGTTCGCACGACCAGTGGCGCACGACCGGTGGTCGTGCGCACTATCGTCGGTGGTCGTGCGCAATACAGCAAACAGAACTCAGAATTTTAATGATAAGTGCGCACGAGCAGTGGCGCAGGACCGGTGGTCGTGCGCACTAGCATCGATGGTCGTGCGCACTGCTCCAAACAGAACTCATGAAAAAGGCATTAAGTGCGCACGATCAGTGGCGCACGACCAGTGGTCGTGCGCAGTAGAACCAGTGATCGTGCGCAGTGTTCCTGTGCAGAATTGCACCGGGAACACCTGCACGACTACTGTTCCAGCGTATAACACTAATCTAGCCACTGAAAGTGACACTTAACCGCACATGAAAACTACTAATGAAGATAGAAATGAAATCACACCAAAATAGGCCTAAAAGTGCACCTAGCATAGAATATCAAATATAAACTAAAACATGGCTAAAGTGCAGTGAAATGACTAACTAAACGGCCCAGATGAGTCCATAAAAGTGCATATGATGAGGACTCATCACACCCCCAGACTTAACTGTTTGCACGTCCCGAGCAAACAAATTCTAAGCGAACTAGGAAAGAACAGTAGATGGCTTAAAACTACAATACAGAGTACAATGCGAAGTCACATGCTCATGTGCATAAGAAGAATAGTAGAGAAGATTTCTCAATATACACAACAGTTTATGTATTTCTAAAAGAGTAAAAGCATATTACAACTACTCAAAATGGTGAACAACGGTGAATCGTTCGGTCATGCATACGGAGAAAGTAAACTAAACGCTAAGACGAGCATTGCCCAAGATCGGGATGCCGGACAAACTCCACCGAAATCCATCGGTGTCGGCGACCATAGGCTCACCCGGTCACATTCTCTCCACGACACTAGATTGGTTCATAGCGTGAGTCGGTAGGACTTTAGGTTAGAGATGGGGCTTGGGTTACGGTGAGGTAAATGATGATAAACAAAATGGCTTAAACACATAACCCAAATGAGCTTTTTTAAAAAAAACTACCTGCGCACCACAATCGAATGCAAGTGCACCACACCCCCAGACTTGAACTTTTGCAATCATAGGTGTGTGCACCGCCTACTCCCAATACATATTTTTTCTAAAAGATTTTTCAATAAAACTCATTTTTCTTTCTTCTCTTTTTTTTTTCATTTTTCTTTCTATCTTTCATTTTCTTGTCTTTTTTTTTCTTTCAGCAAAATTTTCAAATGAGCACATCCACAGATTCACAAAATAGACACCACAATCAACATCCCCCAAAATGTAAATGAAACAACAACAAAAGCTCAGATTTGGGTGTGTGACTAGGCTAGGCTTTTAGGCTTTGGTGAGAAAAATGTGGAGCTGAATCAAGAAAAGGGTAGGCACAAAGGGGCTAGCAAGGGTAGACGATAGGCATGAAATAAAAAGTTCAACCGAGCCAAAATAATGGCCTACGTCATTCTCACGCACTAGAACTATCCTATGCCAATGCTTCAAGAATCGCTTGGGGCAAGTTCTAGCCACCGAGAAAGATTCTCCTTTCTCCCGACTCAGCAATACGAATCTAACGATCGTTTACACACAACCCTATGCTATCGTTTGATTCCACCGAATTCACCATTTGAGTAGAGTAAACAACATTTACACTAATAAGAAAAATATAAAACAATAAGTATAAAGAGAAGTCTACTCTACACAAATTTCTATGCAACCGAGCACTCGACTAGGAGCACTACTAGAGTCAACATTTTACTCTGCTGCATAGTCCTAAGCCATCACCTAGACTTTCCCAAATAAGCAGAAGAATTAAATTCACTACAAAGCACGCATACAGACGAGTACGCGCTCAGGTGGGTGATGTGGTGTGCAATGAAAATGAACAAATAATAAAACTGAAAATAAAATACTTCTGGCATGCTATGCATGAGTGCACGTGAGTGGGTGCAAAAACTGCTCTCCCCCAGACTTAAACTAAACACTCCACAGAATATATGACATGAAAATCAGAAAAGGCTAGGGATAGAGAGTACCCAGTGCTCAGAAATGAGCACACCAGAAGATTGGCGTTTAAACCACGACTAAGCTGCAGCATCCGCCATCCAGAAGAAGTACCTGCAGGGGTCAGCTCCGCAAAACAAAAGAAACAGAAAAAGACAAACTAAAATAAACTACAGCTAACTAAACATGATTAGAAGAAATAAAAATGCAGAAAAAGTAAGATAACTACTGGGGTTATTGTCCTCCCAGCACGACTTATTTAGCATTTGTACAGTTCTAGCTAATGGGCCTATGAAAAGAAAAGTGCACAGGTAACTGTTCTAATATGTGCATCGGTAACGGGTACCGATACGGAGACAGAACAGTCACCCCTCTACCTAAATATAGATACCTGCTCCTCACAGGTAGAGGGTAGAGAATGTAAGAAAAGGAGGAGGCCTGGTCCTCACTCATCTCACAAAACACATCCTTGCCTAGCAAGGTATCGTCAACAGGGAGGCAGCAGGAGGAAAAGGCAATGAGTGGAGCTTCCTCTGTGGAGGGGGAATAAACCTCCTCACATGAGAGGATACTCTCATCATTGACTTGAGCAAAAAGCTCCAAGTCCTCCGGGGATACCTGTGAAGACTCAACCTGCACAGGCTCAGATGAAGAAAGGGGATCAAGAAATAAAGAAGACGAAGAACATAAATAAACATCAATCGGGGGAGTGATCCCGGTCTCACTCCCGGCAGGATCCAAGGGTAGATCACTATCATCATCGTAAATATCATAGCAAGGGGGACTTGAGAACTCAGGAGCCTCAGTGGTGATTTGGACCTCCTCGTCCCATGAAGAAGTGCAAACCTCCTCATCAGAGAGAGTATCCTCCTCATCCCACCGAGGTGCATCATCGTGTTCAAAGTATTCATTCTCTCCCTCAGGGAAAATGACATCCTCATCCCACTTTGGAGCACTCTCCGAGTCAGAAGCATCACCCAGCTCCTTTACTTCGATAGGATCATAAAGAATATGTGTAGAAAAATCTTGCAAAGAAACTGGAGGGACAAAAATATTCAGTTCCTCCGCAAAAAGATCTGCTAAAGCCTCCCCGATGGAAAGAATACTTTCCTCATCATACTCAGGTGCATCAAGGAGCTCCCATTCCTCTCCTTGTTGGCTAACAGATGAGTGATCATCATCACTAGGAGTGAAGCCATAAACAGGGAGTGAGGAGTCCATGCACGAAACAAGATCGGGGGTAGAGGGCACAATTGCCTCCATGGGTAAGGAATGAGTGATAGGGACAATGTCGTCCTGAGTGGAGGAGCGGCGGTCAGGCTTGAAAAGACTAGGACAGTCCTTCAATTCATGACCCTCTCCTCGACACAACAAGCAAACAACGTTCCTACACTGCCTAGCATTCAACTCATTCATTTGGTCTATATAATAGACCATCTTGTCATTAAAGCTAGGCGAAATATCCCATGACGACATTTTCAATAAAAGAAGTAGATAAAATGAACAGGAATTCTTTGCAAGTAAAATCTACACAAACTAATAAAACTCCTTAGATTAAATTTCCCTAAAATTTTAAAATAGGGGTGGAAAAAAAATAAGAACAAACAAAATATAATTAAAAGGCAAACAAAAATAATAAAGCGGCTATACACACTGGAAGAACTACTATCTCTCGGCTCTCCCTCTCAAGAAAACTCACACGACTGTGTTCCCCGGCAACGGCGCCAAAAACTTGATGGCGCAAATCTCACACACCGCTATAGGCGGTAGCTCGACTGCGACACGAAACGGCAGTGTACCGATCGTTCAAGTAATATAAAACGAGGAGTAATCCCCGAGTATCGAATCTCTCAAGGAACACAGTAAGGTGGAGTTAATGTTCGAGGAAGGACTTGAGATCGAAGTCCTTGAGTCGGATGGAATGCGGAAACGGGGTGATTGGGCTTTTGGAAAATAAAAGAAAATACTATAAACTACTCCTATGCAATGCCGCTATGCAATGCTTCGCTTGGCGGGATGGAGACTAGGCAGGCCTTGAGCGCGCTGCGTCGCAAGGGCGGATGGACGAGTAGGCAAACGGATCGAACTATGCAGGCCTTGAGCGCACTGCTTCGTTAGGCGGGATGGAATACGGGCCGCGATGCCACGCTTCGGTAGGCGGATGGACGAGAAGGCTAGCGGATCGAACTATGCAGGCCTTGAGCGCGCTGCTTCGTTAGGCGGGATGGAATACGGGCCGCGATGCCACGCTTCGGTAGGCGGATGGACGAGAAGGCTAGCGGATCGAACTATGCAGGCCTTGAGCGCGCTGCTTCGTTAGGCGGGATGGAATACACGGGCCGCTATGCCACGCTTCGGTAGGCGGGTGGACGAGTAGGCTAACGGAATGAGGGTCGCAAGCACCTCTTCGACAAGCACGCCACTAGCAATTGCTAGTGCGGCACCGGACACGGTGGTGGGATGGAAAATGGATGGTGGCGCTCCTCATACACACATAAACCACAAAAGTATTTCACACAAATGAAATATATAAATATAGTGATAAGTTTAAGTGCTCTTCATCAAAATACACAAGATCTAGCTATTACAACAATCAATAAAAGGAGAACAAGGCAAGAAATCGACCGAATCCGAAGGCTCGTTGAAGATTCACGGTTGGAATCGCCGGGTTGTCAATCCGCGTCCAAGCTCGGTCCACAACTACGTCCGGGGTAGAGAGAGCTGTCACGACTCTCCAATGGACCCGTCTTCTTCATGTCACGATCCGGTAGAGGTTGCAAACTTCCTCTTGCTCGATGGAGATAGCGGCTAGGTCTTCCTTTGGAGCTCTTGGATGAAGGAGGAGGCCGAGAGGAAACTCCGGCGAAGATTTGGCGTTGAAAGCTTGCCCGGAGATCCTCCCTAAGGTGGGCGGCGATGGAAGGGCGAAACCAGGCGGACGGGAGCAGAAAACGGCGGAGTCGGGCGAGGGATCCGACCTAAATCGCGAGCAGCGGATTTTATAGGCACTGGAATTAAACAGTGCGCACGGTCAGTGGCGCATGACCAGTGGTCGTGCGCACTAGAATCCTGTGATCGTGCGCTCTGCCTGGACGGAACCTGCAAAGACAGAAATTATAAAATAAAATGTTCGCACGACCAGTGGCGCACGACCGGTGGTCGTGCGCACTATCGTCGGTGGTCGTGCGCAATACAGCAAACAGAACTCAGAATTTTAATGATAAGTGCGCACGAGCAGTGGCGCAGGACCGGTGGTCGTGCGCACTAGCATCGATGGTCGTCCGCACTGCTCCAAACAGAACTCATGAAAAAGGCATTAAGTGCGCACGATCAGTGGCGCACGACCAGTGGTCGTGCGCAGTAGAACCAGTGATCGTGCGCAGTGTTCCTGTGCAGAATTGCACCGGGAACACCTGCACGACTACTGTTCCAGCGTATAACACTAATCTAGCCACTGAAAGTGACACTTAACCGCACATGAAAACTACTAATGAAGATAGAAATGAAATCACACCAAAATAGGCCTAAAAGTGCACCTAGCATAGAATATCAAATATAAACTAAAACATGGCTAAAGTGCAGTGAAATGACTAACTAAACGGCCCAGATGAGTCCATAAAAGTGCATATGATGAGGACTCATCAGTTGCCAATCCTCATCCGGCAGTAGTAACAATTCATATCTGTAATTTCTTGTAAGGCTTGCGGGCCAACGTGTCTAGCTTGAGGGCTGGAGAGCTGTGAGGCTTGAGGGCCAGGGCAGTGCACTTGCGGGTGCGATTTGTTGAGCTTGAGGGCTCGGGGAAAGTAGGGGCTTGCGGGCCTAGGCTGTTGGGACTTGCGGGTCCGTGTTGTAGGGCTTGAGGGCCTGAGTGTCGAGCTTGCGGTCTCGAGAGTAGTAGGGGCTTGAAGGCCTAGGCTGTTGGACTTGCGGGTCCGTGTTGTAAGGCTTGAGGGCCTAAAGTTTTTGGCGGCGTTTGCCGAGCCTAGCACACTACTGGGTAGGCACAGAGGGACAGAGGACTACTCAAGACACCCCGTCTTGAGGAACCTCTATAGATCGCTGTGTGTTTTTCTGTGTTGTGCTCTTTGCTTGTGTGTGGCTTGCTTGTGTTCTCTTACGTTTGTCTGCAAATCACACTAACCAATTAAAAAGGAGCAAAATCACCTAACCCCCCCCCCCCCCTTCTAGGTGATCGTTCCACTAACAACAAGTGGTATCAGAGGGAGGTTGATCGAAAGAAGGCTTAACAGTCTAATCTAGATCATGGAAGGACTCTCAATGGCCGGTGGAGATCAGAATCGAGAAATGAGAAGAATGAAGCTTCCAATCTTCTCGAAGGAGAACTTTTCTATTTGGAAGGAAAGAGTAAGACTCTTTATGGAGGCAGACGATCCAAGGATCTACTTGACAGTTCAACATGGTCCTTTCACCCCTACAACTGCCTCCACCATTGATCCAACTCAGAAGGTGGCGAAGAAATACGAGGACATGACCAAGGATGAGCTGGCCCTTGCAGGTCTAGACAAGAGGGCACAAAACGTCATCGTTAGTGCCATAGATGACTCTACCCTCCAGAATCTGATTCACTGCAGAACGGCCAAGGAGATGTGGGACTCCCTGATCGTATATATGGAGGGTACGAAAGAGGTAAGGGATGATAGGAAATCCCTCCTCAACCAGGAGTATGAGGCCTTCAAGCAAGGCAAGAATGAAACAATCTCCAACTGCTATGAGAGATTTTTCATGATTGTGAATGGACTGAAGAACAACGAAAGAGTTTTCACCAACTCTGATCTAAATGACAAGTTCCTCAGATCTCTCACTAAGGAATGGGATATCAAGATCTGCGCCATCAGAGAAATGGGTCAGCTGGGCATTATGGAGCCCAAGAACCTGTATGGAAAGCTGCTGTCCCATGAACTTCAGCTCAACACCAGAAAGGCTGAAGAAGAAAGCTCCAAGGGGAGCTCCAAAGACAGGTCCGTGGCTCTTAAAGCCAAAAGCTCGAGGAAATCCAAGAGCAAGATCTCTGCATCTCAGGACTGATCTGAGAGCGGTGAAGAATCTGAAGCTAGCTCCTCAAATTCTGATGACACTGACATAGAGGTGTCTCTCCTCTCAAAATAATTCAAGAAGTTGATCCACGGAAGGAGAAGAGACAACCGCAGAAGCTTCTCCTCAAGCCCCAGAAGATCTGACAATCGTGACAGAACCAGAACTCCCAGGGAGGACAGGTATAAATCTAACTCCAGTAAATATGATTTAAATAATATTGTGTGCTATTCCTGCAGTAAGACAGGTCATATGGCTGCCGACTGCCCCTCTAAGAAAAAGGATTCGAGACACCAAGAAGATAGAAGAAGCTCAAGGAGCAAGAGGAACCCTGAAAAGGGGTTCGTGGCCAAGAAGAGCAGAACATTGAGTGATTCTGACTCAAACTCCTCTGGGACTGAGGAAGATGCGCTCATCGTCCTGATGGCCATCAGTGACGGCAACCAGGATGATAACTCTCCTGGAAAGGTAAATCACAGAACTTCTCTATCTGCCTCTGATTATGAATAAGTAGCAGATTCTTTGCATGATCATGAGGGCATGTCTGCTACCAACAGCACAGCCTCAAGATCCAAATTTGATATTGAATCTGAACTAATAAAGCAATATCAAGCATTGTGGAAGGCCTTCTTAGGTAGTAAGAAACTCCTTAAGGTCCAAACCAAGGAGCTAGAGTCCTTTAAGCCTGTCCAATCTAAGCTCCAGGAGACAGCTGAAAGGTTGTCTGCCATGAGCAAAGAAGTGGACAAATTCATGGAAGCCATAAGGCTTAAAAATGCTGAATTAGGACAGAAGAACAAGATCATTAAGGATCTTGAAGAAATGCTGTTGGCTGAGAAGAAACTTGCATCCAGCTTCTCTATGCCTAAAACTATTCTGCCAATAATTGACACCTTCTCGGGACAGTTCAGAGCTGGTGTTGGTTTTAAACAGGAGACAGTTGTGGGCAATGATTCTGAAGCTAGGCCTTCCTATAAGAAGGTGCTGGGGTCAAGTCCTTCAGACAACAGACCTGCAGCAACAGCAGTTAAAAGAATGGGAGAGACTGTTCCTACAAAGCTTGCTCCCAAGAAGGTGAACCAAAAAGTGGTGAAGCCAATTCCTCTCCCGGCTCACACACATGAGGTTCACCCTAGATCTGTTAGGCAAGAGGCCTTCTCTCCTGCTCATCAGCACTGTAATGCTACACAAATGATGAAGTAGAAGAGACGATATAACAGATATGAATGCTGGTGTTGTGGGAAAGTAGGCCACTTTGCACTAGACTGTTGGTTCAACCCAACAGGACTCAATGCAAGGAAAGTGCAGAGCCCTCCAAGGTTTGCGATTTCGTCCTATCATCCTAACAGAAACCAAGGACCCAATCCTTATTGGGTACCTAAGGGGAAGTAGTTTGTTTTGCAGGTAGGTCCAAATACCAACCAATCTCCAATTTGGTATTTGGATAGTGGTTGCTCCAGGCACATGACTGAAGTCAGAAAGTACTTAAGAGAGTTCACCCTGATGGATAATGGACCAACCGTGATCTTTGGAGGTTCAGAAAAGGGTGTGACAAGAGGCTACAGCAGCATCACTAATGGGTTAGTCACCATCACAAAGGTGGCTTATGTGGAGGGATTGAAACACAATCTTATAAGCATAAGTCAACTTTGTGATTTAGGCTTTATTATTACTTTCCACAAGGATAAGTGCCTAATTTAGAAGTCCTTAGGTTCTGAGGCCTCCTTAACTAGCACTAGGAGTGGCAATATTTATTGCTTAAATTTTCTTAATACAAATTCTTCCATGCCTGTTTGTTTTGTGGTTGATGATAAAGAATCTCTTTGTGTACAATGCACAAGAGACTCGCACACATCAACTATAAGACAATAAGCAAGCTTTTCTCACAATACTTAGTTAGGAATGGACCTAACATTAAGTGCATCAAAGATGGCCCCTGTCAAGCTTGCCAACTTGGGAAGCAGACTAGGACTAGCTTTAAAAGCATTTCTAACAAAGAGTCCTCTAGATGCTTGCTTTATTGCACATGGATTTGTTTGGCCCTATATCAGTTCTTAGATTAGGAGGGAAGGCCTACACCCTTGTAGTTATTGATGATCACTCAAGGTTCACTTGGGTATTCTTCCTCAAAAGGAAATCAGATACTCTAGATATCTTGAAAAATTTTGTCAGGCAGATCCAGAATGAGATAGACTGTACAGTGGTCAAATTCAAAAGTGATCATGGGACAAAATTTCAGTCAGGAGCCATGACAGAATTCTGCCAAGAATTAGGTATCTCCCAAGAATTCTCCTCTCCTAGAACTCCACAACAGAATGGAGTTGCAGAAAGGAAGAACAGAACCTTGATAGAGGCAAGTAGGACAATGCTAAGTGAATCTTCCTTCCCAGAATACTTCTGGGCAGAGGTTGTCAACACTGCTTGTCATGTGATAAACAGGGCCTCAATCATCAAAAATCACAAGAAAACTCCCTATGAGCTAATGAAAGGCAGAAAACCAACCCTATCCTACTTTAGGATCTTTGGCAGCAAATGTTATGTCCTTAATAATGGGAAATCCAAACTAACCAAGTTTGCTGAGAAAAGCATTGAGGGTATTTTTGTTGGATACAACTCTTCTAGCAAGGCTTACAGGGTATACAACCTAAATACCCAAGCAGTGGAAGAATCTGTGCATGTTGTATTTGATGAGACTAGCCTCATTCACAGAGGCTGGTCTAGTTCTCTAGTGAATGCAGGCACTGAAGAGAAGATGGAAAAACTATGCATTGGTGACCAGGCAGCAACCTCAGCCAAAAGTAAAGCTCAGACAGTAGAAGTTGAGCTTGAAATCGACACTATAGAAGACACAGGAATAGCAGAAGAGGTGCAACCTGAACCACCTGCACCTGAAGAAATCCCCAGGATTCTGCCAGCTACATTGAAACGAGTAAGGGATCATCCTCAGGAGAAAATAATAGGAGCAGTCAACCAAGGAGTGGTGACAACAAGCAAATCTTTAAATAAATCTCTATATTTGAGCTTCCTCTCTCAAATTGAACCTACGAAGTTTGAAGAGGCAAATCAAGACCCATTTTGGATTCAGGCAATGCAGGAAGAGCTGAACCAGTTCAAAAGGTGTAAAGTATGGAAATTAGTTTCCTAACCCCAAGGACAAAACATTATAGGAACCAAATGGGTCTATAGGAATAAACTAGATGAGAATGGAGTAATCACCAAGAATAAGGCAAGGCTGGTAGCTAAGGGCTACAGACAGGAGGAGGGGATAGATTTTGATCAGACATTTGCTCCAGTAGCCAGACTTGAAGCAATAAGACTGTTTCTGGCCTATGCAGCCTACCTAGAGTTCAAAGTTTACCAAATGGATGTGAATTCAGCCTTCCTAAATGGTGACCTCAAAGAGGAAGTATATGTAGAGAAGCCTTCAGGTTTTGTAGACTCTACTCATCCTGACTATGTTTACTTTCTTAGAAAAGCACTGTATGGCTTAAAACTGGCACCTAGAGCCTGGTATGAGACCCTGTCAAGCTTTCTAATTGAGAACAAGTTCTCAAGGGGAAAGATTGATAAGACATTGTTCCTAAGGGAAGTGAAGGGCAAGATCCTGCTTGTGCAGATCTATGTTGATGACATCATCTTTGGCTCTACAGAGAACAATCTCTGCAAAAATTTGCCAACTTGATGCAGGGAAAGTTTGAGATGAGTAGTATGGGTGAGCTCAAATACTTCCTAGGTCTCCAAGTGAAATAATCTGAAGATGGTATCTTCATCTCCCAGAGCAAATTCACTAGAGTACTAGTCAAGAAATTTGGATTGGAGAGTGCTTCTTCAATGAAGACTCCAATGGGAACCAATGTGTCTCTGGACAAGGATGAGACGGGCATTCCCTTTGATGAAACTAAGTACAGATGCATGATTGGTTCTCTGCTTTATCTCACTGCCAGTAGGCCTGACATAATGTTTGCTACATGTGTCTGTGCTCGATATCAGGTGAACCCTAAGGAATCTCATCATGTCTCTGTCAAGAGAATCTTAATATACCTAAAGGGTACATCAAATCTTGGCCTATGGTACCCTAGGAACAATGTGTGTGAACTGACTGGCTACTCAGATGCAGATTATGCAGGATGCAAGGAAGATCGGAAAAGTACCTCAGGGACTTGTTAATTCCTGGGTGGAAGACTGATCTCATGGAGCAGTAAGAAGCAGACAAGTGTAGCAATCTCCACAACAGAATCAGAGTATATCTCTCCTAGGAGCTGTTGTGCCCAACTGCTATGGATTCAGCATCAACTAGAAGACTACAATCTAAAGATGACCAAAACACCCCTGTTTTGTGACTCCTCAAGTGCAATCTCAATTGCTAAGAACCCTGTCTCACACAGCAGGACTAAGCATATTGAGATCAGGTATCACTTAATCAGGGAGCATGTGGAAAATGAAGATATCACCCTTGAGTTTGTCTCAACAGATAAACAAGTGGCTGATATCTTTACAAAGCCCCTAAATGATGCTAAGTTTAACTTCTTCAAATTTCAATTGGGGATGTTAAACTTAGAGTAATCTCTACCTTATTCTTCACTAACTAGCTGCAAAAGTCAGAATAATCTGCAGGGAAGAAGTCAGAAAGGGGGAGAAATGGTATCAATATGTGTAATCAAGATCAATCTCAAGAAGGCCTCCTCAACATAGGGGGAGCAAATAAATAGGTGGAGCTAGAAAGAAAGATGAGACATCAAACCCAGGGGGAGCTACATGGTTCATGAACTCAGAAAGCTAAGTAAAATACTGTATTCTCACATACATTATTTTAGATTATAATACCTTATGTCAAGTGTAAATAGTTTTGAATTGAGATTCTGACTTCTTCAAATAGGGGGAGATTGTTGGGAATCTTGCCCACATGATTCCTGATTTGAAGAAGTCACCAAGTCAAGAATACTTCACTTTGTATTTGATCAGAAATCTAGCTTATAATCTCAGGATAACATAAGTACAGTGTCGTCGAAATAAAGTATCATCGACAAAGTATGCGTGTCGTCGTAATGATGAGCAAGGCAAATCGTAGAGAAGAAAAGAATGTCGTCAAGAAGAATGAATATCGTCATAAAGAAGACATGACGTCAAGGATGCAGAAGGAAGATAGCTAAATACAAACAATTGCTGCAGTAGAGTATGTCAAAATGATATCGCTTATATCATCGAGAAAGCACGCAGACTACGCCGATAGTCTGCAAGAAGGAAGATCACAACGACAGTCAGAGACAGCATATCGTCGTATATGCATAAACGCAAGTATGTCTCGTATCGTCGAAATATAAGCATCAGAGGCAGAAGCAAGAAGACTTGAAGGCTTAACAAAGCTCAAGGCGCCGACAAAGGCCTGTCGTTGAGATATTATCCATGTCATCATAACGATGGAAGTATCGTCGAGACAGACTCAAAAGTTGCAGACGCGCCGCCAGCATTTATTTCCGCCACCTGATTGTCTAATAAGCGCGTGCTCACAATTAATGGAGGTATCAGCGCGTGCTCTTAAGGAATGGAGGTCTGACATCTAAATAAACTTTTTCAGAAGACCGTTGGGGATCTCGCAGTCCTATAAAAGGGAAACAAGGATGCCCTAGAAATTGCTCTCCTGCGAACTTGAATAAGAATCCCGTTGTTACGGCTTAAAACATTATCCTTCTACGGTGAAGACGAAGATCAAGTAGAGAATACGCTTCAAGCATTCTCTGAAGAATCTGTCATCTGATCGATAGATAAGAAGCCATTCCCCTCGGGGCTAAGAGAAGATATTGAAGAAGATCTGAGCTATCAAAGAACTGAATCAAGAACTTCTTCTTCAACCTTAGTTGCCAATCCTCATCCGGCAGTAGTAACAGTTCATATCTGTAATTTCTTGTAAGGCTATTGGGACTTGCGGGTCCGTGTTGTAGGGCTTGAGGGCCTGAGTGTCCAGCTTGCGGGCTCGGGAGCAGTAGGGGCATGAGGGCCTAGGCTGTTGGACTTGCGGGTCCGAGTTGTAAGGCTTGAGGGCCTGAAGTTTTTGGCAGCATTTGCCGAGCCTAGCACACTGCTGGGTAGGCGCATAGGGACAGAGGACTACTCAAGACACCCCGTCTTGAGGAACCTCTATATATCGTTGTGTGTTTTTCTGTGTTGTGCTCTTTGCTTGTGTGTGGCTTGCTTGTGTTCTCTTACGTTTGTCTGCAAATCACGCTAACCAATTAAAAAGGAGCAAAATCACCTAACCCCCCCCCCCCCCTTCTAGGTGATCGTTCCACTAACAACAACAACAACAACCGCTGAGAAGAAAACCATTGTGAATGGAACTGGCGTTCGATGAACTGCATGCTCTACCGCTGAGCGTTTGCGCTACCGCTGGCGCTAGTGCCCGCTCGATGAAATGGAGATCGACGAATGCAAAAGCCCATTCGATGAAAAGTGTGTTCGACGAATTGCGTTCGACGAATTTCATATCCCAGCGTTCGACGAACTGCATATCCCTGCGTCCGTCGAACTGCATGATCTACCGCGGAGTGTTATCACTAACACTGGCGCTAGTGTCCATTCGACGAAATGGAGATCGACGAAATTCATGCTCTACCGCGGTGCGTTATGTTTAATGCCCTGCGGTATCTTTTGGAAACCTCTCGTCTACAGTTGATTGAGGGGCAAATATGGAAGGAAATATTCTCTGAAGGAAAGTTATCTCGCTGACACGGAGCGTCAGTATTACCGCGGCGCGCTAGGCTGGTCCAACAGTTCGAAAAGGAAGTTGCCTTAACTGCCACGATCCGTGTGCGTGTCGTGTGCTACCGCGGGGCGATAGTACTAGCGCAGGCGGTAGTAGACGATTCTATTTAAAGAGAGATGCTTCTTCCTTTGTGGTGTTGCTGATCTAGAATGAATTGAAGGCACATATTTAGAGCACTTGTGAGAGCCTTCTTCAAGCAGCCAAGACAACTCCGACCAACGTTCGTGAACGCAAGGAACTCGAAGAAGGAACCAACACGCTTATTCTACAAGAATTTCGTGCGCATTAACTCAAAGGATTGCTTCGGTGCACCTTTGACAAGATCTTCGAGTTCAACCTAAGAGGGAGTTTGTCTTTAGTTTTAATTTCTTATTGTAACCTTTTATCTTTTGTTCAGTAGAAAAATTCGCCTCGTGTTGGCGACTAGGTCTGGGTAGGACTTAGGGCAAAAATTCACCTCGTGTTGGCGACTAGGTCTAGGGTGTAGATCTAGGGAGTGCTCGAGGCCTTTCCGGTGAGGGAAGGGCTAGAGCGGCTTAAAGCCTCATCTTGGGAGAGATAGGCTAAAGCCAACCTGTCCTTGGGAGAAGGGTCGGTATAGAAAACAAAAAGAGATTTTTATTGATCGCCTCATTCCAAGCGTCATTGGAATAAACCTTGTAATCATGTTAATTCTAATGATAATATATTTTTCTTCAATATAAATATGTGCTCTCTGATTTACGATTTCCAAACCTAAAAGTATTTTTCACTATCCCTAATGCCTAGCAGTAACTCTACTGCTGGCGGTAGCAACAGAGAATCATTTTCTCTTAATAATCAAAAAAATCATAAAACCCTTATTCACCCCTCCCCCCCCCCCCCCCCTAAGGGCGCCTACAGATCCAACAAGTGCTATCAGAGGGAGGTTATTCCAAACGATTTAAAAATCGGTAGTAATGGCATCTCATGATCTCGCTTCTATTACAGGTAGAAACTTTTTAATAAATGAAAAATCTTTGGCACCACCTTTATTTGAAGGCGGAAATTATAATGGGTGGAAAATTCTTATGAAAAAGTTTATTAAATCTTTGGATATTGAAGTTTGGAATATTACAATTAAAATGCCCCCAAGTATTCTTAATAAAAATGAAATGGTTTCAAATGCAAAATCTATGAATAGTCTATATTGTGCACTAGATCAAAATATTTTCAAACTTATATATACACTTCCTACTGCTTTTGAAGTTTGGAAATTTCTTGAGAATTCTTATAGTCTTCCTTCCACAGATGATGAACACGAGCAATTCCTTATAGATCCAAGAGAAGAAACCGATGAGGACTCATGCTTGGAGAAAGGTCTATCTAAGAGAGAAGAATGCAACATCACAATATTGGTCTCAATTGATGACAAAACATCAAGCACAAGAGGAGACAGAAATTCAACAATGGAAGAGGAATTTGAAGAAGATGTCAAAGAAACCTTTGGTTCAAATCTTGCCTCATACCATAGCAAAGTAAGAAAATCAAAATCCTCTCTTTTTGCAATAAATTCAATTTCTACATTTCGTAAGCTTAAATTTGCTAAACGTAAAATCTTAAAATTAAAAATGCTAATTCCAAATTACGTATAGAAAATAAATATTTAAAAACAAACGTTAATGTAGGGTCTCATATTTATGCTTCAAATTCTCTTTCTTGCTCTTTAGTTGAAAATACTAAACCTTGTTTTGATTACAATTTTTTAAAGAAAAATTCAAGGATATTGAAAAAGGGCTCTTAGTTTCTAAAGAACATAATGAAAAATTGATAGTTAAAAATGATGCTTTAACTTGTAAGTTAATACAATTAAAATCTTTTGTTGAAAAATTTCAAATGTCAAGTAATGACTTTCATCATAAGATTTTGAATAACAAGGATAAATTAACTTACAAAATCATTTCTAAAAAGGACCATTTTCACACATTAACTCAAAAAGAGTTTAGTTTCAAAAAGAATTACGATCCTCACAAAATTCTTAAGAGTCACTATTATAAGTCTCAATATATTTTCAATCAAGGCTCAAATTTAAAATCTCCTTTTCATGAAAATCAAACTATAAAATCTTTTCCTTCACATTATAAGAGTATGTCTATAAGAAAGAGTGGAAATGAAAATCATCAAAATAAGAACCAATCATTTAACACATATTATAACCCACTCTTTCAACAATCACTTATAAAGAAAGACAATCACTCTTATAAATTTTCAAAGAATCCAGATAATAAAATTCATTATGATTATCAACATCAAGCTATTTTGAAAAATAATTTGAATAAACATAAACCCCAATGAATTATTTTTTAAACAACTATCATCATATAAAGATGTCACATAATCATTATATGGATTTAAGTGATAAACAACCAATGTATGAATGGAGACCCATAAAGAAAAATGACATATCATCTTTAATTAAAAAAGCTCATTCATCATTATCTTCTCAAAAGCCACCACGATGTATTTGGGTACCCAAAGGAACCATCCCACTTGGTCCCCTTTGGATACCTAAATCTCTTATTTATTAGTATCCTATCATTTGCATGAAGTAGAATCAATTAAAAATGAAATATCAATACTCTACTTCATGATGTGTTTTATTTCTTTAACTCTTGTTTGTTTTGTATTTTTTTTATCCAACATGTTTATGGTCACTTTGTATTTCATAAGATATGACTTACACATCCTAAGCCTAATGTTTTAACAAATCAAATTGAATTAAAATTGAACATAAAGTCATATGTTTTTAAAAGTGACATTTCTCTCATCCTTTTAATTTTATCATTTTAAAACCTTTACCCTTAAATGTCTTGAATTATCATTATGAATTGACTATTGAAATTGTGCGAGATAGCCTTCTTTCAACCAATATCTTTTGATCTGCTCGTCCGATTTTTGCGTTTAATATGTTTTCGGAAAGAGCACAGAAATCTCCATTCAAAGGCAAACCTGGCTTGCCTATTCAAGTTCGTTTGGTGCTGTCAAATTGCCCATATTCAACTTTAGTTAAAAGTTATTTCAATTTTCTTATTTCGGCAATTTCTGTGTCTTTGGATTCTTCATCACATGATATCCTTTGTATATTGTGTATAATGTGTGTCACCATTGTTTGCATGAATTTAGACCATAGACTCATCTTGTATCATTAAGTTCAAATCAAAAGTTTAATCATTTCATTCTAGGTCTAAAGAAAATTAATTTAAAACCTTCTAATATTACATGCAACATTATCTCCATTAATCCTATGTAATAACATTGCATTCAAACTCATCATCCTAGCATCACTTCTTGGTATATGCTTATATATTTATGCTAGGTATAACATTTACAATGTTATTCAAATTTCATTATAACTATGTGATTTGAAATCATAATAGAATACTAAAATTCCAACAAACACATAGTTTATGGATTAATCATTAAAATTTATATCTTGAAATTATATATTATCATGCAAAGCCCAAGATCAATAAATTCAATCATTAAATGCTATTTTATTATAAATTTCAAAACGTTATATTTGTGATCTTTGTCTTTGATATGATTGCATGATCGTCATTTTTCTAGACTTACAAATCAAACATGCTCATTCAAAAGGAAATCACCAAATCATATTGTCATAAGTCTAGAAGAATTAGAATTCACATACATCATGATGATCTAACATATATTCTATGCAAAATTCTCTATAATCATAAATCATAATTCATGTTCTATCAAGAAATATCTCAAAACATTAATGTTTATCACCTAGGAATTATGAATCTTATGATAAAAATATGAATAATGTTTTCTTTACATTTGATGTTTGGATATGCTTTGCTATTGATTACATGTATCTAACATATATATAGACTCTAGAATCAACTTTGTAATTATAAGAATAAATCAAACTTAATCATCACTCTTTCTAGATCTATATTTTGAAGCTCTGTTTTGGAATACATGCAATATTAATGTTAATCTTATGACGTGACATTAAACACAAAACTAATCATACAAGCATTATCACTTATTGATCAATATTAGTAAATTGTACTAGTTATCTCATATCGTCATCTCATAAAAATGGAAAAACTATGCAGCTATATATAACTCTTCACATTAAAAAAAACTCATAGTTTATAAATCAACCCATAGTTTAAAAGCATAGGTTGTCCAAAAGATTATTCACCTTTGACTTTATATCTCACAATAGCGGGGGGGGGGGGGGGGGGGGGGGGGGTAGAGTTGTATGCATTAGAGACCTAACCTCTAAGACATGTCTTGTCCTTAACTGGGGAGGGTTCCAGTGGGGCCTTGTGAGGCACTAGGGGGAAAGAGTGCTAGGTTGAGCGTTCTCTAGTGTGTGCATATGAGATTAACACCCCAACCTACGACATGTGTGCAGCTCCTCATGCCCATCCGTCACTTAGTACTGAGCTAGTGGGTAGGCATATAGTTAGGGTATTATAATCTAGGACATATCTATATCATGTGTTTTTGCATGTAATCTTTATGATCATATTATTCATGCATTCTTGGTTTGATCGAACATGCTTTTTTGTGTTTTGCATATTTTATCATTTTTGAGCTTTAATGATCTTGTAAAACACAAGCATTTGAAAAAAAATAATAAGATATAAAAACCTCTTTTAAAACAAACAAAAATATGCATAATGAGCCTTCTAATGGTCTCTAAAATATCTGAAATTTCTACATTAAGAAGGCCTATGTATATAAAAATTATTTCAAAGAAAGTTTTTTTCAAAATTCCTGAAAAACAGGTTTTGTTTGGGCGTTAACTAGTTAACGCCAGTCGTTAGCTATTTTTGGCCCAATTGATTTTCTGCTTTTTCCAAAATGTCTTTGGTATTTTTCAAATGAATTCTCTCAGTTTATTTTCTCTGATTGAAAATTATTTTGTTATTAATTTGTTAATTTTATTTCCAAAATACAAAAAAAACTCAAATAATTCAAAATGATCAAAAATATGTTTTTGTTATTTGTTTTGTTTTAAAATTTTTACAAAAATATAGTTTGACTATATGACTTCATAAGAGCAAACATCTTAGTTATTTTTGTTTCAAATTGGTCAAAATTGTGTTTGGCATATAATTATAGATTGTCTTCAATGTCTAATTTTAATTTCAAATTTCCTAAACATTGTTTTATCTCCATGCCTTGACCTTACTCTGATTATGTGCAATAAAATAGTCTATAGAAAATTATGTATGATTGCCTAGCATGCCTCTAAGTATGAGTAATGTTTTATGTTGATCAATGATTCATACACTCACTATTTTTGGTAATCTACATGTGCTCATAATCTTAGTCTTACATGATTGTGTAGTGTGATAATTTTAACACATTAAGTTGTATGTCTAAATTACCTACACCCTCATTCAAATAATAAATTTCTTACACACATAGAAGTGTTTATTTCAAAGTTAAAAATGTTTGCAACAACAAGTGAATTCGGAGACCTTTGGCCCAAACAAAAAAATTATTGAAATAATATGCCAAAGATAACTCCACCAAGCACTACTCACCCTCCTGATAAGTCTTAATGAGCATTGTGAGGTTGGGCACCTTGGAAAGAATTGTAAAGTGTCTTGTGCAAACATATTTCTTTCTATCACTTCTATTTGTACACCGGATCACTAAAAATAAATTCTTATAAAAAAATGCTTATGTGATCCCCCAAGCTCTACTTCGCTCCCTGATAAGTCTTAATGAGCATTGTGTGGGCGAAGCACCTTGGTAGTTGTACTTATGTTTTGTGCTTTGAAATTTCATTCTAGATATGATGTGTGAATGTAATCATAAGATTACAATCTTAATATTGTTGTTACTATTTCACTATATATGTCATGTGTTTTGATTACTTCATGTGTATACTTTTATCAAAAATCCTTATGCACACATCATTGTTTTTCATAAAATTTCTACTCATGAGAATTGGATCCTAACGCAAACATTACATAATTCTCTAAAAACTTAAGTAAAAGCACTAGATTACAATGCATGATTTTTACAATGTTCTTTACTTGAAATACGAATTGGTTACATTGTGGTTATTATCCTTTTGAATATGTGAAATCATGCTTGCCTATTTATTATGAAAATTTTCAAAAGTTAAAATGCTCAAATGTGAAGAGTCTAGATATATTGTTGAAATGGTCAAACTATAACAAAAATATTAATATTTTTAACCTTGTTTTTCCGCATTCCTACTTGCCTATTTTTTATGCTTATTTCTTACATGTACTTGTCACACAACATTGCATTTCACTTAAACAAGTACTACTCCTCTTAAAATTAATTTAAAAAGGCAAGTGATTACTTTTCATTAATATTCTTTCACGCTTATCCTATATATCTTTTCCGCTGTGCTACTCTCTCCTTTAGCTCGATCATTACTTGCTTTATGTTTACACAAAACTCTTAATCCTCTCTTTGTTATGTCCCAACTTTTGTCTTCCTTATTCTAGTTTTTGTTTCACTCCACCCTCTTTTGCTAATAACAAAGGGGGAGAATAAAATGATAAATCGTAATGATTAATGGAGTAGGATTCACTAGATTAAGGGGGAGCATAAATCTAGTCTATGGGAGCATATACTAAGGGGGAACACTTAAGTAGGTGGAGCACAATTATTATGAAACATAACTCTTATTAATATCTCTATGATTGCTTAGTGTTATATATCTTTCTAAAAACACGTCTTATATATGAATCTGATTTATCTCTATTGGATTTGTTATTATCAAAAGGGGGAGATTTTTGGAACATAGTTTTCCGCATCACTTTGGTTTGAGAATAACAAATCCTACTTGTATTTGAACTTGTTTGCCATTGTGTTTTTAGCATGCAGGTCTGAACAAATATGACACTAGGATTCTGCTATTGGTCGGGACTTGTTGATCATACTGAAAAGAGAGCTAACGCTCGCGTTAGTTGTTAATGCCCCGCATTAACAACCGCTGAGAAGAAAACTGATGTGAATGAAACTTGCGTTCGACGAACTGCATGCTCTACCGCGGAGTGTTTGTGCTACCATTGGCGCTAGTGCCCGCTCGACGAAATGGAGATCGACGAATGAAAAAGCCCGTTCGACTAAAAGTGTGTTCGACGAATTGCATTCGACGAATTGCGTTCGACGAATTTCATATCCCAGCTTTCGACGAACTGCCTATCCCTGCGTCCGACGAACTGCATGATCTACCGCGGAGCGTTAACACTAACACTGGCTTTAGTGTCCGTTCGACGAAATGGAGATCGACGAAATTCATGCTCTACCGCGGCGCGTTATGTTTAACGCTTGGCGGTATCTTTTGGAAACCTCCCGTCTGCTGTTGATTGAGGGGAAAATATGGAAGGAAATATTCTCTGAAGGAAAGTTATCTCGCTGATGCGGAGCATCAGTATAACCGTGGCGCGCTAGGCTGGTCCAATCGTTCGAAAAGGAAGTTGCCTTAACTTCCATGATCCGTGTGCGTGTCGTGTGCCTATCGCGGAGTGGTAGTACTAGCGCAGGCGGTAGCAGACGATTCTATTTAAAGAGAGACGCTTCTTCCTTTGTGGTGTTGCTGATCTAGAACTAATTGAGGGCACATATTTAGAGCACTCGTGAGAGCCTTCTCCAAGCAGCCAAGACAACTCCGACCAACGTTCGTGAACGCAAGGAACTCGAAGAAGGAACCATCACGCTTATTCTACAAGAAGGTCGTGCGCATCAACTCAAAGGATTGCTTCGGTGCACCTTCGACAAGATCTTCGAGTTCAACCTAAGAGGGAGTTTGTCTTTAGTTTTTCTTTCTTATTGTAACCTTTTATCTCTTGTTCGGTAGAAAATTTTGCCTCGTGTTGGCGACTAGGTCTGGGTAGGACTTAGGGCAGAAATTTGCCTCGTGTTGGCGACTAGTTCTAGGGTGTAGATCTAGGGAGTGCTCGAGGCCTTTCCGGTGAGGGAAGGGCTAGAGCTGCTTGAGGCCTCATCTTGGGAGAGATAGGCTAAATACAACCGGTCCTTGGGAGAAGGGTCGGTATAGAAAACAAAAAGAGATTTTTATTGATCACCTCATTCCAAGCGTCATTGGAATAAACCTTGTAATCATGTTAATTCTAATGATAATATATTTTTCTTCATTATAAATATGTGCTCTCTGATTTACGATTTACAAACCTAAAAGTATTTTTCACTGTCGCTAACGCCTAGTGGTAACTTTACCGCTGGCGGTAGCAACAGAGAATCATTTTCTCTGAATAATCGCGAAAATATTAAAAGCCTTATTCACCCCCCCCCCCTCTAAGGGCGCCTACAGATCCAACAAGGCATGCTGTGGGAAGCCCATCTGGACAGGTTGGTCCGGATTGGCGATGTTAATTGCGTGTAACGTTCCGGAGAAAACTCTGTATATTTGTTGTGGTTCGGGTCCTGTGTACTGTCTTGTACAGCTGATGATGCTTTATTTATAATTATTTTTATATAATATTTTATTAATAATTAATTTAATTTTATTTAATTTTAGTTAATTTATCACTAATTTACCTTCTTTTTGTATTTTCAGGTAATTTGGGCTGCCAATAGCAATTTCAAGCTCATAATAGTAATCAGGAGAATATCTGGAGTATTTCTGCCGAAATCACAAATTACACGACCTCGGTCACGGGCGTGACCAAGGGCGTGACATATTGTCACGGCCGTGAACCAGCCCCGCGTATTCCAGTTGAAGAAGTCAGCCGCCACGTCAGATTAAAATTACACGCCCTCTGTCACGGGCGTGACAGATGGCGTGACCTCAATGTCACAGGCGTGACTTGCCCGGAATGCATTCATTTCAACCATTAATCAATTCCCGCCATTTCTAGCTTACACACCCTCGGTCACGGGCGTGATCGAGGTCGTGACTCTTCTGCAACCGCCAGATTAACTCTAGATCGCGGCGTTTCCCGTCGTTTCCAGACCCGTTCAAGACACGCCCTTGTTCACGGGCGTGACCGAGGTCGTGAACCTCCATGCAATTGATTTCTGGCGGTTTCTCTTCCCCAACGTTCTGGGCTTTCATGACAGCAATTATGCAACTAACACGCCCTTGGTCACGGGCATGACCAAGGTCGTGACTCCCCGATTTTTCAACTATAAAAGGCAGCAATCTCCAGAAGTCAAGGAGTTCGATTTTGGAGTTTACTTACAGCTTTAGTCTACTATTTTTGTTGTTCTAGCTAATTTTTCTTCAAGTTGTAAGCTTTTATTATTGCAATTTCAATTCAAGTATTCTAGTTTTTAATCATGTATTTTCCCATTTCTACTTGTGTTTCCATCACTATTATGAGTAGCTAAATTTCCTTTAGCACTTGGTCATGATGAACTTTGGAATGAAATAAAATATGTTTTGAATTTTTCTAATTAGCAAACTCTCGTATTGTTTATCTTCGATTTATCTTTGAATTATTTCGTTTTGATTTCATATGTCCGGAATATGACTTTCAATCTAAGATTCGCTTTCTAGTGATCGAGAGATCCATGCGAACGAGGAGATCACTCAAAGATAAAAAAGAGTTGTATGCATTCCTCGAGAGAGGGTGACACAAATCTCCCAGATTGGAGTCAAACCCAATAGTGGGGTTCACCGCTTAAAGCAAGCTTAGGGTTTTCAACTGGCCGAGGGGTCTTAATCGATCAACCAAAGGTTAGGTGGTAGTTCTCTCGAGAGAGGCTCTACCATATTTTGGGAACCTCCACGGTCGAAGTTATTTCAATAAGAGTTTGCGGATTATTCTTTTGTAAAATTCTATTTTATTCCAAAGGGATTCTAGATCAAGTGCTAATCTTTTAATCATAATTTTCTTCGTAGTTAATTCTCTCCAAATCGTGTTTTTTTCAAAACACACCCAATTTTCGATCGATAAAATAATAGCTCTTCTTTGCGAGTAGAAGTACTCAACAAGCCCAGAAAAATACGACACTTGATTTTCTAAAATCCTATACTATAAAGCGATAGGTACACTTGCCTTTTCGATTTATACGTGGATAACTCTTTAATTTTGCGCAACGCGAATTTTTATCATCAAGTTTTTGGCGCCGTTGCCGGGGAGTCTTTTAAGTTGATATTTTGAAAGCAAAGTTCTGTTAATTTTATCATTTTTTTATGGTGTATGACCCGAGGGAATCCGTCAAATCTATTTGAGTTAGATCCGGAAATTGAGCAAACCATTCGGCGACACTTACGATTCCGTGATCCCAATTCTCAAGATTTGGTTGAGGTGTCCGTAGGGGATACCTCTTTTCCTTCGTCTCTTTCTTCTTCTCCCTCCTCCTCCTCTTCTTCCAAGATGGGTGATCCAAATCAGGATGCGGCCATGCAACGGACTATGTCCTATTATGCCCGGCCTAATCGGGAGGATACCGCTTCTAGTATTGTTCGACATGCAATTGCGAACAATAATTTTGAATTAAAGCCAAGCATCATTCAAATGGTACAACAATATGTACAATTTTATGGGCTTCAAGATGAGGATCCCAACGCGCATATTTTTAGTTTTCTAGAAATATGCGATACTTTCAAAATTAACGGGGTATCCGATGATGCAATAAGGCTTCGGCTTTTTTCCTTTCACCTTGCGCAATAAAGCCAAACAGTGGTTGAATTATCTTCCAAGAGGATCCATCACCACATGGGCTCACATGACGGAACAATTTCTAACGAAATATTTTCCGCCCGCTAAATCGGCTCAATTGCGTAAGGATATCATTTCTTTCTCCCAAGTTGAATTTGAAACGATTTATGATACTTGGGAGCGCTTTAAGGAATATTTGCGTCGATGTCCCCATCATGCAATTCCCGATTGGTTGCAAATTTAGACCTTCTATAATGGTCTCAATCTCCAAACGCGTCAAATGATTGACGCCGCCGCCGGTGGTACCTTGAATAACAAAACACCGGCGGCAGCCCAGGAACTTCTAGAAGGTATGGCCATGAACACGTATCAATGGAGTACACCCCGGTCTCGCCCGAATAAACCGGCCGGGATGTATGAAATTAATACAATTTCTAATTTGTCTCTACAGGTTGAGCTTCTAAATAAGAAAATAGAAGGGATGTCTGCTTCCTCTTCTACACCTACCTCGGAGTCTACTCATAATGTGGCAGAACATGTGGATTACATGGGTAATCCAAACCGACCGCCCTTCAACCCGGGGAATAATCAATACAGCAACACATACCACCCAGGTTGGAGGAACCACCCCAATTTATCTTGGGGAAATCAAGGTAACACGGGTAATGCTCCCCTTGCTCCTCCAAATTCTTCTCTTCCACAGCAAGCCCCTAAACTGCCTTCTCTCGAGGAGGTGGTTAATAAATATATTTCTAAAAATGATGCGGATGTCCGCAATTTACAAGGGTCGTTGCGGAATTTGGAGAATCAAGTGGGGCAACTTTTAAAAATGGTCACCGATCAGCCGAAAAGAACACCGCCGACAACCTCAAATGTCTTGGCGGTGACCTTTGCGGATGATTCGGACACCGATCTTGAAGAAGAAATTTCACCTACCCCATCATCTCTTCCTCTTCCAGAATTTCAACCCCGTCTTCCTTACCCCGCTCGTTTGATCGAGCGGGCTAATAATATTAATTCTAATTTTAATATTCCATGCACTATAGGATCTACCCATTTTGCAAACGCTTTCGCCGATCTAGGCGCTAGTGTTAATATTATTCCCTATAGTTTATGCCAAAAATTACAGTTAGGAGAACCTACCCCCACCGACATCAAATTACAATTGGCTGATCGCTTCGTAAAGACCCCTTAGGGGTGATTCATGATGTGCCAGTTGAGGTTGGCGAGTCTACTTTACCGGTAGACTTCGTTATCCTTGATATGGAAGAAGACGTCGGGATACCTCTAATCCTTGGTCGTCCCTTCCTGGCCACTACACGGGCAATATTTGATGTTTGTGAGGGCACTCTTCTCCTCCGAATGGGGTATGAGAATATTTTAATTCATGCAACAAATTCACCCACCCTGCATCTCTTAAAGCCTTTATCATCATTTGATGATAAATTTAGAACAAGGTAATCAGCACGCCACCATGGTCGAGCTCAACGACCATAAACAAAGCGCTTTTGGGAGGCAACTCATGTTTCTTTTTGTTGTTCTTTCGTTCTATAAATTTTATTTCTAAAAAACCGAAAATAAAAAAGAATTTTATTTTTATCTATAAAAAAAACATTTAAAAACAAAAAAAAAATTTAAAAACCAAAAACAAAAAAATATGTTTTTTTTAATTTTTTTTATTATTATTACTAAAGGTTTTGCAGGTTTGGAGGATATTTGCGAGATAACGGTCACTCGCAGTTACGACTGAAACTCCGCTCTCCAAGTCGGTACTTTCTATTAGTATTTTTCTTTTTATTTTACTACCTTTTTTTTATTATTATTTATTTTTATTTTCTTTCCAAAAAAAACAAAAAAATTACAAAAATGACAACCCAAAAAAAAAATCTCAAAAAAAAAAAATGTGTACACGACCTCAGTCACGGTCGTGACCAACCTTGGTCACGGCCGTGACCAACCTTGGTCACGGGCGTGACATTTGTGGAAGACCATTTTGGCATGAGCCAGCACTCACGGGCTCAATTCGAGGTGTCACGCCCGTGATAACTCGAGTCACGCCCGTGACTTTCCGTGGTCACAACCGTTACTTAGCTAGTTGGCGCAACGCCTCCACCAGACCCGGTCAAAGATGCCTTTGACTGTCACGCCCGTGACAGTCTAGTCACGTCCCTGGTCACGGGCGTGACTTTGGGCGGTGACATCTCGGGAACCGGATTTTTGACTGGCGCGCATTGGATCCCCTGTCCACTTGACTTCGCCAGTTACACGCCCTTGATCACGGGCGTGACCGAGGGCGTGACATGGAAAAATTTCTCTTTTTGACCGGTCAAGCCTCGTATTCCTCCCTCACGCCAGCTTTCATGTGTCGCCCCTTACACGCCCTCGGTCACGGGCGTGACCGAGGGCGTGACACCTGAATTTTCACCTATTTAAAGCCCCCTTTCCCCTCTCTTTTCTTCACACCTTGTCCCACATCACTCCCTTCTTTTCTTTCTTCTTTAGCTGATTTCTTCAATTCTTCCTTCCAAATGGCCACCCGCCGTCGCAATAACGCCATTGGCGAGTCTTCCTCTTCCCTCCCCGATGACTCTCTTGATGCGGAGGCCATGCTCAATTTTTCCCATCCCACTCATCAAGAGCGGAGTCACCGCCTCCGTGGGAAGGAATTTGGAGTCTTCTGCATCATCGATTGGAACGTCCTCACCACCCTAGGGCAGGCCGCCGCCGTGCAGAATTTCCTCACTACTCCGGGGTGGGCTCCTTTCTTCTCCATTTCGGAGCCAGCGTTCTACGAGCTGACGGTGGAGTTTTTCTCCTCGTTTGATTTCCACTGGGCCGGGGCCGACAACGTGCTTGAATTCCGAATGGGCGGACTTTCACAAACCCTTCCTTTGCGCCAGTTCAACATTCTCATGGGCTTCTGCGATGAGGCTTTCACCCTTACGGAGGCCTACACCGCTCTCGCCATCGATTTCCCTCGCGATTATAACCTCCCTGGATTTTGGGCGGAAATCAGTAACGACCCCAATCCATATTCGCCAAAAAAATCCAAGGGTAGTCATCTCCTCTCCCCCGCTTTACGCTATCTCCACTACCTCCTCACTTTCACACTTTCCGCTCGCGGCGATAGCCATGGAGTGGTGACCCGCGCGGACCTGTTATATTTATATAGCATGCACGAACGGGTCCCCCTCAATCTTGGTTCGGCGCTTACAATGTTTTTTCGGCATCAGGCCGAAAATCGGAGGCTTAGGCTCTGTTTGGGGGGACTTATTTTCATCGGTCAAGCGGTTACGACCGCATGAACCGGACCTTAATTAAGGTCCGGTTCATGCGGTCGTAACCGCTTGACCGGTGAAAATAAGTCCCCCCAAACGGAGCCTTAGTGCGCTTCATGGAGGATCGTATGTTACTTATTTGGCCAAGCGCTTGGGGTTGTGGGATTCACTTCCTCCCATGGCTCCACTTCAAGCGCCCGCGCCTATCGCTTTTCAAAACCTCTGGGCCCTTGGTTTGATGCGTCCGCGTGGCCGCGAGTACGAGGCCGTTCCTAGCGAAGTTGGTGGCGACCCGAATGATGTTGATTTCGAAGCCGATTCCGGTGGCGTTTCTCCAGCTCCGCAGTTTCCACAGCCGCCGCAACAGCATTTTCCCCCTGTGCCCGACTCCTCCACTTATTTTGATCAGCAGTTTGGGCGGATCCACACTCGTCTGGATCAGATTCAGACCGAGCAGCTATCCATGCGCGCTCATTTTGACACACGTTTTGATACCCTCGAGCAGCGTCATGCTTCCTCTATGGAGCATTTGCAGCGGGAATTTGCTGATCTGCGTGCTTATTATCAGCAGGACGACAACGATGATGCTTAGCCTTTTTACTTTTGGTCGTCTGTATCTTTTATATTTTGTACCGCACCTTTGTTTTGGTTTTTATTTCTCTTTTCTTAATGCATAATTATAAAAAACTATAAAAAAACTGTTTTTTTTTATTTATTTTTCTTCAGGTGGCTCGGTGATGATTTGTTCTTCATCAGGGAAGTTTTCTCCCCTTTACTCGTACTTTTATTTCTCCAACATTGGGGACAATGTTTACTTTAAGTATGGGGGGTGTTCTCTAATGTTTGTTTTTATTAAAAATTTCTAATTAAAACAAAAATAGTTTTCTTAATATTTCTATATTTACTTGTTTGCGAAATTCTTAGTAGATTTACTTTTACATAGTGTTGTAGAAATTTTTATATACTTGATTAGATTTTGAATTTTGGAGTAAAAAGGTTGACTCGTGCAGTGTTCTAGTTACGTGCATGCGTTTGTAGGATCTCATGTCAAATTAACTATTCAGCATAAACTTAGATTTATGTTTTTCTAACTGCGTAAAAATATTTTTGTTCTACTTTTAATTTGAAACCGGTAGAATTCAAAAATAATTTAAGTGAGTATGTAGAAGTTTACTAGAGAAATATTACCCAGTTTGAAAGGAAGGGTATTCTTTCTCGATGTCTAGAACTTGCCTCTAGCGACTCTCAAGACATTTGCATAAGTTAGATTCATGAGCATGAAAATGATTTAGGCCACCTCTTGATTCGTTTGAGCCTTTCCATTCTAAGCCATATAATCTTAACCGTTGCTAGCCACTTTGTGCTTTTCACCATTTCTTTTGCAAGCCCCACTCATTTTCATCAAAGCCAGATAGCCTACCTATGGTGCACGCTTGAAATTTAGAGCTTTATTTGTTGCTAGCTTGTGTTTCTTACTTGTGAAAATGGTGATTTTAATTTTGTTATCATTTTGCTGCAAAAGAAGAGGAAAAAAAAAGAAAAATGAAGGAAAAAAATGATGATAAAAAAAATATTGAGAAAAAAATTGAAGAATACATTTTGACCCCTACCTTTATATTTCAAAATTATTTGGGGTGTAAAAAGTAATTAGCATACAAGTTTTTGCAAAGCTCTTCTTTGTGTTGTAAGTCTGCATTAACCCTTCACGTTTATCTTTTGATATCCGCACCTTGAACCTAAGCCACATTTCAACCTAAGTAAGTCCTATTGATTCATACTTATGAGTTAAACTGGTGCCGTGGCGAGAGTGTGAAAGGGCAAGCCTATGGCCATCGTCATTGATGGATTTCTTTGGAGGCTATTCCGAACTTTGATTTTGTGTAATATTGATCTTAGTGAACACGCTACCCGCTCCTTAAATATCATTTTAGGATTTACCGGATTTTCAATTTAAAAGTAAAAACAATATGTTATAACGCATTTTTGAAAATTATAAGCTAATCTTTATGCTGAATAGGTTTTTCTACTAGGATTTCTACACGCTTAGGCGCAAGACTTCGCATTTTTACTCTTTAGGTTCAAAATTCTTTTCTAGTATTTAAATTTTTCTACTCCTATGAAAAGTTGTTTGCTCGGGACTAGCAAACGGGTAAGTATGAGGGTATTTGATGATGCTTTATTTATAGTTATTTTTATATAATATTTTATTAATAATTAATTTAATTTTATTTAATTTTAGTTAATTTATCACTAATTTACTTTCTTTTTGTATTTTCAGCTAATTTGGGCTGCCAATAGCAATTTCAAGCTCATAATAGTAATCAGGAGAATATCTGGAGTATTTCTTCCGAAATCACAAATTACACGCCCTCGGTCACGGGCGTGACCAAGGGAGTGACATTTTGTCACGGCCGTGAACCAGCCCCGCGTATTCCAGTTGAAGAAGTCAGCCGCCACGTCAGATTAAAATTACACGCCCTCTGTCACGGGCGTGACAGATGGCGTCACCTCAATGTCACGGGCGTGACTCGCCCGGAATGCATTCATTTCAGCTATCAATCAATTCCCGCCGTTTCTATCTTACAAGCCCTTGGTCACGGGCGTGACCGAGGCCGTGACTCTTCTGCAACCGCCAGATTAACTCCAGATCGCGGCGTTTCCCGCCGTTTCCAGACCCGTTCAAGACACGCCCTTGGTCACGGGCGTGACCGAGGCCGTGACCCGCCATGCAATTGATTTCTGGCGGTTTCTCTTCCCCAACGTTCCGGGCTTTCATGACAGCAATTACGCAACTTACACGCCCTTGGTCACGGGCGTGACCATGGGCGTGACTCCCCGATTTTCAACTATAAAAGGCAGCAATCTCCAGAAGTCAAGGAGTTCGATTTTGGAGTTTACTTACTGCTTTAATCTACTATTTTTGTTGTTCTAGCTAATTTTTCTGCAAGTTGTAAGCTTTTATTATTGCAATTTCAATTCAAGTATTCTAGTTTTTAATCATGTATTTTCCCTTTTCTACTTGTGTTTCCATCACTATTATGAGTAGCTAAATTTCCTTTAGCACTTGGTCATGATGAACTTTGGAATGAAATAAAATATGTTTTGAATTTTTCTAATTAGCAAACTCTCGTATTGTTTATCTTCGATTTATCTTTGAATTATTTCGTTTTGATTTCATATGTCCGGAATATGACTTTCAATCTAAGATTCGCTTGCTAGTGATCGAGAGATCCATGCGAATGAGGAGATCACTCAAAGATTAAAAGAGTTGTATGCATTCCTCGAGAGAGGGTGACACAAATCTCCCGGATTGGAGTCAAACCCAATAGTGGGGTTCACCACTTAAAGCAAGCTTAGTGTTTTCGACTGGCCGAGGGGTCTTAATCGATCAACCTAAGATTAGGTGGTAGTTCTCTCGAGAGAGGCTCTACCATATTTTGGGAACCTCCACTGTCGAAGTTATTTCAATAAGAGTTTGCGGATTATTCTTTTGTAAAATTCTATTTTATTCCAAAGGGATTCTAGATCAAGTGCTAATCTTTAAATCATAAATTTCTTCGTAGTTAATTCTCTCAAAATTGTTTTTTTTTTCAAAACACACCCAATTTTCGATCGATAAAATAATAGCTCTTCTTTGTGAGTAGAAGTACTCAACAAGCCCGGAAAAATACGACACTTGATTTTCTAAAATCCTATACTATAAAGCGATAGGTACACTTGCCTTTTCGATTTATACGTGGATAACTCTTTAATTTTGTGCAACGCGAATTTATATCATCAACATCAAAATATCCTAGAGGTGTTTCCCAGGTAATACCTGAATTTTGGTAGCAGAACTGAGTTTTGTTACTAGCGTTAGCGCTGGCGGTAGCTCCAGGTGAGTTAAGTCGATGATTCTGGAGGTGTTTTCCCAGAAAAGTGGCAGAATGGGATTCTGTCACTAGCACCGGGCGCTAGTGCCAGCGCCGGCGGTAGCTCCCGGTGAGCTGTTTGTGAGGCCTGGGTCTTAGAGACCGGGTATATTCCGCTGGCCTTGAGTGCCAAGTACGGAGCGGGAACAAGGGGCAACTGTACCCGTGTTGGGCATAGGTGACTCCTGATGGTATGAGCGCGGGCATCAGCCGAACCTAACCCAAGTCAGGCATAGGTGAATCCTGACAGTGTGAGCTCATAGCTATCTAAGTCGATGTTATCCTTAGATTGCAGGATTAACTCGGGGAGTATGTCAAAATGTGCCTTGAGAGCACGAAGCGGATGGCTGTGGATGCATACGTTGGTGTTGTTTGCGGATATATGTGGTTATATGCTGCTGACTCTTGCCCGCAGGGATGGAGTACCACCGCCCTGAGAAAGGGGTGGGGTCGTTATATCTTGGTCAGCTAAAGCTGACTGGTTGCTTGTTTTCCCCCACTGTTTTGGTGGATTTGTTTGTACAGGTCCTGACGAGACTATCGGAAAATAGCGGGCTGAAGCCCCTGCTGCTGTGTTGTGCTGGCCCTCGAAAGCCAAAGCTTTTCATTACTATTTTTCATGTATGGCCGGCCTGCGTGCTGATGTTTGGAAGCCACTTTTGATGTAAACAACTTTCAAAAGCACTTTATTGTATTATCATTCCTTTTGATTAGAGTGGACTTTGTATATACTGTTTAACTTAATAAAAATAAATGCTTCCGTTTTTGTAACTCTGTGAGCTGAGAATGGATTCATGATATGAACTGTTTATAACTAATTCGGCAGCGCATTCCATTGTTCGTTTAATATGGCGTGGGGTCCCGGCCGGACCTACTGCTATATTCTATGTAACAGGGAGGGTGTTACACTTCATGCACTATTTTGTCTCCTTCTTGAGGATCCTCCATGTTTTCTCGTTATTGCTTCTTCTTGGACATAGGTAAGGGATTTTGATTTTATTCCTCCTCCTTTGTCTTCATTTCTTTGGTAATGTCATAGTGATGGTTATCATTTCAGGTTTGATGGATTTTTTTCTCATTTCAAGTTTGATGGAGACAGCAAGCAAAAGCATAAAGGTTTAGGCTGCGTTTGGCGCGACTTCTTTGCTCCGGTGAGTTTGGACAAAACCATCATTGTCATAACAAAATCTTATACCCCAAATTAGTATCTTTTTTTGGTAACGGTTGTAACATTTGTCATACCAAACATACATTCTATGACAATGACGTTTTTGTCCAACCTCATCGGAGCAAATAAGCCACGCCAAACGCAACCTTAGTGTGTGGCATCTTCTGCTTTCATATGGAATGGGTAAGAAAAATATTCAAGTCTTTCTTATTTCTCTCAAATGATGGTAGAAGTTTACAGTTTTAATTATTAATATAATATAGATTGTTTATCTGAGTGAATGATATAATAAATGGCAATTTAGAAATTTTAATATACAATATTGTTGAGTAAATGACTTGGTTTTTACACTGAAATAAAATTAGGTGTGCTCGTTAAAAATGAGTGTTGTTGCCTGAAGAAATGATTGAATTTTTTTGTTTGAATATACCTGCTTTCATTTTTAAAATCACAAACTACAACAACAATGAAGCCTTAGTCTTTCAATTAACTATTACCACTTTTTCCATCCACCGCAACGAAATTCACGAGCTCCTTATTCTTTCACTTATTAAATTTGTGCCAGCATAAGGGCAAAGTTCTGTCAGGGTCGTAGTTAGTGATATGGGTGAAGCCTGTTCCTATCACCTGTGCTCGATGCTCTTTTGCGGGTTGCAGCCCCAGGTAAGCGGGTTGCACCCACTGGCAAAAAAGGTGTAGCCCATGCTAGGGTCCGATAGCCCATATCTCACCAGAATTGCATCTTCGGCGATCGAAAAGCTCGTCTGAGCTTGAAAATACTACTTCCAAGTCAGAGGGAGTTGGGGCGGTCACTGGGAAGTGGTGGAGGCGGCTGGATATCTAATTGGATGCCATGAGTCTCAGTTTGGATGGAAATTACTTTGTTGGTCGTTGGTGATCACCAGAGAGGAGGGGTGAGGCTCTTAGTGTTTCGTTTGGGTTCACCTGGAGTCTGTAGTGCCTTAGCCAGAGGTTGGGGCATAATTTTTAGGGGAGAGTGGTTGACTTCCTTCTAAACCAGGGGTGGAGGTTGCTTACACACAAACTTCGACTATCTCCCCCACCACCGACCACCAAGTTGTGTCAAAAGGGTTGGTGTCAAGTCTCTAGATACATATTAGGCCTTGCATGATTCCGGTAATGAAGTGTGGGCTTGGGTTGAATTCTAGGGCTTGTATTTGACTTAAATAGAAAATATTTTGACTTCTTGAGTCAAAGGTCAAGCTGAGGTGGCAATCGAATCCATCCTTAGTCTCATGAGGTTTAGCTTGAGGATTGGATAAGCCCAATTGGACTTGAGCTATTTATTTAGTGAGATTTGATCATCATGTCAAGGCACATGCACTATTTATTTTAATTATTTATTATATTACATGTTGACCCCTATTATGGGATAAAGGCTGAGTGTTGTATTTATTATATTACATGATTATTAAAATGCCTCAAGGGAGGCTACAAATATTTTTTTTATAATTTTTTTAAAGATTATTCATATTTTTTTGCAATTTATTTAATTTTTTAACAATAAATTTATGAAATAAATTGAATTATATTAAATTAAATTAATTGATGCGAAATAGCCCCAATAATTAGTCGGTGGCTAGTTGGGATCAATGGAAGTCAAATTTCAATTATATTTATTCAATTAAACATTTTATTTTTCTAGTCAATGTAAATAAAAGTGGTATTAAATATCACTAATAAAATAAAAATTATTAGAACTTATTTAAAGTTTTTTTCTTGACTAACCTCATTGTACAATGTCACTCGCAGATAGCATCATTTGATGATTAAATTGTAGTATACAATTTATGATCGTAAAAAATACCATAACACACGGATGCGACTCTTCATATCATATTTCAAGGAAGTTACCCCCTTCAAATATAATGTCTTTCTATTTAAATATTTTTTAAAAATAATAATAATAATAATATTATATATTTACCGCAAAGTGTCACCTTTCCTATCCGTACAATTTGTTAGGTTTTTCTTCCTGATTCGGTGCCGACTGGGATTCTCTCCACGTTGCAAACATTCTGTGATTATAAAATGTATTATCACTCTTCCATTAAATTCACATTTAATATATTGTTCAAAGCATGATACGTGCACATGACTCATACGTTCATGGTCACTCTGGACCTCAATATATTGCCACACACTTTTCTCTTACTCATTATATATTTAATACATTTTAGTTATTTATTATATTATTTATTTTCATCCCCCTTTCATATTTTTAAATTTTATTTTATATTATTTTTTCAATTAATTTATAATATATGTTGCAGATCGCTCGACGCACACTCCCCGTGTGTCGGCTCTGATGTCAAGTCAACTCCAGTGTGCGCTTCCCACATGCCCGCTCCGGCTTCAAGTTTGTTCTAACACTCACCTCCGTGCCCCGCTCCAAAAGGCATTCCGCTTCACTCGCGGTCAAACACTTACACATATTCGTAAATGAGCGGTTATCTACTATCCTCTGAAAAGCTGATATTTGCACTCAACGGATACTAGTGGATTTCGTCAGAACCTGGTCTGACCCCGTGGTTTTTCCCTTTCTAGATTTTCCACGTAAAATCTTGTTGTCTGCTGTTAGTTCTCTAATTTGACTATTTGCGCGTTCTACTCACTCTCAAGGTAAGACGGACTGCTTCAATCAGTTAGTGCGAGCGTTGAACGATCCGCAACAATATGGTGCCGTCTGTGACAAAGTGTTCCCAACCCTCTGAAGATTTTCTGAAGACAGTACTTGCTCTGTGAAAGTACTCATAACAGATAGCAAGGGCAAAGAAAACACACGCGCTACCAACGGGGCAACGATCAGAGCCAAACAACAAGCTACAAGTGAGTCAGGGGAGATAGCCGAAAAGAGAAGTGTCACCCCCTGTGTCGGCATCAATCCCCTTTGTCTACACAAATTCTGTCACACCCGCACGATATTGGCTTCGGGCCCCCCTCGAAGAATTTGACGGGACAAGCGACCCCTACAAACATGCTAGCCTCTTCCTCGTAGCTATGGAGATGCTCAGAGTGCCGGATCAGCTCAGTTGTAAGACATTCTCAACAATGCTAAAAGGTGATGCCCTTGTTGGTTCCATTCCTTGCCTAGGGGGCAATCCATAACTTGGTTGAGTTATTCCAGCTACTCATTCGTCTCTTCACCGCTCAAAAGGCAAGGGAAGGCTAGCTGGGAGAATAAGGACAACATCGTCGCCGAAAGTCAGCCCTAAACATTGACACCATCAATCCACGAGACACGGTTGCACCACAACATGACACGACAACGAAGAGCCTTATGGAAGACTGACACAAGCAAACCAAGGGTGTCGGATGAAGGGATTCTCCACCATCCCCAGAACACGTAGAATCTGCGCCATTTCTATTAATAATTTACTTTCTTGTTTCATTGCATTAAGACTATAAGCTGTGAGTCCAAACACGCGCACATATCTATACCTACAACTATTTTTGACTTCATTTTGTTGGAGCATGCGTCTCGCACTCCTCCGGTTTGATAATAACAAAGTCCCGTTTGTATTTGATTCTATTTTTTATTAATGGTGTGCAGGTAACAGGTATGAGATGTTCACATTTCTTCTGGAGCAAAATTTGAATGTGGGAAAATTTCACTGTCGGAAAATTCCGACAGCCGCTGTCGCCCAGGCGACAACAGAGAAGTTACAACTACTTCCCTCCACGGCAGCACGACCAAAGGCAGTTTTGAGCTGTCGGAAATCCGACATCGATGTCGCCCAGGCGACAGCTCGACGGTTCAGCAACTGCCCGCACGACGCCACTCCAACGGCAGTTTAACGCTGTCGGAAAATTCCGACAGTCACTGTCGCCCAGGCGACAGCGATTTTCTATAAATTGGCTCCTTTGGTTCGTGCATTCCAAGCTTTTAGAATTCCAAGTCCCTTCCTGAGTGCATACGAACCAGAGAGCTCCAGAACCTCTTCTACTCCCATTTGTGCAAAGAAGGATTGAAGATTGAAGACGAGATCGGGCGCGCTTCTACATCAACGATCATCTCGAGGCTTCAACAATCCATTCAGAGATCTGAATTTCTAGGGAGTTGTCCTTTTCATATTGTATTTTCATTTACTCACATTTCATTTTATATTGGGAGAGAAATCGTCGTCTTGCGTGCGGTGTCTAAGTCCTTGCGCGGCTTAGGGGAAAATCGCTTCCTTGTGCGGAGCGTCCAAGTCCTTGTGTGACTTGGTGGGAAATCGTGGCCTTGTGTGCTACGTCTAGATCTTGGGAAGATCTAGAGGATAGGCTTGGGCTTGGTCTTGGGAGAGACAAGTGATAGCCTTCCGATCCTTGGGAGAAGGATTGGTAAACCAAAAAATTATTGTATTTACTTATTATCATTGTGCTTTGATCTTAAGCATTGTTAAGATCATTTTTATTGTATGCAAATTTCATGATAAATAAAATTATGCTCTTTTCACTAATTGCAAATTTGTTTGCTTAAATCTTTATCTTAGAAATTTGTGCTTGGTGTTATACAAAAATTGCATTGGTTTAAAATTATTTTTAAGTAACTTTTTATTAAAGTAATTTTGTCTAAAAATTATTAAGTAAAAAATTATAAATTTAAACACACCCTTATTCACCCCCCCCCCCCCTCTAAGGGTGTCATACGATCCAACAAGTGGTATCAGAGGGAGGTTACTCCAAAACGGTTTTACCACCGGGAGTAATGGCGCACAACGATCACGCGTTCGTTGAGGGGCAAGGAATTAGCAGGCCACCACTTTTTACGGGCACAGACTATAACTATTGGAAAACCCGAATGCGGTGTTTTCTAATAGCCCTTAACATAGAAGTCTGGAATATGGTCGAGACGAGTTATATTTCCCCAACAATTGTTCTAGGAGATGTAACAATGGAAAAACCCAAAGACAAGTGGGATGAAAATGATAAATTAAAGTGTAAAAACAATGCAAAGGCCATGAATGCCTTATTTTGCGCACTAGATCGCACTGAGTTTAATAGAGTTTATGCTTGCGATACTGCTTTTGATATTTGGAATCTTTTAGAAATTACTCATGAAGGTACTTCGCAGGAAAAGGATTCAAAGCTATTTCAATTGGAGTCTGAGTTCGAAAGATTCAAAATGGAGGTGGATGAAGAAATTGACACAATGTACACACGATTCACTAAAATCGTGAACGATTCAAAGGTGTTGGGTAAGGTTTTTTCAAATGGAGATTTAGTAAGAAAAATCTTAAGATCACTTCCCCCGAAGTTCAATCCTAAAGTGACTGCAATTTCTGAGTCACATGATCTTAAGACCTTACAATTGGAGAGTTTCATTGGGAATCTAAAAACCCATGAAGTGGAGTTGAAGATTCAAAGCCAAGAGTATAATTGGAGCCCAAAAAGAAGAGCTTGGCGTTGAAATCTAAAAAGGAAATTGAGAGTGAGACTGAAGAAAGTGATGAAGATGAGGAAGGACTGTTTGTGAGAAATTTTAAGAAGTTTATGAGAAATCCGGAGAGGAGAAACTCATTTAAAAGATTTTTCAAAAAGAAGGATTTTGCCTACCAAAAAGGCAAAGGAAAAATGGAGAATGAAGAGGAGCGTCCGCCACCGGAGTGCTACCATTGTAAGAAGATTGGTCATATCAGAAGCAAGTGCCCAAAGTATCTGAAAGAGCAAAATGCAAAGAGGCACGATAAAAGTTACAAGAAGAAAGTGTTAAAGGCAGAGACTTGGGATGATTCTTCGTCTGGTGAAGAAAGTGATCCCTCAACACAGGAGGAAGAGGAGGCTAATCTATGCTTGATGGAAAAAGGCAACATTACATCTGATGATGACTGCAGTGCCCAAAGCGACACTGAGGTAACGCCTCCATCTTATGATGAGTTATATTCTGAATTTATGAAAACATGCAAAGTTTTGGATAAAAGCTTAAAGGAAATTGATTTTTTAAAATCTGAAAATAAAGGCCTTTTAAAAGCAAATAAAAAACTATCAAATGAGTTGGAACCTATTGGGAAAGAGAAGGTATTTTGTCAAGAGTGTGATCATTCTTCGACAAGGATAAAAGAACTTGAAACTACTATTTCTAAGTCCGATCAAAAAATTGATCAACTTTTAAAAGAGAAAAAGGACTTAGAAAAAGTTGTTAAAACCGCTCATTCTCAATTAGAGAATTATAAGAAAAATTTGGCAAATAGATGTGGCATGATAGTAAAAGAAAATTCAATTTTAAAATCCAAAGTAAATGAGTTGAACATGGCAATTGGAAAATTTGGTGTTGGAAAAAAATCTCTGGATATGCTTTTAGCCAACCAATGCCATGGTACATCAAAATTTGGACTAGGATACGTTTCTGGAAGCTCTGGAGGCTGTCTGAAATTTCCGACAGCTGCTGTCGGAACCAGCGACAGCTCCAGGTTCAGAAAACCTGTTTTTCAAAATACAAATTTTTCTAAGTCCACACATAAAGATGTTTCCACCAGCAAGAGTCCAGAGAAACAATTGAAAAATGGTTCCTCACCATTCATTGTGTGTGCCAAATGTCATCGATTTGGTCACATCTCGGGCTCATGTTGGAAGAAAGGAAAAGTTAATGTTAAACAAATCTGGGTACCTAAGGCGTCCACCTATACAATGGGATCGACCACTTGGGTAACCAGATCTTTACTCTCATCATCTTTTTAGGTGTGCGTGCAGGCTAGGAACAAGGAAGACGTGTGGTATTTGGACTCTGGATGTTCAAAACACATGACGGGCGATAAATCAAAGTTCCTTAGCCTGGAGATGAAGAAAGGTGGAACAGTGACATTTGGAGATAATGGAAAGGGTAAAGTCAAAGGCATTGGAGTAGTAGGTAACGAAGAATTTAAAATTTCAAATGTTTTATATGTTAAAGGTTTGAAACATAATTTAATTTCTATTAGTCAACTATGTGATAAAAATCTAAATGTTTTATTTGACTCTAGCTCAAACCTTTGCAAGATTATTGATTCTAAAACAAACGAAATCGTACTTACTGCACCAAGAATAAACAATGTCTATACGATCACTTTTCATGATTTATCTCATTCTACACTTAAATGTTTTATTTCAAAGAATGATGAACTTGAATTATGGCATAGGAGACTAGGACATTCTAGTGCTAAACGCATAGTAAAGCTTTCTAAAAATAAAATAATAAAAGGTTTACCAAATTTGAATGGAAAGCTATCCTCATTATGTTCACCATGCCAAAAGGGAAAGTTTACAAAATCATCTTTTAAAAGCAAAAAGGTCATTTCTACTACTAGACCTTTACATTTATTACATATGGACTTGTTTGGTCCAATTTCTACACAAAGTCTAGGAGGTAGAAAATATACGTTTGTTATTATTGATGATTATTCTAGATTTTGTTGGACTTTGTTTTTAAATTCAAAATCTGATGCTTTTGATGAATTTGTAAAACAAATTTCACGTATTCAAAATGAACTTGATCTAAAAGTAAAATGCATTAGATCAGATCATGGAGGAGAGTTTGATAATGAAAAATTTATTTCATATTGTAATGAATTTGGGATAAAACATGAATTTTCCGCTCCACGCACACCACAGCAAAATGGTGTAGTGGAGAGGAAAAATAGAACACTTCAAGAATTAGGACGTACTATGCTTTGTGAATTTAAATTGCCAAAATATTTTTGGGCCAAAGCAGTTAGTACTGCATGCTATATTATTAATCGTGTCATGATTCGTCCCACATTACAATTAACTCCTTATGAAATTTATTTTCAAAGAAAACCAAATGTATCTTACTTTAAAGTTTTTGGTTGTAAATGCTTTATTTTGAATACAAAAGATAACTTAGGCAAATTTGATGAAAAATGTGATGAAGGAATTTTCATTGGTTATTCTTCAACTAGCAAGGCCTATAGAGTTTATAATAAACGTACTACAGTGGTTGAAGAATCTATTCATGTTAGGTTTGATGAGTTTGCTTCATGTGTAGAAAAGAAAATTACAGGAAAAGAAGATGAACTCCTTCCCACGGTGGAGAATGATGATGAAGAACTTGGAGAAAATAAAGAAGAAAAAGAAGCAGAAAGAGAAGGAGAAAGAGGAGAATAAGATAGAGAAGAAGAAGAAAGAGAAGGATATGTGCCTCCAAGTGATTTGAGATTCTCAAAGGATCATCCAAAGGAGCTTATCATTGGAGATCCGCAAAAAGGGGTTAGTACTCGTTCATCGCTACATGTTTTATTTTCAAACCTTTGTTTTGTTTCTGAAATAGAACCAAAAGATGTTTCCACCGCTTTAAATGATGAATTTTGGTTTTTAGCTATGAATGAAGAACTTAATCAATTTGAACGTAATAAGGTTTGCAATCTTGTAGAACGACCAAAAAATCGTCCTGTAGTTGGTGTTAAGTGGATTTTTAAAAATAAAATGGATAATGAATCTAGAATTGTTAGAAATAAAGCCAGATTAGTTGCAAAAGGTTATGCACAAATTGAAGGGGTAGATTTTGATGAAACTTTTGCACCTGTAGCAAGATTAGAAGCGGTGAGAATATTTCTTGCATTTGCTTGTTTTAAAAGATTTAAATTATATCAAATGGATGTCAAAACCGCATTTTTAAATGGGTATATAAAAGAAGAGGTTTATGTAGAACAAACCCCTGGCTTTATAAATGAGAAATATCCAAATTATGTTTATAAATTAGATAAAGCGCTTTATGGATTAAAACAAGCGCCTCATGCTTGGTATGATCGATTAACTCAATATTTGTTAAAGCACGATTATAAAATAGGAAGTGCTGATTCTACACTCTTCATTAAGCAAATTGATCATGATTTAGTTATTTTACAAATTTATGTTGATGATATTATTTTTGGAGCCACTAATGAAGAGTTGTGTAATGAAGTAGTTCAAATTATGAAAAATGAATTTGAAATGAGTATGGTTGGAGAACTTTCATATTTTCTAGGTTTTGAAATTACACAAAAACATGATGGAATTTTTATATGTCAAACCAAATATATTCATGATATGTTAAAAAGATTTGGATTTGAAAATCTTAAGCATGCAAACACTCCTTTGACTACTTCCCTAAAATTAGGAAAAGATGAAAGTGGTGTTTCAATTGAACAAACCCTTTATAGAAGTATGATAGGATCTTTATTGTATTTAACCGCATCTAGACCTGATATTATGTTTGCCGTTTGTTTATGTGCTAGATTTCAAGCTAATCCTAAAGAGTCACATTTAAAAGCGGTGAAACGTATTTTTAGATATCTCATAGGAACATCAAAATTAGGCTTATGGTATCCTCATAATGATTCCTTTATTTTGCATGGTTTTTCGGATTCAGATTATGCGGGATGTTCTTTAGATAGGAAAAGCACTAGTGGCACTTGTCACTTTATCGGCCCTTCACTTATTTCATGGTCGAGTAGGAAACAGAACTCTGTTGCCCTCTCTACTACCGAGGCTGAATATATTGCACTAGGTAGTTGTTGTGCCCAAGCTCTTTGGATGTCACAAACATTAGAAGATTTTGGCATGCAACAAAGTATTGTAGAATTAAACTGTGACAATAAAAGTGCTATAGACTTAACTAACAATCCCATATTATATTCTAGATCTAAGCATATAGATGTCCGACATCATTTTATAAGGGATCATATTAAGAAGGGTAATATAAAAATCAACTTTATAGGCACGGAAAATCAACTAGCAGATATATTCACTAAGCCGTTACCGGATTCCCGTTTTTCTATGCTTAGGCTAGAATTGGGAATTCTAGACATTTCACAATGAATATATCACTATTTAAAGCCTATAAAATTTAATAAAAAAAATTATCACAAAACCTAAACAATTTAAAAAGAAAAAGCCTAAATTTTAAAATCAAACCATAGAATTTCAAAAGACTTAACAAAAATTCAAACATCATTAATATTACATCAATATTGTTCCCATAAAAATAGTAGAAAACAACATAAGGATCAAGTTCATTAAACAGAAATTGAAATCTGAAGAAGTTCACTGTCGCCCAGGCGACAGTGGATGTCGGAAATTTCCGACATCAACCAGCAGCAGCAGCCTGATGAAACTACTCAGAATCTTCAAAACCGGCCCCGCTGCTCTCTGGACAGTCTTCTGGAAGTCCTCGTCTCACGGCTTTCCCACGTCGAACCCGCCTCACCGATTGGCGTGGCGGTTCTTCGTCCGGAACTTGCCATCCGGCCTCTTCCTCCGGAGTTGGCTTTAACTTCAGACCTTTGACGAGAAACTTCATAAACTTCTGCATTCTACTGCGATCCTTCTTTACTTCTTTCTTGTGATCCTCAAAGGACTCACGCAGATCATCAATGGACTCTCGTAGTGATCCAGACCTAGGCATTGGCGGCTCTCGAATCTCAATTCCCGGATGGGCCTTTTTATGCGTCTTCTTCACTTTCATAGTTCCCGTATAGTATATCTCAGGAAAACAATCATCAAAGTACATATCTTGGACTATCCATCCATACTTCTTATATAATATACGCTGAATTATCGCCCCCATAGGCAGCGTGTGAACCTTCACCCATTTGGGGTGCTTTAATCTAAACGCATACCGAATCTGGGAGATTATGAAGTCCGCCACATCAAAGCGTACATCTTCCATAATGAAATAAGTAATGAGGGTCAACTGAGCCGTGATACTCCTTGTATCTCCACTCTTCAACATGACTGAATTCCTTAATATATCTTGAACTAAAAAGGCATCCGGAGTGAGTGACGTAACTTCAGTGATTAGAGACTTCTTTTGATTCCCATGTAAACTCATGTTTACAAGGGTCCAATCTCTATCTTTTCTATAACTCTCCACTATATCCGGCATATTTTCACTCATCACTAGTCCGAATTCCTCTCTTAGATCAACATGTGTTATTTCCACATGTTGACCTTGGACTCTTGATCTAACTCCTCCATCCAATTCAGTGTAATTTGGATCTTCCAAATGATTATAGAACTCTCGAATCAAATAGGAAGAGAACGAATCTGGGTTGATTATAGAGAGTATACCTGCATTCGCAAGCCGATCATAGATATGATCGTGCTTCGGCGAATCAAATTCCACATATTTCGCTACTCCTACTATGGCTTTCTCCACCCCGGGATAAACTTGATACGAACTATGCGCATCTTCTGAAGTACTTCTGCGCGCTTTCGAACTGGACGCCATTCTGCAAATAACATATAAAAAACAACATGAATTAAAAATATGTTGTGCACTGGAACACTGTCGCCCAGGCGACAGTGACTGTCGGAAAATTCCGACAGTACTTCAGTAAACTTCTCTTGAATTTTTTGTACATACACTTCCAGATCTACTCAAAATCAAGTTTATTTCAACATCAAGTTTACAAAATATTTTTTTTAAATCTACATCTTCTCCATATCCTTTACTATTCATCATCTTCAACCTTATTTCAAAGGGCAAATCTTCCATTTTTAAAATTAGAGTATGAACAAATGCAAACCTTCAACCACAAGAATCACAAAATCAAAACTTTTTTCACAAGAATCCAACAAGATCCACTTGCTTTAAACTAGATCTACATTTTTAAAACACAAAACTTCATTAACCTACACCATTCATCAAAAATTAAAATGAAAACCACATTTTCCTTCTTCTCTACTTTCAAACTCACAAATCCCTAAAAATTTTTGAGTAAAAAACATAAAATTTGAAATCCATACCTTAGATCTAGAGATGTCGCCGACCTCCGACAACTTTCTCTCGCCCTTTAGTCCAGAAAAATGAAGCACAATAGGGTTTGACTCGGTCTGAAGCCCTATTTATATTTTTGGCTGTCGCTCAGGCGACAGTGACTGTCGGAAATTTCCGACAGCTCCCGTTTTAATAAAACTTCATTTTTGGGTGCTTTTGATGATTTACAATAGTTATATGTCATTATTAATGCTTCACCTCATGACTTGATGACAAACCATGTGCTTTTTAATTTTAAAAAATGACTCTTACATGATTATATGATTTTATTTCCAAGCTATCATCGTATTGACACTCCTACTTCGTTGTTTTAGACCATTGGAAATTGTTTTCGCATGCCTCTAAGTATGAGAAATTGTTTATCTATCATAATGAACTATCACGTTCACTTCTTTTGATCAATACGTATGTCTTTTTATTTAATATATACATGGATCATATTTGCTTTAACATAATAAAATAGCACTTCATAAATACAACTTTCAACCTTGATTTGTTAGTACAACAAAATATACACCATCTTTTGCGATTCAAGTGAATTCGGAGATCCTTGGCCTATTAAAAACAAAAATATCAATATCTCAAAATTAAGATATCACAACATCTGTGATCAACAAAAAAAGGGTTTAAAATAAAGACAAGGATACTCCACCAAGCACTACTTACCCTCCTGATAAGTCTTAATGAGCATTGTGAGGTTAAGCACCTTGGAAAGAATTGTAAAGTGTCTTGTGCAAAAGAAAATTTGTTTTCTATTCATCTTGTGCTATATCTTCAAAGTCAAAGTTAACTTTATATGCTTATATTATGTTCTGCATTTCAATGATCATGTAAATTAAATAACTTCATATGTTTGATCTAAGTATCACATGTACACATCATTATGTTATATAAACATTCATCTCATGAGAATTGGACCGAAAATAATCCATAATTCTATACACTATTGTGTCTTTCTATGATACTTTCAAATGACCTTACTCATGTTTAAGTTATTTTCTTTCATTACTTCATATGGCTATACCGTTACTTCATGAGTTTATTCATACTATGGCATATTCTTATTCTTTCATGGAGTTCGATCATTTCCAACAAAGTGCTTCCGCTTACTCTTCATTTATATATTCTATCTTTTTTCCCTTATGATCTATTCTTTTATCTACTATTAACTTTTGCTAATACCAAAAGGGGGAGAATTAAAGGTATACAAAGAAAAATCACAAATCTATTACACCTAAATATTCCACCTACACAATACATCATATATTTAGGGGGAGCATATATTTAGGGGGAGCATTCATTTAGGGGGAGCTTTCATCTAAAGGAAGATTATTTATTTTTACGAGAAATATATCATGTTATTTTTGTGCACACACCAAATGTTAAAATCAACAATCTAAATAGACATGATTTCTTTTTATACGGATTTGTTATTATCAAAAGGGGGAGATTGTTGGAGCATGCGTCTCGCACTCCTCCAGTTTGATAATAACAAAGTCCCGTTTGTATTTGATTCTATTTTTTTATTAATGGTGTGCAGGTAACAGGTATGAGATGTTCACATTTCTTCTGGAGCAAAATTTGAATGTGGGAAAATTTCACTGTCGGAAAATTCCGACAGCCGCTGTCGCCCAGGCGACAGCAGAGAAGTTACAACTACTTCCCTCCACGGCAGCACGACCAAAGGAAGTTTTGAGCTGTCGGAAATCCGACATCGATGTCGCCCAGGCGACAGCTCGACGGTTCAGCAACTGCCCGCACGACGCCACTCCAGCGGCGGTTTAACGCTGTCAGAAAATTCCGACAGTCACTGTCGCCCAGGCGACAGCGATTTTCTATAAATTGGCTCCTTTGGTTCGTGCATTCCAAGCTTTTAGAATTCCAAGTCCCTTCCTGAGTGCATACGAACCAGAGAGCTCCAGAACCTCTTCTACTCCCATTTGTGCAAAGAAGGATTGAAGATTGAAGACGAGATCGGGCGCGCTTCTACATCAATGATCATCTCGAGGCTTCAACAATCCATTCAGAGATCTGAATTTCTAGGGAGTTGTCCTTTTCATATTGTATTTTCATTTACTCACATTTCATTTTATATTGGGAGAGAAATCGTCGTCTTGCGTGCGGCGTCTAAGTCCTTGCGCGGCTTAGGGGAAAATCGCTTCCTTGTGCGGAGCGTCCAAGTCCTTGTGTGGCTTGGTAGGAAATCGTGGCCTTGTGTGCTACGTCTAGATCTTGGGAAGATCTAGAGGATAGGCTTGGGCTTGGTCTTGGGAGAGACAAGTGATAGCCTTCCGATCCTTGGGAGAAGGATTGGTAAACCAAAAAATTATTGTATTTACTTATTATCATTGTGCCTTGATCTTAAGTATTGTTAAGATCATTTTTATTGTATGCAAATTTCATGATAAATAAAATTATGCTCTTTTCACTAATTGCAAATTTGTTTGCTTAAATCTTTATCTTAGAAATTTGTGCTTGGTGTTATACAAAAATTGCATTGGTTTAAAATTATTTTTAAGTAACTTTTTATTAAAGTAAATTTGTCTAAAAATTATTAAGTAAAAAATTATAAATTTAAACACACCCTTATTCACCCCCTCTCTAAGGGCGTCATACGATCCAACACATTTATCATGCTTATCGCACGAAACACATCTCTAAAGGGTATAACGACAACTTCTGTTAAGATATGGGTTTGCCCCCTACACCGAGTAGTGAGCTCGCACCCTACGATCGTGGAGGGCCTTCCTGTTGGAACATGGTCTTCCGCATCTCCTAGGTTTGAGAATAACAAATCCTATGTGTATTTGATCTTGTGTGTTTAAGTGTGCAGGAAAATATGTCCACATGACTCAAGGTGTACTTATGAAGGTTGCCCCCAAATTTGAGGCCAGAATTCTATCATGCGCACAAGCGCCGGCGGTAGCACCTAGCGCCCGGCGCTAGCGATGATTAGCGCAATTCCGGGAGTACTTTTAGAAGGAGATAGCGCCTGGCGGTATCCGATAGCGCTGGCGGTAGAGCGGAGCACAGAAGGTAAGAGAGAAATATTTCCTCGGATTGAAGATTCTACCGCGCAGAATATGTCCTAATATGGGATAGCGCCGGCGGTAGCACTAGCGCAGGCGCTAGAGCTGAGGCTATAAATAGGACCCCTCTTCTCTCGTTTTGTATACACACATGCAATAGAGAGGTATAGTGCCAAAATTCTAGAGCCTTATTCAGCTGAGAGATGATCTCCCACCAAAAAGCTTAGAGAGATTCTGAAGGAGGACTTTGTCACTCTATATCCGAAGGGTGATCGCTTCCACCACGCTTATTCTACAGCGATCCTTCATCTCCGACTTCAGAAGTTCTTTAGAGGGAGTTTTTATATTATTGTTGTTCATCTCATATCCTTTGTAAACCGTTAGAGAATTCACCTCGTATTGGAGACTAGGTCTGGGTAGGACTTAGGGCAGAAATTCGCCTCATGTTGGCGACTAGATCTAGGTTAAGTCTAGGGGGTGCTCGAGGCCATATCCGGGGAAGGATTGGCTAGAGCGGCTTGAGGCCGTATCCGGGGAAGGATCGGCTAGAGCGGCTTGAGGCCGTATCCGGGGAAGGATCGGCTAAAGCCAACCGGTTCGTGGGGATATGAGTCGGTATAGAAAACGAAAAAGAAATTTTATTATTCGCCTCCGATTTCTAGCGTTATAGAAATCTAGTTTTGTAATCAATTTTATTAATAGTAATCATATTTCCCTTTGTGTAATAAAATTGATTTTGTTCTTCATTTATCTAAATTGGTTATTATCCTCTCTTTCATCATAAAACAATTTACATCGATATTCAAAATCACTATTTTGATCTCTTATTATTTCAAGTATATCAAAATATAACACAATTAAGTTCTTTAAAACCCTTATTCACCACCCCCCTCTAAGGGCGCCTACCGATCCAACAAGTGGTATCAGAGCGGTTTTATTCCAATTGGCTTAACAACCAGGAATAATGGCGTCTCATGATCTTTCTTCTACTGGTGGGGCAAATTTCTGTGAAGAAGAAATATCTCTTAAACCACCTTTATTTGAAGAAACAAATTATAAAGGATGGAAAACTTTAATTGAAAAATTTATTAAGACTTTAGATGTCGAAGTATGGAATTTAGCCGTTGTAAGACCTGCGGATGAATCAAATAAAAAGGAACGTCAGCTAAACGCAAAAGCCAAACATTATTTATTTTGTGCTCTATCAAATGAAATTTTCAAATTAATATATTGTTTCTCTAGTGCATACAAAGTTTGGCAATTTCTTGAAGAAATGTATGATTTTCCTCTCGCAGTTATAGAACGAACACAGGAGGAGAAGGACATACAAGCATCCACTATTATTCAAGAAGATCTCTCTCATAGCAAAGCCATGGAAATCATGGAAATTAACTTAGAAAAAGAGAGCAATACATCAAGAGAAAAAGAAGATGAAAATTCATCTATGATGGAGGAAGGCCTAAAAGATAACGAAGGAACTTCATGCTCACATTTTGCCTCTACCAAAAGTGCTATAAGAAAGTCTAAATTTTCTTCTTGTGTGATAACTTCCATCTCTAGTTTCAACATACTAAAAACGGCTAAACGTAAGATCAAGAAATTGAAAACTACTAATAAAAATTTACGTTTAGAAAATAAGAGGTTAAAAGCTAATGTTAATTTGGAATCAAATTGTGATGTGGTTTCACCATCTTGTCTTTCACTTGAAAATACAAAACATTGTTTTGATTGTAATAATATTAAGGAAAAATTCAAGGAACTTGAAAAAGAAATTCGTTGTATAAAAGAACATAATGAAAAATTATCTTTAGAAAACTCATCTTTAAAAGGTGATTGTGCTACATGCAAAAGTTAGAAAATTAAAATTGAAGAGATGGATGAAACATTTGAGGAATACAAAAATGAATACCAAGACCATATTGATTCAATTGTTTCTACTCTTAAAAATAGCACAATTCTGTATAATAAAGCTAGACATAATTTGAAACTTAAGAACAATGAATTAGAAACTAAAATTATCTTGCTTAAGGAAATCTTAAAGAAAAATTCTCAATATCAAGCAAACTCCAAAAGCAAGCTATATATGATATCTCAAAATATGAATAAACCAAACAATGGAAATAAAAAACTTCAAAAGATTGAAAATGAAATTCCAAAATACTATCATCATTATCACTTACAACATCAATCTTCTCCCAACATAAAATTAAATGCTCACAACTTTCCTATGAAAAATACTTTCAATAATCATCAACATAAAGATTATCACAATGGAAATTTCACATATAAGAATAACACTAAACCAAAGTTTGAATGAAGGCCCAAAACTAAAACTGAAACCTTAACATCACATGAAAGGGCCCATTCATCAATATCTACCCACAAACCTACACGATATATTTGGGTACCCAAAGGAACCACCACTCTTGGTCCCCTTTGGATCCCTAAATCTCTTACTCATTAGGTATCACCAAACGCATGAAGTAAAAATCAACAAAAAAATAATAATGTATCAATTATTCTACTTCATGATATGCTTTAACTTCTTGTTTTCTTATTTTTTATATTGTAGGAAATATGATCTTAACTCTTAAAAAAACTACCAAAGAGGAATCAGATAAAAACATTCAAACATCCAAGAACATGTGTCAAAATTCCTGTATTATTACAAAACTTAAAACTTGTTCCCCTCGGACCTTCCTACACTACTCTTCCTCGTCTATCTCCTCCACACTAGGACTTGGGGATTGTCTTCTGTGAGTCCTCCGAATCGAATGACGGGGTGGATCCTGTTCTGGGCTGTCCCACTCCCTCCGCTCCGGTGTTGATGGTTTTAGCTTTAATGACTTGATCATGAACTTCACCATCTTTTTTATACCAGAAACATCTTTCTCCACTCTTGTCATCCGCTCTCCCATTTCTTCTCGAAAAGACTCAAATGAATCATCTTGAGCCCCTCGAGATAAAGCTCCTCGCCAGAGTGGTGGTCAAGCAGACGTCGATGGCTCATCCAGGTGGGATGTAGCTCGTAAGTGTGAAGTACTATATATTGGAGGAAAGCAATCTATCAAGTAAAAACCTATTTCAATAGAAGGGTACATCACCTGAATAACCCGTTGAATGATGCCACCGAGGGGCAAGTTGTTATATCTCTGACGAGAAGGATGCCGCAACTTGTATGAATAGCGAATCAAGGAAAGTAACAAATCTGCCACATCAAATTTCTCCTCATCTAAAATGAAATAGGCAACATAACTCAGTTGTGCTGTGACTTTTGCTGTATCACCCAACTTCAGCAGGATTGTATGTCGTAGTACATCTTGAACGACCAAGGCGTCTACTGTAAGTGATGACACTGAGGAGATCAAACTCCTGGATTCCCTATTATGCAACACCATATTCACTTGAGTCCAGTCTCTATCTACTCTAAACTTCTCAACAATTTCCAAACGATTTGGATGCTGAGTCAATCCAAACACATTCCTCAGTTGATCATGAGTAATTGTCACCACGTGTCCCTGCACCAAAGACCGCACTCCTCCATCCAGCTCTGTCTGTGATGGGTTCTCCATGTGCGTATAGAAATCTAGAACTAACTCTGAAGAAAACCCATCAGAAGAAAATAAATTCAACACCTCGGAGACAGCAAATAGCTGCATGATATGGTGATGATGAGGCATGCCAAACTCCACGATATAAGGAACACCCACTACTGCTGCTTCCACGATGAGCTCTGCACTTTTCCTCACTTTAAATCCAGGTGCCATCTGCCACATTACAAAAAGAATTAAAACTAAGCAACAATCACTAGCGCTAGCGCTATCAATAGCGCACAATGTTATCAATATCGCCTACTGTAGCATCGACACTAGTCCTCTGATCTAAAACGGTAAAAATCTCCTTAAAATAAAATATTTTCAAATCCTAACTTGCTAGATCCAAGAAACCCACATAATCCAAACCAAGATCAAAACCAAAATTTTCATAAAAATGTAAAACAAAAATCTTGAAAAAAAAATCAACCATTGTAGATCTAGTTTCTAAAACCACTTAAAAACCTCAAATATCTTCATCTCTAACATCAAAATAAGGTTTTAAAACAAAAATCATAAAGATTTACCTCAGATCTACGCGTGGGTTGGGTCGTCTTCTAGGGTTTTTTGGGAGAGAGTCAATGGAAATGACCGAAATGAAAAAGTAAAGGAGATTTCAATAAAGGCTCGATAGCGCCAGCGCTATCGCTAGCGCAGGCGATATCGCACCTTTCTGATTTTTAAAGAAAACAAAATTCTATAAGATACCTAAATTTATTCTCCATTGTATGTACTACTTTGTGATGCAAGATTTCGCTTACTAAGACTTGGGTTAGGTGTCCTAGATCCTTCGAGTTAAAACTCATTCACAAACGCAATTTTGTATTTTTTAACCATCGAAAACATCTCCTAAAAATTCTGAAATTTCAGCATGAAACTACTATTGGGACACTTAATCAAGATCAACGATTAAAAATTTCAAAATCATAAAAAAAAATGTGTACTGTTTCCCGCGCTAGCGCTAACGCCGGGGCTAGAGTACTTATTCGTTTTTTTGTAATTTTAAAATTTTGAAAAATTCTCAAAAATATAGTAACCTATATGTACTATTTATTTTTGCACTTCTGATTATATTTCATTTTTGAAAATTCAAATACAAAAATACAAAAGCCAAATTACAAAAAAATTTATGTTTTGCCTTTTGTTTTTGCCATTTGTTTAAAGTTTATATTTTTGCAAAAATCAAATACAAAATATAAAATATTAAAACTATCAAAAAAAACTGTATAGACTTTATTGTCAATATCAAGCATGGTTGAATCTATCATTTAGAACTTATACAATGTTGTAATTCCTTTTTTCAAACTACTTTGAACATTGTCTTTACCATGCTTTGATATATCTAATGACATGTGCATCAATTATATTTTAAAAGTTGTGTAGAACTAAGCTTAGCATGCCTCTAAGTATGAGTAAATGTTTAATGTTTGATAATGATTCTTATTCACTCACTTAATTTGGCATTGTCTACATATGTGTTTAATCTAAGAATGCTTGTGTATTTATGTATTAGTACAATGAATTAAAATTGCACAAGTATCTTACCTACACTCCTTTATTTGCACTTTTAAATGTTAAGAAAAGTGGTTATGTTTTTCATAAACTATATTGGTTTGCAAAACAAGTGTATTCAGAGAACTTTGTACAAAACAAAAATCATAAAATAAAGTGACAAAGATAACTCCACCAAGAACTACTTGAACCTCCTGATAAGTTTTAATAAGCGTTGTGAGGTTGAGCACCTTGGAAAGAATAGTAAAGTATCTTGTGCAAATCAAATCTTTCTTTCAAAATAATAACCACTTACTCTTAAGTACACCGGATCACTAGTCTCAACATTAAAAATAAAATATGTGATCCCCCAAGCACTACTTTGCACCCTGATAAGTCTTAATGAGCATTGTGTGTGCAAAGCACCTTGGTAGTTGTACATTTTTGTTTGTACATTGAAGTGTGTGGAAGTAAAATTATTTGTGTTTTATTGTGCTCTTACTTTACATATTTCTTGTATTTTTGATTAAAACATTTGTTTACTCTACTCAAAAATACACTTATGTGCACATCATTATCTTCCATAACACTTCTTCTCATGAGTATTGGATCCTAATTCTAATTCTATACTACTCTTTATTTATGAAATGCACTAGATAACCTAGCATGCTTTCTACAATGTTTGGTATGTTTTGAAATTGTGAATTAAAGTAACATTGTAGTAATCTCTTTTTGATAACATTATTTCATGCTTGGTTGTCAAACTTAAAGATTTTAATTGAAAAATGATTTACAAAAACATCTTCTTTTTGAAATTTAACTCATATATCTTTTTATGGATCATCATTGATTACAATAAGATGTTTCTTGTATTTCTATAAGTCTTCCGCATCATAACCATATAATTGTTTTACCTTGCGCTTTCATGCTTACTTAAAGTCTTGTATTTTGTGTGCATCATCACTTGAATCTTAAAATTCCCTTCTTTCAACAAGTGGTAGACTTGCTTGATAAACTTTATATTGGTTACTCTAAACATGAATACTTTTTTGCTAAAAACTCTGATTTATTTCTATGAAAATATTGTTATATGAAAAAACTCTGATTCATTAATGGATTTCAAAATAACTATGTGAGTGTTTTCATAAATTCAAAATAAAAATATAAACCCATAGGCTATGAACTGATCACTAAATTTAAATGCTTAATGTTTCCAATAATTATTATCCATGACTTCATATCTCACCACAGCGGGGGTGTAGGGTTGTAGACATTAGATAACCTTCTCTCTAGTCATGTCTTGTCCTTAACCGGGGAGGGTTCTAGTGGGGCCTTGCGAGGCACTGGGGGGAAAGAGTGTTAGGTTAAGTTTTTTATTTAGTTTTTACATATGGGACTTACACCCCAACCTACGACATGTTTGCAGCTCCTCATGACCATCCGTCACTTAGTACTGGGCTAGGGTGTAGACATATTGTCTGGGTAGATTGGTTACTTGGAAATCATTACCTTTTTTTATGCTTAAAACTCTTATATAAAGTGGAAGAACTCCTTATCAAATGTTATATTACTTGGCAAATGTTATATTGTTCATCTTTAAGCTAAAAACTCTGATCTATTTCTATAAAAATTATTCTAAAACTCCTTATCATTTTCTTCTCTCTTAATGCTCGATCATGCCTTTTTCTTCTAATCAAAACTTTTCTGTGTTTTGTTTCCTTACCCACTTTTGCTAATAACAAAAGGGGGAGAACTAACATGATAAATATAATCCGCTATCAAAATAGAAAACTAACATGATTAATTAAGATTGATAGCTCACATATTAGGAGAGCATTCACGTAGGGGGAGCATGTATTTAGGGGGAGCAATTCTAAATGCTAAAATCGATAATTATCCTAAGTCATCACTCTCACACACACACAAATAGGTTTTCATCATGCTTATATATTAATGCTCAGATTCATCATTAATGGATTTGTTATTATCAAAAGGGGGAGTTTGTTGGAACATGGTCTTCCACATCTCCTAGGTTTGAGAATAACAAATCCTATGTGTATTTGATCTTGTGTGTTTAAGTGTGCAGGAAAACAAGTCCACATGACTCAAGGGGTACTTATGAAGGTTGCCCCCAAAATTGATGCCAGAATTCTATCATGCCCACTAGTGCCGATGGTAGCACCTAGCGCCCAGTGCTAGCGATGATTAGCGCAATTCTTGGAGTACTTTTAGAAGGAGATAGCGCCTGGAGGTATCCGATAGCGCTGGCGGTAGAGCGGAGCACAGCAAGCAAGAGAGAAATGTTTCCTCAGATTGAAGATTCTGCCGCGCAGAATATGTCCTAATATGGGATAGCGCCGGCAGTAGCACTAGTGCAGGCGCTAGCGCTAAGGCTATAAATTGGACCCCTCTTCTCTCATTTTGTATACACACATGCAATAGAGAGGTCTAGTGCCAAAATTCCAGAGCCTTATTTGGCTGAGAGATGATCTCCCACCAAAAATCTTAGAGAGATTCCGAAGGAGGACTTCGTCACGCTATATCTGAAGGGCGATCACTTCCACCACACTTATTCTACATCGATCCTTCATCTCCGACTTCAGAAGTTCTTTAGAGGGAGTTTTTATATTATTGTTGTTCATCTCATATCCTTTGTAAACCGTTAGAGAATTCGCCTCGTGTTGGCGACTAGGTCTGGGTAGGACTTAGGGAAGAAATTCCCCTCGTGTTGGCGACTAGATCTAGGTTAGGTCTAGGGGGTGCTCAAGGACATATTCGGGGAAGGATTGGCTAGAGCGGTTTGAGGCCGTATCCGGGGAAGGATCGGCTAAAGCCAACCGGTTCGTGGGGATACGAGTCGTTATAGAAAACGAAAAAGAGTTTTTATTATCCGCCTCCGATTTCTAGCGTTATAGAAATCTAGTTTTGTAATCAATTTTATTAATAGTAATCATGTCTCTCTTTGTGTAATAAAATTGATTTTGTTCTTCATCTATCTAAATTGGTAATTATCCTCTCTTTCATCATAAAATAGTTTAGAACGATATTCAAAATCACTATTTTGATCTCTTATTATTTCAAGTATATCAACATATAACACAAGTTCTTTACAACCCTTATTTACCCCCCTCCCTCTAAGGGCGCCTACCGATCCAACACTTCCCCCACTACAATCGGACGGGGGTTGGGATCTCCCATCAATAAATCTTTGAAGGATAAGGCGATGACCTCCGGGAAGATAGGGTTAGCCCCCTACACAGTGTAGTGAGCCCACATCTTAAGGCCATGGAAGTCCTGTCCCCCTCTGCGACTAGGTGGGAACTAGGTTCCCCGTACAACAACTACCTCCAATACCAACGTCGGGTAGCGTTCTCACAACTACAACCACTACCTTAGGTACCTACACCGAGTAACATGCTCACAACTATAAAAATTACCTCCACCGGGTAGCGCGCTCCCAACTACAGTAACTACCTATGGTATCTGCACTAAGTAGCATGCTCATAACTACAACAACTACCCCAACTGGGTAGCGCGCTCACAACTACTGCAAGTATCTAGTTGCGACCTAAATCACCTAGAGGGGGGTGAATAGGTGAGTTCTATGGCTTTTTGCGGAATTGAAAAATATAAGAAATAAAAGCACACATAAAACCAAAGAGCACAATCACAGCACAACACAAGGATTTATAGTGGTTCCCCGGAATGGGTACGTCCACTTTCCACCTCACCTATCTAGCTCTCCTAGCAAGACTAGGCTACTTCACTAAAACTCGGAGAAAACCTCTCCTACAACTCGTAATCAAAACTCCTACACTTAGAGCAAACCACTCCTACACTCGGAATAAAATTCCTACAACTCGATCCTTTAACAAGGATCTACAAAAACTCGGAGTTAAAACTCCTACAAAAATTATAAAGGGGTATTACAAAAATCTTGGATTAACAAATCCAATATCTAAGAATTTCCAAGAAATTCTTTTTCTTCTTCAGATCTGATAAAATAAATCTTCTTCTTCTTCTTTGAATATATAGAAATCCTGAATGAAGGTGAGGAGGAAGAAGACTCTTTTCTCTTGAATGCCTTGATCTGAAAACTTATCTACTCAACAAGATCTGGAGAAGAGATGGTGCAATCCAAAAGCAGTGATCTTGTGAAATAGAAACTTGATGAAAAATAGAGCACAAAGCTTGTCGGCAGCCAGAGATCGGAATTCTTGAGTGAGAGAAGATGATGGCAGGAGAGAGCCTAAAAGTTCTTCTTGCTGATTCTCGATTCACGATAGATAGGGAATAGAATAAATATGAGTAATATATATCAGAATATTTCTTCAACGGCTATAATAAAGCAATAAGGAAAAGAATCCATCTCCAACGGCTGTGTGCAAGTATTAAGGAGATTATTCCTTGTTTGAAACGATAATTTCGGAAGCCCAAACATTTGAATTTGAACATCACCATGTATTTCATCGTCCTGGGAAGATTTCGTTGAATAGAACAGCGCTCGACGAAATTTCATAAATTAGTTGAACGGTGTTCGACTAACTGCCTTCAGATCTATGCTCAACGAACCGCCTTCAAATCTGCGTTCGACTTACTGTGTTCAGCTAACATCCTTCAGCTAACTGCAAACCAGAGATCGACTAATATTGACTTAGTCGACCGGAGATCGATGAACTCCAAATCTTTGCATTCGACTAACTGGCTTCAGCTAACAGCAAACCAAGAGATCGACTAATATTGACTTAGTCGACCGGAGATCGACGAACTTCAAATCTTTGTGTTCGACTAACTGGCTTCAGCTAACAACAATCCAAGAGATCGACTAATATAGACTTAGTCGATCGGAGATCGACGAACTCCAAATCTTTGTGTTTGACTAACTGGCTTCAGCTAACAGCAAACCAAGAGATCGACTAATATAGACTTTGTCGATCGGAGATCGACAAACTGCTACTTTCCTGAGTTCGACGAACTTCAAGCTCCGTTCGACTAATCTTTCCGTTCGACAAATTTTTTTGAAAACTTGGAAAAATTATTTTCTTCAGATCAGCAGCCCCTTTCACTTGGCTCTTCCTTTGTGCTTGAATAATAAGTACACTCTAATAGAGAGATTTCACATGAGTTAACACTTTGGTCTATACCATGAAGAATTACATAGTATAGTCCTGTGTTTAACAACTTATTACCTGACATTGGATTGTACTTAATCATTTAGAACCTGCAAACACATAACTGAAAATACCATCAAATACAAAATCAATTCATCTTAGTTTTAAGGGATACTTCTTCAAATCAAGGTTATTGTAGTAACAATACCCAACAATCTCCCCCTATTTGAAGAAGTCAGAACCCTATCTACTAAGATGAATTTCACATATAAAACTAATAACCACACGCAAAGATAATTATCAAAGAGAATGGAAATAGCAAAAAATTTATTCAGAAATAATATAAAAAGATTTTAAAAGTTAACATGCAGTCACAACACAATTCTTAAGGCATCTTGTCCTTCTCAAACTTGGCCTTCTCTGACATGCTCTTCTTCATCTGCCTGACAAAATAAGCCTTTGGCTTAGGGTAGTACTTTGGAGTAGGAGGAGGAGCACTTGGGTTGTTGTAGCCATATTCTCTAAAATAAATCTTTCTTTTCAGCTTTGAAGTCTTCAACTTCTTGATTTCATCTTGATCATAATAGTTCTCTGGTTTTTCATTTGAAATTTCTACAAGATTGTATGTGTCCAAGATCATACCTTTGGAAATTGGACTCCAGTTTTCATTCATATTTCTTCTTTCATACCTTGGCTCTCTGAAAGCTGTGCCAGCTCCCTTCCTTTTTCTTCCAGCCTGAGTAGGTCTTCTTTTTGAGCTGACCTTTGCCTTCCTTTTAGCAATCTCTTTCTGATCAGTCTTAGTATCTGGGAGCTTGGAAGATTCTGTAATCTCCTCCTGCTCAGGCTTTACAGGAGAGTGAGATGCAGGAGGAACAAAAGGAGGCTGATCTTCAAGGACTTGCTCAGGATGGACTTCTGGATCTTCAAGGACTTGTTCAGGATTGGCTTCTTGATTTTGAGCATATTTCTTTCCTGTGAAGACATCATGAAGCCATCCAGCATTTTGAGATTGATACATATTACTTTCTTGAAATCTGCTCTCTACTAACTTGTTCAGATCATCCAGTTTGACTGCCATAATTTCCTCCCCCTTTCTGACTTCTTCAAGTAGGGCTTGGGAACCTTCTTCAGAGAAGCTTTTAATGGTAGAGAGGAGGATTTGATTATTTGCTTCTTGTGATCTCAGGACCTTATCCTGACCTTTATCTACCTTGCCAGATTGATCATATAGATAGAATATACCTTTTGCAGATAGATTCATAGCTTCAGCGGCATTATCGAATTTTTCATCAAACTCTTTCCTGAGAATGCTCATGTTATGATTAATGGATGCTAGACCATTGTTTTCATCTTTCTCCACTTCTAATATCTTATTATAAATAAACTTGAGAGAGCACTCCATATGTTCTGCTTGAGTTCTGAATAAAGTCTCAATAGAGGGCAGCAAATTACCTGGAGAAAAAGCTGCAGGAATAGGTCTTGAAGAAGGAGCCTTGAGATTCTCTGTATAAGAATCTTCATAACCAAGAGAAATAGGATCATGCCCAGAAAGCATATCCTTGAGGGATTCATCTTGATCTATTTCCACTATTCTGCTTTGCTCCCCCTCAGACTTTGCAATTTCTTCAGTATCAGGAGATTCAGATACAAAAGGTTCTCTATTATCACCACCAATTGTAGCAGAGTCTAATCTTGAATGGATAGTCCCTCCCCTACATCAAGAAACTCACCACGGTCCTTCTTTGCCATGGAAGAGAGCAGCCTAAACTTATGGCAAAAAAAAAAACTTTGGGGCTTTCTAGGGTTCGGCCACAGAGCAGGTGTTGTGATACCTTTAACCTTTAAGCCTTTTTATAAATATTTTAGAATTTGAGAGATAGTCGCGTACCTGATTTAGGAAATAAATCTTTGGATCCAATATATTTGAAAGAAATAGAAATTTCTGCTCAATAAAATTTGAAATATCTGATTCCAAAATCATGCATGCTTGTTGACGGGAAAATAGAAGAAATTGACGAAATCTGATTTGGAAAAGATCTGGTGCCAGAATCATGTTCGACGAAATTAGAAATTATTAATATCAAAATCATGGTCGTCTAAGAAGGAAATGATGAGGTCGACGAAATCTGACTGTCGAAATTTTGGTATAAAATAGATTTCAGGTCGACTAATTTGAGTAACATTCCGATCGACGAAAATTAAGAGCAGGAGGGGTCGACGAAAATTTGAGGTCGACGAAGTTTGATTTGAAATAACTTTGAGGCAGGCGAAATTGGAGATCGACGAAAATTTTATTCAGGAGAGTTCGACTAATTTTGTCTTAAATGAAATTCCGAGAATTGAATTGAGATCGACGAATATGAAATTGAGGTCGACGAAATCTAATTTTATCAAAATTCATGAATACCCGAGAATTTTGTCTTTGCCTTTATGATAACAGGATTCTGTCTTTTCTTGAGATAGATAAAGAATCTGATTTCTTTGCCTTCAAGTCGAGATTCTTTGTTCAGCATACAGTCCTCCCCCTCAATCTTTTCTTTGCCTTAAATTTTTAGTTCCTGAACTGATTTCTTAAGCACCTTTTGATCTTCTTCCTATCCTGAATATTACTCAAAGTTGAGCATTCCAAGCTCCGTTTTGAAGTAATTAAAATTTGTCTCGTCAAGTGGCTTCGTTAAGATATCTGCAACTTGCTTATCTGTTGGAACATAACTGAGGTTGATGTTCTTGTTCTCCACATGTTCTTGGATGAAGTGATAACGAATCTCAATATGCTTTGTCCTGCTGTAAGATACTGGATTGTGAGCAATTGCAATAACACTCGATGAATCACAATACATTGGGATTTCTTTCAACTTTAGATTGTAGTCTTCCAATTGATGCTTTATCCACAGTAATTGTGCACAGCAATTACAAAACTTGATTTCCGTGACGCTAGAAATCGAAGGGGACAAATAATAAATTTCTTTTTGTTTTCTATACCGACTTGTATCCCCACGAACCGGTTGGCTTTAGCCTATCCTACCTCGGATGAGGCCTCAAGCCGCTCTAGCCTTTCTATCACTAGAAAGGCCTCGAGCACCCCCTAGATCTACACCCTAGACCTAGTCACCAACAACGCGACGAATTCCTCCCTAAGTCCTACCCAGACCTAGTCGCCAACAACGCGGCGAATTCACAAACCGATTACAAAAAGTTTTACAAAAGAAAATAACAATTTAAATTTCAAACTCCCTATAAGAATTCTGGAGATGACAAAGGCACGCTGAATATTCTTGAAGTCAAAGCTAGTGCTCTTCGTGTTGAGGAAGCGTTGATCCGGTTCTCCTTGAATTCTATTTTTGAACTTGTGTGGGAGATGATTGTCGGGAAAATATGGCCTTTTTGAGTTTATGAAGTGCTTGAGAAAGGCTCTTGATCAGGTGTATCTTGAGACGCCGAGATCCACCTATTTATAGGGAAGATTGTCAACGTTGGCGTTGAGGCTAACGCCTGTCGTTGATCTGATTTAGAAACATTTTAAAGGATCGGATCTGCAAGTGAGGAAAGAGATATTAGCATTTTAGGAAACATTCATTTTTGGAAACATTAACGCCTGACGTTGATGTCAAAGCTGGCGTTGGACACAATCATTCCTAAAATGTCCTTCAATCACGGTTGCTTTCCTTCTTTCCAAGTTCGTCGACCGGCAATCGCCTGGCATTGAGCGTAACGCCTGGCGTTGAGATTCATGCTCCCGTCGTTTCGTCGAACGGCATATTAGTTGACCACCACTTCGTCGAACACACATTAGTCAACCACAAATTAGTTGAACACCGTTTTTGTCTGGCGCTAACGCCCAACGTTAAGCTTAACGCCTGACGTTGAACATCTTTCACTTCTTTAGCTTGTGGTTAGTGCCAGACCATTACTGATGTCATACCTGTTCAAACCTGCATGTTAATAAACACAATGGCAAACACGATCAAATACAAGTAGGATTTGTTATTCTCAAACCAAAGGGATGCGGAAAACCATGTTCCAACAGTTCTACGTATACTTCTTCCTTTAGATCACCATTAAGGAAGGCTGACTTCACGTCCATTTGATATACCTTGAAACCTTTGTGAGCAGCATACGCTAGAAATATCCTGATTGCTTCGAGTCTTGCCACGGGAGAAAACGTTTGATCGAAGTCAATCCCTTCTTCTTGTTTGTAGCCTTGAGTAACAAGTCTGGCCTTGTTTTTGATGATTACTCCATCTTCGTGCAGCTTGTTTCTGAAAAACCATTTTGTTCCAATGGCGTTTTGTCCTTTGGGTCTGGGTACTAGTTTCCAAACTTTGCACCTTTTGAACTGATTGAGCTTCTCTTGCATAGCAACGATCCATGAGGCATCGTTCTTTGCTTCATCAAACTTCTTTGGCTCAATCTATGAAAGAAAACTCATGTGCAATACTTGATTTGCAGTACCTCTTCTGGTTCTAACCCCGGCATAAGGTTCTCCAATGATTTGTTCAACCGGATGATCTCTCTGGTTTCTAAGCATCAGATTACTTCCATGAGCAATTATGCCAGGAGGTAGATTCACTTATGGAGTCTCTTCTTCCTCTAAAGGTTCTTCCTCATGTGGAGTTGGAATTTCTACCTCTGAAGTCTTTGGAGTATCTTCCTTTGATGCTTCTTCTAAGTTGAGTTCTTTGAATCTTGCACCTGCATCTTCAACAAAAACACTAGAAGAGCTGCTTTGAAGCATGCTCATCTCATCAAATATAACATTACAAGTTTCTTCTACTACCAGGGTTTTCTTGTCGAAAATCCTATATGCCTTACTATGGCTACTATAGCCTACAAAAATACCTTCAAAACATTTTTCACTAAACTTAGTTTTGTAATGTTTCCCATTATTAAGTACGAAGCACTTATTGCCAAAGATTCTAAAATAAGACAGGGTTGGCCTCTTGCCCTTCAAAAGTTCATAAGGGGTCTTATGATGGTTCTTGTTGATTAGTGCTCTGTTTTGCACGTGGCAAGCAGTGTTGATACCTTCAGCCCAGAAGTATTCCGGTAGTGAAGAATCACTCAACATTGTCCTGCAAGCCTCTATGAGTGTCCTATTCTTTCTCTCGGCTACTCCATTTTTTTGTGGAGTACGAGGAGAGGAAAACTCATGAGAGATACCCAGACTTTCACAAAATTTGGTCATAAACCCAGACTTGAATTCTGTACCATGGTCACTTCTGATTTTCACCACAGAAAATTTCATCTCATTCTGGATTTGCTTAACAAATGTAGTGAAAGAGTCAAAGGTATCTGACTTGTGTTTCAGAAAGAATACCCAAGCAAAACGTGAGTAGTCATCAACAATAACCAACGTATAAGACTTGCCTCCTAAACTCCGGATTGGCATGGGACCAAACAAGTCCATATGGAGCAGATATAAGCATCTGGTAGAATCTTTGTCAATGATGCTCTTAAAGGTAGCCCGAGTCTGCTTACCCATTTGGCTTGCGTGACACGGTCTTTCTCTAATGTACTTAACATCAGGAGCATCACGAACTAAATTGTGAGAAAATAACATACTAATATTTTGAAATTAATATATGCTAGTCTCTTGTGCCACTGGTCACAAAGAGATGCACTATCTTTTGCTAAAAAGCACACTGGTGTAGAAGAGTCTAAAAATAGAAAATTCAAGCAGAAAATATTTCTACTCCGAGTGCCTGTTAAAATAGTTTCTGATGAATCAGACGACATTATCAAGCACTTGTCTTTGTAGAACTCAACCATATAGCCTTTGTCACATAGTTGACTTATGCTAATGAGATTATGTTGTAATCCTTTAACATAAGCTACGTCTGTGAAAGAGATTATACCATTGGAGATCATACCGTATCCTTTAGTGACTCCCCGCTCAGATCCGCCAAAGATAACCTTCAGACCATTTTTTACTAGAGTAAAGTCTTGCAAAAGGCTTCTTGTTCCGGTCATGTGCCGTGAACATCCACTGTCCAAGTACCATATAGGATTTGAGTTGGTCTTTGGACATACCTGCAATCAACAATCAATTGCCCTTAGGAACCCAAACCAATTTGGGTCCTTGGCTTTTTGTTAGATGACCGCCACTTGGAACGTTAACATTGCGAGGGGTCATTCTTGCATTGTTAACTCGTGGAGTCTTAACATTTCTCAGATTAAACCAGCACTCTATGGCAAAGTGACCAACCTTGCCACAACACCAACAATCGAATCGATTGTACCTTCTCTTTGTTTCCTGTTTTACTTTTTGAACGGGAAGTACAACAAGAGCAGCTTTCTTAGAAGTAGGAGCCTTATGGTGACAGCACACACCTGGCTCCAACTTCTTCTCAACAGATTTGGAAGCAGTCGATTTGATCTTTGGTGCTCTCTCGACAGCTGATCCATGAACAAATGAACCATGATCCTTGAGGATTACTTCTTCATGAGGATCCTTTAAAGGAGTCATGTCAAAGTTTCGGGGTCTTCTCCATCCTTGATATCTATTGCTAGATTCAACAAGTGTTGGTCTAGTAAGATGACCATAGGATGCCTCAAAGTCAAAGGGGTTTGTTGGAAAAACTACCTTCCTGAATGAAGGTTGACTTTGATCAGCTTTTCCCTTTCCTTTTACGGCTCTTTTCTTAGCAGCCTTACTACTTTCAGTCTCAAGACCAAGACCACTACCCTTCGTGGGAGCAAAAAACTTATCAATGATTGGAAGAATAGTCTTTGGCTTGGAGAAGCTTTATACTATCTTCCTTTCCGCCACTAACTTTTCTTCTAATTCATTTATAAGTTTCTCCTTCAGAGTTAATAACTCAGTGGAGCCTTTCAATTCATCTGTTAAGATTTGGACTTCATTTCTGAAGAGAGTCAATCTTCCGATTTCCTTTCTCAGATCCGATTCCAACTTCTTAGGTGATTCAATCTCTTTTGTTTGAGATTTGACTACCTTGCGGCACTTGTCAAATCCTTCCACAAGGGCTTTATACTTAGTCATTAGTTCTGACTCTTCTTCTGAAGAATAGCCTTCATTTGCAACGGATGCAGTCTCGCACTCAGAATCTGAAAGAGGGGTGTGAGAGTTTACCTTCCCCTTGTATGATGAGACACTTGCTTCCTCATCTGATTGTGCCATCAGTCCAAAGTAAGCTTCTTCATCTGAGCTTGACTCATCCGAGTCGCTGTCGCTCAGAGTCTTAGACTTCTTGGCAAGGAGGCTCTTTTCCTTCTTCTTTACTTTGAAGTATCTCTTTTCTTCCTTCTTTGATCCTTCTTTCTTTTTGTAAGGACACTCGGCTATCACGTGTCCTGGCTTATTGCAACAATAACAGATAATGTCAGTAGAAGCATGTTTGTTCTATTTAGACTTATACCTGTCATTATTGTAGTCCTTTTTGTGATGTTCACCATCACGTCTTGATCGTCGGTGATCAGAAGAAGAGGATTTGCCTCTTTGCTGCTTTCTTTTATTCAGAAGCTTTTTGAATTGCTTTGATAGAAGAGAGAACTTTCCATCGGACATTTCTGAGCTTGACGAGCCAGTCACAGACTCATCATCCTCTTCTGATGGCTGAGTTCTTGCTGGTGTCATGGCCTTACTTTTCTTAGATCCTTCAGCCTTTAGAGCCACAGATCTTTCCTTCTCGGCCGTCCTGTTACCTTCTTCCTCAGCTTTCCTGATGCTGAGCTTAAGTTCATGGGAAAGAAGCTTCCCAACAACATTTGTGGCTCCATGGTTGCCAACTTTCTGAATTCTCTAATTGCGATTACTTTGGTATCCCATTCTTTCGTCAGGGATCTCAAGAACTTATCATTTAGTTCGCCAATAGTGAATTCTCGATCATAGTTCCTAAGACCATTAACGATCTTGAAGAACTTCTCGTACGTGTCAGAAATGGAATCTCTTGGATCTTGCTTGAATGCCTCATATTCTTGGTTCAGCAAAGATCTTCGATCATCCCTTACTTCTTCCGTGCCTTCCATCAGAACAACTAGAGAGTCCCACATTTCTTTAGCAGATTTGTAGTGAAGCAGATTTTGCAACATCGAGTCATCAACTGCACCTACTATAATATTCTTTGCTTTCTTGTCTAGAGAGACAAGTGCAATCTCATCTTTGGTCAGTTCCAACAACTTCTTCGGAATCATGATAGCAAAATTTATTGATGATGGCATTGTTGGAACATGGGGACCTTCTTCCACAATTTGAAAAATTCGTGGGTCTGCGGCTTCCATGTAGAATTTAACTCTTTCTTTCCACATGAGAAAATTTTCCTTAGTGCAAACCGGAAGCTTGACGGAATCCTTGGATTTATCCATTCCAGACATGCTTGCTCTAACAACTAGACTTAGAGATCTTGTTCAAGGTGTTAACCTTTTAAAGAACAACCTCGCTCTGATACCAATTGAAAGTATCTAGCTACGACCTAAATCACCTAGAGGTGGGGGGGGGGGGGGGGGTGAATAGGTGAGTTCTATGGCTTTTTGCGGAATTTAAAAATATTAAGAAATAAAAGCACACAGAAAACCAAAGAGCACAAGCACATCACAACACAAGGATTTATAGTGGTTCCCCGAAATGGGTACGTCCACTTTCCACCTCACCTATCTAGCTCTCCTAGCTAGACTAGGCTACTTCACTAAAACTCGGAGAAAACCTCTCCTACAACTCGAAATCAAAACTCCTACACTCGGAGCAAACCACTCCTACACTCGGAATAAAATTCCTATAACTCGATCCTTCAACAAGGATCAACAAAAACTCGGAGTCAAAACTCCTACAAAAATTATAAAGGGGTATTACAAAAATCTTGGATTAACAAATCCAATATCTAAGAATTTCCAAGAAATTCTTTTCTTCTTCAGATCTGATAAAATAAATCTTCTTCTTCTTCTTTGAATATATAGAAATCCTGAATGAAGGTGAGGAGGAAGAAGACTCTTTTCTCTTGAATTCCTTGATCTGAAAACTTATCTACTCAACAAGATCTGGAGAAGAGATGATGCAATCCAAAATCAGTGATCTTGTGAAATAGAAACTTGATGAAGAATAGAGCACAAAGCTTGTTGGCAGCCAGAGATCAGAATTCTTGAGTGAGAGAAGATGATGGCAGGAGAGAGCCTAAAAGTTCTTCTTTCTGATTCTCGATTCATGATAGATAGAGAATAGAATAAATAAGAGGAATATATATATATCAGAATATTTCTTCAACGACTATAATAATGCAATAAGGAAAAGAATCCATCTCCAACGGCTGTCTACAAGTATTAAGGAGATTATTCCAAGTTTGAAACGATACTTTCGGAAGCCCAAACATTTGAATTTGAACAGCGCCATGCATTTCATCGTCCTGGGAAGATTTCGTCGAACAGAACAGCGCTCGACAAAATTTCATAAATGAGTCGAACAGTGTTCGACTAACTGCCTTCAGATCTGCGCTCAACGAATCGCCTTCAAATCTGCGTTCGACTAACTGCGTTCAGCTAACAGCCTTCATCTAACTGCAAACCAGAGATTGACTAATATTGACTTAGTCGATCGGAGATCGACGAACTCCAAATCTTTGCGTTCGACTAACTGGCTTCAACTAACAACAAACCAAGAGATCGACTAATATTGACTTAGTCGATCTAAGATCGACGAACTTCAAATCTTTGCGTTCGACTAACTGGCTTCAGCTGACAGCAAACCAAGAGATCGACTAATATAGACTTAGTCGATCGAAGATCGACGGACTCCAAATCTTTGCGTTCGACTAACTGGCTTCAGCTAACAGCAAACCAAGAGATCGACTAATATAGACTTAGTCGATCGGAGATCGATGAACTGCTACTTTCCTGAGTTCGACGAACTTCAAGCTCTGTTCGACTAATCTTTCCGTTCGACGAATTTTTTTGAAAACTTGGAAAAATTATTTTCTTCAGATCAGCAGCCCCTTTCACTTGGCTCTTCCTTTGTGCTTGAATAATAAGTACACTATAATAGAGAGATTTCACATGAGTTAACACTTTGGTCTATACCATGAAGAATTACATAGTATAGGCCTATGTTTAACAACTTATTGAAACCTGACATTGGATTGTACTTAATCATTTAGAACCTGCAAACACATAACTGAAAATACCATCAAATACAAAATCAATTCATCTTAGTTTTAAGGGATACTTCTTCAAATCAAGGTTATTGTAGTAACAATGCCCAACAACAACTATTACTACCTTTGGTACCAACATTGAGTAGTGCGCTCACAACTACATAAACTACCCCACCGGGTAGTGCGCTCACAACTACATCAACAACCCTCATCGGGTTGCGCGCTCACAACTACAACAATATCTGGTTGGAACATCGAATAGTGCACTCACAACTACAATTACTACCTCATGTACTCACATCGAGTAGCGCGCTCATAATTATAGTGACAACATCTGGTACCTACACCTAATAATTAGCTCATAATCATAAAGAATAGAGGGACAACCTCTGGTATCTACACTGAGTAGCGAGCTCATAATCACAAAAAACACAATAATTCACACATGAAAGCACACAAAGAGACAACATGAAATAATGATTTCATCACTCTAAATAAACCAACAATACGACGTACAAAAATAAGAACCAACGTGTCAGAGCGATACTATACGCCTCATACAACAAACACAACAAGCAGAAAGTAATGTGAAAAAGATATAATTAAGTTCAATCAGCTTGTAGGGTTCACCCCGTAACGTCAAAATATGAGCAGACATCCTATGAAGTGGCACCCACGCTAAGATCCACAATACTGCACCCTATTCTCGTCTGCACCAAACAAAGACCCTTCCCAAAGCCCTTTTAGAAGTTAATCTCACACTCATCCCGCAGAAGCTGATCTACCTCAATAGTCACACAGAGGGAAACCCCCCTAACCACGATTATACCATGTAGTTGGTATGGAACTTCCACACAAAAGATTATTTATGCACCACCGCTCAACACGTTCACTTGTGCGCAGATCCACAACACATCCATGTTCGCACAAACTCTCAGCACGTTCACGTGTGCGCAGCTCTGCAACACATCCATGTTCGTACAAATTCTCAGCACGTTCATGCGTGTGTAGCTCTGTAACACGTTCACGTTTTCGCATCCTTTCAACACATTCACTTGAGCGCATCACTGCAACATATTCATGTTTGTACCACCTCTCAGAACATTCATGTGTGCGCAGCTCTGTAGCACGTTCACGTTCATATAACCTCTCAGCACAATCACATGTGCGCAAATTTCTAACACATTCACACAACCTCTCAGCAAGTTCACGTGAGCGCAACTTTGCAATATGTTCATATTCGCACAGCCACTCAACACGTTCAAATGTGCACAACTCTGCAACACATTCATGTGCACACAACTTCTCAGCATGTTTACGTGAGCACAACACTGCAACACGTTCATATTCGCACAACCTTTCAGCACATTCACGTGTGTGCAACTCTGTAACACATTCACATTCACACAACCTCTCAACACGTTCACATGTGCCCATCTTTGCAACACGTTCATGTTCTCCCAACCTCTCAGCAAGTTTAGGTGAGCACAACTCTGCAACACATTCAAGTTCTCACAACCACTCAGCGCGTTCATATGTGCATATCTCTGCAACACGTTCACATTCACACAGCCTCTCAACACATTCATGTGAGCGCAGCTCTACAACACGGTCACATTCACATAACAGCTCAACTCGTTCACCTGTACATACCACTCCATCATGTTCATGTTCGCACAATCTCTAAGCATGTTCACATGTGTGCAGCTCGACAAAACATTCATGTGAATACCACTCTCCCACACATTCATGTAACTATGCAGCTCGGTCACGCACATGCAAAGCTACAAAGAACATGTGCACAAGCATGCTCAAAAAAAAATGTATGCTCAAGGAGGGTGCAAAGTTAAAAAAAAAGCGCGCACAAACAAAAGTTGCACACTTGCGGAATGCGTAAAAGGTGCATGTTCAAAAACACGCGCATACAACGCGCATTTGCACTCAAACACATGCATCATGCAAAGGTTCCGTGAAAGCGCATGCAAGTCACGGGCGCACCCCATTTCCCCACATCGGAGCATGGAAAACAACTCAAGTTGCATATCAATGCATAATCTGCGCCAGCACGGATGCTCGCCCACCACACATGCTATCCCAGTCACTCAAGTTCGCTCATCCCTTCAGGTCTGCATGTAATCACATGTATTCGCACGTCTGCATTTATGCATCCCCCGACACACGCACACACACACACACACACACACACACACACAGACACACAAAGACACACACACACACACACATACGTGGTGGCATGTTCTCAAACACAACAATCTTGTGCGCTTCCCTCAAATACCTCTCCGACATATTGAGTTTCCCTTAACAGTTCAGCAACAACGAATGATATCGATTCTTGGAGCATGAATTTTTGAGGTTCTATATGCAAATAACCTCAAAAATGGGGGGCTATTGGTGGGATTCCCCAAAAATGGAAATGTTTAGCCAAAGATTTTTTGTCGCGACCTTGACCAGCTCACCAGGGCGATTCCACCAGGTTCATTATATCACAATTTTGATTTTGTTAGACACCTTAAACAAACGCCTGAATGTGCGGGAGGAACGAGCACAAAAGTTGTACATACGCACAAGTCGCGCACTCACACATGCTGGCCACACCGCGCCCAAGCCACGCGCATGCGCAGCCAGGATGCGGCGCACCTATGCATGTGGCACGCCCTCTTGCGCATGCAGGAGTTCCTGTGCACCCGCTAGTGCGTAACATACCTGTGCGCGCGTAGCCCCCTCCACGCACAGATTTCCTGCTAGTACGCGGGCGCGCGACACCCCTGTAGATGGTGTCACTATATGCGGTGCCCCTTCACATGGCGCCCCTACACGAGGGATGAAGCAAAACTCCACTAGTACGTCGACCCACGAAACACAACGCGCGCCGGCCCGCAGAACCCTAGGGTGCGCTAGCATGCAACGCCCACGCGCTTACGCTAGTGCGCGGTCCTCCTGCGCGCAGGCTAGTACTTCTGCATGTGGTCCATTGCATTTGCTAGCGCGCAGCTCTCCTACACGTGGGCTAGCATGCAATGCTTTTGTGTGTGGGCTAGCATGCTTGTGTGTATACGCTAGTGCATAACACTCCACACAGGACAGTGTGCCCGCATGCGCTATCGCTCATGCGCGGGCTAGTGGCTATTCAAAGACCTCATCAATCTAAAAGGGAAAGAGATTAGTTTGGGATATGCTGAAAAATAAATGGGATATGTTGAAAAAAGAATGAAAATTGCGAAAGATTTAAAAGGGAAAGAGATTAGTTTGGGAAAAACCACCTCACAGAAGACTGTAGATGCATCTGATGAATGGTGGGAAGAGCGACTAGAGGTTGATACCTAGCTTATCTTATTTCCTTTAACATTCAATCTCCAATCTATATGTCCTACCAAATTATGTATTCGTTATTTCTCAGAAAGTGCCTGGCACCAAAAAAATTTGATATGCCAGAATCTCTCCAGAGATGGAAGAGAAATTAAATATGATTTTAAGTGAAGTGGTAGCGACTGGAGAACATTGTTGGGTGTCGAGCTTAGGAAAACATCACTCTTATACATGAGATGAGCGCCTCATTGATGATGATGATGATGACAAGGCGGTGGTGTATAACCCATAATTCGTCGAGATCAGAAATGCCTATGGAAAACATCTGAGGATACCTTGCCAGACGACTCTTCGCAGACCTTGCTAGGCGGCTATTCACAGGTAATCTTGCCAGAAAGCAGCTATCAACAGACCTCATCAAGCGACTATTCATAAACCTCGTCAGGTGGCTATTCACAGCCCATCTTGCAAGAAAGCGACTATCAGAAGACTTCGCTAGGCGACTATTCACAGACCATCTCACCAGAAAGAGGCTATTAGCAGACCTCGCCATGTATCTATTCACAGACCTCGCCATGCGGCTATTCGCATACCTTGCCAGGCAACTATTCACAAACCTCGCAAGGCGACTATTCACAGACCTCACGGGGCGGCTATTCGCAGACCATCTCGCTAGGCGACTATTCACTAGGGCAGAGTATAATATTTGAAACTCATAAGTCACTCAAAAATCACTAGAATAATGAGCCAAACCAGAATCAATTACAATTGATTCGACTCAACTTGAGTTGATTCAATTTGACTTGAATCATATTTCGAGTCGAATTTGAGTCAGCCCTGAGTCACTCGAAATCCGATTCGAATTAGCTCGAATTGAATATTATTATCTTAAAACTAAAAATAATAAAATTTAAACTTAAATAAAAAAAGTAAAGTCTTTAAGTGTTTCATTTGCTAAATTTAGAGGTTGCCCAAATTAATTGAGCCAACTAGAAATATAAAGAAAATTTGATCTATTTCGAGTCGAGCCGAGTTCGACTCAAAATTTTTGATTTCGAGAAGAGCCAAAATTGCTCGAACTCGACTCAATATCATCACTATTATTCGTAGACCATCTCGGCAGGCTACTACTCATAGACCATCTCTCCCGACGACTATTCACAAACCATCTTGCCAAGCGGCTATTCGCAAACCATATCGATAGGCGGCTATTCTAAAACCATCTCGCCAGGCGACTATTCGCGGATCCCGTCAGGCGGCTTTTCGCAGACCTCGCCAGGAAGCTATTTATAGCCCATCTCGCCAGAAAGCATCTATCAGCAGGCTTCGTCATGCGACAATTCACATAACTCTCTAGGCGGCTATTCATAGACCTCGTCAGGCGGCTATTCATAGTCCATCTCACCATAAAATTGCTATTCACAGACCTTCTCAAATGGCTATTCGCAGTCCTTGCAAGGTGTCTATTCGCAGACCTAGACAGGAAGCCATCAACAGACCACGCTAGGTGACAATCAGTAGACCTCGCCAGACATTTATTCGTAGACCTCACCATGTGGCTATTCACAACCATCTCACAAGAAAGAGACTATTCGCATGCTACCCCCTTATTTTGCCTATAAATAGGACCCCTTGGCACAAAAGTGAAGGTTGTTTGAAAGTGCATAGTGATTCCTCTGAGTATTCTCTAGAGGGGTGGGGGTGAATAAAGTTTTAAAACATTTCACTTAGAAATGTGCAGAATAATAAAAAAATTCTACTAACAATGCATTTAGAAATCCAACCAGAATAAAATAACATTGAATACAGAAATAAATGGGACATTGTAGCAAATTATCACAGCAAAAATAAGACAAGATCTATAGTGGTGCCCCAAAATGTGGGTACTCCACTCTTCTACCACCTTGGTAGGAATACACTATCCAGTGCCTGAGTCTTTTGATAAGGAGACTCTTAGAACCACTAAGTCTTTTGATAAGGAGACTCTTAAAACATTTGAAGTGCAATGTAAGGAAATCAAATTCAATGGAGTGCACATCAAGTGGAAGAGAAGAAGAAATCTTTCTTTTGGAAGAGGAGTGCAAAGAAGAAGACAAAGGAACAAAATGTTCAAATCCTCCCTCATCCAAAAGCAATGTAAGAAAATCAAATTCCATCTTTTGTACTTCTATTTCTACATTACAATTACTTCAAACTACAAAGCGCAAAATTAAGAAATTAAAAAAATGCTAATAAACATTTGCGCTCAGAAAATAAAAATTTAAAGGCAAAAATTAATGAAGAATCAAATTCTAATGGCTCCTTAGTTGAAAATATTACACCTTGTGTAGAATATAATGAATTAAAAGAAAAACACAAGAAACTTGAAAAGGAGCTTATTTTTGTAAAAGAACAAATGAAAGATTATGTTTGAAAAATTCTTCTTGTAAAATTAAATGTGCTAAGTGTAAAGATTATAAAACTGAAATCAAAGAGATGGACGAAACATTTGAAGAATTTAGAAATGATTATCAAAATCATATTGACTCTATTGTCACCACTCTTAAGAATAGCACAATCGCATACAATAAAGCAAGGCATAATCTAAAGATCAAGAATGATGAATTAAAATCAAAAATCAACTTGCTTATGAAAATTGTAAATACAAATTCACAATATAAAACTATATCTAAAGACAAGTTGAATATGAATATGAACATCTTAACTATGTTTAATATTGGGAGTAAGGAACATAAAGGATTTGTAAATCAAAATAAAAAACACCATTATTTACAAAATCATGTTTCTCCCAACCTAAAATTAAATGCAAACAAATTTCCTTCAAATTATAAATCCAAAATTCATTTTGATCCAAATATTCAAGTAAATGATTATGGAAATTTGAAAACTAAAAAGTAATGTTTGTCCAAGGTTTGAATGGAGGTCCAAAGTTAAAGATGAAACACTAACTCCACTCAAAAGGGCTCATTCATCACTATCTCCCCAAAAGCAATCACGATGTATTTGGGTACCCAAAGGAACCGCCACACCCGGTCCTCTTTGGATACCTAAATCTCTCATTCATTAGTATCCAATCATTTGCATGAAGTGGAAATCAACTAAAAATGAAATATCATTATTCTACTTCATGATATGCTTAACCTATTTTTTTTGTTTATTTTCCTTTTTGTTGAACCATCATGATATGATCACTTTATATAACTTGTGATATGACTTCCACATATTAAACCAAAATTCATAAATAAATCAAACTGAATAAAGTTGAATAAAAAGTCATATCATTTTTCAAGTGATCTACTTATCATTTTTATGTTTATTCTTCTAGATCCATTTCCAATGAAAAGTCATATATAAATTAAATCCTAAATTTGTTATGTATTATTAAGACTAATGAAATAATTGTCGAAATGGATTTAAAAGGTATTTTAGGGGTATTAGGCAAAATTTATAAAATGCGCAAGTTTTGCTTAGGTATTTAATATATTTGCGTCATTTTGATTACCCCTAGTATGTTTAATCATAATCATGCTAAACCGGAATTGAAAAATTGCATTAATATTATTTCACTTATTTATGATCATGTTGTGCAAAACTCAAGAATTAAGGTTTAATGAATATGGAGCTTTAATGAATAAGAAACCCATGTACTAAAATTTTAACTTCCTCAACTTTTTGGGATTTCTTCTCATCTCTTCACTTCATTAGACAGGCCTTACATTGCACAAACATAATTAAGAAAAACAGGAAGCAAAATCGAAGAAAATCTGGGCTATATAATAAAAATAAGCACTCTCTGTGAGCTAACGCATGCACCAGAACCTAACGGAGGTGCTAGAACCTAACGCCAGCGCTAGCTCAAGTATCCAATTTTCTGTAATTTTAAAATTCTGAAAAATCACTAGAAATATATTATTTTATATGTACTACTCATTTTTGCATTTCTGCCTATAATTGATTTTTGAAAAATTAAAATACAAAATTACAAAAGCCAAATTACAAAAAAAAATATTTTATTTTCTTCCATTCTTTAGTTATTTGTTTGATTTCTATTTCTATATGCAAAAATCAAATACAAAAATATAAGACAAAAACAAGTATCAAAATCTCTTTGTGATAAAATTAATGATCATAATTATATTATGTAATATCAAAAGATCTTTTAAATCAAACATTACACATAATTACAAAAGATCATTTTGGTTCTTTCATAAAATTGGCGTTCATGATAATTATATGAATAAATTATGTATTGTGATTGCATGTACCTTACTATATCTTGACCTTAGAATCACCTTGATATCAATAACATCAAATCTTATCATCACTTAATTCTAGGTCTTCAAATTGAATTTCTATCGATATAAAAGACATGCAATATTTTTATGGCATAATATGAACTCATCATAATAGCATTATCAACTAATAAATATTATCATTCATGCTAATTATCAATAATTCCATAATAAATCCATCTTAAAGTAGAAAAATTGAAAGATAAAATAACTATGTGACTTTAAATTGTTTCCATAGTACAAAATGCTTAGGATGTCCATGATCGTTCACCCACATTATGTGCCTCAAAATAGCGAGGGCATAGGGTTGTATACTTTAGAAGACCTAACCTCTAAGTCATGTCTTGTCCTTAACCGGGGAGGGTTCCAATGGGGCCTTGCGAGGCACTTGGGGGAAAGAGTGCTAGATTGAGTGTTCTCTAGTGTGTGCATATGGGATTAACACTCCATCCTACGGCATGTGTGCAGCTCCTCATGCTCATCTGTCACTTAGTACGGGGCTAGCGTGTAGACATATAGTTAGGGTATTATAATCTAAGACATACCTATATCATATGTTTTTGCATGCACTCTTTATGATAATATTATTCATGCATTCTTGGTTTGATCAAACATGTTTATTTTGTGTTTTGCATATTTTATCATTTTTGAACTTTAATGATCTTGTAAAACACAAATATATGAAAACCAAATAAAAACTTAAAAACTATTTTTTGAACAAATAATACATGCTTATATAGCCTTCTAATCATTTCCAAATTCTTTGAAATTTCTACCCTAGAAGGTCTATATACATACTAACTAGTCCAAAGAAAATAATTTCAAAAATCTCAAAAAATAGTGTTCTGTTTGGGCGTTAAGTAGTTAACGCCAGGCGTTAGCTACTTTGGCCAAATTGAATTTCAGATTCTTCAAAAATATTTCTGATATTTATCTAATGATTTTTCTCTTTTTCTTTTCTCAGTTTTTGGAATTAATTGATTATTAATTTGCTTTTTTTATTCCAAAATAAAATTTTAATAATCCAAAATAATCAAAAATATGTTTTTTTGTTACTTTAAAAAATCATCAAAATTATGGTTTGACTATAAGACTTCACAAGATCAAACATCTTAGTTATTTTTGTTTCAAATGGTCAAAATTGTGTTTGGCATACAATTAAAGATTGTCTTCAATGTCTAATTTTAATTTCAAATTTCCTAAACATTGTTCTATCTTCATGCCTTAACCTTAATCTGATTATGTGCAATGAAATAGTCTATAGATAATTGTGTATGAGTGCCTAGCATGCCTCTAAGTATGAGTAATGTGTTATGTTAATCAATGATTCAAACACTCACTATTTTTGGTAATCTACATGTGCTCATAATCTTAGTCTTGTATGATTGTGTAGTGTGTTAATTTTAACACATTAAGTTGTATATTTAAATTACCTACACCTTCATTCAAACAATTAATTTTTTGCACACATAGAAGTGTTTATTTTAAAATTAAAAATGTTTGCAAACAACAAGTGAATTCAGAGAACTTTGGCCCAAACAAAAAATCTTAATGAAATAATATGCCAAAGATAACTCCACCAAGCACTACTCACCCTCCTGATAAGTCTTAATGAGCATTGTGAGGTTGAGCACCTTGGAAAGAATTGTAAAGTGTCTTGTGCAAACATATTTCTTTTTATCACTTCTATTTGTACACCGGATCACTAAAAATACAATTTTTATAAAAAACGCTTATGTGATCCCCCAAGCAATACTTCGCTCCCTGATAAGTCTTAATGAGCATTGTGTGGGCGAAGCACCTTGGTAGTTGTACTTATGTTTTGTGCTTTGAAATTTTATTCTAGATGTGATGTGTGTAAGTAATTATATGATTACAATCTTAATGTTGTTATTACTATTTCACTACATATGTCATGTGTTTTGATTATTTCACTTGTATACTTTTATCAAAACACCTTTTTGCACACATCACTGATTTTCATAATGCTTCTCTTCATGAGAATTGGATCCTAATGCAAACATTACATAATTCTCTAAAACCTTAAGTAAAAGCACTAGATTGCAATGCATGACTTCTACAATGTTTTGCTTACTTGAAATATGAATTGTTTCCATTGTAGCTCTAATCTTTTTGAATATGTTAAATCATGCTTGCCTATTTGTTATGAAAATTTTCAAAATTCAAATGCTCAATTGTTGAAATGGTCAAACTATTCAAAAATATTAATCCTTTTAAACTTTTCTTTTTTTTCGCATTCCATACATGCCTACATTTATGCTTATTTCTTACTTGTACTTGTCACTCAACATTGCATCTCACTTACACAAGTACTAAACCTCTTAAAATTAATTTAAAAAGACAAGTGATTATTTTTATGATCTCTCACGCTTATCATATATTTTTTTCCGATGTGCTACTATCTCCCTTAGTTCGATCATGACTTACTTTATGTTTACACAAAACGCGTAATCCTCTCTTAGTTATGTCCCAGTTTTTTTTTCTAGTTTTGTTTCACTCCACCCTCTTTTGCTAATAACAAAGGGGGAGAATAAAATGATAAATCATATTGATTAACGGAGTAGGATTTGTTAGATTATGGGGGAGCATAAATCTAGTCTATGGGTGCATATACTAAGAGGGAGCATTTTTGTAGGGGGAGCACTTGTTAAATGATCAATAATTCCTATCATTATCATAAAATTGCTATATGTCATATATCTTTATAAAAACACAAATTCCCTATCTATGAATCTGATTTATCTCTAATTGGATTTGTTATTATCAAAAGGGAGAGATTGTTGGAACATGGTTTTTCCGCATCCCTTTGATTTGAGAATAACAAATCCAACTTGTATTTGATCTTGTTTGCCATTGTGTTTTTAGCATGCAGGTTTGGACAGATATGACATCAGGTTGCTGCAATAATGGTCTAGCACTAACCACAAGCTGAGGGATTGAAAGCTGTTTAACGCCAGGCGTTAAGCTTAACGCTGGGCGTTAGCGCTAGACAAAATCGGCGTTCGACGAAATAGAAACAGCGCTCGACAAACTGGCCGTTCAACGAATTTGTGATTGATGAATGTAAATGCCGTTCGGCGAATTTGTGTTCGACGAAAGTAAAGCCCGTTCGATGAAGCCTGCGTTCGACGAAATTTCTGTTCGACGAAATATGGTCGATGAAAGGAGCTGCTGTTCGATGAAATGGCGTGCTAGCTGATTAAAGAAAGAAAGTCAACGCCAGGCGTTAGTCTTAACGCTGGGCGCTATCCGGCCGATGAACTTGGCAAGGAGAGAGCAGCCGTGATTGCAGGAAGAACTTAAGGAATGATTTGCCCAACGCCCGGTGTTAGCCTTAACGCCCGACGTTAGTATTGCCTAAAACAAAACATTCCTAAAGTATATAATCTCCTTCCTCTTCCGAAGATCTGAACCATCAATATGCTGCTAAAAATGGTCAACGCCCGGCGTTAGCACTCAACGCTGGCGTTAGCTCATTTTCTATAAATTGGTGGATTTCATCTTCTCCAATGACTGATTGAAGAGAGCCCTATTCCAGCACTTCAGAAACTTTATGAGGGCCGTATTTCCAGAGAAACACATCTCCCACTTATATTTCTAAAGGAGGAATCAACCGAGGCTTGGATCAACATGCTAACTCAACGTGAAGAACACACGCTCAGACTTCAACGATCTTTAGTGATTCTTCGGCGTCTCCTTCAGATTTCCTCATAGGGAGTTTTATATTTGTATTTTGTATTTGTCCTTTACTTTATGTTTGTAATCGGTTCGTAAATTCGCCGCGTGTTGGCGATTAGTTCTGGGTAGGACTTAGGGGGTAATTAGCCTCGTGTTGGCGACTAGGTCTAGGGATTAGATCTAGGGGGGCTCGAGGCCTTTCTATGGATAGATTGGCTAGAGCGGCTTGAGGCCGTATCTTGGGGAGAGATCGGCTAAAGCCAACAAGTTCATGGGGATACGAGTCGGTATAGAAAATGAATTGAATCCTTCATATTTCGCCTCGATTTCTAGCGTCATAGAAATCCAATTTTGTAATCAATTTTATGAATGATAATCATGCCTTTTCATGTTTAATAAAATTGATTTGATTTCTAATTTATATCTCTTCACTTTTGATTTAACTAACTTATAACAAAATATCAAAAGTTTTCTATAAAAGTTTAAAGTTTTCTAAAACCCTTATTCACCCCCCCCCCCCTTTAAGGGCGCCTCAAGATCCAACAAAAACATCTTATGACATCTTGCCAGATGGCTCTTCGCAGACCTTGCTAGGCGGCTATTCATAGGCAATCTTGCCAGAAAGCAGCTATCAACAGACCTCATCAAGCGACTATTCATAAACCTCGTCAGGCGGCTATTCGCAGCCCATCTTGCAAGAAAGCGACTATCAGAAGACTTCGCTAGGCGGCTATTCATAGACCATCTCACCAGAAAGAGGCTATTAGCAGAACTCGCCATGTGTCTATTCACAGGCCTCGCCATGCGGCTATTCGCATACCTTGTCAGGAAACTATTCACAAACCCTCGCAAGGCGGCTATTCACAGACCTAACGGGGCAGCTATTCGCAGACCATCTCGCTAGGCGACTATTCGCTAGGGCAGAGTATAATATTTGAAACTCATAAGTCACTCAAAAATCACTAGAATAATGAGCCAAACCAGAATGATTACAGTTGATTCGACTCAACTTGAGTCGATTCAATTTGACTTGAATCATATTTCGAGTCGATTTTGAGTCAGCCCTGAGTCACTCGAAATCCGATTCGAAACAGCTCGAATTGAATATTATTATCTTAAAATTAAAAATAATAAAATTTAAACTTAAATAAAAAAGTAAAGTCCTTAAGTGTTTCATTTGATAAATTTAGAGGTTGCCCAAACTAATTGAGCCAACTAGAAATATAAAGAAAATTTGATCTATTTCGAGTTGGCTCGATTTGATTTCGAGTCGGCTCAAAATCGAGCCATTTTGAGTCGAGCCGAGTTCGACTCAAATTTTTTGGTTTCGAGTAGAGCCAAAATTGCTCGAACTCGACTCGATATCAGCACTCTTATTCGTAGACCATCTCGGCAGGTTACTACTCGCAGACCATCTATTCCGGCGACTATTCGCAAACCATCTTGCCAAGCGGCTATTCGCAAACCATATTAATAGGCGGCTATTCGAAAACCATCTCGCCAGGCGACTATTCGCGGATCCCGTCAGGCGGCTTTTCGCAGACCTTGCTAGGCAGCTATTTATAGCCCATCTCGCTAGAAAGCATCTATCAGCAGGCTTCGCCATGCGGCAATTCACAGACCTCTCTAGGCGGCTATTCATATACCTCGTCAGGCGGCTATTCATACTCCATCTCACCATAAAATTGCTATTCACAGACCTTCTCAAACGGCTATTCGCAGTCCTTGCAAGGTGTCTATTCGCAGATCTAGCCAGGAGGCCATCAACAGACCACGCTAGGTGACAATCAGTAGACCTCGCCAGACAATTATTCGTAGACCTCACCATGTGGCTATTCACAACCATCTTACACAAAAGAGACTATTCGCATGCTACCCCCTTATTTTGCCTATAAATAGGACCCCTTGGCACAAAAGTGAAGGTTGTTTGAAAGTGCACAGTGATTCCTCTGAGTATTCTCTAGAGGGGTGGGGGATGAATAAAGTTTTACAACATTTACTTAGAAATGTGCAGAGTAATAAAAAAATTCTACTAACAATGCATTTAGAAATCCAACCAGAATAAAATAAGCATAGAATACAGAAATAAATGGGACAGTATAGAAAATTTTCACAGCAAAAATAAGACAAGATCTATAGTGGTTCCCCGAAATGTGGGTACTCCACTCTTCTACCACCTTGGTAGGAATACACTATCCAGTGCCTGAGTCTCTTGATAAGGAGACTCTTAGAACCACTAAGTCTTTTGATAAGGAGACTCTTAAAACCACTTAGTTTTTTGATAAGGAGACTCTTAAAACAAAAACTGAGTCTTTTGTTAAGGAGACTCTTAGAACCAAGACTAGATCTTTTGATAAGAAGACCTTGAACCAACTGAATCCTTTGGAGAGGGATTCTAAGAACTCTTGACTCAGATTACAAGGGAGAACGAAAGAGCAAGAGAGAATATGAAAGATGAAGATTATTCTTTTGGTTGAATCCTCCTGCAGTAATCACTGAGGATTCAGGCACTTAGTGTTGTTGATGGATCTCTGTTCAGTAGATGAATCCTTACTTGAGAGAGAATAGGATGCAAGGATTGTTAAGCATTGATCCAAAAAAATCTATGTATCTATGTAGGCTTCTTGCTGTGTGAGAAGAAGAAGAAGCCTTGAGTATTTCCTGTACAAAGATTTGTTCTGTAGTACTGTCTTAGGGAAAGCCTCAGGAAGAAGAAGACAGAATAATAAGATTGTTGTTGTTCTAAATCTTCCTAAGTATACTTATTCTTTTGTTAAATAGAATTTGAATTCCTTTCCTCTTCTGATGTATCCTTATTAGGAATGTTCAAGGGATAATAATATTCTCTTTCTATTTTAGTTGACCGTCAATCCCATTTTGAATAACTTCCAGAAATGTCTTTATTGTGTCTCTGAAGTCCTTTCCATTCATGGTTATGAATGACCGGTTAGAATTTAGATCATATTCATTTATAACTTCTGAATCAACTTTAGAAAAGAATATTGAAAGTAATCTAATTTTGTATGTATTCGACATAGCGTCGAATATAGTTGCCTTCTTATCGACGCACCTCTGAGTTTTAATAGAATCTGCTTCAAAATCCTCCTTAGCTTAGAAATGGACTCTGCAGTCGACGTTGCGTTGAATACTTATTGACGTATCCTTTAAGATGAAATCCAAGACTCTGAGCTCTTCCTTCTGTGTCGACTGTAATTCAAAGTTGCTTCAACTTCAAATGTTTCTTCGACTGACTCTGTTTTCTGCATTGAGTACATTTCAATGTAGCATCGACTTCAATTGATACATCGACATCCAGTCTGAGTTATCCTTACTTCTCTTCAAAGTTACTTTGACTTGCAGTCAACGCTACGCCGACTTCTATTCGACACAGATTTAACTCAACTGAATTTTGTACTCTTTTGGACATGTCTTTGACACCCTAATGAGAGTGTGACATCCTAGGACATTTAATGAACAAATTACCATCTATATACAACATGGGTAATGAATCCTAGATGATGAAATCACTTGTACATAATTTGTAAGATTAACCTATAGGATGTTTTTCCCAACAATCTCCCTCTATTTATCTTAATAATTTACAAATATTTTAAGCGATTTCAATCATATTGGTAAAATAAAGTTGAGTACAGATTAATATATAATAACCAAAATGACATCATTGTATAAAAGCATAGTCCAAAATGAGAAACTTCCAATTGATCAGATTGTCTTCCGTAGCTGTATCTCAAATATGTTTACCGAGAACTTATAAGAGAAATTATTCATTTGCTGATTACCTGACTTTCACTATTCTTTTGGAGGGGGTTTTCTCTTCCTTGAGAAGACCTGTGGTGTCACTTTTCTTGGTGGAAATATCAGGGGCTCATCCTCCTCTTCAGCAGTCTTGTCATCTTCTTTGTGAGGCTCCCCCTGAATTAATGCAGCATCTTCAGTTATCTGGGCAGCCTCTTTAGCAATCTTGGTGACGTCTTCTAAGATTTGTTCATTGGTTGTGAGGGGATCACCCCGGATTGACGCATGCCTCTCTGGATCAGTAATAGCCTCATGACCAATCTCAGGTTCTTGAGCATTCTTAGGATCTTATACACGCTTTTCCTTCTCCTTGACAATCTCCTCTTCATGGGCAGACATTTCCTTCCTCTTGAGCATTCTCCCCCTTCTGAACCTTGCTAAAAAGGAAGGTTAAGAAAGACTTTGTGTCCATTGAAGAGGACATAAAAGTATTAATTGCCAGGATTGATTCCTTTGAATTTTGCAGTTCAGACTCCATATTAGAATATTTTCTTTGGAATTTTCTTGATTGACTCTATAGCAGGTCAGCAAAAGTCCTAGTGGACAGACCCACTGCTTTAGTAATTTCTTGTTCCATGTCAAAATGATGTATAAAATGAGAGGTAGAAGGTGTGTTAATGAGAGGTGTTGATATGTCAATTTGAGGAGGTGATTGAGAAGTAGAAGGGATGACTATGAGGTTTTTTGCAGGAGGAGTGAAAAATGATGGTTGTCGAAAGGAGGTCATTGCTGCAAGTTCTGTTGTTGTGTCTAGTAGGACTATTGTAGGATCTTGAGCTGGAGCATCACCTGTGATGACTCTATCATGGTCTTGAGGAGATGGAGATGGAGGGGAAGAGGGTGGAGCTTGACCAGGCTTTAGAAATTTGTCTGGTCCGTTTGGAGAAGATGCTTATGTTAATTCTCTTTCCAGGAGGAATGAGCACTCCTTTTGATATGCAAAACATTGTGTAGTGATGAAGTAGGAATTGGATCATCATTCTCATGTATGCATTTTCCTTATGAGCATACTTGCGACCTATCAGTTTGTGAAGATACCTCCCCTAGTGTTTTCTCATGTTCAGAACTAAAACTCCCATTATCTGAAGTTGCTATTTAGGAATAACATCATGAGCTGAAATTTTACATAGTAGAACTTTTCCTACTATGTCTTCCAAGAACCTATACTCTTCTGAGAAGTCATTCTTCATTAGGTTGATGGCCTTTTCTTTATTGAATTTTATTATTTGTAGTGCCTGCTGAGTCTCTGTCGCCATTAGTTCATATGAATCATCACCTTCTGGTAGATCAAAGGTGAGACTCAACATCTCCTCTGCGATATCAATGTCATTTCCTGAAATTCTTCCATAAAGAGATTCATCATCTACAATATGGGTGTTGCCCTTTAATGCTGTTAATTCGACATCAAATACTCTGTATCTTGTCAAAATTAGCTTCATCAACCCTACGGTTTGGAACCGCACCAGAATTGCCTTGAAATTTTTAGAGGCAGCATTGAATGATTTGATATCCACATTAAATCTGGAGTTAACTTTGAGAGGGGCCATTGATTCTTGTTGCAGTACCTACAGAAATAACACAAGAATAAGAGAAGGAAGCAAGAATAGGAACGCAAGAGAGCTAGAGAGCAAAAGAGGGAAAATTAGAAATCATAAGTTAATCAAACGTCTGAGTTGCTTAAAAGAAGACAATTCAGTGTAGCTTAGGGTTTTAATCGAAGCAACGTCGAATGGAAATTGGTTTAGTGCGCCAAAAAGTGTCGTAGTAGCTTCTAGAAGCAAAACTGCGCGCGCTTGGCATATCGACGTTGCGTCAATTGGTACTCGATGTGACTTCAAATTCATATATCAACTATTAAATTGACGCATGCGTTGATATGTATTCGACGCTACGTTGAATGTTATTCGAATTATCTTTTCCAGGCTGCTCTCATAGATGATGTTGAGTAGAACTCAATGGTGCATCGAATTCTATTCGACGCAACTCTAAATCTATAGTTGCATTTCTTTAGGAAATTTCGGTTGTTTTTCCCAGCAATAGTGTTTATTGAATTTTGCATTTATAAGATTATATGTATGAATTTAAATGCAACATCAAGAGTTTTTAGAGAAGAAGTCACTCCCTTTGATTATTTGAAGTTCCATGTTGAATAGTTAGTTTTTCCCTTTCCTTACATTATCTCTGAAGAAGGGACACTAAGTTTTCCTACACATGTAATTCAAACATTAGAGGGTACCCAAGTTACCTTGGGCCATTTGCTTTTACCATTATAAGGTGTTCTGAAAGAATAGAGTGGTCTTTCATGATACCCTTTTGGATGATAGAAAATAGGTCAATCAGACCAATATTTATTATCTTGATACTTCAATTTTGCTTAGAGTGCATTAATATAGTAGATCTGTTGAATGTCTAATAATTTTTCTTTTGGTTTTAGCCTTTTGATTGTGGTTCATTGGTTTTTCTGAATTGTTCTTGCCTAGAGTGTTCTTCTCATTATTAGGATTCAGTTTATTAAATATAGTGAGATTATGAGGATGATTGTTGTTTTGTTCTCTAAACCCCAGACTGTTCTCATTTTTTTGATAGTCACTAGGTCTAACAAATATAATTAGATTTTTCCAAGCTGGTTTGCTGGAGATTGTTGTGCAAGTTAATGTATCTACTCCTAGACCAAGGTATCTAGATCTCAAAGAGAGGTTCTATGTAATATCCTTGAGCTTTTGACTCCTCCCATTGAGTGAGTCTTCAAAGGCTTTTGCCTTTGTAAGCTTTTCTTTAAAATTTGAGTTTTCACTAGTTAACTCATTTATTTATGTTTCCTTTCTATATGGATGATTCCTAAAATCATAATTAACAGAATATTGATTTTCTTTCTTAAGATCTTCTTGTTCCTCCTTAAATGTTTCCGTTTCTTTTTGAAGATTAAGATAATCTTGACAAAATTCTTTAAAACAATTTTTAAAATCTTTTGAAGAAAAATCAAATTCCTCGAATAAGGATACCTGATATTCTTCTGTTGAATATTCTAAAGCCATCAGACAGGCTTCTTCAGCAACACATTCTTCATCACTGTCAGATGAAGATAAGCTTGACTCAGATTCTGAGTCACTCCATGTTTTAGCTTTGAAACCTTTTTCCTTCTTCTTGTCCTTCTTTTTGAAAGACTTCTTCTTATGTTCCTTCTTACTGGCGCTTCTATACTTTTGTTATTCAGGACATTCAAGGGCAATATGCCCTGGTTTTTTGCATGCAAAGCAACTTATCTCCTGCTTTGGAGTCTTGTCAAACCTAGGGTTAGTTATGGATGTTGTCTAATCACCTAGTGGGGGGGGGGGGGGGGGGGGGGGGGGGGGTAAATAGGTATTTTAAAACCTTTTGACCCTCTTTCTTTTGAGTATATTTCTATGCAAGTCCTAGTATAAGGATTTAAATTTTAAGGCACATCACAGAAAACACTCGGAGATTAATAGTGTTTCCTCAAGACAGAGTGTCTTGAGTAGCACATTGTCCCTTTGCACCTATCTTGCAGTGTGCAGGGTTGGTAAACTTCGACAAAACTCAGGCCCGCAAGCCCTACAATCTCAAGCCCACAAGCCCTAAAACAGGACCTCAAGCTCTACAACTCAGGCCCGCAAGCCTTACAGCTCAGGCCCTCAAGCCCTACAACTCAGATCTGAAACAAATCCTACAATAATCAGGCCTGCAAGCCCTACAGCTCAGGCCCTCAAGCCCTACAATTCAAATCTAAAACAAATCCTATAATACTCAGGCCCGCAAACTCTACAACTCAGGCCCTCATTCCCTACAACTCAGATCTGAAACAGATCCTACAAACTCAGGCTTGTAAAGGAACTACAGAGAAAGAATGAGAAATATTTCTTTAGCCGGATGATGATTGGCTTCTGGACTTGAAGAGAATGCTTTTGATGTTATCTTGATGTTTGCAGATTTCTCTTCAATCCTTCTTCAATCTGGAACAATTCTTATCAGCTGATGTTGTTGTACTAAGACTTGGAGAACACTTGATGAAGATCGTTTTGTTCTCGAATCCTTATTCCTTCTTTATGCAACCTTGTTACTATTCTATTGATTCTTGCATGTATTCTCTGTTCTTTGATTATGGCAGACACTTATCTCTTTTATATGAGTGAGGAGCTAACTAACGGTCTCCTATGATGTCCTTTAAGTGTCCGAGGCCCATTCCTTAACATCACGCGCTGATTGGACCTTCAGGCGGCGACATTAAATGCAGACATTGGAATTTAAAATATCTTGATCTGTCTCGATGACATTTGCAACCTCTCGACAACATTGACAACATCTCGATGACAGAACTTGTCGTTACGCTGATCCATCTCGTACTTAGACAAATCTTCAAGTCTTCTTAAGTCTTCTTTAGATAAGGATATCTCGACGATACAAGATATCTCAGCTGCACTTGCACTCATGATGACATGAAGTTATCTTAAAGATGTCATCGTAATCTTGTTGTCAACTAATGGTCTTCTCAACAATGTCATTGAGACCATACTATTTTATTGATGATATCATCTTGATCATTCTGACTTCTCATTGATATCGTTGAAACAATACTGTCTTATCGACGATATCGTCTTGATCATTCTAACTTCTCGTCAATATTGCTTTGATCATCTAAACAACAAGCAATTCTTCTGCTATAAGCTATCTTCATGAGTTCTCCATTAGCCTTCTCAATGACTAGGCTTCTTCACGATGATGTCGTCGACATTCCCGACCATTTTAACTTAGGTTTTCTGAGATCTTCCATTCTCGTCACGACGACAAGATCTCTTTATGACGATGTCATTGACATTGTTGAATACTTTGACTTAAGTCTTCCTAGAGCTTACAACGATATCATCGTGTGATTCTGGTTGACACGGCGATACTAGACTTGATTGATTCTTCTTGTTCTTACGATGATATCATCGTGTGTACATTGATGTCACAACGATATCGTCGAATTGTCTATATTATCTCAATGATAACTGACATGAACCTTTTGCTTATCTCTGAGAGTAATCTCGACGATATATGAGTGCTTATTTGACGATATGTCCAGTCCTTCTCAACGATTTTGGACTTAGTTAGATTGGAGAAGTACTGGACATATGGCTTATACATTGTAGTATTCTTGGATTCCTCATGAGTCTTCTCAATGATGTTGCTAGATGCTTTAGCAACATCGTCGTATGTATATTGTTAACACGATGATAATTGCCTTAGATGCTTTTACTTGAGCCTTATATGTTATACTTAGTGAATATGATATTCTAACCTGTTCATGTCACATCAAATGCACATCAAATACAAATTGTACTTATCATTGATCTGAGCACTTCTTCAAATCAGGAACATTGTTGGGCACTGTTCCCAATAATATCCTCATATTTGAAGAAGTCATAACTCATTCCATGATAAAGAACATTTTAAGGAAATTAGCATATAATAGTGACATTTCAGTTTAGTTTATGTGATCACAGAATGAGGCTGTTTGACATATATTATTTCATTGAGAAATTATAAGTAATGACATCTCAGTTTAGTTTATGTGATCACAGAATGAGACATGAGATAGTTTGACACATATCATTTCATTGAGAAAATATATGTAGCGATATATGTTTTGAAGTTTTTAGCATTGCTACATATGCCCACAATGAGCCAACCATCTATGTCTTTGGTTCCCTCAAAACTATTTCATTTATTGCTTTCTTGGCATCAACTTTTTGTTTCTTTTTAGATTGCCTGGTGAAATATTCATATGGTTTGGGATGATACTTGAGTGGCTCTAGAGCATCTGCTTGGATTCTTCATATTAGCTTGTCTCTTCTGTGGCTTCTTCTTGACTCTTCATGATCTTCATATTTAGACAACTCTTGAGAGCTATACAACTTATATCTTTTAGCTTTTTTTACTTTAGTGAGCTCCCATGCATTTAATATTATTGCTCTGGATTTGGGACTCCATTTATCATTGTCATCATTCATCTCCATTTCTTCTCAATATCTTTTCTTTCTCAACTTTACCTCATCTTACTATGATATCTCCTTTTCCTTACTCTGATCAGCAATAGTATCAAGAATATCAGCAGGTTGATCAGCTGGGGTAATCATAGTTCAAGGGAGGGAGAATCATTGCTTCCCTGATAGTATTGGAGGTCCGATGGCATGCTCACCACTGGCCTTTATCATTGATCTCTCCCCCTTTATGACTTCTTCTGATATTTCCCTCTGGATGTTCCCCTGAAGATTCAGAATCTTATCTTTAAGCATGTGAATGCCCTTTTCCAGATGATTCTTTTTCTCAAGTAGATTACTGTCTAATTCTTGATTGTGGTGATCCAGTGATTCTTGGAGGGTTGTTTTATGCTCATCCATCCATTTGTTAGTGGCTATGTAGGCTTTCTCTATGATGTTGCATATCATGCCTTGATTGTCTAGAACTTCAGTTATACCCTGGTGATTAAGTGTTATCTATTTGGTTATGTTTACTTACAGACTCTTCATATCAGTTCTTAGACATGCAATTTCTTTTGATAGATCCCTTTTTATATCATTAATAGCTGTGTCAATGAAGCTTTCGATTTTGAATCTCTTCTCTTCCAAGAGCATCTTTATCTAATGCATCAATGAGGAGTCTTCTAGTCTTTGCTCTGGGGAAAAGTTGGGCTTGTCAGGTTGTCCCTCAACCTTCTTCTGCATTATGGTGGAGAGATAGATGTCCATCCCTTCAACCTCATCAAACATGGGGGATGGAGATCTTCTAAGGTGGGTTTGTCTTGGTTCATCCTCAGGCACACTGGACTTTTTAGCAATTGATAGGTCTCTGCTAGTCTTATTAGCAGGATTATCTTGACTGGCTTCTTGTTGAGCTCCATCTAGGTCATTTAAGATTACTAGTCTAGAGTGGATAGTATCCTCAGCCCTAGTGACCTTGTTTATCACATCTTCCACTTGAGCAGGGATCTCACCATCATGCTCCCCCTCAGCTTCAGCATCTTCTTGATCTGTTCCTGTTGGTGTCCTAGACACCAAGCCTAGTGCTGAGGTCTGGAGAGAGACATTCCTTTTCTCTATAGGCTCTTCAGAGCTGGACAGTTCTGAATTGTGGATGGGCTCACATTCTTCCGATGAACTTTCTTCTTCACTCACCACATTCTCTGCAGCGTGTGACCTCTTGGGAGACCTTGTTAAGACCTGTAAGTGAGTTTAGTTCTTCAATTAAAACTTTTTGGGTTATTTCAAAATAGTGATATATAAAATATGTATAACAGAGTGATTTATATAACTACAATATTTATCACAGATATCACAAATTATCATAGCAATAAGAAAGAATAAGAAATAAAAGCATAAGCTAAGCAGAAGACACAAGAAATAAAGTGGTTCCCCTCTCAATAGGGTACATCCACTCTTCTACCACACTGGTAGGAATCCACTATAGGTTTTTGATCAGGTGCCCTGCCACCAATGGGATTTTGATCATGTGCCCAAATCACCACAGAGCTTTTGATCAGGTGCTCAAAACCAGCTACAGGTTTTTGGTCAGGTGCCCTGCCACCACACAGTTAACTTTTGAAGGGGAGTTATAACCCTGTACAAGATGGGAAGGGAAAAGACTATTTTGTTCTTCTCTTTGCTTGAGAAGACTCTAGAGATCCAGATGGTGTTGTTGAGAGTGGATCTTGATGATGTTGAAGAGCTCCCCCTGATTTGATTAGTGTTGATGTTCAGGTGAGGAAGCTTCTTCTCTTGGATGTTGTAACTCTTTTTCTTCTTCTGCAGTTTTAATCCTGAGCAAATGATCTGGATAGGTGTCTCAGGATGAAGATGTTCTGCAGAGAAGAGTTAGCAAAAAGAAGATAAATAAAATATGTTGTTCTTATAAAGAAATCTGTATATGTGCTCCTTCTTTTTGCTTCTCTGTATTTCTGTATCTCTCTTCTTCTTCCTTGTTCTGGTTATTTTCCCTACAGTTATACTTCTTCTTTGTACTCCTCTGTATATATAATCTGGAGAAGGCTTCAGGGCTATTTGAATTCTTGCCCGACAAAAAGTAAAGAGATAAAGTCTCTTTAATTTCCTAGAGTCCTCGAGAAGATAAATTGCCGTCTTAGGTTTTTCTGCAACGACTATAATATTTATTGCTCTGCAATGGCTATAATATTTATTCATACAAAGGAAAAGGGCAGCAATATATAAATAGAATTTAATCAAAATATTGCTTTATTAGATATAGAAATATTAGTCGATCTAAGAAATGAGATATTATAATAGCATATAATAATTAGTCGATCTGAGCTTAGAGTTCGTCGTTCTGATCATTGATTTCATCGAACTGAGCTTCTATTGAATATTCGTCGAACGCAGACTAGAGATCGTTGAATGCTGAGACGGGTTCATCGACCACTGAGACTGGTTCTTCGACCGCTGAGATGGGTTCTTCGACCGCTGAGATGGGGGTCATCAACCGCTGAGACTGTAAAGAAATACGGTGTGCCGAGACGAGAAGTTTGACAAAAATAAAATTCACAAAGAACACAGATCAATCACAGGAGACACACAAATTTACAGAGGTTCACCCCAATCCGGGCTAAGTCCTCTCTCCTCTTCCTCTTCTCCTTCTTGTATTCACCAAATCGAGATTACACCTTACAAGGTTATAAGGATCAAAATCGATCCTACCTTACTCAACCCTCTTCAGACAAGAACAGAGGAGCCGCCGTCAAAAGCACTTCTCACTCCATTCTCTCTTAAACCTCTTAACCCTAAACCAGGGTTATGCACCCTTTAAGTAGGGCGCCAAACCGGGCTCAGAACAAACAACCGCTGAGACGGTTCAAGAGTAACCGCTGAGATGATGAAAGTATAACCGCTGAGATAGCATGTACATCCACTGAGACGGCTCAACAGCATCCGCTGAGACGGCGAGTACGCCAGGCTTCGTTAGTCGAACGCAGGATTCTTCTGTTCGACTAATCGTTGTCTTCTTCCGTTTGAGTAACCACTGAGACGGGAGTCAATGAGAACCCGTTCGACTAACGCAGGCTACGTTCGACGAAATCACCTCCGTTCGTCGAACGCCATTCGACGAACCCAGACCTAAATTGTTCCCTAACTCCAACATTCTCCCACTTGGTGAACATCTTCCTCCGACGAGAGCTGGTCATCCAACCTTCCTCTTCAACCCTACGTCCGTTGCACACCACTCAAAGTTGGCAACAGGAACCGCCTTGGTAAGAAAATCAGAGCTGTTCTCCTTCATGTCCACCTTCTCCAGTCGAACTTCCTTCTTCTCCACCCTCTCCCAGATAAAATGATACTGGATGTCAATGTGTTTGGTTTGTGCGTGGAAGGTTGGATTCTTGGCTAGCTGAATAGCCCCTTGGCTGTCACACCACAACTTCACTGGCCCCTGCTCAAACCCGAGCTCTAAACTTAGCCTCCGCAGCCATATGGCCTCCTTGCTCGCATGAGTAAGAGCCATGTACTCCGCCTCCGTCGATGAGAGTGCCACCATGCATTGCCTCCTACTCATCCAACTGATAGCACCTCCAAACAGTATGAACACGTATCCACTAGTGGATCTCCTGCTATCTAGATGGCCTCCCCAGTCCGAGTCCACGTGACCATCCACGTACAGGACTCCTCCTTCACCTCCCCCTTCAAAACAGAGAGAGTAATTTGAAGTGCCTCGGAGATACCTGAACACACGCTTCACAGCATTCCAGTGTTCCTTTCCTGGTGTAGCCATATACCGGCTCAACACTCTCACTTTTTGAGCAATGTCAGGGCGAGCGCAGACCATGGCGTACATTAATCTTCCCACAGCACTAGCATAAGGGACCTTCGCCATGTCCTCGACCTCATCTTGTGTCTTCGGGCTCAACTCCGCAGATAACTTGCACCCTACGGGAATTGGTGCTCCCACTGGCTTGCAGTCCATCATATTGAACTTCTTCAATATCTCCTCGACGTACCTCTACTGCCCCAACCAAAGCTTCTTATTGTTTTGATCCCTGGAGATCTGCATTCCCAAGATGACACTTGCTGGCCCCAAATCCTTCATCTCGAATTTGGCTGAGAGCAGCTTCTTCACTTGTTGGATCATCCTGACACTATTGCCCACCAATAGCATATCATCTACATAAAGTGTCAGGAAGATGAACTGCTCTCCCTTTCTCTGGATGTACACACAGTGGTCCGAATTCGATCTTTCAAAACCTAACTCCAGCATGTAGGTGTCGAATTTCTGGTACCACATTCTCGGAGATTGTTTTAGTCTATACAGGGACTTCTTCAGCATACAAACCTGATCCTCCTTGCCCTTGGCTTCGAATCCTTCCGGCTACTTCATGAATATGTCCTCCTCCAGATCACCGTGAAGAAATGTCGTCTTCACATCCATCTGCTCTATCTCTAGATCATGCGCTGCCGCAATAGAGAGGATCAGTCTGATCGACGTCATCTTGGCTACTGGTGAGAAGATCTCATCATAATCAACACCCTCGACCTGGGAGAGTCCCTTTGCAACCAACCTTGCCTTGTATTTCTCCACAGTGCCATCACCCTTCAAATTCTGCTTGATAACCCATTTGCTTCCAATGGCCTTCCTCCCCTTTGGAAGCTTATACAGACACCAAGTCTGATTCTTCCTCAGAGACTCCATTTCATCCACCATGGCTTGCTCCCACTGATTTGAATCAGCCCTTGATCTAGCATCTCTGGCAGATATTAGGTCTTCACAAAGCATACTCAGGCAACATTGTGCATCCACTGCACATTGGGGATATCTCACTGTGCCTTTCTTTCCCTTATCGATCTCCTGAGAAGTGGAATTTCCTCAGCTTCATCTTCTGACTCATCAGCACTTCTCACCACCTCCAAATCATCTGATTCAGAATCAGATACAGTCCAACCAATGGTAGCTTCTTTTTCAAAGCTTCCATCCACCACCACTGTCTATTCCTCTGCTTCTTCAGACTTCTCAGCTTGTGTGCCTGCCTGTGGACTGGTTTCATGAAATACCACATCCTTACTGAATGTTGCAGTCCTGGTCACAGGGTTCCAAAGCTTGTAACCTTTTATGCCTTCTTTGTAACCCACAAAGATGCACTTCTTGGATTTAACATCAAGCTTCCCCCTCTTCTCCTTTGTAATGTGAACGTATGCATCACACCCAAACACACAAGCCTAGGCCAAATTTGGCTTTCTCTTGAAGATGGATTCAAAGGGAGTACACCCCTCCACAACAGATGTAGGGGACCTATTCTTCAGGTAATTTGCAGTCGCCACTGCTTCAGCCCAGAACTCCTTCCCCAAACCTGCCCAACTGAGCATGCACCTAGCCTTCTCCATCAAGGTTCGGTTCAGCCTCTCTGACACTGCATTCTGCCCTGGAGTGTACGATGTGGTCTTCTGTCGGGCAATCCCCTGCTCAGTACAGTACCGCTCGAAAGCATCAGAGCAGTACTCTCCTCCATTATCAGAACGGAGGACCTTCACCTTTCTCTCCAACTGGTTCTCCACAAGGTTCTTAAATTCCTTGAACCTGTCCAGAACCTCTGACTTGGACCTGAGAAAGTAGATCCACGAATAACGTGAGAGGTCATCAGTAAAGGACACATAGTACCTAGCGCCGCCAAGAGATGGAGCTGGAGTTGGCCCAAACACATCACTGTGTATCAGCTCCAGCACTTCAGTTGCCCTCGTGCCCGTCCCACAAAAGCTTACCCTGGTCTGTTTGCCAAGCAGGCAATGCTCACAGAACCCAAAGCTTGTGGAGCACTCCGGCACCCCTTCCACCACCTGACCAGATGCCACGACTGACATCCTTTTCTCTCTGATATGCCCAAGCCGATGATGCCACAGCCTGGACACCTCCCCCTGGTCAACCTCCTGGCTCTCAAAGATAAGAGCCCCACTTGGAACCACTTTATTAGCAAGCAGAGTGTACAGTGTTCCATGTCTAACTCCACTGGCAATCACCATTGCCCCTCTTGTCATCTTGCAAGATTGCTTGTCACAGCTGAAGTGCACTCCTGCATCTGCCATGGATCTCACCGAGATTAGATTCCTGCTCATCCCTGGAATGTGCATCACATTTGGAAGATCCCTTGTGATCCTGTTAGACAACTTCAACATCACCTTGCCACGCCCAATAATCTGCACAGCAGAATCATCACCCAACATGACATCACCACCATCAAACCTCTCATACTCACAGAACCAGTGCCTATGAGGGGTCATGTGGTATGATGCTCCTGTGTCAACATACCACATATCAGAATCTCTTTGAGCAACATATACAACAGCGATGTACATGTCACCGCCATCGCCGTCCTTATTCGTACCAGAAGTTGTCGGTGTCTCCTTGTTCTGAACAGCCTTGTTCGGGCATTGAGACTTCACATGACCAGTCTCATTGCACTTCCAGCACCGAACAGGCTTCTTACTCTTCTCCTTCTCCTGGCTCTTGGATCTACCTCGAGACTTATCTTGATATCCACCATGCTTGCTCTCCCTACGTTGAGGACGGGATCTGGATACACTCAAAGCACCTTTGCTCGTCACCTCAGAACCTCCTCTCCTAGTCTCCTCAGATAAAAGAGCTGCACATACAGTATCATATGACAGTTCCTTGTCTCCACTTCCCCCAATCACCACAATCAGATTGTCCCATGAATTTGGCAGCGGGCACAACAAGATGATGGATCTATCCTCATACGAGATCTTCTCACCAATCAAGATTAACTGACTCACAATGGTATTGAATTGAGTCAAGTACTCTGAAAACGAATCGCCCTCATGCATCCAAAGTTTATACCACTTCTTCCTCAATAGCAATTTGTTTACCAGGGACTTGCTCTTGTAAAGGGATTCCAACTTACGCCACAGACTTCTTACTGAAGTCTCCTCCATGACGTTAGTCAAGATTGAATCTGCAAGGAATAACCGGATCAGGCCCTTGGCCTTCCGATCTGTTTTTGTCCAGGCCGTAGCCTCCACTGCAATCACTGCAGTCGCCTCTGCAGATTTTCCCGTCGATGCGCTCGCATCCTTCCCTGCAACCTCAGTAACGGGAGGATCATCTTCGATCGCAGACCATAGATCTCGATCAATCAACATATCCTCCATCTTCATCTTCCATAGATCAAATCGACTTCCGTCAAACTTCTCGATCTCGATCTGCACTCCGCCAGAACCCATTTCTAGGATCAACAACCTAGCTCTGATACCAAAAGTAAAGAAATACGGTGTGCCGAGACGATAAATTCGACAGAAATAAAATTCACAAAGAACACGGATCAATCACAGGAGACACATGGATATACAGAGGTTCACCCCAATCCGGGCTACGTCCTCTCTCCTCTTCCTCTTCTCCTTCTTGTATTCACCAAATTTTGATTACAGCTTACAAGGTTACAAGGATCAAAACTGATCCTACCTTACTCAACCCTCTTCGGACAAGAACAGAGGAGCCGCCGTCAAAATCACTTCTCACTCCTTTCGCTCTTAACGCTCTTAAAGCTCTTAACGCTCTTAACCCTAAAACAGGGTTATGCACCCTTTAAATAGGGCGCCAAACCGGGCTCAGAACAAACAACCACTGAGATGGTTCAAGAGTAACCGCTGAGACGATGAAAGTATAACCGCTGAGACGACATGTACATCCGCTGAGATGGCTCAACAACATTCGCTGAGACTGGGAGTATGCCAGGCTTCGTTAGTCGAACGCAGGCTTCTTCCATTCGACTAACCGCTGTCTTCTTCCGTTCAACTAACCGCTGAGATGGGAGTCAATGAGATCCCGTTCGACTAACGCAGTCTACGTTCGACGAAATCACCTCCGTTCGTCGAACGTCGTTCGACGAACCCAGACCTAAAGTGTTCCCCAACTCCAACATTCTCCCACTTGGTGAACATCTTCCTCCGACGAGAGCTGGTCGTCCAACCTTCCTCTTCAACCCAACGACCATTGCACACCACTCAAATTTGGCAACAGGAACCGCCATGGTAAGAAAATCAGAGCTGTTCTCCTTCGTGTCCACCTTCTCCAGTCGAACTTCCTTCTTCTCCACCCTCTCCCGGATGAAATGATACTGGATGTCAATGTGTTTGGTTCGTGTATGGAAGGCTGGATTCTTGGCTAGCTGAATAGCCCCTTGGCTGTCACACCACAACTTCACTGGCCCCTGCTCAAACCTTAGCCGCAAACTTAGCCTCCGCAGCCATATCTCCTCCTTGCTCGCATTAGTAAGAGCCATGTACTCCGCCTCCGTCGACGAGAGTGCCACCACGCATTGCCTCCTACTCATCCAACTGATAGCACCTCCAAACAGTATGAACACGTATCCACTGGTGGATCTCCTGCTATCCAGATCGCCTCCCCAGTCCGAGTCCACGTGCCCAACCACGTCCAGGACTCCTCCTTCACCACCCCCATCAAAACAGAGAGAGTAATTTGAAGTGCCTCAGAGATACCTGAACACATGCTTCACAATGTTCCAGTGTTCCTTTCCTAGTGTATCCATATACCGGCTCAACACTCCCACTGTTTGAGCAATGTCAGGGCGAGTGCAGACCATGGCGTACATTAAGCTTCCCACAACACTAGCATAAGGGACCTTCGCAGTGTCCTCGACCTCATCTTGTGTCTTCGGGCTCAACTCTGCAGATAACTTGCACCCTACGGGCATTGGTGCTCCCACTGGCTTGCAGTCCGTCATATTGAACTTCTTCAATATCTCCTCGACATACCTCTGCTTCCCCAACCAAAGCTTCTTCTTGCTTCGATCCCTGGATATCTGCATTCCCAAGATGACACTTGCTGGCCCCAAATCCTTCATCTTGAATTTGGCTGAGAGCAGCTTCTTCACTTGTTGGATCATCCTGACACTATTGCCCACCAGTAACATATCATCTACATAAAGTGTCAGGAAGATGAACTACTCTCCCTTTCTTTGGATGTACACACAGTGGTCTGAATTCGATCTTTCTAAACCTAACTCCAACATGTAGGTGTCGAATTTCTGGTACCACATTCCTGGAGATTGTTTTAGTCCATACAGGGACTTCTTCTGCCTGCAAACCTGATCCTCCTTGCCCTTGGCTTCGAATCCTTCCGGCTGCTTCATGAATATCTCCTCCTCCAGATCACCATGAAGAAACGCCGTCTTCACATCCATCTGCTCGATCTCTAGATCATGTGCTGCCACAATAGAGAGGATCAGTCTGATCGACGTCATCTTGGCTACCGGTGAGATGATCTCATCATAATCAACACCCTCGACCTAGGAGAATCCCTTTGCAACCAACCTTGCCTTGTATTTCTCCACAGTGCCATCACCCTTCAACATCTGCTTGAGAACCCATTTGCTTCCAATGGCCTTCCTCCCCTTTGGAAGCTTATACGGACACCAAGTCTGATTCTTCCTCAGAGACTCCATTTCATCCACCATGGCTAGCTCCCACTGATTTGAATCAGCCCTTGATCTAGCATCTCTGGCAGATATTGGGTCTTCACCAAGCATACTCAGGTAACATTGTGCAGCCACTGCACATTGGGGATATCTCACTAGTGCCTTTCTTTCCCTTGTTGATCTCCTGAGAAGTGGAATTTCCTCAGCTCATCTTCTGACTCATCAGCACTTCTCACCACCTCCAAATCATCTGATTCAGAATCAGATACAGTCCCAACAATGGTAGCTTCTTTTTCAAAGCTTCCTTCCACCACCGCTGTCTATTCCTCTGCTTCTTCAGCCTTCTCAGTCTGTGGACTGGTTTCATGAAATACCACATCCTTACTGAATGTTGTCGTCCTGGTCACAGGGTTCCAAAGATTGTAACCTTTTATGCCTTCTTTGTAACCCACAAAGATGGACTTCTCATATTTAACATCAAGCTTCCCACTCTTCTCCTTTGGAATGTGAACGTATGCATCACACCCAAACACATGAGCATAGGCCAAATTTGGCTTTCTCTTGAAGATGGCTTCAAAGGGAGTACACCCCTCCACAGCAGATGTAGGGGACCTGTTCTTCAGGTAATTTGCAGTCGCCACTGCTTCAGCCCAGAACTCCTTCCCCAAACCTGCCCAACTGAGCATGCACCTGGCCTTCTCCATCAAGGTTCGGTTCAGCCTCTCCTACACTCCATTCTGCTCTGGAGTGTACGGTGTGGTCTTCTGCCGTGCAATCCCCTGCTCAGTACAGTACCGCTCAAAAGCATCAGAGCAGTACTCTCCTCCATTATCAGAACGGAGGACCTTCACCTTTCTCTCCAACTGGTTCTCCACCAGCTTCTTAAATTCCTTGAACCTGTCCAGAACCTCTTACTTGGACCTGAGAAAGTAGATCCAGGAATAACGTGAGAGGTCATCAGTAAAGGACACATAGTACCTAGCGCCGCCAAGAGATGGAGCTGGAGTTGGCCCAAACACATCACTGTGTATCAGCTCCAGCACTTCAGTTGCCCTCGTGCCCGCCCCACGAAAGCTTACCCTGGTCTGTTTACCAAGCAGGCAATGCTCACAGAACCCAAAGCTTGTGGAGCACTCCGGCACCTCTTCCACCACCTGACCAGATGCCACGACTGACATCCCCTTCTCACTGATATGCCCAAGCCGATGATGCCATAGCTTGGACACCTCCCCCTGCTTAACCTCCTGGCTCTCAGAGATAAGAGCCCCACTTGGAACCACTGTATTAGCAAGCAGAGTGTACAATGTTCCATGTCTAACTCCACTGGCAATCACCATTGCCCCTCTTATCATCTTGCAAGATTGCTTGTCACAGCTGAAGTGCACTCCTGCATCCGCCATGGATCCCACCAAGATTAGATTCCTGCTCATCCCTGGAATGTGCATCACATTTGGAAGAGCCCTTGTGATCCCGTTAGACAACTTCAACATCACCTTGCCACACCCAATAATCTGCACAGCAGAATCATTACCCAGCATGACATCACCACCATCAAACCTCTCATACTCACATAACCAGTTCCTATGAAGGGTCATGTGCTATGATGCTCCTGTGTCTACATACCACATATCAGAATCTCTTTGAGCAACACATGTGGCAGCGATGTACATGTCACCGCCATCGCCGTCCTTCTTCGTACCAGAAGTTGTCAGTGTCTCCTTGTTCTGAACAGCCTTGTTCGGGCATTGAGACTTCACATGACCAGTCTCATTGCACTTCAAGCACCGAACGGGCTTCTTACTCTTCTCCCTCTCCTGGCTCTTGGATCTACCACGAGACTTATCTCGATATCCACCATGCATGCTCTCCCTACGTTGAGGACGGCATCTGGATACACTCAAAGCACCTTTGCTCATCACCTCAGAACCTCCTCTCCTGGTCTCCTCAGATAAAAGAGATGCACATACAGTATCATATGACAGTTCCTTGCCTCCACTCCCCCCAATCTTGACAATCAGATTGTCCCATGAATCTGGTAGCGAGCACAACAAGGTGATGGCTCTATCCTCATCCGAGATCTTCTCACTAATCGAGATTAACTGACTCACAATGGTATTGAATTGAGTCAAGTGCTCTGAAAATGAATCGCCCTCATGCATCCAAAGTTTATACCACTTCTTCCTCAATAGCAATTTGTTTACCAGGGACTTGCTCTGGTAAAGGGATTCCAACTTACGCCACAGACTTCTTGCTGAAGTCTCCTCCATGACGTTAGTCAAGATTGAATCTGCAAGGAATGTTGAAAATGTTGAAGTGGAAGTTAGGGGGTTTTTGGACCTGGGCGGTCTGGGAGAAGGCCGCGCGGTCTGATGAGACCGCACGACCTGGCAGTCTCCTGGCTTGACTGCTGGTGTTGGTCCTTAGCTACTGAAGGTGAGGCCGCGCAGTCTATCTTTGACCACGTGGCGGGTTGATCATCTTCAGGTGCGCGCAGTCTATCTGTCACCGCGTGGTGAGCTGTCCTTTTCATGGCTGTGCCGGTCTGGTGTGACCGCACAGGTTGTTACAGGTATCCAGGAATCCGGCGTGGTGGCTGTTCGGGTTCTCTGGTGGTATTCGTGGACTAAGGTTCTTAGTCACGCGGTCTCAGTTCGCGGTCTCTGGAGGAGACTGGTATGCGAACTGGTCGCTGTTTGCGGTCTCAGGCAGAAACCGGCATGCGGACAGGAGTTCGCAGTCTGATGACGAACTGGCTGTGTTCATGGTCTTGGGCGAACACAAGTGGTGAGCGGCTTGTGGCGGTCTGGCGTTCTCCTTATGGAGTCGCGATCTCACTGTGAGAGCGGCGGTCTCTCACGGTTTTGTTGAAGCTGGCGAGTTCACCAAAATGAAGCAGAAAAATGTTGCTGATCGCGCGGGTTGACCGGTCTGGTCGCGCAGTCTGGATGGGGTGATCCTATCTCATAGGGTGGTGACTGGAACATGTCCCGCGCCTATAAATAGGAGCCACTATAGCAACATTAGTAGGACACACCAAGTGTAAGCAGAGCTCTCTTCTTTCCCGTGGTCTGTATTTGTCTGACCGGGCGGTCTGCTGATTGAACTCTTATTGTGCAGCTTCTGTGGATAGTGCGGGCAGCAACGATCACCTCTTCCTCTGAAGTGTTCGGGCGGTCTGCGGCTTGGAGTTGTGGTGCTAGAGTTCGGGAGAATCAGGAGGTCGGAAGAAGGGTGCGGTCTGATCAGCGGTCTGGTGGTGTTTTGTGATCGACAGGAAGTTGCGGTCTAGCAACTTGCAGAGATCGCAGGGAGGTCGCGCGGTTTGGGCGGTCTCAAGTTATCTTCAGTTTCTTGTGCTTTTCCTTTGGTTATTTGTGCAGGGGAAATCATGTCTCGCCAAGCATACCTCGCTCTGTAACGAAGATTTATGCTATCAATAAAGATCACTTGTTTGCCTCAAATTGTTTCTGATTGTTTGGCTTGTATCTCTAAGTAGTTATTCCTGCTTGCTCTCACAAGATTCGAAAAAACTTGACATGGTATCAGAGGGAGGTTGGAGTGGATAGAGCAGTGAATAACTTAGAGTAGCCATCGCCTTTGTGAAGAAGTAACCAGTGGTAGAGCAATGGAAGGTGGATTTGCAAGAGGTCTTGGAATTGAGATGCTTACATCGACTAACTTCAAGTAGGGCTGATATCGAGTCGAGTTCGAGCGATTTGGGCTCGGCTCGAAATCGAAATTTTCGAGTCAAACTCGGCTCGAAATCGACTCGAAATCGAAATCGATTTCGAGTCGAGTCGGCTCGACTCGAAATGGCTCGATTCCGAGCCGGCTCGAAATCGAATCGAGCTGGCTCGAAATCGAATTTAGCTGGCTCGAAATCGAATCGATCTGGCTCGAAATTGAGCATTTTTTCTCTTTATTCCTAGTTGGCTCGAAATTAAATTGGGAAACATTTAAATTTAGCAAATAAAACACTTAAAACTTTCAATATTTATGTTTAGGTTTAAAATTTAGTGTTTTAAATTTTAAAATAATAATATATTAATAAATACATAATATTTTTAATCAATTCGAGTTGATTCGAATCATATTTCGAGCGATTCAGGGCAGACTCGAAATCGACTCGAAATCAGATTCGAGTAAAATTGAATCGACTCAAATTGAGTCGAATCAATTATAACCGATTTCGATTCGGCTCAATATTCGAGCGATTTTTGAGCGACTTTCGAGTTTCGAATAATATGCTCAGCCTTAACTTCAAGAAGATGAAGTAGTGTATGTAGAGCTATCTTCTGGGTGAGGTCCTATGGGAAGTCGTTGGAGGAGATGAGACAGAAGAGGTGAAGGCAACAGAAGCAGGTGACAATGGTCCAGATGTGAGGACGTGGAGAAAGACCAACGCCAAGGCTGAGTTCACTTTGAAGCGTGCCATTTCACCTGATCTGTTTGATCACATCTTGGGGTGTGGATCAGCTGCCGAGATCTAGAGAGCCCTGGATGGGCTGTTTAACAAGAAGAATGTAGTGAGGCTACAGTTTCTGTAGAATGAGCTGGCAAGGTCGGCTCAGGGTGATCTTTCTATCTCAAATTTCTTTCTGAAGATGAAGAACCTCTGCGCTGAGATATCAGCACAAGATCCTGATGAGCCTATCTCTGAGGAGAAGATGAAGAGACACATCATCCGTGGCTTGCGGAGGGAATATGTGGCCTTTGTGACGTCGGTGCAGGGATGGGCAAATCAGCCGTCTCTGTTAGAGCTGGAGAACTTGCTTGCACCGCAAGAAAGTTTGGCAAGACAGATGGCGGGGTTGTCAGTGGCTGGGGGAGGTGGCGAGGTGCTCTTCTCGGGGAAGAAGAAGAAGTGGGATAAGAAGAAGAACATCGCGGGAGGCAATGGGCCTTCAACTTCTGGGCAGCAGGAAAGGGGGTATGCTCCCAAGGCTGACGGGAAGAAGAAGGGAGAAGGTCCAAAGTGCTTCAAGTGTGGCAAGTTTGGCCACATCAGGAAGGATTGCAGGGTGGTTACCAAAGCAGGGCAAGGTGCTGAGAAGGAGGAAGATGAGGCCAGGCATGTTGATGGAGGATGGGGAGGAGCCTTCTCGGATTCTATTGGAGCTATGACTCCTATCAACTATCAGGAGGACTGGATCGTGGACTCAGGGTGTGGTCAACACCTCACCAAGGATGAGTCGAAGCTTTCTTCGGCGCAGCCTTACATAGGTAACAATGCAATCATTACTACTGATAATACTGTACATGCAGTCGAGAAGGTGGGGGTTGTTTCCTTGGGCAGTGATAGAGGGCCACTAACATTGAATAGTGTCTATCACGTGCCCGGAATGAGGAAAAACCTCTTCTCCGTGACCAACGCTGAAGACGCTGGGTATCACGTTCTGTTCGGCCCAACATAAGTGAAGTTTCTACATAACGTTGAGGCTGTGAAGGCCGAGGTCGTCCATGTCGGGAGACGGGCAAAAGACTTGTTCGTTTTATCGACAAGTTCTTACGTTGACAAGATGAAGACGAATGATGGTGCCATTATATGGCATGAGAGGTTGGGACACGTAGGGATGGACAAGCTGAAAGCTATGGCGATGAGGGTCATGTTTGCGAGGGATGTCAGTTCGGCAAGTCTCATCGACTACCGTTTGACAAGTCGCTGACAAGGAGTAGTGTGCCATTGGAGTGCATCCACGGTGACTTGATGGGACCAACTGCTACCCCAAGCCTCGGAGGCAGCAAGTATATGCTGGTGCTGATCGATGATTACACAAGATATGTCTGGGTATTTTTCCTGAAGGTGAAGGCGGAGGTGTTTGCTAAGTTCATGGAGTTCAAGGATCTCGTAGAGGGTCAGCTATGCCTGCGGGTGAAGAAGCTGAGGACTAACAACGGAGGGGAGTTCACCTCTGGTGAGTTCTCTAGTTTCGACAGGAAGGCGAGCATCCGGAGGGAGCTTACTTGTGCGCATACTCCACAACAGAACGGTGTTGTAGAGCGGAAGATCTGTCATTTGACGGAGACCTGCAAGTGTTGGATGCATGCCAAGAGTATCCCAAAGTCCTTCTGGGCGGAGGGAATGTCTTGTGCTGCCTACGTCATCAACAGGATGCCTCTCAGCCCCATCAACATGTTGACTCCGCATGAGATGATGTTCAAGGAGAAGCCAAGCGTGGCACAACTTCGGGTTTTTGGTTCCACCTGCTATGTGCATGTTCCAGATGCTCTTCAAACGAAGCTAGATGCGAAAGCAAGAAGCTAGTCTTCGTGGGATACGAGGAGCGGAAGAAAGGATGAAAGTGCATGGACCCGGAGACACGGAGATTTGTTGTATCTCGCGACATCGTGTTCGATGAGGTGACATCTTACAATGGGTCTTCTGGTGTGGAGCTACCAGAGAGCAGGGTGGAGGTGCCATAGAAAGCTGTGGAGGATCTTCAGGTGGAGCTGCCTGTGTCACCAGGTGGTCCATCTCCTTCTAGTTCCGAGACGGGGGCTTCTGGTTCAGGGAGCAGGGGGAGCGATGCTCCTAGCACATCTGGGAGGGGAGCTAAGGAAGAAGCAGCTGGAGACAATGCGGTTTAGGGGAAGGAGCTGAGGAGGTCGAAGCAAGCTATCATTTCCACTGATCGCTATACAGGAGGAAACATGGGGAGCTTTGTCTCTTATTTCTTCGCTGGTCCCTTGGATGAGAGGGAGCCATCGAGCTTTGAGAAGGCCAAAGGCGTGAAGGAGTGGGACGTTGCGATGCAAGAAGAGATGGAGGCTCTCGAGAAGAATGAGACCTGGTCTCTAGTGCCCAAGCCCAAGGGCACCACTCCTGTGACATGCAAGTGGGTCTACAAGCTGAAGAAGAAAGCTGACGGTAGTATCGAGCGGTACAAGGCTCGTCTTGTAGCTCGGGGGTTCTCGCAACAATACAGTGAGGACTATGAGGAGACATTCAGTCCGGTGGCAAAAATGACTTCAGTTCGTTTCATCATTGCCTTGGCAGCGTTCAATGGATGGGAGATTTGGCAGCTCGATGTCAAGAATGCCTTCTTGTACGACGAGATTGACAAAGATATCTTCATGGTCCAGCCGCCAGGTTTTGTGTCTGAAGATTTTCCGTAGCATGTCTGCAAGCTATTGAAGCCCCTGTATGGGTTGAAGCAAGCGCCGAGGGAGTGGTATGGGAAGATGGCATAATATCTCCTATTATGTGGGTTTGTTGCTTCAGACTCAGACTCAAGCTTGTTCGTCAAGAAGAGCGGGGAGCTTCAGGTCATCGTGCTGCTATACGTTGACGATATGATCGTGACGGGGAACTCAAAAGAGGAGGTAGCACAGCTTTGGGCCGAGCTAGTTATCAGGTTTGAGATGAAGGACTTAGGTGAGCTTCACCATTTCCTTGGGCTCGAGGTGCAGAGGAAGAAGAGTGGAGTGCTGGTGACCCAAGCCGGATATGCGGAGCGGATCGTGGAGCAATTCGGCATGAAGGAAGGGAAGTGCATCTCCACACCTCTGGAGAAGGCCACAAAACTTCAGAAGGATGAGGGGAGGATTCTGCAAGATCCGTTGTTGTTCCGAGCTCTGGTTGGGAGCTTGATCTATCTGACGATCACGAGGCCGGATATTGCATATGCAGTTGGCAGAGTGAGTCGATATATGGCGGAGCCACGGGTACCTCATCTGCTAGTGGCCAAGAACATTCTGAAGTATCTCAAGGCGACCTCAGACATGGGTCTCCTGTACAGGAGGGATGCAAGCTTTGAGGTGCATGGATACATGGATGCTGATTACAGGGGAGATTCGGATGATCGGAAGTCAACGTCTGGATTCATCTTCATGGAGGGCCCCACGGCTATATCATGGTGCAGCATGAAGCAGGATTCCGTGTCGGTCTCCACCACGGAAGCGGAATACAAGGCTTCGGCCTTGGCAGCTCAGGAAGCCATCTGGCTTAGGAGGTTGGTGGGAGACGTCCATAAGGAGGTTCGGGGGCCGACTCTGCTACGCGGTGACAATGAGAGTGCTCTCAAACTGGTAACCAATCCATTTTGTCATGCGAGGACCAATCATATTGAGATCGAGCATCACTTCATACAGGAGAAGGTGCTGGAGAGATCTCTTTCGGTCGAGCATGTGCAGAGTGCGGACAATGTCGCGGACATCTTCACAAAGGCGCTGACGAAGGGGCCGTTCACACGGCTAAGGGAATTACTTGGGCTATTTTCAACTTCCCACTTCAAGGGGGAGTGTTGAAAATGCTGAAGTGGAAGTTAGGGGGTTTTTGGACCTGGGCGGTCTGGGAGAAGTCCGCGCGGTCTGATGAGACCGCAGGACCTGGCGGTCTCCTGGCTTGACTGCTGGTGCTGGTCCTTAGCCACTGAAGGTGAGGCCGCGCGGTCTATCTTTGACCGCGTGGTGGGTTGATCGTCTTCACGTGTGCGCGGTCTGTCTGTGACCGCGTGGCGAGCTGTCCTTTTCATGGCTGTGCCGGTCTGGTGTGACCGCATAGGTTGTTCCAGGTATCTAGGAATCCGGCCTGGTGGCTATCCGGGTTCTCTGGTGGTATTCGCGGACTAAGGTTCTTAGTCATGCGGCCTCAGTTCGCGGTCTCTGGAGGAGACTGGTATGCGAGTTGGTCGCTGTTCGCAGTCTCAGGCGGAAACCGGCATGCGGACAGGAGTTCGCGGTCTGATGGCGAACTGGCTGTGTTCGTGGTCTTGGGCGAACATAGGTGGTGAGCGGCTTGTGGCGGTCTGGCGTTCTCCTTATGGAGTCGCGATCTCACTGTGAGAGCGACGGTCTCTCACGGTTTGGTTGAAGCTGGCGAGTTCACCAAAATGAAGCAGAAAAATGTTGCTGATCGCGCGGGTTGACCGGTCTGGTCGCGCGGTCTGGAGGGTGGTGATCCTATCTCATAGAGTGGTGACTGGAACAGGTCCCGCACCTATAAATAGGAGCCACTGTAGTAGCATTAGTAGGACACACCAAGTGTAAGCTGAGATCTCTTCTTTCCTGCGGTCTGTATTTGTCTGACCGGGCGGTCTGCTGATTGAACTCTTATTATGCAGCTTCTGCGGATAGTGCGGGAAGCAGTGATCACCTCTTCCTCTGAAAGTGTTCGGGCGGTCTGCGGCTTGGAGTTGTGGTGCTGGAGTTCGGGAGAATCAGGATGTCAGAAGAAGGGTGCGGCCTGATCAGCAGTCTGGTGGTGTTCTGTGATCGACAGGAAGTTGCGGTCTAGCAACTTGCAGAGATCGCAGGGAGGTCGCGCGGTTTGGGCGGTCTCAAGTTATCTTCAGTTTCTTGTACTTTTCCTTTGGTTATTTGTGCTGGCGAAATCATATCTCGCCAAGCATACCTCGCTCTGTAACGAAGATTTATGCTATCAATAAAGATCACGTTTTTGCCTCAAATTGTTTCTGGTTGTTTAGCTTGAATCTCTAAGTAGTTATTCCTTCTTGCTCTCACAAGATTCGAAAAAACTTGACAAGGAATAACCGGATCAGGCCCTTGGCCTTCCTATCTATTTTTGTCCAGGCCGTAACCTCCGCTGCAATCACTGCAGTCGCCTCTGCAGATTTTCTCGTCGATGCGCTCGCATCCTTCCCTGCAACCTCAGCAACGGGAGGATCATCTTCGATCGCAGACCATAGATCTCGATCAATCAACATATCCTCCATCTTCATCTTCCATAGATCAAATCGACTTCCGTCAAACTTCTCGATCTCGATTCGCACTCCGCCAGAACCCATTTCCAGGATCAACAACCTAGCTCTGATACCAAAAGTAAAGAAATACGGTGTGCCGAGACGAGAAATTTGACAGAAATAAAATTCACAAAGAACACGGATCAATCACAGGAGACACACGGATATACAGAGGTTCACCACAATCCGGGCTATGTCCTCTCTCCTCTCTCCTCTTCTCCTTCTTGTATTCACCAAATCGAGATTACAGCTTACAAGGTTACAAGGATCAAAACCGATCCTACCTTACTCAACCCTCTTCGAACAAGAACAGAGGAGCCGCCGTCAAAAGCACTTCTCACTCCTTTCGCTCTTAACGCTCTTAACCCTAAACCAGGGTTATGCACCCTTTAAATAGGGCGCCAAACTGGGCTCAGAACAAACAACCACTGAGATGGTTCAAGAGTAACCACTGAGACGATGAAAGTATAACCGTTTATATGGCATGTACATCCGCTGAGACGGCTCAACAGCATCCGCTGAGACGGCGAGTACGCCAGGCTTCGTTAGTCGAACGCAGGCTTCTTCCGTTCGACTAACCGCTGTCTTCTTCCGTTCGACTAACCGCTGAGACGGGAGTCAATGAGAACCCGTTCGACTAACGCATGCTACGTTTGACAAAATCACCTCCGTTCGTCGAACGCCGTTCGACGAACCCAGACTAGAAGTGTTCCCCAACTCCAACAGTGACGATTGGCATTTGTCGACCGCTGAGACGGGGTTTATCAACCGCTGAGACGACTGGAGTTCGTCGACCGCTGAGATGGCTGAAGTTCGTCGATCGCAGATAGCCTTTCGTCGATCGCAGATAGCCGTTCGTCGAACCCAGAGAACTTGTATAATTTATATATATATATATATATATTATTATATATATATATATATATATATATTTCTCAGTATTCTGTCTTAATGAGATTTGATCTAAGTTATACAAGATGTGTTATGAAAGAAACTTAGACAATAAAGATGGATCCTAACTCAAATCAAAACTATGGTTCCAACAATCTCCCCCTATTTGAGTTGGGATCCTAATCCAAATTAAGACTAGGTTCTAACAATCTCCCCCTATTTGGTTTAGGATACTAAGCATAAAAAAATAGAATAATTGCAAGCATAATAGTTAGAGATATAAATCTTAGAGGAGACGTGCAGAATAAAAACAGATAGAAAAATTTATTGTTCTTTTGAAAATGTTTAATCATAAATTATATTATTGTTTTCTTCTTCTTTTAAATTCTAAAATCCTTCTTCTTTTAAAAACATTTAAACAATCCTAGATTTTGTTTTTAATAGGATTTTAATAATATGAAGAATTGTTACAGCTGTTAATGGATTCTAAGGAATTTTAAAATCAGAAAAACATTGCCTAATACCTTCCTTCTATAGAATCCCCTTATCAGAAGAGACTCACACTCAGTGCCCTGATCATTTTTGATCTATGCAATTTGAGTAGAATGCTCAACATGATTTTGGAGAAAGTCTGTAAGAACATTGAAGTTATCTGACATTGTTTTTAAGATAGAAAAATTCAAATGAATCTTATAACTGCTTGTTTAATTATAATTTGAGTTAAAGGATTAAAAATGTTAAGCATTGCTTTATAGTTAGATATATTATCCTTTTTATCTCATTAAAATATAAATTTGATAAATTTCTCTGATTTTGTTGAACATAAAAAATTTCTTTTTCCTTAAAAGATTGTTCAAATTTTTTAGCCATAATTAATTTATTTTTCAAAGAAATAATTTGTTCTTCTGATGTTTTCAAATCTTCTTTAGGTTTAGTATTTTCAGAAGTTAAAATGTTTATTTTTGTTAACTCTTTGATTTCTTTCTCAGATTTTATTAAATCTGTATATGACAATTTAAAATCTGATTTGTATTGCTCAGAGGTAAAATTAAGTTTTGAAGTTACCTCATCTTCATCAGATTCAGATTCTGCATCTGAGTTGTGGTTTGAGACAATTATGGCCATCATGCAGAAATCTCTAGCTTTTTGTTCTTCTTCTTCTTCACTTGGACTAGATGATGGTTCTGTATCATAAATACAGATAGTGGAAAAAGGTTCAGCAACCATGCTTGTGAGGGAGTTCTAGATGTCTCTTACTGAAGTGCAATCAACAATTCTTTGAAGAATGTCTTTTTACATTGATTGAGCTAGTATCTTCATAGCTTCTGCATCAACATTTTTCAGCTTCTTTTGAGCATCTGTTGATGAAGTTGAAGATGGAGGTCCTGTCAAAATAGAGTTATAAATTTCTTCATCTATGACATTCATATATAATCTAATTCTAGCTTGCCATAAAGAAAATCTATTTAAATTACAGATTGGTGGACTTGTGCTTGAATATTAGACTTGTGCCATGAGTTTTTAGAAAAACAATTTTTTTAAAAAAATTTAAGAACTAATTGATCTTTATTTTTCAGGTGTTAGCCTGTATAAATAATCAACTACCCTCTGATACCAAATGAAAGTGAGTTTAGTTCTTAAATTAAAACTTTTTGGGTTATTTCAAAATAGTGATATATAAAAATATGTACAACAAAGTGATTTTTATAACTACAATATTTATCACAAATATCACAAATTATCACAGCAATAAGAAAGAATAAGAAATAAAAGCATAAGCTAAGCAGAAGACACAAGAAATAAAGTGGTTCCCCTCTCAATAGGGTACATCCACTCTTCTACCACGCTGGTAGGAATCCACTACAGGTTTTTGATCTGGTGCCCTGCCACCAATGGGGTTTTGATCAGGTGCCCAAATCACCACAGAGCTTTTGATCAGGTGCTCAAAACCAGCTACAGGTTGTTGATCAGGTGCCCTGCCACCACACAGTTAAATTTTGAAGGGGAGTTATAACCCTGTACAAGATGGGAAGAGAAAAGAATATGTTGTTCTTCTCTTTGCTTGAGAACACTCTAGATATCCAGATGGTGTTGTTGAGAGTGGATCTTGATGATGTTGAAGAGCTCCCCCTGATTTGATTAGTGTTGATGTTCAGGTGAGTAAGCTTCTTCTCTTGGATGTTATAACTCTTTTTCTTCTTCTGCAGTTTTGATCCTGAGCAAATGATCTGGATATGTGTCTCAGGATGAAGATGTTCTGCAGAGAAGTGTTAGCAAAAAGAAGAAAAATAAAATATGTTGTTCTAATCAAGAACTCTGTATATGTGCTCCTTCTTTTTGCTTCTCTGTATTTTTGTTTCTCTCTTCTTCCTTGTTCTTGTTCTGGTTATTTTTCCTACAGTTATACTTTTTCTCTGTACTCCTCTGTATATATAATCTGGAGAACGCTTCAGGGCTATTTGAATTCTTGCCCGACAAAAAGGAAAGAGATAAAGTCTCTTTAATTTCCTAGAGTCCTCGAGAAGATAAATTGCCGTCTTTGGCTTTTCTGCAACGGCTATAATATTTATTGCTCTGCAACGGCTATAATATTTATTCATACAAAGGAGAAGGGCAGCAATATATAAATAGAATTTAATCAAAATATTGCTTTATCAGATATAGAAATATTAGTCGATCTAAGAAATGAGATATTATAATAGCAGATAATTATTCATCAATCTGAGCTTAGAGTTCGTCGTTCTGATCATTGATTTCGTCGAACTGAGCTTCTGTTGAATATTCGTCGAAAGCAGACTGGAGATCGTCGAACGCTGAGATGGGTTCGTCGACCGCTGAGATGGGTTCGTCGACCGCTGAGACGGGTTCATTGACCGCTGAGACGGGGTTCATCAACCGCTGAGACGACTGGAGATCGTTGACCGCTGAGACAGCTGAAGTTTGTCGATCGCAGATTGCCTTTCATTGATCGCAGATTGCCTTTCATCGATCGCAGATAGCTGTTCGTTGAACCCAGAGAACTTGTATATTATATATATATATATATATATATATATTATTTTCTCAGTATATTATTTATATATATATATTTCTCAGTATTCTGTCTTAATGAGATTTGATCTAAGTTATACAAGATGTGTTATGAAAGAAACTTAGACAATAAAGATGGATCCTAACACAAATCAAAACTATGGTTCCAACAAGACCTTTTCCCACCTTTCCAGTACCTTAATATCCATTCTTCTCATGTGATGGACTCTTACTCCAAATTTCTTGATAAAGTTTTCAGGATATGTTTGCTATTGATAAAGAGATAGTATTCTTCCCAGATTGGGCACTTGAAAGCTCTCTTGTATTCTCCTGAAAATGATTTGAGCCCAATTGGTTTTCTTGCTTAGGATTATCCTGGTCATTATATCAAACATCTGTTTGGATATCATATTATATGAACCTATCTTATAGAGAAGGGCCTTTCCCACTGTATCAGCCAGCAGCTTTCCCTACTGATTAAAGCTCTTCCTTTTCAAGGACCCATAGGTCTTCCTGGAATGCTCACACCATGCAAGAGATTTATCTAGGTCCTCTTGGGTGACCTCTTCCTTCTCATCCTCGTTGGCAAAGGTCGGCAGCTGTAGAACCCTGGAGAATCTCGTTGGAGTTACCTTAACTCTTATCCCATTGACTTGACTTTTGATTGACATTCCTTTTGAGCCACCCTTGGCATTCGAGTAGAATTCTAGAACTTCTCTCTTCATTATGACTGTTGATTCCGAAAGAATGAACTCTAGGCCGACGGAGTCGAGCAGTCTTATGGTGCTTTGAATTTCTTCTAGATCCTTCATGAGGCCATTCCTCACTACTTCACTTCCTTCATACAGATATCCTTCCTTCCTCGGTGCCATTTCTTTGTTAATCAAAAGAGGGTTCAGCAATATCGACTTGTTCACACTCCAAAGTCAAGGAGTACATGATGGATTTTTAGGGCAAATGTAGCAAGTGCTTTAAATTCAAGACATCTGACCCAATTATAACTTATGGTGTAGAAGGCGAAGTGTCGCTTGTTAAATGTTTAATTAAATTAGATTGAATGATCATGATCGATTTATTTCAGAATTCTGAATTCTCGAGTAGATACTTAGGGATCGTCGTGACTTTACGACGAAGTCGTAGAGTTTTTTCGACGATACAAACTGTCATTTCGATGACACACACTATTGTAGACACAACGATATTGTCTTTGTTTATTCCATTGGTGTGTTGCGTGTTAGCTTCACCTTCATATACTGAAGTAGTTGCATATTTAAGAGTGTCATTACTTTATTGTCATTTTATAGTTAAGCTAAATATTTTCAAAATACAATTTCAACCACATTTTCTTTTAGCTATCACATGAGCCAGTTCAGTATCTTTTATTCTCTGCACCTTTCTCCTTCCTTTGATCCTCCTTCTCTTGACTTTCTAGACCATCACTCTTAGGAAAACTGGATGTCTTAGCAGATGGGGTGGATGGATCCATCTTATCCTGAGCAGAGATCCTTGTATGCTCCCTCTCAACTAGAGCATTGTACAGTTGGACAGAACCTTCACTAAGATTATCATTATAAGAAGCAGCATCATCCTTCATTCCTTCTGCATCAGTTGACACCTTTTGCTCCTCTTCATCATGCTCCTCTTTTCAGATTCACATTTGTTTGATGGCTTTGTTGCACAGAGGTGTCCACTCTTTCACCAAGGGATTGTAGAGTATTCATATTACTATCAGCTGTTGTTCCATCCCTTGTAAATCATCTAGTGATCTGAGCATTGAAGTGAATATCATCTACCCTTATACATTTATCTGAGCTGACATGTCATCTCTGATTTCTCTGACAGCCCTGTCTATATAATCCTGATAGCCCTTCCATTCCTCACTTACAAGGTTCTTTACTTGTTCAATTAAGGAGCTTGTAGCTTGCTTATGATGTGGTGGTGTATAAATTCTTGTAGGATCTTGCTTCCCATCATTTACTTTTCCTTTCAGGTTTTCATACACATCAGTACACCGAGTTTCTGGCTCAGGATTTCCCTTTTCAAGGATAGTGTCTTCAATGATCATCTTGTAGCTTCTTAATTCTTCTTGCACTGCATTCTCATTCTGAGTTGTTTCCTCAACCTCTAGAGCGAGGATTTCATTTTGAGACCCCCCTCAACAACAACCTCATCCCTAATTGGCAGCATAGTTTCTTGGGATGAGAGCTCAACATGAGTCTCCCCCTCAACTATTGCACCTTTTGGCAGACAAGTCTTCATGTACTATCATCCAGCAACCTAAGTCTTTGCATGTTGTTTTGGATTTGATGTGCTGTTTCACTCTGCTGAAGAACTGAACTCACATTTAGTTACTTTTTTCCATTCTCTTCAGAATTGTCAAGCCACTCTTCTTCATGTGATGACTTAGAGCAAATGTGTGTTTTACTGTATTTCTAAACATGTGATTTATTTGAATATTTCTTACTTTACACTATGAAGGGACACATACCTGGGTTGTTGGACTAATTGTGAGATCCAATAATTATGTCAAGCATGATACTTTTGTTTGTGAAGAATTTCTTCTTATTCCAGATTTATACCTGGATTACTTATTGTCCATTGGCCATATTTACTTTTGGTTGGCTACTTGGACAAACCTGCAAGACAAAGATTTAATATCCCTTAGGAACCCAAATGAATTTGGGTCCTAGGTTCTTATTAACACAGTAAGAAACATCTCTACCTACTGCAGCTTTTGCAATCAAACCACTGAATGGCTTCTTATACCTTGCTCTAGGCACTATTGGGTTGAACCAACAATCTATAGCAAAGTGCCCAATCTTGCCACAGCACCAACACTCAAATCTATTGTACCTACTTTTCTAAGTAACCTTTTGAGTGGAGGACAGGTGACTAGATGAGCAGTCTGCTTTACAGCTTGCATTTCTACTGATCATGTGATTATGCATTGATTTTGGAGTTGGTTGTACATTCAATGATCTTTCCTTGGGAATAGGTTTTTGAGGTAAAGCCTTTCCCTTCTGTTTGGTTGATGGTGCTTATGGAGAGACAACTTTTTGAAAGACAGTTCTAGCTTGGGAAGTCTCTCCAACTTCCCTATTATATACCAGTCCTCATCTTTCTTGAGTGGAGAAGCAATCTATAATAGGGAGAACCTTTTGGGGCCTAGAGAAGCACGTCACAAGCTTTCTCTTTTCTATAAGCTTGTTCTCTAGAGACTTGATTGTCCTATCCTGAGCATCAGATATCTTCTGAAGTAGGATAAGCTCATTGGACAATCTAGTCACCTCCTTGGTCTTCTCATCAATTTGAGATCTGAAGGGCTTGAGGATGCTAATTTCCTCAGCTTGAGATTTGACCAATTTCTTGCTCTTTTTAAGAGCTGCCAACAGAGTGCCAAACTATTTTATTAATTCAGTATGATTCTCATTATTGCATAATGAGCAGTTTTCTGCACCATTTTCAGATGATGAGCAATCATCTGATGCAATCTTGGTCTTTTCAAATGAAGTGGGTATTAGAAATGTGTGAGTAGTGCTTACCTGAGCAGGATGTGAATCATCATGACTTTCTTCATTTGATAAGGCAACCAACCCATAGAGCTCCTTATCCTAGGAGTCACAGTTTGAGAGAGTAAGTGGTGCTCTTATCCCTTCTCTAGCCACAGAGCCTTCTTCATCCTCAGTTTTACTGTCTGAGAGAGTTTGGGGTGCTCTGATTTCTTTCTCATTTAGCCCTTTACATCTTTCTTCTTCAGAATAAGAAGAGGTGTAGCTGTTTTCACTTAGAGACCTGAAATTCTTAATATTAGATCTTCTCATTTTCTTCATAAAACTTTAATCTTTTTGAGCTGATAGTTTGACATACCCAATGGCAGATCTGTTCAAGCTGTTTGACTTCCTTTGAAAAACCTCCCTCTGAGACCACTTGTTAGTTATGGATATTGTTTAATCACCTAGAGGGGGGGGGGGGGGGGGGGGGGGGGGGGGGGGGGTGAATAGGTATTTTAAAACCTCTTGACCCTCTTTCTTTTGAATATATTTCTATGAAAATACTAGTATACAGATTTAGATATTAAAAGCACATCACAGAAAACACTCAGAGACTTATAATGGTGTCTCAAGATAGAATGTCTTGAGTAATCCACTATCCCTCTGCGCCTATCTAGTAGTGTGCTAGGGTCGGCAAACTCCGCTAAAACTCAGGCCCAAAAGCCCTACAATCTTAGGCCCTCAAGCCCTACAAACCAAGCCTACAAGCACTATAACTCAGGCCCTCAAGACCTACAAATCAGATCTAAAGCAGGTCCTACAATACTCAGGACCAAAAACCCTATAGCTGAGGCCCTCAAGCCCTACAACTTAGATCTGAAATAGATCCTACAATACTCAGGCCCGTAAGTCCTATAGCTCCGGCCCTCAAGCCCTACAACTCAGATCTGAAACAGATCCAACAAACTCAGGTTTGTAAAAGCCCTATAGAGAAAGAATGAGAAATACTTCTTTAGTCGGATGAAGATTGGATTCTGGACATGAAGAGAATACTTTTGGTGTTATCTTACCGTGTACAGATTTCTCTTCAATCCTTCTTCAATCAGGAATAATTATTATCAACCAATGTTGCTGGACTGAAACTTGGAGAACACTTGACGAAGATCATTTTGTTTTCTGATCCTTGTTCCTTCTTTACGCAACCTTGTTACTATTCTATTGATTATTGCGTATATTCTATGTTCTTTGATTAGGGCAGACACTTATCTCTTTTATATGACTGAGGAGTCGATTAATGGTCTCCTATGATGTCCTTTAAGTGTCAGAGGCCCTTTCCTTAACAACACATGCTAATTGGACCACCAGGAGGCGATATTAAATATAGACATCGTGATTTGAAATATCTTGATCTATCTTGACGACATTTGCAACGTCTCGAGGACATTGACAACATCTCGACAACAAAACTAATCGTTACATCGATCCATCTTGGACTTAGACAAATCATCAAGTCTTCTTAAGTCTTCTTTAGAGAAAGATATCTCGACGACACAAGATATCTCAGCTGTACTTGCACTCACGATGACATGAAGTCATCTTAAAGTTGTCATCATAATCTTGTTGTCGACTTACGGTCTTCTCGACGATGTCGTTGAAACCATACTGTCTTATTGATGATATTGTCTTGATCATTCTGACTTCTCGTCGATATCGTAGAAACTATACTGTCTTATCGACGATATCATCTTGATCATTTTGAGTTCTCATCAATATCATTTTGATCATCTTGACGACAAGCGATTCTTCTTTTATAAGCTGTCTTCACGAGTTCTCCCTTAGCCTTCTCGATGACTAGGCTTCTTCACGACGATGTCGTCGACATTCCCGACCATTTTAACTTAGGTTTTTTGAGATATTCCTTTCTCGTCTCGACGACAAGATCTCTTTACGACGATGTAGTCGACATTGCCGAATACTTTGACTTAAGTCTTCTTAGAGCTTACAATGATATCTTCGTGTGATTCCAGTTGACACAACGATACTAGACTTGATCGATTCTTCTTGTTCTTATGACGATATCGTCATGTGTACTTTGATGTTACAATGATATCGTTGACTTGTCCATATTATCTCGACGATAACTGACATGAACCTTCTGCTTATCTTTGAGAGTATTCTCGACAATATATGAGTGCTTATTCGACGATATGTCCAGTCCTTCTCGATGATTTTGGACTTAGTGAGATTGGAGAATTACTGGACATATAGCCTATACTTTGTAGTATTCTTGAATTCATTATGAGTCTTCTTACAGATGTTGTTAGATGCTTCAACAATATTGCCATGTGTATATTGTTAACATGACGATAATTGCCTTAGATGCTTTTACTTAAGCCTTATATGTTATAATTAGTGAATATGATATTTTGACCTGTTCATGTAACATCAAATGCACATCAAATAAAAATTGTACTTATCATTGATCTAAGCACTTCTTCAAATCAGGAACATTAGTGGGCACTATTCCCAAAAATCTCCCCCTATTTGAAGAAGTCATAACTCATTCAATGATAAAGTACATCTAAAGGAAACCGGCATATAATAGTGACATTTCAGTTTAGTTTATGTGATCACAGAATGAGATAGTTTGACACATATTATATCATTGAGAAATTATTAGTGACATTTCTATTTAGTTTATGTGATCACAGAATGAGACATGAGACAGTTTGACACATATCATTTCATTGAGAAAATATAAGTAGTGACATATGTTTTGAAGTTTTTAGCATTGCTACATGTCCACAATGAGCCAGCCATCTATGTCTCTGGTTCCCTCATAGCTATTTCATTTTTTGCATTCTTGGCAGCAACTTCCTATTTCTTCTCAGATTGCCTGATGAAATATTCATATGGTTTGGGATGATACTTGAGTGGCTCTGGAGCATCTGCTAGGATTCTTCCTGCTATCTTGTCTCTTTTGTGGCTTCTTCTTAACTCTTCTTGATCTTCATAATTTGTCCACTCTTGAGAGTTATACAACTTATATCTTTCAGCTTTGTTTACATTAGTGAGCTCCAATGCATTTAATATAATTGCTCTTGATTTGAGACTCCATTTCTTATAGTCATCCTTCTTCTCCATTTGTTCTCAATATATTTTATTTCTCAGCTTTACCTCATCTTCCTCTGCTATCTCCTTTTTCTTACTCTGATCAACAGTAGTAACAGGATTATCAGCAAGTTGATCAGCAGGGTAATCATAGTTCAAGGTAGGGATATTCATTGCTTCCCTGATAGTATTGGAGGTCCAGATAACATGCTCACCACTGGCCTTTATCATTGATCTCTCCCCCTTTATGACTTCTTCTTATATTTCCCTCTATATGTTCCCCTAAAGATTCAGAATCTTATCTTTAAACATGTGAATGCCCTTTTCCAGATGATTCTTTTTCTCAAGTAGATGACTGTCTAATTCCTGATTGTAGTGATCCAGTGATTCTTGGAGGGTTGTTTCGTGCTCATTCATCCATTTGTTAGTGTCTATGTAGGCTTTCTCTATATTGTTGCATATCATGCCTGGATTGTCCAAAACTTCAGTTATACCATGGTGAGTAAGTGCTAGCTATTTGGCAATGTTTTCTTGCAGACTCTTCATATCAGTTCTTAGACCTGCAACTTCATTTGATAGATCCCTTTTATATCATTGATAGCAGTGTCAACATATCTTTCAATTTTGAATCTCTGCTCTTCCAAGAGCATCCTTATCTGAGGCATCAATGAGGAGTCTTCTAGTCTTTCCTCTGGGGAAGAGTTGGGCTTGTCAGGTTGTCCCTCAACCTTCTTTTGCATTATGGTGGAGAGATAGATGTCCATCCCTTCAGCCTCATCAAACATGGGGGATGGAGATCTTCTAAGGGGTGTTTGTCTTGGTTCATCCTCAGGCACACTTGACTTTTCAGCAATTTATAGGTCTCTGCTAGTCTCATTAACAGGATTATCTTGACTGGCTTCCTGTTGAGCTCCATTTGTGTCTTCTTGGAGTACTAGTCCTGAGTGGACAGTATCCTCAGCCCTAGTGACCTTGTTTATCACGTCTTCCACCTGAGCAGGGATCTCACCATCATGCTCCCCCTCAGTTTCAGCATCTTCTTGATCTATTCCTGTTGGTGTACTGGACCCTAAGCCCAATTCTGAGGTCCGGAGAGAGACATTCCTTTTCTTTACAGGCTCTTCAGAGCTGGACAGTTCTGGATTGTGGATGGGCTCACTTTCTTCTGATGAACTTTCTTCTTCGGTCACCACATCCTCTGTAGCCTGAGACCTCTTGGTAGACCTTGTTAAGACCTTTTCCCACCTTTCCAGTACCTTAATATCCATTCTTCTCATGTGATGGATTCTTACTCCAAATTTCTTGTTAAAGATTTCAGGATATGATAGTTGTAGATAATGAGATAGTATTCTTCCCAGATTGGGCACTTGAAAGCTCTCTTGTATTCTCTTGAAAATGATTTGAGCCCAATTGGTTTTCTTGCTTAGGATTATTCTGGTCATTATATCAAACATCTGTTTGGATATCCTGTCAATTGGTTTATTTTCTTAGGATATGATTGCTGTAGGAGAGCATGCTATGAACCTTTCCATCCGTATTACTTTCAAACTCAAGGCCCCAAAGTGATTGTCAAGGTAATGATTCTCTTCCTGGATCTCTGGACATGCTAGTACTTTGATTGGCATAGTAGTAGGAAGACTTCCACTAATTAGTGGGTAGGTTCTTCTAATGGGTTGATATGGATTATCTCTATTGAAATTGCATTTAGAGTCTGGAATCGCTGTACGGACATATGCATACTGTGTGAAGCCCATTTGGACAGGTTGGTCTAGGTTGGTGATGATTATGTCACTTGTTGCATTCTGGAGAAGACTCCAAATATATATGTGCTTGTTTTTGGGTTCTAGGTACTATGATGTGCTGCAGGGAGTTCTGGAGGCAATTTCCAAAAAATACCTGAAAAAGATGATAGAATCGTGTTCTGTTAGTTACCGCACGACGTTAGTGCTAACGTTGGTGCTAGTGCAAGTGATACTCGATATCACGTGGTTTGATTGGAATTGCCTATGAGTCTATGTTGTTGACCAGTGTTGGTTGTCTCGTTACCGGGCTGAGGTGAAACTGTACCCGCATCGTGCTAGTTGTTTGTGATGATTGAGCCGGGCAAGGTGGATCCGAACCCGTCCATAGTGGTCGGTGAAGAGGTCGCCCATCGGTGCACCGTCTTATTGAAAAGATTATCGGAAAGTGTAGGCTTGTATGACTTAGTTCAAATGCCATCTAAGTAGCTTAACTAAGCATGGAAGTGGACTAGGGGAGTACACTAAATATGTGTCGTGAGAGCACGAAACGTGTGGCCGTACATGGCGACGTTTATGGTGATTGTATATATGCGATTCTTCGACGCACCTATGAATTATATGTTGCTATGCTTTCTTGCAGGGAAGGAATACCACTGCCCGGAGAATGGGGTGAGTTCATTATAAATCTGGGTTAGCTAAAGCTGATCGGTTATCTATTTTTCCAATGTTTTGTGGATTTTGTTATACATGTCCTGGCGAGCCGAGCGGGCAGTAGCTAGGGTAAACCCATTGCAGAGCTGACCCTCGAAGGCCAAACCTTGGGGCATTTTCTTTTCATGTATTATCGGCCTATGTGCCGATGCTTGTAAATCATGTAATAAGATAACCACCTGTTGTGAACATCTTTTATGGACTTAATGCCCAAACACTTTTATGTATATATATCCATCATTCCTACTTGGTGTTGTGGAGACATGTTCTGCTTTATGATTAATTTATGATTCCATTCAATTATAACTTTGAGATGTCTTTGGTTGGTAATAACTAATGCGTAAGTCTTTAGTCTGTTCAGTTAATATAGTGTGGGGTCCCGGCCGGACCTATTGTTATATTATTTGGAATGGGCATGGTGTTACAATTTGGGACCAGCTTCTGTGTCAATCCTTTTTTGTCTGAATTACTTGGTCAAATTCTTTTAAGGGGTGGTGAGCACGTGTGCGCGTCGCCGTTTAACTCATTTAAATAACCAGAATGTACACTTAGGAATGCATTATTTACATGTTTGTAATATGATTGTGGAATCTGCGTGTTCCTTGCTTGCTAGTTTGACATGATATTAGTCACTAAATTGTGTCCATCATGATTATAGGTGACTAGAAGTGGTGCGGGGCAATCCCAACCCTGATACACTGATGAGAGTTGTGCATCTGCTGAGTTGCCTACACCTCCTCCTTCTGCTAAAACAATACGGTTGGTAGCTGAAGCAGTGTTTGTCATGATCAATGTGCAACCGGGAAGGCCTGCACAACCTCCTACCCTTGGGGTGGCCTTGGTGTTGGTTTCCGTAGTTGAGCCCATTGTGGAGAGACTAGTACCTGCAGTATCAGTTGTGGCGACACGAGCGACATACCAACATCTGAAGCATTTTCTGAGCTTCCACCCTCCTATGTTTGATGGGGTAGGAATGCCAACTCAGGCAGAAGATTGGCTATCTCGGGTAAAGCAAACCATAACGGCTTCAGAGGCGGAGGAAAGGCAAAAGGTAACTCTAGCTACCTTTCTGTTGGATGGAGAGGCAAGGCTGTGGTGGGAAGAGTTGGAATTGCATCAGTATGCCGGTAGGCAACTAACAGACATCTCGATCGAAGAATTCTCGAGAGCGTTTATGGTAAGGTATCTCTCTACTGCTCAATGCATCAAAATGGAGAACTAGTTTCAAAGGTTTACTCAAGGGGATAGGATGCTGGATGATTACCTTCATGAATTTACCCGACTTGGAAGGTGTGCAGGCTCTTCCTTTGATGATGAAGAGCAAAAGACCAACATATTTTATGAAGGTCTGTGCGATGATTTGCGGCTACTTCTATCAGGCTCGATGACACAAGGCTTTCTGACGTTGGTGAATACCACCAGATCCATTGAGAAGGATATGAAGAGTGTCCAAGGTAAGAAGGACTTAACTATGCCAAAGACGGAGTTGAAAGTACCAAGCTTTGCAATGTCTGGGTTCTGACGATATTGAAAGAAATCAAGGTTTTTGGGAATATCTTCCTCATCTACTTCAAGAGCGAAGACTAGGTGAGGTTTGGTGATTTTCTACACTTGCGGTAAGTCGGGACACATAGCACGAGAGTGTTGCAATAGTCCCCAGAAATCAGAGAAAAAGGCGGGGGAGTCTTAAGCAGAGAAAGGGAAGGTATCGGAGTAGTCTGCATCCTAGTACACTCCAGCTTAACCCTAAGTATATAATCTTGGCCAGCAGGAAGCAATCAACCAAAGCGACGTCGTGACAAGTATGGTTTAGTATATAGCATTTGGTGCTTTATGTACTTAATATCTTGTGTACATGTTTGTGTTAGGCTTTGTCCTAATTTGGAACTATCCGGCGAGGGCATTATTTGACACTGGAGCATCACACTCCTTTCTGTCTGAGGACTTCATACTGCATATAGGAGTGCCTTCTTTCATGACACAGGATAAGTTGGATATCGTGCTACCTAACGGGTGTCGAATGCATGTTGACAGAGTTTGTTGTGTTTAGGTGCGGATAGGAAGTCATAAGTTTGATTTAGAAGCATCAATACTCACGATATCTGAGTTTGATTTGATCTTTGGCATAGACTAGCTTTCGAGGCAACGTGAATGCATTAATTTAATTTGAAGGAGGTCACGCGGTGGCAAAATACTGAACGCGAGACTACATTTACTGGTATGCAAGGATCGAGCAAGATAATGATGTCTGCTCTCCAATTAGTCAAGGCAGTTTGGAAAGGCACGAAGTTATTCTTCACGTCGTTGGAGGCTTTGGGGCCAAAGCCTAGTTTGTGTGATGTCCCAATAGTATCTAAGTATGCTGATGTATTTCCTAAATATCTGCCTGGGTCTCCACCTCAGCGAGAGATCAACTTCTCTATTGAGCTGTTGCTATGTGCCAAACCTGTAGCTCGCTCACCGTACCGGATTGCGCCAAAAGAGATGGCAGAATTGAAAGTCCAGTTACAGGAATTACTGGAGCAAGGCTATGTACGTCCAAGTTCATTTCCTTGGAGTGCACCGATCCTCTTTGTGAAAAAGAAGGACGGAAGCTTGCATCTCTATGTGGACTATCAGGAGTTGAATAAGCTGACAGAGAAGAATAAGTATCTGATTCTGAGAATCGATGACTTGTTCGATCAGCTAATTTGATCGACTGTGTACTCAAAGCTGGATTTGAAGTCTGGCTACTAGCAGTTGTAAATTAGGGAATGTGATATTCCCAAGATGGATTTTAGTACCTATTACAGGCACTATGAGTTCACAGTGATGCCGTTTGGCTTGATGAATATGCCATCGGTATTCATGGATCTGATGAACAAAACATTTCGAGAGTGTCTTGACCAGTTTGTGATTGTATTTATAGACAATATACTGGTCTACTCTCAGTCTGAAGAAGAGCATGTGATTCACTTGCGCATTGTATTGAATTCCCTGAGGCAAAGTCAACTATATGCCAAGTTCTCTAAATGTGAGTTTTGGTTGTCTTTTGTGGCATTCCTAGGTCATATGGTAAGTAGAGAGGGCATTGCAGTGGATCCGGCGAAGATAGTTGTGATATGAGAATGTCATGTGATGACTACTGTGGCGGAAGTCCGAAGTTTCTTTGGACTTGTTGGCTACTATAGGCGCTTCGTAGAGAACTTCACGAGGATAGCTCTGCCTTTCACAACATTGACTAGGAATGATCAGAAGTTCATTTGGTTGTTGGAGTGCGCATGAGCTTTTGAGGAGTTGAAGAGTCATTTGACCACGATGCCAATTCTGTGTTCGCCATGTGGTACGGAAGGCTTTGAGATCTATAGTGATGCATTAGGGAGCGTCTTAGGCTGCGTTCTTCTTCAGTTTGTAAATGTGATAGCGCATGGATCTTGCCAACAGAAAGTGCATGGGAGGAATTATCCGGTCCATGACTTGGAGCTAGTGGCCATGATATTCGCTCTTAAAATTTGCTGACATTATTTATACGCCGTGAAGATAGATATCTTTACAGACCATAATAGCCTGAAATACCTCTTAGATTAGAAGGAGATGAATATGTGGCAACGAAGGTGGAAGGAGTTCTTTGAGGACTACACTTTCAAGATTCACTATACTCCCGGGAAGGGAAATGTTGTCACTGATGCTTTGAGTCGGAGGGCTTCTGCACAAGAAAACTAGATTCAGATGCATGATGAGCATCTAATCAGTGACTTGGAGGCCTTAGATATCACTTGTGTTGATAAGAGAACAAGCGCCAATGCATGTTTGAGATGGAGGTGCAATATGACCTTGCAAATAGAATTTGACTGGCATTGGAGATTGACGAAAGCATGAAACAGTATGTGGCAGGGACTGTGGATGGGTCTAATGCCGAGTTCTCCTTTGTAGACGGTCTTTTGTGGAAATATAGTCGATTGTGCGTCCCAAATGTTGGCAAGTTGCGGGAGGAATTGATGTATGAGACAAATTTTACTAAGTACTCAATCCACCCGGGGTGCACAAAAATGTACCAAGACATGAAGAAATTATTCTGGTGGTCGGGTTTGAAGAAATACATAGCTCTATACATGGCGATGTGTCACATTTGCGCGCACGTGAAGGAAAAATGTCAAAAACTTGGTGGTTTCCTGAAGTCTTTATCGATTTCAGAATGGAAGTTTGATGATATCTCTATGGATTTCGTGCATGGCTTGCCGAGATCGCAACCCGGGAATGATGCCATTTCGATGATCGTATACCGATTGACGAAAGTTGCACACTTCATTCCGAACCAGCTAGATGATTCATTGAAAAAACTCACAAAGTTATACATGGATAACATTGTACGATTGAACGGTGTGCCCTGTAGCATCGTAAGTGACCGAGATGGGCGCTTCACTTCAAATGATTGGAGGCTAATCTACCAATTACTGGATACCAAACTGAAGTTTAGCACTATCTTTCACCCTCAAATGGATTGGCAGACTGAACGAACCAATAGGACATTGGAGGATATGTTCCAAATATGCGCCTTGGATTTCGACAAGTGGTGGGAGCACCATCTTTTTATGATCGAGTTCACCTACAACAATAGCTACCAAGAGAGTATACAAATGTCGCCCTTTGCAAATTATGGTAGAAGATGTCATACTCCCTTGGCTTAGGCAGAGATAGGCGGCACGAAGTTGTAGAGCTGACGGATGTCGATGATGCAAATTCGACAATTTGGAAAATCCGAGAGCGATTGTTGATTGCTCAAGATAGGCAGGCAAAATACTACAACACCAAGAATCGCAATATCGAGTTTGCCATTGACGACTGGATGTATCTGAAGATCAAACCATTCAAGGGTGTCTCGCGGATTTGATGATTGAAAAAGCTAAGTTCGTGATATCTTGGACCATTTGAGGTCTTGGAGCGTGTTGGTGAGGTTGCCTACCATCTTGCTATTTCAACTGAGTTAAGCGGATTGCATGATATCTTTCATATATCTGTGTTGAGGAAGGCATTGCAAGAGCCTACTCATGTTATTGCTGATGTTCAAGTGCTGATCGATGGTGGGCTAAAGACAAAAGTAAATCCCATTCGCATTATAGACACTTAAATCAAACAATTGCGGAACAAAATGATCAGGATAGTCAAAGTCCGCTGGGACAATTGCGGTCATGAGGAGCTTTCACGAGAGCGATAGTAGACCATGCTTGAGGAGTTCCCTGAATTTTTCCATTGAGGTACAAGTTATATGTTTTGTACTTTTGTTTTCTTTCTTAATTCTGGAAGTTTGGGATGAACTTTCTTTAAGGGGAGGGAGGCTGTAACATCCCAGTTTTCCCAGCTGAAGAAAGAAAGGTTTCTGGTATCAGGAGCTACCGCCAAGCATTAGTGCTAATGCCAGCAGTAGATCAATGTCGATGTGAAGCCATGCCTTATCGACGTGAAGCTCCTGTTGTCGTTGAGAGGTCTCGACGATTAGCTAATGACAGTCGGTAGCGCTAACACTGGTGGTAGCTATATCGACGAGAAGTCGAGACGATCTCTGTATCAACATGATGAGCTTTATCGACATGACGCTAATGCCACGCATTGGTGTTAACGCTAGCGGTAGCAATATCGATGGGATATGCCGTATCATCGAGAGGAATTAAGTGGTGAGCAGATAAGCTCCACCACCTAAGTCACTACCGCGGGGCGGTAGTGTTACCGCGGGATCAGATTTATGAAGTTAAATCATTACCATCCATTTCATTTGGATTGGAGATCCTGTGGCTGGGTTTAGGCCTGATTTCATTAAGGGCTGAGAGGATTTTGTGAGAAGTCATTTCTCATTAGCTCTCTCCCTCTATTCAAGCTAAAGGCAAGGGAGAAAGAAAGAAGAGGAAGAAGAAACTTTGGCCATTTGAAGAGCTTCCAAGATCCTTCAATGCATCGAGTTCAGATCCGTGTAGGAGAGAGCCTGCTGCGAACCTTTCCATCCGGATTACTTTCAGACTCATGGTGCCAAAAAGTTTGTCAAGGGTAACGATTCTCGTCCTGAATCTCTGGACACGCTAGTCCTTTGATTGGCATAGTAGTAGAAAGACTTCCACTAATTAGTGGATAGGTTCTTCCAATGGGTTGATATGGATTATCCCCATATAAATTGCATTTAGAGTCCGGAATCGATGTACGGACATATGCACACTGTGTGAAGCCCATCTAAATAGGTTGGTCTGGATTGGTGATGATTCTGTCTCTTGTTGCATTCCGGAGAAGACTCAAAGTATGTTTGCTTGTTTTCGGGTTCTGGGTGCTGATGTATTGTAGGGAGTTCTGGAGGCAATCTATAGAAATTACCCAAAAAAAGATGATATAATCGTGTTCTGTTAGTTACCGCATGGTGTTAGTGCTAATGTCGGTGCTAGTGCCAGTGATACTCGATATTGCGTGGTTTGATTGGAATTGCCTATAAGGCTGTGCTGATGACCTAGGGTTGGTTGTCTCGTTACTGGGCTAAGGTGAAACTGTAGATGCATCATGCTAGTTGTTTTCGATGATTGAGCTGAGCAAGGTGGATCTGAACCCGTCTATAGTGGTCGGTGAAGAGGTCTCCCCTCGGTGCACCGTCTAATGGAATGGATTGCCGGAAAGCATAGGCTTGTACGACTTAGCTCAATTTCCATCTAAGTTGCTTAACTAAAGATGGAAGTTTACTCAGGGACTACACTGAAAATGTGCCGTAAGAGAACGAAATGTGTGACCGTGTGTGCTGAAGTTGGTGGTGATTGTATATATGCAGTGCTTCGACGCACCTGTGAATTATATGCTATTATGCTTACTTGTAGGGAAGCAGTACCACCGCCCCGAGAATGGTGTGTGGTCGTTACAAATCTGGGTCAGCTAAAGCTGATTGTTTGTCTATTTTTCCACTACTTGGTGGATTTTATTGTACATGTCCTTACGAGCTGAGCGGGAATTAGCTGGGGGAAACCCATTGTAGAGCTGACCCTCGAAGGCCATTGTCGATGCTTGTAAATCATTCAATAAGCTAGATAACCACCTGTTGTGAACATCTTGTATGGCCTTAGTGCCCAAACACTTTTATGTATATATATCAGTCATTCCTACTTGGTGATGTGGACACATGTTCTGGCTTAAGATTAATTTATGCTTCAGTTCGTTTATAACTTTGAGATGTCTTTGGTTGGTAATAACTAATGCGTAACTCTTTAGTATGTTCACTTAATATGGCGTGGGGTCCCGACCGGACCTACTGTTATATTATTTGGAACGGGTAGGGTGTTGCATTATTCTTCTGGTTGAATCATCCTGCAGCAATCACTGAGGATTCAAGCACTTAGTATTGATGATGGATCTCTGTTCAGTAGATGAATCCTTGCTTGAGAGAGAATTGAATGCAAGGATTGTTAAGATTTGATCCAGAAAATCTCTATATCTTTGTAGGTTTCTTGCTGTGTGAGAAGAAGAAGAAGCCTTGAGTATTTCCTGTATAGATATTTGTTCTGTAGTACTGTCTTAGCGAAAGCTTCAAGAAGAAGAAGACAGAATAATAAGATAATTGTTATTCTAAATATTCCGGAGTATACTTATTCTTCTATCAAATAGTATTTGAATTCCTTTCCTCTTATGCTGTATCCTTAGTAGGAATGTCCAAGGGATAATAATATTCTCTTTCTATTTCAGTTGACAGCCGACAATCCCTTTTTGAATAACTTCCAGAAATATCTTTATTGTGTCTCTGGAGTTCTTATTTCCATTATTGGTTATGAACGACCCGTTTGAATTCAGATCATTTCCATTTATAACTTCTGAATCAACTTTAGAAAAGAATACGAAAATTATTCTAATTCGGTCTATATTCGATGTAGCGTCAAATACCTTTGCCTTCTTATCGACACACCTCTGAGTTCTAATATAAGCTACTTCAAAATCCTCCTCAGCTTAGAAATGAACTCTGCAGTCGACGTTGCATCGAATACTTAACGATGTATCCGTCGAGATGAAAGCCTAGACTCTGAGCTCTTCCTTCTTCGTCGACTGTAATTCAAAGTTGCGTCAACTTCAAATGTTGCTTCGACTGACTCTGTCTTCTGCGTTGAGTATGTTTTGACATTGCGTCAACTTCGATTGATACATCGACTTCCAGTTTGAGTTATCCTTACTTCTATTCGAAGTTACTTCGACTTGTAGTCGAAGCTACATCGACTTCTATTCAACACAGATTTAACTCAACTGAATTTTTTACTCTTTTGGACTGGTCTTTGACACACTAATGAGTGTGTGACATCCTAGGACATCTAATGATAAATTTACCCTCTCTATACAATATGGATAATGAATCTTAGATGATGAAATCAGTTGTACATAATTTATAAGATAAATCGAGAGGATGTTTTTCCCAACATTGTTCAACCCTCCCCCCTTAAGGTTCCCCTTGACCTCAGAGCTCGCCTCTCTTGTGCCTAGCATAACCTTAGATTTGGAGGGAAAGTTCATGTACACATCCAAGTAAGCGGTGGGACCTCATATTATAGTTCGGGTCTAGTTTATATGTAGTTCATGATGATTTCAGCTCTTCAGCTCTAACTTGTCTCCATTCACCTGGCTCGACTGCTAAAGAAGTATCCTATGGTCCCCCTTGGTCCGTTGACCAGAATTTTCTTGGTTATAATATTTTGGTGCGGTGAGCTTGTACAGTGATCGAAGGAAAAAATTTGGTGCGAGTTCTCATGACGAACGATGATGAGAGGGAGTCAGAGATCGGAGGCTCGCGAGTATAAGATGAGCTCAAGGGAGATCATTGCGAGCTCGGGTGAGCTCTTTGCGAGCTCATTAGGGAGCTCATGTGAGCTCCTCCCAATGAGCTTATTCTAGCGAGCTCCACCTAACGAGCTCAAGTAGGCAAGTTCGTCACAGCGAGATCCCCCCATTGAGCTCAAGTAGGCGAGCTCCTTCCAGCAAACTTATTCCAGGCAATCTCAACTTGACATGTCAAAAAAGTAAGGCGAGCTTAAGGCATACTTATTGCAAGCTCAGGCGAGCTCCTCCCAACGAGCTTGTTCAAGCAAGTTTATTTCAGCGAGCATTTTTCAGCGAGCTTATTCCATCGAGCTTCCCCCCAACGAGCTCAAGTAGGTTAGTTCCTTCCAGCGAGCTCCCCCCAACAAGCTCAAGGAGGTGAGTTATTCCCAGCAAGTACCTCCCAGTGAGCTCACCCTAGACGAGTTCAACCCTCTATGTCAAATGTATGGTGATCTCAGATGAGCTCATTGTGAGCTCAGGCGAGCTCCTCCCAGCGACCTCAATCGAGATCTTGCAAACTCCTCCCAGTGAGTTTTTAGTGTGCTCCCTCCAACAAGCTTAAGTAGGTGAGTTCTGTTGGAGTTTCCTAGGTGATCTCAAAGCAATCAAACAGTTAGTCTTACTGCCAACGTAATATGAGCCTATAGGGTCGCACATAAAAGCGTTTGGAGAAATCAGTTAAAGGATTGTGTTGGCCTTACTCATATTGGATATGAATGGAGGACCAATTCCGTGACTGTTTGGAATTAAGTTGAGAATGTCTCAACGGGAAATTGTTTAAAGGGTTTAAACGAATGGATTTATACTAGACAAATTCGGCTAAAGTGTTTAACTGAATTGTGTCAAATTCGGTAAATGGGTTTAAACAAATTCGGCTAAAGGGTTTAGATGAATTCGACTAAATCGTAATTTGGCTAAAGTGTATAACCGAATTTATATATAGTCGAATTTGGTTATTATGAATAGTCGAATTCGGTTATTGTCATTAGTCGAATTCGGTTATAGTGTATAGTCGAATTCGGCTATTGAGATTAATGGACAAATTCGGTTATTGTGATTAGCCGAATTCGGTTATAGTGTATAGTCGAATTCGGCTATTCTGTATTGTCGAATTGTCGAATTCGGCTAATGTATAAATGATGACAAAAATGTTCTGTTTTTCCCTGGGTCTGCGGATAGCCTATTTTATGCGTTTTACTATAAAAGGGCATGCGGTTTTAGGTTTACTGTGGACTTATCCTTTCCGGGATTTTGACGAGAACAACCGACCGGAACTGTTCCGCGCGAGGGCATCTCGATCTTCCCATCCGCTGATCGTCTTCCACCGCCGCTAGTCGCCGCCTCCCCTAGATCGGACCTAGCAGTCCGTGGGGACGTTGAGAGCTTCCTTCTCCGACCTAGTTCTTGTACGACAAGAAGCTAGGCTTCTCCTTCGCTCGTGTGGATCGATGTAGCGGGACCGATCGATTTTGGTTCTTGAACTCATGGTTTCCTCTTGGAGCATCTAGATTGAGTGTTGACTCAATCCCGCAAAGGTACTTTGTATATAGATTTCTTTATTCTCTTGAATCATGAAATACCGCAAGATCCGTTAGCATCTTTTGGGTTGTTCTTGTTGTTATCTCCGCTGCGCATATAGGATATGCTGATATCATTCTCGTAATGGTATGCAAAGAAAACCCAACAGTGGTATCAGAGCGAGGTTGCGGTCAAGTGCGTGTAAATTGGGACATTTAGAAGCGTTCTAAATGCCCTAATTTCTTCTTGGAATATCACATTTGATGTTATTTTGTGCGGTTTATGGTGGTTGAATTTCAAAAATTTGGACGGGGCGCTGCCCCTTGGACCCCATTAGGGGCGCTGCCCCTAAGACCACGCCAGGGGCGCGGCCCCTTGGAACCCCGCCAGGAACGCATGTGATTGCGTTGCGATTTTCATGTTTCAGAGGTTGTTTCTCCTCTGCAGTACCCGTCCCTCAAAATGGTTTGTGAAACCAAATGTTTAGATTATTGAATCTGACATGAGAGACGAGCTTGTCTACTGCACAAGTGGAGTTGTTGTTCATATGTCCAATGCATGTAAATCTGGAGATTTAGAAGTGTTCTAAATGCTCAGATTTAGCCCTGTTTTGTCAAAGTGTTGATAGACTGTTTTAGTGCACATCTGGGATGTATCTGGAATGTGAATGTTGTAATTTTATTTTCTGTTTGTGCACATTGATTAAACATTAATCATGATTAAAATGTTAATCGCTTGTAATAAAATCCCTTATCCAATATTAAGTAATCGGATGCCTTCCTATGGATGACACTCTTCCTGCCTCGATCGATGAAGTGTGGGCTTGCCAAAGCAAGGTGCATTAATCTATCTTGGTACGGGTGCGAGCGGATAATTGTGATATCCCGTTGTCGACATCGGGTAAAGCTTAACTAGGTGACCTCAAAGGTTGAGTGCCTAGAGGCATAGGGTTGCCGTGCACCATATGATGGATGTGAATAAAGAGTTTTTCACCAACCATACAAGAGTTGCATAGTGATGCAATTCGCAAGTGTTGTCTACCTAAATAATCGCATTATGAGAGGAACGCCAAAGCGGACTCGTGGTGTTGGTGAAATACGGATCTTGTCCACTAAGAGAGTAGCTCGCATAAACTCTTCGTATCAATATTAAGGGTTATTGATTCGATTAAAATAGTGGGAGCTTTAATAAAAGTCCTTATTAAAATAAATAAAATGTATTTTGAAATATAGTACTAAAATTTTTCTTTGCAAATTTATTGTAGAATTTCCATGGCAAATACATCTCACTCCACGTTGTCCCTGAGAACTATCCTTGAGAAGGACAAGCTCAATGGGACGAACTTCCTCGACTGGTATAGGAACCTGAGAATTGTTCTCAAGCAAGAGCGCAAGCTCTATGTCTTGAAAGGGGAAGCCCCCACAGAGCCGACCAAAAATGCTCCGTGAGCAGATAGAGATGCTTACAAGAAGTATCAGGATGATACCTTGGATGTGGAATGCCTCATGCTTTCTACCATGTCCTCTGAGCTTTAGAAGCAACACGAGAGCATGTGTGGTTATGAGATAATCGGGCACCTCAAGAAAATGTTCGAGGGTCAAGCCCGGCAAGAGAGGTTTGACATATCCAAGGCATTATTTCAGTGCAAAATGGGAGCTCGAGACTCAGTAGGGACTCACGTACTCAAAATGATTGGGTATATAGAGAACCTTGAAAAATGGGGTTTTCCTTTGGGTCAAGAGTTGGCCACAAATCTGATCCTGCAATCGTTGCCGGACAGTTATGAGCAGTTCGTCTTGAATTACAATATGAATGAGATTCAAAAGACACTGCCCGAGCTCCTTGGCAGGTTGAGAACTGCCGAGAACAATATGAAGGAGGCCAAGCCTGCCAGCCCCATACTGTTGTGCATAAGGGCAAGGGCAAGGCCAGGGTATCTAAGAGGACAAAGATTGGATCTAAGTCTTCTCTTGATCCCAAGTCTTCTGCACTGAAGAAGAAAGGTTTGGCTAAGGAAGGGAAGTGCCACCATTGGGTTAAGGCAGGGCACTGGAGGAGGAATTGTCCTCAATATCTAGAAGATCTGCAGAAGAAGAAGGGAAGTATGACTTCCACTTCAGGTATTTTCGTTATAGAAATAAAACTTTCTGCTCCTTCATCTTGGGTATTGGATACCGGATGTGGTTCTCACATTTGTATAAATGTGCAGGAACTGAGAAGGAGAAGAATGCTGGGTAAAGCAGAGGTAGACCTGCGCGTCGGGAATGGAGCAAGAATTGTTACAGTCGCCGTTGGTGTCTATTGTCTTTCTTTGCCCACAGGGCTTGTAATAGAACTAGATAATTGTTATTATGTTCCGGCCATAACTAGAAACATTATTTCTATTTCATGTTTGGACATGATTGGTTTTTCTTTCGTAATTAAGAACAATTGTTGTTCTATTTATAAGAATGATGTTTGTTATGGCGTTTCCCAAATGTTTAATGGTTTATATGTTTTAAACTTAGACCATCTGATCTATAACATAGAAAATACTAAGAGACTAAAAACAAATGACTTGAATCCTACATATCTTTGACATTGTCGTTTAGGCCATATAAATGAGAAACGCATATCCAAGCTCCATAAAGATGGATTATTGGACTCATTTGATTAGGAATCTTTTGAGAGATGCGAGTCTTGTTTATTAGGCAAAATGACTAAAGCCCCTTTCACTGGTCATACTGAGAGGGCAGATGATCTCTTGGGTGTCATACATAGTGATGTGTGCGTACCCATGAGTTCTATGGATAGAGGTGGGTTCCACTACTTCGTTACATTTACTGATGATTTTAGTAGATACGGATATGTGTTTCTTATGAAGAACAAATCCGAGACCTTTGAAAGGTTCAAAGAGTTTAAGAATGAAGTAGAGAACCAACTGGGTAAAAGAATAAAAGCACTCCTATCTGATTGAGGTGGCGAATAATTGAGTAAGGAGTTCCGTGATCATCTGAAAGTGTGTGGTATTGTATCACAGCTCATTCTACCTAGAACAACACAACATAATGGTGTTTTTGAGAGGAGGAATCGCACTTTGTAAGACATGGTGCGGTCGATGATGAGTCATGCAAATTTGCCTGTTTCCTTTTGGGGATTCGCTTTAGAGACTGCTGCTTTTACACTAAATCGCGTTCCAACGAAAACGGTTCTAAAGACACCATATGAGATATGGACTGGGAAGCGTCCTAGTATGTCTTTCATTAAGATTTGGGGTTGCGAGGCATACGTACGACATCAAATGTCTGACAAGCTGGAACCCAAATCAGATAAGTGTTATCTTGTGGGATATCCTAGGGAGACCAAAGGGTATTACTTCTACCTGACATCCGAGGGCAAAGTGTTTGTCGTGAGGACTGGCGTCTTTCTAGAGAAAGAGTTCTTATCCAGAAAGACTACAAAGGTGGAACTTGAAGAGGTTTAAGAACCACAAACAATGAATGAACGTGAATTGGAACCTGAGCAAGGACTGCAATCTATTGTAGCTGGAGAACCTGCTCGAGAAACGCATGTCCTACGTAGATCTGATAGACCAAGATTTGAGCCTGAGAGATATGGATTTCTCGTGTCTCAAATAGGTAATGTGTTGCTTATGGATCATGATGATGAGCCTGCAACCTATGAAGAAGCTATGTGTGGACCTGACTCCGAGAAGTGGCTTGAAGCCATGAAATCTGAAATAGACTCCATGTATGCAAATCAAATTTGGAACTTGGTGGAACCACTTGAAGGGGTACGACCCATAGGGTGCAAGTGGGTCTTCAAGAAGAAGACTGACATGGATTGGAATGTACAGACATTCAAAGGCCGGCTGGTGGCTAAAGGTTTCAGGCAAATTCATGGTGTTGACTATGATGAAACCTTTTCCCCTGTAGCTATGGTCAAGTCCATCAGAATTCTACTTGCTATTGCTGCGTATTATGACTACGAGATCTGGCAAATGGATGTCAAAACGGCTTTCCTTAATGGAAACCTCCTTGAGGAAGTGTATATGACACAACCTGAGGGTTTTGTATCTCCAAATGAAGCCACTAAAATATGCAAGTTGAATCGATCCATTTATGGATTGAAACAGGCTTCTCGAAGTTGGAATCTACGTTTTGATGAGAAAATCAAAGAGTTTGGTTTCATCAAGAACGAAGATGAGCCCTGTGTTTACAAGAAGATTAGTGGGAGCATTGTTGTCTTCCTGATATTGTATGTAGATGACATACTGTTGATCGGGAATGACATTCCGACCCTGCAAGTTGTTAAGAACAACCTAGGTAAATGCTTTTCTATGAAAGACTTGGGCGAAGCAACTTATATACTTGGTATTAAGATTTATAGAGATAGATCGAAGAAGTTGCTGGGTTTGACCCAGAGTACATACATTGAGAAGGTGTTGAAACGGTTCAACATGATTGAGTCCAAGAGAGGATTCTTACCCATGTCCCATGGTGTGAGTCTGTCTAAGGACTAGTGTCCAAAATCTTTGGAAGATAAGGAACGCATGAAGTTGATTCCATATGCTTCGGCAATTGGATCAATCATGTATGCAATGTTGTGTACTCGAACCGATGTCTCATATGCTTTAAGCATGACTAGAAGGTATCAGTCTGATCCAGGTGATGTTCACTGGATAGCCGTCAAGAATATCCTAAAGTACTTGAGAAGGACTAAGGATACGTTCTTGGTGTTTGGTTTAGAGGAAGAGCTCGTTGTAAAGGGTTACACGGATGCAAGCTTCCAGACTGACAGGGATGACTCAAAGTCCTAGTCAGGTTTTGTGTTTTGCCTAAATGGAGGAGCTGTAAGCTGGAAGAGTTCCAAGCAAGAGACAGTTGCTGATTCTACGACTGAGGCCGAATATATCGCTGCAGCGAATGCGGCGAAGGAGGCTGTGTGGATTAGGAAATTCATCAGCGAGCTTGATGTAGTTCCTAGCATTGTTGATCCCGTAGTTCTCTACTGTGACAACAACGGTGCAATTGCACAAGCTAAGGAACCTAGATCTCATCAGCGCTCCAAGCACATACTTCAGCGGTTCCATCTTATTCGAGAGATTGTCGATCGAGGAGATGTGAGCATTTGCAGAGTACCGACTGAACAAAACATAGCGGATCCACTGACAAAGCCTCTTGCGCAAAGGAAGCATGATGGTCATGTTAGATCAATGGGTATTAGATACCCGAGTGATAATCTTTAGTGGGAGCCTTGTGGATTGTATGTTTGTTGGTTATTTATTCATTTGACGAATTGTGATATGTATTATGTATTTCATTTTATATTTATGGAAAGTTCTTTTATTATGTCGTTTGTATCTGTCTGATAGATTAATTAGCATAATAAATGCCCTTAGAGTGTTTGCTTCCATAGGATATCATGTACGTGACTTGAATGTGAGAGCCTATGTTTATAAGAAGCTTCATTCCTAAATGGTCCCTGGTTGGAGTATCATCTAAGAAGCCAAGGGCAATGATGGTACATTAAGACTAGCATGTGCGTTGACTGATGACCGTTTCTCATAGGTCATGAAATTGTGATATCAAGTCATCACATGGGTACTTGTTAGTGAACAAGTTGTACTGAACAGACCCACCTTGAGACTACTTTGTGGATTGTTATATGAACGTGTCACAAGTAGGTCTCAACTGACAATGGTGTTGTGGTCCTTTGACCTGTAGTCACAGCATTCATCAAATGAGGAAGAGCATACTTTGATACCATCTAAAGTCTTCTCTTGAGAAAGGTTGATGATAAAGGTGGTAATTGGGTATGTTACGAGTCATTTGGATGTTTGTGTGTGAGCATAAATGGAATTTGTCCTCCTTTATGACAGGAGTTACATCCATGGGCCCCTTGATGGAATGAGACTGAGAAATGCATGGCCATGCTTGGTGGAGACAATATGTGATATTGAGCTCACCAATTTTCAGACAGTCTATTCTAGATCAGGAAACTGGGATTGAACAATTATGAGGGTGACACGGTCCATGCCTCTAGTTCTATCCAGATGTAAGGGACAAAGGGACATGACAACACTGAAACATTGGTTAAGAAAGGCTTATTGAGTTATGAACTCTTATTGCTTGGGTAGCAATGATGTATTGCTAGATGCCGCTCATTATTTGTGAGACTTTTGGTTGATACTTTGTGATCAAGTGGGAGACTGTTGGAGTTTCCTAGGTGATCCCAAAGCAATCAAACAGTTAGTCTTACTGCCAACACAATATGAGCCTATAGGGTCGCACACAAAAGCGTTTGGAGAAATCGGTTAAAGGATTGTGTTGGCCTTACACATATTGGATATGAATGGAGGACCAATTCTGTGACTGTTTGGAATTAAGTTGAGAATGTCTCAACGGGAAATCATTTAAAGGGTTTAAACGAATGGATTTATACTAGACAAATTCGGCTAAAGTGTTTAACCGAATTGTGTCAAATTCGGCTAATGGGTTTAAACGAATTCGGCTAAAGGGTTTAGACGAATTCGGCTAAATCGTAATTCGGCTAAAGTGTATAACCGAATTTATATATAGTCTAATTCGGTTAATGTGAATAGTCGAATTCGGTTATTGTCATTAGTCAAATTCGGTTATAGTGTATAGTAGAATTCGGCTATTGAGATTAATGGACAAATTCGATTATTGTGATTAGCCGAATTCGGTTATAGTGTATAGTCGAATTCGGCTATTCTGTATAGTCAAATTGTCGAATTCGGCTAATGTATAAATGATGACAAAAATGTTCTATTTTTCCCTGGGTCTGCGGATAGCCTGTTTTATGCGTTTTAGAATAAAAGGGCATGCGGTTTTAGGTTTACTGTGAACTTAACCTTTCCGGGATTTTGACGAGAACAACCGACCGGAACTGTTCTGAGCGAGGGCATCTCGATCTTCCCGTCCGCTGATCGTCTTCCGCCGCCACTAGTCGCTGCCTCCCCTGGATCGGACCTAGCAGTCCGTGGGGACGTTGAGAGCTTCCTTCTCCGACCTAGTTCTTGTACGACAAGAAGCTAGGGTTCTCCTTCGCTCGTGTGGATCGTTGTAGAGGGACCGATCGATTTCGGTTCTTGAACTCAAGTTTTCCTCTTGGAGCATCTAGATTGAGTGTTGACTCAATCCCACAAAGGTACTTTGTATTTGGATTTCATTATTCTCTTGAATCATGAAAAACCGCAAGATCCGTTAACATCTTTTGGGTTGTTCTTGTTGTTATCTCCGCTGCGCATATAGGATAAGTTGATTTCATTCTCGTATTGGTATGCAAAGAAAACCCAACAAGTTCTTACCATTGAGCTCTCCATAGTGAACTTAAGTAGGCAAGCCCCTTCCAACGAGCTCACTCCAGGAGAGATCAACCCGCCAGGTCAAATTTAAGGCGAGCTCATTGCGAGCTTAAGGAGAGCTCAGGCTAGTTCATTACAAGGTCATTGTGAGCTCCTTCTAGCGAGCTTATTCCAACGATCTCCTCTCAGCGAGCTCAAGTAGGCGAGTTCTTCCAAGTGAGCTCAAGTAGGTGATCTCCTTCCATTGAGCTCACTCTAGGCAAACTTAACTCGCCAGGTCAAATGTAAAGGCGACCTCATTCTGAGTTTGGGCAAGCTTATCCTAGTGAGCTCATTACAATGAGCACCTCCCAATAAGGTTATTCCAGTGAGCACCCCCCAACGATCTCCAGTAGGCGATCTCCTCCCAATGATCTCACCCCAAATGAGCTCAACCCGCCAGGTCAAATGTAGGGTGAGCTCATATAGGCGAACCCAAATCCAAACGAGCTCAAGGCTAAAAGAACTCAATGCTAGTCCTTTTCATATGTATTTATACAATTAAGTTCTTTGGTAAAGCTCGTGATTGCTTTCATGCGACAAATAAACAAGGTTATTCACGTCAAGTTCACCACAATGAGAAGCCATATAATCCTCCAATTTATGCCCATGAGGACTTCAAGTTCACATTCCACAAGCTCTTATTCACGATGATCCTCTCCAGCAGCTGACATTCCATGAGAGTTCTTACTCGTGAGGTAACATATATTGATACTCAAAAGGCGAAGTGCTCGGGAACACTTGGAGAAGAGATGATTTAAAGAGATCATCACCATGACAAAGGAGCATCATATGCTCGTTAGTTTACGTTGTTTACAAATGTTTAACCTAGAATGTTTTTGGGCTTGATGTTGTATCAAGGCGTAACCCATCTCTGCAAGTGTTCTAGAACATAAACCTCCATCTAACTTCTTGAAACCCTCAACCAAGTGATGAGATGATGCCTCGGCTCTTGGTGTGCATTCTTTAGTCCAAGCCTCTACATTGACGATAAAGATCAGCTCCTCTTTTGTATCTTGGCCGAATAACCCCTCAAGTGCTCTTCTCACTCGACCGTGAGGTTACCTGAAGAGAGTCTGGATTCATACTCTTAAATACCTTATAAGAGATGACCCACTTATAAGTTGTAGAAAAATCTTTGGTATGATTTTTCAAATGCCACATTAAGGAGAGTTTGATCTACGCAAGCATTCTGGATTGTGATTACCCACCTCGCCACTAGAAATCCTTATCTGAGCAATGAGATGACGCCTTGGGTACCATGAGTTCTCCTAAAACCATGCCCCTGCAATTGTGACTGAGATCAGCTCCTCCCATTATATGCTAACCAACGACCCCCTCCCCCCCCCCCCCCCCCCCCCCCGAAGAGCTCATCCTCTTTGTCCACCTACTGGTTGCTAGAGGGGATGATAGAGCCATTGACTAAAAAGTTTTAAAAGAGACTGACTCCCCATCAGCTAACGAAGAGTAATCTAGCACAAAATTATTCACCGAAAATACCTGCAGATTGTTGGATGTTGGAGCAAGTCAATTGGAGGCATCTCACATCAATTGTAACTAAAAATAGGGTCAATAACATACATGCTTTTTCTTGACCTGAGTTTGCTAATGGTTTCAAATATTGTGTTACATAACCACATATGTTTACTTTCTCTAGTTGTAGGAAGCCTTGAATGGGAATGATACGTCTAGGGTGAGGGAAAAGATGAGACTTCGAATGCATGAGCCATATTAAGACCAGGCCTCTATGATGTCAGCCGAGATCAACTCCAGCCTCGCATGCTGACCGATTTTCCCCTCAGGTGTTGGCTCTCATTTCCCACAGATTGTTTTTAAGATTGAGGATTCCATGCACGCCCAAAGCCTCGACTATGTGAGTCGATCTAAGTCCAGGCCATTGGGATGTCCATTGACCCCTCAAGCATCGCCGCTCAAATCCTCAACTGTGTGAATTGATCTATGTCCATGTCTTCAGGTTGACCATTAAACCCTCGAGCATCACTTCTCTAAGCCTTAATTATGTGAGTCAATCTAAGTCCAGGACTTTGGGATGTCTGTTGACCCCTCGATCATCGCCACCCTAAGCCTCAATTGCATGAGTCAATCTATGTCCAAACATTTGTGCTGGTCATTGAACCCTCGAGTATCGCCTCCATAAGCCTTGATTGCGTGATTCGATCAAAGCTCTGGCCTTCGGGCTGGTCGTTGACCCCTCGAGTATTGCTGCTCTAAGCCTTGACAACATGAGTCAATCTAAGTCCAGGCCTTCATGCTGGACATTGACCCCTTGAGCATTGCCTCCCTAAGCCTTGATTGCATGAGTTGATCTAAGTACATGCATTCAGGCTGGCCGTTGACTCCTCGAGCATTGATGCCCTAAACCTTGATTGCGTGAGTTAATTTAACTCTAGGCCTTCAGGCTGGTCGTTGATGTTGGAATCTTGTGATCTAAAAGTAGTCAAGTACTTAGTCTACTGCCAACGTAATACGAGCCTAAACGGTCATACATAAGAACATGCAGAAAATGGAGTGTTTGATCATGTTGGTTTTTGAAACTAAGTTTTGAAAGGGCATATATGATATGTTATATGGCATTCGAGGCACACAACCCGAGGCACACGACCATGTGCTCAAAATGGTGGGATAATGGTTGACATCAGTTTTGGACCAAACAGCATGAATTTTGAAGGCACACATCTGCTTCACATGTTCGTTTTCAAGGGCATGTGTTCATTTTTTGGTTCTAGAGTCATGAGGAGTCATGTCTGCATGAATCGATGAGACTTTTGGGACACACGCCCAAGGCACATGCCTGTGTGCCAAGTGTGTGTGCGCACCAAACTTCATGTATGGGTTCATGCCTATAAATAGTGAAACTTATCCTAAAGAACTATGACTTGATTTAGAGTTCTTCATACCGTAAAACCACCAAGAACACATCCCTTCCAAATCAGAACTAGAATTTAGAAGGAGAGAAGCGATCATCTTCCAGCCTGAGTATTTTAGATGGACTGACTGTGTGGTGCTTTTGATGATCGTGTGGATACCTCTAGAGACATGAATACTATTATGCATTTGGAATCAAATGCCAGTCATTTTTCTTGAAATCTGATTTTGATGTGGGTATAAACTTCTTTCTTGATTTAGGGTGTTTTACATGTATCCTTTCGAGGGTTTCATGTATTTTCGCTGCACAATTGATTCATTTGAAACACAACCGTGGTATCAGAGCTAGCTTGCGAACCTCTCTTTCATAATTCACTTCCCCCTTTTTCACTGTAATTGACTATCTCTGCACAGATCCATTCATTGTTACATAAATATGCGAGCATGTCTACTGTCTAAGAGAAGATGGATTTAGACCCCCGTTAGGGGCTCTTCCCCTAAGAGCCTACCAGGGGCGCAACCCGTTGGAACCCCACCATGAGCGCCTTTTATTTTGATGTGATTGTGTGTATATCTACAATGTGAATGGTGTAATTTTATTGTGTTGCTTAAATAATTTAAATGGGCACTTGACCACCTACACTATATTTAAATGGCTTAAATAATAATATGATAAAATTTTAATCATCTATTTTGTTTACAAATGATAAACTTATGCACGATTAAAAGTTAATCATATTTAATAAAGATCTCTTAAAAATATATTAAGCATTTGGATGCCTTCCGAAGGATGACACTTTCCTTCCTATTGGGAAAAACATCCTGTTGATTTTTCTTACAAATTCTGTAAAAGTGATTTCATTCTCTAGGATTTATTACACATGTTGAATAGTGAGGGTAATATGGTCTTTAGATATCCTAGGATGACATATTCACCTTTGAGTGTCAGCCTAGTCAAAAGGAGATCAAAAACCTGTTGAGATAAATCTACCTCGAAAAGAAGTCGAGACAACTTCGATTGAAAGTCGAAGTAACTTCGAATAGAAGTAAAGATTACTCAGACTAGAAGTTGACACTTCATTGGAAGTCGACGCGACATTGAATGGTATTCGATGCAGAAGTCATAGTTTGAAGTCTACATTCTTTATCTCGACAGATACATTGATAAGGAATTGATGCAATGTCAATAGCAGAGTTCAATTCAAAGCTGAGGAAGATTTCGAAGTTGCTTCTAATAGAATTCAAAGGTGCATCGATATGAAGTCAGAAGTTATTTGACGCAACGTCGAATACAGTCAAAGATTTGGAAAAATTCCCGGAATAGATTCTGATGATTACTCAGAAGGTATATATGGAAGATATTTGAAATATAACAGGTCGCACACGTACAAGAAGAGAAAGAATAATTCTAGAGATTGAAAAGTGATGAAATTGAAAGGTTATTGATGGGTTGTCAACATAGATAGAAAGAGAGCAATAATTCTTCTTGGACATTCCAACTCGAGAAGGATCAAAAAGCGAAGGTCATTCAATGCCAATTCAATTGAATGGACAGAAGAATATATACATATAGAATTCCAAAATGAGTCAGCTAGCATTTTCTTCTTCTCATACATGGCTGATCTCTCTCTCTCTCTCTTTCTATCTCTCTCTCTCTCTCCAAGCCTACCCGACAGATCTATGTACAACATTTCATCTTCTACAAGATGCAGAAGGATTCTTCTTTATCCATCTCTAAAAGAAGCTAACAAAGGATACATAGATCAAGACTGGATCAGTGCAAATAATCCTTACATCTTCTTCTAATCAAGTATTTATCCTCTGATAAAGGATCCAGAATACTTAGTGCCTAGAATTCTCAGTGACTACTGAAAGAGGATTCAAATCAGAAGATCACACTTAATCTTCTTCTTCTGCTACTTACTATATTTCTTATTTCTATAAATTGAGTAGAGTTTTAAGAATCCCTCTTCAAAGGATTCAGTGTGGTTCAATATCTCCTTATCAAAAGCTCAGGTTTGGTTCAAAGAGTCTCCTTATCAAAAGAATCAGTCCCTAATTCTCAGAGTCTCCTTATCAAAAGACTCATGCACTGTAATAGTCTATTCCTACTAAGGTGGTAGAGGAGTGGAGTACCCATATTTTGGGGAACCACTATAGCTTTTGCGTCTTCTGTGTTTGTGAATTTTCTGTGCTTGTCTCTTGATTATTTCTATTATTCTGTGATTATATGAATTGTCGTTGGAATCCTGGATGCCTAGTAATTAGGATTGATTTTCTGTGCACTTATTAGTAAAAAGTTTTTAAATCTCTATTCACCCCCCTCTAGAGAATACGCATGGGAGTTACTATGCACTTTCACTTCCTTTATCGATGAAGTGTGGGCTTGCCACAGCAAGGTGCATCAATCTATCTCGGTGGGGTGCGAGCGGATAAATGTGATATCTTACTGTCAACATCGGGTCTAACTTAACTAGGTGACCTCAATGGTTGAGTGCTTAGAGGCATAAGGTTGGTAGTCACCATAAGATGGATGTAAATAATGGTTATTCACAAAACATATAAGAGTTGCATAATGTTGCAATTGACAAAAGTTGTTTACCTAAATAGCCATGGGTGTGGGTGATCAGCCAAAGCTGACTCATAATTGGGGTGAAATATTGATCTTGTCCTACTAGAGAGCTTCTCACCTAAACTCTCTGAATTAATATCGAGGGTTATTAATTTGAAGAAAATAGTGGGAGTATTTTAATAAAAGTCCTTATTTAAATAAAAAATATATTTTGAAATATAATACTAAAATAAATTTTGCATACTCCTTTAGATTATCCATGACAAGTAATACACATCACACATTGTCCCTGCGATCAGTGCTTGAGAAGGACAAACTCAATGGGACAAACTTTCTGGACTGTTACAGAAATTTAAGGACTGTCCTTAAATAAGAGCATAAGCTCTATGTCATCGAGGAAGATCACCTAAAGATATGCTCGGAACTGCTTCTCGTGTAGATAAAGATATTTACAAGAAAAATTAGGATGAATCCTTGGATGTCGAATGCCTCATGCTCGCAACCATAAACTCTGAGCTTTAGAAGAAACATGAGAGCATGTGTGGTTACGAGATAGTCGAGCACTTAAAGAAAATGTTTCAAGGGCAATCACAACAAGAGAGGTATGATGTGTCAAAGACGTTGTTTCAGTGTAAGATGGGAGTTCGTGACCCAATAAAAACTCACGTGCTCAAGATGATTGAGTATATAAAGAACCTATAATGACTGGGTTTTCCTTTGGGCCAACAGTTATCCACTGACTTGATCCTATAATCGATGTCAAATTTATATGAGCAATTTGTATTAAATTACAACATGAATGAAATTGAAAAACCGTTACCCGAGCTCCTAGGCATGTTGAGAACTACCGAAATCAATATGAAGAAATCTAAGCCCTCTAGCCATATATTAATAATGCATAAAGGTAAGGGCTAGACTAAGGGATTTAAGAAGGCTAAGATTGGATCTAAGTCCAACATTAATCCCATGCCTTCTACAATGAAAAGAAAAGGACTGGATTACGAAGGAAATTACTACCATTGTGGCAAAACAGGGCACTAGAGGAGGAATTGTCCTATTTACATTAAAGATATACAAAAGAAGAAAGGAAGTGCGACCATCAACTTTTGATATAATTGTTATAGATGCCAATCTTTCTACTTCTTCATCTTAGGTATTGGATACTGGACGTGGTTCTCATATTTGGGTAAGTATGTAGGAACTGAGAAGGACGAGAATCTTGGCTAATAGCGATGTAGACATATGAGTTGGAAATGTAGCAAGAGTTGTTGTTATTGCTGTATGTATATATCATCTATCTATGAATATTGGGCTTGTAATATAGTTAGAGAACTGTTATTATGTACCTGATACTACTAGAAATATTATATCCATTTCTTGTTTGGACATGAAAGGATTTTAATTCATTATAAAGAAAAATTGTTGCTCTATTTACTTGAATGATATTTGTTTTGGAATGTTTAATGGTGTTTATGTTTTGAACTTGGACCATCTCCTCAATAATATAGATTATACTAAAATATTAACAACAAATGCCTTTAATTCTACATACATTTGGCATTGTCGTTTGGGCCATATAAATGAGAAACTCATTTCCAAACTCTATAGAGATGGACCATTTGATTATGAATCATATGAGACATGTGAATCTTGTTTGTTAGGCAAAATGACTAAAACCACTTTCACTGGCCATACTGAGAGGGAAGATGATCTTTTGGGTGTGATACATAGTGATGTATATGGACCCATGAGTTCTATGGGTAGAGGAGGGTTTTACTATTTTATTACATTTACTAATGATTTTAGTAGATATGGATATGTCTATCTTATGAAGTACAAATCCGAATCCTTTGAAAAGTTCAAAGAATTTAAGAAAGAAATACAAAACCAATTAGGAAAACTAATTAAAGCACTATGATCTGATCAAGGTGTTGAATACTTGAGTCAGGAGTTTCATGACTATCTTGGAGAGTGTGGTATTGTATCACAACTCACTCCACCTAGGACACCACAATATAATGTGGTTTCTGAGAGGAGAAATTATACTTTGTTGGACATGGTGCGATCTATAATGAGTCATGCGGATCTGTCTATTTCCTTTTGGGGATACACTCTATAGACATCTGCTCTTAAACTAAACCATTTTCCTACTTAAATGGTTCAAAAGACACCATATGAGATATAGACTGGGAAGCGTCCTAGTATGACTTTCATGAAGATTTGGGGTTGTGATAGGCATATTTATGACGTCAAATATATGACAAACTTGATGTCAAATCTAATAAATGTTATCTAGTGGGGTATCCTAAAGAAAATAAAGGGTATTATTTCTATAATCACCCTGAGGGCAAAGTGTTTGTCGCAAGCAATGATGTTTTTTAGAGAAAGTGTTCATATCTAGAAATACTACCAAGATAGAACTTGAAGAAGTTCAAGAACTACAAGCAATAAATGAACCTAAGATAGAACCTGAGTAAGGACAATAAGTTGTTGTAACTAGAGATCCTACTTAAGAAATATAAGTCCTATGTTGATCTGATAGACCATGATTAAATCCTGAGAGATATGGATTTCTCATGACTCAAATTGCTAATGTGTTGCTAATGGATCATGATGATGAGCTTGCAACCTATCAAGAGGCTATACGTGGACCGGACTCTGAGAAGTGGCTTGAGGCCATAAAGTTTGAAATTGACTCCATGTATGTAAACCATGTTTGGACTTTGGTGGAACAACTTGAAGGGGTACAACTCATAGGGTGCAAGTGTGTTTAAAAGAAAAAGACCGACATGTATGAGAATGAACAAACATTCAAAGGGCGATTAGTTGCTAAAGGTTTCAAGTAAATTTATCATATTGACTATGATTAGACCTTTTTCCCAGTTGTCATGGTTAAGTCCATCAGGATTTTACTTGCTATTACTGCACACTATGATTACGAGATATGACAAATGGATGTCAAAATGGATTTCTTTAATGGAAATTGATGGGTTTAAAAATTAAATTCATGCGGAGCCTGGGTTCGGTTAGATTCCGGCGGGCATTTTCGAGGAGTCTGGCGAGTACTCGTACTTCGAGGAGCTAAACCGTTATCCCACATGTCGAGGTGATGGAAGTAACGACCGCTCCCGCTTTCGGAATATCGGGGGAAGCACCGTGGCGACGGGGCCAGAATTCTTTTTTGGTTAATTAATATTTATAAAAAGGTCTCACGCAAACTTTTTGAATGTAATTTATCCAACTTATCTTACGATAAAGGCAAGTGCACCTTATCGTTTTATAGTACAAGATATAATTTTTTAGAAAATGATATCGCGGTCGTATTTATCCGAGGCCGTGTTGATTATTTCTACCCTGGGGACGCTCTATTATCTTATCGATAAAAAAATGTGATTGCATTTATTCTAAAAGCAGAAATGACAAAAATCGCTGGCTTGGTGTGCGTTTAGCAAAAACCAAGAAAAGTGATAGAAAAGCAGAAAATCTAAGTTATGAAAGCTATAAATAAAGCGGAAAATCTAAGTTATGAAAGCGATAAAAATGTAGAAAATCTAGCTATGAAAGCGATAAAGAATGCAGAAAATCTAGCTATAAAACAGTAAAAATGCAGAAAATCTAGCTATGAAAGCGGTAAAACTAATTGTGAAAGCGATAAAAACAAGCTATGAAAGCTTTAAAATTAATCTCATTCAAAAAAAAAAGAACAAGAACTTGAAGAAAAACTTATCAATTTCATTAAGCAAATAAAATATTACAAAACTAGAGAGGAGACAGTGGAAAACAAGAGAAGGAAAAAAAGGTGGAACACAAATCCCAAAAACATTAGAATTTGTGAACCCTTTAGAGGAGAGCCGACCCCATATATTTATAGGCAAAAGTGGGCTGCAATTAGCAAAAAAAAAGGAAAAATAGCAGCTGGCGGGTTGACTGAAGAGGAAGGCAAGCTTGACTTGATCACTGGTGGGGTGCGGATAGAAACTTGCAGGCTCTAGAAGGAGAGCTGGTGGGAGGCTTGCTGGAAGGAGACCTAGCGGGCTGGGGTGCGAATAGCAGCGGGCTGGAGAAGTTCGTCAAACGTTGAGAGGGTTCGTCGAACACAGGGAGGCGGAAAGGGATTCGTCGAACGCAGAGCTGGTTTGTCGAACACAGAGAGGGTTTGTCGAATGCAGATCTGGTCTCAGCGGGTTGGGCTGAGTCTTAGCGGTTCGGAGTTCGTCGAACGTAGCGGAAGTTCGTCGAACGCAGATCTGGAATCGTCGAACGCCTGCAGACATATATGTTTATATAATATATATATATATATTTATATTATATTTATAGTATTTAGAGATCGTCGAACACCTGGCGCCGTTCGTCGAACGCAGGGACGCTGAGCGTTCGTCGAACGCAGAGCGTCGTTCGTCGAACGCAGTGGCATTGAGCATTCGTTGAACGCAGAGCGCCGTTCGACGAACGCAAAGCAGCGTTCGTCGAACGCACAGCAGCCATACATATATTTAATTATATGTATAATTAATACTATATATATACTATAATTTTTTATAGTATATATATTATACATATATTTATACAAATACAAATATTATACACCTATATTTATTATATTTATAATAAATTTATTATACAATATTATTTCAAAATTTCATTCTTATGTAAATATATTCACTTATTGTTACAATTTTTTCTGATTTGTTTCATACTTAAATAACTCAGATTTTCAAATAGATGAATAGTTATATACATAAGATAAAACAAGTGATTATTTCAATAATTTACATGCAATATGTACAAAATTACCCAAAATTATGCTAAAAATTATACTAAAAAAATATATATTTTTCTAATCATTAAATACCCTCATACTTAAGCTTTTGCTATTCCAAGGCAAAAGTAAGAGATACCTATAAGACATTAATAGAATTTTTAATTAACCAAAATTCTATTTAATCATTTAGTAAGCTTGAAATAAATTTAGGAAATTTAAAGAGGTAAGTCCAACATTGTTATAATGATTTAAAAAGAGCGAAAAAGTTTTAGCCAACAAGACTTCTGAAGTTAGCTAAGTAGCGACCTAAATAATTGAAATCATTTAGCAGCATGATTAGAATATAATTATAAGAACTTTAACTTTAAAAGAAAGTTTTTTAAGAATAATTAAAACTTACTAATTATGCTCTCTCAATTTTTTTTAATTTATATCTAGTTTTCAATTATAGTGGCTAAGGGGTAGGGGAAACATGGTAGGAGAAGAGAATTTTGATTTGGGGGTGATGAATTTTATCCTCTCACCCCACTCAAATTTTTCTTTTTGCTTGGATGGAGAAGGGAATGAAATCTTATTCCCAAATATATATATTTTTCTTTTTCTCAAAAATACCCAATGCCTATGTTTACGAAACGAAATCTTGTTCCCATTGACATAAGATCTTTTTCTTTAATTAATTGGGTGCCTATGTTTACGAAATGAAATCTTATTCCCATTGACATAGGATTTCTTTTTAAACGAAATCACCAAGGGGTTTGAATAATAGGTATGGGGTTTAGAAATTTCTAGAAATTATAAATTAAGAATTTTTTTTGAGAGCAAGTTTTAGTAGGTTTAGAACATTCTTAAAGTTTCACAAGTTTGAAGTAGGAATAATTAAAGTCTAAAGACGGTCTGCTAAAATGATACAACAAGAAGCTATTTTAGGATAAACTAGAAGTAGTGCTAAAAAAATTGATCTCAATTTAAATTAGAATCATAATATGTTAAAACTAAAATTCCATAGATCTACATTTTACGAACTATGATACAAATAAATGTTTTGGCAAATTATAAATAATGAAAAATGCTTATAAATAAACTCAAACTAATTTTGAAAATAACAAAAAGCTAAGTAGGGGTTTTATTATTATTATTATTTTTGGATTTTAAAATTTTTTTAAAAGTTTTTGCATTGAAATAAACTATATTTTTGATTTTTTAGATTTTTTACTATTATTAAATTTTTTTTTGGATTTTCTAAGTTATTTACGATATGAACAAATTATAATATTAATAAATTTTTGGTTTTGGTGTTTTTTTAATTTATTTGGATTTTGGGGTTTTTAGAATTTTTTGGATTTTTCTAAATATTTACAAGTATGAAGTAAATTTTTTTTTTGGGGGTTTTCAGAATATTTTTGGATTTTTCTAAATACTTAGAAGTATGAAGTAATTTTTTTTTATTTTTGGGGTGTTTAGAATTTTTTTGATTTTTCTAAGTACTTACAAGGTTTTGAAGAACGAAAAAAGACACCCTCATACTTAAAACCCAACATTGTCCCCAATGTTTTAATTTAAGTATGAAGAAGATGCAAGAAAAAAAAGAAGAGAAAATGCAAGAAACCCTGTAAAAATAAAGTAGACATAAAAAAAGGTAAAAAATATTAGATAAATATGAGGTTGCCTCTCACGAGCGCTTTGTTTACCGTCGCGTAGCTTGACTGATTTAGAAATTTTACTCGCTCCTACGTCCCTAGGGCATATTTTATTAACAAATTGCCGAATAGACGCGGGATGGAGAACCTTCCCGGGTCATTCAATTTTGGCGGCAATTGGTTAAGTAGGACCGCTGAGCATTCCACAATAAGTGAAACACACGAAATACCTTCGAGCTTCTTTTTATTAGAAAGGAGCTTCTTAAGATATTTTGTGTATTTCGGCATTACGGAGAGAGCCTCGCAGAAGGGGACGTTAATTTGAATTTGTTTTTTTTAAATACTTAAAAATTTATAAGGTTCGTCTGCCTTCTCTTTAGTAGTTTTCGAGGGGAAAGGAATTTGCGGGGTCGGAATGATCGGCACAATTGGAAGATCGAATAAATATATATATATATATATTGTATTATTTTGTTGTTTTTTGATTTAATCGGAGGAGAGGGTGGAGGGGTCGGAGTCGAAATATGTACATTTTTCTCATCCCGCGATGGAGAGATGAACTCCTTGCCGCTTCAAAGGGTTTAAGCGGGGGGCATTTTCACGTGGGTTCGGCTCCGTGTTCCCTGGCAGTGCTCCAAGTGGCCGCTCGGAGACCATTTTTGCAAGTTGTCCAACCTGCATTTCCAAATTTTTTAGCGATCCGGTTATATTCCAGATATTTATTTCGTTGGACGCTACGTATTTTGCGAAAACTTCCTCGAGCGGGGAAGGTTTTGGAGGAGGAGAAGGCTGATACCCCTGCTGAAGTCCTTGGGGGAACCCTTGTGGATAGCCTTGGGGACCCGCATTTGGGGCATGTTGCGCATTATTAGGGTTGCTCCAGGAGAAGTTCGGGTGATTCCTCCAACCCGGATTATAGTTATTACTATAAGGGTTGTTATTAGGGTTGAAGGGGCGCCGAACCGGATTGCCGAGGAAATCCACCGTTTCCTCGATTAAAATATTATTATTATTATTATTATTATTATTATTATTATTATTATTATTATTATATTTTTTATTATAAATATTATTAGCATTATTATTAGCGGCACTAGCCCAAGACGGAGTGGAGGAGGAAGCAGTCATCTCTGCCACTTTCTTACTTAGCCGCTCTACCTGCGAGGCTAAGTGAGAAGTGGCATCCACTTCATAAATACCAGCCGATTTATTAGGACGCGACCTTGGCACATTCCATTGGTACGCGTTCATGGCCATTTCTTCGATCAGAGCTTAAGCGGCCAAAGAGGTTTTGTTGTTTAACGTTCCCCCGGCGGCTGCGTCGATCATCTGCCGCGTTGAGAAATTCAAGCCATTATAGAATGTTTGTACCTGAAGCCAAGGTGGTAGCGCGTGATGAGGACACATATGCAAATATTCTTTAAAACACTCCCAAGTCTCGTTAAGAGACTCAAAATCGAATTGTATAAAAGCTGCGATTTCGGTGCGTAATTTTCAAGTCGGCCCACGTGGTTATGGCCCCTCTCGGAAGAGAAGTTAACCACGATTTAGCCTTCGTCCGCAAAGAAAAAGGAAATAAGCGCAAACGAATGGCGTCGTCGCTGACGCCATTTATTTTAAAAGTGTCGCAAATTTCAAGAAAATTAAAAAGGTGAAGATTAGGGTCCTCATCTGGCAAGCCGTCAAATTGACATGACTACTGTACCAATTGGATAGTGCTGGGTTTTATTTGAAAATTATTATTAGCAATAACGGGGCGAGTGACACTCGACCCATTATCTTCCAAATTCGGCCTGGCATAGTAGGGCATGGTCCGTTGAGGAGCCGCATTTGGATCGATCTCTGCCATATTTAAACTATTTCTTTTATATATATATAAAAAAATTGTAAAATATTTTTTTTAGGGTTTTAGGGTGTTTTTGAATGAGAATATATATATAAAAAAAAAAGAGGAAGAAGGAAATAGAAAGGAAATATTTTTTTTGTTTGTTTTAGGGCTTTTTTAGAAAGAGAGATAAACTTATAATATCCTAAATAATTTAATTAATCAATTTTTTTAGAGCATTTTTTAGATGAAACGGTATATACGAGAGAGAAAAAAAAGACGTAATAATAAATTTTTTTAATTGATTTTATTTTTTAGAGTTTTTAGAAGAAAGAGAAAGAAAAAAAAAGATTATTCACAGAGACTATTATTTATCAATATATATATTTTTTTGTGATTTCTTTTAGCCTGCCAACTTACCTAAAAGAGATGAGAGTAAAGATCCCGATACCCAAGAGTTTCCTCCCATAGAGTAGGTGGAAACCTTAGACACCTAGATTTGCTTGAACGCACATCATCCCTTCATCCTACAAGAGTCCATGGTGTGTCCAAAGTGAAAGCGCTTAGCACAAGATCCAAAAGGGGTTGGGACCTTTTTCTAATTTTTCTGTGGACTCTTGCTGGAAGATGGGGAACCCGAAGAAAACAACATGGGTTTTTTATTAAACGATTTATTTAATCAGTTACTGCCGGCAGCGGTAAGAGGTAACGCGGGCAGTTGTTTTTAGATCCATACCTAAGCCCATATTTAGCACTTCCATGCCTTTGGTTTGCCAAAATCATATCAAGAGTCTTTTGGCCAACCCCAAATTTTCCTAAGGCTATGTTTAAATCATGGATCCGGGATTTTAAGAGGGTATTTGATGCGCAAATCTAGCACACCGCTATAGGCGGTAGCGAGACTGCGACACAAAACAACAGTGTACCGATCATTCAATTAATATAAAATGTGGGAGTAAATCACCAAGTATCGAATCGCGAAAGAACACAGTAAGGTGGAGTTTACTTTTGAGGAAGGACTTGAGATCGAAGTCCTTAGGTCGGATGGATTGCGGGAGGCTTGGTTTGGTTTGTGGAAAATAAAAGAAAAGAGCTAAATCAACTACTCCTATGCAGGCCTTGAGCGCACTGCTTTGCTAGGCGGGATGGAAACTACGTAGGCCTTGAACGCGCTACTTCGCGAGGCGGATGGACGAGTAGGCAAGCAGATGAAGTGGAGGGTTTGCGTGGTGGATGGAAAATGGATGGGGCGTACCTCATGCACACAAATAAACAAAAAGATAATTTCACATAGACATGAAATAACTTTACAGAGCAAAGTTTATAGTGTTCATCATCAAAATATAGAGATATCTAACATTTACAACAATCAATACAAAGAAGGAGAAAGTAAGGAATCGACCCAATATGAAGCCTTGTTGAAGGTTCACGGTTAGAATCGCTGGGTTGTCAATCTGCGTGCAAGCTCGGTCCTCAACTGTGTCCGGGGTAGAGAAGGCTGTCACTACCTTCCAATGGACCCGTCTGCTTCGTGTCATGATCCGGCCGCACGACCTAGCTTCCTTCTCCTTGGATATTGGTTGATTTAAGGCTAAATCTCTCTCCTTGGAGCTCAAGGATGATGGAGGAGGCCAAAGGGGGCAGAGAACCTGCAAGGAAATGGCGAAAACGGCGGACTGGGCAAAGCAAAAATGATTGATCCCCCGACCTAAAATTGCGCACATCTATTTATAGGCGGAGCAGAAATTAACAACGCGCACGGTCAGGAGCACGACCAGTGGTCGTGCGCGAAGAGATGCCTCTGATCGTGCGCGAAGAACCTATAGCATCCTAAACTGCAAAATAGTGCACGGTCAACGGCACACGACCAGTGGTCGTGCGAGAAGAAGGTCAGTGATCGTGCAAACTTATCTGTTTGATAAGGGGAATTAAAACACGACCAGTGGTCGTGCGCCTGATCATGCGCGAAGGAAAACACACGATCAGTGGCTTTTTAGGCAGAAATTGCCCCCAATCAAACTCTGAGCATCGCACGACCCTTGAACCTGCATGAAAACATCCAGGACCACTGGAAAATAAGGAATCACACCAAAATGGGCATAAATGTGCACTAAGAGTGGAAATACACAGTGTGATCACATAGAAGCGATAATGCGCCTAAAGTGTAGTGCAAGTGAAAGAAAACTAGCCCAGATGGGTCCTAAAACCACTATATAGATTGGACTCATCACACCCCCAGACTTACCTGTTTGCACGTCCCGAGCAAACATTCCTAAGCAGACAAAAAAAAATTAGCTGGCTTAAAATTACAAAATGGAGTACCAAGCGAAGTCGCATGCTCCAATGCATAGAAAGCTAGTAGAGAAGATCATTAATTATACACAAAGTTTATAAATTTCTAATAAAGTAAATAAATATTACTACTACTCAGAAAATGAATAACAGTGAATCATCAGGTCACGCATATGGAGAAAGTAGAATAATCGCTGAGATGAGCATTGCCAAAGTTGGGATTCGGGACAAACTCCACCGAAATTAATCGGTGTCGGAGACCATAAGCTCGCCCGGTCACATTCTCTCCACGACACTAGATTGGTTCATAGCGTGAGTCGGTAGGACTTTTAGGTTTCAAATGAGGCTTGGGTTATGGTGAGGTAAACAAATATAAAATGAAGGCTTAGAACACAGAAACCCAAATGAGCAAATGCAATACACTATCCAAGTAGCCACAAAACATGCGGATGCACCACACCCCCAAACTTAGACTTGGACGCATGGGTGTGTGCACCGCCTACTCCCAAATTTAAATCTCCAACAGATTTTTCAATTAAACTCTTTCATTCTTCTTTTTCTTTTCAAGTCTTTTTTTCTTTTTCTTTCTTTAGCAATTTCAGCAATTTTTCGAAGATGCACATCCACATTTTCACATTGTATTTCCACAATCAACACAACCAATTTAAAATTTAAACAAAATGCTTGCATTTGGGTGTGCGACTAGGATTGGAGTTTAAGCATTGGTGAACAATAGTGGGGCTGAACCAAGAGAATGGGTTAGGCACAACTGGGCTAACGAGGATAAGATGATAGGAATGGCACAAAGGCTCAACCGGGCCAAAATGATGACCTACGTCATTCTCGCGCAACAGATCTATCATATGCCAATGCTTCAAGAATCGCTTGGGGCGAGTTTTTAGCCACCGAGAAAGATTATCCTTCCTCCCGGCTCAAGCAATACACACGTCTAACAAAAATTTACACACATCCCTATGCGACCTTTTGATTCAAACCGGATTCACCATTTGGGTAGAGTAAATGATATTTACACTAATAGAAATGTTATAAAACAATAAGTATAAAGGTAAATCTAATCTACTCATATTTCTATACAAGATGAGAGCACTCGACTAGGAACACTACATGAGTCAACATTTTACTCCACCACATAATTTAAATGCTAGCACAATGATTTTCCCAATCTCACAAAAGAATGAGTTCAACTCAAGACGCGCTAACGGCTAGGTACAAACTCGAGTGGGTGCCGTGTTGTGCAATGAAAATAAAAACAAAAAATCTTAGATAAAAGCTTCTAGTATGCTTTGCAATAGTGCACGTGAGTGGGCATAACAGATAGCTCTCCCCCAGACTTAAACTAATCAATCCACACAATGTATAACATGAAGATCAAAAATAGAGCCAGGAGAAGAGAGTACCCAATGCTCAGCAAGTGAGCATATCAAAAGACGCATGAAAATCCATGGCCAAGCTGCCATACGAAGAATCACAACCACCGCCTTCACAAATAGAAAATACCTGCAGGGGTGAGCTCCGCCAAAAATAATAGGAAATACACAAAATAAAATGAAAAACTCTAACTAAACTAAACTAGATGAAATGAAAATGCAAGAACGATAAGATAACTACTGGGGTTATTGTCTTCCCAGCACGACTTATTCAAACTTGAAAATATCTAGCTAATGGGAGTATGGAAGGAGAAGTGGACAGGCAACTGGCCTAATATCCGTGTCGGTAGAGGGTACCAATACGGAGATAGAACATATAACCCTCTACCGAAATAAAAATACTTGCTCCTCACAGGTAGAGGGAAAAGAAAGAAAGAAGTGGAGGAAGAGTTCTCCTTACTACTTTCACCAAAATAAATGTCCTTGCCTAACATGGTGTCGTCTTTAGGGAGGCAGCATGAGGGGAATACAATACATGGCAGGTCCTTTGTGTAGGGGGGGTTAACCTCCTCACACAAGATGACGTGCACATCATTGAATTGGGAAAACTGCACCATGTCCTCCTGCATTACCTGTGATGACTCAACCTGCATAGGCTCAAAAGAAGAAGAAGGTAGGTCAGGGAATAGAAGAGAAGAAAAACATAAATGATCTAAAATCGGTGGAGTGGTCCCGGTCTCACTCCCAAGAGGTTGGGGAAGTAAAATAATATCGGCATTGTCAACAATGCTGCAAGTTTCGGTGGGATCAAAAGTGACCTTGCCCAAGATTTGGACTTCCTCCACCGGTGCGGAGGTAAAATCCTCTTCACCTAGAAGGTTGTCCTCCTCCATTGGAGTAGGCACACTTAGATCGCCAGCCTCATATTGCGACACATCATCAACAATGTCGTCAGAGACGAATGTAGTAGTATGCACAACAGGGGGAGGAATAGTGCTTGGATAAAAGTCAAGCACCGATTCCTCACAAAGAATCGAATCCATACACGGTGATATATACACAGGGGAGATGGGCTCAACCATGTCAAAGCCTAGATCAGCCACAACTCTGATGAGCGTGTCTGCATCATTCCCTTCAAAACTTGAAGGTGATACATCAACGCAATCAGAGGTGGAAGGTGTGTTGTGTAACACCCCAAAAATCGTGGTTCAGCGAAGTAGGCGGAGTGGTAGTGCGGCACTTGAAGCAGGCTAGAATTTTCCCTTCCTGCTCTTAGCACACGATCAGTGGCCTCATCGCGCACGACCGGTGATCGTGCGCCAGCGATCGTGCGTTAATTCAGAAGATAATCGAGTTCTGTCTCGGACAGTGCGCACGACCATTTCCCTCTTCGCGCACGACCAGTGATCGTGCGCCAGCGATCGTGCGATTATTCGCAAGAATTCAGAGTTCTGTCCCAGATAGTGCGCACGACCATTTCCCTCGTCGCGCACGACCACTGACCGTGCGCCTGTGATCGTGCGCCCTGTTTATTCTGTTCCGCGATTTTGAGCGGAGAAGAAGATCGGGCCGTCCAAATCTTTTGGAAATTGATCCAACGGCTAGGGTTAGTTGCGGGAGACCATTAGGGCTGATGAGAGGGGGTTAAACCTCATATTCTCTAAGATTTTCTCTCTCCAAACCCTAGAGCAAGAAGGAGGAGCCAAGGAAGAAGAAGGTGTTGGAGTTTCTGAGGTGATCTCAAAGCAATCAATAGTTAGTCTTGATGCCAACGCAATATGAGCCTATAGGGTCGCACATAAAAGCGTTTGGAGAAATTGGAGAAAGGATTGTGTTGGCCTCACTTATATTGGATATGAGTGGAGGACCAATCCTGTGACTAAATAGAGTTAAGTTGAGAATGTCTCAATGGGGAATCGTTTAAAAGGTTTAAACGGATGGATTTGAATAGTCGAATTCGGTTATTATGAATAGTCGAATTCGGTTATTGTCATTAGTCGAATTCGGTTAATGGACAAATTCGGTTATTGTGATTAGCCGAATTCGGTTATAGTGTATAACCGAATTCGGCTATAGTCGAATTTCATTAGCCGAATCCGTCGAAATGGTTTCGCCGGACTAGTGTCGAATTCGGTTAATTGGATTAGTCGAATTCGGCGAATTGGATTAGTCGAATTCGGCGAATGGGATTAGTCGAATTCGGTTAATCAAATTCTGGACAGAAATGTTCTGTATTTCCCTCTGGTCTGTGGATAGTCTTTTTATCCCTATAAAAGGAATCGCGATTAGGTCTTCAAGGGACGACGGTTTTTAGATCGAGCCTTATCGCGATTTTCAGTAGAGGCGAAGACGGAAAGGTTCCGCACGAAGCCCGTCCGCAGCTCCTCCTCCGCCGCCGCTAGTCGACGCCGCCGGTCGCCTCCTCCTCTGGATCGGGCCTAGCAGTCCGTGAGGACGTTGAGAGCTTCCTTCTCCAACCTAGTTCTTGTGCGACAGGAAGCTAGGGTTCTTCATCGCTTGTGTGGACTTCTGTAGAGGGATCGATCTATTTCGATCCTTGAAGAACTCAAAGAAGATTTCGGATTTCTCTTGGAGCACCTTGGTTGAGTATTGACTCAATCCCACAAAGGTATATCGTATTTCGATTTCCTTTTGACACCTCTTGAATCATGAAAAACCGCAAGTTCCTTTAGACTCTTTTTGGGTTCTTCTTGTCATTTCCGCTGCGCACATTTGATGTGTCATCCCTAATGTAGGGATATAGAAAACCCAACAGTGGTATCAGAGGCAGGTTGCGGTCAAGTGCGTGTAAATTGGGACATTTAGAAGTGTTCTAAATGCCCTAATTTCTTCTTGGTATATCACATGTGATGTGATTTTGTGTGGTTTCTGGTGGCACGGCCCCTTGGAACCCCGCCAGGAACGCATGTGATTGCGTTGCGATTTTCATGTTTCAGAGGTTGTTTCTCCTCTGCAGTAACCATCCCTCAAAATGGTTTGTGAAACCAAATGTTTAGATTATTGAATCTGACATGAGAGACGAGCTTGTCTACTGCATGAGTGGAGTTGTTGTTCATATGTCCAATGCATGTAAGTCTGGAGATTTAGAAGTGTTCTAAATGCTCAGATTTAGCCCTGTTTGTCAAAGTGTTGATAGACTGTTTTTGTGCACATCTGGGGTGCATTTGGAATATGAATGTTGTTTTTCTTTTTGAGAAATGTGCACGGTGATTAAATGTTAATCACGATGAAATGTTCATCAATCGAAAGATAAAATCCCTTATCCAATATTAAGTATACGGATGCCTTCCGATGGATGACACTCTTCCTGCCTCGATCGATGAAGTGTGGGCTTGCCAAAGCAAGGTGCATTAATCTATCTTGGTAAGGGTGCGAGCGGATAATTGTGATATCCCACTGTCGACATCGGGTCAAACTTAACTAGGTGACCTCAAAGGTTGAGTGCCTAGAGGCATAGAGTTGGCATGCACCATATGATGGATGCGAATAAAGAGTTATTCACCAGCCATACAAGAGTTGCATGAGGATGCAATTGGCAAGTGTTGCCTACCTAAATAACCGCATTATGAGAGGAACGCCAAAGCGGACTCGTGGTGTTGGTGAAATACGGATCTTGTCCACTAAGAGAGTAGCTCGCATAAACTCTCCGTATCAATATTAAGGGTTATTGATTCGATCAAAAATAGTGGGAGCTTTAATTAAAGTCCAAATTAAAATAAATTGTATTTAGAAATTTTGGTACTGATCAAGTTCTGCATGAATTCTTGTAGAATTCCATGGCCAGTGGTTCACACTCCACTCTGTCCCTAAGAGCTATCCTTGAGAAGGACAAGCTAAGTGGGACGAACTATATGGACTGGTATAGGAACCTGAGAATTGTTCTCAGGCAAGAGCGAAAGCTCTACGTCTTGGAAGAAGAAGCCCCCGAGGTGCCGACCGGGAACACGTCCCGTGCTGATAAGGATGCTTATAAGAAGTATACCAATGACGCCTTAGACGTCGAGTGCCTTATGCTTGCCACCATGAACTCTGAGCTTCAGAAGCAACATGAGAACATGGGGTGCAAGGAGATTGACGAGCACCTAAAGAAAATGTTTCAAGGGCAAGCTCGTCAAGAGAGGTTCGATGTCACGAAGGCCTTATTTCAGTGCAAAATGGGAGCTCGAGACTCAGTTGGTACTCATGTACTCAAGATGATTGGGTATATAGAGAACCTGGAAAGACTGGGTTTTCCTCTGGGTCAAGAGTTGGCCACAGATCTTATCCTGTAATCGTTGCCGGATAGTTATGAGCAGTTTGTCTTGAACTACAACATGAATGAAATAGACAAGACACTGCCCGAGCTCCTAGGCATGTTGCGAACTGCCGAGATAAACATGAAGAAGGCCAAGCCTGCTAGTCCCATATTGATGGTACATAAAGGCAAGGGTAAGGCCAAGGGCTTCAAGAAGACGAAGGTAGGACCTAAGTCACATCTTGAGCCCAAATCTTCTGCGCTGAAAAGGAAGAGCACCGTGAAGGAAGGGAAATGCCACCACTGTGGCAAGGCTGGACATTGGAGGAGGAATTGTCCTTCGTACATTGAGGGTCTGCAGAAAATGAAGGGAGGTATGACTTCCGCTTCGAATATATACGTTATAGAGATAAACCTTTCTTCTCCTTCATCTTGGGTATTGGATACCGGATGTGGTTCTCACATTTGTACAAATGTGCAGGAACTGAGAAGGAGAAGATTGCTGAGTAAAGGAGAGGTGGACCTGCGCGTCGGCAATGGAGCAAGAGTTGCTGCTGTAGCCGTAGGGGTTTACCATCTTTCTTTGCCCAGTGGGCTTGTAATAGAACTTAATAATTGTTATTTTGTTCCGGCCATAACTAGAAACATTATATCCATTTCATGCTTAGACATGATTGGATTTTCTTTTATAATTAAGAACAACTGTTGTTCTATATTTAAGAATGATGTTTGTTATGCTGTAGCTCAATTGTTTAATGGTCTTTATGTTTTGAACCTAGACCATCCGATCTATAATGTAGATAATAATAAAAGACTAAGAACAAATGACTCAAATCCTACATATCTCTGGCATTGTCGTTTGGGCCATATAAACGAGAAGCGCATATCCAAGCTCCATAAAGATGGACTATTGGACTCATTTGATTATGAATCATTTGAGCGATGCGAGTCTTGTTTATTAGGCAAAATGACTAAAGCCCCTTTCACTGGTTATACTGAGAGGGCTGAGGATCTTTTGGGTATAGTACATAGTGATGTATGCGGACCCATGAGTTCTATGGCTAGAGGTGGGTATTTCTACTTCGTTACATTTACTGATGAATTCAGTAGATACGGATACGTGTATCTTATGAAGTGCAAATCCGAAACTTTTGAAAAGTTCAAAGAGTTTAAGAATGAAGTGGAGAACCAATTGGGTAAAAAGGTTAAAGCACTCCGATCTGATCGAGGTGGCGAATATCTGAGTCATGAGTTCCGTGATCATCTGAAAGAGTGTGGTATTGTATCACAGCTCACTCCACCTAGGACACCGCAGCATAATGGTGTGTCTGAGAGGAGAAATCATACTCTGTTAGACATGGTACGGTCGATGATGAGTCATGCAGACTTGCCTGTTTCCTTTTGGGGTTTTGCTTTAGAGACTGCTGCAATGACACTGAATCGCGCTCCAACGAAAACGGTTCTAAAGACACCATATGAGATATGGACTGGGAAGCGTCCTAGTATGTCATTCATTAAAATTTGGGGCTGTGAGGCATACGTAAGACGTCAAATGCCTGACAAGCTGGAACCCAAATCAGATAAGTGTTATCTGGTGGGATATCCTAAGGAAACGAAAGGATATTACTTTTACCTACCGTCTGAAGTCAAAGTGTTTGTCGCAAGGACGGGTGTCTTCTTGGAGAAAGAGTTCTTGTCAAGGAAGACGCAAAAGGTAGAACTTGAAGAAGTTCAAGAACCACAAGTAGTGAATGAACCAGAATTGGATTCTGAGCCAGGACTACAAGATGTTGTAGCTGGAGAACCTGCTCAAGAGACACAAGTCCTACGTAGATCTGGTAGACCAAGATTTGAGCCTGAGAGATATGGATTTCTCATGTCTCAAATAGGTAATGTGTTGCTTATGGATCATGATGATGAACCAGCGACCTACCAAGAGGCTATGAATGGACCGGACTCCGACAAATGGCTTGAGGCTATGAAATCCGAAATGGACTCCATGTATACAAACCAAGTTTGGAACTTGGTGGAACCACCTGAAGGGGTACGACCCATAGGGTGCAAGTGGGTCTTCAAGAAGAAGACTGACATGGATGGGAATGTACAGACATTCAAAGGGCGACTGGTGGCTAAGGGTTTCAAGCAAATTCATGGTGTTGACTATGATGAGACCTTTTCCCCTGTTGCCATGGTAAAGTCCATTAGGATATTGCTTGCTATTGCTGCGTATTATGACTACGAGATCTGGCAGATGGATGTCAAAACGGCTTTCCTAAATGGAAACCTCCTTGAGGAAGTGTACATGACACAACCAGAGGGTTTTGTATCCCCAAATGAAGCCACTAAAATATGCAAGCTGAATAGATCCATCTATGGATTGAAACAGGCCTCTAGAAGTTGGAATCTTCATTTTGATGAGAAGATCAAAGAGTTTGGTTTTGTCAAAAATGAAGATGAATCGTGTGTTTACAAGCGAATCAGTGGGAGCATTGTTGTCTTCCTGATATTGTATGTAGATGACATACTGCTGATCGGGAATGACGTACCTACCCTGAAAGTTGTTAAGAACAACCTAGGGAACTGCTTCTCTATGAAGGACTTGGGTGAAGCGACTTACATACTCGGTATTAAGATCTATAGAGATAGATCGAAAAGGTTGCTAGGTTTGACCCAGAGTACGTACATTGAAAAGATGTTGAAGCGGTTCTGTGAAATTTTTCGGACCTTGTGAGAGTAAGCAGGAATAACAACTAGAGATACAAGCCAAACAACCAGAGACAATCTTAGGCGAACAAAACGATCTTTATTGATAGCAAAAACTTCAATTACAGGGCAAGACATGCTCGACGAGACATGATTTCGTCAGCACTAAACTTCAAAGAGAAAGAACAGAAACTGAAGATAACTGAGACCGCACGGTCTCTTGCCGAACTCAGCAGCTCGCCAGACCGCTGCTGCCAGACCGCAACCGCTCCCGATCTCGAAACACCACCAAACCGCTGCACCAGACCGCTCCTTTGCCGACCTCCTGATTCCCGAACTCCAACACCACAACTCCAAGCCGCAAACCGCCCGAACACTTTCAGAGGAAGAGGTGATCGCTGCTGCCTGCACTATCCGCAGAAGCTGCACAAAGAAGGATTCAATCAGAGACCGCTCGGTCAGATAAACAAGACCGCAGGAACTAGGCGAACTCGGCTTACACTTGGTGTGCTCTGGTTGTTGCAACAGTGGCTCCCTATTTATAGGCGTGAGACCTGATCCAGTCACCACCCTATGAGATAGAGTCACCACCCATCAGATCGCGCGACCTTACCGGTCAACCCGCGCGATCACTGCAACCCTCCTGCTTCATTTTGGTGAGCGCCGACTTCACTCCAGACCGCGGGAGATCGCTACTCCCTTGGTCTGAACACGACTCCACACGGAGATCGCCAGACCGCCTAGAATTCACCCACCACCTGTGTTCGCCTGAGACCGCAAACACAGCCAGCTCGCCCTCCTGGTCTCCTCCTGAGACCGCGAACTGAGACCGCGCGACTAAGATGACTTAGTCCGCGAACTCCTTCAGAACCCTCTGGAAAGCCACCAGACCGGATTCAAGAGCCAACCCGTGCGGTCACGCCAGACCGGCACGTCCTTGAAGAGAACAGCATGTCACGCGGTCAGAGACAGACTGCACGACCCTGAGGAAGATCACCCGTCATGCGGTCACAGCCAGACCGCACGACCTCCACCTCCAGCAGCCCTTGGACCAGACCAGCGGTCAACCCTGGAAGCCGCAGCTGACCAATAGAACAGATCGCCATTGTCAGACCGCCAGACCGTGCGGTCACGCCAGACCGCCCGGTCTCCTCCCAGACCGCCCAGGTCCAAAAGCCTCCTCCACTTCCACTTCAATAATTTCAACACTCCCCCTTGAAGTGGGAAGTGGAAACTAGCCCAAGTAGTTCCCTTAGCCGTGTGAACGGCCCCTTTGCCAGCGCCTTTGTGAAGATGTCTGCGACATTGTCCGCACTCCGCACATGCTCGACCGAAAGAGATCCCTCCAGCACTTTCTCCCGTATGAAGTGATGCTCGATCTCAATATGCTTGGTCCTCGCGTGACAAACTGGATTGGTTACCAGTTTGAGAGCACTCTCGTTGTCACCGCGTAGCAGAGTCGGCTCCCGAACCTCCTTGTGGACGTCTCCTACCAACCTCCTAAGCCAGATGGCTTCCTGAGCTGCCAAGGCCGAAGCCTTGTATTCCGCTTCCGTGGTAGAGACCGATACGGAATCCTGCTTCTTGCTGCACCATGATACAGCCGTAGGGCCCCCCATGAAGATGAATCCAGATGTCGACTTCCGATCATCCGAATCTCCCCCGTAATCAGCATCCATGTATCCATGCACCTCGAAGCCCGCATCCTTCCTGTATAGGAGACCCATGTCCGAGGTCGCCTTGACATACTTTAGAATGTTCTTGGCCGCTAGCAGATGAGGTACCCGTGGCTCCGCCATAAACCGACTCACCCTGCCCACTGCATATGCAATGTCTGGCCTCGTGATCGTCAGATAGATTAAGCTCCCAACCAGAGCTCGGAACACCAACGGATCTTGCATGATCCTTCCCTCATCCTTCCGAAGCTTCATAGCCTTCTCCAGAGGTGTGGAAGTGCACTTCCCTTCCTTCATGCCGAACCGCTCCACGATCCGCTCCGCATATCCGGCTTGGGTCACCGGCACTCCACCTTCCTTCCTCTGCACCTCAAGTCCAAGAAAATGGTGAAGCTCACCAAGATCCTTCATCTCGAACCTGATAGACAGCTCGGCCCGAAGCTGCGCTACCTCCTCCTTCGAGTTCCCCGTCACGATCATATCGTCGACGTATAGCAGCATGATGACCTGAAGCTCCCCGCTCTTCTTGACGAACAAGCTCGAGTCTGAGTCTGAAGCAACAAATCCACAGAAAAGGAGATATTCTGCGATCTTCCCGTACCATGCCCTCGGCGCTTGCTTCAACCCATACAGGGCCTTCTTCAGCTTGCAGACATGCTCCGGAAGATCTTCAGACACAAAACCTGGTGGCTGGACCATGAAGATGTCCTTGTCAATCTCGCCGTACAAGAAAGCGTTCTTGACGTCGAGCTGCCAAATCTCCCATCCACTGAACGCCGCCAAGGCAATGATGAACCGAACTGAAGTCATTTTTGCCACCGGACTGAATGTCTCATCATAATCTTCACCGTATTGCTGCGAGAACCCCCGAGCTACAAGACGAGCCTTGTAACGCTCGATACTGCCGTCAGCTTTCTTCTTCAGCTTGTAGACCCACTTGCATGTCACAGGAGCAATGCCCTTCGGCTTGGGCACAAGAGACCAGGTCTCATTCTTCTCAAGAGCTGCCATCTCTTCTTGCATCGCAACATCCCACTCCTTCACGCCTTGGGCCTTCTCAAAGCTTGACGGCTCCCTCTCATCCAAGGGACCAGCAAAGAAACATGAGACGAAGCTCACTGCGTTTCCTCCTGTATAGCGATCAGGGGCGATGATCGCTCGCTTCGACCTTCTCAGCTCCTTCCCTTGAGCTGCAATGTCATCCGCTGCTTCTTCCCTAGCTCCCCTTCCAGACGTGCTAGGAGCATTGCTCCCCCTGCTCCCTGAACCAGAAGCCCCCGTCTCGGAACTAGAAGGAGATGGACCACCTGGTGACACAGGTAGCTCCACCTGAAGATTCTCCACAGCTTTCTCTGGCATCTTCACCCTGCTCTCTGGTAACTCCACATCAGAAGACCCCTTGTAAGATGTCACCTCATCGAACACGACATCGCGAGATACAACAAATCTCCGCGTCTCCGGGTCCATGCACTTCCACCCTTTCTTCCGCTCATCGTATCCCACGAAGACTAGCTTCCTTGCTTTCGCATCTAGCTTCGTCCGAAGAGCATCTGGAACATGCACATAGCAGGTGGAACCAAACACCCTAAGGTGTGCCACACTTGGCTTCTCCTTGAACATCATTTCATGTGGAGTCAGCATGTTGATGGGGCTCAGAGGCATCCTGTTGATGACGTAGGCAGCACAAGACATTCCCTCCGCCCAGAAGGACTTTGGGATACTCTTGGCATGCAGCCAACACTTGCAGGTCTCCGTCAGATGACGGATCTTCCGTTCTGCAACTCCGTTCTGTTGTGGAGTATGAGCACAAGTGAGCTCTCTCCGGATGCCCGCCTTCCTGCAAAAAGTAGAGAACTCACTGGAGGTGAACTCCCCTCCGTTGTCAGTCCTCAGCTTCTTCACCCGCAGTCCCAGCCGACCTTCCACGAGCTCCTTGAACTCCACAAACTTGGCAAACGCCTCCGCCTTCTCCTTCAGGAAATATACCCAGACATATCTGGTGTAATCATCGATCAACACCAGCATATACCTGCTGCCTCCGAGGCTTGGGGTAGCAGTAGGTCCCATCAAGTCACCGTGGATGCACTCCAACGGCACACTACTCCTTGTCTGCGACTTGTCAAACGGTAGTCGATGAGACTTGCCGAACTGACATCCCGCACAAACATGACCTTCACCGTAAGAGGATAGACTTGGCAGGCCCTTGACCAGACCTCTCACCGCCATAGCTTTCAGCTTGTCCATCCCTACGTGCCCCAACCTCTCATGCCATATAACGGCACCATCATTCGTCTTCATCTTGTCGACGTAGGAACTTGTTGATAAAACAAACAAGTCCTTTGCCCGTCTCCCGACATGGACGACCTCGGCCTTCACGGCCTCTACATTTCGTAGAAATTTCACTTCTGTCGGGCCGAACAGAACGTGATACCCAGCGTCAACAGCGTTGGTCACGGAGAAGAGGTTTTTCTTCATTCCGGGCACATGATAGACACTCTTCAAGGTAAGTGGCCCTCTATCACTGCCCAAAGAAACAACCCCCACCTTCTCGACTGCATGCACAGTATTATCTGCAGTGATAATAGCATTGTTACCTGTGTACGGCTCTGCTGAAGAAAGCTTCGACTCGTCCCCGGTGAGGTGATGACCACACCCCGAGTCCACGATCCAGTCCTCCTGATAGTTGATAGGAGCCGAGGCTCCAATAGAAGCCGAGAAGGCTCCTCCCCATCCTCCATCAAAGTGCCTGGCTGGTGCTTCCTCCTTCTCAACAGCATGCCCTGGCTGAGTATTCAGCCTGCAGTCCTTCCTAAAGTGCCCAACCTTTCCGCACTTGAAGCATTTGAGACCTTCCTTCTTCTTCTTCCCGTCAGCCTTGGGAGCATACCCCCTTTCCTGCTGCCCAGAAGTTGAAGGCCCATGGCCTTCCGTGGTCTTCTTCTTCTTCTCCCACTTCTTCTTCCCTGAGAAGAGAACCTCGCCATCTCCCCCAGTCACTGACACCCCCGCCATCTGCCTTGCCAGACTTTCCTGCGAAGCTAGCAGATTCTCCAGCTCTAGCAGAGACGGCTGATTTGCCCATCCCTGTACCGACGTCACAAAGGCCACATATTCCTTCCGCAAGCCGCGGATGATGTGCCTCTTCAGCTTCGCCTCAGAAATTGGCTCATCAGGATCCAGTGCTGATATCTCAGCGCAGAGATTCTTCATCTTCAAAAAAAAGTTCGAGATAGAAAGATCACCTTGAGCTGACCTCGCCAGCTCATTCTCTAAGAACTGTAGTCTTGCTATATTCTTTTTGTTAAACAGCCCATCCAGGGCTCTCCAGATCTCAGCAGCTGATCCACACCCCAAGATGTGATCAAAGAGATCAGGTGAAATGGCACGCTTCAAGGTGAACTCGGCCTTGGCGTTGGTCTTCCTCCATGCCCTCACGGCCGGTCCATTATCACCTCCTTCTACTGCCTTCACCTCTTCTGTTTCATCTCCTCCTACCACCTCCCAGAGGTCCTCACCCAGAAGATAGCTCTGCATACACGACTTCCACTTCTTGAAGTTAGTCGACGTAAGCATCTCAATACCAAGACCTCTTGCAAAACCACCTTCCATTGCTCTTCCTCTGGTTCCTTCTTCACAAAGGCGATGGCTACTCTAAGTTATTCACTGCTCTTTCAACTCCAACCTCCCTCTGATACCATGTGAAATTTTTCGGACCTTGTGAGAGTAAGCAGGAATAACAACTAGAGATACAAGCCAAACAACCAGAGACAATCTTAGGCGAACAAAACGGTCTTTATTGATAGCAAAAACTTCAATTACAGGGCAAGACATGCTCGACGAGACATGATTTCGTCAGCACTAAACTTCAAAGAGAAAGAACAGAAACTGAAGATAACTGAGACCGCACGGTCTCTTGCCGAACTCAGCAGCTCGCCAGACCGCTGCTGCCAGACCGCAACCGCTCCCGATCTCGAAACACCACCAAACCGCTGCACCAGACCGCTCCTTTGCCGACCTCCTGATTCCCGAACTCCAACACCACAACTCCAAGCCGCAAACCGCCCGAACACTTTCAGAGGAAGAGGTGATCGCTGCTGCCTGCACTATCCGCAGAAGCTGCACAAAGAAGGATTCAATCAGAGACCGCTCGGTCAGATAAACAAGACCGCAGGAACTAGGCGAACTCGGCTTACACTTGGTGTGCTCTGGTTGTTGCAACAGTGGCTCCCTATTTATAGGCGTGAGACCTGATCCAGTCACCACCCTATGAGATAGAGTCACCACCCATCAGATCGCGCGACCTTACCGGTCAACCCGCGCGATCACTGCAACCCTCCTGCTTCATTTTGGTGAGCGCCGACTTCACTCCAGACCGCGGGAGATCGCTACTCCCTTGGTCTGAACACGACTCCACACGGAGATCGCCAGACCGCCTAGAAGTCACCCACCACCTGTGTTCGCCTGAGACCGCAAACACAGCCAGCTCGCCCTCCTGGTCTCCTCCTGAGACCGCGAACTGAGACCGCGCGACTAAGATGACTTAGTCCGCGAACTCCTTCAGAACCCTCTGGAAAGCCACCAGACCGGATTCAAGAGCCAACCCGTGCGGTCACGCCAGACCGGCACGTCCTTGAAGAGAACATCATGTCACGCGGTCAGAGACAGACCGCACGACCCTGAGGAAGATCACCCGTCATGCGGTCACAGCCAGACCGCACGACCTCCACCTCCAGCAGCCCTTGGACCAGACCAGCGGTCAACCCTGGAAGCCGCAGCTGACCAATAGAACAGATCGCCATTGTCAGACCGCCAGACCGTGCGGTCACGCCAGACCGCCCGGTCTCCTCCCAGACCGCCCAGGTCCAAAAGCCTCCTCCACTTCCACTTCAATAATTTCAACAGGTTCAACATGCTTGAGTCCAAGAAAGGATTTTTGCCCATGTCACATGGTGTGAATCTCTCTAAGGACCAATGTCCAAAATCTTGTGAAGATAAGGACCGCATGAAGTTGATTCCATATGCTTCGGCAATTGGGTCAATCATGTATGCAATGTTATGTACTCGACCCGATGTCTCTTTTTCTTTAAGCATGACAAGCAGGTATCAGTCTGATCCCGGTGAATGTCACTGGATAGCCGTAAAGAATATCCTGAAGTACTTGAGAAGGACTAAGGATGTATTCTTGGTGTATGGTGGAGAGGAAGAGCTCGTTGTAAGTGGTTACACGGATGCCAGCTTCCAAACTGATAGGGATGATTCGAAGTCTCAGTCAGGGTTTGTGTTTTGCCTGAATGGAGGAGCTGTGAGCTGGAAGAGTTCCAAGCAAGAGACAGTTGCTGATTCTACAACTGAGGCTGAGTATATCGTCGCGGCAAATGCAGCGAAGGAGGTTGTATGGATTAGGAAATTCATCGGCGAGCTAGATGTAGTTCCTAGCATTGTTGGTCCCGTAGTTCTCTACTGTGATAACAATGGTGCAATTGCACAATCTAAGGAACCTAGATCCCATCAGCGCTCCAAGCACATACTTCGGCGGTTCCATCTTATTCGTGAGATTGTCGAACGAGGAGATGTGAACATTTGCAGAGTGCCGACTGAGGAGAATATTGCAGATCCACTGACAAAGCCTCTCGCGCAGAGAAAGCATGATGGTCATACTAGATCAATGGGTATACGATACTTGAGTGATTAACTCTAGTGGGAGTCTTGTGGGTTGCATGTAAAATATATATTCTGTTGGCTATTTAATACTTATTCATATGATGAATTGTGTACCAATTATTTCCTTTTACAATTAATGGCAAGTTCTTTTATTATGATATACTGTTTCTATGTGATAGAATAAAATTCGTGATAAATACCCTTAGAATGTTCGCTTCCATAGGACATCAAGTACGTGACTTGAATGTGAGAGCCTATGATTTCGAAGCTTCATTCTTAAAAGGTCCCTGGTCGAGGTATCATTGTAGAAGCTAAGGGTGATGATGATACATTAAGACTAGAATTTGTGTTGACTGATGACCGGTTCTCACAGGTCATGATATTGTGATATCAAGTCATCACATAGGTACTTGTTAGTGAACAAGTTGTACTGGACAGACCCACCTTGAGACTACTTTGTGGATTGTTATATGAACGTGTCACAAGTAGGTCTCAACTGACAATGGTGTTTGTGGTCCTTTGACCTGAAGTCACAGCATTCATCAAATGAGGAAGAGCGTACTTTGATGCCATCTAAAGTCTTCTCTTGAGAAAGGTTGATGATAAGGGTAGTAATTGGGTATGTTACGAGTCATTTGGATGTTTGCGTGTGAGCAGAAATGGAATTTGTCCTCCTTTATGACAGGAGTTACATCCATGGGCCCCTTGATGGAATAAGACTGAGAAATGCATGGCCATGCTTGGTGGAGTCAATATGTAATATTGAGCTCACCAATTTTCAGACTGTCTATTCTAGATCAGGAAACTGGGATTGAACGATTATGAGGGTGACACAGTCCATGCCTCTAGTTCTATCCGGATGTAAGGGACAAAGGGACAAGGCAACACTGAAACATTGGTTAAGACAGGCTTATTGAGTTATGAACTCTTATTGCTTGGGTAGCAATGATGTATTGCTAGATGCCGCTCATTGTTTGTGAGACTTCTGTTGATACTTTGTGATCAAGTGGGAGACTGTTGGAGTTTCTGAGGTGATCTTAAAGCCATCAATAGTTAGTCTTGCTGCCAACGCAATATGAGCCTATAGGGTCGCACATAAAAGCGTTTGGAGAAATTGGAGAAAGGATTGTGTTGGCCTCACTTATATTGGATATGAGTGGAGGACCAATCCTGTGACTAAATAGAGTTAAGTTGAGAATGTCTCAATGGGGAATCGTTTAAAAGGTTTAAACGGATGGATTTGAATAGTCGAATTCGGTTATTATGAATAGTCGAATTCGGTTATTGTCATTAGTCGAATTCGGTTATTGGACAAATTCGGTTATTGTGATTAGGCGAATTCGGTTATAGTGTATAACCGAATTCGGCTATAGTCGAATTTCATTAGCCGAATCCGTCGAAATGGTTTCGCCGGACTAGTGTCGAATTCGGTTAATTGGATTAGTCGAATTCAGCGAATTGGATTAGTCGAATTCGGCGAATGGCATTAGTCGAATTCGGTTAATCAAATTCTGGACAGAAATGTTCTGTATTTCCCTCTGGTCTGCGGATAGTATTTTTATGCCTATAAAAGGAATCGCGATTAGGTCTTCAAGGGACAACGGTTTTTAGATCGAGCCTTATCGCGATTTTCAGTAGAGGCGAAGACGGAAAGGTTCCGCACGAAGCCCGTCCGCAGCTCCTCCTCCGTCGTCGCTAGTAGACGCCGCCGGTCGCCGCCTCCTCTGGATCGGGCCTAGCAGTCCGTGAGGACGTTGAGAGCTTCCTTCTCCAACCTAGTTCTTGTGCGACAGGAAGCTAGGGTTCTTCATCGCTTGTGTGGACTTCTGTAGAGGGATCGATCTATTTCGATCCTTGAAGAACTCAAAGAAGATTTCGGATTTCTCTTGGAGCACCTTGGTTGAGTATTGACTCAATCCCGCAAAGGTATATCGTATTTCGATTTCCTTTTGACACCTCTTGAATCATGAAAAACCGCAAGTTCCTTTAGACTCTTTTTTGGGTTCTTCTTGTCATTTCCGCTGCGCACATTTGATGTGTCATCCCTAATGTAGGGATATAGAAAACCCAACAGAAGGTAGATCCCGCCATTGACGGAGCTCCGGAGCTCCGTTTTGCGAGCCGTTTCCAGATTTGGAGATTGCAGCCCGGTGCGGTCATTTCTCACCGTGTAGAATCTCGGATCCATGGCGAAAAAGAACACGTCTAGAGTAACGATTCTTCCTCCCGAACTTTGGACTTGTATTTGTCGATTCATTCCTCTTCCTATGTTTTCATGAGGTATCTCTTTCACCAAGTGGGTGAAGTGTAGGATTTCCTCAAGTTCTTCGGAACTCCGGGTAGATTGTGTCCGTCCCCGGCATTATTGCATGTAGAAAATCCGGTAGTCGTGCGGATTTAGGCATTTTGTGTGAAGCCTATTCGTGGCCGTGAGCTCGAATCGGTGATGCTTGATTTGCGACGTTGCATTTAGGTTAGGCCTAGAATGCGTGCCGGAGAATGACTCCGTGAACTCACCTATAGTATTGCAGGAATTAAGTGTAGGCGTCTTGTGAAGATCCTAACGAAAGCCCCATGCTTTGAGATTTGGATGAAGGCAAACCTTCACCACGAAATTGATGCGGAGTGTATTGCACCTCCCTTGTTGAGTATTCGTGAAACCTAGATCCTTGTGAAGGGGTTAGGTGCGTAGCGCATAATTAGTGTAGCACTCGAAAGTGCTAAACCCTTACGGGCCGAGGCGAAGCCGTACCCGCGTCATGCGATAGATCGCGACGATTAGAGCACGGGCAAAGCTAAACCGAACCCGTTTCCATGCAGATCGGTGAGAGGTCCCTTCCTCATGAAAGCCGTGTGATCATGGGAGAGGTCGTGGAAGGTGTCATACCTAGACCGGCCAAAAGCTCTTGTTCCCACCTAAGGTTGTGGCCCTTACGGTGGAGTGTGTTGTGAATTGATATTATGATTAGCCTCATGCGATTGCTTAGGAGGTTGTGGGGAACCTTCGGGTGAACCCAACCAACATCATGTGCATACCTAGGTTCCCTTCTTTTTGATGCTCAACCTAGAAGATTGATTGTGCTTGAAACCTCACCTTGTGTAGTTGCACCTTCTTTATATTAGTACTTGTGCTAGTGTAGCTTGCTTGCAGGGTAGAAGCTCCGCCACCCCGGGAAAGGGGTGGGGTCGTTATAATTTGGTCAGCTGTGCTGACCGTTACTTTGTTTGTCACCGCTTGGTGGAATGTTCTTATGCAGGTACAGGTGAGCCTAGCGGGAAATAGCGGGCGTTGGCCCTTTTGCTGAGTTGGCCCTCGAAGGCCAGCCCTTTTCCTGTTTTCTCATGTATTGCCGGCCTGCGTGCCGATGTATGCTTTTTGGAGTTTTGTACATTGGTTTGATGTAAGGCCCTAAGGCCGTAACTCTTATTTCTGGATTCATTCCTATGATAGTGGACAGTTCTATTTGAATGGTTTAATTAATGCTTCCGCTTACGTTTTGTACTCTCGTTTAGTTGTTACTTTTCTGGTTATCACCTTTTAACTCCTAGCTAGTGTGGTTTGTATGGCGTGGGGTCCCGGCCGGACCTGCTGTTATACTTTTCGTACTAGCAAGGTGTTACAATTTGGTATCGGACTTAAGGCGTCGATCCGTAGTTTAGCGAATTCGGGACAAATTCCTTTTAAGGGGTGGTGCGCACGGGTTGTGCATTCACCTAAAACGACAAAAAGTAATAAGAATTTCCACTTAGGAATGAAAAAAACATACTTGTTTGCGGAACCTGAGCGTTCCATGATTGATGTTTTGATATGTTTTGGGTCACTGAATTGTGCCTTGCATGATTATAGGTGACTAGAAGTGCTGCGGGGCAGTCTCGACCCCGTAACACCGCTGAAAGCAGTGGGTCGGCTGAAGTGCCAGCGACTACTCCTTCTGCTGAAATGATCAGATTAGTCGCGGAAGCTGTCTTCGCGATGATCAACGCTCAACCCCAAAGGCTGGTTCAGCCTGCTACTCCTACTCCGGACGTGGCCCCGGAGGCTGTTGCTGCAGTAGAACCTGCGGTGGAACCAAGAGTGAAGGCCCCTGTGCCTTTAGCTGCAGTGGAACCTGCGGTAGCGCCGAGGGTGGAACGTCAAGTGGCGCAAGTGGTTGCGGGGCGAGCGCGCGACCAACAATTAAAGCATTTCCTGAGCTTTAATCCTCCTACCTTCTCGGGATCTGAGTCCCCAACGGAGGCAGAAGACTGGTTGTCAAGAGTTAGAAGAACGCTGAGGGCGACAGCGACGGACGAAGCCATGATGGTCACCTTAGCCACTTTCCTTCTTGACGGAGAGGCTGTGCTGTGGTGGGAAGAGCAGGAACTGCACAAGTTCAGCGGTAGAGACATTACTGAAATAACAATGGCTGAGTTTTCAAAGTCGTTCCTCCAACAGTTTATCCCCTCTGCCCAGCGCATTGCGTTACAAAACCAGTTCTTGAGGTTAACTCAAGGTGATCGCTCCGTTGACGATTACTTGCATGAGTTTACCAGACTGAGTCGCTATGCGGGGTCCTTGGTGGAGGATGAGGAGACAAAGACAAATAAGTTCTATGAAGGGCTTCGGGACGAGTTGAGGTTGCTCCTTGCAGGCCCTATGACGTTTGGCTTCCAAGTGATGGTGCAAACCGCCAGATCTTTGGAGTTGGACATGAAGAGGGTACAAGCAAAGAGTGTTGTAAAGAAACCCGAGTTTCATGCGCCGACCTCTCAGTCCAAGTCGGACTTCAGAAGGAACAAAAGGAAGTTCAAACAGGCGGAACCAGCTTCTTCGAATGTTTCGGGAGCCACGACCGCGCGGACTCCTATTACGTGTTTCACCTGCGGGAAGGTGGGACACAAAGCTGCGGTGTGTCGAAGTGGTCCCCCAAAGGCTGCAAATCGAGCGGTGGATTATGCTCGTGCTGCGGAAAAGGGTAAAGCGGCAGAGTCTTCGTCTTCCCAACACATTCCGACTCAGCCGAGAGTCTATTCGCTTGGCCAACAAGAAGCTATACGACAAACCGATGTCATCACAGGTACGAATTAGAAGTTAGCTTTTACAGCTATATATATAATTCATACTATTGTACGACTATATGTGTTATTTGTGTACAATTAGGTTTCGTCCTAATTTTCAACTATCCGGCGAGAGCTCTATTCGATACGGGTGCATCGCACTCTTTTCTGTCCGAGGACTTCGTGGTGCGAATCGGAGTGCCGTCTACCTTCGTAGAGGATAGATTGGAAGTAGTGCTACCCAATGGATCTCGAATGAGTGCGGATAGGAAGAGCCGTGTGAAGGTGCGGATCGGAAGTCAAGATTTCGACTTGGAAGCGTCGTTACTACCGTTAGCTGAATTCGATGTGATCTTCGGCATGGACTGGCTCTCGGAGCAGCGAGCATGCATAGATTGCAATACAAAGGAGATCACTCTGGGAATGAACACCGACGACGAAACCACATTCGCCGGTATACGAGGAGCGAGCAAGACGCTGATGTCTGCTCTCCAAGTGGTTAAGGCGGTGAGAAAAGGCGCCGAGTTGTTCTTCACCTTGTTGGAGGCTTCAGAGCCAAAGCCCAGGTTATGTGATGTCCCAGTTGTAGCGGAATACGCCGACGTGTTTCCTAACGAACTCCCTGGGGCTCCGCCTCATCGGGAGATTGATTTCTGTATCGAGTTGGTGCCAGGTGCCAAACCTGTGGCCCGCTCACCGTACCGAATAGCGCCAAAGGAATTGGCAGAGTTGAAGGTCAATTGCAAGAGCTGCTAGAGCAAGGCTACGTACGTCCAAGTTCTTCGCCTTGGAGTGCACCGGTCCTCTTTGTGAAAAAGAAGGATGGGAGCTTGCGTCTATGTATTGATTATAGAGAGCTAAACAAGTTAACCGAGAAAAACCGATATCCGATTTCTAGAATCGACGATTTATTCGACCAACTGGTTGGGTCGACGGTTTACTCCAAGCTGGACCTAAGGTCCGGCTATTATCAACTGCGGATAAGGGAATGTGACATTCCAAAAACAGCGTTCAGTACCCGTTTTGGGCACTACGAGTTCACGGTGATGCCGTTCGGTCTGTCCAATGCACCGTCGGTATTCATGGACTTAATGAACAGGACGTTCCGAGAGTATTTGGATCAATTTGTGATCGTCTTCATCGACGACATTTTGGTATACTCTCAGTCGGAAGAGGAGCATGTAGGGCATCTGCACGCAGTCCTGAGCACCTTGAGGAGGAGTCAGCTATATGCCAAATTCTCCAAGTGCGAGTTTTGGCTACCGTCAGTGGCATTCCTTGGTCATGTCGTTAGTGGCGAAGGAATTGCAGTCGATCCGTCGAAGATAGAAGCGATCCGAGCGTGGCCTTTGTTGAAAAACGTAGCGGAAGTCCGAAGTTTCTTAGGACTTGCCGGCTATTATAGGCGCTTTGTGGAAAACTTCTCGAGGATCGCACTTCCTCTCAGAAAACTGACTAGGAAGGATCATAAGTTCGTTTGGTCGCCCGAGTGCGCACGAGCTTTTGAAGAGCTAAAGAGCCGTCTGACCACGGCGCCCATCCTATGCTCGCCACAGGGTACGGAAGGCTACGAAATATATAGCGACGCCTCAGGAAGTGGTTTGGGTTGTGTCCTAGTGCAGTTCGGGAAGGTAATTGCCTACGGCTCCCGGCAACTGAAGGTTCATGAGAGGAATTACCCGGTCCATGATTTGGAGCTTGCGGCCGTGGTTTTTTCCCTCAAACTTTGGAGGCACTATCTATATGGCGTGAAGATCGATATCTTTACCGACCACAAGAGCCTCAAGTACTTACTAGATCAAAGGGAGTTGAACATGCGCCAAAGGAGGTGGATGGAGTTCCTTGGGGACTACACCTTCGACATCAAATATACTCCCAGAAAAGGAAACGTAGTTGCGGACGCGTTGAGTCGTCGGGCTCCCGCGCAAGCAAATTGGATTTTGATGCACGATGAGCGTCTAATCCGTGAGCTAGAAGAAATGGAGATCGTTTGCATTGATAGGAGAACGTCTACTTCAGCATGCTTGAACTGGACGGAAGTTCATTACGAACTTGCCGACCGAGTTCGACAAGCATTGGAGTTGGACGAGAGCATGAAACGATATAAAGCGGAAACCGTTGAGGGGTTAAACGCTGATTTCTCCTTCGAAGACGACCTTATGTGGAAGCAGGAAAGGTTGTGCATCCCAAACGTTGGTACTCTACGGGCGGAGTTGATGTACGAGGCTCACCATACCAAGTACTCGATCCACCCGGGGAGCACTAAAATGTATATGGATATGAAGAAACTGTTCTGGTGGCCGGGCATGAAGAAAGACATTGCCCTTTACGTGGCCAAGTGTCATACTTGCGCGTTGGTGAAAGCGGAATGTCAACGTCCCGGTGGGTTTTTGAAGTCCTTGCCGATTCCGGAATGGAAGTTTGATGATATTTCGATGGATTTCGTGCACGGATTGCCGAGATCGCAACATGGAAACGACGCCATCTGGGTGATCGTGGACCGTTTGACAAAGGTATCACACTTCATTCCGAACCGGAAGGATGATTCGGTAGAGAAGCTAGCAAAGCTCTATGTTGATAGTATTGTGAGACTGCACGGTGTCCCTCGTAGCATCGTCAGCGATCGTGACGGGCGTTTCACATCGAAAGATTGGAGGCTTATCCATGAACTGTTGGGCACGAAACTGAAATTCAGCACGGCCTTCCACCCGCAAACGGATGGACAGACCGAGAGAACCAACAGGACTATGGAGGATGTGCTCAGAATGTGCGCTCTAGACTTTGGAAAGAAGTGGGAGGATCATCTCTATATGATCGAGTTCGCCTACAATAATAGCTACCAAGCCAGCATAAAGATGGCTCCCTTCGAGGCCCTCTATGGTAAGAAGTGTCGTACGCCGTTGTCTTGGGCGGAAACGGGCGATACTAAGCTATTGAAGCGAAAGGATGTTGAAGAAGCAACTTCGATGATCCGGACTATACGCGAAAGGCTATTGGTTGCCCAGGATAGGCAAGCAAAGTATTTCAATGCTAAGCATAGGAACCTAGAGTTTGCCGTCGGTGACCGGGTTTACTTCAAGATCAAACCGTTCAAAGGGGTATCAAGGATCCGACGCTTGAAAAAGCTCAGTCCAAGGTACTTAGGACCGTTTGAGATCGTGGAGCATGTTGGTGATGCGGCTTATCGGCTTGCACTATCTGCAGAGCTGAGCGGTCTGCACGACGTGTTCCACATTTCAGTGTTGAGGAAGGCAGTGCAAGAGCCTGCTCATATCGTTGCGGTCGGCAAAGTTTCGGTTGATAGTGGGTTGTCGACGAAAGTCAAGCCCTTACGCATCGAAGATACCGAAGTAAAGCAGCTGCGGAACAAGTCCATTCGGATGGTAAAAGTCCGGTGGGATAATTGCGGCCGAGAGGAGCTCTCTTGGGAGAGAGAGCAAACGATGCTTGCGGAGTACCCCGAGCTATTTCTCTCAGGTAATATATAGCTGAAATTCTTGCTATTTCTGTTTTATAAATTTCGGGACGAAATTCTTTTAAGGAGGGTGGAGTTGTAACACCCCAAAAATCATGGTTCAGCGAAGTAGGCGGAGTGGTAGTGCGGCACTTGAAGCAGGCTAGAATTTCCTTTCCTGCTCTTAGCGCACGATCACTGGCCTCATCGTGCACGACCGGTGATCGTGCGCCAGCGATCGTGCATTAATTCAGAAGAGAATCGAGTTCTGTCTCGGACAGTGCGCACGACCATTTCCCTCTTCGCGCGCGACCAGTGATCGTGCACCAGCGATCGTGCGATTATTCGCAAGAATTCAGAGTTCTGTCCCGGATAGTGCGCACGACCATTTCCCTCGTCGCGCACGACCACTGACCGTGCGCCTGTGATCGTGCGCCCTGTTTATTCTGTTCCACAATTTTGAGCGGAGAAGAAGATCGGGCCGTCCAAATCTTTTGGAAATTGATCCAACGGCTAGGGTTAGTTGCGGGAGACCATTAGGGCTGATGAGAGGGGGTTAAACCTCATATTCTCTAAGCTTTTCTCTCTCCAAACCCTAGAGCAAGAAGGAGGAGACAAGGAAGAAGAAGGTAGATCCCGCCATTGACGGAGCTCCGGAGCTCCGTTTCGCGAGCCGTTTCCAGATTTGGAGAGTGCAGCCCGGTGCGGTTGTTTCTCACCGTGTAGAATCTCGGATCCATGGCGAAAAAGAACACGTCTAGAGTAACGATTCTTCCTCCCGAACTTTGGACTTGTATTTGTCCATTCATTCCTCTTCCTATGTTTGCATGAGGTATCTCTTTCACCAAATGGGTGAAGTGTAGGATTTCCTCAAGTTCTTCGGAACTCCGGGTAGATTGTGTCCGTCCCCGGCATTATTGCATGTAGAAAATCCGGTAGACGTGCGGATTTAGGCATTTTGTGTGAAGCCTATTCGTGGCCGTGAGCCCAAATCGGTGATGCATTATTTGCGACGTTGCATTTAGGTTAGGCCTAGAATGCGTGCCGGAGAATGACTCCGTGAATTCACCTATAGTATTGCGGGAATTAAGTGTAGGCGTCTTGTGAAGATCCTAACGAAAGCCCCATGCTTTGAGATTTGGATGAAGGCAAACCTTCACCACGAAATTGATGCGGAGTGTATTGCACCTCCCTTGTTGAGTATTCGTGAAACCTAGATCCTTGTGAAGGGTTAGGTGCGTAGCGCATAATTAGTGTAGCACTCGAAAGTGCTAAACCCTTACGGGCCGAGGCGAAGCCGTACCCGCGTCGTGCGATAGATCGCGACGATTAGAGCACGGGCAAAGCTAAACTGAACCCGTTTCCATGCAGATCGGTGAGAGGTCCCTTCCTCATGAAAGCCGTGTGATCATGGGAGAGGTCGTGGAAGGTGTCATACCTAGACCGGCCAAAAGCTCTTGTTCCCACCTAAGGTTGTGGCCCTTACGGTGGAGTGTGTTGTGAATTGATATTATGATTAGCCTCATGCGATTGCTTAGGCGGTTGTGGGGAACCTTCGGGTGAACCCAACCAACATCATGTGCATACCTAGGTTCCCTTCTTTTTGATGCTCAACCTAGAAGATTGATTGTGCTTGAAACCTCACCTTGTGTAGTTGCACCTTCTTTATATTAGTACTTGTGCTAGTGTAGCTTGCTTGCAGGGTAGAAGCTCTGCCACCCCGGGAAAGGGGTGGGGTCGTTATAATTTGGTCAGCTGTGCTGACCGTTACTTTGTTTGCCACTGCTTGGTGGAATGTTCTTATGCAGGTACAGGTGAGCCTAGCGGGAAATAGCGGGCGTTGGCCCTTTTGCTGAGTTGGCCCTCGAAGGCCAGCCCTTTTCCTGTTTTCTCATGTATTGCCGGCCTGCGTGCCGATGTATGCTTTTTGGAGTTTTGTACATTGGTTTGATGTAAGGCCCTAAGGCCGTAACTCTTATTTCTGGATTCATTCCTATGATAGTGGACAGTTCTATTTGAATGGTTTAATTAATGCTTCCGCTTACGTTTTGTACTCTCGTTTAGTTGTTACTTTTCTGGTTATCACCTTTTAACTCCTAGCTAGTGTGGTTTGTATGGCGTGGGGTCCCCGCCGGACCTGCTGTTATACTTTTCGTACTAGCAGGGTGTTACATGTTCTCAGAGTTAGGAGTTGGGACGATCCGGATATCCGGCTCGTCATCCTCGTCCAATTGACAAAGAAATGCAGCACTGTTGGATCGGTAGGCGCCCTTAGAGGGGGGGGGGGTGAATAAGGGTTTTAAAGATTTTATAACTATTTTGATTATTTTAGAAAAAGCTTTGAATATGATAATAAAGAAGATCAAGACTAATCAAGTAAAGTAAGAATAGAGACATGTTTTTATTAACTTGAGAAACATGATTACAAAAACTTGATCTCTTATGAAAGCTAGAAATCAAAGCTAAGTAGAAAAGAAACCTTTTGGTTTTCTATCCCGACTCGCTTCCCCACGAACCAGTGGCCCTAGCCTTGTCCTCCCCGGATTCGGCCTCAAGCCGCTCTAGCCAATCCCTCCCCGGATGTGGCCTCGAGCCCCCCTAGACCTAGCCTAGATCTAGTCGCCAATACGTGGCGAATTTCCCCCTAAGTCCTACCCAGACCTAGTCGCCAACACGAGGCGATTTCACTATCGTTTACAAGATGAAAAAGAAATGAAATAAAGTAACAACTCCCTTAGGATGAACTTCTGAATGAGGAGGCGAAGATCCGCTGGAGAATCAGCGTTTGTCGAAGCGGACTTCACTCGGGTTCGGCGTGATGGAATCCTCCTTCAGAAATCGGCAGAGCTTCGCTAGGGCTTCAAAATTCGGCCAAGATGGGCCTCTGGAACTCGAGCAATCTGTTTCTCTGAGGTGTATGCAATCGGTGTTGCAAAACACGAGGAGATGGGGTCCTTTTATAGCTCAAGCGCTACCGCCGGCGCTAGCGCTACCGCCGGCGCTAGCCCGGATTAAGAAACAATTTGCGCGGTAGAATCTCCAATCCGCAGCAACCCCTTGCTCTATTCCTTCTGTGAGCTCCACTACCGCCGGCGCTACCTTCTATCGCCGGGCGCTAGCGCTTTCTAAACAAACCGCCGGAATTGCGCTAATTACCGCTATCGCCGGGCGCTATCGCTACCGCCGGCGATAGCGACCATGTTCGAATATTGGCCTCAATTTTTGGGGGCAGTCTCCTTGAGTCATGTGGACCTATGTAACCTGCACACTTGAACACACAAGATCAAATACATAGGATTTGTTATTCTCAAACCTAGGAGATGCGGAAGACCATGTTCCAACAAACTCCCCCTTTTGATAATAAGAAATCCATTAATGATAAATCAGAGCATTAATAGATAAGCATGGTGAAATCCTATTTGTGTGTGTGTGAGAGTGATGACTTAGGATAAATATAGATGATTAGCATTTTTAGAGTTGCTCCCCCTAAATACGTGCTCCCCCTATGTGAATGCTCCCCTAATATGTAAACTATCAATTTAATTATTCATGTGAATTTTAGTTTGATAGCGGAGTTTATTTATCATGTTAGTTCTCCCCCTTTGGTATTAGCAAAAGTGGGTTTGGAGGCACCACATAAGCGATAATAAGATAGCAGCATGATCGAGCTATGGAGTTTAACAGGTGAATGATAGGGAGTTTGTAGCTTAATTTCAAGTTTAATTTATTCCCTTTATAGAAATATCAGAGTTTGAGTATAAGTAATTCTGTTAATAGTAACTAATATACGGTTTTACCATGCAAGTAAAATATTTGATGAAAAAATAAAGGATTGGAAAAAAAAGGACTTTTTAAGTAAGCATGCAAGGTAAAGCCATAAAATGAGAGTGATGCGGAAGACTTGTAGAAATAGAAAAACATCATATTATAAGCAAGATGATCCATAAAAAGAGATATGAGTTATATTGCAAAAAAGATGTTGTCGTAACTCATTTTCAATTTATAATAAGAGTAACCAAGCATGGAATAACGTTATTCAAAACGAAGGTACTACAATGTTATTCCAATTCATAATTTCAAAACATACCAAACATTATAGAAAACATGCTAGGTTATCTAGTGCATTTTATAACTAAAAAATTGTATAGAATTAGCATTAGGGTCCAATACTTATGAGAAGAAGTGTTATGGAACATAATGAGGTGCACATAAGTGTATTTTTGAGTAGATTATACACGAGTTTTAATAAAAAATACAAGTACTATGTAAAGTAAAAAGCACAATAAAACACAAATATTTTTACTTCCACACACTTTAATGCACAATAAAAATGTACAACTACCAAGGTGCTTTGCACACACAATGCTCATTAAGACTTATCAGGGTGCAAAGTAGTGCTTGGAGGATCACCTATTTTATTTTTAATGTTTTGAGATTTGTGATCCGGTGTACTTAAGAGTAAGTGGTTTTCTTATTTTGAAAAATATGGTTTGCACAAGACACTTTATTATTCTTTCCAAGGTGCTCAACCTCACAATGCTCATTAAGACTTATTAGGAGGTTCAAGTAGTGCTTGGTGGAGTTATCTTTGTTATTTATTTTATGATTTTGTTTTGTACAAAGTTCTCCGAATACACTTGTTTTGCAAACCAATAGAATTTATGAAAAACCATAACCACTTTTCTTAACTTTTTCATAGTGCAAAAGAAGGGAGTGTAGGTAAGATACTTGTGCAATTTTAATTCATTGTACAATTACAAAACATACACAAGCATTTTTAAGTTAAACCATATGTAGACAATGCCAAAAAGTGAGTGAAGTAATATCATTATCTAACATAAACCATTTACTCATACTTAGAGGCATGCTACACTTGATTCTACACAACCTTTACAATATAATTGATGCACATAGTAATAGATAAATCAAAGCATGGTAAAGACAATGTTCAAAGTAATTTTGAAAAATAAATCGCAACATTATAGAAATTCGAAATAATAGCTTAAATCTTGCTTGTTTTTCACAAACAGTTCATACAGTTTTTTTTGTTTGGTTTAATAGTTTTATATTTTTGTTTTGATTTTTGAAAAGAAATAAACTTTAAACAAAACATATTTTTGGTAAGTGAGATTTTCTATTTTTGTATTTAATTTTTCAAAAATAAAAGAGAAACAGATGTGCAGAAACTGAATAGTACAAATAGATTAGTATATTTTTAGGATTTTTTAGAAAATTTAAAATCACAAAAATTCGAAATTTGACGCTAGCGCGGGAAACAGTAAGTGATTTTTTAGGGTTTTGAAAATTTTGATGTTTGATCTTGATTAGGTGTCCCATTAGTAATTTCATGCTAAATTTGCAGAATTTTTTGACAATGTTTGTGATGGTTAAAAGTGAAGAAAATTGCATTTGGAAACATGTTTTAACAAGAAAGATCTAGAACACCTAATTCAAGTCGTAATAAACGAAAAAGTGCATCGGGAAGAGGTTTAGTAAATATGTCAGCGAGTTGTGAGTCTGTCCCAATGAAACTTACTTTTACATTCTCTTTCTTAATGTGATCCCTAATGAAATGATGACGAACATCTATGTGTTTGGATCTAGCATGATGTACTGGATTATATGTGAGGTCTATTGCACTTTTGTTGTCACATTTAAGATCTATGTGTTTGAGGTGAAATCCAAAGTCCTCTAATGTTTGACTCATCCATAATGCTTGTGCACAACAACTACCAAGTGCGATATATTCGGCCTCCGTGGTGTAGAGTGCAACAGAAGATTGTTTTCTACTAGACCAAGCAACTAAAGAGGGTCCTAAAAATGACAAGTACCGCTAGTGCTTTTTCTATCTAGTGAACACCCTGCGTAGTCTGAATCTGAATAGCCATGGAGTGTGAAAGAATCATTGTGTGGGTACCATAATCCTAATTTAGATGACCCTATTAGATAACGAAAGATACGTTTTACCTCTTTTAAATGTGATTCTTTTGGATCGGCTTGAAAGCGACCACATAAACAAACGGTAAACATTATATCTGGTCTAGATGCGCTTAAATAAAGAAGAGAGCCTATCATTCCTCTATATAGTGTTTGATCAATAGAAATACCAGATTCATCTTTTCCTAATTTTAAAGAAGCACTCATAGGAGTCGAAGCTTGTTTAAGGTTTTCAAAGCCAAATCGTTTAAGCATATCGTGAACATATTTTGATTGGCAAATAAAGATACCATCATTCCGTTGTGAGATTTGAAAACCAAGAAAGAATGATAGTTCACCTACAAGACTCATTTCAAATTCATTTTTCATTATTTCGACTACTTCATTACACAACTCTTCATTAGTGGCTCCAAAAATTATGTCATCAACATATATTTGTAAAATGATTAATTCATTATTTTTATGCTTAATGAAGAGTGTGTTGTCTGCACTTCCCATAACATAACCGTGCTCTAACAAAAACGATGTAAGACGATCATACCATGCACGGGGCGCTTGTTTTAAACCATAAAGCGCTTTTTCTAATTTGTAAACATGATTTGGATATTTTTCATTTATGAAACCGGGGGGTTGCTCTACATAGACTTCTTCCTTAATATACCCATTTAAAAAAGCACTTTTAACATCCATTTGAAATAATTTTATTCGTTTGAAACTCGCAAAGGCCAAAAATATTCGTATAGATTCTAAGCGAGCAACGGGTGCAAAAGTTTCTTCAAAATCTACCCCCTCGATTTGTGAATAACCTTGAGCAACTAAGCGTGCTTTATTTCTTACAATCCTAGATTCACCATCTAATTTTTTTTTAAAAATCCATTTTACTCCTATAATTGGATGATTAGATGGACTTTCAACTAGATTCCAAACTTTATTTCTTTCAAATTGTCCTAACTCTTCATTCATAGCCAGAAACCAAAATTCGTCATTTAAAGCGGTGGAAACGTTTTTAGGTTCGATTTCAGAAATAAAGCAAATATTAGAAAACGTTTCATGAAGAGAGGAACGAGTTCTCACCCCGGTGGAAGGTTCCCCAATGATGAGTTCTTTTGGAGAAGTTTAACACGCTTGGAGGTACGAGTGTATCTTCATTAGACTTTTCTTCTTCTTCTTTGGACGGCTCTTCTTCGTCGTGCTCCAAGGATGGCAAGGGATCATCATCGGTACCTATAGAGAGCTTCTCTGCACATGGAAAAAACTCATCAAATCTAACATTAATTGATTCTTCAACCTTACTTGATCTTTTATTAAATATTCTATATGCTTTACTAGTTGAAGAATAACCAAGAAATATTCCTTCATCGCATTTTTCGTCAAATTTTCCTAAAGAGTCTTTTGTGTTAAGAATGAAACATTTACATCCGAATACTTTAAAATACGATACGTTAGGTTTCTTTTGAAAATAGAGTTCATATGGTGTGAGATTTAAGGATGGGCGAAGCATAACTCTATTCATTACATAACAAGCAGTGCTCACGGCTTCTGCCCAAAAATACTTAGGTAATTTATATTCAGATAACATGGTGCGTGCAAGTTCTTGAATTGTCCTATTTTTTCGTTCCACAACACCGTTTTGTTGAGGTGTGCGTGGAGCGGAGAACTCATGTTTAATACCTAACATATCACAAAAGCATTTAAAATTTTCATTTTCAAATTCACCTCCATGATCTGAGCGAATGCATTTTATTTTTAAATCTAATTCATTTTGAATACGAGTACATAATTTTGAAAATTCGCAAAACGCATCAGATTTGGAGGAGAGAAATAAAGTCCAACAGTATCTAGAATAATCATCTATAAGAACATAAGTGTATAATCTACCACCAAGACTTGCAGTGTTAACGGGACCAAAGAGATCCATATGAATTAATTGTAATGGTTTTGATGTAGAAATTTCATTTTTGCTTTTAAAAGATGACTTTGTAAATTTGCCTTTTTGGCATGGAGAGCATAATGAAGATAAATTTCCATTTAGTTTAGGCAATCCTCTAATCAATTCTCTTTTTGCTAGTTTTAAGATGAGCTTTGAACTAGCGTGGCCTAAGCGTCTGTGCCATAATTCCAATTCATCATTTTTGGTTATAAAACATTTTATAGAAGATTTAGAAAGATCATGAAATGAAACTATGTAACATTATGAATTCTAGGTGCAGTTAATAACACATCTTTTGTTTTAGGATTAACTATTTTGCAAAGGTTAGTAGATGATTCAAATAGTACGTCTAAACCTTTGTCACACAGTTGGCTTATAGATATTAGGTTATGTTTTAATCCTTTCACATAGAGTACATTTGATATAAGAAAAGATGTGTTACCCACTGTACCAATACCCATGATCCTTCCTTTACCGTTATCTCCAAACGTCACAATCCCTCCTTTCTTTATTTCTAGGCTAAGGAATTTTGCTTTATTGCCCGTCATGTGCTTGGAGCAACCTGAGTCCAAGTACCACACGTCTTCTGTTTCCTTAGCCTTCCTGCATAAGAAGATGAGAGTAAAGACCCAGATACCCAAGAGGTACCACCCATAGAGTAAGTGGTTTTCTTAGGTACCCAGATTTGTTTTAAAGTTCGTTGTTTTATATTCCTGCAAGAGCCAGACGTGTGTCCAAACTTTAGACAATTTGCACACGAAATGAAGGGGGTTGAGACCCTTTTCGGAGTTTCTATGTTGCTCTTGCTGGATGAAGTTTGAGTGTTAGAAAAAATAGAAGATTTTTTAACATAAGAGCTACCGCCGACGTTAGTAGCTAGCGCCGGGCGGTAGTGATCACTTTTATATCCGAGTCCGAATTTTTTAGACCCAAAGCATTGATTACCCAGAAGCATATCCAAGGATTTTTGGCCAATCCCGAATTTGTTTATGGCTAAATTTAGATTATGATTTTGTTCTTTAAGAGATGTGTTTTCTTTCACAATCATAACACATTTATTTTCAAATCCCTTTTTGTTCTTTTCAATTTGTAATATCGAAGTTTTCAATTTTCTCTCTAAGTCCTCTTTTTCTTTTGCCATGACTTTGTTTTGTGAGAGGGCATTAGAGAGAGAAACTTCAAGTTCTTTTATTTTAAATAATGAGTGCTCACATTCTTGACATGAGACTTTTCTTTTTTCAAGAGAGATTAATTTTTTTGTGAGCTTACGATTTTCTTTTATAATGGATTGATTTTCATGATTTAATAAAACAAATTTATCATAAGGTTCTTCAAAAGTAGGAGGAGATACCTCAGTGTCGCTAAGAACACTGGTGTCGTCATCGTCGCTTTTGGCCATCAAGCACAAGTTTGCTTCCTCCTCGCTACTTGACTCAGATTCGTTTGACTCTTCAGAGGAAGAGTCATCCCAGGTTGCGGCCTTCCGGACTTTCTTCTTTTCTTTTGCTTTCTTTTGATCTTTTCGCTCCTTTTGGTATTTTGGGCACTGGCTCCGAATGTGCCCGGTTTTTCTGCAGTGATAGCATTCTGGAGGCGGCCTTTCTTCTTCTTCATCGCTTGCTTTTTCTTTCCTCGATGAAGAGGAAGATCCCTTTCGTCGAGTGTCCTTCTGGAAGAATTTTCTGAATGTGTTCCTTCTTTCTGGGTTCCTGATGAATTTTTTGAAGTTCTTTACCAGGAGTCCTTCTTCATCATCATCGTCCTCTTTGATGCACTCCTTCTTTGATGTCAGTGCCAACGCCTTTTTCTTCGGCTCCATGTTGTATTCGTCATGTTGAATTTGTAGTTCAACCTCATGGGTTTTGAGATTCCCAATGAGGTTCTCGATCTGGAGCGTTCTTAAGTTGTGCGACTCCGAGATGGCCGTCACCTTCGGGTTGAACTTTGGAGGTAGGGAGCGAAGGATTTTTCTCACCAAGTCCCCATCGGAGTAGGTCTTTCCAAGCGCCTTGGATGCGTTGACAATCTTTGTGAAGCGAGTGTACATGGAGTTTATGTCCTCGTTGGTGTCCATCCTGAATTTCTCGTATTCAGATTCTAGTTGAAACAGCTTGGCATCTTTCACCTGCGATGTACCTTCGTGAGTTACTTCTAATTGATTCCAAATATCATAAGCAGTAGTGCAAGCAGAAATTCTATTAAATTCAGTTCTATTTAAGGCACAATATAAGGCGTTCATTGCTTTTGCGTTATTTTTACACCTTAGTTTGTCGTTATCGTCCCATTTATCTTTAGGTTTTAATAATGTTGCCTCTCCCGCTACAATTGTAGGAGGAGAGTATCGGATTTCTACCATATTCCAAACTTCAACATCCATTGTCATAAGAAAACACATCATTCTATTTTTCCAGTAGTTAAAATCAGACCCAGTAAAGAGAGGTGGTCGACTAATCCCTTGACCCTCCAAGAAAGCGAGATCATGAGACGCCATTGTTCCCGGTTGTTAAGCCGATTGGAACAAAACCCCTCTGATACCACTTGTTGGATCGATAGGCGCCCTTAGAGGGGGGGGGGGGGGGGGTGAATAAGGGTTTTAAAGATTTTATAACTATTTTGATTATTTTAAAAAAAGCTTTGAATATGATAATAAAGAAGATCAAGACTAATCAAGTAAAGTAAGAATAGAGACATGTTTTTATTAACTTGAGAAACATGATTACAAAAACTTGATCTCTTATGAAAGCTAGAAATCAAAGCTAAGTAGAAAAGAAACCTTTTGGTTTTCTATCCCGACTCGCTTCCCCACGAACCGGTGGCCCTAGCCTTGTCCTCCCCGGATTCGTCCTCAAGCCGCTCTAGCCAATCCCTCCCGGATGTGGCCTCGAGCCCCCCTAGACCTAGCCTAGATCTAGTCGCCAATACGTGGCGAATTCCCCCCTAAGTCCTATCCAGACCTAGTCGCCAACACGAGGCGATTTCACTATCGTTTACAAGATGAAAAAGAAATGAAATAAAGTAACAACTCCCTTAGGATGAACTTCTGAATGAGGAGGTGAAGATCCGCTGGAGAATCAGTGTTTGTCGAAGTGGACTTCACTCGGGTTCGGCGTGATGGAATCTTCCTTCAGAAATCGGCAGAGCTTCGCTAGGGCTTCAAAATTCGGCCAAGATGGGCCTCTGGAACTCGAGCAATCTGTTTCTCTGAGGTGTATGCAATCGGTGTTGCAAAACACGAGGAGATGGGGTCCTTTTATAGCTCAAGCGCTACCGCCGGCGCTAGCCCGGATTAAGAAACAATTTGCGCGGCAGAATCTCCAATCCGCGGCAACCCCTTGCTCTATTCCTTCTGTGAGCTCCACTACCGCCGGCGCTACCTTCTATCGCCGGGCGCTAGCGCTTTCTAAACAAACCGCCAGAATTGCGCTAATTACCGCTATCGCCGGGCGCTATCGCTACCGCCGGCGATAGCGACCATGTTCGAATATTGGCCTCAATTTTTGGGGGCAGTCTCCTTGAGTCATGTGGACCTATGTAACCTGCACACTTGAACACACAAGATCAAATACATAGGATTTGTTATTCTCAAACCTAGGAGATGCGGAAAACCATGTTCCAACAAGCACAATCCTTCAAGGCATGATCCATGCCTCGACAAAACAAACACTGTTTTGCATTTTTCTTCGACTCAAATTGGACCGGAGATGAATGCAAAAAGGGCATATGCGGAGCGAAAGAGTAGCCATAGGACTTACGCGCACCATATGGAGTACCAGACGAAGTCGGTGCTCCATATACTGGGCCTTGAGTACTAGGGCAATTATCTCCTTTTGGACATCTATCACTAGCATGAGATATATCTTCGCACAAACGACAACGAATATTAAATGAAGCCCACATTGTGTGAAGATAACAAGATTCAAAAGAAAAACACTATTGTCCAAAATACTACACCCAACAATAAATTACAAAGACAACCTAAAATTAAAACAGGAAAAAGGAATAACAAGAGCTGAAATAAAATAAAGGATGCAATTTACAAATGGAAGAACTTCTGTCGCAGGTTCTCCCTCTCCAGAAAACTCACACGACTGTGTTCCCCGACAACAGCGCCAAAAACTTGATGTGCAAATCTAGCACACCGCTACAGGCGGTAGCGAGACTGTGACACGAAACGGCAGTGTACCGATCGTTCAAGTAATATAAAATGTGGGAGTAAATCCCCAAGTATCGAATCTCAAAGGAACACAGTAAGGTGGAGTTTTCTTTTGAGGAAGGACTTGAGATCGAAGTCCTAAGGTCGGATAGATTGCGGGAGGCTTGGTTTGGTTTGTGGAAAATAAAAGAAAAGAGATAAATCAACTACTCCTATGCAGGCCTTGAGCGCACTGCTTTGCTAGGCGGGATGGAAACTACGTAGGCCTTGAACGCGCTACTTCACGAGGTGGATGGACGAGTAGGCAAGCGGATGAAGTGGAGGGTTTGCATGGTGGATGGAAAATGGATGGGGGCGCACCTCATACACACATATAAATAAAAAGATAATTTCGCATAGACATGAAATAACTTTACAGAGCAAGGTTTATAGTGTTCATCATCAAAATATAGAGATATTTAACATTTACAACAATCAATACAAAGATGGAGAAAGTAAGGAATCGACCCAATCCGAAGCCTTGTTGAAGGTTCACGGTTGGAATCGCTGGGTTGTCAATCCGCATCCAAGCTCGGTTCTCAGCTGCGTCCAGGGTAGAGATGGCTGTCACTACCTTCCAATGGACCCGTCTTCTTCGTGTCACGATCCGGCCGCACGACCTAGCTGTTGTTAGTGGAACGAACACCTAGAGGGGGAGGGGGGTGTTAGGTGTTTTTGCCTTATTTAATTAGTTAGCGTGATTAGCAGATTAACTCAACAACACCACACACAAGCAGAGAGCGCAACACAGAAAAACACACAGCGATCTATAGAGGTTCCTCAAGACCGGGTGTCTTGAGTAGTCCTCTGTCCCTCTCCGCCTACCCAGCAGTGTGCTTGGCTCGGCAAACTCCGCCAAAACTTCAGGACCTCAAGCCTTACAACACGGACCCTCAAGTCCAACAGCCTAGGCCCTCAAGCCCCTACTGCCCCCGAGCCCGCAAGCTCGACACTCAGGCCCTCAAGCCCTACAACCAGGACCCGCAAGTCCCAACAGCCTAGGCCCGTAAGCCCCTACTTCCCCCGAGCCCTCAAGCTCGACAAACCGCACCCGCAAGTGCACTGCCCTGGCCCTCAAGCCTCACAGTTCTCCAGCCCACAAGCTAGACAGATTTGGCCCGCAAGCCTTACAATAAAATACAAAGTAAAAGTGATTCTTCTGCTGGATGAGAGTTGGCAACTTTAGCCTATTGAAGATCAGCTTCTTGAGATTGAAGAAGATGACTCTGAATCAGTTCTTGAATGCACGATTCTTCTTCAAATCCTCCCTTAGCCTGATGAGGATTGGCTTCTTATCTGTCTATCAGATGACAGATCCTTCAGAGAATGTTGCAGCCTGTTCTCTACTTGAGCTTTTTCTTCACCTCTGAAAGATGGTGTTTTCCTTTTCTTTTAGCAGCGTGATTCTTTTTCTTTTTACAAGGTAGCCGAAGGTGTTTTCTAGGGCATCCTTGTTTCCCTTTTATAGGACTGCAAGATCCCGAACGGTCTTCTTAAAAAGTTTCTTTAGTTGTCAGGCCTCCATTCCTTAATAGCACGCGCTGATATTTTCATTAATGGTGAGCACGCGCAGATTAGGCAATCAGGCGGCGGAAATAAATGCTGACGGCGTGTCTGCAGCTTTTGAATCTGTCTCGATGATATTTGCCTTGTTATGACGACATGGACAATATCTCGTCGACAAGCTTTTGTCGGCGCCTTGTGTTTTGGTAGGACTTCAACTCTTCTTGCTACTACTTCATATGTTTGTATGTCGACGATATGTGGCATACAGGCATTCCTGCATATACTACGATATGCCAAATCTGACTGTGTCGCTGTGACCTTCCCTCTTTCATCCTGTCGTTGTAATCGCAGTACACTCTTGTCGATATGCCCACTGCTTTGATGTCGACGATACTCAATCTTCTCGACGACATTCCTTTCTTTGACAGTTTCTCTGCCTTAGCCTTGCTCATCAATACGACGACAAACATGCTTTGTCGACGTCATCTTCTATGCTCCTCGACGATATATACTTATCTTCCTGAGATTATGAACTAGATATATAATCAAATACAAAGTGAAGTATTCTTGTATTGGTGACTTCTTCAAATCAGGAATCATGTGGGCAAGATTCCCAACAATCTCCCCCTATTTGAAGAAGTCAGAATCTCAATTCAAGACTACTTACACTTGACAATAAACATCATAATCTTAAATGAAACCGTGTCAAAATATAACTTATCTTAGAGTACGTCAAGCTTGTAGCGCCCCCTTGATTTGATGTCTCTTTCTTTGCTCCCCCTACATCTTTGCTCCCCCTACACCTTTGCTCCCCCTTATTTTTAGGGTCTCCGTGAGCACTCTTTGAGCACCATCTTGAGCACTCTTTGAGCACCATTTCTCTTTGAGCACCATTTCTCCCCCTTTCTGACTTCTTCCCTGCAGATTATTCTTATTTTTGTAGCAGATTAGTGAAGAATAAGTTAGAAATTACTCTAAGTTTAACATCCCCAATTGGAATTTGAAGAAGTTAAACTTAGCTTCATCTAGGAGCTTTATATAGATATCAGCCACTTGTTTATCTGTTGAGACAAACTCAAGGGTGGTATCTTCATTTTCAACGTGCTCCCTGATGAAGTGATACCTGATCTCAATATGCTTAGTCCTGCTGTGAGATACATGATTCTTAGTAATTGAGATTGCACTTGAAGAGTCACAAAACAGGGGTGTTTTGGTCATCTTTAGATTGTAGTCTTCTAGTTGATGCTGAATCCATAGTAGTTGAGCACAGCAGCTCCCTGCAGAGATGTACTCTGATTCTGCTATGGAGATTGCCACACTTGTCTGCTTCTTGCTGTTCAATGAGATCAGTCTTCCACCCAGGAATTGACATGTCCCTGAGGTACTTTTCCTGTCCTCCTTGCATCCTGCATAATCTGCATCTGAGTAGCCAGTCAGTTCACACTCATTGTTCCTAGGGTACCATAGGCCAAGATTTGATGTACCCTTTAGGTATCTTAAGATTCTCTTGACAGAGACATGATGAGATTCCTTAGGGTTCACCTGATATCGAGCACAGACACATGTAGCAAACATTATGTTAGGCCTACTGGCAGTAAGATAAAGTAGAGAACCAATCATGCATCTGTACTTGGTTTCATCAAAGGGAATGCCCTTCTCAACCTTGTCCAGAGACACATTGGTTCCCATTGGAGTCTTCATTGAAGAAGCACTCTCCAATCCAAATTTTTTGACTAGCTCTTTAGTGAATTTGCTCTGGGAGATGAAGATACCATCTTCAGATTGTTTCACTTGGAGACCTAGGAAGTATTTGAGCTCACCCATACTGCTCATCTCAAACTTTCCCTGCATCAAGTTGGCAAACTTTTTGCAGAGATTGTTATCTGTAGAGTCAAAGAAGATTTCATCAACATAGATCTGCACAAGCAAGATCTTGCCCTTCACTTCCCTTAGGAACAATGTCTTGTCAATCTTTCCCCTTGAGAACTTGTTCTCAATTAGAAAGCTTAACAGAGTCTCATACCAGGCTCTAGGTGCCTGTTTCAAACCATACAATGCTTTTCTAAGAAAGTAAACATAGTCAGGATGAGTAGAGTCGACAAAACCTGAAGGCTGCTCTACATATACTTCTTCTTTGAGATCATTTTTTAGGAAGGCTGACTTCACATCCATTTGGTAAACTTTGAACCCTTGGTAGGCTGCATAGGCCAGAAACAGTCTGATTGCTTCCAGTCTAGCTACTGGAGCAAATGTCTGATCAAAATCTATCCCCTCCTCCTGTCTGTAGCCCTTAGCTACTAGCCTTGCCTTATTCTTGGTGATTACTCCATTCTCATCCAGTTTATTTTTATAGACCCATTTAGTTCCTATGATGTTTTGTCCTTGGGGTTTAGGAACTAATTTCCATACTTTACATCTTTTGAACTGGTTCAGCTCTTCCTGCATTGCCTGAATCCAGAATGGGTCTTTATTGGCTTCTTCAAACTTCTTAGGTTCAATTTGAGAGAGGAAGCTCAGATATATGGCTTCATTTAGAGATTTGCTTTTTGTCACCACTCCTTGATTGACTGCTCCCATTATCTGCTCTCGAGGATGATCTCTTACTTGTTTCAATGTAGCTGGCAGAATTCTGGGGGTATCTTCAGGTGCAGGTGGTTCAGGTTGCACCTCTTCTGCTGTTTCTGTGTCTTCTATAGTGTCGAAATCAAGCTCAACTTCTACTGACGGAGCTTTACTCTTTGCTGAGGTTGCTGCTTGGTCACCAATGCCTTGTTTTTCCATCTTCTCTTCTGTGCCTACATTCACTAGAGAACTAGACCAGCCTCTGTGAATGAGGCTGGTCTCATCAAATATGACATGCACAGATTCTTCCACTGCTTGGGTATTTAGGTTGTATACCCTGTAAGCCTTGCTAGAAGAGCTGTATCCAACAAAAATACCCTCACTACTTTTCTCAGCAAACTTGGTTAGTTTGGATTTCCCATTATTAAGGACATAACATTTGCTGCCAAAGATCCTAAAGTAGGATAAGGTTGGTTTTCTGCCTTTCATTAGCTCATAGGGAGTTTTCTTGTGATTTTTGATGATTGAGGCCCTGTTTATCACATGACAGGCTGTGTTGACAGCCTATGCCCAGAAGTATTCTGGCAAGGAGGAGTCACTTAGCATTGTCCTACTTGCCTCTATCAAGGTTCTGTTATTCCTTTCTGCAACTCCATTCTGTTGTGGAGTTCTAGGAGAGGAGAATTCTTGGGAGATACCTAATTCTTGGCAAAATTTTGTCATGGCTCCAGACTGAAATTCTGTCCCATGATCACTTCTGAATTTGACCACAGTACAGTCCATCTCATTCTGGATTTGCCTGACAAACTTTTTCAAGATATCTAGGGTATCTGATTTCTTTTTGAGGAAGAACACCCAAGTGAACAGTGAGTGATCATCAACAACTACAAGGGTGTAGGCCTTCCCTCCTAAGCTAAGAACTGACATAGGACCAAACAAATCCATGTGCAGTAAAAACAAGCATTTAGAGGACTCTTTGTTAGAAATGCTTTTAAAGCTGGTCCTAGTTTGCTTTTCAAGTTGGCAAGCCTGACAGGGACCATATTTGATGCACTTAATGTTAGGTCCATTCCTGACTAAGTCTTGTGAGAAAAGTTTGCTTATTGTCTTATAGTTGATATGAGCAAGTCTCTTGTGCCATTGTACACAGAGAGCCTCTTTATCATCAGCCACAAGACAAATAGGCATGGAAGAATTTGTATTAAGAAAATTTAAACAATAAATATTACCACTCCTAGTGCCAGTTAAGGTAGCCTCAGAATCTAAGGAATTCTTAATAAGGCACTTATCCTTGTGGAAAGTAATGATAAAGCCTAAATCACAAAGTTGACTTATGCTTATGAGATTGTGTTTTAATCCCTCCACATAAGCCACCCTTGTGATAGTGACTAACCCATTTGAGATGCTGGTGTAGCCTTTTGTCACACCCTTTTCTGAACCTCCAAAGATTACCGTTGGTCCATTATCCTTAGGGGTGAACTCTCGTAAATACTTTCTGACTCCAGTCATGTGCCTGGAGCAGCCACTGTCCAAATACCAAATCGGAGATTGGTTGGTATTTGGACCTACCTGCAAAAAAATTACTTTCCCTCTGGTGCCCAATAAGGATTGGGTCCTTGGCTTCTGTTAGGATGAAAGGACGGGATCGCAAACCTAGGAGGGCTCTGCACTTTCCTTGCATTGAGTCCTGTTGGGTTGAACCAACAGTCCAGTGCAAAGTGGCCTACTTTCCCACAGCACCAGCATTCATACCTGTTATATCGTCTCTTCTGCTTCATCATTGGTGTAGCATTACAATATTCACGAGCAGGAGAGACGAACTCTGTCCTAACAGATCTATGGTGAACCTTATGTGTGTGAGCCGGGGGAGGAATTGGCTTCACCACTTTTTGGTTCACCTTCTTGGGAGTAGGCTTTGTAGGAACAGCCTCTCCCATTCTTTTGACTGCTATTGCGGCAGGTCTGTGGGATGAAAGACTTGATCCTTGAGCCTTCTTACAGGAAGTCCTGGCTTCAGAATCCTTGCCCATGACTGTCTCCTGCTTGAAACCAACACCAGCTCTGAACTGTCCAGAGAAGGTGTCGATTATTGGCAGAATAGTCTTAGGCTTAGAGAAGCTGGAAGCAAGTTTCTTTTCAGCCAACAACATTTCTTCAAGATCCTTAATGACTTTGTTCTTCTGTCCTAATTCAACATTTTTAAGCTTAATGGCTTCCTTGAATTTGTCCACTTCTTTGCTCATGGTAGACAGCCTTTCAGCTGTTTCCAGGAGCTTAGATTGGACAGGCTTCAAGGACTCTAGCTCCTTGGTCTGGACCTTAAGGAGTTTCTTACTTCCTATGAAGGCCTTCCACAATGCTTGATATTGCTTTATTAGTTCAGATTCAACATCAATTTTGGATCTTGAGGCCGTGCTGTTGGCAGCAGACATGCCCTCATCATCATGCAAAGAATCTGCTACTGATTCAGAATCAGAGGCAGATAGAGAAGTTCTGTGATTTACCTTACTAGGAGAGTTATCATCCTGGTTGCCGTCACAGATGGCCATCAGGCCAATGAGTGCATCTTCCTCAGTCCCAGAGGAGTTTGAGTCAGAGTCACTCAATGTTCTTCTGTTCTTGGCCACGAACCCCTTTTCGGAGTTCCTCTTGCTCCTTGAACTTCTTCTTTCTTCATGGTGTCTCGACTCCTTTTTCTTGGAGGGACAATCGGCAGCCATATGACCTGTCTTACTGCAGGAATAGCACACAGTATTATTTAGATCATATTTACTGGAGTTAGATTTATACATGTCCTCCCTGGGAGTTCTTGATCTGTCACGATTGTCAAATCTTCTTGAGCTTGAGGAAAAGCTTCTGCGGTTGTCTCTTCTCCTCCTTTGGATCAACTTCTTGAATTGTTTTGAGAGGAGAGCCACCTCTTTGTCAGTGTCATCAGAATTTGAGGAGCTGGCTTCAGATTCCTCATTGCTCTCATATTTATTCTGAGAAGCAGAGGCCTTTCCCCTGGATCTTCTGTTGCTCTCAGCCTTTAGAGCCACAGATCTTTCTCTTGAGCTCACCTTTGAGCTTTCTTCTTCTTCAGCCTTCCTCGAGTTGAGTTGGAGTTCGTGTGATAGCAGCTTCCCATTAAGGTTCTTGGGCTCCATGTTCCCCAGTTGACCCATCTCTCTGATGGCACATATCTTGATATCCCATTCCTTTGTGAGGGATCTGAGAAACTTGTCATTTAGGTCGGAGTTCGTGAACTCTCTTTCGTAGTTTCTCAGCCCGTTCACAATCTTGAAAAATCTCTCATAGCAGTTGGAGATTGTTTCATGCTTGCCCTGCTTGAAGGCTTCATATTTCTGGTTGAGAAGAGATTTCCTGTCATCTCTTACTTCTTCAGTACTCTCCATGTATACGATCAAGGAGTCCCACATCTCCTTGGCCGTCTCGCAGTGAATGAGATTTTGGAGAGTTGAATCATCTATGGCACTGACAATTTAGTTTTTTGCCCTCTTGTCCAGACCTGCCAAGGTCAACTCATCCTTGGTCATATATTCATATTTCTTCGCCACCACTTTAGTTGGATCAATGGTGGAGGCAGGTGTAGGGGTGAAGGGTCCCCGTTGGACTGTCAAATAGATCCTTGGATCGGCTGCCTCCATGAAGAGTCTTACTCTTTCCTTCCAAATAGGAAAGTTCTCCTTCGAGCAGATTGGAAGCTTCATGCTTCTCATTTCTCGATTCTGATCTCCACCGGCCATTGAGAGTCGTTCCACGATCAAGATCAGACGGTTAAGTCTTCTGACGATCAACCTCGCTTTGATACCACTTGTTGTTTGTGGAACGAACACCTAGAGGGGGGGGGGGGGGGGGGGTGTTAGGTGTTTTTGCCTTATTTAATTAGTTAGTGTGATTTGCAGATTAACTCAATAACACCACACACAAGAAGAGAGCACAACACAGAAAAACACACAGCGATCTATAGAGGTTCCTCAAGACCGGGTGTCTTGAGTAGTCCCTCTGTCCCTCTCCGCCTACCCAGCAGTGTGCTAGGCTCGGCAAACTCCGCCAAAACTTCAGGCCCTCAGGCCTTACAACACGGACCCTCAAGTCCAACAGCCTAGGCCCGCAAGCCCCTACTGCCCCCGAGCCCGCAAGCTCAACACTCAGGCCCTCAAGCCCTACAACAAGGACCCGCAAGTCCTAACAGCCTAGGCCAGCAAGCCCCTACTGCCCCCGAGCCCTCAAGCTCGATAAACCGCACCCGTAAGTGCACTGCCCTGGCCCTCAAGCCTCACAGTTCTCCAGCCCGCAAGCTAGACAGATTTGGCCCGCAAGCCTTACAATAAAATACAAAGTAAAAGTGATTCTTCTGCCGAATGAGAGTTGGCAACTTTAGCCTATTGAAGATCGGCTTCTTGAGATTGAAGAAGATGACTCTGAATCAGTTCTTGAATGCACGATTCTTCTTCAAATCCTCCCTTAGCCTGATGAGGATTGACTTCTTATCTGTCTATCAGATGACAGATCCTTCAGAGAATGTTGCAGCTTGTTCTCTACTTGAGCTTTTTCTTCACCGCTGAAAGATGGTGTTTTCTTTTTCTTTTAGCAGCGTGATTCTTTTTCTTTTTACAAGGTAGCCGAAGGTGTTTTCTAGGGCATCCTTGTTTCCCTTTTATAGGACTGCAAGATCCCCAATGGTCTTCTGAAAAAGTTTCTTGAGTTGTCAGGCCTCCATTCCTTAATAGCATGCGCTGATATTTTCATTAATGGTGAGCACGCGCATATTAGACAATCAGGCGGCGGAAATAAATGCTGACGGTGCGTCTGCAGCTTTTGAATCTGTCTCGACGATATTTGCCTTGTTATGACGACATGGACAATATCTCATCGACAAGCTTTTGTCGGTGCCTTGTGCTTTGGTAGGCCTTCAACTCTTCTTGCTTCTACTTCATATATTTGTATGTCGATGATATGTGGCATACAAGCATTCCTGCATATACTACGATATGCCAACTCTGACTGTGTCGCTGTGACCTTCCCTCTTTCATCCTGTCGTTGTAATCGCAGTACACTCTTGTTGATATGCCCACTGCTTTGATGTCGACGATACTCAATCTTCTCGACGACATTCCTTTCTTTGACAGTTTCTCTGCCTTAGCCTTGCTCATCAATATGACGACAAGCATGCTTTGTCGATGTCATCTTCTATGCTCCTCGACGATATGTACTTATCTTCCTGAGATTATGAACTAGATATATGATCAAATACAAAGTGAAGTATTCTTATATTGGTGACTTCTTCAAATCAGGAATCATGTGGGCAAGATTCCCAACACTAGATTCCTTCTCCTTGGATATTGGTGGATGTAGGGCTAAATCTCTCTCCTTGGAGCTCAAGGATGATGGAGGAGGCCAAAGGGGGCGGAGAACCTGCGGAAAATGGCAAAAATGGCGGACTGGGCGAAGCAAAAATGATTGATCCCCCGACCTAAAATCGCGCACATCTATTTATAGGCAGAGCAGAAATTAACAATGTGCACGGTCAGGCGCACGACCAGTGGTTGTGCGCGAAGAAATGCCTCTGATCGTGCGTGAAGAACCTGTAGCATCCTGAACTGCAAAATAGCGCACGGTCAGCGGCGCACGACCAGTGGTCGTGCGAGAAGATGGTCAGTGATCGTGCGAACTTCTCTGTTTGATAAGGGAAATTAACGCATGACCAGTGGTCTTGTGCCTGATTGTGCGCGAAGGAAAACACACGATCAGTGGCTTTTTTAGGCAGAAATTTTCCCCAATCAAACTCCGAGCATCGCACGACCCTTGAACCTGCATGAAAACATCAGGACCACTGGAAAACAAGGAATCACACCAAAATAGACATAAATGTGCACTAAGAGTGGAAATACACAGTGTGATCACATAGAAGTGATAATGTGCCTAAAGTGTAGTGCAAGTGAAAGAAAACTAGCCCAGATGGGTCCTAAAATCACTATATAGATTTGACTCATCAGTGTTTTCTTTTATAAGGTTTCCACACCTATTTGCAAAAAAATTCTTTCCATCTTTAATTTGAGAAAGAGAGGGTTTTAAACTTCTTTCTAAGTCTCCCTTTTGTTTTGTAAGAGATTCATTATTTGAGAGAGCTGTAGAAAGATCGTTTTCTAGTTCTTTTACCCTTGCCAAGTAATGATCATTTTCTTGGCAAGACCCTATCTCTTTTTCCAACAATTTCACATCCTTATTTAATTTTTGATTTTGTTTTAAAAGAATTTTATTTTCAGTTTTTAGAAGATCCAGATCTCTTAGACTCTTGTTAAAATATTTGCATGTTTTCTTATATTCAATATAAAGATCATCGTAAGTAGTAGAAAGTACCTCTGTGTTGCTTTGTACACTGCAATCGTCATCCGATGATTCATGGATTCTACTCATGAGGCACAAATTTGCCTCATCACCACCGCTTGAAGTTGTCCCTCTTAAGCTTTCAGATGAAGAGTCATCCCATGTTTCAGCCTTCAGAACCTTCTTCTTATCTTTACCGTTGCGCCGCTTTTCTTTTTGCTCTTTTAGGTATTTTGGGCACTGGATTCGTATATGCCTGGTCTTCCTACAGTGGAAGAACTTGGGTGGAGAGCGCTCATCGTCGTCACTTGATTTATCCTTTTTTCTCTCTTTTAGAAGATGTGCCTTTTTGGAAAAATTTACGGAAAGCGTTCCTTCTTTCCGGTTTCTTCATGAACTTTGTGAAATTTTTCACAAAAAGGCTCTCCTCATCCTCCTCGTCGTTGTCATCCTCATTACTTGACTTCAGTTCCAAGGCTTTCTTCTTTGGCTCTTTATTGTATTCTTCTTCTTGAATTTTGAGTTCAACCTCATGGGTTTTGAGGTTCCCAATGAGGCTCTCAATTTGGAGCCGTCTTAGATCATGTGATTCAGAAATAACGGTCACCATTGGATTGAACTTCGGAGGAAGAGATCGAAGGATTTTCCTCACCAAGTCACCATTTGAGAAGGTTTTTCCAAGTATTTTTGAGGCATTGATGATCTTGGTGAAGCGAGTGTACATCGAGTCTATGTCCTCATTTATATTCATTCTGAACCTTTCAAACTCTGATTCCAATTGGAATAACTTTGAGTCTTTAACCTACAAAGTGCCCTCATGCATTATTTCCAATAGATTCCAAATATCATAGGTGGTTTCGCAAGCACTAACTCGATTAAATTCAGTTCTATCTAAAGCACAAAATAAGGCATTCATTGCTTTAGCATTTTTTTTGCATTTATGTTTATCTCCATCATCCCACCTATCTCTAGGATTTTCCATGGTTACTTCTCCAACAACATATGTAGGAGTAGTATACGGTTGTTCAATACAAGCCCAGAAGTCTAGATCTAAATTAATTAGAAAACAACGCATTCACGTTCTCCAATAGTTGTAGTTAGTTCCTATGAAAAGTGGAGGTGTAGATATTCCTTGCACCTCATGAAAAGCGAGATCATGGAGCGCCATTATTCTTGATTGTTAGACCATTTTATAATAACCTCGCTTTAATACCAGTGTGCTTTTTAGCAAAAGATAATGCATCTCTTTGTGACCAATGGCACAAGAGACTAGCACATATTAATTTCAAAACTATAAATATGTTTCTGTCTCACAAGTTAGTGCGTGATGCACCTAATGTTAAGTGCTTTAAAGAGAGACCTTGTCATGCATGCCAAATGGGTAAGCAAACTCAGGCTACCTTTAAGAGCATTATTGGCAAATATTCTACCAAATATTTTTATCTGCTCCATATGGACTTATTTGGTCCCATGTTAGTTCGTAGTTTAGGAGGTAAAGCTTATACGTTGGTTATTGTTGATGACTACTCACGCTTTTCTTGGGTATTCTTTCTAAAACACAAGTCAGACAACTTTGACACTTTCACCACCTATGTTAGGCAGATCCAGAATGAACTTAACTGCTCTGTGGTCAAAATCAGAAGTGACCATGGAACAAAATTCAAGTCTGGGTCCATGACAGAGTTTTGAGAAAGCTTAGGTATCTCTCATGAGTTTTCCTCTCCTCGTACTCCATAACAAAATGAAGTTGCTGAGAGAAAGAATAGAACACTCATTGAGGCTTGCAGAACCATGTTGAATGACTCTTCACTACTAGAGTACTTCTGGGCTGAAGTCGTCAACACTGCTTGTCACGAGCAAAATAGAGCACTAATCAACAAGAATCAGCGTAAGACACCTTATGAACTTTTGAACGGCAGGAAACCATTTGTGTATTATTTTAGAATTTTTGGCAGTAAATGCTTCGTACTTAACAATGCGAAGCATTGCAAAACTAAGTTTAGTGAAAAGCATTTTGAAGGTATTTTTGTAGGCTATAGTAGCCATAGTAAGGCATATAGGATTATCGACAAGAAAACCCTTGTTGTAGAAGAAACTTTTAATGTGGTATTTGATGAGACGAGCAGTTAAAGAAGATGTACAAGGTTAATTGAAATGAACACTCCAACCATACTTTAGGAAGAAGAACCTCAAGAAGAAGAAAACACACCAAAAGTGGTAGAACCTCCTGGTGGCATGGATGATGCAAGAAATCTAGTGATCAGACACTCAAGAGATCACCCAGTTGAGCAGATCATTGGAGAAACTCATACTGGAGTGAGAACAAGAAGAGGTACAACTAACAAAGTTTTGCATTTATGTTTTCTTTCGTAGATTGAGCTAAAGAAATTTGATGAGGCAAAAGAGGACGCCTCATGGATTATTGCAATGCAAGAGGAGCTCAATCAATTCAAAAGGTGCAAAGTTTGGAAGCTGGTACCAAGGCCCAAAGGATAAAATGTTATTGGGATGAAATGGGTATTCACAAACAAGCTGGACAAAAATGGTGTGATCATCGAGAACAAGGCCAGACTTGTTGCTCAAGGTTACCGATAAGAAGAAGGGATCGACTTCGATCAAACATATGCACTAGTGGCAAGACTCGAAGCGATCAGGTTGTTTATAGCGTATGCTGCTCACAACGGATTCAAAGTCTATCAAATGGGCGTTAAGTCAGCCTTCCTTAATGGTAATTTAAAGGAAGAAGTATACGTTGAATAGCCACTAGGTTTTGTTGATTCCTCTTTCCCTGATTATGTTTATTACTTACGCAAAGCTATATATGGTTTGAAATAAGCACCCGAGCTTGTTATGAGACTCTCTCAAGCTTTCTTCGTGAGAACAAATTCACAAGAGGAAAGATAGATAGGACATTATTTCTTAGGGAAGTAAAAGGCAAGATTTTGCTAGTGCAAATCTATGTCGATGATATTATATTTGGATCTACGAATGATCACCTTTGCAAAAAGTTCTCTAATTTTGTGCAAGGTAAATTTGAAATGAGTAGTATGGGTGAGCTGAAGTATTTCTTAGGACTTCAGGTGAAACAATCAGAAGATGGAATTTTCATCTCTTAGACGATGTTCACCAAAGAGTTAATTAAGAAATTCGAAATGGAGAATGCAACCTTTATGAGGACTCCAATGGGTTCAATATAACTCTGAACAAGGATGAGAAAGGGAAACCTTTTGATTAAACCAAGTACGTAAGCATAATTGGATCCTTGCTCCACCTTACTGCGAGTAGGTTGGATATAATGTTTTCAACATGTGTATGTGCTAGATTTCAGGCAAACTCTAAGGAATCTCATTATGCCACTACAAAAAGGATTTTGAGATACCTTAAGGGCACACCAAATCTTGGCTTATGGTACCCAAGAAGTAATGACTTTGAACAAACTGGTTTTTCAATTGCTGACATTGCAGGTGGCAGGGATGATAGAAAAAGCACTTTCGGGACGTGCCAATTATAAGACCCCATTTTTTTTCAAACACCGGGTCTTTGGCCCAGAACCGCCATTTTGCGGTGTCACCCTCACTCGAGAAGGTCGCCACCACACTACTCCGGTTCTGCCGGCCAAATCGATCACGAAGAAGCAAGAAAGAGAAACTAAAAAGAGCCAAGTCCACATCACATAGAAAACTAAAATCATCAAACAAAGGATGTCCACATAAATATAACTGAAATAAAAGGTACAGATAACAAGGGCTCCTGCCCGATACATCAAAGCCTCACTACAAATTCACTCGCGGAAGCAAATCAACTAGAACTAATACTCACGGATCCTGTCCTCGGTGCTCCCGTGCTAGACTGCCCCGTCTCCATTCGCACCGGCCTCTGGTGCTGCTCCGTCCCCGCGGTCTACTAAAAGGATAAGGTCCATCGACCGTTAGTCAAAAAGACTACGCCAATCCCCCACCCCTCCCACGGTGACTCCTAGACACCGAGCGGGAAGGATGAAGCGGAGGACAATAATGGGTATAATCAAAAAGCTGATGACAGGGCAAAATCTACAGGAAGAGTTCTACTACTACTCTAGTATATATATACATAATCAAAGCAGTTAATAAAGCATAGTAAGAGCAGGTAAAGAATATGTAAAGTGCAGTAAGTAAAGACATATAAAATAGAAAAGTAACCATTGATTTATAGGAATGCCTATACAAACCTATAGACCAAGGGGTCGTTCAGCAAGGCCAATCATATAAGAAGTCCCATAACTAACTTATACGATAGGGGTAGGGGTTGAAATGCAGTGTTTATGCTATGATATGCAAGGTATGCAGTTATGCTATGTTCACACAACTGCAACTCACACACTACGACTCTATGCGCACAGACCATTAGTTCCCCCTTTTTGGAGCTAGCAAGACTCCCAGGATACTCCCGTAGTGGCAAACGGAAGCGGTGGGTTGGGCATCGCCCACCTCTAGTTTGGTATATGCACTACCTAACCTAGACCTATCGTACGCCTCAACGCAAAACCACGGAGCATCTGCGTACTCTTACTGGCTGGACCACCAGACTTTTATGGCTAAGTGCAAATTCCACACTTGCCGAGCCCGAGTATCAACGTCGGTACAATGACCGTCGACACTAAGGACCCACCACCTTATGCACAAGCATTATCACAACTATCTACAATCTCCACAAACGATAAACCACCAAGGCTCAACTTGCCTGGCCAAGAACCAATCTGAGTCACAACTCACCGGATTAACAATCCGCACCAACCATCACTGAGCCTACAACTTGGGGTACCAAACGAACTAAACTCCCGTGACCTCGGGGTGTGGGTGTGTGTATTATTAATTAATCTTGAGCATTAACTTATTCCTACAACTTATGGTTAAACTTGGACTTCCCGAGGGTTACCCTGTAAGGGGCTCACTTCGGTACTAGGAGCTATAATGGGATGACACCCCAAGGCTCACTTTCTCAAGATAGTTACTGTTATTTGTAACTACCCGTAAGATTTCCATTCCACCATTTCACTTGAGTTAGGCCTAAGTGTTTTAAGACACACCAGGGGGAAGACGATCTTTCGTCAATCCCTAGCACAACCTTACCCTTAACCCACCAAGTACACTCTCTTCACAAACACTTCCTTGGGTGGACTTCCAACTATTTACCCAGCCTGTGTGCACCATCAGCACACCATTTCCCCCTAGTAGGCCACTAAAAACCTAAGTTTCACAGTTTTACTAAACGCAGACCAAGCTAACTATATGAAGCTTATAACTAGAGGTACTCCAAATATTCATCCAACAGTCCCAAGATATTTACTGGAGGTCTATCATAATGTTATAAGACTAAATCCAGAGAATCATATTTTTCCTTAATTATTCAGTATTTATTTTAATTTCTCCAATCATTTGCTAAGTATGAAAATGAACATGAAGTGTAAGTAAATCTTATGATATGGCTCTCCAAAAATTATGATAAATCTATGATGACTAAATAACAGTAAATACAACATATCATATTTTACAGCAAGAAATTGTCCTTTATTTAAATTATTTATCGTCTATCCAAACTTGAAGATTTGTGAATGAACCACCAAAAAAATCTACACCAAAATTATGGGAAAATTACCAAACTCTTGTATTCATCATAAAAGCCTACTGACTTAATCTCAGGATTTAAAGGAATCATTTTCTCACTTAAATAAATACTTTAAGAAAACCTCAAATAATAAAAGTTGTGAAGTAGCCTACTGATTTTAGTCTTCAAAATTATATAAAAATTCACAGAGCTTCCTAATGTTCTGAAATTTCCTATCACCAATTTGCACAATTTATAAAATAGTATTGGACCCTCAAATATTTTTCTTAAGTCTAAATCAAAACAGGTGCCCTGTGAATGAAGTACTGGTTAAATCATTTAATAAAATACACAAAAATTACCAGAGGTCTAAACCATGATTATAAGGGCACTACCAAAGTTTCACCATCATCCAAGAACTTTTAAGCATGTAAATGTTTCTTATAAGAAGTTTCCCTAAAGGGGTTATGTCCTAATTCAAAGGAAATATTTTCTCCTAAAATTCTTATAAAATTACCCAGTGCCTATTTACACCCTATAAACCTATCCACCAAGTTTCATAATCATCAAGGGAATTTTGACCACATGGCCTTCACAAGGTTCTAAAAGCACAACTAGGAGTAAAATTAGTGTTCTAGGACTTAACCACCTCCACACCACCCCAAACCACTAATGGGGGTACTTTAGGTGATCCTAAACCAGTGGACAAGGTTCCACCTCATGGTGAGGAGATTTGACCACAACATCCCAAGATAAACACCATGACCTAACTTTGACCCAATTTGACCTAACTTGGGTTTACAAATTACTTAATCAAAACAGTTCCAATTGGGCTGAGATTTTTACCTAGGTCATAACATAACCCTAAGGAGCACCCACCAAAATTTGGGGGGCATTGGAGGTGATTTGACTCACTAATTAATTACTAAATGATTTATGAAATTATTTCAAAAACCTTAGAAAAAGTTTCTCCTAGAAATGCCCTCTTTTAGTATGTTGTGTGGGTGTATTTAACTAGCCTAGGTTTTAAATATCAAGGTCATAGCATCTACCAATAAAAATATATGAAGGAAAGAGTGACTGCCCTACCCAAGAGACCAGTCCCACCATTTTGGCCCTACAGAGAGCTACAGTACTCCTTTTAGGGTGAAATTAATTTTAAAACACAGTAGACTCCAAGGGCTACAACTTTGGTGTTGGACACCTTTTAATCAGAGGTGATCTAGTATTTTTAATAATTAAAATAAACTACTGCAAAAAGGTGTGACAGAAATTAATATAACCTTTAATTATTTAACTGAAATCTGCGCTCGACGAAAATAATACAGCGCTCGACGAATGCTGAACACATCGGCGTTCGACGAATTATTCACAGCGCTCGACGAAAGCAGAGCAAACCTGCATTCGACGAATTAATCCTGCGCTCGACGAATTCAGTTCGTTCGACGAACTGCAAATTCGTTCGACTAATTTCTATATAACAGCGCTCGACTAATTCCTTATATATCTGCGTTCGACTAAATTAATAACTAACTTCGTTCGACTAATTTATAATAGAACTACGTTCGACTAAATTACAGTATAACAGCGCTCGACAAATTCAGAGTATAACAGCGCTCGACTAATCCAGAATATAACAACGCTCGACTAATTCAGTTCGTTCGACGAACTTCAAATCCCGTTCGACTAATCTACAAAAAACGGACGATCGTCCTTCATCGTCCCCAATCTTTGGACGGCTTGCGACAGCCCATCCTGGGCTTCCATACAGGGTGATTTCCTGTCCACCTACGTCTACTTCCGGCCAGCCAATGCCCTACGACCTCCGTTGAGGTGGTGTCCGGCGATAAGAGGTGGTTGGCCGGCCAGAGGTGGTCGGATCTGGGTTTTAGAGGAGGGAAAAGAGGACTCAATCCGAGTACTTTCAGAAGAGAAATCCGAGCCCAATTGAGCTCGGATCTATCCCCAATCTATGAAAATATCTAGCACCAAGGGAGGAGAAGAGGATCGAACCTGAGTGGGGGCTTGGTTGTGCGAATTCCGGCGAGTTTCCATTGACGGTGCTGGAGCTCTCGACGCCATGTCGATCTAAGATTCCTCTGCACGATTCTCACTGGAAAGTTGGGGGTTCTCTTCCTCTCGAATCACTGAAGATAATGGGGGGGGGGGGGGGGGGGGGGGGGAGGTTTCAAATCGGCTGGGATAGCTTTATTCCTAAAAGCCATTAATGGTCATTACCCCAAATTTCGGTTACCACTAAATTTTCCTTTAATCAGCCCCCTTGGCCATAGAAAACTCCAGAGAATTGATTGTAACTGAAGGGGGTAATGAATGCACATCAATTGGGGAGGGATTGAAGGATCAATAGCATTTAATCCCATGAATGCTCTCTCTCTCTCCGATTTGGGGGAAACTTCCCTTTTCTCTCTCCTAATCAGCAAATACAGATTTTTAAGAGATAAATCCAGAAATCAGCAGGCCCACTAGATGATGGATCTCTTTAGTTGGGCCTAGCCCCAATGGATTGGGTCCAATTTGGGCAACTAGGTTATTTTGACCTAAATTAGGGCAAGGGTAAATTGGTCAAATTTCAAGTCTCATGATGGGGATTTTTGGTCCATTAGGTTCCTAGTAGCCCTATTAGGGTAGGGGTAAGGTCAATTTGGCATGGTAGAGGCTAATTGACCTTAATTGAGTTAGATTGACCAATTCAGGGTTAAAGTTGACTTTGGTCTAATTGGCCTCTTAATTTGACTCCAATGGGTCCTTGGTGCTCCAAGTGGACCCCTAATGGGTTAGGGATGCTATGGTGGGGTCAAGGTTCAAGGTGGGGCCCCTAAATCCAATCCTAGGCTTGATATCTGAAATTTGCTATTTGCAGACCACTTGGGTTTTCTCCTTCCCACCTATGCTCTCAAGGTCTTGAGCTCTTCCTATGGTTTTGTCATGACCAAGTCATGGCAAAACCAACTTAGGGGTCTAGCTTTTTGGTGGATGTTACACCAATTCCTTGGAAGGAGGCTTATTTCTTGGAGTAGTAAGAAGCAAAATTGTGTTGCAATATCAACTGCTGAATCAGAGTATATCTCCGCAGGCAGTTGTTGCGCACAACTTCTTTGGATCAGGAACCATCTAGAAGATTTCAACTTGAAGTTGAAGAAGATTCCAATGTTCTACGACTCATCAAGTGCTATTGCAATTGCTAACAATCCAGTCTCTCACAGCCGGACAAAACATATAGAGATACATTATCACTTCATCCGGGAGCATGTGGCTTACTAGGAGGGTTACCCGGATCTTATGCCCAGAACCACCGCCTTATGGATGACATCAACGCATGGGTTAGCCGCCACCGCAAGACGCCAATTCTGCCGGCTAGTACGATCATTCAACCACAAGGCCAATAGAGAATAGAAAATGTAAAATGAAAAGCAAGTCCACATCACAGATATTTTATTTTAACAAAACATAGTCCAGCATGAGTACGAAAAGAGAGAAGGGCTTAAGCCCGATACATATCCAAATGAATAAAGTAGTACAAAAATTCTCTCTCTCAGTACATCATAAATGCGGAAGCTAAACAAAACTACTCTCATCGAACACCTGTCCAGTAGCGGTAGTAATGCGCGACATCTGCTCTTCAAGTCCTGTCTCCCATTCCAGCTGGGGCTCCAGCTCCTCGGTCACCTACGGTCACCACCGACCGTTAGTCATAAAGACTAAGACGATTTTATACCTGCCTCCCCCGCGACTCCTAGGCACCGTGCGGGAGGAAGAAGCGGAGGACAACAAAGTGGAGTAAACAAAAAGGTAGGTGACAGGGAAAACTAAGCTAGCAGAGCATATATATAAGCAAGCACTACTCTAGCAGTATAAACAAGTAAGAGAGCAGTAAAGAACAGTAAAGAGCAGTAAAGGAAGTAAATGGTAAAGCAGTGCGCGCAAGAACGATGAGTAAATAAATAATTCTACACTACCATCACAAGAGTACCTTAACTTATATGAATGCCCATACAAACTTATAAGTTAAGGTTTCTGGAAATATAACTTATCATATAAAAGAGCATATACTAATTTATATGATAAGGGTCTGCAATTATGTTCTAGGTTTACGTATGATATGTTATGCATGCTATGATATGATTCATACAAGTGCAACTCACCCACACGACTCTGTGATCACAGACCTTTAGTTCCCACTTTTCGGAGTTAGCTAAACTCTCTGGTACTACCGTTGTGGCTACGGTAGCGGTGGAGCGGGCGTCTCCACCACTAGGAGGGTATACACACTACCAGGCCTAGACCTCCCATACGCCTATGTACACGTCCTAGGTGCACTCTAGAGTCTTGCATAATCTTTGCTGGCACCTACCAGTCTTAAAGGCCGGGTGTGCATCCTATTGGGGATCGTCCTCCAGACCGCAGTATAAACAACCTACTGGCCCCTCAATATCACACCCGCCTAAGTCAACGTACTACCGTCGGTGTGACGACCGGCCCGTACCGAAGACCCGCCACTAAATAGTTTCTATGCACATGCAATTTATCACCACTCGAGCCTCCAGCTCGCAGGACTAACCTGTCCTGAATAGAACTACCACCCGAGCCTTCAGCTCGCAGGACTATCCCGTCCTGATATACAATCTCCCATCCCCAACTCGGGATGTGGCCTAACATGTCATTTAGTCACCTAATTAGACTACTCTTGTCTAGTTATTGTTGTACTAAGAAGTTTTGGGTGAATCCTGGACTTCCCGAGGGCTACCCGGTGAAGGGTTCGCAAGGTACTAGGGTATGTGATGGGGTGAAGCCCAACCCCTTTCCAGGACAATTAATATTGTTGGTGACTATCCAAACCTAAAGTTCCATCCTCTCATTACTCTTTATAACTTAGGTGTTTTCACGCCTTATGTTTCATCCCACTCCTAAGCAACCGTTCTTTTGAAGGGTGCTCAACTTTAATAATTCTCCGTCCTCTAAGTGGTCTATACTCATCTCTTGTTATAAACCAGTTCTCACTGATTTCCTACGTGATTTTATTGACCTAATCATCATAATGAGTTTTCACTATCCGCAGACCACAATTTGTAACTAACTTAGATTCCTATGATGGAACCTTGGTCAAATTGCTTCCAAATGACTTCTAATTTTTATCATAGATTCATAATGGACATAATAAGGAATGATCAAAATCCAAGCATGTTTCGTATAATTTTGGCCTCTATAAAAATTCATTAATTAATAATCTGAATCTAAAATATGAAGGATGTATCATGCTAATCAATTCAAACTTGTTAAATATCCTTCCAGAGGTGAAATGTGACATGATAACAAGATTTCCAATGTTTCATATTTTTCCAGCACTTAAATAACCATGTTTCCTAATTTTCAATAAATGAATGAAAATATAATTTTACACATCAAGTAAAAGATCTTGACTTCCTAAAATTCAGGAAAAATTACAGTGGCATCATATTGACATAAAAACACTATTTCCAGAAGGTCACAATTTTCCAACCATTTTAAACCCACAATTTCTATTTTATCTTTAAAGGGGTGACAAAATGGCTTTACACTACAAGTACTGAAATTTGATTTTCTAAAATTCTGGAAAAATTACAGTAGCATTATATTGACATAAAAACACTATTTCCAGAAGATCACAATTTTCCAACCATTCTAAACCCACAATTTCTATTTATCTTTAAAGGGGTGACAAACTGACTTTACACTACAAGTACTGAAATTTGATTTCCTAAGATTCTGGAAAAATTACAGTAGCATCATATTGACCTAAAAACACTATTTCCAGAAGATCACAATTTTCCAACCATTTCAAACCCACAATTTCTATTTATCTTTAAAGCACATTATTATGAAATTACAAAAGAAGTACCAGAAATAATCACTCATAAATTCTGATAAAAATTCCATAGGCTTATATTAGCATCATGACCTACGGTGATTTATCTCAAATTTATCAGACCAATGAAAACTCAGTAATTGCACAAGATTCATAAGGGGTATATTTGTAATTTTGACTATTTATAACATGAATTATTTCCCAAAAATTCTCTGAAAATTCATGCTGCCACAATAATGAAATCAGAGACTAAACCCTAAGTTTCTCTTCATTCTGAAATCATATGACCCCCCTTTAATCTTATAACCTGAATTAGGGGTAATTTAGTAAATTCCACATCTTGGGATTTTTGTACCCAAAAATCCCCAAATAACTTTTGGGAAGTCATATTACTGCCATGGACCCATGTCCAGCATCTCAAAGCCATTGGGTCAAACCCCCAAGGCTTGGGGCCCTCTCCACCCCAAAATTTGCTAAGGCACACATTAAGGTCTTTAGCCTAGCTCTTGCATGGCTCATAACTCCACATGCACAAGGCCAGATGGTCTCAAATTTGTACCAGTGGTCTAGATATATATAAAGAGCTTACCACCCAAATTTGGGGGTGTTTGGAGTTATACAACTTCATAAATACCAAATATTTACTTTTGCTAATAAATGGAATAACTCAATGGATATTCATCCAAAATTGTCAAATTTAAACCCTAGGTGTGTCATCATACCATGCATGCATGGTGTAAATTTCAAAGGATTTGGTTAAGCCAGTTAAAAGATATATCACTTTTAAATTCCGCCCTACACAAGGAGCAGTCCTAGGAAAATGAGTGCCCTGGGGTCCACAGTGCACCAAATCATTTGATTCAAGTGGCAAATGACAGTAGACTCATAGGTCTACAAAATTCATCTCTGCCACTTTTTGAAAATATGGCCTCTAAGGCCTTCCAATATTGCATGCAAACCTCTGCATGTTTTTAGGCAGAATAAAATTTGGTCTACCAATAGAGATCAAGGAGACGAAATCAACGGCTGTGATTTCGTCTCCTTCCTCTAGCTGACGGCCCAGAGGAAAGGAGCTCTGATCTCGGCCAACCACTACCCTCCCCGGCCATCTACCGCCGCCACCACCTCCGTTGAGGGGTTGGCTGTCGATTGGCGGTGGAATGGTGGCCGGAGGTGGTGGTTTTCGGCGATCTCTTGAGGAAGCCCAAACGGTGCTCGGGAGGGAAAAATCCCATGGATGTCGGCTCAATTGAGCCCGGCTGCCCTTGCTAAGACCCTAGATGACTAGCACAAAGGGAGAGGGGGAGAAATTGTGCCTGGTTTTGTGCTTGGCGGCGTGTATTATGGCGGTGCGGCAAGGCGGCGGCGAGCTCCGGCGATCCTCCTCAAAAACCTGATTCTCCACTGTTTGCCTCACTGTAAAGCTCTAGCTCAACTCCTCTTGATGCTCTGAAGCTGATGGAGGGTTTGTTTGGGCTGATATGAGCTGTAGAGGTGGTTTTGAGTTTTGACATTTTCGGCCATGCTTTGGATGTTCCTCCCAGCCACCAAGTGGCACTCTTTCAGCTGGAATCCGGCTGAGGAGTTAATAGGGGTTTCAGCTGTGGTCTTGGGCAGAGAAGAGGAGGGCCACATGACCTCCTCTTCCAAAATTTCTCTTGTCTTTAATGGTGGGAGGGGAAAATGACCATGCTACCCCCTTGCATGCCATTGTATGTTGGATCTAGGGGGCAATGCTGGTCTTTAGGCATATGGGCTTCAGAGTGGGCCTTGGGTGAGGGCCTAGCCCATATGGCTTGACTTAATTCATTTAAATACCATTTTAGCCCAATTTGACCTAGGGTTGACTTTAGGGTTTGACTTGGTCAATTGGTGAGTTGACTGCTCCAATCTGATGGTCTTGAGCCTATTGACACTATCCAAGGTTTGTTGAGTCATGGTGAAGACCAACTTAAGCTATTTTGACCAATAGGTGTGATTTTGACCAAAATTGGGGGAATGTTGACTTTGGTCAATTTGGCCAAATTGTTGACCCCGTGATGGGGCTTTTGTATCAATTGGGTCCTTCATGAAGTTCTAAGACTAGTGGTGAAGTCAATTTCATGTTTTGGGGTTCAATTGAACCTATTGGGGAGGAATTGGCCTATGTTGTCCCAAGTTTGACTTTGGTCAAATTGGGTCAATTGGTGACCCCAAGATGGGGCTTTTCGGTCTATTGCATTCCTTGAATGTTTATCATCTATTGTTGGAGTCAATTTGCTTGTGTAAGTTCATGTTGAGCTAGTTTGACCTAGGTTGACTTGAACTCTATAGTAGATCACATGTGAGTTCACTCAACTCAATGTGTCCTAAGGTCACAACCTAGCCCAACTCACATCACCCACCACTTGTCTCACCCTAAATTGGAGTTAGGGGGTCTAGTAGGAAATAGGATGTTACAAATCCCAATAATCAAAGAAAAAATTTCGTCCCCGAAATTTAAGTTCGGGTCTACGGGTTCTTCACACAACGTAAGTAAATAAATTTTAAGGGGGTTTAGGTTGTACCTGAAGCGAAGAGTCCCGGGTACTATTGCCGCATGAGATCCAACGGCTCCCATGTATGTTCCTCCCGACCATGGTTTGACCACAGCACCTTGACCAAGGGGACCTTCTTCTTTCGCAGAACTCGGACTGCTGTGTCGTCAATCCGGATTGGCTCTAAGCGGACTGATCTATCGGACTCCACCGGGCCCGAAGGGGATGTGATGTGCTGCTCTGGCCTGAGTAGAGCTCTCCGAAGTGAAGAGACGTGAAAGACGTCTTGAAAGTTGGTCAAATCATATGGCAGCTCCAGCCTGTAAGCCAAGGGGCCGATCCGCTCCAGGATCCTGTAAGGCCCCACAAATCGGGGGCTGAACTTCTTGTATTCTCGCACACGGGAGACACCATGCACCGGACGTATCTTCAAATACACCATGTCTCCCACTCGGAACTCCACCTTTCGATGTTTCGCATCGAAGTACTTGGCCTGCCTACTCTGAGCCTCTAGCATCCTATCCCTGATCATCCGAACTGTAGTGTCCGTGTCCTCGACGAACTCCGATCCGAGTGTTCCCTGGTCTGCATCCTGAACCCAAGAAAGCGGTGTACGACACTTCCTACCATATAAAGCCTCATACGGTTCCATCCTGATGTTTGCCTGGTGGCTATTGTTGTATGAAAACTCGATCATAGGCAACAACCTCTCCCAGGGCTTTCCCGTATCCAAAATACACAACCATAGCAATTCCTCCAAAGTCCGGTTGGTCCGCTCTGTCTGCCCGTCGGTCTGTGGATGGAAAGCGGTGCTGAACGTGAGCTGAGATCCTAAGTAAGACTGCACCGCTCTCCACTCCCTAGAGGTGAACCGACCGTCACGATCTAAGACAATCGTCCTAGGCACGCCGTGGTACCTGACGAACCGTTCCACAAATAACCTTACTAGAACTGCAACTGAGTCGTCCTTCCTGACCGGTATGAACCGTGCTACCTTGGTCAACCTGTCCACGATCACCCAGATGGAGTCGTGCCCGGAGCGGGAACGAGGCAATCCGTGTATGAAATCCATGGATATGTCCTCGAACTTCCATTCCGGCACTGGCAGTGGCTGTAAAAATCCTGCTGGGTTCCTGCACTCCGCCTTCACCAACTGGCAACTCTCACAGTGTGAGACAAAAGATACGATCTCCTTCTTCATTCTGGGCCAATACATGTCTCTTCGCAGGTCCGCTGTCATCTTGGAGATCCCGGGGTGTACTGAGTACTTAGTGCAGTGTGCCTCCCTGAAAATCTCTTCCCGGATCCCACCTCCTGCGGGGATGTAGACACGGCCCCGGAAATGGACGATGTCATCGCGCACCGAATAATCTTCTGACTTGCCTTCCCCCAAGGTTCTAAAAATAGGCTCCAAGGCTGGATCCTGCCTCTGCTGTGCCCTGATGCGGTCCCGTATATCACATGCGATGCTCAGGGATGCCAAGTACTCCCTGTGGGCTTCGGGATCCGCCTTAGAAACCAAAGTGATGTGCATGTCCTCCAACATCCTCACCAACTCCATAGCCATCATCTGGGGCTCCGGCCCAGAAGTGTCGGTCCTCCTGCTCAAAGCATCTGCTAAGGTGTTCGCCTTCCCCGGATGGTAGTGCATGGTATAGTTATAGTCGCATAAGAACTCTAGCCACCTCCGCTGGCGTAAGTTCAAATCCTTCTGGGTGTCGATGTATTTGAGATTCTTGTGATCAGAGAAGATCTCACAATGAATCCCATACAAGTAATGCCTCCACACCTTCAAGACGAAGACTACCGCTCCGAGTTCCAAATCATGTACCGGGTAGTTTTGCTCGTGCTTCTTCAGCTGCCTCGAAGCGTACGCAATCACCTGGCCATGCTGCATGAGAACTGCACCCATCCCCTGATACGATGCGTCAGTGTAGATCTGAAATCCCTCCTTCCCAGATGGAAGAGCAAGGATGGGGGATGAGGTGAGTCTGTCCTTCAACTCCTAGAATGCTGCTTCGCACTTCTCTAACCAGGTGAACGCCGCATCCTTCTTCGTCAAGGACGTGAGGGGAAGTGCAATCTTCGAGAACCCCTGCACGAACTTGCGATAATATCCTGCTAATCCCAGGAAACTCCGGACATCTGAGGCCGACTTCGGTTGCGGCCATTCCTTCACTGCTTGCACTTTGGCTGGGTCCACTGCCAACCCAGCTCCGCTGATAATGTGTCCCAAGAATGCTACCTCCTGTAGCAAGAATTGGCACTTCGAGAATTTGGCGTACATCTGGTGCTGCCGCAACTTGCCCAAGACTTGGGCCAAGTGATGGGCATGCTCCTCCTTCGTCTTGGAGTAGATCAGGATATCATCAATGAATACTATGACGAATCTATCTAGGTAGGGTTCGCATACGCGGTTCATCAAGTTCATGAATGCAGCGGGAGCAATCGTGAGCCCGAAGGGCATCACTGTGAACTCATATAACCCGTAACGGGAGCTGAAAGCCGTCTTCGGGATATCCTCCTCCTGAATCCGTAGCTGGTAGTACCCGGACCTCAGATCAAGCTTGGAGTACCAGAAGGCTCCCTGCAGTTGGTCAAATAACTCGTCAATCCTGGGTAGGGGATACGTGTTCCGCACTGTCAACCGATTCAGCTCCCGGTAATCTATGCAGAGTCGCAACGACCCATCCTTCTTCTTCACGAATAATACCGGTGCTCCCCATGGCGATAAACTCGGCCTGACGAACCCTGAATCCACCAGCTCCTGTAGCTGAGTCCTGAACTCCGCTAGCTCCTTCGGTGCCATTCTATATGGTGCCCGAGACACCGGTCTCGCTCCTAACACTAACTGGATCCGGAAATCTACATCTCTAGACGGAGGCAGCCCGTGTAACTTCTCTGGGAATACATCGACAAAGTCTCTAACCACCGAAATATCCTCTACTGAGTCCTCCGTCTCGGACATCCCGAAACAAATCAAATAAACTTTGTCTCCTTGCTCGTGGGCTTTCACAACCTGTGCAGATGATAATAAGAGGCAGGAGACGGGTTTAATACCTTCAACCACGACATAAGAATCTCCATGCCATAGGTTGACTCTTTTATTTGGGCAGTCAATCCTAGCATGATTATAGTGCAGCCATGTCATGCCTAAGATGAGGTCGAAGTCTGGCATCTTCAAAATATGTGCCGGCACATCGAATATCTTCCCTCCGATCTCTCCCTCCATGTTGCAGGCGGTGGAAGATAATAGCTCTGACCCATCCGGTAGACGCACCCTTCTATCGCATCCGACAAATCGTTCCACTCCATCCAGACCTTCCAGGAAATCTTCAGATGCGAACGAGTGTGAAGCACCCGCATCGAACAATGTATGAGCGGGTTTGCCGCTGATAAAGACTATACATGAGGTTTTTGTTGTCTAAGTTATAACGTGTTCTAGCAGAAGTTGCAACATTTACTATATATGAAATAGAATTGCAATAAGCTTAAAGTACCTGCGATGACTTCTTCGGGGTTTTGTGGCTCTGCAAGATCCAGAGCGTACATCTGCTCTGGCCGTCGGCCCCTACCGTGAGGTCCTCGGCCCCGACCTCGGCCTCGGCCTCGAACCTGGCCCTGCTGTGCTGGAGGGGCTGCTGGAGGTGGAGGAGGAGGAGGAAGAAACTGCTGAGGGCAGTTGGCTCTGATGTGCCCTGGCTGGTGGCACCCAAAGAATATCACTTGCTGGCAGCCCCGATCATCTTGCCTCCCAGGCTCTCGGATCTGTAGCGGTGGAGGGGCCATTACTGCAGGAGGCTGCTGTTCTGGCCTGAAGTTGGTACGAGGACGTCCCCTACCTCTTCTATGACTCATCACCCTGCCCTGCTGCGGGCCCCTGCTGCTTTCTCCATGATATGACCCATCAGCCGGCCTCTTTCCCCTGCTCTGCACCATCAACTGGTCTGCCTCCAGTTTCTTGGCCATCTCAATAATCTGGGAAGACGTGCCATGAGATACGAATAGGAGAGCCTGCCTTAAAGAATCCCTGAGACCCCGGTAGAATCTCTTAGCGTACTTCCTGTCATCTAAGTCATGCACCCCCGCAAATCTGGCCAGATGGGAGAACTCCCTCTGGTACTCGATCACTGATCTGGTCCCCTGCCGGAGGTTCAAGAACCTCTCTTCTAGCTCATCCATGTCCGTGGCCGATACGAAATGCTCTAAAACACGTCGCTGAACTCGTCCCATGAGATGCTTGACATCTCCCGATCAGCAAAAGTGGAGTCCAGAACTAACTTCCACCATCTTTTGGCATGTGCATCCAAGGCAGATGTTGCCAATGAGACAACTCTATTGATTGGACAGCTGATCCCTGCTAGCAGCTCCTGAATGGAGTCGAGCCATTCCTCTGTATTCACTGCGTTCTCAGTTCCACGATATACTGGAGGGGATATACTCTCGAATGCATTTAGCCAGTTTGATCAGGGGTTCGGCTGTGCTGTCGGAACCTGCTGAGCCCTGAAGGCATCCAGGATGGCCGTCAATGTTTGTCCCAGCTCCGTCTACTGAAAAGGGGTAGCAGTCGAAGGAGGACGGACAACATCTCTTGAATCAACGAACTGCGGGGACTACACAAAAGTAAAGTTGTATTAGAATTGGCCTAACTCAATGCTTAATGGACTATTTTCAGTGACTTTTACACATGGGCACACCATAGCTACCGCTGCTTAGTTTGTCCGCAAACTAAAGCTCGAGCGGGGTGGCCTAGTGTTGTGGACTTCTATCTCTTATGATCGTTCGTTCAAGTGATACTAGGAGGGTTACCCGGATCTTATGCCCAGAACCGCCGCCTTATGGATGACACCAACGCATGGGTTAGCCTCCACCGCAAGTTGCCAATTCTGTCGGCTAGTACAATCATTCAACCACAAGGCCAATAGAGAATAGAAAATATAAAATGAAAAGCAAGTCCACATCACAGATATTTTATTTTAACAAAACATAGTCCAGCATGAGTACGAAAAGAGAGAAGGGCTTAAGCCCGATACATATCCAAATGGATAAAGTAGTACAAAAATTCTCTCTCTCACTACATCATAAATGCGGAAGCTAAACAAAACTACTCTCATCGAACACCTGTCCAGTAGCGGTAGTAATGCGCGACATCTGCTCTTCAAGTCCTGTCTCCCCTTCCAGCTGAGGCTCCAGCTCCTCGGTCACCACCGACCGTTAGTCATAAGACTAAGACGATTTTGTGCCCGCCTCCCCCCGCGACTCCTAGGCACCGTGCAGGAGGAAGAAGCGGAGGACAACAAAGTGGAGTAAACAAAAAGGCAGGTGACAGGAAAAACTAAGCTAGCAGAGCATATATATAAGCAAGCACTACTCTAGCAGTATAAACAAGTAAGAGAGCAATAAAGAACAGTAAAGAGCAGTAAAGGAAGTAAATGGTAAAGCAGTGCGTGCAAGAACGATGAGTAAGTAAATAATTCTACACTACCATCACATGAGTACCTTAACTTATATGAATGCCCATACAAACTTATAAGTTAAGGTTTCCGGAAATATAACTTATCATATAAAAGAGCCCATACTAATTTATATGATAAGGGTCTGCAATTATGTTCTAGGTTTACGTATGATATGTTATGCATGCTATGATATGATTCATACAAGTGCAACTCACCCACACGACTCTGTGATCACAGACCTTTAGTTCCCACTTTTCGGAGTTAGCTAAACTCTCTGGTACTAACGTTGTGGCTAAGGTAGCAGTGGAGCGGGCGTCTCCACCACTAGGCGGGTATACACACTACCAGGCCTAGACCTCCCATACACCTCTGTACACGTCCTAGGTGCACTCTAGAGTCTCGCGTACTCTTTGCTGGCACCTACCAGTCTTAAAGGCTGGGTGTGCGTCCTATTGGGGATCGTCCTCCAGACCGCAGTATAAACAACCTACTGGCCCCTCAACATCACACCCGCCTAAGTCAACGTACTGTCGTCGGTGTGACGGCCGGTGATAGTACATTATTTATAGTTATTTTTATATAATATTTTAGTAGTAATTAATTAGTTTTTATATAATTTTAGTTTAATATATGTCTAATTCACTTTTTTTGTGTTTTCAGGTAATTTCGGGCTGCTAATAGCAATTTCAAGCCCATAGCCGTGTTCAGGGGAAATTCTGGAGCATTTCTGCAAAAATCCTCAGTACACGCCCCAGGTCACGGGCGTGACCTTGGGGCATGACACCATGTCACGGCCGTGACCCAGCCCAGCCGTCTTTCTGCTGCCAGAACACCCCGCCACGTCGGATTATAATTACACGCCCCAGGTCACGGGCGTGGCTTGGGGGCGTGACCTTCAGATCACGGGCGTGACTCGCCAGCAAGCATTCAATACAAGCAGTTTCAGCTGCCGAGCCGTTCCATCTTACACGCCCACGTTCACGGGCGTGACCTTCGTGTCACGGCCATGACCTAGGGCGTGACCTCTTCTGCAACCGCCAGATTAACTCCAGATCGCAGCGTTTCCCGCCGTTTCCAGACCCGTTCAAGACACGCCCTCGGTCACGGGCGTGACCGAGGCCGTGACCCGCCATGAAATTGATTTTTGGCGGTTTCTCTTCCCCAACGTTCACGGGCTTTCAATACTGAGTTACGCAGCTTACACGCCCTTGGTCACGGGCGTGACCAAGGGCGTGACTCACCAATTTTCTGCCTATAAAAGCCATATGCTGCCAAAGTGATGGGAATCCAGTCCTGGCTTCGATTGGGTCAAGTTTAGAGTAGTTTTTCTGTATTTCATTAGTGTAATTTCATTTATGCAATTTATTTTATGTTTTTCAAATTCAATTCATAATTTAGAATTTCCATTTCCAGCAATTGTAATTCTTCTTTCTTAGTTATAAAATGTTCTATTTCTTTAATCATGAGTAGCTAATTTTGTAGCATTTGATCGGATGAATTCTTAAGTCTTTATATTTCATAATCTTTTATTCATAGCTTGGATTTGGAAAACTAAGATTTATCATTGATTTGCAATTATTGGTTTCATATTTCTAGGGTATGAATATCAATTCTGATCCGTATTTTAGTGTATCGAGAGATCCGTAAATACGGTAGATCGCTCATCGGTAGAAGGAATTATTTGCACTCCTCGAGAGAGGGTGACGCAATTCTTCCGGATTGGAGTCAAATCCAATAGTGGGGCTCACCGCATAAAGCAAGCTTAGGGGTTTCGACTGGCCGAGGGGTCTTAATCGATCAACCTAAGGTTAGGTGTTAGTTCTCTCGAGAGAGGCTCTATCATATTTTGGGAACCTCCACGGTCATGTTTGTCTCAATCGATGTCTTTTGAATTCGAGATTTGCGAAATATTTTGCTTAAGAAGAATTCACGATCAAATGTCTCTCTTCTTTTAATTATTTACAAAACTTTATTTCACTTCCGATAAAATAATATTAATTTGCGTGAGTAGAAGTAATCAACAGACCCGTGGAATACGACACTTGATATTTATTTGTTTTAAATATCCTATGCTATGAACGATAGGTGCTCTTGCCTATAGTTCGTAGAATTTGGAGAATATTATTTATCCTAAATTTTACCAATCAAGTTTTTGGCGCCGTTGCCGGGGAATATTTTTGTTGATATTTTGAAAGCGTGAATTTAATTACTTTTATCATTCTCTTTGTCCACCCCCATTTCTCTTTTTGCTTTTTCTATTAAAATTCCTTTCTATTAGGTAACAGTTGTTTAATTTTCTATTTCAAAAAAATATGATGTTATCACAGTTGGCCGCAAAAGTTGCCGAGCTTCAAAATAAAGTCAATCTTTTGGAAGCCGCACGAAAGCGCCAAGTTAATTGTAATTTTTGTGGAGCGCCGCATCGAAGTGAGGATTGTTATACTAATTTTTACCCTCCAAATTTTTCTTATGGAAATAATTTTGAGTTTATTTATGATAATAATTATTCAAACTTTGATGAAAATAATTCATCTAGTTTTCATGCGAATGATTTTTCCGATTCTAATAATATTTCTTCTTGCTCTGATGTTGATTATTCATGGTGGCAAGGTCACCCGGATAGTTTTCAGTGCGAAGAAGAAAATTCCTTCAATTATGATTTACATTCCTCACCTTTTCCACAGATTTGTTCTTCTTCTGATCTTGAAATTTTTCCGAATGTTATTTCTCCCACTTTAAATGTTTATTCTCAAGATCAAGAAGAACAATTGTACCAAGAATTTCGCAAAGTCCTGGAGACACCGGACGAATTAGAAAATGAAAATTTTTCTTCTTCTCCTTCGCCCGCCCTTTCTTCTCATTCTCATGAAATTATAATTCATGAAGAAATTGTGTCTCATGAATTTTCTCCCCTTGGTATTGATTTTTCTGATAATTCTTTTATTTTTGAAAATAAACAACCGACGCTTAATCATGTATTTTCGCAAGAAACTCCTCCTTGTGAAAATTTTTCTGACTCGCTTAATCTTGATTCTTTTTATACTAATAATTTTCTTGTAGATGATGAGCCGTTGCAACCAAACGTTTTCACCGATCCATTCGCCGCTCATCTCCAGCAATCCAAATTACCTAAGGTATGTATAGGTAATTTGGATTCACAATTTCATGCTAACGGACAACCAAAGAATCACGACTATAGCAGAGGAGTAGTCGGGCAACGAATTTCGGCATGCTCACCTGAGCATGAATTAAGGGAGTTGCCTGTGTACCTTTCTTTTTATTTTCCTTTTTCCTAACAATAACCATCTAGCTTAAAGATGGGAAAAAGAAAGCGCTCTTGGGAGGCACCCCTTGCTTATCTTTATTTTTCTTGCACTTTACTTTTTCAGCATTTTATTTACTTTTCCCTCCTACTTGGCTTATAAACATTGGGGACAATGTTTATTTTTAAGTATGGGGGTGTATTCTCCGATATTCAGTTTTATTAAAAATCCAAAAAAAAATTAGAAAATCTTTTTCAAAACTCATAAAAAATTTGATTTTTTTTCCTTTATTTTCAATTTTGTTATAAAAATTTACAAAATTCAAAAAAAAAATGTTTTCATTTAAAAAACTATTTTAAGTTTCTAATAAAATAAATTTTGTAATATTAAATTTCTCCAAACTTCATTTATGCAAAATTAATTTTAATTATGAGTTTTCTTTATAGGCTTTTTAAAGAGTTTTCTTTTTATGTATTTTTAATCTTATATTTCTCTTCAAAATATGTTAGATTTAATTTTTAGATGAATTTGATTTAATGAATTTTTCATTATCTTGATTTGTTTAGAATATTTCTTAGTTTTATTTTCTCTCTTTAAAATATCATAATTCAATTTTGTAGTAATTGTGTTAAATATCTTTAGATTTTACTTATATTAACTTGAACTCATAGTTTCTTATAGATTGCTCAATTTGTTTTCTATGCTCTTAAAATGTATCTTTGGAATTTTTGTAGCCTTTCAACCCTATCTCTTCCCCTACCTTTTTGTTAAACCCTTTATTTGGCATAAAAAAAAAGTTTGAAAAGATCATATGTCATGGAATGAGAGGATAAAATTCATCATTCCTAAACATATGCACCCAAATTAGTAAAAGATTATATGGCATGGAGATGAGAGGATAAAATTCATCACTCCTAAACATATACATTTGGGATATTAAAAAGAAGAAGAAATTCAAAAAAAAAAAGATGGAAATGAGAGGATAAAATTCATCATTTCCTATATTCAAAGTAACTTCTTCAATGCCAATTTTACGCCAATTAGCCAAGTTTATTTGCTTATCCAAGATACTTTTGAGAGAGCATAGTTAATATTTTGTAGTTTTCTAAAAGTTTCTCATGATTGTAAAGTTTCTATAATTTTAATCTTGGATTATTTTACTTAATTCAATGCAATTTTGTTTATGAAGATTTAGTTAGAGAATTTTGGAACTAATATTTATTCTACTCATTTCAATTTATGAATTATAAATTATTTCTAATAAATCTAAATTTTAATTTCTTAACTTAATTTGATTTGAGTCTTATAAAATTTGGAATACATAATTGGAAGTAAATCTTTTTGGAATGTCCTATAAATTCTTCTCATGCTTATAAATTAGTTTTGCTCTGGAATAGCAAAAGCTTAAGTATGGGGGTATTTGATAGTACATTATTTATAGTTATTTTTATATAATATTTTAGTAGTAATTAATTAGTTTTTATATAATTTTAGTTTAATATATGTCTAATTCACTTTGTTTTGTGTTTTCAGGTAATTTCGGGCTGCTAATAGCAATTTCAAGCCCATAGTCGTGTTCAGGGGAAATTCTGGAGCATTTCTGCAAAAATCCTCAGTACACGCCCCAGGTCACGGGCGTGACCTTGGGGCGTGACACCATGTCACGGCCGTGACCCAGCCCAGCCGTCTTCCTGCTGCCAGAACACGTCGCCACGTCGGATTATAATTACACGCCCCAGGTCACGGGCGTGGCTTGGGGGCGTGACCTTCAGATCACGGGCGTGACTCGCCAGCAAGCATTTAATTCAAGCAGTTTCCGACGCCGAGCCGTTCCATTTTACACGCCCACGTTCACGGGCGTGACCTTCATATCACGGCCATGACCTAGGGCGTGACCTCTTCTGCAACCGCCAGATTAACTCCAGATCGCGGCGTTTCCCGCCGTTTCCAGACCCGTTCAAGTCACGCCCTCGGTCACGGGCGTGACCGAGGCCGTGACCCGCCATGCAATTGATTTTTGGCGGTTTCTCTTCCCCAACATTCCCGGGCTTTCAATACGCAGTTACGCAGCTTACACGCCCTTGGTCACGGGCGTGACCATGGGCGTGACTCACCAATGTTCTGCCTATAAAAGCCAGATGCTGCCAAAGTGATGGGAATCCAGTCCTGGCTTCGATTGGGTCAAGTTTAGAGTAGTTTTTCTGTATTTCATTAGTGTAATTTCATTTATGCAATTTATTTTATGTTTTGCAATTTCAATTCATAATTTAGAATTTCCATTTCCAGCAATTGTAATTCTTCTTTCTTAGTTATAAAATGTTCTTTTTCTTTAATCATGAGTAGCTAATTTTGTAGCATTTGATCGGATGAATTCTTAAGTCTTTATATTTCATAATCTTTTATTCATAGCTTGGATTTGGAAAACTAAGATTTATCGTTGATTTGCAATTATTGGTTTCATATTTCTAGGGTATGAATATCAATTCTGACCCGTATTTTAGTGTATCGAGAGATCCGTAAATACGGTAGATCGCTCATCGGTAGAAGGAATTATTTGCACTCCTCGAGAAAGGGTGACGCAATTCTTCCGGATTGGAGTCAAATCCAATAGTGGGGCTCACCGCATTAAGCAAGCTTAGGGGTTTCGACTGGCCGAGGGGTCTTAATCGATCAACCTAAGGTTAGGTGTTAGTTCTCTCGAGAGAGGCTCTATCATATTTTGGGAACCTCCACGGTCAAGTTTGTCTTAATCGATGTCTTTTGAATTCGAGATTTGCGAAATATTTTGCTTAAGAAGTATTCACGATCAAATGTCTCTCTTCTTTTAATTATTTACAAAACTTTATTTCACATCCGATAAAATAATATTAATTTGCGTGAGTAGAAGTAATCAATAGACCCGTGGAATACGACACTTGATATTTATTTGTTTTAAATATCCTATGCTATGAACGATAGGTGCTCTTGCCTATAGTTTGTAGAATTTGGAGAAAATTATTTATCCTAAATTTTACCTATCAGTCGGCCCGTACCGAAGACCCGCCACTAAATAGTTTCTATGCACAAGCAATTTATCACCACTCGAGCCTCCAGCTCGCAGGACTAACCTGTCCTGAATAGAACTACCACCCGAGCCTTCAGCTCGCAGGACTATCCCATCCTGATATACAATCTCCCATCCCCAACTCGGGATGCGGCCTAACATGTCATTTAGTCACCTAATTAGACTACTCTTGTCTAGTTATTGTTGTACTAGGAAGTTTAGGGTGAATCCTGGACTTCCCGAGGGCTACGCGGTGAAGGGTTCGCAAGGTACTAGGGTATGTGATGGGGTGAAGCCCAACCCCTTTCCAGGATAATTAATACTGTTGGTGACTATCCTAACCTAAAGTTCCATCCTCTCATTACTCTTTATAACTTAGGTGTTTTCACGCCTTATGTTTCATCCCACTCCTAAGCAACCGTTCTTTTGAATAATGCTCAACTTTAATAATTCTTCGTCCTCTAAGTGGTCTATACTCATCTCTTGTTATAACCCAGTTCTCACTGATTTCCTACGTGATTTTATTGACCTAATCATCAGAATGAGTTTTCACTATCCGCAGACCACGATTTGTAACTAACTTAGATTCCTATGATGGAACCTTGGTCAAATTGCTTCCAAATGAGTTCTAATTTTTATCATAGATTCATAATGGACATAATAAGGAATGACCAGAATCCAAGCATGTTTCGTATAATTTTGGCCACTATAAAAATTCATTAATTAATAATCTGAATCTAAAATGTGAAGGAGGTATCATGCTAGTGAATTCAAACTTGTTAAATATCCTTACAGAGGTGAAATCTAACATGATAACAAGATTACCAATGTTTCATATTTTTCCAGCACTTAAATAACCATGATTCCTAATTTTCAATAAATGAATGAAAATATAATCTTACACATCAAGTACAAGATCTTGACTTCCTAAAATTCTGGAAAAATTACAGTGGCATCATATTGACATAAAAATACTATTCCCAGAAGGTCACAATTTTCCAACCATTTTAAACTCACAACTTCTATTTTATCTTTAAAGGGGTGACAAAATGGCTTTACACTACAAGTACTAAAATTTGATTTCCTAAAATTTTGGAAAAATTACAGTAGCATCATATTGACATAAAAACACTATTTCCAGAAGATCACAATTTTCCAACCATTTTAAACCCACAATTTCTATTTATCTTTAAAGGGGTGACAAAATGACTTTACACTACAAGTACTGAATATTTATTTCCGAAAATTCTGGAAAAATTACAGTAGCATCATATTGACATAAAAACACTATTGCCAGAAGATCACAATTTTCCAACCATTTCAAACCCACAATTTCTATTTATCTTTAAAGCACATTATTATGAAATTACAAAAGCAATACCAGAAATAATCACTCATAAATTCTGAGAAAAATTCCATTGGCTTATATTAGCATCATGACCTACTGTGATTTATCTCAAATTTATCAGACCAATAAAAACTCAGTAATTGCACAAGATTCATAAGGAGTATATTTGTAATTTTGACTATTTATAACATGAAGTATTTCCCAAAAATTCTCAGAAAATTCATGCTACCACAATAATGAAATCAGAGACTAAACCCTAAGTTTCTATTCATTCTGAAATCATATGACCCCCTTTCATCTTATAACCTGAATTAGGGGTAATTTAGTAAATTCCACATCTTGGGATTTTGTACCCAAAAATCCCCAAATAACTTTTGGGAAGTCATATTACTGCCATGGACCCATGTCCAGCATCTCAAAGCCATTGGGTCAACCCCCAAGGCTTGGGGCCCTCTCCACCCCAAAATTTACTAAGGCACACATTAAGGTCTTTAGCCTAGCTCTTGCATGGCTCATAACTCCACATGCACAAGGCCAAATGGTCTCAAATTTTTACCAGTTGTCTAGATATATATAAAGAGCTTACCACCCATATTTGGGGGTGTTTGGAGTAACACAACTCCATAAATACTAAATATTTACTTTTGCTAATAAATGGAATAACACAATGGATATTCAGCCAAAAATTCTCAAATGTAAATCCTAGGTGTGTCATCATACCATGCATGCATGGTGTAAATTTCAAAGGATTTGGTTAAGCCAGTTAAAAGATATAGCACTTTTAATTTCTGCCCTTCACAAGGAGCAGCCCTAGGAAAATGAGTGCCCCGGAGTCCACAGTGCACCAAATCACTTGATTCAAGTGGCAAATGACATTAGACTCATAGGGCTACAAAAGTCATCTCTGACACTTTTTGAAAATATGGCTTTTAAGGCCTTCCAATATTGCATGCAAACCTCTACATGTTTTTAGGCAGAATAAAATTTGGTCTGCCAATAGAGATCAAGGAGACGAAATCAACGGCTGTGATTTCGTCTCCTTCCTCCAGCCGACGGCCCAGAGGAAAGGAGCTCTGATCCCGGCCAACCACTACCCTCCCCGGCCATCTACCGCCGCAACCACCTCCGTTGAGGGGTTGGCCGTCGATTGGCGGTGGAATGGTGGTTGGAGGTGGTGGTTTCCGACGATCTCTGTAGGAAGCCCAAACGGAGCTCGGGAGGGAAAAATCCCATGGCTGTCGGCTCAATTGAGCCCGACTGCCCTTGCTAAGACCCTAGATGACTAGCACAGAGGGAGAGGGGGAGAAATCGTGCCTGGTTTTGTGCTTGGCGGCGTGTATTATGGCGGTGTGGCATGACGGCGGCGAGCTCCGGCGATCCTCCTCAAAAACCTGATTCTCCACCGTTTGCCTCACTGTAAAGCTCTAGCTCAACTCCTCTTGATGCTCTGAAGCTGATGGGAGGGTTTGTTTGGGCTGATATGAGCTGTAGAGGTGGTTTTGAGTTTTGACATTTTCGGCCATGTTTTGGATGTTCCTCCCAGCCACCAAGTGGCACTCTTTCAGCTGGAATTCGGCTGAGGAGTTAATGGGGGGTTCAGCTGTGGTCTTGGGCAGAGGAGAGGAGGGCCACATGGCCTCCTCTTCCAAAATTTCTCTTGTCTTTAATGGTGGGAGGAGAAAATGACCATGCTACCCCCTTGCATGCCATTGCATGTTGGATCTAGGGGGCAATACTGGTCTTTAGGCATATGGGCTTCAAAGTGGGCCTTGGGTGAGGGCCTTAGCCCATATGGCTTGACTTAATTCATTTAAATACCATTTTTAGCCCAATTTGACCTAGGGTTGACTTTAGGGTTTGACTTGGTCAATTGGTGAGTTGACTGGTCCAATCTGATGGTCTTGAGTCTATTGACACTATCCAAGGTTGGTTGAGTCATGGTGAAGACCAACTTGAGCTATTTTGACCAATAGGTGTGATTTTGACCAAAATTGGGGGAATGTTGACTTTGGTTAATTTGGCCAAATTGTTGACCCCATGATGGGGCTTTTGTGTCAATTAGGTCCTTCATGAAGTTCTAAGACTAGTGGTGAAGTCAATTTCATGTTTTGGGGTTCAATTGAACTTATTGGGGAGGAATTGACCTATGTAGTCCCAAGTTTGACTTTGGTCAAATTGGGTCAATTGGTGACCCCAAGATGGGGCTTTTGGGTCTATAGCATTCCTTGAATGTTTATCATCTATTGTTGGAGTCAATTTGCTTGTGTAAGTTCATGTTGAGCTAGTTTGACCTAGGTTGACTTGAACCCTATAGTAGATCACATGTGAGTTCACTCAACTCAATGTGTCCTAAGGTCACAACCTAGCCCAACTCACATCACCCACCACTTGTCTCACCCTAAATTGGAGTTAGGGGGTCTAGTACGAAATGAGATGTTACAATAAGGACATCAACCTCAGTTATGTCTCAACGGATAAGCAAGTTGCAGATATTTTCACGAAGCCGCTTGATGAGACTAAGTTTAGTTTCTTCAAAATGGAATTAGGTATGTTGAACAAGGACTCAGAAGAAGCTCAAAAAATCTGTCCAAGTCAAAAATCTCAGAAGATAAGTAAATTTCTCGAGTCATTTCGACGACTTGATTCAATTTCCCGAGTCATTTCGACGAATTGATTCAATTTCCCGAGTCATTTCGACGAATTGGACAAATTACTCGAATCATTTCAACGATTTGTTGAGTTCACTCAGGCCTTTCAATGAATTCATATCTTTCTATCCAGTAATTTTATTGGATCTGAAGAGTCATTTCTTCTTAATAAGGTACGCCTCTATCTCTCTCTCTCTTCAAAACTTTAATATTATATAAAGGCTTTTAAAGGTTTCACGAGTCACACACAGCTATTTCATCGAGATTTTACGCAAACCTCCGACGATTCATCTCCAAGTCGCCGAATCTCCGTCTGCTAGCAATGTCTCACAAGAGTGCAGGATATCTCCAGGTTGGGGGAGAGCTCGTTCGCACAGGGTTTGCTAGTACTTCAAATGAGTTTAGAAATGTGGTGCTATGTCCCGAAGAAGCTGGGCTTTCCTTCGTTCTTGAACATCCTTGTCTTGTGCTAGACAAAGACCTGGCGTTTTTCAAAAATGCTAATCTTCATTCTCATGGAACTGTAATTAAGTCGACAGTAAGGAATTCAGTAGTTAATATGAAGCCTTCTCGATTGACCAGATTTTTGACGATGCCAGCAGTGGAAGAAGAAGATTGTTTATATAAGCAAGACTATAACCGAACCTTGTTATTCTGTGGATTGCCTAGAGGTACAACTTCTATTAGAAGAAAGAATATGAATAGAGAAGGAAATCTTTTGTTAAATATTTTAGGCAAAGTGTTATTGTGCAAGGTAGGTTCACATGAATACCTCTCTAATGACATGCTCAAACTTCTAGCCGGAGTGATCTGCAGAAAGAGAGTAAATTAGAGTTTTGTCCTTTGTGACAAGATTCAGGAAAGCTTGATGATTCCTAGTTTTTGTAGAATTATTTCTCTATATCTGAATCAGATTGATGTGAGTCAATTTGATATGTCTTCTGGAAGTCCAATCCATCATCTAAAAAAGATAGATTCTTCTATTCTAAATAGATGGGAGAGGAAGATCGTTAGGCATGGTCCTAAGAAGCCTGATGATGAGGAAGAAGTGTTTGAAGATGAACACAGATTTCAGCTTTCTCCATCAAGGATTGCTCCTCATTCTGCTATTGTACCAATCCAGGGGGATGATCAAGATGATCCACTTGATAATGATCAAGATGATCCTGTTGAAAATGATAAAGATGATGATGATAATGACAATGATGGTGATTTTCCAGATGCCCAAAGGAATACAGAAATGGTAGATCAAGTAATCAAAAATCAATTCTCTGAAGAGCAAGTAGTTGAGAAGAAACAAAAATCCACATCTGGTGGAGTTTCTGATGTTGATACATTCCCAGCTAAAACTTCCAAGGAAGATGAGGTGATGCCCTCAGTGCTTGGAGAAGAGGATGTGTAATCTGCACCTCTTGCAAAGAAAGAAATTCAAGCCTCACCAGGAAAAGAATTCTCCAATGAATTCTTATATGAGAATGGAAGTTGTGGAACTCCACCTCCTGTTCAGGTTTTTGCTCCTATGCATTCCTCCTCTAACAATGAAGAAGTGTTGAAGATTATTGAAGCACTGCTCAAGTCTCAACCTGAGTATTTTGAATTCTCTATAAAGCAAGTCTTTGAGAAAATCAGTGATGTTGAATCAGATATGCATAACCATCCAGCTGAAATAAAGCACAGTGTGGATAAGGTTAAAGATCAAATAGATACAAATTTTGCTGCTGCTGGAAAGGCTATATCTCTGACCATATATGGTGTGAAATGTGTTTATAATGTAATTCAAGATATTTCCAAAGATCATGACATGTTGATGTGCTCTACAGGTTCAGATAGAGATTGCCTTCATACTGAGATGAAGATATTTAAAGAAGAAATAATCCAAACCCTACATGAAGAAATCAAAAAGGGGGAGGAAGAGATTATGTCAAAGATGGGTGAGATTAGCAAAGAATTGCATAATAAAGTCGATGAAGCCAATGTTTTCAACTATCAAAATTTCAAGTGGCTGCATGAGGAAATGATTGGAAGAGTGCCAGAGCAACCTCTTCCAGAGCAATATTTTAAAAATGTTCCTTTTGACCCTCCCCAACAATATACTCAAGTTTGGTTAGATCAAGAAGAGCCTGCTGAATCCTCAAGGCCTTCTTTGAAGAAAAGAAAGTATGGGGAAGACCCATTTGATAGTAAAATAGATTCTTCAGTGAGAAAAGATGCTGGGATAATAATCAGAGAACCAGTTGAAGTAAGAAGAGTTGGTGGTGAAGTTTGGAGTCTAATTTCAAAGGCCATTATTTTAGATACTTTCAAGCTTATTGACATCTCAAATGAACTGCCCCAGAACTATTACAGTCAGGAGGACATTAACAAGCACAAAGCTGCCAAGCTCAAAAAAACTTCACTTCAAAAAGCATGGGAATGACAATCCCGAAGCACCTCCACCTCTAAAGTACTATCCAAAGCCAAATACATATTTTGATAGACAATTGGAGAAGAGTAGAAAGGAAAGGACTAAGATGCCCTAATTGATATGTGTGATTTGTGATAAATCCTTAAACATTTATATGAATATTAGTGTTTTGATGATTTGGTTTTAAATTTCTATCTCTTTATGTCATTTCCTTTATTTGTGTATATTATTATTATCTGTGCAATTCACCTTAGTAGATAGGGTTCTGACTTCTTCAAATAGGGGGAGATTGTTGGGTATTGTAGACACAATTGCCTTGATTTGAAGAAGTGCCCCTTGAACTAAGATTTATTGATTTTGTATTTGATATGGTATTTTAGTTATGTGTTTGCAGGATATTAATTGCTAAGTACAAACCAATGTTAGGTTTTAATTAGTCATATGCAATGTAATTCCTCATTGTGTAGACCAAGGTGTTGAATCATGTGATATCTCTCTATTGGGGTGTACTTCATATTCAAACACTAAGTAGAAGTCATGAAGGAGCTGCTTGCTGGAATCAGGACATACAGAATTTTTCTAAGTAAAATTTATCGAGTATTCATGTGAGGACTCATGTCATTCGTCAAGTGTTCAAGTGAAGACTCGTGTTATTCGTCGAAATTACTCTAGAAATTTCTGATAGTGTTCTCATTTCTGTCTTTGTAAATTTCATCGAGTGATTAGTTGATGTCTCGTGAACACTCGATGAATTCATCAAGTGCTCTCAAGAAGTCAGTGGAAGTTCAGCCAGGATCACTTTTTGAAGACAAGTAAAATTTGTTGAGACGAATTCGTTGAGACGTCAAGGGGAATTCTTCGAGTGATCAAGACATTTCACGAGTGCTCTCGACGAATTGACTTATCTGCTTTTCGATTTCCAAATTCAGACGGCTTACCTTTAGGGTCCATTCGTTTGGACCGAAATTGGAATTGGATATTGAAATTCGATGACGAATTCAAATTACCCTGTTCGGTTCTGAAGTAATTTTAAGAAATGAAATTTGAGTTGAATATCTAGATATTGGCTTTAGCCTAGACTTAAAATCTACCTAGCTATATCGGAATTGGGTGTCTCGCTCACTCCCGATAAAAAAGAAAGATGAGCCAGGGCACTCGCTCGACCTAACCCGAGCGAGCATTTTTTTCTCGAGCGAGCATTTTTGGAATATGCTTCTCTTTTCGACCAGGAGCGCGCTTTTTTTGCCAGTGCACTTTTTTTTTACCCGAGCGCGTTTTTTTTTGCCAAGGAGCACGTTTTTCGCCCGTGCACGCGTATTACGCCTGGGCGAGCATTTTTTGCCCAGGCGCGCAGTTTTTCGCCCGGGCGCACGTTTTTCGACCGAGCGAGCTTTTTTCGCCCGGGCGCGCATTTTTCCCCCCAACACGCGTTTTGTCCCCTGGGCGCGTGTATTTCGCCCGGGCCCCGGTTTTTTGCTCGGATGCGTGTATTTCGCACGGGCGTGCGTATTTTGCCCGGGCGCACTTTTTTCGCCCGGGCGCGCAGTTTTTTGCCCGGGAGCCCGTTTTTAGCCAGGGCGAGCGTTTTCGACGGGGCGCGCATTTTTCGGCCGGACGCGTGTTTTTCGCCCCGACACATGTTTTTAGCCGGTGCGCGTGATGAGTCCTGATCATATACACATTTATGGACTCATCCGGGCCGTTATTTAGTCATTTCTCCGCACTTTAGCCTTGTTATAGTTTATATTTGATAATCCATGCTAGGTGCACATCTTGGCCCACTTTGGTGTGATTTTCGTGCTTATTGTCATTAGTAGTATTCTTGTGCTGTTAAGTGCCACTTTCAGTGGCTAGATCTGTGGTTGTGCTGGAATTGGAGTAGTGCAAGTGTTCCTGGTGCAATTCTGCACAGGATCACTGCGCACGATCGCCGGTTCTATTGCGCACGACCACTGGTCGTGCGCCACTGATCGTGTGCACTTAACCCTTTTTCACGAGTTCTGTTTGAGACAGTGCGCACGACCATCAACGCCAGTGCGCACGACCACCGGTCGTGCGCCACTGCTCGTGCGCATTTACCATTAAATTTCTGAGTTCTGTTTGCTGTAGTGCGCACGCTCATCGACTCCAGTGTGCACGACAACCGGTCGTGCGCCACTGCTCGTGCGCACTTAACAGTAATTTTTTGAGTTCTGTTTCACCTATTGCGCATGACCACCGACGATAGCGCGCACGACCACCGGTCGTGCGCCACTGGTCGTGCGAACATTTTACTTTAATAAATTTCGTATCTTGCAGGTTCCACCCAGGCAGTGCGCACGATCGCAGAATTCCAGTGTGCACGACCACTGGTCGTGCGCCAATGACCGTGCGCAGTATTTAATCCAGCGCCTATTTAAACGCCTGTTGCGATTTTAGGGCGTTCGTTCACTTCCGGGAGCGGGGTTCCTGTTCCGTACGCCGCCGACCACCACCTTGGGACGCCTCCACTTCATCTCCTACGCAAAGGGAAGCCTCCTCCATCCATTCCAAGACTTCCTCCATTGTCCGTGAGTGTTCCCCATCGTCCGCAAGCCTCCAAGCAAGCATTCTCTCATTCCGCTCGGTGAGAAGAAGAAGAAACCTGAAGTCGAAGACGACGGAGCTACGGAGGGAGATTGTGACAGCTCTCTACGCCGGAAGCATAGTCCGTCCGAGTCCGGAGGTAGCCCGACAACCTACCATTCCGGCCGTGAACGGCCGCTAGTCTTCACCACCGGTTATTTCTTTCCTCTTTCCCCTCGTTGTACTCTTTGAACCGTGTAATACTCGAATATTGTGATGTTTATTTTGATGGAAATGAATACTTCTTTGTTGTTCTTCATGGTTTGGTTGTGATTCATTCCGTTTTCTCTCACTCACTCGCACACGCACGCAAGGTGTTTGATCCGCGTTAGTAAGAGCTAACGGCGGTTGTGAAGAGGTGTTTGCGACCCTCACCCTCTCGCACTTGAGTTCACGTCATCCGCCTCACGAAGCACGGCATCGCGGCCGTTGCATCCACCTAACGTTGCGAAGCGGTGTTTTCGACCCGCATCTCTTTTGTTGTTGATAAGATTAGGAAAACCAACCAAAAGCCCCCCTCTTTGTGTTTGTTGAACGCTTGTGTAACAATAATCACTGAGCGATTCGTTCACCCATCCTGCATTCCTCAAGAGACCGACATCCGGGGAATTTATTCTCGACAATTATTACTTGACAGCGACCGGTGCACTTGCCGACACGCATCAGCGCGCGTTTTGTCGCCCAGGCGCGATTTTTTCGGCCGGGTGCGTGTTTTGTCTCCCGAGCTCCCGTTTTTCACCCGGGCGGGCGTATTTTGCCCGGGCGCGCGTTTTTCGCCCGGGTGCGCAGTTTTTTGCTCGGGCGCCCATTTTTCGCCGGAGCGCCCGTTTTTCTCCCGAGTAAGCGCTTTCGACGGGGAGCGCGTTTTTCGCCCGGACGCGAATTTTTCGCTCGGGTGCGCGTTTTGTCTCCCGGGCCCTCATTTTTCACCCGGGTGGGCGTTTTTCGCCCGGGCGGGCTTTTTTTGCCAGGGAGCGCATTTTTTGCCCGGGCGGGCATTTTTCTCCCGGTCGCGAGTTTTTCGCTCGGTAGCGTGCTTTGTCTCCCGGGCGTGCGTTTTCTCTCGGACGCACATTTTTCTCCCGGGCGTGCATTTTTCGCCCGAGCGGGCGTTTTTGCCCGGGCGCACGTTTTTCGCACGGGCAAGCGTTTTGTCGTCCAGGGGCGCATATTTCCCCCGGGCCCGCGTATTTTTTGACCGAACGCGCTTTTTGTCGTAGAGGTGTGCGATTTGCGCCCGGGCGCGAGTTTTGTCGCCCATGCACGTTTTTACCCCCGAGCACGTGTTTTTTGTCCGATCGCATTTTATGCCCGAGCGCGCATTTTTTTCCCAGCAGACGCACTTTTTATTATATGTAAAAAAATATTTGTTTTTTCATAATATTTTTCAATTTTTAGATTGAATTTTATTTAACAAACGAACAAAAGAATTGATCAATTCCACAATATTCACCAATATTATTTATTAGGCAAACGCTGAAATTGGAATTAGACCAATTTCAATTCTGAATATCGAATCCCAATATAGAATTCCAATATCAAATTCCAATTTTGTCCAAACGAACGGGCCCTTAGTGTTTCTTCCATGTACAGTACACATGGAGGTTATTCCTTAAGTCTCATTTTTATCCGTTAGAGAAGAATCCTATAAATAGTTAAAGGTTATTTTCGTTTAACCCTAATCGTGAAAATTGCTAAAATCGCTGAATCATTCCCTGTCGGCCTTTCTAATTTTCGAACGGAAAAATCTTGTCGCCGACAATCACTTTTCGCGATTCCTCTTGTAGAACAGTGTCGACCAGATCTCAGCTCTCAGATTCTACAAAGATTATTTAAGATCTAGTTATCACTCAGGACTTTAGATCAAGGTTTTCAAAGGCAAAGTTTTTCTCTTCCTTCAACATTCAAGAAAGGAAGAAGAAGATTTTTTCGGATCTAAAGTTGAAATCTCTTTGAGATTTTAAGTAGATTGTTTTCAATCTAAAGTTTTGTAAAACCCCTTTACAATTTCTTGTAGGAAGTTTCACTTCCGAGTTTTTGTAGATCCTAGTTTAGAGGATTGAGTGTAGGAGAGGTTGTTCTCCGAGATTTTATAGGAGAGGTTGTTCTCCGAGTTTATAGGAGTTGTATACTCCAAGTTGTAAGATTTTTTTAAATCTGAGATTAGTGAAGTAGCATAGTCTAGCCGGGAGCGCTGATGAGTCCCATGTTGGAACATGGTCTTCCGCATCTCCTAGGTTTGAGAATAACAAATCCTATGTATTTGATCTTGTGTGTTCAAGTGTGCAGGTTACATAGGTCCACATGACTCAAGGAGACTGCCCCCAAAAATTGAGGCCAAAATTCGAACATGGTCGCTATCGCCGGCGGTAGTGATAGCGCCCGGTGATAGCAGTAATCTGCGCAATTCCGGCGGTTTGTTTACAAAGCGCTAGCGCCCGGCGATAGAAGATAGCGCCGGCGGTAGTGGAGCTCACAGAAGGAATAGAGCAAGGGGTTGCCGCGGATTGGAGATTCTGTCGCGCAAATTGTTTCTTAATCCGGGCTAGCGCCGGCGGTAGCGCTAGCGCCGACGGTAGCGCTTGGGCTATAAAAGGACCCCCTCTCCTCGTGTTTTTGATACACACATTGCATACACCTCAGAGAGAGAGATTGCTCGAGTTCCAGAGGCCCATCTTGCCCGAATTTTGAAGCCCTAGCGAAGCTCTGCCAATTTCTGAAGGAGGATTCCATCACGCCAAACCCGAGCGAAGTCCGCTTCGACAAACGCTGATTCTCCAGCAGATCTTCGCCTCCTCTTTCAGAAGTTCATCCTAAGGGAGTTGTTAATTTATTTCATTTCTTTTTCATCTTGTAAACGATAGTGAAATCGCCTCGTGTTGGCGACTAAGTCTGGGTTGGACTTAGGGGGAAAATCGCCTCGTGTTGGCGACTAGATCTAGGGTAGGTCTAGGGGGGCTCGAGGCCACATCTGGGGAGGGATTGGCTAGAGCGGCTTGAGGCCGAATCCGGGGAGGATAAGGCTAGGGCCACCGGTTCGTGGGGAAGCGAGTCGGGATAGAAAACTAAAAGCTGTCATTTCTATTTAGCTTTGATTTCTAGCTTTCATAAGAGATCAAGTCTTGTAATCATGTCTCTCAAGTTAATAAAATCTGGTCTCTATTTTTACTTTACTTGATTGTCTTGCTCCTCTTTATTGTCTTATTCAAAACTTTTCTAAAATAATCAAAATAGTTTTAAAATCTTTAAAACCCTTATTCACCCCCCCCCCCCCCCCCCTCTAAGGGCGCCTACCGATCCAACAAGTGGTATCAGAGCGGTTTTATTCCAATCGGCTTAACAACCGGGAATAATGGCGTCTCATGATCTCGCTTTCTTGGAGGGTCAAGGGATTAGTCGACCACCTCTCTTTACTTGGTCTGATTTTAACTACTGGAAAAATAGAATGATGTGCTTTCTTATGACAATGGATGTAGAAGTCTGGAATATGGTAGAAGTCCGATACTCTCCTCCTACAATTGTAGCAGGAGAGGCGACAATATTAAAACCTAAAGATAAGTGGGACGATAACGACAAACTAAGGTGTAAAAATAACGCAAAAGCAATGAACGCCTTATATTGTGCCTTAAATAGAACTGAATTTAATAGAATTTCTGCTTGCACTACTGCTTATGATATTTGGAATCAATTAGAAGTAACTCACGAAGGTACATCGCAGGTGAAAGATGCCAAGCTGTTTCAATTAGAATCTGAATACGAGAAATTCAGGATGGACACCGACGAGGACATAAACTCCATGTACACTCGCTTCACAAAGATTGTCAACGCATCCAAGGCACTTGGAAAGACCTACTCCGATGGGGACCTGGTGAGAAAAATCTTTTGCTCCCTACCTCCAAAGTTCAACCCGAAGGTGACGGCCATCTCGGAGTCGCACAACTTAAGAACGCTCCAGATCGAGAACCTCATTGGGAATCTCAAAACCCATGAGGTTGAACTACAAATTCAACATAACGAATACAACATGGAGCCGAAGAAAAAGGCGTTGGCACTAACATCAAAGAAGGAGTGCATCAAAGAGGACGATGATGATGAAGAAGGACTCCTGGTAAAGAACTTCAAAAAATTCATCAGGAACCCGGAAAGAAGGAACACATTCAGAAAATTCTTCCAGAAGGACACTCGACGAAAGGGATCTTCCTCTTCATCGAGGAAAGAAAAAGCAAGCGATGATGAAGAAGAAAGGCCGCCTCCAGAATGCTATCACTGCAGAAAAACTGGGCACATTTGGAGCCAGTGCCCAAAATACCAAAAGGAGCGAAAAGATCAAAAGAAAGCAAAAGAAAAGAAGAAAGTCCTGAAGGCCGCAACCTGGGATGACTCTTCCTCTGAAGAGTCAAACGAATCTGAGTCAAGTAGCGAGGAAGAAGCAAACCTGTGCTTGATGGCCAAAAGCGACGATGACGACACTAGTGTTCTTAGCGACACTGAGGTATCTCCTCCTACTTTTGAAGAACTTTATGATAAATTTGTTTTATTAAATCATGAAAATGAATCCATTATAAAAGAAAATCGTAAGCTCACGAAAAAATTAATCTCTCTTGAAAAAAGAAAAGTGTCATGTCAAGAATGTGAGCACTCTTTATTTAAAATAAAAGAACTTGAAGTTTCTCTCTCTAATGCCCTTTCACAAAACAAAGTCATTGCAAAAGAAAAAGGGGACTTAGAGAGAAAATTGAAAACTTCGATATTACAAATTGAAAAGAACAAAAAGGGATTTGAAAGTAAATGTGTTATGATTGTAAAAGAAAACACGTCTCTTAAAGAACAAAATCATAACCTAAATTTAGCCATAAACAAATTCGGGATTGGCCAAAAATCCTTGGATATGCTTCTGGGTAATCAATGCTTTGGGTCTAAAAAATTCGGACTCGGATATAAAAGTGATCACTACCGCCCGGCGCTAGCTTCTAACGTCGGCGGTAGCTCTTATGTTAAAAAATCTTCTATTTTCTCTAACACTCACACTTCATCCAGCAAGAGCAACATAGAGACTCCGAAAAAGGTCTCAAACCCCTTCATTTCGTGTGCAAATTGTCTAAAGTTTGGACACACGTCTGGCTCTTGCAGGAATATAAAACAACAAACTTTAAAACAAATCTGGGTACCTAAGAAAACCACTTACTCTATGGGTGGTACCTCTTGGGTATCTGGGTCTTTACTCTCATCTTCTTTCTAGATATGCAGGAAGGCTAAGGAAACAGAAGACGTATGGTACTTGGACTTAGGTTGCTCCAAGCACATGACGGGCAATAAAGCAAAATTCCTTAGCCTAGAAATAAAGAAAGGAGGGATCGTGACGTTTGGCGATAACGGAAAAGGAAGGATCATGGGTATCGGTACAGTGGGTAACGCATCTTTTCTTATATCAAATGTTCTATATGTTAAAGGATTAAAACACAACTTAATATCTATAAGTCAACTGTGTGATAAAGGTTTAGACGTACTTTTTGAATCATCCACTAACCTTTGCAAAATTGTTAATCCTAAAACAAAAGATGTGTTATTAACTGCAACGAGAATTCATAATGTTTACATAGTTTCATTTCATGATCTTTCTAAATCTTCTATAAAATGTTTTATAACCAAAAATGATGAATTGGAATTATGGCACAGACGCTTAGGCCACGCTAGTTCAAAGCTCATCTTAAAATTAGCAAAACGAGAATTAATTAGAGGATTGCCTAAACTAAATGGAAACTTATCTTCATTATGCTCTCCATGCCAAAAAGGCAAATTTACAAAGTCATCTTTTAAAAGCAAAAACAAAATTTCTACATCAAAACCACTACAATTAATTCATATGGATCTCTTTGGTCCCGTTAACACTGTAAGTCTTGGTGGTAGATTATACACTCATGTTCTTATAGATGACTATTCTAGATACTGTTGGACTTTATTTCTCTCCTCCAAATCTGATGCGTTTTGCGAATTTTCAAAATTATGTACTCGTATTCAAAATGAATTAGATTTAAAAATAAAATGCATTCGCTCAGATCATGGAGGTGAATTTGAAAATGAAAAATTTAAATGTTTTTGTGATATGTTAGGTATTAAACATGAGTTCTCCGCTCCACGCACACCTCAACAAAATGGTGTTGTGGAACGAAAAAAATAGGACTATTCAAGAACTCGCACGCACCATGTTATCTGAATATAAATTACCCAAGTATTTTTGGGCAGAAGCCGTGAGCACTGCTTGTTATGTAATGAATAGATTTATGCTTCGCCCGTCCTTAAATCTCACACCATATGAACTCTACTTTCAAAAGAAACCTAACGTATCGTATTTTAAAGTATTCGGATGTAAATGTTTCATTCTTAACACAAAAGACTCTTTAGGAAAATATGACGAAAAATGCGATGAAGGAATATTTCTTGGTTATTCTTCAACGAGTAAAGCATATAGAATATTTAATAAAAGATCAAGTAAGGTTGAAGAATCAATTAATGTTAGATTTGATGAGTTTGTTCCATGTGCAGAGAAGCTCTCTATAGGTACCGATGATGAACCCTTGCCATCCTTGGAGCACGACGAGGAAGAGCCGTCCAAAGAAGAAGAAGAAAAATCTAATGAAGATACACTCGTACCTCCAAGTGTGTTAAACTTCTCCAAAAATCATCCAAAAGAACTCATCATTGGGGAACCTTCCACCGGGGTGAGAACTCGCTCCTCTCTTCATGAAACATTTTCTAATATTTGTTTTATTTCTGAAATCGAACCTAAAAAATGTTTCCACCGCTTTAAATGACGAATTTTGGTTTCTGGCTATGAATGAAGAGTTAGGACAATTTGAAAGAAATAAAGTTTGGAATCTAGTTGAAAGACCATCTAATCATCCAATTATAGGAGTAAAATGGATCTTTAAAAATAAATTAGATGGTGAATCTAGGATTGTAAGAAATAAAGCACGCTTAGTTGCTCAAGGTTATTCACAAATCGAGGGGGTAGATTTTGAAGAAACTTTTGCACCCGTTGCTCGCTTAGAATCTATACGAATATTTTTGGCCTTTGCGAGTTTTAAACGAATAAAATTGTTTCAAATGGATGTTAAAAGTGCTTTTTTAAATGGGTATATTAAGGAAGAAGTCTATGTAGAGCAACCCCCCGGTTTCATAAACGAAAAATATCCAAATCATGTTTACAAATTAGAAAAAGCGCTTTATGGTTTAAAACAAGCGCCCCGTGCATGGTATGATCGTCTTACATCGTTTTTGTTAGAGCACGGTTATGTTATGGGAAGTGCAGACAATACACTCTTCATTAAGCATAAAAATAATGAATTAATCATTTTACAAATATATGTTGATGACATAATTTTTGGAGCCACTAATGAAGAGTTGTGTAATGAAGTAGTCGAAATAATGAAAAATGAATTTGAAATGAGTCTTGTAGGAGAACTATCATTTTTTCTTGGTTTTCAAATCTCACAACGAAATGATGGAATTTTTATTTGCCAAACAAAATATGTTCACGATATGCTTAAACGTTTTGGTTTTGAAAATCTTAAACAAGCTTCGACTCCTATGAGTGCTTCCTTAAAATTAGGAAAAGATGAATCTGGTATTTTTATTGATCAAACACTATATAGGGGAATGATAGGCTCTCTTCTTTATTTAAGTGCATCTAGACCAGATATAATGTTTGCCGTTTGTTTATGTGCTCGCTTTCAAGCCGATCCTAAAGAATCTCATCTAAAAGCGGTAAAACGTATCTTTCGTTATCTAGTAGGGTCGTCTAAATTAGGATTATGGTACCCACACAATGATACTTTCACACTCCATGGCTATTCAGATTCAGACTACGCAGGGTGTTCACTAGATAGAAAAAGCACTAGCGGTACTTGTCATTTTTTAGGACCCTCTTTAGTTGCTTGGTCTAGTAGAAAACAATCTTCTATTGCACTCTCCACCACGGAGGCCGAATATATCGCACTTGGTAGTTGTTGTGCACAAGCATTATGGATGAGTCAAACATTAGAGGACTTTGGATTTCACCTCAAACACATAGATCTTAAATGTGACAACAAAAGTGCAATAGACCTCACATATAATCCTGTACATCATGCTAGATCCAAACACATAGATGTTCGTCATCATTTCATTAGGGATCACATTAAGAAAGAGAATGTAAAAGTAAGCTTTATTGGGACGGACTCACAACTCGCTGACATATTTACTAAACCTCTTCCCGATGCACGATTTCGTTTATTATGACTTGAATTAGGTGTCCTGGATCTTTCAAATTAAAACAAATTTCAAATGCAATCTTCTTCATTTATGATCTTCAAAAACATTTTCAAACATTCTATAAATTCAGCATGCAACTTCTAATGGGACACCTAATCAAGGTCAAACATCATAATTTTCAAAACCCTAAAAAATCACTTACTATTTCCCGCGCTAGCGCTAGCGCCGGCGCTAGCGACGAGTTTTGAATTTCTGTGATTTTAAAATTTCTAAAAAATCTTAAAAATATGCTAATCTATATGTACTATTTAGTTTTGCAAATCTGTTTTTCTCTTATTTTTTGAAAAATTAAATACAAAAATAGAAAATCTAACTTACCAAAAATATGTTTTGTTTAAAGTTTATTTCTTTTTAAAAATCAAAACAAAAATACAAAACTATAAAACTAAACAAAAAAACTGTATGAACTGTTTGTGATAATCAAGCATGATTTAAGCTATTATTTCGCATTTCTATAATGTTGCAATTTAGTTTTCAAAATTACGTTGAACATTGTCTTTACCATGCTTTGATTTATCTATTCCTATGTGCATCAATTATATTGTAAAGGTTGTGTAGAATCAAGCTTAGCATGCCTCTAAGTATGAGTAAATGGTTTATGTTAAATAATGATATTACTTCACTCACTTTTTGGCATTGTCTACATATGGTTTAACTTAAGAATGCTTGTGTATGTTTTGTAATTGTACAATGAAATAAAATTGCACAAGTATCTTTCCTACACTCCCTTCTTTTGCACTATGAAAAAGTTAAGAAAAGTGGTTATTGTTTTTCATAAATTCTATTGGTTTGCCAAACAAGTGTATTCGGAGAACTTTGTACAAAACAAAATCACAAAATAAATAACAAAGATAACTCCACCAAGCACTACTTGAACCTCCTGATAAGTCTTAATGAGCATTGTGAGGTTGAGCACCTTGGAAAGAATAATAAAGTGTCTTGTGCAAACCATAGTTTTCAAAATAAGAAAAACCACTTTCTCTTATGTACACCGGATCACAAATCTCAAAACATTAAAAATAAAAAGGTGATCCCCCAAGCACTACTCTGCACCCTAATAAGTCTTAATGAGCACTGTGTGTGCAAAGCACCTTGGTAGTTGTACACTTTTATTGTGCATTAAAGTGTGTGGAAGTAAAATATTTGCGTTTTATTGTGCTTTTTACTTTACATAGTACTTGTATTTTTGATTAAAACACTTGTATACTCTACTCAAAAATACACTTATGTGCACATCATTATCTTCCATAACACTTCTTCTCATAAGTATTGGACCCTAATGCTAACTCTATACAATTTTTTAGTTATAAAATGCACTAGATAACCTAGCATGTTTTTCTATAATGTTTGGTATGTTTTGAAATTATGAATTGGAATACCATTGTAGTATTTCTTTTAATAACATTATTTCATGCTTGGTTACTCTTATTATAAATTGAAAATGATTTACAACAACATCCTTTTTGCCATATAACTCATATCTCTTTTTATGGATCATCTTTCTTATAACATGATGTTTTTTGTATTTCTACAAGTCTTCCGCATCACTCTCATATTATGGCTTTACCTTGCATTCTTACTTAAAATTTTTTCCAATCATTTATTTTTTCATCAAATATGTTCCTTGCATGGTAAACCGTATATTAGTTACTATTACCAGAATTATTTATGCTCAAACTCTGATATTTCTATAAAGGGGATAAATTAAACTTGAAATCAAGCTACAAACTCCCTATCATTCACCTTTTAAACTCCACAGCTCGATCATGCTTTATCTAATTACTCAACCTTTTCTGTGGTGCCTCCTAACCCACCTTTTGCTAATAACAAAGGGGGAGAATTAACATGATAAAATACAAAAGGGGGGAGAACTAAAATATAATACGCTATCAAAAACCCAACATGATTAACTAAAAATGATAGCTTACATTTTAGGAGAGCATTCACTTAGGGGGAGCATACATTTAGGGGGAGCTACTCTAAAATGCTAAACATCTACAATTATCCTAAGTCATCACTCTCACACACACACAAATAGGATTCCACCATGCTTATCTATTAATGCTCTGATTTATCATTAATGGATTTGTTATTATCAAAAGGGGGAGTTTGTTGGAACATGGTCTTCCGCATCTCCTAGGTTTGAGAATAACAAATCCTATGTATTTGATCTTGTGTGTTTAAGTGTGCAGGTTACATAGGTCCACATGACTCAAGGAGACTGCCCCCAAAAATTGAGGCCAAAATTCGAACATGGTGGCTATCGCCGGCGGTAGTGATAGCGCCCGGCGATAGCAGTAATCTGGGCAATTCCGGCGGTTTATTTAGAAAGCGCTAGCGCCCGGCGATAGAAGATAGCGCCGGCGGTAGTGGAGCTCACAGAAGGAATAGAGCAAGGGGTTGCCGCGGATTGGAGATTCTGCCGCGCAAATTGTTTCTTAATCCGGGCTAGCGCCGGCGGTAGCGCTAGCGCCGGCGGTAGCGCTTGGGCTATAAAAGGACCCCCTCTCCTCGTGTTTTTGATACACACATTGCATACACCTCAGAGAGAGAGATTGCTCGAGTTCCAGAGGCCCATCTTGCCCGAATTTTGAAGCCCTAGCGAAGCTCTGCCGATTTCTGAAGGAGGATTCCATCACGCCAAACCCGAGCGAAGTCCGCTTCGACAAACGCTGATTCTCCAGCAGATCTTCGCCTCCTCTTTCAGAAGTTCATCCTAAGGGAGTTGTTAATTTATTTCATTTCTTTTTCATCTTGTAAACGATAGTGAAATCGCCTCGTGTTGGCGACTAGGTCTGGGTTGGACTTAGGGGGAAAATCGCCTCGTGTTGGCGACTAGATCTAGGGTAGGCCTAGGGAGGCTCGAGGCCACATCTGGGGAGGGATTGGCTAGAGCGGCTTGAGGCCGAATCCGGGGAGGATAAGGCTAGGGCCACCGGTTCGTGGGGAAGCGAGTCGGGATAGAAAACTAAAAGCTGTCTTTTCTATTTAGCTTTGATTTCTAGCTTTCATAAGAGATCAAGTCTTGTAATCATGTCTCTCAAGTTAATAAAATCTTGTCTCTATTTTTACTTTACTTGATTGTCTTGCTCCTCTTTATTATCTTATTCAAAACTTTTCTAAAATAATCAAAATAGTTTTAAAATCTTTAAAACCCTTATTCACCCCCCCCCCCCCCCCCCTCTAAGGGCGCCTACCGATCCAACATCCCATTTATATACACATTTATGGACTCATCTGGGCCGTATTTCTAGTCAATGCACTACACTTTAGGCATGTTTACAATCATATTTGTTATTCCCTGCTAGGTGCACTCTTAGGCCCGTTTCGGTGTGCATTTGCGCTCTTTGTTATTGGGGGTAAGCACCTGGTGCTCCCCAATCCATTTTCTGTGTTTATTTGGTGCTGGAGGTGTATTCACAGCTGGTATGCCTTGTGTGCAGGTGGTCGGATCATCCTGTTTTCCCCCAGAATTCATGTCTGTGTATATCGCACGGTCGTGTGTTTCCTTGATGCACAGACGGTTGCGGTCGTGTGTCTATATCTGGGCAGAAAATGGGCAATCAGAGTTTAGTCGTGCGTTTTTACGCACGGGCGGATTTGCCCGTGCGTGTGTAAAACGCACGGTCGCCTGTTTCCTCCTGTTTTCAGCCGTTCTGAGTTTACCCGTGCGTTTTTACGCACGGGCGGATTTGCCCGTGCGTGAGTAAAATGCACGGGCGGCGCGGCGTCTTCCTCAAGTCTGATTTTATCATTTAATAATGCACAGTCCACGCATGGTCGTGCGTTCGACCGTGCGTGACCATTTTTTTGCCTGTTTAGTATTTAAAGCAGGGCAAGACACAGTCAACAAGAGCCCCGATTCCCCTCGCGGGAAAACCCAGGAATCCCGCCATTTTCGTCCATTCCACCGGAGGAGACCTGAGGAGACCATTTCCGGAGATCTCCTTCACCATTCGTCCATTCGGGAGCATATGCAAGCATTCTCCGCATCTAGTTCAAGCATTCCTCATCGTGGGAGCCAAATAAGTTCTGTAGATCATGGGAGCGGTGACAGCCTCCTTCGAGTCTGCACACCATCTGAGGGCCGAGCCCGGAGAGAGCCCGACAACCTCTCATTCCGTCCGAGAACCCAAGATGCAGTGACATCTTCTTATTGGTCCTTTCTAAACTTTGATGCTTGTGCTTTCTCTTAGTGTCTTTGTAATGAACTCTTGTTAGATTTATGATATAGATCTTTTGTTGATGTTCATGTGCAATGACGTTGTGGTTGTGAGAATCGTCTTTCCTTGTGTTGTGCTATTCTAAGTTGTTTGTGTGTGAATCCCTAGCAATTGCTAGTGGTGATGCTTGCGAAGAGGTGTGTGTGACCCTCATTCGTCACAGTTACTTTCCATCCACGCTCCTCCCGAAGCACGGCATCGCGGCCGCTGCATCCATCTCGCCTAGTCAAGCGGAGTTTTGACCCGCATCTCTCTTTTCCGCATTAGCTTAGGAAACCAATCACAATGCCCATATTTTTACTTTCTTCGCTCGTGTAACAATCGATTCACCACAAGTTTCGTTCACCAGAACCTGCATTCCTTGAGAGACGATATTCGGGGATGCTATTCCCAAATTTATTACTTGACAGCGAACGGTGCACTTGCCGAATACACATCAAGTTTTTGGCACCATTGCCGGGGAATGCAGGCGTGTAACGCTTTGTGTTGTTAATCATTGTTATAGGAGCTTTCCTGTAAGTGTTAGCAATGTTTGGACAGAACTCTTTTTGTGATAATTCGAACGAGGCTCAGTCACAAGGAGAAGTGACTGACAATTTTTTTGAGATCCCTGTTGACCTTATTGAGTTTGTAGCCCTGAATTGCCAATTTAGCGGGGTCAGCTGCGAGGATGCTTCTATCCATCTATTTGATTTTTTCTGAGATTTGCAGCACATGCTTGGGCAGTGGAACCAAGGGAGAGCGATGCAAACTTCAACTCTTCCCCTTCTCCTTAAGAGTAAAAGCCAAGGATTGATACCGAAACGAATCAGTCAGATCAGTAACTTCTTGGAATCAACTCGAAGAGAGATTCCTCGCTTGCTTTCACTCCCGAGTGCAGGTTCTATGCAAGCAGAAGGAGATCATCACTTTCACTCAAAGATGTGAAGAGAAGTTATCTGATGCTTGGGAGCGTTTCAAAACTCTACAAAGATGTAGTCTCCTTAGGGGAATAACAAAAATATCCCTGCTTCAAATATTCTATTTTGGTGTGTTAGAACAGTTCCGGCCTATTTTTGATGTTGCGGCTGGAGGAGATCTCTTCAGAAAATCAGGCGAGGATGCATGGGAGGTTGTGGATAATGTAGCATGAACCAGTATGCAATGGAATTATTCTCAGTATCCACCATTTGATGCTAATGTCAGTACTATGGCAGTCAGCATTGAGCAGGAGTTCTTACTTTCGACTGAAGTGGAGGAGTTCTCGTCATTTGCTTGTGGAATGCTTGATTTGTTGAACAAGCAGTTCGAGGAACAAAAACGGTTGCAAGAGATAGTCAAGAATTTTACAAGGATGACTCTTGCTTTGGTGACTCCCGAGCAAGAGACTGTTAATGCAATGCGATTGAGAAGCGGGAAAGCCATTGACGGACCAACTCACCAAGATTGCACCGAAGGCCCGGTTGTTGTTCCCACTAATAATGATAAGGTTCATACTTCGCATCAAGTTGTTACTGCTCCACGACCTCCCTTCCCTCATCGCATGTGAAACAAAATGCAAGAAAAGCAATTCATCAAATTCATAGAAATGATGAAAAGCATCCAAGTGAGCATTCCTTTGATTGAAGCTCTCACTCAAATTCCAGGCTATACGCGGTTTTTGATGAACCTTATCTCAAGGCGGAAGATGCTAGAAAGCTTGGGGGAAATCAAGCTTACAGAAGAATGCTCGGCTCTGATGACGAATTACATTCCTAAAAAACAAAGGGATCCTGGGAGCTTCACCATTCCTTGTAGAATTGGCAGCTGTAAAATTAGTCGGGCTTTGTGTGATCTAGGAGCATCCATAAATCTGATGCCGCTTTCCATCTTTCGAGATATTGGGGCTGGTCCTCTTTAGCCGACGAATATCACCATACAGCTGGCCGACAGTGTAACACCCCAAAAATGGGAGTTCAGCGAAGTAGGCGGAATGGTAGTGCTGCGCTTGGAGCAGGCTAAATTTTCCCTATCTGCTCTTAGCGCACGATCAGTGGCCTCTTCGCGCACGACCAGTGATCGTGCGCCAGTGATCGTGCGTTAATTCAAAAGAGAATCGAGTTCTGTCTCCCTTATCGCACGACCATTTTCCCCTCTTCGCGCACGACCAGTGATCGTGTGGCAGCGATCGTGCGCTTATTCGTAAGAAAGCGGAGTTCTGTCTCCCTTATCGCACGACCATTTTCCCCCAACGCGCACGACCACTGACCGTGCGCCTGTGATCGTACGCCATGTTTATTCTGTTCCGCGATTTTGAGCGGAGAAGAAGATCGGGCCGTCCAAATCTTTTGGAATCTGATCTGATGGCGAGGATTAGATGCTGGAGGGTCTTAGGGCTTATGAGAGGAGGTTAAACCTCATATTTTCTAAGCCATTCTCTCTCCAAACCCTAGAGAAAGAAGGAGGAGCCAAGGAAGAAGAAGAAGGAAGATCCCGCCATTGATGGAGCTCCGGAGCTCCGTTTCGCGAGCCATTTATAGATTTGGAGAGTGCAGCCCGGTGCGGTCATTTCTCTCCGTGTAGAATCTCGGATCCATGGCGAAAAAGAACACGTCTAGGGTAACGATTCTTCCTCCCTAATATTTGGACTTGTATTCGTCCTCTCCTTCATTTCTCTATGCTTGCATGAGGAGTCCCTTTCACCAAACGGGTGAAGTGTAGGATTTCCTCAAGTTCTTCGGAACTCCGGGTAGATTGTGTCCGTCCCCGGCATATTGCATGTAGAAAATCCGGTAGTCGTGCGGATTTAGGCATTGTGTGTGAAGCCTATTCGTGGCCGTGAGCCCGAATCGGTGATGCTTGATTTGCGACGTTGCATTTAGGTTAGGCCTAGAATGCGTGCCGGAGAATGACTCCGTGAAATCATCTATAGTATTGCGGGAATTAAGTGTAGGCGTCTTGTGAAGATCCTAACAAAAGCCCCATGCTTTGAGATTTGGTTGAAGGCAAACCTTCACCACGAAATTGATGAGTATTCGTGAAGCCTAGATCCTTGTGAAAGGGTTAGGTGCGTAGCGCATATTTAGTGTAGCACTTGAAAGTGCTAAACCCTTACGGGCCGAGGCGAAGCCGTACCCGCATCGTGCGATAGATCGCGACGATTAGAGCACGGGCAAAGCTAAACCGAACCCGTTTCCATGCAGATCGGTAAGAGGTCCCTTCCTCATGAAAGCCGTGTGATCATGGGAGAGGTCGTGGAAGGTGTCATACCTAGACCGACCAAAAGCTCTAGTTCCCACCTAAGGCTGTGGCCCTTACGGTGGAGTGTTTTGTGAAATGGATGTTATGTTAGCCTCATGCGATTGCTTAGGCGGTTGTGGGGAACCTTCGGGTGAACCCAACCAACATCATGTGCATACCTAGGTTCCCTTCTTTTTGATGCTCAACCTAGAAGATTGATTGTGCTTGAAACCTCACCTCGTGTAGTTGCACTTTCTTTATAATAGTACTTGTGCTCGTATGGCTTGCTTGCAGGGTAGAAGCTCCGCCACCCCGGGAAAGGGGTGGGGTCGTTATAATTTGGTCAGTTGTGCTGACCGTTACTTTGTTTGCCACCGCTTGGTGGAATGTTCTTATGCAGGTGCAGGTGAGCCTAGCGGGAAATAGCGGGTGATGGCCCTTTGCTGAGTTGGCCCTCGAAGGCCAGCCTCTTTCCTATTTTCCTTGTATTGCTGGCCTGCACGCCGATGCATGTGTTTTTGAGTTATTGTACATTGGATGAATGTAAGGCCTTAAGGCCGTAACTCTCTACTTTAGTTTTCATTCCTATGATAGTGGACAATTCAAATTGAAATGGTTTAATCAATTGCTTCCGCTTACGTGTTGTACTCTAGTGTAGTTGTTACTTTTCTGTTTATCATCTTATAACGCCTAGCTAGTGTGTATGATATGGCGTGGGGTCCCGGCCGGACCTGCTGTTATATTATTTGTGCTGGCAGGGTGTTACAGACAGATCTGTTAAAAGACCAGCAGGGATTGCAGAAGACCTCACCGTGGGAGTTAATGGATTCATTTTCTCTGCTGATATTGTGATACTGGATATGGAGGTTGATACTAATATTCTGATTATCTTGGGACGACCCTTCCTTGCTACCGCTAAGGCTCTTATCAATGTCGAGTAGAGGATATTATCCCTCAGGCTTGGAGAAAACATAATGAAGTTCAATGTGTATGACACCTCTCGAGCAATTGATGCTGCTAATGGTGAAACCTCCGAATTTGCTGAAGATTCTGAAATTCCCGGTGAGATGATTTTGAGCACTAACATTTCTGCTGACCTTGTCGACACTGCCTATGATTCAGCTGAAGTAGAGAAGGACTCCAGTTCAACATTCCCTTCTGAGGACTTAGCTCCACTGAACCGTGGTGATCCCTTCGTATTGCCCATCCCCATGTCATCTACTCCTTCACTCAAACCGCTTCCTGACAATCTGAAATACGCATTTCTCGGTGAGAATAATACCTATCCTGTGATTATCTCAGCACAGCTCTCCACAGTTAATGAGGTTTCACTAGTTAACCTTCTAAGAGAGCATAGAAAAGCCTTCGGCTGGTCTCTCGCAGATATCAAAGGAATCAGATCCACTGTGTGCATGCACAAGATTCTTTTGGAAGATCAATACCGGTTGTCTGCCCAACCCCAACGACATCTGAATCCAAAAATGCAAGAAGTAGTTAAGGAAGAGGTAATAAAACAATTAGATGTGGGAATCATTTACCCAATCAGTGATAGCAAGTGGGTGAGTCCCGTTCAGGTCGTGCCAAAAAAAGGAGGAATTACGGTGGTGTCTAATGAACGGAATGAGTTGCTACCATCAAGGGTTGTCACCGGATGGAGGGTTTGCATCGACTACCGGAAGCTGAATGAAGCGACGCAAAAAGATCACTTCCCACTCCCATTCATATACCAGATGCTGTAAAAATTAGCCAGGCAAGAGTACTACTGTTTTCTCGATGGGTACTCAGGATATAATCAGATTTTAATTGATCCAGATGATCAGGAGAAAACAACGTTTACCTGTCCATCTGGTACATTTTCTTTCAAGCGCATGCCGTTCGGTTTATGCAATGCTCCCACCACCTTTCAATGGTGTATGCTCGCCACTTTCCATGACATGATTGGGGATTTTCTTGAAGTGTTCATGGATGATTTCTCCTTATTCGGAAGCAGTTTTGATTCATGTCTCGCAAATCTCTGTAAGGTACTAAAGCGTTGCGAGGACACCAATTTAAACTTAAACTGTGAAAAGTGCCACTTCATGGTCCGTGAGGGGATTGTGTTGGGACACAAAATTTCAAGTGAAGGTTTACAAGTTGATCAAGCAAAGGTGGAAATCATTAAGAACCTACCCCCACCAACCTCAGTAAAAGGCATTCGAAGTTTCTTAGGCCACGCGGGATTTTACCGCCGCTTCATCAAAAAATTTTCCTCTACCGCAAAGCCCCTTTCTAATCTGCTGTGAAAGGATGTGCAGTTCAATTTTGGCAAAGATTTCTTGCGCGCATTCAACGCACTCAAAGAACAACTTGTCACCGCTCCTGTTTTAGTGTCACCGGATTGGTCTTTACCTTTTCAGATAATGTGTGATGCCAGCGACTACGCAGTGGGTGCTGTCCTGGGGCAAAGAAAAGATAGGATTTTCCATACAATTTATTACGCCAGTCGAACCCTCAATGACGCTCAAATAAATTACACTACAACTGAGAAAGAACTTCTGGCAGTAATTTTCACATTTGAAAATTTCCATTCCTGTCTTGTCCTCTCAAAGGTAAACGTTTACACAGATCATGCTGCCTTGAAATACTTATTTGAAAAAAAAGATGCCAAACCCCGGCTCATTCATTGGGTTCTTTTGCTTCAAGAATACAATATTAAAATCCATGACAAAAAGGGAGTAGAAAACGTTATCGCGGATCACCTTTCTCGGTTGGAAGGCAGGTAACTTCAGAAAATGAGGTAATGGAAATCTCTGATTCATTTCCCGACGAAAAGCTTTTCTTTATCTCAGCCCACTCCTACACAACTCCGTGGTATGCCGATATCGCAAACTACCTCGCTTGCGGTAAGCCATCGCCCAATCTTACGCCTCAACAGAGGAAAAAGCTTTTCTCGGACACAAAGTATTATTTTTGGGAAGATCCATTGTTGTTCCGTACCTGTAGTGACGGTATAATCAGACGTTGCGCCCCGGAATCAGAGTACAGATCTGTTCTCGAGCATTGCCACGATAGGGAGGCTGGAGGACACATGGGCGCTGCCAGGACAGCACGCAAGGTAATTCAAAGTGGATTATTTTGGCCAACGCTATTCAAGTACGCTCATGCGTACGTCTCAAAATGCAATGAATGCCAGAGAACTGGCAACATTTCGCGGAGAGACGAGATGCCGCTTAATAATATGTTAGTTTGTGAACCGTTCGACGTTTGGGGAATCGATTTCATGGGTCCATTCTCAATGTCTCACGGAAAATATTATATAGTAGTGGCAGTGGATTATGTTTCAAAGTGGGTAGAGGCGGAGGCCGTTGCTGCTAATGATGCCCGGACAGTCTTGAAATTTATTCATACAAATATCTTTTCCAGATTCGGAGCTCCGCGGACAATCATAAGTGATGGTGGTAGTCATTTTTGCAATAGACAATTTTTGCAATTATTAAAAAAATTTGGAGTGCATCATAAAGTCTCTTTAGCATTCCACCCGCAAACGTGTGGACAAGTGGACGTTTCGAATAGAGAACTCAAAAGAATAATAGAAAAATCAATTCACTCGAATAGAAAGGATTGGGCAACGAAGGTGGATGATGCCTTGTGGGCCTACCACACTGCCTTCAAGACCCCTATAGGAATGACACCCTTCCAGCTTGTTTTTGGAAAGGCATGCCACCTACCAGTGGAATTAGAACACAAAGCCTTGTGGGCAACCAAGTTCCTTAACATGGACCTCGCAGCAATGGCGGAAAGACGTCTTTCTCAGCTGAATGAACTTGAAGAATTGCGGCAATTTGCATACAAGAACTCTCGCATATATAAAGAAAAGACAAAGCAGTGGCATGATCGGCATATTAGACCAAAAGAAGTCAATCCGGGAGATTGCGTTCTCCTCTACAATTCTCGGCTGCGCTTATACCCTAGAAACCTGAAGTCACGGTGGAGTGGCACGTTCATTGTGACTGGTGTTTCTCCGTTTGGCGCATTTGAAATTTCTGGAGAGAAAGAAGGGACGTTCAAGGTGAATGGTCATCGCTTGAAAATCTATGATGGCGGCACAGTCTTAAAGGACTGTAAAAGTGTATCTAGCTGAGTCAAATGTGTTAGGGTGATTTTCTCTTTTGTCTCTCTGCTATATTTGAATACGTGATCTGTATAATTCTGCTTAAATGTTTATCTCTTTACTTTTGGTTACGTGTTGTATTTCTGGGGTATTCTGAACAAGTCATAAGAACTATGTTAGAACTATTTGGCTTTTATGCTATAATACAGGTATTTGGTCCATCTTTAAGGACGTTAAACAAAAGGGCTTCTTGGGAGACAACCCATGGTAACCACCCGGTTCCGTTTGCTTAGTCAATTTCTTTTTTGTCCTATTATTTTCCTTTTTGCTAACAACGCAGGTTGAAGCTCTCGCGCGGTGGATGAGGAAGGAGATAATTTTTAAAAAAAAAGAGGAATTACCGCACTTCTGGCATGCTCATTTATGAGCATAGGTCCACTCTACCACTATTTTCCTTATTTCCAGAATTCTCTATTTTATTTAGTTTTGACCAAGTCTGGGGGAGAGATCGAGCTATGCACGTGCACACAATTTGCATAACATGTTAGAATGTGCTGAGTTAGGAATTTTCAATTGTATTGTGCACATTGCGTACACTTACACCTAGTTCACGCGCACTTGATCACGCGTGCTTATTGGGTATTGTTGTGAGGTTCCCCGCTCGTAAGAATTGGATTGTTAGTGTAGGAGTGAAGGGTGGAGAAAAATGTCGACTCGAGTAGTGCTCTAGTCGAGTGCTCCCGTCACGCCTAGAAATTCAATTAGAGTAGAATAAAATTCAATGTTATAATTTAAGTATTTCTATTATAGTAGCTGCAATTTATTTTACTTTAGTGGTGAATCCGGTGAATCCAACGGTAGCATAGGGTCGAGTGTAGCTGGACTAGTAGTAGCTTATTACTAGGGTCAGAAGGAAGGACAACCTTTCTCGGTGGCTAGAACTTGCACTAGGTGACTCTTGAAACGATTGCGTTGAAGTGCTCGTTATAAAGTGTGATATAGGCCATTTCATGATCCGTTTGTGCTTTGAAATCCTTGCCAATGTAATCACCTTTGCAAGCCCACTTGAGCCTACCTTTCCTCCTTGTTTAGCTCCACTAAAATTTCACCAAAGCCATACGGCCAAACCCATTTTCGCACCAACAAATGAGCTGAAAGAAATTTATATATCTATCATGTTTGGTGTCATCTCCGTGTTGTATGATAGCTTTGAAAAGGCTGAAGGAGAAGTTTTTATTGTGCCTACAAAAGAAATTCTGTCAAGAAAAGAAAAAAAAATTGTTCAAAAAGAACTTTCAATTACATTCTCTCGACAGAGAAAAAGTATGATTGGCTTAGCACACACCTAGTGTTCAGTTGAAGTCTGGCGGTGTTGTGTTGTTCTTGAAAATGTTGTCTTGGTGATTCTTATTCTCTTGAGTGCTCAGGTTATGTTGAGTGCGATTCCTATCGTCCACCTACTTGTCTAGCCTAAACTTAGCCTAAGCCAAATCTTAACCTATAAGTCCTATTGACTTTAGATACGAGTCATCTCATGCAGTAGAGAGAGTGCGAGCGTGCAAGCCTATGGACACTGACTTTGATGGATTTCTTAGGAGATTGTCCCGAGCTTTGATTCGAGTAATACTCTACTCATTAGTCACGCTATTTTCCCTTGTGCGCGACTGAAAGATTCACCGGGATTCACCATCCAAGTAAATTAGATTTCAAATTACTATTTTAGAAATAGTTAAATATAATTTTGAGTTAAATTCTATTCTAATGTATTTCTACGCCCGTGAGCATGCGACTTCGCATGAGTCTCCACCACTCAATCACACTCTAACATCCAATTATTTTGACAGGAGAGCTGAGAAGTTTGCCCGAGACGTGCAAATGGTTAAGTCTGGCGGTGTGATGAGTCCCATTTATATACACATTTATGGACTCATCTGGGTCGTATTTCTAGTCAATGCACTACACTTTAGGCATGTTTACGATCATATTTGTTGTTCCCTGCTAGGTGCACTCTTAGGCCCGTTTTGACGTGCATTTGCGCTCTTTGTTATTGGGGGTAAGCACTTGGTGCTCCCCAATCCTTTTTCTGTGTTTATTTGGTGCTGGAGGTGTATTCACAGCTGGTATGCCTTGTGTGCAGGTGGTCAGATCATCCCGTTTTCCCCCAGAATTCATGTCTGAGTATATCGCACGGTCGTGCGTTTCCTTGACGTACAGATGGTTGCGGTCGTTCGTCTGTATCTGGGCAGAAAATGGGCAATCAGAGTTTAGTCGTGCGTTTTTACACATGGGCGGATTTGCCCGTGCGTGTGTAAAACGCACGGTCGCCTATTTCCTCCTGTTCTTAGCCGTTCTGAGTTTACCCGTGCGTTTTTACGCACGGGCGGATTTTCCCGTGGGTGAGTAAAACACACGGGCGGCGCGGCATCTTCCTCAAGTCTGATTTTATCATTTAATAATGCACGGTCCATGCACGGTCGTGCGTTCGACCGTGCGTGACCATTTTTCTGCCTGTTTAGTATTTAAAGCAGGGCAAGGCGCAGTCAACAAGAGCCCCGATTCCCCTCGCAGGAAAATCCAGGAATCCCGCCATTTTCGTCCATTCCACCTGAGGAGACCATTTCTGGCGATCTCCTTCACCATTCGTCCATTTGGGAGCATATGCAAGCATTCTTCGCCACTAGTTCAAGCATTCCTCGTCGTGGGAGCCATAGAAGTTCTGTAGATCGTGGGAGCGGTGACAGCCTCCTTCGAGTCCTCACACCATCTGAGGGCCGAGCCCGGAGAGAGCCCGACAACCTCTCATTCCAGCTGAGAACCCAAGATGCAGTGACATCTTCTTATTGGTCCTTTCAAAACTTTGATGCTTGTGCTTTCTCTTAGTGTCTTTGTAATGAACTCTTGTTAAATTTATGTTATAGATCTTTTGTTGATGTTCATGTGCAATGACGTTGTGGTTGTGAAAATCTTCTTTCCTTGTGTTGTGCTATTCTAAGTTGTTTGTGTGTGAAGCCCTAACAATTGCTAGTGGTGATGCTTGCGAAGAGGTGTGTGTGACCCTCATTCGCCACAGTTACTTTCCGTCCACACGCCTCCCGAAGCACGACATTGCGGCCGCTGCATCCATCCCGCCTAGTGAAGCGAAGTTTTGACCCGCATCTCTCTTTTTCGCATTAGCTTAGGAAACAAATCACAATGCCCTTATTTTTACTTTCTTCGCTCATGTAACAATCGATTCACCACACGTTTCGTTCACCAGAACCTGCATTCCTTGAGAGACGATATTCGGGGAAGCTATTCCCAAATTTATTACTTGACAGCGACCGGTGCACTTGCTGAATACGCATCAAGCGCTAGATAGGTGAGGCGGGAAAGTGGACATACCCATTTTGAGGAACCACAATAAATCCTTGTGTTTATGGTGTGTGCTCGTTTTTTGTGTGCTTTGTTTTTCAAGTTTTTAATTCCGCAAAAAAAGCCATAGAATTCACCTATTCACCCCCCTTTATATGATTTAGGTATAAACTAGATACTTTCAAACATTATGGTCACTACTATGTCAGATGACATTTTCCAGAAGGTGGCTGACTGCAACTCAGCAAAACAAATCTGGGAATCCCTTTCCAGATTGGTTGAGGGAAGCTCAAATGAAAGAAAGGAGAAATAATTCCTTCTCATATCCCAATATGAGAACTTTCAAAAGAGACTAAAGAGATTGTTGTTGAGATAAATGAGAGATTCATCCTCATTATAAATGAGCTGAAAAGACTGGATAAGGAGGTTTCTCTAACAGAGATCAATGATAAATTCCTCATGTGCTTCCCAAACACATGGGATTCAAGGATCTAGGCTATTAGAGAGTCCAGATGTCATAGAGAAAATTCCACTGATGCTCTGCTAGGAAAGCTCAAATCCTTTGAGTTTATACAAAAGAGCAGGGCTGAGACCGAAGCCAAGGAGAAAGTTTTAACTCCCAATAAAAGGAGTATTGCTCTGAAGGCTGTTGAAGGAGAGCCTTCCACATCTGAAGAAGAGATGTTCAATCTCTTAGCTAGAAGATTCAGAAAATGGGTCAAGACAGAAGACTCCAGAAGAAAGGATAGGAGCTCAAGCAAACCCAGATTTGACAAGATTCTAAAGAAGGAGATTATCTGCTTTGCCTGTAGAAAGCCAGGGCATATTGCACCTGAATGTCCTGAAGAACAAAAGGACAAAAGAAGCAACAAGAAGGATCACAAGAAGAAGTCCTTCAGAAAGAAGGATAAAAAGAAGGGAAGAGGATTCAGCTGAAACCGGGAGTGACACAGAGTCTGAGTCAAGCTCCTCTTCATTGAAAAATTATGAAGAAGGTGTTGAAGAAGAAGCTTGCTTAATGGCTTTGGAAGATTCCACTGAGGAAGATTAGGTATCTCTCTTTGATGACTTTGATTAAACTTCAGAAGAATTTAAAAACCGTTTTAAGGAATTTTTCAATGATTATCTTAAGGTTCAAAAAGAAATAGAAATAGTTAGGGAAGAAATAGAAGACATTAAGAAAAATGATTTGTATTCAGCAAATTATGATTTGAGAAATCAGATTTATAAAAAGAAAATAGAACTAACCGAGCTAGCTAATGAAAATTCAACTTTAAAAGAAGAGCTTACAAAGACAAAATCTGTTGAAGACTCACTCAATGACAGGAGTCAAAAGCTCAAAGATATTACACAAAATCTTTCTATGAGGTTCAAGCACCTTGGTTTAGGAGCAGATCCATCCACTAGCATTGTAATCCCTATCAAACCTGCATGGGAAAATCATGTAGTGTTCATTAGATCTAGTGAGAATCAATCAAATAACAACTTAGAATCTAGTGAAGAATCTAAAAACAACCCTAATAAGACCATTGTATTCAATTGGGTAATTAGTACTGATCAAAAAGGAATTCTAGGTAAGCACCCCTCAAGAAACTCAATCAAAGATTATCAAATTACTAATAAAAGGAATTATGCATCGAATAGAACTCGATGCACTTTTAAAGATGGGTCGAATGCAACTCAACGGAGCTCTGCATATTCTTTGACATTGATTCGAAGCAGGTGTGAAGGTGTGTTGAATTACACTTGACTCAACCATTACTATGCATCAACTTTTATTGACATAACTATGCAGACACGTCGAATTACACTCAATGAAACTCCAGAAATGCATCAAATTCTTCTCGACGCATGTTTCCAATAAGCAATTACAAAACATATAGACCTCTTTCTCCGACATCTTATTATAATTCAAGATACTTTTACTGTTTCAAATTTTGGCACAAGGGCAAACACTGCTGGCATAATAAACCATCCCTTCAACAACTTAAGGGGTATCCTGATAGACCAACCTATTCTTTCATGACTCCATATATTGCTAGAAGGAAGGGACCCCAACAAGTGAGGGTTTATTCTAATGTTTAAATTTATATGCAGAAAGGAGGCTGTTCTACCACTAACCAGCAGTGGTACCTGGACAGTGGATGCTCCATAAATATGACTGGAGCAAAAAAGGTGTTGGAAATCTACAAGGCCAAGTAAGGCCCTAAGGTAATTTTTGGTAACTTCCACTCTAGACAGACCAGAAGATATGGTGTGCTCAGAGTTGGAGAAATCTCTTTCTCTAAGGTAGCTTATGTTGAAGGACTTCAATATTACCTAATTAGTATTAATCAATTATGTGATGGTGAATACAAAGTTGTATTCAATACGTTCTTATGTCATATAGTTAGTTCTGCAACTAATCAAATAATATTCACAGTCTTTACGTCATATATGTAGTAGATTTTGACTACACAGAATATGAAATCTGTCTGTTTAATTCAAACCTAGAAAATAATGAGTTATGGCATCGAAAACTAAGTCACTTAAACTTTAAAACAATAGCTAAACTATCCAAATATAATTTAGTAAGAGGCTTACTAATTGGTAAGTTTAAGAAAGACCATCCATGCAGAGCCTGCAACCTAGGAAAACAAACCAAATCATCATTCAAATCAATTTGTAAGAATGATTCTCCTAGAACCCTTTACCTGTTACACATGGATCTATTTGGTCATATCTCCACTCAAAGCTTAGCAGGCAAGTCATATACATTAGTTATTGTAGATGACTTTTCTAGATTCAGTTGGGTGTTCTTTCTAAGAGCTAAGTCAGAGACCTTCAAGATCCTCTCAAAATTCATTAGACAGATTCAATCTGAATTCAACACTCAGGTTGCTGTGATCAGAAGTGATCATGAAATTGAGTTTGAAAACCAGTTAATTTGTAGATTCTTTGAGGGTGAAGGGATAAGGTAAAGCTTTTCAGCTCCTAGAATCCCCCAACAAAATGGGGTGGCTGAAAGGAAAAATAGATCTCTAATTGAATCTGGAAGGACATTATTAGCTGAATCTAATTTGCCAAAGTCCTTCTGGGCTGAGGTGGTGAATACAACTAACTATGTTCTAAATAAAAGTCTCATCCACAAAACTAAGTTAAAGACCTCATATGAGTTATTGAAGGGAAAGAGACCTATAGTCACATACTTTAGAATTTTTGGGTGTACTTGCTTCATTCTGAAAAGGGGAAAGAGCCAACTTGCCAAGTTTGACAAGAAGGTTGATGATGGGATATTCTTGGGATACTCCTCATCAAGCAAGGCCTGTGGCTGTTATAATAAGAGCTCCATCAAAATTGAGGAGTCAATGCATGTAGTTTTTGATGAGACTAACATATTATCCAAGCGAAAAGAAACTTCCACCAATGTCATCTTGCAGGAAGAAGACTAGCTGGTTGATCAGGTTGAAAGGATCTGCATCACATATTACACATCAGATTGCCAGGACAAAGACAAACATCCAACTGATAATAAATCAGATGAAGACTCTACTTCAGATGATAATGACATTCAGGCACCTGCTCTGCCAGATACAAAAATTATTCCAGAAGATTAAAATGGTGCACCCACAATCAATGAAGAAGAGGAAATCCATGAGGATATTAACCCACTAAACAACTTAATAAGAAACATGATGACCCTCAAGGATCATCCTCCAACTCAAGTTATTGGAGATATAACAGTGGGAGTAAAGACCAGGAACCAGATCACAAATGAAACCATCATGCAGTGCTTCCTCTCACAGTATGAGCCCAAGAAGTTTGAAGAAGCAGATAGTGATCCCCACTGGATTGATGTCATGTAAGAGGAACTTGCACAGTTTGAAAGAAACAAAGTCTGGTCTCTAGTTGAAAGACCAAGAAATTACCCAATCATAGGAACAAAGTGGCTATATAAAAATAAGATGGACTGAAATGGAGTCATAGTCAGGAACAAAGCAAGACTTATTGCTCAAGGATACATGCAAGAGGAGGGTATTGACTATAATAAGACATTTGCTTCAGTGGCTAGACTGGAAGTAATCAGAATGTTCCTTGCCTATGCTGCATATATGAAGATCGAGGTATATCAAATGGTTTTGAAGAATGCCTTCCTAAATGGAACTCTTCAAGAAGAAGTATATGTGGAGCAACCCCCAGGTTTTGTCAATCCATCTTATTCCTCTTTTGTTTATAGACTACTCAAAGCACTAAATGGTCTAAAGGAAGCTCCATGAGCTTAGTATGAGACTTTATCCACCTTCCTCCTAGAACACTCTTTAGTAAGAGGTAAGGTGGATAAAACACTTTTCACTAGAGCACATAAAAATCAGCTACTTCTAGTACAGATATATGTAGATGATATAATATTTGGTTCAATAGACCAAAGACTTTGCAAAAGGTTTGCTTACCTAATGCAGTCTAAGTTTGAAATGAGTCGCATAGGGGAACTGTCATACTTTCTGGGCCTCCAAGTTAAGCAAAATACAGATGGAATTTTCATATCCCAATCCAAGTATACCAAAAAGCTTATCAAGAGGTTTGGGATGGAAAATGCCTCTGTCATGAAAAACCCCATGGCTACCAATATTATATTGGATAGAGATGAAAAGGGTAAGTCATTTGATCAAAAGACTTACAAAGCAGCCATGACTCACTTCTCTACCTTACAGCTAGCAGACTATATATCATGTTTGCTACATGCATATATGCTAGATTCCAGGTTGACCCCAAAGAATCCCACATGAGTTCTGTAAAAAGAATGCTCCGATATCTAAAGTGTACACCTGAAATTGGCTTTTGGTACCCCCACAGAATCTAGATTTGAATTAGTAGGATATTCAGATGCAGATTTTGCTGGATGCAGGCTTGATAGAAAGAGCACCTCAGAAACTTGTCAATTACTGGGTGTGCTAGAATGATCTCTTGCTTTAGTAAGAAGCAAACCTTAGTCTCTACTTCTACAATTGAATCTGAGTATATAGCTGTAGGAAGCTGCTGCTCACAAATCTGATGGATGCAGAATCAGTTGTTAGATTACAACTTTAGTCTTGAGAACTCCGCAATCTTCTGTGACAGCTCTAGTGCTATTTCTATCGCTTCCAATCCCATTCTCCACAGTAGAACTAAGCACATAGAGATAAGACACCACTTTGTCAGGGATAATGTAGAGATGGGTAAGATCAATCTTCAATACATTTCCACTGATAATCAAAGGGATGACATCTTCACTAAGCCACTTGATGAAAGCAAGCACAATATATTCATCATTGCATTGTGTATGCTTGATGGAGCACTGTAGAACAGACTTATTATGTAATAAGATCTATTTTCCATAGAAAGTTATTCCTGGGAACTATAGCAAAATTTTTGAGAAAAACATAACTATTATTCAGAGCTGCGTCAAATACTAATCGATGCACCGTCAAATTCTACTTGGCGCCAGCTTCAAGAGCTGATTAGGATAGTTAATTCGAATGGCACTCGACACAGAGTTGAATTCTTATCGATACATACGTCGACATCAAAGTTGTTTCTTCCATTCGAATCCACGTCGACTTCTACTCGATGCTACGTTGACTTTTTCACAGTGCGTGCTAACCCAACTTCTAGAAGCTACTTTGACAAGTTTTGGCGCGTTGAATTCACTTTTTTTTACATTGCTTTGAATAGAACCCTAACTTGCGATGACTCACCTTCTCAAAGCAACATAATCGTTAGAATTTAATATGCATTCAAATTATATCCTTCTTGCTCTCTTTCTTTTCTGCCTCTCTATCTCTTTCCTTTCCTTTTCTTGCAGGTATGCACCGATACTCAATGGAGCCAATTAAAGATCAAAGAGATGTTTTAGATGAAGTTGATTTGGCCCTAGATACATTGATGTCTCAGTTCTCTTCATTGTATCTCAACTTCTCAGACGACTGCTATCACAAACTGTGTATTCGACATCAAAGACTTTGAAAACTCACTGCCCAGATGAAATCTATAGAAGAGGAATTAAGATTATCAGGGATGCCTGCTGAGGTCTTTATATCATTCTTTAAAGATATAAAGCAGGGGGAGAAGTGTGACAGCAGACCCCCTCCAGACTCAATATACACTACCAATCTCCCCTCTCCTTATGTTTTTGAAGGAGAACCAACCATCACCTCCAAGATCTTTCTATGCCTGCATCATCCGCTCCTCCCAAAACCATGTCTTCAATCCAGGGGGATTCATCATAATAGGGGAAGATGATATCTTTTCAAATGATGATGATTACTGGAAAAGTCTGAAGGAATTCTCAGAATAGGCGGATTCACCCATTCCTAAGACAACAGGCTTCATGCCTTATTCTGAAGAGTCAACAACAACACCACCTGCAGTATAGCCTACCACTGCTTTTGATTCTATCCCATCTTCTCCCGAGTCCACACCAGCCCAGATCCTTCCTGCACCTACTCTAAGAACCCAAGCATCTATTCCAACAATCCTAGCACCAGCTCCCATAGGAAGACATCCATTCTGAGGAAGGGGATATGTGAGAGATAACTAAGGAAGGGAATATGAGAGAGATAACAGAGGAAAGGGATATGGGTTAGTTAATGAAGGAAGGGGATATGGGAGGGACACACATGTTTTGGAAAGGTACACAAAGGAACAAAGAAAGCAATTCAAGAAGGATATGTCATACAACAAGACTTATGAGAAGGTTCAAATACCTGAAAATCAGATGAAGATATATAATGATCCAAAGCTTGACAAAGCCCTAGATGAAATCAGAGAAAGGGATCAGTATGTATTTGATGCATCCCAAAGAGAACTTGAAGAAAAGAGAAAGCTATTCATTGAAAGGCTGAAAAGGGACAAAGATGCTGTGAAAAAAGAACAATTAAAAGAAGCAATTCAAATTTCTAGCACTATATTTAATTCCTCCAAGTGTGCTGCCAAGAATCTTCAAGTTAAAGTCCTGACAGACATAGGAAAACTCAACAAAAGGGGTCTTGGATGTAATCAAGAGATGGAGGATCAACCATATAAAATGAAAAAAGAAGATTATATTCAAGACAGCTCCAACTTCTGGGAACCACCAAGCAACATTCATTGTGCCAGATCCTGATTCTAAAGAGTGAGATATGGTTGAACTAAATGAGATGACTTCAAAAATCATAAGCCTTGGAATCAAAATTCAAGATGTCTATCCTGATGCAGAATCTGATCTGGAAAAGCTATTCAAAGGACAAAAAGAAATCAGCAGAATCCTGAGAAGGCCAAACCAGCAAATTTCGAGTATGTTGAAAGGAAATTCAGAAAGGTTTATGAAGCCCTATCAATGTTTCTCAAAAAGAGAAAGTAGAACATCTTTTGGGTAACTAATTCTGATGAATTTTCATTTATTATCAGATGTTCTAGTTTTGTGTCATTATTATTCATTGTATATTTGTTTGTATTCAATTTTATGTCTCAGTATAATTGAAATCACTTAAACAATTTGTAAAATTTTGTTAGGATAAATAGGGGGATTTTTGGGAAAACACCCTTTGAATTATCTTACAAATTATATATAAGTGATTTTATTATCTAGGATGTATTGCCCATGTTGTATATAAAGGGTAATCTGGTCATTAGATGCCTTAGGATGTCACACTCTCATTAGATTGTCAAAAACCAGCCCAAAATAAGTCCAAAATTCAGTTGAGTTAAACCTGCATCGAATAATAGTCGACGCAACATCAAATGCAAGTCGAAGTAACTTCAAATAGAAGTAACATTAACTCAGACAGAAGTCGATGTATAAGTTGAAGTCGACGCAACGTCGAGATGTACTCGACGTAGAAGACAGAGTCAGTCGAAATAGTATTTGACGTAGACGCAACATGGACTTATAATCGACGTAGAAGGAAGTGCCCTGGGTTCAGGATTTCACCTCGATGGAAACGTCGATAACTATTCGACGCAACGTTGACTACAAAGATCATTTCTAAGCTGAGGAGGATTTTGACGCAGCTTACAATAGAACTCAGAGGTGCGTCGATAAGAAAGGAAATTTATTCGACGCTGCGTTGAATACAGACAGAATTATAATTTCTCCTTTATTCTTTTCTAAAGATGATTCAAAGGTTATACATGGAATAGTTTGAATCTCTAACTGGTCGATTATGTCCAAGATTAGAAAAAGGACTATAGAGATACAATAAAGATATTTCTGGAAGTTATTCTAAAAGGATTTGACATGTTAGCAAAATAAAAGAAAACGTAATTATCCCATGGACATTCCTATTAGTGATACAGCAGAAAAGGAAATGAATTTGAATTCTATTTAATAGAAGAATAAGGGGATTAAGGAAGATTTAGACAACAAGAATTCAATTAGTCTTCTAGTTCTGGCTGCTAAAGTTCTCTCCACCTCTCTCTCACTCTCAGAAATACAGATACAACTAGAAATCTCTGCACAGGAAATATCAACAGAAAGGCTTCTTCTTCTTCATCTGCTCTCATAGCAAGAAGCTTACAGAACACTAAGTGCTTGAATCTTCAGTGATTGCTGAAGGAGGATTCAATTAACAGAACATTCTTCACTTTTCTTCTTTGTTATATTCTTTCAATATTCATTGTAATCTGATTAAAGAGTCCTAAGAATCCCTCTACAAAGGATTCAATTGGTTCAAGATCTCCTTACTAAAAGATCTAGTGTGGTTCTAAGAGTCTCCTTAGCAAAAGACTCAGTGGTTCTAAGAGTTTCCGTGTCAAAAGACTCAGTAGTTGGTTGTAAGAGTCTCCTTATCAAAAGACTCAGGCACTGGATAGTGTATTCCTACCAAGGTGGTAGAAGAGTGGATGTACCCATAAGTTTTGGGGAACCACTATAGATCTTGTCTCTTTATGCTGTGATTTTCTGTGTTGTCCACTTATTTTATTTCTACACTCTGTGATTATTTAATTCTGTGCTGGATAGCTGGTGGGCAAAATTATGACTATCAACCCGAAGAGGCAAGTGTACCTATCGAATTGTAGTACCAAGGTCGTATTTAAATACGGGGCTGTCAAGTATTACTACTCACGCTTCCAACTATTATCCTACCGTACGATTGGTTGATGATTTTGAGAATTTTTAAATTAAACTACGATATTACTTGAACAAAAATTCAGAAGAGAAAACTAGCGTTCGATCAAAGAATCACCGTGAAAAGAGACGAGAGAGAAATAAAATTTAGTTCTACGATTGCAAAATAATTCTTGACCGTGACGGTTCCGAAAATGAGAGATAGTCTCGGTAGAGCACTAAATCTCCTAACTTAAAGACGGTTTAATCGGAATCTCTTCGCAAATCAAACAGGTCTAAAGTCGCATTATCGTAGTGAACTGCACTATTGGATTTGACTCCAATCCGGAGGATTTACGTCATCCTATCTCTAGGGGTGCGTGCAACTCCTTCCTTCTTTGAGCGATCTTTCAAGTCAATGAGTCTCTCGACTACTATGAAATGAGATCAAGGGCCTACTACCGTATACCAGAAATACGGAGTCGACGTAAAATATTTCAAAGAAGGATCGAGAATAATTTAAACAAAAGCAAAACTAAGACATAAAAAATAATATCATCTCAATTTATGGATCATCGTGATCGAACGCTGAAGAAAATTAGCTACTCATAATCAAAAGAGAAACGACAATATTGTAGAAAGAAAACATTTTCATTGATAGATAAAAGAGGAGAACAATAAGAAAATTACAAGGACAATAATATTCTTAGAAAATTAAAGTACAAAACATGGAAAATAAAAGCTTGAAAAACTAAAACTCTCTTGATCTCTTCCTTGCTCTCTTGCCAAAAGTTCCCCTAAAGCATGAGGGGTGGGTTCCTTTTATAGATGGAGAGGGAAGGTTCTAGAAATCTCAAGAGAAGAGGGAGGCCAAGAAGTGGCCGGCCACATGCATGGGAAGGGGAGTTGAATGTAATAATGAGGGGAGAGAAGAGAGGAAAGAGGGATCAAATCCAATGCATGTTATTTAAAAGAAACAAAGAGAGAGAGAGAAAGGTTCATGCATGAGAAATAAAAGAGAGAGAGAAAGGTTTTAATAAAGAAAAAGAGGAGAGAGGAGGGGGGAGTTCGGCCAAGCATGTGCATGAATGATACTAAATGGAAATGAATATTAAAAAGGGAGAGAGAGAGAGAGATTTCGGCCATGCATGGGCCATGCAAAGGTGGTGGTGGGCTGCATTATGAGTTGCGATTTTTGGCTGGACTTGGACAGCTCGGTTTTGACAAGGAGGGCTGCACCATATGGAGGTCGGTTTGCATACTTGAGCTTGGGAGCTGCTCCAAATGAAGAGGGGGGCTCGGTTTTGTACTTGGGAGCTGCTCCAAATGAAGGGCTGCACCATGAAGCTTCAAATCCTACAACATAACAAAAATAAAATTAGTTTTAAAAGAAATTAAAAGCAAAGTAACAACATAAAATAACAACATTACATAACATAATTAAATATAACAAACATTAGATAACCAACATAAAATAACAACATTATAAAACAAACATAAAATAACAACATGAAAACATAAAATAACAACATTAAAACTTAACAAACATAAAATAAAAAGAAAATATAGTTAAAACTAGGGAAATTTAAACTAAACTAACCTAAAAACGATGACTAAAAACTAGTCATCAAACTCCCCCATGCTTAAGAGTTTGCTTGTCCCCAAGCAAAAATACATCAAAATAGAGGGGAAACAAAAAGGAAAATAATTTTTAAGTTGCATAATTAAGAAAACCAACATGTGAAAAATTAAACTATCCTAATTTCTATGCTAGCAACTAGTGAGGTGAGATATCCAAAATAGAAAACTTGAAAGAGGAGACCTAAAAAATATTATTAAAACATAAAGAAGGATTACACATTTCTAAATTCCTAAAACAAGACATCCAAATATTTTAGGAAAAATAAGAAAAACAAAAATATAGAGTTTATAAATAAACGGTGCATTAGACGAATTACTAGGTTGCTAAAATAGCGACTACCCAATAAATCACCTCAAAATAACCTCCAAAGAAATCCATCAATGATGGTGGCCATAGGCTTGTCCATTCACACTCTCTCCACTACGCAGATTTGTAACACGTTCTAAAGATCACTAGGACTTAATAGGCGTAATAATTTGGTTTAGGTAAATGATTAGGAGTGATAATTCAAAGATAAAAAAGAAAACTAAACACACTAAACCAAAGTTGAGCACAAAAACAAGAATTGAGAGGTACAACATTTTTCATTTCAAAAATTAAAACAAGGCCATGTAATTTTTTTCTTTTCATAATTGGCCACGAATAAAGTTCATTTTTTTTTTATTTCACACAAATTTTTTTTTGATGATGATATTCTTCTTTTTGGTACTACTTTTTCTAAATGGGAGCTCCAAATGTAAGCTTTCAAGTTTCTTTTCATTTTTCAAACATAAACCCTATCACAAAAATGAGTAAACATAAAGCTCAAGGTTTAGTGTGGAAAAAGGGTTAGGCATTTTGGCTTTGGTGAAAAAGTGAAAAGTGGAGCTTAGACAAAGAAAAAGGGAAAGACCCAAAATAGTTTGCAATGGTGTAATGTTTAGGTGGGCAAAAAGGCTCAAACGGGTCAAAGGGTGGCCTAGATCATTTCTAAAGTTCGTGAAAATCAAAAACTACGCACATGCTTCGAGAGTAGCTAGGGACAAGTTCTAGACACCAAGAAAGAATTATTCCTAAATGAAAAAGTGATAACGCTATTTAGCAACCGTTCCTATGCAATAACGCCGAATAAAAAGAAAAACTACAATTTGCTAACTTATAGTCCTTAAAGGACTGATGTCTATATTTAGAGATTAGAAAACCGTAAAACTAAAATATGTTAAACTAATAAGTTTAGAAAAACCTATTCAAGAAAATTCTACCTAGGACAAAAGAACCGCTCGGGCATACACATCACTAGAAGACGCATAAAAATAAAGATAGAACATAATTTTTGACTTTGATTTTCAAATAGTTTTTTTGGATTTTTAATAAACCTTAAAGAAAAAGTAGAAAAACTACAAGTTGTTTTGGATTTTTTTTTGTTTTTTTTTTAGAAAAGAGAAAAATGAGTACAATGAAACCCTCCCCCATGCTTAAGTTTTTCATTGTCCTCAATGAAAAAGAAAATGAGAAAGAGGAAGAGACAGGAAATGCAATAAATAATAACTAAAAAAGCAGGACTTCCCCGGGTTTGTGAGGCCGAATGCGCACGTCGCTCCCCCATGCTTGCACTTTACTTCACTTGATCATCAGCAGTCTTGACTTTTATCCTTCTTGAAATCAGCAATGTTGGAGCGGCAATCACGAACTTTGAAGTATTTGGGCCATCGGGAGGAAGAACACAATACAAAAATAAATGCAGAAAAAGAACTTGGGCAAGATCCCAAGATTGTTCTTATTTAAACAATACATAAAGTCCATAAGAAAAAGTCCATAAAAACATAGTTCCACAAAAAGATAACAATCACGAAAGGAATAAAACTTGTTCCTTTTCAGGAGACACCACATCATGAGAAAAATATAATTTCAGTCGATGACCATTCACTTTAAATTCACCCTTATCTGGGTGCGAAATTAAAACAGTTCCGTAAGGAAAAACTTCTTTGACCGTAAACGGCCCAGACCATCGAGATTTAAGTTTGCCAGGAAAAAGACGTAATCGTGAATTAAAAAGGAGAACTTGATCGCCTGGTTTAAATATTTTAGGGTGGCGCAAGTTCTTATCGTGATAAAATTTCGTACGTTCCTTATAAAGTTTGTTATTTTCATAAGCAAACGCTCGCCACTCGTCGAGTTCATTTAATTGATTTTTTCTATGCTCGCCGACTGAGTGCGGATCAAAATTAAAAAAATTCAGTGCCCAATACGCGCGGTGTTCTACTTCTACCGGGAGATGACATGATTTTCCATAGACCAATCGGAAGGGAGTACAACCGATAGCGGTCTTGTACGCCGTCCGATAGGCCCAAAGAGCATCGTCTAATTTTAAGGACCAATCTTTACGAGAAGTAGAAACAGTTTTTTCTAAAATTCTTTTGAGTTCCCGATTAACTACCTCGACCTGACCGTTAGTTTGGGGGTGATAGGCGGTGGAAAGTTTATGCGTAACGCCATATTTAGTTAGAACTTTGGTGAGTTGGGCGTTGCAAAAATGACTTCCCCTATCACTAACGATTGCTCGAGGAAAACCAAAACGTGAAAACAATTTTTTAAGAAATGAAATCACAATGCGGGCATCATTGCTTGGAAGATCTTGGGCCTCTGCCCATCGAGAAACATTATCTACCGCGACTAAAATATATTTATTACCTAAACTTGAAGGAAACGGTCCGACAAAGTCGATGCCCCATAAGACAAAAACCTCGCACTCCAAAAAATAATTTTGTTCCATTTCATTTTTATTCGATATGTTTCCGGTCCGTTGGCATCGATCACACCCGCTCACAAAGGTTTGAGGATCTTTGAATATGCTTGGCCAATAAAAGCCAGCACTAAGTACTTTGTGGGCGGTGCGGTTTGCTTGATAATGCCCGCCAGTCGGGCTTTCATGAACATGTTTTAAGATTTGTTGTCCTTCTTCCCGGGAAACGCATCTTCTTACCACCTGGTCTGCACGTATGCGAAATAGAAAGGTGTCCTCCCAAAAATAATACTTCAACTCAGAAAAGCATTTCTTCTTTTGCTGAGTCGAGTATTCTTTTGGGAGGACGCGGGCCACAAGATAATTGGCCAGATCGGCAAGCCAGGGAGTAGAAGAAGAAATATTTAAAAGTTGTTCATCCGGGAAAGAATCATTAAGAAAATTTTCATTTAACATACCTATTTCGGGGTTTTCTAATCGAGAAAGATGACCAGCCGCTAGGTTTTCCGCTCCTTTCTTATCCCGGATCTCCAAGTCGAATTCTTGAAGTAAGAGGATCCAACGGATGAGATGCGGGTTGGCGTCCAGTTTAGAAAGAAGGTACTTCAAAGAGGAATGATCCGTAAAAACTATAACTTTGGAAAGCGTAATATACGGTCGAAATTTATGAAAAGCAAAAATAATTGCTAAAAGTTCTTTTTCAATTGTTGTGTAGTTTTCTTGCGCCGAGTTAAGAGTCTTGCTAACGTAATAGATTGGGTGGAAATTTTTATTAATCCGTTGTCCTAGCACCGCACCTACCGCAGAGCTACTCACATCGCACATTATTTCAAACGGCAAATCCCAGACCGGAGCAATCATAATCGGAGCGTTAATTAATTTAGATTTTATTACTTCAAAAGAAGCTAAACATGATTCGTCAAAATTAAAAAGAGTGTCTTTTTCTAAAAGCTGGGTTAGAGGCTTGGTGATTTTTGAAAAGTCCTTAATAAAGCGCCGATAAAACCCCGTGTGGCTTAGTAAACTTCTAATCGCTCTAATGTTCGTAGGCGGCGACAGTTTTTCGATCACCTCGACCTTAGCTTGATCGACCTCGATTCCCTTAGCAGAAATTTTATGACCTAGAACTAGACCTTCTCGTACCATAAAATGGCACTTCTCCCAGTTTAAGACTAAGTTTGTTTCTTCGCAGCGTTCTAAAACCTTAGCCAACTTTTCTAATCATAAAGAAAATGAATCACCAAAAACCGAAAAGTCATCCACAAATATTTCCATTATATTTTCTACATATTTATCGAAAATGGCCAACATACACCTCTGAAAGTTAGCAGGTGCGTTGCAAAGGCCGAAAGGCATCCTACGGTAAGCGAAAGTACCAAAAGGGCAAGTAAATGTTGTCTTCTCTTGGTCCTCGGGTGCGATAGGGATTTGGAAATACCCCGAGAGACCGTCGAGAAAGCAATAAAAACTATGCCCAGATAAACGTTCTAAAATTTGATCGATAAAAGGGAGGGGAAAATGATCCTTATGAGTGACGTCATTAAGCTTACGATAATTGATACACATTCTCCATCCCGTTACCGTTCTAGTCGGGATTAAATCGTTATTCTCGTTCGCTACTACCGTGATCCCACCCTTTTTAGGAACAACCTGAACGGGACTAACCCACTTACTATCTGAGATTGGATAAATTATCCCCGCATCTAACAACTTAAGCACCTCTCCCTTAATGACCTCTTTCATGTTTGGATTAAGACGACGTTGAGGTTGGATTACAGTTTTTGAATCATTTTCAACAAAAATTCTGTGGGTGCAAAAAGAAGGGCTTATGCCAGAAATGTCGGAAATTTGCCACGCTATAGCTCGACGATGCTTTTGTAGCACTTCGATCAGTTGATCGTTCTCGGATTGAGAAAGAAAAGCCGAGATTATAACGGGCAATTTAGAATTTTTTTCTAAAAAAGCGTACTTAAGATGATCGGGGAGTGGTTTGAGTTCAAGAGAGGGTGGTTCATCGTAAGAATTTTTTAAAACTTTTTCTTTTTCAAAAATAAGATTTTCAAAATTTTTTTGTCTAAAAGTTGGTGGATTTTCAAAATTTTTTTGCACAGACATAACCGTGTCTTCAAAAATATTTGGAGAACTTTCAGAAAAGGAGGAAGAAAAATCATTTGAAGAAACATTAGAAAGAAGAAATGAGGAATTATCATTAATCTCATCAAGAAAGAAACATGAGTCGTCGTTTTTTAAAGAATTTTTCATTGAATCATTAATAGAAAATGCGACCTCATCATCCCCTACACGCAGAAGAAGCTTCCCGTTACTCACATCAATAACCGCTCGAGAGGTGGCTAAGAAGGGATGACCAAGGATAAGAGGGACTTCGACGTCCTCTTCGATATCGAGAATGACAAAATCCACCGGGAAGATGAATTTGTCGACCTTCACTAATACGTCCTGAACAATTCCTAGTGGATACTTGATCGACCGATCAGCTAATTGGATACTCATACGCGTAGGGCTGAGAGTGCCCAATCCTAGCTTCTTAAACAAAGAAAAAGGCATCAAATTGATGCTCGCACCCAAATCCGCTAACGCGTTTCTCATGAAAAGATTACCAAAAACGCATGGAATAGAAAAGCTACCCGGATCTTTTATCTTTTTAGGGAGATTAGTATTTTTAATAACCGCCGAGCACTCTTCATTTAACGTTACATGAGATAAATTTTCCAGTTTCTTTTTGTTTGTTAGCAAATCCTTAAGATATTTAGCGTACTTAGGCATTTGACTAATTGCTTCATGAAAGGGTAAATTTATGTGGATTTGCTTAAACATTTCCAGAAAACGTTGGTAACGGTCATCTAGCATATCCTTCCTAAGCTTAGCGGGTTAGGGCGGCGGAGGAAATTCTTTTAAAATCTCATTACTTTGAAGATTATCTTTTTCTTTTTCAAAAATATTTTTTTCTTTTTCACTTCCTAAATCAGTTTCCTTAATGATTACTTGTTCATAATCAGCATGAGAGGCAATAACCTCTGGCTCTTCCCTTGTGGTGGGCTCGTGGACTACTTTGCCGCTCCGAAGGGTGATCGCTTTCGCGTGTTCCCTTGGGTTTGGCTCAGTATTTGAGGGAAAAGTCCCAGGTGGTCTCTCGTAGATAGCCTTAGCTAGTTGGCCGACCGTGGTTTCAAGATTTTTCATTGATCCTGTTAAATTTCTAATGGTCGCCTCGTTCTAATTTATATATTTAGAAAGCATTTCCTCCAAAGATGGAGGTTTTGGAAAATTTTGATTTTGGTTTTGTGGTGGTGGTGGAGTGAAATCTTGTGGTGGACGTGCGGCGTTTGCGGGATTACTCCACGAAAAATTTGGATGATTACGCCATCCGGGGTGATACGAATTAGACGCAACATTAAAACCAGGAGGAGCAGAAAAAGCAGAAAAATTAGAAAAATTGTTTTGAGCAGGCCTGGGTATGTTCCCCAGATAATCCACCTGCTCGGCAGCAGCAGCATTTGCATTTTCATGTACCTGAATAGCGGAGGCAGCAGTCATCTCTGTTACTTTCTTGTTTAGCATCTCTACTTGAAGCGCCAGTTGGGACACGGAGTCCACTTCGTAGATACATGCAGGTTTAATTGAGCGAGAACTAGGCGAATTCCACTGATAGGTGTTCATCGCCATGTCCTCGATAAGCTCAAGAGCACCCTCCAAAGTTTTTCGGTTCAAAGAACCACCGGATGCGGCGTCTATCATTTGCTTTATCTCTTGATTTAGCCCGTTATAGAATGTCTGAACCTACAACCATACAGACAGAGCATGATGGGGGCAGCGTCTTAAAAGTTCTTTGAACCTCTCCCAAGTGTCATAGAGGGTCTCAGAATCGATTTGACTAAAAGAACAAATATCAGTTCGAAGTTTAGCAGTTTTAGCGCGGGGGGGGGGGGGGGGGGGAATACCTAACAAGAAATTTTTTTGTTAAAATGTCCCAAGTAGTGATTGACCCTCTTGGGAGAGAACTCAACCACTGTTTGGCTTTTGTTCTTAAGGAGAAGGGGAAGAGTCTTAGCCTAATCGCATTGTCTGAGACACCATTAATTTTGAAGGTATCACAGATCTCATGGAAGCTAGTAATATGCAAGTTCAGATCTTCATCTGGTAATCCGTCGAACTGCGCATATTGCTGCACCATTTGTATAGTGCCTGGCTTAAGCTCAAAATTATTGTTCGCAATTGCAGGTCGAACAATGCTTGATTCTGTCCCCTCCAGGTTGGGTATAGCATAATCAGACATAGTCCTTTGCTGAACGATACCTGGGTTGGGATCTCCCATTTCAGAATTAAGATCACAATCACCGTTAGAATCCTCAACCGTATCCTGAGAAGTGGAACCTCCGAATAGTAAATTTCTCTGAAAGGAGCGTTCGATTTCTGGGTCCAAATCAACAAGTAACGACGAATTCGTGCGGGTCATGCACTAGCAGAAAGAAATGGGAAAGAGGGAAAATGAACGAAAGTGAAGGAAAACCAAAATAAAAAAGGATGATGGTGATTTTTTTCTCTTTTCCTTTTTTAGAAGGATTATATTAGGCGGATTATATTAGTCCTGGACTTCCCGAGATCTGCCCTGTGAGGGGTTTGCAACGGTACTAGAGGCTATGATGGGAATTCAAGTCCAAAGCGTCCTTTCCAGGAATTTAGGTGGGATAGAAAAACGATGATGTGGGTTGATTATAATATATAATAATAATTTTTTTTTGTAGAAGTAATAGCGACGGCGTTTTCTTAATATTGACAAAATTCCCCGGCAACGGCGCCAAAAACTTGGTGGGCAAAATTATGACTATCAACCCGAAGAGGCAAGTGTACCTATCGAATTGTAGTACCAAGGTCGTATTTAAACACGGGGCTGTCAAGTATTACTACTCACGCTTCCAACTATTATCCTACCGTACGATTGGTTGATGATTTTGAGAATTTTTAAATTAAACTACGAGATTACTTGAACGGAAATTCAGAAGAGAAAACTAGTGTTCGATCAAAGAATCACCATGAAAAGAGACGAGAGAGAAATAAAATTTAGTTCTACGATTGCAAAATAATTCTTGACCGTGACGGTTCCGAAAATGAGAGATAGTCTCGCTAGAGCACTAAATCTCCTAACTTAAAGACGGTTTAATCGGAATCTCTTCGCAAATCAAACAGGCCTAAACTCGCATTATCGAAGTGAACCGCGCTATTGGATTTGACTCCAATCCGGAGGATTTATGTCATCCTATCTCTAGGGGTGCGTGCAACTCCTTCCTTCTTTGAGCGATCTTTCAAGTCAATGAGTCTCTCGACAACTATGAAATGAGATCAAGGGCCTACTACCGTATACCGGAAATACGGAGTCGACGCAAAATATTTCAAAGAAGGATCGAGAATAATTTAAACAAAAGCAAAACTAAGACATAAAAAATAATCTCATCTCAATTCATGGATCATCGTGCTCGAACGCTGAAGAAAATTAGCTACTCATAATCGAAAGAGAAACGACAATATTGTAGAAAGAAAACATTTTCATTGATAAATAAAAGAGGAGTACAATAAGAAAATTACAAGGACAATAATATTCTTAGAAAATAAAAGTACAAAACATGGAAAATAAAAGCTTGAAAAAGTAAAACTCTCTTGATCTCTTCCTTGCTCTCTTGCCAAAAGTTCCTCTAAAGCATGAGGGGTGGGTTCCTTTTATAGATGGAGAGGGAAGGTTCTAGAAATCTCAAGAGAAGAGGGAGGCCACGGGGTGGTCGTCCACATGCATGGGAAGGGGAGTTGAAGGTAATAATGAGGGGAGAGAAGAGAGAAAAGAGGGATCAAATCCAATGCATGTTATTTAAAAGAAATAAAGAGAGAGAGAAAGGTTCATGCATGAGAAATAAAAGAGAGAGAGAAAGGTTTTAATAAAGAAAAAGAGGAGAGAGGAGGGGGAGTTCGGCCAAGCATGTGCATGAATGATACTAAATGGAAATGAATATTAAAAAGGGAGAGAGAGAGATTTCGGGCATGCATGGGCCATGCAAAGGTGGTGGTGGGCTGCATTATGAGTTGCGGTTTTGGGATGGGCTTGGACAGCTCGGTTTTGACAAGGAGGGTTGCACCATATGGAGGTCGGTTTGCATACTTGAGCTTGGGAGCTGCTCCAAATGAAGAGGGGGGCTCGGTTTTGTACTTGGGAGCTGCTCCAAATGAAGGGCTGCACCATGAAGCTTCAAATCCTACAACATAACAAAAATAAAATTAGTTTTATAAGAAATTAAAAGCAAAGTAACAACATAAAATAACATAAAATAACAACATTAGATAACCAACATAAAATAACAACATTATAAAACAAACATAAAATAACAACATGAAAACATAAAATAACAACATTAAAGCTTAACAAACATAAAATAAAAAGAAAATATAGTTAAAACTAGGGAAATTTAAACTAAACTAACCTAAAAATGATGACTAAAAACTAGTCATCAATAGCTGAATGCATAGTTATTATAAATATTTTTATTGTGTGTGCATAATATATATAGAAAAGTTTTAAACTCTATTCACCCCCACTCTAGAGAATATTCAGAGGACTCAGTGTGCACTTTCACCTTCCTTAGTCGTCTCTCAATGTTACTCTTATTAACTTAAGATTGATTTATAACTCTTTTAGGGGAGAGTTGATCTATCTCTTGAACTCTGAATATTGGCTACTCCCCATAGTGTCCATGTACTCTAGCACTCGTTGCTACTTGGATATTTTTCCTACGACTCCAATTAGATGTCTAACATACTCCAAACATGTTACTAACTCACTTGTAATCAGGACTTTATTTTATCCTCTAGGTTTACTCACTAGCAAAAGTTTTGTTAAACACAGTTCATTTCTAACTCCTTAATCAAGGTGAATAATGTAAACCCCAACCATACTAATCTATATGCTCCAAGATTAAATCCAGAGATGCAACATGATCACAATACTGTTCTACCAGAAATTTGTCATTTCTAAAGTGATCAAGTCCCAAACATTTCCTTAATTCAATGTGTGGCATGATTTAAATTTCCATTCTAGCTATATGGGAAATGTGTTTACAAATTTTTGGAGCTTATATAAATATTGTCCTACAGTTATATTCCAGATTTCATCTAAATTCAAAGTGATGTTGCTGGTCTAATCACTAAATCCAGATTTTGTTAAACACAGACAAATATGTCCAAATTGTGTTATTCATGTCATGTGTGAAGCAACTGTCAAGATTACATGGCCAATAAATATAAAATATTTCCAGAGGTTCATCATGACATAAAATATTATTTGTCTTGAAAGAAAATTAGAATTTTTTCAAAATTATTTGGCAATTAAAATTCCACAATTATCATTGTGTGATAATTCAAATTAACAAGGGAACTATATGAAATTTTCATCTAAAAATTCCAACTAAAATTTCCAGAGGTTTTTCATACCCTACAAAGTGTCTTGATAGAGAACTATATTTTTCCAAATTAATTTGACCGTGTTTAATTCACTTATACACAAATGTGACAATTCGTTTTAATGATAGACAGGAGCGAAACTAATGTTCAACAATTCCTAATAAATTCTCAGAGGCATATTTGACCTAACCAAGCATATGACAGAGTTTTGGATTTTTCCTAATTTGTTTAGCCACTTTTATTTAAATGTAATTACAAACTTTAGGAAAATAAATCCAAAAACCCTAATTTCTCCAGAGGTGATACATATTATCATAACACATGTGTGACCAAAATTTCATTGTCATTCATCCAATATTTTGTGTCGAACTCATAAAATATCATTTTGTGCTACTTGCACACCATTCCTCATACTAAACAATTTTTGCATGCTGAGCACATCTACATGCACAAGTCCAAATGGTACCAAATTTTAAACATGAATATTTGATGACCTAAACTACAATCTACAAAAGATTTGAGTCATTTTGAGGTCATCTAGACATGTATATGTCTTATATACATAAAATTATATTTTCAATAAAACTATAGAAAAATGACCTCCAAAATTCTGATTTTTGGGTGGGAGGTGTATTTAGTCATGTTATATCTAGTTAAAGTTTCATCCACATGCAATGAGTATTTTGAGAAATATACACAAAATAATAATGCATGCACATAAAATACACCCTCCACTAAAATAAAGAATATGTGTGTGTGGGGGGGGGGGGGGGGGGGGGGGACTATAGTCCACCTCTTGGTGAGTGTAACCCTAATCTGGAAAGTTCTTTCCAAGGGCAACATCTTTCATGTTGAGCCCTTGGACCAGATCTGGATGGATCATGTTCAAAATTTGGCTTGAACTTAGCTGGCAGTTTTAATGAAATTTCCTTGGGCTGGTAATAGCTGATCATGCACTAATACTGAAGCAGATCCAACGAATTCTGGGTCTTCTTCCTCTAGACAACGGGTAAGCAGCTTTTAAGCTTGTTTCATCCAATACTCCCTCCACAGTCCACCATTTCTCACAAAATAAGATCCCATAACTTCATTTTGAAGCAAGGAATCAAGTTGGACTTGAATCAAGGCAAGCCATGGCCTAAATCTCGACTTCTAGCATGAGCTTTTCCTCCCATTCGGCCATGGATTTTTGTAATCATGTAACACCCCAAAAATGGGAGTTCAGCGAAGTAGGCGGAATGGTAGTGCTGCGCTTGGAGCAGGCTAAATTTTCCCTGTCTGCTCTTAGCGCACGATCAGTGGCCTCTTCGCGCACGACTAGTGATCGTGCGCCCGTGATCGTGCGTTAATTCAGAAGAGAATCGAGTTCTATCTCCCTTATCGCACGACCATTTTCCCCTCTTCGCGCACGACCAGTGATCGTGCGCCAGCGATCGTGCGCTTATTCGCAAGAAAGCGGAGTTCTGTCTCCCTTATCGCACTACCATTTTCCCCCAACGCGCACGACCACTGACCGTGCGCCTCTGATCGTGCGCCCTGTTTATTCTGTTCCACGATTTTGAGCGGGGAAGAAGATCGGGCCGTCCAAATCTTTTGGAATCTGATCTGATGGCTAGGATTAGATGCTGGAGGGTCTTAGGGCTTATGAGAGGAGGTTAAACCTCATATTTTCTAAGCCATTCTCACTCCAAACCCTAGAGAAAGAAGGAGGAGCCAAGGAAGAAGAAGGAAGATCCCGCCATTGACGGAGCTCCGGAGCTCCGTTTCGCGAGCCGTTTCTAGATTTGGAGAGTGCAGCCCGGTGCGGTCGTTTCTCTCCGTGTAGAATCTCGGATCCATGGTGAAAAAGAACACGTCTAGGGTAACGATTCTTCCTCCCTAATATTTGGACTTGTATTCGTCCTCTCCTTCATTTCTCTATGCTTGCATGAGGAGTCCCTTTCACCAAATGGGTGAAGTGTAGGATTTCCTCAAGTTCTTCGGAACTCCGGGTAGATTGTGTCCGTCCCCGACATATTGCATGTAGAAAATCCGGTAGTCGTGCGGATTTAGGCATTGTGTGTGAAGCCTATTCGTGGCCGTGAGCCCGAATCGGTGATGCTTGATTTGCGATGTTGCATTTAGGTTAGGCCTAGAATGCGTGCCGGAGAATGACTCCGTGAAATCATCTATAGTATTGCGGGAATTAAGTGTAGGCGTCTTGTGAAGATCCTAACGAAAGCCCCATGCTTTGAGATTTGGTTGAAGGCAAACCTTCACCACGAAATTGATAAGTATTCGTGAAGCCTAGATCCTTGTGAAAGGGTTAGGTGCGTAGCGTATAATTAGTGTAGCACTTGAAAGTGCTAAGCCCTTACGGGCCGAGGCGAAGCCGTACCCGCGTCGTGCGATAGATCGCGACGATTAGAGCACGGGCAAAGCTAAACCGAACCCGTTTCCATGCAGATCGGTAAGAGTTCCCTTCCTCATGAAAGCCGTGTGATCATGGGAGAGGTCGTGGAAGGTGTCATACCTAGACCGACCAAAAGCTCTAGTTCCCACCTAAGGCTGTGGCCCTTACGGTGGAGTGTTTTGTGAAATGGATGTTATGTTAGCCTCATGCGATTGCTTAGGCGGTTGTGGGGAACCTTCGGGTGAACCCAACCAACATCATGTGCATACCTAGGTTCCCTTCTTTTTGATGCTCAACCTAGAAGATTGATTGTGCTTGAAACCTCACCTCGTGTAGTTGCACTTTCTTTATAATAGTACTTGTGCTCGTATGGCTTGCTTGCAGGGTAGAAGCTCCGCCACCCCGGGAAAGGGGTGAGGTCGTTATTATTTGGTCAGCTGTGCTGACCGTTACTTTGTTTGCCACCGCTTGGTGGAATGTTCTTATGCAGGTGCAGGTGAGCCTAGCGGGAAATAGAGGGCGATGGCCCTTTGCTGAGTTGGCCCTCGAAGGCCAGCCTCTTTCCTATTTTCCTTGTATTGCCGGCCTGCGCGCTGATGCACGTGTTTTTGAGTTATTGTACATTGGATGAATGTAAGGCCTTAAGGCCGTAACTCTCTACTTTAGTTTTCATTCCTATGATAGTGGACAATTCAAATTGAAATGGTTTAATCAATTGCTTCCGCTTACGTGTTGTACTCTAGTGTAGTTGTTACTTTTCTGTTTATCATCTTATAACTCCTAGCTAGTGTGTATGATATGGCGTGGGGTCCCGGCCGGACCTGCTGTTATATTATTTGTGCTGGCAGGGTGTTACAATTTGGTATCGGACTTAAGGCGTCGATCCGTAGTTTAGCGAATTCGGGACAAATTCCTTTTAAGGGGTGGTGCGCACGGGTTGTGCATTCACCTAAAACGATAAAAAACTAATAAGAATGTCCACTTAGGAATGAAAAAACATGCTGTTTGCGGAACCTGAGCGTTCCATGATTGATGTTTGATATGTTGTGGGTCACTAAATTGTGCCTTGCATGATTATAGGTGACTAGAAGTGCTGCGGGGCAGTCTCGACCCCGTAACACCACCGAAAGTAGTGGGCCGGCTGAAGAGCCAGCGACCACTCCTTCGGCTGAGATGATCAGAATGGTCGCAGAAGCGGTCTTCGCGATGATCAATGCTCAACCGCAAAGGCTTGCACAGCCTGCTACGCCTACTACAGATGCGGCCCCGGTGATCGAACCTGCAGTGGAACCTGCGGTGGAACCGAGGGTTGAGGCCCCTGTGCTAGTAGCTGCAGTGGAACCTGCGGTAGCACCGAGGGTGGAACGTCTAGTTGCGCAAGTAGCTGTGGGGCGAGCGCGTGACCAACAATTAAAGCACTTCCTGAGCTTTAATCCTCCTACCTTCTCGTGATCCAAGTCCCCAACGGAGGCAGAAGATTGGTTGTCACGAGTTAGAAGAACTCTGAGGGCGACAGCGGCGGACGAAGCCATGATAGTCACCTTAGCCACTTTCCTTCTTGATGGAGAGGCTGTGCTGTGGTGGGAAGAGCAGGAGCTGCATAAGTTCTGCGGTAGAGATATTACTGAAATCACAATGGCTGAGTTTTCAAAGTCGTTCCTCCAGAGGTTTATCCCCTCTGCCCAGCGCATTGCGTTACAAAACCAGTTCTTGAGGTTGACACAAGGTGATCGCTCCGTTGACGATTACTTGCATGAGTTTACCAGACTGAGTCGCTATGCGGGGTCCTTGGTGGAGGATGAGGAGACAAAGACAAATAAGTTCTATGAAGGGCTTCGGGACGAGTTGAGGCTGCTCCTTGCAGGCCCTATGACGTTTGGCTTCCAAGTGATGGTGCAAACTGCCACATCTTTGGAGTTGGACATGAAGAGGGTACAAGCAAAGGGTGTTGTAAAGAAACCTGAGTTTCAAGCGCCGGCCTCTCAGTCCAAGTCGAAGTTCAGAAGGAACAAAAGGAAGTTCAAACAGGCGGAACCAGCTCCTTCAAATGTTTCGGGAGCCACGACCGCGCGGAGTCCTATTACGTGTTTCACCTGCGGGAAGGTGGGACACAAAGCTGCGGTGTGTTGAAGTGTTCCCCCGAAGGGTGGAAATCGAGTGGTGGACTATGCTCGTGCTGTGGAAAAGGGCAAAGCTGCGGAGTCTTCGTCTTCCCAGCACATTCCGACCCAGCCGAGAGTCTATTCGCTTGGCCAACAAGAAGTTACACGACAAACTGATGTCGTCACAGGTACGAATTAGAAGTTAGCTTTTACAGCTATATATATAATTCATACTGTTGTACGACTATATGCTTTATTTGTGTACAATTATGTTTCGTCCTAATTTTCAACTATCCGGCGAGAGCTCTGTTTGATACGGGTGCATCGCACTCTTTTCTGTCTAAGGACTTCGTGGTGCGAATCGGAGTGCCGTCTACCTTCATAGAGGATAGATTGGAAGTAGTGCTACCCAATGGATCTCGCATGAGTGCGGATAGGAAGAGCCGTGTGAAGGTGCGGATCGGAAATCAGGATTTCGATTTGGAAGCATCGTTATTACCGTTAGCTGAATTCGATGTGATCTTCGGCATGGACTGGCTCTCGGAGCAGCGAGCATGCATAGATTGCAACACAAAGGAGATCACTCTGGGAAGGAACACCGAAGGAGAAACCATGTTCGCCGGTATGCGAGGAGCGAGCAAGACGCTGATGTCTGCTCTCCAGGTGGTTAAGGCGGTGAGAAAAGGCGCCGAATTGTTCTTCACCTTGTTGGAGGTTTCGGAGCCAAAGCCCAGGGTATGTGGTGTCCCAGTTGTAGCGGAGTACGCCGACGTGTTTCCTAACGAACTCCCTGGGGCCCCGCCTCATCGGGAAATTGATTTCTGTATCGAGTTCGTGCCAGGTGCCAAACCTGTGGCCCGCTCACCGTACCGGATAGCGCCAAAGGAATTGGCAGAGCTGAAGGTTCAATTGCAAGAGCTGCTAGAGCAAGGCTACGTACGTCCAAGTTCATCGCCTTGGAGTGCACCGGTCCTCTTTGTGAAAAAGAAGGTTGGGAGCTTGCGTCTATGTATCGATTATCGAGAGCTAAACAAGTTGACCGAGAAGAACCGATATCCGATTCCAAGAATCGACGATTTATTCGACCAACTAGTTGGGTCGACGGTTTACTCCAAGCTCGACCTAAGGTCCGGCTATTATCAACTGAGAATAAGGGAATGTGACATTCCAAAAACGGCGTTCAGTACCCGCTTTGGGCACTATGAGTTCACGGTGATGCCGTTCGGTCTGTCCAATGCACCGTCGGTATTCATGGACTTAATGAACAGGACGTTCCGAGAGTATCTAGATCAATTCGTGATCGTCTTCATCGACGACATTTTGGTATACTCTCAGTCGGAAGAGGAACATGTAGGGCATCTGCACGCAGTTCTGAGCACCTTGAGGAGGAGTCAGCTATATGCCAAATTCTCCAAGTGCGAGTTTTGGTTACCGTCAGTAGCATTCCTTGTTCATGTCGTTAGTGGAGAAGGAATTGCAGTTGATCCGTCGAAGATAGAAGCGATCCGAGCGTGGCCTTTGTTGAAAAACGTAGTGGAAGTCCGAAGTTTCTTAGGACTTGCCGGCTATTATAGGCGCTTTGTGGAAAACTTCTCGAGGATCGCACTTCCTCTCACAAAACTGACTAGGAAGGATCATAAGTTCGTTTGGTCGCCCGAGTGCGCACGAGCTTTTGAAGAGATGAAGAGCCGTCTGACCACGGCGCCCATTCTATGCTCGCCACAAGGTACGGAAGGCTACGAAATTTATAGTGACGCCTCAGGAAGTGGTTTGGGTTGTGTCCTAGTGCAGTTCGGGAAGGTAATTGCCTACGGCTCCCGGCAACTGAAGGTTCACGAGAGGAATTACCCGGTCCACGATTTGGAGCTAGCGGTAGTGGTTTTCGCCCTCAAACTTTGGAGGCACTATCTATATGGCGTGAAGATCGATATCTTTACCGACCACAAGAGCCTCAAGTACTTGTTGGATCAAAGGGAGTTGAACATGCGTCAAAGGAGGTGGATGGAGTTCCTTGGGGACTACACCTTCGACATCAAATATACTCCCGGTAAAGGAAATGTAGTTGCGGACGCGTTGAGTCGTCGGGCTCCCGCACAAGCAAATTGGATTTTGATGCACGATGAGCGTCTAATCCGTGAGCTGGAAGAAATGGAGATCATTTGCATTGATAGGATAACGTCTACTTCAACATGCTTGAACTGGACGGAGGTTCAATACGACCTTGCCGACCGAGTTCGACAAGCATTGGAGCTGGACGAGAGCATGAAACGCAATAAAGCGGAAACCGTTGAGGGGTTAAACGCTGATTTCTCCTTCGAAGACGACCTTATGTGGAAATAGGAAAGGTTGTGCATCCCAAATGTTGGCACTCTACGGGCGGAGTTGATGTACGAGGCTCATCATACCAAGTACTCGATCCACCCGGGGAGCACTAAAATGTATATGGATATGAAGAAACTTTTCTGGTGGCCGGGTATGAAGAAAGACATTGCCCTTTACGTGGCCAAGTGTCATACTTGCGTGTTGGTGAAAGCGGAATGTCAACGTCCCGGTGGGTTTCTGAAGTCCTTGCCGATTCCGGAATGGAAGTTTGATGATATTTCGATGGATTTCGTGCACGGATTGCCGAGATCGCAACATGGAAACGACGCCATCTGGGTGATCGTGGACCGTTTGACAAAGGTATCACACTTCATTCTGAACCGGAAGGATGATTCTGTAGAGAAGCTGGCAAAGCTCTATGTTGATAGTATTGTGAGACTGCACGGTGTCCCTCGTAGCATCGTCAGCGATCGTGACGGGCGTTTCACATCGAAAGATTGGAGGCTTATCCATGAACTGTTGGGCACGAAATTGAAGATCAGCACGGCCTTCCACCCGCAAACGGATGGACAGACCGAGAGAACCAACAGGACTATGGAGGATATGCTCCGAATGTGCGCTCTGGACTTTGGAAAGAAGTGGGAAGATCATCTCTATATGATCGAGTTCGCCTACAATAATAGCTACCAAGCCAGTATAAAGATGGCTCCCTTCGAGGCCCTCTATGGTAAGAAGTGTCGTACGACGTTGTCTTGGGCGGAAACGGGCGATACTAAGCTATTGAAGCGAAAGGATGTTGAAGAAGCAACCTCGACGATCCGAACTATACGTGAAAGACTATTGGTTGCCCAGGATAGGCAAGCAAAATATTTCAACGCCAAGCATAGGAACCTAGAGTTCGCCGTCGGTGACCGGGATTACTTGAAGATCAAACCGTTCAAAGGGGTATCAAGGATCCGACGCTTGAAAAAGCTCAGTCCAAGGTACTTAGGACCGTTTGAGATCGTGGAACGTGTTGGTGATGCGGCTGATAGGCTTGCACTATCTGCAGAGCTGAGCAGTCTGCACAACGTGTTTCACATTTCAGTGTTGAGGAAGGCAGTGCAAGAGCCTACTCATATCGTTGCGGTCGGCAAGGTGCCGGTTGATAGTGGGTTGTCGACGAAAGTCAAGCCCTTACGCATCGAAGATACCGAAGTAAAGCAGCTGCGGAACAAGTCCATTTGGATGGTAAAAGTCCGGTGGGATAATTGCGGCCGAGAGGAGCTCTCTTGGGAGAGAGAGCAAACGATGCTTGCGGAATACCCCGAGCTATTTCTCTCAGGTAACTATAACTGTAATTCATGCTATTACTGTTTTCTGAATTTCGGGACGAAATTCTTTTAAGGAGGGTGGAGTTGTAACACCCCAAAAATGGGAGTTCAGCGAAGTAGGCGGAATGGTAGTGCTGCGCTTGGAGCAGGCTAAATTTTCCCTGTCTGCTCTTAGCGCACGATCAGTGGCCTCTTCGCGCACGACCAGTGATCGTGCGCCAGTGATCGTGCATTAATTCAGAAGAGAATCGAGTTCTGTCTCCCTTATCGCACGACCATTTTCCCCTCTTCGCGCATGACCAGTGATCGTGCGCTAGCGATCGTGCGCTTATTCGCAAGAAAGCGGAGTTCTGTATCCCTTATCGCACGACCATTTTCCCCCAACGCGCACGACCACTGACCGTGCGCCTCTGATCGTGCGCCCTGTTTATTCTGTTCCGCGATTTTGAGCGGAGAAGAAGATCGGGCCGTCCAAGTCTTTTGGAATCTGATCCAATGGCTAGGATTAGATGCTGGAGGGTCTTAGGGCTTATGAGAGGAGGTTAAACCTCATATTTTCTAATCCATTCTCTCTCCAAACCCTAGAGAAAGAAGGAGGAGCCAAGGAAGAAGAAGGAAGATCCCGCCATTGACGGAGCTCCGGAACTCCGTTTCGCGAGCCGTTTCCAGATTTGGAGAGTGCAGCCCGATGCGGTCGTTTCTCTCCGTGTAGAATCTCGGATCCATGGCGAAAAAGAACACGTCTAGGGTAACTATTCTTCCTCCCTAATATTTGGACTTGTATTCGTCCTCTCCTTCATTTCTCTATGCTTGCATGAGGAGTCCCTTTCACCAAATGGGTGAAGTGTAGGATTTCCTCAAGTTCTTCGGAACTCCGGGTAGATTGTGTCCATCCCCGGCATATTGCATGTAGAAAATCCGGTAGTCGTGCGGATTTAGGCATTGTGTGTGAAGCCTATTCGTGGCCGTGAGCCCGAATCGGTGATGCTTGATTTGCGACGTTGCATTTAGGTTAGGCCTAGAATGCGTGCCAGAGAATGACTCCGTGAAATCATCTATAGTATTGCGGGAATTAAGTGTAGGCGTCTTGTGAAGATCCTAACGAAAGCCTCATGCTTTGAGATTTGGTTGAAGGCAAACCTTCACCACGAAATTGATAAGTATTCGTGAAGCCTAGATCCTTGTGAAAGGGTTAGGTGCGTAGCGTATAATTAGTGTAGCACTTGAAAGTGTTAAACCCTTACGGGCCGAGGCGAAGCTGTACCCGCGTCGTGCGATAGATCGCGACGATTAGAGCACGGGCAAAGCTAAACCGAACCTGTTTCCATGCAGATCGGTAAGAGGTCCCTTCCTCATGAAAGTCGTGTGATCATGGGAGAGGTCGTGGAAGGTGTCATACCTAGACCGACCAAAAGCTCTAGTTCCCACCTAAGGCTGTGGCCCTTACGGTGGAGTGTTTTGTGAAATGGATGTTATGTTAGCCTCATGCGATTGCTTAGGCGGTTGTGGGGAACCTTCGGGTGAACCCAACCAACATCATGTGCATACCTAGGTTCCCTTCTTTTTGATGCTCAACCTAGAAGATTGATTGTGCTTGAAACCTCACCTCGTGTAGTTGCACTTTCTTTATAATAGTACTTGTGCTCGTATGGCTTGCTTGCAGGGTAGAAGCTTCGCCACCCCGGGAAAGGGGTGGGTTCGTTATAATTTGGTCAGCTGTGCTGACCGTTACTTTGTTTGCCACCGCTTGGTGGAATGTTCTTATGCAGGTGCATGTGAGCCTATTGGGAAATAGCGGGCGATGGCCCTTTGCTGAGTTGGCCCTCGAAGGCCAGCCTCTTTCCTATTTTCCTTGTATTACCGGCCTGCGCGCCGATGCATGTGTTTTTGAGTTATTGTACATTGGATGAATGTAAGGCCTTAAGGCCGTAACTCTCTACTTTAGTTTTCATTCCTATGATAGTGGACAATTCAAATTGAAATGGTTTAATCAATTGCTTCCGGATACGTGTTGTACTCTAGTGTAGTTGTTACTTTTTTGTTTATCATCTTATAACGCCTAGCTAGTGTGTATGATATGGCGTGGGGTCCCGGCCGGACCTGCTGTTATATTATTTGTGCTGGCAGGGTGTTACAAATCAAAACTTCAATTGAGGCTCGATTCTCATCACCTAAAGATCTAGGATACTAGCACTAGGAGAGAGGTAGTGAAACTGACCTGGATTGAGGCTTTTTGATGGTGGTTTTCCCTAGGTGCCATGGTCGACTTCAAGCTCCAAGCCCCTTGCCGATTCCTTGAATCTCCACCAAATCCTCCACTTCAAAGCTCTGGCTCGACTCCTCAGGGCCTTCTGAAGCTAATGAAGTGGTTTATTTTGGATGAGGGAGGCTTAATGTGGGAGTGCCATGAAGGAAAATTTTGGCCAAGCAAATGATGCTCCTCCTAGCTACCACTTGGCCCCACCTTTGCTGGGAACAACTGATGGAGCTCAGTTATGGGCTTGGGAGGAGGAATGGAGGGCCAAGTGGCCTCCATTCCTCAATTTCCTCTTTGTCCCCATATGGAATTTGGGGCTTTTCCAAAATTGCCCTCTTGCATGTCTCCCCCTTCTGAACTCAGTGGGCATGGGGGGGGGGTCATTTTTCTAATGGGCTGCAGGATGGGACAACTTTGAGTGCTTTAGCGCATGGGGATTAGGCTAGACATCCAAAAATCTAATTTAGATCAATTGTTGACCATGGTTGACTTCTATGGTTGACTTGGTCAACCGATGATGTGGTTGCCACCTTATGATGGTCATGGGTCCTATGACACCATCGAATGTTGATTGGGTCATGGCGGAGTCATGATTGGGCTAATTGCTTCATTTAGGGTTAAATTGGGCAGGTTGACCAAAAGTTGACTTTGGTCAATTTCATGAAATTGGTTGAGCCCAATTCATTATCATTGACCTAATGACCTCCCTTAATGGTTAGGAGGGTAGTGGTGAGGTAAATTTGGTCAATTGAATTCCAATTGAGCCATTTTAGGGTTAATTGGGCTAGTTTGACCTAAGTTTGACTTTGGTCAAGTTGCCTAATTTATTTGACCAATACATGAGGTCCATGGTCCATTGACTCACCCTTAGGGTTAGGAATGTATTAGTGAGGTAAATTTGGGCTTATGAGGTCAATTTTAGGTGAATTGACCTACGTTGACTTGTGTCTATTGGTAAGATCACCTAGTCACTTTGGGTCCTAGGGTCGCCTTCTTGCCCTAATTCACATGTCATGACACATGTCATGCCCTAACTCACACTAGGGATCTAGTAGGAATGGGGATGTTATACAGGGAGGCAAGTTCAGTTCTTCTCTTCATTTCAAGGAGGCTTCTCTGTTCCTAGGAGGCAACTTCATTCATAGGATGCTTCTCCATTCCAAGGAGGCAAGCTTTACCAATTCCGCGACGAGTTCTTCATGTTTAACCGTATTAGGGTCCGCCAAATTTATTATGTCCAATTATTACTTTTAGTTGCTCCTTTTTTGGGAGAATCATCAAACTACAAGGTCTCGATAGAGACTATTATAATCTCCAAGGCTATTTATTACATACACCTGATTTGATCGTCCAAAAATCTTCCAATCTTCGTAAGAGGTTTAACAAAACCATTTATCCTCAATTGATTTCAGCAGAACGATTCAAGCACATATTTTTCGATCGAAATACATTTTCTCCGATTTTAAACCTCTTTTATCCAATAAATACCAAAAAGAGTCGAAAAATTATACAATTTAATATAGAGGTTGGATTTGCCTTAAAATCATACCCCTAATTTCCACGAGTTGTTTTGAGGTTTGATTTGACCTCAATTAAATTATTCACCTCGAGTAGACCCTTATTTTTAATATTTAAAAATAACCCCACATTCCAAATTTGGCAAACCAGGGTAGTGGATTTCAAAAGCAATTTATCATCTCCTTAGAATATCTCAGATCCTTTTGAGGTCTTACATAGCCTCTAAAAATTGTTAAAGTTGGCTCGAGTCATTTTATTAATCTTTAAAAACTAGGAATACCTCAAAAATTCCCAAGCATTTTCAGTGCATGCATTTAGCCATTAATGACCTCTTATAAAAATATAAGGCATTTTCATTGGATAATTCCACCTCTATAAAATTTCAAGCGTCCTAGGAACACAATTTAAAATCCAAAAAAATAGGAGAAATGCTTGTAAAATTCTTAAACGTTATCAGAGCATGCCTTTAGTAATTATAAATCAACCATATTAATGGATTTTAATTGAAGAAATTTGACATTATTAATTTCCAAAGGTAAACCACAACACCTTTAATTGCTTGAAAATAACAGAGCTTAACGTGGGATGGAGGAAGATCTTTTCTTTGGTGCAAGGCCCATCTTCCTAACATGTTGCTGGAAAAACAGAGCCTTTTTAGGGCTGGAGTTGGGCCCATGGTGGCTTTGTAGGTGGCTTAAAGTGGGGGGGGGGGGGGGGGGGGGGGCTATTGGAATTTATTCCTTTTAAGAAAATTGCATTTAGAAAGGTTTGACCAAAGTCAACCATAGGGTAGGTCCCCCAAATGGGTCAAGGTCAAAGTAGGTCCAACTCATCAAGTGATGAGTTAATATCATGGCATTGGAGCAATATTGTTGTGTGCAAGCTTTTCGATGCACCATTTGATTCGACCAAGTGGACCAAATGGCATCGGAATTGTGCGTAATGAGTTTTATTGCTCTCATATTGACCATACGAGTCCGGTGAAACTGACTAAGGACAATTCTGAGTTCATATGCTCAACATACTAAATGGTGTTGTAGTGATGCACAATGATACTCAAAATAGTCATATTCTCCATATGACCTTGGAGTGGAATGAAACGAGTTCCGTTGGGCTCTTATCGACTATACGAATCTATTGCAACTGACAAAACTCAATTCGGAGCACATTTGCTCAATATACTAAAACGACATCGTCGTGACGCATTATGATACTCAAAATGGTCACTTTCTCTAAATGGCCTCGGAACGGAATGAAACGAGTTCCGTTGCACTTGTATTGACTTGTTGAGTCTAATGCCACTAACAGAACTCAATTCAGAGCACGAATGCTCAATATACTAAAACGGCGTCGTTGTGACGCGTTATGATACTCAAATGGTCACTTTCTCCAAATGACCTCGAAACGGAATAAAATGAGTTCCATTGCACTCGCATTGAATAGATATGTCTAATACAACTGGCAGAACTCAATTCGAAGTACGAATGCTCAATATACTAAAACAGTGTCGTCATGATGCGTTATGATACTCAAATGGTCACTTTCTTCAAATGACCTTGGAACGGAATAAAACGAGTTCCGTTGCACTTGTATCGACTAGACGAGTCTAGCGCAACTGACAGAACTCAATTCGAAGCACGAATGCTCAATATAATAAAACGGCATCGTCGTGACGTATTATAATATTCAAAATGGTCATTTTCTCCAAATGAACTCGAAACGAAAAGAAACAAGTTTTGTTGCACTCGTATCGACTAGATGAGTCCAATGCAATTGACAAAATTCAATTCGGAGCACAAATGCTCAATATACTAAAATTGCATCGTCGTGACGCATTATAATACTCAAAAGGGTCATTTTCTTCAAATGACCTCAAAAAATAGAATGAAAAATTTCCTTTGCACTTGTATCGACTTGACGAGCTAATTCAACTGGAAGAACTCAATTCGGAGCACGAATGATTAATATACTATACGTGTTACCAAATAGCTTCTAGGGTACCCTATATGTTATCAGGTCACTTTTATTGGGTCATCTAAGGTCCTAGTGGCCTAATAAAAGTCGGGATGTTACACGAGTCCTCCTCAAGCCCGAACAGATAATGGTCCTCTGCCACCTCCAACCGAACGGACCCCGAGTCCTTCAGATGCCCAAACGGACAAAGGTCCTTCGCCACCTCCAACCAGATGGACCTCGAGTCCCCTTGAAGCACGAACGGACAGAGGTTCTTTGCAACTATCAATCAGACGGACCCCGAGTCCTCCTGAGGCACGAACGGACAATGGTCCTTCACCACCTCCAACCAGACGGACCCAAGTCTTCCCGAGGCCTGAACAAATAAAGGTCCTTCACCACCTCCAACAGGGCTAACCCCGAGTCCTCCTGAGGCATGAAGGGATGAGGTTCCTCCACCACCTCCAATGGAACGGACCCCGAGTCCTCCTGCACTACTTAGCTAAAAATGGACACTGAGTCCTCGGACATTATCTGGACAAACATGGGAAAGCAACCCTCTGCATTACATCCGAGCATCAGCCCCGAGTGCCAACGCCCATTGGTGGGCACAAACTCAACATGTTGCGTCAAACTTATGCTCAGCAAGGTACTCAAGGCTTAAACAGGAGAGCAACTTTGCAACGCCACCAACAAAGGAGGGCTGCGAGGCTAAGCTGTGTCTACAAAAACAAAAGCAAAAGTTGGACACGATCAAGTCATCCCTCAATAACGTCTTTAGGATCGTCATCTGAGACATTGTCAATAACTCTTTATGATTGGCAAGCACAAAAGTTTGCGCCGCGTTGACGCCCTAAGGAATGGCGGCTATCGAAGCTTTCTCCTCCTCCGGTCGCAAAAACTTGGCATCCACCTTAAACGGCCCTGTCTCAACTCTCAACAAGAATGAACACCAAGTCATTTGACTCCGTCGAGCATAAACGGGCACTGATCCCTTCAATGCCTTCTAACCAGAATGGGCACTAAGTCCTTCTGCTCCTCTTAGGGAAGGAGCAAACCGCAAATCCTCCTCTGAATTCCAACTAGGACGGACCATGAGCCCTCCTTCATTGTTTACTAAAAATGGTATCCAAGTCCTTCCGCTCCACCAAGGCAAGAGGGGAAGAACCTCCCTCCGCGCTGCATTCAAGCATCCAGCCCGGCGCTAACACACATCAACAATTGCTAAAGCCAACGAGCATCATCATGCTCACATATTTGAATGAAAAGGAACCTGGAAAGAGAAATACTTCCAAACCAGCAAAGGTCACAAAACTCAAAACATGAGAACGTCTATGCAAGATGCCACAAGGCCCACATAGCAAGCAAGAGTGATGCGCAAGCAAGTAGCCACAAAAGTTACCACCTAAACACTTACTACAGAATCTTCAACTCATAAAATGGACATGAGTGGCACCAAGTGAACAACACACGCCTCCAGGCTTAACAAAAATGACACTTCATGCCACAATCAAAAAGTAAATTGTCATGCGCGCATGTGGAAATTGTTTGAAGCCCATGACCCTAAAGGTGAAATAACCAAAGTCAGAAATTTTCGGGGTCCTCGCTTTACGGATCGCAACTCGCAAAAATTTGGGGGCATTTGATGGGGTTCCCCCTAAAGGTTTCTGAGTCAAATTGATAGGACTTTGATCGAAGCACTCAAGCAAGCCGATCTGACCGAGTGAACAATGCACGTGAACCGCGCCTGCTCGAAGGGACCTAATTCACCCTAAAAGGTTGGGGGGGGGACAAAACTAAGCACGCAGAGGCACTGCGCACAACACCACGCCAACGCATGAGCATGACACCATCCCAAGCACGCACAGGCACCACGCCAATGCGTAAGCCTGTGCACCACACCGTGTGCACGCATCGGCCTCTGGCACACTGCCACCTCCTCCGGCTGCCTCCGCCCGCCACCGTCGTCAGGTAGCTTGCTCGGGCTGCCCGGACCGCCCGGGGGGCATTTTTATCATTTTTTGAGAACTGGTGATACATGTGACCGAAACGGAGCGACGTCATTAGCCGACTTAAGATTCAGCTGAGCACAATTACCAATGTGCCCCTTCAAGTAAGCTATAAAAGAACCCCATGCCTTCATTTGAAGACAAGCAATTTTAGATACAAGAGAGAGCTCTAAGATTTTCTAGTGTGAGCATGAGACTTAGATCACTTCATCAGTCAAAACTCACTCTGCTCCATCTCTAGTCGACCCACGCACAACGCACTCGGAGCAGCAACTGCAATAAAAGGTGTATGGAAAGGACTTAGAAAAATGCACTCTTGGACGCTACTATGGATGCTCCCTCAAAAGCTTCGTGGACTTATGCATTTTTCCCATTTTTCATGTACTAAAAGCTTGGGAAAGGAGAGGTCACTTGTCATCCTCTTGGAATTAGGAGCACATGTAACTTCAAGTAACTAGTGGATTTCGGCCCGTCACAGATCCGACCACATGGTTTTTCACCCTTTCTGGGTTTTCCATGCTAAAACATCTTCTTGACATTGCTGCATGTTTCTGTTTTTACTGTTTGCTCGCCCGATCTGACTTGGAGCTAAGGAGGCCCGATTCTCCAGACAGGAGAAAATTCGAGCGACTCGCAACATTTATAATACTATATGTATATACATATATATTATAAAAGGAAATACTTATATGCCCATCTTAGTTATTTTTTAGGACACCTCAAATCATTTCAGCCCCTCAATCAAAATAACATCAACTTTTAATTTCAAAATCACTAAAACAAACCCAGTATCCTCTCTCCTCAATAAAGATCCGGCTCGTGATGGCGCAAATCTCGCACACCGCTATAGGCGGTAGCTAGACTGCGGCACGAAATGGCAGTGTACCGATCGCTCAAGTAATATAAAACGTGGGAGTGAATCCCCAAGTATCGAATCTCTAAGGAACACAGTAAGGTGGAGTTTGGTATTGAGGAAGGACTTGAGATCGAAGTCCTGCGGTAGGTGGATTGCGGACGAAAGGGTTTTGGGGTTTTGTAAATAAGGGAAAAATACTAAAACTACTCCTATGCAATGCCGCTATGCAATGTTTCGCTTGGCGGGATGAGACTAGGCAGGCCTTGAGCGCGCTGCGTCGCAAGGGCGGATGGGCGAGTAGGCTAGCGGAATCGAACAATGCAGGCTTTGAGCGCACTGCTTCGTTAGGCGGGATGGATTACACGGGTCGCGATGCCACGCTTCGATAGGCGGATGGACGAGAAGGCTAACGGAGTGAGGATCGCAAGCACCTCGTCGACAAGCACGCCACTAGCAATTGCTAGTGCGGCACCAAACACGATGGTGGAATGGAAAATGGATGGGGGCGCTCCTCATTCACACATATGAATAACATGATTCCATAAACATGAAATAAACATTAATAAACAAGATTCATAGTGCCATCATCTAAATATAGAGATTACAAACAAATGCTACCACACAAGTAGAAGAAAGAGGCAAGAGATACGACCGAATCCGGAGTCTCGTTGTAGATTCACGGTAGGAATCGTTGGGTTGTCAATCCACATCCTAGCTAGGTCCCAACTGCGTCCGGGGTAGAGGAGGGCTGTCATACCTCCCAATGGACTCGTCTTCTCCAGCGTTTTACAATCCGGCCACGTCCGATGCGAAGAAATCCTTCCTTGGCAATGAAGATGAGTGTAGAATCTCCTCTTTGAAGCCCTTGGATGATGGAGGAGGCCTAGGGGGTGAAAAACCTGTGGAAGGGGCGGAACGGCGGAGCTGGGCGAGAAAAACGGCGAAGGATCCGACCTAAATCGCGAGCAGGAATATTTATAGGCGCTGGAATAAATAGTGCGCACGGTCATTGGCGCACGACCATTGGTCGTGCGCGCTGGAATTCTGTGATCGTGCGCCTGCCTGGACGGAGCCTGCAATGTAAGCAATTTATAAAATACCATGTTCGCACGACCAGTGGTGCACGACCGGTGGTCGTGCGCACTATCGTAGGTGGTCGTGCGCACTGGTCGAAACAGAACTCATAAAATTGATGTTAAGTGCGCACGAACATTGGCGCACGACCGGTGGTCGTGCGCACTATCGTTGGTGGTTGTGCGCACTGTCCGAGACAGAACTCAAAAAATGGGGTTAAGTGCACACGATCAGCGGCGCACGACCAGTGGTCGTGCGCAATAGAACCAGTGATCGTGCACAGTGTTCCTGTACAGAATTGTACCGGGAACACCTGCATGACTCCTGTTCCATCACAACCATGAATCGAGCCACTGAAAGTGGCACTTAACGGTGCATGAAAACTACTAAAAATGAAGAACATGAAATAACACCAAAAACGGGCCTAGAGGTGCACTTAGCATGGAGCATCAAATATGAGTGAAAACATGTCTAAAGTGAATTGCATAGACTAGAAAATCGGCCCAGATGAGTCCATAAATGTGTATATAATTGGGACTCATCACACCCCAGACTTACCTGTTTGCGCGTCCCGAGCAAACAAATTCTAAGCGAACGGGGAAAGATAAGTAGATGGCTTAAAATTACAATACAGAGTACCATGCGAAGTCGCATGCTCACGTGCATAAGAAAAATAGTAGAGAAGATTTCTAATTATAAAAACAGTTTATATATTTCTAAAAGAGTAAAAGCATATTACAACTAATCAAAATGGTGAGCAATGGTGAATCATTCGGTCATGCATACGGGGAAAGTAAACTAAGCGCTGAGACGAGCATTGCTCAAGATCGGGATGCGGGACAAACTCCACTGAAATCCATCAGTGTCGGTGACCATAAGCTTGCCCGGTCACATTTTCCCCACGACACTAGGTTGGTTCAAGGCTTGAGTCAGTAGGACTTTCAGGTTTTAATTGAGGCTTGGGTTACGGTGAGGTAAACAATGACAAACAAAATGGCTTATAACACATAACCCAATTGAGCTTTTAAAATAACTACCCGCGCACCAAAATCGAATGCAAGTGCACCACACCCCCAGACTTGGACTTTTGCAACATAGGTGTGTGCACCGCCTACTCCCAATACATAATTTTTCTACATGATTTTTCAATAAAACTCATTTTTCTTTTTCTCTTTTCCTTTTCATTTTTTTTTTCTCTTTCTATCTTCTTTTTCTTGTCTTTTTCTTTCAGCAGATTTGTCAAATGCGCAAATCCACAGATTCACATAATAAACACCACAATCAACACCCCCCAAAATGTGAATAAATTCATAACTAAAGCTCAGATTTGGGTGTGCGACTAGGTTAGGCTTTTAGCTTTGGTGTGACATGTGCGGAGCTGAATCAATGAAAGGGTAGGCACAAAGGGGCTAGCAAGGGTACACGATAGGCATGAAATAAAAAGTTCAACCGGGCCAAAATAATGGCCTACGTCATTCTCACGCGCTAGAACTTATCCTATGCCAATGCTTCAAGAATTGCTTGGGGCAAGTTCTAGCCACCGAGAAAGATTCTCCTTTCTCCCGACTCAAGCAATACGAGTCTAGCGATTGTTTACACACATCCCTATGCTACCGTTTGATTCAAACCGGATTCACCATTTGAGTAGGGTAAACAACATTTACACCAATAGAAAAAAATAAATAAAACCATAAGTATAAAAAGAAGTCTAATCTACACAAATTTCGATCCAACCGAGCACTCGACTAGGAGCACTACTAGAGTCAACATTTTACTCTGCTACATAGTCCTAAGCGATCACCTAGACTTTCCCAAATAGCAGAAGAATTCAATTCACAACAGAGCAAGCAAACAGATGAGTACGCGCTCAAGTGGGTGCTGTGGTGTGCAATGAAAGTGAACAAAACAAAAATAAATAACAGCTCCTAGTATGCTGTGCAATGGTGCACGTGAGCGGGTAAACAGAACGACTCTCCCCCAGACTTAAACTAAACAAAATGCGCAAAATATAGCTATGAAATTCAGCATAATGCTAGGGAAAGAGAGTACCCAGTGCTCAGAAATGAGCACACCAGAAGATTGGCGTGTAAGCTAAAATGAGCCGCAGCATCCGCCATCCAGAAAAGATACCTGCAGGGGTCAGCTCCGTAGAAACAAAAGACAATAGAAAACTGAAAAAAAAAGCTACTAACTAAATATGATTAGATGAAATAAAAATGCAGAAAAGAAAGATAACTACTGGGGTTATTGTCATCCCAGCACGACTTATTTAAAAACATAAAGGTTCTAGCTAATGGGCCTATGAAAAAGAAAATGCACAGGTAACTGCTCCATTATCCGTTTTGGTAGCTGGTACCGATACGGAGATAAGGCAGTCACCCCTCTACCTAAATAATAATACCTGCTTGACACAGGTAGAGGGAAAAGAAAGTAAGAAGAGGGGAAGATATCCTCACTCAACTCACCAAACACATCCATGCCTAGCAAGGTGTCGTCAACAGGGATGTGGCAGGAAGAAAGGGCAATAAGTGGAGCTTCCTCTACGGAAGGGGAATCAACCTCCTCACATGAGAGGATGCTCGCATCATTGACTTGAGCATCGTGCTCCAAGTCCTCCTGGGATACCTGTGAAGACTCAACCTACACAGGCTCGGATGAAGAAGGGGGATCAAGAAATAAACAAGACGAAGGACATAAATAAACATCAATCGGGGGAGTGATCCCGGTCTCACTCCCATCAGGTTGGGGAAGTAAAATAATGTTTGCATTGTCATCAATGCTACAAGATTCGGCGGGATCAACGGTGGCCAGGCTTAGTATTTGGACTTCCTCCACCGGTGCTGAGGAAAACTCCTCTTCACCTAGAAGGTTGTCCTCCTCCATAGGAGTAGGCACAAAACTAAGATCAACAGCCTCCTCTTGTGACACATCATCGACAATGTCGTCAGAGACGAATGTAGTATGCACAACAGGGGGAAGAATAGTGCTCGGATAAAAGTCGAGCACCGATTCCTCACAAAGAATCGAATCCACTAGAGGTGGTGGATGCACATGGAGAATAGGCTCAGCAATGTCGGTGCATAGATCAGCCGCACATCCGGTGACCGTGTCCATGCCATACCCTTCAAGATGTGAAGGTGACAAAGACACATAACCGGATGTTGAAGGTGCGCCGCCAGAGTTAGGAGTTGGGACGATCCGGATATCCGGCTCGTCATCCTCGTCCAATTGGTGAAGATACTCGGCACAGTCCTTCAAGACATGATCAGTGCTCCGACAAAACCGGCACTGCCTTGCGGGCTTCTTTGGCACAGTGGAAGCTGGAGCCGAAAAGAAGTATGACGGTAAAGGCTCAGCAGAGTAGCCATAAGACTTACGCGCACCATATGGAGTACCAGACGAAGTCGGTGCTCCATATGCTGGGCTATAAGAATTATGCCTACTATTCTCCGTAGGGCATTCATCACCAGAGTGGGAGGTATCTCTACACCAACGACAACGGATATTGAGATGTGCCCACATAGTGTGAAGATAATACGATTCAAAATGAAAATGTTATTGTGCAAAATACTACACCTAACAGAAATTACTAAAGCAACCTAATATAAAACCAGAAAATGGAATAAAAAGAACAGAAATAAAATAAAAGATGCGATTTACAAATGGAAGGGCTTCTCTCTCAGATTCTCCCTCTCCATAAAACTCACACGACTGTGTTCCCCGGCAACGGCGCCAAAAACTTGATGGCGAAAATCTCGCACAACGCTATCGGCGGTAGCTAGACTGCGGCACGAAACGGCAGTGTACCGATCGCTCAAGTAATATAAAATGTGGGAGTGAATCCCCAAGTATCGAATCTCTAAGGAACACAGTAAGGTGGAGTTTGGTATTGAGGAAGGACTTGAGATCGAAGTCCTGCGGTAGGTGGATTGCGGACGAAAGGGTTTTGGGGTTTTGTAAATAAGGGAAAAATACTAAAACTACTCCTATGCAATGCCGCTATGCAATGCTTCGTTTGGCGGGATGAGACTAGGCAGGCCTTGAGCGCGCTGCGTCGCAAGGGCGGATGGGCGAGTAGGCTAGCGGAATCGAACATTGCAGGCCTTGAGCGTGCTGCTTCGTTAGGCGGGATGGATTACACGGGCTGCGATGCCACACTTCGATAGGCGGATGGACGAGAAGGCTAACGGAGTGAGGGTCGCAAGCACCTCGTCGACAAGCACGACACTAGCAATTGCTAGTGCGGCACCAAACTCGATAGTGGAATGGAAAATGGGTGGGGCCACTCCTCATTCACAGATATGAATAACATGATTCCATAAACATGAAATAAACAGTAATAAATAAGATTCATAGTGCCATCATTTAAGTATAGAGATTACAAACAAATGCTACCACACAAGTAGAAGAAAGAGGCAAGAGATACGACCGAATCTGGAGTCTCGTTGTAGATTCACGGTAGGAATCGTTGGGTTGTCAATCCACGTCCTAGCTCGGTCCCAACTACGTCCAGGGTAGAGGAGGGCTGTCACACCTCCCAATGGACCCGTCTTCTCCAGCGTTTTACAATCCGGCCACGTCCGATGCGAAGAACTCCTTCCTTGGCAATGAAGATGAGTGTAGAATCTCCACTTTGAAGCCCTTGGATGATGGAGGAGGCCTAGGGGGTGAAAAACCTGTGGAAGGGGCGGAACGGAGGAGCTGAGCGAGAAAAACGGCGAAGGATCCGACCTAAATCGCGAGCAGAAATATTTATAGGCGCTGGAATAGACAGTGCGCACGGTCATTGGCGCACGACCAGTGGTCGTGCGCGCTGGAATTCTGTGATCGTGCGCCTGCCTGGACGGAGCCTGCAATGTAAGCAATTTATAAAATACCATGTTCGCACGACTAGTGGCGCACGACCGGTGGTCGTGCGCACTATCGTAGGTGGTCGTGCGCACTGGTCGAAACAGAACTCATAAAATTGATGTTAAGTGCGCACGAACATTGGCGCACTACCAGTGGTCATGCGCACTATCGTTGGTGGTCGTGCGCACTGTCCGAGACAGAACTCAAAAAATGGGGTTAAGTGCACACGATCAGCGGCGCACGACCAGTGGTCGTGCGCAATAGAACCAGTGATTGTGCGCAGTGTTCCTGTACAGAATTGTACCGGGAACACCTGCACGACTCCTGTTCCATCACAACCACGAATCCAGCCACTGAAAGTGGCACTTAACAGTGCATGAAAACTACTAAAAATGAAGAACATGAAATAACACCAAAAACGGGCCTAGAGGTGCACTTAGCATGGAGCATCAAATATGAGTGAAAACATGTCTAAAGTGAAGTTCATAGACTAGAAAATCGGCCCAGATGAGTCCATAAATGTGTATATAATTGGGACTCATCAGCTCGCCCGAGGATATCTGTCGCATGAACCCTTCCTCGCTCCCTCCGTAACTCCCAATGTCTTCTTCCCAACCGCGTTCTGCCATCGACAACCCTCATCCCCACTGGAGACCCTCCTTCAGTCTACTACATCTTCGATTATTACCCCCCAAAAAGTTATTTTAAGATATATCTTCTTCTCACCCTAGCCGAGATCGCATGCCCCTCTTCGCTTGATGGCTAGAAACCCTATCTACTCATTCATTCAGTCTCTGTTTCCATGAACCATTGTGGAAACATTCGCTCAAGGCTTTTTCAAAACATTTGCTCTAGGTAAAATGTTTACTCTTCATTTGATTACTAGGATTTCGAAAAGGGAACAGTTGAGAAAAGCATCATCTTGATTTATCTTATAAATTATGTAAAAGTGATTTCATCCTCTAGGATTTATTACCCATGTTGTATAGTGAGGGTAATATGGTCTTTATATGTCCTAGGATGACACACTCACATTAGTGTGTCAAAGTATAGTCGAAAAGGAGTGCAAAATCCAGCTGAGTTAATTCTGCGTAAAAAAAAGTCAACACAACTTCGATTGAAAGTCAAAGTACTTCGAATAGAAATAAAGATAACTCTGACCGGTAGTCAATGCATCTTTGGAATTCAACCCAATATCGAATTATATTCGACGCAGACGCCAGAGTCAGTCAAAGCATCATTGGAAGTCGACGCAACTTTGAATTATAGTCGCCGCAGAAGTCAGAGTATAAAGTCTACGTCTTCATCTCGAAGGATACGATGATAAGGAATCAACGCAATGTCGATAGCAGAGTTCAATTCAAAGATAAGGAAGATTTCAAAGATTATTCTAGTATAACTCAAAGGTGCGTCGATTAGAAGTCAGAAGCTATTTGACGTTGTTAAAAAACTTGAGGTCCGGAGGTGAAGTAAAATGCGGAACACTTCACAAAACTTTCCACAAGTGTAGCACAATAATGACAATGAGAAGACCGAATAGTGCTATGGTATTAACTATCTCTTCACAATTCGAGGTATACATGGCGAGACATGATTCATAAGAATCACGGAGGAGAGAAGCACCAAACACAAAGGTAAACAAGTTGCTGGCGACTTGATCACTTGAGACTGCCAGACCGCGTGAACAGACAAGCCAGACGGGTAACCTCTGAGACCGCGCGAATAGAGCACAAGCCGCACCTGTCAGACCGCAACCACAGACCGCCTAACCTGCTTCTTTATTCAACTGCTGAAAATAACCAGTTCGCACTCCTTGATCGCCCAGACCGAACGGTCTTTATCACAGAAGAACCCGCGAACACTGAAAAGAGAAACTGTTACCTGCTGTAGACTGCAACTCAAGATCGCCTGGCCACTTAAGATCGCCTGATCAACTGAGTCTGCTGCACAGACCAAGAACACCTAAACACAGTCCGCCCAGACTGGTTTATTCAAAGCTGGAAGAAAGGAGACAAGCTGACCGCGAACTGTCGTTAACCTGCGAAAACAAAAAACGGTCAGACAAAATCTCAGACCGCGCGACCTCAAAATTGAGACCGGCACAATCAAGCCAACTTTGGTTCTTACAGTTCTCATTATGAATGACGGGCCATGCACCCCTATTTATAGGCGAGTAGACGGATGTCGTCACCGCACAAACTGGGATACAATAACCGCCCATCAGATCGCGCGCGGTCTCACAAAGAAGACCGCCCGAGCATAGCAAAGCTCACAGCTTTATTAGACCTTCCGGTTATGACCAAACCACTCGGTCACTGCGATCTCAACAAAATAGACCGCCAGGTCTTCTTCCAAAGAAGACAAACCAAGAACATCTGGACGACTTAAACAAGTCGACAGACAACCTGCTCAAGCCGCCCGGACACTAGCGGTCTCCTAGATCAGACCGCCCAGGCAGATTGCCTGAAACAAACCGACCAGAACACCAGCGCAGACTGCGCGGTCTTTGCGGTCTCCAATCTCCAGACCGCCCGGCACCATTCCACTTCCACTTCAAAAAAATAACACTCCCCCTTGAAGTGGGAAGTGGAAGTCAGCCCAAGCAAACTCCGCAATCGACCAAATGGTCCCTTCGCCAGCGGCTTAGTAAATATGTCAGCAACGTTCTCCTTGCTCTGCACATGCTCCACAGTCAGAGATCCCTCCAACACCTTCTCACGAATGAAATGGTGATGAATCTCTATGTGCTTCGTACCCGCGTGACAAACTGGATTGTTCACTAGTTTGAGAGCACTCTCATTGTCACCACGTAGCAGAGTGGGACCGTGCACCTCCCTATGAATGTCCTCCACAAGCCTCCTAAGCCAGATGGCTTCCTGAGCCGCCAAAGCCGATGCTTTGTACTCTGCTTCTGTGGTAGAGACAGACACAGAATCCTGCTTCTTGCTACACCATGATATAGCTGTAGAGCCTATCATAAAGAAAAATCTAGATGTTGATCTCCGATCATCCGAATCTCCTCCATATTCAGCATCCATGTACCCGAGCAAGCAAAAGCCCGAATCTCTCCCGTAGAAGAGACCCAAATCCGAGGTGGATTTGACATACTTCAAGATACTCCTAGCCGCCACAAGATGAGGTTTCTGAGGCTTTGCCATAAACCGACTCACCCTGCCAACTGCATAAGCAATATCAGGCCTTGTGATTGTCAAGTATATTAGACTTCCAATCAAAGCTCGGAACATCAAAGGATCGGTAAGAACCCTCCCTTCATCTCGCCGAAGATGAACTCCAACCTACAGTGGAGTAGAGCTTCTCTTCCCCCCTTCCATGCCGAACCTCTTCACGATTCAATCCGCATAGCCCTTTTGGGAAACAAGCATACCGCTCTCTTTCCTCTCCACTTCGAGCCCAAGGAAATGGTGGAGCTCGCCCAAACCCTTCATCTCAAATCTGATATCTAGCTAAGCACGAAGCCTAGCTACCTCCACTTCAGAATTCCCCTTGACGATCATGTCGTCAACGTACAGCAGCACCAAGACCTGAAGCTCCCCTATCTTCTTTACGAACGGACTTGAATCTGAATCAGAAGCAAGGTATCCGCAGAACTAGAGGTATTCTGCGATCTTCCCGTACCACACCCGAGGCGCTTGCTTCAAGCCGTAAAGAGCCTTCTTGACCTTGCAAACATATCTTGGGTGCTCTTCGGATACATAACTAGGTGGCTGATCCATGAAGATATCCTTGTCAATCTCGTCGTATAAGAAGGCATTCTTCATGTCGAGTTGCCAAATCTTCCACCCTTGGCAAGCTGCGATTGCGATCACCACCCGAACCGAAGTCATCTTGGAAACGGGACTAAACGTTTCTTCACAATCCTCCCCATACTTCTGAGAGAAACCTCGAGCTACAAGGTGAGCCTTGAACCGCTCAATACTACCATCAGCCTTCTTCTTCAGCTTGAAAACCCACTTGCGTGTCACCGGAGTAATTCCCTCAACCTTAGGCACCAAGTCCCAAGTCTCATTCTTCCTGAAGGCATCCATCTCTTCATCCATGGCTCCTTCCCACTCCTTGACTCCAACTGCATTTTCATAGCAAGATGGTTCTCTCTCATCCAGGGGACCTACGAAGAAACATGAGACGAAGCTCACCAAGTTTCCGCCCGTATACTGATCTGGTGGAATGATAGTCCTCTTGGACCTCCTCAGAGCTTGACTCTGAACCACCTCTTCAACTGCAGCTTCTGGACTAGCTCTCCTTTCAGGTAAACATGGAGCATCGCTCCCCCTGCTTCCAGAACCTGAAGCACCTGACCCAGAGCTAGAAATACCTGGAGCATCTGGAGAAACAGGCAACTCCACTAGAACTTCCCTTAAAGCTTCCTATGGTCCACCATCTACACTGCTTCCTTATAACTCAACAGAAGAGTTACCTTGGTATGACGTCAGCTCGTCAAATACCACATCCCTAGAGACCAAATGTCTCGGTGACTCGGGATCCATGCATCTACACCCTTTCTTCTGGTCATCATAACTAACAAAGACTAGTTTCCTTGCCTTTGCATCTAGCTTCGTTCGAAGGGCATCTGGAACATGTACGTAGCAGGTAGAACCAAACACTCAAAAGTGTTCCACGCTTGGCTTCTCCTTGAACATCAACTCATGAGGGGTCTTCATGTTGATAGGACTGATAGGCATCCGGTTGATAACATAGGCCGCACAAGACATTCCCTCTGCCCAGAAGGACTTTGGGATACTCTTGGCATGAAGCCAACATTTGCAGGTCTCCGTCAGATGACGGATCTTCTGCTCAGCAACTCCATTCTGTTGTGGAGTGTGAGCACAAGAAAGCTCTCTTTGGATGCCATGCTTCCTGCAGAAGTTAAACAACGCCTTGGAGGTGAACTCCCCTCCATTGTCTGTTCTGAACTTCTTGACCCGCAGGTTGAGCCGACCTTCCTCCAGCTCCTTGAACTCCACAAACCTCTCGAACGCCTCTAACTTCTCCTTCAAAAAATATACCCAAGTATATCTGGTGAAGTCATCAACCAAGATCAACATATACCTGCTACCTCCAAGACTGGCAGTGTTGGTAGGTCCAAACAGATCACCATGGATGCACTCTAATGGTCTTTTACATCTGCTTTGTGATTTGTCAAATGGAAAGAGTTGAGCCTTACCAAACTAACAACCTGCACAAATGTGACCATCCCCAAAAGATGACAAGCTAGGCAAACCTTTCACAAGGCCTCTTCCCGCCATAGCCTTCAACTTATCCATCCCAACATGCCCAAGTCTTTTGTGCCAGATAGCGGCACTATCATTAGCCCTCGTCTTATCAACATGGGAACTTGTTGAAAGAACAAACAAGTCCTTCACCTGTTTCCCTACATGAATGACCTTAGCTTTCACAGCTGAAACATTTCAGAGAAATTTCACTTATATTGGACCGAACAGAACGTGATAGTCAGCATCCACCGCATTGGTCACAGAGAAGAGGTTCTTCTTCATCCCCGGAATATGATTGACACTCTTTAAGGTGAGTGGTCCTCTATCACTTCCCAAAGAAACTACACCCTCCTTCTCAACTGCATGAATAGAATCATCAGCCATAATGATAACATTATTACCTATATATGCTCGCAAGAAGAGAACTTCGACTCAACCCCAGTGAGGTGATGACCACACCCAGAGTCCACTATCCAATCATCTTGATAGTTGATGGAAGCCAATGCCCGAACACAAGTGCCCGTCAAGAATGCACCTCCACCACCCCAACTACCTTCAGAATTGGAACCAGCCTCCTCCTTTCCTGCAGCATGTCCTGGCTGAAGATTGACCTTGCCGTCTCTTTTGAAATGACCAAGCTTGTTGCACCTGAAGCATCTAGGTCCTTCCTGCTTCTTCCCATCATGCTTAGGAGCATAGCTCCTCTCCTGCTGATATGAAGTAGACAGACCATCATCTCCACATTTCTTCTTCTTCTTATCCCATCTCTTTTCTTGCCAGAAAAGAGAACCTCACCTTCTCCCACAGAAACTGACATCCCAGCCATTTGCTTAGCCAAACTTTCTTGCGAAGCAAGTAAGTTCTCCAGCACCAGCAACGAAGGCTGATTGGCCCAGCCTTAAACAGAGGTAACAAAGGCAACATATTCCCTCCGCAAGCCGCGGATTATGTGCCTCTTCAGCTTAGCTTCTGAAATAGGCTCATTCGGGTCCAATGCCAAAATTTCTGCGCAAAGGTTCTTCATCTTCAAGAAGAATGTTGAGATTGACAAATCTCCCTGAGTTGCTTTCGCCAACTCATTCTCCAAGAACTGTATCCTAGCTACATTCTTCTTATTGATCAAGCCATCCAAGGCTGTCCAGATTTCTGCAGCTGATCTACATCCGATGACGTGATCAAACAACTCCGGAAAGATAGCTCTCTTGAGAGTGAACTCCGCCTTAGAATTCGTTCTCTTCCAAGTCTTCACGAGCTCAGCATTCCCTTCAGCAGGAACAACAGCTTGTCTTGATTCTCCTCCTACTACATCCCATAAGTCCTCGCCAAGAAGATAGCTCTCCATGCAAGACTTCCACTTTTTAAAAGGAGCTCAATACCAAGATCTCTAGCATATCCTCCTTTCATTGCTAGCCCACTGATGGCTAACCAACTTGAGGAACCAGAGAGAAGTAACAGCAACTACTGCTTAGCAACCTCGCTCTGATACCATGTTAAAAACTTGAGGTCCAGAGGTGAAGTAAAATGCGGAACACTTCACAAAAGTTTCCACAAGTGTAGTACAACAATGACAATGGGAAGACCGAATAGTGCTATGGAATTAACTATCTCTTCACAATTCGAGGTATTCATGGCGAGACATGATTCATAAGAATCACGGAGGAGAGAAGCACAAAACACAAAGGTAAACAAGCTGATGGCGACTTGATCACTTGAGACCGCCAAAACGGACGCCAGACTACGCGAACAGACAAGCCAGACGGGTAACCCCTTAGACCGCGCGAACAGATCACAAGCCGTACCTATCAGACCACAACCATAGACCGCCCAACCTGTTGCTTTATTCAACTGCTGAAAACAACATGTTCGCACTCCTTGATCGACCAGACCGAACGGTCTTGATCACAGAAGAACCCGCGAACACTGAAAAGAGAAACTGCTACCTGCTGCAGATCGCAACTCAAGATCACCTGGCCACTTAAGACCGCCTGATAAACTGATTCTGCTACACAGACCAAGAACACCTAAACACAGTCTGCCTAGACCGGTTTATTCAAAGCTGGAAGAAAGGAGACAAGCTGACCGTGAACTGTTGCTAACCTGCAAACACAAAAAACGGTCAGACAAAATCTCAGACCGCGCGACCTCAAAATTGAGACCGACACAATCAAGCCAACTTTGGTTCTTAGAGTTCTCATTATGAATGACGGGCCTTGCACCCCTATTTATAGGCGAGTAGACGAATGTCGCCACCGCACAAACCGGGATACAATAACTGCCCATCAGATTGCGCGCGGTCTCATAAAGAAGATCGCCCGAGCACAGCAAAGCTCACAGCTTTATTAGACCATGCGGTTATGACCAAACTGCTCGGTCACTGTGGTCTCAACAAAACAGACCGCCCGGTCTTCTTCCAAAGAAGACAAACCAAGAACATCTGGCCGACTTGAATAAGTCGCCAGACAACCTGCGCAAGCCGCCCGGACACCAGCGGTCTCCTAGATCATACCACCCAGGCAGATCGCCTGAGACAAACCGACCAGAGCACCAGCGCAGACCGCGCGGTCTCTGCGGTCTCCAATCTCCAGACTGCCCAGCACGATTCCACTTCCACTTCGAAAAATTAACAGACGCAACGTCTAATACATTTATAGTTTTTGAAAACTTCCTGGAATAGATTCTGATGGTTATTCAGAAGTTATATATGGAAGATATTTGAATAATAATGGATCGCACATGAACAAGAAGAGAAAAAATAATTCCAAAGATTCAATAATGATGAAATTGGAAATTATACAAAGGATTTTGATTGGCTGTCAACACAAATAGAAATAGAGCAATAAATCCTCTTGGACATTCCAACTTGAGAAAGATAAGAAAAGGAAAGTCATTCATCTCCATTTTGATAGAAAAATAATACATAGAGAATTCAAAGAGAATGGAGAAAACAACAATTATTCTTCTTTCTCAGCTCTCTCTTACTGCATACATGATGGGTGCAAACTATGCATGCAAACGATAACGGCAAGTGTACTGTATCGAAAGTAGTATAAGTTTATGAAAACCTAGGTTGTATAAAAATTCGAGCGAGCTGAATATTCTTACTTCAGAAAATCTCTATTATTCTATCAATTAAAACATTGGGTTGGTTTTGCAATAAGGAAAAGGAAATTAAAATGATAACTAAACAATGGGTTAAAAGACTAGCACTCGATCTTCGAATCACAACGGAATAAAAATTATAATAGAAGAAATATGAATTCTAATTCTCTTAAGAAAACCGCTTCGACCGTGGAGGTTCCCGAATTCTAAATGCGCCTCTCTCGAGGATACGTTCAGTTGAGTTTAGGTTGATCAACCGAACTCTCATTCTAGAATCGAAACCCCTAAAACTCGCTTTATCGTGGTGAACCCCTCAATTGGAATTGACTCTAATCTGGGAGAGTTATATCATCCTATCTCAAGGATTTCATGCAACTCTCTTCATCCTTGAGTGATCGATTCAAATTGCGAGCCTCTCGAGTACTAAATTATGAAAACAAGAATGAGAATTATATATCAAAAATATAATCTCAATTCAATAAAATCAAAGATAAATCTTAAGCATTTCAAAGGAGAGAAAAAGAAGATCTAATTTAATTCATGATAATTATTATTCCTTGGATCATGTCGACCGAGTACTAATAGAAATTTAGCTACTCATTGAGATTAAGGAATCCATAAGAATAAAAGAGTACATGATGAAAGAAGAAGAGAATGAGAGAATAAAAAGAACTATTTTTTTATTGATTTTTGCAAAAGAGAATACAAACGATGGAATTGAAAACTACAAGCTATTGAATTGAAAGTACAATTGTAAGAAGAAAGAGAAGTACAAGAATGCTTAAAACAAAAAAAAATAATACAAGAAAAGAAGACTTGAACAACTAAAATTTGTCCCTGAAGTTCTAGTGGAGCTGCCTTTAAATAGGAGAAAAGTTGAGGTTACACACCCTCGGTCACGCCCGTGACCCAGGGCGTGTAAGGGGCATGTTCAAAGCTGGTGTGGAAGAGATGCCTTATGAATTCATTGCATGCATTACGTGCACATCATGCCCTAGGTCACGCCCGTGACCTAGGGCATGTAATCTTTAAAATGCTGCTAGCGAGAAATCTGTGGAGGGATGGCGTGTTATTCTGGCGGTAAGGAGGTACACGCTCGTGACATTGGAAGTTCACAAGAGTGACATGTTGTGTCACGGATGTGTACTTAGCAAAATGACTGTCATGGCCGTGGATCACATCATGCTGAGCTAGAGGCGTGGATTATGTTTACACGCCCTTGGTCACGTCCGTGGCCTAGGGCGTGTTCTTGGAAAATCTTCTCGGAATGAGCCTAGGCTAGCGGCAGCAGGTCTGGAACACATCTTAGGGTGTTATGCCCTTCGTCATGCCCGTGACCTTAGGCGTGTACTTGGAATTTTTTCTCAAAGTGTCCAAAAAACCTGAAAAACGTAAAGTAAGCTTAAGTTAGCTCACAAAAATGAAAAGAAGTAACTTTGATGGGATAATTCATGGAAATTGTATAGATTCATATTAAAATAGTACTAAGGTTATACTAAAAGATGAGTATATAAATTACTCATCAATACACGACAGATCTTTGTATAGAATATTTTTCAACAGAAGACTTCTTCTTCCTCCTCTCTCTCTCTCTCTCTCTCTCTGAAAGAAGCATACAAAATATACAGAGATCAATAACAGAATCATGGTTATCATAATCTTTGCATCTTCCTTAAGCAAGGATTCATTCCCTAAAGAAGGATCTAGAATACACTTAGTGCCTACAATCATAATTGACTACTGAAAGAGGATTCATTTCAGAAGAAAAATCTTCATCTTCGTCTTCTTCTTCTTCGTACTCAATTTCTTACTTTCTGTAAATAGAGTAATGAGTCCTAAGAATCCCTCTTCATAGGATTCAGCCTGGTTTAAGATATATTTAACAAAAAATCTAGTTTGGTTCAAGATCTCCTTATCAAAAGATCTAGTTTTGTTCTAAGAGTATCCTTAACAAACGACTCAGTTCTTGGTTTTAAGTGTCTCCTTATAAAAAGTCTCCGACACTGTGATAGTGTATTCCTACCATGGTGGTAGAAGAGTGGAGTACCCAAATTTTGGGGAACCACTATAGCTCTTATCTCCTCTGTGTTGTAATAATTTTCTGTGTTGTCTCTTAGTTAGTGTTATTATTCTGTGATTAATTTATTCTGGTTGTAATCCTAGATGCTTAGTAATTAGAACTATTATTTTTCTGTGCACATTTTATTGAAAAGTTTTAAATATGTATTCACCCCTCTAGAGAATACTCAGGGGACTGACTGTGCAATTTCATGCACTTCTATGGTCCCTTATCATGGATTTCTGATGCGCAAAATCTATGCACACTGCTATAGGCGGTAGCAAGGCTGCGACACGAAACGGCACTGTACCGATCACTCAAGTAATAAAAGTGGGAGAGACTCCCTGAATATCATTCTCAGAGGACTGCATTTTGGGTTATATGAATTCTTATTAGGAAATTACTTGTTGGAACAACCCTATTACTGATTTGGGCTAGGTTCACTATCTTGTTAATTAAGATTTTTATTGACCCCATTGTATAGTCTAAGGGTCAAAAACTTAGGCTGATAGATTGATTAGAAATTAGGGCAATCTTAATTTCTCAAGTGCTCGACAAATGTCGTTTGGCGCTCGACAAATGGCGACCTGCGTTCGACAAAATTTCCTTGAAGAACTTCAGCCAGCCAGTGATCAACTTTCTCTGATCAGAGCTCGACAAATGTCGATCGGCGCTCGATGAATTTCAGACAGCACTCGACAAATCTCTTTCAGAAGACAAATTTATTTTCAAGGCATTTAATTCTTAAGGTTAAGTCATTTTGTCAACCCTCTGACTAAATAAATGACCTTAACGGATCTATTCAAATGCTTTTTGGACTTACTCTGGCAGGATATCATTTTCCTTTAATATATTCCTTTCTTTCCTTGTCCCAAGGCAAGGATAGCCGTTGACATTTAATGAAAGGCATATTTCTCGGCTCAAGAATAGAAAGGACCTGCAAAAGCCGTTCTGTATCAATGGAGAGTTCCAAGAAAAGATTTAAGGAAAATATTCTATTCCATATAAACAGGACATATAAAAGTCAGATCTCCAGAGGCAAGAAAAACATATACACAAAAGGGGGTTTTTCAAACTTTGTATGAACAGCTAACAGATTACAGAAAAAGAGATTACACAGGAGAAAAAGAAGAACAACAAAAATTATTATTGCTTGAAGTCTTCTTCTTCCTCTTGTTTGTGCAGCACCTTCATACCCTGAGAACAACACTCAATCTCTTAGATCTGCTACAAGTTCAGAGTTCTCCATAGAGCAACAATAAGTCTGAAGAATCATCCTTCTCCAGATTAATCTGCTAAAAAGGACTACTGTGTTAAAGAAAGCTTCACCCTAAAGCTGTCTACAACTTCAATAAGACAGGGGGAGCTTTCAGCTTCAACATCAATTGTCTTCTCTCTGAATATTGACAGAGAAGAACACTCTAACCTTTCTCTACCTCATTTTGTACAGGGTTAATTCTCCCTTCAAAAGTTTATCCAGTGGTGGCAAGACACCTTATCAAAAAATCTCTCAGTTGTTTTTAAGCACCTTCTCAAAAGCTTATTGGTGTGTGGACACCTTATCAAAATCACCTTGGTGCTAGGGCACCTTATCAACCCTCCTAGTGAATTCCTACCAAGGGTGGTAGAAGAGTGGACTACCCAGATTTATTGGGGAACCACTATATTTCTCTGTGTCTTCTGGGCATGATTATTCTTTGTGCTGTGCTGTGTGATTTTATTTTGTTTTTCATCTTTCTGATTTTCTTCTATCTCACTGGTTAAGCTTATACTTTACAGTATTTTTAATTCCGCAATAAAAATAAGTAAAAAGTTTTAATACTCTATTCACCCCCCCCCCCCCCCTCTAGAGTAACTTAAGATCTAAACCTCCACTTTCAATTGGTATCAGAGGAGGTTATTTGGTCATTACAGGCTAGCACCTGAACCAAAGATCAATTAGATCTTAAGATTCTATCAGAGCCTTTCTTAATTTCTCTTATTTAAAAACTCATGGCACAAAATAAAGAATATTCCAGCACAAGACCTCCTATGTGCAATCTTAATAAATTTGCAATATGGAAAGCAAGGATTAAATTGTATATGAACTCTATTGATGAGGAAATATTCAATGTCATCTTGACAGGACCTCCTATTCCCACAGCAACAACAAGTACTACTGCAACAACAGACAACACTGTTGTTCCACCTCCTGAATGGACTGAAGCCCAGAAAAAGCAAAGAAGTGCTGATGCAAGAGCTATGAACATTCTGGTTCAAACCATGTCTGATGACATATTCTAGAAGGTTGTGGACTGCACCTCAGCAAGAGAGATATGGGAATCTCTCAACAATATGGTTGTAGGCTCTGCAGATGAAAGAAAAGACAGTAATCTCATCTAATTTCACAATATGAGAACTTCAAAAAGGGAGAAGCTGAAAATGTTGATGATATGTACAATTGGCTCAGCCTCATCATAAATGAGCTGAAGAATTTGGACAAAGTGATCTCTGTCACTGAGATAAATGACAAAATTCTCATGTGTTTCCCCAGCACATGGGACTCCAGAATCTGGCCAATCAAGGAAGCCAGAAGTATAAGGCTTCATTTAGTTTGGCGGCGGCGGATCGATCCGGCAGATGGAAACGGAGTGTTCGAACTGGAGGGGGGAGGTGGCTGCTCCAAACGGAGCTTTTTGGGGTGTTTCTCAAGGCGGGCGGGTGGAAACGGAGCAAACGTCGCCGGAGGTTCATTTGTTTACACGCCTTCCGTCGGCGTTTGCCCCAAACGGAGCGGCGAAATGCTCAACCAAATGAACCCTAAATGAGATGACCACTGAAGTTCTGTTGGGGGAGCTCAAATCTTATGAGCAGCTCATGAAAACTAGGGAAGCTGAGGAATCCACTTCATCACCAGCATCCAAGAAAGAAAGAAGTGTAGCCTTCAAGGCTGCAGAAGAAGAAGAAAAAACTCCTAACAATGAGGAGTTGATGAGCTTCATAGCCAAAAGATTTTATAAAATGGCTAAGAAGGATTTCAAGAAAAAGTCATCTAGAAGCCATGACAAGCCAAGGTATGACAAAAATCACTCTAATGAAATTATATGTTTTGGTTGCAGGAAACCAGGACACATTGCTCCTGAATGTCCAGAGAATCAAAACAAAAAGGACAGAAAGGAAAGAAGACGAGAAAAGGAAGAAACGAAAAGCTCCAGCAAATCTTCCTCCCAATCTCACAAAAAGAAGGGAATAGGATTTGTAGCAAAATCCTGGAGTGAAACAGAGTCTGAGTCAGATTCTTCATCATGCTCATCTGATGAAGAGGAATCAAAAGAAAATGACCAATGTCTAATGGCCATATATGACTCAGACAGTGAGTCACATTCTGCATCTTCATTCAGCTCCAGTGATGATGACGAAGAAAAGAATTTCTGCATGATGGCAATCAATGCCTTAGCCAACAAATCTGATAAAGAAAATTCAGAATCAGAAGAAGAAGATGATGCTGATCAAGTAATTTCTGATTTTGATTTTACTGCAGTTGGATTCAAGGCTGAATTCAAAGTCCTTTGCTCAGACTTAATTAAATCTGAGAAAGAAATAATCTCACTCAGATATAAGTTAGCTGAAATGGAAAAGATGAGTGAAGAGAATGCAAATCTTAAGAAAGATTTGGCTGCCTCCAGAGAACATATTGTTCTCATTGAGAATAAACTTTTTGAGGCCAAGAAATTTGAAGAATCCCTAAATGGGAGAAGTATCAAACTGATGAACATCACAAACACAGTCAATGCTAGACTTAACAATAGCAAACTGGGCTTGGGTGCCTCATCAAATGAGCCATCTCTGATGAAGAGAAACATCCTATCCTAACCCATAAAATTCGCTTCTGCTAAGAGCAAAGAGGCTGCAGAAGGAAATAAAAATATTTCAAGCAAGTCTGTTAAGGATAAGGGAATTCAAAGGAATTCGTCGAACGAAGCTCGACAAAAACATCCCACTTTGTCGAACGGAGCTCGACAAAATCTGAAAATAGATTTTCAGTATAGTTATCACTTGAACAACAGTCGACTAATTCATCTGAATTTATCGAACAGATACTATACAGGAAACTCTAGAAATTCTAATTCTAAACAAACTAAGAATCCTTTCACTGAATGGATAATACCTCCAAGGAGATATCATCCACAAGGCTATAAGGATCAGCCTGAAATGTCATTTATTTTCGAATTTTGTGGTAACATAAAAGGACCCAAGGTAGTCTGGGTCAAAAACAACTAGTTTATGTTTTTGTCTTTGCAGGTACACAGCTATCCAAAGTTACATGAAAAATGGTACTTGGACAGTGGTTGCTCAAAGCACATGACAGGGAACAAGGCCAACCTGAAAAATTACAAGGCAAAGCTTGGACCCAAGGTGATTTTTGGAGACTCCAACTATGGACAAACCAAAGGCTATGGTCAAATCAAAGTTGGAGCAGTGACATTCATGGAAGTAACATATGTGAAGGGTCTGAAGCACAACCTCATCAGCATAAGTCAGTTATGTGATGAAGGATATCAGGTAACATTCAATAAATCAGAATGCATTATTAAAACTTCTAATAATGTTATTGTTTTATCAGGTATTAGGCAGGGCAATATATATTTAGTGAATTTCAATTCTTCTAAATCAGAAATTTGTTTGTTTAATGAGCTAAGCAAACCTAGTGAATTATGGCATAAAAGATTAGGACATGTAAACCTTAGGACCATTGCTAAACTATCTAAGGACAATCTTGTTAGAGGTTTACCATCAAAATCATATAAGAAAGAAGGTCTATGTAGGGCATGTCAGCTAGGTAAGCAAACCAAAAACAGCATTAAATCATTATCTAAAAGCAATTCACCTAGAATCTTATATTTGCTACATATGGACCTTTTTGGACATATAGCAATAAAGAGTTTAGGAGGGAAGTCTTACACTCTAGTTATTGTAGATGACTTCTCTAGATTCACTTGGGTGTTCTTCTTGAGAGAAAAGTCAGATAACTTTAAAATTCTTACAGACTTTCTTAAGAGCATACAGATTGAGTACTCTACTGTAGTTGCATTGATCAGAAGTGATCATGGCACTGAGTTTGAGTCTCTTCCTATGCAAGAATTCTGTGAGATGGAAGGTATCAGGCATTGCTTCTCAGCTCCTAGAACTCCTCAACAAAATGGGGTAGTTGAAAGGAAAAATAGAACCCTAATTGAATCAGCAAGAACATTGCTTGCAAATGCTAATTTGCCACTATCTTTTTGGGCATAGGCTGTTAGCACAGCAAACTATGTTCTGAATAGAAGTTTGATACACAAACTTAAGGGTAAAACTCCCTATGAATTACTTAAAGGGAAGAAACCTAAAGTTGATTATTTTAGAACTTTCGGTTGTAAATGTTTTGTACATAACAATGATAAGAAATACCTTAGAAAATTTGAACCAAAATCTGAAGAAGGAATTTTCTTAGGATATTCAATAGTTAGCAAGGCATATAGGATATTCAATAAATCTAATCTTAAAATTGAAGAATCTATGCATGTCTCTTTTGATGAAACTAACATGCTTTACAAGGAGAAGAATTCTTCTACCATAGAAAATATGCAGGTACATATACTATGTGAGCAATTAGATCAACTTGCTCTACATTAAGAAGGACCTCAAAACTCTCTACAGCAGAATGCTGAAGAGAGTGAAGAGGAAGATCATTTAGATCTTGTTGAAAGTCCAACTCAGATTACAGCAGAACATCCTCCACAGGATATAATTACTGAACAAAATCTCCAAATGAATGTTATTGCTGAACTAACTCCAACTGTTGATCACATCACAGTTAGAGATCATCCAATTTCACAAGTGATTGGTGATATCTCAGCAGGTGTTCATACAAGGCATCAACTACAACAAAATCAGATGCAAGAGGAACTCAACCAGTTTGAAAGGAACAAGGTTTGGGATTTGGTTCCAAGACCAAAAGACCATCCAGTTATTGGTATCAAGTGGGTCTTCAGGAACAAGCTTGATGATCAAGGCAATATTGTAAGAAATAAAGCTAGGCTGGTAGCTCAAGGATATTCACAGGAAGAAGGCATAGACTATGATCAAACATTTGCCCCTGTTGCAAGACTTGAAGCTATAAGAATATTTTTGGCCTTTGCTGCATACAAACAATTTATGGTATATCAAATGGATGTAAAGAGTGCATTCCTTAATGGAGACATCAAAGAAGAAGTCTATGTGGAACAACCACCAGGTTTCATCTCTCCAACTCACTCTTCCTTTGTATTTAAGCTTAATAAAACTCTCTATGGTCTCAAACAAGCTCCCAGAGCATGGTATGAGACCTTAGCTAATTTCCAGTTGGAAAACAAGTTCTGTAGAGGCATAGTAGATAAAACTTTATTTTTCAGAATACATAAAAATCAAACACTGCTAGTTCAAATATATGTAGATGATATTATCTTTGGCTCTACTGATTCAAATTTATGCAAAAAGTTCTCTAAACTAATACAATCTAAATTTGAAATGAGTAGCATGGGTGAATTATCATACTTTCTAGGTCTTCAAGTGAAGCAAACCCCATCAGGAATCTTCATTTCCCAATCTAAGTATGCTAAGGAATTAGTGAAAAGATTTGGGATGTCTGATTCCTCTACCATGAAAACACCCATGGCCTCTAATGCTGTTGTTGATGCTGATGAATCAGGGAAACCTGTTGATTAGAAGGTATATAGGGCAATTGTTGGCTCATTACTTTATTTAACAGCTAGTGGGCCTGATATAATGTTTGCTACTTGTATTTGTGCTAGGTTTCAAGTTAACCCTAAAGAATCTCATCTAACTTTATTAAAAAGAATTTTAAGATATATAAAGGGTTGCCCTAATCTAGGTCTCTTGTATCCAACAGCATCTGAATTTGAATTAACTGGATTCTCAGACTCAGATTATACTGGATGCAGAGTAGACAGAAAAAGCACATCAGGAACTTGTCAGTTTCTTGGTGATAGGCTTGTGTCTTGGTTTTGTAAGAAACAGACATCTTTGTCCACATCAACAGCTGAGGCAGAATACATAGCTGCAGGCAGTTGCTGCTCACAGATACTGTGGATACAAAATCAGCTTCTAGACTATGGTGTCAACTTAAATAAATCAATTATATTTTGTGACAATACCAGTGCAATATCTATAGCACAAAATCCAGTTCTCCATAGTAGGACTAAACACATTGAAATAAGGCACCACTTTATCAGAGATAATGTGGATAAAAATAAAATTTGCCTATAGTTCATCTCTACTGATTTACAAAGAGCAGATATTTTCACCAAGCCCTTGGATGAAAAGAAGCATATCTTCTTTATAAATCAACTGGGAATGATAGATGGAGACTCAATCTGTTGAAAATTATATTTTCTATTTATCTCAAAAATTTGTCGAACGAAGAACGACAAATTTATTTCATTTGTCGAACGGCGGTCGACGAAAAAGGTATTTTTTGTCGAACACCGTCTGACAAAATTTAAGAGTCTCTTCAACTTCTGTTTTTATTTAGGTTTTGCCGAACGGCGCTCCTCGAATGCGCCGCTCTTTTTCTTCGACTATATATTATCTATTTTATTTCATTCTAAGATTTGCGCCTACAGAAATCTTTTTCCCTCCATTTCCCTTCTGCACTTGATCTTTTTCTCTTGCAGGTTTCCATGGCGATTTCTCAGGCTGCTCTCCACTCAATGAAGTTTGACGCAGGATTCGACATCGACATGAACTCATTTGCTCAGTCCGACAAGATTTTCAAAGACATTCTTCAACTCTTTGAGGACCAGCAGTTAAAGAAGTTCATGTCGACCAGGATTAAACTGAAAATTGCAGAGATAAAGGAATGGGCTTTCACAGCCAAGGCTGAAGATGAAAACTAAACAGGGACCATCTCAGGACATCAGGTTTCGCTTACCCCATCAATTCTGACTGATGTTTTTGGATTTATTAATGGGGATGACGACTTAGAACTGAGTTCTGATGTTTTTGCTGAAGCATTGACTAGAATGGATTTTTCTGGAAACCCTAGTCATCTACTTAAGAAAAACTTGTCCTTGGAATACAAGTTTCTGTCTGACCTAGTTGGGAAGATCCTGTTAGGAAAAAACACAGGTCATGACTACATCAGCAGGCACCAATTTAAGCTAATGGTGTCCTTGATGGAAAAGAAGAAGGTCAACTGGGGGTCAATCTTGTTTGAGTTGATACAGAAGAAAATCTTTAAGGAGAATGTCTCCTTTGGAAGAATTATAGGCATCCTTCTGCAGGAAAGGCATCCAGGCCTTCTGGTCTCACCCAAGGTAACAATTAATGCAAGCAAGAGGCTGACCTCATCACTCTTTGCTAAATGGGATAGGGTGATTCCAAAGAAGAACCCAGGAACAGAAAATTCAAAGAAAGCTTCTGAAGGCACTAGGACTGATGCAGTCACTCCTTCAACCCTTCAAGAAGCTCCCTCTTCATCTATTCCTTCCCCTCATTCTTCTCCACCTGCCCAAAATCTGTCCCCTGAACAAACTCCAACTCAAACTCCACATCCTCCTACAATCTCAATTGATATCCCACCTCCATCATTTGATCTACTTTCCTCCTCTCCTCCATCTCCACTACAAATTGATACTCATTACTCATCTCCACATCCATCTCCTATCCATGATGAACATCCCTCACCCAATCATCAATCTAGTCCAATTCAATCAGCCATTCCACCACATACTGCAAATGTCACCAATATCTCTATACCACTTTCCATTCCATCCTCCTCTCAACCATCTTCATCTAATCCACCAGATCTCGTTTATATAAATTTTTCTTCTATTGTTGATCCAGTTCTTGATCATATTCTACCAAAAATAGGATCTCTCCTGGATGCAAAACTTGCTCCAGTTCTCTCAGCTATTGCTGAACTATCTTCCAAACTATCTTATATTTCATCCTCTTCTGCTGTCCCTTCTTCTAGGGGCCTAGATTCAGGCCTCCCTGAACCTAGGCAGGGGAGTTGTCTAATGAAGAAGCTCCAGCTCCAGAAGCAGAAATAGTAGAAGCACCTCAAGCAGCAGAAGTCCAAGCAGCAAGTTCTGAAATAATATCAAGTCAAGTTGGATCAATTAATTCATTTATAGCTTCTGATACAGATATGACAGATTCCTTCATGGTATCAGATATACAGGTTATAGAAGAAGTAAACAATATCTTCATTAATCCATCCTGTGATTTGTATAGTTTATTATCACAATTTGATATTAATTATACATCAAGGATTTCATCAAAAGTATATGCAAAGGATCTATCAAAGGCCTTGATATGCCTTCCTAAGAAGACTCATTCTTCCATCATAGAAAAATTCATCTCATCCATTCCCTCAATTACTGATCAAGACATTCAGATGAAGGATACTTCTCCAGAAGATGAACATGATCTTGTAGAATTTCTAAATGATACAGAAAATCTCATTACTCCTCCAGATTCAGCAGTTTCAAAGATTGCTTCCTCTCCTCCAACCTTTTTATGGAATGAGGAACCAATGCCATCTTTTGAGGAGATTTAGGATGATCAAGATACAACTATTGATAAAGCTGAAGAGCAAAGATCAAAAGCTTATGAAATGATTGATGATCTATATGATCAACCAGTTTCATCCACTGATGATGATGATGATGATGATGAAGATGATGACAGTGATTCTAATAACACATCATCCAAAAAGAGAAAGAAAAGGAAAGATAAGACAAAGGTTGCTCCTAAGTCTCCCAACCCAAAGAATGACATTCCTTTCTACATTCTTCACAACATTCCCCTTAATAAAGATACCCCACACTGGATGAGATACTCCAGAAATGAGAATAACAAGAAAAAGAAATTCAAGAAGACTGGTTATTATTCTGATAAGCCAGTCAGGCAATATCCTCCTCCACCACCTCCTACAGCAGCTGGTGCAGCAGGTTCATCAGGAACAACTTCCTCTCAGCAGCAGAGCCCTCAATAATCAAGGAGACCTGGTAGTTCCAATGTATCTCAGGTATCTGGATCAGCCAGTGCTCCTCCTTCTAAGCAGTCAGCAGCTATTCCTCAAGAAGAACCAGTTGATACATCTTCTCAAATCCCCTCAGATTACAAGCTTTATATTTCTGATGGATCTCTTCACAAAGAAAGAGAGCTCCAAAAGACTCCTCAAGAGCAATAAGACCCTTCAGAATACATTTATTATGCTCCAGATCCTGAGGAAGAGAAAACTTCTAGGATAGCAAGACTGAAAGAAACAATTGCAGCTGCCCAGATTAACAAGGCAAAAGAAGAAGGCAGAGATTTCTCAAATATATCAACCATGTCAGAATTCGGAAGGGAAGAGCTTGATAAGCACAAGTCCAAGAAAGCCTTCAAAGTTGAAGAATATATTGACAAACACCTAAGAGCATTTGTGCCTCATGTCAAAGAACAGAAAATCATTGGAGCTCAAGATCTTTATATTAGCAAAAAGAAGTTTGAAGATCCCAAAAGACAAATAATCTTCAAACCTCCATCTGCAAAGAAATAAAAAGGTTTCTGAACTAATCTTCTTGTTTGTTTGTTAAATTTTACTTTGATGTAACACTATTGAAACTCAGAGCACTCTACTTCATCTGATGAAATGAATTCTCATTATGTCAGATCCATTATATGCTTTGTTGTTTTCTTTTTGTTTGTTTATTGTTGTTTTTTTTTTGTTTATTGTAAATAGTATCCTAACCCAAATAGGGGGAGATTGTTGGAACAACCCTATTATTGATTTGGGCTAGGTTCACTATCTTGTTAATTAGGATTTTTATTGACCCCATTGTATAGTCTAAGGGTCAAAAACTTAGGCTGATAGATTGATTAAAAATTAGGACAATCTTAATTTCTCAAGTGCTCGACAAATGTCGTTTGGCGCTCGACAAATGGCGACCTGCGTTCGATAAAATTTGTTGGAACATGGTCTTCCGCATCTCCTAAGTTTGAGAATAACAAATCCTATGTGTATTTGATCTTGTGTGTTCAAGTGTGCAGGTTTACTAGGTCCACATGACTCAAGGAGAACACATGATGACTGCCCCCAAATTTGAGGCCGAAATTCAAAGTCACCCACTAGCGCCGGCGGTAGCGATAGCGCCCGGCGCTAGCATTGATTTGCGCGATTCCGGCAGCTTGTTTAGAAAAGGCTAGCGCCCGGCGATAGCAGATAGCGTCGGCGGTAGCGGAGCGCACAGAAGGAATAGAGCAAGGGGTTGCCGCGGATTGGAGATTCTGCCGCGCAAAATGTTTCTTAATCCGGGCTAGCGCCGGCGGTAGCGCTAGCGCCGGCGGTAGCGCGTGGGCTATAAAATGACCCCCTCTCCTCCTGATTTCGACACACCTATCATATACACCTTAGAGGGAGAGAGTGCTCGAATTGCAGAGGCCTTCTTTGGCCGAAATTTGAAGTCGTAGCGAAGCGCTGCCAACTTCTGAAGGAGAATTCCATCACGCCAATTCCAATCGAAGTCCGCCTCAACAAACGCTGATTCTACAGCGGATCTTCATCTCCTACATCAGAAGTTCATCTATAGGGAGTTTTAATTATTATTGTCTTCTTATTTCATCTTTAATCTTGTAAACGGTTCGTTAATTCGCCTCATGTTGGCGACTAGGTCTGGGTTAGACTTAGGGGGTAATTCACCTCGTGTTGGCGACTAGGTCTAGGGAGTAGATCTAGGGGGTGCTCGAGGCCTTTCTGGGGATAGATTGGCTAGAGCGGCTTGAGGCCGAATCCAGGGGGGATAAGGCTAGGGCCACCGGTTCGTGGGGAAGCGAGTCGGGATAGAAAACCAAAAGGTTTCTTTTCTATTTAGCTTTGATTTCTAGCTTTCATAAGAGATCAAGTTTTATAATCATGTCTCTCAAGTTAATAAAATCTTGTCTCTATTTTTACTTTACTTGATTGTCTTGATCCTCTTTATTATCATATTCAAAGCTTTTTCTAAAATAATCAAAATAGTTTTAAAATCTTTAAAACCCTTATTCACCCCCCCCCCCCCCCCCCCCTCTAAGGGCGCCTACCGATCCAACAAGTGGTATCAGAGCGGTTTTATTCCAATCGGCTTAACAACCGGGAATAATGGCATCTCATGATCTCGCTTCTACTTGTAGGGTAAATTTTTGTGAAGAAGAAAAATCACTTGCACCACCTTTATTTGAAGGGACAAATTATAAAGGATGGAAAATCTTAATTGAAAATTTTATTAAAACTTTAGACATCGAAGTTTGGAATTTAGCAATAGCAAGACCTGCAAATGAATCAAATAAAAAAGAACTTCAATTAAATGCAAAAGCTAAACATTATTTATTTTGCGGTCTATCCAATGAAATTTTCAAACTAATATATTGCTTTTCAAGTGCTTATAAAGTATGGCGATTTCTTGAAGAAATGTATGATTCTCCTTCTACAGGTATGGAACAATCACAAGAACCGGAGAATATGCAAGCGTGCACTAGTCTTCAAGAAAGCTCATCTCTTGACGAATCAATGGAGCACACCTCAAATGAAAAAGAAGAAGAAGTACTGTCTTCGGAAGAGGAGTTGCAAAAAGATGTAATATGTTCAAATCGTGCCTCTCCCGAAAGCAATGTAAAGAAATCTAATCCCATCTTTTGCACTTCTATTTCTTCATTACAAGTACTTCAAACTACAAATCGCAAAATTAAGAAATTAAAAAGGGCTAATAAATATTTGCGTATAGAAAATAAAAATTTAAAAGGAAAACTTAATGAAGAATCAAATTCTAATTTATCTAGTTCTACGCATAGCTCCGTAGTTGAAAACATTATACCTTGTGTAGAATATAATGATATTAAAGAAAAATTTAAGGAACTTGAAAAAGAAATTATTTTTATAAAAGAACAAAATGAGAAATTATGTTTAGAAAATTTATCTTTGATAAATGATTGTGCTAAGTGTAAAGAATATAAAATTGAAATTAAAGAGATGGACGAAACATTTGATGAATATAGGGATAAATATGAAAAACATATTGAATCAATTGCTACCACTCTCAAAAATAGCACAATCGCTTATAATAAAGCTAGACATAATTTAAAAACTAAGAATGATGAATTAGAGACTAAAATTATCTTGCTTAAGAAAATCCTAAAGAAAAATTCTCAATATCAAGCAAACTTCAAAAGCAAGTTAAATATGAATTTTCATAATATATCTAAACCTAACAAAGGAGATGAAAAATATCAAAATGAAATTTTAAAACATTATCATCATCATCAATCATTTCCCAACTTAAATTTAAATGCAAATAAATTTCCGATAAATAATGCGTTACAAAATCACAATGGAAATTTAATAAACAAAAATAATATTAAACCAATATTTGAATGGAGACCAAAAAGTAAAAATGAAACCTTAAATACAAGGATCCATTCATCACAATCTTTTCCCAACTTAAATTCAAATGAAAACAAATTTCCATTATATAATAAATTCAAGAGTAATGATTATGGAAATTTGAAAAACAAAAATAACATTTTTTCATGGTACGAATGGAAACCCATACTTAAGAATGACGCATTAATGTCAAACGAAAGGGCCCATTCAAACATATCTCCCTGGAAGAAAACTCGATGCATTTGGGTACCCAAAGGAACCGTCATTGTCGGTCCTCTTTGGATACCTAAATCTCTTATTCATTAGTATCCCATTATTTGCATGAAGTAGAAATCAGTTAAAAATGAAAAATCATTTCTCTACTTCATGATTTGCTTAAATTTCTTTTTGTTTATTTTTCTTTTTGTTTTTGAACTATCATGCTACGATCACTTTATATATCTTGTGACATGACTCTCATATAGTGATCTACTTATCCTTTTTGTTTTTACCGTCTAAATCCGTTGCCTTTTAAATATCTTGAATTATAAATTGTAAATTGAAGACCAATGAAATTATTTTAAATGGATTTAAAAGGTGTATCTTCAGGGGTATTAGGCTAAATTTATAAAATGCTCAAGTTTTACTTAGGTAGTTAATATATTTGCATCATTTTCAATTACCCCAAGTATGTTTAATCATAATTATGTTTAAATCGAAATTGAAAAATTGCATGAATGATCATTTCCCTCATGCATATGTTGTGCAAAACTCAATAATTAAGGTTTAATACATATGAAACTCTAATGAAGCCGAAACTCATGTACTAATTTTTAACTTTCGCAACTTTTTGCGATTTCTTCTCGTCTCATCACTTCATTAGACAGGCCTTACATTGCAAAAACATAATTAAGAAAAATCGGAAGCAAAATCAAAGAAAATCAAGGCAATACGATCAAAATAAGCACTCTCTGTGTGCTAGCGCAGGCGCTAGTACCTAACGCCGGCGCTAGCCCGTGTCCCCGATTTTCTGAAATTTTAAAATTCTAAAAAATGCTTAAAAATATATTAATCTGTATGTACTATTCATTTTTGCAATTCGGCCTATAATTGAGTTTTGAAAAATCAAATACAAAATTATAAAAGCCAAATTACAAAAAATATGTTTTTTTCTTTTAACTCTTGTTTTTGCCATTTGCTTAAAGTTCATCTTATTGCAAAAATCAAATACAAAAATACAAAACAAAAACAAGTATTAAAAATTGTTATTATTGAACTTAATTTGCGAAAGGGTGATTTGGGCTATCATTCCATCATATCACCTAGTACCGGGCGAACCTCTCACAGGGTAGTCCTCGGGAAGTCCAAGATCAATCTTATAAGTTCAAACCTTAAATATCAAAAATATTGTATGGACTTTATGGTCAATATCAAGCATGATTTGATATATTATTTAGAACCTCTATAATGTTACAATTTCTTTTTCAAACTACTTTGAACATTGTCTTTACCATGCTTTGATTTATCTATTCCTATGTGCATCAATTATATTGTAAAGGTTGAGTGGAATCAAGCTTAGCATGCCTCTAAGTATGAGTAAATGGTTTATGTTAGATAATGATATTACTTCACTCACTTTTTGGCATTGTCTACATATGGTTTAACTTAAGAATGCTTGTGTATGTTTTGTAATTGTACAATATATTTAAATTGCACAAGTATCTTACCTACACTCCCTTCTTTTGCACTATGAAAAAGTTAAGAAAAGTGGTTATGGTTTTTCATAAATTCTATTGGTTTGCAAAACAAGTGTATTCGGAGAACTTTGTACAAAACAAAATCATAAAATAAATAACAAAGATAACTCCACCAAGCACTACTTGAACCTCCTGATAAGTCTTAATGAGCATTGTGAGGTTGAGCACCTTGGAAAGAATAATAAAGTGTCTTGTGCAAACCATATTTTTCAAAATAAGAAAAACCACTTACTCTTAAGTACACCGGATCACAAATCTCAAAACATTAAAAATAAAATATGTGATCCCCCAAGCACTACTTTGCACCCTGATAAGTCCTAATGAGCATTGTGTGTGCAAAGCACCTTGGTAGTTGTACATTTTTATTGTGCATTAAAGTGTGTGGAAGTAAAAATATTTGTGTTTTATTGTGCTCTTATTTTTGATTAAAACACTTGCATACTCTACTCAAAAATACACTTTTGTGCACATCATTATCTTCCATAACACTTCTTCTCATGAGTATTGGATCCTAATGCTAATTCTAAACTACTCTTTATTTATGAAATGCACTAGATAACCTAGCATGCTTTCTACAATGTTTGGTATGTTTTGAAATTGTGAATTGAAATAACATTGTAGTAATCTCTTTGTGATAATATTATTTCATGCTTGGTTACCTTATTGTCAACTTTAATTGAAAAATGATTTACAAAAACATCTTCTTTTTGAACTTTAAACTCATACATCTTTTTATGTATTATCATTGTTTACAATAAGGTGTTTCTTGTATTTCTACAAGTCTTCCGCATCATCATTACCATATAACTTTTACCTTGCGGTTTCATACTTATATCAAGTCTTAAATCTCATATGTTCTAAAAACAAGTAGTAGACTTGCTTGGTAAAATTTATATTGGTTTTTCTAACACGCATATCATTTCTTATGCTAAAACTCTGATTTATTTCTTTATAAATCTTTATGTTAAACACTCCTCCAACAAGTGAAATATTGTCGTTAAAAACATCTTCTTATTATTGAATTTCAAATCATATTTTACTTTTGAGGATGGTGTTTCTTTATACCTTAACTCTTATCTTTATAAAGTTTGTTTTGAAACTCTAAAAAACATCTACTTTTTGAACTTAAACTCTTTTTATGATGTTTCTTTTTTCGAAATCTTCCGCAATGCTCAAACTCTGATTCCTTCATGAATAGCTAAGTGTAATAAAAATTCATATGCTATGAAATTTCTCATTAAATTTAAATGCTTAAATGATTCCAATAATTATTATTCATGACTTCATTTCTCACCATAGCGGGGGCGTAGGGTTGTAGACATTAGATAACCTTATCTCTAGTCATGTCTTGTCCTTAACCGGGGAGGGTTCCAGTGGGGCCTTGCGAGGCACTGGGGGGAAAGAGTGTTAGGTTAAGTGTTTGTCTAGTGTTTGCATATGGGACTAACACCCCAACCTACGGCATGTTTGCAGCTCCTCATGTCCATTCGTCACTTAGTACGGGGCTAGGGTGTAGATATATTGTCTGGGTAGATAGATTATTTGGAAATCATTACCTTTTTTGCTTAAAACTCTTATATAAAGGGGAAATCATTCCTCTTGTTCAAACTAAAAACTCTGATATATTTTATACAAAAATTATTCTAACTAGTGGCTCTAAAACTCCTTATTTTTTCCTTCTCACCAAAAAGCTCGATCATGCTTTATCTTATTATCAAACTTTTCTGTGGTGCCTCCTAACCCACTTTTGCTAATAACAAAGGGGGAGAATTAACATGATAAAATGCAAAAGGGGGAGAATTAAAATATAATCCGCTATCAAAAACCCATCATGATTAACTAAAAATGATAGCTTACATTTTAGGAGAGCATTCACTTAGGGGGAGCATACATTTAGGGGAGCAAATTCTAAAATGCTAAAATCAATAATTATCCTAAGTCATCATTTTCACACACACACACACACAAATATGATTTCATCATGCTTATATATTAATGCTTTGTTTTATCATTAATGGATTTGTTATTATCAAAAGGGGGAGTTTGTTGGAACATGGTCTTCCGCATCTCCTAAGTTTGAGAATAACCAATCCTATGTGTATTTGATCTTGTGTGTTCAAGTGTGCAGGTTTACTAGGTCCACATGACTCAAGGAGAACACATGATGACTGCCCCCAAATTTGAGGCCGAAATTCAAAGTCACCCACTAGCGCCGGCGGTAGCGATAGCGCCCGGCGCTAGCATTGATTTGCGCGATTCCGGCAGCTTGTTTAGAAAAGGCTAGCGCCCGGCGATAGCAGATAGCGCCGGCAGTAGCGGAGCGCACAGAAGGAATAGAGCAAGGGGTTGCCGCGGATTGGAGATTCTGCCGCGCAAAATGTTTCTTAATCCGGGCTAGCGCCGGCGGTAGCGCGTGGGCTATAAAATGACCCCCTCTCCTCCTAATTTCGACACACCTATCATATACACCTTAGAGGGAGAGAGTGCTCGAATTGCAGAGGCCTTCTTTGGCCGAAATTTGAAGTCGTAGCGAAGCGCTGCCAACTTCTGAAGGAGAATTCCATCACGCCAATTCCAATCGAAGTCCGCCTCAACAAACGCTGATTCTACAGCGGATCTTCATCTCCTACATCAGAAGTTCATCTATAGGGAGTTTTAATTATTATTGTCTTTTTATTTCATCTTTAATCTTGTAAACGGTTCGTTAATTCGCCTCGTGTTGGAGACTAGGTCTGGGTTAGACTTAGGGGGTAATTCGCCTCGTGTTGGCGACTAGGTCTAGGGAGTAGATCTAGGGGGTGCTCGAGGCCTTTCTGGGGATAGATTGTCTAGAGCGGCTTGAGGCCGAATCCAGGGGGGATAAGGCTAGGGCCACCGGTTCGTGGGGAAGCGAGTCGGGATAGAAAACCAAAATGTTTCTTTTCTATTTAGCTTTGATTTCTAGCTTTCATAAGAGATCAAGTTTTGTAATCATGTCTCTCAAGTTAATAAAATCTTGTCTCTATTTTTACTTTACTTGATTGTCTTGATCCTCTTTATTATCATATTCAAAGCTTTTTCTAAAATAATCAAAATAGTTTTAAAATCTTTAAAACCCTTATTCACCCCCCCCCCCCCCTCTAAGGGCGCCTACCGATCCAACAAAATTTCCTTGAAGAACTTCAGCCAGCTAGTGTTCAACTTTCTCTGATCAGAGCTCGACAAATGTCGATCGGCGCTCGACGAATTTCAGACAGCACTCGACAAATCTCTTTCAGAAGACAAATTTATTTTCAAGGCATTTAATTCTTAAGGTTAAGTCATTTTGTCAACCCTCTGACAAAATAAACGACCTTAACGGATCTATTCAAATGCTTTTTGGACTTACTCTGGCAGGATATCATTTTCCTTTAATATATTCCTTTCTTTCCTTGTCCCAAGGCAAGGATAGACGTTGACATTTAATGAAAGGCATATTTCTCGGCTCAAGAATAGAAAGGAACTGCAAAACCCGTTTTGTATCAATGGAGAGTTCCAAGAAAAAATTTAAGGAAAATATTCTATTCCATATAAACAGGACATATAAAAGTCAGATCTCCAGAGGCAAGAAAAACATATACACAAAAAGTGGTTTTTCAAACTTTGTATGAACAGCTAACAGATTACAGAAAAAGAGATTACACAGGAGAAAAAGAATAACAACAAAAATTATTATTGCTTGAAGTCCTCTTCTTCCTCCTGTTTGTGCAGCACCTTCATACCCTGAGAACAACACTCAATCTCTTAGATCTGCTGCAAGTTCAGAGTTCTCCAAAGAGCAACAATAAGTCTGAAGAATCATCCTTCTCCAGATTAATCTGCTAAAGAGGACTACTGTGTTAAAGAAAGCTTCACCCTAAAGCTGTTTACAACTTCAATAAGACAGGGGGAGCTTTCAGCGTCAACATCAATTGTCTTCTCTCTGAATATTGACAGAGAAGAACACTCTAACCTTTCTCTACCTTATTTTGTACAGGGTTAATTCTCCCTTCAAAAGTTTATTCAGTGGTGGCAAGACACCTTATCAAAAAATCTCTTAGTGGTTTTTAAGCACCTTATCAAAAGCTTATTGGTGTGTGGACACCTTATCAAAATCACCTTGGTGCTAGGGAACCTTATCAACCCTCCTAGTGAATTCCTACCAAGGGTGGTAGAAGAGTGGACTACCCAGATTTATTGGGGAACCACTATATTTCCCTGTGTCTTCTGGGCTTGATTAATTAAAAAGTTTTAATACTCTATTCACCCCCCCCCTCTAGAGTAACTTAAGATCTAAACCTCCACTTTCATTACTTATATAGATTCTTAAGTAATTAATAGAGAAAAGGGGGTTTTCAAATTGGATTTTCCTAGATTAGCGACGATGAAAGAAAATGCGGGCCTAGAGCTCCGCTTCGCTTGTCGGGATGGAATGTAGTCCGCGATGTCGTGCTTTGGTGAGCGGGTGGACGAGAAGGCTAGCGGAAAGAGGGTCGTAGGTACCTTGTCGTGGAACACGTAACTAGCAATTGCTAGTGCGGCGCACTACAAAGCGGTGGAGCGGACGGCGGACTAGGGCACTCCTCAGTTCACATAAAACACACAACAGATCTCAAAAGCATGAAATCATATTAACTAAAAACACAGTGTTTATGAACATCATCCAAATTAACATACATACAGGGAAAACTCTAAAGCAATGCGCAAGGGGAAAGAGTAAACCAAAGCTGAAGATTCTCGGTCGGAATCGTAGGGTTTTCAAGCCTCGTTCGTGCTCGGTCTTCAGTTGCATCCGGGGTCCGTAGGAGCTGTCACCTTCCTCTACTTTACCCATCTTCTTCGTGGTCTAGCTCAAGCTAACTCTTGTTGGACACCTTGAATGTAGCGGAGACTTTCCTTCTATGGCGTTGTTGAGCTCATCGATGATGGAGGAGGCCAAGGAGGAAGCTTTGGCGGAAGTTTTGCAAGGAAGCGATGGTCGGAGCTTCTCCAAGGTCGAGCGGTGGTGGAGCGGCGAAAAGGGGCAGAAATGGCGGGCTCTGGAGTTTTTCCCGCCGGTCTTCTCTAATGAGAAGATTTCCTGCTTTAAATACTAAAATGGCTGAAATTTAGTCACGCACGACCGTGTGTTGCCCATGTGTTATTTAACAAATAGAACCTGCCTTGAGGAAGAAGCAGAAGCACCCGTGCATTTTACTCACGCACGGTCGAAACCGCCTGTGCGTAAAAATGCGCGACCAAATCCAGATTGGCTAAAAACCAGGCGAAACAGACAATCGTGCATTTTACTCACGCACGGTCGAATCCAACCGTGCATAAAAACGCACGACCAAAATCAGATCACCATTTTGCTGCCCGGATGAAGGCGCACGACCACAGCCGTCTGAGCGTCAAGGAAATGCATGACCGTGCGATATAAACAATCATGATTTCTGGGCAAAATGGGATGATCCAACCACCTGCAAGAAAAGTAATTCAGCTGGAAATACACTTCCAGCACCAATCCAGCATAGAAAAAGGATTGGGGAGCACCATGTGCTTACCCCCAATAACATGGAGCGCAACGCACACCAAAATGGGCCTAAACAGAGCAAAAACAAGTAAGTGCGCGCCATTATGCACAAGAGAAATATAAGCAATAACAACCAAAAAAAGACGTGCACAAGAGTGAAAACTAGCCCGGATGAGTCCAAAAAAGTGTATATAAATGGGACTCATCACCCCCCCCCCCCCCCGACTTAACCATTTGCTCGTCCCGAGAAAATCGATCTGTGCAGACGGTGAAAAGAACTAGCTAGCATAGAAATTGAGATACGGAGTACCATGCGAAGTCGCATGCTCACGCACATAGAAATACAGTAGAATGAATTTTTAATTATACAAACTAGTTTATAACTATCTAAGAGCGTAATGATATATTATCTCTACTCAAAAGTTGAATCACAGTAGATCACTCGGTCAAGCGTAGGAAGAAAGTAGACTGATTGTTGAGGCGAGCATTACTCAGGGTCGGGGATCAGAACAAGCTCCATTGAAATCCATCAATGTCGGTGGCCATAAGCTCACCCGTTCGCACTCTCTCCATGGCATTCGTTTGGTTCAATACGTGAGTCGGTAGGACTTTAGGTGAATAATTAGGCTTGGGTTTGGGTGGGGTACACATGGATGAACATGACGGCTAAAGCACTAAACCCAAATGAGCTAATGAAATAAAACTAACCAAGCAGCCCCAATACACGCAGGTGCACCACACCCCCAGACTTAAACATGAAAACGTGGGTGTGTGCACCGCCTACTCCAAACACACATCTCCGAGAGATTTTTCAATTAAGATCTTTTCCTCATTTTTTTCTTCTTTTTCTTTTTCTATTCTTTTCTTTTTTCTTTCCTTAAATTTTTCTTTCATTTCCCTTTTTTTTAAAGTTCAGCAAATGTTTAAATGAAGCAAATCCACATGTCTATCATTATATCATCACATCAACATCCCAACATAAGAATATGAAAATAGCTAAAGCTCAGCTTTGGGTGTGCTGCTAGGATCGGCTTTTTGGCTTTGGTGGAAAAAAGGTGGAGCTGAATCAAAGGACGGGGTTGGCACAAAGGGGCTAGCGAGGATCAGACCTTAGGAACGGTAAAAAAGCTCAACCTGGCCAAAATGATGGCCTACATCATGCTCACGCATTGAACTAACTCGTACCAATGCTTCAAGAGTCGCTTGGGGAAAGTTCTTAGCCACCGAGAAAGATAATTTTTCCTCCCGACTCGAGCAATACAGACCTAACCGTCTACACACATTCCTACGCTACCGTCGGATTCACACCGGATTCAACACTTTTGAGTAGAATAAACAATTATTACTCAAATAGAAAAAATTACAATACTATAAGCATAAAGACAAATTTATTCTACACACAAAGTTATGCAAAACGCGAGTACTCGACTAGAGCGCTACGGGAGTCAACATTTTACTCCGTCTTACAACCCTGAGCTAGCACAACAATTTTCCCAATCCTACAAAAGAAACGAGGTATACTCGTTACGCACCTATGATTAAGTGCGCTCTGTAGTGGGTGTCGTGGTGTGCTATGAGAATGGAAAATAACAATAATATTGTAACTTCTAGTATGTTGTGCTTACGTGCATGTGCAAGTGAGTAACGACAACTACTCTCCCCCAGACTTAAATCCAATCATCACAGATTATAATGCTAGATTCATAACAAGAATTTGGAAGGAGAGGTTACCCCATGCTCAGAAATGAGCATACCAGAAGATTGGCGTTAAATTGGGACTGGAGCCAATATGAATCCGCCATTGAGGTCGCCCTGCCTGCAAAACCACATCTCCACACATGCATAAACAAAAGAAAAATTTCTGGCACTGATATTCATCATGATAAGAGATATGCGGCATAGACAAACAATACAACAATGATAAAAAGATATATCATAGAAAGAAAGTTGTCCAAAACCACACCCTAGGGACGATGCCCAAGCAGAATAATATCAGATACAGGATCAAAATAAAGTACGCCGAAGATAATTTAAAAAGAAATAGAACTACAAAAAAAATAACAAAATGCCCTAGAAGCCGCAGCGGAGCAATCACTGGTGAGATACCGGAGGAGACTGCGAAGGAGGAGGAGGAGTGCGCATCCGCCGAGATCTCGATGTAGAAGCCCGCGCAGGGACAGCAGGGGGTTCAACTCCCAAATGAGCGCCAATCCACGACGAAAGTTTGTACTGCATGGACATAGCATCCTCCTTGCGTACGAACCTATCGTAGAAGTCAGGATACTGCTGCTCGATGCTTTGCCGCGGGGCGTGCCATTGAGCAGCAGGTGAGGCGTAATTGGGTACATCAGGGGGCTGCCTACTCGTCCCAGCCGAGGTGCTAGGCTCGGAAGCATCGGCATGAACAGCTCGCTCAACACGTCCTGACCCAGCCTCACGGATTTGGTAGCCCCAATTGTCTCCGAGCCGCACCTTCTGAATCAGCTTGAATGCCACCATCATTGATAACGAAATGTGGATTCCCCTAGAGATGACTGTCATTGGCGGCAACGAATCCCATATGCCAAGTCCTTTGGCGATCCGAGTGATGTACCGAGAGCCTCTAATCGACTTCAGGGGAAGGTAAGTAGCTTGACGAAGAAGATATTGGGCGAGTACTCTCCCGGGATGGAGAGGCACACCCTGATTCATACTGTAAAGGTAGAGGAGATCCTTCCAGCCCGCTACATTCTGGCTCATGGCGCGTGCATTTATGCTGTGCCTGATCAAGTGCTGGACATAGCGGAGCGCGGGGGAGATAATGTGGGTAGACTTTGTTGCACGAGACTCATACTGCTGATCCCATCCCGTAATGGACTGCCTGAATTTGCTGGGAGATACCCCCTCCAGGAACTCATCCGGACGGTTGATAATGTCCGTCTGCAAGAGTTCATCGTGGGTGTAAATCTCGGCGCAAACCGCCAGTCGGCCAACACCCATGGTATGGGTACGGCCCTTCATATGGAACGATATCGAAGTGGGATCTTCGGTTTTTTCATCGACATGGTCAAGGATGCGGAAGGTGGCAAGGAGTTCAAGCGTGAGTTCACGGTAGCCTGTCAATGTGTTGGAGAATAGGTTTCCCCATGATCCCACGTCGAGTAGCCTTTCCACCGCCGCATCCAAATGGACGGTTCAGAGATCTGGGACAGAAATAAAACGATGGTCAAGGAACGGTTTCTGTCGCAGCAAATTATACCTCTCTAAGAACTCAGGTCTCCCAAATTGCAGCATCACCTCTACACCAGGATTGTTCGTTCTTGAGGATGAAGCTCCTCCACCGCGGCGAAGCATGCTTACGACCTTCATGAAACCAATGTAGCAACACACAAGAGCGCGGAGAAGGAGGATGTGTTGGAACATGGTTTTCCGCATCCCTTTGGTTTGAGAATAACAAATCCTACTTGTATTTGATCTTATTTGCCATTGTGTTTTTAGCATGCAGGTTTGAATAGATATGACATCAGCAATGGTCTGGCACTAACCACAAGCTGAAGGATTGAAAGCTATTTAACGCCAGGCGTTAAGCTTAACGCTGGGCGTTAGCGCTAGACAAAAACGGTGCTCGACTAATTTGTGGTCGACAAAAATTTTCGTTCGACTAATTTCTTGTCGTCTAATTTATGTTCGACAAACTGGTGGCCGACGAAAGCTACTGCCGCTCGACTAATCTGTCGTTCGACTAAAGTGTTGTTCGACTAATATGCCGTTCGACGAAATGACCGGAGCATGAATCTCAACGCCAGGCGTTATGCTCAATGTCAGGCGCTTGCCGTTCGACGAACTTGGATAGAAAGGAAGCAGCCGTGATTGAAGGACATTTTAGGAATGATTGTGTCCAACGCTAGCGTTGACATCAACGCCAGGCGTTAATGTTGCCAAAAATGAATATTTCCTAAAATGCTAATATCTCTTTCCTCTCTTGCAGATCTGAGCCATTAAAATGTTTCTAAATCAGGTCAACGCCAGGTGTTAGCCTCAACGCCAGCGTTGACAATCTTTCCTATAAATAGGTGGATCTCGGCTTCTCAATACACACCTGATCAAGAGCCTTTCTCTACACTTCATAAACTCAAAAAGGTCGTATTTTCCCGACAATCATCTCCCACACAAGTTCAAAGAAAAAATTCAAGGAGAACCGGATCAACGCTTCCTCAACACGAAGAGCACTCGCTTCGACTTCAAGAATATTCAGCGTGCCTTCGTCATCTCCAGAATTCTTATAGGGAGTTTGAAATTTAAATTGTTATTTTCTTTAGTAAAACTTTTTGTAATCGGTTTGTGAATTCGCCGCGTTGTTGTCGACTAGGTCTGGGTAGGACTTAGGGAGGAATTCACCGCGTTGTTGGCGACTAGGTCTAGGGAGTAGATCTAGGGGGTGCTCGAGGCCTTTCTGGTGATAGAAAGGCTAGAGCGGCTTGAGGCCTCATCCGAGGTAGGATAGGCTAAAGCCAACCGGTTCGTGGGGATACGAGTCGGTATAGAAAACAAAAAGAAAATTACTATTTGTCGCCTTTGATTTCTGGCGTCATAGAAATCAAGTTTTGTAATTCACTATTTCATATTAATAAAGCATGTCTTTTCTTTATTTCAGTTATTGTATTTGATTTCTTTCAAAGTGCTTTCAAAAATATTAAAAAATATAACATAAGTTTTAAAACCCTTATTCACCCCCCCCCCCCCCCCCACCCCCTCTAAGGGCGCCTACAGATCCAACAAGTGGTATCAGAGCGAGGTTACTCCAAAAACGGTCTAACAACTGGGAGTAATGGCGTCTCGTGATCTCGATTTTTATGAGGGGCAAGGAATAAGTAGACTTCCACTATTCACCGAAACTGACTACAACTTTTGGAGAACGCGAATGCGTTGCTTTCTAATAAATTTAGATCTAGATGTCTGGGCTAGTGTTGAAACTCCGTATACGACTCCAACGTATGTTGTTGGAGAAGTTACCATGGAAAAACCTAGAGATAAGTGGGACGATGGGGATAAAAATAGATGCAAAAATAATGCAAAAGCTATGAACGCGCTCTAGACAGGACTGGATTTAATAGATTTTGTGCATGTGAATCTGCTTATGACATTTGGAATTTACTTGAAATAACTCATGAGGGTACCTCGCAGGTCAAAGACTCTAAACTATTCCAACTGGAATCAGAGTTTGAAAGATTCTGGATGGATCCAACCGAGGACGTCGACTCAATGTACTCTCACTTTACCAAGATCGTCAACGCCTCAAAAATTCTTGGAAAAACCTTCTCAAACGGTGACTTGGTGAGAAAGATCCATCGATCTCTCCCTCCGAAGTTCAACCCAAAGGTGACCGCTATTTCCGAATCGCATGATCTAAGACGGCTTCAAATTGAGAGCCTCATTGGAAATCTCAAAACCCATGAGGTCGAACTCAAAATTCAAGATGAGGAATACTATATGGAGCCAAAGAAGAAAGCTTTGGCACTAAAGTCAAAGAATGAAGATAACGATGAGGAAGATGACGAGGAGAGTCTCTTTGTGAAAAACTTCACAAAGTTCATGAAGAATCCAGAAAGGAGGAATGCCTTCCGCAAGTACTTCCGAAAGGGATCACGTTCCAAGAAGGAGAAGAAGGAGAAATCAAGTGACGATGATGAAGAGCGACCTCCTCCTGAGTGTTTCCACTGCAGGAAGACCGGGCATATAAGAAGTCAATGCCCAAAGTACTTAAAGGAGTAAAAAGAAAAGAAGCATAAGGGAAAGGAGAAGAAGAAAGTCTTGAAGGCTGCTACGTGGGATGATTCTTCGTTCGGATGCTCGAGCAAATCAAGTTCTAGCGAGGACGATGAGGCAAACTTGTGCCTCATGGGGAGGAACCAAGACTCAATTGATGATGAATACAGTGTCCAAAGCGACACTGAGGTAATCCCTTCCACATATGATGATCTTTATGTCGAATATTTAAACACGTGCAAATCATTTGGCAAAAATTTAAAAGATCTTGATCTTCTTAAAACTGAAAATAAAATCCTTCTAAAACAGAATAAAAAATTAAGTAAAGAACTAAATACTTTGGATAAAGAACTAGTGTTTTGCCAAAAGAATAACAACCATTCAGAAAAGGCAAAGGAACTTGAATGCGAACTTTCTAAAGCTCTCTTGAATATCGAATCACTCACAAAAGAAAAAGGAGATTTAGAAAGGAGGTTGAAAATATCGCTTTCTCAAATTGAAAATGAAAAGAAAACTTTTGCAAAGAGATTTGGAAATTTGGTAAGCGAAAACTTTGCCTTAAAAGCACAAATAAATGATCTTAATATGGCAATAAAAAAATTTGGAGTTGGCCAAAAATCACTAGACATGATTTTGGGCAGCCAGTACCATGAATCTGCAAAGTTTGGGCAAGGTTATGTTTCGGAAGCCTACCGCCCAGCGTTGGCTACCAACGCTGGCGTTAGCTCTTCTTCCAGAAATCAGAAATCTTCTTTTAAAAATAATACCTTCACTCCCTCTAACTCTGCATCTACCAGCAAGGGTCAACAACTGTCTCTGAAAAAGGTCTCAACCCCTTTGGTTGCGTGTGCCAATTGTTTAATTTTTGGTCACACCACGAACTCTTGTAGGAAGAAGGGAAAGCGTGTTGTAAAGCAAATCTGGGTACCTAAGGTCTCCACCTATGTTATGGGAGGAACCTCATGGGTATCCGGATCTTCACTAACTTTTTCCTCTTAGGTGTGTTGGTAGGCTAAGGACAAAGAAGACATGTGGTACTTGGATTCAGGTTGCTCCAAGCACATGACGGGCGATAAAGCAAAGTTCCTTAGCCTCACTAAGAAGAAAGGAGGAACCATGACATTTGGTGACAATGGAAAAGGAAGAATACTAGGCACCGGTACAGTGGGTAACGACTCTTTCACTCTTACTAATGTCTTGTTTGTTGAAGGCTTGAAGCATAACTTAATCTCTATTAGTCAATTATGCGATAAAGGGCTAAATGTGTTATTTGAGTCCTCTACAAATTTGTGCAAAATAATAGATCCAAAGACTAATGATATTGTACTCACTGCACCAAGAATTCATAACGTCTATTTAATTGCATTTCATGATCTATCACGTGCATCTCTTAAATGTCTTATATCCAAAAATGAAGAACTTGAATTATGGCATAGGCGTCTTGGTCACTCTAGCACCAAGTTGATTTTAAAATTGTCAAAAAATAAAATTGTTAGAGGATTGCCAATCTTAAATGGAAACCTCTCTTCCTTATGCTCGCCTTGTCAAAAAGGAAAATTTTCAAAAACGTCATTTAAAAGTAAAATTGAAGTATCCACCTCAAGACCATTGCAACTAATTCACATGGACCTTTTTGGGCCAATCAGCATTTGTAGTCTTGGTGGTAAAAAGTATACGTTTGTTTTAATTGACGATTTTTCAAGATTCACGTGGACTTTATTTCTTACCTCCAAATCCAATGCATTTTCTGAATTTTCAAAACTCTGCATTCGCATTCAAAATGAATTAGACTTAAAAATTAAATGCATAAGGTCGGATCATGGCGGTGAATTTGAAAATGATAATTTCACTACTTTCTGTAATAATCTAGGCATTAAACATGAATTTTTCGCAAAATGGTGTGGTGGAGAGGAAAAATCGAACCCTTCAGGAACTCGTACGCACAATGTTATCCGAGTATGGGTTACCTAGATCTTTTTGGGCTGAAGCAGTAAATACTTCGTGCTATGTTATAAATCGTATCATGCTTCGCCCTATTTTGAAATTAACTCCATATGAATTATATTACCAAAAGAAACCTAATGTATCTTACTTTCATGTTTTTGGATGTAAATGTTTTATCTTAAATACTAAAGATGCATAAGCTAAATTTGATGAAAAATGTGTTAAAGGAATATTTCTTGGTTACTCATCTACTAGCAAGGCATATAGGATATACAATAAAAATTCTAAAAAGGTTGAAGAATCTATTCATGTAAAATTTGATGAACTTGTGCCATGTGTAGATGCTAACAATATAGGAAAGGAAGATCAACCTCTCTCACCTTTGGAGCTTGATGATGATGAACCACTTGGAGAGGACAAAGCTGGAGATTCCGTACAAGAAGCAGTTGTACCTCCAAGTGTGCTCAGATTCAGAAGAGATCATCCAAGGGAGCTCGTTATTGGAGAACCATCAAGAGGGGTAACAACACGTTCTTCCCTAAATGAATCTTTTTCTAATCTATGCTTCGTTTCTGAAATCGAACCCAAAAACATTTCTACCGCTTTAAATGATGAGTTTTGGTTTATTGCTATGAATGAAGAATTAAATCAATTTGAAAGGAATAAGGTTTGGAAGCTTGTTGAAAGACCATCTAATCATCTGTTCATAGGCGTAAAATGGAAATTTAAAAATAAATTAGATGGAGACTCTAGAATCACTAGGAATAAAGCTAGATTAGTAGCACAAGGTTATTCTCAAATCGAGGGGGTAGACTTTGATGAAACTTTTGCACTCGTAGCTCGCCTTGAATTAATTAGAATTTTTCTGGCATTTGCGAGTTATAAACGATTTAAATTATTTCAAATGGATGTAAAAAGTGCTTTCTTAAACGGGATAATTAAAGAAGAAGTCTATGTAGAACAACCCCCCAGTTTTCTTGATAAAGATTTTCCAAATCACGTTTATAAATTAGAAAAGGCGCTTTATGGTATAAAACAAGCGCCCCGTGCATGGTATGAACGACTAACATCTTTTTTATTAAAGTACGGTTATAAAATGGGTAGTGCCGACAACACACTCTTCATTAAGCATATTGATAATGAAATAATTATTTTACAAATATATGTTGATGATATCATTTTTGGATCCACTAATGAAGAGTTGTGCAAGGAAGTTGTACTAGTAATGCAAAATGAATTTGAAATGAGTCTAGTTGGTGAATTAACTTATTTTTTAGGTTTTCAAATAACTCAAAGAGATGATGGAATCTTCATATGCCAATCTAAATACATATATGATATGCTAAAATGATTTGGATTTGAAAACTTAAAACAAGCTAGTACTCCAATGAGCGCGTCATTAGAGTTAGGAAAAGATGAAACCGGAATATCCATTGATCAAACTTTGTATAGAGGAATGATTGGATCCTTATTGTACCTTAGTGCATCTAGACCCGAGATTATGTTTGGCGTATGCCTATGTGCTAGATTCCAAGCAAATCCAAAAGAATCTCATTTAAAAGCAGTAAAACAAATTTTTAGATATCTAATTGGCACATCTAAATTAGGCCTTTGGTATCCACATAATGACTCTTTTATATTACATGGATATTCTGATTTTGATTATGCGGGTTGTTCTTTAGATAGAAAAAGTACTAGTGGTACGTGTCACTTCTTAGGTCCTTCTCTAGTTGCATGGTCAAGTAGGAAACAAAACTCCGTTGCACTCTCCACAACCGAGGCGGAATATATTGCACTAGGAAGTTGTTGTGCCCAAGCATTATGGATGACTCAAACATTAGAAGACTTTGGAGTTTATCTAACTGATATTGAACTAAAATGTGACAATAAGAGTGTCATTGATTTAACCAACAACCCAGTCGATCACTCAAGATCCAAACACATAGACGTGAGACATCATTTCATTAGGGATCATATAAAAAAGGAACAGGTTCATGTAAACTTTATTGGAACTGATTCACAACTTGCTGACATTTTCACCTAGCCTCTTCCTGATTCACGTTTTGCCTTACTTCGTGTAACACCCTCCCTGTCACATAGCATATAACAGTAGGTCCGGCCGGGACCCCATGCCATATGAAATGAACAGAAGAGCGCGTTACTAAAATTAGTGTTTAATAGTTAGAAGTAACCATCTCAGCATCAGAGTCGCAACGGAAGCATAACTATATTCAATTACTTACAACCAGTTTACAACATTGTCCACAACACTACTAGTAGGAATGAAATACATAAACGAGTTATTTACATGAGTTTGTTTACATCAAAAAGGTGGCTTCCAAACATCGGCACGCAGGCCGTCCACACATGAACAAAAGTAAACAAAGCTATGGCCTTCAAGGGCCAGCACAGCACAGCAGTAGGGGCTTCAGCCCGCTATCTCCCGCTAGTCTCACCGGAACCTGTATAAGCAAATCCACCAATTGGTGGGAAAACAAGCAACCGGTCAGCTTTAGCTGACCAAGATTTATAACGACCCCGCCCCACACTCGGGGCGGCGGTGCTCCTTCCCTGCAAGTAAGAATCAGCAGCATATATATATATCCGCAAACAACACCAACGGAGGCAAACCAAGCCACCCGCTTCGTGCTCACAAGGCACACTTTGGCATACTCAACGAGTTACGCCTTCACGCTAAGTCTTATTACAACTTAGACAAGCAAATTGAGCGAGTCCGCATTAACGAAGTTACGGCACTCTTCCATAGCCTGGTGCACCGAGGGGCGACCTCTTCACCACCACTATGGGCGGGTTCGGATCAGCTAGGCTCGTGCTCAAATATCGCGATTCACCTATGCACGATATGGGTAAGCGTCACCTAAAACCCCTCACTAAAAGCTGGGCTTTGCAAATTCCACAGCTTCAACTGCTATGTATCCAGTCCCCAATGCTTTGGGTAACACTGACTCAAACACGCTGCGTGCTGGGCGCTACCGCCGGCGCTAACACTAGCGCCCGGCGCTAGCGACAGAATTTCATTCTGTCCAGCACTGGTAACAGAAATCACCCTGTCACCTCTGGGAATACACCTCCAGATACACACACTGGTAGCTCACCTGGAGCTACCGCCGGCGCTAAAGATAGCACCAGCGCTAGTGACAGAAACTAGTTCTGCCACACTTTTTCGGGCACAACCTGGAGAACACTTCCAGGACTTCTTTTTCTGCATCAGATTATAAATATGACCCGAATCACAGCGCGTACACGAATTTTCTTCCGGCACGCTATACGCACTAAAACATCACCAATCCGGCTCGATCTGTCCAGATAGGCTTCACACAGCATTCCTATGTCCGTAGTACCATTCCGGACGCTATATGCAATTTGTGCGGAAATCATTTCAACCCAACGGAAGATCCGATCTACTATTTCGTAGAAATCTCCCTAAATATATGCAAACTAAAGGACGTTCATGTCCAAGGCTGAGGGAGGAGACTCGTTACCCTTGTAGGCCGTTTCGGTGCCATGGAAATGAGAGGGAGATGGCTGGAATCCGCGGTGGCACACGCACGAAGACGATGCTTCACAAATCCCTCCTGGCACGACGAAAACTCAACTCCTAAGGCTCTCCCTCCTTGCCCTCAGCTCTCCTCTCAGTTCTCCTCTCAGGAATGGCAGAGAAAATGAGAGAGGATTCGGATTTTAGGGGGTTTTATGTTTTATCGCTACCGCCGGCGCTAGCCACTAGCGCCTGGCGTTAGCCTTGAGTCGGTACTGCTCTGAGCCACTAGCGCTGGCGCTAGCGCTAGCGCCTGGCGCTAGCGCCTGGCGCTAGCGCTGGCGCTAGCGCTGGCGCTAGCGCTAGCGCCTGGCGCTAGCGCTAGCGCCTGGCGCTAGGTCCCTGCCTTGCACTGATTTTCATTTTGGTGTGCACATATAATTGGGGGTCTTACAATTCTCCCCCCCCCCCCCCCCCCCCCTTAAAAGAATTTCGTCCCGAAATTCTAACAGTGCAAAAAGGTAAACAGATACAAAATATGACTTGTACCTCAACGGAACAGCTCGGGGAACTCCTCACGCATAGTTTGTTCGCGCTCCCATGTAAGTTCCTCACGACCGCAGTTGTTCCAGCGGACTTTGACCATCTTGATCAATTTATTTCGCAGCTGTTTGATCTAAGTGTCTTCGATACTAATAGGGATGACTTTTGTCTTTAACCCTTCATCGACCGGCACCTGACTAGCTATCAGCACTTGGCTAGGCTCTGGCACAGCTTTCCTTAACACCGATATGTGGAACACATCATGAAGGCCACTCAACTCTGTCGAAAGAGCGAGTCGATAGGCAGATTCGCCAATACGTTCAAGTATTTCAAACGGTCCAAGGTGTAACACCCCCATCCGTTCAGGAACATATAGCAGAAGGTCCGGCCGGGCCCCACGCCATATACTACTAAACGAACGGGAACGTCACTTAATTGAAATCGAACAACACTATACAACGAAGCCTAACTCAGAGCATTCTATGCGGAAGCAAAAGAGACAAGACGAAAACCCCAAAACCCGAACCCGGGTATGTCCACTTCTATTAAATAGGAATAAAATGTTTACAACTTAAGATTAGGCACGACGGCCTTACAAATTACCAACATCGGCGCGCAGGCCGGCCATACATGAAAAGCAAAAAGGAAACACAACAAGGCCTTCGAGGGCCGCAGCAGCACCAGGGCTTCAGCCCGCTAATAGCCTGCTATGCTCCGCTCGGTCCAGCACCTGTACATCAAGCCCACCAAAAACGGTGGTAAAACAGGCAACGGTCAGCTAAAGCTGACCAATTATAACGACCCCACCCCTTCGAGGGGGTGGCGGTTCTAAGCATCCCTGCAAGACAACTCAGCAGCATATATACATATATAAGAGTGCGGCTAGCAAAGCCCACAACAAAACATACATATGCAATCAACACAAACGTGGGAATGGCCTCCACGTCTCGTGCTCTCAGGCACTCTTTGGTGTACTCCGCCTTCCACCACCACCCTCCCCGGATGGTCTTGCCCTTCGAGGCTAAAGTCGGTGGCCCGAATACCAGGGCACCCCCGTGCTTCAATTGTGAACAAAGCGTAGTCCGAAGACTCTCTCCCAACGCCTCCCTACAACTCCTAGAGACTTACTGTTCGGGTGCTGCGATGGTGCGGTTTCAGGTTCGCCAATGCCCGGTGTTCACACTCTCGTGGTACAACCCGAAGAGCGGGTATGGCGTTCCCTCAGCCCAGGCATTCTCATTCAGCCGGCTCCACAGGCCGCTAAGTCATCCACCAGGACACCCTTACGGGTCGGGCACACAAGCCTCAGGTCCTCTCAACAGGTGGGCTCAACAATTCACCAGAACTCAGTTCTGGGAAGCTGTCGCCTGGCGACAGTCAGTGTCGCTAGCGACAGTGCACATAAATACCATTTTGGCTCCTAGCTGTGGGTGTTTCCCAGGGCACACCCCCAGGCATTGCTGCACATGCAGTAACACTCCCACGGCCTCAGCAAGCACAAAAGTCACCAGACCCAAGTCTGAGAGCTGTCGCCCGGCGACATCCAATATCGCCTGGCGACAGTGAGCAGAACTTCACTTCTGCTTCTAATCTTCGGGTGCTCCCCGGGGCACACCCCCGGGCGTTGCTGCGCATGCAGTAGCACTCTCTAGTCCTACGTAGCAGGATATCAACACGGGGTTTTTCCCCGGCACGCACATCATCAAAAAGCAACACCAATCCGGACGAACCGTCTCGGATGGGCTTCACACAGCGCGCCTACGTCCATTCCACGCGTGGACTCTATATGAATGCAAGTTTTGACGGGGATAGCACGAATCGACCCGTCGGAGGCCACGACCTTACCCTTTTGGGTAGGGGCCTCAAGAATGCAAGGGATGGACTAGAACATGTCCGATTAGGGTTAGGGAAGATCGTTACCCTACGGCGTCGCTTCTGGACCATGGCTTGATTTTTGGTACGGATGGAAAGGAGCGCCTTGCCCTCCTCTACGCGTAGCCACGAACGTTGAAGGGATCCGAGGAGTGTAGCTCCACCAAACCCAAGCTCCAAGCTAGGGTTTCCTATTCCTCTTCTTCTCCAACTCCTCTCTCTCTCTCTCCAAATAAAGCCTTAAAGGATAATGGGAAAGAGGAGGGATTTCGGCCTTTCAATGCAGCCACTGAACCCCTCTGTCCAAAACCAGCCCCCAAAGTCAATGGGCAATTAATGCCCAGCATTTTGGGCACAAAGTCCAAGTTGGAGCTGTCGCCCGGCGACAGCCACTGTCGCCTGGCGACAGCGATAAGGAACCGACATTGACTAGTCAACGCCACCCGACAGCTTGGCCAGAACCTTCTCAACAGGACACTGTCGCCTGGGCGACAGTCAGTGTCGCCGGCGACAGCACATGATTCCAGAAATGCTATTTTCTGAATTGGGGTCTTACAACCCTCCCCACCTTATAAAAATTTCGACCCGAAATTTGTAACAATATGCACATATATATATATCCACAAAATGTCTTTACACAAGGGGGGAAAAAGATAAAGAGGTAAACGTCACCGAAACAGCTCGGGGAACTCCTCCATCATGGTCTGCTCGCGCTCCCACGAGAGCTCCTCGCGACCGCAGTTGTCCCAACGGACCTTTACCATACGGATCGCCCTGTTCCGCAACTGACGTACCTCAGCATCCTCGATGCTAACGGGCCTGAACGCCGTCTTAAGCCCACTATCCACGGGCACCTGATCCGCCGCGACCACCTGCGTAGGCTCTTGCACTGCCTTCCGCAGTACGGAGATGTGGAATACATCTTGTAGCCCGCTCAGTTCCGCCGATAATGCAAGCCTATATGCCGCCTCGCCGACGCGCTCGATGATCTCAAACGGTCCAAGGTATCGCGGACTCAGCTTTTTCAAGCGCCGAATCCTGGACACACCCTTGAACGGCCTGATCTTCAAATAGACCCAATCGCCAATGGCGAACTGGACGTCGCGGTGCTTCGCATTATAGTACTTCGCCTGCCTATCCTGCGCAACCAATAGCCTCTCCCGGATCATACGTACCGTCGAAGTCGCCTCTTCGACGTCTTTCCTCTTGAAGAGCTTCGTCTCGCCCGTTTCTGCCCAAGCCAAGGGAGTGCGGCACTTCCTGCCATAGAGGGCCTCGAAAGGCGCCATCTGAATACTCGCCTGAAAGTTGTTGTTGTACGCTAACTCAACAAGGAAGAGGTGATCTTCCCACCCCTTGCCAAAATCCAGGACGCACATCCGAAGCATGTCTTCCATCGTCCTGTTGGTACGCTCAGTTTGGCCATCCGTCTGAGGATGAAAGGCAGTGCTAAACTGCAGCTTCGTACCCAATAGACGGTTGACTAGCCTCCAGTCGCTCGAAGTAAAGCGCCCATCGCGATCATTGACGATGCTACGGGGCACACCGTGCAATCGTACTATAGTATCAACGTACAGCTTTGCCAACTTCTCCACCGAGTCATCCCTCCGGTTGGGGATAAAGTGCGCCACCTTCGTCAGCCGGTCTACAACTACCCAGATGGCATCGTTCCCGCGCTGCGATCTCGGCAGCCCATGCACGAAATCCATGGAAATGTCGTCGAATTTCCACTCCGGGACCGGTAAAGACTTCAAAAACCCCCCGGGCTTCTGACATTCCGCCTTCACGAGGGCACAAGTGTGGCACTTGGCCACGTAGTGAGCGATGTCCCTCTTCATACCCGGCCACCAGAAAAGGACTTTCATGTCCTTATACATCTTCGTGCTCCCCGGATGAACTGAATATCGGGTACGATGCGCCTCGTACATCAACTCATCGCGCAGTTCACCCGCCTTGGGGACGCACAAACGGTCGCCCCTCCACAGCAACCCGTCAAGCATCTGAAACTGGGCATCCGGCCCAGCACCAGCATCCTCCGCGTAGCGCTTTAAACTCGGATCGAGTTCTAAAGCCTGGCGGACTCTATCTGCAAGGTCGTACTGCACCTCAGTCCAGCTCAAACAAGCATCGGCACTGCCCCGCTTCTCTACGCAAGAAATATCCAAGGCCTCCAGGTCACGTATCAGGTGCTCGTCATGCATCTGAATCCAGTTGGCCTGCGCTGGGGCCCTGCGACTGAGTGCGTCTGCGACAACATTCCCCTTCCCAGGGGTGTAGTGGATCTCAAATGTGTAGTCCCCCAGGAACTCCATCCACCGCTGCTGCCGCATATTTAGCTCCTTCTGTGACATGAGGTACTTCAAGCTCTTCTGGTCCGTGAAGATGTCGATCTTCAGGCCATACACGTAATGCCGCCAAAGCTTCAGGGCAAAAATCACGGCCGCCAACTCCAAGTCGTGGACCGGATAATTCCGCTCGTGCACCTTCAGCTGGCGAGAGCCATACGCTATCACCTGGCCATGCTGCTGCAGAACGCAGCCAAGGCCGCTCCCCGAAGCGTCGGTGTAGATCTCGTAACCCTCCGTGCCGGAAGGCAAACATAAGATCGGAGCCGTGGTAAGCCGCCGCTTCAACTCCTCCAAAGCCTGCGCACACGCAGGCGTCCAGATAAACTCCTGCATCTTCCGTGTCAGTGTCGTAAGAGGCAGCGCGATCCGTGAGAAGTTCTCCACGAAGCGCCTGTAGTAGCCGGCCAGCCCGAGGAAGCTACGGACCTCCGCTACTGAAGAAAGAACAGGCCACTCCCTGATAGCCGCAACCTTCACCGGATCAACCGCCACACCCTCTCCGCTGACCACATGGCCCAAGAATGCCACGGAAGGTAGCCAGAACTCGCACTTCGAGAACTTGGCATACAGCTGGTTCCTCCTCAGAACCTCCAGGACTACCCGCAGGTGATCACCGTGCTCCTCCTCGGACTGAGAGTAGACTAGTATGTCATCAAGGAAGACGACTACAAACCGGTCGAGGTACTCTCGGAAAGTCCGGTGCAACAATTCCATAAACACCGAAGGCGCATTGGACAGCCCAAACGGCATCACGGTGAACTCATACTGCCCGTACCGGGTACTAAAAGCAGTCTTCGGGATATCACACTCCCTGATCCGCACCTGATAATAGCCGGACTTCAAGTCCAGCTTCGAGTACACTGTCGAACCAACGAGCTGGTCGAACAAGTCATCTATCCTCGGAAGAGGATACTTGTTCTTCTCCGTCAGCTTGTTCAGCTCCCGATAGTCGATACAAAGCCGCAGGCTACCGTCCTTCTTTTTGACAAAGAGGACCGGTGCACTCCAAGGTGAAGAACTCGGACGCACGTAGCCCTGCTCGAGCAGCTCCTGCAGCTGCAGCTTCAACTCCGCTAACTCCTTCAGCGCCATACGATACGGCGAGCGGGCCACAGGCTTAGCGCCTGGCACCAACTCAATCGTGAAATCTATCTCCCGCTGCGGGGGAGCACCGGGGAGCTCGCTCGGGAACACATCAGGAAACTCTGACACTATCGGAACATCCACAAGGTTGGGCCTCGGCGCTGAAGCCTCCACCAGAGCAAAGAATAACTCTGCTCCCTGACGCACCGCCTTGGACACCTGGAGAGCAGACATCAGCATCTTGCTCGACCCACGCATGCCCGCGAAGACCATCTCACAAACGGTACTCCGCCCAAACCTCACCTCCTTTGTGGTGCAATCGATGCACGCACGCTGTTCTGACAGCCAATCCATACCGAAGATCACATCGAACTCAACCAGGGGGAGTAGCGATGCTCTCAGGTCATACTCATGACTTCCAACTAGAACCTTCACGCAGCAGCTCCTCTCCACACGCATCGAATATCCATTCGGCAGTAGGACATCCAGTCCATCCGCAGAAGCAATCGACGGCGCACCAATACGTTGGACAAAGTCCGATGATAAGAAGGAGTGCGAAGCTCCAGTATCGAAAAGCGCCCTTGCAGGAACGCCTAAAACATGCACGTAGCCTACGCCGCCAAACATGATTAGCATGAATAGTAAAACAGGTATATAAAACAGTAAGAACTGAATCTTAAATGTACCTGTCACGACGTCCTTGGCTTTAATAGCCTCTTGCTGTCCAAGGTTGAAGACCCTGGGCTGTGGGGGAGCCATACGGGAGGCAGTAGACTCAGCTGCCTTCCCCTTTTCCGAATAAGATGGCCCAGGCTTCCTCTCTGTCCTTGGAAGCCCGCTGCGGCATTCCGAGAGTAATGGCCAAGCTTGCCACAAGTGAAGCAAGTAAGAGAGCCACGTCCAGACGACGCGCCCGAAGTAGAAGGAGCTGGTCCAGACAACCGAGCCTTCTTCCAACGACTCCACTTCCGCAGCTTTGTCCCACTTGGCAACTTGCCCTCCGGCACTGCCTCGACCACAACCGCTTTGCCCTTCTCGCTGAGCATGTCCCGCTCAAGCGCTCGGGCTGAACCAACAAGGGTCATGAAACCCTGCGTCAGCGGCCCTGTCAGAAGGTGCCGCAACTCAGCACGCAAACCCCCGTAAAACCTGTTCACCCTCCTCTCCTCATCATCGAAAGAGCTTCCAGCATAACGCCCGAGGCGGGTGAACTCATATAGATAGCCATCAACCAGTCTAACTCCCTGCGTAAGAGCCAGAAACTGGTTCTCCATTGCGATCTGCTGCGCCTGGGGCACATACCTTGCCAGGAAGATTCCTGAGAACTCTTCCATCGGCACATCAAACAACCGCCTTCCCGCGAACTGGCGCTTCTCAACCTGATCCCACCATCGCCTGGCTTCATTTGCCAACATGAACGTAGCAAATGTCACCTTCTGTGCCTCATCCGACTGTGTCACTGTCAGAATTCGCTCGATATGCGACAACCAGTCCTCGGCCTCAGCTGGGGATTCAACCCCGGTAAACGGAGGAGGTCGGAATCCCATGAAATGCTTCAGCTGTTGCTCAGGAGCACGCCTCACGAGGACTTGCTCCACTCTTAGTGGCTCTGGGGCCACTTCCTGCACCGGCTGTTGGCCTTGCCTTCCAGGCTGGGCATTTAACGCAGCTAGGACGGCCTCTGTGACTTGCCGAACCAACTCAGCAGACGGAGGTGTAGGAGCCTCAGCAGACCCACTACTCTCATTCACGTCACGGGGACACGACGGTCCCGCAGCACTTCGAGTGCCCTGCACAAGTGCATCACACAGTTAGGCGACAGCACAGTCGCAACTAACAACAAAAGGAACACTCAGGTTCCAAAATCATGCAATTTTTGTTGGTTTGTTGTTAAATTTTATTCCTAAGTGGACATTTTTGGGTTTATAGTACGTCTCAACGGTGACGCACACACGTGCTCACCACCCCTTAAAAGAATTCGCCCGCGAATTCATTAGAAGGATACGGAACCCTAGAAGCTGATACCAATTTGTAACACCAATTTGTAACACCCCCATCCGTTCAGGAACATATAGCAGAAGGTCCGGCCGGGCCCCACGCCATATACTACTAAACGAACGGGAATGTCACTTAATTGAAATCGAACAACACTATACAACGAAGCCTAACTCAGAGCATTCTATGCGGAAGCAAAAGAGACAAGACGAAAACCCCAAAACCCGAACCCGGGTATGTCCACTTCTATTAAATAGGAATAAAATGTTTACAACTTAAGATTAGGCACGACGGCCTTACAAATTACCAACATCGGCGCGCAGGCCGGCCATACATGAAAAGCAAAAAGGAAACACAACAAGGCCTTCGAGGGCCGCAGCAGCACCAGGGCTTCAGCCCGCTAATAGCCCGCTATGCTCCGCTCGGTCCAGCACCTGTAGATCAAGCCCACCAAAAACGGTGGTAAAACAGGCAACGGTCAGCTAAAGCTGACCAATTATAACGACCCCACCCCTTCGAGGGGGTGGCGGTTCTAAGCATCCCTGCAAGACAACTCAGCAGCATATATACATATATAAGAGTGTGGCTAGCAAAGCCCACAACAAAACATACATATGCAATCAACACAAACGTGGGAATGGCCTCCACGTCTCGTGCTCTCAGGCACTCTTTGGTGTACTCCGCCTTCCACCACCACCCTCCCCGGATGGTCTTGCCCTTCGAGGCTAAAGTCGGTGGCCCGAATACCAGGGCACCCCCGTGCTTCAATTGTGAACAAAGCGTAGTCCGAAGACTCTCTCCCAACGCCTCCCTACAACTCCCAGAGACTTACTGTTCGGGTGCTGCGATTGTGCGGTTTCAGGTTCGCCAATGCCCGGTGTTCACACTCTCGTGGTACAACCCGAAGAGCGGGTATGGCGTTCCCTCAGCCCAGGCATTCTCATTCAGCCGGCTCCACAGGCCGCTAAGTCATCCACCAGGACACCCTTACGGGTCGGGCACACAAGCCTCAGGTCCTCTCAACAGGTGGGCTCAACAATTCACCAGAACTCAGTTCTGGGAAGCTGTCGCCTGGCTACAGTCAGTGTCGCCAGCGACAGTGCACATAAATACCATTTTGGCTCCTAGCTGTGGGTGTTTCCCAGGGCACACCCCCATGCATTGCTGCACATGCAGTAACACACCCACGGCCTCAGCAAGCACAAAAGTCACCAGACCCAAGTCTGAGAGCTGTCGCCCGGCGACATCCAATGTCGCCTGGCGACAGTGAGCAGAACTTCACTTCTGCTTCTAATCTTCGGGTGCTCCCCGGGGCACACCCCCGGGCGTTGCTGCGCATGCAGTAGCACTCTCTAGTCCTACGTAGCAGGATATCAACACGGGGTTTTTCCCCGGCACGCACATCATCAAAAAGCAACACCAATCCGGACGAACCGTCTCGGATGGGCTTCACACAGCGCGCCTACGTCCATTCCACGCGTGGACTCTATATGAATGCAAGTTTTGACGGGGATAGCACGAATCGACCCGTCGGAGGCCACGGCCTTACCCTTTTGGGTAGGGGCCTCAAGAATGCAAGGGATGGACTAGAACATGTCCGATTAGGGTTAGGGAAGATCGTTACCCTACGGCGTCGCTTCTGGACCATGGCTTGATTTTTGGTACGGATGGAAAGGAGCGCCTTGCCCTCCTCTACGCGTAGCCACGAACGTTGAAGGGATCCGAGGAGTGTAGCTCCACCAAACCCAAGCTCCAAGCTAGGGTTTCCTATTCCTCTTCTTCTCCAACTCCTCTCTCTCTCTCTCCAAATAAAGCCTTAAAGGATAATGGGAAAGAGGAGGGATTTCGGCCTTTCAATGCAGCCACTGAACCCCTCTGTCCAAAACCAGCCCCCAAAGTCAATGGGCAATTAATGCCCAGCATTTTGGGCACAAAGTCCAAGTTGGAGCTGTCGCCCGGCGACAGCCACTGTCGCCTGGCGACAGCGATAAGGAACCGACATTGACTAGTCAACGCCACCCGACAGCTTGGCCAGAACCTTCTCAACAGGACATTGTCGCCTGGGCGACAGTCAGTGTCGCCGGCGACAGCACATGATTCCAGAAATGCTATTTTCTGAATTGGGGTCTTACACAAGGTATCTGGGACTCAGCTTTTTCAAGCGCCGAATCCGGGACACACCCTTGAAAGGTTTGATCTTTAAATAAACCCAGTCGCCCACGGCGAACTCGACGTTTCTGTGCTTGGCGTTGTAGTATTTCGCCTGCCTATCTTGCGCAACCAACAATCTCTCCCGGATTGTTTGTATAGCCAAATTTGCCTCTTCGACTTCCTTTCGCTTAAACAGCTTCGTTTCACCTGTCTCCACCCAAGATAAGGGAGTGCGGCAAGCTCTCCCGTAGAGGGCCTCGAAGGGTGCCATCTTTATGCTTGCCTGATAGCTGTTATTATAAGCGAATTCAATCATGAAAAGATGATCTTCCCACTTTTTACCGAAATCCAGGACGCACATACGGAGCATATCCTCCAGAGTTCTGTTTGTACGTTCAGTCTGTCCATCCGTCTGAGGGTGGAAGGCAGTGCTAAACTTCAGCTTTGTACCTAATAACTGGTGGATTAGCCTCCAATCTTTCGAAGTGAAGCACCCATCTCGGTCACTGACGATGCTACGGGGCACACCGTGCAATCGTACAATGCTATCAACATACAGTTTTGCCAACTTTTCGACTGAATCGTCCTTCCGGTTTGTAATAAAGTGGGCTACCTTTGTCAAGCGATCCACTATCACCCACACGGCATCAATCCCACTCTGCGATCTCGGCAAACCATGCACGAAATCCATTGATATGTCATCAAATTTCCACTCCGGTATAGGCAACGACTTCAGGAAACCTCTAGGTTTCTGACATTCTGCCTTCACTAGTGCGCAAGTTTTGCATTTTGCCACATATAAGGCGATGTCTTTCTTTAATCCTGGCCACCAAAACAACTTTTTCATGTCCTGGTCCATTTTTGTGCTCCCTGGATGAATTGAGTACTTGGTAAAGTGCGCTTCGTCATCAATTCTTCCCGTAACTTACCCACATTTGGGACGCACAACCGACAGTCTCTCCACATTAGACCGTCGTCCACAAAAACTCTGCAGAAGTCCCAACCCCAGACTCTGCCAAATAGCGCTGCATGCTCGAATCAAGCTCCAGGGCCTGTCGTATTCTGTCCACGAGGTCATATTGCACCTCCGTCCAGTTCAAGCACGCACTTGCACTAAAAGTCCTCTCCACACAAGAGATCTCCAAGTCTTCCAGGTCTTTGATCAGACGTGGATCATGCATCTGTATCCAATTGGCCTGTGAATAAGCTCTTCGGCTCAAAGCATCTGCGACTACATTTCCCTTCCCGGGTGTATAATGTATCTCAAACGTGTAGTCCCCCAGGAACTCCATCCATCTTCTTTGTCGCATATTGAGCTCTTTCTGATTTAATAGATACTTAAGGCTCTTATGGTCTGTAAAGATGTCAACCTTCACACCATATAAGTAGTGCCGCCACAGCTTTAGCGCGAATATCACGGCCGCCAACTCCAAGTCGTGGACCGGATAGTTCCGCTCATGCACTTTCAACTGTCGAGAGCCATAAGCTATCACCTGACCGTGCTGAAGAAGTACGCAGCCTAAGCCGCTCCCTGACGCATCACTATAAATTTCATAACCCTCTGCACCAGACGGCAAACTCAGTATTGGTGCTGTGGTCAGACGCCTCTTTAATTCTTCAAAAGCCCGTGCACACTCCGGTGACCAAACGAACTTCTGATCCTTCCTCGTCAAGGTGGTGAGAGGTAGAGCGATCCGCGAAAAGTTCTCCACGAAGCGCCGATAGTAGCCGGCAAGTCCAAGAAAACTCCTGACTTCCGCTACTGTTGCTAAAACGGGCCACTTCTGGATTGCATCGATCTTTGCTGGATCCACTGCGATACCCTCGCCACTAACAACATGACCAAGGAACGCGACTGAGGCTAGCCAGAACTCACACTTAGAGAACTTGGCATAAAGCTGACAACGTCGAAGGGTTTCCAAAACTTCGCGCAAATGTATCGCGTGCTCTTCTTCAGACTGAGAGTATACCAAGATATCGTCAATGAAGACAATGACAAACCGATCAAGGTACTCTCGGAAGGTCCTGTTCATCAGATCCATAAAAACTGACGGCGCATTCATTAATCCAAACGGCATCACTGTAAACTCGAAGTGTCCGTAACGGGTACTGAATGCTGTTTTGGGGATATCACAATCCCGAATGCGCAACTGGTAGTAGCCGGACTTGAGATCCAACTTGGAATACACAGTTGACCCAACTAGCTGATCGAATAAGTCATCGATTCGAGGAATCGGATACTTGTTCTTCTCGGTCAGCTTGTTTAGTTCTCGGTAATCAATGCATAGACGCAGGCTTCCGTCCTTCTTCTTCACAAAAAGGACCGGAGCACCCCAAGGGGATGTACTTGGTCGGATATAACCCTGCTCTAGCAATTCTTGCAACTGAACTTTCAATTCCACCATCTCCTTTGGCGCAATTCGGTACGGAGAGCGTGAAACAGGCTTGGCACCTGACACCAGCTCTATAGTGAAGTCAATTTCTCGCTGAGGTGGCGCCCCAGGAAGGTCTTTCGGAAACACATCTGGATACTCTGAAATCACAGGAACATCACTCAAACTGGGTTGAGACTTTGCAGCCCCCACTAGCACAACACATAACTCTGCGCCTTGCCGAACTGCCTTGACCACTTGGACAGCAGACATCAGTGTCTTGCTTGACCCACGCAAACCAGCAAATGTAGTCGCACGTTCGGTATTCCTCCCCAGTGTGACCTCCTTAGAAGTGCAATCAATGTAGGCCTGCTGCGCTGACAGCCAGTCCATACCAAAGATTACATCGAACTCCGAAAGCGGGAGTATCAGTGCTTCCAACTCAAAGTCTTGACTTCCTATTCGTACTTTTACCACACAACCTCGATCCGCACGCATCGAACACCCATTGGGTAGCAACACATCTAATCGTTCCTGTCTGAACAACGAAGGCACTCCAATTTGATGTAGGAAGGCCTCCGATAGAAAGGAGTGTGAAGCACCCGTGTCAAATAGTGCTCTCGCCGGATGATTAAAGATCAGGACAAAGCCTAGGACATCAATGTGTAACTAACAATGCATAAGGTATGACATATAAAGAGCAACAAAACTATATACTATCACATACCTGTCACCACATCGTTCTGTTTGATGGCCTCCTGTTGGCCAAGGTTGTAAACACTAGGCTGGGCTGGAACAGCGTGGGATGCGGTTGACTCTGCCGCCTTCCCTTTCTCTGCCGCATAAGCCGCAGCCGCCTTCTTTCCTCCACGACAGTCTCGGGCTATGTGTCCCGGTTTGCCGCAGTTGTAACAAAGGATTGGGCCTCGCCCAGTCACTCCTGATGCTGAAGATTGAGCTGACCCAGATGGTCGCGCTCCTTTCTTCCACTTGCCTCGTCCTGACTTTGCCGAGCTCGGCTCTTTGAACTCTGGCTTGACTACTGCTAGCTCTTTCCTGCTTTGGGACCGCTTCATGTCTTTCTCCAAAGAGCGAGCTGTGTTGACCAGGGTCATAAACCCCTGCGTCATTGGCCCCGTCAGTAAGAACCGCAACTCTTCTCTCAAGCCTTCGTAGAACCGATTTGTTTTACGCGCCTCATCTGCAAATGTCACACCTGCATATCGACCCAACCGTGTGAACTCATAAAGATAGTCGTCGATTGTACTATTTCCCTGAGTCAAACGATTAAACTGATTCTCCATTTCTATTTGTTGGGCCTGTGGCAAATACCGCGCCAAGAAGAGTCTGGAAAACTCATCAAAATAAACATCTGTCAGCTGCCTCCCTGCTAGCTGATGTATCTCCATCTCGTCCCACCACAGCTGCGCCTCCCCATCCAATAGGAAGGTTGCCAAAGTAACTTTTTGCTCTTCCCCTGTATCTGTGGCCTTCAGGGTTTTGCGCACCCTTGAGAGCCAATCCTCCGCTTGCGTCGGGGTTCCTGCCCCCGTGAACGTAGGAGGGTGGAAACTCAAAAAGTATTGCAGCTGTTGATCGGGAGCTCTTCGTGCCCTCAGCGGCACTGGCCTTTCCATCGCAGGTTCGGCTGCTGGAGCCGGCATTGGAGCCGCTCCAGGGATAGGAGGTTGTCCAGGGACATGCCCTCCTGGTTGCGCCGTGAACATTGCAAACACTGCTTCTGCCACCATCCTTACAGTTTCAGCTGAAGGAGGAGTCGGCACCGGAGTTGGTGCACTACTTGCAGTCGAACGAGGGGGTCGAGAAGGACCCGCTCCACTCCCAGCCGCCTATATATGTATTCAAAGCATAATTAGCGACTAAGAGATAATATGAAGCACTAAAGGAACACAAAAGTTCCATCAAAATGCTACAGATCAACATGTAATTCATTCCTAAAGTGGACAAAACTGGTTATTTAGATGAGTTTAAGGCGACGCACACACGTGCTCACCACCCCTTAAAAGAATTCGACCACGAATTCAGACGGAAAGGGAACGAGACCCGTAGCTGATACCAATTTGTAACACCCTCCCTGTCACATAGCATATAACAGTAGGTCCGGCCGGGACCCCACGCCATATGAAATGAACAGAAGAGCGCATTACTAAAATTAGTGTTTAATAGTTAGAAGTAACCATCTCAGCATCAGAGTCGCAATGGAAGCATAACTATATTCAATTACTTACAACCAGTTTACAACATTGTCCACAACACTACTAGTAGGAATGAAATACATAAACGAGTTATTTACATGAGTTTGTTTACATCAAAAAGGTGGCTTCCAAACATCGGCACGCAGGCCGGCCACACATGAACAAAAGTAAACAAAGCTATGGCCTTCAAGGGCCAGCACAGCACAGCAGCAGGGGCTTCAGCCCGCTATCTCCCGCTAGTCTCAACGGGACCTGTATAAGCAAATCCACCAATTGGTGGGAAAACAAGCAACCGGTCAGCTTTAGCTGACCAAGATTTATAACGACCCCGCCCCACACTCGGGGCGGCGGTGCTCCTTCCCTGCAAGTAAGAATCAGCAGCATATATATATCCGCAAACAACACCAACGGAGGCAAACCAAGCCACCCGCTTCGTGCTCACAAGGCACACTTTGGCATACTCAACGAGTTACGCCTTCACGCTAAGTCTTATTACAACTTAGACAAACAAATTGAGCGAGTCCGCATTAACGAAGTTACAACACTCTTCCATAGCCTGGTGCACCGAGGGGCGACCTCTTCACCACCACTATGGGCGGGTTCGGATCAGCTACGCCCGTGCTCAAATATCGCGATTCACCTATGCACGATACGGGTAAGCGTCACCTAAAACCCCTCACTAAAAGCTGGGCTTTGCAAATTCCACAGCTTCAACTGCTATGTATCCAGTCCCCAATGCTTTGGGTAACACTGACTCAAACACGCTGCGTGCTGGGCGCTACCGCTGGCGCTAACACTAGCGCCCGGCGCTAGCGACAGAATTTCATTCTGTCCAGCACTGGTAACAGAAATCACCCTGTCACCTCTGGTAATACACCTCCAGATACACACACTGGTAGCTCACCTGGAGCTACCGCCGGCGCTAGAGATAGCGCCAGCGCTAGTGACAGAAACTAGTTCTGCCAGACTTTTTCGGGCACAACCTGGAGAACACTTCCAGGACTTCTTTTTCTGCATCAGATTATAAATATGACCTGAATCACAGCGCGTACACGAATTTTCTTCCGGCACGCTATACGCACTAAAACATCACCAATCCGGCTCGATCTGTCCAGATAGGCTTCACACAGCATGCCTATGTCCGTACTACCGTTCCGGACGCTATATGCAATTTGTGGGGAAATCATTTCAACCCAACGGAAGATCCGATCTACTATTTCGTAGAAATCTCCCTAAATATATGCAAACTAAAGGACGTTCATGTCCAAGGCTGAGGGAGGAGACTCGTTACCCTTGTAGGCCGTTTCGGTGCCATGGAAATGAGAGGGAGATGGCTGGAATCCGCGGTGGCACACGCACGAAGACGATGCTTCACAAATCCCTCCTGGCACGACGAAAACTCAACTCCTAAGGCTCTCCCTCCTTGCCCTCAGCTCTCCTCTCAGTTCTCCTCTCAGGAATGGCAGAGAAAATGAGAGAGGATTCGGATTTTAGGGGGTTTTATGTTTTATCGCTACCGCCGGCGCTAGCCACTAGCGCCTGGCGTTAGCCTTGAGTCGGTACCGCTCTGAGCCACTAGCGCTGGCGCTAGCGCCTGGCGCTAGCTCCCTTCCTTGCACTCATTTTCATTTTGGTGTGCACATATAATTGGGGGTCTTACACTTCGACTAGAATTAGGAGTCTTAGAGTTAACACCTTGAACTATTCACATGCTATGACTCACTTAAATTAAATCAAAATTAAAATATAAAAGATGAAAATTTCAAAACACCAAAATATGCTTATATAAGCCTTCAAAACATATCTATTCTTTTGGGAATTTCTACCTTAGGAAGACCGATATATATATAAAATATTCCAAAGAAAATTTCTTCAAAATTCCTGAAAAACCAATCTCTGATTGGGCGTTGACTAGTTAACGTCAGTCGTTAGCTAGTTTGGCCCAATCAAGTTTTTGTCCTCTCTAAACTATTTTGGGTATTTTTCTAGTTTTCTTTTATATACTTATTCTCTCAGATTTAATTATTTTGCTATTAATTTAGTAGTTTTTAAATCCAAAATTCAAAAAAATTATAACTAACTCACAAAAGCTCCAAAATATTTTTTGCTTCTTTTGTTCTAAAAATTTACAAAAATTATGGTTTGACTACATGACTTCACTTGAGCAAACATCTTGGTAAAATTTGCTTCAAATGGTCAAAATTGATGTTGGCATACTCACAAGGATTTACTTCAATGTCTAATTTTAGTTTCAAATTTGCTAAACATTGTTTTTGTCTTGCCATAATCTGATTATGTGCAATGAAATAGTCTATAGATAATTGTATATGATTGCCTAGCATGCCTCTAAGTATGAGTAATGTTCTATGTTAATCACTGATTCAAACACTCACTACTTTTGGTAATCTACATGTGTTCATAATCTTTGTCTTGCATGATTGTGTAGTGTGATAATTTTAGCACATTAAGTTGTATGTCTAAATTACCTACACCGTTATTCGAACAATAAATTTCTTGCACATATAGAAGTGGTTATTTCAAAATTATAAATGTTTGCAAAAACAAGTGAATTCGGAGAACTTTGGCCCAAACAAAAAAACTTAAATAATATGCCAAAGAAAACTCCACCAAGCACTACTCACCCTCCTGATAAGTCTTAATGAGCATTGTGAGGTTGAGCACCTTGGAAAGAATTGTAAAGTGTCTTGTGCAAACATCTTTTCTTTCTATCACTTCTATTTTTGTACACCGGATCACTAAAAATAAAAATCAATAAAATTGCTTATGTGATCCCCCAAGCAATACTTCGCTCCCTGATAAGTCTTAATGAGCACTGTGTGGGCAAAGCACCTTGGTAGTTGTACTTATGTTTTGTGCTTTGAAATTTGTGATGTGTGAAAGTAATTATATGATTACAATGTTCATGTTGTTATTAATATTTCAGTACATATGTCATGTGTTTTGATTATTTCACTTGTATACTTTTATCAAAAGACCTTTTTGCACACATCATTGATTTTCATAAAGCTTCTATTCATGAGCATTGGATCTGAATGCACACATTACATAATTCTCTAAAAACTTAAGTAAAAGCACTAGATTGCAATGCATGATTTCTACAATGTTTTCTTTACTTGAAATATGAATTGGTTACATTGTAGCTCTAATCTCTTTGAATATGTTAAATCATGCTTGCCTATTAGTTATGAAAATTTTTCAAAAATAAATGCTCAAATGTGAGAAGTCTAACCATATTGTTGGAAATGTCAAACCAAAAACAATTTTTTTAATAACTTTGTTTTACTTTTCCGCATTCCTACTTGCCTACCTTTTATGCTTATGTCCTTCATGTACTTGTAAGTTATAACACAAAATTGCATTTCACTTAATCAAGTACTACACCTCCTAAAAATAATTTTAAACGTCAAGTATTTATTTTTCATTAATGTTCTCCCACGCTTATCATATACCTTTTTCCGTTGTGCTACTCTCAACCATAGATCGATCATGTCTTACCTTTTTTTACACAAAACTCTTAAATCCTCTCTTAGTTATGTCCCATTTTTTTCTTCTTATTCTAGTTCTGTTTCACTCCACCCTCTTTTGCTAATAACAAAGGGGGAGAATAAAATAATAAATCGTAAAGATTAATGGAGTAGGATTCACTAGATTAAGGGGGAGCATGTATGGGAGTATACACTAAGGGGGAGCATTTGTGTAGGGCGGGTACAATTAAATGAACTATAATTCCTATCATTATCTTTATTATTGCATGTCATATAACTTTATAAAAACACAACTTTTTATGAATCTGATTTATCTCTAATTGAATTTGTTATTATCAAAAGGGTGAGATTGTTGGAACATTATTTTCCGCATCCCTTTGGTTTGAGAATAAGAAATCCTACGTTTATTTGATCTTGTTTGCCATTGTGTTTTTAGCATGCAGGTTTGAACAGATATGACATCAGCAATGGTCTGGCACTAACCACAAGCTGAAGGATTGAAAGCTATTTAACGCCAGGAATTAAGCTTAACGTTGGGCGTTAGCTCTAGACAAAAACGGCGCTCGGCTAATTTGTGGTCGACAAAAATTTGCGTTCGACTAATTTCTGGTCGACTAATTTGTGTTCGACGAACTGGTGGCCGACGAAAGCTGCTGCCGCTCGACTAACCTGTCGTTCGACTAAAGTGTTGTTCGACTAATATGTCGTTCGACGAAATGATCGGAGCATAAATCTCAACGCCAGGCGTTATGCTCAACGTCAGGCGCTTGTCATTCGACGAACTTGGATAGAAAGGAAGCAGTCGTGATTGAAGGGCATTTTAGGAATGATTGTGTCCAACGCTAGCGTTGACATCAACGCCATGCGTTAATGTTGCCAAAAATGAATATTTCCTAAAATGCTAATATCTCTTTCCTCTCTTGCAGATTTGAGCCATTAAAATGTTTCTAAATCAGGTCAACGCCAGGCGTTAGCCTCAACGCCAGCGTTGACAATCTTCCCTATAAATAGGTGGATCTCGGCTTCTCAATACACACCTGATCAAGAGCCTTTCTCCAGCACTTCATAAACTCAAAAAGGCCGTATTTTCCCGACAATCAACTCCCACACAAGTTCAAAGAAAGAATTCAAGGAGAACCGGATCAACGCTTCCTCAACACGAAAAGCACTCGCTTCGACTTCAAGAATATTCAGCGTGCCTTTGTCATCTCCAGAATTCTTATAGGGAGTTTGAAATTTAAATTGTTATTTTCTTTTGTAAAACTTTTTGTAATCGGTTTGTGAATTCGCCTCGTTGTTGGAGACTAGGTCTGGGTAGGACTTAGGGAGGAACTCGCTGCGTTGTTGGCGACTAAGTCTAGGGAGTAGATCTAGGGGGTGCTCGAGGCCTTTCTGGTGATAGAAAGGCTAGAGCGGCTTGAGGCCTCATCCGAGGTAGGATAGGCTAAAGCCAACCGGTTCGTGGGGATACGAGTTGGTATAGAAAACAAAAAGAAAATTACTATTTGTCGCCTTCAATTTCTGGCGTCATAGAAATCAAGTTTTGTAATTCGCTATTTCATATTAATAAAGCATGTCTTTTCTTTATTTCAATTATTGTATTTGATTTCTTTCAAAGTGCTTTCAAAAATATTAAAAAATATAACATAAGTTTAAAAACCCTTATTCACCCCCCCCCCCTCTAAGGGCGCCTACAGATCCAACAAGATGATGAGGAGAGGGAGAGAAAACAAAAGAGGCAATGGAAGGGGGAGGAGAAATCGTGCACAGGAGAGAGGGTTTTGCGAATCGAACGATGGGAGGGTTTAGGGCTGCGTGCGATTCTATCGGGGGGAAGATGACATTTTTATAAAAAAATAAAAAAAACACGCACGAGCAATCCGATCGTGCGATTTGCAAAAACCACCCCAAATTTCTCAAAAACAAAATGCGCGCTCCAAAATGAACAGGAAGAACAGAGAAATACTCGAAAACAACGAAAGCTCAAGAATTCGCAAATTGTGAATACTAAAGGAAACTAATATGTTTATAAGATTTAAATTAACTACTCCTACGCCTAGATAACTACTGGGTTTTCTGTCTTCCCAGCACGATTTATTCAAATTTAAAACAGTTCTAGCTAATGGGTCTATGAAAAGAAAAGTGAACAGGTAACTGGTTTATTATTCGCGTCGGTAGCGGGTACCGATACGGCAAAAAAATAGTTACCCCCATACATGAATAAATATACCTGCACTGAACGCTGGGCAGGGGTAATAAGTATGAAGAAGACGTCTCAATGTCTGTCTTCATGCGCAGCTGATTTATTCCATCGTCAGTTTGCACAGCAGGCCTGACAACTTCCTGAATCAGATCCAATGCTGATTCCTACGATGAGTCGAACATGAGAGTGGGGTAAAGAAACAAACTAGAAGAATGACATAAAAGAAATTCATCTTTGGGAGGGATCCCGGTATTACTCCCGATAGGATGACCTAATGAGAAATTGTCAGCATCATCGATAATGATGCAGGTTTCGACAGTAGCAGCAATGGTCTTGCCCACAATTTGGACTTTCGATCCTGGCACAAAGGTAGATTCCCCTTGACCTTGAGGGTTGTCCTCCTTCGTAGGGATAGGATCAATACAAAGATCTCCTGCCTCATCCTGTGGAACACTCTCAACAATGTCGTCAGAAGCAGATGTAGTAATATACACAAAAGAAGGAGAAATAGTGCTCACACAAGGGTTATGCAACAGCACCTCACAAGGAATAGAATCATCACACTGTGACATGAGCACATGAGATATGGGCTCCGCCGTGTCAGAGTCCAGATTAAAAACACATCTAATATCTGTATCCAAATCATTCCCTTCAAAGCATGGAGGTGATACAGATACATAACTAGATGTTGAAGATGTGCTACCATGAGTAGTAGTTGGGATGATCCGGATGTCCGGCTCATCATCCTCGTCCACTTGGCGAAGAAACTCGGCACAATCCTTTAAAGCATGGTCTGTGCTCTGACAAAACAGACATTATTTTGTATTCTTCTTTGGTCCAAATAGGACCGGAGATGAATTCAGAAATGGTGTCTGCGGGGCAGAAGGATAACCATAGGACTTAGGCACACTGTAAGGGTTACCGTGTGATTTCGGCATCCGATACATTGAGTCTAAGGTACTAGGGCCGCCATCTCCCAATGGGCACCTATCACTAGCATGGGAGATATCTCCACACCAGCGGCAACGGATGTTGAATGCAGCCCACATTGCATGAAGACACTCAGATTCTACAGAAATATCCAAATGTGCAAAATACTACACCTAGCAATAAATGGTTGCAGCACCCTATAATAAAAACACAAAAAAAGCATAAAAATCAAACAAAGAAAATAAAGGGAATCTTTACAAGCAATTTTCATAAAAAAAACACAGCGCCCTTTACAATCCCCGGCAGCGGCGCCAAAAACTTGATGCACAAAATCTATGCACACTACAAAATCTATGCACACTGCTATAGGCGGTAGCAAGACTGCGGCACGAAACAGCAGTGTATCGATCGTTCAAGTAATAAAAGAGGGAGAGACTCCCCGAATATCATTCTCAGAGGACTGCATGTTGGGTTATATGAATTCTTGTTAGGAAATTACTTATATAGATTCTTTAGTAATTAATAGAGAAAAGGGGGTTTTGAAATTGGGTTTTCCTAGATTAGCGACGATGAACCAAAATGCGGGCCTACAACTACCCTTCGCTTGTTGGGATGGAATGCAGGCCGCGATGTCGTGCTTCGGTGAGCAGGTGGACGAGAAGACTAGCGGAATAAGGTGTTGGAGTTTCTGAGGTGATCTCAAAGCAGTCAATAGTTAGTCTTGCTGCCAACGCAATATGAGCCTATACGGTCGCACATAAAAGCGTTTGGAGAAATTGGAGAAAGGGTTGTGTTGGCCTCACTTATATTGGATAAGAGTAGATGACCAATCCTGTGACTATATGGAGTTAAGTTGAGAATGTCTCAATGGGAAATCGTTTAAAGAGTTTAAACGAATGGATTTATTCTTGACAAATTCGGCTAAAGTGTTTAACCGAATTGTGTCAAATTCGGCTAATGGGTTTAGACGAATTCGGCTAAAGTGTTTAGACAAATTCGGCTAAATCAAAATTCGGTTATTGTCATTAGTCGAATTCGGTTATAGTGTATAGTCGAATTCGGCTATTGAGTTTATTGGACAAATTCGGTTATTGTGATTAGCTGAATTCGGTTATAGTGTATAGCCGAATTCGGCTATTCTGTATAGTCGAATTTCAATAGCCGAATCCGTCGAAATGGTTTCGCCGGATTAGTGTCGAATTCGGTTAATTGGATTAGTCGAATTCGGCGAATATAAATCTGGACAGAAATGTTCTGTTTTTCCTCTGGTCTGCGGATAGCCTATTTTATGCCTTGCCTTTAAAAAGAATGCGATTAGGTCTTCGAGACTTACGGTTTTAGATCGAGCCTTTATCGCAATTTCTGTAGAGGCGGAGACGGAAGTGTTCTGATCGCTCTTGTTCCGTCCGCCGATCTAGTCGCCGCCTCCCCTTCAATGGATCTAGCAGTTCGTGGGGACGCAGAGGACGTTCTTTCTCCGACCTTGTTCTTGTACGACAAGAAGCTAGGGTTCTCCTTTACTTGTGTGGACTTCTGTAGAGGGATCGATCCATTTCGATTCTTGAAGAACTCAAAGGCAGATTTCGGATTTCCTTTGGAGCACCTTGGTTGAGTATTGACTCAATCCCGCAAAGGTATATCGTATTTAGATTTCCCTTATCTCTTGAATCATGTAAGATCGCAAGATCCGTTAATCTCTTTAGGGTTGTTCTTGTTATTTCTGCTACGCATATTTGATATGTCATCCCTAACGTAGGGATATAGAAAACCCAACAGTGGTATCAGAGCTAGGTTGCGGTCAAGTGCGTGTAAATTGGGACATTTAGAAGTGTTCTATATGCCCTAATTTCTTCTTGGAATACCACCGCCAGGGGCGCTGCCCCTTGGACCCCGTTAGGGGCTCTGCCCCTAAGACCCCTCCTGGGGCGCGGCCCCTTGGAACCCCGCCAGGAACGCATGTGATTGCGTTGCGATTTTCATGTTTCAGAGGTTGTTTCTGCTCTGCAGTAACCGTCCCTCAAAATGGTTTGTGAAACCAAATGTTTAGATTATTGAATCTGACATGAGAGACGAGCTTGTCTACTGCACGAGTGGAGTTGTTGTTCATATGTCCAATACATGTAAGTCTGGAGATTTAGAAGTGTTCTAAATGCTCAGATTTAGCCTTGTTTGTCAAAGTGTTGATAGACTGGTTTTGTGCACATCTGGGATGCATCTGGAATATGAATGTTGTTTTTATTTTCTGAAATGTGCACTGTGATTAAATGTTAATCACGATAAAATGTTCATCAATCGAAAAATAAAATCCCTTCATCAAATATTAAGTGTTCGGATGCCTTCCGATGGATGACACTCTTCCTGCCTCGATCGATGAAGTGTGGGCTTGCCAAAGCAAGGTGCATTAATCTATCTTGGTAAGGGTGCGAGCGGATAATTGTGATATCCCACTGTCGACATCGGGTCTAACTTAACTAGGTGACCTCAAAGGTTGAGTGCCTAGAGGCATAGGGTTGGCATGCACCATATGATGGATGTGAATAAGGAGTTATTCACCAACCATACAAGAGTTGCATGAGGATGCAATTGGCAAGCGTTGCCTACCTAAATAACTGCATAGTGAGAGAAAAGCCAAAGCTGACTCATTGTGTTGGTGAAATACGGGTCTTGCCCACTAAGAGAGAAGCTCGCATGGACTCTCTGAATTGATAGTGAGGGATATCAATTTGAATAAAATAGTGGGAGTATTTAATTGAAGTCGAAATTAAAATAAATTGTATTTTGAAATTTTGGTACTGATTAAATTCTGCATGAATTCTTGTAGAATTCCATGGCCAGTGGTTCACACTCCACTCTGTCCCTGAGAGCTATCCTTGAGAAGGACAAGCTAAGCGGGACGAACTATATGGACTGGTATAGGAACCTGAGAATTGTTCTCAGGCAAGAGCGAAAGCTCTACGTCTTGGAAGAAGAAGCCCCCGAGGTGCCGACCGGGAACACGTCCCGTGTTGATAAGGATGCTTATAAGAAGTATACCGATGACGCCTTAGATGTCGAGTGCCTTATGCTTGCCACCATGAACTTTGAGCTTCAGAAGCAACACGAGAACATGGGGTGCAAGGAGATTGACGAGCACCTAAAGAAAATGTTTCAAGGGCAAGCTCGTCAAGAGAGGTTCGATGTCACGAAGGCGTTATTTCAGTGCAAAATGGGAGCTCGAGACTCGGTTGGTACTCACGTACTCAAGATGATTGGGTATATAGAGAACCTGGAGAGACTGGGTTTTCCTCTGGGTCAAGAGTTGGCCACAGATCTAATCCTGCAATCGTTGCCGGATAGTTATGAGCAGTTCGTCTTGAATTACAACATGAATGAAATAGACAAGACACTGCCTGAGCTCCTAGGCATGTTGCGAACTGCCGAGATAAACATGAAGAAGGCCAAGCCTGCTAGTCCCATATTGATGGTACATAAAGGCAAGGGTAAGGCCAAGGGCTTCAAGAAGACGAAGGTGGGACCTAAGTCACATCTTGAGCCCAAATCTTCTGCGCTGAAAAAGAAGAGCACCGTGAAGGAAGGGAAATGCCACCACTGTGGCAAGGCTGGACATTGGAGGAGGAATTGTCCTTCGTACATTAAGGGTCTGCAGAAAATGAAGGGAGGTATGACTTCTGCTTCGAATATTTACGTTATAGAGATAAACTTTTCTGCTCCTTCATCTTGGGTATTGGATATCGGATGTGGTTCTCACATTTGTACAAATGTGCAGGAAATGAGAAGGAGATGATTGCTGAGTAAAGGAGAGGTGGACCTGCACGTCGGTAATGGAGCAAGAGTTGCTGCTGTAGCCGTAGGGGTTTACCATCTTTCTTTGCCCAGTGGGCTTGTAATAGAACTTAATAATTGTTATTTTGTTCCGGCCATAACTAGAAACATTATATCCATTTCATGCTTAGACATGATTGGATTTTCTTTTATAATGAAGAACAATTGTTGTTCTATATTTAAGAATGATGTTTGTTATGCTGTAGCTCAATTGTTTAATGGTCTTTATGTTTTGAACCTAGACCATCCGATCTATAATGTAGATAATAATAAAAGACTACGAACAAATGACTCAAATCCTACATATCTCTGGCATTGTCGTTTGGGCCATATAAACGAGAAGCGCATATCCAAGCTCCATAAAGATGGACTATTGGACTCATTTGATTATGAATCATTTGAGCGATGCGAGTCTTGTTTATTAGGCAAAATGACTAAAGCCCCTTTCACTGGTTATACTGAGAGGGCTGAGGATCTTTTGGGTATAGTACATAGTGATGTATGCGGACCCATGAGTTCTATGGCTAGAGGTGGGTATTTCTACTTCGTTACATTTACTGATGATTTCAGTAGATACGGATACGTGTATCTTATGAAGTGCAAATCCGAAACTTTTGAAAAGTTCAAAGAGTTTAAGAATGAAGTGGAGAACCAATTGGGTAAAAAGGTTAAAGCACTCCGATCTGATCGAGGTGGCGAATACCTGAGTCATGAGTTCCGTGATCATCTGAAAGAGTGTGCTATTGTATCACAGCTCACTCCACCTAGGACACCGCAGCATAATGTTGTGTCTGAGAGGAGAAATCGTACTCTGTTAGACATGGTACAGTCGATGATGAGTCATGCAGACTTGCCTGTTTCCTTTTGGGGTTTTGCTTTAGAGACTGCTGCAATGACACTGAATCGCGCTCCAACGAAAACGGTTCTAAAGACACCATATGAGATATGGACTGGGAAGCGTCCTAGTATGTCATTCATTAAAATTTGGGGCTGTGAGGCATACGTACGACGTCAAATGCCTGACAAGCTGGAACCCAAATCAGATAAGTGTTATCTGGTGGGATATCCTAAGGAAACGAAAGGATATTACTTTTACCTACCGTCTGAAGGCAAAGTGTTTGTCGCAAGGACGGGTGTCTTCTTGGAGAAAGAGTTCTTGTCAAGGAAGACGCAAAAGGTAGAACTTGAAGAAGTTCAAGAACCACAAGTAGTGAATGAACCAGAATTGGATTCTGAGCCAGGACTACAAGATGTTGTAGCTGGAGAACCTGCTCAAGAGACACAAGTCCTACGTAGATCTGGTAGACCAAGATTTGAGCCTGAGAGATATGGATTTCTCATGTCTCAAATAGGTAATGTGTTGCTTATGGATCATGATGATGAACCAGCGACCTACCAAGAGGCTATGAATGGACCGGACTCTGACAAATGACTTGAGGCTATGAAATCCGAAATGGACTCCATGTATACAAACCAAGTTTGGAACTTGGTGGAACCACCTGAAGGGGTACTACCCATAGGGTGCAAGTGGGTCTTCAAGAAGAAGACCGACATGGATGGGAATGTACAGACATTCAAAGGGCGACTGGTGGCTAAGGGTTTCAAGCAAATTCATGGTGTTGACTATGATGAGACCTTTTCCCCTGTTGCCATGGTAAAGTCCATTAGGATATTGCTTGCTATTGCTGCGTATTATGACTACGAGATCTGGCAGATGGATGTCAAAATGGCTTTCCCAAATGGAAACCTCCATGAGGAAGTGTACATGACACAACCCGAGGGTTTTGTATCCCCAAATGAAGCCACTAAAATATGCAAGCTGAATAGATCCATCTATGGATTGAAACAGGCCTCTAGAAGTTGGAATCTTCGTTTTGATGAGAAGATCAAAGAGTTTGGTTTTGTCAAGAATGAAGATGAACCGTGTGTTTACAAGCGAATCAGTGGGAGCATTGTTGTCTTCATGATATTGTATGTAGATGACATACTGCTAATCGGGAATGACATACCTACCCTGAAAGTTGTTAAGAACAACCTAGGGAACTGCTTTTCTATGAAGGACTTGGGTGAAGCGACTTACATACTCGGTATTAAGATCTATAGAGATAGATCGAAAAAGTTGCTGGGTTTGACCCAGAGTACGTACATTGAGAAGGTGTTGAAGCGGTTCAACATGCTTGAGTCCAAGAAAGGATTTTTGCCCATGTCACATGGTGTGAATCTCTCTAAGGACCAATGTCCAAAATCTTGTGAAGATAAGGACCGCATGAAGTTGATTCCATATGCTTCGGCAATTGGGTCAATCATGTATGCAATGTTATGTACTCGACCCGATGTCTCTTTTCCTTTGAGCATGACAAGCAGGTATCAGTCTGATCTCGGTGAATGTCACTGGATAGCCGTAAAGAATATCCTGAAGTACTTAAGAAGGACTAAGGATGTATTCTTGGTGTATGGTGGAGAGGAAGAGCTCGTTGTAAGTGGTTACACGGATGCCAGCTTCCAAACTGATAGGGATGATTCGAAGTCTCAGTCAGGGTTTGTGTTTTGCCTGAATGGAGGAGCTGTGAGCTGGAAGAGTTCCAAGCAAGAGACAGTTGCTGATTCTACAACTGAGGCCGAGTATATCGCCGCGGCAAATGCAGCGAAGGAGGCTGTATGGATTAGGAAATTCATCGGCGAGCTAGATGTAGTTCCTAGCATTGTTGGTCCCGTAGTTCTCTACTGTGATAACAATGGTGCAATTGCACAATCTAAGGAACCTAGATCCCATCAGCGCTCCAAGCACATACTTCGGTGGTTCCATCTTATTCGTGAGATTGTCGAACGAGGAGATGTGAACATTTGCAGAGTGCCGACTGAGGAGAATATTGCAGATCCACTGACAAAGCCTCTCGCGCAGAGAAAGCATGATGGTCATACTAGATCAATGGGTATACGATACCTGAGTGATCAACTCTAGTGGGAGTCTTGTGGGTTGCATGTAAAATATATATTATGTTGGCTATTTATTATTTATTCATATGATAAATTGTGTACCACTTATTTCATTTTACAATTAATGGCAAGTTCTTTTATTATGATATACTGTTTCTATATGATAGAATAAAATTCGTGATAAATACCCTTAGAATGTTCGCTTCCATAGGACATCAAGTACGTGACTTGAATGTGAGAGCCTATGATTTCGAAGCTTCATTCTTAAAAGGTCCCTGGTCGAGGTATCATCGTAGAAGCTAAGGGTGATGATGATACATTAAGACTAGCATGTGTGTTGACTGATGACCGGTTCTCACAGGTCATGATATTGTGATATCAAGTCATCACATGGGTACTTGTTAGTGAACAAGTTGTACTGGACAGACCCACCTTGAGACTACTTTGTGGATTGTTATATGAACGTGTCACAAGTAGGTCTCAACTGACAATGGTGTTTGTGGTCCTTTGACCTAAAGTCACAACATTCATCAAATGAGGAAGAGCGTACCTTGATGCCATCTAAAGTCTTCTCTTGAGAAAGGTTAATGATAAGGGTGGTAATTGTGTATGTTACGAGTCATTTGGATGTTTGCGTGTGAGCAGAAATGGAATTTGTCCTCCTTTATGACAGGAGTTACATCCATGGGCCCCTTGATGGAATAAGACTGAGAAATGCATGGCCATGCTTGGTGGAGTCAATATGTGATATTGAGCTCACCAATTTTCAGACAGTCTATTCTGGATCAAGAAACTAGGATTAAACAATTATGAGGGTGACACGGTCCATACCTCTAGTTCAATCCGGATGTAAGGGACAAAGGGACAAGGCAACACTGAAACATTGGTTAAGACAGGCTTAATGAGTTATGAACTCTAATTGTTTTGGTAGCAATGATGTATTGCTAGATGCCGCTCATTGTTTGTGAGACTTTTGTTGATACTTTGTGATCAAGTGGGAGACTGTTGGAGTTTCTGAGGTGATCTCAAAGCAGTCAATAGTTAGTCTTGCTTCCAACGCAATATGAGCCTATAGGGTCGCACATAAAAGCGTTTGGAGAAATTGGAGAAAGGGTTGTGTTGGCCTCACTTATATTGGATAAGAGTAGATGACCAATCCTGTGACTATATGGAGTTAAGTTGAGAATGTCTCAACGGGAAATCGTTTAAAGAGTTTAAACGAATGGATTTATTCTTGACAAATTCGGCTAAAGTGTTTAACCGAATTGTGTCAAATTCGGCTAATGGGTTTAGACGAATTCGGCCAAAGGGTTTAGACAAAATCGGCTAAATCAAAATTCGGTTATTGTCATTAGTCGAATTCGGTTATAGTGTATAGTCGAATTCGGCTATTGAGTTTAATGGACAAATTCGGTTATTGTGATTAGCCGAATTCGGTTATAGTGTATAGCCGAATTTGGCTATTCTGTATAGTCGAATTTCAATAGCCGAATCCGTCGAAATGGTTTCGCCGGATTAGTGTCGAATTCGGTTAATTGGATTAGTCGAATTCGGCGAATATAAATCTGGACAGAAATGTTCTGTTTTTCCTCTGGTCTGCGGATAGCCTATTTTATGCCTTGCCTATAAAAGGAATGCGATTAGGTCTTCGAGACTTACGGTTTTAGATCGAGCCTTTATCGAGATTTCTGTAGAGGCGGAGACGGAAGTGTTCCGATCGCTCTTGTTCCGTCCACCGATCTAGTCGCCGCCTCCCCTTCAACGGATCTAGCAGTTCGTGGGGACGCAGAGGACGTTCTTTCTCCGACCTTGTTCTTGTACGACAAGAAGCTAGGGTTCTCCTTTGCTTGTGTGGACTTCTGTAGAGGGATTGATCCATTTCGATTCTTGAAGAACTCAAAGGCAGATTTCGGATTTCCTTTGGAGCACCTTGGTTGAGTATTGACTCAATCCCGCAAAGGTATATCGTATTTAGATTTCCTTTATCTCTTGAATCATGTAAGATCGCAAGATCCGTTAATCTCTTTTGGGTTGTTCTTGTTATTTCCGCTGCGCATATTTGATATGTCATCCCTAACGTAGGGATATAGAAAACCCAACATGAGGATCGTATGCACCTCATCGCGGAACACGCAACTAGCAATTGCTAGTGCCGCACACTACAAAGCGGTGGAGCGGATGGCGGACTAGGGCACTCCTCAGTTCACATAAAACACACAACAGATCTCAAAAGCATGAAATCATATTAACTGAAAACACAGTGTTTATGAACATCATCCAAATTAACACACATACAGGGAAAACTCTAAAGCAATGCGCAAGGGGAAAGAGTAAACCGAAGCTCGAAGACTCTGCTGAAGATTCTCGGCCGGAATCGTAAGGTTGTCAAGCCTCGTCCGTGCTCGGTCTTTAGTTGCATCCGGGGTCCGAAGGAGCTGTCACCTTCCTCTACTTTACCCGTCTTCTTCGTGGTCTAGCTCAAGCTAACTCTTGTTGGACACCTTGAATGCAGCGGAGACTTTCCGTCTATGGCGTTGTTGAGCTCATCGATGATGGAGGAGGCCAAGGAGGAAGATTTGGCAGAAGTTTTGCAAGGAAGCGGTGGCCGGAGCTTCTCCTAGGTCGAGCGGTGGTGGAGCGGCAAAAAGGGGCGGAAATGGCGGGCTCTGGAGTTTTTTCCCGCCGGTTTTCTCTAATGAGCAGATTTCCTGCTTTAAATACTAAATTGGCTGAAATTTAGTCACGCACGGTCGAACGCAAGACCGTGCATTGCCCGTGCCTTATTTAACAAATAGAACCTGCCTTGAGGAAGAAGCAACAGCGCCTGTGCATTTTACTCATGCACGGTCGAAACCGCCGGTGCGTAAAAATGCACGACGAAATCCAGATTGGCTAAAAACTAGGCGAAACAGGCGATCGTGCGTTTTACTCACGCACAGTCGAATCCGACCGTCCGTAAAAATGCACGACCAAAATCAGATCACAATTTTGCTGCTCGGAAGAAGGCGCACGATCGCAGCCGTCTGTGAGTCAAGGAAACGCACGACCGTGCGATATAAACAATCATGATTTCTGGGCAAATGGGATGATCCAACCACCTGCAAGAAAAGCAATTCAGCTGGGAATACACTTCCATCACCAATTCAGCATAAACATGGAACGCAAACGCACACCAAAACGGTCCTAAACAGAGCACAAAACAAGTAAGTGCGCGCCAATGTGCACAAGAGAAATATAAGCAATAACAACCAGAAAAAGACGTGCACAAGAGCGAAAACTAGCCCGGATGAGTCCAAAAAAGTGTATATAAATGGAACTCTAGAGGGGGTGAATAGAGTATTAAAAGTTTTTTACTTATTTTATAGCGGAATTAAAATAGTTATAAAAACAGAATAAAAGATCACAGCACAACACCCAACAAAAAATAAACACAAACACAGAAGACACAAGGATCTATAGTGGTTCCCCAATCAACCTGGGTACATCCACTCTTCTACCACACTTGGTAGGAAACCCCTAGGTTTTTGATCAGGTGCCCTAACACCACTGGAGTTTTGATCAGGTGCCCAAACACCACTTGAGCTTTGATCAGGTGCTCAAACCAAACACTGGTTTTTTATCAGGTGCCCTGCCACCAAAGGTAAACTTTTGAAGGGAGTTAAAACCATGTACATATTGGGGTAATAAGAATAAAAAATAAAATATGTTATGATGTTCTTCTCTCTCAACAAGATCTGAGAGAAGACTAGTGGATGTTGTTGTTGTAAAGCTCCCCCTGTCTGATAGAGATGATTGACAGTTGGTGGTGAAGCTTTCTCTTAACAGTAGAAGATTGAGATTCCGCAAATGTTCCTGAGAGAATATTTCAGATGTTCTCAGGAAGGATGAGGTTGCTGCTGTAGAAGATGAAGACTTTGTTTTTCTGTAAATATTTTCTTCTTCTACAAAAATCGTATATCTATTGTATCTGATATCTCTCTTCTATCTTCTATATCCTTTTCCTTAGATGATATATTCTGGTTTGAAAATTTCAAATCTTCTTGTTAAGGAATAGAATAATCTTAATTAAATATCCTTCTTGGGACTGCAACAGTAAGCAAATGATTTTGTAGTGTACTTTAATTCCTTTGTCGTGAAAGATTCCTTTTCCATTAAATGTCAACAGCTATTATCTTGGAAGAAGAGAATAGACAGGAATATAATAAGTAAGGCATAAATCTAGTCTTATCTGATTATAAAATGTCCCAATGCATGAATAGATCCGTTGTTGTAGTCGATCTGAGTTCAGAGAACCATGTAGTTGATCTTTAGGATTCATCAAGCTCAATAAGGAAATTCGTCGAACTGAAATAGGAGTTCGTCGTACTGAGAGCTGAGTTCGTCGATCTCAATCAGGAGTTCGTCGAACTAAAGTAAAATCTGTTGAACTGGCTTGAAGACTGAGTTTGTCGAACTGGAGATCCACGTTCGTCGATCTGATATATGACTTTCGTCGAACTCAGGAAGGCGTTCGTCGAACCCAGGGAGGCGTTCGTCGAACCCAGAAAACTTAGAATTTACCTAAGTTTTACCTAACAAAAGAGCCTTAAACCTTGACCCTTAGACTTTACAATGGGGTCAACTGGAGTACTAATCAACAGATAGTGATCTTAGCCCAAATCAGTAATTGGGTTGTTCCAACACTGGTGTGTGGTGGGACCTCCTCGCTGTGACCAAGGGTCTGTGTCTAGTTCAAAGGCTTCGGTCTGTTCTTTCTAAGGGATAAGTAGGTGTTAGCTGCCCCCTACCACAGGGGGTCCGAGCTCCACAATAGACCAAATACTAGTTTCAACATTTTTAGTGCGGTGAGCGTGGAGTGTACCTAGTACAAGAACGTCCTGAGGAGGAGGCATGGCAGGAGAGGATGAGCGAGATGCGGGTTTTGGCGGCTCGCCACCACCCTGCGCGCCAGTGACCGTGGAGATGCTAGCGTACCTCAAGAGAGACTTGCTCAGGGCCTTCCAGTGCGCCCTCGCCACAGTAGTAGAGGGTCTCGCAACCCCTGCGCCCCATGTGTCACCTCCAGCTGGAGTCGGCGAGAGTACACCGTCTCATAGGGAAGGGAAGGAGACGGCGTCCTAGCTGCCAGCAAGATCTCGCAGGGCAAGAGCTTTTCCCCAGCCCAGCGAGAGCGAGCGAGGTCCCGGCGAGCACCGTCCCGGCCGGTGGAATTCCAGCCAGTGGGGTTCTTGCGGGTGGCCCCTCGGTGAGCGCGATACTGGTTGGAGCCAACTCACCCAGGGAGCTCGCAGGGCAGGTCTGGGGGTGAATGGGGAAGCCCATTCCGTGAGTTGGTTCTCTCGGCACCACTCCCCGAGGGGTTCAGGGAGCCGGCCATGATGATGTATACTAGCAAGGATGACCTCATTCAGCACCTGCAGTGATTCGAGGACATGGTCTCAATCAGACCAATGTCGGATGCCTTCAAGTGCCGACTCTTCGCCACCACTCTAAAGGAGAAAGCAAGGGGATGGTTCCACCAGTTACCCTCAGGGTCGATCTACGCTTTTGAGGATCTGTGTCGCGACTTCCTGCTGCGTTTCTCGGCCTCGAAGAAGAGAAAGAAGGATCCAGAGGTGCTCTTCAACATCAAGCAGAGGCCAGGGGATTCGCTAGCCCACTATGTGAATCAGTTCCAGGAGGAAGTCCTCCTCATCCAGGAGGTACCGGGGTTTACCCTTCAGCTTGCCTTCATTATGGGGCTGCGGGAGGGGTTTTTTAAGATGGAACTCAAGAGGAAGGCTCCCATATCCTTTGAGGAGTTGATGGAGAGAGATGTAGAGGAGGTAGAGGAGGAGGCTGCCAACCCTGAGTTCACAAAAAGGTTGGCACGGCTGAGCAAGCCGGAGGTTAGATAACCGTAGGTGAGAAGGAGGGAAGAGGTGAGAGCCCCGTAGTTGGGGTGGAGGCAGCAAGGAGGGGGGTGCAGGGCCCCGGGAGGGGTTTCCCCCAAGGAGGAGGCAACTTCCAAGGAGGTCAAGGAAGACCTCACCAGCTAGGGTGGAGGCAGGGACCGAGGCCACATCCCTCGCCTCATTAGGCCATGGTCATAGGGAGAGGAAGAGCGGGTAGAGCTTAAGAGGAGCAGGAGCCGGAGGAGCCGGGCTCAGGAGGAGGAACAGGGGGCAAAGGCCGAGGGAAGGGGGGTGGTGTTGCCATATTGTGACTTCCACCAGGAGGAAGGCCACGTGATGGCCACCTGCCCGGAGTTCTTGGATATGAGAGGGGCAAGAGTCCCAGCGCAACAACAGCAGCAGAGGCCGGTGAGGATTGAGGAAGTCCTACCTCAGGAGGATGTGGAGGAAAGTTGTGAAGACAGGGTCGACGTGGGGACCCGAGGCGGGATCGGAGTGATCCAGGGGGGGATCGATTCAACCCGAAAGGCGAGCATCTATGCCATGTATCGTCGAAGCGTGGCTTCAACCTCCCAAGCCCCTCCCCCGGCGAAAAAAGTCACCTTCTCCCAGAAGGATATGCCGGGTCATAAGACCCATTTTGTGATGCGCTGGTCATCTAGACAGCCATTGAGAACTTCACCGTCTCCCAAATCCTCGTGGACAACGGGAGCTCAGACAACGTCATCTTCAAAAAGGCATTTGATTAGATGAAGGTGGAGGCCAGGAGGGAGGGGGTAGAAGGGGGAGTGGGACTCCATGTGGTCTTGGTGGGGCAATCCCGGAACTGCCATTTTGTTATAGCGGATGCCCCCAGCAGCTACAGTGCCATCTTCGGACGAACCCTTATCAGCACATTCTGATGTGTCCCCTCCACCTTCCACCAATACCTCAAGTTCATCGTAGGTGGTGTTCAGATCCGAGTCAAGGGAGATCCCAAGGTGGTGAGGCAGTGCTAAGTGACTGCCGTGATCACCATCTCCTGGATTACGGAAGTAGAGGAGTGTGACAAGGAGATGGGTGAGTTGGCAGAGCCGGAAGAGGAAGGAGAGGAGGAGAGAAGAGTGGAAGAGGTTCATGCCCAGGAAGGGGTCGTTGAAGGGCACAGGGCGGAAGGAGTGGGAGAAAAAAGAAAATAAGGTCAGGCCCAGGGAGGAGGGGCGGAGGAGTTGATGGAAATTTTGGGAGGAGGAGAAGGAAGAAGGAGGAGCCGAAGCGCTTGCTTACGGCGAGAGGTAGGAGAATGATTAGGCGGAACAATCCCGGTTGGAGGCCGTGGAGGAAGTGGTGGAATTGGAGGTCATCACCAGGGCAGGGGCGATTGAGAAAGTGAAGATCAGTGGGGAGCTCAACCCCATGGACCGGAGGAAGATCTTGGCTTGCGTCCAAGAGAATGTGGATGTCTTCGCCTGGAGTGCAGCAGAGATGCCTGGGATCGACGCGGATGTGGCGTGTCATCGCCTCAACCTCAATCCCTGCACTCATCCCATCCGCTAGAAGAAGTGGTCCATCGCGGACAAGCTAGAGTAACACATCCGGGAAGAGGTGTCCAAGCTCCTCAAAGCAGGGCTTGTATCGGAGATCCAGTACCCAGACTGGGTCTCCAACATGGTCATGGTAAAGAAGGGAGATGGGAGGTGGAGAATGTGTGTTGACTTCTCTTTATTGAATAAATCATGCCCTAAGGATTGTTACCCTCTGCCTCGAATCAACGCACTGGTTGATTCAGCCATCGGTTTCTCTCTAATGAGTTTTTTAGATGCTTTTTCAGGTTACCATCAGATCCGTATGCGCCCTCCCGACATCAAGGATGTCTCCTTCATCACAGGGGATGGGTGCTATTGTTATAAAATGATGTCATTTGGTTTGAATAATGCAGGGGCGACATACCAGCGAATGATGGATAGGGTCTTCCATGAACAAAAAGGAAGAAAATTGGAGGTCTATGTGGTTGACCTCATGATCAAAAGTCGGGACTTTGAGTCCCAGCTCCGGGACCTTAAGGAGACCTTCGGGACCTTGAAAAAATTCAAAATGACGCTCAACCCCCAGAAGTGTGTCTTTGGGGCCAGCCGAGGGAAGTTTCTGGTTCACTTGCTTACCCCGGCCAGGGTAGAACCCAATCTGGAAAAGGTAAGGGCGATCCTGGAGCTGGGGTCTTTGAGGAGTGCGAAGGAGGTCCAACATCTAACAGGGAAGTTAGATGGGCTGAGCAGGTTCCTCTCCAGGGCAGGGGAGAAGTGTTTGTCCTTCTTCAGGGTGCTGCGAGGGAACCATAAGTTTGACTGGACCCCTGAATGTGAGAGGGATTTTTCAAGCGCTGAAGGAGCAGCTAACCCAAGCTCCGTTGATGTAGGAGACGAGGTAAGGAGAGGACCTATCCCTATACATGGGGGTAGGGTCTGAGGTTGTAAGCTCGGTGTTGGTCCGAGAGGAAGGGAAGAAACAACTCCTGATCTACTACGCTAGCAGAGTGTTGAGGAAGGCCGAGCTCAGGTACCCCATTTTGGAGAAGCTAGTCCTCGCCATGGTGGTGTCAGCCAGGAAGCTCCGGCCCTACTTTCAGTCACACTCCATCAAGGTGGTGACCGACCACCCCTTTCACAAGATCATGGAGGGGGTGGAACACTCAGGAAGACTGGCCAAGTGGTCAGTAGAGTTAAGTGAGTTCGATATCTCATACGTCCCCATGGTATCCATAAAAGCACAAGCATTGGCGGACTTCATGGCAGACTACGTGACCGAAGTAGAAGAGTCTGAGCTAACCTGCTCGGTGGCCTGGAAGATGTTGGTCGATGGGGCGTCAGGAAAGCATTCCTTTGGGGTAGGGGTGGTCTTGGTAAGCCCTCTAGGGACAAGGATAGAGCAGGCAATCAACATTCATTTTCGCCTCACCAATAACCAGGCCGAGTACAAAGCCGTGATAGCAGGCCACCGCCTAGCCTGGGAATTAGGTGTGCAGGATGTGGAGGTCTTGGCGGACTCCATGGTGGTGGCCTGTCAAATCAGGGGGGAGTTTGAGGCGAAGGAACCGACTCTCCAATGGTATCTGAAGAAGGTCAAAGGTGTCAGCGGGCAATTCCGCATTTTTTCCATCCAGCACATGTCGAGGGAGGAAAGCATCCAAGCGGACCTCCTAGCCAAGTTTGGTCCTCAAGCAGGGGGACGGTGTCGGAACTCTTCCGACCTTCCATCGACGAAGGGGAACTGATGGAGATAGATTGACAGGAGTCGTGGATGGATCCTATAATCACCTTCCTAACATCAGGGGAGTTCCCAGAGGGGGATGTGGATAAGCAACGACACAGGTATAAATCGGCGTACTACTCCCTACATGCAGGAGGATTATATCAAAAGACTCTCTCGGGGCTCCTAGCTCGCTGTGTCTCAGAGGAGGAGGCCCCTAGGGTCCTGGAGGAGATTCACTCGGGGGAGTGTGGCAGTGAATCGGAGAGCAGAACCTTGGAAGGAAGAGTGTTGAGGCAAGGCTACTTCTGGCCTACCCTCAGCAATGAAGCGGTGGAGTTCGCCAAGAAATGCTCCAAGTGCCAGCTTTATGCTCCCCTGCAGCTCCTACCAGCTCAAAGGCTCCGAACCATCACTGCCCCTCGCCCTTTGCAATATGGGGTTTGGACCTGGTGGGTCCTTTCCCTCAGGTGAGTGGCCAGAGAAAGTTCCTGATGGTGATGATCGATTACTTCTCTAAGTGGCTGGAGGTGAAGGCACTCGCCAAGGTAACCTCCCAAGTGGTCAAAAAAATTTATATGGGGTGAAATAATTTGCAGGCACGGGCTTCCACTAGCTATAGTTACGGATAATGGGCCCCAGTTTGTGAGCGAGGAGTTTGTCGGTTTTTGCAGCCAGCTAGAGATAGACCTTTGCTTCGCGTCGGTCCACCACCCAAGGAGCAACGGACAGGTGGAAGCGGCAAACAAGGTTATTGTGAACTTATTAAAGAAGAAGGTCAAGAACCTGAGGGGTAGCTGGGTGGAACAGTTTCCCTCGGTCCTCTGGGCCTTGAGGACCACGCCGAACACTGCCACAAGGGAGACTCCATTCAAACTCTTTCATGGATCCGAGGTTGTCCTCCCGATCGAATCGAGGTCAAGTCACCTAGGGTGATCGCCGCGGGCGAAGGAGACGAAGAGTAGCGAGTGGACAACGAGGAAGGGCAAAGGTTGTCTCTGGACTTAGTGGAAGAGCTCCGGGACCTGGCCACCATTCGGCAGGAGGAAGTCAAGCAACGGATTGCTCGGTACTTCGACAAGCACATCCGAGTGAAGCAATTTGAGAAAGGGGACCTAGTCCTAAAAAAGGTGGATGCAGCCGGAAGGGGAGCCGCAGTGGGGAGGCTCAATCCCAACTAGGAGGGACCGTACATTGTAGATGAGGTGCTCAGGTCTGGAGATTGCCACCTCCAAGATGTGGAAGGGGAACCCCTTGGCTTGGCTCAGAGCGGGGATGATTTGAAATGTTTTTACCCTTGAGTTTTTATTATAATATATCACATGCTCTATTCATGATGTGATGTTTTCAACTTTCTTCTTAACCTTGGGTCTTCAGATAAGTTTTTGGTGCTGGAGTGGCCTGGATCGATTCCGATGTCGGGCTCTCATTAGATGGTGGGTCAGGTTGATCTCTGTAGAGGCTGGCAAGGTGACAAAGGTTTGGTGCAGGAGTGCCCCAGATCAATTCCGCTGTCGGGCTCTCATTGTACGGTGGGTCAGGTTGATCTCTGGAGAGGCTGGCAAGGTAACAAAGGTTTGGTGCTGGAGTGCCCCAGATCAATTACGTTGTCGGGCTCTCATTCGACGGTGGGTCGGGTTGATCTTGGGAGAGGATATCAAGGTAATAAAGGTTTGGTGCTGGAGTGCCCAAGATTGATTCTGCTGTCGGGCTCTCATTAGACGGTGGGTCAAGTTGATCTCTGGAGAGGCTGGCAAGGTGACAAAGGTTTGGTGCTGGAGTGCCCCAGATCGATTTCGCTGTCGGGATCTCATTAGACAGTGGGTCAGGTTGATCTATGGAGAGGCTGGCAAGGCAACAAAGGCTTGGTGCTGGAGTGCCCAGATCGATTCCGTTGCCGGGCTCTCATTAGACGGTTGGTCAGGTTGATCTCTGAAGAGGCTGGCAAGGTAACAAAGGTTTGGTGCTAGAGTGCTCCAGATCAATTCTGTTGTCGGGCTCTCATTAGACGGTGGGTCAGGTTGATCTCTAGGGAGGCTGGCAAGGTAACAAAGGTTTGGTGCTGGAGTGCCCCTTATTGATTCCGCTGCTGGGCTCTCATTAGACGGTGGGTCAGGTTGATCTCTGGAGAGGCTAGCAAGGTAACAAAGGTTTGGTGCTGAAGTGCCCCAGATCAATTCCGCTTCCGGGCTCTCATTAGACGGTGGGTCTGGTTGATCTCTAGAGAGGCTGGCAAGGTGATGCATGGCATTGATGGCCTGCTAGCAAGAATTTATCAGGGGAACTTTAGATCGGGCGAGCCCCAGGGCTTGCTCATGCGATGAAAAGAAACAATACCGGATGAAAAATAACTAAGTCCAACGGTCGTAGCGAGATGGCGGGATGTGGTGGCAACAAAGTATTTCGAGCTTGACCCTGGCTCGCGAGCACTCGGGGAGTCTCTAAACAACACCCATATAGGCGAGTTGGGGGGGGGAGGCATCAGGGAGATCATTAATGAGTAATATACAGTCTCGCCCAAGGGTTGTTGTAAGCGAGACAGGCTAATGACGACACTGCTCGCAAGGACCCAGGGTGGGCAAGCCAAAGGAAAGGAACGATCAGCATTATATCCATGTGTGAAAGAGAGCAAGAAATATACCTAACCAACACCTACGCGAGGAATATTATGTGAACACTCTATTTGATGCACGAGTTCATCTTAGCGAGACAGAATGGGGAGGCTCGACAAAGCGGTGGCATCAGCGAAGTTTATTGCATTAAAAAAGGAAAGAAAAGAAAGGGCGAGTGCAAGGAAGACAAAGCAAAAACTAAAAGTAAACATTCTCATTTCATGTTGCAAAAAGAAAGGATTCAGTACAAAAGGGGCGACCTCGCCAGCCAAAATATATATATACACACTAGACAAAAAAAGGGGGGAGAAATAGATCAAGGGAAATCTCCTGATTGCTCCTCCTCGCTCTCGCAGCCCTCGGCCTCAGGGATCGATGCAAATAAATTTGGGACAATATCCTCAGCGGTGAACTCCATCGCGTCCTTGGAAAGAAGGCTCACTCCCTTGAGGGTGTTGAAGACCAGGTTCGCAACGCCCATAGAGTTTCGTCGCTTTGCCTCCTCCTCATCACGTTTGCGAGCCCCGGCTCGCAGAGGAGGTGGAGGGAGCGCGGCCCTGGTCAACTCGTGAGCCTGGTCTTTCAGCATCAAGTTCTCTGTTTCCAGCTCAGCATTCCGTGTGAGGAGCTGTCTCGCGACTTCTGCATCCTACAAAAGGAAATAAGATAAGTTAGATGGAATAATATGCTGCGAGCGAAATAGAATACTGGTATAAGTCGTTTACCATGACACCCTGAAGGCTGGGAAGGAGACCGTCGAGCATGGCTTCTTTCCCTTAGAGGCTCGCGACCTCATCTGAAGTCTTCTGGAGCTCGCGCTGGAGCTCTCTAGAACCCAAGTTCGTGGTGAGATACCGCCAACCCACCATGTGGGAGAGCTCCAGAGCACAAAACTAGGCTCGCATGGCCTCGTAAACGAGAGGCCTGGATTTCAGGGCTGCGAAGTTGGCGGCATCTACGCGACCATATAGCCCGAAGGCGAGGGCAAAATCCTGGCCTCCAATCGGGCCGCCCTCCACCCAAGTGGGATGGAGCGAGGAAAGCAAGATCGTGTTGCGATCAGGATCCCACTCCAGCAGCGGCTCACCGATCACGTCCGGGAGCCTCACGCAAAGGCCGAAATTCTTATGGCCCTGTGGTTTGGGCTAGCCCAGAGCATCCTCGGTGGCATGACTCGCTTCGGCGGCCTTTTGTCTCACGGGAGGGGGAGGGGGGATTTCGGTCTCTCTTATATCCACCACGAAATCTTTCCCCTTACCCCCTACCGGGGACTTCTTCGATTTCTTCTTTGATGAGGTAGGCTCAGTGGGCTGGCTCGCGAGCGTCGATTGCTTCTTACCTGACGTCCTTAGAGGGGGGTGAATAAGGGTTTTAAACTTTTTACGATTATTAGAGAAAACAATTCTCTGTTGCCACCGCCAGTGGTAGTGTTACCGCTCGGCGTTAGTGACAGTGAAACTTCGTTTAGGTTAAACTAATTAAACTCAAAAAACACGAATCAGAGATGAAGAAACAAACATATTTTCATTAGATTTAAACAATTAAGATTACAAAAACTTTTCCAATAACGCTTGAAAGAGGCGACGAATGAAAAACTCTTTTGGTTTTCAATACCAACCCTTCTCCTAAGGACCGGTTGGCTTTAGCCTATCTCTCCCCAGATAAGGCCTCAAGCCGCTCTAGCCCTTCCCTCACCGGAAAGACCTCGAGCACTCCCTAGATCTAGACCCTAGACCTAGTCGCCAACACGATGTGAATTTCCCCTAGTCCCCGCAAGACCCTAGTCGCCTTGAGGCGAATTTCTCTACCGAACAAAAGATATAATGTTTACAATAAGAAACGAAAACAAACAAGACTAAAAATAACAATGTTATCTGCTCGCGTGATACTACGTCGAATATACGGTATCTCATCCGTGATTATCCGAATCTTCTTTCCTTCCCTAGAGGGGCCCGCCAGCAATGGATGTTGTTCGGTCGTGCGAGTTTCTAACTTGGCAACCTTTATTTAGGCGAGCAACAGAGCTGCTCAGCAATCTGCCAAGTCTAGCTCCAGCTTCAACACCTTCTTCGCAATACCGATCACGGCATCCTGCGAGCAATAAAATAAGTGGTCAGTAAGGTGGCTGGTGAGTATCAAGAAGCAACGATGTGGAAGTGTTTCAATCAAGACGAAGTTACCTCATAAGCCTTGCACGTGGCGGCTTTCTCCCCAACTTGCGGATAATCGCATCTTGTGCCTTGATCCTCTCCTCAACAGCGAGTAAGTTCCTCTCCATCTGGTGAGTGAGCTCTAGAGATCGCAGGAGCAATCGCGAGGATTGGTGCGTGAGATACTCCGTGGTGGCATCCGGGAGAGAGTCTGCATCCTCGCGACCATACAACGCGAAGGCAACATCATATAGCTCACCATTATCATCCCAGACTTCTGACCAGGGGGCAGTTTGGTGCTATGAACAACCTCATTCTCACCTTCATCCCAGGTGACCAGTGGGAGACCATAGGCACCCTTGCCACTCCCTCCATCTTCAAAGTTGGGATGTTTGTGGGGCTCGACGGGATCTGACAGGCCCGTGTTTTCGCCGAGGCCTTTACTCGTGAGTTTTTTTCTCTTCCTCGTGGGCTTCTTTTCCTTGCCTTTAGCCTTGCCCTTTCCTTTGTCTTTTCTCTTCTGTGAGGAATCGCCCCTCTATGGGCTACTAGTCCACACTGCAGATGGTGAGATGCCGGTCTCCGTTACGATGTCGTCAGGAAGCGACGATAGCTCTATCAGGGATTTTGACGATTCCTTATCATCACGCAGGATACTCCCCGTGCCTTACTGAGAATGAGAGGCCTCCTTCGCCGGTAGGATAGGCTCACGTGGAAGAATGCGAGAAGAAGCAAAAGGCGAGAAGATGAATGTAGTCATCAAACTAAAATGAATGCGAGTTTTACAGATACTCGCACAACCATTACCTTCACCAGGGAAGATCCATCCTAGCTCATTGACGCATTGTCGTCGGAAGACAACATCAAACTTGCGACCTCATAAATCCTTGAACATTTGCACCCTCGGAATTTCCTGCAAGGGGGGAGAAAGGCGGCCCCGGCCAGTTGCTGGGTTTGGCGAGGAACCCCTCAAAGTCACCGCTGACGATGACTAGTCGCTCACCCCAGCGATGAACCTTGTTCTCCATGCCAACCAAGGTGCAGATGTTGTTGCACAGGAAGACAACAACTTCATTAGTCACCCTAAACGCAAATATCTTCCTGAAGATGGATAAATCGAAGACAATCTTCTCAGATCGCAGGAAGCAAAGGATGTAATATCTCGTGTTTATATAATCCGAATTAGAGTAACTAATAAAGATGTTCGAACACTAAATTATCCAATGAAGCAAAATTAAAAAAAAAACAGTGTCCACAGTTAGGTTCAGAAGGTCGAAAAACCATAGAAGCGACATATTATTTGCTAAAATTGGAGATTATTAGGAAAAACACGATTTAAGGCGCAACCGACACAAATTTCAAGAAACTAAGAAATTCAGTAGGAATTGTAAGGAATTTGATAAAACCGAGGCCGAATTTGGAATCAGGACGTCGAAAAACTCCAGAGTAGGTATATTCATTTTTTTTACACGTGGCGACGTGCATGGCCGCCACTTGGCGACGTATATAGCCGCCACGTGGCGACACGTGGCTTTGTGCATGACTGTCATGTGGAAACATGCATTGCTGCCATGTCTAGATGTGCATGGCTGCAATTTGGTGCTACATGGCACCTCCATGGTTGCATGACCACCATATGACAAAACGTGGCGACACGTGTCGTCTCTGGAGAGCTAATAAAGGGCGATTTGGTTTTTTGGACTTTCCGGGAGTTCTAGAACTTGGATTTAAGTGATTTCAGTGGCGTTTGAAAACTACTATAAATACAGATCCAATGAAAGTATTAATTCATTCTATATCCATTCAACTTTTGGAAAATCAAGAGAGAGAGAGAGAGAGAAAGGAGAGAGAGGAGAGAGAAAGTATCAAATTCTGCCAAAATTGTGGGAGATCTTTGGGAGAAGTTCTAGGGCTAGAGTTCGACTTTGGATTCTATTTAGTTGCTGCGGAAGCACTGTAGAAATCTCGCCAAAGTAATATTCGTGGGGCAGAGTATTGCGGAAGTGCTGCCAAAATCCTGAGTCGAGGAGCGAGAAGACTGAGGTAGGTGGAAAATAATGCAATACGTATATGTTACGTTAGTATTCAGTAATGCGATAATTAGCAGGTATTATGTTGAAATAATACTGAAGTTATTCACAAATCAGTTAATATACTGAAATAATGCTGAACTTCTGATAAACGTAACTGTACAACCTGGTGTTCGCCTGGGTCTTCGCGAGAGCTTCACAGGAGAAATCCGGGCGAGATCTCGGCAGGGCGAGTGGGAGCGAGCTCGCCGAATCAGTGTGATCTCGCAGAGGCTAGTAGGGCCCTCGCGAGCGCCCCTCGCGAGGAATATAAGAGGGGAGCTCTCGCAGACCGTCCGGACCAGGGGGGATTACTCTTCTGCCCCTGGTGGTCTGCTGGTAGCCGCTCAGGACAGTGGAGTTTGGCTGTTAGCAGACCAAATTGGGGTGCGTATAGTAAAATCAAGAGGCGGAATCCCGCTATCAGCAGACCAATTCAAGAAAACTATAAATAAGACCCAAAGGCCACCTTTGGAGAGGACTCCTTTTTAACTTCTATCTCCTCAGGCCATCGTTGGTTAGCATTCTCAGAGCTCTCCAGGGTGCCCGGGCTTCGTCTTTGGCTTGGGAGGGGAAGCTCTCTGTAGATCTTTCGGGTGTGTGGTGGGTCCTCCTTGTTGAATCCAAGGGTCAGTGTCTAGCCCCGAGACTTCGGACTGTCAACTCCAAAGGATTAGTAAGTGCTAGCTGCCCCCCATCTGTTGGGGGCCCCAAACTCCACAAGAGACCATTTACTGGTTTCAACATTCTTGGTGCGGTGAGCGTGGAGTGTAGCTAGTTCAAGAAAATCCCAAGGAGAAGACATGGCAGGAGAGGACGAGCGAGATGCGGGCTTCGGAGGCTCGCCACCCCCAGGAGCGCCAGCAACTGTGGAGATGCTGGCAGACCTTAGGCGAGATCTGCTCGGAGCTTTTTAGAGCGCTCTCGTCACTACGCTTGGTGGTCTCGCGACCCCAGTGCCCCAGGTGGCTCCTCCATCTGGAGTTGGCGAGAACGCCCCAGCTCCGCGAGCAGGAAAGGAGACAGCAACCCAGGGGCAGGGCGAGACCTCACCGGGCGATAACTCTTCCCCAGTCTGGCGGGGATGAGCGAGGTCCGGGCAAGGGTTGTCCTAGCGGAAGGGATCCCGGCGAGCGGCCCCTCGGCGAGCCCGAAGTCGGCAGGAGCAGGGTCGCTAGGAGAGCTCACAGGAAGAGTGGAGTAGGTCCAGAGGGTGAGTGGAGGAAGCCCTTTTTGCGAGTTGGTGCTCTCGGCACCTCTCCCTGAGGGGTTCAGGGAGCCGTCCATGATGCTATATATCGGCAAGGATGACCCCATTCAGCACTTGTAGTGGTTCGAGGACATGGTCTCGATCAGACCTATGTCGGACGCCTTCAAATGCCGACTTTTCTCTACCACCCTGAAGGAGAAGGCGAGGGACTGGTTCCACCAGCTACCCTCAGGGTCGATTTATGCCTTTGAGGACTTTCTTCGTGGTTTTCTATTGCGCTTCTCCACCTCGAAGAAGAGAAAGAAGGATTATGAGTTGCTTTTTAATATCAAGCAGAGGTCTGGGGAGTCATTTGCCCACTATCTGGAACGGTTCAGGGCAGAGGTTCTCCTCATCCAAGAGGTGCCAGGGTACACCCTCCAGCTTGCCTTCACGGTGGGATTGTGAGAGGGTTTCTTCAAGATGGACCTCAAGAGGAGGGATCCTTTGTCCTACGAGGAATTGATGGAGAGAGCGGCGGAGGAGGTGGAGGGGGAGGCAGCAAACCCCGAGTTCACAAAGAGGTTAGCACAGCTGAGCGAGCCGGAGGGCAGGCAGTCGGAAGCAAGGAGAAGGGAGGAAGCCAGGGCCCCGGAGTTGGGGTGGAGACAGCAAGGTGGGGGGATGCAGGGATAAGGAAGGGGGTTCCCTCACGGAGGAGGCAACTTCCAGGGGGGCAAGGAAGGCCTCACCAGCTGGGGTGGAGGCAAGGCCCGAGGCCACCTCCTCCCCTGCCTCAGCGGGCAATGGAGATTGGTAGAGGGAGAGCAGGAAGAGGAAGAGGGGCAGGAGCCGAAGTAGCCGGTCTCAGGAGAAGAAACAAGGGAGTAGGAGGCGAGGAGAGGGAGGTGGCGTTGCCATACTGTGACTTCCATCAAGAGGAAGGTCACGCGACTGCCACCTACCCATAGTTCCTAGAGATGAGAAGGGCAAGGGTTCCATCACCGCAGCCGCAGCAGGGACAGGTGAGGATAGAAGAAGTTCCACGCCAGGAGGATGAAGATGAGAGGTGCGAGGACCGGGTGGATGTGGGAACCCGAGGGGGAATCAGAGTGATCCATGGGGGTAGGGATCGAGGCAACCCGAAAGGAGAGCCTCTATGCCATGTACCGTCAAAGCATAGCTTCGACATCCCAAGCCCCACCCCCAGCAGAGAAGGTTACCTTCTCCCAGAAGGACATGCCAGGTCACGAAGGCCCGTTCTGTGATGCGCTGGTTATCCAGACAGCCATCGATAACTTCCCCATCTCTCGGATCCTAGTGGATAACGGGAGATCGGTCAACGTCATCTTCAAGAGGGAGTTCGACGAGATGAAGGTGGAGGCCAAAAGGGTGTTGGCCTTGGATGGCCCTCTGTTTGGATTTTCATGGGAAAGGAAGGAAGTGGAAAGTGGAGTGGGACTCCACGTGACCCTGGGGGGAGTCCCGGAACTTCTACTTTGTGATAGTGGATGCCCCTAGCAGTTACAGCACCATCTTCGGACGGCCTCCCATCAGTGTGTTCCAATGCGTCCTGTCCATGTTCCACCAATGCCTCAAGTTTAGCATAGGTGGAATCCAGATCCGGGTCCGGGGGGATCCCAAGGTGGTGAGACAATGCTACGTGACGGCTGTCAACAACCTCTCATGGATGGAGGAAGCAGAGGACTGTGACAAGGTGATGGAGGAGGCGGCCGAGGTTGAGGAGGAGAGAGGAGTAGAAGAAAGGATGAGTGAAGGAGGAGTTCGTGCACAGGAAGGGGTCGTTGAAGGACCCAGGGCGGAGGGGTGAGAAGAAGAAGAAAAAGGAGAAGATGCCCAGGAAGGGGGGGGCAGAAGAGTTGATGATGATAGGGGAGGAAGAGACGAAGGAAGGATCCAAAGCGCTCGCCTGCGGCGGAGAGGAGGAGAGTACTTGGGGGGAGAAATCCCGGCTGGAGTCCGTGGAGGAAGTGGTAGAGGTGGAGGTCACCACCAAGGCCGGGACAATCGAGAAGATCAAGATCAGTGGGGAGCTCAGCCCCGAGGACCGGCGGAAGATCTCGGCTTGTGTCCAAGACAATCTGGATGTCTTTGCATGGAGTGTCGCGGATATTCCCGGGATCGATGCGGATGTGGCGTGCCATCGCCTCAACCTCGATCCTTGCACCCGCCCCATTCTCTAGAAGAAGAGGTCCATCGCGGACAAGTTGGAGGCGCCTATCCGAGAGGAGGTGAGCAAGCTCATCAGGGCCGGCTTTGTATCGAAGATCCAGTATCCAGGCTGGGTCTCCAATGTAGTAATGGTAAAGAAAGGGGATGGTAAGTGGAGGATGTGCGTTGACTTTTCCTTACTTAATAAGTCATGCCCCAAGGATTGTTACCCCTTGCCTAGAATCGACGCGCTGGTTGATTCAGCCGTCGGTTTCTCTATAATGTCTTTTTAGATGCTTTTTCAGGATATCACAAAATCTGTATGCACCACCCCCCCCCCCCCCCCCCGACATCAAGGATGTGTCCTTCATCACGGGGGGTGGGTGTTATTGCTATAAAATGATGGCATTCGGCTTAAAGAATGCAGGGGCGACATACCAACGAATGATGGATAGGGTCTTTCGCGAGAAAAAAGGTAGGAACTTGGAGGTCTATGTGGATGACCTCATGATCAAGAGTCGGGACCTCCAGTCCCACCTCCAGGATCTCGAGGAGACCTTTGGGACTTTGAGGAAGTTCAAGATGAAGCTTAACCCCCTAAAGTGTGTCTTCGGGGCCAGTCGGGGGAAGTTCTTGGGACATTTGCCTACCCCCCTCGGGGTAGAGCCTAACCCGGACAATGTAAGGGCAATCCTCGAGTTGGGATCTCCAAGGAATGTGAAGGAGGTTCAACGTCTAACAAGGAAGCTGGCCGGATTGAGTTGGTTCCTATCCAAGGCAGGAGAAAAATGTTCTTCTTTCTTCAGGGTGCTACGGGGGAACCAAAAGTTCGAGTGGACCCCAGAGTGCGAGAAAGCCTTTCAAGCATTGAAGGAGCAGCTAACCCTGCCCCCACTGCTGCAAGGGCCGAGTCAAGGGGAAGACATGTCCCTATATTTGGGGGTAGGTTCGGAAGCAGTGAGCTCGGTGTTGGTTCGAGAAGAAGGGAAGAAACAACTCCCAATCTATTACGTAAGCAGGGTGTTGAGGAAGGCCGAGCTTAGGTATCCTATCTTAGAGAAGCCGTCCTTCGCCCTAGTAGTGTCGGCCCGAAAACTCCGGCCCTACTTCCAGGCACACTCCATCAAAGTGGTGACCGACCACCCCCTTCGCAGCATCATGGAGGGAGTGGAGCACTCTGGAAGATTGGCCAAGTGGTCAGTGGAGTTAGGTGAGTTCAACATCTCCTACATGCCCAGAGTGCCATAAAGGCACAAGCAGTGGCGGATTTCATGGCCGATTATGTGACCAAGGTAGAAGAGTACGAACTACCTCGTCTAGTGGCCTGGAAGATGCTAGTTGATGGCGCGTCAGGAAGGCACTCCTTCGGGGGAGGAGTGGTCTTAGTAAGCCCTCAAGGGACGAGGATAGAGCAAGAAATCAACATTCATTTTCCTCTCACCAACAACCAAGCGGAGTATGAGGCAGTGATAGCAGGCCTTCTCCTAGCCGGAGAGTTGGGAGTGCTCGATGTGGAGGCCTCAACAGACTCCATGGTAGTGGCTTGCCAGATCAAAGGTGAGTTCGAGGTCAAGGATCCAACTCTCTAGCGGTACATGGAGAAGTTCAAGGGGGTAATCGAGCAGTTTCATAATTTCTCCATCAAGCACGTCCCAAAGGAGGAGAGAACCCAGGCGGGTCTCCTGGCCAAGTTCGGTCCCCTGGCTGGTGGGATGGTGTCGGAACTCTTCCGACCCTCCATTGAGGAAGGGGAGCTGATGGAGGTGGATCAGCGGGTGTCATGGATGGATCCCTTCATCACCATCTTGACCTCAGGGAAGTTCCCCGAGGAGGGGGTATACATGCGACGACTCAGGTATAAATCAGCATACTACTCCTTGCACGCAGGGTTGCTGTATCGAAAAACTCTCTCGGGGATCCTAGCTCGTTGTGCCTCGGAGGAGGAAGCCCCGAGGGTCCTGGAAGAGATTCACTCGGGGGAGTGTGGCAGTCACTCAGGGAGCAGGACCCTGGAGGGAAGAGTGCTGAGGCAGGGCTACTTCTGGCCCACCCTCGGCAAGGACGCGGTGGAATTCTCTAAAAGGTGCTCCAAGTGCCAGCTCTACGCCCCTCTCTAGCTTCTTCCGGCCTAGATGCTCCGGACAATCACAGCCCCTTGGCCATTTGCGATATGGGGGTTGGACCTAGTGGGACCCTTTCCCCGGGCAAGCAGCCAACAGAAGTTCCTATTGGTGATGGTAGACTACTTCTCCAAATGGATCGAGGTAAAGCCGTTGGCTAAGGTAACATCCCAAGTAGTAAGGAATTTTGTTTGGGGGGAAATAATTTGCAGGCATCGGCTTCCGCAAGCCATAGTAACGGACAACGGGCCATAGTTTGTCAGCGATGAGTTCGTCGGCTTCTGCACTCAACTCGGCATAGACCTTCATTTCGCGTCAGTCCACCACCCTAGGAGTAATGGGCAGGTGGAACATTGAACAAGATCATTATGAACCTGTTGAAGAAGAAGGTCGGGAATCTTAGAGGGAACTGGGTGGAGCAGCTACCTTCGGTCCTCTGGGCCCTGAGGACCACCCCAAACATGGCCACAGGGGAGACACACTTCAAGCTCTCTCACGGGTCCGAGGCCATCCTCCCAGTTGAATTCATGGTCAAATCACCTAGGGTGACCGCCGCGGGAGAAGGAGACGAAGAATGGTGGACAAAAAATGAAGAAGGGCAAAGGTTATCCTTGGACCTAGTAGAGGAGCTCCGGGACCTGGCCACCATTAGGCAGGAGGAAATCAAACGGTGGATGGCTCGGTACTTTGACAAGCACATCCGAGTAAAGCACTTATAGAAAGGGGACCTGGTCTTGAAAAAGGTCGACGCGGCCGGAAGAGCAGGCGCAGTAGGTAAGCTTAACCCCAATTGGGAGGGGCCATACATTGTAAGTGAAGTGCTCAAGTTGGGATGAAAGTGGAGGTTTAGATCTTAAGTTACTCTAGAGGGGGGGTGAATAGAGTATTAAAACTTTTTTAATTAGTTTTTATTGCGGAATTAAGAATACTGTAAAGGGTAAGTTTAAACAGCAAAGTAAAAATAAATTAGAATGATAAAGGAACAAAATAAAGCCACACAGCACAGCACAAAGAATGATCAAGCCCAGAAGACACAAGGAAATATAGTGGTTCCCCAATAAATCTGGGTAGTCCACTCTTCTACCACCCTTGGTAGGAATTAACTAGGAGGGTTGATAAGGTGCCCTATCACCAAGGTGATTTTGATAAGGTGTCCACACACCAATAAGCTTTTGATAAGGTGCTTAAAAACCACTGAGAGATTTTTTTTATAAGGTGTCTTGCCACCACTGGATAAACTTTTGAAGGGAGAATTAACCCTGTACAAGATGAGGTAGGAAAAAGGTTAAGGTGTTCTTCTCTGTCAATATTCAGAGAGAAGACAATGAAATGTTTAAGCTGAAAGCTCCCCCTGTCTTAATGAAGTTGTAGACAGCTTTAGGGTGATTCTTTCTCTAACACAGTTGTTCTCTTTAGCAGATTGATCTGGAGAAGAATGATTCTTCAGATTTATTATTGCTCTATGAAGAACTCTGAACTTTCTGCAAATCTGAGAGATTGAATAGTGTTCACAGAATATTAAGGTGCAGAGCAGGAGGAAGAAGAAGATTTTTTGCAATAATCTTGGTGTTCTTCTTTTTCTCCTGTGTGATCTATTTTTCTTCTCCTTTCTTTTCTATGTATGCTTCTGTAAAAACGAATTCTATATATATATCTGTCTATTAAAGAATATTTTTCTTAGGTCTTTGTCTTGGAACTCTCCATTGAAAAAACAGGACTATTGTTGCAGGTCCTTTCTATTCTTGAGCTGGAAAATATGCTTTTGCATCAAATGTCAACGGCTATCCTTGCCTTGGGAAAAGGAAAAGAAGGAAAATAATAAAGGAGAACGAAATCCTGCCAGAATAAGTCCAAAACAGTTTGAATAGATCTGTTAAGGTTGTTTATTTTGTCAGATGGTTGACAAAATGATTTCACCTTAAGAAATAAATGTCCTGGAAATAAATCTGTCTTCAAGAAGAGATTTGTCGAGCGCTGGTTGAAATTTGTCGAACGCTGATTGAAATTTGTCGAGCCCTGATCAGAGAAAGTTAGACACTGGCTTGCTGAATTTCTTCCAGAAAATTTATCGAGCCCAGGTCGCCATTTGTCGAACGCTGATCCAAATTTGTCGAGCGCCGATCGACATTTGTCGAACGCTGATTGACATTTGTCGAACGCTGAAAACCTAAAATTTTCTTAAGTTCTATCTATTCTATCAGCCTAAAAATTTGACCCTTAGACTATACAAAAGGGGTCAACAAAGATCCTAATAAGCATGATAGTGAACCTAGCCCAAATCAGTAATAGGGTTGTTCCAACAATCTCCCCCTATTTGGGTTAGGATACTATTTGACAAATAATTAACTAGCTACACCAGAAAGTATGAAAAGTAGCTGCTGACTACTTAGAAGGAGGAGCACTGGCTGATCCAGATGTTTGATAACTTCTAGAACTACCAGGTCTGCCTGAATGTTGAGAGCTTGGCCTCTGAGAGGAAAATGATACACCTACTGATCCTGTTGCACCAGCAGCTGGAGGAGGAGGAGGAGGAGGATTATACTTAACTAGTTTGTCAGGAATGTAGCCAGTCTTCTTGAGTTTCTTCCTCCTATTGTTCTCATTTTTGGAGAACTTCATCCAGTGAGGAGTTTTCTCATTAAGAGGAACATTGTACAGTATGTACAGAGGAATGTCATTGTTTGGATTTGGGGGTTTGGGAGCAGCCTTAGACTTAGCTGTTCTTTTCTTTCTTTTCTTTGAGAGTGTATCATCAGAATCACTGTTGTCATCATCATCATCAGAGTCAGAAGATGAGTTTGGCTTATTGTATAGATCATCAATTCTCTTGATTGCTTCAAGAGCAAGTCTTTCTTTTCCAGCTTTATCAAACTCTGCATCTGCTTCCCTCCAGATTTCATTAGGGCTTGGCAATGGTTCTTCATTCCATACAGGAATTGGAGGTGAAGAAGTAATTTGAGAGCCTAATGTATCATCAAGGAATTCTGCAAGATCATCTTCATATTTTGCAGAATGATCCCCTACTTGAGTGTCTTGAACAGTGAATGAAGGAATATAAGAGATGTAATTTTGTATGATATCAGAATGAGGTCTCTGAGGAAGGCATATCAGAGCCTTTGATAGATCCTCTTTGTATTCCTTTGTTGAAAATTTTGCTAATAAACTGTACAGATCACAGGATGGATGAATAGAGAATTTGTTTGTTTCTTCTATAACCTGTATATCAGTCATATCTATATCTACTGAAACTTCTTCAAGATCTTGATTTACTGTAGTTTCAATATATGTAACTTCTGGATCTTCTTCATGAGACATCTCCCCCTGCCTAGCTTCAGGGACACCTGAATCGAGGCCCCTAGAAGAAGGGACAGTTGAGGAGGATGAAATGGAAGATATTTGGGAAGACAGATCAGCAATAGCTGAGATAACTGGAGCAAGTTTTGCATCCAGGAGAGTTTCAATTTTTGGTAGAATATGATCAAGAACTTGATCAGCAATAGAAGAAAAATTTATATACACAAAATCTGGTGGATTGGATGAGGATGGTTGAGAGGAGGGTGGAATGGAAAATGGAATTGAGATATCTGTGACATTGGCAATATGTTGTGAAATGTCTGGTTGATTAGAGTTATGATTGGGTGAGGGATGGTCATCATGAATAGGAGATAAATGTGGAGATGGGGGAGGAGAAGGTAATAGATCAAGTGATGGAGGTGGGATATCACTTGAGATTGTAGGAGGATGAGATGTTGGAGTTGGTTCAGGTGTTATATTTTGGGTAGGTGGAAATGGGTGAGGAGGAGAAGACTGAGGGGGAGGAATAGATGAAGAGAGAACATCTTGAGGGATTGAGGGAGTGACTACATCAGTCCTAGTGCCTTCAGAAGCTTTCTTTAACTTTGCTGTTCCTGAGATCTTCTTTGGGATCACTCTATCCCATTTAGCAAAGAGTGTTGAGGTCAGCCTCTTGCTTGCATTGATTGTTACTTTGGGTGAGACCAAAAGGTCTGGATGCTTTTCCTGCAGGATAATGCCAATAACCCTTCCAAAGGAAACATTCTCCTTAGATATTTTCTTCTGTATCAACTCAAATAAAATTAGCCCCCAGTGGATCTTCTTCTTCTCCATCAAGGCCACCATGAGCTCAAATTGGTGCCTGCTGATGTAGTCATAACCTGAGGTCTTTCCTAGCAGAATCTTCCCAACTAGGTCAGACAGAAACTTGTATTCCAAGGACAAGTTTTTCTTAAGCAAATGACTGGGTTGTCCAGAAAAACCCATCTTGGTTAGTGCTTCAGCAAACTCATCAGAACTTAATTCGATGTCGTCATCCCCATTTAGTAATCCAAAGACGTCAGATAGAATGGATGGGGTAAGAGAGACCTTATGACCTGAGATAGTCCCTGTTAAGTTTTCTTCTTCAGTCTTGGCTGTGAAAGCCCATTCCTTTATCTCTGCAATATTTAGTCTGATTCTGGTGGATATGAGCTTCCTTAACTGTTGTTCCTCGAAGAGTTGAACGATGTCCTTGAAAATTTGATCGGACTGAACAAAGGAGTTCAGGTCGATGTCGAATCCTGCGTCGAACTTCATCGAGTGGAGAGCAGCCTGAGAAATCGCCATGAAAACCTGCAAAAGAGAAAGATCAAGTGCATAAGGGAATTGGAGGGAAAACGATTTCTGTAGGTGCAAACTTAGAATGAAGTAAAATAGGTGTTATATAGTCGAAGAAATAGGGAGGAGAATTCGAGGAGCGCTATTCGACAAAACCTAATTAAATCTGAAGTTGAACCGACTTTTAAAATTTTTGTCGGACAGTGTTCGACAAAAAAAAAATAATATCTTTTTCGTCGACCGCCGTTCGACAAAAGAGATTTTCTTCACTGACTCTGAAGATGTAGGTTTTTGTCGACCATCGTTTGACGAATAAAAATTTGTCGTTCTTCGTTCGACAAAATTTTTGGATAAGATAGAAAATATAATTTTCAACAAATTGAGTCTCCATCTATCATTCCCAGTTGATTCATAAAGAAGATATGTTTCTTTTCATCCAAGGGTTTGGTGAAAATATCTGCTCTTTGTAAATCAGTAGAGATGAACTGTAGGCTAATTTTATTTTTATCCACATTATCTCTGATAAAGTGGTGCCTTATTTCTATATGTTTAGTCCTACTATGGAGAACTGGATTTTGTGCTATAGATATTGCACTAGTATTGTCACAAAATATGATTGATTGATTTAAGTTGATACCATAGTCTAGAAGTTGATTTTGTATCCACAGTATCTGTGAGCAGCAACTGCCTGCAGCAATGTATTCTGCCTCAGCTGTTGATGTGGGCACAGATGTCTGCTTCTTACAAAACCAAGACACAAGCCTATCACCAAGAAACTGACAAGTTCTTGATATGCTTTTTCTGTCTACTCTGCATCCAGCATAATCTGAGTCTGAGAATCCAGTTAATTCAAATTCAGATGATGTTGGATACCAGAGACCTAGATTAGGACAACCCTTTATATATCTTAAAATTCTTTTTAATAAAGATAGATGAGATTCTTTAGGGTTAACTTGAAACCTAGCACAAATACAAGTAACAAACATTATATCAGGCCTACTAGCTGTCAAATAGAGTAATGAGCCAACAATTGCTCTATACACCTTCTGATCAACAGGTTTCCCTGATTCATCAGCATTAATGACAGCATTAGAAGCCATGGGTGTTTTCATGGGAGAGGAATCAGACATTCCAAACCTTTTTACTAATTCCTTAGCATACTTGGACTGTGAAATGAAGATTCCTGATGGGGTTTGCTTCACTTGAAGACCAAGGAAGTATGATAATTCACCCATGCTACTCATTTCAAATTTAGATTGCATAAGTTTAGAAAACTTTTTGCATAAATTTGAGTCAGTAGAGCCAAAGATAATATCATCTACATATATTTGAACTAGCACTGTTTGATTTTTTATGTATTCTGAAAAATAAAGTTTTGTCTACCAAGCCTCTACAGAACTTGTTTTCCAATAGAAAATTAGCCAAGGTCTCATACCATGCTCTGGGAGCCGTTCTGTTTTTTCAATGGAGAGTTCCAAGACAAAGACCTAAGAAAAATATTCTTTAATAGACAGATATATATATAGAATTCGTTTTTACAGAAGCATACATAGAAAAGAAAGGAGAAGAAAAATAGATCACACATGAGAAAAAGAAGAACACCAAGATTATTGCAAAAAGTCTTCTTCTTCCTCCTGCTCTGCACCTTCATATTCTGTGAACACTATTCAATCTCTCAGATTTGCAGAAAGTTCAGAGTTCTTCATAGAGCAACAATAAATCTGAAGAATCATTTTTGATTTAATCTTGGATGGTTGTGTACCTGCAAAGACAAAAACATAAACTAGTTGTTTTTGACCCAGACTACCTTGGGTCCTTTTGTGTTACCACAAAATTCAGAAATAAATGACATTTCAGGCTGGTCCTTATAGCCTTGTGGATGATATCTCCTTGGAGGTATTATCCATTCAGTGAAAGGATTTTTAGTTTGTTTGGAAATAAGATTTCTAGAATTTCCTGTATAGTATCTGCTCGACAAATTTGGATAAATTGGTCGACTATTGTTCATTTGATAGCTATACTGAAAATCTGTTTTCAGACTTCGTCGAGCTCCGTTCGACATTTGTCGAACGCTGATTGACATTTGTCGAACGCTAAAAACCTAAAATTTTCTTAAGTTCTATCTATTCTATCAGCCTAAAAATTTGACCCTTAGACTATACAAAAGGGGTCAACAAAGATCCTAATAAGCATGATAGTGAACCTAGCCCAAATCAGTAATAGGGTTGTTCCAACATGGGAGAGTATCACCTCCGGGATGTGGAAGGGGTACTCCTCGTCCGGGCCAGAAGTGGGGATGACTTGAAGCGATTCTATCCTTAAAAGCTTTTATTACTTCACCTATTGAATGTCTTATTTCTCCGTATGATAATTGTAACCATTAAGTGAAGGTAACAAAGGTTTGATGCTGGAGTGCCCCAGATCAATTCCGCTGTCGGGCTCTCATAGAAAGTAGGTCAGGTAGATCTCTGGAGAAGCTGGCAGGGTAACAAAGGTTGGATGCTGAAGTGCCCCAGATCGATTCCATTTTCGGGCTCTCATAGACAGTGGGTCAGGTAGATCTCTGGAGAGGCTGGTAGGGAAGCAAAAGTCTTGGATGCTGGAGTGCCGCAGATCGATTCCGCTGCCGGGCTCTCATAGACGGTAGGTCAGGTAGATCTCTGGAGAGGCTGGCAGGGTAACAAAGGTTGGATGCTGGAGTGCCCCAGATCAATTCCACTGTCGGGCTCTCATAGACTGTGGGTCAGGTAGATCTCTGCAGAGGCAGGCAGGGTAACAAAGGTTGGATGCTGGAGTGCCCCAGATCGATTCTGCTGTCGGTCTCTCATAGACGGTGGGTCAGGTAGATCTCTGGAGAGGCTGGCAGGGTAGCAAAAGTCTTGGATGCTGGAGTGCCCCAGATCAATTCCGTTGTCGGGCTCTCACAGACGATGGGTCAGGTAGATCTCTGGAGAGGCTGGCAGGATTTACAATTGAAGATCTTCTCGCTCGGCGAGAAAGGGAGTTCTCGCCTGATAGGAGGGGTGGGGAGCCCTTTCCACCTCTCAATGGACAATGAAATGAAAAATACATTCGCCGACCCAGAAGGGAGGAGAGTACTCACTGATACCGAACTAGGCGAGAAATCCTAGAGGGATCTCGCCCGCCGAAGACGAAAAGGAGGAGGAAGGACCGCTCCTCGCTAGGCTTAGAGGGAAAAGGAGATCCTAAAGTGGGCGAGAATAAGAAAATAATAAAGTCGATGGCAAGCATGTGTCCTATGCCGAGATGGGGCGACTGTGCGTTAGGCGAGATCAAACGAGACGAAGACAACAAAAAGTATGCGAGAACAAGGTTGAAGTATAGAAAGAAAAAAAAAATAACGACAAAAAAAGGGTGAACACAGTAGAGGGAGCAAGAATCTTCATTCATATCTCGCTGTTTGATTACATATTGTGGCAATCTCGCCAGTGAAAAAGATGAAAAAACAAAAGTGAAAATAAATTACAAGTCTTCAGTGGTCGCCCGTAGACTCTTCGTCATCGCTACTCGCAACTGGCGATATCGGGACAAAGAGCACGGTAACGACATCTTCAATGGTCAGGCCGGCCGCCTCGGCAGACAGTAGGCCGGCTCCCTGCATAGCTGTGAAGATATAGCGCGCCGCATTGGTGGACTCCTCGCGGCACTCCTCGTCTCGAGCTCACCGCTCTTCCTTCAGGTGGCGTGGAGAAGAAGGGATGGCTGTGCGGATCAGCTCGCGGTTATGGGCCTTCAGCGCAGCAACCTCGCTCTCCAGGCTAAGGATGCGAGCGTCAGCTCTCCCGGCAGCCTCGGCATCCTACCAAGAAAAAAGAAGATGAGCCAGGGAAAAGCTGGAAGAGAGACAGGTTGCGAGGGCTAGAAGACTCACCACACCACCTTCGGTGGCAAGCAACTTCTCCTTCAGCTGAGCGATTTCGGCAAGGTAGCTTTGGTAAGCTTTAGCGAGCTCCTCGTTTTGGCGCTCCAGCTGCAAGCATCGCCTCCCCGTCATATGGGCGAGCTCTAGGGAGAGCAGCTAGGACCTCGCGCTCTCATAGGCCAGAGTCCTCGCGGTCTCCTCCTTATAGACCGCGGCGTCCTGGCGACCATGGAAGTCGAAGGAGAAGGCATGACCGATGATGGTCGTCATCTCCACCCAAGAGGTGAGGAGGGTGGAGATGTCGGCTTTATTAATCTCTGGCTTCCATTACAGCAGGAGCTCGCCGGAGTGATCTTTGTGCTTCTGGCCGAGGCCAAAGTTCCAGTGGTTGACAGGAATCGGCAGAGGGGAGGTCTTGGAAAACTCCTCGGTCGGCTCATCGATCTCCCTCTCCTCAGGGAGGCTGGTGAGGTCGATCTCGCCGAGGGAGGGCTCGTCACGCTCCTTTCCCTTCGCGGAAAGGAGCGAGCCCTTGCTCTTCTTCTGTTTCTTTTTTGGCGAGGATGGTGGGTTGGGGCCTTTGCTTCCGGAGGCCTCCAGTCTTTTCCGGGATGGCGGGGTAGCCGCATCGATGGTCTCGCGGCAGGCCTCCGCTCCCATTGTCACGAGAGAGAGGGTGGCGGAGGGCTTCCTGTTGCTCGCATAGGGGGGTTGAGGGGCAGATCTCGCTCGCCTGAAATGGTACTGGTTAGAAATAGTGAACAACAATGTAAAGACGCAAGTTAGCGAGCGAGATTCTTACCCTCCCCAGGAAGTACTGGGAGTAGCGAGTCGAGGTTTCGGCGAAGGTGAACCACCTCGAAGTTCTTCTTGCCGAAGAACTAGAGCAAGGCAGCATCATGGACGTCGAGAGTCGGGGGGCGGTAGGTGCTCTCGCCATGTTGGATCGGCGAGAAAGTAATATTGCCGAAGTTCCCCTTCACGAGGAGAAACTTCTGGGCCCAGTAGTGTGTCTTGTTGACGGTCTCGACGACCTTGATCACAGACCCCACAAAGTAGGCAGTGCCATCCTTGTATGCCCGGAATGAGAACAGCTTCCGGAAGACCGGCAGGCTGAACTCAATACGTTCTTCTCGCATATAGCAAGCGAATGCGATGATCACCGCGATGGCGTTGGGGGTGAGCTACGCCGAAATGACGCCAAAGTGCTTGAACACCTGGCGAACAGTACATAGAGAGGTAAATATCTTGCGAGCGAGATTTAACTCGAAAAAAGGGAAAGTAAGCGAGGTGATAGGTACCTGGCAGAGTTCGGGCCACAGGGGCAGCCAAAGGCCGACCGCGAAATGGGTCGTAGGGATGGCTAGCTCGTCAGCTAGGAGGGCATTAATCACGTCCTCCTCGCTAGGGCAGCGCACCGAGAACTTTGGGGGGAGGAAGTCGGCGACGGCGGTGAGGTACTCCTCCTCCGTCAGGTTGCAGCAGAAGAAACTGTGGTCGGTAAAGGCCCAAGAGCACTTCAGCCGACCCTCGGCCTCGCCCGCATCACCAGCCATTTTGGAAAACCTGCAGAGAAAAGAAAGGAGTGCGAGAGAGAGAGACAGCGAGATCTCCCGAGCAGAGGAAGAAGAAGGGTTGGAGATTAATGTGGTAGGTAGATCTCAGTTATTAGGGGCTATTTATAGAAAAATAAAAAAGAGCGAGAAAGAGGCGCAAGCGTCGGGGGGTGCGGCTAGCCGAAACATCATATCATGATCGCGTGCGAGAACGCAAGTTGTTTTCAAAAATAATATGCGAGTGACATCGTCCTGCGAGGTTAGCATGAGTTAATATTTGGCGGGAATAGCATAGCTTATAGCGAGAATTAAACAAGAAAAGGGCGTTATTATAGGAATCGCGAGCGAGAACCCATAAATAATTGTCAATAGCTCCTACCGAGCGAGAACCCATAAATAGAAATTGCGATAGTCTAGAGATTGTCCAATTTAAGAATAAACAATGCCATAAACAGAAAGAGTTCGCAGAGAAGGAGTCAGGTTCACGAGACTAATGATGCAGCCATTTCCACCTGCCGCCACCTCGTGCTCCTGACCACGGCGGTACTCTAGGGGTGTAATAATTGCTGACAGCGCGGGCCTCCCGATCAATCAGGTTGGCATAATCCTTAATCCTCGCGATATGCGCCTTTGGCGATGTAGCAGTCTCGTCAGGGTCGCAAGGAATCACGGCACGAAGTCTCGCACACTCATCCATCAGAGTGGCATGCCTCTCCTTGGCAGCCTCTCTATCTCTTCTTGCTTGAAGGTTAAGGTCCAACAGCATCCGTCCTTGCTTCTGAAATAACTCGAAAGTTCGCCGCTTCATTGCCTCGGGGTCTCGCGGGTAACCCAAGAAGTCATCCATCTGCTCTGGCAAGGGGAGGGGTGACATCTCTTCCTCCCCAAAATCATAGTTAGTGTGCAGGGTCTCGAAGTCCTCTGCGAGAGACCACAGGTAGCTTTAAAAGTTTGGATAAATCTTCGAATATAATAAAGGTGCAGGAAAACTTACCCGGAGGAGGGCGAGAAGGCCCAGGCCAACCCTGAAAAACTTTGCCATAGTGGGGCAAGAGAGATTTGCCTAGACCAGGAGGGTACGCCGCGTTGTTGATTGGAGGAGTCTTGGCCGGTCGCGAGCCGCCAGATTCCTCGCTCCCCATGAGGTTGAACTCCGACATTTTTAAGGTTGCGTTAGGGAGGACCGGCGATAGAGGCCGCGAGTCCTGATGAACCGGGGTTGCGTGGGGCGAGACTACAAAAACCAAGAAACAAAGAGTCGTTAGTCAGCGAAATGAATGTCAGCAAGCGAAGACAGGTAGCGTACTCGCAGCCTTGCCGTCAGCGAGATCAGTGTTCACCGGAGGAATGTTGTGAGACCCATTTACGGGCTCGCCAACAGTCTTATTGATGGTGTGATCCTGCGATCAAGCAAGACTCAGAGAAATCAATTGAGCAGCTTAGCGAGAAGGGTAATTCTTACCTTCCTGAGGGACCTGTTGTTTGGAGAAGACTCCAGTAGTACTATTTCGTCCCCGATTAGGCGGACCGCTTTCACCTTCTTTGTCTTCGGCACCGGAGGGTGAGGCAGACGGTTCATCCACGCGGGAAGTTTGGCCATGGCAGACAGCTTGCCGGCCTTAGAGGCCTTCAGGCAAGACTCAAGCTCCTTGGAGAGCGGCATCTTTTGGTAGCTACAGTAAGAGGGGAAAGAAAAAGAAAATGAGGGTACACGTCACCGGGGGCTTGGGTGGTATTTATAGCCCACGGGTGGGACCTACCAAAGATTCCTAACAGGTCAGCAGTCGCCGGCGAACACTCAGGGTTGGATGATTCTTTGTGAGCTTAGGACAATCTCTCAAAGAGCGGGGATTGTGTAAAACCTGGTGTTTGCCTGGGTCTTCGCGAGAGCTTCATAGGAGAAATCCGGGCGAGATCTCGGCAGGGCGAGTGGGAGCGAGCTCGCCGAATCAGTGCGATCTCGCGGAGGCGAGTAGGGCCCTCGAGAGCGCCCCTCGCGAGGAGGCTCGCAAGGAATGTAAGAGGGGAGCTCTCGCAGACCGTCCCTCCAGGGGACCAGGGGGGATTACTCTTCTGCCCCTGGTGGTCTGATGGTAGCCGCTCAGAACAACGAAGTTTGGCTGTTAGCAGATCAAATTGGGGTGCGTATAGTAAAATCAAGAGGCGGGATCCCGCTATCAGCAAACCAATTCAAGAAAACTATAAATAAGACCCAAAGGGCACCTTTGGAGAGGACTCCTTTTTAGCTTCTCTCTCCTCAGGCCATCCTTGGTTAGCATTCTCAGAGCTCTCCAGGGTGCCCGGGCTTCAGCTTTGGCTTGAGAGGGGAAGCTCTCTATAGATCTTCCGGGTGTGTGGTGGGTCCTCCTTGCTGAATCCAAGGTTCAGTGTCTAGCCCCGAGACTTCGGTCTGTCAACTCCAAAGGATTAGTAAGTGCTAGCTACCCCCCCCCCCCCCCCCCAACTGTTTGGGGCACCGAACTCCACAAGAGACCATTTACTGGTTTCAACAGTAACGAGCGGTGGAATTACGTGTATTCACGCAATAATGATGTCTCGAGTTCTCGTGCATGCATATTAACAATATGTAATTGTGTATTCTGGAAATATGAAATTCTGAAAAATATCATATAAAAGTACTTGTGATGTCAAAATTTAACTTGCTCAATTGGTGTCTGGGAAAGTGGTTAGGGGTGAGCCAGTATCCCCCGAAAGGAAGGTGGTGTATAACGGTACATTGTACGACCACTGACCTTACACTTACCTGGCCATTATGCTAGTTAAATGAGAATAACAAGTTACTTAAATGTTATATACAAATAAATCAATTATTTTTGATATAAAAATAAATGGGTTTTTACAAACAAATTAAATGAAAATCTAGTGATGTGCTGCTCTTCTGTTGTACTTGCATTTTGCTTAAAACTTGTGTACACACACACACACACACACACACACACACACACACATATATATATATAGTGTTATTCTTTCAGGGTGAGCCAGAATGCTCACCAGCCTACTTAATTTTTAGGTACCAATGCTGATATGGGCGCCAGTGGGCAGTGAGGAAGACTACTATGTTTTGTTTTGTAAAAAAATGTTGTATCCAATCTGATGAGGTACATGTAAACTTTTGGAATATAAATAAAATATGTTGGTTTTGTTGATTTTGCTCTGGAAATGTGTAACCATAAAAAGATCCTTACCTCACATTTACTGTTCCCGCCTCGTTAACTCGAGCTTACCGGGCCAGGGTGTGACAAGTTGGTATCAGAGGTAGGTTACACATAAAAGAGTGGAACCAGTAAAACTAGCAGAATACTTGAACAGTAGGATTAGACCCCCTGAACATATGTTAGTAAACCTGAGTAGGGTAGACACAAGCAGGAACGAAACAAGATCAGTTTGATAAAGCATTGTGCTTGTGAGATCGACATTTAAGTTGTCTAATTGGTTTCTAGGAAAGTGGTTAGGGGTGAGCCAGTATACCCCGAATGGAAAGTGGTGTATAACGGTACATAGTGCGACCACGGACCTTAGACTTACCTGGCCAATGGGCACCTTAAACTAGAAATTGTGAGTTAATTATGCTAGTAAAAGTATATGAGGTTTCATTTTCGCATTCTAGGACGCTTATTTCCTTTTCAGGAAATGACCAATAATGATTCGCAAGTGTATGACCATACTAACGAAGGCAGTGACCAGGATAGTCATCCACCGAGGATGCTTGTAGTACCCCATAATGTGGATGTTGTTACTCAACTGGCAGCAATCTTGGTCGAAGCTCTGCAAAGAGGACCAGTCCCACCTCCGAGATCTGGATCTGATTCCACCCATGCTGAAATATGGTTGGACATCTTCATGTAGATAGGTCCTCCAAAGTTTGTAGGCTCAACAAACCCACTCGTCACTGAAGAGTGGCTTCGTCAAGTAGAGAGAATATTCAAAGGAATTGAGTGCCCGGAAGAAAAGCGGGTGACTCTTGTTGAATTCATTCTGCAAAAGGATATTGCAGCCTGGTGGAACAATCACAGACGCATCCACTTGAAGGGAAGGAAGGCAGCCGACATCGCTTGGAGTGAATTCGTAATTGGATTCTGCAAGTGGTATTGGCCTATGTCAGCACGATAGAGGATGAAGGAGCAATTCGCCCAGTTAACTCAAGGTACCCTTTCTGTTACAGAGTATGAATATAAATTTTCTTCAATGCTTGAGCATGTCTCCGATGTTACTGGATCATTAGACCAGCAAATGTTTATATTGCGATGAGGATTAAGAGAGTCAATCCAAGATGCTCTAGCCCCTTTCAACTTCTTCGACTATGAAGCATTAATCGAGGCGGCTTGTCGAGTCGAAGAAAGGCATCGGACAGCGTGACCACCCCAGTCAGGAGAGAAAAGGAAGAATCAAGACCTCAACCATCAAAATCAATTGAAGCGCCGGAACAATCCAACTCAGCCTACCCCGACATGCCCTAAATATAACAAACAACATTGGGGCGTTTGCACTTCAGACAAGAGGGACAACACTTGTTTCTACTGTCATCAGTCAAGCCATATCATTAGAAATTGTCCAAGAAGAAGGAGGTCGAGGGGCAGTCAACCGAAATATCGAGGCAACAAGCACCAACTCAACCTCGCATCTATGGGATGAATCGAGAAGAAGCACGGGAAGAAACTGATGTGATATCAGGTACAATAATGTTTGAAAGTACCTCTTCAACTGCATTATTTGATTCTAGTGCAACACATTCTATCATATATGATACATTAGCTAGTAAGTTATCATTACCTAAGCAAAAACTAGAAGAAGAAATTCGTATAAGCTTGCCTAATGGTGAGAGGGTCAAAGTTGTTAACTATGACTTTGGCGACATAAGAATTAGGTAACAAATGTTTGAGGCCAATCTAATTATCTTCCTTCTTGATCATTTTGATATCATTCTGGGTATGGATTGGTTAGCAAAACATCGAGCCACAATCGATTGTGCTAAGAAGGAAATCACTTTCCATCAACCATTCCAACCCATTCTCAAGTTCCATGGAGAGGGTGGAATTGTCCCAATAATATCTGCTCTGAAAGCATGTAAATTTTTGAAGCAAGGATGCACGGCTTATCTAGCCAGTGTATCTGAAGTAAAAGGAGTGAAGCAAAATGTCGAAGATATACCCATAGTCCGAGAATATCCAGACGTCTTTCCCAAAGACTTATCTGGACTTCCTCCGCATAGGGAGATTGATTTCTCAATTAACCGACTTCCAGGAGCAGAGCCCATCTCTAAACCTTCTTATCGCCTAGCGATACCTGAACTGCAAGAATTGAAAGAGTGGTTACAGGATCTGTTGAACAAAGGATTCATCCATCCAAGTACTTCTCCGTGGGGAGCCCTAATTCTATTTGTAAAGAAAAAAGATGGAAGTATGCGGATGTGCATTGATTACCGCGGGCTGAACAAAGTCACTATCAAGAATCGGTATCCATTACCGAGGATTGATGACTTGTTCAACCAGCTTCAAGGCGCGGTGGTTTTCTCGAAGATTGATTTACGATTTGGTTATCATCAATTGCGAGTGAAGGATGAGGATATCCAAAAGACGGTATTCCGCACAAGATATGGTCATTATGAATTTATTGTGATGCCCTTTAGAGTTACCAATGCTCCAGCGGTATTAATGGACATGATGAACTGAGTCATGCACCCTTTTCTTGATCATTTTGTCATAGTTTTCATTGACGATATCTTGGTGTATTCAAGGAGTGAGAAGGAGCACGAAAATCATCTGCGTCAAGTCCTTCAAACACTAAGAGAACATCGATTATTTGCCAATTCTCGAAGTGTCAGTTCTTGTAGAAAAAGTAGCCTTCCTTGGCCACATCATTAGTGTTAAAGTAATTTCCGTAGATTCTGCAAAGATCTCTGCGATTATTGAATGGCCTCGTCCGACTAATGTTACTGAAATTCAAAGTTTCATGGGATTAGCAGGATACAATTGAAAGTTTGTAAAAGATTTTTCAAAAATTGTGACCCCAATAATATGATTAACTCAGAAGGTGGTAAAGTTCGAATGGAGTGATAAGTGCGAAGAAAGCTTCAAAAATCTTAAGCAATTACTGGTTTCTGCACCAATCTTATCCCTTCCTGATGGCTATGAAGGTTTTCAAATCTATAGTGACGCATCCTATCAAGGGTTAGGGTGTGTACTGATGCAACAAGGAAAGGTCATAGCCTATGCTTCTCGATAGTTGAAATGATCTGAGAAGAATTATCCTGTTCATGATTTAGAGTAAGCCGCGGTAGTATTCACCCTGAAAATTTGGAGACACTATCTTCTAGGGATAAAATGTCAAGTGTTCACAGATCATAAGAGTTTGAAATATTCCCTAGACCAGGAGGATCTGAATATGTGACAAATAAGGTGGCTAGAACTCATCAAAGACTACGACTTGGAGATTCTCTATCATTCGGGCAAAGCAAATGTAGTAGCAGACATATTAAGTCGTAGATCTGAGGCAAAGCTAATGGCTTACTCTCTGATAAGCGATTTAGAATGGTTAAAGTTGATCTCGGGAGCATCAATCTGTAGATTGATCCTAGCGCTGCTAATCATTTCCCCTGATTGGTTGTGGAAGATTCAAGAAGGGCAGTAAAATGAAGAATGGAGAAAGATGGTGAAGTCCTTGGTGGAGAAACCACAGTCCAAATTCCATATTGATGATCATAACATCTTGCGATGCGGGAATTGATATGGGATTCCCCCTATTGATGATATTCAAAGACAGCAACTGAAGGAAGCACATCAGTCCAAACTCTCTATCCATCCCGATACCACAAAAATGTATCATGATTTAAAGACAAATTTTTGGTGGCCGGGCATGAAAGTGGAAATTCAAGGTTTGTGCAATAGTGCCTAACATATCAGCAGGTAAAGACTGATCACCATCAACCAGGAGGCATACTTCAACCACTACATATCCCTACTTGGAAATGGGAAGACATCTCAATGGATTTGGTAGTAGGACTTCCAAGAACTTCGATCGGAAATGATGCAATCTTGGTAAACGTTGATAGACTCACCAAATCATCCCACTTTTTACCAATAAGAGTAAGTGAATCCATATCAAGATTAGCCCAGAAATACATCGATTGCATCGTAGCCTTGCACGAAGTTCCAGTAACAATTGTATCTGATCGACATCCAAGATTCACTTTAAGATTCTGGAAAGCATTTCAGGAAGCTCTGGGAACACGACTGATGAGTCCCAAATATATACACATTTATGGACTCATCTGGGCCGATTTTCTAGTCCATGCACTTCACTTTAGCCATGTTTTCACTCATATTTGATACTCCATGCTAAGTGCACCTCTAGGCCCGTTTTTGGTGTTATTTCATGTTCTTCTCCTTTTGTAGTTTTCATGCATTGTTAAGTGCCACTTTCAGTGGCTGGATTAGTGATTGTGATGGAACAGGTGTCGTGCAGGTGTTCCCGGTACAATTCTGTACAGGAATACTGCGCACGATCATTTGTTCTATTGCGCACGACCACTGGTCGTGCGCCACTGATCGTGCGCACTTAACGCCCTTTTTATGAGTTCTGTCTTGCTTATCGCACGATCACTGACGACAGTGCGCACGACCACTGGTCGTGCGCCACTGATCATGCGAACATTGTAGTTTATAATTTTTTGACCTTGCAGGCTCCGTCCAGGCAGAGCGCACGATCACTGGATTCTAGTGCGCACGACCACTGGTCGTGCGCCACTGACCGTGCGCACTGTTTATTCCAGCGCCTATAAATAAACCTGCTCGCGAATTAGGTCGGATCCTTCGCTGTTTTCCGCCGTTTTTCTGCTCCAGAGCGCCCAGTTTCGCCCCTCCATCGCCGCCCACCATCTGGAGGTGCTCCGGGCTTGTTCTTCACGCCAATCTTGAGCCGGAGTTTCCTCTCGGCCTCCTCCTTCATCCAAGAGCTTCAAAGGAAGATCTAGCCGCCATTACCATCAAGCAAGAGGAAGTTTGCAACCTCTACCGGATCGTGACACGAAGAAGACGGGTCCATTGGAGAGTAGTGACAGCTCTCTCTACCCCGGACGTAGTTGCGGACCGAGCTTGGACGCGGATTGACAACCCGGAGATTCCAACCGTGAATCTACAACGAGACTTCGGATTCGGTCGATTTCTTGCCTTATTCTTCTCTTATTGATGTATATGTAGCTAGAGCTAACATTTTGATGAAGTATACTTTTACTTATTAACATTAGTATGAAATCATGTCTATGTGATTGAGTAATCTTGTTATATTTTCATTTGAGGTGTGCCCCGTGGTGTGGATTGTTTGTTGTGTTGTGCCGCACTAGCATTTTCTAGTGGCGTGCTTGTCGAAGAGGTGCTTGCGACCCTCATTCCGCTAGCCTACTCGCCCATCCGCCTACCGAAGCGTGGCATCGCGGCCCGTATTCCATCCCGCCTAACGAAGCAGCGCGCTCAAGGCCTACATAGTTCGAATCCATTAGCCTACTCGTCCATCCGCCCTTGCGACGCAGCGCGCTCAAGGCCTGCCTAGTATCCATTCCGCCAAGCGAAGCATTGCATAGCGGCATTGCATAGGAATAGTTGTAGTTGTTTTATTTTATTTTCCAAAAGCCAACCCAACTCCCCCGCATTCCTTCCGACTTAAGGACTTCAATCTCAAGTCCTTCCTCGAAACCTAACTCCACCTCACTGTGTTCCTCAAGAGACCGACACTCGGGGATTTTCCCCATTATTATTACTTGCGCGACCGGTGCACTTGCCGAATTATCGCATCAAGTTTTTGGCGCCGCTGCCAGGGAACACAGTCGTGTGAGTTTTCTGGAGAGGGAGAATCTGAGCGAGAAGCCCTTCCATTTGTAAATTGCATCTTTTATTTTATTTCTGTTCTTTTTATTTCTTTTTCTTATTTTTATTAGGTTGCTTTAGTAAATTTTTGTTAGTTGTAGTATTTCGCACAATAGTGTTCTTATTTTTGAATCGTTTTATCTTCACACTATGTGGGCACATTTCAATATCCGTTGCCGTTGGTGTAGAGATACCTCCCACTCTAGTGATGAATGCCCTATGGAGAATAGTAGGCATAATTCTTATAGCCCAGCATATGGAGCACCGACTTCGTCTGGTACTCCACATGGTGCGCGTAAGTCTTATGGCTACTCTGCTGAGCCTTTACCGTCATACTTCTTTTCGGCTCCAGCTCCCGCTGTGTCAAAGAAGCCTGCAAGGCAGTGCCGGTTTTGTCGGAGCACTGATCATGTCTTGAAGGACTGTGCCGAGTATCTTCGCCAATTGGACGAGGATGACGAGACGGATATCCGGATCGTCCCAACTCCTAACTCTGGCGGCACACCCTCAACATCCGGTTATGTGCCTTTGTCACCTTCACATCTTGAAGGGTATGGCGTGGACACGGTCACCGGATGTGCGGCTGATCTATGCACTGACATTGTTGAGCCTATTCTCCATGTGCATCCACCACTTCTAGTGGATTCGATTCTTCCCCCTGTTGTGCATACTATACTCATCTCCGACGACATTGTTGATGATGTGTCGCAAGATGAGGTGGTTGATCTGAGTGTTGTGCCTATTCCTATGGAGGAGGACAACCTTCTAGGTGAAGAGGAGTTTTCCTCAGCACCGGTGGAGGAAGTCCAAATCCTAAGCTTGGCCACCGTTGATCCCGCCGAATCTTGTAGCATTGATGACAATGCTAACATTATTTTACTTCCCCAACCTGATGGGAGTGAGACCGGGACCACTCCCCCGATTTTAAATTATTTATGTCATTCTTCTCTTTTATTTCCTGACCCCCCTTCTTCATCTGAGCCTGTGCAGGTTGAGTCTTCACAGGTATATCAGGAGGACTTGGAGCATGATGCTCAAGTCAATGATGAGAGCATCCTTTTATGCGAGGAGGTTGATTCCCCCTCCGTAGAGGAAGCTCCACTCACTGCCTTCGCCTCCTGCTGCCTCCCTGTTGAAGATACCTTGCTAGGCAAGGATGTGTTTTGTGAGATGAGTGAGGACCAGGCCTCCTCCTTTTCTTACATTCTCTACCCTCTACCTGTGAGGAGCAGGTATCTATATTTAGGTAGAGGGGTGACTGTTCTATCACCGTATCGGTACCCGCTACCGACATGGATATTAGGCCAGTTACCTGTCCACTTCTCCTTCCATAGGCCCATTAGCTAGAACTCCTAAAGTTTGAATAAGTCGTGCTGGGATGACAATAACCCAAGTAGTTATCTTACTTTTCATGCATTTTATTTTATTCAATCCTGTTTAGTTAGTTGTAGTTTATTGTAGTTTATCTTGTTCTTTTTCTTTCGTTTTGCGGAGCTGACCCCTGCAGGTATCTTTTCTGGATGGAGGATGCTGCAGCTTGGTCTAGAGTTAAACGCCAATCTTCTGGTATGCTCACTTGCTGAGCATTGGGTACTCTCTTCCCCTAGCCCTATTTTGATTTTCCTGTCATATATTATGCGGAGTGTTTAGTTTAAGTCTGGGGGAGAGTATCTATGTGTGCCCACTCACGTGCACTAATGCATAGCATGCTAGAAGTATTTTATTTTCAGTTTTAGTATTTGTTCATTTTCATTTCACACCATAGCACCCACTTGAGCGCGCTTAGCCGTTGGCACGTCGCGAGACAAATTTGTCTTTTTTGCATGATTTGGAAAATCATTGTGCTGGCTTAGGATTATGAGGAGTAAAATGTCGACTCCTGTAGTGCTCCTAGTCGAGTGCTCATGTCTCGTAGGAATTCGTGTAGATTCAATTCCTTTTTATGCTTTTAGCTTATATTTTTCTATTAGCATAAATATTGTTTACTTTACTCAAAATTTGGTGAATCTGGTGTGAATCAAACGGTAGCATAGGAATGTGTGTAGACGTTCGTTAGTCTCGTATTGCCCGAGTCTGGAGGAAGGATTATCTTTCTCGGTGGCTAGAACTTGCCCCAAGCGATTCTTGAAGCATGGGTATACGGTTAGTTAATTGCGTGAATGTGATATAGGCCATCATTTTGGCCCGGTTGAGCCTTTGTGCCTATTCCTACCGCTATATCCTTGTTAGCCCAGTTGTGCCTACCCGTTCTTTGATTCAGCTCCACTATTGTCTCACCAAAGCCTAAATGCCAATCCTAGTCGCACACCCAAATCTGAGCTTTAGTTGTTTACTATTTCCATGAGTTGGGTTGTTGATGTGGTGATTTGTTTGTGAAGTTGTGGATGTGTCTTATTGTTTAATTGCTGAAAATGATAAGAAAAGAAAAGAAAAAAAATGAGAAAAAGAAAAGAAGTTAAAAAGAAAGGAAAGAGAAGGAGTGTTTAATTGAAAATCTTTTTGTATAGATTTATGTTTGTATAGATTTATGTATGGGGGTGTGGTGTACCCGCGTATTTGTGTGGTGAATGAGGAGAATTTCTGCGCGAGCTCATTTGGGTTTAGTATTTGAGCCATCGTCTTTATCATTGTATACCTCACCTAAACCCAAGCCCCATTTAAAACCTAAAGTCCTATTGATTCACGCATTTGAGTCAAACCCGTGCCGTGGAGAGAGTGCGAACGGGCAAGCTTATGGTCACCGACATTGATGGATTTCAATGGAGTTGTCCCGAGCCCCGATCTTTGGCAATGCTCACCTCAGCGTTCAGTTTACTTTCTTCTTATGCGCGACCTTGTGATTCACCGTGATTCAATTTTTGAGTAAACGTAATATATAAATACGCTCCTAGAAAATTATAAACTAATATGTATATTTAGAAATTTTGTCTACTTTATTTCTACGCACTTGAGCATGCGACTTCGCATGGTACTCTGCTTGATAATTTCTTCGCAAGCTTATGTTTTTCCTGTCCGCGAGAGATGGTTTGCTCGGGACGCGCAAACAGTTAAGTCTGGGGGTGTGATGAGTCCCAAATATATACACATTTATGGACTCATCTGGGCCAATTTTTTAGTCCATGCACTTCACTTTAGCCATGTTTTCACTCATATTTGATACTCCATGCTAAGTGCACCTCTAGGCCCGTTTTTGGTATTATTGTTGGATCGGTAGGCGCCCTTAGAGGGGGGGTGAATAAGGCTTTTAAAGATTTTAAAATATTTGGAAAAGCTTTGTAATGATGCAGGATTTTGACAACAAAAAGTCAAGTAAAACAATTGAAATAAAAATAGAGACATGATTTTATTAGCTTGTGAAACATGATTACAAAATATGATCTCTTATGAAAGCTAGAAATCAAAGCTAAATAGAAAAGAAACCTTTTGGTTTTCTATCCCGACTCGCTTCCCCACGAACCGGTGGCCCTAGCCTTATCCTCCCCGGATTCGGCCTCAAGCCGCTCTAACCAATCCCTCCCCGGATGTGGCCTCGAGCCCCCCTAGACCTAACCTAGATCTAGTCGCCAACACGAGGCGATTTTCCCCCTAAGTCCTACCCCAGACCTAGTCGCCAACACGAGGCGATTTCACTACCGTTTACAGAAAAGATATGAAATGAAAAGACAATAATATAAAAACTCCCTCTATGTGGATCTCTTGGAGAAGTGGACGAAGGCCCGCAGAGTATGATCGTAGTCGATGCGGCCTTTCGTCACGATGATGACGCGTGTTGAAATCTTCTCCACGGATCTCCTTTAGGCTTTATGGAATTGTGGGAGTATAGCTCTGAATCTTCCTCTCTCTGCTGTGACACGAAGCTCTGGAGTTTGGGATTGGAGGAGGATGAAGAATTCGGAGCCAAAGGGTCCTTTTTATAGCCCACGCGCTAACGCTGGCGCTAGCGCTACCGCCGGCGCTAGCCCGGATTAGGCAACGTTTTGCGCGGCAGAATCTCCCATCCGTGGCAACAATTTGCTCTATGCCTTCTATGCGCCATGCTACCGCCAGCGCTAGTAGCTACCGCCGGCGCTATCCCTGGTTAGGAAACTCTTTGCGCGGCAAGATCTTCAATCCGAGGCAACACTTCCAGCATGCCTTCTGTGCATCGAGCTAGCGCCGGCGCTATCCACTATCGCCTGCGCTAGTGTTCAATTTGGAGTTGATGGCTCAATTTCGGGGGCAACCACCATATGTAAACCTTGAGTCATTTTGACCTGTTATCCTGCACACTTAGATCACACAAGATTAAATACACACATAGGATTTGTTATTCTCAAACCTAGGAGATGCGGAAGACCGTGTTCCAACAAACTCCCCCTTTTGATAATAACAAATCCATTAATGATAAATCAAAAGCATTAATAGATAAGCATGATGAAACTATACTTGTGTGTGTGTGAGAGTGTTGACTTAGGATAATAATTGATGATAACATTTAGAATTGCTCCCCCTAAATATATGCTCCCCCTATGTGAATGCTCCCCTAATATGTATGCTATCTACTTAATCATATTTATCATGTTAGTTCTCCCCTTTTGCATTTTATCATGTTAGTTCTCCCCCTTTGTTATTAGCAAAAGTGGGTAGGGAAACAGAGCACGGAAGATGTGTAAATAAACGAGAAGGCATGATCGAGCTTTTTAAGTAAATGATAAGGAGTTTTAGACTTGTCTTTCATTGAAAATGATCAGAGTTAGGACTTATTTTATCCCTTTTGTTTGTAGTTCTCCCCCTTTTGTATATCAGAGTTTAAGCATAAAATAATGATTTCCCCTTTAAATAAGAGTTTTAAGCGAAAAAAATAATAATGATTTCCAAGTAATCCATCTACCCAGACAGTACGTTTACACCCTAGCCCCGTACTAAGTGACGGATGGGCATGAGGAGCTGCACACATGCCGTAGGTTGGGGTGTTAGTCCCATATGCAAACACTAGACAAAACTTAACCTATCACTCTTTCCCCCCAGTGCCTCGCAAGGCCCCACTGGAACCCTCCCCGGTTAAGGACAAGACATGACTAGATAAGGTTATCTAATGTCTACAACCCTACGCCCCCGCTATGGTGAGAAATGAAGTCAGGATAATAATTATTGGAAACATGTAGCATTTAAACCTTAATGGGAAATTTCATAGCATATGGATTTTTATTTGAGAATTAAAATACTCTTAGCAATATTGAAATGCATGAATGAATCAGAGTTTGAGCATTGCGGAAGAAAAAGACAACAACATCCTTTTAGCAATTAGAAACACAGAAGTAAAGTTTGATTTGAAATTCAATAATAAGAGGATGTTTTATAAGCAATATTTCACTTGTTGGAGGAGTGTTTAGCATAAAAGTTTATATAGAGATAAATCAGAGTTTTTAGCATAAAAATGATATGCGTGTTAGAATAGTTAATATAAATTTTACCAAGCAAGTCTACTACTTGTTTTTAAGAAAAATTGAGATTTTAGACTTGATATACGCATGAAAGCGCAAAGTAGAAATTTTATGGTGATGATGTGGAAGACTTGTAGAAATACATGAAACATCTTATTGTAAACACGGATAATCCATAAAGAGATATATAAGTTTAATTTCAAAAAGAAGATATTTATGTAAATCCTGTTTTAATGAAAATCTTTTGTGGTTGACAAAAATAACCAAGCATGAAATAATGTTATCACAGAGAGATTATTACAATGTTATTTCAATTCACAATTTCAAAACAAACCAAACATTGTAGAAAGCATGCTAGGTTATCTAGTGCATTTTATAAATAAAGAGTGATATAGAATTAGCATTAGGATCCAATACTTATGAGAAGAAGTGTTATGGAAGATAATGATGTGCACATAAGTGTATTTTTGAGTAGAGTAAACACATGTTTTAATCAACAATACAAGTAATATGTAAAGTAAAAGCACAACAAAACACAAATAATTTTACTTCCACACACTTCAATGCACAAAAAATGTATAACTACCAAGGTGCTTTGCACACACAATGCTCATTAAGACTTATCAGGGTGCAAAGTAGTGCTTGGGGGATCACATAATTTTATTCTTGTTTTTTTTTATTGTGATCCGGTGTGCTTAAGAATAAGTGGTTTTTATTTTGAAAGAAAGTAATGGTTTGCACAAGATACTTTACTATTCTTTCCAAGGTGCTCAACCTCACAACGCTTATTAAGACTTATCAGGAGGTTCAAGTAGTGCTTGGTGGAGTTAACTTTGTCAAATTATTTCATGATTTTTGTTTTGAGCAAAGTTCTCCGAATACACTTGTTTTGCAAACCAATGGAATTTATAAGAAAGATAACCACTTTTCTTAATTTTTAAAAGTGCAAATAAAGGAGTGTAGGTAAGATACTTGTGCAATTTTAATTCATTGTACTAATACAAAACATACACAAGCATTCTTAGATTTAAACACAAATGTAGACAATGCCAAAAATAAGTGAGTGAGTAAAGATCATTATCAAATATAAAACATTTACTCATACTTAGAGGCATGCTATGCATAGTTCCACACAACTTTTACAATATAATTGATGCACATATTAATAGATGTATCAAAGCATGATGAAAGCAATGTTCAAAGTAGTTTGAAAAAGATAAATTGCAACATTATAGAAGTTCTAAATAGTAGATTATATCATGCTTGATTTTCAATGAAGTCCATACAAATTTTGTTTGATAGTTTTGAAGAATAGTTTTTACTTAAAGTTTGAACTCATAAAAATTGATCTTGGATTTCCCGAGGACTACCTTGTGAGAGGTTCGCCCGGTACTAGGTGATATGATGGGATGATAGCCCAAATCACCCTTTCGCAAGATACAAGTAAAAAGTTAAGTTCAAAGGAATAATTTTGATACTTGTTTTTTTTTTGTTTAGTTATATATTTTTGTAGTTGATTTTTACAAATAAAAGCATATTTTTGTAATTTTTACTTTTGTAATTTTTATATTTGATTTTTGCATAAAGATGAACTTTAAATAAAGGAAACAACACAAGCGAAAAAACAAAACATTTTTTTTGTAATTTGGTTTTTGTAGTTTTGTATTTGATTTTTCAAAAAATAAAGAAACACAGAAGTGCAAAACTAAGTAGAAAATATAGATTTATATATTTAAGGTGATTTTTCAAAATTTTAAAAACACAAAAATTTGAACCTCGACGCTAGCGCCGGCGCTAGCGCTAGCGCGGGAAACAGTACATGAATTTTTAGGGTTTTGAGAATTTTGATGTTGGAAGTTGATTAGGTGTCTCAATAGTAGTTTCATGCAGAAATTTCAGAATTTTAGGAGATGTCTAGATAGTCCACATTGCATGAAACATTAGCGATTTTGTATATGACTTTTCCGAATAAACTTTGCAAGTGGTATATTTCATTATATCTCCATTTTAATATTTTAAGGCTTATATTTACCAATGTAGTTTGAAAATGATAGGAAACGTAAGCATGATTGTACATGAATGAACAAGTCAAATATGCATGATTTTAGAGATTAACAATAATGTTCATGCATAATCATACCATAGATAAGCCATATATGAGAATACCTAGCCTTTATATCTTGGTAATCAAATAAAGCCTAACATAGACACACATATTCTTTAGGTGGCAATGTTAGAATGATAAGTTTGAGATTAATGTTATACCAAAGTTTGATTGTGTTTCAACTTAAAGACCTAGAATGAAGTGATAATTCTAATTGATTTGATATCAAAATGATTCAAAGGTCTAAACTAGAAATATATATCGCAATACTCACATAATACACCATAACACCAACCATGGTAAACAATTATAATGTCAATTGTTATCATATAATTTGTGATAGTTGTTTGTAGATGATTCTTGATATGAATTATGATTTTAGAGATGTTTAGCAAAGGATATCACTAGATCATGGTGGTGATTGTGAATTCAATATTATGAAGATAACTTCTTTCAATACATTTTAGTGATTTTCCTTTAATTAAGAATTTTGAATATAGATATATGTGATTTCTTGATAGGTGAACAATAGTGATGATTTAGATCGTGTTTGATATTAAGGAGAGAACACAATATAATTTTTGTTGTGAACAATGACACCCATTTAAATCTTGAATTTTCTTTTAGATCAAGTTATATCACTAAACCACTTGTTGTTGAAGGCTAAGAATTTTAATAGCCAAATAACCTAATTTAATTTGAAATATCTTATAGCAAATTTAGAGTTTGATTTATATGGATAATATAAGATATTTAGAAGTATTGAATATAATAATAAAAGATAGGTCATCAAAATATGATTTTGAATTTTGATCAAAAATGATTTATAAACTTATTAAGCTTTATGAGATAAAATCATATTTCCAATACTATATAAGATGACCATGGCATGATAGTTCAAAAGAAGACAAAAAAATAGAAAAGACATTAAAGCACATCATGAAGTAGAAATTTGTATATTTCAATTTGTAAGGTTTCTACTTCATGCAAATGATGGGATATTAATGAATAAGAGATTTAGGTATCCAAAGAGGACCGGGAGTAGCGGTTCCTTTTGGTACCCAAATATATCGTGTTTGCTTTTGGGGAGATATGATTGAATGGACCCTTTCTTTTGACATTAGTGCGTTATTCTTAATAATGGGTCTCCATTCATACTTTGGTTTAATGTTATTCTTATATGTCAAATATCCATTATGATAATCTTTATATTGATGATTATGAGTGTAATGATTATTGAAGGTATTTTTCATAGGAAATTTGTGAACGTTTAATTTTTCGGTGAGAGAATATTGATATTGTAAATGATGATGATGATAGTGTTTTGGAATTTCATTTACAATCTTTTGATGTTCTTTATTCCCATTGTTGAGCTTAGACATATTATGAAAATTCATATTTGTATTCAACTTGCTTTTAGATATTGCTTGATATTCTAAATTTTTATGTTTTGAATTTGTATTTATAATTTTCATAAGCAAGTTGATTTTTGATTTTAATTCATCATTCTTAATTTTTAAACTATGTCTAGCTTTATTATAATTGATTGTGCTATTTTTAAGAGTTGAAACAATTGAATCTATATGATCTTGGTAGTTATTTCTATATTCATCAAATGTTTCATCCATTTCTTTAATTTCAATTTTATAGTCTTTGCACTTAGCACAATCATTTATCAAAGATGAATTTTCTAAACATAATTTTTCATTTTGTTCTTTTATAAAAATAATTTCTTTTTCAAGTTTCTTAAATTTTTCTTTAATATCATTACAATCAAGACAAGGTTTTGTATTTTCAATTGAAGTGACAGGAATCAAGCTAGATAAATCAGATTTTGATACTACTTTAACTTTTGCCTTTAAATTTTTATTTTCAAAGCGCAATTTACAATTTGCATTTTTCAATTTCTTAATTTTGCGCTTAGTAATTTGTAGCAATTGTAAAGTAGAAATAGAATTACACACAATAAGAGAATTTGATTTCCTTACAGTGCAATCAGAAGAGGCAGGATTTGAACAAATAGCTCCTTTGACATCCTTTTGGCACTCCTCTTCCATTGATGCATTTTCATCTTCTCTTTCTCTTAATGTATTGCTCTCTTTATCTAAGTTGATTTCCATGATCTCCATGGTTTTGCTATGAGAGAGATCTTCTTGAATAACGGGGGATGCTTGTATGTCCTTCTCCTCCTGTGTTTGTTCCACACCTGCGAGATGAAGATCATACATTTCTTCAAGAAATTTCCATACTTTATAAGCACTAGAAAAGCAATACACAAATTTGAAAATTTCATTAGATAGTGCACAAAATAAATAGTGTTTGGCTTTGGCATTTAGCTGACGTTCTTTTTTATTCGATTCATCCGCACGTCTAATAATTGCTAAGTTCCATACTTCTATGTCTAAAGTTTTAATAAATTTTTCCATTAATAATTTCCACCCTTTATAGTTTTTCCCTTCGAATAAAGGTGGTTTAGGAGATTTTTCTTCTTCATAAAAATTTACCCCACTAGTAGAAGCGAGATCATGAGACGCCATTATTCCCGGTTGTTAAGCCGATTTGGAATAACCTCGCTCTGATACCACTTGTTGGATCGGTAGGCGCCCTTAGAGAGGGGGTGAATAAGGCTTTTAAAGATTTTAAAATATTTGGAAAAGCTTTGTAATGATGCAGGATTTTGACAACAAAAAGTCAAGTAAAACAATTGAAATAAAAATAGAGACATGATTTTATTAGCTTGTGAAACATGATTACAAAATATGATCTCTTATGAAAGCTAGAAATCAAAGCTAAATAGAAAAGAAACCTTTTGGTTTTCTATCCCGACTCGCTTCCCCACGAACCGGTGGCCCTAGCCTTATCCTCCCCGGATTCGGCCTCAAGCCGCTCTAGCCAATCCCTCCCCGGATGTGGCCTCGAGACCCCCTAGACCTAACCTAGATCTAGTCGCCAACACGAGGCGATTTTCCCCCTAAGTCCTACCCCAGACCTAGTCGCCAACACGAGGCGATTTCACTACCGTTTACAGAAAAGATATGAAATGAAAAGACAATAATATAAAAACTCCCTCTATGTGGATCTCTTGGAGAAGTGGACGAAGGCCCGTAGAGTATGATCGTAGTCGATGCGGCCTTTCGTCACGATGATGATGCGTGTTGAAATCTTCTCCACGGATCTCCTTTAGGCTTTATGGAATTGTGGGAGTATAGCTCTGAATCTTCCTCTCTTTGCTGTGACACGAAGCTCTGGAGTTTGGGATTGGAGGAGGATGAAGAATTCGGAGCCAAAGGGTCCTTTTTATAGCCCACGCGCTAACGCTGGCGCTAGCGCTACCGCCGGCGCTAGCCCGGATTAGGCAACGTTTTGCGCGGCAGAATCTCCCATCCGTGGCAACAATTTGCTCTATGCCTTCTATGCGCCATGCTACCGCCAGCGCTAGTAGCTACCGTCGGCGCTATCCCTGGTTAGGAAACTCTTTGCGCGGCAAGATCTTCAATCCGAGGCAACACTTCCAGCATGCCTTCTGTGCATCGAGCTAGCGTCGGCGCTATCCACTATCGCCTGCGCTAGTGTTCAATTTGGAGTTGATGGCTCAATTTCGGGGGCAACCACCATATGTAAACCTTGAGTCATTTTGACCTGTTATCCTGCACACTTAGATCACACAAGATTAAATACACACATAGGATTTGTTATTCTCAAACCTAGGAGATGCGGAAGACCGTGTTCCAACAGTTATTTCATGTTCTTCTCCTTTTGTAGTTTTCATGCATTGTTAAGTACCACTTTCAGTGGCTGGATTAGTGATTGTGCTGGAACAGTCGTCGTGCAGGTGTTCCCGATACAATTCTGTACAGGAATACTGCGCACGATCATTTGTTCTATTGCACACGACCACTGGTCGTGCGCCACTGATCGTGCGTACTTAACGCCCTTTTTATGAGTTCTGTCTTGCTTATCGCACGATCACTGACGACAGTGCGCACGACCACTGGTCGTGCGCCACTGATCGTGCGAACATTGTATTTTATAATTTTTTGACCTTGCAGGCTCCGTCTAGGCAGAGCGCACGATCACTGGATTCTAGTGCGCACGACCACTGGTCTTGCGCCACTGACCGTGCACACTGTTTATTCCAGCGCCTATAAATAAACCTGCTCGCGAATTAGGTCGGATCCTTCGCTGTTTTCCGCCGTTTTTCTGCTCCAGAGCGCCCAGTTTCGCCCCTCCATCGCCGCCCACCATCTGGAGGTGCTCCGGGCTTGTTCTTCACGCCAATCTTGAGCCGGAGTTTCCTCTCGGCCTCCTCCTTCATCCAAGAGCTTCAAAGGAAGATCTAGCCGCCATTACCATCAAGCAAGAGGAAGTTTGCAACCTCTACCGGATCGTGACACGAAGAAGACGGGTCCATTGGAGAGTAGTGACAGCTCTCTCTACCCCGGACATAGTTGCGGACCGAGCTTGGACGCGGATTGACAACCCGGAGATTCCAACCGTGAATCTACAACGAGACTTCGGATTCGGTCGATTTCTTGCCTTATTCTTCTCTTATTGATGTATATGTAGCTAGAGCTAACATTTTGATGAAGTATACTTTTACTTGTTAACATTAGTATGAAATCATGTCTATGTGATTGAGTAATCTTGTTATATTTTCATTTGAGGTGTGCCCCGTGGTGTGGATTGTTTGTTGTGTTGTGCCGCACTAGCATTTGCTAGTGGCGTGCTTGTCGAAGAGGTGCTTGCGACCCTCATTCCGCTAGCCTACTCGCCCATCCGCCTTCCGAAGCGTGGCATCGCGGCCCGTATTCCATCCCGCCTAACGAAGCAGCGCGCTCAAGGCCTGCATAGTTCGAATCCATTAGCCTACTCGTCCATCCGCCCTTGCGACGAAGCGCGCTCAAGGCCTGCCTAGTATCCATTCCGCCAAGCGAAGCATTGCATAGCGGCATTGCATAGGAGTAGTTGTATTTGTTTTATTTTATTTTCCAAAAGCCAACCCAACTCCCCTGCATTCCTTCCGACTTAAGGACTTCAATCTCAAGTCCTTCCTCGAAACCTAACTCCACCTCACTGTGTTCCTCAAGAGACCGACACTCGGGGATTTTCCCCATTATTATTACTTGCGCGACCGGTGCACTTGCCGAATTATCGCATCAATGACTCAATTTCAATACTGCTTATCACCCTCAAACAGATGGGCAGACTGAAAGAACGATCCAAACGCTTGAGTATTTATTGAGAATGTGTGTCCTAGAACTTGGCGGAAGCTGGGAGCAACACCTTCCTATGGTGCAATTCACTTATAACCACAGTTACCATTCGAGTATTCAAATGGCACCATATAAATCTCTATACGAAAGAAGATGTCGAACTCCTATATGTTGGTTCGAAGTCAGATCGAAGACATTGCTAGGGCCACAATTGATAGAAAACTCTCAGACGGTTGTCCAATTGGTCAGAGACCGACTTCGAATTGCTCAAGATAGGCAAAAGAAGTACTACAATAAGAAGCATCGCGATGTGGACTTTCAGATTGGAGAAAATGTATTCTTGAAGTTAAATCCAGGACCGGGCATCTAAAGATTTGGGAGTAGTGGCAAACTAAAACCAAGATATATTGGCCCATTCGAGATACTAGACAGAATTGGACCAGTTGCCTATCGACTAGCATTACCCCCAATCATGAGTGGAATACATAATGTATTCCATGTATCAATGCTAAGACGATACATCTATGATCTATCTCATATCATCCAGTTCGATACAGATATGTTAGAAGAACATCCAGACCTCTCCTACGAAGCTATCCCAGATCAAGTCATAGACCGCAAGGAAAAATAATTAATGAGCAAAATAATACCAATGGTCAAAGTTACTTGGAAAGGACGGTCAGCAGAAGAAGCAACCTGGGATCTCGAAGAGGACATGAAGAAGAGATACCCTGACCTATTTTGAGGTAGCAAATTTTGAGCACGAAATTTTTGTAAGGGAGGAAGATTGTAATATCCCGTGTTTATATAATCCGCATTAGAGTAATTAATAAAGATGTACGAACACTAAATTATCCAATGAAGCAAAATTAAAAAAAAAAATAGAGTCCACGATTAGGTTCAGAAGGTCGAAAAACCATAGAAGCGACATATTATTTGCTAAAATTGGAGATTATTAGGAAAAATACGATTTTCGGCACAACCGGCACAAATTTTGAGAAACTGAGAAATTCAGCAGGAATTGTAAAGAATTTGAGAAAACCGAGGCCGAATTTGGAATCAGGACGTCGAAAACCCCATAGTAGGTATATTCATTTTTTACACGTGGCGACGTGCATGGCCGCAACATGGCGACGTATATAGCCGCCACATGGCGACACGTGGCTTCGTGCATGACTGCCATGTGGCGACATGCATGGCTTCCATGTGGAGATGTGAATGGCTTCCATTTGGCGCCACATGGAACCTACATGGCTGCATGACCACCATATGTTGACACGTGGCGACACGTGGCGCCTCCGGAGAGCTAGTAAAGGGCGATTTGGTTTTTTGGACTTTCCAGGAGTTCTAGGACTCGGATTTAAGTGATTTCAGTGGCGTTTGAAAACTACTATAAATACAGATCCAATGAAATTATTCATTCATTCCATATCCATTCAAGTTCTAGAAAATCAAGAGAGAGAGAGGAGAGGAGAGAGAAAGTAACAGAATTCTGCCAAAATTGTGGGAGATCTTTGGGAGAAGTTCTAGAGCTAGAGTTCAACTTTGGATTCTACTTAGTTGTTGTGGAAGCGCTGTCAAAATCTCGCCAAAGTAATATTCGTGGTGCAGAGTACTGCGGAGCGCTGCCAAAATCCTGAGCCGAGGAGCGAGAAGACTGAGGTAGGTGGAAAATAATGAAATACGTATATGTTACGTTAGTATTCAATAATACGATAATTAGCAGTCATTATGTTGAAATAATGCTCAAGTTATTGCAAAAATCAGTTAATATACAAAAATAATGCTGAACTTCTGATAAACGTAACAAGGGGTGGAATTATGTGTATTTACGCAATAATGATGTCCCGAGTTCTCGTGCATGCATATTAATAATATGATATTGTGTATTCTGGAAATATGAAATTCTGAAAAATATCATATGCAAATACTTGTGATGTCAAAATTTAACTTGCTCAATTGGTGTCTAGGAAAGTGTTTAGGGGTGAGCCAGTATCCCCCGAAGGGATGGTTGTGTATAACAGTACATAGTGCGACCACTAACCTTACACTTACCTGGCCAATATGCCAGTTAAATTAGAATAACAAGTTACTCAAATATTATATACAAATAAATTGTTTGTATGATTATGTTAGCCCAGTATTTGGTTCACCCAATCCGGGTCCCCTGTCTACATAAGGGGAACATCTCGGGAGTAGCGCTCCCAATCCGGCAAAATTAGCCACTTGCAATCCGCTTCTGGAGTACCGAGTCCGCAGTGTTTTGTCTGAGGACCCTTATATCATGGGACTGGCGCTCCTTCTGGGATTAGCTAGCCAAAAATCTGTATTGTGTGGCGTACCACCTGCAAGTGAACGAGCCCTCCGGTTTGGCCTGTTGGACATGTGTGTCACATGCCTTTATTTGAGAATAACAAATCCCACATTATATTTGATCTTGCTTGTCGTGTGTTTATAGTGTGCAGGAACTATAAGTGCAATACTCCACAGGTAGAAAGCAGCTTGGAACCAACTTTCTGAACAAGAGCACTACCGCCTGGCCCTAGGAGCTACCGCAAGCGTTAGCGCTGCCGCAGGAGCTAAGCACTACCGCCTGGCGCTATCTCCAGATCATGAACAATGCCACGCCGCGACGATTTCGTAACCGTCTCTACACGAATGCTACCGCAGGCATTGGGAGCTAGTACAGGCGCTATCTCAAAGCTCTATAAATTGGAGCTTTCTCTCTCATTTTGGTTCATCATCCCTGAGAGAATTCCTGTGCCAAATTTGAAGAGATGTTACTCTGCCGAATTTTCATCTCCCACTCAAAGCCAAAGAAGATTTCTGGAGAAGGAAGCCATCACGCTGCATCCAAAGAACAATCGCATCAACCTCGCTTATGCTACAGCGATCCTTCATCATCATCTCCAGAAAAACTAACAGAGGGAGTTTTGTTATTTGTATTACTTCATTTCATTATCTTTGTAGTGAAATCGCCTTGTCTTGGCGACTAAGTCCTTGTGCAGATTAGGGGGAATTCATCGCGTGTGTTGGCGACTAGGTCTAGGTGATTAGATCTAGGGGTGCTCGAGGCCATATATGAGGAAGGATTGGCTAGAGCGGCTTGAGTCCATATCCGAGGAAGGATAGGCTAAAGTCAGACGGTTCGTAGGGATACGAGTTGGTATAGAAAAGTAAAAAGTATTTGCATTTGTACACCTCTGATTTCTAGCGATATTGAAATCAAATTTATGTAAACACCTTTTTATATAATACAGTCATGTCTCTATTTGTGTTTACTTGATTTCCATTATTTGGCATACTTTCTTCAATTGCAAATTACTTTTAGCTAAATTGTTATTTCACTCTCATTTATTTAAAAACAATTTAGTAAATTGCTTAAAGATTTAAAAAGAATTTTTATTCCCTTATTCACCCCCTCCCCCCCTCTAAGGGCGCCTATTGATCCAACAAGTGGTATCAGAGCGGTGTTATTCCAAACGGTTTAAAAACCAGGAATAATGACGTCTTATGATCTCACTTTTTCCGAGGGTCAGGGAATTAGTAGACCTCCACTATTTACTGGGTCAGATTATAATTATTGGAAAAATAGGATGAGATGTTTTCTTATGACCCTAGATATTGAGGTTTGGAATATTCTAAAAGAGGAATACTCTCCTCCTACAATTGTAGTTGGAGAGGTAACATTAGAAAAACCTAAGGATAAATGGGATGAAAGGGATAAACTTAAATGCAAAAATAACGTCAAGGTCATGAATGCTTTATTTTGTGCGTTAGATAGAAATGAATTTAATAGAATTTCCGCATGTACTACCGCATATGATATTTGGAATCATTTGGAAATTGCTCATGAAGGTACATCGCAGGTTAAAGATTCAAAGCTTTTCCAACTGGAGTCGGAATATGAAAAGTTCTGGATGGATGAAAGCGAAGATATTGATGTCATGTACACGCGCTTCACCATGATCGTCAATGCCTCCAAAGCTCTTGGAAAGACCCTCTCCAATGGCGACTTGGTCCGAAAGATTCTTCGGTCTCTTCCTCCAAAATTCAATCCGAAGGTGACGGCTATCTCGGAGTCGCACAATCTAAGAATGCTCCAAGTTAAGAGCCTCATTGAGAATCTCAAAACCCATGAGGTAGAACTCAAGATCCAATACAATGAATACAACAAGGAGCCAAAGAGGAAGACGTTGGCACTAAATTCAAAGAAGGAATGCCAAGAGGATGAGTATGAAGATGAAAAAAGCCTTTTGGTAAAAAACTTCTGAAAGTTCATGCGGAATCCGGAAAGGAGAAACACTTTCCGGAAATATTTCCAAAAGGATGCAAGATGGAAAGGGTCATCTTCAAAGAAGGAAAAGGAGAACGACGATGAGAAGAAAGACCTGCACCGGAATGCTATCATTGTAGGAAGACCGGGCATATTCGGAGCGAGTGCCCAAAGTTTTTGAAGGAGAAGAAGGAAAAGGGGCACAAAGGGAAGGAAAAGAGGATGGTGTTGAAATCTAAAACATGGGATGACTCCTCCTCCTCCGAAGGATCAAGCGGGTCTTCATCAAGTGAAGATGAGGAAGCAAACATGTTCCTCATGGGACATGGAAACGATGACGACGACACTAGTGTTCTTAGCAACACTAAGGTAACTCCTCCCACTTATGATGAACTATTTATTGAATTTATTGGAACTTGTAAAGCTTTTGATAAAAATATGAAAGATAGTATTTTATTGAATCGTGAAAATGAATCTCTTATTAAAGAAAATCAAAAGCTTTTCAAAAAATTAATTATTTTAGAAAAGAGAAAGGTTTCTTGCCAAGAGTGTGATCACTCCACTAAAATGGTAAAAGATATTGAAGAGTCTCTTTCTAAAGCCCTCTCTCATGCCAAAACTCTTACAAAAGAGAAGAGGGAATTAGAAAGAAAATTAGAAGCCTCTCTTGTGCAAATTAAAAATAATTAAAAAGGTTTTGAAAATAGGTGTGTCATGCTTGTGAAAAAAAAAACTCATCACTTAAAGCACAAGTTCATGATCTCACCATGGCCATTAAAAAATTAGGAATGGGCCAAAAATCACTGGATATGATTTTAGGGAACCAGTGCTATGGTTTTGGAAAATTTGGGCTCGGATATCGAGGTGAGGGCTATCGCCCGGCGCTAGCCACTAACGCCGGCGCTAGCACCTCATACAAAAATTCAGTAATTTATTTTGCAAAACCTTTTTCTTCTGTAAATCTGATTCCTTCCAGCAAGAAAAAATTCCAGAAAAGGGTCTCAACCCCCTTTATTTTGTGTGCAAACTGTTATAGGTTAGGTCACGCATCTAGTTCTTGCAGGAAAATAGAACAAACTACTTTAAAGAAAATATGGGTACCTAAGGATTCCACTTATTCTATGGGTGGTACTGCTTGGGTATCCGGATCTTTACTCCCATCTTCTTTCTAGATGTGCAGGTAGGCTAAGGACAATGATGACGTGTGGTACTTGGATTCTGGATGCTTCAAGCACATGATGGGCAATAAAGCAAAGTTCTTTAGCCTAGAGAAGAAGAAGGGAGGGATGGTGATATTTGGCGATAACGGAAAAGGAAGGATCATGGGAATTGGTACAGTGGGTAATGAATCCTTTATAATATCTAATGTTCTTTATGTGAAAGGGCTAAAACACAATCTAATTTCTATTAGCCAATTAGGCGATAAAGGATTAGATGTTTTATTTGAATCTTCCACTAATCTATGCAAAATATCTAATCCTACTACAAAAAATATTTTACTAACTGCACCAAGAATACATAATGTTTATATAGTTTCTTTTCATGATCTTTCTAAATCATCTATAAAATGTTTTATCACTAAAAATGATAAATTAGAACTTTGGCATAGACGACTAGGGCATGTTAGCACAAAGCTTATTGAAAAACTTGCCAAAAGTGATTTAATTAGAGGATTGCCTAGGTTAAATGGAACTTTACCTTCACTTTGTTCACCATGTCAAAAGGGTAAATTTACTAGATCTTCTTTCAAAAGTTACAAATTTCATTTCTACTACAAGACCCTTGCAATTAATTCATATGGATCTTTTTGGTCCTGTTAGCACCGCAAGTCTTGGTGGTTGATTATATACATATGTTTTAATAGATGATTTTTCAAGATATTGTTGGACATTATTTCTCTCTTCCAAATCCGATGCGTTTTGCGAAATTGCAAAATTATGTACTCGTATTCAAAATGAAAGTGATTTAAAAATTAAATGCATTCGCTCGGATCATGGAGGAGAATTTGAAAATGAAAAATTTACATCCTTTTGTGATATGTTAGGCATTAAACATGGGTTCTCCGCACCACTCGCGCCACAATAAAATGGTGTTGTAGAAAGAGAGAATAGTGCACTTCAAGAACTAGCGTGCACTATGCTATGTGAATATAAATTGCCTAAGTCCTTTTGGGTCGAAGCCGTAAATACATCATGTTATGTTATGAATAGAAACATGCTTCGCCCATCTCTTAATCTCACACCATATGAACTTTATTTTCAAAAGAAGCCAAATGTATCTTATTTCAAAGTGTTTGGTTGTAAATGTTTTATTTTGAATACCAAAGATAGCTTGGGAAAGTTTGATGAAAAATGCGATGAAGGGACTTTTCTTGGGTACTTTTCAACTAGTAAAGCTTATAGAATTTTTAATATTAGAACTAGTAAGGTTGAAGAGTTAATTAATGTGAAATTTGATGAGCTTGTTCCTTGTATAGAAAAAATTTTCGCAGGCAACGAGGATGATCTCTTACAACCTTTAGAGCATGGTGATGAGGAACCTTCCAAAGAAGAAAAAGAGGAGGCCTAGGAAGATGATTATGTGCCTCCAAGCGCCTTGCAATTTACAAAGGATCATCCACGAGAACTAATAATTGGTGAACCATCTATTGGGGTAAGAATTCGCTCTTCTCTTCAAGAATCTTATTCAAATATTTGTTTTGTTTCCGAAATTGAACCAAAAACCGTTTCTACTGATTTAAATGATGAATTGTGGTTTTTGGCTATGAATGAAGAGTTAGAACAATTTGAGTGACATAATGTTTGGAAATTAGTAGAAAGACCATCTAATCACCCGGTTGTAGGTGTAAATGGATTTTTAAAAATAAATTGGATGGTGAGTCTAGAATCACCAGAAATAAGGCACGCTTAGTAGCACAAGGATATTCACAAATAGAGGGGATAGATTTTGATGAAACTTTTGCACCTGTTGCTAGATTGGAATCTATTAGAATTTTTCTAGCATTTGCAAGCTTTAAACGAATAAAACTATTTCAAATGGATGTAAAAATTGCTTTTCTAAATGGGTTTGTAAAAGAAGAAGTTTATGTTGAACAACCCCCGGTTTTATTAATGAAAAATTTCCCAATCATGTTTATAAACTAGAAAAAGCATTTTATGGTTTAAAACAAGCGCCTCGTGCATGGTATGAAATACTTACATCATTTTTATTAAAGCACAGTTATATAATGGGAAGTGTTGATAATACTCTCTTCATTAAACATAATAATGATGATTTGATTATTTTGCAAATATATGTTGATGATATAATCTTAGAATCTACTAATGAAGAGTTGTGTAATGAAGTTATTTTTGTGATGAAAAATAAATTTGAAATGAGTTTAGTAGGAGAACATTCTTATTTTCTTGGTTTTCAAATATCACAAAGAAATGATGGTATTTTTATATGTCAAACCAAATATGTCTATGATATGCTTAAACGCTTTGGATTTGAAAACCTTAAACATGCTTCTACACCAATGAGTGCATCACTAAAATTAGGAAAAGATGAATCGGGAATTTCAATTGATCAAACTTTATATAGAGGTATAATAGGATCTCTACTTTATCTTAGTGCAACTAGACCCGATATTATATTTGTTGTATGCTTATGTGCTCGATTTCAAGCCAATCCAAAAGAATCTCATTTAAAAGCGGTAAAATGAATTTTTAGATATCTAATTGGGTCATCTATATTAGGATAATGGTACCCGCACAATAATTCATTTGCACTTAACGGCCATTCCGATTCGGACTACGCCAGATGCTGATTTGATAGAAAAAGCACTGGCGGCACTTGCCACTTTCTAGGACCTTCATTAGTTGCATGGTCTAGTAGGAAACAAAATTCGGTTGCACTCTCCACCACGGAGGCCTAATACATTGCACTAGGGAGTTGTTGTGCACAAGCACTATGGATGAGCCAAACTCTATAGGACTTTGGTTTTCATCTAAAAAATATTGAATTAAAATGTGACAACAAGAGTGACATTGATCTTACAAATAATCCGGTACACCATTCTAAATCCAAACATATAGATGTACGTCATCATTTTATAAGACATCACATTAAAAAGGAAAATGATAGAATAAGTTTCATTGGCACGGACTCTCAACTTGCTGATATATTCACTAATCCTCTTCCCGATGCAAGGTTTCAAATGTTAAGGTTGGAATTGGGAGTCTTAGACATCTTAGGATGAATTATATGAAAAAAGCTAAAGTTTTATGCAATTTGTGCAATCAAGACATCTCTGAAAATTACAAAATCTTTGCATAAGACTACACTTAAGACCCCTAATCAATATCAAAAAATAAATTTTAAAATTCTCAATATTTCACTTATTGTTTCCCACGCTAGCGCCGGCGCTAGCGTGAGTCTTCGATTTTTCTGTTTTTTAAAATTTTTAAAAATCTATAAAAATATGTTACTTTACATGTACTACTTTGTTTTGTATTTCTGACATTTGTTATTTTTTTTATTTTTTATGGAAAATCAACTACAAAATCTCAAAATTTAAAAATACAAAAATATATTTTGGTGGTTTTCTGTTTTTTTCTTTCATTAAAAATTTCAAAAAAAACGTATGATCTTTATTGCTAATATCAAGCATGTATGGATTCTTTCATGTAAAATTATTTACAATGTTACAATTTATTCCTTCAAATTACTATTAACATTGTTTTATTTATCATGCTTTGATATATCTAATTAAGTGCATCAATTGTATTGAAACATATGTGTAGAACAAAGTTTTGCATGCCTCTAAGTATGAGTAAATGTTTTGTGATTGATAATGATACATTTTCACTCACTTATTTTAGTAATCTACATGTGTATTTAAATCTAAAAAATGCTTGTTTATGTAGTGTAATTGTACAATGAATTAAAACTTGCATAAGTTTATTACCTACACTACATTTGAATTGCACTTAAGAAATTAAGAGAAGTGGTTGAGTTTAACAAATTATGTTGGGTTTGCAAAACAAGTGTATTCGGAGAATGTTGACTCATAAAAGTGAATAAAATTGAAAAATATAACTCCATCAAGAATAGTAAAGTGTTTGTGCAAACCTTAGTTTTTACACCACTTTTTCTAAAATATGTGCATTAAAGTGTGTGAAAGTAAATATACATGTGTTTTATTATGCACTTTACTCTACATATGTCTTGTATTTTGTGATTTAAATCATTTGTTAACATTGCTCAAAATACACTTATGTGCACATCATTATCTTTCATAACACTTCTTCTCATGAGTATTAGATTCTAATGCTTTATCTATACTACTCTTTATATAAGAAATGCACTAGATAACCTAGCATGATCTCTACAATGTTTTGTACCTCTTAAACTTGAAATTAAGTAACATTGTCGTATATTCTCTTTTTGATATATTCATTTCATGCTTGGTAACTTATGTAAAACTATGGGGTTTCAAAAAGGTTAAACATCTTTACATTTTGAACTTAAACTCATATTTATACTTATGATTTTCATGCTTACAAAAAGCTATTTCTTATAATCTTCCGCTTGCTTAAAACTTTTATTTATTTATTTGAAATCTCTTATATACTATGCTTAAACTCTTTATCAATACCTATATTACAAAAGCTCGATTGTGATTTATAATTTCTAAAGAATGCCTCCTTACTTCCCACACCCCACCTTCTTTTGATAATACCAAAAGGGGGAGATTGATTGAAGAAATATAGAGGAGAAATCTAGATGATTAATGGGAGAATAAATAATTCATGTAATTTAGCATTTAGGGGGAATAAAACATAAATTGCATTTATGTTGGGGGAGCATTAAGATAGGGGGAGTATGCACTATTCTCATGCTTATCATATACTATAGTTGCACTATTATCTCGCTTATCATATACTATAAACACCATTGTTGATTTCTTGCTAAGAGGATTTGTTATTATCAAAAGGGGGAGATTATTGGACATATGTGTCACATCCCTTTATTTGAGAAAAACAAATCCCACATTGTATTTGATCTTGCTTGTCGTGTGTTTATAGTGTGCAGGAACTATAGGTGCAATACTCCACAGATAGAAAGCAGCTTGGAACCAACTTTCTGAACAAGAGCACTACCGCCTGACGCTAGGAGCATCCGCAGGAGTTAGCGCTACTGCGGGTGCTAAGCGCTACCACAGGCACTAAGCGCTACCGCCTGGCGCTATCTCCAGATCGTGAACAATACCACGCTGCGACAGTTTCGTAACCATCTCTACACAAATGCTATCGCAGGCGTTAGGATCTAGCACAGGCGCTATCTCAAAGCTCTATAAATTGGAGCTTTCTCTCTCGTTTTGGTTCATCATCCCTGAGAGAATTGTTGTGCCAAATTTGAAGAGTTGTTACTCTGCCGAATTTTCATCTCACACTCAAAGCCAAAGAAGATTTCTGGAGAAGGAAGCCATCACGCTGCATCTGAAGAACGATCGCAACAACCTCGCTTATGCTACAACGATCCTTAATCATCATCTCCAAAAAAACTAATATAGGTAGTTTTGTTATTTGTATTACTTCGTTTCATAATCTTTGTAGTGAAATCGCCTTATGTTGGCGACTAGGTCCTTGCGCGGCTTAGGGGGAATTCGCCGCGTGCGTTGGCGACTAGGTCTAGGTGATTAGATCTAGGAGGTGCTTGAGGCCATATCTTGGGAAGGATTGTCTAGAGCAGCTTGAGGCCATATCCGGGGAAGGATAGGCTAAAGCCAATCGGTTCGTGGGGATACGAGTCGGTATAGAAAAGGAAAAAGTATTTGCATTTGTACTCCTCCGATTTAAAGCGATATTGAAATCAAATTTATATAAACACCTTTTTATATAATACAATCATGTCTCTATTTATGTTTACATGATTTCCTTTATTTGGCATACTTTCTTCAATTGCAAATTACTTTTAGCTAAATTGTTATTTCACTCTCATTTATTTTAAAATAATTTAGTAAATTGCTTAAAGATTTAAAAAGAATTTTTATTCCCTTATTCCCCCCCCCCCCCTCTCTCTAAGGGCGCATATCGATCCAACATGGCCGACCGGCGTACTGTGAGTGCTAACTAGTAAATCAATTATTTTTGATATAAAAATAAATGGGTTTTTACAAACAAATTAAATGAAAATCTAGTGATGTGCTACTCTTCTGTTGTACTTGCATTTTGCTTAAAACTTGTGCATGCATATATATTGTATTATTCTTTCAGGGTGAGCCAGAATGCTCACCATCCAAATTAATTTTTAGGTACCAATGCTGATATGGGTGTCAGTGGTCAGTGAGGAAGACTACTATGTTTTGTTTTGTAAAAGAAATGTTGTATCCAATCTGATGAGGGTACATGTAAACTTTTGGAATATAAATTAAATATGTTGGTTTTGTTGATTTTGCTCTGGAAATGTGTAACCATAAAAAGATCCTTACCTCGCATTTACTATTCCCGCCTCGTTAACTCGAGCTTACCGGGCCAAGCTGTGACAGAGGAAGTCGATGATCATCGCCACCCCATTATGATTGATCTGGGCGGGGACTATCCCGAAGTAGCAGAGTTTCTGGCTATACTCCAGCTGCATAGGAATTCGCAGGCTGACTACGAAGTGGAGAATAGGGAGGACGAGGTCATCCTCCAGGAAGTTTTTGAGTCATTCATCTTGACAAGGAAGCATGACCGAGTACCCCTCCTGCAGGAACCTCTCCTTGAAGTCCTCCAACTCCTTTTGTTCAATGGATGACTTCTTGAAAGTCACCGTGACGAAGTTCCTCGCATAGCCCACCCGTCGAGCATCATCAGCATCACGGTTAGTCATCTTTGCAGTGTGCGAGTATAAATAACGCGAGAAATAGTTGGCAAGAAGGAAAGTAACTGAAGATACTCGCAAGAGGAAGGAGCAAGTCGTGGATTGCATAAAAAATACATCCCCCCTTATTTATAGGCGGAGGTCAGGGGGTGGATTGATGATCGCATTATGATAAGCACGCAGAGGGAAGGCGTTGAGCGAGCCTCCTAGGAAGTCGTCGTCAAAATCATCGCGCCTAGGAAGTCACCGACCTAATGTCTCGATAACCTACATAATAGCATTGGAGAAGCCCGCCGAGTCTACGCGCCGACCTAACACCTATACTTGCAAAATTGAAGAAAAAAAAAACACAAGCAACATTGCAATCATCGCATAATCAGAGACAACAAATTCAAAAGCAAGATTGATGCTTGCCAAAATAGATTATAAATTAAATATTATCGGCCTCGATGAGTACATCAAGAAGAAGAAGAAAAAAAGTGAAGAAAATGCCTAAGGCATAGGGAGGTTCCCGCGCCGGTTAGATGGTTGCGGATGTCTCCTGACCCACCATATGTCGCCTGTGCGCCTGAAGTGTTTTGTATTCGTGGTCATCACCTCCTCGCCTTTGCGGATCTAATCTGCCATCAATGCCAAACTCCTCGCCGAGCCCAGGCTCTCCCGCATGTCGATCAACTCTTCATGATGAAGCCCATGGCACTGTTCTATCATCTCCACCTGCTGTTCCAACTCACTGATCAAGTGGAATCGATACTCCACGCTGACTAGCCGCTCCTCGAAATCTTTAGTTTTAGCTACTTGCACCTCAAGCGCGGAGATGCGGCGATGAGGCTCGCAAATGCCCAATTGGTCAAACTTGGCCTCCAACTCAAGCTAGGTGCGAGTATTCTTTTTCCGATACTCGTGGATTGAAAGCCCAACAACATTGATCAGCACGCCTCCTGGAGTTGAGGAGCGGCCTATCAAAATAGAAGACAATCATCAGGTTAGCGAGAATCCCACCAAAGAAGCAGCGATTATCCAAAAGCGAGGAATTACCAGACCGCTGAGTGTGAGTACTCGCATCATAGAGAAGACTACGAGATCGACCTCGGTGAGGATTGTGTGCCCGACGAGGAGAAGGGCAGCGATGAGTTGAATCTCGCCGCCCTAACGAGGAACCCCCACGATGTTCCCTGTCTATTTGGAAAGATCGTTGTGGCGACGATCTAGGTCGCCTGGAAGTATCGGCGGTAGGTCCCTGGTCGCAACAACCAGATGTTCCCCCTCCACCGATGGGCGTAAAGAAGAGCAGGGATCTCTTGTTTCCCCTGCCCTGTGATGATCCCATAGGAGGAACCCTGGGAGTGGAGGCCAGGGAGGGGCGGACATCGGCTAGAGCAGAAGGCTTTGTCGGTATAGGAGGTGGCAATGGAAGATCACTCGCAAGCAGTTGTGGTGTGCTCGCAGGCATTGGTTGCGAGGTATTCCCAGGCGGTGGAGGCAGGTTACTCGCTGAAGGAGCGTCATTACTGATCACAGGCGGTGGAGGTTTCTCGCTCGACACAGGCTGCGGTGTCTTCGCCAGAGGAGGTTGTTTGTCTCTCGTAGAAGGAATCTATTGGAGCATATGTTCCGCATCTCTTGGTTTGAGAATAACAAATACCGTGTTGTATTTGATCTTGTATTTTGTGTGTTTATAGTGTGCAGGTTGTACATGAACTATAGCTACACATCCCTATAAGAAGAATGTTGAATGGAGATGATTCTCTGGAAAGAGAGGTAACGCCCCGCGTTAGTATTTACCGCCACGCGTTAAATTATCATCGAGAAGAGATGATGTCAGGAAGGGAATGACATGGAGAAGAAGTGCCATCGAGTACCAAGAGACAACGCTCTGCATTAACTACTTAACGTCAGCGTTGAGTCCATAATCTCTGCCACGATCTTGACGGTTGCATGAGCTCAGCTACGACTCTACACGATCTCTAACGCCAGCGTTAAGTCTCAATGTCAGCGTTAGTTCTCGTGCCTATTTAAAGAGCAGCCCCTCTCATTATTTTAGAGATGATTACAGGACTCTGATTCTTTTGAGAGAGGCTCGTCTACAGCAATTAAGAGATCTCCCTTGGGCTAACATGAAGTTCTAAAGAAGATTTTGAAGTAGAAGGTCTACAATGCATATTCTATACGAAGGACGAACGCTTCTAGAACGCCAACATCTACATCACCTTCGTTTTCACCTTCAGAATTTCTTGGGGAGTTTTTCTTACTTTATCTTGTATTCTTTTACTTTTTTCTTTTTATTGGTGTGGAGAAATCGTTCGGGGAGAACGTCGGATTCCAGGAAGGATTCCGTGGGAAATTCGCCGCCTTGCATGTGTCGACTAGGCCTTATGAGCTTTAGGGGGAATTCGCTACCTTGTGCGTGGCGACTAGGTCTAGGTTAGATCTAGGGGGTGGCTAGAGGCTTTATCTGGGGTAAGATAGGTTATAGCCAACCGGTCCTTGGGAGAAGCACCGGCGAAAAGCAAAAAAGTGTTTTTGCATATTCTCTCCTTGATTTCTAGCGTTATAGAAATCAAACATTTGTGTATTCAATTTATTATGAAATAAAATCATGTCTTTTAATGTTCTATTCAATTGATTGTATTTCCTCTTCAAGAATGTTTTAATTTATATTTTCATCAAAGTATTAAAATTAACATTTATGTAATTATCTTTGAAATACAATACTCGTTTTCATTATCTCTGATTTTCTGGAATTGTATTTCATTTAAGATTTCACAAGTAAAATCACTATGGGAATCTTTTTGTGCTAAGGAAAATTTTCTGGAGAGCTAACGCCTAGCGTTAACACTTAACGCCAGGCGTTAGCAACAGTTAACAAAAAAGTTTTGTTTCTCTTGTTTAAAAAGGAATCTTCAATACAATCTTTTCTGAGATATCAAAATATATTTTCATATAAAATATTCCTAAACTTTGGTCACAAACTTTGATAAATTTAATTAAGATTTAAAATTTCATACAACCCTTATTCCCCCCCCCCCCCCCCCCCCTCTAAGGGCACCGTAAGATCCAACAGAATCTGCTTCCCATAAGAGTTAAAGGAAGACAATCCAAAGGGCGTCTTCCCTCCGCCGAGGTTCAGCCGGACGGATTGACCAGTCTGCAGTCTCGGCTAAGATTCAAGAGCGACTAGCAGAACTGATTGCAGAGGAGGCACCACCAGATGCTCTCCAGGAGTCCCAGTAGTTGGCGGCACTGCAAAATGAGGGATGACCATCAGCGAGAGTATAGTGGATACAGCAACAATCTAAAGTGCGAGAATGAAGACCTAATCATGCGAGGTGATCTCTGGTTGTGCCTGGATCTAGATCCCGGTAAGGTCCACAGCAGGATCGTCCCGCTGAGCGGGAAGGCGAGATGCATCAGGAGTAGGTTGCTCAGCATCCTCACCAAGGCCCATTTGTTCGAGCATCTCCCTGGTACTCGCGGGGTCTCACGCTGGTTAGCAGCTGGCGCGGCGACATTCTTAGGAGTGGGTTTTTGATAATTCTTTTTCGCGACCTTCGCTTTTTTCTTCTTTGGTGCGAGAAGCTCGGCGACAATGTCGCCCTCACGATGACGTTTTCGGGTGTTCGGTTGCAAGAATTATTCCAACTCAATCATGCTCGCCTGAAGTTCTTTCTTGGCAGTGAGCGACATCCCGTGCAAGCTCAAAGAAGATGCCCAATGAAAGAACCACCTCATATTTATAGAGGCCGCGAATCAACAAGGCGGTGTCGTGTATGCTAGATACTCGCCAGTTGCAGCTCGCCGAATGAAGGGTTGGATGTTTCTAGCTCCTTCGTAGCTCGCAAAGAGCGGGGATTGTGTACAACTCATATTCATCGAGGGTGGACTCATTCAATCCCCGCAGGCAGGAGTCAAAGGTCAAAGAAGAAGTCAAAGTCAAAGAGAATGCTAGCAGGAGCAGTTCAACGCCTGGGCGACTATGGGCGAGCATCCCCCATACTCGCCAGGTGGGCGACTAGCTAGCGGAGTATCTCGCCAACATAAGCGACATTAATTATCCCATACCCACCAAGTCGCCGAGTCCAGAAAGGTTATCTTGCTGGGTTGGGCCAGGTTATACCCACCCCCCCCCCCCCCCCTCCCCCCCCCCCCCCCCCCCCCCCCCTCCACCCCCTCCCCCCCCCCCCCCCCCCCCCCAGATTTGCCTATAAATAGGACTACATGAGTACCAAGAATTGCACCATTGGATGAGTTTTTCGAGTCCATTTTCGAAGACTGGATCATGAGATCTTGGCCACACCCCTTGGTCTCAATTTTAGATACTCGGCAAGTAGCTGTCTTCCTCGTACCCTGCTCGACTATCTTGGTTGTGGAGGAAAAATTTCATCTAAACTTCTGGGTACGTTGTGGGATCTCCCCACCACAGCACCTGTGGTCCTTTTTTAGTTCCATTAGTCTCTTTGCCTTTGGACCCTCGATCCGTGGAGTTGGATCGTCGAATCAGTAATCTTAGGCTGCCTAGATCCGAATATTTGGGGCTGACAATTTCTAGGCCTCGACACCAATAGTTTTTAATGCATAATTTTGATCCTTAAAATTTCTTCACTTTATGATTTTAGTCCCCAAGGTTTTCACAAAGTTGGCCCGGTGAATTTTTTAAGGCTCGAAATAAGACCGAGGACAACCTAGCTAGTCGCTGATTTCCATAAGGATAAAAAATATTTTATGCAATATTTATTATCAAGTAATGAATATAAATGTCTTAAATCTCATCACGCATCACTTTGCCTGACAAACAAGAGTTGTATATATAATTTGGTCAACAACCAAAATATATATTATGAGACTAGATTATATATAAGTGTTGCGGGTCGCTTAGGGCTCTTGGTAGACCGGTTTACTGAACCTCCTTAGCTCGGGAGCGAACTAAGCGCGCAAACAGTCAATTTGAGATTTGCTGAGTACACTGGGACTTTTTAGCGTGGAAAACCCAGAAAGGGTGAAAAACCACGTGGTCGGAGCTGTGCCGACCAAATTTCACTATCTCTCGAGAGGTTACAATTTAGATGCTTAGAGATCGAGCGCGACAGGCCGCTGCTCGTTACAATAGTAAAGAGAGAGAGCACTCCGAGGGTGACAGGCCACCTCTCGGAAAGACTAAGTACTTTTCCTATGAGAACAGCAGTGAACGAAAGTGAGAAAGCCGCGTCCACTTTCGAGAAGATGAAAGCGAGACTGCCTTGTCCGCTTTCCCAAAGACAGAAGCGAGACTGCCTTGTCCTCTTTCCTTGGAGCGAAAGCGAGAACCTTGTCCACTTTCCTTGGAACGAAAGCGAGAACCTTGTCCGCTTTCCTGGGAACGAAAGCGAGAACCTTGTCCGCTTTCGCGAAGAAGGAATTCTCTAAGTCCTCGAAGATGATCTTCAAGCGCCGAAGGAGAAATCCGTGGAAATCTTCAAGAAGCTCTCTCTGGTCATCAAGGTCTGGATCCTTTAAATGAAGCTTTGGGGGCCTTTTTATAGCTTTGGCTGGGGGTAGCCCGGTAATTTCGCCGTCGTAACCACCATAACCACCTTGGCTGGCGAATCATATTTCTCGATTTGGGGCACTCGGATCACCATTTTTCGTAAATGACCATCTTGCCCTTTGAGGAAAGGCGACAAGCCGTTCCTGAAAAGTGAGAAACTGAAAAGACAAAAAGTGAGCGAGCCGAGGCGGAAAAGTGAGCGAGGCTGAAATGTGAGCAAGGCGAGGCGGAAAAGTGAGCGAGGCGAGGCGGAAAAGTGAGAATGCTCTGAGCGCGCTCAGAAGCGTTCTGAGCACGCAACGAACATGAAAGCGCCTTGGACGCGCTTAGAGACGTTTCGAGTGTGCGTGAATGTGGAGACGTTCTGAGCGAACGGTGGAATGGGGAGTTGTCTCCTAAAGGGAGATCAGGGCCCGGCGCGCCTGGTAAGAGCGCGAATACGGGAGGAGCGCTTGCAAGCCCCCCTGGTGAAGGAAATCAGAGGAGGAGGAGGCCCAACCGCCTCTCGCGTCGAGTGGACGTGGCCTGGCCGCACCCGAAAAGGTGCGGCTTGGCCGTACCACAAGGGGGGCGGCCGGCCGGCCGCACCCCAAGGGGGGTGCGGCTTGGCCGCACCCCAAGTGGGGTGCGGCTTGGCCGCACCCCTCTTGGGTGCGGCTTGGCCGGGGGGGCCGCACCCCGGGCGGGGTGCGGCTTGGCCGCACCCTGCGCGGGGTGCGGTTTGGCCGCACCCCGCGCGGGGTGCGGTTTGGCCGCACCCCGCGCGGGGTGCGGTTTGGCCGCACCCCGCGCGGGGTGCGGCTTGGACGCACCCCGTGTGGGGTGCGGTTCAGCGTGTCCCGCTCGCCGGCGGGAGTGGGCGGTGTCGGTGTTTACGCGGCGGTTGGCGTGCTTAGCGCGCGGTTACGAATTGAAAATTAGCGGCGGGAATGGCGGTTCCATTTTTAACTCCCCACTCTCTCCCACTAAGGTAGTGGATGAAGTGGTTAGTAAGAGTAACCGCCGCCCGGTTCTCTAAAAGAAGAGAGCCCATGATGAATCCTCATCATAAGCCCCCCAAACCTTCGGAGTCCGTTCTTCCACGTAGAGGAGTGCGAAGGTTTTGTTGACTCCAGTCGTCTTCATCGTCGGCGGCGCGTTGACCATGGTGGAGGTAAGTTTCATTTTTCGTTTCTTCCGTGAAGAAGGGAGGGATGGCGGAGCGCGCCCGTGAGGGTGGTTTCGACCGTGGGGAAAAGACGCCGGAGGTCGGCGTCCGTGCGCACGGTGGGCGGTCGTGCGCGTGTGCGGCGGTTGGCCGTGCGCGCGCGCGACAGCTGGCCGTGCGCGCGTGTGCCGTCCGGTCGGGCGTGGGCGCGGCCCGCACGCATGCGTGGTGGCCGTCCGGGCGCGCGCACGGCGGTTGGTCGTGCGCGCGCACGGCAGTTGGTCGTGCGCGTGTGCGGCCTGCGCGCGTGCGCAGCGGCTGGCTGCGCGCGCGCGGGGGCCGGTCGTGTGCCCACACGGTCGTTGGTCCTGCGCGCGCACGCCCGTTGGTCGTGCGCGTGTGCGTCAGCCATCCATGAGCGAGCGTGCTGGTCGGCTGTGTGCACGCGCCTTCTTGCGTGTGCGGGCACCGTTCTTTGTCGTGTGCGTTCGCGCACCGATTTGTTGGCGCGGGCGTGCACTAGCGGGTTGACTTTACCCGGTGCGCTTATTTGGAATATGTATTTTGTTAGATATACGCTTATGTGCGCGAGTTTTTCTTGCAGGCTTCGAGACGAGGAGACCAGTCAAGGCCGATGCGTATGCGCTCCACTCTTGATGGGGCGTGTGTCGACTCGTGGCGCAAACGGTTCGGGCTGCCCCCTAGTGTTGAGGTGAAGATCCTAGGAGCGGAGGATCGCGCCCAGAATCCACCGACCGGCTTCATGGCTCTTTCGGAGGTCTGCTTGAAGTCCGGATTTCGCATCCCTCCACCGGAGGAGGTTGTTGAAATATTCTGATACTGTGGTGTCCCGATCACCCAGTTCACTCCGGGCGGGATGACGAACATTATGGGTTTGGTGGTGTTTTTCTGAGAGCATAGCAAGCGCTTTTCGCTTGAGATTTTCAAGGACTGGTGCGAGGTGTCCACCGACCCGGGTGGTCGCATAGAGATTCGGAGCAACAAGAGCTGGTTCCACTTTGGGGCGAAGGCCGATTACCGCCATGGGAATACCCTTTACGGGTATGTTCAGAATCGATGGGAGCTACCGGAGTTGTGGAGATCGCTTCCTGGACATTGTCGCCGGCAGACTGGTCGGTAGGATGAGTTCCTTCCTATCCCTGGCTTCCCTGGCCGAGAGGGGCTGTCGAAGGCCTTGCTCTCTATTTCTGGTTGCGTGGATGAACGTCGACTGCACTCGGTGGGGCTTTCCTGGGATCCGGAGCGGGAGGTTGTTGTTCCCTTGGACCGCGGGAGGAGGAGAAAGATCGTCTTCAAGAACTGCCCTTCTGATCTGCTCCCTACTCCACCGGCGCCTACGAGTCATGATTGCGAGGCCGGCCCGAGCCGTCCTTGGAGAGAGCCAAGTTTGCCTGATCCGGAAGTGGAGATCTTGGCGTCTCCTCCTGCCGTCCAGATCCCACAGGAGGATTTGCCGCCCCCGCCTCCCCTTATGCCGGCGAAGCGCGTTTCATCTTCTCTCCAGGCGATGGCCTTTGCGGTAAATGAAGCTCTGCTTTCATAATTTAGCTCTTCTTCTGCGTTATTACTTGCTTTTGCTAATTCCTTAACTTTTGCAGGCGGAGGCTTTGACCAGTGTTGCCGTTACATGGAACGACCATTATGTGAGTCTCAAGGACAACTAATACGCCCTTCAGGAGGAGTTACGCGTGGCGAGATGTGAGATGTCCGCCTTGCAGGAGAAAAGAGACCGCGATTCAGTTCGCGTTCAGCAGCTGGAGGCTGATATTGGGAAGATGCGCGCAGAGTGTGGTGGTGACAAGGCGCTCGCACAGGATGCCCTTCGTCAGTTATTGGATGCACAGGGGGAGATGTTCCGCCTGGAGGGAGAGTTGGGCTTCCTACGGAGCGAGGTGGACCGGCTGTCCTCGATCGAGCAGAGCCTTGAGGGGGCCAAGGCGACCGGGGTGGCCGAGTACAAGGACTCCCTCGCTTTTGCGGAGGAGCGTTTCCAGATGATGGAGGAGATTCGTGCTGAGGTGATGACGTCGGAGGTAGAGCCCCTGATAGCGGACGAGTGTGAGGTCTCCTTTCAGAGAGGCATTCAGAAGACCCTCCGCATGATGGGTAGGAAGTTCGGGTGCGACACCGCCGCCCTTGGAGCCGGAGATCTTTCTGGAGATGACTACTCGGATGTAGCGGAGGACTGATGTTGTCTATCTTTCTCTTTCCTGCTTTTAGTTTTGTTACTTGTTTGCGTGTTTGCCGGATGCGGCTGTATCTCCTTTATACTTGTTCATCTGCACGATCTTGTTAATCTGATTGTTAGCACCTGCATAGTTTGATTATTTTCAAAGTTACAGATGAGTTTGCGCGGACCTGAGCCCGCGGCTTTTTTGTTAGTCAGAAAATTATTTTGCACGGGTCTGGCCCGCGGCTTTATAATAAAATAGGTGCACGAGACTGGCCCGCGGCTTTTACATAATAAAATAGGTGCACGAGACTGGCCCGCGGCTTTTTCATAATAGAATAGGTGCACGAGTCTGGCTCGCGGCTTTTTTGCACGAGTCTGGCTCGCGGCTTGACCGGTGAATAGCGTTTGTATTCAAACCGAGGGTGAACGTAAGGGGGGCAGGCCCCTACGACACCGGGACTTGACGGCGGAGGAGAAGGGCGGGCCTTCAATCGACGGCGGTGCAAAGTCCCCGGGGCAGGGCCCCGAAGTGGCCGGTGAATAGCAGGTGTATTCAAACCGGGGGCGAATGTAAGGGGGGCAGGCCCCTACGACACCAGGACTCGATGGTGGAGGAGAAGGGCGGACCTTCAATCGACGGCGGTGCAAAGTCCTTGGGGCAGGGCCCCAAAGCAGTTCCTGCAGTAGAACAGTTTAGAGCAAATGAAAGATAACTAGTAAATGAATGTTGATACTTGCGTAAGTGCAATCCTGCGGCTTTTGAGCCAGTAGGTTTTTGATAAAAGTTTTACGAGAGGAAGAAGTAATGTTGCGCTCCCGTTGCGCTACGCTTGCCCGAGCTTGCTCAGTATGGTGGGCGGCCGTGACCCGGTGGCTGATCCTTGGTGGCACTCTTCTGTGTTTCTTTACGGAAAGCCTCCATGTGTCCCAACTGGACGAGACGTTCAATCTCTTCCTTTAGTTTTGCACAGTGCTCCGTTCGGTGTCCTCGGCCTTTGTGGAAGTGGCAAAACTGGGATTGATCTCCCCTGTGCAGGGAGAGTGGCCTGGGCCAGTTGATGACCCTGCTGTTGCAGATTATGGACAAAATGTGCTCGCGGGAGGTGTTTAGCGGAGTATAACTCTGGGGGCTTTGACTTAATAGCCCTTGGGAGCGGTCTGCTCGGCTCTGAGTGAGCAGTTCAAATTGCTGTTGCTGGCCCTTTCTCTAGCGACTTGCGTCGACTGGCTGCAGATTCGTCGGTGCCTGAGGTTTGGCTTTTTCTGTCAATGCGAGATTTGTGCGGTCCTTCCGTGCGCTTAGCCTTTTAAACTTTGGCTCTGGTGCCGGGTCATCGTTGACCCAAGGGAGCTTGGATTCGGGTGTATCGAAACCATGCATCGCGTTCCTGAGGATGTTCCCTTTGCTGGTCATGCGCCCGGACATGGAGATGTCGTGGTCCAGGGCGTTTAGTAGGAGACTCCCGAATATCGCGTCGTACGGGGAGTCGGCATTTGCCACGATGAACTGGACGTCATACTGGACCGGTTCCGAGTGCGCCCCTACTTGGACCGGAAAGGTGATGATTCCTATGGTGGGTACCATAGTTCCGTTGGGGAGTTCCGCGTTGCTAGCCCTGAGCTTGTTGTTCCCGCTCAGGGGTTTGAGCCGCACTACGGCAGCTAGGAATAAGAGGTTGAAGGAGATGTGATGTGTTATCAATGCTCTCCTTAGCTCGCAGGGTGGATTGTCTATGCTTGCGTCTAAGGCGAGGTCCATCCATGCGCAGGGACGTTCCTGGCGGATATTTGTGCGGATCTTCTCTTGAAGCTTGCTCCATTCCGCCCCCCTTAGGCGGGGCAGTACGTCTGTGCCAGGCTTTTCTTCTTCTTGAGTCCTTGGGGAGCGTGTCTCATGCCATTCGACGAACAGTTGGGAGAACTCGGTGAAGTTGTGAACTGCTCCGTTTGGCAAAGATTCATACCAGCGGAGGGCATCTCCGCGTAGTGTCTTGGTGAAGATCTTGCAACTGATTTGGTCAGGAAGTCCAAGCGTTCGCATCGTTATCAAGAAGTGATTAACGTGCTCGTACGGATCTTCTGTTCCGTGAAATTCCTTGCAATGCGGGAGCTTTAGCCATGACGGAACTGGGTACGCTAAAATTGACCTCGACAGGGGAGACTGCCTTTGTTGACTCGAGACATCATTCAGCTCCTGTCCTGCCGCGAGAGGGGCCGGTTTGTCAGTTGATCCACGCCACGTGGGCAAGACGGGAGTAGCAAGGAGCGCTCTTTTTGCCGGGTTCTCCGGGATTGAGGAACTGCATGCGTCGGATATTTCGGGGGAGGTGTCCACTTTTGCTGGTTCTGTGAACTCCGGAGAAGCGGGTGCTGCACTCGGGAACCATTTGCTTGGTTTTTGGGAATCCATTCCCACAGACGGCGCCAAACTGTTGCGGGTCGCTTAGGGCTCTTGGTAGACCGGTTTACTGAACCTCCTTAGCTCGGGAGCGAACTAAGCGCGCAAACAGTCAATTTGAGATTTGCTGAGTACACTGGGACTTTTTAGCGTGGAAAACCCGGAAAGGGTGAAAAACCACGTGGCCGGAGCTGTGCCGACCAAATTTCACTATCTCCCGAGAGGTTACAATTTAGATGCTTAGAGATCGAGCGCGACAGGCCGCTGCTCGTTACAATAGTAGAGAGAGAGAGAGAGAACTCTGAGGGTGACAGGCCACCTCTCGGAAAAACTAAGTACTTTTCCTATGAGAACAGCAGTGAACGAAAGTGAGAAAGCCGTGTCCACTTTCGAGAAGACGAAAGCGAGACTTCCTTGTCCGCTTTCCCAAAGACAGAAGCGAGACTGCCTTGTCCGCTTTCCTTGGAGCGAAAGCGAGAACCTTGTCCGCTTTCCTTGGAACGAAAGCGAGAACCTTGTCCGCTTTCCTGGGAAAGAAAGCGAGAACCTTGTCCGCTTTCGCGAAGAAGGAATTCTCTAAGTCATCGAAGATGATCTTCAAGCGCCGACGGAGAAATCCGTGGAAATCTTCAAGGAGCTCTCTCTGGTCATCAAGGTCTGGATCCTTTAAATGAAGCCTTGGGGGCCTTTTTATAGCTTTGGTCGGGGGTAGCCCGGTAATTTCGCCGTCGTAACCACCATAACCACCTTGGCTGGCGAATCATATTTCTCGATTTGGGGCACACGGATCACCATTTTTTGTAAATGACCATCTTGCCCTTTGAGGAAAGGCGACAAGCCGTTCCTGAAAAGTGAGAAACTGAAAAGACAAAAAGTGAGCGAGCCGAGGCGGAAAAGTGAGCGAGGCTGAAATGTGAGCAAGGCGAGGCGGAAAAGTGAGCGAGGCGAGGCGGAAAAGTGAGAATGCTCTGAGCGCGCTCAGAAGCGTTCTGAGCGCGCAACGAACATGAAAGCGCCTTGGACGCCCTTAGAGACGTTTCGAGTGTGCGTGAATGTGGAGACGTTCTGAGCGAACGGTGGAATGGGGAGTTGTCTCCTAAAGGGAGATCAGGGCCCGACGCGCCTGGTAAGAGCGCGAATTCGGGAGGAGCGCTTGCAAGCCCCCCGGTGAAGGAAATCGAAGGAGGAGGAGGCCCAACCGCCTCTCGCGTCGAGTGGGCGTGGCCCGGCCGCACCCGAAAAGGTGCGGCTTGGCCGTACCCCAAGGGGGGCGGCCGGCCGGCCGCACCCCAAGGGGGGGCGGCCGGCCGGCCGCACCCCAAGGGGGGGCGGCCGGCCGGCCGCACCCCAAGGGGGGTGCGGCTTGGCCGCACCCCAAGTGGGGTGCGGCTTGGCCGCACCCCATGAGGGGTGCGGCTTGGCCGCACCCCAAGTGGGGTGCGGCTTGGCCGCACCCCAAGTGGGGTGCGGCTTGGCCGCACCCCATGAGGGGTGCGGCTTGGCCGGGGGGGCCGCACCCCGTGTGGGGTGCGGCTTGGCCGCACCCCGTGTGGGGTGCGGTTCGGCGCGTCCCGCTCACCGGCGGGAGTGGGCGTTGTCGGTGTCTACGCGGCGGTTGGCGTGCTTAGCGCGCGGTTACGAATTGAAAATTAGCGGCGGGAATGGCGGTTCGGTTTTTAACTCCCCACTCTCTCTCACTAAGGTAGTGGATGGAGTGGTTAGTAAGAGTAACCGCCGCCCGGTTCTCTATAAGAAGAGAGCCCATGATGAATCCTCATCAATAAGGTTGCGTTTGGCGTGACTTATTTGCTCCGGTGAGGTTGGACAAAAATGTCATTGTCATAGAATGTATGTTTGGTATGACAAATGTTACAACCGTTACCAAAAAAAGAAACTAGTTTGAGGCATAAGATTTTGTTATGACAATGTCGTTTTTGTCCAACCTCACCGGAGCAAATAAGCCGCGCCAAACGCAGCCAAAACTATTAATGAAACGTACTATCAAAGTCTTTTCTTTTTTGCGGTTGCCTTTTTCACTTATGTTAACAACTATTGCTAGCCTAATAATGTGCTATGAGATTTATGTAGGACTCACAAAAATTTACGACTTAGTGCTCGACTTCATGCTAGAATGAGTCAATTTTTATATTTAAAAATAAGTAAAATTTCATTGTTTTAAAAATTTTCTTATTTTTAATGAATTTTGCTTCAACTCAAAATTAACCCATTAAGGTTAAGAATATTTTATAGACTGAAATCATAAGTTTAGTTAGCTTAGGAACTAAAATCTTATAAATAAAAATTATTAGAAGTGCAACCTTGAAGATAATAAATTTTAAAGACTGAAATCATAAATTTAGTAACTTTAGAGACTTAAATCTTATAATAAATACGTTTGTGGACTGAAATCATAAAGGTAGTTAATTTGGGGGACAAATTCTTACTTAGCCTAAATAATATAACGATCGAATGCAATATTTCTAAATCACAAATGAAAATGAAAATGTTGAGATGAAGAAATGAGAGAATACCTAAATGTGCTCAACGGTTGTTTCATATTGAAGTTAAAGAAATGTTTTCATAAGAACATATTACGACACAGCTACCCCAAGTTTGACCTAGGCCTACTGATGAAGACCAACCATCGGGACGCTACAAGTTAAGGACGAATACTCAGAAAAACTACCGCAAGATGGCCTTTGGTTAAATTTAATATGTTTATCATTTTGGCTCTTGCATTTTTTATGTTATTTTATCTTATTTTGAAAGTTTTGTAAAAGAATTATATATATCTTTTTGTTGGGAATGTGAAAAGGCAGTTGACAAGATTAAAAAAAGAAAAGAGAATTCTGGGAAGGTGAACAGCCACCCCCTCTCTCTCTATCGTGAGGGCTCGCCGGTCCTCCTCCTCTCCGTGGAGTTCGGTGGATTTGCTTCGGTGCGACGCCGGTGGCTTTGATTGGTGCGACGCCTTCCGTCTCGTGGTCGGAGTGATTCCTTCCGCTCCCTTGTTTGACGCTTGGGTAACTTTGCTCCTCTCTCTTCGTTTGTGTGTGCTTCTTCTTCCACCTTCCGCAAGTTCTGGTGTGTGGTTTCTTCGGTATGTTGGAAACGACATCTGTGAAGACAATCGTGTTAGCCTCTAAGTGACGCACTCGCTTGTCTCTTAACCCTTCTCCATCTTTGGGGAGTATCGTTTAGGCCAAGTTTTGCTTGTTGGGAGCATCTCTCTAATTGAACCCCTCCATTAGGGTGGAAGTTCCGTTTAGTGGATAGCTCGTTGTGTATGAATGTTTGACGACGTTTGTTTTGAGGTTCTAAGGTAATCATGGTGTAATGTGCTTAACTCGCGTTGTGACCTTGTCGGATCGTGGGGTTAGATCTATGATGTTAGTTTTGAGCCGTTATTATAACTTATAGTTGTTTGTATTTGCGCCCGCCAACTGTTCGTGAAAATACCGCATAGAAATCGGAGTGTAGAACTCTTCTTATTTTGGGCGGTTTTACATCAAATTGGTATCAAAGCGGTCTCGTTTAGTTTCTTAACTTTTCGTCGATCCACCTTTGGTCTCGTTCGGGCTCTCCTACATCTCATTCGTGCCCCTCTTTCTCTTTTCACCACTACATGCATACTAGTTCCGGTAACGGAAATACTGGGTCTCCTTCTAGCATGGCGGATAACCCAAACATCGATGTTGTTGAAAATTTAAGACGAGATATGAACAACCAAATGGCTGAACTTCGAGCAATGGTAGCCACCCTTATGACTGATCGTGTGCGTGATCCTAACACGGAGAATCACAACCGGGATCATCATCCGGCCCACATGGATTATGAGAACCTCCATGAACACGCTAATGCGAGGCATGGGGATTGCCCCCGTGTGAGAGAAAATGATTTAACGAAAAAAATTAAATTTGACGCACCCAGTTATGATGGAATAGGTAGTCCGGAAAAATTTCTCACTTGGGTTATGGATATTGAGTGCTATTTTGAATGGCATTCTTTGGTTGATATACAAAGAGTTCAAGTTGCTAGGATCAAATTGACGGACCGAGCTAAAGTATTTTGGTTAAATGAATAAAGAAGACTTGGGATAATTAATGGTCTCCGCAATGTTGGGTGGGCTATAATGAAAAATTTGCTTAAAGATCAATATGTCCCAGCCTATCATCGCACTCAAATGTTTGATGAGTTGTCTACTCTTCGACAAGGGGATAAAACTGTAGCAGAGTATATGGGTGAACTTAAGGACAAGTTAGTCCGTTGTGAGGTTCATGAGATGCCTGAGTTGACCTTATCTAGATTCCGTAAAGGTTTGAACTTTGACATACAAAAAAAATTCTTCGATATGGTCACACCGATCTCAACACAACATACAATACCGCACTTGACGTCGAGAAACACCTAAAATTTAAAGAAAAAACTACGAAATTTAAAAGTTCTTTAAACTTTCACTCTTCCTCCAACACTAAGCCAACATACTACGATAAGAAAAAGGCTAAAGCAGAACACACCGACACCGTTATTAACACCGCTATGAATCCCAAACATAAGAATGGTGAGCGCTTGCCGGTTGGTAAAATTGCTAAATCTGCGACCACTTGTTATTCTTGTGGATAAATTGGTCACTATGCTTTTGAATGTCCCTCCCGTAAGAAAGTCGTTGCATTGGCCGAGCCGTCCGGAGAGAATCAAGTTTATGATCTTGAGGCGGAAGTTGAGTCTAGTGAGGAAGGTGAACCTAGTGATATTGAGGATGATGTTAATTTAATGGTTATGCGATGCATCTTGACCTCCCCTCGCTCATTAGATGATTGGAAGAGAACACATATTTTTTCTCTTAATTTTAAAAGTGGCGAGAAATTTTGTAAGCTTATTATCGATAGTGAAAGTTGTATGAATATTATATCGGAGAATGCTATTGCTAGGATGAAGTTAACACCGGAACCGCACCCATACCCATACAAGGTTGCTTGGGTCAACAAGACATCTATTCCAGTATCTCGTAGATGTTTGGTCCCCCCTTAACATCAAACATTATGTAGACAAAGTTTGGTGTGATGTCATTCCGATGGATATTTGTCATGTTTTATTGGGTAGGCCTTGGCAATATGACTATGACGTAACACATTTTGGAAAAGCTAACACATATGAGTTTAAATTTAAAGGCAAGACGATAACATTAAGACCTACCCCTTCTAAGGACCCATCTAGTGGTACAAAAGACACTACCATCCCGGCGGAAACTAAAACACTTAACTTGATTGGTAAGGAGTTGTAGCGTGAATCTTTTTCTAGTGGATTCTTCTATGCTTTAGTAGCACTCCACTCTTCCGGAATTATTTCAAATTTTGATTCGTTACAGTTGAAGTTAAAAATCTTTTAGAGGATTTCAAAGATATTTATCCAGAAGATCTTCCTTCCGAGTTGCCACCACTCCGCTCCATTCAACATGGAATAGACTTTATACCGGGTTCATCCCTTCCTAATTTGCCACATTATAGGTTGAACCCAAATGCCCATGAAGAGCTCCAACGCCAAATTACATCCTTTTTGGAAAAGGGTCTTATCCGACATAGCTTAAGCCCATGTGCCGTTCCCGCTCTCTTGGCACCTAAGAAAGATGGCTCTTGGCGTATGTGCATAGATAGTAGGGCGATCAACAAGATCACAATTAAATATCGTTTTCCTATTCCTAGATTGGATGATCTCTTGGACATGATTAGTGATGCTACTATATTTTCAAAAATTGATTTAAAATGTGGTTATCATCAAATTCGGATTCGGGAAGGCGATGAATGGAAAACGGCTTTCAAGTTAAAGGACGGCTTATATGAATGACTTGTTATGCCATTCGGTTTGTCAAACGCCCCTAGTACTTTTGCGCGAATGATGACACAAATTTTCCAACCCTTTATGGGTAAATTTTAGGTGATTTATTTTGATGGCGTGCTTATGTTTAGCGACTCTCATAGTGCACATTTGGAACAACTTAAAATTATTTTTGAGGTTTTCCGGAAAGAGCATTTATACATAAATATTCAGAAATGTACCTTTTTTGTTGAATCGGTAAATTTTCTTGGTTATGTTGTCGGTAAAGAAGGGATAAAGGTCGATCCCGAAAAAGTTAGAGCTATTGAAGAGTTTCCGGAACCAAAAACGATTCGCGGTGTTAGAAGTTTTCATGGTCTCGCTACTTTTTATCGACGCTTCATAAAAAAGTTTAGTAGCATTATGACCCCGATAACGGAATGCTTAAAAAAAGACGATTTTAGTTGGACCACCTCCGCTTCTATTGCTTTTAAATCAATTAAATCTTTAATGACCCAAGCACCGGTTTTACGCTTACCAGATTTCTCTAAAGTATTTGAAATTGCATGTGATGCTTCTGGGACGGGAATTGGTGGTGTACTTAGCCAGGAGGGTCACCCGGTTGGGTAATTTAGTGAAAAGTTGGCTGGTCCAAAGTTAAATTACTCTAATTATGAGCGAGAATTTTATGTGTAAGTCCAAAGTCTACGTCATTGGAGACATTATTTGCTCCATAGGGAATTCATTTTGCATTCTGATCATGAGGCTTTAAAATATATTAACTCACAACAAAAAATAAGCCCAAGGCAAGCGAAGTGGGTTTCATACCTACAAGAGTATAGTTTCACGATTAAACATTGCAAATGCATTGAAAATAAGGTTGCGGATGCTCTTAGTAGAGTCAGTCTCCTTCTTAAACGAATGGAGGTGCAAGTAATAGGATTTGAACGAATAAAACGGGAATATGCTACTTGTCCCGACTTTAAAGTTATTTACCTCACCGTTACGGATGACTCTCCGACTTTAATCTCAGAATTTTATATTCGTGACGGTTTTCTCTTTAAGGGCTCCAAATCATGTATTCCTCAGTCGTCTCTTCGACAATTTATCATTTGGGAACTTCATGGTGGCGGACTAGGTGGTCATTTCGGAAAGGACAAAACTATTATCTTGGTTGAAGAAAAATTCTTTTGGCCTGGCTTAAAGAGAATGGTCAGAAAGATAGTGAGTAGTTGTCATGTATGTCAATTAGCGAAGGGAACTAAACAAAACACCGGCTTATACACACCCCTTCCAATTCCAACGACACCTTGGGTTGACATTAGCATGGGCTTCATTTTGGGCCTTCCTCCTACGTCACAAAAACATGATTCAATCTTTGTTGTTGTTGTTGATCGTTTTTCTAAAATGGCTTATTTCATTGCATGTCAAAGGACAAATGATGCATCTCATATAGCAAAATACTTTTTTAAGGAAGTAGTATGTCACCACGGGTCTCCAAAAACTATTGTCTCGGACCGCGATGTAAAATTTACATCTTATTTTTGGAAAATTTTGTGGAAACTCATGGGCACAAAACTCTTATATTCAGCGGCTTACCACCCACAAACAGATGGTCAAACCGAGGTAGTTAATCGAAGCTTAGGTAATTTATTGAGATCTCTTGTGGGTGAACATAAGGGTACATGGGAATTGATTTTACTGCATGCCCAACTAGCTTATAATAATTCTCGAAATAGATCCACGGGTCACTCTCCCAATGAAATAGTGCACGGTTACAAAGCTAATGTGCCTCTTGACTTGATTCCCTTGCCCCCGGCACACAAATCAAGTGATCTCGCACTAGATTTTGCAAATCACATGCATGCTTTGCACAAAGAACTTCATCACAAACTCGCCACAACATATTTTCATAATCAATCTCAAGCTAATCAACATAGGTGGAAGCAAATTTTTAATGAGGGTGATTTCGTGTTAGTGCGTTTGCTCCCGGATAGATTTCCTACGGGTACACTTAAAAAACTTGCCAATAAACGCGCTGGTCCCTTTAAGATTTTGAAGAAGTTAGGTGAAAACGCGTATGCTTTAGAGCTTCCACTTGATTGGGGTGTACACCCCATCTTCAATGTTTCTGATTTAACATACTATAATAGGCCACCAAAAGAACTTGAAGTTTTTCCTCTTTCTTCTTCCACTCAAAATTCTATTGGGGTGGGGAGTGATGTGAATGATGCTATGGGCAATGACATTGATGATGATCTAGTTACTTCTAATGATATTTTGGAAGCTCCAGATATTTTTGACAGGTTTCCTAAGGCACACTCGGTGCCCGCGCTAATTCTAAATGATGAAATTATTTGTTCAAAGGATGGCGACATTCATAGATTTTTGATTCGTTGGAATGATCGCCCACCATCGGAGGACACATGGTTGACGTTGGACGAAATTGAAAAACTAGATTCGGAGCTACTGCATGCTTATCAAATCCGCCACTCACCGGAGTTGAGTGGTTTTCGGCAGGGGAGATTTGATGAAGACCAACCACCGGAACGCTACAAGTTAAGGACGAATACTCGGAAAAACTACCGCAAGATGGCCTTTGGTTAAATTTAATATGTTTATCATTTTGGCTCTTGCATTTTTTATGTTATTTTATCTTATTTTGGAAGTTTTGTAAAAGAACTATATATATCTTTTGGTTGGGAATGTGAAAAGGCAGTTGACAAGATTAAAAAAAGAAAAGAGAATTCTGGGAAGGTGAACAGCTACCCCCTCTCTCTCTATCGTGAGAGCTCGCCGGTCCTCCTCCTCTCCGTGGAGTTCGGTGGATTTGCTTCGGTGCGACGCCGGTGGCTTTGGTTGGTGCGACGCCTTCCTTCTCGTGGTCGGAGTGATTCCTTCCGCTCCCTTGTGCGACGCTTGGGTAACTTTGCTCCTCTCTCTTCGTTTGTGTGTGCTTCTTCTTCCACCTTCCACAAGTTCTTGTGTGTGGTTTCTTCGGTATGTTGGAAACGACATCGACGAAGACAATCGTGTTAGCCTCTAAGTGACGCACTCGCTTGTCTCTTAACCCTTCTCCATCTTTGGGGAGTATCGTTTAGGCCAAGTTTTGCTTGTTGGGAGCATCTCTCTAATTGAACCCCTCCATTAGGGTGGAAGTTCCGTTTAGTGGATATCTCGTTGTGTATGAATGTTTGACGACGTTTGTTTTGAGGTTCTAAGGTAATCATGGTGTAATGTGCTTAATTCGCGTTGTGACCTTGTCGGATCGTGGGGTTAGATCTATGATGTTAGTTTTGAGCCGTTATTATAACTTATAGTTGTTTGTATTTGCGCCCGCCAACTGTTCGTGAAAATACCGCATAGAAATCAGAGTGTAGAACTCTTCTTATTTTGGACGGTTTTACATCACCTACCTCCTTAAAGATAAGAGTTTTCATTTGGAAAGTTTATTGACCAATGGAGGTATAATGCATTCCGTACAGTTGGATTCTGTCATAGAAATTGTTAGAATAGTGATGCTTCCATACAGGAGCGGAACTATGCACGGGCAGATCTGGGCACATATTCGGGTTCAATTTTCGGGAGAAAAAATACAGTTTCTTTTTGCTCATATGAACAAATAAACTTTAAGAGATTATTCCTCAAATGTTCTCCAAAATTCAAATCTGAAAGTGGTGTTAGATTCGTATCGAAAAAATACACAAAATAGACTTTTCAAACAAATATTTTCATGAAGATTGGATAAGACTACAAGTTTTGGTAAATTAACATTTTATAGCTAATTGTCAGTAATCCGTTAATTAGAACAAATAAATATCATTAGACTCGTGAAAATTAGACTAACATTTTCTAAAATTGTTGTCCCGATCAAGAATAATTTTAGGTGACATTTTTAGAAATCTTGTCTAATTTTATAATGAGTTTTCTCTCATTTGTTCATCTAAAATAGCTTAGAGAACGATGTGATCGAACTCGAATTCTTGCAAGATCATAACAGATAGGAAAAAATTTTAGATGCACAAAGAGTTTGATCGGACCGACTAATGAAAATTGAGGAATTTACATATATATGCATGCATACACCAACACACTATATTTTCAGCGTTATATCTTTTTTTTTTCACTTTGAAAAATTTTCACGTTAAAAATATTATTATCATTTCTTTTTAAATTACTTGTGCACGTGTTTCTCTAAATTGAAGGTGGAGATTAGAAAATGTAGTTTAAATGATAAAGTTTACTATGAAATTCAACTAAAGTAAAGTAATGAAGTTAGGGATGCAATTGTGTGATCAACAAGCGGTGGTAAAAACGGTAGTGCCAATACCAAAATTTCCATCGGTATCTCACCTTATTTCTTCTCTTGAACTCCTAGATCAAATTTAAGACCTAATAGCACTCTAGCTCAAATTTAAGACAAATGTAACTACCAACACTGCTAAAAACAAGGAATGAAATCAATGAATCCTTAATCATCACCATTATTTGTCAAAAAATTGAACTTTTTTCACAAACAATGGTCCAGCATATGCTTTTACGGTTGCCTTTGCAAGATCATAGTTTGTTTTATTTATTTCGGAATGAATTATACAGTCTTAATCTACTTGATAGTGTAACAAAGACTTTCTTTATATAATAGTAACTATTAATTACTCAAACTTCTCGTTAGAGTTAGCATAATAGTAATAATAGATTTGTGGCCCCCTATATGTGTGCGTGTCTATACGGTTGTACGACGGACGTGAGAAATTTTAGAGTGGTGTTACGGGCACACCAAGTCCCGCTATGGACATGTCATGAATCAAGACTTAAATAATTTAAAAGCCTATTTTCTATTTTTTTCTCCCTACTGGTATGCACAGCCCGACCCCTCTCCCATGTGCATGCAACCTTAGGGTTTCCGATTGTAGTCGCCCACCTCCCCCATTCTCGCCTATAGCCTCCCGATTTTGTACCCTGTCGACGTCAGAAAACACCTCCCCATTCATTTCTCGTTCTCGGCGGCACCGCCCTTTTTCCTTTTGGTGGCTGGCGAGCCTTGGAACACCATTCCGACACCAGCGTCCACGAGTAGGGTTTTCCTCCCTCAATCCAGAGTTCTAACCCCTCCATCCAACACTTTCAGCTTCCACGAGAGGTTGGTAAGCCTTGAGTCTTCCGACCTTGGAGCTTTAACAGTCCGACGCTAGCTTCGGCTAGGAGCTTCGCCAGTCTGATTTTAGTTTCAGAGGTGAGATTTTGATCTAATTGTTTTAGATTTTGTTCTAATTTTTTAGATTTTGCCTTGAGATTCCGCTCTAAATTTTTAGTTTCATTTTTTTAGTTTTCATTCTTATTTTGGCCATGGAGATTGAGATCTTCTCTTCTTTTAGATTTTGATATAAATGTTATTTGTTTCTGATCATCTCTTCTTCCTCTTATTAGGCTTGATTCGATTGTGAAAGATCTAATCTCAAAGCGAGGAGATTGAGATCCCATGATCGTAGACTCCAAAAGGAGGAAGAAATTGTTAGCATTCCTTTAAAGGAAAAATGTCATTGTACAAAATGGTTGAGTTTTTTTTTTGTTTTCCAAATGCTTGTGTTTAAGTTATGATAATTGACATGCTTGAGTATGAATTACCAATGGATGTTCTTGTTTCGATTCCATATAGGTTTAAATGAATCATGACCATACATTGTTGTTAACGAGTGACTCATGTAAAGGCAGTCAAGTAGAAGTAATGTATTTTATGACTTACACCATATTCCCTAGTAAAGAGGATTTGATTGAATGAACTCGCAATGTCACCAAAGAATTGGATTTTATGGTTGTAGTTCAAAGAGCTAATAAGTTTGATGGCATGCCTAAGTCGGGAGTTTTTCTAGGTTGTGATAAATCTGGTTGCCCTTGTGTCCATTCAAAATGAGTGAATTTTTTTTAAAGAAAAACTAGCTCAAAACGGTATGATTGCCTTTGTTTTCTTTAGTTTGTCTCACTTCTACGAATTTTCATTTTTCTCTGCATTTGCGTTCATATCAAGTGAAACTGAAGGTAGATACAAATGAGTTTCTGATTGTTTTAAAAGTATGCTAGATTCAACTTCTTTGTCCGGTATATTGATAGTTGACAGAGAGAGCATTGAATTACAAGAAATATTTTAAAAACGAAAAAGAATGTGAAAGTTTTTTGTCTGAATGACAAAACTTGGTTAACTCATCAACAATTCACATTTCTACCTTTGCATTATGCCTCACCTATGATTCAAATGACTATATTTATTGGATTTGTGAACGATAATCACTTCATTCAATTGTTGGTGCGCGTGAGGATTGTCCCATGCATACCTCCAATAATCGATACGTGGAGGAGATATCATGCTACCATTTGTGGAAGTGTGAGACTTGACTTACATTTCAAGAGTTAGAGAAGACGATAACATAGAACAAGTAGAAAAAATAATTAATTTGACAAATCTATGACGAGGTATGCTTATTTTTCTATTATTAGACATACACAACAACTTTGCATAATGTGATTACTAATTTTCCAATTAATATTTATCGTGCAGATAAGTGAACATTAAAGGTTTAGTGGATGCTCACAATTTATATTTATCATTGCACCATATCTAGGTTAATACTTGCATTTTACTATTTTTTCATACTGTACTTAATCTTATGTTTTCATAATTTTATTTTTATGCATGATGAGAGGATGAACACAAGAATTGAGTTTTGAAGATCTTCTAAGTCTTGAAGATTTACAAAAAAAAATTGATTTGACTATAATCACAATTCATTTTGAACTTGGTTAACTTATTCGTTGATTAGGAGTGTTATTTAACACATATTTTTTTGTATCTGACTGTTTAACATATTATTTTGCTATGACAATTTTTTTTTTGGGATATTGTTATTTAAATGTTGAAATAGCCTCATTTATAATTGGTGTGTGTTGGAGTGTATATAGCTGAATTTAGTTGTACATAAATTTTGGCTGCACATAGTCATACTTAGTGTTCCCGTAACACCACTAAAATTGTGTGGGTGAACTGAAGTGCTAATTTATTTTTAAAAAGTTTAATTAAAAAATATGTCACACTTTTTTTACATTATGTGATCATTTGAGAATAAATATTGACATTAGTTAAAATACATTTCTAAGATGTTTAATCTTCTAAAATACTTAATTAATTTTTTGTACAAAAAGAAAATTTTGTTGAAATTATATAAGAACTTTCTTCTTCTCTATTTGCTTGCAATGAAGAATCGAAGTCAAAACATTTCACTGAACTTCATGGCTTTAAAATTTGTTAATCCTATTTTATTGAAAATTGTATGAATATACACAGTATATAATATATATAAGGTTAAAATTTTTTTAAATTTAATATTTATTAGTGAAAATATTTTTGTTTTAAATTCACGATGGGCAGCCGCCCACACTATAAGACCTACGGGGTCCTCCCCAGTCTGTATGTGTGTACTTATTATTTTTGTTAATTTCAAGTTGGCTTGATCCGATCTGAGTTTAGCTCGAGTCAATGATCAAGCCAAGTTTTGGCTTATAGCTTTGTTTGTTTGGGCTCGATTCGACACGATCTTTGAACCATCGCTATTGTCTTAATTCAGCGCCAAACTTACATGTATCAATTGCAACATAATCGGATGGAGCTCCTATCCATGTGGCTCAAAGAAGAGATCCAGTTTATGATCCAGATCAATTATCATTTATCATTTATCTAATGGCGTAAAGAGCAAATTGATCTGAACTGTGAAATAAATCTCTCCTATGTGATGAAATAGAGAGAATCCTGGTTCACATACATCACAAGTTCACAACGCTCAACACCAAACTTCGAAAAATTTAACGACATGACAAAGGCGGGAACTTTGCCCTTCAAGAACCATCCAAACTCGCCACACTTGCACAATTTATCATAAAAGAAAATCGAGAATTGAATTGAAGTTGGACCGTTGAGATCGGAGTGTATCATACAACTTACATTTCAATCTCTATCTTAGACCTGAGAAAGTTGAACCCTTTTTTCTACATGCAAAATGATTTATCATACAACTAATTAGGTTCTTCCCTCACAATCCAAAGAAACCAAAGAAAATGAAATGAATGTGTAGAAGCTATTAAAAACATCAAAAATAGAAATCGCCTGCATTCAAGATGTCGTCGACGATGGGGAAGAAAGGCAGCTTATAGCTGGCGGACGTGAGATTTGCTAATCCAATGGCACTGGAGCGGATGAGATCCACAGGGTCGATGTCGCACCGGAGCGGCTTCCATTCAAAGAATTCACGAAGAACTTTTCGGACCTCCGGGATATATGTTGAAACTCCGGCGAGGATGACCTCGTCGACGTCTTCTGTCCAGACTCCTCCTTCCGTCAAGCACTTCCTGATGCCGTCGCGAAGAACTCTTAGATTCATCTCTACCACCTCTTTACTGGAGATCGGTCTTCGCAACTTCTTGTCTTGCCGATGAAATTTTAAAAAGCCGTTGCCGTTGCCGGTACCGGAGCAGAAGGCGTCCTTGGCGTGCTCGCAGGTTTTTCGGAGGCTGAAGAGAGCGTCGGAGTTGGCACTGATGTCGATGCCCATCCAATGTAGAGTTTCTTGGACCATTGTGTTCAAGAGGGGACAGCCCAAATCGGCGACGCTGGACTTCACCTTCAGGAAGGGAGTGAGCAGAGAGATTTCAAGGATGTCGCAATCAAGCTCAAAAACGAGGTAGGTTCTAGGCATGGGGGAGAGGTATTGGTAGCGGAAGGCGGCGATGACTGGCCTTTCTACCACCAGAAAACTTTTAAATCCTGCTGAGGCGGCGGCGGCCAGGAACATCGAGTATCGGTGTTTCAGGGTAGCGGGGAAGACGGCGATTGCGTTATCGAAGGCGCGGCCAAAGACGTTCTCGTTGCTGTATTTTAAAGAGGCGAATCGTGAGGCGAGGATCTCGAGCTCAGTGAGGAAGATTTTCTGGTTATTGTGGATGATGGGAGACCGGGGGATGCCGTCTGGGAAGACTTTTCGCTCGAAGGGGCGGATGCGGCGGCGCAACCAGGCATGGCCGGCGGCGGAGTGGAGGTGGATGAGACAGTTATCTCCATGGCGACAGCCGTTTCGTGGAGGAAGTTCCATGGAGACTGCCTTCCTCGCTTTCTCGTTTCTTGGCCTCTAATAAGAGAAGGAAATCCTTCTCCGTTCGAGGGCTGCCGGCGCAACGAAAGCCTTGTGGGAAATGCCCAATGACGGGTTTCGGTGTCTTTTTCTTGAAATATAATAACTACACGCAAAATGAGGAAATAGTTTTCCCTAATTTTATCCTCGTTTGAAACAATTGAAAGTGTCTTTTAATTATTTTTGTTTAATATTGGTCACCAAATTTTATTAACGATTTAAAAATTGTTCTCTATTAACTATTCAATTAAATCTTTAAATAGATTAATATTATGTGATAGTTTTTCATATAATAACTAGAATTATACGTACGGCATGAAGGTGATTAGGATAGAGGAGATTTCAAAAAGTCCATTAAATACTTTAAATTTGTAAATTCATTAAAAATGCATGTAGGCCTAGTTCCTCTGAGCTAAATTGGAGGAATTGAATTGAGATTCAGTTTTCAATTTCGTCGTTCGGCGGCCAAAACAACTCATGGGAACAACTCATCCCCCCCCCCCCCCCCCCCCCCCCCCACCTCTGAACCAAAGAATTGCTGATTCTCGCTCTCGCCCACGTCTCCCTCCCGAAGACCTTGTGATGGCATCCTCCCATTCTCCCATCGGCGTGCATTTTTTCTCCGGCGAGAGTCCAAGCTCCTTGCTCCACTTCTCTTCTTATGACGGTCGAAGGTATGTTTGTTTTTTCATTCTGTGAGCTTCTTTGTGGAATATTGATGGATTTTCATTTTTTCCCTATTGATGATGCGATTTCTAAGTCCATATGCTAGATATGTTAAATTTTATGTACCCATTTGGTTGTATTTGGGATCTAGGTTATATTTAGTTATGGATTTTTTTGTGTTTGGATGAATGTACATGTGTTGTAGGTGTGTGTGTGTGTGGATAAATGTGTGTGTATTTTTGTGTTTGTATGTGTGTGAATGAATGTGTGTGTGTATTTATATTTGTGTAGGTGTGCATGTGTGTCAATGAATATGTATGTGTTTGTGTTTGTACATGTGGATTAATGTGTGTGTGTTTGGTTTGTATGTGAGTATGTGTGTGGATGAATGTGTGTTTGTATGTGTGTATGCGTGGGGATGAATGTGTGTGTGTGTATTTGTATGTTTGTGGATGAATGTGTGTATTTGTAGGTGAGAATGTTTGTGCGTGGATGAATGTGTTTATGTTTGTGTGTGGATGAATGCGTTTATGTTTGTGTGTGTACGTTTGCATCCATGTGTTCTTAAAGTGTGTGTATGTTTGTGTTGAGAATATTATCATCAATGCTCCTTTGATTTGAAGAAGCTTCACACTTAATACTAACTACAAGTTGTATTTGATAAACCCTATTTCATCTCATAATCATGCAGGGTTAGGTTAGTCCAAGGTGTGGAGTAAGTTCAGTGGTTTACTGACTAAATCACTGAGACAGGCTCACTGTCTCAGCTGAACCATTGAGACAAGTTCAGGGCCGCTGAGAAGGTGTCTGGGCTAGCTGAGCTGCGGATAAGGAAAATCCGTTGAGACAACTATCTGTCTCAGTGGATCCGCTGAGACGGGACACATGCAGTCGCTGAGACAGGAAGCTGTCTCAGCCCAACTGCTGAGACAGATTCAAATATGCTAGCGGGTTTTGCTTTTGGTGCAAGCTGCTGAAAAACAAGATATGGTACTCCAATCTCCTCCATGTTGTGTCAGGGGACATCTGATAGCCGTTGAAGACTGGAGGAGTATAAAAGAATGATTTAGGGCTTTGTAATAGACAACTCACTCCCTGAAGAGAATTGATTAACTGTTCCATTGACGACTGCCCTCAAGTTTTCTCTTCCTGCTTCCTGAAGCTGCAAGAAGAGAAAGATTTTTCTTCTTGATTGATTCAAGACAAAACAAGTTGATCCTCATTCATCCACTGAAGGAAAGGATCAGAAAGAATCAGAGTTGAGCCCATCATACTCTTCCCTGTTTCAAGACTGCAACAACAGTTGTTCAGCAATTGAAGAGCAAGACTTGATCTATTCTATCTTCTGTTGTAATCATCTATTATTACTTCTGTAGGAACTTATCTGTTCTGAGATTGTAGGGCATCTTTGCATGAAGGTGTAGGGTTGTCTGGCCTGAGAAGTAAAGCTGTGAGTTCAGCTTGAGGTAGGATCTTTGTGAGATCTGAGGTAGGGTTGTTGAGCCTGAGGTAGGATCTTTGTGAGATTTGAGGTAGGGATGTTGAGCCTGAGGTAGGGTTTGGGAGAACCTGAGAGTTCCTGAGGGATCTGTGTTGTAAGCTCTTGGAGCTGATTTTGAAAATGTGTTCCAAACCTTATCTGGCACAGTAACTACAGCTAAACAAGACCTACATCAACAAGTCTTTGAAGAAGCCAGAAAGGGGGAGGATACCATTGCCATCATAAACTCTGACCTAACTTTAAAGGTTCTGCAAGGTACAAGGCTTGCCCTACACCTTCCTATCCTGGACATAAATAGAGCAGAAGACTGGGACTTCCCCAATCAAGAAGCAATTGCTCAAGATAAAAGACTAAATAAGAAAAGAGAAAGAGAAAAGACAATGCTGGCTGAAGAATATGTTGGGAACAATTCCCAGCAGTGTGATGAGTCCTGATTATATACACCTTCATGGACTCATCCGGGCCATTATTTAGCCAATATCATGCACTTTAGCCTTATTATAGTTTATAATTGATAACCCATGCTAGGTGCACATTTTGGCCCACTTTGGTGTGTTTTCGTGTTTATTTCCTTTCATAGTACTCATATGTTGTTAAGTGCCACTTTCGGTGGCTAGATCTGTGTTTGTGCTGGAATAGGAGGCGTGCAAGTGTTTCCGGTGCAATTCTGCACAGGAACACTGCGCACGATCACTTGTTCTAGTGCGCACGACCACCGGTCGTGCGCCACTGATCGTGCGCACTTAACCCCTTTTTACGAGTTCTGTCTGGTGCAGTGCGCACGACCGTCAACTCCAGTGCGCACGACCACCGGTCGTGCGCCACTGTCCGTGCGCACTTAGTAGTAATTTTATGAGTTCTGTCTCACCTATTGCGCACGACCACCGACGCTAGTGCGCACGACCAATGGTCGTGCGCCACTGGTCGTGCGAACATTTTATTTTATGATTTCATCTCGTGCAGGTTCTGTCCAGGCAGTGCGCACGTTCGCAGGATTCCAGTGCGCACGACCACTGGTCGTGCGCCAATGATCGTGCGCAGTGTTTAATCCAGCGCCTATTTAAGCGCCTGTTGCGATTTTAGGGCGGATTATTCATTCGGGGAGCGGGATTTCTGTTCCGTACGCCGCCGACCGCCCCCTTGGATCGCCCCTACTTCATCTCCTACGCAAGGGGAAGCTTCCTCGGTCCATTCCTAGACATCCTCCATCGTCCGTGAGTGTTCTCCATCATCCGCAAGCCTCCAAGCAATCATTTTCGCTTTCCGCCCGGTGAGAAGAAGAAGAGACCTTGAGTCGAAGACGACGGAGCACGTAGGGAGATTGTGACAGCCATCTACGCCGGAAGCATCGTCCGCCCGAGTCCGGAGGTAGCCCGACAACCTACCATTCCGGCCGTGAACGGCCGCTAGTCTTCACCACCGGTTATCTCCTTCCTCTTTCCTTGATTGTACCCCTTTGAATCTTTTACTAAATGAATATTGTGATATTTACTTGATGAGAATGAATGTTTCTGTGTTCTTATTCATGGGTTGGTTGTGATTCACCACGTTCAAGCGCACTCACTCACACACGCACGCAAGGTGTTTGCTCCGTGTTGGCAAGAGCTAACGACGGTTGTGAAGAGGTGTTTGCGACCCTCACTCTCTCGCGCCTGAGTCCACTTCATTCGCCTCACGAAGCACGGCATCGCGGCCGTTGCATCCACCTCACGTTGCGAAGCGGTGTTCTCGACCCGCATCTCTTTTATTGTTGTTAAAATTAGGAAAACCAACCAAAAACCCCTCTTTGTGTTTGTGAAACGCTTGTGTAACAATATTCACTGCGCGATTCGATCACCCATCCTGCATTCCTCAAGAGACCGACATCCGGGGAATTTATTCTCCACAATTATTACTTGACAGCGACCGGTGCACTTGCCGACGCGCATCACAGTGTTCCTGATTTGAAGAAGTGCTTAGCTCAATGATAAGTGCAAGTTGTATTTAATGTCTTATCTAGTTCATGCTTGCAGAGATAAGACAATATGTCCAGTACTTCAATAACCTGCCTAAGTATAATATCGTCGAAAAAGGCTGGACATATCATCGACAAGTATATGTACATCATTGAAATGACGGGCAAAGAAAATAAGAATGATTATGTCTGATGTCGTTGAAAAGGATCAAGCGTATCGTCGACAACAATAGGCTTATCGTCGACAACAACGGGCATATCGTCCACAATATGCAGAGAAAAGAAAATTGGTGATGTCGTTGTAACATCTACATCACCTAAAGACGATATCAGGAAGCCAAGATGAAGAAGAAAATCAAGCACAAATGCAAAGTAAAATGTCGACGATATCGTCTAGAAGAAGCCTTGGCGTCGAGAAGGCTAAGAAGGCTTGATGTTGATAAGGCTAAGTGTTGGGAATATTGCCCTCAATGTTCCTTTGATTTGAAGAGGCATTACTCCCAATACTAAGTACATATTGTGTTTGATACAATCTATTTTGTCTCAAGGTTTGTACATGGAAATGATATTCCATACAATGGAATAGGTTCAAAGGTGTGCTGATTAATCAACTAAGACTTGGGAAGTTCGTCAAACGCAGAAGGCAGTTCGTCGAACGCTGAGATTTGGCGAGTTCGTCGAACGCAGAATGCAGTTCGTCAAACGCAGAAGGCAGTTCGTCAAACACAGAGACATGACAGAAGCAAACACGAATACTTGGTGAGTTCGTCGAACGAAGACTTGGTGAGTTCGTCGAACGCAGAATGCAGCGAGTTCATCGAACGAAGAATGAAGTTCATCGAACACAGAGACGGGACAGAAGCAAACACGAAAACTTGGTGAGTTCGTCGAACGAAGACTTTGTGAGTTCGTCGAACGCAGAATGAAGTTCGTCGAACGCAGAATGCAGTTTGTCGAACGCAGAAGCTTCTCTGCAGATCGACAGAATGACGGGTTCTGCTTTTAGCGCAAGTTACAGAAAGGCTCCTGGGGTCCACCAATCTCTCCCATACCTGTCGGGAGATCAACTAAGAGCCGTTGAAGATCAAGGGTGTATGATGCCGCTACCCCTCCACCACTGCTTGATGAAGATCTAGTTGCCAAGGCACAACAACATAAAGACTTTAGTTGCCATGTTAGCGCTAACGGAAGACGTCGTTACAACCTCCGCCCACGGCGTGCTAAGCCCGCTTGAAGACAAAATTATCTATTTTATATGCGTTTTATTCTATATATGCGAATATAAAATTATTACATGTTTAGGTAATAATTTTATATTCATTTGAGAATTGTTATTTTCTTTATTTCCTGCATTTAAATATTTGGTGTGTTAATAGCCATCCGGAGTTATGAGATCTTCATCTCAATCTTGGATGGTTGGATTTGTTTGGTAACTCCTATATATAGGAGTGGTTTAATTTGATGAAAGAAGATTTGGAAAAAAAGCAAACCCTATTCTCCCCCTTGAGAATTTCGGCCAAGAGGAGTCCCCTCATTGCCGCAGCCCCCATTGTTTGAGTGACTCCAACGATTGCTTCCTCCACCCCTCTTCGGCGCGACGCCGACGTGGTCTCCTTCGGTGCGACTCCAAGGAAGAAGGTTGCAGCCCCCATTCGGTGTGACGCCAGTGGATCCGTGGAGAGAGTGATTCTTCCACATATCTTGTGCGATTATAGATCCGGGTTGGGTAACTTCTTTTCCCCCATCTTTGTGATTTCTTTCTTTAGATTTGTGGAGAACGAGCAACCATTTTATCCGCGATTTTTAAATACTCTGTTTGCAAATTTCTGAATCGATTTCGTTGTTATCGAATCTCTTTATTCTGGATCGGGTAGGTCCAATTTGCTTGAGCGGATCTAGGTCTATAGCCTTGATTTTGCTCTCAAAAAGGATTGACAACCTTTGTGTTAGTTTTGGGGAATAATCCGACTCTCTTCCGATCGTTATTTTAGAGTCGACCATTCCTCCCTTTGTGGTGTATGTGTTGCGTTAGATGCGAACATATTGCGACGATAGATGCTTGTGTAGGTGCGGTAGATCTAGGTGTGAAAGGCGTAGTGATGCGTTTTGTTCGTGTTAGTCTCGTTAGCGATGTACACTATATCAATTTGATATCATAGGCGGTCGTATCAATTCCTTAATTGATACAACCTTGATATTCATTTCCGTGGCGCTAAATAATCAAAAAAATAAAAATAAAAATTCGGTGGTCTGCGAATAGCGGGCTAAAATCTTTATTTTTCGTCAAAAAAATTCAAAATTTTTTTCTGTAGGTTCTCCTTTCTACTAACATCCCGAAAATATTTTTCTGCCAAAAAAATTTGATTTTATCTGCTCTACAAAATTCACTTTTTATTATTTTTGTCCAAAATTGCATGCGCACTAGACTAGGAACGGAATATAACACATCTTCATTGTCTAGGATGGCTGCGAATGAGCACGAGGATCGTAACGCTGAGGCCATAGAGGGGCTTCGTAATGAGATGACCGAGCTTAGGACCATGCTGGCACAAATCCTTCTGAATCAAGGAGGACCACCCCCACCACCCGTTAATGTTGGGCAGCCAAACCGGCACCAACAGGTCCATGATTTGGATTCTGATGGGAACTCTCCCCGAGTGCCCCTCGAGAATGTCGCCCTGAGCGCGCCTTCGACATTACTAGGGCCGTTAAGATTGACGCCCCCACTTACGATGGTTTGGGAGATCCCCAGGTCTTCCTTACTTGGGTAGTGGATATGGAATGCTACTTTGAATGACATAACCTGACGGACCCTCAAAAGGTCCAAGTTGCCAAAATGAACTTAACGGGTCGTGCGAAAACTTTTTGGCTGAATGAGGAGCGGAGATTAGGAGCCGGGCTGGGAGTCCTACCTATAGTTTGGCCGATGATGAAGAATTTGCTAACCGATCAGTACGTCCCTGCATACCACCGAACACAGATGTTCGATGAGCTTGCCACCCTGCGGCAGGGCTCCAATTCGGTAGCTGAGTATATGGGAGAGCTTAAGGACCGTATGGTGCGTTGTGATCTTAGGGAAGTTCCTGAGATCACCTTGTCTCATTTTCGTTAAGGGGCTTCAACCCGATATACAGAGGAAGCTCTTGCTCTATGGTCACACAGACTTAAACACGACTTTCAATCCCGCCCTTGACATTGAAAAACATCTTTCCTCGAAGGCCCACTCTCGTTATTCCCACACAAAGAACAAGTCCAACGTTGGAGCGTCTTCCTCCACGTACCCGGATAAGGGAAAGTTTAGGTCCATCGAGTCGAAGTCTGTAGTAATCACTGCTAGAAATAATAAGAATACCGCGAGTGAGCGTGTCCCCATAGGGAAGGTTAGCAAGTCCAATACCACATGTTATTCTTGCGGCATTCAAGGTCACTATGCTTTCGAATGCCCAACGAAGACTAAGGCCATATCCCTTTTAGATTCGACCACTGACCCCGCTGATTACGTATATGAGGCTGAAGAAGAGAGCGACCCAGATGGAGTCCCAAGTGATTTAGAGGACGATCACCACCTTATGGTGATGCGTTGTATCTTGACCACTCCTCGTCTGTTAGATGATTGGAAGAGGACGAGCATATTTTCTCTGATCTTTAAGAGCGGCGAGAAGCTTTGCAAGCTGATTATTGATAGTGGTAGTTGTGTGAACATCGTTTCTGAGAACGCCGTCGCACGTATGTCCTTGACTTTGGAACCACACCCGACCCCATATCAGGTTGCTTGGATCAACAAGATCACTGTCCCGGTTACCAAGCAATGCTTGGTCCCCCTCTCACTCAAATCTTATATTGATGAGGTATAGTGTGACGTCCTTCCCATGGACGCTTGTCACGTGTTATTAGGCCGCCCTTGGTTCTATGACCGTGATGTGACACATTTTGGTAGGGCCAACACTTACGAATTTAAAATCTATGGCAAAACCATTACCTTGAGGCCGACCATCCCGAAGGAGCCAGTAGTTTTGGCTAAGGACACCACTATCCCAGTAGAGAGGAAGGCGTTGAGTCTAGTTGGTAGGAAGGAGTTTGTGAAGGATCCGTTTCTTGATGGAGTGGTATACGCACTAGTAATTATGAGTGTGAAGCCTGATTCTAGTGTTTTGGATGATCTGCCCAGAGAGTTACGGGTACTATTGGAAGAGTATAGGGACGTGTACCCGGAGGAGTTACCGCCATCATTACCCCCGCTTAGGGATATTCAGCATGCGATAGATCTGATTCCAGGCTCCTCTTTGCCCAACCAGCCCCATTATCGACTCCATCCTGCCGCCCACAAGGAGTTACAGACCCAGATTGAGGACCTGTTGAGTAAGGGGTTCATTAGGACTAGCATGAGTCCATGTGCGGTGCCGACCTTACTTGCCTCCAAGAAGGATGGTTCTTGGCGGATGTGTGTTGATAGCCGTGCTATCAACAAGATTACCATTAAGTATAGGTTCCCTATCCCATAATTAGATGACCTCTTAGATGTCTTATCTGGCACCACCATCTTTTCAAAGTTGGACTTACGGAGTGTCTATCACCAGATTAGGATCCGTGAGGGAGACGAATGGAAGACTGCGTTTAAGTCTAAGGATGGGTTGTACGAGTGGCTTGTGATGCCCTTTGGGCTATCCAATGCCCCCAGTACCTTTTCTCGGATGATGACCCACGTCTTTCAGCCGTTCATGGGGAAGTTTGTGGTCGTCTACTTTGACGACATATTGATTTATAGCACCACCACTGCCGAGCACATCTCCCACATGAGAGTGGTTCTTTCCACCCTGCGGAAGGAAACATTATTTCTTAATCTTAAGAAATGCACTTTTTATGTCTCTGAGGTGGAGTTCTTAGGCTACATAGTCGGATCAGAGGGCATTAGAGTTGACCCTAGCATGGTTCAAGTCATTAAGGACTGGCCCGAGCCAACCACTTTACGGTAGGTGCGTAGTTTCCATGGGTTAGCCACATTTTACCGCCGTTTTATATGGGACTTTAGTAGCATCATGGACCTCATTACTGATTGCATGAAGAAGGGAGAGTTCACCTAGACGAAGTCCGCCACCCATGCTTTTCAACGCATTAAGGAACTTATGACTGAGGCACCTGTTTTACGTCTACCTGACTTTGCCAAAGTCTTTGAGCTTACTTATGACGCTTCTGGTGCGGGAATAGGAGGTGTTTTGAGTCAGGAAGGGCACCCTTTGAGTTACTTTAGTGAAAAACTATCTGGCGCTAAATTAAATTATTCAAACTACGACAGGGAGTTCTATGCGATTGTGAGATGTTTGCACCATTGGAGGCACTATCTCCTCTCCAAGGAGTTTGTGATCCTCTCCGATCACAAAGCATTGCGGTTCATAAATGGCCAGCATAAAGTTAGCCCGCGTCACGCTAAGTGGGTAGCTTTCCTACAAGGATATACGTTTAATCTTAAGCACCTTAAGGGAGCCGACAACCGAGTCGCAGACACTCTTAGTCGCCTTACCCTTTTACTTTCAACTATGGAGGTTAATGTTGTAGGATTCGAGCGCGTTAAGGATGATTATGCTACCTGCCCAGATTTTCAGGAGTCTTATTTATCTGCCCAGGATCATTCCCCCACGAATATATCTGCATTTGTCATTAAGGATGGCTATCTCTTTAGGCATGGGAAGTTGTGTATTCCACAATCATCGTTACGTCTTCATTTCATTTGGGAGCTGCATAGCGGAGGGTTGAGTGGCCATTTCGGTAGGGATAAGACCATTACTTTAGTTGAGGAGAAATTCTACTGGCCTAAACTTAAGGTGATGGTTGGTAGGGTAGTGAGTAGTTGTCGTACATGTCAAGTCTCAAAGGGCATGAAAACGAATGTTGGGCTATACACCCCCTACCTATTCCGTCCATACCATGGGAAGACGTGAGCATGGATTTTGTATTAGGCATTCCCCCCACCCTTTGACGTCACGATTCTATCTTAGTAGTTGTGGATAGGTTCTCTAAAATGGCATATTTTATTCTATGCGCTAGGACCGACGATGCGTCTCACATTGCAAAATTTATATTTTAAAGAAGTTGTTAGTCATCGTGGAGTGCCGAAGACAATAGTCTCGGATAGGGATGTGAAGTATACGAGTTATTTTTGGAAGACACTATGGATTTTAATGGGAACCAAATTATTGTTTTCCGCCGCCTATCACCCACAAACCGATGGGCAGCCGGAAGTGGTTAATCGAAGTCTGGGTAATCTTCTTTGATGTCTTATGAGCGATCACAAAGGCACATGGGACCTCCTTCTTCCCCATGCCCAATTAGCCTACAATAATTCGAAAAATAGGTCCACGGGTATGTCTCCAAACGAGATTGTTCACGGGTACAAGGCCCCTGTGCCGCTTGACTTGGTTCCGTTGCCCCCAACGTACAAAGCAAGTCAATTTGCACAATCCTTCGCCCAACACATTCATGATCTACATGCACGTATACGGGCTACCTTGACTTCTCAATACGATTCCTATCAAGCGCACGCTAATCTACATAGGAGAGTGTCATACTTTAAAGTCGGCGATCTGGTTTTAGTTCGGTTAGTTCCCGAACGACTGCCATCTGGCACTGTTAAAAAGTTAGCACCAAATCGCGCCGGCCCTTTTCAGATTATAAAGAAGCTAGGTGACAATGCTTTCGTTTTGGATTTGCCTGCGGATTGAGGTATCTCCCCTATTTTTAATGTCTCGGATTTGACGTGGTTTGTTTCGCCTCCATAATAGTTGAGTTCTTTGTCGTCTTCTCCCTCCACTAAAATTTCTAATGGGTTGAGGAGTGGTAGTTCGGATGATCTCTCTCTTTCGGTCCCCACAGGTATATCATCAGATGGTGAGTTGCATTCTTTTATTCCTACTGCTGACATATTTCCCAGGTTTCCGAAGACATTTCTCACTCCAAATGCGATACTTGCTGCTGAGCCACTTGCTACTGCTGATGCCTACCGCTTCCTCATCCGTTGGCATGACCGCCCCCTTCAGACGACTCGTGGGTACTCAAGACAGAGCTTCGACGCTTGGATGACGACCTTCTCCACCGCCATCTCTCAGACCACACATCGGAGATACGTGATTTTGAGCGGGGGAGGATTGATGCTGCGACCCCTCTACCACTGCTTGATGAAGATCCAGTTGTTGAGGCACAACAAAATAAAGACTTTAGGTGTCATGTTGGCGCTAATGGAAGACGGTGTTACAACCTCCGCCCACAGCGTGCTAAGCCCGCTTGAAGACAAAATTATCTATTTTATATGCGTTTTATTTTATATGTGCGAATATAAAATTATTACATGTTTAGGTAATAATTTTATATTCATTTGAGTATTGTTATTTTCTTTATTTCCTGCATTTAAACATTTGGTGTGTTAATAGTCATCCGGAGTGATGAGATCTTCATCTCAATCTTGGATGGTTGGATTTGTTTGGTAACTCCTATATATAGGAGTGTTTTAATTTGATGAAAGAAGATTTGGAAAAAAGCAAACCCTATTCTCCCCCTTGAGAATTTCGGCCAAGAGGAGTCCCCTCATTGCCGCCGCCCCCCTTGTTGGAGTGACTCCAATGATTGCTTCCTCCACCCCTCTTCGGTGCGACGCCGGCGTGGTCTCCTTCGGTGCGACTCCAAGGAAGAAGGTTGCAGCCCCCATTCGGTGTGACGCCGGTGGATCCGTGGAGAGAGTGATTCTTCCACATATCTTGTGCGATTATAGATCCGGGTTGGGTAACTTCTTTTCCCCCATCTTTGTGATTTCTTTCTTTAGATTTGTGGAGAACGAGCAACTATTTTATCCGTGATTTTTAAATACTCTGTTTGCAAATTTCTGAATCGATTTTGTTGTTATCGAATCTCTTTATTCCGGATCGTGTAGGTCCAATTTGCTTGAGCGGATCTAGGCCTATAGCCTTGATTTTTCTCTCAAAAAGGATTGGCAACCTTTGTGTTAGTTTTGGGGAATAATCTGACTCTCTTCCGATCGTCATTTTAGAGTCGATCATTCCTCCCTTTGTGGTGCATGTGCTGCGTTAGATGCGAACGTATTGCGACGATAGATACTTGTGTAGGTGCGGTAGATCTAAGTGTGAAAGGCGTGGTGATGCGTTTTGTTCGTGTTAGTCTCGTTAGCGACGTACACTACATCAGTGTATAAAAGAAAGAGTTAGGGCACTTTTGAAAGAGTTGGTCGAGTGCTAATCACTATTCCATTGACGGACCCTATTCTTCTCATTCTCCTCCTGCTCACTGAACAAGCAAGAAGAATCTGAGAGATAAAGATAGCTCCTCTACAAGAAGGAGCAAGGTGATATTCCATCCTTCAACTGAAGAGGAAGATCAGTTTGTAGCTGCCATCATCATCATCTCTAGCTATAAGAAAGCACAAGCTGTGCAGGAACTACATGAGACTTCATCTCATTGATATCTGCTTTAGTAAGCTTTAAAAATTCTTTTACTGTAGGGCTGTTTAGCCTGAGTTGTAGGGCTGTTTAGCCTGAGTTTGTAGGGCTGTTTAGCCTGAGTTGTAGGGTTGTTTAGACTGAGTTTGTAGGGTTGTTTTGCCTGAGTTGTAGGGCTGTTGGCTTGAGTTTGTAGGGCAGTTAGGCCTGAGGTTGTAGGGCTGTTGAGCCTGAGTTGTAAGGCTGATTGGCCTGAGGTAGGGTTTGGAGCAAGCCTGAGAGATCTTGAGGGATCTAAACTGTAAGCTATTATAGCTGAGATTGGAGGTGTTGGCCCTATCTAACACACTGTTAGAAGGGTGAAGGGGGAAAGTGGACTACCCATAGACACATTGTCTTGGGAAACCACTATAAAAACTTGTGTGTTTTCTGGGATTGCTTGATTACTTGCTTAGAATAATTTTAACTATCTATATCATCTAAGTAGAAATCAAAAGACCTATTCACCCCCCTCTAGGTGAACTAGATCACATACCTATAATCTTTCACTAAGTCAGAATAAATGTCGTTCAAAATACAAAGGGAAGGTCAAAGCCGATGATATCTTCGAGAAGAAGACTTGACGTCGAGAAGGCTAAGCAGGCAATATCGTCGAGAAGAAGGCTTGACGTCGAGAAGGCTAAGCAGGAAATATCATCGAGAAGAAGCCTTGACGTCGAAAAGGCCAAGGAAGATGCTATGAAGACAGCAGGCACTAAAGAATAGTCTGTCAACGTGATATCAGTCATGTCGTTGATAAGATAAGGTGATCACAACGATATCAAGCAATCAAGAAGATTACGATGACATGGTCAGAAGACAGTCTATCGTCGTAAATGCGAGTGCAGCCAGGATGACTTCTATCGTCGAGATGCTCCTGTCAGAAGAAGAAGAAAGAAGACTTGACAAATTGTCTAAGTCCAAGAGAACGACAAAGCTCTGTCGTCAAGATACTATCCATATCGTCATAATAATGGATATATCGTCGTGACAAATTCAAAAGATACCAGACGCGCTGTCAGCATTTTAACGTCGCCGCCTGATTGTCCAATCAGCGTGTATTCTTAAGGAATGGGGCGCCTGACATTAAAGGACATCATAAGAGACCGTTGGGCGTCTCATCTGTCCTATAAAAGGGAACAGTGGGTGCCCTAGAAAAGAGAGTCTTCGTTCAAGAGTGTTCATTTTTTTAGCAGTCATTCTCGACTCTACTCAAGGAACGAAAAGAATCCCGCAGAGCATCTCAATCGAACAGTAACAGCTGTAGTGAAGAAGAAGAAGAGAACAAAACTCCTATCCTATGTTCTCTAGAGATTCAGTCATTTCCATTGACTGATAAGAAGCTGATCAACATCAGGCTAAAGAAGAAAGACAGAAGAAGATCCAGTGCTGAGAAAGAAAATCAAGAAGCATCTTCTTCAAGTCAAGTCGCCGATCTCCACCACACAGAAGAAACAATATTCCTTATTGTAATCTCTTATAAGGCTTGCTGGCCAAGAACGTGTAAGATCTGGTTTCAGATCTAAGTGTCGAGTCTGAGGGCTTGAGATCTGTGAGGCTTGAGGGCGAGGGCAGAGGGAATTGTGGGTCCAAACTTGTTGAGCTTGCAGGCTCGGGTGCAGTTAAGGGGCTTGCGGTCCTAGGCTACATGCAAGACATGTGGGTCTGTGCTGTGTAGAGCTTGAGGGCCTGAGTGTCGAGCTTGTAGGCTCGGGTGCAGTGAAGGGGCTTGCGGGCCTAAGATGTAGGGACTTGCGGGTCCGAGTTATAAGGCTTGCGGGCCGAAGATATTGGTGGAGTTTGCCGAGCCTAACACACTGCCAGGTAGGCGCAGAGGGAAAGAGGAATACTCAAGACACCCTGTCTTGAGGAATCTCTATAAGTCTTTGTGTGTTTTTTGTGTTGTGCCTTTCTATCTCTAGATCTATTAACCAGAAAACAAGATCACCAAGAAGGGGGGTTGAAACAAGTTGAAAAACCTATTCACCCCGCCCCCCCTCTAGGTGATAACTCGACACCCAATAACTAACAGAATACATGGCAGAGCAAAGGGATGAGCAGAGAAAAGATCCAGACAATGAATATTGGAGTGATGACTCCAAGGAAATAATCTTGAATGCCTAGGTAAGCCATGGACAAATCTGTAAAGATATTGTTAAGATCTATCAATCTGAAGAGTGGATACAACACTTAGAAAGAAACAATAAGAGAGATAGGACATTCAAAGCCAATCTGATAAGAAAGGACAACCCAAGAAGAATGCCTTCAAGATATATCCCAAAGCCATATCTATATTTCAAAAGGCAAGAGAACAAAAGAAAAATAGCTGAAATTGAGGCTGCTAATGTAGAAAAAAAACACTGCCACCAATCTTCCTGAAAACTTGGATGCGGCTGCTGAAGATGAAGGAAAAGAAGTTGCTGCTGACACTGCTGAGTGCTCTACTTCTTCTAAGAAGAGAAAATTTTAAATGAATGTATTTAAGTATTTTGATTGTCTGAATGTAAATCAAACAATGTCTCTTTACTTTATCTGAAATGAAAATGAATGAATTGTTGAATTGATTACCTTATCTCATATGCTAATCTGAGCCACAACTTAATTTTAATTATGTGTCTTTGTTTGAGTTAATCATTGATGCATTGACATGATTATCTAATCATATTACTGGAATGATAAACCTTGTTGGTATCATGCCTGTCATGAATATTATCTGTTAACATATTATCTTTGATGCCATAATAATGTTTACCTAATTATGTTATGATGAAAACCATGTAGTGAAGTTACATGATATGTATTTATGTGCTATGTGTACAACCCCATATTTGCCGAGTGGGTCCCCCGTATCCCAAAAGGACGAAGAGAGGAACAAGGAGTGGGGTCAGCATTCGACATTCACCCACTTGACCAAATAGACATTCGCCCCCAAAAGACCAGGGGTAGCATCCGCAGGAGAAAAATCCGAGGTGTGCAGATAGACAGGCGAGTGGTGCCTTCACGGACCACTCGCCTGAAGCTGGAGAGTGTTTCTTCCGTGGGGCATTCACCCAATAGGTTTCGAGGGGTCAAGGCATAAGAGAAGATAGGCGAGTGGTGCCCCCTTGAGCCACTCGCCCAGTGGGATCCAGAAGAGAAATTACCTAGATGCCCGTGGGGAACTGCCAATAGCCCTCCTGAACAACGGGTTTTGGCTGTTAGCAGACCGTTTTAGGGTGTGGTTAGTAAAATTACAAGGCGGAGTCACGCTATTCGCAGACCTAATTAAGAAATCTATAAATAGACCCTTAAGGGCACCTTGGAGAGGCATCTGACTCTTGGATCTTGAGCCCCCACTCTTCGGTTAACTCTAGGTTGGCTGCCTGAGCCCTCCTGGGTGCCCGGTTCAGTGTTGGATTCAAAGGTGAAGAGCCCCAAGATCTTCCGAGTGTGTGGTGGGACCTCCCTACTGACACCTTGGGTATGTTTTGGTTTCTTAGCTGCTAGTCGAGAGTCGTTGGTGAGAGTTTAGTAAGGGCGAACTGCAACCCCTTGTGGGTGAGAACTCCCCGATAGACCGGTTGACGGTTTCAACATTTTTGGTGCGGTGAGGGTGGAGGGTAGTTCGCTCAGTAAAATCTCAAGCCAAGCTCTATGACTGGAGGTGAAGAAGAAAGGACCGGCCTGGCTGGCTTGTCAGCACCTGCGACCGTGGTAACGTTAGAGATGTTTCAGGACCTCAGGCGGGAGGTCCTGCAGACCTTGCAACTCTCTTTCAACGCGAGGGGCGAGACCGCCACCCCTGCGGTTCCGATAGCCGCACCCCCGCAGTTGGGTGAGAATGCGCCATGGCAGCGACTTGGGAAGGAGATCCCGGCGGAAGGAAGTGGGCGAGACCTCCCTGGACGGCAACTATACGCCAGCCCGACGAGTGTTGAGGGGGGAGAGATGTCGCAGCGGGACCACTCGGCTCGCCGAGTGGGAGAAGGGAGTCCCTTCAGTGAGCTGATTCTCTCGGCCCCGGTCCCCGAGGGGTTTCGAAATCTGGAGATGTATTACTACATCGGCAGGGATGATCCAGGTCAGCACGTCCAGTGGTTTGAGGACGAGGTCTCCATCAGGAAGATGTCGGACGCCTTCAAGTGTCGACTGTTCGCCATTACCCTTAAGGAAAAAGCTCGGGACTGGTTCCATCAGCTGCCTACGGGCTCAATCTACTGTTTTGAGGACCTGCGATGATGCTTCTTGTTGAGGTTCTCGACATCCAAGAAGAGGAAGAAGGGTGCCGAGTTTCTGTTCGTGGTAAAGCAAGGTCCGGAGGAGACATTGGAAAGCTATATGGATAGGTTCCACGAGGAGATTTTGGTGGTGCAGGAGGCGTCGGGGTATACTCTCATGCTCGCCTTCATCCTCGAACTCCGCGAAGGGTTCTTCAGGGTAGAGCTGAAGAGGGTGCCCCCTCTATCCTTTGAGGAGTTGATGGAGAGAGCAGAGAAGGAGATTGAAGGAGAGGCGGCAAACCCGACGTTTGCCAGGAAGCTAGCCCGATTGGGCGAGGAAGAAGAGAAAGGGCCGGGAGGAAGCCGACAATAGGAAGCGAGAAGGAGGGAAGAGCCAAGAAGTCAGGGGTACCAGGGGAGGCTGCCAGATCGAGGGAATCAGGAGCCCAACAATCGGCTGGCCTGGAGGCCCCATGACAGGACAGGACAAGGGCAGGAAAGGGAGTATCGACGGGGGGAGAACTACCATGGGGGTCAAGGGAGACCCAACCCCCCCGGGGTGGATGCAGGGTCAGAGACCACCTCTTCCCCCTTGACAGTAGACTATGGCGGTTGGTCGGGGAAGGCCAAGAGGAAGAGGAAACAAGAGAGAAGGGAGAGGAGGGGGCAGGATGGCACTGCCCTATTGCCACTACCACCGGGAGGAGGGTCATGTGACTGCTACCTGCCCGGAATTTTTGGAGATGAGAGGAGAGGGCCCGGTGCCGCGGCAGCAACGCCCGACGAGGATTGAGGAAGTACTTCCCAAGAAAGAGGAAGAAGATCGGTGCGAATACCGGGCCGATGTGGGAGCCCGAGGGGGGATCGGGCTGATCCATGGGGGAGTAGGGATCGAGACCACCTGAAAGGGGAGCCTCAGAACGATGCTTAAAAGGAGCGTTGCATCAACCTCCCTAGCTCTCCCCCTCTGGAGAAGATCACGTTCTCGTCAAGGGATATGCCAGACTTCGAGGACCCCTTCTACGATGCCTTGGTGATCCAGATGGCCATCGAGAACTTCACGATCTCCCGAATCCTGGTTGATAACGGGAGCTCGGTGAATGTGATCTTCAAGAAGGCCTTTGACGTATTGCAAGTGGAGGCAAAGAGAGTGCAGGCCTCCGATGGGCCATTGTTCAGTTTCTTAGGCGAGAGGAAGGAAGTCGAGGGGGGAGTCGGGCTCCAGGTGACGCTAGGAGGAGTGCCAAGAAACTGCCGGTTCGTGATTGTCGACGCCCCCAGTAGCTACAATGCTATCTTTGGGCGCCCACTTATTAGCACCTTCCGCTGCGTGCCATCCTCTTTCCATCAATGTCTCAAGTTCCACAGTGGGGGAATCCAAGTCCGGATCCGAGGAGACGCAAAGGTGGCTAGGCAGTGCTACGTGACTGCCATCAACACTGTCTCTTGGATGGAGGAGGCGGAAGAGATGGACCGAGGGATGGGAGAACCAGCAGGGTTTGGAGAAGAGATGGGAGGAGGAAAAGAAGAAGGAGAAATCCGTGCACGGGGGGAAGAGACGGAGGAGATGGCAAAAGGAGCAGCCGAAGCGATGACAATGGAGATGGAAGAGGCTCTGGCCGAAGAAAGGAGGGTCAAGGGAGAAGGGGAGGAGCCGACCCGGCTGGAGGCGGCTGAGGAAGTTGTGGAGATGGAGGTTATCACCCATGGAGGCAGGGTGGAGAAGGTGCAGGTCAGCGAAGGACTGAGTCTATGTGATCAAGAGAAGATGCTGGACTGCATCCAGAAGAACGTGGATATCTTTTCCTGGGGGGTGGCCGACATGCCAGGGATCGATGCAGACGTGGCTTGCCACTGCCTCAACCTTGATCCGGAGATCTGCCCCATCCGCTAGAAGAGGAGGACCATTGCCGACAAGCTGGAGGAGCCAATCCGAGAGGAGGTGGAGAAGCTACTTAGCGCGGGTTTTGTAAAAGAGATCCAGTATCCAGGCTGGGTCTCTAATATGGTCATGGTGAAGAAGGGCGATGGCCGTTGGAGAATGTGTATTGAATTTTCCTGGTTGAATAAAGCATGCCCCAATGATTGTTATCCCCTGCCCCGAATCGACGCACTAGTTGACTCAGCCGTCGGTTTTTCTGTAATGAGTTTTTTGGATGCTTTCTCAGGTTATCACCAGATCAGGATGCACCCCCCGGATGTTAAGGATGTCTCGTTAATCACCCGGGAGGGGTGCTACTGCTACAAGATGATGCCCTTTGGGCTGAAAAATGCAGGGGCGACCTAGTAGAGGATGATGGATCGGGTCTTCCGAGAGCAGAGGGGACGGAACTTGGAGGTATATGTGGATGACCTCATGGTGAAAAGCAATGATGTGGGCTCTCATCTCTTGGACCTCGGGGAGACCTTTGCCACCCTCAGGAGGTTTAAGATGAGATTGAACCCCCTAAAGTGTGTATTCGGGGCTAGCAGGGGAAAGTTCTTGGGTCATCTCCTCACCCCGGCGGGGGTGAAGCCTAACCCAGATAAGGTAAGGGCAATCGTGGAGTTGAAGTCTCCAGGGAGTGCCAAGGAAGTCCAGTGCTTGACAGGGAAGCTGACAGGGCTGAGCAGATTTCTCTCCCGTGCGGGGGAGAAATGCTCACCCTTCTTTAAGGTGTTGCGGGGAAACAAAAGGTTCGAGTGGACAAAGGAGTGCGAGGAGGCTTTTCGAGCCTTGAAAGATCAGCTCACTAAGGCTCCAATCCTCCAAGGGCCTGAGGAGGGGGAAGACCTCGCTCTATACCTCGGGGTTGGGACAGAGGTGGTAAGCTCCGTCCTGGTTAGGGAAGAGGGTAAGAAGCAACTACCCATCTATTACGTAAGTAGGGTCCTGAAAAAGGCAAAGCTCCGATATCCCATCCTAGAGAAGCTGGCTTTTGCTTTGATCGTCTCGGCTCAAAAACTCAGGCCATACTTCCAAGCACACTCGATTCAGGTGGTGACCGACCACCCACTCCGGAAAATCTTCGAAGGAGTGGAGCATTCGGGAAGGCTTGCAAAGTGGTCGGTAGAATTGAGCGAGTTTGATATCATCTTTGTCCCGCAGCTGTCGATGAAGGCTCAGGCAGTGACAGACTGGCCGATTACATGATCAAGGTAGAGGAGGAGCAAGTTCCGCGGCAAGTCCCGTGGAAGCTGTTGGTGGACAGGGCTTCAAGAAGAAATTCTTTGGGTGGGGGAATTGTGTTGGAAAGCCCCCAAGGGACCAAAATAGAGCAGACCCTGGTGATTCATTTTCCCATCACCAACAATCAGGCAGAGTACGAGGCCGTAATCGCAGGCTTGCGCCTGGCCCAAAAACTCGGAGTTCACGAGGTAGAAGTCCTCACGTACTCATTGGTAATAGCATCATAGATCAAAGGGGAGTACGAAGCGAGGGAGCCCACTCTCATGAAGTATTTGGCGAAGGTGAGGGGGTTGATCGGAACGTTCAGGGCTTTCTCCATCCAGCATGTGCCAAGGGGGAAAGTGCTCCGGCAGACCGGTTGGCTAAGTCCAGCCCGCGGGCGGGGGTGGGGGGGGGGGGGGGGGGGGGGGGGTGGGGGACCTTGTCAGACATGTTCCGCCCATCCATTGAAGAAGAGGAATTGATGGAGATAGATCAGCTCCCCTCGTGGAGGGATCCTTTTGTCATCTTCTTGAAGACAGGGAAATTTCCGGAGGAGTGATGGCGCAAATCTCACACACCGCTATAGGCTGTGGCGAGACTGCAGCACGAAACGGCAGTGTACCGATCGTTCAAGTAATATAAAACGAGGAGTAAATCCCCGAGTATCGAATCTCTAAGGAACACAGTAAGGTGGAGTTTGGTGTTGAGGAAGGACTTGAGATTGAAGTCCTTAAGGTCGGATGGATTGCGGGAGGCTTGATTTGGCTTTTGGAAAATAAAAGAAAACAACTACAACTACTCCTATGCAATGCCGCTATGCAATGCTTCGCTTGGCGAAGTGGAGACTAGGCAGGCCTTGAGCGCGCTGCGTCGCAAGGGCGGATAGACAAGTAGGCAAACGGACTCGAACTATGCAGGCCTTGAGCGCGATGCGTCGCAAGGGCGGATGGACGAGTAGGCAAACGGAATCGAACTATGCAGGCCTTGAGCGCGCTGCTTCGTAGGGCGAGTGGATTACACAGGCCGCTATGCCACGCTTTGATAGGCGGATGGACGAGTAGGATAATGGAATGAGGGTCGCAAGCACCTCTTCGACAAGCACGCCACTAGCAATTGCTAGTGCGGCACCGAACACGGTGGTGGAGTGGAAAATGGATGGCGGCGCACCTCATTAACACATATGAACTAAATAATTCCAAATAAATGAAATTAGCATTACAATGCATAGTTTATAGCATACATCATCAAAATATAGAGATTACAAACATTACATCAACATAAGGAAGAGAAAAAGGCAAGAGATACGACCGAATCCGGAGTCTCATTGTAGATTCATGGTAGGAAGCACCGGGTTGTCAATCCGCGTCCTAGCTCGGTCCCAACTATCGTCTGGGGTAGAGAAGGCTGTCACTACCTTCCAATGGACCCGTCTTCTCCAGCGTTTAAAAATCTGGCCACGTCCGATGCGAAGAACTCCTTCCTTGGAGATGAAGATGAGTGTAGAATCTCCTCCTTGAAGCTCTTGGATGATGGAGGAGGCCTAGGGGCGAACACCTGCGGAAATGTGCGGAACGGCGGCGCTGGGTGAGAAAAATGGCGGAGCCCCGACCTAAATCGCGAGCAGGAATATTTATAGGCGCTGGAATAAACAGTGCGCACGGTCATTGGCGCACGACCAATGGTCGTGCGCACTAGAATCCTGTGATCGTGCGCCTGACTGGACGGAGCCTGCAAGGTAAGAAATTTATAAAATACAAGGTTCGCACGATCATTGGCGCACGACCAGTGGTCGTGCGCACTATCGTAAGTGGTCGTGCGATAAGCAAGACAGAACTCATAAAATGGGCGTTAAGTGCACACGATCAGTGGCACACGACCATTGGTCGTGCGCGATAGAGCCAGTGATCGTGCGCACTGTTCCTGTACAGAATTGTACCGGGAACACCTGCACGACTCCTGTCCCAGCACAACCACGGATCTAGCCACTGAAAGTGGAACTTAACAATGCATGAAAACTACTAAAGATGAAGAACATGAAATAACACCAAAAACGGGCCTAGAGGTGCACTTAACATGGAGTATCAAATATGAATGAAAACATGTCTAAAGTGAAGTGCATAGACTAGAAAATCGGCCCAGATGAGTCCATAAATGTGTATATATTTGGGACTCGTCACACCCCCAGACTTACCTATTTGCGCGTCCCGAGCAAACAAATTCTAAGCGAACGGGGAAAGAAAAGTAGATGGCTTAAAATTACAATACAGAGTACCATGCGAAGTCGCATGCTCACGTGCATAAGAAAAATAGTAGAGAAGATTTCTAATTATAAAAACAGTTTATATATTTCTAAAAGAGTAAAAGCATATTACAACTACACAAAATGGTGAACAACGGTGAATCATTCGGTCATGCATACGGAGAAAGTAAACTATGCGCTGAGACGAGCATTGCTCAAGATCGGGATGCGGGACAAACTCCACTGAAATTCATCAGTGTCGGTGACCATAAGCTTGCCCGGTCACATTCTCCCCACGACACTAGATTGGTTCAAGGCGTGAGTCAGTAGGACTTTCAGTTTTTAATTGAGGCTTGGGTTACGGTGAGGTAAACAATGATAAACAAGATGGCTTATAACACATAACCCAAATGAGCTTTAAAAATAACTACCCGCGCACCAAAATCGAATGCAAATGCACCACACCCCCAGACTTGGACTTTTGCAACATAGGTGTGTGCACCGCCTACTCCCAATATTTAATTTTTCTACATGATTCTTCAATAAAGCTCATTTTTCTTTTTCTCTTTTCCTTTTCATTTTTTTCTTTCTATCTTCTTTTTCTTGCCTTTTTCTTTCAGCAGATTTGTCAAATGCGCAAATCCACAGATTCACACAATAAACACCACAATCAACACCCCCAAAATGTAAATAAAACTACAACTAAAGCTCAGATTTGGGTGTGCGACTAGGTTAGGCTTTTAGGCTTTGGTGAGAAATATGTGGAGCTGAATCAAGAAAAGGGTAGGCACAAAGGGGCTAGCAAGGGTAGACGATAGGCATGAAATAAAAAGTTCAACCGGGCCAAAATAATGGCCTAAGTCATTCTCACGCACTAGAACTTATCCTATGCAAATGCTTCAAGAATCGCTTGGGGCAAGTTCTAGCCACCGAGAAAGATTCTCCTTTCTCCTGACTCAAGCAATACGAGTCTAGCAATCATTTACACACATCCCTATGCTACTGTTTGATTCCACCGGATTCACCATTTGAGTAGAGTAAACAACATTTACACTAATAGAAAAAAATATAAAACCATAAGTATAAAAAGAAGTCTAATCTACACAAATTTCGATGCAACCGAGTACTCGACTAGGAGCACTACTAGAGTCAACATTTTACTCTGCTACATAGTCCTAAGCCATCACCTAGACTTTCCCACATAAGCAGAAGAATTAAATTCACGACAGAGCACGCATACAGACGAGTACGCACTCAAGTGGGTGCTGTGGTGTGCAAAGAGAATGAACAACAATTTTCAATAACTAAAATAAAAGTACTTGTAGCATGCTATGCAAGAGTGCACGTGAGTGGGCACAAAAACTGCTCTCCCCCAGACTTAAACTACACAATCCACAAAACATATGACATGAAAATCAAATGAGGGAAAGAGAGTACCCAGTGCTCAGAAATGAGCACACCAGAAGATTGGCGTGTAAGCTAAAATGAGCCGCAACATCCTCCATCCAGAATAGATACCTGCACGGGTCAGCTCCGCAGAAACAAAAGAAAATAGAAAACTGAAGAAAAATACTACTAACTAAACATGATTAGATGAAATAAAAATGCAGAAAAGAAAGATAACTACTGGGGTTATTGTCATCCCAGCACGACTTATTCAAAAACTAAAGGTTCTAGCTAATGGGCGTATGAAAAAGGAAATGGATAGGTAATTATTCTAATATGCGTGTCGGTAACGGGTACCGATACGGCGACAGAACAGTCACGCCTCTACCCGAATATAGATAAAACCTGCCCATCACAGGTAGAGGGAAAAGAAAGTAAGAAGAGGAGGAGGCCTGGTCCTCACTCATCTCACCAAAACTATCCTTGCCCAGCAAGGTATCATCTCCAGGGATGCAGCAGGAGGAGAAGGAAATGAATGAGGCTTCATCTATGGAGGGGGAATCAACCTCCTCACATGAGAGGATGCTCTCATCATTGACTTGAGCAAAAAGCTCCAAGTCCTCCTGAAGTACTTGTGAAGATTCAACCTGCACAGACTCAGATGAAGGAAGGGGATCAAGAAATAAAGAAGACGAAGAACATGAATAAACATCAATCGGGGGAGTGATCCCGGTCTCACTCCCATCAGGTTGGGTAAGTAAAATAATGTTTGCATTGTCATCAATGCTACAAGAGTCGGCGGGATCAACGGTGGCCAGGCTTAGGATTTGGACTTCCTCCACCGATGCTGAGGAAAACTCCTCTTCACCTAGAAGGTTGTCCTCCTCCATAGAAATAGGCACACCACCCAGATCACCCACCTCATCCTGCGACACATCATCAACAATGTCGTCGGAGACGAGTACAATATGCACAACAAGGGGAAGAATCGAATCCACTAGAAGTGGTGGATGCACATGGAGAATAGGCTCAGCAATGTCGGTGCATAGATCAGCCGCACATCCGGTGACCGTGTCCATGCCATAACCTTCAAGATGTGAAGGTGACAAAGACACATAACCGGATGTTGAAGGTGTGCCGCCAGAATTAGGAAGTGGGACGATCCGGATATCCGGCTCGTCATCCTCGTCCAATTGGCGAAGATACTCGGCACAGTCCTTCAAGACATGATCAGTGCTCCGACAAAACCGGCACTGCCTTGCGGGCCTCTTTGGCACAACGGGAGCTGGAGCCGAAAAGAAGTATGACGGTAAAGGCTCAGCAGAGTAGCCATAAGACTTACGCGCACCATATGGAGTACCAGACGAAGTCGGTGCTCCATATGCTGGGCTATAAGAATTATGCCTACTATTCTCCGTAGGGCATTCATCACTAGAGTGGGAGGTATCTCTACACCAATGGCAACGGATATTGAGATGTGCCCACATAGTGTGAAGATAATACGATTCAAAATAAAAATGCTATTGTGCAAAATACTACACCTAACACAAATTACTAAAGCAACCTAATATAAAACAAGAAAATGGAATAAAAGAGAACAGAAATAAAATAACAGATGCAATTTACAAAAGGAAGGGCTTCTCTCTCAGATACTCTCTCTCCAGAAAACTCACACGACTGTGTTACCCAGCAATGGCGCCAAAAACTTGATGGCGCAAATATCACACACCGCTATAGGCTATGGCGAGACTGCGGCACGAAACGGCAGTGTACCGATCGTTCGAGTAATATAAAACGAGGAGTAAATCCCCGAGTATCGAATATCTAAGGAACACAGTAAGGTGGAGTTTGGTGTTGAGGAAGGACTTGAGATTGAAGTCCTTAAGGTCGGATGGATTGCGGGAGGCTTGATTTGGCTTTTGGAAAATAAAAGAAAACAACTACAACTACTCCTATGCAATCCGCTATGCAATGCTTCGCTTGGCGTAGTGGAGACTAGGCAGGCCTTGAGCGCGCTGCGTCGCAAGGGCGGATGGACGAGTAGGCAAACGGAATCAAACTATGCAGGCCTTGAGCGCGCTGCGTCGCAAGGGCGGATGGACGAGTAGGAAAACGAAATCGAACTATGCAGGCCTTGAGCGCGCTGCTTCGTAGGGCGAGTGGATTACACGGGCCGCTATGCCCTGCTTCGGTAGGTGGATGGACGAGTAGGATAACGGAATGAGGGTCGCAAGCACCTCTTCGACAAGCACGCCACTAGCAATTGCTAGTGCGGCACCGAACACGGTGGTGGAGTGGAAAATGGATGGCGGCGCACCTCATTAACACATATGAACTAAATAATTCCAAATAAAGGAAATAAGCATTACAAAGCATAGTTCATAGCATACATCATCAAAATATAGAGATTACAAACATTACATCAACATAAGGAAGAGAAAAAGGCAAGAGATACGACCGAATTCGGAGTCTCGTTGTAGATTCAGGGTAGGAAGCACCGGGTTGTCAATCCGCGTCCTAGCTCGGTCCCAACTATCGTCCGGGGTAGAGAAGGCTGTCACTACCTTCCTATGGACCCGTCTTCTCCAGCGTTTTACAATACGGCCACGTCCGATGCGAAGAACTCCTTCCTTGGCGATGAAGATGAGTGTAGAGTCTCCTCCTTGAAGCTCTTGGATGATGGAGGAGGCCTAGGGGGTGAACACCTGCGGAAATGGGCAGAACGACGGAGCTGGGCGAGAAAAACGGCGGAGCCCTGACCTAAATCGCGAGCAGGAATATTTATAGGCGCTGGAATAAACAGTGCGCACGGTCATTGGCGCACGACCAGTGGTCGTGCGCACTAGAATCCTGTGATCGTGCTCCTGACTGGACGGAGCCTGCAAGGTAAGAAATTTATAAAATACAAGGTTCGCATGCGCGATCATTGGCGCACGACCAGTGGTCGTGCGCACTATCGTAAGTGGTCGTGCGATAAGCAAGACAGAACTCATAAAATGGGCGTTAAGTGCGCACGATCAGTGGCGCACGACCATTGGTCGTGCGCGATAGAGCCAGTGATCGTGCACAGTGTTCCTGTACAGAATTGTACCGGGAACACCTGCACGACTCCTGTCCCAGCACAACCACGGATCCAGCCACTGAAAGTGGAACTTAACAATGCATGAAAACTACTAAAGATGAAGAACATGAAATAACACCAAAAACGGGCCTAGAGGTGCACTTAGCATGGAGTATCAAATATGAATGAAACCATGTCTAAAGTGAAGTGTATAGACTAGAAAATCGGCCCAGATGAGTCCATAAATGTGTATATATTTGGGACTCATCAAGGATGTCCCGGACCAGGGGCATTTTAGGCATAAGTCGGCCTATTATGTCCTACATGAGGGAAATTTGTATCAGAAGACCCTCTCAGGGCTCTTGGCGCGATGTGTTTTTGAGGAGGAAGTCCCAAAGATCCTAGAAGAGGTTCACTCAGGCGAGTGCGACAACCACTCGGTAAGCAGGACGTTGGAGTCCCGAATAGTGAGACAAGGATACTTCTGGCCGACCCTAGGCAAAGATGCGGTAGAGTTCGCCAAGAAATGTAAAAAAATGTCAGCTCTTCACCCCTCTTCATCTCATGCCGGCTCAAAGACTAAGGAGTATCACAACACCATGGCCTTTCACGATCTGGGGAATGGATCTGGTAGGGCGTTTTCCTCCGGATAGTGGGCAGAGGAGGTTCCTCCTAGTCATGATAGATTATTTCTCAAAGTGGATGGAGGTAAAGGCATTAGACAAGGTGACCTCTCAGGTAATCAGAAATTTCATTTGGGGAGATATCATCAGTCGGCCTGGTCTCCCGCAGGCTATTATCACGGACAATGGTCCACAATTCGCCAGTGAGGAATTAATCGGTTTTTGCAGTCAGCTGGGGATAGACCTCAGGTTTGCATCCGTCCACCACCCCAGGAGCAACGGGAAGGTGGAGGCGGCGAACAAAGTTGTAGTGAATCTACTAAAGAAGAAGGTGGAAAACCTGAGAGGTAATTGGGTGGATTAGCTCCCCTCGTTTCTTTAGGCTCTCAGGATAACACCTAACACCGCCACTGGAGAGACCCAGTTCAAGCTCTCTCACGGCTGCGAAGCACTCATTCCAGTGGAGTTCGAGGTCAAGACGCCTCTTGGGGTGGCCGCAGGGGAAGGCAATGAGGAGTGGAGGAAGGAGAACGACGAAGAATTATGACTCTCCCTGGACCTGGTGGAGGAGCTCAGGGACCTAGTTGCTATTCGACAAGAGGAAGTCAAGTGTCAGATGTCAAGATACTTCGACAAGCACGTCAGAATCAAGCAATTTGTTGAAGGAGACCTAGTCTTGAAAATGGTCGATGCCGCGGGGCGGTCGGCCGCGGTGGGGAAACTCAATCCCAATTGGGAGGGTCCCTATATAATTAAGGAGGCTTTGAAGTCAGGGGGATATCACCTCCAAAATGTGGAGGGGGAGCCCATTGGACACACATGGAGCGGCGATGACTTGAAGCATTTTTATCCTTAGCCATTGAATAATGTAAAAGATGGGTTTTTGAATTACTTTCTCATGCAAATAATTAATATCGGCACGAAGAATGGTGGTGGTAAAAAATGTTAAGCCCCAAGTAGATCCGCTGACCAGGCTCTCACCAAGCTGGCATGGTCGTAGACTCGCTCGGTGGCAAGAGAATGCCTCAAAAATGTTAAGCCCCGAGTAGATCCGCTGACCAGGCTCTCACCAAGCTGGCAGGGCCGTAGACTCGCTCGGTGGCAGGAGAATGCCTCAAAAATGTTAAGCCCTGAGTAGATCTGCTGACCAGGCTCTCACCAAGCTAGCAGGGCCATAGACTCGCTCGGTGGCAGGAGAATGCTTCAAAAATGTTAAGCACTGAGTAGATTGGCTGACCAAGCTCTCACAAAGCTGGCAGGGCCGTAGACTCGCTCGGTGGCAGGAGAATGCCTAAAAAAATGTTAATCCCCGAGTAGATCTGCTGACTAGGCTCTCACCAAACTGGTAGAGACGCAGACTCACTCTGTGGTAGGAGAATGCCTCAAAAATGTTTAGCCCCGAGTAGATCCGCTAACCAGGCTCTCACCAAGCTGGCAGGGTCATAGACTCGCACGGTGGCAGTAAAATGCCTCAAAAAAATGTTAAGCCCAGAGTAGATCCGCTGACCAGGCTCTCACCAAGCTGGCAGGGTCGTAGACTCACTCGGTGGCAGGAGAATGCCTCAAAAATGTTAAGCCCCGAGTATATCCGCTGACTAGGCTCTCACCAAGATGGCAAGGCCGTAGACTCGCTCGGTGGTAGGAGAATGCCTAAAAAAAATGTTCAGCCCCGATTAGATCTGCTGACCAGGCTCTCACCAAGCTGGCAGGGTCGTAGACTCGCTCGGTGGCAGGAGAATGCCTCAAAAATGTTAAGCCCCGAGTAGATCCGCTGACTAGTCTCTCACCAAGCTCGCAGGGCCGTAGACTTGCTCGGTGGCAGGAGAATGCCTCAAAAATGTTAAGCCCCGAGTAGATCCGTAGACCAGGCTCTCACCAAGCTGGCAGGGTCGTAGACTCGCTCGGTGGCAGGAGAATGCCTCAAAAATGTTAAGCCCTGAGTAGATCCGCTGACCAGGCTCTCACCAAGCTGTCAGGGCCATAGACTCGCTCGGTGGCATGAGAATGCCTCAAAAATGTTAAGCCCCGAGTAGATCCGCTAACCAGGCTCTCACCAAGCTGGCATGGTCATAGACTCACTCGGTGGTAGGAGAATGCCTCAAAAATGTCAAGTCCCGAGTAGATCCGCTGACCAGGGTCTCACCAAGCTGGCAGGGCCGTAGACTCGCTCGGTGGCAGGAGAATGCTTCAAAAATGTTAAGCCCCGAGTAGATCCGCTGACCAGGCTCTCACAAAGCTGGCAGGGCCGTAAAATTTCTCGGTTGAAGGTGAAAGGAGTTTAGTTCTTAAATATATCTTAAAGCTCTTGTTTAAGTTTTACTTCAAAGTAATGATATATATATATATATATAAATATATGAGTGTGCTGAGTGAGTAATAAACACAAACAGTAAGAGTGCATAAAATACACAGCACAAACAAAAATAAAACAAACAAGCCAAAGCACATCCAGATTGTTGGAACATGGTCTTCCGCATCTCCTAGGTTTGAGAATAACAAATCCTATGTGTATTTGATCTTGTGTGTTCAAGTGTGCAGGTTTGCTAGGTCCACATAACTCAAAGAATACACATGATGACTGCCCCCAAAATTGATGCTGGAATTCGAAAGTGGCCACTAGCGCCGGCGTTAGTGATAGCACCGGGCGCTAGCGTTGAATAGCGCAATTCCGGCGGCATTTATAGAAGGCGCTAACGCCGGGCGGTAGCTGATAGCATTGGCGGTAGCGGAGCGCACAGAAGGAATAGAGCAAGAGGTTGCCGCGGATTGGAGATTCTGCCGCGCAAAACGTTTCTTAATCCGGGCTAGCGCCGGCGGTAGCGCTATAAAAGGACCCCCTCTCCTCGTGATTTGATACACCTATTGCATACATCTCAGAGGGAGAGTGCTAGAATTCTAGAGGCCTTTCCTTGGCCGAAATATGACGGGCTAATAAAGTGCTGCCAACTTCTGAAGGAGAAACTCCATCACGCCGGATCCAAATGAAGTCCGCTTCAACAACGCTGATTCTACAGCAGATCTTCGTCTACAACTTCAGAAGTTCATCTATTGGGAGTTTTTATTATTGTTATCTTTTTATTTTCCTTCTTTCCTTGTAAACGATTAGTGAAATCGCCTCGTGTTGGCGACTAGGTCTTGGGGTAGACTTAGGGCTGAAATTCGCCTTGTGTTGGCGACTAGGTCTGGGTTAGACTTAGGGGGTAATTCGCCTCATGTTGGCGACTAGGTCTAGGGAGTAGATCTAGGGGGTGCTCGAGGCCTTTCTGGGGATAGATTGGCCAGAGCGGCTTGAGGTCATATCTGGGGAGAGATCGGCTAAAGCCAGCCGGTTCGTGGGGATACGAGTCGGTATAGAAAACGAAAAAGAACTATTATTATTCGCCTCGATTTCTAGCGTCATAGAAATCCATTTTTGTAATCAATTTTATTAATAGTAATCATGTCTCTACTTTTGTAATAAAATTGATTTTGTTCTTCATTCATCTAAATTGTTTATTATCCTCTTTTCATCATAAATCAATTTAGATCGCTATTCAAAATTATTACTTTAATCTTGTAATAATTCTAAGTTTTCTAATTAAAATCTTAAATTTTTGAAAACCCTTATTCACCCCCCCTCTAAGGGCACCTACCGATCCAACAAGTGGTATCAGAGCGGTTTTATTCCAATCGGCTTAACAACCAGGAATAATGGCGTCTCATGATCTCGCTTCTTTTAGTGGGGGAAATTTTTGTGAAGAAGAAAAATCACCTACACCACCTTTATTTGAAGGGACAAATTATAAAGGATGGAAAATTTTAATTGAAAAATTTATTAAAACTTTAGACATCGAAGTTTGGAATTTTTCCATAGCGAGACCTGCAAATGAATCAAATAAACAAGAAATTCAATTAAATGCAAAAGCTAAACATTATTTATTTTGCGGTCTATCAAATGAAGTTTTCAAATTAATATATTGCTTTTCAAGTGCATATAAAGTATGTCATTTTCTTGAAGAAATGTATGATTCTCCATCTACAGGTACGGAACAATCACAGGAACCGGAGAATACACAAGCGTGCACAAATCTTCAAGAATGCCCTTCTCATGACGGATCAATGGAGCACACATCAAATGGATTAAAAGAAGTACTATCTTTGGAAGGAGGACTAGAAGGCGATAAAGAAATTTCACATCTTACCCCTCCCGATAGCGCTGTAAAAATGTCTAACCCTTCTTCTTATTTCTATATACAAAATATTGCAAAAAGAAAAATGAAGAAATTAAAGATTGAAAATAAGAATTTACGTTTAGAAAATAAAAGATTAAAAGCTAACTCAAAATCAAAAAGTGATGTGGCTTCTCCATCTTGCTCTCAAATTGAAATCTCAAAACCATGTTTTGATTGTAATGATATCAAAGTAAAATACAAGGAACTTCAAAAAGAATTTATTTTTGTAAAAGAACATAATGAAAATTTATCTTTAGAAAATTCATCTTTAAAAGGTAATTGTGCTACATGCCAAAGTTATAAAACTGAAATCAAAGAAATGGATGAAACATTTGAGGAATACAGAAATGATTACCAAGAACATATTGATTCAATTGTTTCTACTCTTAAAAATAGCACAATAGCCTATAACAAAGCAAGACATAATCTTAAGGTTAAGAATTATGAATTGAAAACTAAAGTCAACTTGCTTAAGGAAATAATAAAGAAAAATTCTCAACACATAAATCAACAATCTCAGACAAATTCCAAAAGCAAGTTAAATATGAATTTTCATAATTTGTCTAAAGCCAACAAAGGAAATGAAAAATATCAAATGTTTGAAAATAAAATTCCAAATCATTATCATTTACAAAATAACCACTCTCCCAACATAAACTTAAGGATAAACAAATTTCCTATAAAAAATGTTTTGCAAAATCATCATGGAAATTTGAATAATATTAAACCAATGTTTGAATGGCGGCCAAAAGTTAAAGATGAAACACAAACTCAAAACAAAAGGGCCCATTCAATCATATCTCCCCAAAAGAAAACACGATATATTTGGGTACCCTAAGGAACCGTCACTACCGGTCCTCTTTGGATACCTAAATCTCTTATTCATTAGTATCCCATCATTTGCATGAAGTAGAAATCAATTAAAAATGAAATATCATTTCTCTACTTCATGATATGCTTAAACCTTCTTTTAATTTATTTTATTTTGTCTTTCTTTTAAACTATCATGCCATGGTCATCTTATATTGTATTGGAAATATGATTTTATCTCATAAAGCTTAATGAGTTTATAAATCATTTTTGATCAAAATTCAAAGTCATATTTTATTGATGACCTATCTATCTCTCTTATATTCATTATCTATAAATATCTTATATTATCTATATAAATAAAATTCTAAATTTGTTATGAGATATTTATCTATATTAAAAAGAAAAACACATAAGACATATTGAAAGATTAATTGTCATAAATATTAATGACACACACACCACCATGATCTATTGATATCGTTTGCTAAAATTCTCTAAAATCATAATTCATATCAAGAATCATCTATAAACAACTATCACATTTTATATAATGACAATTGGTATTATAATTGCTTACTATGGTTGGTATATTGTGTGTAGTATGATTTATTTCAAGTTTAGACCTTAGAATCATCTAAATATCAATAAGATGAAATCAAATAAAATCTTCACTTCATACTAGGTCTATAAATTGAAACACTATCGAACTGTGGTATAACATTAAACACTAACATTGTCACCTAAAGAATACTTGTGTCTATGTTAGGCTTTATATGTTTACCAAGGTATACATGCTGAGTTTTGTCTTATCTAGGGCTTATCCGTGACATTTTTTGCATAAAACATCATATTTAAATCATACTTATTTGGCTTATTCGATCATGATATCTTGTGATTACATTCTCTCAACTTATATCATATTGATAAATATAAACCTTAGAAAGATGAAAATGAAAATATAATAGTTTATATCTCATGGAAATTTATTTGGTAAAAGTATATACAAAATCGCTATTATTTCATGCAATTTAGACATCTCCTAAAACTTTTTAATTTCTGCATGAAACTACTATTGGGACACTTAATCAAGACCACCAATCAAAATTTTCAAAATCCTGAAAAATCACTTACTGTTTCCCGCGCTAGCGCTAGCGCAGGCGCTAGCGTCGATGTTCGAATTTCTGTGATTTTAAAAGTTTTAAAAAATTTCTAAAAATATGTTGATCTATATGTACTATTTAGTTTTGCACATCTGATTTTCTTTTACTTTTGAAAAATAAAAAAAAATAGAAAATTCAAATTACAAAAAATTATATGTTTTGTCTTAGTGTTTTTGTCATTTACTTAAAGTCTATTTTTCAAAAACAAATACAAAAATACAAAACTTTAAAACAATCAAAAACACTGTATGGATTTTTTCTGTGAAAATCAAGTATGATTTGATATATTATTTAGAACTTCTACAATATTACAATTTATCTTTTCAAACTACTTTAAACATTGTTTTCATCATGCTTTGATATATCTATGAATATGTGCATCAATTATATTTTAAAAGGGTGTGTAGAATCTTGCTTAGCATGCCTCTAAGTATGAGTAAATGTTTTATGTTTGATAATGATATTTATTCAGTCACCTTTTTGGCATTGTCTACATATGTACTTACTCTAAGAATGCTTGTGTATGTTTTGTATTAGTACAATAAATTAAAATTGCACAAGTATCTTACCTACACTCCTTTATTTGCACTTTTAAAAGTTAAGAAAAGTGGTTATCTTTTTCATAAATTATATTGGTTTGCAAAACAAGTGTATTCAGAGAACTTTGTACAAAACAAAAATCATAACTCCACCAAGCACTACTTGAACCTCCTGATAAGTCTTAATAAGCATTGTGAGGTTGAGCACCTTGGAACAATAGTAAAGTGTCTTGTGCAAACCATATCTTTCTTTCAAAATAAAAACCACTTACTCTTAAGTACACCAGATCACAAATCTCAAAACATTAAAAATAAAATCTGTGATCCCCCAAGTACTACTTTGCACCCTGATAAGTCTTAATGAGCATTGTGTGTGCAAAGCACCTTGGTTGCTGTACATTTTTTTGTGCATTAAAGTGTGTGAAAGTAAAATTATTTGTGTTTTATTGTGTTCTTACTTGACATATCTCTTGTATTTTTGATTAAAACACTTGTATACTCTACTCAAAAATACACTTATGTGCACATCATTATCTTCCATAACACTTCTTCTCATGAGTATTGGATCCTAATGCTAATTCTATACTACTCTTTACTTATGAAATGCACTAGATAACCTAGCATGCTTTCTACGATGTTTGGTATGATTTGAAATTGTGAATTAAAATAACATTGTAGTAATCTCTTTGTGATAATATTATTTCATGCTTGGCTATTTTTTGTCAACCATAAAAGATTTTCATTGAAACATGATTTACATAAACATCTTCTTTTTTAAATTAAACTCATATATCTTTGTATGGATTATCCTTGATTACTATAAGATGTTTCTTGTATTTCTACAAGTCTTCCGCATCATCACCATATAACTTTTACCTTGCGTTTTCACGCTTATATCAAGTCTTAAATCTCAATTTTTCTTAAAAACAAAGTGGTAGACTTGCTTGGTATAATTTATATTGGTTGTTCTAACATGCATATCTTTTTCATACTAAAAACTCTGATTTATAAACTTTTATGTTAAACACTCCTCCAACAAATGAAATATTGCTTATAAAAACATCTTCTTATTATTGAATTTCAAATCAAATTTCACTTTTGAGGATGTTGTTTCTTGATTCCAAAATGCTTTAACTCTTATGTTTATAAAGTTAGTTTTTGAAACTCAAAAACATCTCCTGTTTAAACTTAAACTCTTATTTAGTATTATGATGTTTCTTTTTCGAAATCTTCTGCAATGCTCAAACTCTGAATCATTCATGATTTTCATTATAGCTATGTGAGTGTCTTTCATAAATAAAAATATTAATCCATATTCTATAAAACTTCCCATTAGATTTAAATGATTAATGTTTCCAATAATTGTTATCCATGACTTCATTTCTCACCATAGCGGGGGCGTAGGGTTGTAGAAATAAGATAACCTTATCTCTAGTCATGTCTTGTCCTTAACCGGGGAGGGTTCCAGTGGGGCCTTGCGAGGCACTGGGGGGAAAGAGTGTTAGGTTAAGTGTTTGTCTAGTGTTTGCATATGGGACTAACACCCCAACCTACGACATGTTTGCAGCTTCTCATGCCCATCCGTCACTTAGTACGGGGCTAGGGTGTAGTCGTATTGTCTGGGTAGATCGATTATTTGGAAATCATTACCTTTTATGCAATATCTTATTATCAAGAAGCTCGATCATGCTATATCTTATTATCGCTCTGTTCTGTGGTGCCTCCTAACCCATTTTTGCTAATAACAAAGGGGGAGAACTAACATGATAAAAATGCAAAAGGGGGAGAGCTAAATATAATCCGCTATCAAAACCCAACATGATTAATTAAGATGATAGCTTACATATTAGGAGAGCATTCACTTAGGGGGAGCATATATTTAGGGGGAGCAATTCCAAAATGCTAATATATTAATTATCCTAAGTCATCACTCTCACACACACACAAATAGGATTTCACTATGCTTATCTATTAATGCTCTGATTTATCATTAATGGATTTGTTATTACCAAAAGGGGGAGTTTGTTGGAACATGGTCTTCCGTATCTCCTAGGTTTGAGAATAACAAATCCTATGTGTATTTGATCTTGTGTGTTCAAGTGTGTAGGTTTGCTAGGTCCACATAACTCAAAGAGTACACATGATGACTGCCCCCAAAATTGAGGCTGGAATTCGAAAGTGGCCACTAGCGCCGGCGGTAGTGATAGCGCCGGGCGCTAGCGTTGAATAGCGCAATTCCGGCGGCGTTTATAGAAGGCGCTAACGCCGGGCGGTAGCTGATAGCGCCGGCGGTAGCGAAGCGCATAGAAGGAATAGAGCAAGAGGTTGCCGCGGATTGGAGATTCTGCCGCGCAAAACGTTTCTTAATTCGGGCTAGCGCCGGCGGTAGCGCTAGCGCCGACGGTAGCGCTTGGGCTATAAAAGGACCCCCTCTCCTCGTGATTTGATACACCTATTGCATACATCTCAGAGAGAGAGAGAGAGTACTAGAATTCCAGAGGCCTTTCCTTGGCCAAAATATGACGGGCTAATGAAGTGCTGCCAACTTTTGAAGGAGAAACTCCATCACGCCGGATCCAAACGAAGTCCGCTTCAACAACGCTGATTCTACAGCGGATCTTCGTCTCCAACTTCAGAAGTTCATCTATAGGGAGTTTTTATTATTGTTATCTTTTTATTTTCCTTCTTTCCTTGTAAACGATTAGTGAAATCGCCTCGTGTTGGCGACTAGGTCTTGGGGTAGACTTAGGGCTGAAATTTGCCTTGTGTTGGCGACTAGGTCTGGGTTAGACTTAGGGGGTAATTCGCCTCGTGTTGGCGACTAGGTCTAGGGAGTAGATCTAGGGGGTGCTCGAGGCCTTTCTGGGGATAGATTGGCCAGAGCGGCTTGAGGCCGTATCTGGGGAGAGATCGGCTAAAGCCAACCGGTTCGTGGGGATACGAGTCGGTATAGAAAACGAAAAAGAACTATTATTATTCGCCTCGATTTCTAGCGTCATAGAAATCCATTTTTGTAATCAATTTTATTAATAGTAATCATGTCTCTACTTTTGTAATAAAATTGATTTTGTTCTTCATTCATCTAAATTGTTTATTATCCTCTTTTCATCATAAATCAATTTAGATCGCTATTCAAAATTATTTCTTTAATCTTGCAATAATTCTAAGTTTTCTAATTATAATCTTAAATTTTTGAAAACCCTTATTCACCCCCTCTAAGGGCGCCTACCGATCCAACACAGATGACACAAGATATATAGTTGTTCCCCTCAACTGGGTACATCTACTCTTCTACCCACTGGTAGGAATCCACTGGAGGTTGTTGATCAGGTGCCCTCACACCTAGGTGATTTTGATCAGGTATCCACACACCATAGAGCTTTTGATCAGGTGCTCAAAACCAACTGGATTTTTTGATCAGGCGTCTTGCCACCAAGGAGTTACACTTTTGAAGGGAGTATTAACCCTGTACAAGATGGGAAGGAGAAAGGGAAAAGATATATTGTTCTTCTCTTTTTGCTGAGAAGACTCTTGATGAAGATCCTGATTGGTAGTTGTGTTTGGATCTTGATGAAGATGTTGTTGAAGAGATCTCCCCATGTCTGATTAAGTTTGATGACAACTTGTGGAGGCTCCTTCTCTTGGTTGCAATAACACTTCTGTTATTCTTCTTGCAGTTTTAGATCCCTGAGCAAATGATCTTGATTGGTGTCTCAGGGTATTTGATCTGCAAAGAAGAAGTTAGGCAAAAAGAAGATAATATAATATTTGAATCTGCTTCTTCTTTTTTCTTTGTTCTTCTGTTTCTCTTCTTCTTCTTTTTCTCTTTTCTCTGTACAACAATATTGATATGTTATGTTCTTTCTTCCTTCTACTTTGCTCTGTTCTTCTCTGTATATTTATTCTGGAGAAGATGTTCGGCTCATTTGAATTGTTGCCGACCAGAAAGGAATATAATAAATATATCCTGATCCTCGAGAACATAAGTTGCCGTCTTTGGATTCTGCAATGACTCTATTAATTAATGCTGCAATGGCTGGATTGTTAAATCAACAATATATATATATATATAGAAATAATAAATATTGCTTTAATAAAATCTGACAACATATATATATAATATTTAGTCGAGCTAAATAATACTGCAGATATTTCGTCGAGCTGAGCTTCAAGTTTGGCGAGCTCATCATTTGATTCGTCGACCTGAACAATATATTCATCATTTTGAACATCTGCTGAATATTTGTCGAACGAAAGATTTCGTCGACCGCTGAACTTGTTGGAATTCGTTGATCGCTATTGTGTTGATATTTTGTCGAGCGCTGCACTTAGACAAATTAGTCGAGCGCTGAGATAATGTTAATCATCGACCATTGAACCAATCTGTTCGTCGACCGCTGAGATAATCTTTTTGTTGACCGCTGAGCTGAGGCGGGATCGACGAGCGCTGAACCGCTGAGACGGGAATTCGTCGAGCGCCGTTCGGATTTCATCGAACGCAGCTTTGAACCTTTTCGTCGAGCGCAGAGCGCCGTTCGTCGAACGTCGTTCTCCGTTCGTCGAACGCAGAGAACAAATGTTATTTTTATTTCTTTTCTCATTTTCTTCTCTTATTTTCTGCCTATTAAATATATATATATTTTTCAGTATATTATTTATATTATATATATATATAAATATTATTTTCAGCCTATTAATTATATCTCTTTTCAGCCTTCATTCTTAATGAGATTTAATCTAAGTTATATGTTATGATATAAACTTAGATACTAAAGGTGGATTCTAACTCAAATCAAACCTAAGGTTCCAACAATCTCCCCCTATTTGAGTTGGGATCCTAATCCAAATTAAGACTAGGTTCTAACAATCTCCCCCTATTTGGTTTAGGATTCATAAGCATAAAAAGTCTTTGAAGCTTTAGGGTCAGAGATTATTTTCTTCTTATATAATTTATTTAAGCAATATCAGATTTCCTAAATTTTATTTTTAAATAGGATTTTAATATGAATTGCTAGCTGTTATTGGATTTTAGGAATTTAAAAATCAAAAGACATTGTCTGATAGCTTCTTTCTATAGAATCCCCTTAATCAGAAGAGACTCACACTCAGAGCTCTGATCATTTCTGATCTATATTATTTGAGTAGAATGCTCAACTTGATTTTGGAGAAAAAATCTGTAAGAAAGTGAAGTTATCTGACATTGCTTTAAAATAGAAAAATTTCTTTGAATCTTATAATTGCTGTTTAATTATAAGTATTTTAAAATAGGTAAGACCAAATGCTTTATAATTAGATATATTGGCCTCTTTATTTCATTAAAATAGAAATTTGAATTTTTAAATTTGTTTTGCTGAACATAAAGAATTTTCTTCTTAACAGACTGTTCAAATTTATTTTTCAAAGAAGTAATTTTCTTTTCTGATATTTTTAAATCTATTTTAAGTTTAGTGTGTTCAGAAGTTATATTTAACTCTTTTATTTCTTTGTCAGATTTTATTAAATCTGTATGTGATGATTTGAAAACAGATTTAAAAGGATCAGAGGTAAAATTAGGAATAGACGTTACCTCATTTAACTTTTCTGATTCAGATTCTGCATCTGATTTATGATATAAACTTGAGCCATATATGGCCATCATGCAGAAATCTCTAGCTTGCTGTTCTTCTTTTTCTTCTTCTTCTTCAGTTAGACTGAATGATGGTTCTGCATCAAAAATGCAGTTAGTGGAAGAAGTAGGAATGGATTCATTTACCATTCTTGAGAGGGAGTTCCAGATGCTTCTTGCTGAAGTGCAATCATTAACTCTTTGATAAATGTCATTTGACATTGATTGAGTTAATATATCAATAGCTTTTGCATCAACACTTTTTAGCATTTCTTGATCATCAGATGAAGGGATTGAAGATGAAAGTCCTGTCAAAATAGATTTGTAAATATTTTCATCTATGGCATTCATATATAACTTAATTCTAACTTGCCATAAAGTAAATCTATCCAAATTACAAATAGGTGGATATGAAATTGAAAAATCTGCTTGTGCCATTTTGAAAAAAACCCTTTTTAAAACAAATAAGAATTAAGTGATCTTTGTGATTTCAGGTGTTAGCCAATGTGAAAAATCAACTTCCTCTGATACCAATTGAAGGGACAATTGATAATAGTGTTGAAATTAATCAACCTGCTTAGATACCAATTGAAAGGAGTTTAGTTCTTAAATATATCTTAAAGCTCTTGTTTAGGTTTTACTTCAAAGTAATGATATATATATAAAGATATGAGTGTGCCGAGTGAGTAATAAACACAAATAGTAAGAGTCCATAAAATACACAGCACAAATAAGAAATAAAACAAACAAGCCAAAGCACATCCAGATGACACAAGATATATAGTAGTTCCCCTCAATTGGGTACATCTACTCTTCTACCCACTGGTAGGAATCCACTGGAGGTTGTTGATCAGGTGCCCTCACACCAAGGTGATTTTGATCAGGTGTCCACACACCATAGAGCTTTTGATCAGGTGCTCAAAACCAACTAGATTTTTTGATCAGGTGTCTTGCCACCAAGGAGTTACACTTTTGAAGGGAGTATTAACCCTGTACAAGATGGGAAGGAGAAAGGGAAAAGATATATTGTTCTTCTCTTTTTGCTGAGAAGACTCTTGATGAAGATCCTGATTGGTAGTTGTGTTTGGATCTTGATGAAGATGTTGTTGAAGAGACCTCCCCCTGTCTGATTAAGTTTGATGACATCTTGTGGAGGCTCCTTCTCTTGGTTGCAATAACACTTATGTTCTTCTTCTTGCAGTTTTAGATCCCTGAGCAAATGATCTTGATTGGTGTCTCAGGGTATATGATCTGCAAAGAAGAAGTTAGGCAAAAAGAAGATAATATAATATTTGAATCTGCTTCTTCTTTTTGCTCTGTTCTTCTGTTTCTCTCCTTCTTCTTTTTCTCTTTTCTCTGTACAGCAATATTGATATGTTCTGTTCTTTCTTCCTTCTACTTTGCTCTGTTCTTCTCTGTATATTTATTCTGGAGAAGATGTTCGGCTCATTTGAATTGTTGCCGACCAGAAAGGAATATAATAAATATATCCTGAACCTTGAGAACATAAGTTGCGGTCTTTGGCTTATGCAATGGCTCTATTAATTAATGCTGCAATGGCTGGATTGTTAAATCAGCAATATATATATAGAAATAATAAATATTGCTTTAATAAAATCTGACAACATATATATATAATATTTAGTCGAGCTAAATAATACTGCAGATATTTCGTCGAGCTGAGCTTCAAGTTTGTCGAGCTCATCATTTGCTTCGTCGACCTGAACAATATATTCATCATTTTGAACATCTGCTGAATATTCGTCAAACGAAAGATTTCGTCGACAGCTGAACTTGTTGGAATTCGTCGACCGCTATTCCGTTGATATTTCGTCGAGCGCTACACTTAGACAAATTAGTCGAGCGCTGAGATAATGTTGTTCATCGACAGCTGAACCAATCTGTTTGTCGACCGCTGAGATAATCTGTTCGTCGACCACTGTGCTGAGGCGGGATCGACGAGCGCTGAACTGCTGAGACGGGAATTCGTCGAGCGCCGTTCAGATTTCTTCGAACGCAGCTTTGAACCGTTTCGTCGAGCGCAGAGCGCCGTTTGTCGAACGTCGTTCGCCGTTCATCGAACGTAGAGAACAAATGTTATTTTTATTTCTTTTCTCATTTTCTTCTCTTATTTTCTGCCTACTAAATATATATATATTTTTCAGTATATTATTTATATTATATATATATTATTTTCAGCCTATTAATTATATCTCTTTTCAGCCTTCTTTCTTAATGAGATTTAATCTAAGTTATATGTTATGATATAAGCTTAGATACTAAAGGTGGATCCTAACTCAAATCAAACCTAAGGTTCCAACACAAGGGAAGGCGAACGAGGTCCACCAAGTGCCCCACTCGCCTCGTGAAAGTACTCCAGCCTCGCCGAAAAGGAGTAGGTCGGAGGACCACTCGGGGCTGGAGCGAGCACTCGGCAAGATTGCTCCCGGTCTTGGGGCAGAGGCGCCGAAGTAGCATATCTTTGAGGCGAGAACGCCGGGAGGAAAGCTACCCGAGCATAAAGGGATTGCGGGTGAAGTGATCTGTTTAACTCAAAAACCAAGTTATTGCCACCACTCTGGTGAGTGTCCAGTGCTAACGAGGGAGTTTAAAATTTCTTATGATTCGGCGAGCGGCCGTAGCGGGTGCACATTAACTTTGCGTCCTAAAGAGCCTAGAGAAATGCGGATGTAAACGAAAAAGACAAAAGTGGTCAAAAAGTTTTCATTTATAAATATATCAGGGGGTCTCGCCCCAGGTATAGCTTACATCCCAAAAGAAAGCATAAGAAGAAGATGGATCTCAAGGATCGTCAGGCTTCTCCCTAGCGGACTCACCGCTTTTGTCCGAATCCAGGATGAAGGCCTCTCCTCGCTGTTGACGGTCCTCATCCTTTGGGGCGGGGATCACGATGAAGAGTTCAGGAATGACGTGTCGGGATGAAAGACATTCAGCCTCCTCCTTCAGGTACCCGGCGTCCTGCAGCACCCGCAGCGTGTGTCTCGTTGCACCTTCGACGCTCTCCTGCATCAAATCCTCGAACTAATGATTAGAGTAAGAGTGTTTCCCGCTCCCTGAAGCGAGTGCCGAGGCAGCGGCTTCTCGCAAATGCTGGGCCTCGGCTTTGGACATGCGAACTTCATCCTCGAGGCTGGCCACCCGCGCGCGAAGCATCTCAGCACTAGTAGTGTCCTGAAAAGATAGGAAAGGGTAAGTTGGAGTAAAAGGGAAGCAACAATAACAAACATCCGCAGAAAGACATTTACCTCCCGGACAGGGCGGCTGGAGATAAGAGCCTCGGCGGCCTCCAGCTTGACCTTGAGCTCCTGCATCTCTGCAGAAGCAAGAGCCCGTGTCGCCTCGACCTCGCTCAGACTTCGCGCCAGGTTGATGCTACGACGCAAAGACATATGCGCGAGCTTAAGGGCCCGAAGGATGGCTCGCGCGGTCTCGTGGGAGAGTACCTGCGTCTTCTCCACATCAAAAATCTCGGCATCCTCACGGTCGTAGAGTGCATAGGCGATGGCATAAGCCTCACCACTGGCGGTATCCTCCTCTACCCAGGATGGATGGAGAGTGGAGTGCGAAACCCAGTAAGAGTTCCTATCCCACTTCACTAAGGGAGCACCCGCGGGGTGTAACACCCCAAAAATCGTAGTTCAGCGAAGTAGGCGGAGTGGTAGTGCGGTGCTTGGAATAGGCTGGAATTTTCATAGCAGCTCTTCGCGCACGACCACTGTCCCTCTTCGCGCACGACCAGTGATCGTGCGCCAATAATCGTGCGTCAATTCGCAAGAATTCAAAGTTCTGTCTCGGACAGTGCGCGTGACCATCCCCTCTTCGCGCATGACCACTGACCGTGAGCCAGTAATCGTGCGTCAATTCGCAAGAATTCAGAGTTCTGTCTCGGACAGTGCGCACGACCATCCCCTCTTCGCGCACGACCACTGACCGTGCGCCAGCGATCGTGCGTCAATTCGCAAGAATTCAGAGTTCTGTCTCGGACAGTGCGCACGACCATTTCCCTCTTCGCGCACGACCACTAACCGTGCGCCTGTGATCGTGCGCCCTGTTTATTCTGCTCCGCGATTTTGAGCGGAGAAGACGATCCGGCCGTTCAAAACTCTTGAAATCTGATCCGATGGCTGCGATTAGTTGCTGGAGGGTCTTAGGTCTTTGGAGAGGGGTTGATACCTCATTAATTCAAAGCCTTTCTCTCTCCAACCCTAGAGAAAGAAGAAGGAGGCAAGGAATAAGAAGGAGAGATTCCACCATTGACGGAGCTCCGGAGCTTCGTTTCGCGAGCCGTTTCCAGATCCGGCGAGTGCAGCCCGGTGCGGTCCTTTCCCTCCATGTGAAATCTCGGATCCATGGCTAAGAAGAACGCTCCTAGGGTAACGATTCTTCCTCCCGATATTTGGACTTGTATTCTTCCTCTCTTTTATTTCCCTATGCTTGCATGAGGAGACCCTTCACCAAATGGGTGAAGTGTAGGATTTCCTCAAGTTCTTCGGAACTCCGGGTAGATTGTGTCCGTCCCCGGCAGTATTGCATGTAGAAAATCCGGTAATCGTGCGGATTTAGGCATTTTGTGTGAAGCCTATTCATGGCCGTGAGCCCGAATCGGTGATGATTGATTTGCGACGTTGCATTTAGGTTAGGCCTAGAATGCGTGCCGGAGAATGACTCCGTGAAATCATCTATAGTATTGCGGGAATTAAGTGTAGGCGTCATGTGAAGATCCTAACGAAAGCCCCATGCTTTGAGATTGGGTGAAGGCAAACCTTCACCACGAAATTGATGCGGAGCGTATAGTACCTCCTTCGTTGAGTATTTGTGAAGCCTAGATCCTTGTGAAGGGGTTAGGTGCGTAGCTTATAAATTGTGCAGCGCTTGAAAGTGCTAAACCCTTACGGGCCGAGGTAAAGCCATACCCGCGTCGTGCGATAGATCGCGACGATTAGAGCACGGGCAAAGCTAAACCGAACCCGTTTCCATGCAGATCGGTATGAGGTCCCTACCTCATGAAAGCCGTGTAATCATGGGAGAGGTCGTGGAAGGTGACTTACCTAGTCCGACCAAAAGCTCTTTTTCCCACCTAAGTCGATGGCCCTTACGGTGGATTGTTTTGTGGATTGGATGTAATGTTAGCCTCATGCGATTGCTTAGGCGGTTGTGGGGAACCTTCGGGTGAACCCAACCAACATCATGTGCTTACCTAGGTTCCCTTCTTTTGATGCTCAACCTAGAAGATTGATTGTGCTTGAAACCTCACCTTGTGTAGTTGCACTTTCTTTATATTAGTACTTATGCTAGTATAGCTTGCTTGCAGGGTAGAAGCTCCGCCACCCCGGGAAAGGGGTGGGGTCGTTATAATTTGGTCAGCTTTGTTGACCGTTACCTTGTTTGCCACCACTTGGTGGAATGTTCTTATGTAGGTGCAGGTGAGCCTAGCGGAAAATAGCGGGCGGCGGCCCTTATGCTGAGTTGGCCCTCGAAGGCCAGCCTCTTTTCTGTTTTCCTAGTATTGCCGGCCTGCGCGCCGATGCATGTTTTTGAGTTATAGTACATTTGGCGAATGTTAGGCCTTAAGGCCGTAACTTTTTATTATGTTTCATTCCTATGATAGTGGACAGTTCTAATTGAAATGGTTTAATCAAATGCTTCCGCTTACGTTTGTACTCTCGTGTAGTTGTGTTACTTTCTGTTTATCACCTTTTAACTCCTAGCTAGTGTGGTTGGTATGGCGTGGGGTCCCGGCCGGGCCTGCTGTTATACTTTTCGTATTAGCAGGGTGTTACAATTTGGTATCGGACTTAAGGCGTCGATCCGTAGTTTAGCGAATTCGGGACGAATTCCTTTTAAGGGGTGGTGCGCACGGGTTGTGCATTCACCAAAAACGACAAAAAACTAATAAGAATGTCCACTTAGGAATGAAAAAACGTACTTGTTTGCGGAACCTGAGAGTTCCATGATTGATGTTTGGTATGTTTTGGGTCACTAAATTGTGCCTTGCATGATTATAGGTGACTAGAAGTGCTGCGGGGCAGTCTCGACCCCGTAACACCGCCAAAAGTAGTGGGTCGGCTGAAGTACCAGCGACCACTCCTTCTGCTGAAATGATCAAGTTAGTCGCGGAAGTTGTCTTCGCGATGATCAACGCTCAACCCCAAAGGCTGGCTCAGCCTGCTACTCCTACTCCGGATGTGTCCCCGGAGGCTTTTGCTGCAGTAGAACCTGCGGCGGAACCAAGGGTGGAGGCCCCTGTGCCTTTAGCTGCAGTGGAACCTGCGGTAGCGCCGAGGGTGGAACGTCAAGTTGCACAAGTAGCTGCGGGGCGAGCGCATGACCAACAATTAAAGCATTTCCTGAGCTTTAATCCTCCTACCTTCTCGGGATCTGAGTCCCCAACGGAGGCAGAAGGCTGGTTGTCAAGAGTTAGAAGAACTTTGAGGGCGACAGCGACGGACGAAGCCATGATGGTCACCTTAGCCACTTTCCTTCTTGATGGAGAGGCTGTGTTGTGGTGGGAAGAGCAGGAGTTGCATAAGTTCTGCGGTAGAGATATTACTGAAATCATAATGGCTGAGTTTTCAAAGTCGTTCCTCCAGAGGTTTATCCCCTCTGCCCAGCGCATTGCATTACAAAACTAGTTCTTGAGGTTGACACAAGGTGATTGCTATGTTGACGATTACTTGCATGGTTTACCAGACTGAGTCGCTATGCGGGGTCCTTGGTGGAGGATGAGGAGACAAAGACAAATAAATTCTATGAAGGGCTTCGGGACGAGTTGAGGCTGCTCCTTGCAGGCCCTATGACGTTTGGCTTCCAGGTGATGGTGCAAACTGCCAGATCTTTGGAGTTGGACATGAAGAGGGTACAAGCAAGGGGTGTTGTAAAGAAACCTGAGTTTCATGCGCCGGCCTCTCAGTCCAAGTCGGACTTCAGAAGGAACAAAAGGAAGTTCAAACAAGCGGAACCAACTCCTTCAAATGTTTCGGGATCCACGACCGCGCGGGGTCCTATTACGTGTTTCACCTGCGAGAAGGTGGGACACAAAGCTGCGGTGTGTCGAAGTGGTCCCCCGAAGGCTGGAAATCGAGCGGTGGACTATGCTCGTGCTGCGGAAAAGGGTAAAGTTGCGGAGTCTTCGGCTTCCCAGCACATTCTGACCCAGCCGAGAGTCTATTCGCTTGGCCAACAAGAAGCCATACGACAAACTGACGTTGTCACAGGTATAAATTAAAAGTTAGCTTTTACATAGCTATTTGTGATTATACTGTTGTGGAACCTTATGTTTTATTCGTGTGCAATTAGGCTTTGTCCTAATTTTCAACTATCCGGCGAGAGCTCTATTTGATATGGGTGCATCACACTCTTTTCTGTCTGAGGACTTCGTTGTGCGAATCGGAGTGTCGTCTACCTTCGTAGAGGATAGATTGGAAGTAGTGCTACCCAATGGATCTCGAATGAGTGCGGATAGGAAGAGCCATGTGAAGGTGCGGATCGGAAGTCAGGATTTCGACTTGGAAGCGTCGTTATTACCGTTAGCTGCATTTGATGTGATCTTTGGCATGGACTGGCTCTCGGAGCAGCGAGCATGCATAGATTGCAATTCAAAGGAGATCACTCTGGGAAGGAACACCGGCGACGAAACCACATTTGCCGGTATGCGAGGAGTGAGCAAGACGCTGATGTCTTCTCTCCAAGTGGTTAAGGCGGTGAGAAAAGGCGCCGAGTTGTTCTTCACCTTGTTGGAGGCTTCAGAGCCAAAGACCAGGTTATGTGATGTCCCAGTTGTAGCGGAGTACACCGACGTGTTTCCTAACGAACTCCCTGGGGCTTCGCCTCATCGGGAGATTGATTTCTGTATCGAGTTGGTGCCAGGTGCCAAACTTGTGGCCCGCTCACTATACCAGATAGCGCCAAAGGAATTGGCAGAGCTGAAGGTTCAATTGCAAGAGCTGCTAGAGCAAGGCTTCGTACGTCCAAGTTCATCGCATTGGAGTGCACCGGTCCTCTTTGTGAAAAAGAAGGACGGGAGCTTGCGTCTATGTATTGATTATCGAGAGCTAAACAAGTTGACCGAGAAGAACCGATATCCGATTCCAAGAATCGATGATTTATTCGACCAACTGGTTGGGTCGACGGTTTACTCCAAGCTGGACGTAAGGTCCGACTATTATCAAATGCGGATAAGGGAATGCGACATTCCAAAGCCAGCGTTCAGTACCCTCTTTGGGCACTATGAGTTCACAGTGATGTCGTTCGGTCTGTCTAATGCACCGTCGGTATTCATGGACTTAATGAACAGGACGTTCCGAGAGTATTTGGATCAGTTTGTGATCGTCTTCATCGACGACATTTTGGTATACTCTCAGTCGGAAGAGGAGCATGTAGGGCATCTGCACGCAGTTCTGAGCACCTTGAGGAGGAGTCAGCTATATGCCAAATTCTCCAAGTGCGAGTTTTGGCTACCGTCAGTAGCATTCCTTGGCCATGTTGTTAGTGGAGAAGGGATTGCAGTTGATCCGTCGAAAATAGAAGCGATCCGAGCGTGGCCTTTGTTGAAAAACGTAGCGGAAGTCCGAAGTTTCTTAGGACTTGCCGGCTATTATAGGCGCTTTGTGGAGAACTTCTCGAGGATTGCACTCCCTCTCACTAAACTGACTAGGAAAGATCATAAGTTCGTTTGGTCGCCCGAGTGCGCACGAGCTTTTGAAGAGCTGAAGAGCCGTCTGACCACGGCGCCCATTCTATGCTCGCCACAAGGTACGGAAGGATACGAAATTTATAGCGACGCCTCAGGAAGTGGTTTGGGTTGTGTCCTAGTGCAATTCGGGAAGGTAATTGCCTACGGCTACCGGCAACTGAAGGTCCATGAGAGGAGTTACCCGGTCCATGATTTGGAGCTAGCGGCCGTGGTTTTCGCCCTCAAACTTTGGAGGCACTATCTATATGGCGTGAAGATCAATATCTTTACCGACCACAAGAGCCTCAAGTACTTGCTAGATCAAAGGGAGTTGAATATGCATCAAAGGAGGTGGATGGAGTTCCTTGGGGACTACCTTCGACATCAAATATACTCCCGGTAAGGGAAATATAGTTGCGGACGCGTTGAGTCGTCGGGCTCCCGCTCATGCAAATTGGATTTTGATGCACGATGAGCGTCTAATCCGTGAGCTGGAAGAAATGGAGATCATTTGCGTTGATAGGAGAGCGTCTACTTCAGCATGCTTGAATTGGACGGAGGTTCAATACGACCTTGCCGACCGAGTTCGACAGGCATTGGAGCTGGATGAGAGCATGAAACGTTATAAAGCGGAAACCGTTGATGGGTTAAACGCTGATTTCTCCTTCGACGATGGCCTTATGTGGAAAGAGGGCAGATTATGCGTCCCAAACATTGGCACTCTATGGGCAGAATTGATGTACGAGGCTCATCATACCAAGTACTCGATCCACCCGGGGAGCACTAAAATGTATATGGATATGAAGAAACTGTTCTGGTGGCCGGGTATGAAGAAAGACATTGCCCTTTACGTGGCCAAGTGTCATACTTGCGCGTTGGTGAAAGCGGAATGTCAACGTCCAGTGGGTTTCTGAAGTCCTTGCCGATTCCGGAATGGAAGTTTGATGATATTTCGATGGATTTTGTGCACGGCTTGCCGAGATCGCAGCATGGAAACGACGCCATCTGGGTGATCGTGGCCCGTTTGACAAAGGTATCACACTTCATTCCGAAACGGAAGGATGATTCTGTTGAAAAGCTAGCGAAGCTCTATGTCGATAGTATTGTGAGACTGCACGGTGTCCCTCGTAGCATCGTCAGCGATCGTGACGGGCGTTTCACATCGAAAGATTGTTGGCTTATCCATGAACTGTTGGGCACGAAATTGAAGTTCAGCACGACCTTCCACCCGCAAACGGATGGACAGACCGAGAGAACCAACAGGACTATGGAGGATATGCTCCGAATGCGCGCTCTAGATTTTGGAAAGAAGTGGGAAGATCATCTCTATATGATCGAGTTTGCCTACAATAATAGCTACCAATCCAGCATAAAAATGGCTCCTTTCGAGGCCCTCTATGGTAAGAAGTGTCGTACGCCGTTGTCTTGGGCGGAAACGGGCGATACTAAGCTATTAAAGCGAAAGGATATTGAGGAAGCAACTTCGACGATCCGAACTATACGTGAAAGGTTATTGATTGCCCAAGATAGGCAAGCAAAATATTTCAACGCCAAGCATAGGAACCTAGAGTTCGCCGTCAGTGACCGGGTTTACTTGAAAATCAAACCGTTCAAAGGGGTATCAAGGATCCGACGCTTGAAAAAGCTCAGTCCAAGGTACTTAGGACCGTTTGAGATCGTGGAGCGTGTTGGTGATGCGGCTTATCGGCTTGCACTATCTGCAGAGCTGAGCGGTCTGCACGACGTGTTTCACATTTTAGTATTGAGGAAGGCTGTGCAAGAGCCTACTCATATCGTTGCGGTCGGCAAAGTGCCGGTTGATAGTGGGTTGTCGACGAAAGTCAAGCCCTTACACATCGAGGATACCGAAGTAAAGCAGTTGCGGAACAAGTCCATTCGGATGGTAAAAGTCCGGTGGGATAATTGCGGCCGAGAGGATCTCTCTTGGGAGAGAGAGCAAACGATGCTTGCGGAGTACCCCGAGCTATTTCTCTCAGGTAATATATAACTGTAATTCATGCTATTACTATTTTACAAATTTCGGGACGAAATTCTTTTAAGGGGGGTGGAGTTGTAACACCCCAAAAATTGTAGTTCAGCGAAGTAGGCGGAGTGGTAGTGCGGTGCTTGGAATAGGCTGGAATTTTCATAGCAGCTCTTCGCGCACGACCACTGTCCCTCTTCGCGCACGACCAGTGATCGTGCGCCAGTAATCGTGCGTCAATTCGCAAGAATTCAGAGTTCTGTCTCGGACAGTGTGCACGACCATCCCCTCTTCGCGCACGACCACTGACCGTGCGCTAGTAATCGTGCGTCAATTCGCAAGAATTCAGAGTTCTGTCTCGGACAGTGCGCACGACCATCCCCTCTTCGCACACGACCACTGACCATGCGCCAGCGATCGTGCGTCAATTTGCAAGAATTCAGAGTTCTGTCTCGGACAGCGCGCACAACCATTTCCCTCTTCGTGCACGTCCACTGACTGTGCGCCTGTGATCGTGCGCCCTGTTTATTCTGCTCCGCGATTTTGACCGGAGAAGACGATCTGGCCGTTCAAAACTCTTGAAATCTGATCCGACGGCTGCGATTAGTTGCTGGAGGGTTTTAGGTCTTTGGAGAGGGGTTGATACCTCATTAATTCAAAGCCTTTCTCTCTCCAAGCCTAGAGAAAGAAGGAGGCAAGGAAGAAGAAGAAGAGATTCCGCCATTGACGGAGCTCCGGAGCTCCGTTTCGCGAGCCGTTTCCAGATCCGGAGAGTGCAGCCCGGTGCGGTCCTTTCCCTCCGTGTGAAATCTCGGATCCATGGCTAAGAAGAACGCTCCTAGGGTAACGATTCTTCCTCCCGATATTTGGACTTGTATTCGTCCTCTCTTTCATTTCTCTATGCTTGCATGAGGAGTCCCTTCACCAAATGGGTGAAGTGTAGGATTTCCTCAAGTTCTTCGGAACTCCGGGTAGATTGTGTCCGTCCCCGGCAGTATTGCATGTAGAAAATCCGGTAGTCGTGCGGATTTAGGCATTTTGTGTGAAGCCTATTCGTGGCCGTGAGCCCGAATCGGTGATGCTTGATTTGCGACGTTGCATTTAGGTTAGGCCTAGAATGCGTGCCGGAGAATGACTCCGTGAAATCATCTATAGTATTGCGGGAATTAAGTGTAGGCGTCATGTGAAGATCCTAACGAAAGCCCCATGCTTTGAGATTGGGTGAAGGCAAACCTTCACCATGAAATTGATGCGGAGCGTATAGTACCTCCTTCGTTGAGTATTTGTGAAGCCTAGATCCTTGTGAAGGGGTTAGGTGCATAGCTTATAAATTGTGCAGCGCTTGAAAGTGCTAAACCCTTACGGGCCGAGGGAAAGCCGTACCCGCGTCGTGCGATAGATCGCGACGATTAGAGCACGGGCAAAGCTAAACCGAACCCGTTTCCATGCAGATCGGTATGAGGTCCCTACCTCATGAAAGCCGTGTGATCATGGGAGAGGTCGTGGAAGGTGACTTACCTAGTCCGACCAAAATCTCTTTTTCCCACCTAAGGCGATGGCCCTTACGGTGGATTGTTTTGTGGATTGGATGTTATGTTAGCCTCATGCGATTGCTTAGGCGGTTGTGGGGAACCTTCGGGTGAACCCAACCAACATCATGTGCATACCTAGGTTCCCTTCTTTTGATGCTCAACCTAGAAGATTGATTGTGCTTGAAACCTCACCTTGTGTAGTTGCACTTTCTTTATATTAGTACTTGTGCTAGTATAGCTTGCTTGCAGGGTAGAACCTCCGTCACCCCGGGAAAGGGGTGGGGTCGTTATAATTTGGTCAGCTTTGCTGACCGTTACCTTGTTTGCCACCGCTTGGTGGAATGTTCATATGCAGGTGCATGTGAGCCTAGCGGAAAATAGCAGGCGGCGGCCCTTATGCTGAGTTGGCCCTCAAAGGCCAGCCTCTTTTCTGTTTTCCTAGTATTGCCGGCCTGCGCGCCGATGCATGTTTTTGAGTTATAGTACATTTGGCGAATGTAAGGCCTTAAGGCCGTAACTCTTTATTATGTTTCATTCCTATGATACTGGACAGTTCTAATTGAAATGGTTTAATCAAATGCTTCCGCTTATGTTTGTACTCTCGTGTAGTTGTGTTACTTTCTGTTTATCACCTTTTAACTCCTAGCTAGTGTGGTTGGTATGGCGTGGGGTCCCGGCCGGACCTGCTGTTATACTTTTCATACTGGCAGGGTGTTACACGGGGTCCACGTACTTCTCACCGTTGGCAAAGTTGCTATGGTCCCTAGGCAGCAGATGCGACGAGGTCGCTTCCAGCTGAACTAAGGTCCCGGCCGGCGCATCCGCTCCCGGGGCCTCAGCCGGGATCCCTTTCTCTTTCGAGGAGGGGGGACCCTTCGATTTCTTGGAGGAAGAGGCAGAGGGTGGCGCTCCGGGTTTCCTCTTCCGGCAGTTGGGTGTGGAGGAAGATGGTTCCTCCCGGCAGGTGTCCGCGGCAGCCCGCGCGAGAGACAAAGAAGGTCCCAGCATCCCCTCTGCTGGGCGTGGCAGATGAAGCGGGAGGTCTCGCACACCTGCACGGGTAAGGCAGGCTCAGCAATAGAAATGAACAAGGGCGGAAGCTGAGCGAATGGGATTGGCCCAGAAAACTTACCCTCACCCGGTGGAATGGGCGGGAGCGATTTGACGTTCTTTCAGAGGTGGACGATGTTCATCCCGCGCTCCAGGATGATCTGATAAAGTTTGGCCTTGCGACCCCCTAGCGTCGGAGGCCTGAAGGTCGACTCCTCCTCCTGCACCGGTGTGAAGAGGACATTACCGAGGTTCCCGCTTACAAATACGAAATGGAGAACCCAGTCATGGTTCTTATTGGCGAGACCCAGCACCTTGAGCGGATTCTGGCCCGAGAAGAAGGCCACGCCGTGCAGTGAGCGGAAGGTGAAAAGCTTGCAGAAGACGGGTAGACTGAACTTTATCCCCTCTTCTCGCAAGTAGCAGGCAAACCCAACCAGCATAGCGATGGAATTTGGATTAAGCTGGCCGGGTACAACCCCGAAATACCAAAACGTCTGGCGAAGTTCCGACCAGATGGGGAGGCGGAACCCCACCTCAAAGTGCTCCAGCGGGATTGCAAGGGTGCCCGACGAGAGGGTGTTGATACGATCATCTGTCCCAGGGCGGCGCGCGGTGAACCATGGCGGAATGTAATCCTCCGTGGTGGTTAGGTAAGCCTATTTTGTGAGGTCCAGGAGTCAAAAACGTGTTGGGCGAATGCGTTGGCGCATTTCGCCCTACCTTCGGTTTCACCCCCCATCTCGTGAAAACTAAGAAAGATTGGAATTGCACAGTGGAGAAAAGCGCGAGTGCAAGCGCAAGGAGAGAGAGTGGATGGCAGGGTAATGAATACCGTAGTTAGAATGATCTATTTATAAGAAAACCAGGAATCTGTGGGGCTTTCAAGGCAGCGGGTGTGCGGATAGTGATCGCGCTTCCCCGACGTCTCGAAACCCGGACCGGCCCCTCTCGACCATTAATGGCGAGTGCTCGGTATGAGTCCACCCTATGAATACGCGGAAAGAAGAGCAATAACAGGTGAGAAGGAGGCACTCGACAGATATAGACAGGTTATGAGAAATTAAAATAAAGCGCCTAGAAAGTAAAAACATTCGCAAAACACAATCAATAAATTATTACAAATTTAAATAGTTAAAGCAAAGTTCTTTCTTCGAGAAGTTAGCAGGAGAGGTGAATAGTCAAACAATGGTAAACTAGTGCTCCATCCAGTACCAACGACTCCGGCCTCGCGCTCCAGCTACCGGAGGCATTCGCGGGCAGAAATACGCATTCATGGCAGTGATCTTTTGAGAGGCCAAATGAAGTTGGTCTCGGGCCCGCGCGACATGCCTCATAAGGGGAAAGCTCTCTACCCTCAGCTCCCAGACGCTCCAATTCAGTAAGAAGGCGTGAGTAGTCCCGATGGAGGGCCTTCAACTCGCGCGATGTATCCATCTGCTGACCGTCCACTTGACCCGCGATGTCCCGCTGCATGTAGATAAGCTTTGCCAGGACCTCCTTCATCTGCGCCTTCAAGGTTATGTTATCCGAGGGATCGTCGAGGAAATCTGAGAGATCCCCGGGGGAGGGAGGTGGCGAAAGCATCCCTTCTCCCCCCTCGTAGTAGTATCCCATCGGGGAGGCTTCTTGGTGCCCTGCGAGAGAAAAAGTCGTCAGTCTCGGCAAATCAGGCGGGTGCGTTAAAGGCGGATGTGGTCATTAATCCAGCATAGGCTCTCTTTGGCCAGGGGGATGCGACGTGGAAGGGTACCCGTCAAATAAGCTTGCAGAAGGGTGCATGCTTTTCCCTCTCCCAGGGCAGAAGGGTTCATGGGGGGGGGGGGGGGGGAGCCGGAGCGGTCGCTTGGTCGTAGGTAGGTCGGTTCTGATTGGGTTCCTTTCCAGGTGACACCCCCTGCTCATTCGCAGAAGTAGGAGTGTTTAGTCGAATAGGAGAGTCGTGAGGAACAGAGAGTCGCCTCGAAGTGCTAGGATCAAGGGCTACGAAAGGGATGTTTAAAAGAAGGCAATAAGAAGAGCAAGATGCCCGGATTCTGGTGAATTATTTTACTATCAACCCGATGAGGCAAGTGTACCTATCAAATTGTAGTACCAAGGTCGTATTTAAAACACGGGACTGTCAAGTATTACTACTCACGCATTCTACTATTATCCTACCGTACGAATAGTTGATGATTTTGAGAATTTTTAAAATAAACTACGAGATTACTTGAATGGAAATTCAAAAAAGAAAATTAGCGTTTGATCAAAGAGTCACCATGAAAAGAGACGAGAGATAAATAAAATTAGTTCTACGATTGCAAAATAATTCTTGACCGTGGCGGTTCCGAAAATGAGAGATAGTCTCGCTAGAGCACTAAATCTCCTAACTTATAGACGGTTTGATCGGAATCTCTTCGTAAAACAAACAGGTCTAAAGCCGCATTATCGAAGTGAACCGCACTATTGGATTTGACTCCAATCCGGAGGATTTACGTCATCCTATCTCTAGGGGTGCGTGCAACTCCTTCCTTCTTTGAGCGATCTTTCAAATCAATGAGTCTCTCGACTATTCTGAAATGAGATCAAGGGCCTACTACCGTATACCGGAAATACAGAGTCGACGCAAAAATAAATCAAAGAAGGATCAAGAATAATTTAAACAAAAGTGAAACTAAGACATAAAGAAATAATCTCATCTCAGTTCATGGATCATCATGATCAAACGCTAACGGAAGTTTAGCTACGCATAATGCAAATTGAAAAGACAATATTGTAGAAAGAGAACATTTTCATTAATTTGAAGAAGAAAAGTACAAGGAAATAAAAAGAGCAATACTATTATACTAAGAACAAGATTGCAATATTCTAAAAAGAAAACTTACAAAACTTGGAAAACTAGAACAAAAATACAATTCTCTCTTGATCTCCCTCTCTTGCCAAAAGTTCCTCTCAAGCATGAAGGGGGCCCCCTTTTATAGATGGAGGAGAAGAATCTAGAAATAAGAAGGGAAGAGGGGAGAGCAAGGGTTGGCCGGCCATGCATGGGAGATGGGAGATGAATGTATTAATTTTGGAGAGAGAGAAGAAGAAATAGAGGGGAAAGAGGCAATGGATGTGAGTTAAGAGATGAGAGAGAAGAAAATAAAATATTAAAAAGGGAGAGAGGGGAGTGAGGGTGGCCGGCCATGTCTTTAAACAAATATGCATGCATTTAATTTTTTATGAGGGGAAGAGAGAGAGGGAGGGACACACCACATGCATTTAATTTAAACAAAACATGCACATGCAAGGTGGCAGCCATGTGGGCATGGACATGGCTGGAATTGGTCTTCACTTTGACTCCAAAGGGCTTGGCCAAATGCTGGCCGGACTGGACAGCAAAGAGAGCAGCTTGGTTTGGACTTGTGGAGACCGGGAAGCATGAATACAGATAGGGGCTGCTCAAATTTAGGCTCGGTTTGCATGGCGCGGCGATGGCGTTGCGGCATAAAAATTGACGGCGCGACGATGGCGGCATGGACGGGCACACGACGGCGAACACAATGACTCCATGCAAAGGTGGCGGCGAGCATGGCGGCGATGGCGACCATAACATTGAACCTACAAAAAATAAAATAAAATATTATATTAGTTAAGACATAATAAAAAACATAAAATATAAAACATAATTAACACTTAACAAACATAAAATAAAAAAAGAACAAACATAAAGTAACATCATTAACACTTTAACAAAAAGAAAATCAACAAAATAAAAATAACAACATTACACTTAACAAACATTAGCACATAAAATAACAAACTTAACAAAATTATTTATAACAAACATAAAAACATAAAAAAAACAACCTTAAAGCATAACATAACATAAAATAACATAAAATCATAAAATAACAATATTAAAGTTTAACAACCATAAAATGCAAAGAGAAAATAATTAAAACTAAGAAAATTTAAGCTAAACTAACCTAAAAACGATGACTAAAAGCTAGTCATCAAACTCCCCCATGCTTAGACCTTGCTTGTCCTCAAGCAAATGAAAATCAAAATAGAGGAGAAACAAAAAGGAAAATAATTTTTAAGTTGCGTAATTAAGAAAACCAAAATGTGGAAAATTAAACTATCATAATTTATATGCTAGCAACTAGTGAGGTGAGATATCCAAAATAGAAAGTTTGAAAGAGGAGACCTAAAAATATTATTAAAACATAAAAAAGAATTACACATTTCTAAATTCCTAAAACAAGACATCCAAAAGTTTAGGAAAAATAAGAAAAACAAAAATATAGAGTTTCTAAATAAACGGTGCATTAGACAAATTACTAGGTTGCTACAATATCGACTACCCCTAAATCACCTCAAAATAATCTCCAAAGAAATCCATCAATGATGGTGGCCATAGGCTTGTCGGTTCACACTCTCTCCACTACGCAGATTTGTAACACGTTCTAAAGATCACTAGGACTTAATAGGCGTAATAATTTGGTTTAGGTAAATGATTAAGAGTGATAATTCAAAGATAAAAGGAAAACTAAACACACTAAACCAAAGTTGAGCACAAAAACAAGAATTGAGAGGTACAACATTTGTTTATTTCAAAAATAAAAACAAGGCCATGTAATTTTTTCTTTTTTTATAATTGGCCACGAATAAACTTCATTTTTTTTCTCTTCTTTTGATTTCTCACATTTTTTTTTGATGATGATATTCTTCTTTTTGGTACTACTTTTTCTAAATGAGAGCTCCAAATGTAAGCTTTCAAGTTTCCTTTCATTTTTCAAACATAAACCCCATCACAAAAATGAGTAAACATAAAGCTCAAGGTCTAGTGTGGAAAAAGGGTTAGGCATTTTGGCTTTGGTGAAAAAGTGAGAAGTGGAGCTTAGTCAAGGAAAAGGGGAAAGGCCCAAAAATAGTTTGCAATGGTGTAGTGTTTAGGTGGGCAAAAAGGCTCAAACGGGCCAAAGAGTGGCCTAGATCATTTCTAAAGTTCGTGAAAATCAAGAACTATGCACATGCTTCGAGAGTAGCTAGGGACAAGTTCTAGATACCAAGAAAGAATTATTCCTAAATGAAAAAGTGATAACGCTATTTAGCAACCGTTCCTAGGCAATAACACCGAATAAAAGAAAAACTAAAATTTGCTAACTTATAGTCCTTAAAGGACTGATGTCTATATTTAGAGATTAGAAAATCGTAAAACTAAAATATGTTAAACTAATAAGTTTAGAAAACCTATTTAAGAAAATTCTACCTAGGACAAAAGAACCGCTCGGGCATACACATCACTAGAAGACGCAGAAAAAAATAAAGATAGAAAATAATTTTCTGACTTTGATTTTCAAATAGATTATATATATATATATATATATTTTTTGGGTTTTGTATTTTCTAATTTTTTTTGGATTTTTAATAAACCTTAAAGACAAAGTAGAGAAAACTACAATATTTTTTATTTTTATATTTTTTTAGAAAAGAGAAAAAGAGAAAAACAATGAAACCCTAAACCCTAAACAATGAAACCCTCCCCCATGCTTAAGCCTTTCATTGCCCTCAATGAAAAAGGAAACGAGAAAGAGGAGGAGATAGGGAAAGACAAGAAATGCAGTAAATAATACTAGGAAAAAAAAAAAAGAACAGGACTTCCCCGGGTTTGTGAGGCCGAATGTGGATTCGCTCCCCCATGCTTGCACTTTAGTGACTTGATCATCAGCAGGTATGATTTGATCCTTCTTGAAATCAGCAACGTCGGAGCGGCAATCACGAACTTTGAAGCGTTTGGGCCACCAGGAGGAAGAACAAATACAAAAATAAATGCAGAAAAAGAACTTGGGCGAGATCCCAAGATTGTTCTTATTTAAACAATACATAATGTTCGAATAAAAAGTTCGATAATAATAAGTCCATAAGAAAAGTTCCACTTTAAAAACAAAGTTCCATAACAAGATAAAAATTACGAAATGAATAAAACTTGCTCCTTTTCAGGAGACACCAGATCATTAGAGAAATATAGTTTCAGTCGATGACCATTCACTTTAAATTCACCCTTATCCGGGTGCGAAATTAAAACAGTTCCGTACAGAGAAACCTCTTTGACCGTAAACGGTCCAGACCATCGAGATTTAAGCTTGCCAGGAAAAAGACGTAAACGCGAATTAAAGAGAAGAACTTGATCGCCTGGTTTAAACGTTTTAGGGTGGCGCAAGTTCTTATCGTGATAAAATTTTGTACGTTCTTTAAAAAGTTTGTTATTTTCATAAGCAAACGCTCGCCACTCGTCGAGTTCATTCAATTGATTTTTTCTATGCTCGCCGACTGAGTGCGGATTAAAATTAAAAAATTTCAGTGCCCAATACGCGCGGTGTTCTACTTCTACCAGAAGATGACACGATTTTCCATAGACCAAACGGAAGGGAGTGCAACCGATAGCGGTCTTGTACGCCGTCCGATAGGCCCAAAGAGCATCGTCCAATTTTAAAGACCAATCTTTACGAGAAGTCGAAACAGTTTTTCCTAAAATTCTTTTGAGCTCCCGATTGACAACCTCGACCTGACCGTTAGTTTGGGGGTGATAAGCGGTGGAAAGTTTATGCGTAATGCCATATTTGATTAAAACTTTAGTGAGTTGGGCATTGCAGAAATGACTTCCCCTATCACTAACGATCGCTCGAGGGAAACCAAAACGAGAGAACAATTTTTTTAAAAAAGAAATCACAACGCGGGCATCATTACTTGGAAGAGCTTGGGCTTCTGCCCAACGAGAAACATAATCTACCGCGACTAAAATATATTTATTACCTAAACTTGAAGGAAACGGGCCGACAAAGTCGATGCCCCATAAATCAAAAATCTCACATTCAAGGTAATAATTTTGTTCCATTTCATTTTTATTTGATATGTTTCCGGTCCGTTGGCATCGATCACATCCGCTCACAAAGATTTGAGCATCTTTGAATATGCTTGGCCAATAAAAGCCAGCACTAAGTACTTTGTGGGCGGTGCGGTTTGCTTGATAATGCCCGCTAGTTGGACCTTCATGAACATGCCTTAAAATTTTAAAACCTTCTTCCCGGGAAACGCATCTTCTTACCACCTGATCCGCACAAATGCGAAATAGAAAGGGGTCCTCCCAAAAATAATACTTCAATTCAGAAAAGAATTTCTTCTTTTTCTGAGATGAGTACTCTTTTGGGAGGACGCGGGCCACAAGATAATTGGCCAGATCGGCAAACCAGGGAGTAGAAGAAGAAACATTTAAAAGTTGTTCATCCGGGAAAGAATCATTAAGAAAATTTTCGTTTAACATACCTTTCTCGGGGTTTTCTAATCGAGAAAGATGATCAGCCACTAGATTTTCCGCTCCTCTCTTATCCCGGATCTCCAAGTCGAATTCTTGAAGTAAGAGGATCCAGCGAATAAGACGCGGCTTGGCGTCCGGTTTAGAGAGGAGGTACTTCAAGGCAGAATGATCCGTAAAAACTATAACTTTGGAAAGCGTAATATACGGCCGGAATTTATCAAAAGCGAAAATGATTGCTAAAAGTTCTTTTTCAGTTGTTTTGTAGTTTTCTTGTGCCGAGTTAAGAGTCTTGCTAGCGTAATAGATTGGGTGGAAATTTTTATCAATCCGTTGTCCTAGCACCGCACCTACCGCATGGTTACTCGCATCGCACATTATTTCAAATGGCAAATCCCAGACCGGAGCAATCATAATCGGAGCATTAATTAATTTAGATTTTATCAATTCAAAAGCAGCTAAACATGATTCGTTAAAATTAAAAGGGATATCTTTTTCTAAGAGTTGGGTTAGAGGCTTTGTGATTTTTGAAAAGTCCTTGATAAAGCGCCGATAAAACCCCGCGTGGCCTAGAAAACTTCTAATTACTTTAATGTTTGTAGGCGGCGGCAGTTTTTCGATTACCTCGACCTTAGCTTGATCGATCTCGATTCCCCTGGCAGAAATTTTGTGACCTAAGACTAACCCTTCTCTCACCATGAAATGACATTTCTCCCAGTTTAAAACTAAGTTAGTTTCTTCACAGCGTTCTAAAACCTTGGCCAAATTTTCTAAACATAATGAAAATGAATCACCAAAAACAGAGAAGTCATCCATAAATATTTCCATTATACTTTCTACATATTTATCGAAGATGGCTAACATACACCTCTGAAAGGTAGCAGGTGCGTTGCAAAGGCCGAAAGGCATCCTATGGTAAGCGAAAGTTCCGAAAGGGCAAGTAAATGTTGTCTTCTCTTGGTCCTCGGGTGCGATAGGGATTTGGAAATACCCCGAGAGACCGTCGAGAAAGTAATAAAAACTATGCCCAGATAATCGTTCTAAAATTTGGTCGATAAAAGGGAGGGGAAAGTGATCCTTATGAGTGGCGTCATTAAGCTTACGATAATCGATACACATTCTCCACCCCGTTACCGTCCTAGTCGGGATTAACTCATTATTCTCGTTTGCTACTACCGTGATCCCACCCTTCTTAGGCACTACCTGGACTGGACTCACCCACTTACTATCTGAGATTGGATAAATTATCCCCGCATCTAACAACTTAAGCACCTCTCCCTTTACGACCTCTTTCATGTTTGGATTAAGACGACGTTGAGGTTGGATTACAGGTTTTGAATCATTTTCAACAAAGATTTTGTGGGTGCAAAAAGAAGGGCTTATGCCCGAAATGTCGGAAATTTGCCACGCTATAGCTCGACGATGCTTTTGTAGCACTTCGATCAGTTGATCGCTCTCGGATTGAGAAAGAAAAGCCGAGATTATAATGGGCAATTTAGAATTTTTTTCTAAAAAGGCGTACTTAAGATGATCGGGGAGTGGTTTGAGTTCAAGAGAAGGTGGTTCATCGTAAGAATTTTTTAAAACTTTTTCTTTTTCAAAAATAAGATTTTCAAAATTTTTTTGTCTAACAGTTGGTGGGTTTTCGAAATTTGTTTGCACGGACATAACCGTGTCTTCAAAAATATTTGGATAACTTTCAGAAAAGGAGGAAGAAAAATCATTTGAAGAAACATTAGAAAGAAGAAGTGAAGAATTATCATTGAACTCATCAAGAAAGAAACATGAGTCGTCATTTTTTAAAGAGTTTTTCATTGAATCATTAATAGAAAATGCGACCTCATCATCCCCTACACGAAGAAGAAGCTTCCCGTTACTCACATCAATAACCGCTCGAGAGGTGGCTAAAAAGGGACGACCAAGGATAAGAGGGACATCGACGTCTTCCTCAATATCAAGAATGACAAAATCCACCGGGAAGATGAATTTGTCGACCTTCACTAACACATCCTCAACGATACCTAATGGGTACTTGATCTACCGATCAGCTAATTGGATACTCATACGTGTAGGGCTTAGAGTGCCCAATCCTAACTGCTTAAACAAAGAAAAAGGCATCAAATTGATGCTCGCACCCAAATCTGCTAACGCATTTTTCATGAAAAGATTACCAAAAACACATGGAATAGAAAAGCTACCCGGATCTTTTATCTTTTTAGGGAGATTATTGTTTTTATAACCGCCGAGCACTCTTCATTTAGCGTTACATGAGATAGATTTTCCAGTTTCTTCTTGTTTGTTAGCAAATCTTTCAACTATTTGGCGTACTTAGGCATTTGACTAATCGCTTCATGAAATGGTAAATTTATATGAATTTGTTTAAACATTTCAAGAAAGCGATGATACTGATCGTCTAACTTATCTTGCCTAAGCTTAGCGGGGTAGGGCGGCGGAGGAAATTCTCTTAAAACCTCATTACTTTGAAGATTATCTTTTTCTTTTTCAAACATATTTTTTTCTTTTTCGCTTCCTAAATCAGTTTCCTTAATGATTACTTGTTCCTTATCAGCATGAGAGGCAATAACCTCTGGCTCTTCCCTTGTGGTGGGCTCGTAGACTACCTTGCCGCTCCGAAGGGTGATCGCTTTCGCGTGTTCCCTTGGGTTTGGTTCAGTATTTGAGGGAAGAGTCCCAGGTGGTCTCTTGTAGAAAGCCTTAGCTAGTTGGCCGACTATTGTTTCAAGATTTTTCATCGACCCTGTTAGATTTCTAATGGTTGCATCATTAGAATTCATATATTTGGAAAACACTTCATCCAAAGATGGAGGTTTTAGAAAATTTTGATTTTGATTTTGTGGTGGTGGTGGGGTGAAATCATGTGGTGGGCGTGCGACATTTGCGGGATTACTCCACAAAAAATTTGGATGATTACGCCGTCCGGGGTGATACGAATTAGACGCAGTATTAAAACCAGGAGGAGCAGAAAAAGTAGAAAAATTAGAAAAATTGTTTTGAGCAGGCCTGGGTATGTTTCCCAAATAATCCACCTGCTCGGCAGCAGCAGCAATTGCATTTTCATGTACCTGACTAGCGGAGGCAGCAGTCATCTCCGTTACTTTCTTGTTCAGCATTTCCACTTGAAGCGCCAGTTGGGACACGGAGTCCACTTCATAGATACCTGCAAGTTTAATTGGGCGAGACCTAGGCGAATTCCACTGATAGGTGTTCATCGCCATATCCTCGATAAGCTCAAGAGCACCCTCCGGAGTTTTTCGGTTCAAAGGACCACCGGATGCGGCGTCTATCATTTGCTTTGTCTCTTGATTTAGCCCATTATAAAATGTCTGAACCTGCAACCATTCAGGCAGAGCATGATGAGGGCAGCGTCTTAAAAGTTCTTTGAACCTCTCCCAAGTGTCATAGAGGGTCTCAGAATTAATTTGACTAAAGGAACCAATATCAGTTCGAAGTTTAGCAGTTTTAGCGTGGGGAAAATACCTAGCAAGAAATTTTTCTGTTAAAATATTCCAAGTAGTGATTGATCCTCTTGGGAGAGAACTCAACCACTGTTTGGCTTTTGTACGTAAGGAGAAGGGGAAGAGTCTTAGCCTAATCGCATCGTCTGAGACACCATTGATTTTGAAGGTATCACAGATCTCAAGGAAGCTAGTAATATGCAAGTTCGGATCTTCATCTAGTAATCCGTCGAACTGCGCATATTGCTGCACCATTTGTATAGTGCCAGGCTTAAGCTCGAAATTGTTGTTCGCAATTGCAGGTCGAACAATACTTGATTCTGTCCCTTCCAGGTTGGGTCGAGCATAATCGGACATAGTCCTTTGCTGAACAACTTCTGGATTGGGATCACCCATAATTTCAGAATTAAAAACACAATCACCGTTAGAATCCTCAACCGTATCTTGAGAGGTGGAACCCCTGAATCGTAAATTTCTCCGCTAGGAGCGTTCGATTTACGGGTCCAAATCAACAAGTAACGACGAATTCGTGTGGGTCATGCACTAGCAGAAAGAAAAGGGGAAGAGGGGAAAATAAACGAAAGTGAAAAAATACCAAAATTAAAAATGATGATGATGATTTTTTTTCTAATTTTTTTTAGAAGGATAATATTAGGCGGATTATAATAGTCCTGGACTTCCCGAGATATGCCCTGTGAAGGGTTTGCAACGGTACTTGAGGATGTGATGGGAATTCAAGCCCAAAGCGTCCTTTCCAGGATTTTAGGTGGGAATAAAAAAAAATGATGTGGGTTAATAATAATAATAAATTTTTTTTTTTGATTTTTGTAGAAGTAATAGCGACGGCGTTTTCTTAATATTGACAGAGGGTCCCCGGCAGCGGCGCCAAAATCTTGGTGAATTAATTTACTATCAACCCGATGAGGCAAGTGTACCTATCAAATTGTAGTACCAAGGTCATATTTAAAACACGGGGCTGTCAAGTATTACTACTCACGCTTTCTACTATTATCCTACCGTACGAATAGTTGATGATTTTGAGAATTTTTAAAATAAACTACGAGATTACTTGAATGGAAATTCAAAAAAGAAAATTAGCGTTTGATCAAAGAGTCACCATGAAAAGAGACGAGAGATAAATAAAATTAGTTCTACGATTGCAAAATAATTCTCGACCGTGGCGGTTCCGAAAATGAGAGATAGTCTCGCTAGAGCACTAAATCTCCTAACTTATAGACGGTTTGATCGGAATCTCTTCGTAAAACAAACAGGTCTAAAGCCGCATTATCGAAGTGAACCGCACTATTGGATTTGACTCCAATCCGGAGGATTTACGTCATCCTATCTCTAGGGGTGCGTGCAACTCCTTCCTTCTTTGAGCGATCTTTCAAATCAATGAGTCTCTCGACTATTATGAAATGAGATCAAGGGCCGACTACCGTATACCGGAAATACAGAGTCGACGCAAAAATAAATCAAAGAAGGATCAAGAATAATTTAAACAAAAGTGAAACTATGACTTAAAGAAATAATCTCATCTCAATTCATGGATCATCATGATCAAACGCTAACGGAAGTTTAGCTACGCATAATGGAAATTGAAAAGACAATATTGTAGAAAGAGAACATTTTCATTAATTTGAAGAAGAAAAGTACAAGGAAATAAAAAGAGCAATACTATTATACTAAGAACAAGATTGCAATATTCTAAAAAGAAAACTTACAAAACTTGGAAAACTAGAACAAAAATACAATTCTCTCTTGATCTCCCTCTCTTGCCAAAAGTTCCTCTCAAGCATGAAGGGGGCCCCTTTTATAGATGGAGGAGAAGAATCTAGAAATAAGAAGGGAAGAGGGGAGAGCAAGGGTTGGCCGGCCATGCATGGGAGATGGGAGATGAATGTATTAATTTTGGAGAGAGAGAAGAAGAAAGAGAGGGGAAAGAGGGAATGGATGTGAGTTAAGAGATGAGAGAGAAGAAAATAAAATATTAAAAAGGGAGAGAGGGGAGTGAGGGTGGCCGACCATGTCTTTAAACAAATATGCATGCATTTAATTTTTTATGAGGGGAAGAGAGAGAGAGGGAGGGACACACCACATGCATTTAATTTAAACAAAATATGCACATGCAAGGTGGCAGCCATGTGTGCATGGACATGGGCTGAAATTGGTCTTCACTTTGACTCCAAAGGGCTTGGCCAAATGCTGGCCGGACTGGACAGCAAAGAGAGCAGCTTGGTTTGGACTTGTGGAGACCGGGAAGCATGAATACAGCTAGGGGCTGCTCCAATTTAGGCTCGGTTTGCATGGCGCGGCGATGGCGTTGTGGCATAAAAATTGACGGCGCGACGATGGCGGCATGGACGGGCACACGACGGCGAACACAATGACTCCATGCAAAGGTGGCGGCGAGCATGGCGGCGATGGCGACCATAACATTGAACCTACAAAAAATAAAATAAAATATTATATTAGTTAAGACATAATAACAAACATAAAATATAAAACATAATTAACACTTAACAAACATAAAATAAAAAAAGAACAAACATAAAGTAACATCATTAACACTTTAACAAAAAGAAAATCAACAAAATAAAAAAAACAACATTACACTTAACAAACATTAGCACATAAAATAACAAACATAACAAAATTATTTATAACAAACATAAAAACATAAAAAAAAACAACCTTAAAGCATAACATAACATAAAATAACATAAAATCATAAAATAACAATATTAAAGTTTAACAACCATAAAATGCAAAGAGAAAATAATTAAAACAAAGAAAATTTAAGCTAAACTAACCTAAAAACGATGACTAAAAGCTAGTCATCAGATTCATAGCTTACCAGGCTGGCGTAGGGTCTCGCCCCGAGGTACCGGAGGAACGAGGTCTTGATCAGATAGAGGTCTTGCATCCACAGGAGGTGGCGCCGCAGTGTGTTCCAGAATGGCCCCGTGGCCGTCCCCAAGCACCAAGGTCCCCTGCGAGTGGTCAGAATCGTTGGAAAGAGAAGATCTTAAGAACCAACAGTAAGACAAGAAGAGTCTAAATACCTGCGTTTCAGAGTTGGGAGGGGTGTTCGCCGAATACTTTGAGGCAGACTCGCCCTCCTCCAGAGTTTGCCGAACTGCCTTAGCTCATCGCGAGACGTGAGGAATGTTGGGATCTCGCTTCGAAGTGAGCCATGGGGCGAATCGGGCAGTCTTGGGAGCATTCTTCCCCTGGGTCGCGGCCAGACGTTCTATCCTTTCCTGCGAAATCGGCCTAACGGATGGCTTCTGGGAAGACATTCGGGCTGACGAAAACATGGAAAGAAGGAGAAGTTTCTGGAAGAGGAAGGCTGGCACTTCGAAGAAGTCCGGCATGACGATGTATATATAGCATGGCGGTGGGACCCACAGAATCTTTTTTATCCAGGTCAGCAAGCACTCATCGAATACAGGGTTGCACTGTTCTTTCCGAGCGTAGAAATTGCTCGCAAAGAGAGGGGATTGTGTACAACCCCATATTCGCTGAGTGGGTCCCCCGTATCCCAAAAGGACGAAGAGAGGAACAAGGAGTGGGGTCAGCATTCGACATTCGCCCACTTGAACAAATATGCATTCGCCCCCAGAAGACCAGGGGTGCAGATAGACAGGCGAGTGGTGCCTTCACGGACCACTCGCCCTAAGTTGGCGAGTGTTTCTTCTGTGGGGCATTCGCCCAATAGGTTCCGAGGGGTCAAGGCATAAGAGAAGATAGGCGAGTGGTGCCCCCCTTGAGCCACTCGCCCAGTGGGATCCAGAAGAGAAATTACCTTGATGCCCCTTGGGAACTGCCAATTGCCGTCCCGAACAGCGGGTTTTGGCTGTTAGCAGACCATTTCAGGATGCGGTTAGTAAAATTACCAGGCGGAGTCACGCTATTCGCAGACCTAATTAAGAAATCTATAAATAGACCCTTAAGGGCACCTTGGAGAGGCATCTATTTCTTGGATCTTGAGCCCCCTCTCTTCAATTAACTCTAGGTTGGCTGCCTGAGCCCTCCTGGGTGCCCGATTCAGTGTTGGATTGGGAGGGGAAGAGCCCCAAGATCTTCCGGGTGTGTGGTGGGACCTCCCTACTGCAACTTTGGGTCTATCTTGGTTTCTTAGCCGCTAGTCGAGAGACGTTGGTGAGAGTTTAGTAAGGGATAAATGCAACCCCTTGTGGGTGAGAACTCCCCGAGAGACCGGTTGACGGTTTCAACACTATGTACATTAGCATTGAGGGTGTTCTGCCTTCTTCAATTAGGGGGAGATTGTTGGGAATATTACCCTCAATGTTCCCTTGATTTGAAGAAGCTTCACACTTAATGCTAAGTACAAGTTGTATTTGATAAACCCTATTTCATCTCATAATTATGCAGGGTTAGATTAGTCCAAGGTGTGGAGTTAGTTCAGTGGTTTACTGACTAAACCGCTGAGACAGGCTCACTGTCTCAGCTGAACCGCTGAGACAAGGCCAGGGCCCCTGAGAAGGTGTCTGGGCCAGCTAAGCTGTAGATAAGGAAAATCTGCTGAGACAAATGTCTGTCTCAGCGGATCCACTGAGACGGGACACATGCAGTCTCTGAGATAGGAAGCTGTCTCAGCCCAACCGCTGAGACAGATTCAAATGTGCTGGCGGGTTCTGCTTTCGGCGCAAGCTGCTGAAAAGCAAGATATGGTACTCCAATCTCCTCCATGCTGTGTCAGGGGACATATGATAACCGTTGAAGACTGGATGAGAATAAAAGAATGATTTAGGGCTTTGTAAAAGCCAACTCACTCACTGAAGAGAATTTATTAACTGTTCCATTGACGGCTGCCCTCAAGTTTTCTCTTCCTGCTCCCTGAAGCTGCAAGAAGAGAAAGATTGTTCTTCTTGATTGATTTAAGACAAAATAACTTGATCCTCATTCATCCACTGAAGGAAAGGATGAGAAACAATCAGAGTTGAGCCCATCATACTCTTCCATGTTTCAAGACTGCAACAACAGTTGTTCATCAACAGAAGACCAAGGCTTGATTTATTCTATCTTCTGTTGTAATCATCTATTATTACTTCTGTAGGAACTTATCTGTTCTGAGATTGTAGGACTTCTTTGCCTGAGGGTGTAGGGTTGTCTGGCCTAAGAAGTAAAGCTGAGAGTTCAGCTTGAGGTAGGATCGTTGTGAGATTTGAGGTAGGACTGTTGAGCCAGAGGTAGGATCTTTATGAGATCTGAGGTAGGGTGGTTGAGCCTGAGGAAAGGTTTGGGAGAACCTGAGAGATCCTGAGGGATCTGTGTTGTAAGCTCTTGGAGCTGAGTTTAGAGGTGTTGGCCCTGTCTAACTCATTGTTAGAAAGGTGAAGGGGGGAAGAGGACTACTCAAGACACCCTGTCTTCAGGAACCTCTATAAATGTTTGTGTGTTTTCTGTGTGTTTGATTTTACTAACCTAAACTCAGAAAACTGCTAGGTGAAAGCCTAAAACAAAAAGAGACCTCTTCACCCCCCTCTATGTGACTAAGACAACATCCTAACAAACTATCAGTTTGCTTCCATGTTTTCTTAATTAATGTGTGTGTGTAGTGATGGATCCAAAAATTTCAAAAGGGGGGAGGGGTGGGGGCAGAAGAGGTGTAGAGATAGCCACCATGGTCGGTAGGATGGTGTTCAGTGGAGGTATGACAGGTAGCGGAGGTGGTGCGGCCGGGGGAGAAATGATGACGCATATTTTGACTTAAATATGCTTATAATTATTATTATATTATTATGATAAGTTATATAAATTTTCTCTTAATTATATTATAATTATCTTATTATTAATATTTTATAATTATTCGTACTAATATTGATTTATTTTATTTTATGACAGGCTTGGGGGGAATTTCAGCACGACTCAACGCAAAAGCCCGCTGTCAACTTTTCGGACGAGAAAATTACCTCATGCGAATAATATTTTCATGCATGTAGTCTTCCCACCACCTTTTCTCTCTCCTCCTCATGCATGAATTATCTTTTATCATTATCATTATATGAAATATATTCATGCATGATATTTGATTTTTTTTATTTCATGTAGCCTTTTATATTTTTATTTTCATAAATATTTCATGTCATTTAATTCTCCTACATGCATGGAGGGCCCTCCCTCTCTCTCCCTTTTATTTCTCTCATTAATTGAGCATTTTCCTCTCTCTCTCTCTCCCTTTATTTCTCTTTGATGCTTGGCCGCCCACCCCCCTCTTCTTCTCTCTTTTAATTCTCTCCAAATTTAATGCAGCATGCCCACTTTAACTCATCCAAAACAGCCATTCAACATCAGCATTATTGCTAAGGATAACCGTTTCAAAGCAGCCCTTCATATTCCTCCTCTCTCCGAGCATTCAGTTCTAATTTCTCTTCATAAATGCAGCCCACAAATTGATTGCATGAAGCATTTCAGCCGGTTCACATGTTAATCCAAGTGGTCGACTCTCTCTCTTCTTCATAATGGTTATTTTATCATTCATGCATGGCGGGCCCCCTTTCTCTCTCCCTTTATTTATCATTCATGCATGGCCGGCCACACCATTTTCATTTCTTCTCCTCGCCACCAATCAAAATCAAAGGATGGTTATTTTTGATAATTTATTATCATGCAACTCTCTCTCTACCCATCCAAACCGCCCAAGCCTATTCTTATTAGTATCATAATTATTAGTATTAATTATTATTATTATTATTCCAATACTCATGCAACCTCTCATCTTCATTTCTTTATTTCTCTTGGAGTCCAAAGGCCACAATTTATTGTAATGGATGATTCTAGATGGTTTTTGCATCTATATAAGGAGCACAAATTCAAGGCTTTTGGGAGGTTGGAAAAAGTTCAAGAGTTAGAGAAGAGAGAAAGTTCAAGAGAGTTCTACTTTGTATGAGAGTTTAATTTCATGTTGTTTCTTATATGCTTTTGTTTCCAATTGGCTTAATATAGTTGTGCACTTTTGTTATTTTCTTTTAATGAAAATGCAATCTTTTTCTTTTATTGTTGTCTCTTTTCTTACTATGAGTAGCTAAATTTTCTCTTAGTGTTTGATTGGTTAGTATTGGGATGAAGATTAATTTATAATTTATCATCTCTAATTCTTAGATTTTTCGTTTCGATTTATTTCCGATTAAATTTTGGTTGCGAGTTTATAATGCTAGTATATAAATTTCGCTATCCGATTTGGTATTCTAGTTGGCCGAGAGGCTCGTGGATGCTTTAGATCTCTCGGAAATAAAGGGTTTGCTGTATTTTCTTTGAGAATTGAAAATATCGCTGCTTTTGGATTCGGGATTAACGTTCATGCAATTTTAGTTTATTTCAAATTTTAAGAGATTATGTTTGAAGTATTATTAAAATTAGGCGGTAGTTGTCTCTAGTGAGCCTCTATCGTATTTCTTCAATCCTCCAATCGAAACGAAATTTTTAAGAATTAGAGCGCCTCTATTATAATCGGATTCCCAAGAAAACCCAATCAAGTGCTAAGTCTTTTTAAAATCGTGAATTTCTCTTTCATTAAATTTTCGTACTTGCAATTTTCATTTTCAAAAACCAAAACCAACTTTCATTCGGTAGGATATTAGTAACGGCGTGAGTAGTAGTAATTGACAACCCCGAGTTTAAATACGACCTTGGTACTACAATTCGATAGGTACACTTGCCTTTTCGGGTTGATAGTAAATTAATCATCAAGAAAACTGCAGTCTAACTGATGGGTCCACACGGTTTCCTAAACGGGGCTGGGCTCAATGGAAAGTGAAAGGAGTGTTTAGTTCTTATTTATCTTATAAAAAGCTCTGATTGAGTTTTGTTCTTCTTTTCAAAATAAATGATATATATAAATATATGAGTGTTTGCTGAGTGTAATCAAACAGTGAGAGTGCATCCAATAAACACAGCACAACAAAATATGAAATAAAACAAGTAAACAAGCAAACAGCCAGAAGACACCAGAAATATAGTAGTTCCCCTCAACTGGGTACATCTACTCTTCTACCCACTAGTAGGAATCCACTAGGAGGTTGTTGATAAGGTGCCCTCACACCAAAGTGATTTTGATAAGGTGTCCACACACCAGGTGAGTTGTTGATAAGGTGCTCTAACCAAACTGCAGGTTTTTGCTAAGGTGCCCTGTCACCGCAAGTTAACTTTTGAAGGGAGTTATAACCCTGTACAAGGTGGGAAGGAGAAAGTAAAATGAAAAACAGAAAATATAATGTTCTTCTCTGTATGAGAAGACTCTTGAAGATCCTGATATGGTGTTGAATGGATCTGATTGTTATGTTGAAGAGCTCCCCCTATCTGATATAGATTGATGACAGTTCTGGAGATCTCTCCTCTTGATTATACACACACTTCTTTCTTCTTATGCAGTGAGATGTATATGATCTGCAAGAAGATGTTAGCAAGAAAATAATAGATGTGCTCTGTATTTCTGTCGTGTGTTATACATATCTCTGTATATTTCTGCTCTTCTCTTTAGTATATATAATCTGAGAAGTCCTTTTGAATTCTTGCCCGGGAATATGGAAAGAGATAAAGTCTCTTTAATTTGATTCCTTGGGAAAAGGAGTTGCCGTCTTTGACTCTTCAGCAAACGACTATAATCTTTAATACCTGCAACGGCTATATCAGAAAAATATAGTAATATAATAATTGAAGATCGAGCCGAGTAATATAATATTGCTGGCAGCATTTTTGTCGATCTCTTCTTGACTCGTTGACCGCCGTTCAGAGAATGCTTTACTCCGACTACTGAGATTAATTCGTCGTTCTCAGCTTGACATTCGTGGGGCTGTGCTCGCCGTCTGATGTTCTGAATGATTACCTGCATCCAGGAATTCGTCGACCGCTGTTCTGGCTGAAATTCGTCGAGCGCCGGTAGCCATTCGTCGAACGCCGAGTGCATATATATTTTCTTATATTATTTTCTCTGATTCGATCACATTATATTGAATTGAAGTTTTCTTAGGTTTCTTACTTAAGGATATTGATTTATTTAAGGTGGAAACTTAAATCTTAAATATGAATCCTAACTCAAATCAAACCTAAGGTTCCAACAATCTCCCCCTATTTGAGTTGGGATCCTAATCCTCTTCAAAATTAGTGGACTGGTAATCTCCCCCTATTTAGTTTGAGTTTAAGAGTCCTAATTCAAAGTTGTCTCCCCTATTTGATTTAGGATGCTAATAGATTTTATCTCATTATTCTCCTTTTCTCTCTCACTTGGCTTTTCTGATTTTCTCCTTTTCTCTCTCACTTGGCTTAAAGAGATAAGATGTTTTACTTTTAGTTTTTAATTGTTTAAGCTTATCTTCTACTGGGAGCAGTATTATTTGAATATTTTCTTCCACTGAGTTGATATTGTTTGAATATTTTCCTCACAGAATTATTTAAGCAACTCAGCTTTCCTAGATTTGATTTAATAAGTTTTTAACATCTTGAATTGCTACTGCTGTTAATGAATTTAGAAAACATTGCCTGACATCTTCTTTCTCATAGAATCCCCTTATTAGAAGAGACTCACACTCAGTGCCATGATCATTACTGATCAATGCAGCTATAGTAGAAATCTCAAACTGATTTTTGGAGAAGTCTGTAAGAACTTGAAGTTTATCTGACATTGTTTTCAAAAGAATTTTAATTATAATTTGAGGGAAAATATTAAACATTGCTTTATAATTAAGTATATTGGCCTTTTTACTTCATTAAAGTATAAATTAAAAATTTTTCTTTGATTTTATTGAACATAATTAATTTCTTTTTCTTTGAAAATTTTTCAAACTTTTTGGCCTGTATTTTGAGATTTTTTCCATTATTTGTGCTTGCCTTAGAAAATTTGTTTTTAAGAAAAACAATTTGTTCTTTTGATGCTTTCAAATTTTTTTGAAGTTTATTATTCTTAAGAGTTAAAAAATTTATTTTAGTTGACTCTTTTAAAATTTTGTTTTCAGATTTTATTAAGTCTGTAAATGTTAATTTAAGGTCAGACTTGAAAGTATTAGAGGTAGAGTTGGAAGTTGAAGTTACCTCATTTACCTTTTCTAATTTAGCTTCTGCATCTGGGATTTGATGTGAGCCATATATGGCCATCATGCATAAAGCTCTAGCTCTAAGTTCTTCTTCTTCTTCATTTAGATTTGTTGATGGTTCTGCATCAAAAATATAGTTAGTTGAAGAAATGGAAGAAGGTTCGTTTACCATCCTAGAGAGGGAATTGCAGATTCCTCTTGCAGAGGTGCAATCTTCAACTTTTTGAAGAATGTCTTTTGACACAGATTGAGCCAAGATCTTCATAGCTTTGTCATTTGCTTCAGTTGAAGAGTCTGAAGATGGGGAAGGTTCTGTAGATGGGGAAGGTCCATGTTTTATTTCGGTAGTTTTCTTTGAAGAAGATATATCATCGCCAACATAAACATGCCCTTTCATTGCTCTCGAAGGGGACATTAGACCCGTGGAACTAGGTAATGCAGGTGTAACTACCTTTGATGTAATGTGGGGAGGTCCTGTCAAAATAGATTTGTAAATTTCTTCATCTATAGCCTTCATATATAATTTAATTCTAACTTGCCATAATGAGAAATTATCCAAATTGCATAAAGGTAGTGGATCAGAAAGTAGGAAATCTACAAGAGTCATTTTGAAAACCCTTTGTAAAAAGAAATAAGAACTAAGTGATCTTTGTGATTTCAGGTGTTAGCCTGTGAAGAAACAACTAGCTCTGATACCAATTGAAACAGGAGTTTCAGTATCAGATGCAAGAAATTGAAATAAAATCAACACCCTCTGATACCAATTGAAAGGAGGGTTTAGTTCTTATTTATCTTATTAAAAGCTCTGATTGAGTTTTATTCTTCTTTTCAAAATAAATGATATATATAAATATATGAGTGTTTGCTGAGTGTAATCAAACAGTGAGAGTGCATCCAAAAAACACAGCACAACAAAATATGAAATAAAACAAGTAAACAAGCAAACAGCCAGAAGACACCAGAAATATAGTAGTTCCCCTTAACTGGGTACATCTACTCTTCTACCCACTGGTAGGAATCCACTAGGAGGTTGTTGATAAGGCTCCCTCACACCAAGGTGATTTTGACAAGGTGTCCACACACCAGGTGAGCTGTTGATAAGGTGCTCTAACCAAACTGCATGTTTTTGCTAAGGTGCCATATCACCGGGAGTTAACTTTTGAAGGGAGTTATAACCCTGCACAAGGTGGGAAGGAGAAAGTAAAATGAAAAACAGAAAATATAATGTTCTTCTCTGTATGAGAAGTCTCTTGAAGATCCTGATATGGTGTTGAATGGATCTGATTGTTATGTTGAAGAGCTCCCCCTGTCTGATATAGATTGATAACAGTTCTGGAGATCTCTCCTCTTGATTATACACACACTTCTTTCTTCTTATGCAGTGATGATCCTGAGCAAATGGTTGTGATTGTTGTCTCAGGATGTATATGATCTGCAAGAAGATGTTAACAAGAAAATAATAGATGTGCTCTGTATTTCTGTCGTGTGTTCTACATATCTCTGTATATTTCTGCTCTTATCTTTAGTATATATAATCTGAGAAGTCCTTTTGAATTCTTGCCCGGGAATATGGAAAGAGATAAAGTCTCTTTAATTTGATTCCTTGGGAAAAGGAGTTGCCGTCTTTGACTCTTCAACAAACGGCTATAATCTTTAATACCTGCAACAGCTATATCAGAAAAATATAGTAATATAATAATTGAAGATCGAGACGAGTAATATAATATTGCTGGCAGCATTTTCGTCGATCTCTTCTTGATTTGTCGACCGTCGTTCAGAGAATGCTTTACTCTGACTGCTGAGATTAGTTCGTCATTCTCAGCTTGACATTCGTCGGGCTGTGCTCGCCGTCTGATGTTCTGAATGATTACCTGCATCCAGGAATTCGTCGACCGCTGTTCTAGCTGAAATTTGTTGAGCGCCGGTAGCCATTCGTCGAACGCCGAGAGCATATGTATTTTCTTATATTATTTTCTCTGATTCGATCGCATTATATTTAATTGAAGTTTTCTTAGGTTTCTTACTTAAGGGTATTGATTTAAGTTGTGATGTGTTTTAAGGTGGAAACTTAAATCTTAAATATGAATCCTAACTCAAATCAAACCTAAGGTTCCAACATAAAGAGCAGTGGGTGGCTCGAGAAGAAATTGCAAGTGTGTTCCCGGTAGATGGCCAGGGGCCCGAAAAATGCCGCTCTTCCCAGTGCGGTCAGTAAAGACGACACACACGAGTGGTTGAGAGGATTTGATCAGCATGAATCTCAATCGCGAGGAGCAAGCAGGCGCCGCTGGTAGGGCAACGAAAGGAGAGATTGATGGAGGCTTCAATTGTGGCTGGGGACGACGGGATGAAGAAATGACGAAAACAGAACGGTGAGTGATGTTGCTTCCACTTGACAAGTGTGTCGTTTAGCAAATGAATGTCTTCATCGACGACGATAGGGATCGTGGAGGCGCTGAAAATGGAAGATGCAGAGAATGAACGCGTCGGTCGTGCTTAGAGGCATCGACGTGCTTGCTGGAGACGACAAAAATGTTGTTGTGCTAGTCTACTGGCGTAGAGGCAGTTGCATGCTTGCGGGAACCGAAGAAGCATGACAGATCAAAATGGCAGCGGCTTCGTAGAATGGGGGCCAGACATCATTTTTTTCTCATAATTTTTTTTTGTAAGACCTCCATCTTATAAGAGTCGTTTCTCCCTCATCTGACCACCAATTTAATTGATGTGTAAGTAGTCAAAATTCATTATCTCGACGAGAGGAATCCAAATCTACTAATGATTTCGCAAAATTCTCGAGGGTCCGGGCCCCCGACACCCCCCCCCCCCCCCCCCCAGATTCTCCCCTGTAGTGTGTGTGTGTGTGTGTGTGTGTGTGTGTGTATTCCATATGTTCTTAATGCATGTGTGCTTGTATGTGTGTGTACAATTGCTTGGATGCAATTTTGTGTTTGTTTAACCAACTTCGCATAAATAGAAGCTCTTTTGAAAACCTAAATAATATTCTCGTGAGTCGCAGTTTATTAAGAGACACACTAAATGTTTCAGTTAGAGAATCAGTTGGCATAATTTTATGTCTTAGCACATAATAATTTTTTTGGGATATCGACAAAATTAGGGGTGTGCAAAAGTATCTGAAGAACCGAAAATCGGTTCGAAACCGAACTGAATTGAGCGATTCGGGTCAGTTCCCATATTCACTGGTTCAGGTATGGTTCTTAAAAAATCGAACCAATGGTTTAGTTTGGATCTCGTATCCTACGACCGGGTACCCGAGAACCGACGAGAACCGATTATATTATTTTATTTATATTAGAGTTTTAGACCATGAATGAGCTGCGGGCTTGTAATTTGTAACGCTTATCGCACCCTCCTGTTAGAGTAATAGTAATTAGTAAGTATTATATTATAATAGTAAATATTATATGAAATGTTATTATTTATTAAGTTATAACCTATTAATCGATTATTCATTCAACTCTTATTTGATCTCTCAGACGGTCAGACGTAGACCCAACCCTAGCATAGCCAGCACCCGAGAAAGCGAGAAACCCTTCCTCCCGGCGCTCTTCGGTGTTAGGCCTTTCCTCCTCCTCACCGGCTCAAATTAAGGGCCCAAACTTTTAGATTTCCACAACTCTCTTCCTCGTCTGCTCCGCCCTTTCAATCTTTCAAGCTAGTTCTCTACCAAATTGGCGACTAAGTCAAGAACGACAATAAGGAATTTGCTGATTTCTGCAACCCTATTCCTCATTGTCTCAGAAGATAATTTATTTTACCAAATCTCAATATCTAGCTCTCTTCTAGTTATCGTTTGAAAATGTATTGTAGGTTGATTTTTTTTGTTGAGTATCTCTCTTCCCAATAAGGATTTTGCTGATTTCTACTACAGTTTTTTTGTTTCAGGCTTTCAGCTTGCTTTATCAAATTTTTTGGGTAATTTGCGAAACTTGTGAATTGTATTTCTATAAATAATTTATGAGTTGTCTTTCCACTTGTTATCTTTTTTTCATTATGTAATTTTTGTTGGTTCCTTTTTGTAGATTATATTGACTAAGTCGTTAAAATGTCTAGTGTGGGAGACACAAATGATGTTACTACCAAACATGCAACATGTGATCCGATTGTTACAGATGAGACCATTACAATTGTAGATGAGAGCAATGTGTCTATCACAACTAATCGATAGAAAAGAGATTACAAGTCCAAGTCCAATATATGGAGTCATTTTTCTAAGACTACGAAGAAAGAGGGTGAGAAGTCTGAGAAAGCTGCATGTAACTATTGCAGTAAAGTGTATGGTTGTGCAAGTATTAATGGTACTAGTAATATGTGGAAACATTTAAAGAATTATAGCAAATATCCATATAATAAAGTCGATAAAAAAATTATTGAACTTTGAGAAGAAAAGTTGGGAAGAGGAAAATAACATAACTTCTATTGAGTATCAACATTCTTGGAAGTTTGACCATGAGTCATGTAAGATGCCCCTTGCTAGATGGATTATCACAGATGAGTTTCCTTTTAAAATGATTGAAATAGATAGTTTTCTTTATCGCATGATAATGTTGCAACCAAGGTTTAAGTTGATTTCACGCACTACACGAACAAAAGATTGCATGAGATTATATGCCACTGAGAAGTCAAAAGTAAAGAAGACACTTGTGAACAAGAAGGTCGTCATGAGTTTAACTACCGATTGTTGGACAACCTTACAAAATATTTCGTACTTGTGTCTCACTGCCCATTTTATTAATGATGATTGGAAGATGTAAAAAAGAATTCTTAACTTTTGTGTTATCTGAAGTAATAAAGGAAAAGAACTTATCAAGTTTTAGAATCATGTATATTAGATTGTGAGATAGATAGATTTTGTACCATAAATAATATCACTGCAAATATAGTTGCAATTGATCATTTGAGAAGAAAATTAATTGAAAATACATGTTTATCTTTGGATGGAGCATTATTTCCATTTAAAATTGTTTGATAGTTGCTAAATGCTAATATCATAAGCTTTATATGCACCGGTGTAGTTTTGGTCAACGGGTTTAATACTGAAGATTGTATCATGAATGATTATTTGAGGTTATAATTTTAGTTTCTTGTTTAAGTATTTTGGCCTTGTCTTACTTTATGTAGTGTGGATTATTTTATCTGTGGATTATGAGTGTGCATTATTGGTGTAACGCCTCAATTTCAAGGAGAGTGATTTTGGTCTGCGAATAGCGGAGTTTGGGGTGCGGATAGGAGTATGGTGTGCAGATAGCCAAGTGTGCTAGGGTTTTAAATAAAAAACCTAAGCTAGCCCTCCTCCCCATTACCCGACCTCTCTCCCTCTCAAATCGCGCTCACCTCCCCCTCCCGATCTCTCTCGCTCTCGGTGCGTGGTGTAACACCCCATTTTTTTTCTTTCCAAAACACCAGGTCTTAGGCCCAGAACCGCCGCTTTGCGGTGACACCTTCACTCGGGAAGGTCGCCACTACAAAATGTCGATCCTGCCGGCCAAATCGATCACAAAGAAAAGTGCATTAAAGAAGACAAGTCCACAGAATCAACATGAAATATATACAAATATCCACATGAAATAACTGACTAAAAAGATAGCAAAGGTACAATAATAAAAGGCTCATGCCCTGTACATCACATCCTCACTACATGATCACTCGCGGAAGCTAACTACTAATCACTCACTGATCTTGAATCCTATGCTCCTGTACTAGACTGGCCTGCCTCCGTCTACATCGGCCTCTGGTGTTGCTGCATCTCCTCGATCCCCTAAAATGATATGGTCCACGGACCGTCACTCAAACTAGACTCAGAAAATTCCCCACCCCTCCCCCAATGACTCCTAGGCACCGTATGGGGAGGAGGAAGCGGAGGACAGGAAGGATAAAACAATAGCAGGTGACGGAAGCTAGTCTACAGGAAATGTTCTACGACTACACAGGTGTATATACATAAATTAAGCAGCAAGTAAAGCATAATAATTAACAGTAAAGCAGTCTATATAATGGCAACTAAAATAATATAAAAGTAACCATTGATTTATATGAATGCCCACACAAACCTATAGACCATGGGGTCTTTTAGCAAGACCTATCATATAAGAAGTCCCATAACCGACTTATACGTTAGGGGTAGGGGTTGAAATGCAATGTTTATGCTATGACATGCAAGATATGCAGTTTATGCTATGTTCATACAAGTGCAACTCACACACTTCGACTCTATGCGCACAAACCATTAGTTCCCCCTTTTTGGAGCTAGCAAGACTCCCAGGTTACTCCCGTAGTGGCAAACGGAAGCGGTGGGTTGGGCATCGCCCACCTCTAGGTTGGTATTCACACTACCTAACCTAGACCTATCGTACGCCTCAATGCAAAACCGCGGAGCATCTGCGTAATCTTACTAGCTGGACCACCAGACTTTTATGGCTAAGTGCAAATTCCACACTTGCTGAATCAACGTACTGACGTCGGTGTGAACGACCGTTCAATACCGGAGACCCACCACCTTCGTGCACATGCAATATGTTCTACTATCTATCTACAAACTCCAAACATAAACTACCTGAGCTTAACTTGCCCAGCCAAGAACCAAACTGAGTCACAACTCACCGGATCCATAATCCGCACCAACCACCACCGAGCCTACAACTCAGGGTACCAAACCAACTAAACTCCCGTGACAACGGAGTGAGAGTGAATGTATTATTAGTTAATCTTGAGCATCATATTACTCCTACGACTTATGGTTAATCTTGGACTTCCTGAGGGTTACCCTGTAAGGGGCTCGCTATGGTACTAGGAACTGCAATGGGATGACACCCCAAAGTTCCCTTTCTCAAGACACTTAGTGTTGTTGGTATCTACCCATAAGAACACCCATCTTATCTTTTCACTTGAGCTAAACCTAAGTGCTTTACGACACGCTAGGGAAAAGACGATCCTTCGTCAATCTCACACACAACCTTACCCTTAACTCACCAAGCACTCTTAATACCTATCTCCTTTTTGGTTACCTCAATCTCTTCATCCTGACCATGTACATCAACTACATGCCATTTCCACTTAGTAGGCCACTAAAAACCTAAGTTTCACAGTTTTACTAAACGCAGACCAAGCTAACTACATGAAGCTTACAACTAGAGGTATTCCAAATATTCATCCAACTGACTCAAGATAATTACTGGAGATCTATCATGATGTTATACGACAATCCAGAGAATCATATTTTCCCCTAATTAATTAGTATTTATTTTAATTTCTCCAAACATTTGCCAAGTGTGAAAATGACCATGAAGTGTAAGTAAATCTTAAGATATGGCTCTCCAAAAATTATGATAAATCTATAATGACTAAATAACATCAGAAACATCAAATCATATTTTTACAGTAAGAAATTGTCCTCTAATTTAATTATTTATCATCTAACCAAAATTGTAGTTTTATGAAGGAACCACCAAAAAGATCAACACTAAAATTATGGGAAAATTACCAAACTCTTGTATTCATCAGAAAAGGCTACTGACCAAGTTTTAGGATTTAAGGAAATCATTTTTATGCTTAAATAAATACTTTAAGAAAACCTCAAATTATATAAATTGTGAAGTAGCCTACTGATTTAAGTCTCCAAAAATTCTACAAAAATTCACAGAGCTTCCTAATGCTCTGAAATGTCCTATCACCAATTTGCACAATTTAACACTGAGTTTTGGACCCTCATGTGTTTTTCTTAAATCTAAATCAAAACTGGTGCCTTGTGAATGAAGTACTCATTAAATAATTCAATAAAACACACAAAAATTACCAAAGGTTTAAATCATGATTGTAAGGGCACAACTAAAGACTCATCATCATCCAAGACCTTTTAAGCATGTAATTATCTCTTGGAAGGAATTTCTCAAAAAGGATTAAAACTTATTTTAGGGGGAATATGTTCTCCTAAAATTCTCTCAAAATTCCCTAGGGCATAATTACACCCCATGAAAATATCTCCTAAGTTCCATGACTTTCAAAGGACTTTTGACCTCAGGTCCTTCACAAAGTTTTACTTGCACACCTAGGACTAAAACTAGGGTTCTAGAGCTTAATCACCTCCACACCACCCCAAACCACTCATGGGGGTACTTTAGGTGATCCTAAACAAGTGGACAAGGTTCCACCTCATGATGATGAGTTTTGACCACCAGACTCCAAGATAAACACCATGCCCTAATTTTGACCCAACTTCTCCTAACTTGGGTTGACAAATTACCCAACCAAAACAGTCCCAATTGGGCTGATATTTTTACCTAGGTCGTGTGATAACCCTAAGAAGCACCCACCAAAGTTTGGCGGGCATTGGAGGTCATTTGAGCCACTAATTAATTACTATATGATTTATGAAATTAATTCAAAAACCTTAGAAAAAGTCCTCCTAAAAATCCCATCTTTGGGTATGTTGTGTGGGTAGGTGTAACTAGCCTAGGTTTTAAATATCAAGGCCATATTATATCCCAATCAAAGGTTATTCAAGAAATGGTGGCTGTCCTACACCAGGGACCAGCCCCACCAAAATGGACCTACAGAGAGTTACAGTGCTCCTTTTAGGATGAAATTAATTTTATAACATAGTAGACTCCAAGGGCTACAACTTTGATGTTGACCACTTTTTCTGTAGAGGGCCATAAGTATTTTTAATAATTAACTCTAAGTGCTGCCAGTAATAGTACAAAAAAAAACAGAATTATAAAACATAATTATGAAAATCTGTTCTGCGACCGACGAACGCTGATCTGCGTTCGACGAAATACTTTCTGCGCTCAACGAAGGCAGAACAATCTGTGTTCAACGAAAGTAAAACACTGCTCGACGGACGCTGAACACATCAGCGTTCGACGAATTATTCGTTCGACTAAATCAGAGCATAACAACGCTCGACCAATTTAAAGTAAATCTACGTTCGACTAAATCCTTCGTTCGATGAATTATTATTAAAACAACGCTCGACTAAGACCTTTCGTTCGACGAACTCAACTTCATTCGACGAATTTCTTGTTTCGTTTGAATAATTTTCTATTTGACAGCGCTCGGCTAACTCCTTATATTAATTTCGTTCGACTAATCTTTAAGGAAACTGAGATCGACAAATTTAAGTAAACAACCGTTCGACTAACCCAGACTTGTTCGACTAACTCAGATCCGTTCGACGAACCCGCCTTCCGCTCGACAAATTGCGGAAGATTGGACGGCATCGGGTCGTCTTCTTCCTCCAGTTGACGGCCAGGATTTACCTGACCTGGGGCTCTGTCATCCTCGTTTTCCCGGCCACCTAAGCGCCGCCCCGGCCGGCCAATGCCACCACCACCTTCGTTGAGGTGGTGGCCGGCGATTTGCGGTGGTTGGCCGGCCGGAGGTGGCCGGAACAGGGAATTAGGTCAGAAAATTAAAGCTTGAAAACACAAGCTCCGGCCAACCTGATCCAAGGCCATTTGGCCTCAAACCTTGTGGCCAATAGATGTAGATCTACCCACTGAGAGAGAGGATAAGAATCAGACCTGTGTGGAGTGGTGATTCCTTGTCGATTTCCGATTAGCCATGGCCGACCTCCCTCCTTGATCTCCTTGCCGATCTGAGCCTCCTTTGCACGATTTCTCCAAGAAAAAGGGTAAAACCACTCCTCCTAGTCCTTTGAAGCTTTTAAAGGGATCAATTAGGAGAGGGGGAGGTTACATCATTGAAAACCATTAATGGCCATCAAACCTAAATTTCGGCCATGGTGAATTCCATTGAAAACAGCCACCTTGAGGGATGGAAAACCCCTTAAGCTTCTTGAAACAGCCAGAGGAGATGAAAGGAGGGTGAGGGGAGATGAATGAGGGATCAATTTGCCTTCAATGCCATTAATCCTCCTTTAATGGCCACTTTCTCTCTCTTCAAATTGGGGGAAACTCCCAATTTCTCTCTCCTAGTCACCAATTACAGAATTTAAGTGGTAAATTCAGTAATTATTAGGCCCACCAGATGGTGTACCATTTTTAATTGGGCCTAGCCCAAATGGATTGGGTCCAATTTGGGCAAATTAGATCATTTTGACCTAAATTAGGGCAAGGGTAAATTGATCAAATTGCAAGTCCCATGATGGGGCTTTTTGGTCCATTAGGCTCCTAGTACCCATATGAGGGTAGGGGCAGGGTCAATTCGGCATGGTGGGGGCCAATTGACCTTAATTGAGTTAGTTTGACCAATTTTTAGAGTTAAGGTTGACTTTGGTCTAAATGACCTCTTTATTTGACCCCAATGGGTCCTTGGTGATCCAAGAGGACCCATAATGGGTTAGGAATGCTAAGGTGAGGTCAAGGTTCAACGTGGGGCCCTAAACTCCAACCCTAGGCTTGATATCTGAAAATTGCTATTTGCAGACCAAGGTGGTTTTCTTCTTCTTTCCTAAGGCCAAGTGGTCTCTTCAAGCTTCCTAGGGTTTTGTCATGACAAAACCACTCTAGTGGTCTAGCTGTTTGGGGGATGTTACATGTGGAGCAGCCGCCGGGAGGAACCCCTCCCCTCGTCTCCCATCCTCACTCCCTCTCCCATCGCCTCTCCCTCTCCCGTCGCCCCTCTCTCCCGTCGCCGCCTAGAGAAGGAGGATCAGCCCCCGAGCCCCCTCCCTCTTCCTCTCGACCCGTCGGCCTGGATCAAGGAGGACCCGAAACCCCCTCCTCCCTTTCTCGTTCTGCTGCTGGAAGGAGAAGCCGACTCCTTCTTCCTCTCGGGTGCTAGGGCAGCCGCAAGCTAAGGGAAGAAGCTTCCTCCCTCCTCTCTCTCTTCAGCCTGGAGGAGGACCCGAGCCAGCCCCTTGCCAACCTAGGGCTTGGGTTCTATCTTTTGTTAGAGGTGGGCGACCGAAAGCATTCGTAGAGAGCAGTTTTCGTGCGCGGACAGCCGCTACGTTCGCTAGCCGTCAAGTCCAGGCACGTCCCTATGCCTCAAAAGCGCACTTCAAGGGTAACGAGTTTTCTTCTTGGGCAGGTGAAGCACTTAATTAGCATATTTGAATGGAATCCCCTCTCCACCGACAGGTGGGGAAGAGTGCGCTCCGACGGGTCGATGTTTACATCCCTGCATGTAATAACATTAGTATCCGGAAGAGTGAGTACAGATTAGGCATGCTGTGTGAAGCCCATCCAGACATGTTGGTCTGGATTGGTGATGTTCTGGGGTTCCCGAAGAAGACTTCATGGAATGTGTATGTTTGCATCGTAGACGTTAGTTCCCGGGGAACTTCTGTTGCGTTTGTGCGAAGCCCGTCTCTCGGAGACCGTTGGGGTAGTGTGTGGAGTTGTGCGCCTTGGGTGCCCAACTTAGGTGGCCGCGAGTGCCACCCTCATTACATAACAAACAGTTATGTAGGCGATAACAGGCAAGGGGAGGCTGACCACGTCGTGCGTGTTGGGTATGACGAATTGAGCAACTGGCTTAGCTGAACTGTACCTGCCCCTATGTGGTGTAGCTCGACGGCCTATGGTATCTGGTGTGTCGCTACAGGCATAGGAGAGAGCCGAGGACCTTGGGTATCGGTTAGCGAATGCTCAACTTTGGGCCATCCAGTATGGGACTGAGGATGGTGGTGGGACCGGGAAATCTGGTACACCGTAATGGTGCCCTGAGTGCACGAGATGTTGGCTCGACTGAGCCAACGTTTGTGATGTTTGGTGCTTTTACGGCACACTCTAGCTTTCTGTGATTATGCTAACTTGCTTGCAGGGAAGAAGCTCCGCCACCCGGAGAAAGGTGTGGGGTCGTTATAATTTGGTCAGCTGTGCTAACCGTTGCTTTGTTTGCCACCGCTTGGTGGAATGTTCTTATGCAGGAGCAGGCGAGCTGAGCGGGAAGTAGCGGGCTGAAGCCCCTGTGCTGAGCCATCCCTTGAAGGCCCGATTGTTTTGTTTAGTCTTTTCATGTGTTGCCGGCCTGCGTGCCGATGTATGCAAAACGCTTCTTTTCGTTAAACATTATGGATGTAAGGCCTTAAGGCCAGACTTTGGTTGTATATCTTTTCATTGAGTTTTTCATGTTTAGTGGACATTCATCGTTGGGTGGTTATTTCATTTCTTTTAAAAGCTTCCGTTAGAATGCAACTCTGAGTTAGGGTTCGTTTTGAAAATAAAAAGATTATTTGGTCTCATTTAGTAATGCGTTCGTCTGTCCGTATAATATAGCGTGGGTCCCCAGCCGGACCTTCTGTTATACAATTTGTGACAGATGAGGGTGTTATAATTTGGTATCAGACTGTGGTGCCATTTTCTTCTTCGAATTCACGGTCGAATTCTATTAAGGGGTGGTGAGCACACACGTGCGTTGCCAATATAACGTGAAAAGAACCAATGAATGTCCACTTAGGAATGAAAAACACACATGAAACATGCTAAAAAAAGTGTTTGCGGAACCTGAGTGTTCCCTTGTCTAGTGTTTGCTATGTGTATCAGTCGCTAAATTGTGTGTTTGACATAATTATTGGTGGCTAGAAGTGGTGCGGGGTAGTCCGAACCCCGATACACTGCTGAGAGTAGTGCATCCGCTGAGATGTCTACCCCTCCTCCTTCTGATGAAACGATTAGAATGATTGCTGAAGCTGTGTTTGTGATGATCAACGCGCATCCAGGAAGGCCTGTACAACCTCCTACCCTTGGGGTGGCCCCGATGCCGGTTGCCATAGTTGAGCCCATTGTGGAAAGACCAGTACCCGCAGTATCGGTCGAGGTGATATGAGCAACGAGTCATCATCTGAAGCATTTCTTAAGCTTCCACCCTCCTACGTTTGAAGGGGTAGGAACACTAACGCAAGAAGAAGATTGGCTATCTCGGGTAAAGAGAACCCTGACAGCTAGAGAGACGGAGGAAAGGCAGAAGGTAACCCTAGCTACCTATCTGTTGGATGGAGAGGCTAGGATGTGTTGGGAAGAGTTGGAAAAGCATCAGTATGCCGGCAGGTAACTGACAGACATCTTGATCGATGAGTTCTCGAGGGTGTTCTTGGCCAGGTATCTCTCTTCTGCTCAACGCATTGAAATGGAGAATCAGTTCCAAAGATTGACTCAAGGGGATAGAATGGTGGATGAGTACCTCCATGAGTTTACACGACTTGGACGGTATGCGGGCTCTTCTTTTGATGATGAAGAGCGAAAGACCAATCAGTTTTACGAAGGTCTGCGTGATGATTTGCGGTTACTTCTGTCAGGCCCGATGACGCAAGGCTTTCTGACATTGGTAAATACTGCCATATCCATGGAGAAGGATATGAAGAGAGTCCAAGCTAATAAGGACCGAGCGGTGTCAAAGACGGAGTTCAAAGCACCGAGTTCTGCAAAGTCAGGTTCCCAAAGGTTTAGGAAGAAGTCCAGGTTTTCGGAACCGGCTTCCTCTTCTATTTCTGGAGCTACTACGGGTCGAGGCCCATGTACATGCTTCACATGTGGCAAGGTGGGGCACTTTGCCCGAGAGTGTCGGAGTGGCCTGCCGAGGACTGGGAAGAAGGCGGGAGCGCCTTATACTGAAAAGGGGAAGGCGGCAGAGTTATCAGCTTCCCATTATACTCCTGCACAACCTCGAGTCTACAACCTTGGTCAGCAAGAGGCAATTAAGCAAAGCGACGTGGTGATAGGTACGACATAGTATACAGTTTTTACTACTTCTTATACTTACTACCTTGTGCTTTTCTTAATTTGTTCGAATCAGGTTTTGTCTTAATTTTGGACCATCCGGCGAGAGCACTGTTCGATACAGCCGCTTCACATTCCTTTCTATCCAAGGACTTCGTATTGCGTATCGGAGTGCCTTCCATTTTATCAACTAATAGATTGGATGTTTTGCTGCCTAACAGATGCTTGATGCATGCGGATAGGACCTTTCGGGAGTATCGCTGCCTAACTAAAAGATTGGATGATTTGCATTCGGGGTGCAAATATGGAATCATGAGTTTAGACTGGAAGGATCGGTACTGCCCATATCTGAGTTCGACGTGATCTTTGGCATGGACTGGCTCTGGGAGCAGCGTGCCTGTATTGATTGCAACTTGAAGGAAATCACTCTGGGACACGGTACTGGATGCGAGACCAAATTTGTTGGTATGCGAGGATCGAGCAAGACGCTGATGTATGCTCTCCAAGTGGTCAAAGCAGTTCAGAAGGGCTCGAAGCTATTGTTCACGTTATTGGAGGTTGTATAGCAGAAGTCCCATTTGAGTGACATTCCTATTGTGTCAGAGTTCGCGGATGTGTTCCCTATGGATCTTCCTGGGATTCCACCCCAGCGTGAGATCAACTTCCCCATTGATCTGGTGCCAGGTGCGAAACCTGTGGCCCATGCACCGTACTGAGTCGCGCCAATGGAGATGGCAGAACTGAAGGGTTAGTTACAGGAATTGCTAGAGCAGGGCTACATACGTCCAAGTGGTTCCCCTTGGAGTGCACTGATCCTCTTCGTGAAAGAAGGAAGGAAGCGTGCGTCTATGCATTGACTTCGAGAGCTGAACAAGCTGACGGAGAAGAACAAGTATCTAATTCCAAGGATTGACGATTAATTTGATCAGTTGGCGGGATCAACTGTCTACTCGAAACTGGATTTGAAATCTGGTTACTATCAGTTGCATATAAGGGAGAGTGATATTCCCAAGACAGTGTTTGGAACACGCTATGGTCAGTATGAGTTCACTGTGATGTCGTTCGGGTTGACGAATGCACCATCGGTGTTCATGGATTTGATGAACAGGACCTTTCGGGAGTATCTGGACTGATTTGTGATCGTCTTCATAGATGACATATTGGTTTACTCGCAGTCGGAGGAGGAACATGCGAACCATTTGAGATTGGTTTTGCACACTCTGAGGAGGAATCGAATTTATGCCAAATTCTCTAAGTGCGAATTTTGGCTATCGTCCATGGCATTTCTCGGTCATGTCATTAATGGGGAAGGTATCGTTGTGGATCCAACAAAGATAGCGACGATACGGGAATGGCCCGTATTGACAACAGTGGCAGAAATCTGGAGTTTTCTGGGACTTGCGGGCTACTATAGGCAGTTCGTGGTGAACTCCTCGCGGATAGCTTTACCTCTCACTACCTTGACGAGAAATGATCAGAAGTTTGTGTGGTCGCCGGAGTGTGCACGTGCTTTTGAGGAACTGAAGAGTCGTCTGACCACGACGCTGGTTTTGTGCTCGCCATGTGGTACAGACGGCTGTGAGATTTATAGTGATGCCTCAGGGAGTGGCTTAGGCTACGTCATCCTGCAGTTTAGAAAGGTGATAGCGTATGGCTCACGCCAGCTGAAGGTGCATGACAGAAATTATCCAGTCCACGACTTGGAGTTGGCGGTGGTGATATTCTCCCTGAAGCTATGGCGGCATTATTTATATGGCATGAAGGTTGACATCTTTACAGATCATAAGAGCCTTAAGTACTTGTTGAACCAGAAGGAGTTGAACATGCGACAAAGAAGGTGGATGGAATTCCTCGGGGATTATACCTTCGAGATACATTACACACCCGGGAAGGGTAACGTGGTCGCTGATGCTTTGAGTTGCATAACTCCAGCACGAGCAAACTGGTTGTGCATTCATGATGAACGTTTAGTCCTGGAGTTGGAAGCCTTGGGTATTACCTGTGTCGACAGGAGTGCTAGTGCAAATGCATGCCTGAATTGGACGGAGGTGCAGTGTGACCTAGAGGACAAAGTTCGGAGAGCGTTGGAGCTTGATGAGAACATGAAGCGCTATGCAGCGGAAGGGCCAAAGTTCTCGGTTGAAGACGGCCTTCTGCAGCAAGGTGATTGTTTGCGCGTCCCAAAATCTGGTACTTTACGGGAGGAGTTGATGTATGAGGCTCACAATACCAAGTACTCAATCCACCCAGGGAGCACGAAGATGTACAAGGACATGAAGATACTGTTCTGGTGGCCAGGTATGAAGAAGGACATAGCCCTCTATGTGGCAAGATGTCAAACGTGTGCACTAGTGAAGGCCGAGTGCCAACGGCCAGGAGGTTTCTTTAAATCATTGCCAATCCCAAAGTGGAAATTTGACGATATTTCCATGGATTTTGTGCACGGTTTGCCAAAGTCACTGCGGAAAAATGACTCTTTCTGGGTTATTGTGGATCGGTTGACTAAAGTTGTACACTTTATCCCGAATTAGAAGAGCGATCCAGTGGAGAAGCTAGCAAAGATGTATGTGGAGAACATCGTTCAGTTACATGGCGTCCCTCGCAGCATAGTTAGTGACCGTGATGGGCAGTTTACGTTCGGTGATTGGAGGCATGTCCATCGGTTATTGGGCACAAAGCTCAAGTTTATCACAACCTTCCATCCACAAATGGATGGGCAGACCGAAAGGACAAATCAGACAATGGAGGATATGCTGCGAATGTGCGTGTTGGACTTCGGGCAGCGTTGGGAATATCACCTTCACATGGTAGAGTTCACCTACAACAATAGTTACCAGACGAGTATCCAGACGGCCCCGTACGAGGCAATATATGGCAGGAAGTGTCGTACTCCTCTAGCGTGGGCGGAGACTGGTGATACCAAGCTGCTGAAGCGCAAAGAGGTTGTTGATGCGAATGAGTCGATACGGACCATTTGAGAGCGGTTGTTGACCGCCCAAGACCGGCAGGCAAAGTATTACAATGCCAAACACCGGAACGTGGAATTCATAGTTAGTGATTGGGTGTACTTGAAGATAAAGTCTTTCAAAGGAGTGTCGAGGATCCGATGCTTGAAGAAGCTGAGTTCGAGGTATGTAGGGTCATTCGAGATCACTGAGCGCATCGGCCAAGCAGCTTACCAACTTACTTTGTCGACAGAGCTGTGTGGGTTGCATGACGTCTTCCATATCTCTGTGTTGAGGAAGACGGTGTGAGAGCCCGATGCTGTGTTGGAGGGCGTTAGTGTGCCGGTGGATAGTAGCCTAACTACCAAGGTGACTCCAGTTTGTATTATTGATGCTGATATTCGGCAGTTTCGGAGAAAGGCCATCAAGATGGTGAGGGTCCGTTGGGACAATTGTGGCTGCGAGGAATTCTCATGGGAGCCAGAAGAGATCATGCGCGAGGAGTACCTTGACTTGTTTACTCAGGTATGATGAATTTCATTTCGTTGTTTGTGCTTTAAATTTCGGGATGAAATTTCTTTAAGGGGGAGAGAATTGTAACGCCTCAATTTCAAGGAGAATGATTTTGGTCTGCGAATAGCAGAGTTTGGAGTGCGGATAGGAGTATGGTGTGCGGATAGCCAAGTGTGCTAGGGTTTTAAATAAAAACCCTAAGCTAGCCCTCCTCCCCATTACCTGACCTCTCTCCCTCTCAGATCGCGCTCACCTCCCCCTCCTGATCTCTCTCGCTCTCGGTGCGTGGAGCAGCCGCCGGGAGGAACCCTTCCCCCCATCTCCCATCCTCACTCCCTCTCCCGTCGCCTCTCCATCTCCCATCGCCCCTCTCTCCCATCGCCGCCTGGAGCAGGAGGATCAACCCCCGAGCCCCCTTCTTCCTCTCTCCCCGTTCTCTTGGAGCAAGGAGGACCTGAAACCCCCTCCTCCCTTTCTCGTTCTGCTGCTGGAAGGAGAAGCCGAATCCTTCTTCCTCTCGGGTGCTAGGGAAGCCGCAAGATATGGGAAGAAGCTTCCTCCCTCCTCTCTCTCGTCGGCCTGGAGGAGGACCCGAGCCAGCCCCTTGCCGACCTAGGGCTAAGGTTCTAGCTTTTGTTGGAGGTGGCCGACCGGAAGCATTCATAGAGAGCAGTTTTCGTGCGCGGACAACCGCTACGTTCGCTAGCCGTCAAGTCCGGGCGCGTCCCTATGCCTCAAAAGCGCACTTCAAGGGTAATGACTTTTCTTCTTGGGCAGGTGAAGCCCTTAATTAGCATATTTGTATGGAAGCCCCTCTCCACCGACAGGTGGGGAAGAGTGCGCTCCGACGGGTCGATGTTTACATCCCCGCGTGTAATTGCATAAGTATCCGGAAGCGTAAGTATGGATTAGGCATGCTGTGTGAAGCCCATCCGGACATGTTGGTCTGGATTGGTGATGTTCTGGGGTTCCCGAAGAAGACTTCGTGGAATATGTATGTTTGCATTGATGGCTAAAATTTAGGATAAATAATATTCTCCAAATTCTACGAACTATAGGCAAGAGCACCTATCGTTCATAGCATAGGATATTTAAAACAAATAAATATCAAGTGTCGTATTCCACGGGTCTGTTGATTACTTCTACTCAAGCAAATTAATATTATTTTATTGGAAGTAAAATAGAGTTTTGTAAATAATTAAAAGAAGAGAAACATTTGATCGGGAATCCTTCTTAAGTAAAATATTTCGTAAATCTAGAATTCGAAAGAAATCGATTTAGACAAACTTGACCGTGGAGGTTCCCAAAATATGATAGAGCCTCTCTCGAGAGAACTACCACCTAACCTTAGGTTGATCGATTAAGACCCCTCGGCCAGTCGAAACCCCTAAGCTTGCTTTATGCAGTGAGCCCCACTATTAGATTTGACTCCAATCCGGAAGAATTGCGTCACCCTCTCTCGAGGAGTGCAAATAATTCTTTCTACCGATGAGCGATCTATCGTATTTACGGATCTCTCGATACACTAAAATACGGATCAGACTTGATTATCATACCCTAGAAATATGAAACCAAAAATTGCAAATCAACGGTAAATCTTAGTTTTCCAAATCCAAACAATGAATAAAAGATTATGAAATATAAAAGCTTAGGAATTCATCCGATCAAATGCTACAAAATTAGCTACTCATGATTAAAGAAAAAGAACATTTTATAACTAAGAAAGAAGAATTACAATTGATGGGAAAGTAAATCTAAACTAGAAAATAAAAGGACAAGACATAAAATAAAGTTACACTAAAAATGCAGGAAAACTATACTAGAAATGATCCAATCGAAGCATGGACTGGATTCTCATCACTTTGACAGCAGCTGGCTTTTATAGGCAGAAAATTGGTGAGTCACGCCCTTGGTCACGCCCGTGACCAAGGGCGTGTAAGCTGCGTAACTGCGTATTGAAAGCCCGGGAACGTTGGGGAAGAGAAACCGCCAAAATTGATCATCTCGACGGGTCACGGCCTCGGTCACGCCCGTGACCTAGGGCGTGTCTTGACCGAGTCAGGAAACGGCGGGAAACGGCGAGATCTGGAGTTAATTTGGCAGTTGCGGGAGAGGTCACCCCCTAGGTCATGGCCGTGACATGAAGTCACGCCCATGACCTGGGGCGTGTAGGCTGGAAATGATGTGATGGCGTGTTCTGGTAGCTGGAAGACGGCTGGGTTCAGTCATGGCCGTGACTTGAAGTCACGCCCTTGGTCATGGTCGTGACCGTGGGCGTGTAATTATAAATTGGGCTGGCGGCATGATCAGGCAGCTGGAAGATGGCTGGGTTGAGTCATGGCCGTGACTTGATGTCACGCCCTTGGTCATGGCCGTGACCGAGGGCGTGTACTGAAGATTTTTGCAGACTTGTTCCATTCTTCCCCCAGAACATGGCGGTGAGCTTGAATTTGTTATTAGCAGCTCCAGATTACCTGAAAACACAAAACAAAGTGAATTAGACATATATTAAACTAAAATTATATAAAAACTAATTAAGTACTACTAAAATATTATATAAAAATAACTATAAATAATGTACTATCAAATACCCCCATACTTAAGCTTTTGCTATTCCAGAGCAAAACTAATTTATAAGTATGAGAATAAATTATTAGACTTTCCAAAAAGATTTACTTCTAATTATGTACTCCTAATTTTATAAAACTCAAGTCAAAATAAGTTAAGAAATTAAAATTCAGATTTATAAGAAATAATTTATAATTCATAAATTGAAATGAGTAGAATAAATATTAGTTCCAAAATTCTCTAAATAAATCTTCATAAACAAAATTGTATTGAATTAAGTAAAATAATCCAAGATTAAAATTATAGAAACTTTACAATCATGAGAAACTTTTTAGAAAACTACAAAATATTAACTATGCTCTCTCAAAAGTATCTTGGATAAGCAAATAAACTTGGCTAATTGGGGTAAAATTGGCATTGAAGAAGTTACTTTGAATATAGGAAATGATTAATTTTATCCTCTCATTTTCATCTTTTTTTTTGAATTTCTTCTTCTTTTTAATATCCCAAATGTATATGTTTAGGAGTGATGAATTTTATCCTCTCATCTCCATGCCATATAATCTTTTACTAATTTGGGTGCATATGTTTAGGAATGATGAATTTTATCCTCTCATTCCATGACATATGATCTTTTCAAACATTTTTTTATGCCAAAATAAGGGTTCAACAAAAAGGTAGGGGAAGGGCTAGGGTTTAAAGGCTAAACAAATTCCAAAGATACATTTTAAGAGCATAGAAAACAAATCGAGCAATCTATAAGAAACTATGAGTTCAAGTTAATATAAGTAAAATCTAAAGATATTTAACACAATTACTACAAAATTGAATTATGATATTTTAAAGAGAGAAAGTAAAACTAAGAAATATTCTAAACAAATCAAGATAATGAAAAACTCATTAAATCAAATTCATCTAAAAATTAAATCTAACATATTTTGAAGAGAAATATAAGATTAAAAATACATAAAAAGAAAACTTTTTAAAAAGCCCATAAGGACAACTAATAATTAAAATTAATTTTACATAAATGAAGTTTGGAGAAATTTAATATTACAAAATTTATTTTATTAGAAACTTTTTGGATTTTTTTAAATGAAAATATTTTTTTCGAATTTTGTAAATTTTTATAACAAAATTGAAAATAAAGAAAAAAAATCAATTTTTTATGAGTTTTGAAAAAGATTTTCTAATTTTTTTTATTTTTAATAAAAATTGAATATAGCAGAATACACCCCCATACTTAAAAATAAACATTGTCCCCAATGTTTATAAGCCAAGTAGGAGGGAAAAGTAAATAAAATGCTGAAAAAGTAAAGTGCAAGAAAAATAAAGATAAGCAAGGGGTGCCTCCCAAGAGCGCTTTCTTTTTCCCGTCTTTAAGCTAGACGGTTATTGTTAGGAAAAAGGAAAATTAAAATAAAGGTACACAGGCAACTCCCTTAATTCACGCTCAGGTGAGCATGCCGAAATCCGTTGCCCGACTACTCCTCCGCTATAGTCGTGATTCTTTGGTTGTCCGTTAGCTTGAAATTGTGAATCCAAATTACCTATACATAACTTAGGTAATTTGGATTGCTGGAGATGAGCGACAAATGGATCGGTGAAAACGTTTGGTTGCAACGGCACATCATCTACAAGAAAATTATTAGTATAAAAAGAATCAAGATTAAGCGAGTCAGAAAAATTTTCACAAGGAGGAGTTTCTTGCGAAAATACATGATTAAGCGTCGGTTGTTTATTTTCAAAAATAAAAGAATTATTAGAAAAATCAATACCAAGGGGAGAAAATTCATGAGACACAATTTCTTCATGAATTATAATTTCATGAGAATGAGAAGAAAGGGCGGGCGAAGGAGAAGAAGAAAAATTTTCATTTTCTAATTCGTCCGGGGTCTCCATGACTTTGCGAAATTCTTGGTACAATTGTTCTTCTTGATCTTGAGAATAAACATTTAAAGTGGGAAAAATAACATTCGGAAAAATTTCAAGATCAGAAGAAGAACAAATCTGCGGAAAAGGCGAGGAATGCAAATCATAATTGAAGGAATTTCCTTCGTCGCACTGAAAACTATCCGGGTGACCTTGCCACCATGAATAATCAACATCAGTGCAAGAAGAAATATTATTAGAATCGGAAAAATCATTCGCATGGAAACTAGATGAATTATTTTCATCAAAGTTTGAATAATTATTTTCATAAATAAACTCAAAATTATTTCCATAAGAAAATTTTTGAGGGTAAAAATTAGTATAACAATCCTCACTTCGACGCGGCGTTCCACAAAAATTAAAATTAACTTGGCGCTTTCGTGCGGCTTCCAAAAGATTGACTTTATTTTGAAGCTCGGCAACTTTTGCGGCCATCTGCGATAACATCATATTTTTTTGAAAAAGAAAATTAAACAACCGTCACCTAATAGAAAGGAATTTAAAAGGAAAAGCAAAAAGAGAAATGGGGCGGAGAAAGAGAATGATAAAAGTAATAAAATTCACGCTTTCAAAATATCAACAAAAATAATCCCCGGCAACGGCGCCAAAAACTTGATGGCTAAAATTTAGGATAAATAATATTCTCCAAATTCTACGAACTATAGGCAAGAGCACCTATCGTTCATAGCATAGGATATTTAAAACAAATAAATATCAAGTGTCGTATTCCACGGGTCTGTTGATTACTTCTACTCACGCAAATTAATATTATTTTATCGGAAGTAAAATAGAGTTTTGTAAATAATTAAAAGAAGAGAAACATTTGATCGGGAATCCTTCTTAAGTAAAATATTTCGTAAATCTAGAATTCGAAAGAAATCTATTTAGACAAGCTTGACCGTGGAGGTTCCCAAAATATGATAGAGACTCTCTCGAGAGAACTACCACCTAACCTTAGGTTGATCGATTAAGACCCCTCGGCCAGTCGAAACCCCTAAGCTTGCTTTATGCAGTGAGCCCCACTATTAGATTTGACTCCAATCCGGAAGAATTGCGTCACCCTCTCTCGAGGAGTGCAAATAATTCTTTCTACCGATGAGCGATCTATCGTATTTACGGATCTCTCGATACACTAAAATACGGATCAGACTTGATTATCATACCCTAGAAATATGAAACCAAAAATTGCAAATCAACGGTAAATCTTAGTTTTCCAAATCCAAACAATGAATAAAAGATTATGAAATATAAAAGCTTAGGAATTCATCCGATCAAATGCTACAAAATTAGCTACTCATGATTAAAGAAAAAGAACATTTTATAACTAAGAAAGAAGAATTACAATTGATGGGAAAGTAAATCTAAACTAGAAAATAAAAGGACAAGACATAAAATAAAGTTACACTAAAAATGCAGGAAAACTATACTAGAAATGATCCAATCGAAGCATGGACTGGATTCTCATCACTTTGGCAGCAGCTGGCTTTTATAGGCAGAAAATTGGTGAGTCACGCCCTTGGTCACGCCCGTGACCAAGGGCGTGTAAGCTGCGTAACTGCGTATTGAAAGCCCGGGAACGTTGGGGAAGAGAAACCGCCAAAATTGATCATCTCGACGGGTCACGGCCTCGGTCACGCCCGTGACCTAGGGCGTGTCTTGACCGAATCAGGAAACGGCGGGAAACGGCGAGATCTGGAGTTAATTTGGCAGTTGCGGGAGAGGTCACCCCCTAGGTCATGGCCGTGACATGAAGTCACGCCCATGACCTGGGGCGTGTAGGCTGGAAATGATGTGATGGCGTGTTCTGGTAGCTGGAAGACGGCTGGGTTCAGTCATGGTCGTGACTTGAAGTCACGCCCTTGGTCATGGCCGTGACCGAGGGCGTGTAATTATAAATTGGGCTGGCGGCATGATCAGGCAGCTGGAAGATGGCTGGGTTGAGTCATGGCCGTGACTTGATGTCACGCCCTTGGTCATGGCCGTGACCGAGGGCGTGTACTGAAGATTTTTGCAGACTTGTTCCATTCTTCCCCCAGAACATGGCGGTGAGCTTGAATTTGTTATTAGCTGCTCCAGATTACCTGAAAACACAAAACAAAGTGAATTAGACATATATTAAACTAAAATGATATAAAACCTAATTAATTACTACTAAAATATTATATAAAAATAACTATAAATAATGTACTATCATGCATCGTAGACGTTAGTTCCCGAGGAACTTCTGTTGCGTTTGTGCGAAGCCCGTCTCTCGAAGACCGTTGGGCTAGTGTGTCGAGTTGTGCGCCTTGGGTGCCCAACTTAGGTGGCCGCGAGTGCCACCCTCGTTACAAAACAAACGATTATGTAGGTGATAATAGGCAAGGGGAGGCTGAACCACTTCATGCGTGTTGGGTATGACGAATTGAGCAACGGGCTTAGCTGAACTATACCTGCCCCTATGTGGTGTAGCTCGATGGCCGAAGGTATCTGACGTGTCTCTACAGGCATAGGAGAGAGCCGAGGACCTTGGGTCTCGGTTAGCGAATGCTCAACTTTGGGCCATCCAGTCTGGGACTGAGGATGGTGGTGGGACCGGGAAATCCGGTACACCGTTAAGGTGCCCTGAGTGCACGAGACGTTGGCTCGACCGAGCCAACATTTGTGATATTTGGTGCTTTTATGGGACACTCTAGCTTTATGTAATTATGCTAACTTGCTTGCAGGGAAGAAGCTCTGCCACCCCGAGAAAGGGGTGGGGTCATTATAATTTGGTTAGCTGTGCTGACCATTGCTTTGTTTGCCACCGCTTGGTGGAATGTTCTTATGCAGGAGCAGGCGAGCTGAGCGGGAAGTAGTGGGCTGAAGCCCCTGTGCTGAGCCGGCCCTCGAAGGCCTGATTGTTTTGTTTAGTCTTTTCATGTGTTTCCGGCCTTCGTGCCGATGTATGCAAAATGCTTCTTTTCGTTAAACATTATGGATGTAAGGCCTTAAGGTCGGACTTTGGTTGTATGTCTTTTCATCAGAGTTTTTCATGTTTAGTGGATATTCCTCGTTAGGTGGTTATTTCACTTCTTTTAAAAGCTTCCGTTAGAATGCAACTCTGAGTTAGGGTTCGTTTTGAAAATAAAAAGATTATTTGGTTTCATTTAGTAATGCGTTCGTCTGTCCGTATAATATGGCGTGGGGCCCCGACCGAACCTTCTGTTATATTATTTGTGACTGATGGGGGTGTTACAATTGGACTCTAAGCATATGAGCTCATTGGAGATTAACTTCACCTTTCTTAGCTTACGTTAAACCACCATCTGTGGATTAGAAATTGATGAATGTGTAGAACTGAGAATCGAACCGAGCTTTACAGTTTGGTTTTGGTTCTATACCGTGGGTACATGGGTCAGTTCTGGTTCCAAAAAATAAAACTGAACCTATACAGATCGGTTCTTGGTTCTTAGTTGAACCAAACCGAACCGATCAGATTTGCACCCCTAGACGAAATGTATCTCCGTTAAATTGATACAATAAGTAGATATTTTAACAATGTGTTAGATGCAATTCTCAAGTTATCTACCAACTTTATCAAGCTCCATGGTGCAGCAACAACAACACAACGATGGCACCATTTTACAGTGAGCAATTTATTAGTTTGACGCATTCAATATAAAGAGTATGTTTAAGGAATATTTATATACATTCTCTTATCTTATAGGACTATGTTGGTACCTGATGAGTTAAATTTGGATTTTTGCAAAACCTTTATGTTACGAGATTAGAATTAGGCGGGTGTTTTCAAAGAGTTTCGAAAGTACTCCTACTTTGAGAAATTAACCGTTATCCTATCAGGAGATAGAAGTAACAATCTTTTTCTTCTTTCGAAATATTGACGACGACCTTGACTGCAACGTCGATTTTTTTTTTTAAAAAGAAAAGGAGAGTTTTGCACTAAATGGGTTTGAAAAGCTTTATATTATATTTTAATCCAAACTTAATCATATGATAAAGGCAAGTATACCTTATCGCGAGTAATACAAGATATTTTGTTTTAGAAAATATCGGGGTCGTATATTTCCGCGGGTCGTGTTGATTATACCTACTTTGAGGAACAAACTATTATTTTATCAGAATAAGTTTTCAGTGTAGGTTTTTAAAAGCGAACGATAATAAGCGAATAACTAGAGTTCTAAAACGATAATAATAAGCGTATAACTTGAGTTCTAAACGATGACAATAATAACGCCTGATGTCGAATTACCTTGAGATGAAAATAATCTTTTTTAGAAATAAAAGAGATGACTTTTCAAAATATTAAAATGGCTTGGCCGTGGAGGTTCCATAATTATGAACGCTCCTCTCTCGAGGGTACGCCCACCTGAAATTATGAATATTCGACCAAACTCTCGATCTTTAATCGAATCTCCTTAATACTCGCTTTATGTTGTGAACCCCGCTATTGGGTTTTTACTTCCAATTCGGGAGACTTACCTCATCCTCTCTCGAGGGTAGAGAGCACTTCTCTTTACCTGTGAGCGATCAGTTTGTACGCACGAGCCTCTCGGCTAACTAGTGTACGGAGACGGAAATGAAAACCACACATCGATTATGCGGCTCCACTCAACGTTATTCTCGGGTAAACCTTTAGCGTTAATATTTTTAGAAAGAGATATTTTATTTTCTTAGAAAACTATTTTTGGGTCCCAATGCTCTTCGACATCGTGCGCTAAAGGAAATTAGCCACTCATCGGAATGGAGACGACATTAATAATTAGAAAATACATGTTACGATTATAAGAGGATATAAGCGTGAAAAAGGGAAATAAAAAGACTTATATAAAAGCAGTAATAATATCCATCGCAACCGTCTTAAACAAGTGCTAAAAAGTTCTTAGCCTCTTATCCAGGATGAGGGTGATATATAGAAATGAAATACTTATAAAAGTGCAGAAATAATGTCCTTCCCAACCATCTTAAACAAGCGCTAAAGAAACTTAGCCTCTCATCCAGGACGGGGGTGGTATATAGCAATTATATAAAGACTGAAAAATAAAAAAACTGAAAAGAGTGTTACACACTCAGAACCCAAAATAGGGTTTGGAAAACATCACTCAGAAACATTATAACAGTATATAAGAAGATTTTGAAATAAGAAACAAACTATTTTATTGCAAAAATGAACATTACAACTAGACTATGAAAGCAAAAGTGGCTACCTACGAATACAGAAAATGAAAGCAGAAGTGGCTGTCTAAAATGCAGAAAATAACTCAGAAATAAAAGTGCTAAATTACTCGAGAGACTAGCTAATACATGAAATTCTGGATGGAAATTACTTCAGCCGAGGCCCTCTATTTATATGCAAAATTTTATTTTTACACGCCCTAGGTCACGAGCGTGACTTGGATGTCACGGTCGTGACTTAGGGCGTGACATTTGCTCGGCTGTAACTGTCGCCTTCTGGAAGAATCCGCCGTCAAATAAGACTGCACATGGGCATGACTTGAAGTGTCACGGGCGTGACTTGAAGTGTCACGGGCGTGATAGTGGGCGGCAGATGTCGGCAGCATGGGCAGGGCTTTGACTATGATGCGCTGGTGGTTTACGGGCGTGACATACTGGAACACGGGCATGACATGATTTGTCTTGGGCATGACATTTGGCGACTTTCGTCGAACGCAGCTCAGCTTTCGTCGAACGCAGCTTTAAGATCACACGCCCTTAGTCACGGGCGTGACTTGCTGGAACACGGGCGTGACTTGCTGGAAATCCATCGAGACGACGGGACGGTGCACAAATCCGTTGAGATGGGAATGACACGAGCGTGGCATTGAATGTCACGGGCGTGACTTGAACGATTTGTCGAGATTTGATCTGAATTAGGCCGTCCCGTCGAGATTTGAACTTTAAAATTACACGCCCTTGGTCACGAGCGTGACCGAGGGTTTGACCTGAGAAAATTTTGTCAAAATTTTGAAAAAAAGAAATAAAGCTAAGTTAGAAAAAAATAATAAAACAAGCAATTTATTCATTAATTTACATAGAAAATTTACAATATTAATTAAAGTTATACTAATAATTATACTAAAAATATGTATATTTTACTACTTATCAAATACCCCCATACTTAAGCTTTTGCTATTCCAGAGCAAAAGTAAGAGAGATCTATACGAGATTAACATAAGTTCTAATTTTTAGCTATCCTTTTATTTGATCATTAGAGAGAGAAAAATAAAAATTCGGAGTATAAAGAGTTAAGTCCTAAATTATGCAAATGATTTAAGTAGAAAGAAATGTCTTAGCCAAAAGACTTCTTAATTAACCAAATAACAAACAAAATTGCAATCATTAGTAAACGAGATTAGATCGAAATTATAAGAACCTTTGTTTAAAGAAACGTGAAGGAAAAATACAAGTTACTAATTATGCTCTCAAATGATTTTTTGAATTAAAACTAGAAACAATAATTTGGCTAAGGGAAAAGGGTAAAAAGCCTTGGCAAAAAGAAGAGTTTTTGAATTAGGGGTGATGGATTTTATCCTCTCATCCCTTCTTTTTAGTTTTCATTAGTGCCCACGTGGTGTACATGGGAAAACTGATTCATTTGTTTCTTTTATTTAACCCAATGCTTATGTTTACGAAATGAAATCTTATTCCCATTGACATAAGATCTTTTAAAGTTTTATTATTTTTTTTTATTTTTTTATTGGGTGCCTATGTTTACGGAACGAAATCTTATTCCCATTGACATAAGATCTTTTTCTTCTTTTTATTTGTCATGCTAAATTGGTGTATACAAGAGGTTTTCAAGAGAAATTCTAGAATAATAAAAAAAGGTTTGAGAGCAACCTTAGTAATTGGAATATTCCGAAATTCCTAAAGACATAAAGTAGAGATAATTGCAGTCTAAAGTTGTTTTGCCAATATACACATGTCTCTATTATTTAGCTAGTAGAAGTAGTGCTTGAAAACAAAGCCTCTATTTAAATTAAAAACACAAAATATTTTTTAAAACTTAACCTCGAACGTTTAAATCTATCGATCTTAGATAAACAAACAAATTTTCAAACTAGCGATTATGAAAAGCCACGAACAGATATTCTCGAAACTAAATGCTTTTAAGAATAAAAGTAAAGTAGGGTTTTATTATTTATTTTTTGGTTTGGATTTTGTTTGTTTTTCAACTACTATATAGTTATATATATATATATATATATATATAAATATATTGAAAACTGTTGGGCTTTTGTAAGATTTTTTTTTAGATTTTTGTACTATGACAAAGTAAAAAAAAAAAACTTGTTTTTAAAGTTTTTAGTTTTAAATTTTTTTTTGTAGTTTTCTTCAATCTAATATTTACATAAGTAAGTAAGATGATTTTTTTGTTTTTTTTGAAAGAAAACGGTAAAACACCCCTATACTTAAAACCCAACATTGTCCCCAATGTTGTAATGGAAGTATGAAGAAGAAAAAAAATGCATTATATACAAAAAGAAAGAGAGAGCAAAAAGGCTTCCCTAAATTAAAGTTGGCGGGGTCGTAAGAAACCCTGCAAAAGACATATAAAAAGCATAATAAAATATTAGATAAATATGGGGTGCCTCCCACGAGCGCTTTGTTTACCGTCGCGTAGCTCGACTAAACTAAAGTACTGGGATCATCGTTTGATAGGGAGTGCTGCAGTGAGGGATTTACATGCAGAGTAGCTTTGTCATCTCCGACCTGAAGGAGAAGTAGACCATTACTGACATCAATTAGCGCACGAGAGGTGGCGAGGAAAGGGCGACCGAGGATGATAGGCACCTCAGCGTCCTCCTCGATGTCTAGGATGACGAAGTCTATCGGGAAGACAAACTTGTCTACCTGGACCAGAACATCCTCCACTACCCCTATTGGGTACTTTATCGAGTTATCCATTAGTTGGATACTCATTTTTGTCGGGGTAGGAACACTCAAATCCAATTTTTTAAAGAGGGAGATGGGCATTAAATTTATACTCGCTCCTAGGTCCGCTAGGGAGTATTTTATTAACAAGTTGCCAAAAAGGCACGGGATGGAAAACCTTCCCGGGTCATTCAATTTTGGCGCAATCTGTTAAGTAGAACCGCCGAGCATTCCGCATTTAGGGAAACACGCGAAATACCCTCGAGTTTCTTTTTATTAGAAAGAAGTTCTTTTAGGTATTTCACGTATTTCAGCACTTGAGAGAGTGCCTCGCAGAAGGGGACGTTAATTTGAATTTGTTTTAAAATACTTAAAAAAAATTTATAATGTTCATCCTCCTTCTCTTTGTTAATTTTCGAGGGATAAGGAATTTGCGGGCTCGAAATGCCCGACGCAATTGGAAAATTCGGAGCTAACAAAATCGAAGAAGAGGGTGGAGGGGGCGGTGTCGAAATAGGTACCTTAGGCTCAACCCGTTTTGGGGAGGTTACCTCCTTGCCACTGCGAAGAGTTATGGCGTTGGCAGTTTCTCGGGGGTTTGGCTCCGTGTTCCCTGGAAGAGCTCCATATGGCCGCTCGGAGACCATCTTTGCTAGTTGTCCAACCTGCTTTCCAAGTTTTTAATCGATCCGGTAAAATTCTGGATATTTGACTAAGTGGTCGCGACGTACTTAGCAAAAACATCTTCTAGCGGAGAAGGGTTTGGAGGAGGAGGCTGAAATCCGTTCGGGAATCCTTGCAGAAATCCTTGCGGGTTCATATTTGGGGGCCTCTGAGCATTGTTAGGATTGCTCCAGGAGAAATTTGGATGGTTCCTCCAACCCGGATTGTAATTATTACTATACGGATTGTTATTTGGGTTGAAGGGGGGCCTAACTGGGTTGCCTAGGTAATCTACAGTTTCTTCGACAAAAGTATTATTATTATTAGTATTAGCCTAAGCGGGAGTGGAGGAGGAAGCAGTCATCTCTGCCACTTGCTTACTGATGAGTCCTATTTAAATATATATTTCTGGACTCATTTGGGCTGTTATTCTAGTGTTTGCACCACATTTTAGGCACGTTTCCATTCATATGTGCTATTTCATGCTAGGTGCACGTTTAAGCCCATTTCGGTGTGTAATTACACTCCTTGGTGTTGGGGGGTAAGCACATTGTGCTCCCCTTCCTTTCTTTTAAGTATTTCTGTGCTGGACGTGTATTCCCAGCTGATATGCCATGTTTGCAGGTGACCCGATCGCCCCGTTTTCCCCATAAGTAATTTCTGTGCATATCGCACGGTCGTGCGTTTCCTTGACGCACGGACTGTGCGGTAGTTTGTTTGTTCTGGGAAGAAAATTAACCGTGCGTTTGAACGCACGGGCGGCGTTGGGGCGGTGGTCACCACTCATACGAGTGCCCAGGTAGTGGGCAATCAGGTGAATTTTCTCAGCTTAGTTTGAATGAATCTGTAAATTTTGTTGGAAATCAGGCTAGGGGGCACCATACGGAAATGCTTATAATCCGGGTATGAGAGATCACCCCAATTTTTCATGGACCCAAAATGCTGCAGGCCAACGATGGCAACCGGGCCAGCATCAAAATGATGCTCAAGCATCCGGAAGTCAACCAAGGCCGCCTCAGCCGGGTTATAATCAAGGTGCCCCGGTCCCTAAGAAAAGTAATCTAGAAGAGTTGATGGAGAAGTTTGTGGAAGTCGCCAATGCTAACATGGTGAACCAAGCCGCATCCATGCGTAACTTGGAGATGCAAGTGGGCCAACTGGCTCAAGTGCTAACCGAGCGAGCGCAAGGGACCCTTCCCAATAACACAGAAAAATATCCAATCAATCAAGGGAAGAGTCTCTCCGACGCGGGAGTTGGTGAACTAAGTGAGTTGGTAGTTTCATGCTCCATTAACAATTTTGAAACGGCATCCCTATGTGATTCCGGTTCATCTCGCAACATCCTCGCCTTGCAGGATGTTGCTAAATGATAAAGTAGTTTTTATATAAGTTTTTAATAGAAAATTTTGTAATTATTTAATTTGAATTTTCCTTTTTATGTCAATTTTAGGTTATAAGTAGTTCTTTTTGTAATTTTGATTCTAACTTAGCCTAATTTTAATATTTGCAGATTTCTGGGACAAATCGGGAAAAATCACATGTCACGCCCTCGGTCACGCCCGTGACCAAGGGCGTGTAACCTGAAGATCAGTCCAGAGTCGCAGCCGTGCTGTTGAGCTAGTCCACACCCAGTCACGCCCCAGGTCACGCCCGTGACCCAAAGTCACGCCCGTGACCGGGGGCGTGTAATTTCAGCATCTGCCACGTGGAGCCGCCGTCGAGACGAGAAGCTGCCGTTGAGAAGTCAACTTGAGTCACGCCCCAGGTCACGCCCGTGACCCAAAGTCACGCCCGTGACCTTCCCGCGTGATCCAAGCACGCCGCCGCGGCGTCTGGCTAGCCCATGCCGCATTAAATGAAGCCTTCCTGAGTCACGCCCGTGACCCAATTGTCACGCCCGTGACATGTGCGATTTTCTCCCGCCGTCACGCCAAGCCCACGCCGCGACCAGATCCGATGCTGCAGAGATTACACGCCCTAGGTCACGCCCGTGACCGAGGGCGTGTAACATGAAATTTTTGCCTATAAATTCAGAGGCTCTCCTTGAGTTCAAAGTTCAGAATTTTGGAGTGGGGAAGGTGCTGCTGGAGCCAATCTTGAGTAGTTTTCCTTTTTCATGTTCATGTTCATGTCTCTTTATTTTCATGCTCTCTTCCTTTTCTAATGCAATGTATTAGCTTTCCTTTAGTGCAATAGTCTAGTTTAAGCTTGTAATCTTGTTTTTCCTAGCTTGCAATTTCCTTTCTTAAGTCTTGTAATAGTTTTTTCATTTAAATAAAAAATAGTTTGTTCTCTTTATTTTGTCTCCTCCTTAGCTAAAGTTTCTTAATATGCATTTTTATTTTTTTTCCTCTTCCCCCTCCACCATGATTAACTAATCCTCATTAGTACTCGATCAAAATGATCCGAGGATGAGTTAGACAAGTTATGATTTTCTAAAGTTTTCTTTTTCCGTTTTTATAAACACTTGAATTATCCTTGATTTTTAATTAGTGAGGCCATACTTTCGATATATGGTTTTCGCTTAAGTTTTCATATTTAGTTAGCCGAGAGGCTCAAAGTATGAATCGATCACTCAAGGGTAAAGAGAGTTGCACGCACCCCTCGAGAGAGGATGACGTAAATCTCCCGGATTGGAGTCAAATCCAATAGTGGGGTTCACCTCGTAAAGCAAGTTTTAGGTAATCGATTATAGGACGAGAGTCCGGTTGATTTTTCCTAATCTTAGTTGGGCATTAACCTCGAGAGAGGCATGTTCGAGCTTCGGGAACCTCCACGGTCAAGTAGTTCAATTTAAACGGAATTAGATTTAATTTCTTTTTACTTGTCTTTTCTCACTCCAAGGTGACTTTTGATTGAGTACTAGCCTCTTTTATCATCATCTAAACCCTTAATTTAGCTTGCAATTTCTCTTTTTTAGCTAAGAACCAAAACCCCAAAATATCATTAGATAAGATAATAGTGACTTTCCTCAAAGTAGAAGTATTCAACGCGCCCCGTGGAATACGACCTTGGTATTTCTTAATATCCTATACTATAGACGATAAGGTACACTTGCCTTTATCAGATATAGTTTTGGAGAAAATCTCAACCCTTCACTAAAATTTCAAAACCGTAAAAAAAATAGATATCAAGTTTTTGGCGCCGTTGCCGGGGACTTTTGCGTAGATATTTTGAAACAAGGATAGCTATTAATCTTATCATGTTGTTTTTATTTTAGTTTTTCTATTTTTGAAAATCTTAAGGGTGAAATTAAAATTCTTGGAAAGGACGCTTTGGGCTTGAATTCCCATCACAGCCTCTAGTACCTTGCAAACCCTTCACCGGGTAGATCTTGGGAAGTCCAAGACTAACTTAATCCGCCTAAAAAGAACAAAAAATATTCTCTCTTTTTCTTCTTCTTTCCTTCTCTTTTTAGTGTATGACCCGTGGTAGCACTTCGATTCTTCCTTTTGATCCGGAAATCGAGCGAACCCTTTTGAGGCACCGCCGTTCTCGTGATCAAGGAAATCAAGTAGAATCTGAAGAGTCAATCGGGGACACTAACGCAGCAAATATGGATCATAATCTTAATCCTCCTAATCTTAACGAGCCAAACCCTAATGAGGACGCGCAACGGACCATGTCCTATTATGCGCGGCCGAATTTGGAAGGCACACAATCGAGTATTGTTCGCCCCGCGGTGGCGAACAATAACTTTGAGATCAAGTCCAGCATCATACAAATGGTGCAACAATCGGTGACCTTTGATGGTCAACCGGACGAGGATCCAAATTCACATATCTCTTACTTTCTTGAAATTTGCGACACTTTTAAGATCAATGGCGTCACCGATGATGCCATTCGATTACGTCTTTTTCCTTTCTCTCTGCGGTCTAAGGCCAAGCAGTGGCTGGGCTCCCTACCAAGGGGATCCATCACTACATGGGCCGAAATGGCGGAAAAATTTCTTAATAAATATTTCCCGCCTTCAAAGACCGCTAAATTACGCACGGATATTGCATCGTTCATGCAAATCGACTCGGAGACTCTCTATGATACATGGGAGCGCTTCAAGGAGCTTTTGCGTCGATGCCCTCACCACGCACTTGCCACTTGGCAACAAGTGCAAATATTTTATAATGGCTTAAATCTCCAAACGAGGCAAATGATTGATGCGGCCGCCGGGGGGACATTAAATAACAAAACCCCGATCGCCGCTCAAGAGCTTTTCGAAGAGATGGCCACAAATGCGTATCAATGGAACATGCCCCGAGCGCGGCCTAATAAGCCGGCCGGAATTTTTGAAATAGACGCTAACGCAAATTTGGCTTTACAAGTTGAGCGCTTAACAAAGCAAGTGGCGGAGATGTCTGCTTCCTCCGCCACTCCTCCTTGGGCTAATAATATTTTACTTGAAGAGCAAGTTGATTACATGGGAAATCCACCTCGGCCTTCCTATAACCCGAACACCGCTCCGTATAATAACACCTACAATGCGGGTTATAGGAATCATCCGAACTTCTCATGGAGCAATCAAGGAAATGCTCAGCGTCCCTTAAATTTAAATCAACCTCCAAATCAACTTCTCAATTTAACTCCCCCTCAAAATTTTAATCCACCCGGTTTTCCACCGCAACAGCAAAAACCCTCTCCGCTTGAAGAGGTTTTTGCAAAATATGTTGCTACAACTGAAGCGAACATCCGGAACCTCACCGGATCGATCAAAAATTTAGAGAACCAAGTGGGCCAGCTAGCAAAGATAATCTCCGAGCGACCGCAAGGAGCCCTTCCGGGAAACACGGAGCCCAACCCAAGGGAGAGCGCAAACGTGATTACACTCCGAAGCGGGAAGGAGGTGGCTTCTAAGCAGGACGAACCCATGGTAACTTCCTCTCCTCCTCTTCCTCCTATTTTATCTTCAATTTTACCTACTACGTTAGCTCCGCGCGCTTCTACTTCTAATGTTCCGTATCCATCTAAGTTTAAAAGCGAGAGCGCCGAAAAGAATTATAAAAAGTTTTTAGATATTTTAAAGCAAATCCACATTAATGTACCCTTCTGCGAGGCTATCTCTCAAATGCCTAAATATGCGAAATATCTTAAGGAGTTGCTCTCCAATAAGAAAAAATTAGAAGATATTTCGCATATTTCTTTGAACGCAGAATGCTCCGCGGTTGTACTCAACAAATTGCCTACAAAAGTGAATGACCCGGGACGGTTTTCCATCCCGTGTTTATTTGGCAATTCGTTAGTAAAACACGCTTTAGCGGATCTGGGAGCAAGTATCAATTTCATGCCTTTTTCATTATTTAAGAAACTAGGTCTAGGAAATCCAAGCCCCACTCGAATGAGTATTCAATTAGCGGATCGCTCTTTAAAATATCCGGTAGGAATAGTGGAGGACGTGCTCGTCAAGGTCGACAAGTTCATCTTCCCGGTGGACTTTGTCATTCTTGACATCGAAGAGGATGCCGAAGTACCCCTCATACTCGGCCGCCCCTTCCTTGCCACCTCCCGCGCCATTATTGACGTAAGTAACGGAAAGCTCCTCCTTCGGGTTGGAGATGATGAAGTTTCTTTCGGCATAAATTCCTCGATGCGGAACACATTAGAAAACGACGATTCATGTTTTTACCTGGAAGAGTGTTGGGAATTCGATTCCCCTCCCGAGTTAGTCTCCACCTCGAGTCACGAGTCCGAGTTCGCCGAGCTCTTTTGTCTGGAAGAAGAAGAAGTCACTCGTTTCACACCACCCGAACCACTATTTTTAGAAAAATTAAAAATCAAAACATCTTATGAAGAGCCACCCGTTTTGGAACTAAAGCAACTTCCCCCTCACCTTAAGTATTTATTTTTAGAAAAAGAGTCGAAGCTACCCGTCATCGTTTCATCCGAACTTAGCAACTCAGAAATTTCCGAGTTGGCTATTGTCTTAAGAAAGCACCGCCACGCAATTGCGTGGCAAATTTCGGATATAAAGGGTATAAACCCTTCCTTCTGCACTCATAAAATCTTCCTCGAAGATAACTCCCGAAATTCGGTCCAGCCTCAACGACGGCTAAACCCTAACATGAAAGAAGTCGTTAAGGCCGAAGTGATCAAACTATTGGACGCGGGAATTATCTACCCGATATCGGATAGTACTTGGGTTAGCCCAGTACAAGTCGTACCAAAGAAAGGTGGCATTACGGTAGTAGCTAATGAGAATAACGAGTTGATCCCAACCCGTACTGTTACGGGTTGGCGGATGTGCATCGATTACCGAAAACTAAATGATGCCACCCGTAAGGATCACTTCCCCCTACCATTCATCGATCAAATTTTAGAGCGCCTTTCAGGTCACTCCTACTACTGTTTTCTCGATGGTTTGTCGGGATATTTTCAAATACCGATTTCGCCCGAGGACCAAGAGAAAACCACTTTCACTTGTCCCTTTGGCACCTTCGCTTATCGAAGGATGCCATTTGGTCTTTGTAATGCGCCAGCTACATTCCAAAGATGTATGCTGGCAATATTTGACGAGTTAGTAGAGGAGGTGATGGAAGTGTTTATGGACGACTTTTCCGTGTTCGGAAATTCATTTAAAAATTGTTTAAAAAATCTTGAGCGCGTGTTGCAGCGATGCGAGGAAACGAATTTAGCACTTAATTGGGAGAAATGCCATTTTATGGTCAAGGAAGGGCTAGTCCTTGGTCATAAAATTTCGGGCATGGGGATCGAGGTCGATAAGGCCAAGATCGAAGTGATTGAAAAACTTCCCCCTCCAACAAACGTAAAAGCTATTCGTAGTTTCCTAGGCCACGCGGGGTTTTATCGGCGCTTTATACAGAATTTTTCAAAAATCACAAAGCCGTTAACCCACCTTCTTGAAAAAGAATCCTCGTTTATTTTTAGCGATGAATGCCATTTGGCTTTTAAACTCATCAAAGAGAAACTTATAAACTCCCCGATTCTAGTCGCGCCGGATTGGTCGCTTCCTTTTGAAATCATGTGCGACGCGAGTGACATTGCGGTTGGTGCCGTTTTAGGCCAACGGGTGAGTAAGTATTTCCACCCTATTTATTATGCGAGCAAAACACTCACGTCGGCACAAGCGAATTACACCACAACCGAAAAGGAGCTTCTAGCGATCGTTTTTGCCTTCGATAAGTTTAGGTCATATATCACCCTCTCAAAAGTTATTGTCTTCACGGATCACTCCGCACTTAGGTATCTTTTAAGCAAATCGGACGCCAAGCCTCGTCTTTTGCGATGGATCCTCCTCTTGCAGGAGTTTGACTTAGAGATCCGGGACAAAAGGGGAGCCGAAAACTTGGCGGCCGATCATCTCTCCCGTTTAGAAAACCCCGCCTCGGAAGTTTTGATAGAATCTGACATCGATGATAAATTTCCCGAAGAGCGCCTCCTCGCTCTCGAAGATATTAATACGTCGTCTACCCCCTGGTTTGCAGATCTGGCTAACTATTTAGTAGCCCGGGTCTTGCCAAAAGAATTCTCGAGTCAGAAAAAGAAGAAATTCTTTTCTGATTTAAAGAATTACTTTTGGGAGGATCCCTTTTTATTCCGTGTATGCGCAGACCAAGTGGTGAGACGATGCGTCTCGAGTAAGGAGGGTCTTAAAATTTTACGACATTGTCACGAGGGACCATCCGGTGGTCATTATCATTCGAACCGAACCGCGAGGAAGGCGCTGGAGGCAGACTTTTATTGGCCCACGCTCTTCAAAGATGCTCACACCCTTGTGAGTACTTGCGACAGCTGCCAGCGGTCGGGCAACATCTCTCGCCGGGATGAGATGCCCCAAAATATTTTCTTAGAATGCGAGATTTTCGATCTTTGGGGCATTGATTTCGTTGGTCCTCTCCCTCCTTCATTTTCAAATAAGTATATTCTAGTGGCGGTCGACTACGTGTCAAGGTGGGCGGAAGCGCAAGCTCTCCCCACCAACGATGCGCGAGTCGTCGTTAACTTTTTAAAAAAATTATTTTCTCGATTTGGCACTCCGCGCGCTATTGTGAGTGATCGGGGCACCCATTTTTGCAATACTCAATTCACAAAAACTTTAGCAAAATATGGTGTCACGCACAAACTATCCACTGCATATCACCCACAAACGAGCGGCCAAGTCGAAGTGGTTAATCGAGAATTAAAGCGAATTTTAGAGAAAACGGTTTCTATTAATCGGAAGGATTGGGCAATAAAGCTCGATGACGCGCTTTGGGCCTATCGTACGGCGTACAAGACCGCTATCGGTTGTACACCATATCGAATGGTCTATGGCAAGGCTTGCCACCTTCCGGTCGAATTAGAACACCGCGCATTTTGGGCGCTTAAATTTTTAAATCTCGATTCCACTTTAGCGGGTGAACAAAGGAAGTTTCAAATAAACGAATTAGATGAATGGCGAGCGAATGCGTATGAGAGCAATAAATTATATAAGGAGCGAACAAAGTTTTATCACGATAAACATATAAAATTTCCGAAAACTTTTTCGCCGGGCGATCTCGTCCTCCTTTATAATTCTCGCCTTCGCCTTTTTCCGGGAAAATTAAAATCCCGATGGTCCGGACCCTTTATTGTTAAAGAGGTTTGGTCCTATGGGACAATCCTAATTTCCCACCCGGAAAAAGGCTCCTTCAAAGTTAACGGGCACCGCCTTAAATTGTATCTTCCGGGAGACGTACCTAATGACAAGAGTGATGCGATTTTTCTTCATCATATAACATAATCGGCAAGTGGGTCAAGCTACGCGACCTTAAACAAAGCGCTTTTGGGAGGCACCCCAAAGTTATCTTTTGTTATTTTCTCTTGTCTCTTCTTTTCTGCTTTAACAACTTTTGCAGGTAATCGCGGCTTCCCCACAAAAGCTTCAAAAAAATCAGGGAAGCCCTTTTTCCTTCTCTTCTTTCATTTTTGCATTTTTTTTTATCTTTTCCTACTTCATACTTATTTTTAAACATTGGGGACAATGTTTAACTTTAAGTATGGGGGTGTGAATAGCCCTTTGTAAATTCTTGTAAATAGTTGTTAAATTAGAAAATTTTCAAAAAAAAAAAAAAAAAAAAAATATATATATTTTCTTATGTTTTTCTTCTATTTTAGCTTGTAAAACCCAAAACTCAAAAAAAATAGAAAACAGAAAAATTTAAATCTTGGAAAGGGACGTTTGGGATTTTATCCCATCACACCTCCTAGTACCTTGCGAACCCTTCACCGGGTAGCCCTTGGGAAGTCCAAGACTTGCAAAAAAATTTGTTAAGTTTTAAATCTAGTTTCCTTTCTTTGTAAATAGTTTTTAATGAGAAAAATCAAAAAAAAAAGATAATATCAAAAATTCAAAAAATTCTTATTTCCCTTCTTGTTGTTTTTGTGATTTCTTAGAAATCTAGTTGAGAATGTTTATAAGCATGTTTAAGTTTTTAATTGGCTAAAATTTTGCTTATCATAGTTTGTTAATTTTAAATTTGAGGTAATCTTGATTTAAGAATCATCTTATGATTTTAAATTGATTAGAGAATTTTGTTAGCATGACTTCTCTTTTTATTTTTAAATGGCTTCATTTTGTAGTAAATTTCCTAAACCTCTTTAGATTTCAATTATACTTTCTTCTAACTTCTTAGATCTTAGGAATTTTAATTTTACTAGAATTTGCTCTCAATATGATTTAAAACTAGCTAGATTTATTTTTCCCCTACCCTACCCCCTTTGATGGCATAAAAAAAAATGTGTATTAAAAGATCATATGTCATGGGAATAAGAGGATAAAATTCATTATTCCCTAAAACATATGCACCCAAAATATTTGAAAAGATTATATGGCATGGAGTAAGAGGATAAAATTCATTACTCCTAAACCATATACATTTTGGGTTTTTATTAGAAGAGAAAAAAAAAAGAGAAAAGAAAAGAAAAAAAAAGGGAAATTTCATGATAAATTCCATTTCCTCCATTCAAAAATTTCTCTTCTTATGCCAAATTCTATGAAATCACCCTTAGCCAATTATCATTGTTCTAGTTTTAGTTGAAAATTATGGAGAGAGCAATATTTAGTAATTTACTTTTCCTTAAGATTCTTTTAAGATAGAGTTCTTATAATTTTAATTTAATTTAGTTTTATAATTTCTACAATTTTGTCAAACTACTTAATTTTCTTGAGAAGTTATTGCCTAAACATTTTTTTCCCTCTTTTCAAATCATCATCATAATTTAGGACTTAACTCCCCCTTGAATTTACTCTTAACTTAACTTTTGGTTAAATGAAATTTTAGTTTTAAATTAAATTTTTTTTTTAAGGATGTCTTATAAATTATGTCTCACACTTTTGCTCTGGAATAGCAAAACCTCAAGTATGGGGGTATTTGATAAAGTAGTTTTTATATAAGTTTTTAATAGAAAATTTTGTAATTATTTAATTTGAATTTTCCTTTTTATGTCAATTTTAGGTTATAAGTAGTTCTTTTTGTAATTTTGATTCTAACTTAGCCTAATTTTAATATTTGCAGATTTCTGGGACAAATCGGGAAAAATCACATGTCACGCCCTCGGTCACGCCCGTGACCAAGGGCGTGTAACCTGAAGATCAGTCCAGAGTCGCAGCCGTGCTGTTGAGCTAGTCCACACCCAGTCACGCCCCAGGTCACGCCCGTGACCCAAAGTCACGCCCGTGACCGGGGGCGTGTAATTTCAGCATCTGCCACGTGGAGCCGCCGTCGAGACGAGAAGCTGCCGTTGAGAAGTCAACTTGAGTCACGCCCCAGGTCACGCCCGTGACCCAAAGTCACGCCCGTGACCTTCCCGCGTGATCCAAGCACGCCGCCGCGGCGTCTGGCTAGCCCATGCCGCATTAAATGAAGCCTTCCTGAGTCACACCCGTGACCCAATTGTCACGCCCGTGACATGTGCGATTTTCTCCCGCCGTCACGCCAAGCCCACGCCGCGACCGGATCCGATGCTGCAGAGATTACACGCCCTAGGTCACGCCCGTGACCGAGGGCGTGTAACATGAAATTTTTGCCTATAAATTCAGAGGCTCTCCTTGAGTTCAAAGTTCAGAATTTTGGAGTGGGGAAGGTGCTGCTGGAGCCAATCTTGAGTAGTTTTCCTTTTTCATGTTCATGTTCATGTCTCTTTATTTTCATGCTCTCTTCCTTTTCTAATGCAATGTATTAGCTTTCCTTTAGTGCAATAGTCTAGTTTAAGCTTGTAATCTTGTTTTTCCTAGCTTGCAATTTCCTTTCTTAAGTCTTGTAATAGTTTTTTCATTTAAATAAAAAATAGTTTGTTCTCTTTATTTTGTCTCCTCCTTAGCTAAAGTTTCTTAATATGCATTTTTATTTTTTTTCCTCTTCCCCCTCCACCATGATTAACTAATCCTCATTAGTACTCGATCAAAATGATCCGAGGATGAGTTAGACAAGTTATGATTTTCTAAAGTTTTCTTTTTCCGTTTTTATAAACACTTGAATTATCCTTGATTTTTAATTAGTGAGGCCATACTTTCGATATATGGTTTTCGCTTAAGTTTTCATATTTAGTTAGCCGAGAGGCTCAAAGTATGAATCGATCACTCAAGGGTAAAGAGAGTTGCACGCACCCCTCGAGAGAGGATGACGTAAATCTCCCGGATTGGAGTCAAATCCAATAGTGGGGTTCACCTCGTAAAGCAAGTTTTAGGTAATCGATTATAGGACGAGAGTCCGGTTGTTTTTTCCTAATCTTAGTTGGGCATTAACCTCGAGAGAGGCATGTTCGAGCTTCGGGAACCTCCACGGTCAAGTAGTTCAATTTAAACGGAATTAGATTTAATTTCTTTTTACTTGTCTTTTCTCACTCCAAGGTGACTTTTGATTGAGTACTAGCCTCTTTTATCATCATCTAAACCCTTAATTTAGCTTGCAATTTCTCTTTTTTTAGCTAAGAACCAAAACCCCAAAATATCATTAGATAAGATAATAGTGACTTTCCTCAAAGTAGAAGTATTCAACGCGCCCCGTGGAATACGACCTTGGTATTTCTTAATATCCTATACTATAGACGATAAGGTACACTTGCCTTTATCAGATATAGTTTTGGAGAAAATCTCAACCCTTCACTAAAATTTCAAAACCGTAAAAAAAATAGATATCACTAAACTGCGACTTAATATGGATACGGATGAACGGAAGTCACTGGTGCTTGCTAATGGGACCATAGTTAAAGCTGAGGGAGAAGTTAGGAATGTAGAAGTAAAAATTGAAGGGACGGTAGTAGTTGCTGACTTCCAAGTTTTGGGGCCAAGTCTGAATCAATCCATTCCAATCTTGGGAGTACCATTCTTAAAAGAGAGCGGTGCCACCTTAGATTTTTCTAAGGGGAGTGTCATCTTACCCTGTAAGGTGACGCCCTCCACATGCCCCAGGATTGTATCTGAAGCGGTAATTTACTCCCCCCTTGTTTTTCCTGATAAACTATCTAGTGATGAAGAAGCCGAGAAAGGAACAGAATCGCTGGAAGGAGCAAAGAATGAAGTGAAGTTGCAAGCCGTGACAGAAGAGAGGAAGGAGGCAAGAGACGGCACTGATACAAGAATATTGAATGACGAGGGAGAAGGCGGAATGAAACGCCTTGTGAATTTTTTTTCGAGTCAAAGTAACAATTGTGAACAATTTAAACAGGTTCATTGGGCTGATCCGGTTGCCATGGCGGTAACAGAAATGAAGCCACCCCCTACCAAGGCGGGAAATTCCGCCAGTTATCAACGTTGGCGCTCTCCAACTGTGGAGAAGCTGAGGAAAGAAAAATTGCTGCGTAAATCACGCTCTGCTTCCCTCCGGTGCGAGAAGGAAGAGGCTAGGGGCAAGGAGGAGACATCCTCCTTGAGCCTTAAAGCCTTCACCTCTTTCCCATCTCGCGCAGCGGGGGAGAACCACCACAAATCAGCATACAGCTGATGTGTGAGGGGGTCTCGGGGTCGTGATTACGATGTTTCTTTGGTCTGATTCCGTGCTTTATTATGCTTCTTTGCTGTGTTGTTTTGTTTAGTTTGGAACAATCTCGTTTTGCTGTTTCCCCTTAAACAATGATTAATACATGTATTTGGTCCACCTTAAAGGACGTTAAACAAAAGGGCTTCTTGGGAGACAACCCATGGGGAACCGCCTGGTTTCGTCTATCTTTTTAATCCTTTTTGCGTATTGTTATTTCAGTTTGCTAACATTGTAGGTGAAGCTTTGCTCTCGCGTGGAAGGAGATTTATTTTTGAAGAAATTTGGATTACCGCACTTTTGACATGCTCCTTTGTGAGCATAGGTCAACTCTACCCCTCTCTTATTTATGATTGAATCGTTTATTCTAGTAGCTTTAATCAAGTCTGGGGGGAGAGAGCGAGTTGTGCACGTGCACACACGTTGCATAACATGCTAGATTGTGCTGAGTTAGGATTTTTATTTTGTTGCATGCACGTGCACCTTGTTCACGCACACTTGATCACGCGTGCTTATTGGGTATCGCTGCGAGGTTTTCTCGCTCGTAAGAATTGAATTGTTAGCATGTGAGTGAGGAGTGGAGAATAATGTTGACTCGCGTAGTGCTCTAGTCAAGGGCTCCCGTCACGCCTAGAAATTCGATTAGAGTAGAATTAAATTCAGATTTGTAATGTAATTATTTCTGTTATAGTAGCTGAAATTTATTTTACTTTAGTGGTGAATCCGGTGAATCCAACGGTAGCAATAGGTCGAGTGTAGCAGACTAGGAGTAGCTTATTACTAGGGTCGAAAGGAAGGACAACCTATCTCGGTGGCTAGAACTTGCACTAGGCGACTCTCGACACAATTATGTTGAAATACTCGTCATGAAATGTAATATAGGCCATTTCTTGATCCGTTTGAGCTTTTGAAATCCTAACCTATGTAATCACCATTGCAAGCCTATTTGAGCCTACCTCTCCTCTTTGTTTAGCTCCACTATTTAATATAACCAAAGCCATACAGCCGAACCTATGTTCGCACCAACCGTTGTGCTGAAAGAATTTTCTTTCTCGATCGCATTTGGTGTCTTCTATGTGTGTATGGCAGGGTTGATTTAGCTGAAGGAGTCGTTTTATTGCGCGTTAAAAATGCTCTTTTGCCGAAAAGAGAAAAAGAAAAGAAAAGAAAAGAAAATATAAAGGAGTTGTGCAAAAACAATTTTCTCTTGGCAAAAATTTATGTTATTTGGCTCAACACGCACCTAATGTTTAGTTGAAGTCTGGGGGTGTCGTATAAGTTCTGAAAATGTTGTAGTGGTGAGTATCATTCTCTTGAGTGCGACAGTTGTGTTGAGTGCGATTCCCATCATTCTTCTACTTACCTAGCCTATACTCAACATAAGCCAAATAATTGCCTATAAGTCCTATTGATTTTAGACACGAGTCGTCTCATGCAGTAGAGAGAGTGCGGACGTGCAAGCCTATGGACACCGACTTTGATGGATTTCTTAGGAGATTGTCCCTACCTTCGATTCAAGTAATACTCTACTCATTAGTCACACTATTTTCCCTTTTTGCGCAACCGAAAGATTCACCAGGATTCACCATCCAAGTAAGTTAAATTTCAATTTACTGTCTTAGAAATAATTAGATACAACCTTGAGTTTAATTATATTCTAATGTATTTCTACGCACGAGAGCATGCGACTTCGCATAATTCTCTACTGCTCAAACTCATGCCAACATTCAATTGATCCAACTGGAGAGTTGAGTAGTTTGCCCGAGACGTGCAAATGGTTATGTCTGGGGGTGTGATGAGTCCTATATATATATATATATTTCTGGACTCATTTGGGCTGTTACTCTAGTGTTTGCACCACATTTTACGCACGTTTCCATTCATATGTGCTATTTCATGCTAGGTACACGTTTAAGCCCATTTCGGTGTGCAATTGCATTCCTTGGTGTTGGGGGTAAGCACATTGTGCTCCCCTTCCTTTATTTTAAGTATTTCTGTGTTGGACGTGTATTCCCAGCTGATATGCCATGTTTGCAGGTGACCCGATCGCCCTGTTTTCTCCATAAGTAATTTTTGTGCATATCGCACGGTCGTGCGTTTCCTTGACGCACGAACTGTGCGGTTGTGCGTTTGTGTCTGGGAAGAAAATGGAGTGTCAGAGTTTACTCGTGCGTTTTAACGCACGGGCGGATTCGCCCGTGCGTGAACAGAACGCACGGTCGACCTGTGTCTTCTTGATTTCAAAGCGTCGGAGTTTAACCGTGCGTTTGAACACACGGGCGGCGTTGGTCGTGCGTGAAAAAATCACACGGGCGGCGCAGCGTCTTCTCCAAGCCATATTTCATCCGTTAATATCGCATGGTTTGCGCACGATCGTGCGTTCGACCGTGCGTGACCATTTTTCAGCCTGTTTCGTATAAAAGATGCAGTTTCGAGGCAGATGGGGAGCGACGACCAGGGGAAGAGCGGGAGCGATTCAAAGGGCGGGAAAACTCTACCTTCCCGCTAATCTTGAGGGTTGAAGGATTCTCCTTCATCTCCTCCATCATCAAGACTATTTCCGGTGACTTTCCACCTCCACCTTTCCATCCGGGAGCATTAGGAGCTTCATCCGCCATTTGCTCAAGCATACCTCACCAAGGAGACCCAGGAAGTGGTGAAGATCGTAGGAGCGGTGACAGCCTCCTTCGAGCCAAGCTCACCATTTGAGGGCCGAGTCCGGAGAGAGCCCGACAACCTCTCATTCCGGCCGTGAACCCAAGACGTGATTTCTTCGTTGTGGTCCTTTCTAAACTTTGATGCTTGAACTTGTTTGTTGTTGTTTTATGAATGCTTGTTGAGTAGATCTTATGGATTACTACTTGTTTTCATATGCAATGTTATTGTGGTGGCATGAATAGCCCCTTTGTCCCTAGCTATTTCTTGTGTTACGTTGTGATTGAAGCCGCTAGCAATTGCTAGCGGTGATGTTTTGAGAAGAGGTGTGTGCGACCCTCAACCGTCATAGTGCTATTCCGTCCACGCGCCTTCCGAAGCACGGCATCGCGGCCGTTGCACCCATCTCGCCGTGCGAAGCGGAGTTTTGACCCGCATCTTTCTTCAAGTTGCAATTGCGTAGGAAAACAAATCAAAACCCCCCGTTGTTATTATTTAGCCCTTTGAACTGATTTTCTATTGAGAGCAAGTCGTACTACCCAACTTGCGGTCCTTTGAGAACGATATTCGGGGAGATCCTCCCTATTTTATTACTTGACAACGACCGGTGCACTGCCGTCGTATCGCATTTCGTGCCTGCTAATTAGTAGTGCCGAAATTGCGCATCACTTACTTAACCTTTCGACTTGAGAGGCTAAGTGAGAAGTGGCATCCACTTCGTATATCCCGGTTGGTTTAGTAGGGTGTGATCTAGGCGCATTCCATTGATAGGCGTTCATGGCCATTTCCTCGAATAGGGCTTGGGCGGCCTCCGTGGTTTTGTTATTCAACGTTCCCCCGACGGCCGCATCTATCATCTGTCGCGTGGAAAAATTTAAGCCATTATAAAACGTCTGGACCTGCAGCCAGGACGACAGCGCGTGATGAGGACATCTACGCAAGAACTCCTTAAAACACTCCCAAGTCTCGTAGAGAGACTCAGAATCAAATTGAATGAAGGAGGCGATATCTGTGCGTAGTTTAGCGGTTTTAGACGGAGGAAAATACTTAGTTAAAAAATTTTCCGTCAATTGCGCCCGTGTGGTTATGGATCCTCTGGGGAGAGAACTTAACCACGCCTTGGCCTTTGTCCGCAGTGAAAATGAAAATAAGCATAAACGAATAGCGTCGTCAGTAACGCTATTAATTTTATAGGTACCGCATATTTCCAAAAAACTAGAAAGGTGTAAATTCGGGTCCTCATCTGGCAAACTGTCAAATTGGACAGACTGTTTTACCATTTGAATGATGCTAGATTTTATTTCAAAATTATTATTAGCCACTGCTGGGGGTGTAATACTCGATCCGGTGTCCTCCAAATTCGGCCTGGCATAATATGCCATGGTCCGTGGCGGGGCCACATCTGGAGTTTGATCGGTCATAGCTTCAGTGTAAATATCTCCGATAGATTCTTCGGGAAACTCGAGTAAGTTTTGATCGCGAAGTCGGAGGCGCTCGTGAAGAGTGCACTCGATTTCGGGGTCAAAAGGGATATTCGAATCTTCCGAGGAATTTCCTCGGGTCATATGCTAATAATAAAAATTATTTTATATTTTTTGCTTTTTATATATATATTTTTTTGTTTTTGTTTTTATATTATAAAAAATGATAAAAGTAATAGTAATTCCTTTTTTCAAAATAACAACACAAGTCCCCGGCAACGGCGCCAAAAACTTGATGAGTTAAATTTGGATTTTTACAAAACCTTTATGTTACGAGATTTGAATTAGGCGGGTGTTTTCAAAGAGTTTCGCAAGTACTCCTACTTTGAGAAATTAACCGTTATCCTATCAAGAGATAGAAGTAACAGTCTTTTTCTTCTTTCGAAATATTGACGATTAGACCCTGACTACAACGCCGAATTCTTTTTTTTTTTAAATAGAAAAGGAGAGTTTTGCACTAAATGGGTTTGAAAAGCTTTATATTATATTTTAATCCAAACTTAATCATATGATAAAGGCAAGTATACCTTATCGCGAGTAATACAAGATATTTTGTTTTAGAAAATATCGGGGTCGTATATTTCCGCGGGTCGTGTTGATTATACCTACGTTGAGGAACAAACTATTATTTTATCGGAATAAGTTTTCAGTGTGGGATTTTAAAAGCGAACGATAATAAGTGAATAACTAGAGTTCTAAAATGATAATAATAAGCGTATAACTAGAGTTCTAAACGATGACAATAATAACGCCCGATGTTGAATTACCTTGAGATGAAAATAGTCTTTTTTAGAAATAAAAGAGATGACTTTTCAAAATATTAAAACGGCTTGGCCGTGGAGGTTCCATAATTATGAATGCTCCTCTCTCGAGGGTACGCCCACCTGAGATTACGAATATTCGACCGAACTCTCGTTCTTTAATCGAATCTCCTTAATACTCACATTATGTTGTGAACCCCCATACTGGGTTTTTACTTCCAATTCGGGAGACTTACCTCATCCTCTCTCGAGGGTAGAGCGCACTTCTCTTTACCCATGAGCGATCAGTCCGTACGCACGAGCCTCTCGGCTAATTACTGTACGGATACGGAAATGAAAACCGCACATTGATTATGCGGCTCCACTCAACGTTATTCTCGGGTAAACCTTAAGCGTTAATTTTTTTAGAAAGAGATATTTTATTTTCTTAGAAAACTATTTTTTGGTCTCAATGCTCTTCGACATCGCGCGCTAAAGGAAACTAGCCACTCATCGGAATGGAGACGACATTAATAATTAGAAAATACATGTTACGATTATAAGCGGATATAAGCGCGAAAAAGGGAATTAAAAAGACTTATTTAAAAGCAGTAATAATATCCGTCCCAACCGTCTTAAACAAGTGCTAAAAAGTTCTTAGCCTCTTATCTAGGATGAGGGTGGTATATAGAAATGAAATACTTATAAAAGTTCAGAAATAATATCCGTCCCAACCATCTTAAACAAGCGCTAAATAAACTCTGCCTCTCATCCAGGTTGGGGGTGGTATATAGCAATTATATAAAGACTGAAAAATAAAAAAATCGAAAAGAGTGTTACACACTCAGAACCCAAAATAGGGTTTGGAAAACATCACTCAGAAACATTATAACAGTATATAAGAAGATTTTGAAATAAGAAACGAACTATTTTATTGCAAAAATGAACATTATAACTAGACTATGAAAGCAAAAGTGGCTACCTACGAATACAGAAAATGAAAGCAGAAGTGGCTATCTAAAATGCAGAAAATAACTCAGAAATAAAAGTCCTAAATTACTCCAGAGACTAGCTAATTCATGAAATTCTGGATGGAAATTACTTAAGCCGAGGCCCTCTATTTATAGGCAAAATTTTATTTTTACACGCCCTACGTCACAGGCGTGACTTGGATGTCACGGCCGTGACTTAGGGCGTGACATTTGCTCGACTGTAACGACCGCCTTCTGGAAGAATCCGCCGTCAAATAAGGCTGCACACGGGCGTGACTTAAAGTGTCACGGGCGTGACTTGAAGTGTCACGGGCATGACAGTGGGCGGCAGATGTCGGCAACATGGGCTGGGCTTTGACTGTGATGCGCTGGTGGTTCACGGGCGTGACATGCTGGAACACGGGCGTGACATGAATTGTCACGGGCGTGACATTTGGCGACTTTCGTCGAACGCAGCTCAGCTTTCGTCGAACGCAGCTTTAAGATCACACGCCCTTGGTCACGGGCGTGACTTGCTGGAACACGAGCGTGACTTACTGGAAATCCGTTGAGACGACGGGACGGTGCACTTATCTGTTGAGATGGTAATTACACGGGCGTGACATTGAATGTCACGGGTGTGACTTGAACGATTTGTCAGGATTTGATCTGAATAGGGCCGTCCCGTCGAGATTTGAACTTTAAAATTACACGCCCTTGGTCACGGGCATGACCGAGGGCGTGACCTGAGAAAATTTTGTCAAAAATTTGAAAAAAAGAAATAAAGCTAAGTTAGAAAAAAATAATAAAACAAACAATTTATTCATTAATTTACATAGAAAATTTATAATATTAATTAAAATTATACAAATAATTATACTAAAAATATGTATATTTTACTACTTATCAAATATAGATGACACTTATATATAAGTAACAATCCTCATTAAACATTAAGGTATATATCAAATATAAAACAAGATATAACACCAAACATCATGGGCTTATGTGATTCAAACATTAAGTTTACATATGTATTGCCTGGATGGGAGGTACTTGCGGAACTATAAATTTAACTCAACCATGGCACACTTACAAAACTAAGACAAATAAGTGATTATAGAGGGTAAATAAGCCCTAGGTAATTTTATAAGAATTTTAGGAGCAATTATTCCCTTTGAAATAGGTCATAACCCCTTTAAGGAAATTCCTTATAAGAGGTAATTACATGCTCAAATGGTCTTGGATGATGACGAAACTTTGGTAGTATCTTTATAATCATATTTTAGACCTCTGTTAATTTTTGTGTAATTTATTAAAGGATTTAACCAGTGCTTCATTTATAAGGCCTTTATTTTGTCATGGGCCTAAGAAAAAAAATTGAGGGACCAATACTCTTTGATAAATTATGCAAATTGATGATAGGACATTTCAGAGTATTAGGAAGCTCTGTGAAGTTTTCTTAAAGTATTCATTTAGGTGACAAAATGACTCCCATAAAATCTACAATTTGGTCAGTAGTCTTTTCTGATGATTAAAAGGGACTTGTAATTTTCCCATAATTTTGCTGTAATTTTTTTTTGGTGGTTCCTTCATAAATTTACAAATTTAGATAGATGTTAAATATTAATTATAAAGGACAATTCCTTACTGTAAAAATATGATATGCTGTATTTGCTGTTATTTTATCATCATAGATTTATCATAATTTTTGAAGAGCCGTATCATAAGAATATTTTACACTTCATGTTCAATTTCATACTTGGCCAATGTCGAGGAAATTAAAAATAGATGCCAAATAAATAAGGAAAATTATGATTCTCTGGATTTAGTCATATGATATCATGATAGACTCCCAGTAATAATCTTGGGTCAATTGGATGAATATTTGGAGTACTTCTACTTATTAGCTTCATATAGTTAGTTGGTCTACGTATAGTAAAACGGTAGAACGGAGATAACTTGTAGACCATTAGGTGGGAATGGGAGGTAGTTGGTGTACCAGATTTGGATGAAGCGATTTGAGATCTCCAATATGAGTCTATGTGTTGAGTGTACATGGTGGGTTAAGGGTGAGGTTGTGCTAGAGATTGACGAAGGATCGTCTTTCCCCTAGCGGGTCATAAAATACTTAGGGTAATCTAAGTGTAATAACAAGGAGGGGGTAATCTTATAGGTAGATATCAACAACACTAAGTGTCTTAAGAAAGAGAGCTTTGGGCTATCATCCCGTCACAGTTCCTAGTACCGCTGCGAGCCCCTCACAGGGTAGCCCTCGGGAAGTCCAAGATTAACCGTAAACCGTAGGGAAAAGATGTCATATAAGAATAATTTAATAACACACTCACCCACACCCCGTGGTTACAGGAGTCTAGTTAGTTTGGTACTACGAGCAGTAGGCTCGGTGGTTGTAAGACCGGATTGATGGTCCGGTGAGCTTGTGACTCAAATATGTTTGTGACGGGCGGGTTAGCCCGAGGAGCTTATGGCTCGGAGATGGATGGTAGACATGTTTGCATGTGCATAAAGGTGGTGGGTCCTTAGTGTTGATGGTCGTTGCACCGACATTGACACTTGGGCTTGGTAAGTGTGGATAACTCTTTACCAATACAAGTCTTGTGGTTTAACCAGCAAGAGTACGCAGGAGCTCTGCTGTTGTGTTCTTTGCGTTGAGGCATACGATAGGTCTAGGTTAGGTAGTGCAAATACCAACCTAGAGGTGGGCGAGGCCCAACCCACCGCTTCCGTTTGCCACTATGGGAGTATCCTGGGAGCCTTGCTAGCTCCAAAAAGATGGAACTAAAGGTCTGTGCGCATAGAGTCGAAGTGCGTTAGTTGCACTTGTATGAACATAGCATAAACTGCTTAACTCTGCATGTCATGGTATAAACATTGCATTTCAACCCCTACCCCTATCGTATAAATAGGTATGAGACTTTTTATACGATAGGCCCTGCTAAACGACCCCTTGGCCTATAGGTTTGTATGGGCATTCCTATAAATCAATGGTTTCATTACCTTACTTGTCTTTATTTATACTGCTTTACTGTTCTTTACATGCTCTTTACTATGCTTTACTTACTGCTTCATTTATATATAATCACTTGTGTAGCGATAGATATTCCTGTAGACTAGATCCCTCGTCACCTGCTTTTGCTTTTACCCCTTGATTTTCCTCCGCTTCATCCTTCCCGCACGGTGCCTAAGAGTCACTGGGGGAGGGGTGGGGGATTGGCTGAGTCTAGTTTGACTGACAGTCGGTGGACCATATCATTTTAGGGGTTCGAGGAGACGCAGCAACACCAAAGGCCGGTGCAGACGGAGGCGGGCCAGTCCAATACAGGAGCACATGATTCAGGATCAGTGAGTGATTAGTAATTAACTTCTGCGAGTGATCTTGTAGTGAGGATTTTGATGTATCGGGTAGGAGCCCTTGTTATCTCTATCTTTCATTTCAGTTATGTTTATGTGGACATCTTTATATGATGATTTACTTTTCTATGTGATGTGAACTTGGCTTCTATAAGTTGTTTAAGCTTTACTTCTTTTGTGATCGATTTGGCTGGCAGAATCGGCGTTTTGTAGTGGCGACCTTCCTGAGCGAGGGTGTCACCGCAAAGCGGCGGTTCTGGGCCTAAGACCCGGGTGTTTGGAAAGAAAAAAAATGGGGTCTTACACATAAAGAAAAAGTTATCATCATCCTCAAGCAGCACATTCATTCTATGAGAACATCAACACGATTAATCTCTCTGATTACTACTGCAAGTCCAAATCTTCGAGAGCAACAACAAATCTGAGAAACATTGTATCTCAGATTCATCTGCTTCAAAGAAGATTTGATTCATTCAAGTGAAAGCTCCATCCTCAACTGTCAACCATTTCAATCAGACAGGGGGAGCTTTACAACAACAAAAATCCACTAATCTTCTCTCAGATTATTGACAGAGAAGAACTTCATAAATCCTCTTTTCCCCATCTTGTACAGGGTTCTAACTCCCTTCAAAAGTTAACTGTTTGGTGGCAGGGCACCTGATCAAAAACCTGTAGTTGGTGTTTTGGGCACCTGATCAAAACTCCTTTGGTGGCAGGGCACTTGAGCAAAAACCTGTAGTGTATTCCTACCAAGTGTGGTAGAAGAGTGGATGTATTTAGGTTGATTGAGGAACCACTATAGATCCTTGTGTCCTCTGTGTTTGTGTTTACTTTTCTGTGTTGTGCTGTGTGATTACTTTATTTTGTTTTTATAACTTACTCTGTTATACACATATAAATATCAGTATTTTAATTCCGCTATAAAAATACGTTAAAAGTTTTTAATATTCTATTCACCCCCCCCCCCCTCTAGAGTTAATTTAAGATCTAACCTCACTTTCAATTGGTATCAGAGATGGTTTGGTTATACAAGGAAACATCTGATACTTTCAATTAAGCACTTTCAATTGGTATCAGAGGTTGGTTGATTGTATACAGGCTAACACCTGAATCAAAAGATCAATTAGATCTTAAGTTTTTCTAGAGTTTGCTTTCTAAAAACTCATGACACAAAACAAAGAATACTCAAGCATAAGACCTCCTATGTGCAATCTAAATAAGTTTGCACTATGTAAGGCAAGGATCAGACTCTATATGAATTCTATTGATGAGGAAATTTTTAATGTCATTTTGACAGGACCTCCTACTCCTACTACAACAACAACTACTGGAACAACAACAAACAACAATGTTATTCCACCTCCTGAGTGGACAGAAGCTCAAAAGAAGCAAAGAAGTGCAGATGCCAAAGCCATGAACATTTTGGCACAAACAATGTCTGATGACATTTTCCAAAAGGTTGCGGAATGCACCTCAGCAAGGGAGATCTGGATTTCACTCAACAATATGGTTGAAGGATCAGCAGATGAAAGAAAGGACAGAAGATCACTCCTCATTTCTCAATATGAAAATTTCAAGAAAGGAGAAACTGAGAGTGTTGCTGACATGTACAATAGACTCAGTGTCATAATCAATGAGCTGAAGTCTTTGGACAAAGTGATCTCTATCACTGAGATTAATGATAAGATCCTAATGTGCTTCCCCAACACATGGTGTCACAACCCGCATTTTCTCAATATTTAAAATATATCAGAGTGAGAGAAAATACGCGCCGTGATGCCACGCCGTGTAGGGGACAACTGCAGACGCTCAGGCAAACTCCTAAATCTAATGCTCTTTTATGAAAACACTTGTTATTATGATAAAACAATATTTAAGTTTAAGTTGAGAACCGTGTCCCTCGGTTCAGTGGATCAACTAGTCCACGAATAAAAGTATATGTAGTCGCAGCGGAAAAGTGCTTGATTCAATTCTTTTATGGTCCTATATGAGCCCAAAGGCCTAACATACAGCTAATGTTATGCATGACTCTAGATTTATTATAAGTAATAAAAAGGTTTTATAACGTTCAAAATATGGTGGTTTTCAGTTAAAAATATGCGATGAATCTAAGTTAAACGCATCTTTTTACATTTAAAGTAACTAACATGCATCCTAGCATAAATCCTTCCCAGAGAGCAAGTGTAAGAACTAACAGTAGGTAACAGCAGCAAACACTAGCAAGTAGTCTAACATCCACGACAAAACACTAGGGGTGTCAACAAACAGACACAAACCCATAGGAGCAAAACTAGTCCGAAAGGACAAAACTACCTCACAGAAGGAGGTGAAACAAATGATGCCACTACCTGCGGCACAGAAACCTCGAGCTCTGCCAGACGAACCTGCTACTGCTCTAAACCTGAGGCATTCAAAAGAAAAGAACGCCTCAGCAAGAATGTGCAAGTGGTAGCAAGAAAAATCAAAGTTAGCAGTAATCATCAGTAAAAGATTGCAGAAAAGAGAGCTATAAATAACAACACTAAATCATCAGCTCAAACGAGAGCACTCGGTAAGATGAAGAGAAAAGCCTGCACTGAAAGGTAATAGCCAACCACGTGTCCGTCCCTGCGGCTCAGAGGTGATTAAACATAAAATATATCATAATACCATACATAAGCATATAAGCTCAATAAAACTTGAGACTGATCAGCTCGAGGGAAAAGCGTCCCCCAAAAGAAGGCACTGCGACGGTGGTACCTTTCCACTAACGCTAGCAGCCCCACAAACAACCAGGAGTGCTGCGGCGGTGACTTCGATCCACCCAAACCAACAGTCCAAAAACAGGCACTGTGGCGGTGACTTTAAGCTCACACGCTCAACAGACTCACACTTAGCACCTGTAGCAGGGGTGCACAATCATAGATATAAGTATATAAACAAACCTCAGTGCAGGACACCTGAGAACACTCAGAACACTAGACTACGAAGGTCATAGAGATCAAGAACCACTCACCAAAACCATCCTGGGGAATTAGGCAACAAAGCATACTTAGCTCATAAATCCAACAGAACACAAGGAGGATTGCCAAACCGGGAAAACATGATAACAAATGGTTTTAATCGTAATTCAAAATGAGAGAATCCGGGAACACCGGATTCAGCAATAAATCAATAGATTAATATTCAACTTACAACAGAGCTGAAGATTTCAGCAACCCGACACCATGCAAGGCTTGGTGTCGGAACGAGATGGAGAGAATCTTAACACGAAGGCCAAACACCAGAACAATACTAGTAGGTTCATAAGAAAACACTTGGAACATAGCTAACACAGATCATAAGGTTCGGGAACCACCCACCGATCTATTTCGGGGTATTGAAGAAATAACCCGATGAAGGAACACTTAACACCACGGGACAAAACAAGACATGACTTCGCCAAAAGGCTCAACCAAAGATCTTAGAGCACTTGACAACAATGATTTAAGATACTCGGGCCCATACGGCAAAAAGGGCACACAACATCGGTGCCACAATTTAAGATACCCGACAAGGATAAGCTTAACCCGAATGCCAAACACCAGATAAAAACTCAATAGGTCAAAGAAAACACTTGGTGAGTCAAAACTTGACCCCCCAACAACTCTCGTAATAATACGACGAATAAAGCACAAAAGGACACAATAAATGATCACTAAAAAAATCAAGGACACTCAAGGAATAAGGCATAGCTACCACTAAAAGGTCTCAGCAAAAAGGGCACAAAAGGCTTGATAACATAGCTTAAGATACCCGGGAACACCCGGTAGAAAAACATAAAGACATGCTAAAAACCAATCAGAATAAGCGATGGAATCGACCGAAAGACTCATCAAAAGTCGTCAGGAAACTCAACAAAAGCTGACGGGAAGAGACTTACATTACGGTCAACAAGGAAGACTTAACAAAAAGTCGACGAGAAGGACTTAACAAGAAGTTGATGAGAAAACTTAACAAAAGGTCGACGAGAACACTTAATCAGAATTGACTGGGAGACTTTATGTCAAAGTCGACCGGAAAGGTCGATAAAATCGACGGGAAGACTTCATAATGAAGTCGACGGGACAACGCAATAAAATCGACTAGACAACTTGACAATAATCGACTAGAAGGTAAATTAATTGACGAGGAGTAGAAGAAAGTCGACGGGAAAAATATAGCCAAAATCGGTTGGCTATCCCGTCGATCTTGGATAGATATCTAAGACAAGAGGAAGAAATTTCTAAGATAACCAAATCAGCAGAGCAATCATCAACTCAGAACCTACAGCAACACTCAACACCAAAAGAAATACATATATATATATATATATATATATATAAATACGTATATATATACATATGTATACATAACAAGCACATGCATATTTATATGCATAAACATGGAAACAGGAGATTAATAAATCTGCAGAAGTATACAAGTCCAGGGATGGGAGAGCAAACCACCACTTGGCTTTACTCGAAACGCCGAAGAACGGCCTCACAAGCCCTCCACACCGCGGATCGGCTCAAACACGGCCTAAATAAACTCTAAAACACTAGCTTTGACGAAGGGATTCGCTTGACGCGACGCGACAATAATTTTGCAATGTTACGAGATTATGGTAACCATTGGAGGCAATAATACTACGATAGATTGCAAGTAAAAAATTCTCATCATATACCCTAACGAGACGAGTCGAAACGAACACCCTACGGAATCGAGTGACAAAATAAAACGTTCAAGATCGCAGATCGGGCATAACGGTGCATCAAATACGCATTTATAAACGAATAATAAAGGATTTTACCATGATCGGACGAGGAAGAAAGGAGGGGAAAACCACCACTTGCCTTGGTTTCGCCGGAGACGGTTTCCGACTCGCTCCTCGTCGCATATCGACCGCTAGAAATCCTCGAGGAACGATTTCTGAAACTTTTGGGGCGAAAAAGAGGGTTAGGGATACCGGCTCTAACCTCGAAAATCTACGAAGCTCGAAATAATTACCGCACACGCGAAGAGCTCGGCGAGAGCTTTCCAGATCTATGCTCCGGCGAAGATTTCGTGCTCCGGAGCTCCGTCGGCGGCGATCTGAAGTCTCATGGAAGACCGCCTCCGCCTTCGGTTCGCACGAGTCGGGAAGAAGACGGTGAATAGGGTTTTCGATTGTTTTCTTACGGAGGAGTTCTATTTATACACATAATAGTCGTAATAGTATTAATAATGATATTAATAATAATTAGGAAGGAGGAATCTGGTTCAGCGGATAATAATACTTGAATCTATATAATGGAATTATATATATGAATTTATACCATCGAATTATATAACTGAATTTATATAACCTAATTACATTCACCGGTTATCATTAACCGAATCAACCTCGTACAGCCGAACTAAAATAACAATAGCCGAATCTTAATATAAATAACCGAATTGGCTATTCATATAACCGAATTTTATTACCAATTGCCGAATCTCACCATCCTAACACTAATCGCCTATATGCATTAGCCGAATGTATCCAAAAGTAATAGCCGAATATTCATATACGTATAATAATTATTATTTTTATAAAAAATTTATATTATTACCCAAAACTAAACAAATGCCGAACTCGACGAAACTCGCAACGTAGGTGAACGGCGGCGCTACGAATCCAACGGCGAAGGCGGAATCAAAATCCGACGTGCCGTTTTCGAGATATAATTTTCTAAAGTTTTACGGCGATGGATAATTATATAGATCTTTGAAAATGCGCCGAGTCTTCAAATTTGCCCAGAGCGCCACGAAACTCACTACAACAAACTGCACCTGTTGTAAGGACTGGAATGTAACTGAAACACAGTTTGTTACTAATAGTTATATTTAGTAACAAAGTTTTTTTGTTGTTACAAAAAATAACTTTTTTGTAACGAATATTTTAAACTTTGTTACAATAATAATTAATTCGTTACTATAACTATAAGTATTTGTAACAACACTAATGTTACGTTACAAATAGAAAACTTTTCTCACAATAAGTATCAATTGTAACCACATCATGGAAGTTTTTAAAGTTTTGTTACAAAAAATATATCATATTTTATTTTCAATTTTTGCACAATTTTATTATCAAAGTTTTGAATTATTATTATTATTTTTTTTAAAAATTGTATTCGCGCGACAGTACCCCGCCTCGATAGTGGTCTAACGCGACGACATTACTCCTACAGCTCGCAAACATTCGTGCGCGGCTGTCGCAGATATGTGGTACTATTGCGACATGTATTTTTGCGCGTACGGAGGTTTTTATAAATCTTTAACTTTTTATAAAAGTTTTTCTGCCTCTCTCCCATGCAGCTCTATCTCTGTCTCACATGAATGAATGAAATATACGGATGAAAATTTCCCTCCATAAAATTTTGAACAAAACAAAACTAAAAATTAAAAATATATTAAATGTAAAAATGAATGCAAATTAATTAATATAACATTATTTTTTTATTAAAATTTTGGAATTAAAATAAAATCACGCACGAACCACCCCCAGTTTTGGCTATCCGCAACCCCCTTTTATATGAATTATTACGTGTTTTTTCAGAAATACGACTTGTACAAGCATTTTTAGGAAAAGTGTTCAACACAAAAGTTGTAGATATCGTCGAGATCTACAACTTGTGTTAAACACTTTTGCTAAAAATGCACGCACAAGACGCGCGTTTTGCCCCCCCCCCCCCCCCGAATTGAAACATGGGTGTTACTATATATATATATAACGATTTTTTGAAAATACGCATTGTGCATGCATTTTTAGGAAAAATGTGCAACACAAAAGTTGTAGATCTCGACGATATCTACAACTTTCGTGTTGAACACTTTTCCTAAAAATGCTTGTACAAGGCGTATATACAAAAAAACGCGTAATAATTCATATAAATCATGAGTTGCATGCGGATAGCCAAAACTGGGGTGCGGTTAACAATTGCCTTTTTATTGATGGATGACACGCCCTTTAATTTAATGAAAATAAATGTGTAATGAAATTCATAAATACATGTCAAATCAATTCATAAATACAACGCGTTGTTTAATAAAATTTACTTTTAAAATAAGATTTATGTTTTTTTTAAAATAAGAATTACCCCCGCTCAATTTTGTCCGCTCTCAGGAGCTCGATCAACTGACAGTGCACATGAGGCCCATGTTCCCCGCTCGACAATACCCCCGCCTCGACATTGCCCGACAGTGCACATGAGCTTTAAATAAGATTTATGTATTTTTAAATAAGGTTTATCCGTTTATGTATTTTTTAAAAGTAAGAATTACGTATACCCCGCTCAATTTCATCCGCTCTCAGAAGCTCGATCAACTGAATAAAAAATAATTGAATATTAATTTAATTTTCTCACCGGACACAAACACAAACACACACATACACAGACACATACAAACACAAACACACAGACACAAACACAGTCACAGACATAGATACAGACTGACATAGACACAAACATATAGTCAAACACAAACACAAACACAAACACAAACACGCATAGACACGCAAGCAAAGACACAAACACGCACAAACACACAGACACAGACTGGGGTAAACACAGACACACACAAGCACAGACAAACATGCATAGACAGACAAACACTCACACACAACCCAAATACACAGACACAGACAAGCACGTGTATCTATGTCTAGGGTTTAGACATAGATACATACACACAAACACATGGACACAGACACAGGCTTGTATAGATACATGGACACATACACAGACACATGGACCGACACACATACGTATGTACACAGACACAAACACATACAGACACAAACACATGGACCGATACACATACGTACGTACACAGACACAGACACATACAGACACAAACACATGGACACAAACACAGACACATGGACTGACGACACATATACGTACACAGACATTCAAATACACAGACACTGACACTGACACAGACAGTCGCAGTCACAGACACACACAGACACACACAGACACACAGACACACAGACACACACACACACACACACACACACACACACATACACACAATTACGCCACGACACACACACACACAAACACCAAAAGACAGACACACACAGACATTTGTGTACACACACACACACAAACACACACAAACACACACAAACACACAAACAAAGACACACACAGACACAGACACATGTAGATACACGTAAACACACAGACACACATACATACATATACAGACACACACATGCACAAGCAAATATAGATTACGCACAGACACAGACAGAGACCCCATGCAACATGCACACACACACATATGCACAATCTCGATTTTGAGTCGAGCTCGAGTTCAATGAGCTCAATCTCGAACTTGAGTTCAATGAGCTCAATCTCGATTTTGAGTCGAGCTCGAGTTCGTTGAGCAGGAGCTCGATTACTACTCGCGCTTCAGCTCAGATATTTTTGATCATGATGGCGCGCGAGCCATCTGTCGAGATCGAGCAAAAAATCCAAACACGAAACTATAGCGAATTTTTGACGAATTTTTGAAAATACGCCTTGTACAAGCATTTTTAGGAAAAGTGTTTAACACGAAACTTGTAGATCTCGACGCGTTCTACAATTTTCGTGTTGAACATTTTTCCTAAAAATGCATGTACAAAACGTATTTTCAAAAGACGCGTAATAACTCATTGAAATTGGTGTGCGAATAGCCAAAACTGGTGTGCTAATACCAATTGCCTATTGGAGGGAAATTTCCCTCCATAAACATATTTTCTCGAAACCCTCCTAAACCCCATCCCGTCCTTCATCCCGTCCAAGAAAAATGCATATTCTCGAAACCCTCGACCCCCATCCCGTCCTTGATCGCGGCTCGCTTCTTCCTCCGGCGAATCGGCAGTTCGGCACGACTCCTCACGAAACCCTCTCCGGCGTCTCTTCTCATGCGTTTTTCTTGATCCAGCAGTGTTCTTGATCCAGCGTTCTTCATCATCTCCTTGAGGTATACCTAAACCCTCGTAAACTTGAGGTATACCAGCGTTCTTACTCCAGCGTTCTTACTCCAGCAGTGTTCTTACTCCAGCGTTCTTCAGTGTTCTTACTCCAGCGTTCTCCAGCGTTCTTCATCTCCTTGAGGTATATGGTTCTTTCTCCGTAGAACTGATCGGAAAACTATACTCTTGATTTATCTTTTTTATTGTAGTACAAAATATTTCTCTCTCGATTATTTTTTAACATAATTTATCATTCCTTAATTTATCTTATGTTTTAGTGATGGATGCTACACAGGCTCTCAGTTATATCTTATGTTTTACTTATTAATATAGTGCATATAAAACTATACTCTTGATTAATTCTGTTCTTTAGAAATCAGAATATGTTAGAAGCAAATACATATATAAATTATGGCCATGTTTAGCATGATAATGGCTGTTATGAACGCAATGTTGTGTAACCATGATCATGAATGCAATTGTGAGAAATTATAGTCATGAACGCAATGGTGAGAAACAATGGTGACGTATGCAGTTACAAACTGCGAAGCAGTCTTATCTATTTGGTTGTAGAAGTGCGGTGGTGGTTTAAGCCAGAAGGACTTATCTTCCCCTGTGCATTCTATATTAAAAATTTAAAAATGCTGTGCATTAAGTAATAAATAGGCATGAGGTGGCATATTTTGCTGTACATCAATATGTGCATCCCATCTTAGGGCTTAGAAAATATGTAACACAAGCTTATATAATTTGTTAAATTTATTGCTTGGTTGGATGTGATTAGATCTTACTAATGTATAAGAATTCAAAAAATCTTTTTAAAATATCTAAAAGAATAGTGAGTAATTAATAATATCATTAATTTTCAAAATCTAATTTATATGTGCAGTGTATTTAGCGTAGCATACTTTGCTGATATTGTCTTATCCCATTCTTTTTTTGTTAGCTATGGATAAAAGCTGGATTTATGAAGCAGATAGATTCAGTTCTACCTATACTAGAGGCGTGGATTTATTTTTAGAGTTTGCACGGGCAAATGCTATTTACTTTGAAGATAAAATTCTTTGCCCACGCAATGTATGTCGAAACACTAAAACAAAGAGCCTCATTGAAGTTAAAGCAGACTTGCATTTGAAAGGGTTTTACAGATATTATAAGGAGTGGATACATCATGGAGAAGCTAAACTGACTAGTTCTTTTGTGTTCAGTTCGAATAGTAACAATAGTGGACCTTCTCAAAGTCATGAAAGTAACGATGATATTGAAGCCATCGATGATTTAGTTGATTTGATACATGAGATTGGAGATGCAGAACTTCCAGAACATTCTAACGAAGATAGTACGGGAACTTTTTCAAGTCTATTATGTAATGTCAGACGTGAACTATACCCAGGTTGCAAAAAATACTCTTTGTTAGCATTCATTGTTAAACTGCTGCATATCAAAGTAATGAACAAGATGTCAGATAAGTCAGTTAACATGCTTCTTGAATTGCTAAAGGACGTGATGCCAGAAGGTAATCTTATTCCAAAATCTGTTTACTGGGCTAGGAAACTTCTTTCTGGTATAGGTTTGGGTTATAAGAAGATAGACGCGTGTAGACATGATTGTGCACTATTTTGGAAAGAGAATGAGAAGAAAGATGTGTGTCCTGTGTGTGAAGAACCACGTTGGAAATATAACGAAGGAAAAGGAAAATTAATTGCCCAAAAGGTTTTGTGGCATTTCCCCTTGACACAAAGGCTACAAAGACTTTATATGTCTTCTAAAACAGCAGCTGACATGAGGTGGCATACTGAGAAGCATATAGAAATAGAAGGTACGTTGAGTCATCCGATAGATTCACTTGCATGGAAGAGTTTTGATGCACATTATCCTAGTTTTGCTGCAGATCCACGCAATGTTAGGCTTGGATTGGCTACTGATGGGTTCAATCCGTTTGGAAATATGAGTACTTCTTATAGTATGTGGCCAGTTGTGCTAATTCCATATAATATGCCGTTATACAAAGGTATGAAAGATGAGTTTCTTATGATGTCATTATTAATTCCTGGCCCACGTGCGCCTGGAAAAGATATTGATGTTTATCTTAGACCACTGATAGAAGAATTAAAAGAATTATGGAATGGTGTTGAGACTTTTGACACATACACCAAAGAGACTTTTAAAATGCATGATGCTCTTATGTGGACAATCAATGATTTTCCAGCTCTTAGTAATTTATTTGGGTGGACCACAAAGGGTTACGGGGCATGCCCAACTTGTTTATATGATACAGATTCTAAAAGAATTCGAAGTAAGATATGCTACATGGGACATCGTCGTTATCTACATAATGATCACCCTTATCGAAGGAGTAAATTGTTCGATGGAAAGTCAGAAAGACGTTCAAAACCAAGGGAGTGGAGTGGCGCACAATTGCTTTCAGATTTAACCAAACTCGAACATAACTTTGATAAATTTGGAAAACACCCAAGCAAGCGGAAGAGGAAGCGCAACAATGAAGAAGGGAATTGGGTAAAGAGAAGCATCTTCTTTGAACTACCTTACTGGCATAAGCTTTTGATACGACACAACATTGATGTAATGCATGTTGAAAAAAATATTTGTGATAGTGTTTTGGGCACATTGATGAACATTGATGGAAAAAACAAAGATACGGAAAAAGCGCGAGAAGATTTGCGAGACCTTAACATCCGGAAGGAGTTACACTTGATTAGAAATGGAAGTACTATAATAGACACCTTTGGGACATAGAGGAACACGCTGACCTAGAAGTGGAGGAGATGCATGATAACATAGTTCAACAACACGAGTCCTCAGAAACTGAATTAATATATGCCACCGAAGATCAAAACTTGCAATTCCTAGGGAGAGATGATATAGAACCTGATATTATAAATATAGAAGTTCTAACTAGAATCCAAGAAGAGGAAGAAATTAATAATATTGTTGATGGAGATGAGTCAATAGATGAGGATGATGAAACACTAGTGCAATATTGTGACGACAGTGATCGTAACATGTAAAGCTAATCCAAACGGTACGTTAAGTTTTTTCTTATTCATTAGATCGAAACTGTAATGCAATTCTTCCTTTTTATGATATCTCTAAATAATTTAATGTGATGTTTAACGTTTGCATCTTATTTACTTCGCAGTAATATGCCTCCAAAAAATGTTATTCTACGACGCCCTACGACAAGGAGCAGAAAACAACTGCTTGTTGCTGAAAAACCAACAAATACTGAGGTTGTTGAAATGTCACCTACACCAAATACACCTTCACCTCCACCAAATACACCTTCACCTAATCTGCAGCAATCACAAAGTGGATCATTTGCCACCATTAATGATGATGATACCACTATTAATGAAGGAAATGATGAAAGTCCAATACAGGGTTCTGATAATAGTAGTAAGTATACCTTATTTTATTTCACAAGTTTGTATCATTTACTTGAATCATATATTTATTAAGGATTTTTAATTATGCAGTGGGAAGCTCATCTATAATAAGAGGTCATGGGGTGACCACCGGAAAGTCGATTGAGAAAGCAATACTAGAAAATGTATGCTTTATTTAGGTATATTAAAACTTACATACACTTACTATATGTTAACATACTTTTATTTGTTTTGTTAGGACAAGAAACTACTTGAGATTGAGTTTCCTGAAGGTTTTAAGAAGCCGCATCGCTATGCAAAGCACCTTGCAAATGGTATAGGTGTTATTGTAAGACACAGTGCGGGTTTGGATTTTTTGAACCCATGGAGTGAATTGGGGGAAGAGCTGAAACTTACTTTATATGCTGCATTAGGTGTAAGTAATTAATATTTATATACCATATATGTGAATTTGTTTGGGATAACCAAATAATTTATTCTTTTGTAGCAATGGTTTGTGATAAAGAATTGGGAAACAGATAAAAGTGTGCAAGAGTTCATGGAGGAGATGTTTCAACGTAGCTACACACATTGGAGAGGAAGATTATCTGCAAGGCATAGAGATTATATTGTGGCAGGACAGAATCCAAGAGCTAGTAGCCCATTTGAGTGGATCTCAATCGAGAATTGGTGTCAGTTGTGCGATCTCTTTGAAAGTAAGACTTTTAAGGTGAATGTGACTACTTAAGTAAATTCTGTTTAATACATATGTTATTAATCACACATTCAATGACTAGAATCCAATACTTTTGTTTGCTTGCAGAAAAGGTCCAAGACAAATGCTGATAATAGATCACACATGCCGTTTACTCATACATCGGGTTCTAAATCCTACCATTCCCGACTGCTGGAAATGGTAATGCAATAAATACATGTGAGTTATTGATTACTATGACATATTCTCAAATATTTTTTTGATATACAGGTTAATCAAAGCCCGGTTGAGAACTTTGCGAACACCCATAAGAAGAATGGGGTGTTTGTCAGCGAGAAAGCAGAAGCGGCATACGTAAGTCAAAATATATTTGAAACTTTCGCAAAATTGATTGAACACATACATTTCTATTATAACACTATATTTTACAGCGTGAAATGGAAAGGCTGAGGACAACAACAGATTCTGACAGTGATCTCATAAGCTCTGAGAGAGAAATTATAAAGACTGCACTTGGAAACAAGTCTGGTTATGACAAAGGGCTAGGCTATGGTGTTGTGCCTTCAAAACGAATTAAGAAGACATTGAATGTGACTACTCAGTTGAAAGAGAAGTTGAATGTAGCGGAAGAAGAATTGCGCGATGCCACGACTCGTCTAACAACACAAACAGAGCTTATAGATAAACAAGAAGCTTTGATTCAAACACACAATGCAGAGATTGCAGGATTAAAGGAGGGGCAAAATGAGCTGAAAGAGCAGTTGGCATTCGTTCTGCAAAAATTTGGGGCAATTCCTTGACTTTGATGCACACACCCTTTACTTTTTGGTTCACTTTTTTGTTGTCAAATGGTTTATGACTGTTAGTTTTTTAGTTTACTGCTTTGTGACTATTTCATTACTTTTGCTTGGTTTATGACTGTTAGTATTTTGGTTCCAAGCTTGGGAATCTGCTTGGTTTGTTGGCTTGGATGATTCTGTTTTGCCGATTCTATACTGATTAGTAGGTTTTGTTAGTGGGGTGTTAGACTATTTGGCCAATGATGGTTATGGTTATACACTTATACTTAGTGATTGTTGCCGCCTTTAGGCCCAATGATGGTTCTGTTATGCACAACAGGTTTTAACTTTGGACAGCTTTCAGCATCTTGGACTTCTTATTCAGTTTACTGATAATGGCCATGAAGGAGTACCACTTAATCAAGCTGTTCCCTTTTTTGAATGGAACTTGAGGAAGGCCATATACAAGAGATTTACTTTTCATAGCTTGTATTGCATCCCAATTCAATGGAACCATTTACTTTTTTGAATGGAACTTGAGGAGTACCTTCAATATTCTGTGTTTGTCCATCTCCAAGATATACCTTTGCTTTATAAGTTTCATCTAGTGAAATGAAATGATCCTTTTTGTTTGACTGCTGTTGTTTGGTTTAATAGTTTCTCTTCTTGCTGCAGCTTTTAATAGTGAAATCACCATATTTTGTGCCCCCATTTCTCTTATTTATATCTGTTAGCCAGTTCATTAAATTATTGCTTAGTACTGCCATTTTCGCTCATTGACATACTGAACCCACATGATTCGTCGTCACTGTAGCTAGTATCGTTGTCTGGCAAATCAACAAAGCGAGACGTGGAAGATAGATGTAGGAACTCTTCCTCTAGGTAAAGGCGACGGTGTAGAATGTCTTCCTGGTAATGTGGTGGTGAACCAGGAAATGTGGAGGAAGAGTGGGACTTGAGGAAGGCCATATACAAGAGATTTACTTTTCATAGCTTGTATTGCATCCCAATTTATATGTCCAAGCCTATGATGCCATAAAGAAGCAAGAGAACTGTAACCTTGTTTTGAACAAGTGAGGGCAGTCATGTTGACATTTGTAATGTCTAAGGTAAAGACCCTATTTGGAGACATTAAAGCTGAGGCTATTATGGTGTTTGAATCTCTTACTTTTATTTCACAGCTACTATCTCCAAATGTTACAACATATCCCTTTTGTACAAGTTGTCCTACACTTAGTAGGTTTTGGGCTAAGGTTGGAACAAAATGTACTTCAGGAATAGTTTTTATTTGTCCTGCTGTAGACAGAACCTGTATCGTTCCTTTACCTTCAATATTATGTGTTTGTCCATCTCCAAGATATACCTTTGCTTTATAAGTTTCATCTAGTGAGATGAAATGATCCTTTTTGTTTGGCTGCTGTTGTTTGGTTTAATAGTTTCTCTTCTTGCTGCAGCTTTTAATAGTGGAATCACCATATTTTGTGCCCTCATTTCTCTTATTGATATCTGTTAGCCAGTTCATTAAATTATTGCTCACTATGCCTGCTAAGGACTATGGAAATTCACTTTCCTATGTAATGTCAGAATGGACTAAATTGCAAGGTAAGCCCTGGTATTAATTGGTTTGGTTGATTGTTTTATACAAAAAAAATATCTGTTAAGTGATGAATAAGGCATTATGGTTGATTTTTGGTTTGGTAAGCCCTTGTATTATTGGTTTGGTAAGGCATTATGGTTGATTTTTTTATACAAAAAATATCTGCAAGGTAAGCCCTTGTATTGAATTGTAGGAATGAGAGAATGACAATAAGGTTGTTGATTAGATACTTGGCTAACAAGCTTGGCATTATGTTATTGGCATCTCCTGAAACTGCTTCAGATGGAGACTATGATGCAATTTTTGGTGTAATTGGTCATGAGGTTTGCATTTTATTGATCTGCTCATGTTTGGTAAGGCATTATGGTCAATGAGTGATTCTGGTGCCTATTGTTAACTGGATTTTCACGCTTTAAAAGATTCTGATGCTTATTTTTGACTGAATTTTCAAGCTTTGCAAGATTAACAACTTCATTATGGTCAATGACAATGCTTTATTTATATGTAAGGGTTCTGGTTAATATACTGGGGAGGCATCTTTATATTGATATTGACCGTGGCTTGGAATGCTCTCAAATACAAGTATGTATTTTCAATATTTATGGCACTGGGGACTTTTAATAAATTATCCCATTGTTGCATTCTGCTATATGCACACTCATTCTGCTATATGCACACTCATTCTGCTATATGCACACTCATTCAATAGTTAGGCATTATGGTTTAGTTCGGGAATGGTTGTTGTGAACCCGTTGTGAAAGTGTCAGTTAATGATATCTTAAATCTTGCAAAGTCAACTGGCTTTAGAGCAGTACAATTAATGTAAATGGAAGGTCAAAGTTACTCTATTCTTTGGTTTGCCAAACTTCATAAGTTAGTACTGCCATTTTTGCTCATTGACATACTGAACCCACATGATTCGTCATCACTGTAGCTAGTATCATTGTCTGGCAAATCAACAAAGCGAGATGTGGAAGATAGATGCAGGAACTCTTCCTCTAGGTAAAGGCGACGGTGTAGAATGTCTTCCTGGTAATGTGGTGGTGAACCAGGAAATGTGGAGGAAGAGTGGGACTTGAGGAAGGCCATATACAAGAGATTTACTTTTCATAGCTTGTATTGCATCCCAATTTATATGTCCAAGCCTATGATGCCATAAAGAAGCAAGAGAACTGTAACCTTGTTTTGAACAAGTGAGGGCAGTCATGTTGACATTTGTAATGTCTAAGGTAAAGACCCTATTTGGAGACATTAAAGCTGAGGCTATTATGGTGTTTGAATCTCTTACTTTTATTTCACAGCTACTATCTCCAAATGTTACAACATATCCCTTTTGTACAAGTTGTCCTACACTTAGTAGGTTTTGGGCTAAGGTTGGAACAAAATGTACTTCAGGAATAGTTTTTATTTGTCCTGCTGTAGACAGAACCTGTATCGTTCCTTTACCTTCAATATTATGTGTTTGTCCATCTCCAAGATATACCTTTGCTTTATAAGTTTCATCTAGTGAGATGAAATGATCTGCTGTTGTTTGGTTTAATAGTTTCTCTTCTTGCTGCAGCTTTTAATAGTGAAATCACCATATTTTGTGCCCCCATTTCTCTTATTGATATCTGTTAGCCAGTTCATTAAATTATTGCTCACTATGCCTGCTAAGGACTATGGAAATTCACTTTCCTATGTAATGTCAGAATGGACTAAATTGCAAGGTAAGCCCTGGTATTAATTGGTTTGGTTGATTGTTTTATACAAAAAAAATATATGTTAAGTGATGAATAAGGCATTATGGTTGATTTTTGGTTTGGTAAGCCCTTATATTATTGGTTTGGTAAGGCATTATGGTTGATTTTTTTTATACAAAAAAATATCTGCAAGGTAAGCCCTTGTATTGAATTGTAGGAATGAGAGAATGACAATAAGGTTGTTGATTAGATACTTGGCTAACAAGCTTGGCATTATGTTATTGGCATCTCCTGAAACTGCTTCAGATGGAGTCTATGCTGCAATTTTTGGTGTAATTGGTCATGAGGTTTGCATTTTATTGATCCGCTCATGTTTGGTAAGGCATTATGGTCAATGAGTGATTCTGGTGCCTATTGTTAACTGGATTTTCACGCTTTAAAAGATTCTGATGCTTATTTTTTACTGAATTTTCAGGCTTTACAAGATTAACAACTTCATTATGGTCAATGACAATGCTTTATTTATATGTAAGGGTTCTGGTTAATATACTTGGGAGGCATCTTTATGTTGATATTGCCCGTGGCTCGGAAAGCTCTCAAATACAAGTATGTATTTTCAATATTTATGGCACTGGGGACTTTTAATAACTTATCCCATTGTTGCATTATGCTATATGCACACTCATTCTGTTATTTGCACACTCATTCTGCTATATACACACTCATTCTGCTATATGCACGCTCATTCAATAGTTAGGCATTATGATTTAGTTCAGGAATAGTTGTTGTGAACCCGTTGTGAAAGTGTCAGTTAATGATATATTAAATCTTGCAAAGTCAACTGGCTTTAGGGCAGTACAGTTAATGTAAATGGAAGGTCAAAGTTACTCTATTCTTTGGTTTGCCAAACTTCATAAGTTAGTACTGCCTGGTAATGTGGTGGTGAACCAGGAAATGTGGAGGAAGAGTGGGAACCAATGATCTCATCAATTGCAGTCAATCGCGCTGAGTTGATGGATAACTCAGAATACTCTCTTCCACCAGCTGCTGAAGAACTGATACCAGAATTTCCATTTAAAATTAAGGGAGAGAGATTCTCTAGATTCATGTTATCATCCTTCATCTGATCTTGCTCAGAGATGACTTTATGAGATTTTAAACCTATTGTAATAATAGGTTCTATTTTCCAGGGTTTTATACTCATTTATTGTGAGCAGTGACGTTCCTGTCGGCCTTATGATTCATGAATCATCATTTTCTGTTCATTCCTGTCGGGTGACGTCCTTTATGTTAAACCTAGACTATGCGAATCATTTTTAACAAGCTTCATCCAAATTACCTTATGTCAACTCCTATCTAATCATTTGATTTATGCAAATGGGTATGCATCTGCACATGATAAATAATTAAAAATAAATTTGTCTTGCTCTAGAGTAACATACTGTGACTGTTCCAGCTAAAGTTTAAAGAAGGCCTGACTATCTTCAGGGATCAGGTTATAAGCTCTTCAGATTATTATCCTTTCATTTGTAATGTTTTTTCACAATATTGAATGTTTGAATGAACTGCATTGTGTTACATGAGTTTTCATCTGACTTGGGTAGACGCACCGTTAAACGAATATATAGCTGATGTCTCAAGACTCAGGAATTACCAATTTCCTCAGGTCTGAATTTCAGTTCGTTAGCATTTCAATTGGGTAGATTTGAATGACAAAACTTAGCTTTTTATATCATAGTTAAGTTTAATTTAGCTCTCTTTTATTTGTAGGGTGCTCGAGCATTGACCGGCAAGTGACGAAAGATTCATTAGTCAGAAAGTGATGGATGATTCATTTTTCGAAAAATGACGGAAGATTTATTAGAAATATGTTGATATTGTAATGTAATATTGTATTATTTTAGAAGAGATGATAATAACTTGTACTCTATGTAATACTTTTTGGTGTGAATATAAATACATGTTGATCTTGTTACAAAATATTAAATTTATGTGTGTTTTCAAGATTATTATTTGTAATCTAATCTCAGGTACACAAAAAATAGAAATGGAATATTTTTGATATATAAATGAATTGGCTGTAGTAAGAAGAATTGAAAACAAATGTAATGATTTTTTCGTTACTATTGTTTAATCTATTGTAACGAAATAATGTTTATTATACTTTATTGTAACGAAGTTATTTTATTTTTAGTGAGGAAAAAAAACATTTGTAACGAAATAGTTTTAATCTTAACTATTTTTTTGTGAGGAAAAAATAACATTTGTAACGAAATAATATTTATTGTGACCAATTTATTGTGAGGAAGAATCACTTTTTGGGGAGAAAGTATCATTTGTTACAATTACTTTATTTGTAACGACATGTATACATTCGTTACAATAACCTTTAGCGTCGAGCTTTATAGGAGGACCGTTACTTAAAGTTTTTTTCGTTACCAAAGAGCTTTTGTAACGAATTTTGGCACTTATTGTAACGAATTAGGTCCTTACTATAAGTGCAGTTTGTTGTAGTGACTTTTACAGTTTATTTCTAAAATTAAATAATCTAATTTCCTAACGTAAAATTTTCCAATTTCGGGTCGCTCCAAAATTTGGTCATCTTGACCGAACGGACGCTAAAACGCACTAACAGCGATGCGTCGTTAACTCTGCACTAGCGTAACGCCCTTACGTCATTATTACGACAATTAAAACAATTAAAATAATAGTCGAAAATCAGGGGCGTTACACATGGGACTCTAGGATCTGGCCAATCAAGGAAGCCAGAAGCCTTAATGAGATCTCAACTGAGACCTTGTTAGGCAAGCTCAAATCCTATGAGTAGCTTATCAAGTCCAGAGAAGCTGAACAATCTACTTCATCTCCAACATCAAAGAAGGAAAGGAACAGTGCCTTTAAAGCAACTGAAGAGGAATTCAAAGCTCCAGGAGAAATAGAGATCATGAGCCTACTAGCCAAGAGATTTTATAAAAGGGCTAAGAAGGACTTCAAAAAGAAGGACTTCAGATCAAAAGAAAAGCCAAGGTATGACAAATCAAGTTCTAAAGAAATTATTTGTTTTGGTTGCAGGAAACCAGGACGCATTTGTTGGAACCTTAGGTTTGATTTGAGTTAGGAGCCACATTTAATCTCTAAGTTAATATCATAACTTATCTTATAACTTAGATTAAATCCCTTTACAATAAAAGGCTGACAACATATATATTATGAGACTGAAGAACAATTAAGAGAAACATAAAAAATTATATATTCTCTGCGTTCGTCGAACGGCGCTCGACATTTGTCGAACGACGTTGGACGAATCTTACATTTCATCCCCCACTCGACAAACAATAATAATTCAGCGGTCGACAAATTTCAGCCAAGACAGCGGTCGACGAAATAATCTCAGCAGTCAGAGTAAATCATTCTCTGAACGACGGTCGACGAATCAAGAAGAGTTCGACAAAACCTTCAGTGAGGCGCTCGACAAACTTCGAACAACGGTCGACAAATTCCAGCCAGAGCTCGACTAACATTATTATATTCTGATATCTTTCTTTATGATATTTAACATAGCCACTGCAGGCATTAAAGATTATAGCCGTTGGCAGAAAGTCAAAGACAACATCTTATCTTCCCAAGGAATCAGAATTAAAGTGCATCATCTCTTTCCTTGTCGGCAAGAATTCAAATCGGCTTTCTCCAAAATATATACAGAGACAGAGGAGAAGAGAAAAAGAACAATAGTTGTAGAACACACACAAAAAGAAGAGAAATATACAGGAGCAAAAAGAAGATCAGATCAATATACATTATATCTTCTTTTTACCTAACTTTTCTTTTGCAGATCGTATACATCCTGAGACACCTATCACCATTACTTTCTCAGGATCAAGCTGCACAAGAAAAGGAGAAGTTGAACCAAAAGAAGAGGCCTCCACAAGCTGTCCTCAAACTACATCAGACAGAGGGAGCTCTTCAACATCATCATCAAGATCCAAACACATCTTCCAATTAGGATCTTCAAGAGTCTTCTCATACAGAGAAGAGCAACATATTTTCTGTTTTTCTTTTATTCCTTTCCACTTTGTACAGGGTTATAACTCCCTTCAAAAGTTAACTTTCGGTGACAGGGCACCTTAGCAAAAACCTGCATCTTGGTTAGAGCACCTTATCAACAGCTCACCTGGTGTGTGGACACCTTATCAAAAACCCCTTGGTGTGAGGGCACCTTATCAACAACCTCCTAGTGGATTCCTACCAGTGGGTAGAAGAGTAGATGTACCCAGTTAAGGGGAACAACTATATTTCTTGTGTCATCTGGATTGCTTGTTTGTTTTGTTTTTATTTCTTACTTGTGCTGTGTATTCTTATGCACTCTGACTGTTTGTGTTTATTACTCACTCAGCACACCTACATTTATATATATATATATATATCATTTATTTATTTTAAAATAAAAAAATTTAACAAGACCTTTTAACAGAATAAATAATAATAAGAACTAAACACTCCACTTTCAATTGGTATCAGAGGGTGTTGATTTTATTATTTCAATTTCTTGCACCTGATACTTTCAATTGAAACTCCTGTTTCAATCGGTATCAGAGGAAGCTGATTTTTCACACAGGCTAACACCTGAAATCACAAAGATCACTTTGTTCTTATTTCCTTTTTCAAAGGGTTTTCAAAATGACACAAGTAGATTTTTTATATTCAGATCCACCCATATGTAATTTGGATAGTTTCTCTTTATGGCAAGTTAGAATTAAGTTATATATGAATGCCATAGATGAAGAAATTTACAAATCTATTTTGACAAGACCTTCCCCATCTACAGGACCTTCCCCATCTTCAGACTCTTCAACAGATGCAGATGCCAAAGCTATGCAGATCTTGGCTCAATCAGTGTCAAAAGACATTCTTCAAAGAGTTGAAGACTGCACTTCTGCAAGAGGAATCTGGAACTCCCTCTCTAGGATGGTAAATGATCCTTCTTCCATCTCTTCTACTAACAATATCTTTCATGCAGAACCATCAACAAATCTAAGTGAAGAAGAAGAACTTAGAGCTAGAGCTTTCTGCATGATTGCCATATATGACTACTATCAAACCCCAGATGCAGAAGCTAAATTAGAAAAGGTAAATGAGGTAAAATTAACTCCCAACTCTACCTCTAATACTTTCAAGTCTAATTTTAAAATAACATTTATAGACTTAATAAAATCTGAAAACAAAATCTTAAAAGAGGTAACAGAAATGTATATTTCAACTATTGAAAATAATAAACTTCAAGAAAATTTGAAAATATCAAAAGAACAAATTATTTCTTTCACAAACAAATTTTTCAAGGCAAGCACAAATAATGGGAGAAATTTCAAAATGCAGGCCAAAAAGTTTGAACAAATTTTAAAAGAAAAAGAAATTAATTATGTTCAACAAAATCAAAGAAAATTTCTTAATTTATACTTTAATGAAGTAAAAATGCCAATATACTTAATTATAAAACAATGTTTAATATTTTCACTTAAATTATAATTAAAATTCTTTTGAAAATAATGTCAGATAAACTTCAAGTTCTTACAGACTTCTCCAAGAATCAATTTGAGATTTCTACTGTAGCTGCATTGATCAGAAATGATCATGGAGCTGAGTGTGAGTTTCTTCTGATAAGGGGATTCTATGAGAAAGAAGATATCAGGCAATGTTTTCTAGAATTCATTAACAACTGTAGCAATTCAAGATATTAAAAACCTATTAAATCAAATCTAGGAAAGCTGAGTTGCTCAAATAATTCTGTGAGGAAAATATTCAAACAATATCAACTCAATGGAGGAAAATATTCGAATAGGATTGATCCCAATTACCCTTCTTCTAGGGGTCTTGATCCAGGGTTCCCTGAATCAAGACAGGGGGAGAGTTCTAGCAGAAAAAGAAAAGGCTTAATAATTAAAACAATTAGTAAAATAATTATCTTCTCAAACCCAAGTGAGAGAGAAAATGAGAAAAATTGTTTAAGCCAAGTGAGTGAGAAAATGAGAAAAACTAAAACCAAGTGAGTGAGAAAAGGAGAAAATCAGAGAAGCCAAGTGAGAAAGAAAAGGAGAATAATGAGATAAAAACTATTGGCATCCTAAACCAAATAGGGGGAGATAACTTATTAAAACCCCAGAAAAATTTGAATTAGGACTCTTAAACTCAAACTAAATAGGGGGAGATTACCAGTCCACTAGTTTTGAAGAGGATTAGGATCCCAACTCAAATAGGGGGAGATTGTTGGAACCTTAGGTTTGATATGAATTAGGATCCACATTTAATCTCTAAGTTAATATCATAACTTATCTTATAACTTAGATTAAATCCATTTACAATAAAAGGCTGACAACATATATATTATGAGATTGAAGAACAATTAAGAGAAACATAAAAAATTATATATTCTCTGTGTTCGTCGAACGACGCTCGACATTTGTCGAATGACGTTGGACGAATCTTACATTTCATCCCCCGCTCGACAAACAATAATAATTCAGCGGTCGACGAATTTCAGCCAAGACAGCGGTCGACGAAATAATCTCAGCAGTCAGAGTAAATCATTCTCTGAATGACGGTCGACGAATCAAGAAGAGTTCGTCAAAACCTTTAGTGAGGCGCTCGACAAACTTCGAACAGCGGTCGACAAATTCCATCCAGAGCTCGACTAACATTATTATATTATGATATCTTTCTTTATGATATTTAACATAGCCGTTGCAGGCATTAAAAATTATAGCCGTTGGCAGAAAGTCAAAGACAGCATCTTATCTTCCCAAGGAATCAGAATTAAAGTGCATCATCTCTTTCCTTGTCGGCAAGAATTCAAATCGACTTTCTCCGAAATATATACAGAGACAGAGGAGAAGAGAAAAAAACAATAGCCGTAGAACACACACACAGAAAGAAGAGAAATATACAGGAGCAAAAAGAAGATCAGATCAATATACATTATATCTTCTTTTTGCCTAACTTTTCTTTTGCAGATCATATACATCTTGAGACACCTATCACCATTACTTGCTCAGGATCAGGCTGCACAAGAAAAGGAGAAGTTGTACCAAAAGAAGAGGCCTCCACAAGCTGTCATCAAACTACATCAGACAGAGGGAGCTCTTCAACATCATCATCAAGATCCAAACACAACTTCCAATCAGGATCTTCAAGAGTCTTCTAATATAGAGAAGAACAACATATTTTCTGTTTTTCTTTTATTCCTTCCCACCTTGTACAGGGTTATAACTCCCTTCAAAAGTTAACTCTCGGTGACAGGGCACCTTAGCAAAAACCTGCATCTTGGTTAGAGCACCTTATCAACAGCTCACCTGGTGTGTGGACACCTTATCAAAAACCCCTTGGTGTGAGGGCACCTTATCAACAACCTCCTAGTGGATTCCTACCAGTGGGTAGAAGAGTAGATGTACCCAGTTGAGGGGAACTACTATATTTCTTGTGTCATCTGGATTGCTTGTTTGTTTTGTTTTTATTTCTTACTTATGCTGTGCATTCTTATGCACTCTAACTGTTTTTGTTTATTACTCACTCAGCACACCTACATTTATATATATATATATCATTTATTTATTTTAAAATAAAAAAATTTAACAAGACCTTTTAACAGAATAAATAATAATAAGAACTAAACACTCAACTTCAACATTCTACCAGAGTGTCCAGAGAACCAAAAGAAAGAAAAGAGAAAAGACAAAAGACAAAGAAGAGAAAAGGCACTCCAGCAAGACATCCTCCCACAGACACAAACATAAGGGAAGAGGCTTTGTATCTGAAACTTGGAGTGAAACCGACCCAGAATCTTCATCCAGCTCTTCTGAAGATGAAGAAAAGTCAAATGAGAAGGATCAATGCTTGATGGCTATATATGAATCAAGCAGTGAGTCAGAATACACATCATCATCCAGCTCCAGTGATGATGAAGAAGAAAGAAACTTTTGCATGATGGCTATCAATGCCTCAGGACACAATTCAGATGAATCAGAATCTGAAGCTGACAGTGATCAGGTAATATCTAACTTTGATTTCAATTCAAATAAATTCAAAGATGAATTCAAAAGTCTTTGCTTATACTTAATTAAATATGAGAAGGAAATAATCTCTCTCAGAAATAAGTTGGCTGAAATGAACCAACTAGTTAAGAGAATGTCAATCTTAAGAAATAATTGGCTTCCTCCAGGGAACACATTGTTCTCATTGAGAACAAGTTGTCTGAAGCTAAGAAGTTTGAAGAATCCCTCAATGGGAGAAGTATCAAACAGATGGACATCACAAGCACTGTGAATGCCAGACTCAGTGGCAGACTGGGCTTGGGTGCATCATCAAGTGAGCCACATCTTATTAAGAAAAACATTTTTTCTACACCAGTAAAATTCATTTCTGCTAAGAATATTAAGAAGCTGTAGAAGTAAGTAAGAATATTTCAAGCAAGAATATTAAGAATAAAGGAATTCTACAGAATTCGTCGAACGGAGATCGACAAAATCAGACTAATTCGTCGAAAGGAGATCGACGAACTCTGAAGACAGATCTTCAGTATAGTTATTATTCGAACGGCACTCGACAAAAGTACTTCCCTTCGTCGAACGACGATCGACGAATTCATCCAAATTCGTCGAACGAAAAACTTACTAAAAATTTGAAGAATTCTTATTCTCAATATACAAAAAATCCTTTCACTGAGTGTATAATTCCTCCAAGGAGATATCATCCACAAGGCTATAAGAATCAGCCTGAGATATCTTACATTTCAAATTTTTGTGGAAATACAATAGGACCCAAGGTAGTCTGGGTCAAGAACATCTAACATATTAAATAAGGAGAGGAACACCACCTCTACCAGCGACATTTTGCAGGTACAAGATCACTATCTCAAGCAGTCATTTCTTCCAAGACATTCTTCATTTATTTGAAGAACAACAACTTAAGAAGTTCATGACCACCAGGATCAAACTCTCTTTACTTTGATATCAGAGACTTCAATTGATATCAGAGGACTTTCAATTGGATCAAACTCCCAGTAGCAGAAATAAAGGAATGGGTTCATACCCTTAAGACAAAGAATGCAACAACATTATCAGGATAAATTTCTAAGAATCAGATTGCATCATTCCCTTCCTCCTCTTCAAATGTCCCTTCTTCTAGGGGCCTAGCTTCAGGTCTTCCTGAAACTAGGCAGGGGGAGGTGTTTCATGAAGAAGCTCCTTTTGATAGGGAAAGATTCTTTAAATGTTTCATGGAGAAGCTTTTGATAGGAAGGGGGAGATGCTTTTTGATAAGGGAAGATACTTTAGAAAGAAGCTCCATATGATGTAGTTTCAGATGCAGTTATGATGCAGAATCAGATGCAAAATCATATGGTTGTTGATACAGAAGAAGCTCCAATTACAGCTCAAATTCCTTGATGCTTTGCTAAAGAAGATTATCAAAGTTTTCCAGTTATAGTTGAAGTAACAGATAAAGTTCATTTGGTGAAGTCACCTCCAGCTCAGATAAACAAAGCCAAAGCAGAAGATATATATGCTATGTTGTTTTGTTATTTTTTTTATTATTTGTTTTTTTTTCAAATAGTGTCCTAACCCAAATAGGAGGAGATTGTTGGAACAACCCTATTACTGATTTGGGCTAGGATCACTATCTGTTGACTAGGGCTAAGTTGACCCCAATGTATAGTCTAAGGGTCAAGGTTTTAGGCTACTAGAACTTAAGGAAAAGATCAGTTTCTGCATTCGACGAACTCCAAACTGCGTTCGACGAACTTCATTCTGAGTTCGACGAACGTCGTGCGTTTGATCGACAAATCAAGTTATCCAGCCAGTCTCAGCGGTCGACAATCTTGCTAAGTCTCAGCAGTCGACGATCTTGCCAAGTCTCAGCGGTCGACGAACTTGCCAATTCTCAGCGGTCGACGATCTTGCTAAGTCTCAGCGGTCGACGAACTTCCCAAGTCTCAGTGCTCAATGAACTTACCAAGTCTCAGCGTTCGACGAACTTCTCTCTGCGTTTGATGAAATAGCTTCTTAGCTTGATGAACTCAATCCTTCAAGCCAGTTCAGTAGATTCTACTTTAGTTCGACTAACTCCTGATTGAGATCGACGAACTCATCTTTCAGTTCGACGAACTCAGTCTTCGAACTCAGTTCTACAGCAAGTCTATCAGATTAACTTTCAGTTCGACGAACTTAAACTTGAGATCGATGAACTCCAGACTGTGTTAGACGAATCATTAACAGATACTCAGTTCGAAGAAATTCAACCTTTAGATCGACGAACTCTTATTTCAGCTCGACTAATTTTCAGACAAATTAATTACATAGTTCTCTGAACTCAGATCGACTACAACAACAGATCTATTGATATATCTTTGGACGTATTCAGTCAGATAAGTAAAGATATTATCCTTCATTATTATATTCCTTCTATTCTCTTATTCCAAGACAATAGCCATTGACATTTAATGGAAAAGGAATCTTTCACGGCAAAGGAATTAAAGGACACTGCCAAAATCGTTTGGTTACTGTTGCAGTCCCAAGAAGGATTTAATTCAGATTATTCTATTCCTTAAAAGATTGCAGTTTTAAAACAAGAGAAAAAGAAGAGAGATACAAATACAACATATACGATTTTTCTGATACAGAAGAAGAAAAAGGAGACATAGAAAAAGTTATCATCATCCTCAAGCAACACATTCATTCTCTGAGAACATCAACAAGAATAATCTCTCAGATTACTGCTGCAGGTCCAAATATTCAAGAGCAACAACAAATCTGAGAAACATTGTCTCTCAGATTCATCTGCTTCAAAGAATATTTGATTCATTCAAGTGAAAGCTCCATCCTCAACTGTCAACCATTTCAATCAGACAGGGGGAGCTTTACAACAACAAAAATCCACGAACCTTCTCTCAGATTATTGATAGAGAAGAACTTCATAAACCCTCTTTTTCCCATCTTGTACAGGGTTCTAACTCCCTTCAAAAGTTAACTGTTTGGTGGCAGGGCACCTGATCAAAATCCTGTAGTTGGTGTTTTGGGCACCTGATCAAAAATCCTTTGGTGGCAGGGCACCTGAGCAAAAACCTGTAGTGGATTCCTACCAAGTGTGGTAGAAGAGTTGATGTACCCAGGTTGATTGGGGAACCACTATAGATCCTTGTGTACTCTGTGTTTGTGTTTACTTTTCTGTGCTGTACTGTGTGATTGCTTTATTTTGTTTTTATAAGTCACTCTGTTATACACATATAAATATCAGTATTTTAATTCCGCTATAAAAATAAGTTAAAAGTTTTTAATACTCTATTCACCCCCCCCCCCCCCCTCTAGAGTTAATTTAAGATCTAACCTCACTTTCAAGAAGGACCCAGAGTCACTCTTCAATATCAAGCAGAGGTCGGGGGAATCGCTGGCCAATTATCTGGAACGGTTCTAGGAGGAGGTTCTCCTCATCCAGGAGGAGCCCGGGTACACCCTCTAGCTCACCTTCACGGTGGGGATGTGGGAGGGGTTCTTCATGATGGACCTCAAGAGGAGGGCTCCTCTGTCCTATGAAGAACTGATGGAGAGGGCAGCAGAAGAGGTAGAAGGGGAGGCAGCAAACCCCGAGTTCACAAAGAGGTTGGCGCGGCTGAGCGAGCCGGAGGTTAGGCAGCCCGAAGCGAGAAGGAGAGAAGAAGAGAGAGCCCCAAAGTTGGGGTGGAGGCAGCAAGGAGGGGGGGGGGGGGTGCAGGGACTTGGAAGGGGTTTTCCTCAGGGAGGAGGCAACTACCCAGGAGGTCAGGGAAGACCTCATTAGCTAGGGTAGAGGCAGGGCCCGAGGCCACCTCTCCCGCCTCAGCAGGCCATGGTCGTAGGGCGAGGAAGAGCGGGAAGAGGAAGAAGAGCGGGAGCCGGAGGAGCCGGGCTCAGAAGAAGGAAAAGGGGAGCAGGGTCCGAAGAGGGGGGGGGGGTGGTGTTGCCGTACTATGACTTCCTCTAGGAGGAGGGTCATGCAACAGCCACTTGCTCGGAGTTCCTGGAAATGAGAGGGGCAAGGGTCCCAGCGCAGCAGCAGCAGAAGCAGAGGCCAGTGAGGATAGAGGAGGTCCTACTCCAAGATGAGAGGTGCGAAGACCGGGCCGACATAGGGGCCCGGTGAGGGATTGGAGTGATCCATGGGGGGGGGGGGGGGGGGGGGGGGGGGGGTAGGGATAGAGGCAACCCGAAAGGCAAGCCTCCACGTCATGTATCGTCGAAGAGTGGCTTTGACATCCCAAGCCCAACCCCCGGCGGAGAAGGTTACCTTCTCTCAGAAGGACATGCCAGGACACGAAGATCCGTTCTGCGATGCGCTGTTCAATCAGACAGCCATTGAGAACTTCACCGTCTCTCAGATCCTAGTGGACAACGGAAGCTCGGTCAATGCCATTTTCAAGAGCGCGTTTGACGAGATGAAGGTGGAGGCCCGAAGGATGTTGGCCTCAGATGGCCCACTATTTGGCTTCTCGGGAGAAAGGAAGGAAGTGGAAGGGGGAGTGGGACTCCATGTGGTCCTAGGGGGACAAACCCAGAACTGTCGCTTTTTTATAGTAGATGCCCCCAGCAGCTACATCACCATCTTTGGACGGCTTATCATCGGCGCGTTCCGATGCGTCCCATCCACCTTCCACCAATGCCTCAAGTTCAGCACGGGTGGAATCCAGGTCCGGGTCAGGGGAGATCCCAAGGTGGCGAGGCAGTGCGACGTGACTGCCGTCAACACCATGTCCTGGATGGCGGAGGCGGAGGAGTGGGACAAGGCGATGGAGGAGTCGGCCGAGACGGAAGAGGGGGAAGAGGTAGAGTGGAGGATGGATGAAGGAGGAGTTCATTCCCAGGAAGGGGTCGTTGAGGGGCCCAGGGTGGAGAGCAGAGAAGAAAAGAAGAAAGAAGGCCAGGTCCAGAAGGGAGAGTCAGAGGAGATGATGGCGATAGAGGGAGAAGAAAAGGAAGGGGAAGGGCCCGAGGGGCCTGCTTGTGGCGAGGAGAAGGAGAGTGTTTGGGAGGAGCAGACCAGGATGGAGGCCGTGGAAGAAGTGGTGGAGTTGTAGGTCACCACAAAAGTAGGAACGATCGAGAAAGTCAAGATCTGCGGGGAGCTCAGCCCCGAAGACCGGAGGAAGATCTTGTCCTGTGTCCAGGACAACGTGGATGTCTTCGCCTGGAGCGCTGCAGAGATGCCCGAGATCGACACGGATGTGGCATGCCATCACCTCAACCTTGACCTCGGCTCCCGCCTTGTCCTCCAGAAGAGGAGGACTATCGCAGAAAAGTTGGAGGTACCTATCCGGGAAGAGGTGAGCAAGCTCCTCAAGGCTGGTTTTGTATCGGATATCCAGTACCCAGGCTGGGTCTCCAACGTAGTAATGGTAAAGAAGGGGGATGGTAAGTGGAGAATGTGCGTTGACTTTTCCTTACTTAATAAATCATGCCCTAAGGATTGTTACCCCTTGCCTAGAATCAACGCACTGTTTGATTCAACCGTCGGTTTCTCCATGATGTCTTTTTTAGATGTTTTTTCAGGTTACCATCAAATTCGCATGCACCCCCCCCCCCCACCCCCCCGGCATCAAGGATGTCTCCCTTATCACGGGGGATGGGTGCTATTGCTATAGAATGATGTCGTTTGGCTTAAAGAATGCAGGGGCAACGTACCAATTAATGATGGATAGGGTATTTCGTGAGCAAATGGGCTGGAACTTGGAGATCTATGTTGATGACCTCATGATAAAAAGTCGGGACCTCGAGTCTCACCTCCGGGACCTCGAGGAGACCTTTGGGACCTTGAGGAAATTCAAGATGAAACTTAACCCCCTAAAGTGTGTCTTCAGGGCCAGCCGAGGGAAGTTCCTAGGTCATTTGCTTACTCCCGCCGGGGTAGAGCCTAACCCGGACAAGATGAGGGCAATCCTTGAGTTGGGATCTCCAAGGAATGCGAAAGAGGTCCACCGACTAACAGGGAAGCTAGTCGGGCTGAGCAGGTTCCTTTCTAAGGCTGGAGAAAAATGTTCATCCTTCTTCAGGGTGCTGCGGGGTAATCAAAAGTTTGAATGGACCCCCGAGTGAGAAAGGGCTTCTCAAGCGCTGAAGGAGCACTGACCTAGGCTCCGCTCCTGCAGGGGCCGAGGCAAGGGGAGGACCTATCCTTATACTTGGGGTGGGATCAGAGGCGGTAAGCTCAGTACTAGTTCGGGAAGAGGGAAAGAAGCAACTCCCAATCTACTATGTTAGCAGGGTATTGAGGAAGGCCAAGCTCAGGTACCCTATCTTGGAGAAGCTGGCTTTCGCCCTGGTGGTGTCGGCCCGAAAGCTCCGGCCCTACTTCCAGACATACTCCACCAGAATAGTGACCGACCACCCCCTTCGCAACATCATGGAAGGAGTGGAGCACTCGGGGAGACTGGCCGAAGGGTTAGTGGAGTTGAGCGAGTTCAACATATCCTACATTCCCAGGTTTTCCATAAAGGCGCAAGTAGTGGTGGATTTCATGGCTGATTATATGACCGAGGTAGAAGAGTCCGAACTACCCCACCTAGTGGCTTGGAGGATGTTGGTTGACGACGCGTCAGGAAAGCACTCCTTCGGGGAAGGGGTGGTCTTGGTGAGCCCTCCAGGCACCAGGATCGAGCAGGCAATTAACATTCATTTCCCTCTCACCAACAATCAGGCCGAGTACGAGGCCGTGATAGCAGGCCTCTCCCTTGCTAGGGTGTTGGGTGTGCAGGACGTGGAGGCCTCGACGGACTCCATGGTAGTGGCTTGTCAAATCAAAGGGGAGTTCGAGGCCAAGGAGCTAACTCTCCAGCGATACTTGGAGAAGGTCAAAAGTGTCATTGGGCAGTTCCGCACTTTCTCAATAAAGCACGTCCCAAGGGAGGAGAGCACCCATGCAGATCTCCTGGCCAAGTTCGGTCCCCGGGCAGGGGGGATAGTGTCAGAGCTCTTCCAACCCTCCATCAAGGAGGGAAAGCTGATGGAGCTGGATCGGCGGGTGTCGTGGATGGATCCCTTCATCATCTTCTTGACGTCGGGGAAGTTCCCCGAGAAGGGGGTAGACAAGCGACTGCTCATGTATAAATCAACATACTACTCCTTACATGCAGGATTGTTGTATCGAAACACTCTCTCGGGGCTCCTAACTCGTTGTGTCTCGGAGGAGGAAGCCCCGAGGGTCCTGGAGGAGATTCACTCCGAGGAGTGTGGCAGACACTCAGGGAGCAAAACCCTGGAGGGACGAGTACTAAAGCAGGGCTACTTCGGGCCCACCATCAACAAGGACGCAACAAAGTTCTCTAGGAGGTGCTCCAAGTGCCAGATCTACGCTCCTCTCCAACTCCTTCAAGCTCAGAGGCTCCGGACAATCACAGCCCCCTGGCCATTTGCGATATGGGGATTGGATCTGGTGGGGCCTTCCCTCCAGGTAAGCGGTCAAAGGAAGTTCCTGTTGGTCATGATAGATTACTTCTCCAAATGGCTGGTGGTAAGGGCGCTGGCTAAGGTAACATCCCAAGTAGTGAGGAATTTTGTTTGGGGTGAAATAATTTGCAGGCATGGGCTTCCGCTAGCCATACTCACGGACAACGAGCCACAGTTCGCCAACGATGAGTTTGTTGGCTTATGTGCCCAACTCGGCATAGACCTTCGGTTCGCGTCAGTCCACCACCCGAGAAGTAATGGATAGGTGGATGCAGCAAAGAAGAACATTGTGAACCTATTGAAGAAAAAGTCGAGAATATTAGGGGGAACTGGGTAGAGCAGTTACCTTCAGTCCTCTGGACCCTGAGGACCACCCCAAACATGGCTACATGGGAGACCCCTTTCAAGCTCTCTCACGGGTCCGAGGCCCAGTTGAATTAAAAGTCAAGTCACCTAGAGTGGCCACCGCGGGAGAAGGGGACGAAGAATGGCGGGTGATCAATGAAGAATGACAAAGGTTATCCTTGGACCTGGTAGAGGAGCTCCGATACCTGGCCACCATTCGGCAAGAGGAAATCAAACGACAGATGGCTCGGTGCATTGACAAGCACATCCGAGTGAAGCACTTCCAGAAAGGGGATCTGGTCTTGAAGAAGGTTGATGCGGCAGGAAGAGGAGCCATGGTTGGTAAGCTTAACCCCAATTGGGAGGGGCTATACATTGTAAGTGAGGTGATCAAGTCGGGAGGGTACCACCTCCGGGATGTGGAAGGGGTAAATCTCGGCCGGGCCAGGAGTGGGGATGACTTAAAACATTTCTATCCTTAAATGTTTTAAAAAATGAACTTATGGAATGTCCTATTTACCATGTATTGATTGTGAAGGGGTTACCGAGGGGAAATCCACAAGTCTTTGGTGCTGGGGTGCCCCAGATCAATTCCACTGCAGGGCTCTGATAGACAGTGGGTCAGGTTGATCTCTGGAGAGGCTGGCAGGTGATGAGTCCCAATTATATACATATTTTTGGACTCATCTAGGCCGATTTTCTAGTCTATGCACTTCACTTTATACATGTTTTCACTCATATTTGATACTCCGCGCTAAGTGCACCTCTAGGCCCGTTTTTGGTGTTATTTCATGTTCTTCATCTTTAGTAGTTTTCATGCATTGTTAAGTTCCACTTTCAGTGGCTGGATCCGTGGTTGTGCTGGAGCAGGAGTCGTGCAGGTGTTCCCGGTACAATTCTGTACAGGAACACTGTGCACGATCACTGGCTCTATCACGCACGACCAATGGTCGTGCGCCACTGATCGTGCGCACTTAACGCCCATTTTATGAGTTCTGTCTTGCTTATCGCACGACCACTTACGATAGTCGTGCGCCAATGGTCGTGCGAACATTGTATTTTATAAATTTCTTACCTTGCAGGCTCCGTCCAGTCAGGCGCACGATCACAGGATTCTAGTGCGCACGACCACTGGTCGTGCGCCAATGACCGTGCGCACTATTTATTCCAGCGCCTATAAATATTCCTGCTCGCGATTTAGGTCGGATCCTCCGCATTTCTTCCGCCCAGCTCTGCCGTTTTCGCCCCTTCCGCAGGTTCTCCGCCCCCTAGGCCTCCTCCATCATCCTTGAGCTCCAAGGAGAGGTTTCTAGCCCAAAGATCGCCAACATCAAGCAAGGAGATCGTGTATCGGAGGAGACCGGATCGTGACACGAAGAAGACGGGTCCATTGGAAGGTAGTGACAGCCTTCTCTACCCCGGACGCAGTTGAAGACCGAGCTTGGACGCGGATTGACAACCCTGCGATTCCAACCGTGAATCTTCGATGAGGCTTCGGATGTGGTCGATTCCTTCACTCTATTCTTCTTCCTTATGTTGTTGATTGTATAAGCTAGTTTCCTCTATATTTTGATGATGTGCACAATGAATCTTGTTATGTAATGTCTATTTCAGTTATTTGAGATTATTTTATTCATATGTGTTTATGAGGTGCGCCCCATTCCATCCTCCATCCCGCCGTCACGTTCGTGTGCCGCACTAGCAATTGCTAGTGGCGTGCTGGTCGACGAGGTGCTTGCGACCCTCATCCGTATGCCTACTCTTCCATCCGCCTAGCGAAGCGTGGCATAGAGGCCCGTGTATTCCATTCGCCTAACGAAGCAGCACGCTCAAGGCCTGCATAGTTGGATTCCGTTAGCCTACTCGTCCATCCGCCTACCGAAGCGTGGCATCGCGGCCCGGATTCCATTCGCCTAACGAAGCAGCGCGCTCAAGGCCTGCACAGTTCGATTCCGCTGGCCTACTCGCTCATCCGCCCAACGAAGTAGCGCGTTTAAGGCCTACATAGTCTTCTATCCCGCCGAGCGAAGCTTTGCATAGCGGTATTGCATAGGAGTAGGTTTAATATTTTACTTTATTATTCACAAACCAAATCCCTTTCGTCCGCACTCCACCTATCGCGGGACTTCGATCTCAAGTCCTTCTGCGACACCTAACTCCACCTTACTGTGTTCCTTTGAGATTCGATACTCGGGGATTTACTCCTCGTTTTATATTACTTGAACGATCGGTACACTGCCGTTTCGTGCCGCAGTCTCGCCACAGCTTATAGCGGTGTGTGAGATTTGCGCCATCAAGTTTTTGGCGCCGTTGCCGGGGAACACAGTCGTGTGAGTTTTCTGGAGAGGGAGAATCTGAGAGAGAAGCCCTTCCTGTTGTAAATTGCATCTGTTATTTTATTTCTATTCTCTTTTATTCCATTTTCTTGTTTTATATTAGGTTGCTTTAGTACTTTTTGTTAGGTGTGGTATTGCGCACAATAGTGTTGTTCATTTTGAATCGTATTATCTTCACACTATGTGGGCACATCTTAATATCCGTTGCCGTTGGTGTAGAGATGCCTCCCACTCTAGTGATGAATGCCCTACGGAGAATAGTAGGCATAATTCTTATAGCCCAGCATATGGAGCACCGACTTCGTCTGGTACTCCATATGGTGCGCGTAAGTCTTATGGCTACTCTGCTGAGCCTTTACCATCATACTTCTTTTCGGCTCCAGCCCCCGCTGTGCCAAAGAAGCCCGCAAGGAAGTGCCAGTTTTGTCGGAGTACTGATCATGTCTTGAAGGACTGTGCCGAGTATTTTCGCCAATTGGACGAGGATGACGAGCCGGATATCCGGATCGTCCCACTTCCTAATTCTGGCGGCACACCTTCAACATCCGGTTATGTGTCTTTGTCACCTTCACATCTTGAAGGGTATGGCATGGACACGGTCACCGGATGTGCGGCTGATCTATGCATCGACATTGCTGAGCCTATTCTCCATGTGCATCCACCACTTCTAGTGGATTCGATTCTTCCCCTTGTTGTGCATACTACATTCGTCTCTGACGACATTGTCGATGATGTGTCACAAGAGGAGGTTGTTGATCTTAGTATTGTGCCTACTCCTATGGAGGAGGACAACCTTCTCGGTGAAGAGGAGTTTACCTAAGCATCAGTGGAGGAAGTCCAAATCCTAAGCCTGGCCACCGTTGATCCCGCCGAATCTTGTAGCATTGATGACAATGCAAACATTATTTTACTTCCCCAACCTGATGGGAGTGAGATCGGGATCACTCCCCCGATTGATGTTTATTTATGTTCTTCGTCTTCTTTATTTCTTGATCCCCTTCCTTCATCTGAGTCTGTGCAGGTTGAATCTTCACAGGTACTTCAGGAGGACTTGGAGCTTTTTGCTCAAGTCAATGATGAGAGCATCCTCTCATGTGAGGAGGTTTATTCCCCCTCCGTAGAGGAAGCTCCACTCATTGCCTTCGCCTCCTGCTGCCTCCCTGTTGACGACTCCTTGCTAGGCAAGGATATTGTTGGTGAGTTGAGTGAGGATATCTCCTCCTCTTCTTACTTTCTTTTCCCTCTACCTGTGTCAAGCAGGCATTATTATTTGGGTAGACGAGTGACTGTTCTGTCGCCGTATCGGTACCCGCTACCGACACGCATATTAGAACAGTTACCTGTTCATTTCCTTTTTCATACTCCCATTAGCTAGAACTTTTATGTTTCTAAATAAGTCATGCTGGGATGACAATAACCCCAGTAGTTATCTTACATTCTCTTGCATTTCATTTTATTCACTCCTGCCTAGTTAGCTGTAGTTTATTGTAGTTTATCTTTTTCTATTTTCATTTGTTTCTGCGGAGCTGACCCCTGCAGGTATCTTTTCTGGATGGTGGATGCTGCAGCTTAGTCTAGGTTTAAACGCCAATCTTCTGGTGTGCTCATTTCTGAGCACTGGGTACTCTCTTCTCCTAGCTCTTTTCAGAATTTTATAGCTTTATGTTGTTGGATTGTCTAGTTTAAGTCTGGGGGAGAGTAGTTTTGTTTGCCCGCTCACGTGCACTATTGCACTGCACATTAGAAGATTTCATTTAAAATGTTTTGTTTATTTTCATTACACACCACAGCACCCACTTGAGCGCGTACTCATCTGTTTGTCTGTTCTGTTGTGAATTGAATTCTTCTGCTATTTGGGAAAGTCTAGGTGATGGCTTAGGACTATGTAGCAGAGTAAAATGTTGACTCCTGTAGTGATCCTAGTCGAGTGCTCATGTTTCGTAGAAATTCGTGTAGATTCAATTTCTTTTTATGCTTTTAGTTTATATTTTTCTACTAGCGTAAATATTGTTTACTTTACTCAAAATTTGGTGAATCCGGCGTGAATCAAACGGTAGCATAGGAATGTGTGTAGACGTTCGTTAGTCTCGTATTGCCCGAGTCGGGAGGAAGGATTATCTTTCTCGGTGGCTAGAACTTGCCCCAAGCGATTCTTGAAGCATGGGTATACGGTTAGTCAATTGCGTGAATGTGATATAGGCCATCATTTTGGCCCGGTTGAGATTTGTGCCTATTCCTATCGCTATATTCTCGTTAGCCTAGTTGTGCCTACCCTTTCTTTGATTCAGCCCCACTGTTGTCTCACCAAAGCCTAAATGCCAATCCTAGTCGCACACCCAAGTCTGAGCTTTAGCTGTTTATCAGTTTCATGAGTTGGGTTGTTGATTTGGTGATATGTTTGTGAAGATGTGGATGTGTTTTATTGTTTAGTTGCTGAAAATGATAAGAAAAGAAAGGAAGAAAATGAGAAAAAGAAAAGAAGTGAAAAGAAAAGATATGAGCTTTAATGAAAAATCTGTGTAAAAATATATGTTTGGGAGTAGGCGGTGCACACACCCATGTTGTTAAGTCCAAGTCTGGGGGTGTGATGTACCCGCGTGTTTGTGTGGTGAACGAGAATAATTTCTGCATAAGCTCATTTGGGTTTAGTGCTTGAGCCGTCGTTTTTTATCTTTGTTTATCCTCACCTAAACCCAAGCCTCATCAAAAACCTTAAGTCCTATTGATTCACGCATTTGAGTCAAACCAGTGCCGTGGAGAGAATGTAACCGGGCGAGCTTATGGTCACCGACACTGATGGATTTCAGTGGAGTTTGTCCCGCATCCCGATCTTGAGCAATGCTCGTCTCAGCGCATAGTTTACTTTCTCCGTATGCATGACCGAATGATTCACAGTTGTTCACCATTTTGAGTAGTTGTAATATGTTTTTACTCTTTTAGAAATATATAAATTGTTTTTATATTCAGAATCATCTCTACTATTTTTCTTATGCAAGTGAGCATGCGACTTCGCATGGTACTCTTTATTGTAATTGTAAGCCATCTACTTTTCTTTCCCCGTTCGCTTAGAATTTGTTTGCTCGGGACGCGCAAACAGGTAAGTCTGGGGGTGTGATGAGTCCCAATTATATACACATTTTTGGACTCATCTGGGCCGATTTTCTAGTCTATGCACTTCACTTTAGACATGTTTTCACTCATATTTGATACTCCGCGCTAAGTGCACCTCTAGGCCCGTTTTTTGGTGTTATTTCATGTTCTTCATCTTTAGTAGTTTTCATGCATTGTTAAGTTCCACTTTCAGTGGCTGGATCCGTAGTTGTGCTGGAGCAGGAGTCGTGCAGGTGTTCCCGGTACAATTCTGTACAGGAACACTGCGCACGATCACTGGCTCTATCGCGCACGACCAATGGTCGTGCGCCACTGATCGTGCGCACTTAACGCCCATTTTATGAGTTCTGTCTTGCTTATCGCACGACCACTTACGATAGTGCGCACGACCACTGGTCGTGCGCCAATGGTCGTGCGCCAATGGTCGTGCGCCAATGGTCGTGCGAACATTGTATTTTCTAAATTTCTTACCTTGCAGGCTCCGTCCAGTCAGGTGCACGATCACAGGATTCTAGTGCGCACGACCACTGGTCGTGCGCCAATGACCGTGCGCACTGTTTATTCCAGCGCCTATAAATATTCCTGCTCGCGATTTAGGTCGGATCCTCTGCATTTCTTCCGCCCAGCTCTGCCATTTTCGCCCCTTCCGCAGGTTCTCCGCCCCCTAGGCCTCCTCCATCATCCTTGAGCTCCAAGGAGAAGTTTCTAGCCCAAAGATCGCCAACATCAAGCAAGGAGATCGTGTATCGGAGGAGACCGGATCGTGACACGAAGAAGACGGGTCCATTGGAAGGTAGTGATAGCCTTCTCTACCCTGGACGCAGTTGAAGACCGAGCTTGGACGCGGATTGACAACCCTGCGATTCCAACCGTGAATCTTCGATGAGGCTTCGGATGTGGTCGATTCCTTCACTCTATTCTTCTTCCTTATGTTGTTGATTGTATAAGCTAGTTTCCTCTATATTTTGATGATGTGCACAATGAATCTTGTTATGTAATGTCTATTTCAGTTATTTGAGATTATTTTATTCATATGTGTTTATGAGGTGCGCCCCATTCCATCCTCCATCCCGCCGTCACGTTCGTGTGCCGCACTAGCAATTGCTAGTGGCGTGCTTGTCGACGAGGTGCTTGCGACCCTCATCTGTATGCCTACTCTTCCATCTGCCTAGCGAAGCGTGGCATAGCGGCCCGTGTATTCCATTCGCCTAACGAAGCAGCGCGCTCAAGGCCTGTATAGTTTGCTTCTGTTAGCCTACTCGTCCATCCGCCTACCAAAGCGTGGCATTGCGGCCCGTATTCCATTCGCCTAACGAAGCAGCGCGCTCAAGGCCTGCATAGTTCGATTCCGCTGGCCTACTCGCCCATCCGCCCAACGAAGTAGCGCGTTCAAGGCGTACGTAGTCTTCCATCCCGCCGAGCGAAGCTTTGCATAGCGGTATTGCATAGGAGTAGTTGTAATATTTTACTTTATTATTCACAAACCAAATCCCTTTCGTCCGCACTCCACCTATCGCGGGACTTCGATCTCAAGTCCTTCCTCGACACCTAACTCCACCTTACTGTGTTCCTTTGAGATTCGATACTCGGGGATTTACTCCTCGTTTTATATTACTTGAACGATCGGTACACTGCCGTTTCGTGCCGCAGTCTCTCCATAGCCTATAGCGGTGTGTGAGATTTGCGCCATCAGCAGGTTGGAAAGTCCTTGGTGCTGAAGTGCCCCAGATTGATTCCGCTGTCGGGCTCTCATAGACGGTGGGTCAGGTTGATCTCTGGAGAGGCTGGCAGGTTGGCAAGTCTTTGGTGCTGGAGTGCCCCATATCGATTCCGCTGCCGGGATCTCATAGATGGTGGGTCAGGTTGATATCTGGAAAGGCTGGCAGGTTGGCAAGTCCTTGGTGCTGAAGTGCCCCGGATTGATTCCGTTGCCAGGCTCTCATTGACGGTGGGTCAGGTTGATCTCTGGAGAAGCTGGTTGGTTGGAAAGTCCTTGGTGCTGGAGTGGCCCAGATCGATTCCGCTGTCGGGCTCTCGTAGACGGTGGGTCAGGTTGATCTCTGGAGAGGCTGGCAGGTTGGCAAATCTTTGGTGCTGGAGTGCCCCAGATCGATTCCGCTATCGGGCTCTCATAGACGGTGGGTTAGGTTGATCTCTGGAGAGGCTGGCAGGTTGGCAAGTCTTTGGTGCTGGAGAGCCCCATATCAATTCCGCTGCTGGGCTCTCATAGACGGTGGGTCGGGTTGATCTCTGGAGAGGCTGGCAGGTTGGCAGGTCAGGGCCTTCTCGCTCGGCGAGAAGAGATGATCTCGCTTGATAAGAGAGGGTGAGAACTCATCCCACACGCTCTCGGCTGGTAGTAACTTGTAGAGCGCGAGCGCCGACCCAGAGAGGCAGGCGAATACTCGATGGCATGGGACATGGCGAGAGGCCCTGCAGGGGGTCTTGCCCGCAAAGGCCAAGGGGGTAGGAAAAAGGATCACCCCTCGCGAGATCGAGATGAAAAAGGTGATCCCAAAACCTACAGCCCTAAGGTAAACGAGAAAAGGTGAAGGCTGTTGAAAACATGTCCTATGCCGAAGCTAGGCGATTACATGGTATGCGAGAACGAGCGCAGCGAAGACAATGAGAATATGCGAGAACAAGATAGAAGCGTAGGAAAACAACAACACAGAAAGAATGAACACAGTAGGCAAGGAAAAAGCTTCACTTTCATTTCGCTAAATTGTTACAGATTGTGGCGATCTCGCCCGCCAAAAATATATTGAAAAAACAAAAATAAAAAGTACAATTTTCAAAGATCATCGGCAGACTCCTCGTCCTCGCTATTTACAGCTGGCAGGACCGAGACAAACAACTCGGGGACGACGTCCTCGATAGTCAGGTCAGCCGCCTCGGCAGATAATAGGCCGGCTCCCTGCATGGCCTTGAAAATATATCTCGCCGTGTTGACGGACTCTTCTCGGCAATCTTCTTCTCGAGCGCGCTGCTCTTCCTTCATGCAACGAGGAGACGGGGGGATGGCTTTGCGTATTAGCTCATGGTTGTGGGCCCTCAGCCCTGCAACCTCGCAAACCAAACTAAGGATGCGAGCGTCAGACTTCCTGGCCGTCTCGCATCCTGCAAAGGAAACAAGAGGTGAGCCAAGGAAGAACTGCAAGAAAGGAAGGTAGTGAGGGGTAGAAGACTTACCATCCCACTGTCTGAAGCGAGCAGCTTCTCCTTTAACTTAGTGATCTCAGTAATGGAGCTTTGATAGGCTTTGGCGAGCTCCTCATTGTGGCGCTCCAGTTGCAAGCATTGTCACCCTGTCATATGGGCATGCTCCAGGGAGCGGAGCTGGTCTCGTGCGCTCTCGTAGGCCAGGGTTCTCGCGGTCTCTTCTTTGTAGACCGCGGCGTCCTCGCGGCAATAGAGGCCGAAAGAGAATGAGAATGCGTGCCCGCTGATTTTCGACTTCTCCACCCAAGAGGGAAGGAGGGTGGGGATGTCGGCCTTATTGATCTCGGGCTTCCAGTATAGCAGGAGCTCGCCGGAGTCGTCCTTGTGCTTCTGGCCGAGGCTAAAATTCCAGTGATTGAAGGGCACTGGCAAGGACGTGATCCTGGCGATGTTAAGTTTTTTTGAAGTGTAAGTGGAAGGGTGTTCGACGGTCTGAAGATTGGAGACTGCAGAGACCGCGCGGTCTGCGCTGGTGTTCTGTCGATTTGCCTCAGGCGGTCTTGCTCTGGGCGGTCTGATCTTGGGTGACCGATGTGACCGGGTGGCTTGCACAGGTTTTTCTGGCGACTTGCTTAAGTCGGCTAGATGTTCTTGATCTGCTTTTTTTGAAAGGAGACCAGGCGGTTTGCTCTGTTGAGACCGCGGTGACCGAGCGATTTGGTCATAACCGCAAGGTATAATAAGGGAGTTGCTGGCAACGCTGTGATCGCGCGGTCTGCTTTGTGAGACTGCTCGCGATCTGATGGGCGGTTATTGTACCCTGGTTTGTGCGGTGATGACATCCGTCTCCGCGTCTAAAAATAGGGGTGCAGGGTCCGTCATTAATAATGAGAATTGTAAGAACTAGAGCCTGGGTTGTTTGTGCGGTCCAACTTTGAGGTGGTGCGGTCTCGGAAGTGAGTTGACTGTTTGTTGTGTTTGCAGGTTTGCGGTAAGCAGGTTGCGGTCTCCTTCCTTGGTGATTTCCTAGTTGCTTGAATAAACAGTTTGGCAGCGGTCTATCTGGGAACTGGTTTATGTTGTTCTTGTGCTGTTCACGGTGAGCTCGGTGATCAGGAAACCTTCAGTGGCTAGACGATCAGAGCTGCGGTTTGGCAACAGCTTCTGTTTTTCGTTCAGTTCAATAAAGCTTCAGTTTGTATGGTCTGAGGTTGCGATCTGGCAGTGCAGGTCATCATACCTGTATTCTGTTTGCGCGGTCTCAAGTTGTTCCTAGTGGTCTGACTGTGCAAGCGATCTGGTGATACTGCAGGACAAACCGTGCGGTCTGTGGAGTGCAGCGGTCTGTGCGGTCTCTGCTTTGTCAGGTTGCCAGATTTGTTGTTTTGATGTTTTTTGTAGGAGCGGGAAGAAGAAGGAGGAATAGGTTGGCAGAGGCCGAGGCGGGAGAGGTGACGCTGTCATAATGTGAATTCCATGATGAGGAAGGTCACGCAACGGCTACCTGCCCAGAGTTCCTGGAGACAAAGAGGGCCAGTGTGCCCGCACCACAACAACAGCAACAAGTGAGGATTGAGGAGGTCCTGCCTCGGGAGGAGGAGGAGAGATGCGAAGACCGGGCCGACGTGGGGCTAGACGGGGGATCAAAGTGATCCACGGGGGAGTTGGGGTGGATGCAACTTGCAAGGAGAGCCTCCATACCATCTACCGCTGTAGCGTGGCTACAAGATCCACTGCCCCGCCCCCGACATAAAAAATCATTTTCTCTCAGAACGACATGTCGGGTCACAACGACCCATTTTGCGATGCGTTGGTCATCCAGGCCGCCATCGAGAACTTCACGGTGTCCCGGGTTCTCATGGACAACAGAAGCTCTGTCAACGTCATCTTTAAGAAGGTGTTTGATGAGATGAAGGTAGAGAGCAAGAGGGTGTTGGCCTCGGACGGCCCGTTGTTCGGGTTCTCCGGAGAGAGGAGGGAGGTAGAGGGAGGAGTGGGGCTACATGTGGTACTGGGAGGGCAATCTCAGAATTGTCGTTTCGTCATTGTTGATGCCCCGTGCAGCTACAATGCCATCTTCGGGCGGCCGCTTATCAGCGCTTTCCGCTGAGTCCCATCCACCTTCCACCAGTTCCTTAAGTTCAACCTGGGAGGGGTCCAGATCTGAGTAAGATGAGACCCGAAGGTAGCGAGACAATGCTACGTTACGGCAGTGAACACCATCTCCTGGGCAGCAGAAGCCGAGAAGTGGGATCGGGAGATGGGGGAGCCGGCCGGTCTCGGGGAGGAAGCCAGGGAGCGAGTTGAGGTAGGAGGAGAAGCGGAGTTTAGGGCCTAATGAGGAGGGGCAGAAGAGCTGATGACGATCAAAGAGGAAGGAGGAGTGGAGGAGGTCGAAGCACCTGGCTGAGGAGAAGGAAGAGAAGGAGATCAGGAAGAGCAGTCCCGACTGGAGGCCATGGAGGAGATATTGGAGCTCGAGGTCACCACCTGGGCTGGGGTGGTGGAGAAAGTTCAAATCAGCGGGGAGCTCGGCCCCGAGGAGCAGAAGCAGATCCTGGATTGCGTCCAGGAGAATGTGGATGTCTTCGCTTGGAGGGCCGCGGAGATGCCCGAGATTGACGCAGACGTGGCTTGGTATCGCCTCAACCTCGAACCCGACACCCGCCCCATTCGTCAGAAGAGGAGGGCCATAGTAGACAAGCTGGAGGGACCCATTCGGGAGGAGGTGGGAAAGCTCCTGCAGGCCGGTTTTGTATCGGAGATCCAGTACCCAGGCTGGGTCTCCAACGTGGTCATGGTAAAGAAGGGGGAGGTAAGTGGAGAATGTGTATTGACTTTTCCTTGCATAATAAATCATGCCCCAAGGATTGCTATCCCTTGCCACGGATCGACGCGCTGGTTGACTCAGCCGTCGGTTTCCCTGTAATGTCTTTTCTAGATGATTTTTCAGGTTACCATCAGATCCGCATGCACCCCCCCCCCCCCCCCCCCCCCGCCCCCCGACATCAAAGATGTCTCTTTCATCATGGGGGATGGATGTTATAGTTATAAGATGATGCCCTTCGGGATCAAGAACGTAGGAGCCACCTACCAGGGGATGATGTACAGGGTCTTCCGATAGCAGAAAGGAAGAAACTTGGAGGTATACGTTGATGACCTCATGGTAAAGAGCAGGGACCTCGGGTCTCACCTTTGAGACCTCGAGGAAACCTTTGATTCTTGGGTCACTTACTCACCCCGGCAGGGGTAGAGCCTAACCCAGATAAGTTCAAAGCGATCATGGAGTTGCACCCTTCTTCAAGGTGGTAAGGGGAAACAAAAAATTCGAATGGACCCCGGAGTGTGAGGGAGCCTTCCGGGCTTTGAAAGAGCAACTCACCCGAACCCCTCTACTCCAAGGGCCAAGACCGGGAGAGGACCTATTCCTATACCCGGGGGTAGGATCCAAAGCTGTAAGTTCTGTGTCGGTCCGGGAGGAAAAGAGGGGGTAATTCCCCATTTACTATGGCATCCGAGTACTAAGGAAGGAGGATCTCCGATACCCAATTTTGGAGAAGTTAGCCTTCGCATTGGTAGTAGCGGCCCGGAGGCTCCGACCCTACTTTCAGGCACATTCAATTAAAGTCGTGACGGATCACCTGCTCCGCAAAGTCATGGAAGGGGTGGAACACTCAGGAAGGTTGGCAAAATGGTCTGTTGAGCTGAGTGAGTTTGATATCACGTCCGTGCCTAGGTGATGAGTCCTGATCATATACACTTTTATGGACTCATCTGGGCCATTTATTTAGTCATTTCACCGCACATTAGCCCTGTTATAGTTCATATTGATCAGTCTATGCTAGGTGCACTTCTAGGCCCATTTTGGTGTGATTTCATTGCTTTTCTTCATTAGTAGTTTTTCTTGCGCTGTTAGGTGCCACTTTCAGTGGCTAGATTAGTGGTATACGCTGGAATAGGAGTCGTGCAAGTGTTCCCGGTGCAATTCTGCACAGGAACACTGCGCACGATCACCGGTTCTATTGCGCACGACCACTGGTCGTGCGCCACTGATCGTGCGCACCTAACCCTTTTTATGAGTTCTGTTTGGTGTAGTGCGCACGACCATCTACGCCAGTGCGCACGACCACCGGTCGTGCGCCACTGTTCGTGCGCACTTATCATTAATTTTCTGAGTTCTGTTTCGACTAATGCGCACGACCACTGGCGATAGTGCGCACGACCGGTGGTCGTGCGCCATTGGTCGTGCGAACATGTTATTTTGTAATTTCTAACTTTGCAGGTTCCGTCCAGGCAGAGCGCACGATCACAGGATTCTAGTGCGCACGACCACGGGTCGTGCGCCACTGACCGTGCGCACTGTTTAATTCCAGCGCCTATAAATTCCCTGCTCGCGATTTAGGTCAAGCCCCCCGCCGTATTCCGCCGTTTTCTTCTCCAGCGCTCCAGTTTCGCCCCTCCACCGTCGCCCACCATATAGAGGTGCTCCGGGCTTGTTCTTCACGCCGATCTTGAGCCGGAGTCCCCTCTCGGCATCCTCCTTCATCCAAGAGCTCCCAAGGAAGACCTAGCCGCCATTACCGTCAAGCAAGAGGAAGTTGGCAACCTCCACCGGATCGTGACACGAAGAAGACGGGTCCATTGGAGAGTCGTGACAGCTCTCTCTACCCCGGACGTAGTTGCGGACCGAGCTTGGACGCGGATTGACAACCCGGCGATTCCAACCGTGAATCTACAACGAGCCTTCGGATTCGGTCGATTTCTTGCCTTATTCTTCTCTTATTGATTGTTGTAATAGCTAGATCTATGTATGTTGATGAAGTTGCACTTGAACTAGTTCGTATTTCCATATATTTTGTGTGTTTGTGAAATGCTTTCTATTTGAGTTGCTTGAGGAGCGCCACCATCCATTTTCCACTCCACCACCGTGTCCGGTGCCGCACTAGCAATTGCTAGTGGCGTGCTTGTCGAAGAGGTGCTTGCGACCCTCATTCCGTAAGCCTACTCGCCCATCCGCCTACCGAAGCGTGGCATCGCGGCCCGTATTCCACTCGCCTAACGAAGCAGCGCGCTCAAGGCCTGCATAGTTCGATTCCGTTAGCCTACTCGTCCATCCGCCCTTTCGACGCAGCGCGCTCAAGGCCTGCCTAGTATCCATCCCGCCAAGCGAAGCATTGCATTGCGGCATTGCATAGGAGTAGTTATTAGCTTTTGTTTTGCTTTCCAAAAGCCAACCCAACTCCTCCGCATTCCATCCGCTTGAGGACTTCAATCTCAAGTCCTCCTCAATAGTCAACTCCACCTTACTGTGTTCCTTGAGAGATTCGATACTTGGGGATTCACTCCCACATTTTATATTACTTGAACGATCGGTACACTGCCGTTTCGTGTCGCAGTCGAGCTACCGCCTATAGCGGTGTGTAGGATTTGCGCATCAAGTTTTTGGCGCCGTTGCCGGGGAACACAGTCGTGTGAGTTTTCTGGAGAGGGAGAATCTGAGAAAGGAGCCCTTCCATTTGTAAATCGCATTTCCTTGTTTTATTTCCTCATTTTCTGTTTTCTTTTTTTTTTATTAGGTTGCTTTAGTAATTTTTGTTAGGTGTAGTATTTTGCACAATAGCATTTTGATTTTGAATCGTTTTATCTTCACACTATGTGGGCACATCTCAATTTCCGTTGCCGTTGGTGTGGAGCTACCTCCCACTATAGTGATGAATGCCCTACGGAGAATAGTAGGCATAATTCTTATAGCCCAGCATATGGAGCACCGACTTCGTCTGGTACTCCATATGGTGCGCATAAGTCTTATGGCTACTCTGCTGAACCTTTACCGTCATACTTCTTTTCGGCTTCAGCCCCCGCTGTGCCAAAGAAGCCTGCCAGGCAGTGCCAGTTTTGTCGAAGCACAGATCATGCCCTGAAGGATTGTGCTGCTTTTCGTCGCCAATTGGATGAGGATGATGAGCCGGATATCCGGATCGTCCCGAATCCTAACTCTGGCGGCACACCTTCAACATCTGGTTTTGTGTCTTTTCCACCTTCACATTTTGAAGGGTATGGCATGGACACGGTCACCGGATGTGCGGTTGATCTATGCACCGACATTGCTGAGCCCATTCTCCCAGTGCATCCACCACTTCTCGTGGATTCGATTCTTTGTGAGGAATCGGTGCTCGACTTTTATCCGAGCACTATTCTTCCCCCTATTGTGCATACTACACTCGTCTCCGACGACATTGTTGATGATGTGTCGCAAGAGGAGGTGGTTGATCTGAGTGTTGAGCCTACCCCTATGGAGGAGGACAACCTTCTAGGTGAAGAGGAGTTTTCCTCAGCACCGGTGGAGGAAGTCCAAATCCTAAGCTTGGCCACCGTTGATCCCGCCGAATCTTGTAGCATTGATGACAATGCAAACATTATTTTACTTCCCCGACCTAATGGGAGTGAGACCGGGACCACTCCCCCGATTTTTGATTATTTATGTCATTCTTCTCTTTTATTTCCTGACCCCCCTTCTTCATCTGAGCCTGTGCAGGTTGAGTCTTTACAGGTGCCTCAGGAGGACTTGGAGCTTTTTGCTCAAGTCAATGATGAGAGTATCCTCTCATGCGAGGAGGTTTATTCCCCCTCCGTTGAGGAAGCTCCACTCATTGCCTTTTCCTCCTGCTGCCTCCCTGTTGACGAAACCTTGCTAGGCAAGGATGTGTTGTGTGAGATGAGTGAGGACCAGGCCTCCTCTTCTTCTTACTTTCTTTTCCCTCTACCTGTGTCAAGCAGGTATTATTTATATTCAGGTAGAGGCGTGACTGTTCTTTTGCCGTATCGGTACCCGCTACCGACACGCGTATTAGAACAGTTACCTGTCCACTTTTCTTTTCATAGGCCCATTAGCTAGAACCTTTAGTTTTTGAATAAGTCGTGCTGGGAGGACAATAACCCCAGTAGTTATCTTTCTTTTCTGCATTTTATTTTATTCAATCCTGTGTAGTTAGTAGTATTTTCATTTCAGTTTTCTTTTGTCTTTTGTTTTTGCGGAGCTGACCCCTGCAGGTACTTCTTCTGGATGGCGGACGCTGCAGCTTAGTCTGGGTTTACACGCCAATCTTCTGGTGTGCTCATTTCTGAGCACTGGTACTCTCTTTCTCTAGCCCTATTCTGATTTTCATGTCATATATTTGTGGATTGTTTAGTTTAAGTCTGGGGGAGAGTAGTTTTGTTTACCCGCTCACGTGCACTATTGCACTGCATGCTAGAAGATTTCATTTAAATTGTTGTTCATTTTCATTGCACACCACATCACCCACTTGAGCGCGTACTCATCTGTTTGCTTGCTCTGTTGTAAATTTAATTCTTCTGCTTATTTGGGAAAGTCTAGATGATGGCTTAGGACTATGTAGCAGAGTAAAATGTTGACTCTAGTAGTGCTGCTAGTCGAGTGCTCGGTTGCATAGAAATTTGTGTAGAGTAGACTTCTTTTTATACTATGGTTTTATATTTTTCTTATTAGTGTAAATGTTGTTTACTTTACTCAAATGGTGAATTCGGTGGAATCAAACGGTAGCATAGGGATGTGTGTAAACTATCGTTAGATTCGTATTGCTTGAGTCGGGAGAAAGGAGAATCTTTCTCGGTGGCTAGAACTTGCCCCAAGCGATTCTTGAAGCATGGGCATACGGTTAGTCAGTTGTGTGAATGTGATATAGGCCGTCATTTTGGCCCGGTTGAGCCTTTGTGCCTATCCCGATCGCTATATCCTCGCTAGCCCAGTTGTGCCTACCCGTTCTTTGATTCAACCCCACTTTTATTTCACCAAAGCCCAAAAGCCAATCCTAGTCGCACACCCAAATCTGAGCTTTAGTTTTTATTATTTTCATGAGTTGGGTTGTTGATGTGGTAATATGTTTGTGATGATGTGGATGTGTTTTATTGATTATTTGCTGAAAATGATAAGAAAAGAAAAAGAAAAAATGAGAAAAAGAAAAGAAGTTAAAAAGAAAGGAAAGAGAAGGAGTGTTTAATTGAAAATCTTTATGTATAGTTTTATGTTTGGGAGTAGGCGGTGCACACACCCATGTAGTAAAATCCAAGCCTGGGGGTGTGATGTACCCGCGTGTTTGTGTGGTGAATGAGGAGAATTTCTACATTAGCTCATTTGGGTTTAGTGTTTGAGCCATCGTCTTTATCATTGTATACCTCACCTAAACCCAAGCCCCATTTAAAACCTAAAGTCCTATTGATTCACGCATTTGAGTCAAACCAGTGCCGTGGAGAGAATGTGACCGGGCAAGCCTATGGTTACCGACACCGATGGATTTCAGTGGAGTTTTTCCCGCATCTCGATCTTGAGCAATGCTCGTCTCAGCGCTTAGTTTACTTTCTCCGTATGCATGACCGAACGATTCACCGCTGTTCACCATTTTGAGTAGTTGTAATATGCTTTTACTCTTTTAGAAATATATAAACTGTTTTTATAATTAGAAATCTTTTCTACTATATTTCTTATGCACGTGAGCATGCGACTTCGCATGGTACTCTGTATTGTAGTTTTAAGCAATCTACTTTTCTTTCCCCCGTACGCGTAGAATTTGTTTGCTCGGGACGCGCAAACAGTTAAGTCTGGGGGTGTGATGTGTCCTGATCATATACACTTTTATGGACTCATCTGGGCCATTTATTTAGTCATTTCACCGCACTTTAGCCCTGTTATAGTTCATATTGATCAGTCTATGCTAGGTGCACTTCTATGCCCATTTTGGTGTGATTTCATTGCTTTTCTTCATTAGTAGTTTTTCTTGCGCTGTTAGGTGCCACTTTTAGTGGCTAGATTAGTGGTATACGCTGGAATAGGAGTCGTGCAAGTGTTCCCGGTGCAATTCTGCACAGGAACACTGCGCACGATCACCGGTTCTATTGCGCACGACCACTGGTCGTGCGCCACTGATCGTGCGCACCTAACCCTTTTTATGAGTTCTGTTTGGTGTAGTGCGCACGACCATCTACGCCAGTGCGCACGACCACCGGTCGTGCGCCACTGTTCGTGCGCACTTATCATTAATTTTCTGAGTTCTGTTTCGACTAATGCGCACGACCACTGGCGATAGTGCGCACGACCGGTGGTCGTGCGCCATTGGTCGTGCGAACATGTTATTTTGTAATTTCTAACTTTGCAGGTTCCGTCCAGGCAGAGCGCACGATCACAGGATTCTAGTGCGCACGACCACGGGTCGTGCGCCACTGACCGTGCGCACTGTTTAATTCCAGCGCCTATAAATTCCCTGCTCGCGATTTAGGTCAAGCCCCCCGCCGTATTCCGCCGTTTTCTTCTCCAGCGCTCCAGTTTCGCCCCTCCACCGTCGCCCACCATATAGAGGTGCTCCGGGCTTGTTCTTCACGCCGATCTTGAGCCGGAGTCCCCTCTCGGCCTCCTCCTTCATCCAAGAGCTCCCAAGGAAGACCTAGCCGCCATTACCGTCAAGCAAGAGGAAGTTGGCAACCTCCACCGGATCGTGACACGAAGAAGACGGGTCCATTGGAGAGTCGTGACAGCTCTCTCTACCCCGGACGTAGTTGCGGACCGAGCTTGGACGCGGATTGACAACCCGGCGATTCCAACCGTGAATCTACAACGAGCCTTCGGATTCGGTCGATTTCTTGCCTTATTCTTCTCTTATTGATTGTTGTAATAGCTAGATCTATGTATGTTGATGAAGTTGCACTTGAACTAGTTCGTATTTCCATATATTTCGTGTGTTTGTGAAATGCTTTCTATTTGAGTTGCTTGAGGAGCGCCACCATCCATTTTCCACTCCACCACCGTGTCCGGTGCCGCACTAGCAATTGCTAGTGGCGTGCTTGTCGAAGAGGTGCTTGCGACCCTCATTCCGTAAGCCTACTCGCCCATCCGCCTACCGAAGCGTGGCATCGCGGCCCGTATTCCACTCGCCTAATGAAGCAGCGCGCTCAAGGCCTGCATAGTTCGATTCCGTTAGCCTACTCGTCCATCCGCCCTTTCGACGCAGCGCGCTCAAGGCCTGCCTAGTATCCATCCCGCCAAGCGAAGCATTGCATTGCGGCATTGCATAGGAGTAGTTATTAGCTTTTGTTTTGCTTTCCAAAAGCCAACCCAACTCCTCCACATTCCATCCGCTTGAGGACTTCAATCTCAAGTCCTCCTCAATAGTCAACTCCACCTTACTGTGTTCCTTGAGAGATTCGATACTTGGGGATTCACTCCCACATTTTATATTACTTGAACGATCGGTACACTGCCGTTTCGTGTCGCAGTCGAGCTACCGCCTATAGCGGTGTGTAGGATTTGCGCATCACTAGGACATCGATCAAGGCGCAAGCAGTGGCGGACTTCATGGCCGACTACGCAACCGAGGTGGGGGAACATGAATCGCCTCCTCCGGAGGCATGGAAAATGTTGGTGGATGGCGCGTCGGGGAAGCACTCTTATGGAGGGGGAATCATCCTGGTGAGCCCCCAGAGGACAAAGATTGAGCAAGCTCTAAGCATTCATTTTACAATTACCAACAACCAAGCCGAGTATGAGGCGGTGATAGCGGGCCTAAGCCTAGCCTGAGAACTGGGAGTGCAGGACGTGCAGGTCTCGACGGACTCCTTGGTGGTGGCATGCCAGGTTAGGGGAGAGTTTGAGGCAAAAGAACCGACCCTCCAACGTTACCTGGAGAAGGTCAAGGTGTCATCGGACGATTTTGCACTTTTTCCATCAATCATGTGCCAAGGGAGGAGAGCACCCCGACGGACCTCCTAGCCAGGTTCAGTCCCCGAGCAGGGGGGACGGTTTCAGAACTCTTCCGACCCACCATCGAGGAAGGAGAGCCGATGGAGGTGGATCAACGGGCCTCGTGGATTGATCCCTTCATCACCTTTCTATCATCAGGGAAGTTCCCTGAAGAGGACATAGACCGACGTCGCTTCAGATACAAGTCAGCCTACTACTCCTTGCATGCAGGAGGACTATATAGGAAGACACTCTCGGGACTCTTGGCCCGTTGCGTTTCCGAGGAAGAGGTCCCGAGGGTCCTAGAAGAAATTCACTCCGGGGAGTGTGGCAGTCACTCCGGGAGCCGGACCCTGGAGTGGAGAGTGTTGAGGCAGGGCTACTTTTGGCCTACCCTCAGCAAGGATGTGGCGGAGTTCACAAGAAAGTGTTCGAAGTGCCAACTCTATGCCCCTCTCCAACTCCTCCCAGCTCAGAGGCTCCAGACAATCACAACCCCATGGCCCTTTACTATATAGGGGTTGGACCTGGTTGGCCCTTTTCAACAAACTAGTTGCCAGAGGAAGTTCCTGTTGGTGATGATCGACTATTTCTCCAAATGGATAGAAGTAAAGGCGCTAGCTAAGGTAACGTCCCAAGTTGTAAGAAATTTTGTGTGGGGAGAAATAATTTGTAGGCACGGACTACCGCTGGCTATAGTAACAGACAATGGGCCACAGCTCGCTAGCGAGGAGTTTGTCAGCTTTTGCACCCAACTCAGCATCGACCTCAGGTTCGCATCAGTCTATCACCCGAGGAGCAATGGTCAGGTGGAGGCATCCAACAAGATTATCGTCAACCTACTCAAGAAAAAGGTGGAGAACCTCCACGAGAACTGGGCAGAACAGCTACCCTCGGTCATTTGGGCCTTGAGGACCACTCTGAATACCTCCACAGGAGAGACCCTATTCAAGATCTCTCATGGGTCAGAGGCTGTGCTTCCAATAGAGTTCGAGGTAAAAACCCCCAGGGTGGTCACCGCGGGCGAAGGGGATGAAGAGTGGCTAGTGGCAAACGAAGCGGAGCAAAGGTTGTCCCTGGACCTGATAGAAGAGCTCCGCGATCTCGCTACTATTCGACAGGAGGAAGTCAAGAGATGAATGGCCAGGTACTTTGATCACCATGTCCGAATCAAGCAGTTCGAGAAAGGGGACTTGGTACTGAAAAAGGTAGATGCGGCAGGGAGAGGAGCTGCAGTAGGCAAGCTTGAGCCCAACTGGGAAGGTCCTTACATTGTAAGTGAGGTGCTCAGGTCAGGAGGGTACCACCTCCGGGATGTGGAAGGGGTACCCCTCGGCCGAGCTCGGAGTGGAGATGACTTAAAAAGGTTCTACCCTTAAAAGTTTTTTATTCATTTAATTTGTTAATTATCTTACTCCTATGTGATAGTTACGGCTGCTATGCGAATATGATGTATGTTTGGTGCTGGAATGCCCCAGATCGATTCCGCTCCCGGGCCCTCACTAGACGGGGGTTCAGGTTGATCTCTAGAGAGGCTGGCAAGTTGATAAGTGTTGGTGCTGGAATGCCCCAGATCGATTCCGCTCCCGGGCTCTCACTAGACGGGGGGTTCAGGTTGATCCCTGGAGAGGCTAGCAAGTTGATAAGTGTTGGTACTGGAGTGCCCCAGATCGATTCCTCTCCCGGGCTCTGACTAGACGGGGGGTTCAGGTTGTTCTCTGGAGAGGCTAGCAAGTTGATAAGTGTGGGTGTTGGAATTCCCCAGATTGATTCTGCTCCCAGGATCTCACTAGACGGGGGGTTCAGGTTGATCTCTGTAGAGGCTGGCAAGTTGTTAAGTGTTGGTGCTGGAATGCCCCAGATTGATTCCGCTCCCTGGCTCTCACTAGACGGGGGGTTAAGGTTGATCTCTAGATAGGCTGGCAAGTTGATAAGTGTTGGTGCTGGAATGCCCCAGATCGATTCCGCTCCTGGTCTCTCACTAGACGGGGGGTTCAGGTTGATCTCTGAAGAGGCTGGAAAGTTGATAAGTGTTGGTGCTGGAATGCCCCAGATCGATTACGCTCCCGGGCTCTCATTAGACGGGGGGTTCAGGTTGATCTCTGGAGAGGCTGGCAAGTTGATAAGTGTTGGTGCTGGAATGCCCCAAATCGATTCCGCTCCTGGGCTCTCACTAGACGGGGGGTTCAGGTTGATCTCTGGAGAGGCTGGCAAGTTGATATGTGTTGGTGCTGGAATGCCCCAGATCAATTCCGCTCCCGGGCTCTCACTAGACGGGGGGTTCAGGTTGATCTCTGGAGAGGATGGCAAGTTGATAAGTGTTGGTGCTGGAATTCCCTAGATCGATTCCGCTCCCGGGCTCTCACTAGATATGGGGTTCAGGTTGATCTCTGGAGAGGCTGGCAAGTTGATAAGTGTTGGTGCTGGAATGCCCCAGATCAATTCCGCTCCCGGGCTCTCACTAGACGGGGGGGGGGGGGGGGGGGGGGGGGGGGGTTAGGTTGATCTCTGGAGAAGCTGCCAAGTTGATAAGTGTTGGTGCTGGAATGCCCCAAATCGATTCCGCTCTCGGGCTCTCACTAGACGGGGGTTCAGGTTGATCTCTAGAGGCTGGCACGGAGAAAAGTTTTTCATAAGGGTAGGATGGTAAGTCACGGGTTGGCAAGTCTTCGGTGCTGGCCAGGGCGTTCTCACCCGGCAAGACGGAAAGTCTTCACATGACGATGTGGGGGTGGCAAGAACTCTCCCTAGGCACTCTCGACATTTGACACCCAGCGGGGGAGTCGTCGGCCCAAAGGTGGAGGCGAGTTCTCTCCGGGGTGGAGCACCCATGTGAGACCATGAGGAAAAGGTGGTCCAAAGAACCTAGTCCTAAGACAATGAAGAAAAGGTGAGACCAATTGAAAACGGGTCCTACACCAGAGCCGTCGAAATACGTGAGAACAGACTCAGCGAGAACGATAAGAATGCGCGGGAACGTGATATAAACTTAGGAAAATAACGGGGCAAAAAGTGAACACATTGGACAAGACAAAAATTTGCATTTACATTTCAGTTTGATTACAAAGCATGGCGATCTCGCCAACCCAAAAAAATATTGAAACAAAAAGAAGGATAAAATTACAACTTTCAGAGGTCGCTCGCGGACCCCTCTTTGTCATCGCTACTCTTCACCGGCGGGAGCGGAATGAAGAGCTCTGGGACGATATCTTCCAGCGTAAGGCCGACCGCGTTGGCAGAGAGCAGGCCGGCCCCCTTCATCGCTTCAAAGATGTAGCGCGCTGACTCGGTAGACTCCACGCGAACCGCCTCGTCTCGGGCTCGCTGCTCTTCCTTCAGGCGGCGGGGAGAAGGAGCAATGGTAGCGCGGGTGAGCTCACGGTTGAGGGCCTTCAACCAGGACACCTCTCCCTCCAGGCCTTGGATGTGAGCGTCAGCTCTCCCGGCAGCTTCGGCATCCTGCAAGAAGAAGGCAAGTTAAGAACGTGAAAGGGTTGAAAGAGAGTGAAATCGCGAGGTCTAAGTAACTCACCACACCGCTCTCGGTGGCGAGCAACTTCTCCTTTAGCTTTGCGTTCTCGGCAAGGAGCCCCTTGTAGGCTCTTGCGATCTCAACATTTTGGCTCTCCAGCTACAGGCATCGCCTTCCCGTCGTATGGGCGAGCTCAACGGAGCGCAGCTGGGACCTCGCACTCTCGTAGGCGAGGGTCTTCGAGGTCTCGTCTTTATAAGCACCAACATCCTCGCGTCCATAAAGGACGAAGGAGAGGTCGAAGGCGTGGCCGCTGACGGTCGAATTCTCCGCCCAATAAGGAAGGATGGTGGAGACATTTGCTCTATTGACTTTCGGCATCCAGCACAGCAGGAGCTCGCCAGTTTTGTCCCTGCGTCTCTAGCCGAGCCCGAAGTTCCAGTGGTTAACTGGAATGGGTGGGTCGGAGGTTCTCGCAGCCTCCTCGCTCTGCTCATCGGTCTTCTTCCCCTCAGAGAGGATGGTGAGATCGATCTCGCTGAGGGCGGCCTCGGAAGGTTCCTTTCCCTTCATGGAGGAGAGCGAGCCCTGCCTCTTCTTGCTTTTCTTCTTTGGGGGAGATTTTGGAGGCAGGCCCTGGCTGCTGGAGGCCTCTGATCTCTTGCGAGAAGACGGCGCAACCAGACTGATGGTGCCGTGGCAGGCCTCCACCCCCTTCGCCACGAGAGCAAGGGTGGAGGAAGACTTCCGGGTGCTCGCGTAGGGGCGTTTGAGAGGAAGATCTTGCTCACCTGAAAAAGTGGGGGTTAAACAACACAAAACATGGAATAACAGAAGTTAGTGAGCGAGACCGTTACCTTCCCCGACAAGCACTGGGAGTAGTGAGTCAAGGTTGTGGCGAAGATGGACAACCTCAAAGTTCATCTTACAGAAGAACTGGCATAGGTCGGTGTCGTGGCCGCCGAGAGCAGGGGGCGGTATGTGGTCTCGCTGTGCTGAACGGGCGAGAAAGGGATGTTGCCGAAGTTCCCCTTAACGAGGAGGAACTTCTGCGCCCAGTTGTGGGCCTTGTTCACGGTCTCGACGACCTTAGGACCCGAACCTACGAAGTAGGCGGTGCCATCTTTATAGGCGCGGAAGGAGAACAACTTCCGGAAAACCGGAAGGCTGAACTCAATGCGCTCCTCGCGCATGTAGCAGGCGAAGGCCACGATCACCGCCATGGCATTGGGAGTGAGCTGGCCCGGAACAACGCCGAAGTGTTTGAACACCTGGTGAGAACCATAAAGCGAGATCAATATATATATTGCGAGCGAGCTGAGCCCCAAAAAAAAGGAAGAAGTAGGCGAGAATGATTGGTGGCTAGCGGACTTCGGGCCACAGGGGAGGCACAAGCCAACCGCGAAGTGAGCGGTGGGGATGGCTAGCTCATCGATGAGTGGAGCGTTGATCACGTCGTCCTCGCTAGGGCGGTGCGCCGTGAATCCAAAGGTGATGTAGTCGGCGACCGCGGTGAGATATTCCTCCTCGGTCATATTGCAATGGAAGAAATCGTGGTCGGCAAAAGCCTTGGCGCACTTTCGCCGACCCTCCGCCTCGGCACCGTCGACAACCATCACGAAATCCTGCGAGAAAGAAAATAACGCGAGAAGAAGAGAGAGGCGAGAGCTCTGGAGCAGAGGAAGAAGAAGGCTTAAAGTTAAGTGCGGTTGTTGGCTATCAATAATGGGAGCCTATTTATAGGAAAATCAAAAAGGCGGGAAGAAGTCCAAGCTTCGTTGGGTGCGTTTAGCCAAAACATCACATCAAGATTTCGCGAGAAAAGCTTGCAGCAAGGATAAAGTAACAAGAAGAGGGCGTTGATAAAATAACAGGAGTTCGCGAGATTGTCAGCAGCGAATAATCACAAGATTGTCCAAGTAATAACAAACGTTAGCAAATAATAAAAGTTCGCAAAAGCGGAGGAGTTAGCGAGACTCATGGGGCAACCATTTCCATCTGTCGCCACCTCGCGACCCGGACCGAGGCGGTGCCCTGGAGTTGTAATAATCCTGGGCAGCGCGGCCCTCCCGATCCATTAGGTAGGCGAAATCTCTCAGCCTCGCGATGTGCACTTCAGGCGAGGTAACAGTCTCTCCAGGATCACGAGGCATCGCGGCTCGCAGTCTCGCACACTCATCCATGCCAGCGGCATGCCTCTCCTCGGCAGCCTCTCTATCTCGCTTTGCATGGAGATTGAGGTCCAGCAACATTTGGCGCTGCTTCTGGAATAACTCGGCAGTTCGCTGCTTCAGTGCCTTGGGATCTCGCGGATCAACCAAAAAGTCTTCCATCTGCTCTGGGAGGGGGGACATCTCTTAATCCCCAAAATCAGAATCAGAGTGAGGAGTCTCGGCGTTGTCTGCAAAAGATCACAGTGAGATCTAGCAGTTAGGAGAAACCTCGGCATGCTAGCGGTTGGATGTTTCTTCGCGAGCCTAGATAGCCTCGCGAAGAGCGGGGATTGTGTACAACCCCGATATTCGCCAGGCAAGGGACCGCGAGGCCCAAGCATCAGGGACCTCGCGAAGGAGGCCAACGAGACTAACCATCTGCGTGAAGGCCAGGAGAAATGTATTCTGCGTTCGACGAATTGATCCGCGTTCGACGAAGTGCCTTGCGCCCGACGAAATATTCTGTGCTCAACAAGACCAAGAGGGGGTCTCGCAGGAAGGTTTGCGAGACCCGATCTCGGCAGGAACCACCAAAAGAGCCCCAACGAGGTCTTCACAAGCGTGCTCACCTAGGAGAGACGTCGCTAGCAAGGTTCGCGAGAAGGCTCGCGAGAACTTCAACAAACAGTGTTCTCGCAGATCCCTTGCCTATGGGCTGGTAGGGCAAAATTACCTTTTCTCCCCCGATGGTCTGCCCTTAGCCTCTCAAAACAGCGGAGTTTGGCTGTTAGCAGACCAGTTTTGGGTGCAGATAGTAAAAGTAGAAGGCGGGTTTTGGCTATTAGCAGACCTCCTCGCTTGAGACTAAGGTCTTAGTCCTTTGTTCTAGTCTTTAGTCTGCCTCATCTGAGGGACCAGCAAGGGCTAGCTGCCCCTCAACTCGTTGAGGGCCCCGAGCTTCACAAGAGACCAAGAAATCGGTTTCAACACTCCTGACCGCGACAGAACCCTTACTTGATGGTACGCGTTGACAGCGCGAGCCTCACGCTGAATAAGGCGCGCGTAATCATCAATTCTCGCGACATGCGTCCCCGGCGAGGTGGCCGTCTCGGCGAGATCTCGAGGTACCTCAGCATGGATCCGCGCACACTCATCCAGCAAAGCGATGTGCCGCTCCTCGGCAGCTTCTCTGTCCCTCTTCCCTTGGAGGTAAAGGTCCTACAGTATCCGTCCCTACTTCTGGAACAACTCGGAGGTTCGCCTCTTCATCGTCTCTAGGTCTTGTGGATCACCTAGGAAGTCATCAATCTCCTCCGGCAGGGGAAGGGGGGATATTTATTCTTCTCCGAATTCTGAGTCGGTTGGGGGGTTCTCGAAATAACCTGCGAGTGAATCTAAGCGACGTCAGCCATTAGCGAAATCTTCTTCTATTGTACCCAGAGATAGCCACTCATAATAAGAGAGAGAGTCCTTACCATGTGGTGGGCGAGAAGTACCAGGCCGATCCTGAAAAAGAGTGGTGAAGGGGTGCGAGATGGACTTCCCTAGACCAGCGCGGTGCGTGATGTTTTCGGTTGGGGGGGTCGCCGCCGATTGTAGGCCACCAAAGCCCTCATCACTTAAGAGATTGAATCCTGGAGTTTTAAGGGATCTATCAGGAGGGATCGACGACTGGGGACACAAGTTTTGGCGGACTGGGGTCGCATGAGGCGAGGCTGCAAAAAGAAATAAGAGTAAAAAGGCAATTTATCCGAGGAGTTAACCTTGACAGAAAAGGGCGATCGACTTACCAACAGCCTGGCCGTCAGCGAGACCAGTCTTCGCCGGAGGATCTATGTGGGATCTGGCCAGCTCTTCGCCCACGACTTTGTCGGCAAGGGGGACCTGCGGACAGGAGAAACTTAGCAGGGTGAAGAAAGTGCTTGAGCGAGAAGAATTACTCTTATCTCTCCATTGTGCTTGTGGTCAGGCGAGGTGTCCAACATTAGAGTCTCGCCCACCTCCAGGGGAAAGCGAACTGCCTTCGCCTTCTTCATTTTTGTCATTGAAGGGGGAGTCTGACGAGTCATCCAGGTGGGAGCAAGGGCCATGGTGGCGAGCTACCTCGCCTTGGAGGCCTTCAGGCGAGCTTCATGTTCTTCGGAAAGAGGCATTTTCCGGCAGCAACAGTTAAGAGGAGGCGAAAAAAAGGAAAGGAGGATGATGGTGCGCGTCACTGAGGCTGGGGTGGTATTTATAGCCCTAGGGTGGGGCCTGTTGGAACACGGTCTTCGGCATCTCCTAGGTTTGAGAATAACAAATCCTATGTGTGTATTTAATCTTGTGTGATCTAAGTGTGCAGGATAACAGGTCAAATTGACTCAAGGATTACATATAGTGGTTGCCCCCGAATTTGAGCCATCAACTCCAATCTGATCACTAGCACAGGCGATAGTGGATAGCGCCGACGCTAGCTCGTTGCACAGAAGGCATGTTGGAATTGTTGCCTCGGATTAAAGATTCTGCCGCGCAAAAAGTCTCCTAATATGAGATAGCGCCGGCGGTAGTGGCTAGCGCAGGCGCTAGCGCTAGTCTATAAAAAGGACCCAAGTCCTCTCGTTTCATACACACATCAGAGAGATATATTGAGTGCCAGAATTCCAGAGGCTATCTTGGCCGAAAGTTAATGTGCTAGCGAAGCTCTGCAAAACTTCTGAAGGAGAATTCCATCACGCCAATTCCAAACGAAGTCCGCCTCAACAAACGCTGATTCTACAGCGGATCTTCATCTCCTACATCAGAAGTTCATCTTAAGGGAGTCTTTATTATTTTATTTCTCTTTATCTTTGTAAACGGTAGTAAATTCGCCTCGTGTTGGCGACTAGGTCTGGGTTAGGCTTAGGGGGTAATTCGCCTCGTGTTGGTGACTAGATCTAGGGAGTAGATCTAGGGGGTGCTCGAGGCCTTTTTGGGGATAGATTGGCTAGAGCGGCTTGAGGCCGAATCCGGGGAGGATAAGGCTAGGGCCAACCGGTTCGTGGGGATACGAGTCGGTATAGAAAACGAAAAAGGATTTTTATTATTCGCCTCTGATTTCTAGCGTCATAGAAATCTAATTTTGTAATCATTTTTATTAATAGTAAATCATGTCTCTTTTGGTGTAATAAAAATGATTTGTCCTTCACTTCTCTAAATTGTTTATTATCATCTCTTTCATTTTAATACAATTTAGATCTTTATTCAAAATCACTATTTTTAATCCTACAATATTTCTAAGTTTTCTAAATATAATCTTAAATTTTTGAAAACCCTTATTCACCCCCCCCCCCTCTAGGGGCGCCTACCGATCCAACAAGTGGTATCAGAGGGGTTTTATTCCAATCGGCTTAACAACCGGGAATAATGGCGTCTCATGATCTCGCTTCTATTAGTGGGGGGAATTTTTATGAAGAAGAAAAATCTCCTGCGCCACCTTTATTTGAAGGAAGAAATTATAAAGGGTGGAAATCATTAATGGAAACTTTTATTAAAAAATTAGATATCAACGCTTGGGATATTGCAATTGCAAGACCAGCGGATGAATCAAATAAACAAGAGCGTCACTTAAATGCAAAAGCTATGCACTATATTTTCTGTGCTTTATCTCAAGATATCTTTAAATTAATATATTGTTTTTCTAGTGCATATAAAGTATGGAAATTTCTTGAAGAATTGTATGATTCTACATCTACAGGTATGGAACAATCGCAAGAACTAGAGAATATGCAAGCATGCACAATCCTTCAAGAATGCCCTTCTCATGATGAATCCATGAAGTGCACATCAACTGAAAGAGAAGAAGAAGAAGTATTATCTTCGGAAGAGGAGTGCCAACAAGATTTCACAAAAACTATGTGTTCAAGTCGTGCCTCTGCCGAAAGCAATGTGAGGAAATCAAATCCCTTTTTCTGTACATCTATTTCTTCGTTACAATTGCTACAATCTACAAAGCGCAAAATTAAGAAACTAAAACATGCTAATAAACATCTGCGCTTAGAAAATAAAAACTTAAAAGCAAAAATTAATGAAGAATCAAATTCTAATGGCTCCTTTGTTAAAAACATAATTCCTTGTAAAGATTTTAATAATTTAAATGGAAAATGCAAGGAACTTGAAAAGGAACTTATTTTTATAAAAGAACAAAATGAAAAATTATGTTTAGAAAATTCCTCTTTGAAAAATGATTGTGCTAAGTGTAAAGAATATAAAATTGAAATTTAAGAGATGGATGAAACATTTGATGAATATAGAAATGAATATCAAAATCATATTGAGTCTATTGTATCCACTTTTAAAAATAGCACAATCGCATATAATAAAGCTAGACATAATTTAGAGATTAAGAATGATGAATTAAAATCAAAAATCAACTTGCTTATGAAAATTGTAAATACAAATTAGCAATATCAAACTACATCTAAACACAAGTTGAATATGAATATGAACATCTTACCTAAGTTTAAAAATGAGAGTAAGAAACATAAAGGATTTGTAAATCAAAATCAAAATCACCATAATTTACAAAATCATGTTTCTCCCAACCAGAAATTAAATGCAAACAAATTTCCTTCAAATTATAAATTCAAAAACTTTTTTGATCCAAATGTTCAAGTAAATAATTATGGAAATTTGAAAACTAAAAATAATGTTAAACAAAGATTTGAATGGAGACCTAAAGTTAAAGATGAAACATCAACTCCACTTGAAAGGGTCCATTCATACTTGTCTCCCCAAATGCAAATACGATGTATTTGGGTACCCAAAGGAACCGTCACTGCCGGTCCTCTTTGGATACCTAAATCTCTTATTCATTATTATCCCATTATTTGCATGAAGTAGAAATCAATTAAAAATGAAAAATCATTTCTCTACTTCATGATATGCTTAAATTTCTTTTTGTTTATTTTCTTTTGTTTTTGAACTATCATGCTACGATCACTTTATATATCTTGTGACATGACTCTCATATAGTGATCTACTTATCCTTTTTGTTTTTACCGTCTAAATCCATTACCTTTTAAATATCTTGAATTATAAATTGTAAATTGAAGACCAATGAAATTATCTTAAATGGATTTAAATGGTTTAATAAAGGGCTTAGGCAAAAATTAAAATGTGAAATGCGTTGATCTTATTTTATTGATAATGATAGCCCTTATATTGAAGAAAAATATTTTTCACAAAATGCATGATTAATCCTATGTATAACACTACATCCAAACTCATCATCCTAGTATCACTTTTTGGCTTATACTTATATATCTATGCTAGGTACAACATGTATGATGTTATTCAAATTTTATGATAACTATGTGATTTGAAATCATAATAGAATACTAAAATTCCATCAATCACATAGTTTATGGACTAATCATTAGAACATCTCTTATTTGGCGGATTCAATCATGATGTCTTGTGTTTACATTCTCTATCTATTTTCAGTTTACATTATTTTGATAAACACAAGTCTTAGAAAAATCATAATAAAGATATAAGAAAATATGTCTCATGCGATGATTAGGTGGTCTAGTCATATAAGAAAATCGCTAACGGGTTCATGCAAATTGCACTATCGAGACATCTCCTAAAATTCTGCAATTTCTGCATGAAACTACTATTGGGACTCCTAATTAAGATTACCAATCAAAACTTTCAAAAACCTAAAAATTTGCTTACTGTCGCCCGCGCTAGCGCTACCGCAGGCGCTAGCGTCCATGTTCAAATTTCTGTGATTTTAAAATTTTGAAAAATTTCTAAAAATATATTAATCTATTTGTACTTTTTGGTTTTGCACCTCTGATTGTCTTTTATTTTTTCAAATATAAAAATACAAAAACCAAAAATTCATGTTTAGTTTTTTGCCATTTGCTTAAAGTTCATCTTATTGCAAAAATCAAATACAAAAATACAAAACAAAAACAAGTATCAAAAATTGTTCTTATTGAACTTAACTTTTCTATTTACATGTATATTGCGAAAGGGTGATTTGGGCTATCATTCCATCATGTCACCTAGTACCGGGCGAACCTCTCACAGGGTAGTCCTCGGGAAGTCCAAGATCAATCTTATAAGTTCAAACTTTAAATCAAAATTATTCTTTGAAATATCAAAAATATTGTATGGACTTTATTGTCAATATCAAGCATGATTTGATATATTATTTAGAAATTCTATAATGTTACAAATTATTCTTTCAAATTACTTTGAACATTAGTTTCATCATGCTTTGATATATCTATGAATATGTGCATCAATTATATTTTAAAAGGTTGTGTAGAACTATGCTTAGCATGCCTCTAAGTATGAGTAAATGTTTTATGTTTGATAATGATATATAATCACTCACTTTTTGGCATTGTCTACATATGGTTTAATTTAAGAATGCTTGTGTATGTTTTGTATTAGTACAAAAAATTAAAATTGCACAAGTGTCTTACCTACACTCCTTTATTTGCACGTGTAAAAAGTTAAGACAAGTGGTTATGTTTTAAAAAATTCTATTGGTTTGCAAAACAAGTGTATTCAGAGAACTTTGCACAAAATAAAAATTATAAAATAAATGACAAAGATAACTCCACCAAGCACTACTTGAACCTCCTGATAAGTCTTAATAAGCATTGTGAGGTTGAGCACCTTGGAAAAATAGTAAAGTATCTTGTGCAAACCATATCTCTCTTTCAAAATAAAAACCACTTACTCTTAAGTACACCGGATCACTAGTCTCAAAATTTCAATAAAATATGTGATCCCCCAAGCACTACTTTGCACCCTGATAAGTCTTAATGAGCATTGTGTGTGCAAAGCACCTTGGTAGTTGTACATTTTTTTTGTGTGCATTAAAAAGGGTGGAAGTAAAATTATTTGTGTTTTGTTGTACTTCTACTTTTCATATCTTGTATTTTTGATTAAAACACTTGTATACTCTACTCAAAAAATACACTTATGTGCACATCATTATCTTCCATAACACTTCTTCTCATGAGTATTGGATCCTAATGCTAATTCTATACTACTCTTTACTTATGAAATGCACTAGATAACCTAGCATGCTTTCTACAATGTTTGGTATGATTTGAAATTGTGAATTGAAATAACATTGTAGTAATCTCTTTGTGATAATATTATTTCATGCTCGGCTATTTTTTGTCAACCATAAAAGATTTTCATTGAAACATGATTTACATAAACATCTTCTTTTTGAAATTAAACTCATATATCTTTTTATGGATTATCCTTGATTACAATAAGATGTTTCTTGTATTTCTACAAGTCTTCCGCATCATCACCATATAACTTTTACCTTGCGCTTTCATGCTTATATCAAGTCTTAAATCTCAATTTTTCCTAAAAACAATTGATAGACTTGCTTGGTAGAATTTATATTGGTTGTTCTAACACGCATATCATTTTTTTTAACAAATCTAATTTATAAACTTTTATGTTAAACACTCCTCCAACAAGTGAAATATTGCTTATAAAAACAACTTCTTATTATTATTGCAAATCAATTTTTACTGTGAGGATGTTATTTCTTTATTCCAAAATGCTTTAACTCTTATGTTTATAAAGTCTGTTTTTGAAACTCAATAAACATCTACATTTTTTTGAACTCAAACTCTTATTATGATGTTTCCTTTTTTTTTTGAAATCTTCCGAAAATGCTCAAACTCTGATTCATTCATGATTTTCAATATAGCTATGGGTGTGTTTTGTTAAAGGCAAATAAAAATATAAACCCATAGTCTATAAATTATCATTAGATTTAAATGCTTAATGTTTCCAATAATTATTATCTATGACTTCATTTCTCACCATAGCGGGGGTGTAGGGTTGTAGACATTAGATAACCTTATCTCTAGTCATGTCTTGTCCTTAACCGGGGAGGGTTCCAGTGGGGCCTTGCGAGGCACTGGGGGGAAAGAGTGTTAGGTTAAGTGTTTGTCTAGTGTTTGCATATGGGACTAACACCCCAACCTACGGCATGTTTGCAGCTCCTCATGCCCATCCGTCACTTAGTACGTGGCTAGGGTGTAGTCGTATTGTCTGGGTAGATCGATTATTTGGAAATCATTACCTTTTATGCATAAAACTCTTATATAAAGGGGGAAATCATTACTTTTGTTCAAACTAAAAACTCTGATATATTTATACAAAAATTATTCTAACAAATGGCTCAAAACTCCTTATTTTTTTTTCTCTCACCAAGAAGCTCGATCATGCTTTATCTTATTATCAAACTTTTCTGTGGAGCCTCCTAACCCACTTTTGCTAATAACAAAGGGGGAGAATTAACATGATAAAATGCAAAAGGGGAGAACTAATCCGCTATCAAAAACCCAACATGATTAATTAAAAATGTTAGCTTACTTTTTAGGAGAGCATTCACTTAGGGGGAGCATATATATAGGGGGAGCATATATTTAGGGGGAGCAACTCTAAAATACTATAATCATTATTTATCCTAAGTCATCCTTTTCACACACACACAAATATGTTTCTTCATGCTTATATAGATTAATACTCTAATTTATCATTAATGGATTTGTTATTATCAAAAGGGGGAGTTTGTTGGAACACGGTCTTCAGCATCTCCTAGGTTTGAGAATAACAAATCCTATGTGTGTATTTAATCTTGTGTGATCTAAGTGTGCAGGATAACAGGTCAAATTGACTCAAGGTTTACATATAGTGGTTGCCCCCGAATTTGAGCCATCAACTCCAATCTGATCACTAGCGCAGGCGATAGTGGATAGCGCCGGCGCTATCTCGTTGCACAGAAGGCATGCTGGAATTGTTGCCTCGGATTAAAGATTCTGCCGCGCAAAAAGTCTCCTAATATGAGATAGCGCCGACAGTAGTGGCTAGCGCAGGCGCTAGCGCTAGTCTATAAAAAGGACCCAAGTCCTCTCGTTTCATACACACATCAGAGAGATATATTGAGTGCTAGAATTCCAGAGGCTATCTTGGCCGAAAGTTGATGTGCTAGCGAAGCTCTGCAAAACTTCTGAAGGAGAATTCCATCACGCCAATTCCAAACGAAGTCCGCCTCAACAAACGCTGATTCTACAGCGGATCTTCATCTCCTACATCAGAAGTTCATCTTAAGGGAGTCTTTATTATTTTATTTCTCTTTATCTTTGTAAATGGTAGTAAATTTGCCTCGTGTTGGCGACTAGGTCTGGGTTAGGCTTAGGGGGTAATTCGCCTCGTGTTGGCGACTAGATCTAGGGAGTAGATCTAGGGGGTGCTCGAGGCCTTTCTGGGGATAGATTGGCTAGAGCGGCTTGAGGCCGAATCCGGGGAGGATAAGGCTAGGGCCAACCGGTTCGTGGGGATACGAGTCGGTATAGAAAATGAAAAAGGATTTTTATTATTCGCCTCTGATTTCTAGCGTCATAGAAATCTAATTTTGTAATCATTTTTATTAATAGTAAATCATGTCTCTTTTGGTGTAATAAAAATGATTTGTCCTTCACTTCTCTAAATTGTTTATTATCATCTCTTTCATTATAATACAATTTAGATCCTTATTCAAAATCACTATTTTTAATCCTACAATATTTCTAAGTTTTCTAAATAAAATCTTAAATTTTTGAAAACCCTTATTCACCCCCCTCTAAGGGCGCCTACCGATCCAACAGTGCCCACCAAAGATTCCCGACAGATCAGCAGTCCCCGAAGAACACTCGGGGTTGGATGATTCTTTACGAGCTTAGAATAACCTCACAAAGAGCAGGGATTGTGTACAACCCCGTATTCGCCTGGGTCCTCGCAGGATCCATACCGGGCGAGAGAGACCTAGCCCCCAAAGTAAAATTAGGGGGCCTGGCGCGTGTGGACGTCTTCAGAAGGAAGGTGAGCAGTGTTCTCATGGGTCGCTCATCAAGGGAGGGTCCACGAGGGCTACTCGCAAAAAATCTCGCGAGGAGTGCAAGGAGTGGTGCTCTCGCAGACCACTCCTCCAGGGGTTGAGGAGGAGGAATTACTCTCTTGTCCCTGGTGGGCTGCTTATAGCCCTTCAGAACAGCATAGTTTGGCTGTTAGCAGACCAAATTGAGGTGCGTAGTAAAATCATAAGGCGGAATCCCGCTATTGGCAGACCAACTCAGGAAAAACTATAAATAAGACTTAAAGGGCACCTTTGGGGAGGACTTCCTTCTGGGATTTCTCTCTCCTCAGGTCATCCTTGGTTGGTAGTCTTAGAGCTCTCCAGGGGTTCCCAGCTTTAGCTTTGGCTTGGGAGGGGAAGCGCTCTAAAGATCATCCGGGTGTGTGGTGGGTCCTCCTTGCTAAGTCTAAGGGTCAGTGTCTAGTTCTGAGGCTTCGGTCTGTCCCCCCAAAGGATTAGTAAGTGCTAGCTGCCCCCAACTTGTTGGGGACCTGAACACCACAGAGACCAATTTATTGGTTTCAACATTATTCAAAATATGGTTAGTTGTGGGTTCAATCTCATAGTAGCGTAATTTTGCAAGTATTAAATTTTCAATGAAGATAGAGACAAAATCGTAATATCATGTTGTAGGTGTTGGTGTTTCCAAGGTGATCTCAAAGCAATCAAACACTTAGTCTTACTGCCACCGCAATATGAACATATAGGGTCGTGCATAAGAGTGTTGGAGAAGTTGGATGAAAGATTGTGTTGGCCATACTCATATTAGATATGAGTGGATGACCAATCCTGTGACTAATTGGAGTTATGTCGAGAATGTCTCGATGGGAAAAGTAGTACACGACGAATCGTCGAGAGTGTCTCAACGAATTGTATTGTACTCGACGAATTGTCAAATTGTCTCGATGAAATATGTGTTAATTCGTCTCATCGAGATTCGTCAAAATGAATCGACGAATTAGATGTACTCGACGAATTTTCGAGATTGTCTCGACGGAACACATATTGATTCGTCGCGTCGAATCGTCGAATTGTCTCGACGAACTGTATTGTACTAGGCGAATCGTCGAATTGTCTCGACGAATTTGGTCTACTCAACAAAATTTTGTGTTTACTCCAATAAGGTCTCGGGTATGCGGATAGCGTGTTTTCTGTCTTGAGTATAAAAACAGGAAGCAATTAGGTTTCCTGTAGATCTTCTTTTTCGCGATTTTGAAGAGCCGAGGCGGAAAAATTCCATATAGGTCTCGATCGTTCCGTCCGCATTCCGCAAGATCGCCGCCGTTGCCACTCCCTGTCGTCAGATCTAGCAGTCCGTGGGAGACGTAGAGGGCTCTTCTTTTCTGACCTGTTACTTATTCGACAAGAAGCTAGGGTTCTTCTTGTAAGACCCCATTTTTTTCTTGAAAACCCGGGTCTTAGGCCCAGAACCGCCGCTTTGTGGTGACACCCTCGCTCGGGAAGGTCGCCACTACAAAATGCCGATCCTGCTGGCCATATCGATCACAAAGAAGCAAAGTATAAACAAACATTATATAAGACAAGTCCACATCACATAAAAAGGTAAATCATCATAAAGAGATGTCCACATGAAGTAACTGAAATAAAAGACAGAAATAACAAGGGCTCCTGCCCGATACATCAAATCCTCACTACAAAAGACACTCGCGGAAGCAAATTAACTAAAACTAATAAATCACTCACGGATCTCGACACTGGTGCTCCTGTGCTAGACTGCCCAGCCTCCATCTGCACCGGCCTCTGGTGCTGCTTCGTCTCCGCGGTCTCCTAAAATGATAAGGTCCACCGGCCATTAGTCAAAAGACTAATCCAATCCCCCACCCCTCCCCCAGTTACTCCTAGGCGCCGTGCGGGAAGGATGAAGCGAAGGACATCAAGGGGTAAAGAGAACAAACAAGTGACATGGCCAAGCTACAGGATTAACTACTGAAAGATTATAGGTATGTTATCTAATTCATCTAGAGGGGGGGGGGGGGGGTGAATAGGTCTTTTGTGTTTTACTTAGAAGCTATAGATAGTTAAAATTATTCCTAGCAAGTAAGCAAGCAAACCTAGAAAACACACAAGTGTTTATAGTGGTTCCCCAAGACAGTGTGTCTATGGGTAGTCCACTTTCCCCCTTCAACCTTCTAACAGTGTGTTAGACAGGGCCAACTCCTCCAATCTCAGCTCCAAGAGCTTACAACACAGATCCCTCAGGATCACTCAGGTTTTTCCCAAACCCTACCTCAGGCACAACAACCCTACCTCAGAGGAATACACCTCCTACAACTCAGGCAATAAATCCCTACAAACTCATGCTCAACAACCCTACCTAAGAGGAATCCACCTCCTACAGCTCAGACCACCTCCAGGTCCTACAAACTCAGGCCAAGTGGCCTTACAAACTCAGGCCTCACAACCCTACACACTCAGGCTTGAAATCCATCCAAACTCAGGCAATAGCCCTACAATCTCAGGCCTAGCATCCCTATACACTCAGGCAATAGCCCTAGAGTAAAAGAGATTTTGGAACTTACTACAGTAGACACACTCTCCTGTAGATACTGCACAGCTTGTGCTTTCTTGTAGCTAGAGATGAGGATGGTAGCTACTAACTAATCTTCCTCTTCAGTTGAAGGAAGGAAGATCACCTTGATCCTTCTTGTAGAGGAGCTAACTTTATCTCTCTGATTCTTCTTCCTTGTTCAGTGAGCAGGAGGAGAAAGAGAAGAACTGCGGCCGTCAATGGAATAGTAATTTTGTTCTCGACAAGCTGCTTTGAAAGAGCCCTAACTTTTTCTTTTATACATCTTTTATCTTCAACGACTCTTAGTTGATCTCCAGAGAGGTATGAGAGAGATTGGTGGTCCCCTGGAGCCTTTCTGCAACTTGCCCTAAAAGCCGATCCCGCCATTCTGTCGATTTGCAGGGAAGATTCTTCGTTCGACGAACTTCCTTCTTCGTTCGACGAACTTGATACATTCTGCGTTCGACGAACTCGGTGCATTCTGCGTTCGACGAAATTCATTCTTCGTTCGATGAACATGCCAAGTCTCAGCACTTGCTTCTTTCCCGTCTCTGTGTTCGACGAACTATCTTCTCCGTTCGACGAACTAGCTGCATTCTGCGTTCGACAAAATTCATTCTTCATTCGATGAACACGCCAAGTCTCAGCGCTTTCTTCTTTCCCGTCTCTGTGTTCGACGAACGGTCTTCTGCGTTCAATGAACTGCCTTCATTCCCTTCTATCTGCAGCTCAGCTTTCCTAGAAGCCTTATCAGCGGCCGTTCGACGAACTCCCTTCTGCATTCGATGAACTGTCTTCTGCATTCGACGAACACGCTGATTCTCAGCGTTTGATGAACTTATCAGCTGAGAAATATTCTTCTCAGCGGTTCCGCTGAGACGGCTCCTCGTCTCAGCGGTTCAGCTGAGACAATTCTTCATCTTCTTAGGAGATGACATATCCTGACCTTAGGTCATAATTGAACCTTTCTCTTGAGTCACCTAAGCCTATTTACCTTACAATAACATAGCTTTATCAAATACAATATGTACTTAACATTGAGAGTGATGCCTCTTCAAATTAAAGGAACATTGAGGGAAATATTCCCAACAATCTCCCCCTATTTGAAGAAGACAGAACATTCCCAATGCTAAGGTACATAGCCAACAGAAAACATATCATGAAAATAAAAACATATTATGAAAATGATCTATATGGTATTCATGATAACTAAGATAACAGTGTTTAAGCATTAACATTGTTTAAGCTTGCTTTGATACCTCATGACAGATTATATAAAGCTTTGACTGGCTTAGAGGGCATCTCCTCCTTTCCAACTTAGATTATATAGCATATCATGATGACTAACTCTGATAACTAACTTATAGGGATAACACTAATTTGGTGTTAGCTAGCATTGGCCATATTTGGTCTTAGCATTGGCCATCTCCCCCTTTCTGGATTCTTCAACCTCTTTCCCTTTAGGGAATAGGAGGCAGCAACTACATACCCGTAGAAAGATTAGAAAGCATATTCCAAGTCCTCCTTTAGGTCATCCTACATCCCCTCTGACTTTCTGAGCATTAGCCATCTCCCCCTCAACTTGAGTAGGAACTTGCTCCCCCTCAATATGATTACTGTTATCTCCAATAGTAGATAACTTTTCTTATTCCCTTTGAATAACCCTTTCTCTCCCCCCCCCCTCACTTAGAGCATTAGTAGTGATCAAGTTTAAATGAAATGACATCATAACTTGTTCCTATCATGTGCCATGAGCACCCACTGTCGAAGTACCAAATTTGTGTGTGGTTGGTACTTGAACTATCCTGCAAGAAAGAGTTTAGTGATCCTTAGGAGCCCAAATAGCTTTGGGTCCTATGTACTTGTTAGTATCATAAAATGAACTTACACTAGCTACACCCTTTGCAGGAAGGCTCATCTTTGCACATGGAACATTGGGATTGTGCCAACAATCTATGGCAAAGTGTCTCACTTTACCACAGCACCAACATTCATAAATATTGTATCTCCTCTTCTGAATATTTCTTAAGGGGAGTGCAGCACTGTGCATATGTTCAGGAGGAGAGACATCATCATTTTTCTTATTTATTTTAGCAATGATTTGACTGAAAGTTAATCTGTGAACAGTCTTAGTGGTCTTTGTATTAATGGCATCAGCTTGCTTTGGCTTTTGGGCAAGGCAAGATTTGATGGCATTAGACACTGAGCAACTAGCCTTGTCAATAGATTTGACATCAGTCATGCTCTTTGCTGAAGCAGATTTGAAAGAGTTCGCTTCCTTATTCTTGAGTGAAGGAGCTGAAGCACCAAACACAAATGGTCCAGGTTGGGACATTTGAGTTTCCTCATGAGGAGCCTTCAAAGCACTCAATCCCATGCCCTTTCTTCCACTATGGGAAGGAGTATTTTCCTTCCTATAGGAGCTCCCATTATTCCAGTGACCATACATACCTTCATGGTCATACCTGTTGGAAGAAAGTAACACCTTTTGAAAGGTGGTTTGAGGCTTGGCCTTACCCTTGCTCTTTTCTCCACTTCCTTCTCCTACTTCCATTTTGTTGAATCCAAGTCCTCTCCAATTGGTTTGAGAGGAGAAGGTGTCAATAATAGGAAGCATAGATTTAGACTTGGAGAATTAAGCCACCAGGCTCTTCTCTTTCACACGCTTCTCCTCAAGGTCCTTGATGACCTTGACCTTTTGGGATATGGTGCTCAAATGAGCAATTGTCATCCCCTTCAGATGGCTAATTTCCCTATACATCTGACCCATTTTGGTAGATGTGATGCAACACGCCCAGGGCCGCCCCACCCTGGCTCAGCCAGAAGGAACACGTTCGAGTCGCACCGCCGGGCTGCAGCCCATGCACCCCAACCCGTCTCCGCGTCTGTTCTCAGCGCGGCGGGGTGTTGAGGTTGGGGCCGATCCCCAGAACTCCTTGATAAGAACCTCTCCTAACAGGTCTTATCACCAACTGAGCTGCAGCTCAGTTGGTGATAAGACCTGTTAGGAGAGGTTCTTATCAAGGTGGTCTGGGGATCGAGCCCCAGCCTCAACAACCCGCCGCGCTGAGAACAGGCGCGGAGACGGGTTGGGGTGCTTGGGCTACAGCCCGACGGTGTGACTGGAACGTGTTCCTTCTGGCTGAGCCAGGGTGGGGCGGCCCTGGGTGTGCTGCATCAAAAAAGTGCAGCCCAAGCACCCCAACCCATCTCCGCACTTGTTCTCAGTACGACAGGATGTTGTGGCAGGGTCTCGAACCCACAACCTCCTTGATAAGAACCTCTCCTAACAGGCCTTATCAATAACTGAGCTGCAGGTCAGTTGGTGATAAGGCATGTTAGGAAAGGTTCTTATCAAGGAGGTCTGGGGATAGAGCCACAGCCTCAACAACCCGCTGCGCTGAGAACAGGCGTGGAGAAGGGTTGGGGTGCCTGGACTGCAGTCCTTCTGGCAGGCATGCTTGGCTGCGGTCTGCTAGCTGGTATGATTCCACGAGGTGCGGTCGGGGCCCCTGCGTCCTGCATCAAGATGATTCAGTGCATTCTTGTTTAAGGGAAACAATCTATTGGGCTTGCCTCTTGACAAGCTTCTTGCTCTCTTTCAGAGCAATAACTAGAGCATCATATTTGTAAATCAATTGATTCACATCTACTTTAGCTTCAGAATCACTTCCATCAATTGATGAAGGTGCTACAGATTCTGCGCTAGTCTCATAATCATAAGAGGATATGGAGTGAATTAATACTTGTTCATTTTCCGAGATGTTCTGACTGTCTTCTTCATTAGTGATGGCCATGAGGCCTAGCTGAACATTGTCCTCTTCATCCTCCTCTGTATCACTATCTGAGTGTGATAGAGGGGCCCTAATTCCTATTCTAGCAGCAGGATTATCATCTTCCTCTTCTTCTGCAAACAGTCCAACATAGGCCTTTCCTTCATCATCTAAATCTGAGGATGATGACTCAGATTCACACCAGCTTTTTCCTTTCTTTGCTAGGAAGGATTTTTCACCCTTCCTTTCCTTTTGGTGATCACCCTTCTCCTTTCTTTTGACTGGACAGTCAGATATGGCATGTCCAGGCTTACTGCAGCAAAAACAAATTACATTAGTTAAACCATGTTTAACATGTTTAGAGTCATACTTGTCCTCTTTGGGGTGCTGCCTGTCTGCCCTGCTTGAATCCTTCCTAGGATGTGAGGAGGAGGAAGGCTTATTCTGTAAGACCCCATTTTTTTTCTTTTCAAACACCAGGTCTTATGCCCGGAACCGCCGTTTTGCGGTGACACCCTCGCTCCGAAAGGTCTCCACTACAAAACGCCGATCCTGCCAGCCATATCGATCACATAAGAAGAAAAGTATACTTGAATAAATAAAGAAGCTCAAGTCCACAACACATGAAATATAAACCATAAGGGTAAATGTCCACATATAATAACTGAACAAAAAATAACAAAAGTACAATAATAAAGGGCTCATGCCCTGTACATCATGTCCTCACTACAAGATCACTCGCGGAAGCTAACTACTAATCACTCACTGGTCCTGAATCCTGTGCTCTTGTACTAGACTGGCCCGCCTCCGTCTACACCGGTCTCTGGTGTTGTCGCGTCTCCTTGAACCCCTAAAATGATATGGTCCAACGACCGTCAATCAAACTAGACTCAACCAATTCCCCACCCCTCCCCCAATGGCTCCTAGGCACCGTGTGGGGAGGATGAAGCGGAGGGCAGCAAGGGGTAAAACAAAAGCAGGTGACGGCGGATCTAGTCTATAGAAATATCTACCACTACACAAGTGAATATGTAAAACTAAAGCAGTGAACAAAGTATGGTAAAGAGCAAGTAAAGAACAATAAGTAAAGACAAGTGTAAAATAGAAAAGTAACCATTGATTTATAGGAATTCCCATACAAATCTATAGACCAAGGGGTCGTTCAGCAGAGCCTATCGTATAAAAAGTCCCATACTAATTTATACGATAGGGGTAGGGGTTGAAATGCAATGCTTATGCTATGACATGCAAGGTATGTTGTTTATGCTATGTTCATACAAGTGAAACTCACACACTTCGACTCTATGCGCACAGACCTTTAGTTCCCCCTTTTTGGAGCTAGCAAGACTCCCAGGATACTCTCGTAGTGGAAAACGGATGCGGTGGGTTGGGCCTCGCCCACCTATAGGTTGGTATTCACACTACCTAACCTAGACCTATCGTACGACTCAATGCAAAACTGCGGAGCATCTGCGTACTCTTACTGGCTGGACCACCAGACTTTCATGGCTAAGTTCAAATTCCATACTTGCCGAGTCAGCGTATTGACGTCAGTGTGAACGACCGTCCAATACCGAAGACCCACCACCTTCGTGCACATGCAACATGTTCAACTATATCCCGATCCATAAAATCCCCAGGCTAACCTGCCCGTCACCAACAAACATCTCTGAGTCACAAGTTCACCGGACCATCAATCCGCTGTTACAACCACCGAGCCTACTGCTAGTAGCACCAAACAGACTAAACTCCTGTAACCACGAGGTGTGGGTGAGTGAGTTATTAAATTATTCTTGTATAACCTTTTATCCCTATGGTTTACTGTTAATCTTGGACTTCCCAAGGGCTACCCTGTGAGGGGCTCGCAGTGGTACTAGGAACTGTGATGGGATGATAACCCAAAGCTCCTTTTCTCAAGATACTTAATGTTGTTGGTATCTACCCATAAGATTACCCTCTTACCATTTCACTTGAATTAAACCTAAGTGTTTTATGACATACTAGGGAAAAGACGATCTTTCGTCAATCCCGTGCACAGCCTTACCCTTAGCCCACCAAGCACTCTTATCACCTAAACTCCTTTTTGGTGACCTCAACCTCTTCATCCAAATTAGGTACATCAACTACCTCCCATTCCCACCTAATGGTCTACAAGTTATCTCCATTCTACCGTTTTACTATACGCAGACCAAATGAGTTATATGAGTTACATAAGGGGAGGTACTACAAATATTCATCCAATTGACCCAAGATTATTTCTGGAAGTTTATCATGATATCATAAGACTAAATCCAGAGAATCATAATTTTCCTTATTTATTTGGCATTTATTTTTAATTTCCTCAACATTGGCCAAGTATGAAATTGAACATGAAGTGTTGTCTATCATTATAATATTGCCCCCCATAAAATCAAGATAAATCTATCATGCCAAAAATACAGTAAATATTGAATATCACAATTTTACAATAAAGAAATGTCCTATATAATTAATATTTAACTTCTATCCAAATTTGTAAATTTATGAAGGAACCACCAAAAATACTTACACCAAAATTATCGGAAAAATTTCCAGACCTTTGTATTTATCAGAAAAGGCTACTGACTAAATTGTAGAATTTATGGGAATCATTTTCGCACTTAATGGAATTCTTTAAGAAAACCCCAAATAAGATAAGTTGTGAAGTAGCCTACTGATTTAAGTCTCCAAAAATTATATAAATATTCACAGAGCTTCCTAATACTCTGAAAAGTCCAATCACCAATTTGCACAATTTACAAGATAGTATTGGACCCTCAATTATTTATCTTAAGCCTATGACAAAATAATTGACTTGTGAATGAGGTATTATTTCAATCAATCCAATAATTACCCAAAAATTACCAGAGACTTATATCATGATTATAAAGATACTGCCAAAGTTTCATCATCATCCAAGACATTTTGAGCATGTAAATTTCTCTTATAAGAAATTTCCCTAAAGGGGTTATAACCTAATTTAGAGGGAATAATTGTTCCTAAAATTCTTAATTTTTTTATAAAATTACCTAGTGCCTATTTACCTCCTATGAACTTATCCACCAAGTTTCTTAACCATTCAAGGACATTTGACCCCCAAGCCCTTCACAAGGTCCTATTAGCACACCTAGGGCTAAAACTAGTGTCATAGGGCATAACCACGTCCACACCACCCCATATCACTCATGGAGGTGTTTTTAGGTGATCCTAAACCAGTGACCAAGGTTTCACTTCATGGTGATGCATTTTGACCACCATACTCCAAGATAAACATCATGCCCTAACTTTGACCTAACTTGACCTAACTTGGGTTGACAAATTACCTAACCAAAACAGTCCCAATTGTACTGAGATTTTTACCAAGGTCATACAATAACCCTAAGGAGTACCCACCAAAATTTGGAGGGCATTAGAGGTCATTTGACCCACTAATTAATTAATATTTGATTTATGAAATTATTACAAAAACCTTAGAAACAAGTTCTCCTAAATATCCCATATTTGGGTATATTGTGTGGGTAGGTGTAAATAGCCTAGGTTTTACATATCAAGGCCATATCACATCCCAATCAAAAGTTATTCAAGAAATGGTGGCTGTCCTACACTAGGGACCAACCCCACTCAAATAGTTCTACAGGGAGCTATATTACTCCTTTTGGTCTGAAACAAATTTTAAATTAAAGTAGACTCTAAGGACTACAACTTTGGTGTTGGACACTTTTTCATCAGAGGTGATCTAGTATTTTTAATAATTAAAATGAAGCACTGCCTAATATGTGACAAAATTTAATATAAACATTTAATTATATAACTGACTCTGCATTCGACTAAATATGTACTGCGTTCGACTAAATCATATATAAGCTGCGTTCGACTAAATCAATTCTGTGTTCGACTAAATCATATATAAGCTATGTTCGACTAAATCAATTCTACGTTCAACTAAAACATATATAAGCTATGTTCGACTAAATCAATTTTGTGTTCGACTAAATCAATTCTGCGTTCGACTAAATCATATACAAGCTGCGTTCGACGAAAACTAAACTGCACGACGAACTCTTCCTTCAGCTCGATTAATCAGCAACGGCTTAAGTATGTTTAATAACTAATCTACGTACAACAACATATGTGAGATAATATATTAAATAAACACTTATATCATATGATTCAGCACAGATCTTGAAGCAATTTAGAGGGCATCCCTTCATCTTCTCTAGGGAGCCAACGTCCCAGATTAACAGCACCTGGGAGATATTTGGAGGTGTTTTCCCGGCCACCCGAGCACCGCCCTGGCCGGCCAATGTTACCACCACCTCCGTTGAGGTGGTGGCCGGCGATGGGGGGTGCTTGGCCGGTCGGAGGTGGCCGAAACGGAGGGTTTAGGATGGGATTGAAAGCTTGAAAAATACAAGCTCCGGCCAAGCCCAATCCAAGGCCATTTGGCCTCAAACCTTGCGGCCAATAGATTTAGATCTACCCAAAGGGAGAGAGGAGAAGAACCAGACCTTCAATCGGGCTTGCTGGTGGTTGTTTCCCGGTGTTGGGAATCTTGCCCACATGAATCCTGATTTGAAGAAGTCACCAAGTCAAGAATACTTCACTTTGTATTTGATCACATATCTAGCTTATAAATCTCAGGATCGCTAAGTACAATGTCGTCGAGAAGATATAGTATCGTCGACAAAGTATGCTCGTCATCGTAATGATGAGCAAAGCAAACGCAGAGAAACTATCGAGGAAAGTATGTCGTCAAGAAGATGGAGTATCGTCGACATCAATACAGTTGCCATATCGTCAAGAGAATACTGCGATTGCGACAACAGGATAAAAGAAGGAAGGTTACAACGACACAGTCAGAGATAGCATATCGTCGAATATGCAGAAACACCAGTATGTCTCATATCGTTGAAATACCAGCATCATAGGCAGAAGCAAGGAGACTTGAAGGTTTACCAAAGAACAAGGCACCGACAAAGGCATGTCATCGAGATATTATCCATGCCGTCGTAACGATGGAAATATCGTCAAGACTGATTCAAATGATGCGGACGCGCTGGAAGCAATTAATGTCGCCACCTGACTGTCCAATCAGCGCATGCTTTGAAGGATGGGCGTCTAACAAGAAAGGAAACTGTATGTGACCGTTATGCGGCTTTCCTATAAAAAGGGAACAGTGATGCCCTAGAAAAAAGGGGACACGAAAAACGAAAAACAAAGAAAAGGAATCCTGCCGCTCTTCAATAGAACAGTGCATCCTGCGGAGAAAGAAGAAGAACAGGGAGAGAACAATAATCAAGTGTTCTCAAAAGGATCAGTCATCACCATCGACTGATAAGAAGCCGTTCCTCATCTGGCTAAGGAAGAAGTTTGAAGAAAGAGCTGTGTTGTAAAGTTCAGATCTGAAGCATCTTCTTCAACTCAAGAAGCCGATTTCCATCAGGCCAAGTTGCCGATCCTTATTCGGTAGAAGAAACAGTTTATTTTTCTGTAAATTCTTGTAAGGCTTGCGGGCCATTCTGTAAGATCTGTTCTCAGATCTACCTGTCTAGCTTGAGGGCTGGAGATCTGTGAGGCTTGAGGGCCAGGGCAGTGCACTTGCGGGTGCGTCTTGTCGAGTTTGCGGGCTCAGGGGAAGTAGCAGCTTGCAGGCCTAGGCTGTTGGGACTTGAGAGTCCGTGTTGTAGGGCTTGAGGGCCTGAGTGTCGAGATTGTGGGCTCGGGGGAAGTAGGGGCTTGCGGGACTAGGCTGTTGGGACTTGCGGGTCCGTGGTGTAAGGCTTGAGGGCCTAAAGTTTTGGCGGCGTTTGCCGAGCCTAGCACACTGCTGGGTAGGCGCAGAGGGAGAGAGGACTACTCAAGACACCCTGTCTTGAGGAACCTCTATAGATCGTTGCGAGCTTTCTGTGTTTGTTCTTTACTCTATAAATCCATTAATTAGAAGCGAGAAAAATCAAGAGGGGTCAATATAAATTGAAAAACCAATTCACCCCCCCCCCCCCCCCTCTAAGTGATTAAGTAGACATCCCATAAACAACACCCGGATTTGCCATGGCCGACCTCCCTCCTCGAGATCCTTGCCGATCTCTCAATTCTCCACCAAATGCAACCCGGATTTACCCTAAGGTTTTTTTCACAATTCAATTTCATCAAGGAAATATCATCATGTTTATTTCACTAAATTTCTATCACTTCAACTTATGCTAGTCTTGATCACTTTTAAATGGTCCTAAGTAAGATAAACTTAGATCATTCTTATCATAGTAAACTCAAATACTAGATTCTAAATCCAATAAGTCATCGTCTATGATCTCTAGTTATTTATCATCAAAGCTCCCAAGGTATAAAGCTATTATTATAGATAAAATTTTCAACCATGACGGGGCGTGATTTTTTTTAATAAATCCTAAGTTGATCACTTCCAAATGCCCCCAACCACAAGAACTTTCAAATATAACTATAACTTGTAAGACCTAGTTTCCGTCCATAACTTCTATAATGGGACATCGACATCCCTAAGTGATTAATCCTGATGACTTTACATTTCCAATGATTCAACTAAGGTCAAGTTTTTGTTCGATCAATGATATCTATCCATTGTCCTGGTAATTCTACCGATCATCATTCCAAACATACTGTTACACCGTCTCATCTTCATCCAAGTAATATTGAGTAAGATCGACTTCGAAATCATTGTGTTCACGACACAAAATTTTCTAACTTAGATCTAAGGGAAATCCAAGTGATGTAGCACGTTCCTACGAGCCTACACGGGTGACGTCTAGGATAATCTCGACACAATACACTCTCTCGATTCCGCACAATAACGAAACGCAGCAGCACAATTATTTTATTTATTTTCTCGCGCTAACGTGCGGATAGCCAACCCGCTAGAGATCGTATCACGGATATAGGCCAAGATCCGATCAAGCTAAAGGGACGAATATTTGCGTCCGTACGAGCGTTGTTGTACCAAAGAAAGATCCACCAAAACAATTCCGATTCGCAAACGGTTGATCTTTCCCCAACAAGAAAATAACAAGGTTCGCCAATCCTTTCGGTAGTATCCGGAAAATCAAACGAAAAATACAAATCTACCAAAGAAAACACCACGAGAATTTTTGCTTGCTTCGAGAAATCACGCTAAAATCGTCCACCACAAAAACGATCTAAGAAAGGAGATCTCTTGAGTAGAATATCGTTACCCCTCTCGGAATCGTAGATCCGAGATATTGGATCCACTAGGAAATGATCACTCTCCTTTGGATCACAGAAGGGGGCTCCAAATGATGTAGAAAACTCATTCGTCTTCCTCGCTTTTGCACCGGAGAGATTCACCCGAACCGTAGGCTCTTGCATTTGACGTCTTGCCCTCCAAAGGCGGGCGGCTAGAAGAAATTTCGTGGAGGAAGGATGTGTATGAGGAAGGTGAAGGAGAAGTAGAAAGAAGAGAGGGAGGGAGAGAGAGGGCCGAAACTTGGGAGAGGAAAACCCAAGGGGGGCGGCGGCAATGTGAGAGAGAGAGGGAGGAGAAAAGTTTAGGGTTAAGCAATTTTTGTCCAGCAATAATAATCTAATTTTTTAATTAAGTCGTAGCCTTATATAGGCCTTACAACACAAGTGCTAATAGCACACCAAACATAGTGCTAAATGCACACCAATAGTTCAAAATAAAATAATAAAATGCAAGCCATAATTAACTCAAAGTCATAACTTAGCAAACATAAAAATAATAATTAATTCTTGCGACGTGGACGAAGATTGTAGCCATGGCCGCCACGGCGCCGCATGTCTTTAGCCGGTGGGCCATCATCATCATCTTCCGTCGCAACTCCATGATCAACCAATGCGCCATGTCCGTCATCTTCGTATTCAAGTTGGCCGTCATGGTGGCTGTCGCCATCAATCCTCCCCCGCTCGAAAGAACTCATCACCGATGAGTGGGCTGGAACATAACGGTGAAAGAGATCCGCATCAAATAGCTTCACCTCCGACGCGGAGAGCCAAGAGTCGTCCGATGCAGGACGGCCATGCCATCGAATCAAGAACCTGTGAACATCACCGTCGGGAGTTGGAAACACAGCATCCTGCAAAATCCTGTCAGGCAAGAAAACGGTACGGGAAAACCTCGGAAATGCGTTAGGCAAAGAAGAAAAATAAGTTTCATCATCAACAGGTGGCTTACCTCCCGTAGAGTCCGCAGGAGAGGGCAATCCAGAAACAATAATCTCACTACCCACCCCATTAGAAGTTTTAGTGGCAATATTAAACGGAGAGGAAGAAAGTTCAGGTGGTGGAGCGACATAAAGCGTTAAATCCGAAACGTTAAAAACAGGGGAGATTCCCCACTCAGCGGGTAACTGTAATAAATATGCGTTTTCTCCCAACTTCTTTAACACTCGAAAAGGACCGGCTCTCCTATTTGCTAATTTGTTTATAGTGCCCGAAGGCATCCGTTCAGGGGTGAGACGAACCATTACCAAATCACCAATATTCAAGTGGACCGCTCGCCTATTTTCGTTAGCATTCAATTGATAAATAGCATATTGTTTAGCTAGCGTCTCGCTAATTTTCTTATGGAGATTGTGAATGTGCGAGGCAAAATCCTGGGCAAAATGACTTGTTTTAAAAGATGGGGGTAGCGGCACTAAATCAAGAGGCACGGGTGCCTTATAGCCATGTACAATCTCATTCGGAGACAAACCGGTGGGCCTATTCCTTGAATTATTGTAAGCTATTTGAGTATGAGGAAGAATAAGGCCCCACGTACCTTTATGATCGCCCACTAAACAACGAAGTAATCCACCCAAACTTCGATTGACCACTTTCGTTTGCCCATCCGTTTGGGGATGATAGGCCGACGAAAACATAAGTTTTGTACCCATAAGCTTCCAAAGTGTTTTCCCGAAGTAACTAGTGAATTTGACATCCCTATCAGACACTATCGTTTTGGGAACGCCCCGATGCGCCACGATCTCTTTGAAATACAACTTAGCAACATGGGATGCATCGTTGGTATTGTGACTAGCGATAAAATATGCCATTTTAGAAAATCTATCGACGACGACAAGGATGGAATCGTGTCGCCAAAATGTCATAGGTAGGCCCAAAATAAAGTCCATACTAACGTCCTCCCAAGGAACAGACGGAATAGGAAGAGGTGTATAAAGACCCGCGTTGGTCTTGTTTCCTTTTGCTAATTGACACACACGGCAACTCCAAACGATCTTATTAACCATTGGCTTAAGCCCCGGCCAAAAGAATTTATCTTCCGCTAGTGTTATCGTTTTATCCCGGCCGAAATGTCCCCCTAGCCCTCCACTATGTTGCTCCCATACAATGAAATGGCGTATTGAAGAGCGGGGAATACACAATTGCGTATGCCTAAATAAATAACCGTCACGAATGTAGTATGCCGAAATAGTAGAGGGAGCCTGTTCCTGAGCGGCTAAATAAATATCCTTAAAATCCGAGCATAGGACGTACTCGTCTTTAATGCGTTCAAATCCTATTACCGTCACCTCCATTTTAGATAATAATAGAGTGACAAGACTAAGGGCGTCCGCCACTCGATTTAACGTACCCTTAAGGTGCTTAATAATGAATGTGTACTCCTGAGGATAGGAGACCCATTTGGCGTGCCGAGGGTTGATTTTATTTTGAGAGTTTACAAATTTTAGCGCCTCAGGATCCGAGAGGTTTACAAATTCTTTCGATATAAGGTAGTGTCGCCAATGTTGGAGACAACGTATTACGACATAAAACTCACGATCATAATTGGAATAATTTAATTTTGGGCCCGCAAGTTTCTCGCTAAAGTACCCAACCGGATGTCCCTCTTGGCTTAACACTCCTCCAATTCCTATCCCTGAAGCATCGCATGATAGTTCAAACACATTATTAAAATCCGGCAACCGTAGTAGGGGGGCTTCGGACATCCGATCCTTAATCATTTGAAACGCGCTAGTGGTCGATTTGGTCCATTTAAAATCACCCTTCTTCATACATTCAGTTATTGGTGCCATGATACTACTAAAACTGCGAATGAATCGTCGATAAAACGTGGCCAATCCATGAAAACTCCTAACCTCCCTAATATTTTGTGGTTCCGGCCATTCTTTAATCACTTAGACCTTCTTAGGGTCAACATGTATACCCTCAGCACTCACTATGTATCCTAAAAATTCCACAGAAGTCACACCGAACGCGCACTTCTTAAAATTAATGAATAAGTTCTCTTGGCGCAATATAGTAAGGATTGTTCGCAAATGAGTTTCATGATCGATCAGCGAAATACTAAACACCAAAATATCATCGAAATAGACTACGACAAATTTTCCAATGTATGGCATAAATACTTGAGTCATTAATCGTGAGAAGGTACTAGGTCCGTTGGTGAGTCCCTCTCCTAGCACTGACCACTCGTAAAGCCCGTCCTTAGATTTAAATGCCGTTTTCCATTCGTCTCCCTCCCGAATCCTTATTTTGTGGTAACCACTCTTTAAATCCAATTTTGAGAACACGGTGGCACCGGATAACATATCCAATAGATCATCCAAACGGGGAATGGGAAACCTATACTTGACAGTTATTTTATTGATGGCCCGGTAGTCTACACACAACCTCCAAGACTTATCTTTCTTCGGGACCAACAAGGCAGGGACGGCACAAGGGCTTTTACTATGGGGGATAAATCCCTTTGCTATTAAATCGGAAATTAATATTTGTAGTTCATTATGTGCGGAGGGATTAAGTCGGTAATGGGGTTGATTAGGCAAGGATGAGCCCGGGACGAAATCAATTTCGTGTTGAATGTCCCTGATGGGTGGCAACTTGGAAGGTAAATCTACCGGATAGACGTCCTTATATTCTTCCAATAACGTGCGCAGAGATAACAGTAGGTTCTCTAAAGACGGTGAATCTTCCTTAGCTTGTAGGCACACTAACGCATAAATGACGCCATCTAGAAAGGTCTCGCGTTCTAACTCCTTCCTACTTATAAAACTTATGGTTTCCTTTCCGCAGGCACCACTGTGTCCTTGGAAGCAATCGACGGGTCCTTAGGTGGTGTGGGTTTCAAAACAATGGTCTTTCCATTGAACTTGAACTCGTTAGTGTTGGCTCTGCCAAAATGGGTCACGTCATAATCATAAAGCCATGGACGTCCTAGTAGAACGTGACATACATCCATAGGGATGACATCGCACCACACTTTATCGAGATAGCTCTTCACCGTAAGCGGTACCAAGCATTGTTTAGAAACTGTGATAGACGTTTTGTTCACCCATGCTATCTTATACGGATGTGGATATGGCTCTGTGACTAAGTGCATTCGAGTGATGGCGTTCTCCGAAATGACGTTCATACTACTACCGCTATCGATTATTAGCTTACACCACTTGTCACCATTCTTAAAATTTACCGAGAAGATATTTGTCCGATTGTAATCGTCCGTCGCACGTGGTGTATTCAGAATACATCTCATAACCATCATACAAGTGTCGTCATCAATATCACTCAGCTCGGCGTCAGACTCAGTACCGGCTTCGTAGACGATCTCGGCGGGATCAGACGTGGAGTCTAAAAGGGCTAGGGTTTTTCCCTTAGTGGGGCACTCACTAGAGTAGTGCCCTTGGATCCCGCAAGAATAACAGGTGGCGTTAGTCTTATTAATACGCCCTATTGGAACTCTCTCACCAGTGGGATTTTTGATGTTCCTAGCGGTAATGACCACGGAGTTCGAATCTGTTGATCGAAACCTTCTTTTGTCTCGCACGGAAGATGAGGGTGAGGATCCTAAAATGGATTTTCCTTTTTGGAAAGATCGTCCCTTGGACTTATAGGCATTGTGCTTTTCAATATCCTAAGCTGCATTAAACGTTGCGTTAAGATCCGTGTGACCATAGCGCAGAAGCTTGCCTTGGATATCCGGCCTGAGTCCCTTACGAAAACGTGATAGTGTTACTTCGGGCATTTCCCGAACGTCACATCTCACCATCATATCCTTAATAAGTCCCATGTACTCCGCTACTGATTTGTCCCCTTGGCGAAGGGTGGCTAGCTCATCGAACATTTGGGTTCGGTGATACGCGGGGACATATTGGTCAGTCAACAGTGCTTTCATGGCAGCCCACCCAATTGTGGGTACTCCATTCACGGTACCCATTCGCCTCTCTTCGTTCAACCAGAACGTCTTGGCCCTACTCAGAAACTTCATTCGTGCCACTCGCACCTTATCACCGTCAGACAGATTGTGCCACTCAAAGTAGCACTCGATCTCCATGATCCAATCTCGGAAAACTTGAGGTTCTCCCATTCCATCGTAGGATGGTGGATGTAGTCGCACGACCCTAGTTAAATTGAATTCGTCGTCCTGATCACGATGGTGATTTTGTCGTTCATTTCGTTGGTTGGCGGGCTGTGGTGGGGGCCCCTGCCGATTTATCCCAAAGTCGAGATTTTGTGGCGCCGCCTGATTTACGGCCAACCCTTGTATTAACTGGGTGAGTGCATCGAATCTAGCGTTGAACTCTTCCCGAAGCTCCGTAATCGCTGCTGGAGCGTGCTCATCATCATGGTGGTCGGCCATGGGTGAGGTGGATGGAAAATATTCCGTACCAAGCCTAGTGCGCATGAACAGCAGGACAACCAGAATTTTGACCAGATATTTTTTTTATAAAAGGATTTTTTTTTTGAGACTGTTAAAGTAGGAGAATAAAAATATTTTTTTTAGACTTTTTTTGCTTAGAAAAATAAGGAGAGCATACAGGATTTTTTTTATAATTTTCTGCAGTTTTTTTTTTGGATTTTTGTTATTCGCAGACCAAAGTAAAAAAAGAAAATTCAGACTTTCGTTGTCTAATACGAAACGTGCACGACCAAGTGTGGGTCGATGTCCTAGGACAGGAAAACGTAAGGATGGTGTCGATTGAGAAATCAACACAACCTCGCTTTGATACCAAATTTGATGTAGCACGTTCCTACGAGCCTACACGGGTGACGTCTAGGATAATCTCGACACAATACACTCTCTCGATTCTGCACAATAACGAAACGCAGCAGCACAAATATTTTATTTATTTTCTCGAGCTAACGTGCGGATAGCCAACCCGCTAGAGATCGTATCATGGCTATAGGCCAAGATCCGATCAAGCTAAAGGGACGAATATTTGCGTCCGTACGAGCGTTGTTGTACCAAAGAAAGATCCACCAAAACAATTCCGATTCGCAAACGGTTGATCTTTCCCCAACAAGAAAATAACAAGGTTCGCCAATCCTTTCGGTAGTATCCGGAAAATCAAACGAAAAATACAAATCTACCAAAGAAAACACCACGAGAATTTTTACTTGCTTCGAGAAATCACGCTAAAATTGTCCACCACAAAAACGATCTAAGAAAGGAGATCTCTTGAGTAGAATATCGTTACCCCTCTCGGAATCGTAGATCCGAGATATTGGATCCACTAGGAAATGATCGCTCTCCTTTGGACCACGAAAGGGGGCTCCAAATGATGTAGAAAACTCGTTCGTCTTCCTCGCTTTTGCACCGGAGAGATTCACCCGAACCGTAGGCTCTTGCACTTGACGTCTTTCCTTCCAAAGGCGGGTGGCTAGAAGAAATTTCGTGGAGGAGGATTTTCGTGGAGGAAGGATGTGTATGAGGAAGGTGAAGGAGAAGTAGAAAGATGAGAGGGAGGGAGAGAGAGGGCCGAAACCTGGGAGAGAAAAACCCAAGGGGGGCGGCGGCAATGTGAGAGAGAGAGGGAGGAGAAAAGTTTAGGGCTAAGCAATTTTTGTCCAGCAATAATAATCTAATTTTTTAATTAAGTCGTAGCCTTATACAGGCCTTACAACACAAGTGCTAATAACACACCAAACATAGTGCTAAATGCACACCAATAGTTAAAAATAAAATAATAAAATGCAAGCCATAATTAACTCAAAGTCATAACTTAGCAAACATAAAAATAATAAATAATTCTTGCGGCGTGGACGAAGATTGTAGCCGCGTACGCCACGGCGCCGCATGTCTTTAGTCGGTGGGCCGTCATCATCATCTTCTGTCGCAACTCCATGGTCAACCAATGCGCCATGTCCGTCATCTTCGTCTTCAAGTTGGCCGTCATGGTGGTTGTCGCCATCACCAAGTCTATCATTAATTTGCCCAATAAACAAAAGGTAAGCCCAATAAACAAAGGATAAGCCCCAATAAACAAAAGATAAGCAACTATCTATTTTGGGCTAAGTATCTTCAATATCACCAAGTTATATTCGTCCCAAGTATGCAAACAATTCTTAGGGCATACAACCTTAGACTTGGGGTTCCATCTTGAGGCTCATTGGTATACTCCACACCTTAGGCTCTTCTAGGTACCTTCTACAACAACCTCATTAGGGTCAATATATCACCTAATCCCAAACGGGTCCCTTCTGAACTTCAATTCTTATCCGACCCTCGGTGTTTGTCGTGGTGGTTGTCTTAATGTAATCATGTCACAGATATGAGGATTGAGTCTATGAGTCTCATACCATTCTGCTCATGTGTCAATCTCTCTTTCTCTAGCCTCTTTAGGGTATCCTCGTACCTTCACCAAAAGTTATACCTACGGTCTATTTCATACAAGGTCATGGTATAAATTGTCAGGGTAAATCATGTGTCCTAGTGGGGTTGAGTCTAACGCATTGACTATGGACTATCTAAAGAGATCTTTGCAGCCGGAGGTATTCCCTGCTGGGGGTAGGGTACGCCGCTGGCTACAAAAGAAACCTTGGCACTCGTAAGGGAAATTGACTAAGAAGATTCAGTTAAAAGTGGACTTTTTCAATGTGATTCCCATATGGGCACACCACTGCTTCCGCTGCTAGTTTGTCCTTAAACTAAGCTCGCGCGGGGTGGCCCAGGGTTTGTAGACTTCTTTTCTTCAGATCGAGGTTTCCTCTTATACCACTTGCAAGACCCCATTTTTTTTCTTTTCAAACACCGGGTCTTAGGCCCAGAACCGCCGTTTTGCGGTGACACCCACGCTCGGGAAGGTCTCCAGTACAAAAGACCGATCCTGACGGCCATATCGATCACAGTAGAAGAAAAGTATACTTGAATAAATAAAGAAGCTCAAGTCCACAACACATGAAATATAAACCATAAGGGTAAATGTCCACAGATAATAACTGAACAAAAAATAACAAAGGTACAATAATAAAGGGCTCATGCCCTGTACATCATGTCCTCACTACAAGATCACTCGCGGAAGCTAACTACTAATCACTCACTGGTCTTGAATCCTGTGCTCTTGTACTAGACTAGCCCGCCTCCGTCTACACTGGTCTCTGGTGTTGCGCGTCTCCTCGGACCCCTAAAATGATATGGTCCACCGACCGCCAGTCAAACTAGACCCATTCAATTCCCCACCCCTCCCCCCAATGGATCGTAGGCACCGTGTGAGGAGGATGAAGCGGAGGACAGCAAGGGGTAAAACAAAAGCAGGTGACGGTAGATCTAGTCTATAGAAATATCTACCACTACACAAGTGAATATGTAAAACTAAAGCAGTGAATAAAGTATGGTAAAGAGCAAGTAAATAACAATAAGTAAAGACAAGTGTATAATAGAAAAGTAACCATTGATTTATAGGAATGCCCATACAAACCTATAGACCAAGGGGTCTTTTAGCAGGGCCTATCGTATAAAAAGTCTCATACCAATTTATACGATAGGGGTAGGGGTTGAAATGCAATGCTTATGCTATGACATGCAAGGTATGTTGTTCATGTCATGTTCATACAAGTGCAACTCACACACTTCGACTCTATGCGCACAAACCTTTAGTTCCCTCTTTTTGGAGCTAGCAAGACTCCCAGGATACTCCCGTAGTGGCAAACGGAAGCGGTGGGTTGGGCCTCGCCCACCTCTAGGTTGGTATTCATACTACCTAACCTAGACCTATCGTACGCTTCAACGCAAAACTGCGGAGCATCTGCGTACTCTTACTGGCTGGACCACCAGACTTTCATGGCTAAGTGCAAATTCCACACTTGCCGAGTCAACGAATTCACGTCGGTGTGAACGACCGTCCAATACCAAAGACCCACCACCTTCATGCACATGCAACATGTTTTACTATATTCAGATCCATAAACTCCCCGAGCTAACCTACCCGTCACCAATAAACATCCCTGAGTCACAAGCTCACCAGACCATCAATCCGTTCTTACAACCACCGAGCCTACTGCTAGTAGCACCAAACCGACTAAACTCCCGTAACCACGGGGTGTGGGTGAGTGTGTTATTAAATTATTCTTGTATAACCTTTTATCCCTACGGTTTACGGTTAATCTTGGACTTCCTGAGGGCTACCCTATGAGGGGTTCGCAGCGGTACTAGGAACTGTGATGGGATGATAACCCAAAGCTCCCTTTCTCAAGATACTTAATGTTGTTGGTATCTACCCATAAGATTACCCTCTTATCATTTCACTTGAATAAAACCTAAGTGCTTTATGACATACTAGGGAAAAGATGATCTTTCGTCAATCCCGTGCAAAGCCTTACCCTTAGCCCACCAAGCACTCTTATCACCTAAACTCGTTTTTGGTGATTTCAACCTCTTCATCCAAATCAGGTACATCAACTACCTCCCATTACCACCTAATGGTCTACAAGTTATCTCCATTCTACCGTTTTACTATACGTAGACCAAATGAGTTATATGAGTTATATAAGGGGAGGTATTACAAATATTCATCCAATTGACCCAAGATTGTTACTGGAAGTTTATCATGATATCATAAGACTAAATCCAGAGAATCATAATTTTCCTTATTTATTTGGCATTTATTTTTAATTTCCTCAACATTGGCCAAGTATGAAATTGAACATGAAGTGTTGTCTATCCTTATGATATGGTCCCCCATAAAATCAAGATAAATCTATCATGCCAAAAATACAGTAAATACTGAATATCACAATTTTGCAATAAAGAAATGTCCTCTATAATTAATATTTAACTTCTATCCAAATTTGTAAATTTATGAAGGAACCACCAAACATACTTACACCAAAATTATGGGAAACTTTCCAGACCTTTGCATTTATCAGAAAAGGCTACTGACTAAACTGTAGAATTTATGGGAATCATTTTCTCACTTAAATGAATTCTTTAAGAAAACCCCAAATAAGATAAGTTGTGAAGTAGCCTACTGATTTAAGTCTCCAAAAATTATATAAAAATTCACAGAGCTTCCTAATACTCTGAAAAGTCCAATCATCAATTTGCACAATTTACAAGATAGTATTGGACCCTCGATTATTTATTTTAAGCCTATGACAAAATAATTGACTTGTGAATGTGTTACTATTTCAATCAATCCAATAATTACACAAATATTACCAGAGACTTATATCATGATTTTAAAGATACTGCCAAAGTTTCAAAATTATCCAAGACATTTTGAGCATATAAATTTCTCTTATAAGGAATTTCCCTAAAGGGGTTATAACCTAATTTAGAGGGAATAATTGTTCCTAAATTTTTTATAAAATTACCTTGTGCCTATTTACCTCCTATGAACTTATCCACCATGTTTCTTAGCCATTCAAGGACATTTGACTCCCAAGCCCTTCACAAGGTCCTATTAGCACACCTAGGGCTAAAACTAGTGTCCTAGGGCATAACCACCTCCACATAACCCCATATCACTCATGGAGGTGTTTTTAGGTGATCCTAAACCAGTGACCAAGGTTTCACTTCATGGTGATGCGTTTTGACCACCATACTCCAAGATAAACACCATGCCCTAACTTTGACCTAACTTGACCTAACTTGGGTTGACAAATTACCTAACCAAAACAGTCCCAATTGGACTGAGATTTTTACCAAGGTCATACAATAACCCTAAGGAGTACCCACGAAAATTTGGAGGGCATTAGAGGTCATTTGACCCACTAATTAATTAATATTTGATTTATGAAATTATTACAAAAACCTTAGAAAAAGGTTCTCCTAAAAATCCCATCTTTGGGTATGTTGTGTGGGTAGGTGTAACTAGACTAGGTTTTAAATATCAAGGCCATATCACATCCCAATCAAAAGTTATTCAAGAAATGGTGGTTGTCCTACACTAGGGACCAGCCCCACCCAAATGGTTCTACAGGGAGCAATATTACTCCTTTTGGGCTGAAACAAAATTTAAATTAAAGTAGACTCTAAGGGCTACAACTTTGGTGTTAGACACTTTTTCATCAGAGGTGATCTAGTATTTTTAATAATTAAAATGAAGCACTGCCTAATGTGTGATAGAATTTAATATAAACATTTAATTATATAACTGACTCTGCGTTCGACTAAATATGTACCGCGTTCGACTAAATCATATAAGTTGTGTTCGACTAAATCAATTTTGTGTTTGACTAAATCAATTCTGCGTTCGACTAAATCATATATAGCTGCATTCGACTAAATCAATTATGTATCGACTAAAACATATATAAGATGCGTTCGACTAAATCAATTCTGTGTTCGACTAAATCAATTCTGCGTTCGACTAAATCAATTTTGCGTTCGACTAAATCATATATAAGCTGTGTTCGACTAAATAAATTATGCGTTCGACGAAAACTAAACTGCATGACGAACTCTTCCTTCAGCTCGATTAATCAGCAACGACCTAAGTATGTTTAATAACTAATCTACGTACAATAACATATGTGAGAAAATATATTAAATAAACACTTATATCATATGATTCAGCACAGATCTTGAAGCAATTTAGAGGGCATCCATTCATCTTCTCCAGGGAGCCAACGACCCAGATTAACAGCGCCTGGGAGACATTTGGAGGTGTTTTCCCGGCCACTCGAGCGCCGCCCCAGCCGGCCAATGCCACCACCACCTCCGATGAGGTGGTGGCCGGCGATGGGGGGTGCTTGGCTGGATGGCGGTGGCCGGAACAGAGGGTTTAGGGTGGGATTGAAAGCTTGAAAAATATAAGCTTCGGCCAAACCCAATCCAAGGCCATTTGGCCTCAAACCTTGCGGCCAATAGATGTAGATTTACCCAAAGGGAGAGAGGAGAAGAACCAGACCTTCAATCGGGCTTGATGGTGGTTGTTTCCCGGATTTGCCATGGCCGACCTCCCTCCTTGAGCTCCTTGCCGATCTCTCAATTCTCCACCAAATGTAACAATCTAAGACTCGATTCCAACTGATATCCCCCCTTCTGAAGATGCTGCAAGGGTCAATTTGAGGAGGGGAAGGCTTAATGGTGGAGTGACATTAATGGCCATTTCGGTTTCACTTGAAACTTCTTGAATTCTCCACCGGATGGCATGGGAAAGGCTAGAAAACATCTTAGAATTCAATGGGAAGATGAATGGGATGGATATTGATCTCCCTAAGTCATGAATGCCATCAATTCACCTTGAATGGCCACTTTCTCTCTCTTCAAATTGGGGGAAACTCCTAATTTCTCTCTCCTAGTCACCATTTCCAAAAATTGTATGGCCCATTGAGTAGATATCAGGCCCATGAAGCTATTGGACCACCCCAATTGAGCCTAGCCCAAGTGGATTGCGCTTGATTAGGTCAAATTAGGGTAATTTGACCTAAATTAAGCTTGGGTTGACTTTGGTCAATTTGACCATTTGGGTTGACCCCAATGGGTGGATTATGACCCATTGGACTCCCTTAAGGATTAGGAAGGTCTAGGTAGGGTCAATTTGGCATGGTGGAGGTTAATTGACCCTAATTAGGTTACTTTGACAAATTTGGGTTTAGGGTTGACTTTTGTCAATTTGGCCTCTTTGGTTTGTTGGATCGATTGACGCCCTTAGAGGGGGGGGGGGGGGGGGTGAATAATGGAATAAAACTCTTTATAACTTTTTAAACAATTTAGTAAATTATAACGAAATAACTAGTTAACTCTAAGGAAGAAATAATTGTAAATTGCAATATTATAACTTATGCCAAAAGATAGAAATCAAGTAAACACATCAAGAGATATAATTATATTATATAAAAAGGTGCTTACATAAATTTGATTTCAATATCGCTAGAAATCGGAGGCGTACAATGTAAAACAAATTTTCCTTTTCTATACCGACTTGTATCCCCACAAACCGGTTGGCTTTAGCCTATCCTTCCCCAGATAAGGCCTCAAGTCGCTCTAGCCAATCCTTCCCCGAATATGGCCTCGAGCACCCCCTAGATCTAATCTCCTAGACCTAGTCGCCAACTCACACGGCGAATTACCCCCTAAGCCGCGCAAGGACCTAGTCGCCAACACAAGGCGAATTATCTATACGGTTACAAAATGGAATGAAATGTAAATGATGGTAACAACTATAAAAACTCCCTATATGAGATCTTCAGAAATTGATCGTTATAGTATGAGCGAGGTCGAAGCGATCGTCCTTTGGATGTAGCGTGATGTGGTCCTTCTCCAGAATTCTCCTTAAGCTTTTAGTGGGAGATCCATCTTCGGCAACATAACAACAATAGAGTATTGGCACAAGTATTCTCTCTAAAAGCTCTCATAAATCTACAGAATAAAGGCTTCAATATATATATTTATTTTGAGCAAAGCCGTCGGGAAGCAGTTTTTGAAACGTGCAAACAGTTGCTGAAATCGTGCTAAACAACTGCTGAAATTGAGCAAACAATCGGAATCGTGGCAGATAACTTTTCGTCGAACGCAAGCAGTTCATCGAACGGAAAATTTCTTTCATCGATCGGAGGCACGTTCGTCCACCACAATTCTGTCAAGCACAATTTCGTTGAACGGCTAATTCTGAAAATTTCGTCGAACGAATATTACTTTCGTCGAACTCCAATTAGTCGAGCGCTATTTCATAAGCAGTTCGTTGAACTCCAATTAGTCGAGCGCTGTCTCGTAAGCAGTTCGTTGAACTCCAATTATTCGGGCGCTATTTCGTAAGCAGTTTGTCGAACTCAAATTAGTCGAGCGCTGGAAATTTCGTCGAATGAAACTCCAAGTTCGTCGAACGTGTCAAGCGCAATTTTGTCAAGCGCAACAAATTTCGTCGAACGGAACTCCAAGTTCGTCGAGCACGGTTTGGTTCAGAGTTCGTCGAACGCAAGTTCCTTCTCAGTGGTTTTGCTTCTAAGCTGTTTGCTTCTCAGCGGTTGTTAACGCTGGGCGTTAACATCTAACGCGAGCGTTAGCACAATTTCCAGAGAGTCGTTTCCAATTTGTTTTCTACCTGTGGAGTATTGCACCTATAGTTCCTGCACACTCTAAATACACGACAAGCAAGATCAAATACAATTTGGGATTTGTTATTCTCAAACAAAGGGATGTGACACACATGTCCAACAATCTCCCCCTTTTGATAATGAGAAATCCTCTTAGCAAGAAATCATTAAAGGTGATTATAGAATATGATAAGCGAGATAATAGTGCAACTATAGTATTTGATATGCATGATAAAGTGCATACTCCCCCTATCTTAATGCTCCCCCTACATAAATGCAGTTTATGTTTTACTCCCCCTAAATGATTGATTACATGAATTAGTCTCCCCGTATTCTTCTATATTTCTCCTATATAGATTTCTTCAATTATAATCTCCCCCTTTTGGTATTATCAAAAAAAGGTTGGGTGAAGGCAGTAAGGAGGCATTTCTTATAAATGAAAAAGCATGATCGAGCTTTTGTAATATAGATAATATAACGATTTAAAGCATATCATATACATAAGAGAGTTAAAGAAAATAAGAGTTGTAAGCAAGCGGAAGATTATAATAAACATCGATTGGTAAGCATGAAAAGCATAAGTAAAAATATGAGTTTTAAGTTCAAAATGTAAAGATATTTTAACCTTTTTGAAATCTCATAGTTTTACATACAGAAACCAAGCATGAACATATGAAAAAGGAATATACTACAATGTTACTTAAATTTAAGTTCAAGCGATACCAAAACATTGTAGAGATCATGCTAGGTTAGCTAGTCATTTGTTATATAAAGAGTTGTATAGATAAAGCATTAGAATCCAATACTCATGAGAAGAAGTATTATGAAAGATAATGATGTGCACATAAGTGTATTTTGGGTAATGTTAACAATTGATTCAAATCACAAAATACAATACATGTGTAAAGTAAAGTACACAATAAAACACAAGTAAATTAACTTTCACACACTTTTAATGCACACTATTTTATAAAAGGTGGTGTACTAATCAAGGGTTGCACAAGACACTTTACTATTCTTCCCAAGGTGCTCAACCTCACAATGCTTATGAAGACTTATCAAGAGGTTCCAGTAGTGCTTGGTGGAGTTATTTATGTCAATTTTTGTTCTCTTATGTGAGACAACATTCTCCGAATACACTTGTTTTGCAAACCCAACACAATTTGTTAAATTCAACCACTTTTCATAATTTTTTTTATAAGTGCAATTCAAATGTAGTGTAGGTAATAAACTTATGCAAGTTTTAATTCATTGTACATTTACACTACACAATTAAGTATTGTTGGATTTAAACACACATGTAGATTATCAAAAGAAGTGAGTGAAAATGTATCATTATCAACCATAAAACATTTACTCATACTTAGAGGCATGCTAAGCTTCGTTCTACACATATGCTTCAATACAATTGATGCACTTAAATAGATATATCAAAGCATGATAAACAAAATAATGTTCAAAGTAATTTGAAGGAATAAATGTTAACATTGTAAATAATAAAAGAATTCATTCATTCTTGATATTAGCAATAAAGATCATACAATTTTTTTGTTGTTTTTAAAAAAAAATCATGAAATAAAAACAAAAAAATCACAAAAGTATATTTTTGAATTTTTGAATTTTGAATTTTTGTAGTTGATTTTCTAAAATATAAGTTAAAACAAAGATAATAAATGTCAGAAATTCAAAAACAAATTAGTAAATATAAACTAACATAATTTTTAAGGATTGTTAGAAATTTAAAAATCAGAAAATTCCAACATTAGCATTTTACATGTTATTCATCCTAAGATGTCTAAGACTCCTAATTCTAACCTTAACATCTGAAACCTTGCATCGGGAAGAGGTTTAGTAAATATATCAGCAAGTTGAGAGTCCGTGCCAATGAAACTTATCCTAACATTTTCCTTTTTAATGTGATCCCTTATGAAATGATGACGCACATCTATATGTTTGGATCTAGAGTGATGTACCAGATTATTTGTACAACCCGGGGTTCTCCTGGCTCCTCCCATTAGAGCTCGCGAAACCAGTTTTCCAGATAGCATAGGCGAGATCGCCATTTACATGTTCTCGGCAGCTATAATGAGGCGAGACCAGAGGATGAACATTGGTCTCGCCAGAATCCTTGACGGGTAGTGTGGCGCGTTCCCCAGGTTCTGCGAGACCCAGGAGGTCGCAGAGGCGGCAGGGGTTCTCGCATGCAGTTGGGCGAGACCAAGAAATAAGCAGTTCTCGCAGACCCCTCTTCCAGGGGACTGGAAGCTAGAATTACCCTCTTGCCCCTAGAGGTCTGCAAATAGTCACTCCCAACAGCGGAGTTTGGCTGTTAGCAGGCCAAATTGGGGTGCGTATAGTAAATCCAAAAGGCGGAAGTCTGCTATTGACAGACCAGTTAGAAAAACTATAAATAAGACCCAAAGGGCACCTTTGGAGGGGATTGCATTTTCAGGCTTCTCTCTCCTCTGGTCATCCTTGCCGAGACTCCCCAGAGCTCTCCAAGGAGCCCGGGCCTCAGCTTTGGCTTAGGAGGGGAAGCAATCTAAAGATCTTCCGGGTGTGTGGTGGGACCTCACTGCTGAGTTTAAGGGTCTGTGTTGAGTTCTGAAACCCCGACTTGCCTTCCCCGAATGATAAGTAAGTGATAGTCGCCCCTCAACCTGTTGAGGGCCCCGAGCTCCATAAGAAACCAGTTTCTGGTTTCAACATTCTTGCTGTGGTGAGCGTGGAGTGTGGCTAGTGCAGGAAAGTCTATAGGAGAAAGCATGGCGGGCGAGGATTGATGCGATATTTTCGGCAAGTGCACCGGTCGCGCAAGTAATAATAATGGGGAAGATCCCCGAGTGTCGGTCTCTTGAGGAACACAATAAGGTGGAGTTAGGTTTCGAGGAAGGACTTGAGATCGAAGTCCTGCGGTAGGTGGAATGTGGACGAAAGGGGTTTTGGGTTTTGTAAATAAAAGAAAATACTACACCTACTCCTATGCAATGCCGCTATGCAATGCTTCGCTAGGCGGGATGGAGACTAGGCAGGCCTTGAGCGCGCTGCGTCGCAAGGGCGGATGGACGAGTAGGCAAGCGAAATCGAACAATGCAGGCCTTGAGCGCGCTGCTTCGTTAGGCGGGATGGAATACGGGCCGCGATGCCACGCTTCGGTAGGCGGATGGGCGAGTAGGCTAGCGGAATGAGGGTCGCAAGCACCTCTTCGACAAGCACGCCACTAGCAATTGCTAGTGCGGCTCCGAACACAGTGGTGGAGTGGGAAATGGATGGCGGCGCACCTCATAAATGCATATGAACAAGATAATTCCAATAAAATGAAATAACCATTAAACAACAAGGTTCATAGCATACATCATCAAAAGATAGAAATTACACACATTACATCAACACAAGTAGAGGAAAAAGGCAAGAGATACGACCGAATCCGGAGTCTCGTTGTAGATTCACGGTAGGAATCATTGGGTTGTCAATCCACGTCCTAGCTCGGTCCCAACTACGTCCGGGGTAGAGGAGGGCTGTCACACCTCCGAAATGGACCCATCTTCTCCAGCGCTTTACCATCCAAACACGTCTAATGCGAAGAACTCCTTACTTGGCGATGAAGATGCGTGGAATCTCCTCCTTGAAGCTCTTGGATGATGGAGGAGGCCTAGGGGGACGGAGGACCAGTGGAAATGGGCGGAACGGCGGACTGGCGGAAGAAAAATGGAGCGATCCCGAGCTAATTCGCGAGCAGGACATTATATAGGCGCTGGAATAAACAGTGCGCACGGTCAGTGGCGCACGACCAGTGGTCGTGCGCACTAGAATCTGGTGATCGTGCGCTCTGCCTGGGCGGATCCTGCAAGGGAAGAAAATTATAAAATACATGTTCGCACGACCATTGGCGCACGACCAGTGGTCGTGCGCACTATCGTCAGTGGTCGTGCGATAAGCAAGACAGAACTCATAAAAAGGGCGTTAAGTGCGCACGATCAGTGGCGCACGACCAGTGGTCGTGCGCAATAGAACCAGTGATCGTGCGCAGTGTTCCTGTACAGAATTGTACCGGGAACACCTGAACGACTCCTGTTCTAGCATACAACACCAGTCTAGCTACTGAAAGTGGCACTTAACACAGCATGAAAACTAGTAACGAAGATGAATAAGAATTAACACCAAAACGGGCCTAGAAGTGCACAAAGCTGGAATAGCAAATATGAGCGAAAACATGTCTAAAGTGTAGTGCATAGACTAGAAAATCGGCCCAGATGAGTCCATAAATGTGTATATATTTGGGACTCATCACACCCCCAGACTTAACTGTTTGCGCGTCCCGAGCAAACCATCTCTCGCGGACAAGAAAAACATAAGCTGGAAAAGAAATTAAAAAAAATGGAGTACCATACGAAGTCGCATGCTCATGCGCGTAGAAATACAGTAGACAAAATTTCTAATTATACATATTAGTTTATAATTTCCTAGGAGCGTATTTATATATTTTGTTTACTCAAAAAGTGAATCACGGTGAATCATAAGGTTGTACATAGAAAGAAAGTTGACTGAACGCTAAGGCGAGCATTGCCAAAGATCGGGGCTCGAGACAACTCCATTGAAATCCATCAATGTCGATGACCATAAGCTTGCCCGTTCGCACTCTCTCCACGACACTGGTTTGACTCAATTGCGTGAATCAATAGGACTTAAGGTTTTAAATGGGGCTTGGGTTTAGGTGAGGTATACAATGATAAAGACGATGGCTCAAACACTAAACCCAAATGAGCTAGCGCAGAAATTCTCCTCATTCACCACACAAATACGCGGGTACACCACACCCCCAGACTTGGACTTAACAACATGGGTGTGTGCACCGCCTACTCCCAAACATATATTTTTACACCAAATGTTTTTCATTAAAGCTCAAATCTTTTTCTTTTCTTTTCACTTCTTTTCTCTTTCTCATTTTTTTTCTTTTCTTATCATATTCAGCAAATAACAATAAGACACATCCACAACTTCCCAAACATATCACCACATCAACAACCCAACTCATGAAAATAATAAACATCCAAAGCTCAGATTTGGTTGTGCGACTAGGATTGGCATTTACGCTTTGGTGAGACAACAGTGGGGCTGAATCAAAGAAGGGGTAGGCACAACTGGGCTAACGAGGATATATCGATAGGAAAGGGTGCAAAGGCTCAACCGGGCCAACATGATGGCCTATATCACATTCACGCAATTGACTAACCGTATACCCATGCTTCAAGAGTCGCTTGGGGCAAGATCTAGCCACCGAGAAAGATAATCCTTCCTCCCGACTCGGGCAATATGAGACTAACGAACATCTACACACATTCCTATGCTACCGTTTGATTCACACCGGATTCACCAAATTTTGAGTAAAGTAAACAATATTTACGCTAATAGAAAAATATAAACTAAAAGCATAAAAAAAAAATTGAATCTACATGAATTTCTACGAGACATGAGCACTCGACTAGGAGCACTACAGGAGTCAACATTTTACTCCGCCTCATAATCCTAAGCCAGCACAATGATTTACCAAATCACACAAAAAGACAAATTCAACTCGCGACGTGCCAACGGCTAAGCGCGCGCTCGAGTGGGTGCTGTGGTGTGCAATGAAAATAAACAAAACATTTTAAATGAAATCTTCTAGCATGCAGTGCAATAGTGCACGTGAGCGGGTAAACAAAACTACTCTCCCCCAGACTTAAACTAAACAATCCGCATAATATATGACAGGAAAATCAAAATAGGGCTAAGGGAAGAGAGTACCCAATGCTCAGCAAGTGAGCATACCAGAAGATTGGCGTTTAAACCAAGACTAAGCTGCAGTACCCGCCATCCAGAAGAAGTACCTGCAGGGGTCAGCTCCGCAAAAAAAAAGATAAAGATAAAGATAAACTACAATACTACAGCTAACTAAACAGGATTGAATAAAATAAAATGCATGAAAAAGTAAGATAACTACTGGGGTTATTGTCATCCCAGCACGACTTATTTAAAAACATAAAGGTTCTAACTAATGGGAGTATGAAAAAGGAAATGGACAGGTAATTGTTCTAATATGTGTGTCGGTAACGGGTACCGATACGGCGAAAGAACAGTCACCCCTCTACCTAAATATAGATACCTGCTCCTCACAGGTAGAGGGTAGAGAATGTAAGAAAAGGAGGAGGCCTGGTCCTCACTCATCTCACAAAACACATCCTTGCCTAGCAAGGTATCGTCAACAGGGAGGTGGCAGGAGGAAAAGGCAATGAGTGGAGCTTCCTCTACGGAGGGGGAATAAACCTCCTCACATGAGAGGATGCTCTCATCATTGACTTGAGCAAAAAGCTCCAAGTCCTCCTGAAGTACCTGTGAAGATTCAACCTGCACAGACTCAGATGAAGGAAGGGGATCAAGAAATAAAGAAGACGAAGAACATAAATAAACATCAATCGGTGGAGTGATCCCGGTCTCACTCCCATCAGGTTGGGGAAGTAAAATAATGTTTGCATTGTCATCAATGCTACAAGATTCAGCGGGATCAACGGTGGGCAGGCTCAGGATTTGGACTTCCTCCACCGGTGCTGAGGAAAACTCATCTTCACCTAGAAGGTTGTCCTCCTCCATAGGAATAGGCGGAACACTCAGATCACCCACCTCATCCTGCGACACATCATCAACAATGTCGTCAGAAACGAGTATAGTATGCACAATAGGGGAAAGAATCGAATCCACTAGAAGTGGTGGAGGCACATGGAGAATAGGCTCAGCAATGTCGGTGCATAGATCAGCCGCACATCCGGTGACCGTATCCATGCCATACCCTTCAAGATGTGAAGGTGACAAAGACACATAACCAGATGTCGAAGGTGTGCCGCCAGAGTTAGGAGTTGGGACGATCCGGATATCCGGCTCGTCATCCTCGTCCAATTGGCGAAGATACTCGGCACAGACCTTCAAGACATGATCAGTGCTCCGACAAAACCGGCACTGCCTTGCGGGCTTCTTTGGCACAGCGGGAGCTGGAGCCGAAAAGAAGTATGACGGCAAAGGCTCAGCAGAGTAGCCATAAGACTTACGCGCACCATGTGGAGTACCAGACGAAGTCGGTGCTCCATATGCTGGGCTATAAGAATTATGCCTACTATTCTCCGTAGGGCATTCATCACTAGAGTGGGAGGTAGCTCCACACCAACGACAACGAAAATTGAGATGTGCCCACATAGTGTGAAGATAAAACCATTCAAAAATAAGAACACTATTGTGCGAAATACTACACCTAACAAAGAAATAAAAACAAAGAAATGCAATTTACAAATGGAAGGGCTTCTCTCTCAGATTCTCCCTCTCCAGAAAACTCACACGACTGTGTTCCCCGGCAATGGCGCCAAAGACTTGATGCGATATTTTCGGCAAGTGCACCGGTCGCGCAAGTAATAATAATGGGGAAGATCCCCGAGTGTCGGTCTCTTGAGGAACACAGTAAGGTGGAGTTAGGTTTCGAGGAAGGACTTGAGATCGAAGTCCTGCGGTAGGTGGAATGTGGACGAAAGGGGTTTTGGGTTTTGTAAATAAAAGAAAATACTACACCTACTCCTATGCAATGCCGCTATGCAATGCTTCGCTTGGCGGGATGGAGACTAGGCAGTCCTTGAGCGCGCTGCGTCGCAAGGGCGGATGGACGAGTAGGCAAGCGAAATCGAACAATGCAGGCCTTGAGCGCGCTGCTTCGTTAGGCGGGATGGAATACGGGCCGCGATGCCACGCTTCGGTAGGCGGATGGGCGAGTAGGCTAGCGGAATGAGGGTCGCAAGCACCTCTTCGACAAGCACGCCACTAGCAATTACTAGTGCGGCTCCGAACACAGTGGTGGAGTGGGAAATGGATGGCGGCGCACCTCATAAATGCATATGAACAAGATAATTCCAATAAAATGAAATAACCATTAAACAACAAGGTTCATAGCATACATCATCAAAAGATAGAAATTACACACATTACATCAACACAAGTAGAGGAAAAAGGCAAGAGATACGACCGAATCCGGAGTCTCGTTGTAGATTCACGGTAGGAATCGTTGGGTTGTCAATCCACGCCCTAGCTCGGTCCCAACTGCGTCCGGGGTAGAGAAGGGCTGTCACACCTCCCAATGGACCCGTCTTCTCCAGCGCTTTACCATCCGGCCACGTCTAATGCGAAGAACTCCTTACTTGGCGATGAAGATGCGTGGAATCTCCTCCTTGAAGCTCTTGGATGATGGAGGAGGCCTAGGGGGGCGGAGGACCAGTGGAAATGGGCGGAACGGCGGACTGGCGGAAGAAAAATGGAGCGATCCCGACCTAATTCGCGTGCAGGACATTATATAGGTGCTGGAATAAACAGTGCGCACGGTCAGTGGCGCACGACCAGTGGTCGTGCGCACTAGAATCTGGTGATCGTGCGCTCTGCCTGGGCGGATCCTGCAAGGGAAGAAAATTATAAAATACATGTTCGCACGACCATTGGCGCACGACCAGTGGTCGTGCGCACTATCGTCAGTGGTCGTGCGATAAGCAAGACAGAACTCATAAAAAGGGCGTTAAGTGCGCACGATCAGTGGCGCATGACCAGTGGTCGTGCGCAGTAGAACCAGTGATCGTGCGCAGTGTTCCTGTACAGAATTGTACCGGGAACACCTGCACGACTCCTGTTCCAGCATACAACACCAGTCTAGCTACTGAAAGTGGCACTTAACACAGCATGAAAACTAGTAACGAAGATGAATAAGAATTAACACCAAAATGGGCCTAGAAGTGCACAAAGCATGGAATAGCAAATATGAGCGAAAACATGTCTAAAGTGTAGTACATAGACTAGAAAATCGGCCCAGATGAGTCCATAAATGTGTATATATTTGGGACTCATCAAGGATGAGCGAGACGCAGGGTTCGGAGGCTCGCCACCCACAGGGCCGCCAGTGATGATGGATATGCTGGCCGAGCTCAAGAGGGATATGATTGGAGCTTTTCAAAGCACCATCGCCTCGGCACTGGGCGGTTTCGCCACCCCGGCCCCTCAGATGGCTCCTCCATCTAGGGCTTGCGAGAACGCCCCAGGCCAGCGAGCAGGAAAGGAGGCGGCGGTCCAGGAAGTAGGCCGAGATCTCGCTGGCCGAGAGCTCTTCCCCAGTCCAGTAGGGGCGAGCAAGATCCCGGCTAGAGTGGTCTCGGCAGAAGGAGTCTCGGCAACGGTGTTCTCGGCAAATCCAAGGGTAGCAGGGGAAACCTCGGCGAGAGGTTCTGCAGAAAGAATAGAGCCAGTTCAGAGGGTGAGTGGGGGAGCCCTTTTTGTGAGTTGGTGCTCTCGGCACCACTCCCCGAGGGGTTCAGGGAGTCGGCCATGACTTTGTACGTTGGGAACAACGACCTCGTTCCCCACCTACAATGGTTTGAAGATATGGTCTCGATCAGACCCATGTCGAACGCCTTCAAGTGCCGACTTTTCACCACCACCCTGAAGGAAAAAGCGAGGGACTGGTTTTACCAGTTGCCCTCGGGTTCGATTTATGCATTCGAAGATTTGCGTAGGGGGTTCCTGCTGCGCTTCTCCACGTTGAAGAAAAGGAAGAAAGACCCGGAGTCTCTCTACAGTATCAAGCAGAAGCAAGGGGAGTAACCTAGCTCAGTGTCTGGAGCGTTTCAGGGAAGAGGTCCTCCTCATTCAAGAGGTACCCGGACATACACTCCAGTTGGCCTTTACGTTGGGATTGTGAGAGGGTTTCTTCAAATGGACCTCAAGAGGAGGGCCCCTCTTTCCTATGAAGAGCTGATGGAGCGAGCGGCGGAGGAGGTAGACGGGGAGGCAGCTAACCCCGAGTTCACGAAGAGATTGGCACGGTTGAGCGAGCCGGAGAATAGGCATCCCGAAGGAAGAAGGAGGGAGGAAGTCAGGGCCCCGGAGTTGGGGTGAAGGCAACAAGGTGGTGGGATGCAGGGCCCGGGAAGGGGGTTCCACCACGGAGGAGGTAACTTCCAGGGAGGACAGGGGAGACCTCATCAGCTGGGGTGGAGGCAGGGCCCGAGGCCACCTCCTCCCCCGCCTCATCAAGTGATGGAGATCGGAAGAGGAAGAGCGGGAAGAATGAGGGGAGCGGGAGCCGGAGGAGTCGGTCCCAGAAGCAGGAACAGAGGAGTGGGAGGCGAGGGGAGGGTGGTGGCACTGCCATATTGCGACTTCCACCAGGAGGAAGGCCACGCAACCGCCACCTGCCCAGAATTTCTAGAGATGAGGGGAGTAAGGGTACCCGCACCGCAACCGCAGCAGCGCCCGGTGAGGATCGAGGAGGTCCTCACCCAGGAAGATGAAGAATAAAGATGCGAAGATCGGGTGGACGTGGGAGCCCGGGGGGAATCGGGGTGATCCACGGAGGGGTGGGGATCGAGGCAACCCGGAAGGCGAGCCTCCACGCTATGTACCGTCGGAGCGTAGCTTCGACATCCCAAGCCCCGCCCCGGGTGGAGAGGATCACCTTCTCCCAGAAGGACATGCCCGGTCATGAAGACCCGTTCTGTGATGCGCTGGTTATCCAAACCGCCATCGAGAACTTTACCGTCTCGCGGATCCTGGTGGACAATGGCAGCTCGGTCAATGTCATCTTCAAGAAGGCGTTCGACGAGATGAAGGTAGAGGCCCGAAGGGTGTTGGCCTCGGATGGCCCCCTGTTTGGTTTTTCAGGGGAGAGAAAGGAGGTTGAGGGAGGAGTAGGACTCCATGTGACCCTCTGGGGGCAGTCGCGGAACTGCCGGTTCGTGATTGTAGATGCCCCAAGCAGCTATAGCGCCATTTTCGGTCGGCCCCTTATTAGTGCATTTAGATGCGTCCCTTCCACCCTACACCAGTGCCTAAAGCTCAACACAGGTGGAATCCAGGTCCGGGTCCGGGGAGACCCCAAGGTGGCAAGACAGTGTTATGTGACGGCTGTCAACACCATCTCCTGGATGGGAGAAGCGGAGGAGTGGGATAAGAGGATGGAAGAGGTGGCCGAGGCAGGAGGAGAGAAGGGAGGTGAGGAGGAGGGAGAAAGAGAAGGAGACGAAGAGAGCACCCCGAAAGGGGGAGTAGGGGAGCGCATGGAAGTAGATGAGGGAGAAGAGGGAGAGGAGAGGGAAGAAGTTCATGCCTGGGAAGGGGTTGAGGTAGGACCCTGGGCGGAGAAAGGAGGAAGAAGAGAAGGAAAGAAGGCCCTGAAAGGAGGGGGAGAAGGACTGATGATGACGGAGAAGGAAGCCGGGGAGAAGGCGGAAGGAGGAGAAGTTCGTGCCCAGGAAAGGGTTGCTGAGGGACCCCGGGCGATGACAGGAGAAGGAGAAGGAGAAGGAGAAAAGAAGGACGGGAAGGCCCAAGAGAGAAGGGTGGAGGAGGTGATGGAGATGGAGGAGGAAGAAGAAGGAGCCCAAGAGCTCGCCTGCGGAGGTGAGGAGGGGAAATCTTGGGGGGGAGCTGTCTCGGTTGGAGGCCGTGGACGAGGTCATGGAGCTGAAGGTCATCACCCGATTGGGGGCGGTGGAGAAGGTCCGGGTCAGCGGGGAGCTCAACCCGGAGGAGAGGGCGGAGATCCTCGCCTGCGTCCAGAAGAACGTGGACGTCTTTGCCTGGAGTGCCGCAGAGATGCCCGGGATAGACGCGGATGTGTCTTGCCACCGCCTCAACCTCGAGCCCGGCGCCCGCCCCAACCGCCAAAGGAGGAGGCCTACAGCAGACAAGCTGGAGGGGCCCATCTGCGAGGAGGTGGAAAAGATTTTGAAAGCAGGTTTTGTAGAGGAGATCCAGTACCCAGGCTGGGTCTCCAACGTCGTTATGGTAAAGAAAGGTGGAGGTAAATGGCGAATGTGTATCGATTTCTCTTTACTCAATAAATCATGCCCGAAGGATTGCTACCCTCTGCCTAGAATCGACGCGCTGGTTGACTCAGACGTCGGTTTTCATATGATGTCTTTCTTAGATGCTTTTTCAGGTTATCATCAGATTCGCATGCATCCCCCTGACATCAAGGATGTTTCTTTCATCACGAGGGATGGATGCTACTATTACAAGATGATGCCCTTCGTACTCAGGAATGCGGGGTCTACATACCAAAGGATGATGGGCCGGGTCTTCCGTGAGCAAAAGGGGAGAAACCTAGAGGTATATGTCGATGACCTCATGGCCAAGAGCCAAGATCTCGAGTCCCACCTCTGAGACCTCGAGGAGACTTTCGGGACCCTACGGAAGTTCAAGATGAGGCTCAATCCTTTGAAATGTGTCTTCAGAGCCAGTCGGGGGAAATTCTTGGGTCACATGCTCACCCCGGCTGGGGTGGAGCCTAACCCGGACAAGGTTAAGGCAATTCTTGAGTTAGCACCCTCGAGAAACGCTAAGGAGATCCAACGCTTGACGGGAAAGCTGGCTGGGTTAAGTAGATTTCTCTCCAAGGCAGGTGAGAGATGCTCCTCTGGGTTAAGTAGATTTCTCTCCAAGGCAGGTGAGAGATGCTCCTCTTTCTTCAAGGTGCTACTGGGTAATCAAAAATTCGAATGGAACTCCGAATGCGAGAAGGCTTTTCAAGCGTTGAAGGAACAACTGACCAAGGCTCCGCTACTACAGGGACCAAGGTCAGGGGAGGACCTATCCCTATATCTGGGGGTAGGGTTGGAGGCTGTAAGTTCCGTGTTGGTCCGAGAAGAAGGGAGAAAGCAGCTACCGATCTACTACGTGAGTAGGGTGCTGAGGAAGGCCGAGCTTAGATATCCCATCTTGGAGAAGCTGGCTTTCGCTCTGGTGGTGTCGGCCCGAAAACTCCGACCCTATTTCCAGGCACACTCCATAAGGGTAATGACCGACCACCCCCTCCGCAATATCATGGAGGGGGTAGAGCACTCAGGAAGGTTGGCCAAGTGGTCGGTGGAGTTAAGCGAGTTCAACATCTCTTATGTACCAAGGGTGTCCATAAAGGCACAGGCAGTGGCGGATTTCCTGGCTGACTACGTTACTGAGGTGGAAGAATCGGAACTACCCTATCCGGTGTCTTGGAAAATGTTAATAGATGGAGTGTCCGGAAGACACTCTTTCGGGGGAGGGGTGGTCCTGGTCAGTCCCCAAGGGACCAGGATAGAGCAAGCAATCCATTTCCACTTCCCCCTCACCAATAACCAGGCATAATACGAGGCGGTGATAGCGGGCCTCCGTTTGGCTCGGGAGCTAGGAGTGCAAGACGTGGAGGTCTCGACAGACTCCATGGTTGTTGCCTGCCAACTCAAGGGAGAGTTCGAGGCCAAGGAACCGACCCTCCAGCGATACTTGGAAAAGGTCAAGGAGGTAGTGGGACAGTTCCGAACTTTTTCTATCAAGCATGTCCCAAGGGAAGAAAGCACCCAGGCCGACCTTCTGGCCAAGTTTGGTCCCCATGTTGGGGGAACCATGTCGGAACTTTTCCGACCCTCCATTGAGGAGGGAGAACTAATGGAGGTGGATCAGCGGGCGTCATGGATGGATCCTTTCGTCACTTTCTTAGCCTCAGGGAGATTCCCCGAGGGAGAAGTCGACAAGCGGCGACTCAGGTATAAATCGGCTTACTACTCCTTACAAGCAGGGGTGTTGTATAGAAAGACCCTCTCAGGGCTCCTAGCCCGTTGCGTCTCGGAGGAGGAAGTCCCGAGGGTCCTGGAGGAGATTCATTCAGGAGAATGTGGCAGCCACTCGGGAAGCAGGACCCTGGAAGGAAGAATCTTAAGGCAAGGCTACTTCTAGCCCACCCTCAGCAAGGATGCGGCCGAGTTCTCCAGGAGGTGCTCCAAGTGCCAGCTCTATGCTCCTCTTCAACTCCTCCCCGCTCAAAGGCTAAGAACGATCACGGCCCCTTGGCCATTTGCAATCTTGGGATTAGACCTGGTGGGACCTTTTCCCCAGGCTAGCGGTCAAAGGAGATTTTTGCTAGTGATGGTCGACTACTTTTCCAAGTGGATCGAAGCGAAGGCGCTAGCCAAGGTAACCACTCAAGTGGTAAAGAACTTTGTTTGGGGTGAGATCATTTGCAGGCATGGGATCCCCCTAGCCATTGTCACAGATAATGGGCCGCAGTTCGCCAGTGATGAGTTCGTTAGCTTCTGTACTCAGCTTGGCATAGATCTCAGGTTCGCGTCGGTCCATCACCCAAGGAGCAATGGGCAGGTGGAGGCGGCGAACAAAATTATAGTGAACCTCCTCAAGAAGAAGATCGAGAACCTCAGAGGGAGTTGGGTGGAGCAACTACCCTCGGTCCTCTGGGCACTGAGGACCACCCCAAATACAGCCACAGGAGAGACCCCGTTCAGGCTATCTCACGGATCCGAGGCTGTCATCCCGGTGGAGTTTGAAGTCAAGTCACCTAGGGTGACCGCCGCAGGAGGAGGGGATGAAGAATGGATGGCAAGGAACGAAGAAGGCCAAAGGTTGTCCTTGGATCTGGTGGAGGAACTCTGAGACTTGGCCACCATTAGGCAGGAGGAAGTAAAAAAGGCGGATGGCCAAATACTTTGACAAGCGTATACGAGTAAAGCACTTCCAGAAAGGGGACTTGGTACTAAAAAAGGTTGATGTGGCCGGAAGGGGAGCCGCAGTGGGTAAGCTCAATCCTAATTGGGAGGGCCCATATATCGTAAGTGAAGTGCTGAAGTCGGGGGGGGGGGGGGGGGGGGGGGTACCACCTCCGGGATGTGGAAGGGGTACCTCTCGGCCGAGCCAGAAGCGGGGATGACTTGAAGCGTTTCTATCCATGAAGTTCTTGTATATATTGATTCCTATGTACTACTTTTACAGGCGTTGTTTTTATACTAATCATGAGTTCCAAGCTACAAGTGATGACGCTGGATTGCCCCGGACGATCCCGTTGCCAGGCTCTCATTAGCTGGTAGGGACGGTTGATCTCGCGGAGAGGCTGGCGAGGTGATAGACTCTTTGTGCTGGATTGCCCCGGACGATCCCGCTGCCAGGCTCTCATTAGCTGGTAGGGCCGGTTGATCTCTCGGAGAGGCTGGCGAGGTGATAGACTCTTTGTGCTGGATTGCCCCGGATGATCCCGCTGTCGTGCTCTCATTAGCTGGTAGGGCCGGTTGATCTCGCGGAGAGGCTGGCGAGGTGATAGACTCTTTGTGCTGGATTGCCCCGGACGATCCCGCTGTCGGGCTCTCATTAGCTGGTAGGGCCGGTTGATCTCGTGGAGAGGCTGGCGAGGTGATAGACCCTTTGTCCTGGATTGCCCCGGACGATCCCGCTGCCGGGCTCTCATTAGCTGGTAGGGCCGGTTGATCTCGCGGAGAGGCTGGCGAGGTGGAAAATGTTTGATCTTAGAAGGAAGGACCTCGGCACGAGATAACGAAGAGAAAATGTTGGGTCTCTGAAATATTTTGAAAATAAGGGGACGACCTCTCGCTCAAGAAGGAAGGTCCTCGGCATGAGTTAACAAAGAGAAAATGTTGGGTCTCTGAAATATTTCGAAAATAAGGGGACGACCTCTCGCTGGGCGAGAAGGAAGGTCCTCGGCATGAGATAACGAAGAAAAAATGTTGGGTCTGAAATATTTTGAAAATAAGGGGACGACCTCTCGCTGGGCGAAAAGGAAGGACCTCGGCACGAGATAACGAAGAGAAAACGTTGGGTCTCTGAAATATTTTGAAAATAAGGGGACGACCTCTCGCTGGGCGAGAAGGAAGGTCCTCGGCATGAGTTAACAAAGAGAAAATGTTGGGTCTCTGAAATATTTCGAAAATAAGGGGACGACCTCTCGCTGGGCGAGAAGGAAGGTCCTCGGCATGAGTTAACAAAAAGAAAATGTTGGGTCTCTAAAATATTTTGAAAATAAGGGGACGACCTCTCGCTGGGCGAGAACGAAGGTCCTCGGCACGAGTTAGCAATAATCTGAGGCAGCTTCTCGCTGGGCAAGAAAAAAAAAAGTTCTCGGCAGATATAAAATAAACTAGTGTAAAAATAAAATCGGAGAGAATGCTGAGTAAAAAACAAAGCAGTGCGCAAAATTTCCATTCAAAAGAAAAGTTTAGTTACATCGGGCGGCGTTCTCGCCAGCCCCAAAAAATACATTAAAAAACTAAAGCGAAAATGGCCATCCAAGGTCTCGCGGAAGAGGTCCTCATTGTCGTCGCTCTCCTTTACTGACGGGAGTGGCCTGAAGAGTTCCGGGACGATGTCCTCAACTGTCACACTCTCGGCCTCGGCAATCAGTAGTTCCGCTCCTTTCATGGCCTGGAAGACGAAGCAGGCCGCGTTCGCCGACTCTACGCGAAGCGCCTCGTCGTGGTCTCGCTTGTCTTCCTTTAAGCGGCGGGGAGAAGGAGGAACGGTAGCGCGAGCAAGCTCGCAGTTGAGAGCCTTCAACGCGGTGACTTCGCCCTCCAAGCTCAAAACTCGAGCATCCGAGAGCCTAGCCATCTCGGCATCCTGCAAGCGAGAAAAGCGTGAGAAGAAATTGGGGAGAAAAGAAAACATTGTATGTAAACGACTTACCACTCTGGTCTCGGCGGTGGCCAGCTTTTCCTCCAGCTCGCCGACCTTCGCCTGAGAGACCCTGAGGGCCTCGGCCAGCTCTACGCACTCGCGTTCTAGCTCCAGGCACCTTCTGCCCGTCATATGGGCTAGCTCCATTGCCCGCATTTGGGACCTCGCGCTCTCATAAGCGAGGCCCCTTGCGGTTGCTTCCTTATAAGTCGTGACGTCCTCGCGGCCATACATAATGAAAGAGAAGTTGAAGGTGTGGGAGGTCGCGACGTCCTTCTCCACCCAAGTAGGAAGGATGGAGGAGACATCGACCCGGTTGGCCTCTTCTCTCCAGCGCACTAGGCGCTCGCCGGTTTCATCCCGGGCTCGCATGCCGAGGCCGAAGTGTAGGTGCTTCGATGGAATTGGTGATGCCGAGGTCCTAGCGGTGACCTCGGCTGGCTCGGTTTTCATATCCTGGGGGAGCGAGGAAGTGCCGAGCCCAGGACCCGAGGGCTCGACAGGGCGCTTTCCCTTCACGGAGGCGCGCGGGCTCTCGCTTGCCTTGGGTTTCTTTGAAACAGGCTGGCGGGAGGATTTGCTACCCGAAGCCTCCGTCCTCTTCTTGGAGGTAGTAGCAGTTGGGGGGGTAACCTCTCGGCAGGCCACCGCCCCCATGGTAGCGAGAGCGAGATCGGCGGAGGGTTTTATATTGCTCGCATAAGGTGGGTGGAGGGGGATGTTTCGCTCACCTGTTAAGGGTCGTGTTAAAAAGGATAGCGAGAACCAAAACAAAACGAAAAAGGGGCTAGATCCTTACCTTCCCCGGGAAGAACCGGTAGAAGCTTGTCGACATTGCGGCGGAGATGACCCACCTCGAAGTTCTTCTTTTGGAAGAACTGGCAGAGGTCGGCATCGTAGCCGCCGAGAGGTGGAGGATGGTAGACAATGTCATTATACTGGATAGGCGAGGTCGGGATGTTGCCGAAGTTCCCCTTTACCAGGAGGAACTTCTGGGTCCCAAAGTGGGCTTTGTTTACGGTCTCGACGACCTTGCAGCCCGACCCCACGAAGTAGACCGTGCCCTCAGAATAGGCACGGAAGGAGAATAGCTTCCGGAAAAACGGAAGGCTGAACTCGATTCGCTCCTCGCGCAGGAAGCAGGCGAACCCCACGATCACCGCCATCACATTTGGGGTGAGCTGGCCGAGAACAACACCATAGTGCCGGAGCACCTGAAAAATCGCAAATAGTGAAGATTGAGGCGAGCGAGATCCATCTTGCGAGAAGAACGAGGAGGGAAATGGAGCATACCTGGCGAACCTCGGGCCAGAGGGGAAGTCGCAGGCCCACTGCGAAGTGCGAGATGGGGATGGCGATCTCATCGGCCCTTAGGGTGTTGATCACCTCGCCCTTCTCAGGCCGGCGGGAGGTGAACTCAGAAGGAACGTAGTCGACGATAGAGGAAAGATACTCTTCCTCGCTCATATTACAATGAAAGAAGTCGTGCTCGTGGAAGGCCCAGGCACACTTCAACCGGCCTTCAGCCTCGGGGAGCTCTTTCGTAGCTTTCACCATCTCGAGTACCTGCGAGAATAAGTGTAGAAGAAGGCGAGAACGAAGCTGGCGAGAGCTCTGCAACTAGGGAAAGATGAAGGTGTAGAAGAAGACGGTAGTTAAACGAAATTAATGAGGAGCTATTTATAGAAAAACGAAAGTGGCGGGAAGAAGCCCAAGCGCCGGGGTGCAGTCAGACAAAACGAAATGTCACATCATTGTGACGCGCGAAACAAAATTATTTCGCCAATCATTGGCGAGCGAGATCAATCTGCAGGGTTAATCAGAATAGGTAATTCGCGAGCAAAAACATCACAGGCATGCGAGAATAAGGTAAAGAAAAGGCAGCGGTATAAATTGCGAGAAACAACACAGCTAATAAATTGTCCACATTCCTAAGCGAGCGAGAACTAGTAGAGGTCACGGCCTCGCGAAATTGTTCAGAAAGAAAATAGAAGCGAATGTTTCATAAATGGAAAGCTAATGTCGCGAGATCAGTAAGGCAACCACTGCCACCTGCCACCACCTCGCGGTCCCCTCCTTGGCGGCCTCCTAGGGTTGTGGAATTCAGCAGCAGCGCGGGCTTCACGATCAATGAGTTGGGCGTGATCTCTGATCCTCGCTATGTGCATCTCCTGGGAGGTCTCGCATTCATCAGGGTCGTGGGGTATCGCCGCGCGAAGTTTGTCGCACTCGTCCATCAGAGACGCGTGTCTTTTCTCCGCAGCCTGCCTATCCACTCTCGCCTGGATGTTGAGGTCCTGCAACATCTGATTTTTCTTTTGGAATAACTCCGCGGTCCGCCGTTTCATCACCTCGGGTTCTCACGGATCGCCAAGAAAGTCTTCCACCTGCTCTGGAAAGGGAGACACTTCGTCATCCCCGAATTCGGAGTCGGTGAGTTGGGTCTCGCTGTCTGCGAAGGATGTCGCACAAGAAATTAAGAAGGATAAAACAGGTTAAATAGTAGAAAGACGAGAAGGCTTACCTCGGGGATGGCGAAAAGAACCAGGCGGAGGATCGAAGGAGGTGTCGTAGTAGGGGAGGTGAGTCTTCCCCTTTCCAGGAGGATACTTCACTGCGTTTGCGAGGGGAACATTCGGCGGGTGCAAGTCGTCTGAGTCTTCATTAGCGAGAAGGCTGAAGGTCGGTGCCGGGATTGTCGCGTCCCAGCGTTTAGGAGAAGGAGTTCGCTGACCCTGTTCCCCCGGGCTCGCAGGAGGCGAGGCTACAAACGGAGAAGTAAGGAAAAGGAAGTTATCGGGTAATACAGTTCCAATAAAACGGGCGAGATCAAATAGTGTACCAGGGGGTTCTCGCTAGTGGTATTCGCATTTTCCCGAGGGGTATTGGTCGGTTCTTTCGAAGGCCCACCAGCATCCTTGTCGGTCTTGATGACCTGCAGAGGCGAAGCTTAGAAGTAACAATCAGTTATTCTCGCATGAAAGGTAATCCCTACCTTTTCGACGGATTTCTCGTTGGGCGAGGACTCGAAGTCGACAGTATAGTCTCCCAGTCGGCGAGCGGCCTTCGCCTTCTTCAGTTTTGGTACAGGAGAGGGAGACGGGCGATCCATCCAGGTCGGAGGCTTCATCATCATCGCTATCTCGCACGCCTTGGAGGCCTTCAGGCGAGCTTCCATCTCCTTAGAGAGGGGCATCAGAAGATAGCTACAGTAATGAGAAGAAGGAGGAGAAAAAGAGAATGAAGACACCCTTCAGCCCGGGTGGTATTTATAGCCCAACGGTGGGACCCACAAAAAGATCCCTGACAAGACAGCTATCGCCAAACGAACGCCCTAGGGTTGGATGATTCTTTGCGAGCTCAGGTTAAACTCGCAAAGAGCGGGGATTGTGTACAACCCGGGGTTCGCCTGGCTCCTCCCATTAGAGCTCGCGAAACCAGTTTTCCAGATAGCATAGGCGAGATCGCCATTTACATGTTCTCGGCAGCTATAATGAGGCGAGACCAGAGGATGAACATTGGTCTCGCCAGAATCCTTGACGGGTAGTGTGGCGCGTTCCCCAGGTTCTGCGAGACCCAGGAGGTCGCAGAGGCGGCAGGGGTTCTCGCATGCAGTTGGGCGAGACCAAGAAATAAGCAGTTCTCGCAGACCCCTCTTCCAGTGGACTGGAAGCTAGAATTACCCTCTTGCCCCTGGAGGTCTGCAAATAGTCACTCCCAACAGCGGAGTTTGGCTGTTAGCAGGCCAAATTGGGGTGCGTATAGTAAGTCCAAAAGGCGGAAGTCTGCTATTGACAGACCAGTTAGAAAAACTATAAATAAGACCCAAAGGGCACCTTTGGAGGGGATTGCATTTTCAGGCTTCTCTCTCCTCTGGTCATCCTTGCCGAGACTCCCCAGAGCTCTCCAAGGTGCCCGGGCCTCAGCTTTGGCTTAGGAGGGGAAGCAATCTAAAGATCTTCCGGGTGTGTGGTGGGACCTCCCTGCTGAGTTTAAGGGTCTGTGTTGAGTTCCGAAACCCCGACTTGCCTTCCCAGAAAGATAAGTAAGTGCTAGTCGCCCCTCAACCTGTTGAGGGCCCCGAGCTCCACAAGAAACCAGTTTCTGGTTTCAACATTATTTGTGAGATCAATGGCAATTTTATTGTCACATTTTAATTCTATAAGTTTTAGATGAAAACTAAAGTCCTCTAAAGTTTGGATCATCCATAAAGCTTGTGCACAACAACTCCCTAATGCAATGTATTCGGCCTCCGTGGTGGAGAGTGCAACCGAATTTTTTTTCCTACTAGAACGTGCAACTAAAGAAGGTCCTAGAAAATGACAAGTACCACTAGTGCTTTTTCTATCAAGTAAACAACCGGCATAGTCCGAATCGGAGTAGCCGTGAAGTGTAAATGAATTATTATGCGGGTACCATAATCCTAATCTAGATGACCCAAAAAGATATCTAAAAATTCGTTTTACCGCTTTTAAATGAGATTCTTTTGGATTGGCTTGAAATCGCGCACATAAGCATACGACAAACATAATATCGGGTCTAGTTGCACTAAGATAAAGTAGGGATCCTATCATACCTCTATATAAGGTTTGATCAATTGAAATTCCCGATTCATCCTTTCCTAATTTAAGTGATGCACTCATAGGTGTAGAAGCATGTTTAAGGTTTTCAAATCCAAAACGGTTAAGCATATCATAGACATATTTGGTTTGACATATAAAAACATCATTTCTTTGTGATATTTGAAAACCAAGAAAATAAGAAAGTTCTCCTACTAGACTCATTTCAAATTCATTTTTCATCACTTTAGTAACTTCATTACACAACTCTTCATTAGTAGATCCAAAGATTATATCATCAACATATATTTGCAAAATAATTAAATCATCATTATTATGTTTAATGAAGAGAGTATTATCGGCACTTCCCATAATATAACCGTGCTTTAATAAAAATGATGTAAGTCTTTCATACCATGCACGTGGCGCTTGTTTTAAACCATAAAGCGTTTTTTCTAGTTTATAAATATGATTGGGAAATTTTTCATTAATAAAACCGAGGGGTTGTTCAACGTAAACTTCTTCTTTTACAAACCCGTTGAGAAAAGCACTTTTTACATCCATTTGAAATAGTTTTATTCTTTTAAATCTTGCAAATGCTAGAAAAATTCTAATGGATTCCAACCTAGCAACGGGTGCAAAAGTTTCATCAAATCTATCCCCTCGATTTGTGAATATCCTTGTGCTACTAAGCGTGCCTTATTCCTAGTGATTCTAGACTCACCATCTAATTTATTTTTAAAAATCCATTTTACACCTACAACCGGGTGATTAGATGGTCTTTCTACTAATTTACAAACATTATGTCGCTCAAATTGTTCTAACTCTTCATTCATAGCCAAAAACCAAAATTCATCATTTAAAGCGGTAGAAACGGTTTTTGGTTCAATTTCGGAAACAAAATAGATATTTGAATATGATTCATAAAGAGAAGAGCGAGTTCTTACCCATTTTGATGGTTCTCCTATCACAAGCTCCTTTGGATGCTCCTTAGTAAACTGCAACATGCTTGGAGGAACATATTCTACTATCGCATTTTCTTTCTCCTCTTTTTCTTCTTCTTTTTCTCCTTCTTTTTCTCCAAGCGATTCATCCTCCTTATGCTCCAAAGGTGGTAAAAGATCATCCCCGTTGCCTGCAAAAAGTGTTTCTACACAAGGAACAAACTCATCAAATTTTACATTTATTGACTCTTCAACTCTACTAGTTTTTTATTAAAAATTCTATAAGTTTTACTAGTTGAAGAGTACCCAAGAAATGTTCCTTCATCACATTTTTCATCAAACTTTCCCAAACAATCTTTTGTATTTAGAATAAAACATTTACAACCAAAAACTTTGAAATAAGATACATTAGGCTTCTTTTGAAAATAAAGTTCATATGGTGTGAGATTAAGAGATGAGCGAAGCATGATTCTATTCATAACATAACATGATGTATTTACGGCTTCGGCCCAAAAGGACTTAGGTAATTTATATTCACATAACATAGTGCGTGCTAGTTCTTGAAGTGTCCTATTTTTTCTTTCTACAACACCATTTTGTTGAGGTGTGCGTGGTGTAGAGAACTCATTGTACAACCCCGATATTCGCCAGGTGAGGGGACAACATGACGAGGGAAGTGACAAAAGAGGAAGGCCAAAGGACCAGAGACCTCGGGAGAGGGGCCTCGAGGAAGGCCCTCTCAAAGTGCTCACCGCGAGGCGAGCGAGAAGAGGGCAGAAAGATGATCTCACGAGAGAGCTCGCTAGACCAGATCCCGGTGGATACCATCAGGGGGGGCAACGATACCTTCGCTCGGCCATAAGGCTCTCGCACCCCTCCAGGCCAATATGCTGGCAGAGCAAAAGTACCCTTTTTACCCTCGGTGGTCTGCCGTTAGCCTCTCTAAACAGCGAAGTCTGGCTATTAGCAGACCAATTTGGGGTGCGGATAGCCATTTCAGAAAGTGGAATCCTGCTATTTGCAGACCAGATTCAGAATCCTATAAATAAGACCTAAAGGGCACCTTTGGAGAGGACTTCACTTCAGCTTCTCTCTCCTCAGGATCTCCTTGGTTAGCATTTCCAGAGCTCTCCAAGGTGCCCGAGTCTCAGCCTTTGGCTTTGGAGGGGAAGCGCTCAACGATCTTTCGGGTTAGTGGAGGGACCTCCTCGCTGTGACTAATGCAACACCCTCCCTGTTACATAGCATATAACAGTAGGTCCGGCCGGGACCCCACGCCATATGAGATGAACAGAAGAGCACGTTGCTAAAATTAGTGTTTAAATAGTTAGAATTAAAACCATCTTAGCATCAAAGTCGCAAAGCGGAAGTATCTTTATTGACGTTTAAAACCAGTTATGAACATGTCCACAAAAGCTACGGAATGAAATACATCACAAGTTATTTACAATGTTTGTTTACATCAAAAAGGTGGCTTCCAAACATCGGCACGCAGGCTGGCCACACATGAACAAAAGTAAACAAAGCTATGGCCTTCAAGGGCCAGCACAGCACAGCGGCAGGGGCTTCAGCCCGCTATCTCCCGCTAGTCTCACCGGGACCTGTAGAAGAAAATCCACCAATTGGTGGGAAAACAAGCAACCGGTCAGCTTTAGCTGACCAAGATTTATAACGACCCCGCCCCACACTCGGGGCGGCGGTGCTCCTTCCCTGCAAGTAAGAGTCAGCAGCATATATGTATATATCCGCAAACAACACCAACGGAGGCAAACCAAGCCACCCGCTTCGTGCTCTCAAGGCACACTTTGGCATACTCAATGAGTTATGCCTTCACGCTAAAGCAATTTGAGCTAGTCCGTACACACGAAGTTCCGACACTCTTCTATAGTCCGGTGCACCGAGGGGCGACCTCTTCACCACTACTATGGGCGGGTTTGGATCAGCTAGGCCCGTGCTCAATTATCGCGATTCAACTCTGCACGATACGGGTAAGCGTCACCTTGAGCCCGTCACTTAAAGTTGGTCTTTGCAAATTCCACAGCTTCACCTGCTATGTATCCAGTCCCCAATACATTGGGTAACACTGAATCACACACGCTGCGTGCTGGGCGCTACCACCGGCGCTAACACTAGCGCCCGACGCTAGCAACAGAATCTAGTTCTGCCCGGCACTTGTAACAGAAATCAACCTTATCACCTCTGGGAATACACCTCCAGATAACAACACTGGTAGCTCACCTGGAGCTACCGTCGGCGCTACCGCTAGCGCCCGGCGCTAGCAACAGAACGTAGTTCTGCTACGATTTTTCGGGCACAGCCTGGAGAACACCTCCAGGTCCTATTTTCTGCATAAGACTATTCACATGACCCGAATCACAGCACGTACACGGATTTTTCTCCGGCACGCTACACGCACTAAAACATCACCAATCTGGCTCGATCTGTCCAGATGGGCTTCACACAGCATGCCTATGCCCGTACTACCGTTCCGGACACTATATGCAATTTGTGGGGGAAATCACTTCATCCCACCGGAAGATCCAATCTACTATCTCGTAGAAGTCTCCCTAAATATATGCAAATTAAAGGACGTTCATGTCCAAGGCGTAAGGAGCAGAATCGTTACCCTTGTAGGCCATTTCGGTGCCATAGAAGTGAGAGGGGATGGCTGGAATCCACGGTGGCACAAGCATGCAGACACTGCTTCACAAAACCCTCCTGGCACGACGAAAACCCAACGCCTAAGGCTCTCCCTCCTTGCTACCAGCTCTCAGCCCTCAGAACTCTAAGGGTTTTCAGATAAAATGAGCTGAAGAGTCGGAATTTGGGCAATATAAGATTTTCCGCTACCGCCGGCGCTAGCCACTAGCGCTTGGCGTTAGCCTTGAGTCGGTACCGCTTTGGAGCCACTAGCGCTGGCGCTAGCGCCAGCGCCTGGCGCTAGCTCCCTGCCTTCACCATATTTTCATTTTTTGTATCTTTTGGTGTGCACATATAATTTGGGGTCTTACAACTAAGGTCTTAGTCTTCTTCTTAGTCTTCTTCCTAGTCTTCAGTCTGCCATCTCTGAGGGATCAGTAAGGGTCAACTACCCCTCATCTCGGTGAGGGCCCCGTGCTTCACAAGAGACCGAGAAATCGGTTTCAACATTTTGGTGCGGTGAGCGTGGAGCATGGCTGGTCCAAGAAAGTTCCAAAGAGAAGGTATGGCAGGAGGAGAGGATGGAGGCGAGGAGTCTAGCGAGACACCCCAGGTGGCGATGGCGAGGCTGCTCGTAGATTTCAGAAGGGAGGTGCTCGACACCTTAGGGTTCACGGTCGCAGCGCTGCGAAGCGAGTTTGCGACCCCAGCGCCTCAGGCGACCCCTCCCCCAGCAGCGGCCGGCAAGAACGCCCCGGGGGGGAGGGCAGGAAAAGAAGTTGTTGACGGGTCAGTGCAAGACCTGGAGGGTAGAGTGCTGTTCGCCAGCCCGTCGAGCTCTATACCGGCGAGCTCCGTGTCGGCGAGCTTGGGGCCAGAGAGCTCCGTTCCAGCGAGCACGACGCAGGAGAGCGCACGCCAGGGGGAAGCGGCGACCATAGGGGTGGTTCAGGTGAATGCCCCTCTCGCGAGCGCAATCCTTGTAAACCCAGAACTAGCGAGAGAGCTTGGGGGCGTGCCGAGCGAGAAAAGGTGGCAGGGGGGAAGCCCTTTCTGCGAGTTGGTGTTGTTTGCAGCACCTATCCTGACAGGGTTCGGAGAGTGGGATAGGGTGTACTACAATGGCAGAGATGACTCGGTTCAGCATCTGCAGTCTTTCGAAGACTCGGTCTCCATCAGGCCGATGTCGGATGCCTTCAAGTGCCAGCTCTTTGCCGTCACTCTTAAGGAAAAGGCCAGGGATTGGTTTCATCAACTCCCAGCAGGCTCCATCTACGCCTTCGAAGACTTGCGCCAGAGTTTCTTGTTGCGTTTCTCAACTTCGAAGAAAAGGAAGAAGGATACCGAGTCCCTCTTCAAGGTGAAGCAGGAGCCGAGGGAGTCACTGGCTCATTATACCAACCACTTTCAAGAGGAGGTGTTGGACACTCAGGAGATGCCTGGGTTTGCCCTTCAGCTCGCCTTCACGGTCGGGCTGAAGGAGAGTTTCTTCAAGATGGCGCTGAAGAGGAAGGCCCCTGTCTCCTATGAGGAGTTGATGGAGAGGGTGGCAGAGGAGATTAAGAGCGAGGAGGCCAATCCGGAGCTCACCAAGAGGCTATCAAAGCTTAGTGAGCTGGAGGCAAGGAAGCAAGAAGTAAGGAGGAGGGAAGAGCCAAGGAACTCTGAGGGGGAGTGGAGACAGCATGCAGGAGGGATGCAAGGTCAAGGAAGGGGTTACGGCCCAGGAAGGGGTAACTTCTATGGAGGTCAGGGGAGTCCCCAACAGCTGGGATGGAGGCAAGTGTTGGAACATGGTCTTCCGCATCTCCTAGGTTTGAGAATGAAAAATCCTATGTGTATTTGATCTTGAGTGTTTAAGTGTGCAGGATAACACAGCCCATATGACTCAAGGAGTACACATGAGGACTACCCCCAAAATTGAGGCCAGAATTCCAACATGCCCACTAGCGCCTGCGGTAAAGATAGCGCCTGGCGCTAGCAATGATTTGTGCAATTCCGACAGCTTATATAGAAGGAGATAGCGCCTGGCGGTAGCTACTAGCGCTGGCGGTAGCGTGGCGCACAGAAGGAAAAGAGCAAAATGTTTCCTATGATGGGAGATTCTGCCGCGCAAAATAATACTTAATTGGGGATAGCGCCGGTGGTAGCGATAGCGCCGGCGGTAGCGCATTGGCTATATAAAGGACCCCACTCCTCTCGTTTTCTCACACACATTGCATACACCTCAGAGAAAGAGAGTGCTAGAATTCCAGAGGCTTGTCTTGGCCGAAATTTGACGTCCTAGCGAAGTTCTGCCAACTTCTGAAGGAGATTTCCATCACGCCGAATCCAAACGAAGTCCGCTTCGACAAACGCTGATTCTACAGCGGATCTTCGTCTCCGACTTCAGAATTTCATCCTAAGGGAGTTTTTAATTATTTTTATTTCTTTCTCCTTGTAAACGGTGGTGAAATCGCCTCGTGTTGGCGACTAGGTCTGAGGTAGACTTAGGGCTGAAATTCGCCTCGTGTTGGCGACTAGATCTAGGCTAGGTCTAGGGGGTTCTCGATGCCATATCCAGGGAAGGGTTGGCTAGAGCAACTTGAGGCCAAATCCAGGGGAGGATAAGGCTAGGGCCACCGGTTCGTGGGGAAGCGAGTCGGGATAGAAAACGAAAAGAGTTTTTAATATTCGCCTCCGATCTCTAGCGTCATAAGAGATCAAGTTTTGTAAAACTTATTTAATATTAATAAAGCTTGTCTCTATTTTTGTTTTACTTAACTTCTTCCTATTTTTGATCTTGCAATAAGTCAAAGTTTTCTAAATATAATCTAAAGTTTTTGAAAACCCTTATTCACCCCCCCCCCCTCTAAGGGCGCCGACCGATCCAACAAGTGGTATCAGAGCGGTATTATTCCAATCGGCTTAACAACCGGGAATAATGGCGTCTCATGATCTCGCTTTTCTGGAGGGTCAAGGGGTAAGTCGACCACCTCTCTTTACTAGTTCAGATTTTAACTGTTGGAAAAATAGAATGATGTGTTTTCTTATGACCTTGGACGTAGAAGTCTGGAACATGGTAGAAGTTCGGTACTCTCCTGCTACAATTGTAGTGGGAGAGGCGACATTATTAAAACCTAAAGATAAATGGGACGATAACGATAAACTAAGGTGTAAAAATAATGCAAAAACAATGAACGCCTGATATTGTGCTCTAAATAGGACCGAATTTAAGAAAATTTCTGCCTACACTACTGCTTATGATATTTGGAATCAATTGGAAGTAACTCACGAAGGTACATTGCAGGTGAAAGATGCGAAGCTATTCCAACTGGAATTTGAATACAAAAAATTCAGGATGGACACCGAAGAGGACATCAACTCAATGTACACTCGCTTCACCAAAATTGTCAACGCTTCAAAGGCACTTGGAAAGACCTACTCAGACGGGGACTGGGCGAGGAAAATTCTTCGCTCCTTACCTCCAAGGTTCAATCCGAAGGTGACGGCCATCTCGGAGTCGCACAACTTAAGAACGCTCCAGATCGAGAACCTCATTGGGAATCTCAAAACCCATGAGGTAGAACTCCAAATCCAACATGACGAATACAACAAGGAGCCGAAGAAAAAGGCGTTGGCACTAAAATCAAAGAAGGAATGCATCGAAGAGGACGATGGTGAAGAAGGTCTCCTGGTGAAGAACTTCAAAAAGTTCATCAGGAATCTGGAAAGAAGGAACATATTCCGAAAATACTTTTAGAAGGACACTCGACGAAAGGGATCTTCCTCTTCATCTAGGAAAGAAAAAGGAAGCGATGACGAAGAAGTAAGACCACCTCCAGAATGCTACCACTGCAGAAAAACCAGGCACATTCGGAGCCAGTGCCCAAAGTACCAAAAGGAGCGAAAAGAACAAAACAAAGCAAAAGAGAAAAAGAAAGTACTGAAGACCGCAACTTGGGATGACTCTTCTTCTGAAGAGTCAAACGAGTCTGAATCTAGTAGCGAGGAGGAAGCAAACTTGTGCGTAATGGATAAAAGTGACGACGACGACACCAGCGTTCTTAGCGACACTGAGGTATCTCCTCCTACCTTTGAAGAACTTTATGATAAATTTGTTTTATTAAATCGTGAAAATGAATCTATTATCAAAGAAAATCGTAAGCTCACCAAAAAATTGGTTTCTCTTGAAAAAAGGAAGGTTTCATATCAAGAATGTGAGCACTCCTTATTTAAGATAAAAGAACTTTAAATTTCTCTCTCTAATGCCCTCTCACAAAACAAAATTACTACAAAAGAAGAGGGGAACTTAGAGAGAAAACTAAAAACTTCACTATTACAAATTGAAAAGAACAAAAAAGAATTTGAAAATAAATGTGTTATGATTGTAAAAGAAAATACATCTCTTAAGAAACAAAATCATAACCTCAATTTAGCAATAAACAAATTTGGGATTGGTCAAAAATCCCTAGATATGCTTCTGGGAAATCAATGCCTTGGGTCTGGAAAATTCGGGCTCGGATATAAAAGTGAACACTACTGCCCGGCGCTAGCTGCTAACGCCAGCGGTAGCTCTAATTTAAAAAATTCTTCTACCTTTTCTAATGTTCAAACATCATCCAGCAAGAGCAACATAGAAACTCAGAAAAGGGTCTCAACCCCCTTTATTTCGTGTGCTAATTGTCTTAAATTTGGACACACGTCTGGCTCTTGCAGGAAAATAAAACAACAATCATTAAAACAAATCTGGGTACCTAAGAAATCCACTTATTCTATGGGTGGTACCTCTTGGTATCTGGGTCTTTACTCTCATGTTCTTTCTAGATTTGCGGGAAGGCTAAGGAAACATAAGACGTGTGGTACTTGGACTCAGGCTGCTCCAAGCACATGACAGGCAACACAGCAAAATTCCTTAGCCTAGAAAAGAAGAAAGGAGGAATAGTAACGTTTGGCAATAACGGTAAAGGAAGGATCATGGGAGTTGGTACAGTGGGTAACACATATTTTCTTATATCAAATGTACTTTATGTGAAAGGATTAAAACATAACTTAATATTTATAAGTCAACTGTGTGATAAAGGTTTAGATGTACTATTTGAATCATCTACTAACCTTTGCAAGATTGTTAATCCTAAAACAAAAGATGTGTTATTAACAGCACCTAGAATTCATAATGTTTACATAATTTCATTTCATGATCTTTCCAAATCTTCTATAAAATGTTTTATAACCAAAAAATGATGAATTAGAATTATGGCATAGACGCTTAGGCCACGCTAGTACAAAGATCATCTTAAAACTAGCAAAAAGAGAATCGATTAGAGGATTGCCTAAGTTAAATGGAAATCTATCTTCATTATGCTCTCCATGCCAAAAAGGCAAATTTACAAAGTCATCTTTTAAAAGCAAAAACGAAATCTCTACATCAAAACCAATGCAATTAATTCATATGGATCTCTTTGGTCCCGTTAACACCGCGAGTCTTGGTGCTAGATTATACACTTACGTTCTAATTGATGACTATTCAAGATATTGTTGGAATTTATTTCTCTCCTCCAAATCTGATGCGTTTTGCGTATTTTCAAAATTATGTACTCGCATTCAAAATGAATTAGATTTAAAAATAAAATGCATTCGTTCAGATCATGGAGGTGAATTTAAAAATGAAAATTTTAAATCTTTTTGTGACATGTTAGGTATTAAGCATGAGTTCTCCGCTCCACGCACACCTCAACAAAACGGTGTTGTAGAACGGAAAAATAGGACAATACAAGAACTTGCACGGACCATGCTTTCTGAATATAAATTACCTAAGTCCTTTTGGGCAGAAGCCGTGAGCACTGCATGCTATGTAATGAATAGAGTTATGCTTCGCCCATCACTAAATCTTACACCATATGAACTCTATTATCAAAAGAAACCTAACGTGTCGTATTTTAAAGTATTCGGATGTAAATGATTCATTCTTTATACAAAAGATTCTTTAGGAAAGTTTGACGAAAAATGCGATGAAGGAATATTTCTTGGATATTCTTCAACTAGAAAAGCATATAGAATATTTAACAAAAGATCAAGTAAGGTTAAAGAATCGATTAATGTTAGATTTGATGATTTTATTCCATGTGCAGAGAAGCTCCCTACAGGTACTGGTGATGAACCCTTGCCATCCTTGGAGCACGAAGAAGAAGAACCTTCCAAAGAAGAGAAGGAGAAGTCCAAGGAAGACGAATATGTACCTCCAAGCGTGTTAAACTTCTCAAAAAATCATCCAAAAGAGCTCGTCATCGGGGAACCTTCCACTGGGGTGAGAGCTCGATCCTCTCTTCATGAAACGTTTTCAAATATTTGCTTTGTGTATGAAATCGAACCTAAAAACGTTTCCACCGCTTTAAATGACGAATTTTGGTTCTTGGCTATGAATGAAGAGTTAGGACAATTTGAAAGAAATAAAGTTTGGAATCTAGTAGAAAGACCATCTAATCATCCAATTATTGGCGTAAAATGGATTTTTAAAAATAAATTAGATGGTGAATCTAGGATTGTAAGAAATAAAGCACGCTTAGTTGCTCAAGGTTATTCTCAAATCAAGTGGGTAGATTTTGAAGAAACTTTTGCACCCGTTGCTCGCTTAGAATCTATACGAATATTTTTGGCTTTTGCGAGTTTTAAAAGAATAAAATTATTTCAAATGGATTTTAAAAGTGCTTTTTTAAACGGGTTTATTAAAGAAGAAGTTTATGTAGAACAACCCCCCGGTTTCATAAATGAAAAATTTCCTAATCATGTTTACAAATTAGAAAAAGCGCTTTATGGTTTAAAACAAGCGCCCCGTGCATGGTATGATCGACTTACATCGTTTTTGTTAGAGCACAGTTATGTTATGGGAAGTGCGGACAACACGCTCTTCATTAAGCATAAAAATAATGAATTAATTATTTTACAAATATATGTTGATGACATCATTTTTGGAGCCACTAATGAAGAGCTGTGTAATGAAGTAGTCTTAATAATGAAAAATGAATTTGAAATGAGTCTTGTAGGAAATTTATCATATTTTCTTGGTTTTCAAATCTCACAACGAACTGATGGTATTTTTATTTGCAAAATAAAATATGTTCACGATATGCTTAAACGATTTGGATTTGAAAATCTTAAACAAGCTTCTACTCCTATGAGTGCTTCTTTAAAACTAGGAAAAGATGAATCTAGAATTTCCATTGATCAAACGCTATATAGAGGAATGATAGGATCTCTTCTTTACTTAAGTGCATCTATACCAGATATAATGTTTGTCGTATGTTTATGTGCTCGCTTTCAAGCCGATCCAAAAGAATCTCATTTAAAACCGGTAAAACGTATTTTTTGTTATCTATTAGGGTCATCTAAATTAGGATTATGGTACCCACACAATGACTCTTTCACACTCCACGGCTATTCCGATTCGGACTACGCCGGGTGTTCACTAGGTCGAAAAAGCACTAGTGGTACATGTCACTTTTTAGGACCTTCTTTAGTTGCTTGGTCTAGTAGGAAACAATCTTCGGTTGCACTTTCCACCACGGAAGCCGAATATATCGCACTTGGTAGTTGTTGTGCACAAGCGTTATGGATGAGCCAAACACTAGAGGATTTTGGATTTCATCTCAAAAACATAGATCTTAAGTGTGATAACAAAAGTGCAATAGACCTCACATATAATCCCGTACATCATTCTAGATCCAAACACATCGACGTTCGTCATCATTTCATTAGGGATCACAATAAGAAAGAGAATGTAAAAGTAAGCTTCATTGGGACGGACTCTCAACTCGCTGACATATTTACTAAACCTCTTCCCGATGCAAGATTTCGTTTACTATGACTTGAGTTAGGTGTCCTAGATCTTTCAAGTTAAAACATACTTATAAATGCAATTTTTTTCATCCTTTAACCATCAAAAACATCTCCTAAAAATCTGCAATTTCAGCATTAAACTACTAATGGGACACCTAATCAAGATCACCAATCAAAAATTTCAAAAACATAAAAAATCATTCACTGTCTCCCGCGCTAGCGCAACCGCTGGCGCTAGTGTCCACGTTCAATTTTCTGTGATTTTAAAATTTTGAAAAATCCCTAAAAATATATTAATCTATATGTACTATTTATTTTTGCACTTCTATTTTCTTTTATTTTTGAAAAATCAAATACAAAAATATAAAAGCCAAACTACAAAAAAAATATGCTTTGCCTTTTTGCTTCTGTCATTTGTTTAAAATCTATTATTGCAAAAATCAACTACAAAAATATAAAACCTTAAAACTATCAAAAAACTGTATGAATTTTTCTGTGAAATTCAAGAATGATTTAATCTTTTATTTAGAACTTTTATAATGTTGCAAATTTATCTTTTCAAACTACTTTGAACATTGTTTTCATCATGCTTTGATATATCTATGAATATGTGCATCAATTATATTTTAAAAGGGTGTGTAGAATCTTGCTTAGCATGCCTCTAAGTATGAGTAAATGTTTTATGTTTGATAATGATATTTATAAACTCACTTTTTGGCATTGTCTACATATGGTTTAATTTAAGAATGCTTGTGTATGTTATGTATTAGTACAATGAATTAAAATTTCACAAGTATCTTACCTACACTCCTTTATTTGCACTTTTTAAAAGATAAGAAAAGTGGTTATGTTTTTCATAAATTCTATTGGTTTGCAAAACAAGTGTATTCGGAGAACTTTGTACTAAACAAAAATCATAAAATAAATAACAAAGATAACTCCACCAAGCACTACTTGAACTTCCTGATAAGTCTTAATAAGCGTTGTGAGGTTGAGCACCTTGGAAAGAATAATAAAGTGTCTTGTGCAAACCATATCTTTCATTCAAAATAAGAAAAACCACTTACTCTTAAGTACACCGGATCACTAGTCTCAAACATTAAAAATAAAATATGTGATCCCCCAAGCACTACTTTGCACCCTGATAAGTCTTAATGAGCATTGTGTGTGCAAAGCACCTGGGTAGTTGTACATTTTTGTTGTGCATTAAAGTGTGTGGAAGTACAATTATTTGTGTTTTATTGTGCTCCTACTTTACATATCACTTGTATTTTTTATTAAAACACTTGTATACTCTACTCAAAAATATACTTTTTGTGCACATCATTATCTTCCATAACACTTCTTCTCATGAGTATTGGATCCTAATGCTAATTCTATACCACTCTTTATTTATAAAATGCACTAGATAACCTAGTATGATTTCTACAATGTTTGGTATGTTTTGACATTATGAATTAAAGTAACATTGTAGTAATGTCCTTATAAAATTATTTCTTGCTTTGTTACTTTATTATTGAATTTAAAGATCTTACTTGAACAATGATTTACAAACACATCTTCCTTATAAAATTTAAACTCATATATCTTTTATGAATCATCATATCTTACAAAAGATGTTTGTTTGTATTTTTTCTAAGTCTTCCGCAACTTTACATTCATGCTCCAAACTCTGATTTATGAACATGATGTAATACTAAAACTCCGATTTACTACCATGAAAAGTATTGTAACACTCTTTATCATTCCTTTTTAACTCCAAAGCTCGATCATGCATCTATCTTCTTCTCTAAACTTTTATGTGGTGTCTCCTAACCCACTTTTGCTGATAACAAAGGGGGGGGGGGGGGGGGGAACTAACATGATAAATACAAATCCACTATCAAAATAGAAACCTAACATGCTTACTTAAGATGATAGCACACATTTTAGGGGAGCACTGTCATAGGGGGAGCATGTATTTAGGGGGAGCAATTCTAAATGCTAAAATCAATAATTATCCTAAGTCATCACTATCACACACACACGGGTAGGATTTCATCATGCTTATATATTAATGCTCTGATTTATCATTAATGGATTTGTTATTATCAAAAGGGGGAGTTTGTTGGAACATGGTCTTCCGCATCTCCTAGGTTTCAGAATAACAAATCCTATGTGTATTTGATCTTATGTGTTTAAGTGTGCAGGATAACATAGCCCATATGACTCAAGGAGTACACATGAGGACTGCCCCCAAAATTGAGGCCAGAATTCTAACATGCCCACTAGCGTCGGCGGTAGCGATAGCGCCTGGCACTAACAATGATTAGCACAATTCCGGCAGCTTATATAGAAGGAGATAGCGCCTGGCGGTAGCTACAAGCGCTGGTGGTAGCGTGGCGCACAGAAGACAAAGAGCAAAATGTTTCCTCGGATGGGAGATTCTGCCGCGCAAAATAATACTTAATCGGGGATAGCGCCGGCGATAGCGATAGCACCGGCGGTAGCGCTTTGGCTATATAAAGGACCTCACTCCTCTCATTTTCTCACACACATTGCATACACCTCAGAGAGAGAGAGTGTTAGAATTCCAGAGGCTTGTCTTGGCCGAAATTTGACGTCCGCGCGAAGTTCTACCAACTTCTGAAGGAGATTTCCATCACGCCGAATCCAAACGAAGTCCGCTTCGACAAACGCTGATTCCACAGCAGATCTTCGTCTCCGACTTCAGAAGTTCATCATAAGGGAGTTTTTAATTATTTTTATTTCTTTCTCCTTGTAAACGGTAGTGAAATCGCCTCGTGTTGGCGACTAGGTCTGAGGTAGACTTAGGGCTGAAATTCGCCTCGTGTTGGCGACTAGATCTAGGCTAGGTCTAGGGGGTGCTCGAGGCCATATCTAGGGAAGTTTTGGCTAGAGCGGCTTGAGGCCAAATCCAGGGAGGATAAGGCTAGGGCCACCGGTTCTTGGGGAAGCGAGTCGGGATAGAAAACGAAAAGAGTTTTTAATATTCGCCTCCGATCTCTAGCGTCATAAGAGATCAAGTTTTGTAAAACTTATTTAATATTAATAAAGCTTGTCTCTATTTTTGTTTTACTTAACTTCTTCCTGTTTTTGATCTTGCAATAAGTCAAAGTTTTCTAAATATAATCTAAAGTTTTTGAAAACCCTTATTCACCCCCCCCCCCTATAAGGGCGACGACCGATCCAACAACAAGGACTGGGGCAGATGCCTCCCCCACCTCAGCAAGCTATGGCGATCCGGCGAGGAAGAGGAAGAGGGAGAAGAGAAGAGGTCAGAGAAGAGGTAGGAGCAGAGAGAAGGAGGAGGAATAGGTTGGTGGAGGGCGAGACCGGGGAGGTGACGTTGCCATACTGTGACTTCCACGATGAGGAAGGGCACGCGATGGCCACCTGCCCAGAGTTACTGGAGACGAAGAGGGGCCGAGTGCCCGCATCAAGACAACAGCCACTAGTGAGGATCGAGGAGGTCGCGCCTCGAGAGGATGAGGAAAGGTGTGAAGACAGGGCTGACGTGGGGAGTAGAGGAGGGATCGGGTGATCCATGGGGGGGGGGGGGTAGGGGTGGAGGCAACCCGCAAGGCTAGCATCCATACCATCTATCGCCAGAGCGTGGCCTCAACATCCACTACTCCACCCCCAGCAGAGAAAATTACTTTCTCCCAGAGGGATATGCCAGGTCACGAAGACCTGTTCTGCGATGCGCTGGTCATCCAGACCGCCATCGAGAACTTCACCGTCCCAAGGATCTTGGTTGATAATGGGAGTTTGGTCAACGCCGTCTTCAAGAAGGCGTTTGACGAGATGAAGGTGGAGGCCAGGAGGGTGTTGGCCTCAGATGGTCCCTTGTTTGGTTTCTCGGGAGAAAGGAAGGAGGTTGAGGGTGGAGTGGGACTCCATGTGACCCTCGGAGGGCAGTCCCGGAACTACCGCCTCGTGATAGTGGATGCCCCGAGTAACTACAGCGCTATCTTCGGACGACCTCTCATCAGCGCGTTCCGATGTGTCCCTTCCACCTTCCACCAATGTCTCAAGTTCAATGCAGGTGGAATCCAGGTCAGGGTCCGGGGAGACCCCAAGGTGGCGAGACAGTGCTACGTGACGACTGTCAACACCATCTCCTGGATGAATGAAGCGGAGGAGTGGGACCAGCTGATGGAGGAGGCGACCGAGGCCGGAGATGAGAAGGAGGCAGAGGAGAAGACGGAGGAAGGAGAAGTTCATGCCCAGGAAGGGGTTGCTGAGGGACCCCGGGCGGAGAAAGGAGGGGAAGAAGAAAAAGAAGAGAGGGCCTCAGAGGGAGGGGTAGATGAGCCAAGGGAGGCAGAGGAGAAGAAGGAAGGAGAAGAAGAGGAAAAAGAGGAGGAGGTCCAGGGAGGAGGGGCGGTAGAGCTCATGATGGTCGAGGAGGAGGCGGAAGAAGAAACCCAAGCACTCGCATCTGGTGGAGAGGGGGAGAATGCTTGGGGAGAGCAGTCCCGGCTGTAGGCCATGGACGAGATCATGGAGCAAGAGGTCACCTCCCTGCTGGGGGTGGTGGAGAAGGTCCGGGTCAGCGGGGAGCTCAGCCCGGAGGAGCAGGCGGAGATCCTCGCCTGCGTTCAAAAGAACGTAGATGTCTTTGCTTGGAGCGCCGCGGAGATGCCAGGTATCGATGCGGATGTGGCCTGCCATCATCTCAACATCGAGCCCGGCACCCGCCCCATTCGCCAAAAAAGGAGGGCCATAGCAGGAAAGCTGGAAGGACCCATTCGAGAGGAGGTGGGTAAGCTCCTGCATGCCGAGTTTGTATTGGAGATCCAGTACCCAGGCTGGGTCTCCAACGTGGTCATGGTAAAGAAAGGGGGAGGTAAGTGGAGAATGTGTATTGACATTTCCTTACTTAATAAATCGTGCCCCAAGGATTGTTATCCCTTGCCTCGGATCGACGTACTGGTTGACTCAGCCGTCGGTTTCCCTGTAATGTCTTTTCTAGATGCTTTTTCAGGTTACCATCAAATCCGCATGCACCCCCTGGATGTCAAAGATGTCTCTTTCATCACGGGGGACGGGTATTATAGTAATAAAATGATGCCTTTTAGGCTCAAGAACGCAGGGGCCACCTATCAGCGGATGATGGACAGGGTCTTCCGGGAGCAGAAGGGAAGGAACTTGGAGGTATACGTCGATGACCTCATGGTAAAGAGCCAGGATCTCAGGTCCCACCTCCGAGACCTGGAAGAGACCATTGGTACCTTACGGAGGTATAAGATGAGGCTCAACCCCTTGAAGTGTGCCTTCGGGGTAAGCAGAGGGAAATTCCTAGGTCACTTGCTCACCCCGACGGGGGTAGAGCCTAACCCGGACATGGTCAAGGCGATAATGGAGTTGGGGTCACCAAGAAACCCGAATGAGGTTCAGAGCCTCACAGGGAAGCTGGCTGGACTTAGCAGATTCCTCTCCAAGGCAGGAGAGAAGTGTGCGCCCTACTTCAAGTTGCTAAGGGGCAACAAGAAATTTGAATGGACTTCGGAGTGCGAGGAGGCCTTCCAGGCTTTTAAAGAACAACTCACCCAGACCCCTCTACTCCAAGGGCCGAGACCGGGAGAAGACCTATCTCTATACCTGGCGGTAGGGTCCGAGGAGGTAAGTTCCGTATTGATCCAGGAGGAAGGGAGAAAGCAATTCCATATCTACTACGTCAGCCGAGTGCTAAGGAAGGAGGAGCTCCGGTACCCGATTTTGGAAAAGTTAGCCTTCGCATTGGTGGTAGCGGCCCGGAAGCTCCGACCTTACTTTCAAGCACACTCAATCAGAGTAGTGATGGATCACTGATGCGATAATTCGGCAAGTGCACCGGTCGCGCAAGTAATAATAATGGGGAAAATCCCCGAGTGTTGGTCTCTTGAGGAACACAGTAAGGTGGAGTTGACTATTGAGGAGGGCTTGAGATTGGAGTCCTTAAGTCGAATGGATTGCGGGGGAGTTGGGTTGGCTTTTGGAAAATAAAGTAAAAATGCTACAACTACTCCTATGCAATGCCACTATGCAATGCTTCGCTTGGCGGGATGGATACTAGGCAGGCCTTCGGCGCGCTGCGTCGCAAGGGCGGATGGGCGAGTAGGCAAGCGGAATGAGGGTCGCAAGCACCTCGTCGACAAGCACGCCACTAGCAATTGCTAGTGCGGCACCGGACACGGTGGTGGAGTGGAAAATGGAATGGTGGCGCACCTCATAAACACATAAACCATAAAAGCATTTCACACAACATGAAATATATATAAATAAAAGCAAGTTTAAGTGCTCTTCATCAAAATACACAAGATCTAGCTATTACAACAATCAATAAGAGAAAAATAAGGCAAGAAATCGACCGAATCCGAAGGCTCGTTGTAGATTCACGGTTGGAATCGCCGGGTTGTCAATCCGCGTCCAAGCTTGGTCCGCAACTACGGCCGGGGTAGAGAGAGCTGTCACGACTCTCCAATGGACCCGTCTTCTTCGTGTCACGATCCGGTGGAGGTTGCAAACTTCCTCATGCTTGACGGTAATGGCGGCTAGATCTCTCTTTGAAGCTCTTGGATGAAGGAGGAGGCCGAGAGGAGACTCCGGCTCAAGATCGGCGTGAAGAACAAGCCCGGAGCACCTCCATATGGTGGGCGACGGTGGAAGGGCGAATCTGGACGGAACCGGGCGGAAAACGGCGGGGATAGATGATGGATCTGACCTAAATCGCGAGCAGCGGATTTATAGGCGCTGGAAATAAACAGTGCGCACGGTCATTGGCGCACGACCGGTGGTCGTGCGCACTAGAATTCGGTGATCGTGCGCCTGCCTGGACGGAACCTGCAAAGACAGAAATTATAAAATAACATGTTCGCACGACCAGTGGCGCACGACCGGTGGTCGTGCGCACTATCGTCGGTGGTCGTGCGCAATGGTCGAGACAGAACTCATAAAATTAATGATCAGTGCGCACGAACAGTGGCGCACGACCGGTGGTCGTGCGCACTGGCGTACATGGTCGTGCGCACTACACCAAACAGAACTCATAAGAAGGGTTAGGTGCGCACGATCAGTAGCGCACGACCAGTGGTCGTGCGCAATAGAACCGGTGATCGTGCGCAGTGTTCCTGTGCAGAATTGCACCGGGAACACTTGCACGACTCCTATTCCAGCGTATACCACTAATCTAGCCACTGAAAGTGGTACCTAACAGCGCATGAAAACTACTAATGAAGAAAACCAATGAAATCACACCAAAATGGGCCTAGAAGTGCACCTAGCATAGACTGATCAATATGAACTATAACAGGGCTAAAGTGCGGTGAAATGACTAAATAAATGGCCCAGATGAGTCCATAAAAGTGTATATGATCAGGACTCATCACACCCCCAGACTTAACTGTTTGCGCGTCCCGAGCAAACAAATTCTAAGCGAACGGGGGAAAGAAAAGTAGATGGCTTAAAACTACAATACAGAGTACCATGCGAAGTCGCATGCTCACGTGCATAAGAAAAATTGTAGAAAAGATTTCTGATTATAAAAACAGTTTATATATTTCTAAAAGAGTAAAAGCATATTACAACTACTCAAAATGGTGAACAACGGTGAATCGTTCGGTCATGCATACGGAGAAAGTAAACTAAGCGCTGAGACCAGCATTGCTCAAGATCGGGATGCGGGAAAAACTCCACTGAAATCCATCAGTGTCGATGACCATAAGCTTGCCCGGTCACATTCTCTCCACGGCACTGGTTTGACTCAAATGCGTGAATCAATAGGACTTTAGGTTTTAAATAGGGCTTGGGTTTAGGTGAGGTATACAATGATAAAAACGACGGCTCAAGCACTAAACCCAAATGAGCTAATGCAGGAAACTATCCTCATTCACCACACAAACACGCGGGTACATCACACCCCCAGACTTGGATTTTACTACATGGGTGTGTGCACCGCCTACTCCCAAACATACATTTATACACAGATTTTTCATTAAAGCTCATATCTTTTTTTTTTCTTTTAACTTCTTTTTCTTTCTCTCAATTTCTTCTTTTCTTTTCTTATCATTTTCAACATCTAATCAATAAAACACATCCACATCATCACAAACATATCACCAACTCAACAACCCAACTTATGAAAATAATAAAAAGCGAAAGCTCAGATTTGGGTGTGCGACTAGGATTGGCTTTTGGGCTTTGGTGAAATAAAAGTGGGGCTGAATCAAAGAACGGGTAGGCACAACTGGGCTAGCGAGGATATAGCGGTAGGGATAGGCACAAAGGCTCAACCGGGCCAAAATGATGGCCTATATCACATTCACACAAATGACTAACCGTATACCCATGCTTCAAGAATCGCTTGGGGCAAGTTCTAGCCACCGAGAAAGATTCTCCTTTCTCCCGACTCAAGCAATACGAATCTAGCGATCGTGTACACACATCCCTATGCTACCGTTTGATTCCATCGGATTCACCATTTGAGTAGAGTAAACAACATTTACACTAATAGAGAAAAATATAAAACCATAGTATAAAAAGAGATCTAATCTACACAAATTCCTATGCAACCGAGCACTCGACTAGGAGCACTACTAGAGTCAACATTTTACTCTGCTACATAGTCTTAAGCTATCACCTAGACTTTCCCAAATAAGCAGAAGAATTAAATTCGCAACAGAGCAAGCAAACAGGTGAGTACGCGCTCAAGTGGGTGATGTGGTGTGCAATGAAAATGAACAACAATTTAAATGAAATCTTCTAGCATGCAGTGCAATAGTGCACGTGAGCGGGTAAACAAAACTACTCTCCCTCAGACTTAAACTAAACAATCCATAAAACATATGACATGAAAATCAGAATAGGGCTAGGGGAAGAGAGTACCCAATGCTCAGCAAGTGAGCATACCAGAAGATTGGCGTTTGAACCCAGACTAAGCTGCAGCATCCGCCATCCAGAAGAAGTACCTGCAGGGGTCAGCTCCGCAAAACAAAAGAAGCAGAAAAAGATAAACTACAATAAACTAAAACTAACTAAACAGGATGGACTAAAAATAAAATGCATGAAAAGTAAGATAACTACTGGGGTTATTGTCATCCCAGCACGACTTATTCAAGCTTTAAGAGTTCTAGCTAATGGGCCTATGGAAGGAGAAGTGGACAGGTAACTGGCCTAATATCTGTGTCGGTAGCGGGTACCGATACGGTGATAGAACAGTCACCCCTCTACCTAAATATAGATACCTGCTCCTCACAGGTAGAGGGAAAAGAAAGTAAGAAGAGGAGGAGGCCTGGTCCTCACTCATCTCACAAAACACATCCTTGCCTAGCAAGGTATCGTCCACAGGGAGGCAGCAGGGGGAAAAGGCAATGAGTGGAGCTTCCTCAACGGAGGGGGAATAAACCTCCTCACATGAGAGGATGCTCTCATCATTGACTTGAGCATCATGCTCCAAGTCCTCCTGATGTACCTGTGAAGACTCAACCTGCACAGGCTCAGATGAAGAAGGGGGGTCAGGAAATAAAAGAGAAGAATGACATAAATAAACATCAATCAGGGCAGTGATCCCGGTCTCACTCCCATCAGGTTGGGGAAGTAAAATAATGTTTGCATTGTCATCAATGCTACAAGATTCGGCGGGATCAACGGTGGCCAGGCTTAGGATTTGGACTTCCTCCACCGGTGCTGAGGAAAATTCCTCTTCACCTAGAAGGTTGTCCTCCTCCAAAGGAATAGGCACAACACTCAGATCACCAACCTCATCCTGCGACACATCATCAACAATGTCGTCGGAGATGAGAATAGTATGCACAATAGGGGAAAGAATCGAATCCACTAGAAGTGGTGGATGCACTGGGAGAATGGGCTCAGCAATGTCGGTGCCCAGATCAGCCACACATCCGGTGACCGTGTCCATGCCATACCCTTCAAAATGTGAAGGTGACAAAGACACATAACCGGATGTCGAAGGTGTGCCGCCAGAGTTAGGAGTTGGGACGATCCGGATATCCGGCTCATCATCCTCATCCAATTGGCGACGAAAAGCAGCACAATCCTTCAGGGCATGATCTGTGCTCCGACAAAACTGGCACTGCCTAGCGGGCTTCTTTGGCAAAGCGGGGGCTGGAGCCGAAAAGAAGTATGACGGTAGAGGCTCAGCAGAGTAGCCATAAGACTTACGCGCACCATATGGGGTACCAGACGAAGTCGGTGCTCCATATGCTGGGCTATAAGAATTATGCCTACTATTCTCCGTAGGGCATTCATCACTAGAGTGGGAGGTAGCTCCACACCAACGGCAACGGAAATTAAGATGTGCCCACATAGTGCGAAGATAATACGATTCAAAATAAAAATGCTATTGTGCAGATACTATACCAAACAGAAAATACTAAAGCAACCTAATATAAAACAAGAAGAAGGAATAAAAAAATCAGAGATAAAATAAAAGATGCAATTTACAAATGGAAGGGCTTTCCTCTCAAATTCTCCCTCTCCAGAAAACTCACACGACTGTGTTCCCCGGCAACGGCGCCAAAAACTTGATGCGATAATTCGGCAAGTGCACCAGTCGCGCAAGTAATAATAATGGGGAAAATCCCCGAGTGTCGGTCTCTTGAGGAACACAGTAAGGTGGAGTTGACTATTGAGGAGGGCTTGAGATTGGAGTCCTTAAGTCGAATGGATTGCGGGGGAGTTGGGTTGGCTTTTGGAAAATAAAGTAAAAATGCTACAACTACTCCTATGCAATGCCGCTATGCAATGCTTCGCTTGGCGGGATGGATACTAGGCAGGCCTTCAGCGCGCTGCGTCGCAAGGGCGGATGGGCGAGTAGGCAAGCGGAATGAGGGTCGCAAGCACCTCGTTGACAAGCACGCCACTAGCAATTGCTAGTGCGGCACCGGACACGGTGGTGGAGTGGAAAATGGAATGGTGGCGCACCTCATAAACACATAAACCATAAAAGCATTTCACACAACATGAAATATATATAAATAAAAGCAAGTTTAAGTGCTCTTCATCAAAATACACAAGATCTAGCTATTACAACAATCAATAAGAGAAAAATAAGGCAAGAAATCGACCGAATCCGAAGGCTCGTTGTAGATTCACGGTTGGAATCGCCGGGTTGTCAATCCGCGTCCAAGCTTGGTCCGCAACTACGTCCGGGGTAGAGAGAGCTGTCACGACTCTCCAATGGACCCGTCTTCTTCGTGTCACGATCCGGTGGAGGTTGCAAACTTCCTCATGCTTGACGGTAATTGCGGCTAGATCTCTCTTTGAAGCTCTTGGATGAAGGAGGAGGCCGAGAGGAGACTCCGGCTCAAGATCGGCGTGAAGAACAAGCCCGGAGCACCTCCATATGGTGGGCGACGGTGGAAGGGCGAATCTGGACGGAACCGGGCGGAAAACGGCGGGGATAGATGATGGATCTGACCTAAATCGCGAGCAGCGGATTTATAGGCGCTGGAAATAAACAGTGCGCACGGTCATTGGCGCACGACCGGTGGTCGTGCGCACTAGAATTCGGTGATCGTGCGCCTGCCTAGACGGAACCTGCAAAGACAGAAATTATAAAATAACATGTTCGCACGACCAGTGGCGCACGACCGGTGGTCGTGCGCACTATCGTCGGTGGTCGTGCGCAATGGTCGAGACAGAACTCATAAAATTAATGATCAGTGCGCACGAACAGTGGCGTACGACCGGTGGTCGTGCGCACTGGCGTACATGGTCGTGCGCACTACACCAAACAGAACTCATAAGAAGGGTTAGGTGTGCACGATCAGTAGCGCACGACCAGTGGTCATGCGCAATAGAACCGGTGATCGTGCGCAGTGTTCCTGTGCAGAATTGCACCGGGAACACTTGCACGACTCCTATTCCAGCGTATACCACTAATCTAGCCACTGAAAGTGGTACCTAACAGCGCATGAAAACTACTAATGGAGAAAAGCAATGAAATCACACCAAAATGGGCCTAGAAGTGCACCTAGCATAGACTGATCAATATGAACTATAACAGGGCTAAAGTGCGGTGAAATGACTAAATAAATGGCCCAGATGAGTCCATAAAAGTGTATATGATCAGGACTCATCAATCACCTGCTTCGCAAAGTCATGGATGGGGTGGAGCACTCGGGAAGGTTGGCAAAATGGTCCGTGAAGTTGAGCGAGTTCAACATTACGTTCGTACCCAGGACGTCGATCAGGGCCCAAGCAGTGGCGGACTTTATGGTTGACTAGGCAACCGAGGTGGGGGAGCATGAGCCACCCCCCCCCCCCCCCCAATGGCGTGGAAGATGTTGGTGGATGGAGCATCAGGAAAGCACTCCTATGGAGGGGGGGATCATCCTGGTGAGTTCCCAGGGGACAAAGATTGAACAAGCCTTGAACATCCACTTCCCAATTACCAACAACCAAGCTGAGTACGAGGCAGTGATAGCGGGCTTGCGGCTAGCCCGGGAACTGGGAGTGCAAGATGTGGAGGTGTCGACGGACTCCATGGTGGTGGCCTGCCAAGTCAAGGGAGAGTTCGAAGCGAAGGATCCGACTTTCCAGCTGTACCTGGAGAAGGTCAAGGGGATCATCGAGTAATTCCGCACTTTCTCCATCAAGCATGTATCGAGGGAGGAGACCACTCAGGCATACCTCCTAGCCAAGTTCGGTCCCAGACCAGGGGCGACGGTCTCGGAACTCTTCCGACCTTCCATCGAGGAAGGGGAACAGATGGAGGTAGATCAGCGAGCTTCATGGATGGATCTCTTCATCACCTTCCTATCCTCAGGAAAGTTCCCAGAAGGAGACATGGACAAACGACGCTTTAGGTATAAGTTGGCCTATTATTCCTTGCATGCAGGAGGACTATATAGGATGACACTCTCGGGGCTTCTGGCCCGTTGTGTTTCGGAGGAGGAAGTCCCAAGAGTCCTGGAAGAAATCCACTCTGGGGAGTGCGGCAGTCACTCCGGGAGCCGAACCCTGGAGTGGAGGGTATTAAGATAAGGATACTTCTGGCCTACTCTCAGCAAGGATGCGGCGGATTTCGCAAGGAAGTGTTCAAAGTGCCAACTCTATGCCCCACTCCAACTCCTCCCAGCTCAAAGGCTCCGGACCATCACAGCTCCCTGGCCTATCGCCATATGGGGGTTAGACCTGGTTAGCCCCTTCCCTCAGGCCAGTGGCCAGAGGAAGTTTTTACTTGTCATGATCGATTACTTCTCCAAGTGGGTAGAAGTGAAGGCGCTCGCCAAGGTAACATCTCAAGTTGTAAAGAATTTTGTGTGGGGGGAGATAATTTGCAGGCATGGGCTCCCCCTAGCTATAGTAACGGACAACGGGCCGCAGTTTGCTAGTGAAGAATTTGTCAGCTTCTGCACCCAGTTTGACATCGACCTCAGGTTCGCATCGGTCCACCACCCGAGAAGTAATGGGCAGGTGGAGGCGGCGAACAAGATAATCGTCAACCTATTGAAAAAGAAAGTGGAGAACCTTCGGGGGAACTGGGTGGAGCAACTGTCATCCGTCCTCTGGGCCATGAGGACTACTACGAATACTTCCACCAGGGAGACTCCGTTCAAAATTTCTCAAGGGTCCGAGGCCGTCCTCCCCATAGAGATCGAGGTAAATCCCCCAGGGTGATCTCTGCGGGCGAGGGAGATGAAGAGTGGCTAGAAGCTAACGAGGCAGAGCAGAGGCTATCCTTAGACCTGGTAGAGGAACTCCAAGACCTGGCCACCGTCAGGCAGGAGGAGATCAAGCGACGAATGACCCGATATTTCGACAAACATATCCGAATAAAGCACTTTCATAAAGGAGACCTGGTCTTGAAGAAGGTCGATGCGGCCGGAAGAGGAGCCACGGTAGGTAAGCTTAAACCCATCTGGGAAGGTCCATATATTGTAAGCGATATACTCAGGTCAGGGGGGTATCACCTCCAGGATGTGGAGGGGGTACCCCTCGGCCGATCCAAGAGTGGGGATGATTTGAAGCGATTCTATCCTTGAATGATTTTCCATGTTATTAATTGAATATCCTACTTCTTCATATATGATGGTTGTAACTGCCATGCGAGGCTGGCAAGGTGAGAAGTGTTGGTGCTGGAATGCTCCAGATCGATTCTGCTCCCGGGCTCTCATCTAGACGGGGGGTTCAGGTTGATCTCTGGAGAGGCTGGCAAGGTAGCAAATGTTGGTGTTGGAATGCCCCAGATCGATTCCTCTCCCGGGCTTTCACTAGACGGGGGGGGGGGGGGGGGGGGGGGGGGGGGGGGGGGGGGGGGTTCAGGTTGATCTATGGAGAGGCTGGCAAAGTAGAAAATGTTGGTGCTGGAATGCCCCAGATCGATTCCGCTCCCGGGCTCTCATCTAGACGGGGGGTTCAGGTTGATCTCTGGAGAGGCTGACAAGGTAGCAAATGTTGGTGCTGGAATGCCCCAGATCGATTCCGCCCCTGGGCTCTCATCTAGACAGGGGGTTTAGGTTGATCTCTGGAGAGGCTGGCAAGGTAGCAAATGTTGGTGCTGGAATGCCCCAGATCGATTCCGCTCCCGGGCTCTCATTTAGACGGGGGGTTCAGGTTGATCTCTGGAGAGGCTGGTAAGGTAGCAAATGTTGGTGTTGGAATGCCCCAGATCGATTCCGCTCCCGGGCTCTCATCTAGGAGGGGGGTTCATGTTGATCTCTGGAGAGGCTGGCAAGGTAGCAAATGTTGGTGCTGGAATGCCCCAGATCGATTCCGCTCCCGGGCTCTCATCTAGGCGGGGGGGGGGGGGGGGGGGGGGGTCAGGTTGATCTCTGGAGAGGCTGACAAGGTGGCAAATGTTGGTGCTGGAATGCCCCAGATCGATTCCGCTCCCGGGCTCTCATCTAGACGGGGTTCAAGTTGATCTCTGGAGAGGCTGGCAAGGTTGCAAATGTTGGTGCTGGAATGCCCCAGATCGATTCCGCTCCCAGGCTCTCATTTAGACGGGGGGTTCAGGTTGATCTCTGGAGAGGCTGGCAAGGTAGCAAGTGCCTGTGCTGGAATGCCCCAGATCGATTCCGCTCCCGAGCTCTCATCTAGACGGGGGGTTCAGGTGTATCTATGGAGAGGCTGGTAAGGTAGAAAATGTTGGTGCTGGAATGCCCCAGATCAATTCCGCTCCCTGGCTCTCATCTAGACGGGGGGTTCAGGTTGATCTCTAGAGAGGCCGGTGTGGAGATGAGTTTCTCAAAAAGACAGGATGAAAGGTCTCAGAAGGGACAAGTCCTCAATAGCGAATAAGGAAATCTCGCTCGGCGAGAAGGGAAGATCTCGCACAGCCATAAAGGGGTCAGCGAGATCTTAGTCGGGCGACCCCCCAGGAGAGGCATCGCGAGCAGCATCCGCGAGAAGGCCTGTAAAAACTACAAAGATAGAGGCGAGTTTTCGCCGGAGGAGGCATGTCCTGCGAGACCCTGAAAGATGGGGTAGACAAACCCTAAGACTAAGATACCGCAAAGATTCCACGCCGAGGCGTGAGGAAAAGCAAGATTAAGGGAGAACGAAGCCTATGCTGTAACCAACGAAGTACGCGAGAACCGACTTGCCGAGAACGATAAAGAGTACAGAAAAGCGAGAATAAATGTATGAAAATAGCAAGGCAGAAAAAGATGAACAAGGAACAAAACAAAAGTTGTATTTATATTTTAGCGTTCAAATACAATTTACGGCGATCTCGCCGGCCAAAAGTTACATAAAAACAAAAACAATGACGCTCTTCTGGAGTCGCTCTCAGACCCTTCCTCGTCGTCGCTGCTCTCCACCGGCGGGAGAGGGATGAAGAGCTCCGGGATGATCTCCTCCAAGGTAAGGTCCACCGCATCGGCAGCCAACAGGCCGGCCGCCTTCATAGTCTGGAGGATGTAGTGAGCCGACTCAGTGGACTCCAAGCGAATCTCTTCATGGTGCGCTCGCCGCTCTTCCTTCACGCGGCGGGGAGATGGGGGGACGCCGGCACGGGCCAGCTCGCGGTTTAGGGCTTTTAACCCGGCCACCTCGCCCTCCAGGCCACGGATGCGAGCGTCGGCTCTCTCGGCGGACTCGGCAACCTGCAGTAAAGATGTGCTAAGGAAACGAGAATAGCGGAAAGAAATAAAGATGGCGAGACCTAGATAACTCACCAAGCCCACCTCGGCGGCGAGCAGTTTCTCCTTTAACTGCTCATTCTCGGCGAAGAGTCCCTGATAGGACCTCGCAAGCTCCACGTTCTGCTGCTCTAGTTGCAAGCAGCACCTCCCCGTCATGTGGGCGATCTCGACAGAGCGCAGTAGAGACCTCGCGCTCTCGTAGGCGATGGTCCTCGAGGTCTCGTCTTTGTAAGTCCCCGCATCCTCGTGTCTGTAGAGGACAAAGGAGAGCTCGAAAGCGTGGCTGCTGACCGTCGATCTATCCTCCACCCAGGTCGGCAGGACGGTAGAGACGTCGACCCTGTTGGTTTTCGGCCTCTAGTTCACTAGGAGCTCGCCGGTCTCGTCCCTGCGCTTCTGTCCGAGACCAAAGTTGTAGTGGTTGACGGGGATAGGCGGGTTGGAGGCTCTGGCGGGTTCCTCGCTAACCTCATTGACCTCCCTCCCCTCGGATAGGACGGTGAGGTCGATCTCATCAAAAGTGGTCTCAGCGCGCCCTTTTCCCCTAGAGGAGGCAAGCGAGCCCTCGCTCTTCCTACTCTTCTTCTTGGGCGGCAATTTTAGAGTCAGGCCCCGGCTGCTAGAGGCCGCCGTCTTCTTGCGAGAATAAGGCTCCTCGGGCGTGGTCGTGGGGCGGCAAGCGTCCTCCCCCATGGTCGCGAGGGCGAGGGTGGCGTCTACCTTCTAGTTGCTGGCATAGGGGGGATGGATGGGGAGATCCCGCTCGCCTGAAAAAGGATGTTATGATCAGCACAAGTAAGTTAAGAATATAGAAATTGATTGAGCGAAATCATTACCTTCCCCAACGAGCACTGGGAGTAGCGACTCGAGGTTGCTGCGGAGATGGATTACCTCGAAGTTCTTCTTGCACAAGAACTGATATAGGGAGGCGTCATGGCCGCCTAGGGAGGGTGGTCGGTAGGTGGTCTCGCCGTGTTGGACTGGCTAGAACGGGATATTCCCGAAGTTCCCCTTGACGATGAGGAACTTCTGAGCCCAGTAGTGGGCCTTGTTGACCGTCTCGACAATCTTGGGGCCAGAGCCCACAAAGTATGCGATGCCGTCCTTGTAGGCCCGAAAAGAGAACAGCTTCCAGAAGACCGGCAAGCTGAACTCGATGCGCTCCTCACGCAGGTAACAGGCGAAGGCGACGATGACCTCCATCACGTTCGTGGTTAGCTAGCCCGGAACGACCCCATAGTGCTTAAGCACCTGGCGAGCACATGAAAACCAAGATTAGTACATGGCGAGCGAGGCCTAACTAAGCAGAGGTAAAGGGTGGGCGAGAGCGAATGGCACCTGCCGGACCTCCGGCCACAGGGGAAGACGCAGGCCCACCGCGAAATGAGCGGTGGGGATAGCCAACTCATCGGCGAGCGGCATATTGATCGCGTCGACCTCACCAGGACGACACACGATGAATTCGGGAGTGACGTGATCGGCAATTGCAGTGAAGTACTCCTCGTCTGTTAGGTTGCAGAGGAAGAAGTCGTGCTCGGCGAAATCTTTGGCGATCCTCCGCCGACCCTCGGACTCGTTGGAGTCACCGCCCATCCAGAAAACCTGCGAGAAAGACTAAAGGTGCGAGAAGGTGAGGGTGGCGAGAGCTCTGGGGGAGAGGAATAAGAGGATTGATGGCAAAGGCAGTGGTTGGCTCCATTATGACACCCTAGTTATAGCGGAAATAAAAGAGCGAGAAGAAGCCCAAGCGCCGGTGAGTGCGGATAGCCAAAACATCGCGTCTGGATCAGTAGCGAGAGAGTAGGAGTTCTTCGCGAACAAAATCCGCGAGAAGGCCCACGAGAACTACCTGCGAGGTTAGGATAAATAGAGTTCTTTGCGAGAACGGCACAAGCAAGTAGAATTACACGGAGGTCATTGCATGACATAATTAGCGGGAACAGAGTAGAGAACAGAGTAGCTCCACAAGAAAAACAGAAAAGGATGACGCACATACCGCGAGCGAGGATTATTAAACAGTCATCAGCAATTACTAGCAAGCGAGAGCTCATAAGCGTCATTTACGCGTATTCGCAGGATTGTCCAAAGCAACATAAAACATTAACTAGCGCTGAAAATTCATAAAAACGATGCATTGCGATCGGCCACCGCCTCGCGATCCCGACCGCGACGGCATCCTAGGGTTGTAATAATCCTGAGCGGCGCGAACCTCCCGGTCCATGAGATAGGGGTAGTCTCTTATCCTCGCGATATGCACCTGCGGGGTCATCGCGCCCTCAAACGCTCGTGAGGTACAGCAGCCCAGAGCCTCGCACACTCCCCCATCAAGGCGGCGTGCCTCTCTTCGGCAGCCTCCCTGTCCCGTCTCGCTTGTAGGTTGAGATCCATCAGCATCCGACCATGCTTCTGAAGCAACTCCGAGGTGCGCTGCTTCATCATCTCCTGATCTCGCGGATCCCCCAAGAAGTCTTCCACTTGATCCTGGAGGGGGGACACTTTATCGTCGTCAAATTCGGAATCGGTGGTGGGATTTTTGATATTCTCTGCGAAATATCGCGAGAAGTCAGATGACCCATTCAAGTTTCACATAACATGAGGACGCGAGAATGCTTACCGTGGGGAGGTTGAGAGCATTCAGGTCGGCCTTGGAAAACATTGCCATAATGGGGGTAGAGGGGAGCTTTGCCCAAGCCCGGACGGTACGCAGCGTCGTTAATTGGAGGGATCTTAGGCGGTATGGGGGCGCCCATCTCCTCGCTCGTTAGGAGGTTGAACCTCGGCATATCTATAGTCCTGTCGGGAGGCGAGGGTAGGGGTGGTATACCTTCGTGAGCCGGTGACTTCCGAGGCGAGCCTGGTAAAGGCACGGAGTTATTAGCAGATGGAAAACGAAAGGAGCCAGTGTGCGATATTGAGAGCATACCTGTGGGGTTTGCGCCGACGAGGTTCGTATCAGCTGGCGGGGTTTTGCGAGACGAACTCTCGAGCTCACCCACATCTTGGTTCGGCAGAATCTCCTGCAAGTAACGGGTCATAGGGGCGAGCTTATTGGTGTAACTGGAATGATTTATACCTTCTCGGAGGGCCGGTTGTCTAGCGAAGAGTCCAGCAGCACGGAGTCATCCCCGGTGCGGTGAACCGCTTTCGCTTTCATTGTTTTTTGCATCGCAGCAGGGGGCGGGCGAGACATCCAGGCCGGAACTTTGGTCGTGGGGGGTACTCCGCCCGACTTAGCAGCCTTCAGGAGAGCCTCCATTTCTTTGGTAATTGGCATTTCCTGACATCTACAGTAAGAAAGAGAAGAGAAAAGAGAGAGGGTGGCGATGCACATCACTGGGGTTTGGATGATATTTATAGCCCCGGGGTGGGCCCTACCCAAGATTCCCGACAGATCAGCAAGAGGCTGGCGAATACCAGGGGATTGGATGTTTCTTCGCGAGCCTGAGTAGTCTCGCGAAGAGTGGGGATTATGTACAACCCCGATATTCGCCAGGCGAGGGGACAACATGATGAGGGAAGTGACAAAAGAGGAAGGCCAAAGGGCCAGAGACCTCACGAGAGGGGCCTCGAGGAAGTCCCTCTCAAAGTGCTCGCCGCGAGGGGAGTGAGAAGTGGGCAGAAAGATGATCTCGCGAGAGAGCTCGCGAGACCAGATCCCGACGGATACCATCAGGGGGGCAACGAGACCCTCGCTCGACCATAAGGCTCTCGCACCCCTCCAGGCCTTTAAGCTGACAGAGCAAAAGTACCCTTTTTACCCTCGGTGGTCTGCCGTTAGCCTCTCAAAACAGCGGAGTCTGGCTATTAGCAGACCAATTTGGGGTGCGGATAGCCATTTCAGAAAGCGAAATCCTGCTATTTGCTCACCAGATTTAGAATCCTATAAATAAGACCTAAAGGGCACCTTTGGAGAGGACTTCACTTCAGCTTCTCTCTCCTCAGGCACTCCTTGGTTAGCATTTCTAGAGCTCTCCAAGGTGCCCGAGTCTCAGCCTTTGCCTTCGGAGGGGAAGCGCTCAACGATCTTCTGGGTTAGTGGAGGGACCTCCTTGATGTGACTAAGGTCTTAGTCTTCATCCTAGACTTCTTCCTAGTCTTCAGTCTGCCTTCTCCGAGGGATCAGTAAGTGCCAGCTGCCCCTCATCTCGGTCATGGCCCCGAGCTTCACAAGAGACCGAGAAATCGGTTTCAACACTCATGTTTAATGCCTAACATATCACAAAAGGATGTAAATTTTTCATTTTTTTAATTCTCCTCCATGATCCGAGCGAATGCATTTAGTTTTTAAATCACTTTCATTTTGAATACGAGTACATAATTTTGCAAATTCACAAAACGCATCGGATTTGGAAGAGAGAAATAATGTCCAACAATATCTTGAAAAATCATCTATTAAAACATATGTATATAATCTACCACCAAGACTTGCAGTGTTAACGGGACCAAAAAGATCCATATGAATTATTTGCAAGGGTCTTATAGTAGAAATGAAATTTTTACTTTTGAAAGAGGATCTATAAAATTTACTTTTTTGACATGGTGAACAAAGTGAAGGTAAAGTTCCATTTAACCTAGGCAATCCTCTAATTAAATTACTTTTGGCAAGTTTTACAATGAGCTTTGTGCTAACATGCCCTAGTCTTCTATGCCAAAGTTCTAATTCATCATTTTTAGTGATAAAATATTTTATAGATGATTTATAAAGATCATGAAAAGAAACTAGATAAACATTATGTATTCTTGGTGCAGTTAGTAAAATATCTTTTGTAGTAGGATTAGATATTTTGCATAGATTAGTGGAAGATTCAAATAACACATCTAATCCATTATCAAATAATTGGCTAATAGAAATTAAATTGTGTTTTAAACCTTTTACATAAAGAACATTAGATATAGTAAAAGATTTGTTACCAACTGTACCAATTCCCATGATCCTTCCTTTTCCGTTGTCACCAAACGTCACGATCCCTCCCTTCTTCTTTTCTAGGCTAAGGAACTTTGCTTTATTGCCTGTCATGTGCTTGGAGCATCCTGAATCCAAGTACCACACGTCTTCATTGTCCTTAGCCTGCCTGCACATCTAGAAAGAAGATGAGAGTAAAGATCCGGATACCCAAGTAGAACCACCCATAGAATAAGTGGAAGCCTTAGGTACCCAGATTTGTTTTAAAGTATTTTGTTTTATTTTTCTGCAAGAACTAGATGTGTGACCTAACCTATAACAGTTTGCACACGAAATAAAAGGGGTTGAGGCCCTTCTCTGGAATATTTTCTTGCTGGAAAAAATTGGATTTACATAAGAAAAACATTTTGAAAAAGAAAATTCAGGCTTCTTGTATGAGATGCTAATTCCGGCGTTAGTGGCTAGCGCCGGGCGGTATCCCTCACCTCTATATCCGAGCACAAATTTTCCAGAACCATGGCACTGGTTCCCTAAAATCATTTCTAGTGATTTTTGGCCTATTCCAAAATTTTTAATGGCCATGGTGAGATCATGAACCTGTGCTTTAAGTGAAGAATTTTCTTTTACAAGCATGACACACTTATTTTCAAAACCTTTTTTATTATTTTTGATTTGCAAAAGAGAGGCTTCTAATTTCCTTTCTAATTCCCCATTCTCTTTTGTAAGAGTTTTGGCATGAGAGAGGGCTTTAGAAAGTGACTCTTCAATCTCTTTTGCCAATTTAGTGGAGTGATCACACTCTTGGCAAGAAATCTTTCTCTTTTCTAAAACAGTTAATTTTTTGGAATGCTTTTTATTTTCTTTAATAAGAGATTTATTTTCACGATTGAATAAAATACTATCTTTCATATTTTTATCAAAAGCTTTGCAAGTTTCAAGGAATTCATTAAAGAGTTCATCATAAGTGGGAGGAGTTACCTCAGTGTCGCTAAGAACACTGGTGTCGTCGCCGTCGTTTCCATGTCCCATGAGGCACATGTTTGCTTCCTCATCTTCACTTGATGAAGACCCGCTTGACTCTTCGAAGGAGGAGGAGGAGTCATCCCATGTTCTAGCTTTTAGCACCTTCCTCTTATCCTTCCCTTTGTGCCGCTTTTCCTTCATCTCCTTCAAGAACTTTGGGCACTGGCTCCGAATGTGCCCTGTCTTCCTACAATGAAAGCATTCTGGTGGAGGTCTCTCTTCTTCATCGTCGCTCTCCTTTTCCTTCTTTGAGGATGACCCTTTCCATCTTGCATCCTTTTGGATAAATTTCCGGAAAGGGTTTCTCCTTTCCGGATTTCGCATGAACTTTTGGAAGTTCTTCACCAAAAGGCTTTCTTCATCTTCATCCTCATCCACTTGGCACTCCTTCTTTGATTTTAGTGCCAACGCCTTTTTCTTTGGATCCTTGTTGTATTCATCATATTGGATTTTGAGTTCTACCTCATGGGTTTTGAGATTCCCAATGAGGCTCTCAACTTGGAGCGTTCTTAGATTGTGCGATTCTGAAATGGTTGTCACCTTTGGGTTGAATTAAGGCGGAAGGGAACGAAGAATATTTCGAACCAAGTCGCTGTTGGAGAAGGACTTTCCATGAACTTTGGATGCATTGACGATCTTGGTGAAGCGCGTGTACATGGCATCAACATCTTCACTTTCATCCATCCGAAATTTTTCATATTCCGACTCAAGTTGGAAAAGCTTTGAATCTTTAACCTGCGATGTAACTTCATGACTAACTTCCAAATGATTCCAAATTTCATATGCAGTAGTACATGCAGAAATTCTATTAAATTCATTTCTATCTAATGCACAAAATAATGCTTTCATGTCCTTTGCGTTATTTTTGCATTTTAGCTTATCCCTATCAACCCATTTATCTTTTGGTTTATCTAAAGTTGTCTCTCCAACTACAATTGTAGGAGGAGAGTATTCCTCTTCTACCATATTCCATACCTCTATATCTAGGGTCATGAGAAAACATGTCATCCTATTTTTCCAGTAATTATAATCAGACCCGGTAAATAGTGGAGGTCTACTAATTCCCTGACCCTCGGAAAAAGCGAGATCAAAAGACGTCATTATTCCTGGTTTTTAAACTGTTTGGAATAACCTAGCTCTGATACCACTTGTTGGATCGATTGACGCCCTTAGAAGGGGGGGGGGGGGGGGTGAATAAGGGAATACAATTCTTTATAACTTTTTAGACAATTTAGTAAATTATAACGAAATAACAAGTTAACTCTAAGGAAGAAATAATTGTAAATTGCAATATTATAACTTATGCCAAAGGATAGAAATCAAGTAAACACATCAAGAGACAAGATTATATTATATAAAAAGGTGCTTACATAAATTTTATTTCAATATCGCTAGAAATCAGCGGCGTAAAATGTAAAGCAAATTTTCCTTTTCTATACCGACTTGTATCCCGACAAACCGGTTTGCTTTAGCCTATCCTTCCCCGGATAAGACCTCAAGCCGCTCTAGCCAATCCTTCCCTGGATATGGCCTCGAGCACCCCCTAGATCTAATCTTTTAGACCTAGTCGCCAACTCACGCGGCGAATTACCCCCTAAGCCGCGCAAGGACCTAGTCGCCAACACAAGGCGAATTATCTATACGGTTACAAAATGGAATGAAATGTAAATGATGATAACAACTATAAAAACTCCCTATATGAGATCTTTAGAAATTGATCGATGTAGTATGAGCGAGGTCGAAGCGATCGTCCTTTGGATGTAGCGTGATGTAGTCCTTCTCCAGAATTCTCCTTAAGCTTTTAGTGGGAGATCCTTCTTCGGCAGCATAACAACAACAGAGTTTTGGCACAAGTATTCTCTCTAAAAGCTCTCATAAATCTATAGAATAAAGGCTTCAATATATATATTTATTTTGAGCAAAGCCGTCGGGAAGCAGTTTCTGAAACGTGCAAACAGTTGCTGAAATCGTGCTAAACAACTGCTGAAATCGAGCAAACAATCGGGATCGTGGCAGATAACTTTTCGTCGAACGAAAGCAGCTCGTCGAACGGAAAATTTCTTTCGTCCATCGGAGGCACGTTCGTCAACCGCAATTCTGTCAAGCACAATTTCGTTGAACGGCTAATTATGAAAATTTCGTCGAACGAAGATTACTTTCATCGAACTCCAATTAGTCGAGCGCTATTTCGTAAGCAGTTCATCGAACACCAATTAGTCAAGCGTTGTTCCGTAAGAAGTTCGTCGAACTCCAATTAGTCGGGCACTATTTCGTACGCAGTTCGTCGAACTCAAATTAGTCGAGCGCTGGCAATTTCGTCGAACGGAACTCCAAGTTCGTCGAACGCAGTTTGTCCAGCGCAATTTCGTTGAGCGCGGGCAATATCGTCGAACGGAACTCCAAGTTCTTCAAACGCAGTTTGGTTCAGAGCTCGTCGAACGCAAGATCCTTCTCAGTGGTTTTGCTTCTCAGCTGTTTGCTTCTCAGCGGTTGTTAACACTGGGCGTTAACATCTAACGCGAGCGTTATCACAATTTCCAGAGAGTCATTTCCAATTTGTTTTCTACCTGTGGAGTTTTGCACCTATAGTTCCTGCACACTCTAAATACACGACAAGCAAGATCAAATACAATTTGGGATTTGTTATTCTCAAACAAAGGGATTTGACGCACATGTCCATCATGGTTGACCCCAATGGGTCCTTGGTGCTCTAAGGGGACCCCTAAAGGGTTAAGTATGCTATGGTGGGGTCAAATGATCAAGGTGAGGCCCTTAAGTCCAACCCTATGCTTGTTAATTGGAAATTGCTATTTGCAGACCACTGTGGTTTCCTTCTTCTTGGCTAAGGCCAAGTGGTCTCTTCAAGCTTCCTAGGGTTTTGTCATGACCTAGTCATGAAAAAACCATTCTAGGGGTCTAGTTTTTTGGGGGATGTTGCATAGTCTTTCACTGCTTCCTTCTCATCATCTTTTTGAATTGCCTTGAGAAGGCTTCAAACTCTTCATCAGAGCTAACTGAGGTGCTGACTTCAGATTGAACACTTCTCCTTGGAGGATACACCATCCTGACCTTGCATTTCTTGGAGCTGTCAGCTTTGAGAGCTACAGATTTCTCCCTTGCTTGATTCCTTATTGAGGTGTCCTCTTCCTTTCTTGCAGACAGTTGCATCTCATATGAGAGCAACTTTCCAAACAGAGTGGGAGGAGGAGTTTCACTCGGCTTTGCCACTTCCCTAATGGAAAAGATTTTGGTATCCCAATCTCTAGTTAGAGATCTTAGGAATTTATCATTTAACTCATAATGAGTGAAGGTCCTTTCATAGGTCCTCAACTCATTCACTATTCTGAAGAATCTTTCATAGTAGTCAGTTGTGCACTCCTGATTTAGTTGCCTAAATGCTTCATACTCCTGATTGAGGAGGGATTTCCTATCATTCCTCACTTCTTCAGTCACTTCCATGTAGACAATCGATGTATCCTACATCTCCTTTGCAGTCTCACAGTGCACCAAGTTCTGGAATGTTGAATTATCAATAGCATTGACTATTATATTTTGAGCCCTTTTATCCATTGTAGCCAATGTTATCTCATCCCTTGTCATTTCATTGTAGGACTTGCCTACCTGCCTAGCAAGATCAATGGTGGAGGGCTTGGTGATAAGTAAGGGGCCTTCCTGAACAGTGATATAGATTCTAGGGTCTGAAGCTTCCATGTACAGTCTTACTCTTTGCTTCCAAATGCCAAAGGTTTCCTTTTTGCATATAGGGAGCTTCATTGAACCCATTTCCTTCTGAACTCCACTAGAAGCCATTGGAGTCAGAAATAACAATACCTATGAAGGATCTGGTCAGACAGTTAAGTCCTTCTTGACCAACCTACCTCTGATACCACTTGAAATATTATAGGTATGCTATCTAATTCACCTAGAGGGGGGGAGAATAGGTCTTTTGTGTTTTACTTAGAAGCTATAGATAGTTAAAATTATTCCTAGCAAGTAAGCAAGCAAACCTAGAAAACACACAAGTGTTTATAGTGGTTCCCCAAGACAATGTGTATATGGGTAGTCCACTTTCCCCCTTCACCCTTCTAATAGTGTGTTAGACAGGGCCAACTCCTCCAATCTCAGCTCCAAGAGCTTACAACACAGATCCCTCAGGATCTCTTAGGTTTTTCCCAAGCACGGCAACCCTACCTCAGAGGAATCCACCTCCTACAACTCAGGCAATAAAGCCCTACAAACTCAGGCTCAACAGCCCTACCTCAGAGGAATGCACCTCCTACAGCTCAGATCACCTCTAGGTCCTACAAACTTAGGCCAAATGGCCCTACAAACTCAGGCCTCACAACCCTACACACTCAGGCATGGAAGCCCTACAAACGCAGGCAATAGCCCTACAAGCTCAGGCCTAACAGCCCTACACACTCAGGCAATAGCCCTATAGTAAAAGAGATTTTAGAACATACTACAGCAGACACACTCTCCTGTAGATCCTGCACAGCTTGTGCTTTCTTGTAGCTAGAGATGAGGATGGTAGCTACTAACTGATCTTCCTCTTCAGTTGAAGGAAGGAAGATCACCTTGCTCCTTCTTGTAGAGGAGCTAACTTTATCTCTCTGATTCTTCTTCCTTGTTCAGTGAGCAGGAAGAGAAAGAGAAGAACTGCGGTCGTCAATGGAATAGTAAATTTGTTCTCGACCAGCTGCTTTGAAAGGGCCCTAACTCTTTCTTTTATACATCTTTTATCTTCAACGGCTCTTAGTTGATCTCCCGAGAGGTATGGGAGAGATTGGTGGTAACCTGGAGCCTTTCTGCAACTTGCCCTAAAAGACGATCCCGTCATTCTGTCAATTTGCAGGGAAGCTTCTGCGTTCGACGAACTTCCATCTTTGTTCGACGAACTTGATGCATTCTGCGTTCGACGAACTTGCTGCATTCTGCGTTCGACGAAATTCATTCTTCGTTTGATGAACACGCCAAGTCTCAGCGCTTGCTTCTTTCCCATCTCTGCGTTCGACGAACTATCTTCTGCGTTTGACGAACTCGTTGCATTCTGCGTTCAATGAAATTCATTCTTCGTTCGATGAACACGCCAAGTCTCATCACTTACTTCTTTCCTGTGTCTGCGTTCGACGAACTGTCTTCTGCGTTCGACGAACTGCCTTCATTCACTTCTATCTGCAGCTCAGCTTTCCTAGAAGCCTACTCAACGGCCTTTCGACAAACTCCCTTCTACGTTCGACGAACTGTCTTCTGTGTTTGACGAACACGCTGATTTTCAGCGTTTGACAAACTTATCAGCTGAGAAATCTTCTTCTCAGTGGTTCCGCTGAGACTACTCCTCGTCTCAGCGGTTCAGCTGAGACAATTCTTCATCTTCTTAGGAGATGATTTCTCCTGACCTTAGGTCATGATTGACCCTTTCTCTTGAGTCACCTAAGCCTGTTTACCTTAAAAAAACATAGCTTTATCAAATACAAAATGTATTTAGCATTGAGAGTGATGCCTCTTCAAATTAAATGAACATTGAGGGCAATATTCCCAACAACTACCACTACACAGATGTATATAAACAATTGAAGCAGTAAATGAAGCATAGTAAGAGCAGGTAAAGCATAAGTAAGGGCAGTATATAAAGACAAGTAAAAGGAATGATTCCATTGATTTATAGGAATGCCCATACAAACCTATAAACCAAGGGGTCGTTTAGCAGGGCCTATCATATAAATAGTCCCATAACCAACTTATACGATATGGGTAGGGGTTGAAATGCAATGTTTATACTATTACATGCAAGGTATGCCGTTAGATGTTATGATCATACTAGTGCAACTCACACACTACGACTCTATGCGCACATACCTTTAGTTCTCCCTTTTTGGAGCTAGCAAAACTCCCAGGAGACTCCCGTAGTGGTAAATGGAAGCGGTGGGTTGGGCCTCACCCACCTCTAGGTTGATATTTGCACTACCTAACCTAGACCTAACGTACGCCTCAATGTTAAGAACACAACAACGGAGCTCCTGCGTACTCTTGCTGGTTAAACCACCAGACTTGTCTTGGTAAAGGGTTATCCACACCTACCGAGCCCAAGTATCAACGTCGGTGCAATGACCATCAGTACTAAGGACCCACCACCTTATGCACATACATTCATGTAAGCAATCAACATATCTAAACCATTAGCTCCCCAGGCCAACCTGCCCGTCCAAGTATCATTTCTGAGCCACAAGCTCACCGGATAATCTGTCCGCTCTTACAACCACCGAGCCTACCTCTTGTAGTACTAAACCAGCTAACCTCCCGTAACCACGGGGTGGGGGTGAGTGTGTTATTAAGTTAATCTTGTACAACATCTTATTCCTACGGTTTATGGTTAATCTTGGACTTCCCGAGGTCAACCCTATGTGGGTCTCGCAACGGTACTAGGAACTGTGATGGGATGATAGTCCAAAGCTCCATTTCTCAAGACACTTATTATTTTTGGTAACTACTCAATACACACCCTCTTACCATTTTACTTGGATTAAACCTAAGTGCTTTATGACATGCTAGGGGAAAGACGATCTTTCGTCAACCCCGAGCACAGCCTTAACCTCAGCTCACCAAGCACTCTTATCACATAAACTCTTTTTGGTGACCTCAACCTCTTCATCCTGACCATGTACACCAACTACATACTATTTCCACTTAGCAGGACACTAAATACCTAAGTTTCATAGTTTTACTAAACGCAGACCAAATGAGCTATTTGAACCACATAAGTAGAGGTACCACAAATAATCATCCCCATGACCCAAGACTAATAATGGAAGTCTATCATGATATTAAGAGACTAAATTCAGAGGGTCACATCCTTCCCTAATTATTTGGCATTATTTATAATTTTTTCCCAAAAATAGCCATGTATGAGGGTGACCATGAAGTGCAAGATCTTCTTATAATATGGCCTCCACTAGGTTATGGCATGTCCATGATAACAAAATAACAATAAATACTGAATATCCTAATTTTACAGTAAGAAATTGTTCTCTATTTTTAATCTTTAACATCTATCCAAACTTGAAGATTTATGAAGGAACCACCAAAAATACTTATACCAAAATTATGGGAAAATTACCAAACCTTGGTATTCATCAGAAAATTCTACTGACTAAATTGTAGAATTTATTGAAATCATTTTCTTACTTAAATAAATACTTTAAGAAACCCCAATTAGGACATGTTAAGAAGTAGCCTACTAATAAAAGTCTCGAAAAATTATATACAAATTCACAGAGCTTCCTAGTGCCCTAATATATCCTATCACCCATTTGCAAAATTTATCAGAGAGTATTGGACCCTCAAATATTTTTTTTAAGCCTAAGACAAAATAAGTGTCTTGTGAATGAAGTACTAGTTAAATCATTTAATTAATTACAGAAAAATTACCAGAGGTCAATAATATGATTATAAAGGCACTACCAAGGTTTCATCATCATCCAAGACCATTTGAGGATGTAAATATATCTTATAAGAAATTTCCCTAAAGGGGTTATGACCTAATTTAGGGGGAATAAATACTTCTAAAATTCTCTAAAAATTACCTAGGGCATTATTACACCCCATGAACATATCTACTTAATCCATTGGCCATCCTAGGACTTTTGACCACATGTCCTTCACAAGGTTCTATATGCACCCCTAGGGATAAAGCTAGGGTCCTAGGGCATATCCACCTCCACACCACCCCAAATCACTCATGGAGGTGTTTTAGGTGATCCTAAACCAGTGGTCAAGGTGTCACCTCATGTTGATGAGATTTGATAACAATACCCCAAAATGAGCATTATACCCTATTTTGACCTAGTTTGACCTCACTTGGGTTGACAAATTACCCAACCAAATCAGTCCCAGTTGGGCTGAGATTTTTACCAGGGTCATATCATAACCCTAAGAAGCACCCAATGAAATTTGGAGGGCATTGAAGGTCATTTGACCCAATAATTAAATAGTATATGAATTATGAAATTATTACAAAAACCTTAGAAAAATATTCTCCAAAAATTCCCATCTTTGGGTATGATGTGTGTGTAGGTGTAAATAGCTTATGTTTTAAATATCAAGGCTATACCATTTACCAATAGAAAGATATTCAATAATTTGTGACTGTCCTACCCTTGGGACCAGTCCCACCAAAATGGCTCTACAGGGAGTTGTAGTGCCCGTATTGGGCTGAAACAAATTTTGAAATTAAGTAAACACCAAGAGCTACAACTTTTATGTTGGGCACTTTTTCATCAGAGGGGCTTAAGAAATTTTATTAATTAAAACAAAATACTGCTAAATGTGTGACAATAATACACATAACATAATATCATATATAATGATCTGTGCACAGATCTTGGCGCACATTAGACGGCTCCTAGTCATCTTCTTCCTCCAGCCAAGGGCTGAGATGTTCCCATCCTGGGCCTCCTTCCTCCTCACTTTTCCGGCCACCTGAGCGCCGCTCCGGCTGACCAATGCCACCACCACCTTCGTGGAGGTGGTGGCCGGCGATTAGTGGTGGTTGGCCGGCCGGAGGTGGCCGGAGTGAGGGGTTTTTGCGAGGGAAAGAGGGCTCAAAATGAGCCCTATCGGAAGCGCGATCCAAGCCCAATTGAGCTTGAATCAAGCCCCAATTTAGTCGAGGATCTAGCACTAGGGGAGAGGAGGCAGATCAGACCTGTGTTGGGGCCTGGTGGCGCGTATTCCGGCAAGTCGCCATTGCTGGTGGTGGAGATTTTGGTGCCATGCGAATCTAGGCTTCTGGTGCTCGATTTCTTCGGTGAAGAGGGGGGGTTTCACTCCTCTCCGATCCCTGAGGGTGTTAAGGAGATCAATTGAGGCCATGGTGGAGGAGTTACTCGAATTGCCATTAATAGCCATGAAGGTGGATTTTGGTTACACTTGGGAGGTGAATCTGTGCATCAATGTGGCCGGGAGGAGGTTGGAAACTCCTCTCCTCTCCCCAAGAGGAGATGAATGGTGCCATCAATGGGGGTAATTGGGGGTTTCTTCTCCTCCTCCATTAACTCCCCCTTCTCTCTCTCTCTTCCAAATTGGGCTCTCTCTCTCCTAGCAAATTTCCTTGAAATTGAATGGCGTATTCAGTAGCACTCAATCCCATTAGGTGGTGGACCACCTCAATTGGGTCTATCCCAAGTGAATTGGGTTCAATTTGGGCAAAACAGGTCATTTTGACCCAAATTTAGGATAATGTTGACTTTGGTCAAATTGACCAATTGGGTTGACCCCAATCGGTGGCTTAGGCTCCATTGGATTCCCTTAAGTGTTAGGAAGGTCTAGGTAGGTTCAATTTGGCAAGGTGAGGTTGAATTGCCCCTTTATAGGGGACTTTTGACCAAATTAGGGATAGTGTTGACTTATGGTAAATTAGCCAAATTAGAGGTCCCATGATGGGGTTTTTGGTCAGTTAGGTTCCTAGTATCCCTATAAGTGTAGGGGCAAGGTAAATTTGGCATGGTGTAGACCAATTGACCCTAATTGAGTTAGTTTGACAAATTTAGGGCTGAGGTTGACTTTAGTCAAATTGGCCTCTTTGGTTGACCCCCAATGAGTCCTTGGTGCTCTAAGGAGACCCCTAATGGGCTAGGGATGTTATGGTGGGGTCAAAGGTTCAATGTGGGGCCCTAAAGTCCAACCCTAGGCTTGGTATCTGAAGATTGCTATTTGCAGACCACCTGGGTTTTCTCCTTCTCATCTAAGTTCACATGGTCTTAAGCTCTTCCTATGGTTTTGTCATGACCTAGTCATGACAAAAAAAACTTAGGGGTCTAGTTGTTTGGGGGATGTTACAAATCCCAATACATAAAAGAAAAAATTTCTTCGTCGAAATTCAGGTTAAGCCTGTGGGGTTTCTACCATAAGTAAGCAAATGTAACATCCCAGAAAATTAAATTATACCTGTCATAAAAAGATCCGGGTACTTTTTATACATCAAGTCCAGTGGCTCCCAAGTATGCTCCTGTTGTCCATGATTCATCCATAGGACCTTGACGAGCGGGACCTTCTTACGCCGCAAGACTCGTAACTCCGTATCGTCTATCCGGACCGTCTCCAGGTGAACCGATCGATCAGTAGCTACGCGCCCTTCTGAAGAAGATATTTGCTGCTTCGGCCACAGTAGAGCCCTCCTAACTGAGGAGACGTGGAAGACGTCGTGCAATCCCGCTAACTCTGGCAGTAGCTCCAATCTGTAAGCTAAGGGACCGATCCGCTCTAGGATCCTGTAAGTCCCCATATATTTCGGACTGAGCTTCTTCCGCCCGCGAACCCGCGAAACTCCATGCATCGGACGTATCTTCAAGAAAACCCAATCTCCCACCTAGAACTCTACCATACGATGTCGTGCATCGTAGTACTTGGCATGCGTGCTCTGGGCCTCCAACATCTTGTCTCGAATTAGTCGCACCTGAGCCTCAGTGTTCTCCACGAACTCTGAGTCGAGTGCCTTGGGTTCCTCATCCTGAATCCAAGACAATGGAGTCCTGCACCTCCGTCCGTATAATGCCTCATAGGGTTCCCTGCCTATAATAGCCTGGTGACTATTGTTGTATGAAAAGTTGACTAATGGCAACAGTCTCTCCCATGGCTCCTCGCGGTCTAGAATACATAGACGTAGAAGATCCTCTAGGGTCCAGTTGGTATGCTCCATTTGTCCATCTGTTTGGGGGTGGAAAGATGTACTAAATGTCAGCTGGGTGCCTAGGTAGGCGTGCACCACTCTCCACTTCCTTGACGTAAATCGTCCATCCCAATACGACGCGATCGTTCTAGGCACACCATGATACCGGACAAATTGTTCCACGAACCTCCGTACCAAAATATCGACCGGAGCGTCCTTCCTGACTGGAATGAATCTGGCCACCTTCGTCAATCTGTCGACAATCACCGAAATCGAGTCATTCCCCGCATGAGATTGGGGAAGACCGTGTATAAAATCCATCGCTATGTCGTCAAAATTCCTCTCCGGGACCGGGAGTGGCTGCAATAATCCGGCTGGGGTCCGGCACTCCTCCTTCACGAGTTGGCAAGACTCGCAGTGGGTCACAAAATAGATGATGTCCTTCTTCATACCCGGCCAGTACATGGTCCTCTTCAAATCCGCTGTCATCTTGGTGATACCCGGGTGCACGGAATATCTACTACAATGAGACTCTGTCATAATATCCTACCGAATCCGGCTACAAGCCGGTATATACACTCGGCCTCTAAAACTTAGCAGGCCATCCCTCAATGAAAAGTCTCCGGCTGAGCCTGCCCCCAAGGCTCTGAATATCGGCTCTAGCTTGGCATCCTGCCTCTGCCCATCCCTAATGCGTTCCCGGATGTCATATGAGGTACTCATCGCCGCCAGGTACTCCTCATACAGCTCAGGATCGTCCTCAGATACCATAGAGATCTGCATGTCCTCGAACATCCGTACCAACTCCATGGCCATCAACTTGGTCTCTGCTCCTGACGTGGTAGCTCTCCTGCTCAGAGCGTATGCTACTACATTCTCCATACCTAGGTGGTAATGCATTGTGTACTGGTAGTCCGACAAGAACTCCACCCATCGCCTTTGCCGGATATTCTGCTCCTTCTGTGTATCTACGTACTTCAAATTCTTGTGATCTGAAAATATGTCGCAGTGGACACCATAGAGGTAGTTTCGCCAGATCTTTAGAGCGAATAGAATAGCTCCCATCTCCAAATCATGCACCGGGTAATTTCGCTCGTGGTTCTTCAAATTGCGGGAAGCGTATGCTATCATGTGCCCGTTTTGCATCAGAACGACACCCATCCCCTGGTATGACGCATCCGTGTACACCTGAAATCCTTCCTTCCTTGATGGAAGGGCAAGAATGGGGGCCGAAGTAAGCCGACCCTTCAGCTCTTGGAAGGCTGCCTCGCACTGCGACATCCATGTAAAAGTAGCATCCTTCTTTGTCAGGGATGTGAGCGGGAGGGCTATCTGGGAAAACCCTTGCACGAACTTCCGGTAATAGCCGACAAGTCCCAAGAAACTCCGCACATTGGTGGCCATCTTCAGCGGTGTCCACTCTCGTACTGCCTGGATCTTTGATGGATCCACTGCTAGTCCCGCTCCATTGATGACATGCCCTAGGAAGGCCTCCTCCTTCAGCCAAAACTGGCACTTGCTAAATTTTGCATATAGACGGTGCTCCCGAAGTTTCTCCAATGTCTGTGCTAGGTATCGTGCATGCTCCTCCTCCGTCCTCGAGTAGATGAGAATGTCGTCGATGAACACAATGATGAAGATGTCGAGGTAAGTCTCGGACACCTAGTTCATCAAACTCATAAATGTTGATGGTGCATTCGTGAGTCCGAACGACATCACAGTAAACTCATAATGTCGATATCGGCTGCTGATAGCCGTCTTTGGGATGTCTTCTTCTTGAATCCGTAGCTGATAATACCCAGACCTCAAATCCAGCTTCGAGAAGCAGTGGACTCCCTCTAGCTGGTCAAAGAGTTCATCTATCCTCGGCAAAGGGTACGTGTTCCGCACCGTTAGCCTATTTAGTGCTCTGTATTTGATGCACATTCGGAGCGACCCGTCCTTCTTCTTTACGAATAACACTGGAGCTCTCCAAGGTGAGGAACTTGTTCTAACAAACCCCGCTCCGACTAGCTACTGCAGCTGGCTCCGAAACTCAACTAACTCCTTCGGGGCCATCCGATAAGGAGCTCTAAATACCGTCTTTGCCACCGGCACCAGCTGGATCTGGAAATTCTTCTTGTGGTGCGGTGGCAATCCGGGATGCTTCTGCTGAAATACGTCGGCAAAATCCTGTACGATCGGGATATTTGACACTGAGTCTTTGACTTCAGTCTCCTCGAAGTGCACCTGATAAACCTCGTCTCCCTACAGGTGGGCCTTGATGGTATGAGTAGATGATAAGAAGAGATGAGAGGTGGGTGTAGTACCTTTGATTACTACTTCACCGTCTTCATGCTTTAGAATGATCCTCCTTGCCGGGCAGTCAATCTTTGCATGGTTCCAGTATAGACAATTCATGCCCAGGATCAGGTCATAGTCTTTCATCTTCAGCAAAGTCACCAGGGCCTCAAACATTCTTCCTCTAATCTCTACGTTCATGTTGCATTTTGCATCGGTTAAAACTTCCGATCCGTCCGGAAATCGTACCCTCCTGTAAATGCCCTGAAAGTGTTGGACTTGGTCCAATTCGTCTATGAATTCTATTGAGGCGAACGAGTGCGAGGCGCCCGTATCGAACAAGTTATACACGGTTTTGCCGCAAACGCGTACTAAACCTGGGTGATAATGTTGTTTGGTTCAATGCGAAAGTAAACCTAAGATTTGCAAGGTACTAGTAATTATAAGAAACACATCAAAGTGCCTGTGATGACACTTGCCGGGTCCCGAAGCTATGCCATGTCCAAGGCGTACATCTGATCCCTATCCTGTCTCCTGTCTCTGCCCTTGAATCCAAGGCCTCGTCCACGTCCTCGACCCCCGAAATGCTGGGCCGGAGGGGCAGCTTGTAGTGCTGGTGTTGCATTCCTCTAGGGGCAGTTCCTCCGATTGTGCCCCGGCTGGTGGCAGTGGTAGCACTCTTGTGGGGGAGGTGGACCACCTTCTCCTATCCTCGGCACCTCCTGCATCTGCAGAGGCTAAGGAGCCAACACTACATGCCCCTTCTGCTCCTACCTCTCCTCCTGGCGGGGTAGGTCCTCCGTCCTTCTTTCCCCAATGTAATGACCCTTCTGTTCGTCCCTCCTGCCACTCCTTCCTTGGTCCCCTGTCGGCCTCTTCCTGCCTCGAACAATGAGCTGGTCAGCTTCCAGCTTCTTGGCCATGCTGCCGTCGGAAACAAAGAGGATTGCCTGTCTCAGTTCATCACGGAGGCCCTTGTAGAATTTCTTTGCATAGGCTGCTCATCCAGCTGATAGGAGTCCGCAAACCGGGCTAGGTGGGTGAACTCATGGTGATACTCCACTACTGTTCAACTGCCCTGCCTTAACTGCAGAAACCTGTCTTCTAGCTCATCCCTTGCTGACTGCGGTACATAGTGCTCCAGTAGCGCCGTCTTGAACTCATCCCATGAGATGTCAGCTGCCTCCAATCTGGCATAGGTGGTGTCCAGTAGTGACTTCCACCACCTTTTTGCATGAGATTCCAGGCAAGAAACCACCAAGGGGACTGCCATGTCCGTCGGGCACTGAATTCCTGCCATCATCTTGTACATGATGTCCACCCACTCCTCAGTCTGAACCACTATCTCTGTTCCATGGTATGATGGGGGAGAGAGACTTCGGAAGGAACTCATCCAGTTGGCCCTAGAGTTTGGCTGAGGGGCCAGTGCCTGCTGTGCTCTGAATGCCTCCAGAATGGCAGTCAGTGTCTGTCTCATATCTGACTACTAGAATGGGGTAGGAGCCGGTGCTGGTGGAACGACGTTTGGAGTCGGAGGCACTCCATGCTGCTGGGTAGGGTTCGTCGTAGGATACAAAGAAAATTAACACTCGAAAGAAGTGGTGGGGGGGGGGGGTTGCCTAAAATTCAGTTAATAACGAACTTTCCATGTGATTCCCCATATGGGCACACCACTGCTTCCGCTGCTAGTTTGTCCTCAAACTAAGCTCATGCGGGGGGTGGCCCAGGGTTTGTGGACTTCTTTTCTTCGGATCGAGGTTTCCTCTGATACCACTTGTAAGACCCCATTTTTTCTTGAAAACCCGGGTCTTAGGCATAGAATCGCCGCTTTGCGGTGACACCCTCGCTCGGGAAGGTCACCACTACAAAACGCCGATCCTGCCATCCATATCGATCACAAAGAAGCAAAGTATAAACAAACATTATAGAAGACAAGTCCACATCACATAAAAAGGTAAATCATCATAAATAGATGTCCACATGAAGTAACTGAAATAAAAGACAGAAATAACAAGGGCTCCTACCCGATACATCAAATCCTCACTACAAAAGACACTCGCGGAAGCAAATCAACTAAAACTAATAAATCACTCACGGATCCCGACACTAGTGCTCCTATGCTAAACTGCCCCGCCTCCATCTACACCGGCCTCTGGTGCTGCTCCGTCTCCGCGGTCTCCTAAAATGATAAGGTCCACCGACCGTTAGTCAAAAGACTAAGAAAGTCCCCCACCCCTCCCCGGTGACTCCTAGGCACCGTGCGTGAAGGATGAAGCCGAGGACATCAAGGGGTAAAGAGAACAAATAGGTGACATGGCCTAGCTACAGGATTAACTACCTCTACACAGATGTATATAAACAATTGAAGCAGTAAAAGAAGCATAGTAACAGCAGGTAAAGCATAAGTAAGGGCAGTATATAAAGACAAGTAAAAGGAATGAAACCATTGATTTATAGAAATGCAATGTTTATGCTATGACATGCAAGGTATGTTGTTTGATGTTATGATCATACAAGTGCAACTCACACACTATGACTTTATGTGCACAGACCTTTAGTTCCGCCTTTTTGGAGCTAGCAAAACTCCCATGATACTCCCGTAGTGGCAAACGGAAGCGCTGGGTTGGGCCTCACCCACCACTAGGTTATGGCATGTCCATGATAACAAAATAACAGTAAATACAGAATATCATAATTTTACACTAAGAAATTGTCCTCTATTTTTAATATTTAACATCTATCCAAACTTGAAGATTTATGAAGGAACCACCAAAAATACTTATACCAAAATTATGGGACAATTACTAGACCTTTGTATTCATTAGAAAAGTCTACTGACTAAATTGTAGAATTTATGGAAATCATTTTCTCACTTAAATAAATACTTTAAGAAAACCCTAATTAGGACATGTTGTAAAGTAGACTACTGATAAAAGTCTCCAAAAAATTTATACAAATTCACAGAGCTTCCTAGTTCCCTGCAATGTCCTATCACCAAATTGCAAAATTTATCAAAGAGTATTGGACCCTCAATTATTTTTCTTAAGCCTAAGACAAAATAAGTGCCTTGTGAATGAAGTACTAGTTAAATCATTTAATTAATTACACAAAAATTACCAAAGGTCTATAATATGATTATAAAGGCACTACCAAGGTTTCATCATCATCCAAGACCATTTGAGCATGTAAATATCTCTTATAAGAAATTTCCCTAAAGTGGTTATGACCTAATTTAGGGGAAATAAATACTTCTAAAATTCTCTCAAAATTCCCTAGGGCATTATTACACCCCATGAACATATCTACTAAATCCCTTGGCCATCCTAGGACTTTCGACCACATGTCCTTCACAAGGTTCTATATGCCCCTAGGGATAAAGCTAGGGTCATAAGGCATATCCACCTCCACACCACCCCCAAATCACTCATGGAGGTGTTTTAGGTGATCCTAAACCAGTGGACAAGGTGTCACCTCAAGTTGATGATATTTGACCACAATACCCCAAAATGAGCATTATACCATATTTTGACCTAGTTTGACCTAACTTGGGTTGACAAATTACCCAACCAAATCAGTCTCAGTTGGGCTGAGATTTTTACCAGTGTCATATAATAACCCTAAGAAGCACCCATTAAAATTTGAAGGGCATTGGAAGTCATTTGACCCAATAATTAAATAGTATATGAATTATGAACTTATCACAAAAACCTTAGAAAAATATTCTCCTAAAATTCCCATCTTTGTGTATGATGTGTGTGTAGGTGTAAATAGCCTATGTTTTAGATATCAAGGCCATACCATTTACCAATAGAAATAAATTTAATAATTTGTGACTATCCTACCCTTGGGACCAGTCCCACCAAAATGGCTCTACATGGAGCTACAATGCCCCTATTGGGCTGAAACAAATTTTGAAATTAAGTACACACCAAGAGCTACAACTTTGATGTTTGGCACTTTTTCATCAGAGGCGCTTAAGCATTTTTAATAATTAAAACAAAATACTGCTAAATGTGTGACTATAATACACATAACATAATATCATATATAATGATCTGTACATAGATCTTGGTGCACATCAGACGGCTCCTGGTCGTTTTCTACCTCCAGCCAAGGGCTGAGATGTTCCCGTCCTGGGCCTCCTTCCTCCTCACTTTCCCGGCCACCTGAGCACCGCCCCGGCCGACCAATGCCACCACCATCTTCGTGGAGGTGGTGGTCGACGATTAGTGGTGGTTGGCCGGTCGGAGGTGGCCGGAGTGAGGGGTTTTTGCGGGGGAAAGAGGGCTCAAAACGAGCCCTATCGATAGTGCGATCTGATCCCAATTGAGCTCGAATCAAGCCCCAATTCAGTCGAGGATCTAGCACTAGGGGAGAGGAGGCGGATCAGACCTGTGTGGGGTCCTGGTGGCGCGTATTCCGGCGAGTCTTCATTGTCGATGGTGGAGCTTTTGGTGCCATGCCAATCTAGGCTTCTGGTGCTCGATTTCTTCAGGGAATAGGAGGGTTTCACTCCTCCCGGATTCCTGAGGGTGTTAAGGAGATCAATTGAGGCTATGGGGGAGGAGTTACTCGAATTGCCATTAATGTCCATGAAGGAGGATTTCGGTTACACTTGGGGTGGGAAGTGAATCTGGGCATTATTGTGGCCTGGAGGAGGCTGGAAACTCCTCCTCTCCCCAAGAGGAGATGAATGGTGCCATCAATGGGGGTAATTGGGGGTTTCTTCTCCTCCTCCATTAACTCCCCCTTCTCTCTCTCTCTCTTCCAAATTGGGCTTTCTCTCTCCTGACCGATTTCCTTGAAATTGAATGGCCTATTCAGTAGCACTCAATCCCATTAGGTGTTGGACCACCTCAATTGGGTCTAGCCCAAGTGAATTGGGTTCAATTTGGGTAAAATAGGTCATTTTGACCCAAATTTAGGATAAGGTTGACTTTGGTCAAATTGAACAATTGGGTTGACCCCAATGGGTGGCTTAGGCTCCATTGGCTTCCCTAAAGGGTTGGGAAGGTCTAGGTAGGTTCAATTTGGCAAGGTGAGGGTGAATTGCCCCTTTATAGTGCACTTTTGACCAAATTAGGGCTAGGGTTGACTTAGGGTAAATTGGCCAAATTAGAGGTTCCATGATGGGGCTTTTTGGTCCACTAGGTTCCTAGTATTCCTATAAGGGTAAGGGCATGGTCAACTTGTCATGGTGGAGGCCAATTGACCCTAATTGAGTTAGTTTGGACAATTTAGGGCTAAGGTTGACTTTAGTCAAATTGGCCTCTTTGGTTGACCCCAATGAGTCCTTGATGATCTGAGGAGACCCCTAATGGGCTAGGGATGTTATGGTGGGGTTAATGGTTCAAGGTGGGGCCCTAAAGTCCAACCCTAGGCTTGGTATTTGAAGATTGCTATTTGTAGACCACTTGAGTTTTCTCCTTCTCACCTAAGTTCACATGGTCTTGAGCTCTTCCTATGGTTTTGTCATGACCTAGTTATGACAAAACCAACTTAGTGGTCTAGTTGTTTGGGGGATGTTGCACTTCTACACTCGTGTGGACTTCTATAGAGGCGCGGATCCTTTTCTGTGCTTGAAATTCGATGTTTATTCTCAGGAATTCGTTTTGGAGCACCTTGATTGAGTATTGACTCAATCCACTTAAGGTACATCACATTTGTTACCTTTATTATTTCTTGATTCATGAAATCGCAAGGTCCTTAAACTCTTTTATGTTGTTCTTGCTCGTTTATTCTGTTGCGCATATATGATATGTTGTTCATTTTGATGTAAAAGAAAACCCAACAGTAGGGCAGTGACCTGATAATATAGATCTAGGACATCTTATCATAGTAGGTATAAAAGCTCTAATAAAATTAATATGCAGCTAGATTTGATTTCATCGGGATTGGAAGATTGAGATTGAGTTGATGGCTTACCGACATTACACCATAAGGAGACTTCTTTATATGTAGTTTATATATATAAATATATATATATATATATAGAGAGAGAGAGAGATATAGACACACACACACATACACACACACACACACACATATATATATATATATATATATATATATATATATATATATATATATATATATATATATAAATACACACACATGTTGCGGTCTACTCGATCCCCCTTAACCGGTTCGAAATCGACCGTCTTAGCCCGGGAGCGGACGAGGGCGCAAACAGTCATGAACGAGCACGCAAACAGTCATGGATGAGCATGCAAACAGTCATAGAGAAACGAGAAGACTGATAAGAGATCTTTTTATCGTGGAAAACACCGAAAAGAGGTGAAAAACCACACGGTCGGCTCAGAGCCGACCGAAATGCGTTATTAGCTGCTTCCTTACAGGGTTTTGAAATGAAATTGAGGGCAACAGGCCGCGCCTCGTTACAATGGGGGTGAGAGAGAGAAGTGCCCGGAGGGTGACAGACCACCGCTCATGGAGCTAAGTACTTTCTTCGACCGCAGTGGGAAGCACTGCGTTCTGGAGTCTGAATGGTCTTCTGTGCACACTGGGAGTCTTGGGCTTCGCGTTCTGAGTGTTCGAGTGTCTTTTTCGTTCACTTGGCAGGGCCCAGAGTCTGACGTCTCCTTGGTGGTGATGACCAATGCGCGGTCCTGTACCGAGGAAAACTTGGAGGAAGAGAGTAAAAACCTCTAAGGTTCCGTTTGTTAGGTCGGAATTGGAGCGTTAGAATTAGAATTCCATTAACAATTCCAATTCCAGCATTCGACGGCCATAAAATCACCTCGGAATTGGAATTCATTTCAATTCCCATAGGAATTGATTTTAGAGGAAACACACCTCCCTCAATTCCGACCTCACGAGGTCTTCAATTGTAATTCCCACACTTACCAGTGTGTCTCCGACTCTCATAAAAGGACATCGAATATAAGGGAGATCTTTAAGGGCGGCTTCGAAGATGAGGAAGATCTCCAAGGGTGACTCTCTCTGTTTTGCACTTAGGAAGGAAGGAGGGAGAAGGAGGGAATGAGAAAAGAAGAGAGCCCTGAGGTCCTATTTATAGGCTCCATGGGTGGTTATGCGGATAATCGCAGACCATAACAACCATAATCACTAAACGTAGACCGATTTCGTAGGAAATATGATACGCATTAATTAGGTAAACCTTTATATGCAAACCAAGGCCATCTCGGATATCCGCACCCGCCCACTACGGGTGGTTACACTGGCGGTTACGCGGGGGTTACCCGCCAATTGGATGGTGGAGAGTCCATCTGGAGGATCGGGCGGTGGCGGTCGAGGCCCCGACCGGCGACGAGGGAACCGCCCGGCGACGAAGGCGACCGGCAAGGAGGGCGACCAGCGAGGAGTGGAGGTCGGCCATGGGCGGGCGGCCGGGAGGCCCTTGGCCGAGGTCATGCGGCCATGGGCGGTCGGCCGGGAGGCCTCCCGCGGCCGCAAGCGAACGACCACGGGCGGCTGGCCGGGTGGCCAGCTGCGAGGCTATGCGCCGGATGGCCAACTGGTTGGCCGAAGGCGTGCGGCCAAGCGGGGCCGGCCGGCCCTCCGTCCGCAAAGCTAGGCTGCGCGCCGCGGGCGTGCAGCAACGGGCGGGCGGCCGCTGGGCTGAATGCGCTGCCGATCGGCCAAGCACGCCAATGGCGCGCGGCCATAGGAAGCTAGCAGGTCATGCGGTCCGGTCGTGCCTTGGTGCGCGGCCAAGACCGGCCGAACGGTCGGCCGCGAGGCCTACTGACCATGCTTCCGACACATATATATATAGATACATATACATAGACAACAGATATATATATAAACACACATATATATATACACACATATATATATATATATATGATAGGTCCTCATCCTTTTTGTAGAGAAATTCGGGCTGTGATTAGCCGAAAACCCCACTCCCCAATAAGATGGTGGAGGCATGGGCAAGAAAGAGGAGAAAACCGTCCCAAATCGCAACCACAACCGCCGCAACCGCCGCACGAAGCCTCGCACAGCGACGCGCGTCCGCGCGGCCCCGCGATGCACCGCGCGGCACCGTGCGGCAACGCGTGGCACCGCGCGGCACCGCGCGCTTCCGAGCGGCACCGCGCGCGTCCGCGCCGCACCGCGCACGTCCGCGCCGCACCGCGCGCGTCCGCGCCGCACCGCGCGCGTCCGCGCCGCACCTCCCGCGTCCGCGCCGCACCGCGCGCGTCCGTGCCGCACCGCGCGCGTCCGCGCCGCACCGCGCGCGTCCGCGCCGCACCGCGCGCGTCCGCGCCGCACCGCGCGCGTCCGCGCCGCACCGCGCGCGTCCGCGCCGCACCGCGCGCGTCCGCGCCGCACCGCGCGCGGCCACGCGGCACCGCCAAGCCCACACGGCATCGCGTGCGTCTGCGTGGCACCGCGCGCTTCCGGTCGGCACCGCGCGCGTCTGCGCGGCACCGCGCGCTTACGGGCGGCACCGCGCCCATCCGCGCGGCATCGCGCGCGTCCGTGCGTCACCGCACATCCGCGCGGCACCGCGCCTCCGCGCGGCACTGCGCACACCCGCGCAGCACCGCGCACGTCCGCGCGGCACCGTGCATCCGCGCGGCACCGCGCATCCGCGCGGCACCGCACACTGCCATGCGGCATCGCCCGGCCGCGCGGCACCTCCCGGCCGCGCGGCACCGCGCGAGTCTGCATGTCTGCGCGGCACCGCCTGGATGCGCAGTACCGCACGCTCGGCACCGCACGCGGCCGTGCGGTGGGTGCGGTGCCGGTTGGCCTCCCACGCCATCGGGCACGCTCTCCGGCCCCTCTCGCCTCTCCCCCGGTCGGCCCCTTTCATCTCGGTCTCGCCCGGCTCCATTTGCACGTTTGCAATGTAAACGCTTGACTGTTGCACTTCAACGTTACAAAGTTCACTCCGTGCGCACTTGAACGTTGCAAAGTTCACGATGCGCGCAGTTGCTAACTCTACGTTTTCTCTTAAGATTGCAGGATTTGCAAATTGCAATCAGGAACGCGAACTGCCCGAACTGCCCGAGGGGCGAAGTCGTCATATTCGGAAAGTGGTGATCCGTGTGCTCCCGATCAACGTTCAAGATCGGCTTGTCAGGTGGTTACGACCGCGAAATTACCGAGCCGCCCGCGGCCAAGTCTATAAAAGGGCCCCTGAATCCTCATTTGAAAAGGACTGAATTTTGGCATCCGAGAGAGCTCTCTAAAGAATTCCCTCAGAGATCTCCTTCGCGACTTGAAGATCTCCTTCGCGGCTCAAGGATCTCCATCGCCGCTTGAAGATCGCTTGCGGACTTTGAAGACCTCCCAAGCGGTTTCTACTCCGCTCTGATGAGTGAGACAGTTCCAAACTATTCAGATCTCGTGCACCGGGTGGAGGCGCAGATCGCGGCGAATGAGGCCATAGAGGCTCATCGCCAACAATTCGAAGGAAGTCAGAAGAGGAGGAAGGGGCAGGAGCAGGTCCCCAGAAGACAGGAGGGGTCTGGAAGAGCACCGGAACCATGATCAGGGCCGAGACTTTCGAAGGGATCAGGGTCCCCGGCCTCCGCGAGACTACACTCCCCTCAACACGTCACGAACGAGCGTGCTTTATGCCATTCAAGAAAGCCCGGCGTTCCGTAGGCCGAGGCCGCCAATCCCAAATGAAAGAACCGACCAATCGAAGTATTGTGAGTTCCTTGGAGGAGCTGGTCACACAACTGAAGAGTGCACCAGGTTGAAGGAAGAAATTGAGTGTCTTGTCAGGCAAGGGCTCCTCGGAATGTTCCTACAAGGACAACTGCCAAATCAGCCGCAGCAACCAAGGCAGCCAAGAGATCAACCTCCTGCACCCCACGACGCTGCGGCGGGAAGGCCGATGGTTGGAGAAGTCGAAACTATAGCCGGGTCTCCTAACCTCGCCGCTCAAATTCATTCCATTGCTAGGCCCGAGAGGGGACATGAAGACAAGAAGCTGAAGCAAGACACCATCATCACCTTCAAAGATGAAGATCTAGAGGGGTTACGGCTGTCACACCAAGACCCGCTCGTAATCAATGCTGGGATCGGGGATCCTTGTTTCAACGTCAAGAGAATACCAGTCGACAATGGGAGCTCGGTGGACGTCATGTTCCCCTCCACTCTGCAGAGCATGAAGCTCACCAAAGAACACCTTAGCCCAGCAGCAGGGCCTGTCTACGGTTTTGATAACCGCACCGTTCCAGTCCAGGGCATGATTACCCTTCCGGTGACACTGGCGAGTTTCTAAGACAAACAACTCACGTCATCCAGTTCGTAGTCGTGGAGTCAAGCTCCGCCTACAACGCAATCTTCGGGAGGCCGCTCCAGTCTGTGTTCGGAGCCATTCCCTCAATCCCGCACTTAGCTATGAAATTTCCGACTGCCGCTGGAGTAGGAGTCGTTCGTGGGAACCAAGAGGCGGCCAGCACCTGCTACCTGAAGCAAGCCCAATCGGCAAAGGCGACCGCCCTAAGCATCGACAACTTTGACCTTCGAGATGAAACTACTTTGCAGAAGGGGATGCCCTTCGAAGGATTGGTAGTAGTGTCGCTCTCCCAACGGGATTCGACTTGGACAGTCCAAGTCGGGTCCCTCTTGTCGCAAGAAGAACAGGAAGAATTCACAGCCTTCCTGCAGGAGAACGAAGACATTTTCGCTTGGAGCCCAGAAGACATGTCTGGTGTAGATCCCGAAGTCATTTTTGACTCTTTAAACATTAACCCAGCCTGCAGGCCTGCGATACAAAAGAAGAGGAACTTTGCCCCTGAACGAGTAAAGGCGATCGAAGAAGAAGTAACAAAGCTCATGGAGGGGCGGTTCATCCGCGAAGCAGAATACCCCACGTGGCTCGCTAACGTGGTGATGGTGAAGAAGGCCCCGGGGAAATGGAGAATGTGCGTCGACTACAGCAACCTGAACCAGGCGTGCACAAAAGACAGCTTCCCTCTTCAAAGGATTGATCAGCTCGTCGACGCAACGGCAGGCCACGAGCTGCTCAGCTTCATGGATGCTTACTCAGGCTACAACCAGATAAGGATGGATCCCTCAGACGAGGAGCACACCGCCTTCCGCACCGACAAAGGAGTCTAGTGCTACAAGGTAATGTCGTTCGGCCTTAAAAATGTCGGAGCGACATACCAAAGACTGATGAACAAGGTCTTCAAGGACCTCATCGGGGAGACAATGGAGGTATACGTGGATGATATGCTAGTGAAGAGCGTCCACCGTTGCGACCACTTGAAAGTCTTGGGAAAGTGCTTTCAGCATCTTCGTCGCTTCTGAATGCGGCTCAACCCCAGCAAATGCGTGTTCGGTGTGACGACGGGGATGTTCCTGGGTTTCATGGTAAACCACCAGGGAATTGAGGCCAACCCCGAGAAGATCAAGGTGTTGGAGGACATGTCGCCACCTCGCTTAATCAAGGAAGTACAACGCCTGAATGGGAGGATCACCGCATTGTCTCGTTTCCTATTACGAACGGGGGAAAAGTACCTCCCTTTCTTCAAGATCCTCCGGGGAGCGCGCCACACCGGGTTCCAGTGGACGGACGAGTGGCAGACGGCTTTCAAACATCTCAAATGATACCTGGCCTTGCCTTTTCTCCTGTCAAAGCCAATCCCCGGGGAAACCCTATTCTTGTACCTGGCAGTTTCGCCTACAACCCTCAGTTCAGTGCTAGTGAAAGATGAAGGAGGGGTACAACGGCCAATCTACTACCTCAGCAAAGTTCTCACCGATACCGAAACCCGATACCCGGCGGCAGAAAAAATAGCCTTAGCTCTCGTCTTCTCGGCACGGAAGCTTCGGCCCTACTTCCAAGCACACACAGTAAAAGTACTGACTCAGCTCCCGCAACAAACAATCTTCCAGATGCCAGAAGTCTCAGGGAGACTAGTGAAGTGGGCGGTGATGCTTGGCGAGTTCGAAATCCAATTATTACCCCGGCCAGGCATCAAGTCACAAGTGCTTGCCGACTTTGTTGTAGAGTATACCATTCCACCGGAAACGGCTCCTGTCAGAGATATCACCACCCCCCGTTGGACTCTCTACGTCGATGGTGCTTCAGGAGCTGAAGGAGCTGGAGCAGGATTGCTTCTCATAAGCCCCAATGAGATCACCCTGGAGTATGGCCTCAGATTGAAGTTCCCAGCAACCAACAATATCGCATAGTACGAGGCTCTGATCGTCGAGCTCCAACTCGCCATCGATTGCAAAGTTGAGAGACTGGAAATTCACGCGGACTCTCAACTTGTAGTCTCGCAAGTTGAGGGAGATTACGAGGCCATGAACGACCAGATGGCGCAGTACCTCACATTTGTAAAGTCGCTACTTTAGAAGATTCCATCATACCAAATTCTGCACATCCCTCGGGAACAGAATTCTAGGGCGGACGCGCTCTATAAGCTGGCAACTTCACCAACCAGCTATCAATCCCGAAGACGTCGAGTGGAAGAAATAATGGCTCCAAGTATCCCAGGGCCATGGGAAATTGCGACCATTAATGAAGAAGAGTCATCTTGGATGACCCCTCTACGGGCCTACCTCGAGCATGGGCACCTCCCCGAGGACCGTTTGGAAGCACGGAGATTGCGTATGCGAGCGACATCGTTCACCATCATAGATGGGGAAATATACAAACGGGCATTCTCGGGGCCCTACCAAAGTGTTCGCGCGCCAGCGAAGCAGACTACGCCCTGAGAGAGGTGCATGGGGGGGTGTCTGCGGTGAGCATCTCGGAGGAAAGGCGCTGGCCCAGAAGATCTTTCGCCAAGGTTTCTATTGGCCGACAATGAAAAAAGACGCAACTGAGCTTGTCCAGAAATGCAGGAGCTGTCAGATTCATGCTAACGTACCTCACCAGCCCCCGGTCGCACTAACTACACTCCAGAGTGCGTGGCCATTCACACAATGGGGAATTGATCTCCTCGGCCCCCTGCCTATGGCATCCCGGCAGAGATAATTCATCATTCTAGCCATTGATTACTTCACCAAGTGGGTGGAAGCTGAGCCCTCGGCAAAAATCACGGAGGAGAATGCCAAACAGTTCGTCTGGAAGAACATCATCTGCCGCTTTGGTATCCCAGCAACAATCATCGCCGACAACGACACCCAGTTTACCGGGAAATCATTCACCAAGATGTGCGAGGAACTGAAGATCAATCTCCTCCACACCGCCATAGCACATCCACAAACGAATGGGAAAGTGGAGGTCACCAACCGCACAATCCTCAAAGGGTTGAAGACACGTCTCAAAGAAGCTGGGGGGCAATGGGTGGATGCGCTCCCAAATGTGCTATGGGCATACTGCACGACAGAGAGGACTCCAACTGGAGAGACGCCGTACAACCTCTGCTACGGGACCGAAGCTGTCATCCCCGTAACATCGGAGTACCAAGCATCCGGGTGCTGACTTTCGATCCCAGCTAGAATGACGGACTACTTCGCGAAAACCTCGACTTAATCTCCGAAACTCGAGACAACGCCGCCCAGCGCGTCGCTACCTACAAAAGGCGTGTGGCCCGACTCTACGACAGAAGGGTAAAGCCCAGGCCAATCAACGTCGGAGATCTCGTCCTATGCAACATTGAAGCAGCCGAGAAAGGCCCGCAGAAAGACAAACTCTCACCAGCATGGGAAGGACCTTACGTGGTCACCGCGGAAGTAAAGCCTGGAACATTCAAGGTCAGAACGGTGGAAGGAAAGACCCTCCCGCGCACCTGGAACGCGCAGAACCTGCGCCGCTTTTTTCAATAATTTCCCTTACTTCATTATGTAAAAGTCGTGAGCCTCGACTCGCGCAAAACTATCTTATCACAATTTTGTGTAAAAGCCGCGGGCCTCGACTCGCGCAAACTATCTTACTGCAATTTTATTAAAAAGGCGCGAGCCTCGTTTCGCGCAAACTACTTCTCTACAATTATTCCAAATGTGAAAGCCGCAAGCCTCGACTCGCGCAAGCTATCTTCCTATAATTATTATGTTTTATAAAAGCCGTGAGCCTCGACTCACACAAGCTATCTCTCAACGATTGCTCAATATTACTTGGGGCCAGTTCCCCAGTGATCTCACGCTACCCGGTTCGAAGCGTCCGCCCTTCCCCGGTAGTAAGATCACGGCACCGCCAGGGCCTTCCCCCCTCACAGTCGCCCACGGTTCGAAGGGTCTGCTCTTCACCGCTACTCGGGGCCAGTTCCCCAGTGATCTCGCACTACCCGGTTCGAAGCGTCCGCCCTTCCCCGGTAGTAAGATCAAGGCACCGCCAGGGCCTACCCCCCTCAGGGTCGACCACGGTTCGAAGCGTCTGCCCTTCACCGCTACTCGGGTCCAGTTCCCCAGTGATCTCACGCTACTCGATTCTAAGCGTCCGCCCTTCCCCAGAAGTAAAATCACGGCACCGCCAGGGCCTGCCCCCTCACGGTCGCCCACGGTTCGAAGCGTCCGCCCTTCACCTCTGCTCGGGGCCAGTTCCGCACAAACCTCACAAAGGAATAACAAAAGAAGAGCCAAAAATAGGCGGTGAACAAAGAATTATGAAAGGAGGGTATTAGATCTAGTTTACTCTAGAGGGGGGGGGGGGGGGGGGGGGGGGGGGGGGTGAATAGAGTATTTTAAAAACTTAAACAATTTGTTTAGGAGTTTTTATAGCGGAATTTAAATAAGTGATATATAATAAATTAGTTACTTATTTATCACAAAATAAAACAATCAGCACAGCACACAATAATGAAAATAAAGCATCCAGAAGACACAAGAAAATATAGTGGTTCCCCTCTAAATAGGGTACATCCACTCTTCTACCACACTGGTAGGAATCCACTAAGAGGGTTAATCAGGTGCCCTAGCACCAAGGTGATTTTGATCAGGTGTTCACACACAACAGAGCTTTTGATCAGGTGCTCAAAACCAACTAGATTTTTTGATCAGGTGTCTTGCCACCAAGGAGTCACACTTTTGAAGGGAGTATTAACCCTGTACAAGAGAGGTAAGAAAGAGGTTAAAGTGTTCTTCTCTGTCAAGATGCTGAGAGAAGACTCAAGTGTATTTGATGTAAAGCTCCCCCTGTCTGATAGAAATAGTTGACAGATGATGGAGAAGCTTTCTCTTGAAAACAGAGATCTTCTATAGCAGATTGATCTGGAAGAAAAATAGTTCTTCAGATTCTTTGTTGCTCTTTTAGAAGATCTGGACTTGCAGCAAAAGACTGAGAGAATAATATTGATGTTCTTCTCAGTTGAATGAAGTTGCTGCTGTTGAGGAAGAAGATGAAGTTCTTTTTGTTCTTCTTGTATATTTCTCTCTTTTTTTTCTGTCTCTGTATTTAAAAAACTGCTGTATATATCAATATCTCTTCTTTCCTTTCTCTGACAGATTTGAAATTCAAATTCCTTATTTTAAGGAAAAAAATATGCTGAAGATATATTTATTGTACAGCAAATCTGATACGCCGCTTACCTTTTTCCTTTTCCATGATTATGTCCTTTTCAGCTAAGAGTCAACGGCTATAATCAAAAAGGATAACAATAAAAATATTATATCCTGACTTATCCGATATAAAAGAGCCGTTGTTGAGACGATCTTAGTTCAGAGAATGAATAGAATAATCTCTGAAATAAATCTACTATAGAGAAATTTTCGTCGATCTCAACAAATTTTCGTCGATCTCAACATTTTCGTCGATCTCAATTGATTCTGGCTGAAGGAGCAGCTTTTAGTTGATCTGGAAAACTTTCGTCGACCGTAGAGCTGGAGTTCGTCGATCTCAGGAATTAGTCGAGCGCTGAATCTGAATAAGTTAGTCGAGTGCTAAACTTTGATAAATTCGTCGACCGCTTAGCTTTGATAAATTAGTCGACCGCTGAGACGGGTTCTGTTCGTCGACCGCTGAGAGCTGGCAGTTCGTCGATCTCAAACTAATTAGTCGAGCGCTGCAGTTAGAGTTACTCGAACAAAACTTTTCTTTGACCGCTGAAGAGAATGATGTTCGTCGATCGCTGTGATAAGATCATTTTGTCGATCGCAGAGCTGCGAATTCTGTTCGTCGATCTCCGTTTGACGAACGCAGAGGGTCGTTCGACGAACACAGAAAACATAATTTTCTTTTGTTCTAGCTATTTTAACAGCCTAAAATCTTGACCCATAAACTATACATTGGGGTCAACTTTGTCCTTAGTCAATACATAGTGATCCTAGCCCAAATCAATAGGGTTGTTCCAACAATCTCCCCCTATTTGGGTTAGGACACTATTTGACAAAAATTGAAAATAAACAAACAATAATACAGCAAAAACAACAGAGCATATATATATATCTGATATATTTTAAATATTTTATCAGATATAAAATAAATAGTACTCTGAGTTTTGAAACATTTTAATGACGATAAAACTGATAGAAATACAGTCAAAACCTTAATTTTCTCTGAATTCTGAAATTTGATATTGTCTGAACTGTATTGTTCTGAATTCTGATCTGTACCTAAACTGAATCTGCTATGTAAATCAGCTTTCTGAAGTTGTTCTGAACTGAATTTGTAGCAACAACTGATACTGAATTTGCTAATCTGAACTTGATCATGAACTGTATCTGAATTTTTCTGAAACAGAAAGTGCAAACTGCTGTGAGCTTTATCAAGCTTCTTCATACATCAACTCCCCCTGAGTGTGTCTCCCCCTGAGACTTGAGGTTCTTCAGCTTTCTCTCCTTGCCTAGTGTTGAAACCGATTTCTCGGTCCCCTGTAGAGCTCGGGTCCCCCAACTGAGGCTGAGGGGCGGCTAGCCCTTACTTGTCCCTTAGAAGGAGTAGACCGTAGATTAGAATAGTGGACTAAGACCTTAGTCTCGGCAAGGAGGTCCCTCCACTAACCCGGAAGATCGTTGAGCGCTTCCCCTCCCAAGCCAAAGCCAAGACTCGGGCACCTTGGAGAGCTAGAGAGCCCAACCAAGACGACCTAGGGAGAGAGAGGGCTCAAGGATTCTGAACCGGAATGCTCTCCCAAGGTGCCCTTTGAGGTCTATTTATAGATTTTAGATTTGTGGTCTGTCAATAGCCAAATCCCGCTGTCCAATTCTACTATCCGCACCCCAAAATGGTCTGCTAACAGCCAAACTCCGCTGTTTGGAGGGGGCTAACCGCAGACCACCAGGTGTTTTCTGGTAAAAGGCCACTCCAAGCCCTTGCTGGGCGAGCCATCCTTACCGTCGGCGAGTGGAGCTCGCGAGCTTGGGGGTCAACCGAGCTCCAAATCATTACTGGTACCCCGGCAGTCGGCTCGCCTGTACTGCCTAGGCCAAGCCCTAGAGTTGCTATCCGCACACCAAACCATCTGGCTCGCGTAATGCCTAGGCCGAGCCCCAGAATTGCTATTCGCACACCGAGCCTTCTGGCTCGCCCAATGCCTGGGCTGAGCCCCAGAATTACTATTCGCACACCAAACCATCTGGCTCGACTAATGCCTAGGCCGAGCCCCAGAATTGCTATTCGCACACCACACCATCTGGCTTGCACAACGCCTAGGCTGAGCCCCAGAATTACTATTCGCACACCACACCATCTGGCTCGCCTAATGCCTAGGCCGAGCTCCAGAATTACTATTCGCACACCAAACCATCTGGCTCGCCCAACGCCTGGGCCGAGCCCCAGAATTATTATTCGCACACCAAACCATCTGGCTCGCCTAATGCCTAGGCCTAGCCCCATAATTACTATTCGCACACCAAACCATCTGGCTCGCCCAACGCCTGGGCCGAGCCCCAGAATTACTATTCACACACCAAACAATCTGGCTCGCCCAACGCCTGGGCTGAGCCCCATAATTACTATTCGCACACCACACCATCTGGTTCGCCCAATGCCTGGGCCGAGCCCCAGAATAACTATTCGCACACCACACCATTTGGCTCGCCCGCTACCTTTACTCGCCGGCCAAACTGCACCCCACCTGGTCGAGCTCGCCAAAATGGCTAATTGCACCCCTGAAATGGCTATTTGCACCCCCCATGTACCTGAGCTTGCCTAGCGAACCCTTAGCTTGCCTGTACTTCTCGGGCTCGCATGTATGGCCGAGGCCGAGCCTTCCCCAAGTGGCTATCCGCACTCCCGACCTTGGGGTTTACCTAGCGAACATCAGGGTTATACACAATCCCCGCACTTCGCGAGGTTGCCCTAAGCTCGCGAAGAACCGTCCAACCTCTGGTGTTCGCCGACTGTGCTGACGTGGCAGGAATCTTTTGGTTGGTCCTATGCCCGAAAACTATAAATACTGCCCCCTATGGGCGGTGTTCAAACCTTTTCCCCTCCTTTCTTCTCGCCGATATCACTTTGGACTTGGGATGTCTACGAAGGAAAGCGCGTTCGCTCACCTGAAGGCCTCCCGGGAGGCAGCTGATGCGCGTCGGCAAGTGCACCGGTCGCTGTCAAGTAATAATTGTGGAGAATAAATTCCCCGGATGTCGGTCTCTTGAGGAATGCAGGATGGGTGAACGAATCGCGCAGTGATTATTGTTACACAAGCGTTTCACAAACACAAAGAGGGGTTTTTGGTTGGTTTTCCTAATTTTAACAACAACAACAGAGATGCGGGTCGAGAACACCGCTTCGCAAAGTGAGGTGGATGCAACGGCTGCGATGCCGTGCTTCGTGAGGCGGATGAAGTGAACTCAAGTGCGAAAGGGTGAGGGTCGCCAACACCTCTTCACAACCGTCGTTAGCTCTTGCTAACACGGAGCAAACACCTTGCGTGCGTGTGCGAGTGAGTGAGTGAGAACAGAATGAATCATGAGCAAACCATGGAGAAAAACAAAGAAATATTCATTTTCATCAAAGTAAATATTACAATATTCATCTAGTACATGGTTCAAAGAGTGCAATGAAGGGAAAGAAGACAGAAATAACCGGCGGTGAAGACTAGCGGCCGTTCACGGCCGGAATGGTAGGTTGTCGGGCTACCTCCGGACTCGGACGGGCAATGCTTCTGGCATAGAGAGCTGTCACAATCTCCCTACGTGCTCCGTCGTCTTCGACTCAAGGTCTCTTCTTCTTCTCACCGGGCGGAAAGCGAAAATGGTTGCTTGGAGGCTTGCGGACGATGGAGAACACTCACGGACGATGGAGGAAGGCTTGGAATGGATGGAGGAGGCTTCCCCTTGCGTGGAAGATGAAGTAGGGGCGTTCCAGGGCGGTGGTCGGCGGCGTACGGAACAGGAACCTCGCTCCCGGAATGATCGATCCGCCCTAAAATCGCAACAGGCGTTTAAATAGGCGCTGGATTGAATACTGCGCACGATCATTGGCGCACGACCAGTGGCCGTGCGCACTGGAATTCTGCGATCGTGCGCACTGCCTGGACAGAACCTGCAAGAGACGAAATTATAAAATACAATGTTCGCACGACCAGTGGCGCACGACCGGTGGTCGTGCGCACTGGAGTTGATGGTCGTGCGCACTACATCAAACAGAACTCAGAAATTTAATGGTCAATGCGCACGAGCAGTGGCGCACGACCGATGGTCGTGCGCACTGGAGTCGATGGTCGTGCGCACTGCACCAGACAGAACTCGTGAAAAAGGGTTAAGTGCGCACGATTAGTGGCGCACGACCGGTGGTCGTGCGCACTAGAACAAGTGATCGTGCGCAGTGTTCCTGTGCAGAATTGCACCGGAAACACTTGCACGCCTCCTATTCCAGCACAAACACAGATCTAGCCACTGAAAGTGGCACTTAACAACATACGAATACTACTAAAGATAATACACACGAAAACACACCAAAGTGGGCCTAAATGTGCACCTAGCATGGGTTATCAAATATAGACTATAATAAGGCTAAAGTGCGGTGAATTTACTGAATAAAGGCTCAGATGAGTCCATAAATGTGTATATGATCAGGACTCATCACACCCCTAATTTACTGAATCAAAAACTTGATGCGCGTCGGCAAGTGCACCGGTCGCTGTCAAGTAATAATTGTGGAGAATAAATTCCCCGGATGTCGGTCTCTTGAGGAATGCAGGATGGGTGAACGAATCGCGCGGTGATTATTGTTACACAAGTGTTTCACAAACACAAAGAGGGGTTTTTGGTTGGTTTTCCTAATTTTAACAACAACAACAGAGATGCGGGTCGAGAACACCGCTTCGCAAAGTGAGGTGGATGCAACGGCTGCGATGCCGTGCTTCGTGAGGCGGATGAAGTGAACTCAAGTGCGAAAGGGTGAGGGTCGCCAACACCTCTTCACAACCGTCGTTAGCTCTTGCTAACACGGAGCAAACACCTTGCGTGCGTGTGCGAGTGAGTGAGTGAGAACGGAATGAATCATGAGCAAACCATGGAGAAAAACAAAGAAATATTCATTTTCATCAAAGTAAATATTACAATATTCATCTAGTACATGGTTCAAAGAGTGCAATGAAGGGAAAGAAGACAGAAATAACCGGCGGTGAAGACTAGCGGCCGTTCACGGCCGGAATGGTAGGTTGTCGGGCTACCTCCGGACTCGGACGGGCAATGCTTCCGGCGTAGAGAGCTGTCACAATCTCCCTACGTGCTCCGTCATCTTCGACTCAAGGTCTCTTCTTCTTCTCACCGGGCGGAAAGCGAAAATGGTTGCTTGGAGGCTTGCGGATGATGGAGAACACTCACGGACGATGGAGGAAGGCTTGGAATGGATGGAGGAGGCTTCCCCTTGCGTGGAAGATGAAGTAGGGGCGTTCCAGGGCGGTGGTCGGCGGCGTACGGAAGAGGAACCTCGCTCCCGGAATGATCGATCCGCCCTAAAATCGCAACAGGCGTTTAAATAGGCGCTGGATTGAATACTGCGCACGATCATTGGCGCACGACCAGTGGTCGTGCGCACTGGAATTCTGCGATCGTGCGCACTGCCTGGACAGAACCTGCAAGAGACGAAATTATAAAATACAATGTTCGCACGACCAGTGGCGCACGACCGGTGGTCGTGCGCACTACAGCAAACAGAACTCAGAAATTTAATGGTCAATGCGCACGAGCAGTGGCGCACGACCGATGGTCGTGCGCACTGGAGTCGATGGTCGTGCGCACTGCACCAGACAGAACTCGTGAAAAAGGGTTAAGTGCGCACGATTAGTGGCGCACGACCGGTGGTCGTGCGCACTAGAACAAGTGATCGTGCGCAGTGTTCCTGTGCAGAATTGCACCGGAAACACTTGCACGCCTCCTATTCCAGCACAAACACAGATCTAGCCACTGAAAGTGGCACTTAACAACATACGAATACTACTAAAGATAATACACACGAAAACACGCCAAAGTGGGCCTAAATGTGCACCTAGCATGGGTTATCAAATATAGACTATAATAAGGCTAAAGTGCGGTGAATTTACTGAATAAAGGCCCGGATGAGTCCATAAATGTGTATATGATCAGGACTCATCAGCAGCAAAAGCCAAGGCTGCCGAGAGCAAGTCCTGGATGTTCATTCAGCCTGCTCCTCGCTCTCCTCCATCTAAGAAAGCCAAAACGGTTCAGAGGTCGCGAGATGAGGACACATTGTCACCTCCGGCCTCGCCTCTGCCGCCGAACACCGAGCTTGCCTCACAGGTATTCTTGTTGGAGCTCTATAGATACTGAAATTACCTTCTTAATCCACGCCATTGGTTCGCAGAATCCCCCCCCCCCCCCCCCCCCGAGGAGAGCATGGCGAACCTCACCTTGACTTCTTCCCGTGTACCTTACCCGGAGAAGTCAAACTTACCCACTACCGGAGCGGGAGCCTCGACCTCGCAGCGCCCGTCCTCGCGGCCCAGTAAGTGAACTCATCTTCCCTTTACTTTTGTAGAATCATCTTCACGGCATCTGCATGATTACTATTTATGCAGCTACCCCGGCGAAGAGTCCCGAAGAGAAGATCCCCACCCCGGCGAAAAATGCTGAAAAGAAGATTCCTACCACGACGCGCTCGCCAACCACCACCAAGGTGGTTTTGACCACCCCGGGCTTCGGCCTTGTGGGCCAGCGAAGCCCAGGTAGCTCGCTGCTGGAAGGTGCTCCGGTCTTAGAGAAGGTGGTGCATGCGCCTGGCCTAGGGAAACCCCGCATTATCGGGTTCCGCGAAAACTTCATAGGTCGGCTGAGTACTTCTCGCCACCAGCACCGCGAGCCCTCAGACTCGCCAGGTTCGCAAACTTGCGTGAATTTATCCTCTCGCTCGCTTCCAGGGCCCTGCTAACCTTTCCTTCGCAGAGATGTCTGAGGCCACTCCCGTGTCCAAGCACGGGAGGGAGGAGATGTCGCCACCGCCCTCGCCGAGCCAGATGTTGAAACCGATTTCTCGGTCCCCTGTAGAGCTCGGGTCCCCCACTTGAAGCTGAGGGGCGACTAGCCCTTACTTGTCCCTCGGAAGGAGTAGACCGTAGACAAGAACAGTGGACTAAGACCATAGTCTCGGCAAGGAGGTCCCTCCACTAACCCGGAAGATCGTTGAGCGCTTCCCCTCCCAAGCCAAAGCCAAGACTCGGGCACCTTGGAGAGCTAGAGAGCCCAACCAAGACGACCTAGGGAGAGAGAGGGCTCAAGGATTCTAAACCGGAATGCTCTCCCAAGGTGCCCTTTGAGGTCTATTTATAGATTTTAGATTTGTGGTCTGTCAATATGATGACTAGCTTTTAGTCATCGTTTCTTGGTTAGTTTAGTTCAATTTTCTTATATTTTAATTATAGTTTCGTTGCATTTTATGGCTATTTTACTTTATGTTGTCATTTTAATGTTTTCACTTTATGTTTATGAAAGTTTTATTTGTCTTTTGGTTTTTATATAAAAAAATTGATGTTTGTATTTTATGTTCCTATAAAATTAATGGTCGTTATATTGTATGTTGGTTTGTTATTTATGTTATGTTGTCATGTTGTTTTTATTTTATTTTGTTACCTCATGTGTGTCATAGTTTATGTTATTATTATTATTATTATTAACTAATTATCTTGTTTTGTTGTAGGATAATGCAACCCGACCTCAAGCAAGCAGCTCCCCCTTGTGCTGGCCGAACCTCTACAGGCAGCCCCCTTTATTTGGAGCAGCCCAAACCCTCTAAATGCAGCCCGAACTTCTACAAGCAGCCCCCCCCCCCCCCCCATGTGTTGGCCGAAATTTCCATGCAAGCCACCACCTTTGCATGCCACATATGCTGGCCGAAATTCCTCCTCCCTCCTCTCATTTTATTATTTTATTTTCTCTCTCTCTCCTTCTTTTAACTCCCATTCATCCCCCTTTTTATTCTCTATTTTATATTTTATTTTTCTTTAATTAAAAATGCAATGTATCTCTCCCTCTCTCTCCTCCTCTTTATTGCCTTCATTCATTGCCATGCATGAACATTCCCCTTATCTCTCCTCTCCTCTTCATTTTTCTAGAACCTTCCCCATCTTCTATATAAGGAGCCCATTCTTCATGCTTTAAGGGTGGAACCTTTGGGAGGAACTTTTGGCAAGAGAGGGAGATCAAGAGAGGATTGTATTTTTGTTCTAATTTTCCAAGTTTTGTAAGCTTTCTTTTTAGAATATTGCAATCTTGTTCTTAGTATTATAGTATTGTTCTTTTATTTCCTTGCACTTTTCTTCTTCAATTTAATGAAAATGTTCTCTTTCTATGATATTATCGTTTCAATTTCCATTATGCGTAGCTAAACTTCCGTTAGCGTTTGATCATGATGATCCATGAATTGAGATGAGATTATTTCTTTAAGTCTTAGTTTCACTTTTGTTTAAATTATTCTTGATCCTTCTTTGATTTATTTTTGCGTCGACTCCGTATTTCCGGTATACGGTAGTAGGCCCTTGATCTCATTTCATAATAGTCGAGAGACTCATTGATTTGAAAGATCGCTCAAAGAAGGAAGGAGTTGCACGCACCCCTAGAGATAGGATGACGTAAATCCTCCGGATTGGAGTCAAATCCAATAGTGTGGTTCACTTCGATAATGCGGCTTTAGACCTGTTTGTTTTACGAAGAGATTCCGATCAAACCGTCTATAAGTTAGGAGATTTAGTGCTCTAGCGAGACTATCTCTCATTTTCGGAACCGCCACGGTCAAGAATTATTTTGCAATCGCAAGACTAATTTTATTTATCTCTCATCTCTTTTCATGGTGACTCTTTGATCAAACGCTAATTTTCCCTTTTGAATTTCCGTTCAAGTAATCTCGTAGTTTATTTTAAACATTCTCAAAATCATCAACTATTCGTACGGTAGGATAATAGTAGAAAGCGTGAGTAGTAATACTTGACAGCCCCGTGTTTTAAATACGACCTTGGTACTACAATTTGATAGGTACACTTGCCTCATCGGGTTGATAGTAAATTAATTCACCAAGTTTTTGGCGCCGTTGCCGGGGAGTTTTGTCAATATTAAGAAAACGCCGTCGCTATTACTTCTGCAAAAATAAAAAAATAAAAATTTATTATTATTAACCCATCATCTTTTTTTATTTCACCTAAAATCCTGGAAAGGACGCTTTGGGCTTGAATTCCCATCATAGCCTCTAGTACCGTTGCAAACCCTTCACAGGGCAGATCTCGGGAAGTCCAGGACTATTATAATCCGCCTAATATTATCCTTCTTAAAAAAGAAAAAAAATCATCATCATTTTTTTAAGTTTGGTATTTTTTTTTTCACTTTCGTTTATTTTCCCCTCTTCCCCTTTTCTTTCTGCTAGTGCATGACCCGCACGAATTCGTCGTTACTTGTTGATTTGGACCCGGAAATCGAACGCTCCTTGCGGAGAAATTTACGATTCAGGGGTTCCACCTCTCAAGATACGGTTGAGGATTCTAACGGTGATTGTATTTTTAATTCTGAAATTATGGGTGATCCCAATCCAGAAGTTGACCAGCAACGGACCATGTCTTATTATGCTCGGCCTAACTTGGAGGGTACAGAATCTAGTATCGTTCGACCTGCGATAGCGAACAACAATTTTGAGCTTAAGCCCGACACTATACAAATGGTGCAGCAATATGCGCAGTTCGACGGATTACCAGATGAAGATCTGAACTTACATATTGCTAGTTTCCTTGAAATCTGTGATACCTTCAAAATCAATGGTGTCTCAGACGATGCGATTAGGCTAAGACTCTTCCCCTTCTCTTTAAGAAACAAAGCCAAACAGTGGTTGAGTTCTCTCCCAAGAGGATCAATCACTACTTGGGACATTTTAACAGAAAAATTTCTTGCTAGGTATTTTCCCCCCGCCAAAACTGCTAAATTTCGAACTGATATTTGTTCTTATAGTCAAATCAATTCTGAGACCCTCTATGACACTTGGGAGAGTTTCAAAGAACTATTAAGACGATGCCCCCATCATGCTCTGCCTGTATGGTTACAGGTCCAGACATTCTATAACGGGCTAAATCAAGCAACCCAGCAAATGATAGACGCCGCATCCGGTGGTTCTTTGAACCGAAAAACTCCGGAAGGTGCTCTTGAGCTTATCGAGGATATGGCGATGAACACCTATCAGTGGAATTCGCCTAGGTCTCGCCCAATTAAACCTGCAGGTATCTTTGAAGTGGACTCCATGTCCCAACTGGCGCTTCAAGTGGAAATGCTGAACAAGAAAGTAACGGAGATGACTGCTGCCTCCGCTAGTCAGGTACATGAGAATGCAATTGCTGCTGCTGCCGAGCAGGTGGATTATCTGGGGAACATACCCAGGCCTGCTCAAAACAATTTTTCTAATTTTTCTGCTTTTTCTGCTCCTCCTGGTTTTAATGTTGCGTCTAATTCGTATCACCCTGGATGGCGTAATCATCCAAACTTTTCGTGGAGTAATCCCGCAAATGCCGCACGCCCACCACATGATTTCACCCCACCACCACCACCACCACAAAATCAAAATCAAAATTTTCCAAAACCTCCTTCTTTGGAGGAAGTGTTTTCCAAATATATGAATTCTAATGATGCAACCATTAGAAATCTAACAGGGTCGATGAAAAATCTTGAAACAACAGTCGGCCAACTAGCTAAGGCTTTCTACGAGAGACCACCTGGGACTCTTCCCTCAAATACTGAACCAAACCCAAGGGAACACGCGAAAGCGATCACCCTTCGGAGCGGCAAAGTAGTCCACGAGCCCACCACAAGGGAAGAGCCAGAGGTTGTTGCCTCTCATGCTGATAAGGAACAAGTAATTATTAAGGAAACTGATTTAGGAAGCGAAAAAGAAAAGAATATGTTTGAAAAAGATAATCTTCAAGGTAATGTGGTTTTAAAAGAATTTCCTCCGCCTCCCTACCCCGCTAAGCTTAGGCAAGATAAGTTAGACGATCAGTATCATCGCTTTCTTGAAATGTTTAAATAAATTCATATAAATTTACCATTTCATGAAGCGATTAGTCAAATGCCTAAGTACGCCAAATATTTGAAAGATTTGCTAACAAACAAGAAGAAACTGGAAAATCTATCTCATGTAATGCTAAATGAAGAGTGCTCGGCAGTTATAAAAAACACTAATCTCCCTAAAAAGATAAAAGATCCGGGTAGCTTTTCTATTCCATGTGTTTTTGGTAATCTTTTCATGAAAAACGCGTTAGCAGATTTGGGTGCGAGCATCAATTTGATGCCTTTTTCTTTGTTTAAGCAGTTAGGATTGGGCACTCTAAGCCCTACACGTATGAGTATCCAATTAGCTGATCGGTCGATCAAGTACCCATTAGGTATCGTTGAGGATGTGTTGGTGAAGGTCGACAAATTCATCTTCCCGGTGGATTTTGTCATTCTTGATATTGAGGAAGACGTCGATGTCCCTCTTATCCTTGGTCGTCCCTTTTTAGCCACCTCTCGAGCGGTTATTGATGTAAGTAATGGGAAACTTCTTCTTCGTGTAGGGGATGATGAGGTCGCATTTTCTATTAATGATTCAATGAAAAACTCTTTAAAAAACGACGACTCATGTTTCTTTCTTGATGAGTTCAATGATAATTCTTCACTTCTTCTGTCTAATGTTTCTTCAAATGATTTTTCTTCTTCCTTTTCTGAAAGTTATCCGAATATTTTTGAAGACACGGTTATGTCCGTGCAAACAAATTTCGAAAACCCACCAACTGTTAGACAAAAAAATTTTGAAAATCTTATTTTTGAAAAAGAAAAAGTTTTAAAAAATTCTTACGATGAACCACCTTCTCTTGAACTCAAACCACTCCCCGATCATCTTAAGTACGCCTTTTTAGAAAAAAATTCTAAATTGCCCGTTATAATCTCGGCTTTTCTTTCTCAATCCGAGAGCGATCAACTGATCGAAGTGCTACAAAAGCATCGTCGAGCTATAGCGTGGCAAATTTCCGACATTTCGGGCATAAGCCCTTCTTTTTGCACCCACAAAATCTTTGTTGAAAATGATTCAAAACCTGTAATCCAACCTCAACGTCGTCTCAATCCAAACATGAAAGAGGTCGTAAAGGGGGAGGTGCTTAAGCTGTTAGATGCGGGGATAATTTATCCAATCTCAGATAGTAAGTGGGTGAGTCCAGTCCAGGTAGTGCCTAAGAAGGGTGGGATCACGGTAGTAGCGAACGAGAATAACGAGTTAATCCCGACTAGGACGGTAACGGGATGGAGAATGTGTATCGATTATCGTAAGCTTAATGATGCCACTCATAAGGATCACTTTCCCCTCCCTTTTATCGACCAAATTTTAGAACGATTATCTGGGCATAGTTTTTATTGCTTTCTCGACGGTCTCTCGGGGTATTTCCAAATCCCTATCGCACCCGAGGACCAAGAGAAGACAACATTTACTTGCCCTTTCGGAATTTTCGCTTACCGTAGGATGCCTTTCGGCCTTTGCAACGCACCTGCTACCTTCCATAGGTGTATGTTAGCCATCTTCGATAAATATGTAGAAAGTATAATGGAAATATTTATGGATGACTTCTCTGTTTTTGGTGATTCATTTTCATTATGTTTAGAAAATTTGGCCAAGGTTTTAGAACGCTGTGAAGAAACTAACTTAGTTTTAAACTGGGAAAAATGTCATTTCATGGTGAGAGAAGGGTTAGTCTTAGGTCACAAAATTTCTGCCAAGGGAATCGAGATCGATCAAGCTAAGGTCGAGGTAATCGAAAAACTGCCGCCGCCTACAAACCTTAAAGCAATTAGAAGTTTTTTAGGCCACGCGGGATTTTATCGGCGCTTTATCAAGGACTTTTCAAAAATCACAAAGCCTCTAACCCAACTCTTAGAAAAGATATCCCTTTTAATTTTGACGAATCATGTTTAGCTGCTTTTGAATTGATAAAATCTAAATTAATTAATGCTCCGATTATGATTGCTCCGGTCTGGGATTTGCCGTTTGAAATAATGTGCGATGCGAGTAAATTTGCGATAGGTGCGGTGCTAGGACAACGGATTGATAAAAATTTCCGCCCAATCTATTACGCTAGCAAGACTCTTAACTCGGCACAAGAAAACTACACAACAACTGAAAAAGAACTTTTAGCAATCATTTTCGCTTTTGATAAATTCCGGCCGTATATTACGCTTTCCAAAGTTATAGTTTTTACGGATCATTCTGCCTTGAAGTACCTCCTCTCTAAACCGGACGCCAAGCCCGTCTTATTCGCTGGATCCTCTTACTTCAAGAATTCGACTTGGAAATCCGGGATAAGAGAGGAGCGGAAAATCTAGCGGCTGATCATCTTTCTCGATTAGAAAACCCCGAGATAGGTATGTTAAACGAAAATTTTCTTAATGATTCTTTCCCGGATGAACAACTTTTAAATATTTCTTCCTCTACTCCCTGGTTCGCCGATCTGGCCAATTATCTTGTGGCCCGCGTCCTCCCAAAAGAGTACTCATCTCAGCAAAAGAAGAAATTCTTCTCTGAGTTGAAGTATTATTTTTGGGAGGACCCCTTTTTATTTCGCATTTGTGCGGATCAGGTGGTAAGAAGATGCGTTTCCCGGGAAGAAGGTTTTAAAATTTTAAGGCATGTTCATGAAGGTCCAACTGGCGGGCATTATCAAGCAAACCGCACCGCCCACAAAGTACTTAGTGCTGGCTTTTATTGGCCAAGCATATTCAAAGATGCTCAAATCTTTGTGAGCGGATGTGATCGATGCCAACGGACCTGAAACATATCAAATAAAAATGAAATGGAACAAAATTATTACCTTGAATGCGAGATTTTTGATTTATGGGGCATCGACTTTGTCGGCCCATTTCCTTCAAGTTTAGGTAATAAATATATTTTAGTCGCGGTAGATTATGTTTCTCGTTGGGCAGAAGCCCAAGCTCTTCCAAGTAATGATGCCCGCGTTGTGATTTCTTTTTTAAAAAAATTGTTCTCTCGTTTTGGTTTCCCTCGAGCGATCGTTAGTGATAGGGGAAGTCATTTCTGCAACGCCCAACTCACTAAAATTTTAATCAAATATGGCGTTACGCATAAACTTTCCACCGCTTATCACCCCCAAACTAACGGTCAGGTCGAGGTTGTCAATCGGGAGCTCAAAAGAATTTTAGAAAAAACTGTTTCGACTTCTCGTAAAGATTGGTCTTTAAAATTAGACGATGCTCTTTGGGCCTATCGGACGGCGTACAAGACCGCTATTGGTTGTACTCCCTTCCGTTTGGTCTATGGAAAATCGTGTCATCTTCCGGTTGAAGTAGAACACCGCGCGTATTGGGCACTGAAATTTGTTAATTTTAATCCGCACTCAGTCGGCGAGCATAGAAAAAATCAATTGAATGAACTCGACGAGTGGCGAGCGTTCGCTTATGAAAATAACAAACTTTTTAAAGAACGTACAAAATTTTATCACGATAAGAACTTACGCCACCCTAAAACGTTTAAACCAGTCGATCAAGTTCTTCTCTTTAATTCACGTTTACGTCTTTTTCCTGGCAAGCTTAAATCTCGATGGTCTGGACCGTTTACGGTCAAAGAGGTTTCTCCGTACGGAACTGTTTTAATTTCGCACCCGGATAAGGGTGAATTTAAAGTGAATGGTCATCGACTGAAACTATATTTCTCTAATGATTTGGTGTCTCCTGAAAAGGAGCAAGTTTTATTCATTTCGTAATTTTTATCTTGTTGTTGAACTTTGTTTTTGAAGTGGAACTTTTATTGTGGACTTATTTTTATCGAACTTTTTATTCGAACATTATGTATTGTTTAAATAAGAACAATCTTGGGATCTCGCCCAAGTTCTTTTTCTGCATTTATTTTCGTATTTTGTTCTTCCTCCTGGTGGCCCAAACGCTTCCAAGTTCGTGATTGCCGCTCCGTCGTTGCTGATTTCAAGAAGGATCAAATCATACCTGCTGATGATCAAGTCGCTAAAGTGCAAGCATGGGGGAGCGAATCCACATTCGGCCTCACAAACCTGGGGAAGTCCTGTTCTTTTTTTTTCCTAGTTATTATTTACTGCATTTCTTGTCTTTCCCTATCTCCTCCTCTTTCTCGTTTTCTTTTTCATTGAGGGCAATGAAAGGCTTAAGCATGGGGGAGGGTTTCTTTGTTTTGGGTTTAGGGTTTCATTGTTTTTTCTCTTTTTCTCTTTTCTAAAAAAAATATAAAAATCAAAAATATTGTAGTTTTCTCTACTTTGTCTTTAAGGTTTATTAAAAATCTAAAATCAAAAAAAATTTAGTATCTATTTGAAAATCAAAATCAAAAATTATTGTCTATCTTTATTTTTATGTTTCTTCTAGTGGTGTGTATGCCCATGCGGTTCTTTAGTTCTAAGTAGAATTTCTTGAATCGGTTTTCTAAATCTATTATTCTAACATAGTTTAGTTTTACTATTTTTCTACTTCTTAAATATAGGCATCCATTTTTCTACTTCTTAAGTTAGCAAATTGTAGTATTTCCTTTTATTCGGTTTTGTTGCGTATGAACGGTTGCTAGTTAACATTATCTTTTTTTCATTTTGGGGTAATGCTTTCTTGGTGTCTAGAACTTGTCTTTAGCGACTCTCGAAGCATTTGCGTTGTTTGTTCACGATCTTTAGAAATGATTTAGGCCATCCTTTTGACCCGCTTGAGCCTTGTTGCCCACCGAAAATTTTACCCTTGCTAAAACAATTTTGGGACTTTTCTTTTTTTTCTTTGTTTAGCTCCACCTTCCAATTTTCACCAAAGCCAAAGGGCCCTTCCTATTTCACACTAGACTTTGAGCTATATTTAAACATCATTATTGTGATGGGAAGTATTTTTGAAAAAAATGAAAAGGAAATCTTTAGTTCGTATTTGGAGCTCTCTTTTGTGTAATGAAAAAAATGATTATCAAAAAAAAAATGAAAATGAAATCCAAAGAAAAGAAGTTATTTGGGGCCAAGTATGAAAAGAAAAAAAAAATTTACGGCCTTGTGTTTGTTTTCCTTTAGTTTGAATTGGAGGAAATGACATACTTGTCATTTCTCATTCTTGTAATCTTATGTTTATTCAAAGCTCACCCTTGGTTTAGTGTGTTTGCCATCGTTTTTATCCTTGAATTCCAATTCCTAATCATTTACCTAAACCAAGTATTTACGCCTATTAAGCCCTTTTGATCTTTTGAACGTGACACAAACCTGCGTAGTGGAGAGAGTGTGAACGGACAAGCCTATGGCCACCATCATTGATGGATTTCTTTGGAGATTATCTTGAGATGATTTCGGGGTAATCGTTACTCTAGCAACCTAGTAATTCGTTCAATGCGCCGTTTATTTAGAATCTCTACTTTTGTTTTTCTTATTCTCCTAAATTTTGGATGCCTTGTTTTAGGAATTTAGAAATATGTAATTCTACTTTATGTTCTAATGATATTTTTAGGTCTCCTTTTTCAAGTTTTCTATTGTGGACTTCTCACCCGTCTAGTTGTGAACATAGAAATTCGGATAGTTTAATTTTCCATTTTGGTTTTCTTAGTTTTGCATCGTAAATTTATTTTTCTTTTTGTTTCCCCTCTATTTCGATTTCCATTTGCTTGGGGGCAAGCAAACTCTTAAGCATGGGGGAGTTTGATGACTAGCTTTTAGTCATCGTTTCTTGGTTAGTTTAGTTCAATTTTCTTATATTTTAATTATAGTTTCGTTGCATTTTATGGCTATTTTACTTTATGTTGTCATTTTAATGTTGTCACTTTATGTTTATGAAAGTTTTATTTGTCTTTTGGTTTTTATATAAAAAAAATTGATGTTTGTATTTTATGTTCCTATAAAATTAATGGTCGTTATATTGTATGTTGGTTTGTTATTTATGTTATGTTGTCATGTTGTTTTTATTTTATTTTGTTACCTCATGTGTGTCATAGTTTATGTTATTATTATTATTATTATTAACTAATTATCTTGTTTTGTTGTAGGAGAATGCAACCCGACCTCAAGCAAGCAGCTCCCCCTTGTGCTGGCCGAACCTCTACAGGCAGCCCCCTTTATTTGGAGCAGCCCAAACCCTCTAAATGCAGCCCGAACTTCTACAAGCAGCCCCCCCCATGTGTTGGCCGAAATTTCCATGCAAGCCACCACGTTTGCATGCCACATATGCTGGCCGAAATTCCTCCTCCCTCCTCTCATTTTATTATTTTATTTTCTCTCTCTCTCTCCTTCTTTTAACTCCCATTCATCCCCCTTTTTATTCTCTATTTTATATTTTATTTTTCTTTAATTAAAAATGCAATGTATCTCTCCCTCTCTCTCCTCCTCTTTATTGCCTTCATTCATTGCCATGCATGAACATTCCCCTTATCTCTCCTCTCCTCTTCATTTTTCTAGAACCTTCCCCATCTTCTATATAAGGAGCCCATTCTTCATGCTTTAAGGGTGGAACCTTTGGGAGGAACTTTTGGCAAGAGAGGGAGATCAAGAGAGGATTGTATTTTTGTTCTAATTTTCCAAGTTTTGTACGCTTTCTTTTTAGAATATTGCAATCTTGTTCTTAGTATTATAGTATTGTTCTTTTATTTCCTTGTACTTTTCTTCTTCAATTTAATGAAAATGTTCTCTTTCTATGATATTCTCGTTTCAATTTCCATTATGCGTAGCTAAACTTCCGTTAGCGTTTGATCATGATGATCCATGAATTGAGATGAGATTATTTCTTTAAGTCTTAGTTTCACTTTTGTTTAAATTATTCTTGATCCTTCTTTGATTTATTTTTGCGTCGACTCCGTATTTCCGGTATACGGTAGTAGGCCCTTGATCTCATTTCATAATAGTCGAGAGACTCATTGATTTGAAAGATCGCTCAAAGAAGGAAGGAGTTGCACGCACCCCTAGAGATAGGATGACGTAAATCCTCCGGATTGGAGTCAAATCCAATAGTGTGGTTCACTTCGATAATGCGGCTTTAGACCTGTTTGTTTTACAAAGAGATTCCGATCAAACCGTCTATAAGTTAGAAGATTTAGTGCTCTAGCGAGACTATCTCTCATTTTCGGAACCGCCACGGTCAAGAATTTTTTTGCAATCGTAAGACTAATTTTATTTATCTCTCATCTCTTTTCATGGTGACTCTTTGATCAAACGCTAATTTTCTCTTTTGAATTTCTGTTCAAGTAATCTCGTAGTTTATTTTAAACATTCTCAAAATCATCAACTATTCGTACGGTAGGATAATAGTAGAAAGCGTGAGTAGTAATACTTGACAGCCCCGTGTTTTAAATACGACCTTGGTACTACAATTTGATAGGTACACTTGCCTCATCGGGTTGATAGTAAATTAATTCACCACAATAGCCAAATCCCGTTGTCCAATTCTACTATCCGCACCCCAAAATGGTCTGCTAACAGCCAAACTCCCCTGTTTGGAGGGGCTAACCGCAGACCACCAGGGGTTTTCTGGTAAAAGTCCACTCCAAGCCCTTGCTGGGCGAGCCAGCCTTACCGTCGGTGAGTGGAGCTCGCGAGCTCGGGGGTCAACCGAGCTCCAAATCATTACTGGTACCCCGGCAGTCGGCTCGCCTGTACTGCTGACGCGCTATTTCCACACCGCTAATTAACGGGCATAAAATGCGGTACGACGGCAGTGCACCGGTCGTTGTCAAGTAATAAAAGTAGGGAGTAGCTCCCTGAATATCGTTCTCAAAGGACCGCAAGTTAGGGAATACGATTTGCTCGTTAAGAAATTGATTATGTGGGTTCTAAGTTTAACAAAACAAGAAGGGGGTTTGGTTGATTTTATAGAACGGGAAATGAGAAAACTTAACACTATGTGGGTCGCAATCACCGCTTCGCTTGGTGGATGGGTTTAGTGCAGGCCGCGATGCCATGCTTCACTTAGCGGATGGTCGGTGAGCATATGGATGAGGTGAGTGCAAATTTGAGGGTTGAGGGTTGAAGGCACCTCTTCGCTATCGCTTCCATCTCTTGCTAGAGCGGGTGCTAGAACGTGTGGGTGTAAGTGGAGCGGGAGCGGAGCACATCACAACACAGCATAACGTAAAGACAAGTTCATAAATAAACTTCCATTCATAAACAAATAGATGTTCATTCAGTTCATTACAACTATTAGGAGTACAAATCACAAAAATAGAAGGGGTAGAAGTAACCACGAAATGAGAAGCCTCGCCGCGGATCGTGGTCGGAATGGGGGGTCGTCACGCCTCCTCCGAGCTCAGCCCTTGGTTGCTTCCGGGATGTAGAGGCTGTCACTACCTCCAACTGCTGCCCGTCTTCTTCTCAGAGCTGGGTTCACTTCTCCTTCCCCCAATGGAGATGTCTTCCACTTGGAATGCTGGCCGTAGATGGCGGAGAATGCTTCCGGAACCCTAGAATGACCTTAGGATCAATAGATGAAGCTTTCCCAAGGGGAGGAATGGAAGGAGGGACCTTGGAGAGGTGGAACGGCGGAGTCGCGCGCCGAAATCGCGCCAAAAACCTTGCTGAATACCTAAAATCGCGGAACAGCTCCTTAAATAGGGAGCAGAATAAGTACTGCGCACGGTCAGTGGCGCACGACCAATGGTCGTGCGCGAAGGAATGCCTGTGATCATGCGCAGTCAACCTGTAGCAAAGGGAAAATAGAAAACATCGCACTGTCAGGGGCGCACGACCAGTGGTCGTGCGCGAAGACAGGCCTGTGATCGTGCGCATATCTTTGGTCCGATCTTGATCTGGGCTGGGAATTAACGCACGATCAATGATCGTGCGCCTGATCGTGCGCGAAGGAATGCGCACGATCAGAGGCTTTTTAGGCCAAAAATCACCCCGCACCATCCCGAACATGCACACGACCCCAGGACCTGCAGGAAAAGTACAAATAATCCCGATCTGTGCACACCACCGGATCCATAACACAGGCATACAGTAATATATAAGAAAAGCATGCCACAAGGGGAAAGGATTGCACAAAAGGCGCAGAAACGCCATGATATCACTATAAGCGTATATGAACAACAAATGTAGTGCAATGTCACTAAAACGAACCCAAATGAGGCCAGAAATCACTGTATAAACCAGACTCATCAACAGCCTAGGCCAAGCCCCAGAGTTGCTATCCGCACACCAAACCATCTGGCTCGCCTAATGCCTAGGCCGAGCCCCAGAATTGCTATTCGCACACCGAACCTTCTGGCTCGCCCAAAGCCTGGGCCGAGCCCCAGAATTACTATTCGCACACCAAACCATCTGGCTCGCCTAATGCCTAGGCTGAGCCCCAGAATTGCTATTCGCACACCACACCATCTGGCTAGCCCAACGCCTAGGCCGAGCCCTAAAATTACTATTCGCACACCACACCATCTGGCTCGCCTAATGCCCCTAGGCCGAGCCCCAGAATTACTATTCGCACACCAAACCATCTGGCTCGCCCAACGCCTGGGCCGAGCCCCAGAATTATTATTCGCACACCAAACCATCTGGCTCGCCTAATGCCTAGGCCGAGCCCCAGAATTACTATTCGCACACCAAACCATCTGGCTCGCCCAACGCCTGGGCCGAGTTCCAGAATTACTATTCGCACACCAAACCATCTGCCTCGCCCAACGCCTGGGCCGAGCCCCAGAATTACTATTCGCACACCACACCATCTGGCTCGCCCAACGCCTGGGCCGAGCCCCAGAATTATTATTCGCACACCACACCATCTGGCTCGCCCGCTGTCTTTGACTCGCCGGCCAAACTGCACCCCACCGGGTCGAGCTCGCCAAAATGGCTAATTGCACCCCTGAAATGGCTATTTGCACCCCCATGTACCTGAGCTTGCCTAGCAAACCCTTGGCTTTCCTGTACTTCTCGGGCTCGCCTATATGGCCGAGGCCGAGCCTTCCCCAAGTGGCTATCTGCACTCCCGACCTCGGGGTTTACCTGGCGAACATCAGGGTTGTACACAATCCCCGCTCTTCGCGAGGTTGCCCTAAGCTCGCGAAGAACCGTCCAACCCCTAGTGTTTGCCGACTGTGCTGACGTGGCAGGAATCTTTTGGTGGGTCCCATGCCCGAAAACTATAAATACCGCCCCCTATGGGCGGTGCTCAAACCTTTTCCCCTCCTTTCTTCTCGCCGATATCACTTTGGACTTGGGACGTCTACGAAGGAAAGCGCGTTCGCTCGCCTGAAGGCCTCCAGGGAGGCAGCGAAAGCCAAGACTGCCGAGAGAAAGTCCTGGATGTTCATTCAGCCTGCTCCTCGCTCTCCTCCATCTAAGAAAGCCAAAACGGTTCAGAGGTCGTGAGATGAGGACACATCGTCACCTCCGGCCTCGCCCCCGCCGCCGAACACTAAGCTCGCCTCACAGGTATTCTTGTTGGAGCTCTATAGATACTGAAATTACCTTTTTAATCCACGCCATTGGTTCGCGGAATCCCCCCCCCCCCTCCCCGAGGAGAGCATGGCGAACCTCACCTTGACTTCTTCCCGTGTACCTTCCCCGGAGAAGTCAAACTTACCCACTACCGGAGCGGGAGCCTCGACCTCGCAGCGGCCGTCCTCGCGGCCCAGTAAGTGAACTCATCTTCCCTTTACTTTTGCAGAATCATCTTCACGGCATCTGCATGATTACTATTTATGCAGCTACCCCGGCGAAGAGTCCCGAAGAGAAGATCCCCACCCCGGCGAAAAATGCTGAAAAGAAGATTCCTACCCCGGCGCGCTCGCCAACCACCACCAAGGTGGTTTTGACCACCCCGGGCTTCGGCCTTGTGGGCCAGCGAAGCCCAGGTGGCTCGCTGCTGGAAGGTGCTCCGGTCTTATAGAAGGTGGTGCATGCGCCTAGCCTAAGGAAACCCCGCATTCTCGAGTTCCGCGAAAACTTCAAAGGTCGGCCGAGTACTTCTCGCCACCAGCACCGCGAGCCCTCGGCCTCGCCAGGCTCGCAAACTTGCGTGAATTTATCCTCTCGCTCGCTTCCAGGGCCCTGCTAACCTTTCCTTCGCTGAGATGTCTGAGGACACTCCCGTGTCCGAGCACGGGAGGGAGGAGATGTCGACACCGCCCTCGCCGAGCCAGATGGGTGAGTTCCTGGGCGATCCTGGCGACCCCGCACAGATGAAGAGGCGGGTGATGGAGGTGCTCCAGAAGCACGGAATGATGCTGCGCGAGCTGGAGGAGAGGTATGAGGCGGACCGGGTTATTTATGATGACAGGTTCGCGGCTCTGGAGGATGCGAACCGGCGCTTCCTTGCGGAAGCGAGACCGGTGCCTCGCGCAGATACCACTTCGCCTGGCGTGCATATTTCGCGAGCCGAGGATCAGGTTCATTGGTTTTTGCGTGAGCTTAAGGCAGTCCGCGAGTATCATTTCCCAGAGGTGCCACCGCGAGCAGGAAGGCGAGGTCATGGTCGCTGGTTTTGGGAACGCTTTTGAACTCCATTCCTCACCCTGAACCTGCAGCGGCCTCATTTTCGATATTGCACTATCTTTTGTTGCGTACCACTTTTTATCTTCGTTTGTGGAGACAGATTTGTGATGTTTGATAATAATTGCGAGTTCGGGATGACTCACGCTTCGATTTCTTCTCTTACTCGCATATGCTCTGTGATCTTTCTGTTTCGCCATTCATTCATTTAGGACGCGCTGGTGAACTATTTGTTAAATTTATGCTGTATTGCTATGAATTTGCGAACCATAGGTATCTCGTATCGGCGAGCCCGAGCTCGCAGGGCTGTGGCTTACCGAGTACGATGTCGCTGGATTTCTGCTATCCGCACCCCCGACGCTTCGAAACCCGCGCCCCTTTCAGTTTTCCTATAAATAGCTTAAAACTTTTACTTTCAACTACCGCATTTACTTCTCTTACCTTCTCGTCTCTCTAGATATTCCAGTCCTCGCAAGCCCGCGCTCGCGTTCGCTGCGACTCTTGCGTTGGTAATTGAAGGCGAGGGTGAAGGGCGAGCCCGATGCGCTTCAGTGTTCAAGGATCATGATTTCTTCTGCTCAACCATAATCGCGGAGGAGTATAAGCTCACCGTGGATCGCTACATTCCGGCGGATTACACGGTTCGCTGTCCGAGCGACAGAGCCATGCTGACCGAAACCGAGGCCGACGAGCTCGCCATTCCCATCGCTCACTTCGAGAATTGGTTGCGGCTCCCACAATGGCCTGAGGTTCGCCAGGTACTCTTCCTGACCCTTCCGCTACATTTTGTTCGTTCTTGCGAGCTCCTGCTAATTCCTCTTGCCACTCGCAGGTACTTCGGTACTATGGGGTGTTGTTGAGTCAGCTAACCCCGAACGCGATCGCGGACGTGATCGGGTTCGCCTGCTACATGCGGGAGGAGCGGATTGGTTTCAGTCTCTCCGTCTTCCGCAAGGTATTCTCGTTCTGCGCCTACAAGGATAGGACTACGTATTTTGCGAGCCAACATGTCACCGTCCTCGAGACGGTGAACAAGAGCTACTATTGGACCCAGAAGTTCCTTCTGGTCAAGGGGCCCTTCAGCAACCTCCACTATACCCCCCTCCAGCGGGACGAGGCCACCTATCGCCCCCCGAGCTCGCTTGGTGGCAGCAACCTCAAGCTCTTCAAATACCTCTCCGGGAAGAACTTCAAAGTTGCCCACCTCATGCGCCACGTTGACTCCCTGCTCCCGGTTCTGCAAGGAGAAGGTCAGGCTCGCTTTCTCCTTACTCTCCTGCCTTTCCTCTCCTCCTTCTTTAGCTAACATTTTCTCTCTGACAGGCGAGCGCGACATCCCCGTCAACCCCCCGCATGCGCGAAGTACCGTCCTCACCGTGGATTCTCTCGCGATTGCAGCGGCGGAGGCGTGCCGCGACCCTCCCACAATCGGGTCTGGCAAGAAATGGCCTGCGCCCGCGAGCCAGCCCGGCTCGCGAGGCTCTTCTAAGAAGTCTAAGGGGAAGACCCTCGACACCATCAAGGAGGATGTGGTCGATCTAGGCGAGTGCGACGACTCGCCCCTTTCTCTGTGAAGCAAGAGGCCCCCCTGGCGAGCCAGGAGACTGGGAGCTCTTCGGGACCTCCCCTGCCCAAGGGTCACAAAAATTTCCACCTAGGGGAGAAGGTCTCCAATCTTCTCGGCGACCCCCTGCTCGCTTGGGATCCGGAGTCCAACCGGGTCTCTTACTCAACCCTTCATCCCTCCTGGGTGGAGTCTGGTAAAGCTAGGGAGGAGGCGTTCACGATGGGCTTTGGCCTATATGGTCGCGCGGACGCCGCCGCTTACAAAGGAATGGGGGCAAGGCACCTGGTCAATGAGGCCATGCGGGCCCAATTCCGCTCCACCGAGCTCGCACACATGGCGGGCCGCCGATATCTTCAATCGGATCGCGACCTCCGTGCGTATAGGGAGGAGTTGAGGAAGGCCCGAGACCAAATCAAGGGTCTCCAGGATAAGGAGGAGCTATCTGCGAGCCTCCTCGTAGGGATCCAGGGCAGGATGGTAAGCGCCCACGGATCCCCTTACTCTTGGTTGTTCGCCACCTCCGATATTCGCCTGACTATTTCCGATCTTGCAGGATGCCGACACCGCCACCAAGCTCCTTGCTCGCAACGATGAGCTGGAGCTGGAAAATACCCTGCTAAAGGCCCAAGTACAAGAACTGACTCGCGCGGTGCTTCCACCATCTCCGGGGAGAGCGTGCGAGAGCGAGGCCAAGAGGCGGCGGGATGCGTAAGAGGTCGCTAACCTCGTCTTCGACACTCTCAAGAGTGCGGACCTCCTCGCGGAAGATGCCATGGAGTTTACAGCGGATGATGTTTGCCCGGATATTTTTGTCGTAGCACCATGGCTGGGAGACCGCAAGGGCGGCGAGAAGCCTCCGGAATGAACCTTTTGGCCTCCCCCTCTTTCTCCCTCCTTTCACTTTCTTCTAGATGTATATTTACTTTTGCTGGGCTGGCGACAACGCCGCGGCTTATGTGACATAAGCATTGTGGGATGGAATGATAATCTTTGTTAACCTTTATAATTTTGTTCGCGTTCGCCTCTTCCTCTCGCATTCTTAATTCTCTTTTTATGTCATGCACTACGTGATAACTTAGAAATACCTTCCGACGCTTGGGAACCCCCATTCTCCGGTCGCGAATTTCTCGAGACTCGCCTAAGCGACCACTGTGTTCCTGCCAGAACCCCTAGTCCCGCGAGAACGAACGTCCGGGGCTCGCACCGCTTGGCCCTCTCTTAGGTGGACTTGAACTAGGTCCCAGTACTCCTAGGCTTGCGAGTCAGGTCTCGCCCGCTCTTAACACATCAACTTGTTACGCCAGGCCTTTTCAGCCTTAAGCCTTTCAACTTCGCGAACCAAGCCTTTTCAACTTCAACTCCTAGCTCCGCGGACCAACCTTTTCCGGCTAACACATACCAACTTGGTGAACCCCACTTCCCCAACATTATACACACCAATTTGCTACCTTTGGACCTTCCAACCTTGACCCTTATTACTTTGCCCAACTTTTCGAATTTTCAACACATACCAACTTGCTACCTTAGGCCCTTCCAGCCTTGACCTCCATTACTTTGCCCAACTTTTCTAATTTTCAACACATACCAACTTGCTACCTTAGGTTCTGTTGACCTTGAGACATATTATTATCTTGCTACTTCAAAGCACCACCCTGCCAGCCTCTCCAGAGATCATCCTGAACCCCCTGTCTGGATAAGAGCCCGGGAGCGGAATCGTTCTGGGGCATTCCAGCACCAACATATCTAACCTTGCCAGCCTCTCCAGAGATCAACCAGAACCCACCGTCTAGGTGAGAGCCCGACAGCGGAATCGATCTGGGGCATTCCAGCACTAACATACCCAACCTTGCCAGCCTCTCCAGAGATCAACCAGAACCCCCATTCTAGATGAGAGCCCGGGAGCGGAATTGATCTGGGGCATTCCAGCACCAACATGCCCAACCTTGCCAGCCTCTCTAGAGATCAACCAGAACCCCCCGTCTAGATGAGAGCCTGGGAGCGGAATCGATCTGGGGCATTCCAGCACCAACATACCCAACTTTTCCAGCACCTCCAGAGATCAACCAGAACCCCCCCGTCTAGATGAGAGCCCGGGAGCGGAATTGATCTGGGGCATTCCAGCACCAACATACCCAACCTTGCCAGCCTCTCCAGATATCAACCAGAACCCCCCGTCTAGATGAGAGCCCGGGAGCGGAATCGATCTGGGGCATTCCAGCACCAACTTACCCAACCTTGTCAGCCTCTCCAGAGATCAACCAGAACCCCCCGTATAGATGAGAGCCTGGGAGCGGAATCGATCTGGGGCATTCCAGCACCAACATACCCAACCTTGACAGCCCCTCCAGAGATCAACCAGACCCCCCCCCCCCCCCCCCCATCTAGATGAGAGCCCGGGAGCGGATTCGATCTGGGGCATTCCAGCACCAACATACCCAACCTTTATTCCGAAGCCAACACATGAGTTATAAGAGTAAAGAACACAACGAGTTAGAAAATATTTCAAGGATAAAATCTTTTCAAGTCGTCGCCACTTCTAGCCCGGCCGAGAGGTACCCCTTCCACATCCTGGAGATGGTACCCCCCGGACCTGAGCGCTTCACTTGCAATATATGGCCCCTCCCAATTGGGCCCAAGCTTACCTAGAGCGGCTCCTCTACCTGCCGCGTCCACCTTCTTCAAAACCAAGTCTCCCTTCTCGAACTGTTTCACCCTGACATGGTGATCAAAATACTTAGCCATTCTTCTCTTGATTTCCTCTTGTCGAATAGCCGCGAGGTCACGGATCTCTTCCACCAAGTCTAGAGACAACCTTTGCTCGGCCCCATTCGCCGCTAGCCACTCTTCATCCCCTTCACCTGCGGCGGTCACCCTGGGGGTCTTTACCTCGAACTCTATCGGAATCACCGCCTCAGACCCGCGGGAGAGCTTGAATGGAGTCTGCCCCGTGGCGGTGTTTGGGGTGGTTCTCAAGGCCCATAGGACTGAGGGTAACTGCTCTGCCCAGTTCCCTCGAAGATTCTCTACCTTCTTCTTGAGTAAGTTAACAATGATCTTGTTCGCCGCCTCCACCTGACCGTTCCTCCTCGGGTGGTGGACCAACGCGAACCTAAGATCGATGCCGAGCTGGGTACAGAAGCTGACAAATTCCTCACTAGCAAACTGAGGTCTGTTGTCTGTTACAATGGCGAGTGGGAGTCCGTGCCTGCAAATGATTTCCCCCCACACAAAGTTTCTTTCCACTTGGGATGTTACTTTTGCTAGTGCCTTCACCTCTATCCATTTGGAGAAGTAATCGATCATCACCAATAAGAACCTCCGTTGGCCACTAGCTTGCGGGAAAGGGCCAACCAGGTCCAATCCCCATATAGCGAAGGGCCACGGAGCTGTGATGGTTCTTAGCCTATGAGCGGGGAGGAGTTGGAGTGGAGCATAGAGTTGGCATTTGGGACACTTCTTTGCGAACTTCGCTGCATCCTTCCCAAGGGTAGGCCAGAAGTAGCCTTATCTCAACACTCTCCCCTCCAAGGTTCGACTTCCGGAGTGACTGCCACACTCCCCAAAATTAATTTCTTCTAGGAATCTTGGGGCCTCCTCCTCTGATACACAATGGGCAAGGAGCCCCGAGAGTGTCTTCCTGTACAGTCCTTCTTCATGTAAGGAGTAATAAGCCGATTTATACCTGAAACGTCGTTGATCCCGGTCCCCCTCTGGGAACTTCCCAAAAGATAGGAAGGTGATGAAGGGATCCATCCACGATGCTCGCTGTTCCACCTCCATCAGTTCTCCTTCGTCGATGGAGGGCCGGAAGAGTTCCGAGACCATCCCTCCTGCCCGTGGACCAAGCCTGGCCAGGAGGTCTGCCTGGGTGCTCTCCTCTCTCAGAACATGTTTGATGGGGAAAGTTCGGAATTTCCCGATGACTCCCTTGACCTTCTCTAGGTACCGCCAGAGGGTTGGGTCCTTCGCCTCAAACTCCCCTCTGACCTGGCATGCCACCACCATGGAGTCCGTCGAGACCTCCACATCTTGCACCCCCAGCTCCTTAGCTAGTCGTAGGCCGGCTATGACCGCTTCATACTCGGACTGATTGTTTGTGATCGGGAAGTGGATACTCAAAGCCTGCTCGATCTTTGTTCCTTGGGGCTCACTAGGACGATCCCCCCCCCCCCCCCCCCCCCACAAGAATGCTTCCCTGATGCTCCATCCACCAACATCTTCCACGAGGCCGGGGGAGGTGACTCGTGCTCCCCCACCTCATCCGCATAGTCCACCATGAAGTCTGCCACTGCTTGTGCCTTGATCGATACTCTGGGCACAAAGGCGATGTGAAATTCACTTAACTCGACGGACCACTTTGCCAGCCTCCCTGAGTGCTCCACACCCTCCATGACCTTGCGAAGGGAGTGGTCAGTCAATACCTTGATTGAGTGTGCTTGGAAGTAGGGTCTAAGCCTCCAAGCTGCCACTACCAATGCAAAAGCCAACTTCTCCAGAATGGGATATCGGAGCTCCGCCTTCCTCAACACCCGACTGACGTAATAGATGGGAAATTGTTTCCTACCCTCTTCCCGAATCAACACTGATCTCACCACCTCCGCTCCTACCCCTAGGTACATGAATAGGTCCTCCCCCAACCTTGGCCCTTTGAGTAGGGGGGTCCGAGTGAGCTGCTCCTTCAAAGCCTGGAAGGCCTCTTCGCACTCCGGGCTCCACTCGAACTTCTTGTTTCCCCTTAGCACCTTGAAAAAGGGTGCACACTTTTCTCCAGCCTTAAAGAGGAACCTGCTGAGTCCAGCCAGCTTGCCTGTGAGGCTCTGGATCTCCTTTGAGTTTCTTGGTGATCCCAGCTCCAGGATAGCCTTGACTTTGTCCGGGTTAGGCTCCACCCCTGCCGGGGTGAGCAAGTGACCTAGCAACTTTCCCCGGCAAACCCCGAAGACACACTTCAAGGGTTTAAGCCTCATCTTATACCTTCGCAGGGTACCGAAGGTCTCCTCCAGGTCTCTGAGGTGAGACCCGAGGCCTTGGCTATTCACCATGAGGTCATCGACGTACACCTCCAAATTTCTTCCCTTCTGCTCCCAGAAGACCCTGTCCATCATCCGCTGATAGGTGGCCCCTGCATTCTTGAGCCCGAAAGGCATCATTTTACAGCTGTAACGCCCATCCCCTGTGATGAAAGAGACGTCCTTGACGTCCGGTGGATGCACATGGATTTGATGATAACCTGAAAAAGCATCTCCATCCTTTTTCACCATGACGACGTTGGAGACCCAGCCTGGGTACTGGATCTCCGATACAAAACCTGCCTTCAGGAGCTTGTCCACTTCCTCTCGGATTGGTCCTTCCATCTTCCCTGCTATGGCCCTCCTCCTTTGGCGAATGGGGCGGGTGCCGGGTTTGATGTTGAGACGATGGCAAGCCACGTCTGCATCAATCCCTGGCATTTCTGCGACACACCAAGCAAAGACATCCACGTTCTCTTGAATGCAGGACATGATCTCTGCCTGCTCCTCCGGGCTGAGCACTCCACTGACCCGGACCTTCTCCACCACCCCCAGCAGGGTGGTGACCTCGAGCTCCATGACTTCGTCTACGGCCTCCAGCCGGGACTGCTCCCCCCAAGCCTTCTCCTCCTCCCCATCACAGGTGGGTGCCTGGGTTTCTCCTTCCGCCTCCTCCACCATCATTAGTTCCTTTTCCCCCCTCCTGGGGTCATCTCTCCTTTCTCCTCTTCCTCTCCTTCCTCCGCCCGGGGTTCTTCAGCGACCCCTTTCTTGGCATGAACTTCACTTTCACCACTTTCTTCTTCTATTCCCTTCCCACCTCCGACCTGGGCTGCTTCCTCCATCACCTGGTCCAACTCCTCAGCTTCCCCCATCCAGGAGATGGTGTTGACAGCCGTCACATAGCACTATCATGCCATCTTGGGGTCTCCCCTCACCCGGATATGAATTCCTCCCAAGTTGAACTTGAGACACTGGTGGAACGTAGACGGGACGCAGCGGAAAGCGCTGATGAGCGGCCATCCGAAGATGGCGTTGTAGCTGCTCGGGGCGTCCACTATGACGAAGCGGAAATTCCGAGATTGCCCGCCTAGGACCACATGTAGCCCCACCCCTCCTTCCACCTCCTTTCTTTCCCCGGAGAACCCAAACAAAGGGCCATCCGAGGCCATCACCCTCTTGCTCTCCACCTTCATTTCATCAAATGCCTTCTTGAAGATGACATTGACGGAGCTTCCATTGTCCACGAGGACCCGGGACACCGTGAAGTTCTCGATGGTGGTCTGGATGACCAACGCATCGCAAAAAGGGTCCTCGTGGCCCGACATATCCTTTTGAGAGAAAATGATTTTTTCAGCTGGGGGTGGAGCGGTGGATGTCGAAGCCACGCTCCGACGGTAGATGGTATGGAGGCTAGCCTTGCGGGCCGCCTCGACCCCTACCCCCCCCCCCCCCCCCACATGGATCACCGCGATCCCTCCTCTACTCCCCATATCAGCTCTGTCTTCGCACCAGTCCTCATCCTCCTCTCGAGGCTCGACCTCCACGATCCTCACTGGCTGCTGCTGCCGCAGCGCGGGCGCTCTGCCCCTCTTCACCTCCAGGAACTCCGGGCAGGTGTCCGTTGTGTGACCTTCCTCATCATGGAAGATACAATACGGCAACGTCACCTCCCCCGCCTCGGCCTCCGCCACCCTATTCCTTCTCCTCCTAGCGGCGGCTGTTTCCACCTCGCCTCTCCTTCCTCTTCCCCTTCCCCGACCAATTGCCATGGCTTGCTGAGGTGGGGGAGGCATCTGCATCGGACCCTACCTCCACCCCAACTGGTGATGTCTCCCTTGACCTCCGAATTAGTTACCCCTTCCTGGGGCGTAACCCCTCCCCTGCCTCTGCACTCCTCCGTCGTGCTATCTCCATCCCCCCTCCGCGACCCGGGGCTCTTCCCTTCTCCTGACTTCCTGCTGCCTCACCTCCGGCTCACTGAGCTTTGCTAGCCTCTTGGTGAGCTCCGGGTTGGCTTCTTCACTCGCAACTTCTTCTGCCACCCTCTCCATCAGCTCTTCATAGGAGACATGAGCCTTCCTCTTTAAGGCCATCTTAAAGAAACTTTCTTTCAACCCGACCGTGAAGGCGAGTTGGAGGGCAAACCCAGGAATCTCCTGAGTAAGCTGCACTTCCTCCTGGAACCGGTCTGCATACTGGGCCAACGACTCCCTGGGCTCCTGCTTCACCTTGAAGAGGGACTCGGCGTCCTTCTTCCTCTTCTTGGATGTTGAGAACCGCAACAAAAAGCTTCGGCGCAAATCGTCGAACGCATAGATCGATCCTGTCGGGAGCTGGTGGAACCAGTCTCGGGCCTTCTCCTTGAGGGTGACGGCAAAAAGCCGGCACTTGAAGGCATCGGACATCGACCTGATGGAGACCGAGTCTTCAAATGACTTCAGGTGCTGGACTGGATCATCCCTGCCATTATAGTAGACCCGATCCCACTCCCTGAACCCTGTCGAGACGGGGGCAGAAAGCACCAAATCGCAAAAGGGACTTCCCCCTCCTGCCATCCTTTCTAGTTCTGCTCGCCCCCGAGCTCCCTCACCAGACTTAAGCCCGCCGGGGCAACACTCACGAGGACGGTGCTCGCCCGAACTACTCCCACCGTCGCCGCATCCTCCTCGAGCGCGCTCTCCTGCGCCGCGCTTGCTAGGACAGGGTTCGCCGGCTCCGAGCTCGTCGGCACAGAGCTTGCGGGCAACGGGCTCGCTGGAGTGGCGAACAAAACCCGCCCATCCAGGTCCTGCCCAGACCCAACAGCAACTTCCTTCCCAGCCCTCCCCCCCGGGGCGTTCTCGCCGGCCGCTGTTGGGGGAGGGGACACCTGAGGCGCTGGGGTCGTGAACTCGCTTCGCAGCGCCGCGACTTCGAATCCCAAAGTTTCGAGTACCTCCCTTCTGAAATCTGCGAACATCCTCTCCGTCACCCCCGGGGTGACTCGCCGAACTCCTCACCCTGCTCTTCATCTCCCATCATAACCCTTCTCGGGAACTTTCTTAAACCAGCCACGCTCCACGCTCACCGCACCAAGATGTTGAAACCGATTTCTCGGTCCCCTGTAGAGCTCGGGTCCCCCAACTGAGGCTGAGGGGAGGCTAGCCCTTACTTGTCCCTCGAAAGGAGTAGACCGTAGACTAGAATAGTGGACTAAGACCTTAGTCTCGGCAAGGAGGTCCCTCCACTAACCCGGAAGATCGTTGAGCGCTTCCCCTCCCAAGCCAAAGCCAAGACTCGGGCACCTTGGAGAGCTAGAGAGCCCAACCAAGACGACCTAGGGAGAGAGAGGGCTCAAGGATTCTGAACCGGAATACTCCCCCAAGGTGCCCTTTGAGGTCTATTTATAGATTTTAGATTTGTGGTCTGTCAGTAGCCAAATCCCGCTGTCCAATTCTACTATCCGCACCCCAAAATGGTCTGCTAATAGCCAAACTCCGCTGTTTGGAGGGGCTAACCGCAGACCACCAGGGGTTTTTTGGTAAAAGGCCACTCCAAGCCCTTGCTGGGCGAGCCAGCCTTACCATCAGCAAGTGGAGCTCACGAGCTCGGGGGTCAACCGAGCTCCAAATCATTACTGGTACCCCGGCAGTCTGCTCCCCTGTACTGCCTAGGCCAAGCCCCAGAGTTGCTATCCGCACACCAAACCATCTGGCTCGCCTAATGCCTAGGCCATGCCCCAGAATTGTTATTCGCACACCGAACCTTCTGGCTCGCCCAATGCCTGGGCCGAGCCCCAGAATTACTATTCGCCCACCAAACCATCTGGCTCGCCTAATGCCTAGGCCAAGCCCCAGAATTGTTATTCGCACACCACACCATCTGGCTCGCCCAACGCCTAGGCCGAGCCCCAGAATTACTATTCGCACACCACACCGTCTGGCTCGCCTAATGCCTAGGCCGAGCCCCAGAATTACTATTCGCACACCAAACCATCGGGCTCGCCCAACGCCTGGGCCGAGCCCCAGAATTATTATTCGCACACCAAACCATCTGGCTCGCCTAATGCCTAGGCCGAGCCCCAAAATTACTATTCGCACACCAAACCATCTGGCTCGCCCAACGCCTGGGCCGAGCCCCAGAATTACTATTCGCACACCAAACCATCTGGCTCGCCCAACGCCTGGGCCGAGCCCCAGAATTACTATTTGCACACCACACCATCTGGCTCGCCCAATGCCTAAGCCGAGCCCCAGAATTACTATTCGCACACCACACCATCTGGCTCGCCCGCTGCCTTTGACTCGCCGGCCAAACTGCACCCCACCGGGTCGAGCTCGCCAAAATGGCTAATTGCACCCCTGAAATGGCTATTTGCAACCCCATGTACTTGAGCTTGCCTAGCGAACCCTTGCCTTGCCTGTACTTCTCGGGCTCGCCTGTATGGTCGAGACCGAGACTTCCCCAAGTGGCTATCCGCACTCCCGACCTCGGGGTTTACCTGGCGAACATCAGGGTTGTACACCTAGTTTATAGAACAGCTCCCCCTGAGTGAAACACTGCATCAAATGGAGTTTATTCATAAAAACTTTTCCCCCTGCCTAGTTTCAGGAAGGCTGAAGCTAGGCCCCTTGAAGAAGGGACATTTGATGGAGGTAGGGAAGGATGCAAGATTGTCATTGCTATTGTTCCTGCACAATAAAAATAGAGATCAAGTGCAAAGGGAACTAGAAATAGAAGCAATTCCTTTGGGTTATTCAGTAAAATATTTGATTATTATGAAAAATCAGGAATTTTATGTTGGATAGAAAATTTTATTTGCTCAAATTAGAGAATCTCCATTTATCATTCCTAGCTGATTTAAGAAGTAAATGTGCTACTTTTCATCCAAGGGTTTGGTGAAAATATCAGCCCTCTGTAAATCAGTTGGAATTAATTATAGGCAAATTTTATTTTTATCCACATTATCCCTAAGGAAGTGGTGCCTAATTTTTATATGTTTAGCCCTACTATGGAGAACTGGATTTGGTGCAATAGATATAGCACTAGTATTGTCACAAAATATAGTTGATTTATTTAAGTTGTAACCATAGTTTAGGATTTTGTTTTGTATCCACAAAATTTGTGAACAACGACTACCTGCTGCCATGTATTCAGCTTCAGCAGTTGATGTAGACACAGATGTCTGCTTCTTGCAAAACCAAGAGACAAGGCTATCACCAAGAAACTGGCAAGTTCCTGATGTGCTTTTTCTGTCTACTCTGCATCCAGCATAATCAGCATCTGAGTATCCAGTTAACTCAAATCCTAATGTGGTAGGATACCAGAGTCCTAGATTTGGACAACCCTTTATATATCTCAAAATTCTTTTTAGCAAAATTAGATGAGATTCTTTAGGATTTACTTGAAACCTAGCACAAATACATGTAACAAACATAATATCTGGCCTACTGGCTGTTAAGCACAATAAAGAGCCAATGATTGCTTTATATGTCTTTTGATCAACAGGATTCCCCTGTTCATCAATGTCAACTACAGCATTTGAGGGCATGGGAGTTTTCATAGGAGAAGCATCTTGCATCCCAAATCTTTTAACAAGCTCTCTAGCATATTTAGATTGGGAGATGAAGATGCCCTCTGGAGATTGCTTCACTTGCAAGCCAAGGAAGTATGTTAACTCTCGCAAGTTGCTCATCTCAAACTTGGATTTCATAAGTTCAGAGAACTCCTTGCAAAGTTTGGAATTAGTAGAACCAAAAATTATATCATCAACATAAATTTGTACTAGAAGGATTTCTGATTTTTCATACTTGAAAAATAATGTTTGATCTACTCGACCTCTAGAAAATCTGTTTTCTAAAAGAAAATATGATAAGGTCTCATACCATGCTCTAGGAGCTTGTTTAAGACCATATAAATCTTTTAATAATTTATAGACATAAGAAGTATGAGTTAGAGAAATAAAACCTGGAGGTTGTTCAACATAATCTTCCTCTTTGATTTCTCCATTCAAGAATGGACTTTTTACATCCATTTGATAGACTTTGAACTGCTTGTATGTTGCAAAATCTAGGAAGATTCTGATAGCTTCTAACCTTGCAACTGGTGCAAAGGTCTGATCATAATCTATTCCTTCTTCTTGTGAGTATCCTTGAGCTACTAGTCTATCTTTGTTTCTCACAATGTTGCCTTCTGCATCTAGCTTATTCCTGTAGATACATTTAGTTCCAATCACTGGATGATTATTTGGTCTAGGAACCAATTCCCAAACTTTGTTTGTCTCAAACTGATTGAGCTCCTATTGCATAGCAATGATCCAGTTGGGATCTTGTTCTGCATCTTGTAGGGATTGAGGTTCAATCTGAGAGAGAAAACAAGTGTGCATCATATTCGGATTTACTTGATGTCTTGTTTGCACACCTGCTGAAATATCACCAATAATTTAAGATATTGGATGATCTCTGACTGTGATGTGATCAACAGTTGGAGTGGGTTCAACAATAATTTCCACTTGGGGAATTTGTTCAGCTGGAAGATGTTCTGCTGTAATCTGATTTAAACTGTCAGCAAAATCTGGGTGATTTTCCTCTTCACTTTCTTCAGCATTCTGCTGTACAGGATTTAGAAGTCCTTCTTTATGTAGAGCTAATTGATCTAGCTGCTCACATAGTGTAGGTACCTGTAGATTTTCTATGGTAGAAGGATTCTTCTCCTTGTAAAACATGTTAGTTTCATCAAAGGAACATGCATAGATTCTTCAATTTTAAGAGAAGATTTATTATAAATCCTATATGCTTTGCTGATTAGTGAATAACCTAAGAAAATTCCTTCATCAAATTTTGGTTCAAATTTTCCAAGATACTTTTTATCATTATTATTAACAAAGCATTTACAGCCAAATGGTCTAAAATAGCAAACTTTAGGTTTCTTCTCTTTAAGTAATTCATAGGAGTCTTACCCTTAAGTTTGTGTATCAAACTTCTATTCAACACATAGTTTGCTGTGCTAACAGCCTCTGCCCAAAAAGATAGGGGCAAATTAGCATCTGCAAGCAATGTTCTTGCTGATTCAATTAGAGTTCTATTTTTCCTTTCAACTACCACATTTTGTTGAGGAGTTCTAGGAGCGGAGAAGCAATGCCTGATACCTTCCTTCTCACAGATTTCTTGCATAAGAAGAGACTCAAACTCAGTTCCATGATCACTTCTGATCAATGCAACTTCAGTAGAGTACTCAATCTTTATGCTCTTAAGAAAGTCTGTAAGAACCTTAAAGTTATTTGACTTTTCTCTCAAAAAGAACACCCAAGTGAATCTAGAGAAGTCGTCTATAATAACTAGAGTGTAAGACTTCCCCCATAAACTCTTTATTGCAATAGGTCCAAAAAGGTCCATATGGAGCAAATATAAGATTCTAGGTGAATCACATTTAGATAATGATTTAAAACTATTTTTAGTTTGCTTGCCTAGTTGACATGCCCTACAAAGACCTTCTTTCTTGTATGAACCTAAAGGTAAACCTCTAACAAGATTGTCCTTAGATAATTTAGCAATGGTCCTAAGGTTTACATGTCCTAATCTCTTATGCCAAAGTTCACTAGGCTTGCTTAATTGATTAAATAAACATATTTCAGATTTTGATGAATTGAAATTTACTAAGTAAATGTTTCCTTGCCTAATGCCTGATAAAACAGTAGTATTATCAGAAGAGTTAATAAGGCATTGAGATTTATTAAAGGTTACCTGATAACCTTCATCACATAATTGGCTTATGCTTATAAGGTTATGCTTTAGACCTTTGACATAGGCTACCTTTCTGAAGGTGACTTCTCTAACTTTGACTTTTCCATATCCTTTGGTCTGTCCACAGTTGGAGTCTCCAAAAATTACCTTAGGTCCAAGCTTGGCCTTGTGTAACACCCCAAAAATGGGAGTTCAGCGAAGTAGGCGGAATGGTAGTGCTGCGTTTGGAGCAGGCTAAATTTTCCCTGTCTGCTCTTAGCGCACGATCAGTGGCCTCTTCGCGCACGACCAGTGATCGTGCGCCAGTGATCGTGCGTTAATTCAGAAGAGAATCGAGTTCTGTCTCGCTTATCGCACGACCATTTTCCCCCTTCGCGCACGACCACTGACCGTGCGCCTGTGATCGTGCGCACTGTTTATTCTGCTCCGCGATTTTGAGCGGAGAAGAAGATCGGGCCGTCCAAATCTTTTGGAATCTGATCCGATGGCTAGGATTAGTTGCTGGAGGGTCTTAGGGCTTATGAGAGGAGGTTAAACCTCATATTTTCTAAGCCATTCTCTCTCCAAACCCTAGAGAAAGAAGGAGGAGCCAAGGAAGAAGAAGGAAGATCCCGCCATTGACGGAGCTCCGGAGCTCCGTTTCGCGAGCCGTTTCCAGATTTGGAGAGTGCAGCCCAGTGCGATCGTTTCTCTCCGTGTAGAATCTCGGATCCATGGCGAAAAAGAACGTGCCTAGGGTAATGATTCTTCCTCCCGAACTTTGGACTTGTATTTGTCCATTCATTCCTCTTTCTATGCTTGCATGAGGTGTCTCTTTCACCAAATGGGTGAAGTGTAGGATTTCCTCAAGTTCTTCGGAACTCCGGGTAGATTGCGTCCGTCCCCGGCATTATTGCATGTAGAAAATCCGGTAGTCGTGCGGATTTAGGCATTGTGTGTGAAGCCTATTCGTGGCCGTGAGCCCGAATCGGTGATGCTTGATTTGCGACGTTGCATTTAGGTTAGGCCTAGAATGCGTGCCGAAGAATGACTCCGTGAAATATTCTATAGTATTGCGGGAATTAAGCGTAGGCGTCTTGCGAAGATCCTAACGAAAGCCCCATGCTTTGAGATTTGGATGAAGGCAAACCTTCACCACGAAATTGATGCGGAGCGTTTGTACCTCCCTTGTTGAGAATTCGCGAAGCCTAGATCCTCGTGAAGGGTTTAGGTGCGTAGCGTATATTTATTGTAGCACTTGAAAGTGCTAAACCCTTGCGGGCCGAGGTGAAGCCGTACCCGCGTCGTGCGATAGATCACGGCGATTAGAGCACGGGCAAAGCTAAACCGAACCCGTTTCCATGCAGATCGGTAAGAGGTCCCTTCCTCATGAAAGTCGTGTGATTATGGGAGAGGTCGTGGAAGGTGTCATACCTAGACCGACCAAAAGCTCTTGTTTCCCACCTAAGGTTGTGACCCTTAGGGTGGAGTGTTGTGGAATTGATATTATGATTAGCCTCATGCGATTGCTTAGGCGGTTGTGGGGAACCTTCGGGTGAACCCAACCAACATCATGTGCATACCTAGGTTCCCTTCTTTTTGATGCTCAACCTAGAAGATTGATTGTGCTTGAAACCTCACCTTGTGTAGTTGCACCTTCTTTATATTAGTACTTGTGCTAGTATAGCTTGCTTGCAGAGTAGAAGCTCCGCCACCCCGGGAAAGGGGTGGGGTCGTTATAATTTGGTCAGCTGTGCTGACCGTTACTTTGTTTGCCACCGCTTGGTGGATTGTTCTTATGCAGGTGCAGGTGAGCCTAGCGGGAAATAGCGGGCGATGGCCCTTTTGCTGCGTTGGCCCTCGAAGGCCAGCCTTTTTCTGTTTCTCATGTATTGCCGGCCTGCGTGCCGATGTATGCTTTATGGGGTTTTGTACATTGGTTTGATGTAAGGCCTTAAGGCCGTAACTATTTATTCTGTATTCATTCCTATGATAGTGGACAGTTCTGAATTAAAGGTTTTAATTAATGCTTCCGCTTACTTGTTGTACTCTAGTGTAGTTGTATTATTTCTGTGTATCACCTTTTAACTCCTAGCTAGTGTGGTTTGTATGGCGTGGGGTCCCGGCCGGACCTGCTGTTATACTTTTCATACTGGCAGGGTGTTACAATTTGGTATCAGACTTAAGACGTCGATCCGTAGTTTAGCGAATTCGGGACGAATTCCTTTTAAGGGGTGGTGCGCACGGGTTGTGCATTCACCTAAAATGACAAAAACTAATAAGAATGTCCACTTAGGAATGAAAAAACATACTTGTTTGCGGAACCTGAGCGTTCCATGATTGATGTTTTGATATGTTTTGGGTCACTAAATTGTGTCTTGCATGATTATAGGTGACTAGAAGTGGTGCGGGGAAGTCTCGACCCCGTAACACCGCTGAAAGTAGTGGGTCGGCTGAGGTGCCAGCGACCACTCCTTCGGCTGAGATGATCAGAATGGTCGCAGAAGCGGTCTTCGCGATGATCAATGCTCAACCGCAAAGGCTTGCACAGCCTGCTACGCCTACTACAGATGCGGCCACGGTAATCGAACCTGCAGTGGAACCTGCGGTGGCACCGAGGGTTGAGGACCCTGTGCCAGTAGCTGCAGTGGAACCTACGTTAGCGCCGAGGGTGGAGCGTCAAGTTGCGCAAGTGTTGCAGGGCGAGCGCGTGACCAACAATTAAAGCACTTCTTGAGCTTTAATCCTCCTACCTTCTCGGGATCTGAGTCCCCAACGGAGGCAGAAGACTGGTTGTCAAGAGTTAGAAGAACTCTGAGGGCGACGGCGACGGACGAAGCCATGATGGTCACCTTAGCCACTTTCCTTCTTGATGGAGAGGCTGTGCTGTGGTGGGAAGAGCAGGAGCTGCTCAAGTTCTGCGGTAGGGATATTACTGAAATCACAATGGCTGAGTTTTCAAAGTCGTTCCTCCAGAGGTTTATCCCCCCTGCCCAGCGCATTGCGTTATAAAACCAGTTCTTGAGGTTGACACAAGGTGATCGCTCCGTTGACGATTACTTGCATGAGTTTACCAGACTGAGTCGCTATGCGGGGGCATTGGTGGAGGATGAGGAGACTAAGACAAATAAGTTCTATGAAGGGCTTTGGGACGAGTTGAGGTTGCTCCTTGCAGGACCTATGACGTTCGGCTTCCAAGTGATGGTGCAAACCGCCAGATCTTTGGAGTTGGACATGAAGAGGGTACAGGCAAAGGGGGTTGCAAAGAAACCCGAGTTTCATGCGCCGGCCTCTCAGTCCAAGTCGGACTTCAGAAGGAACAAAAGGAAGTTCAAACAGGCGGAACTAGCTTCTTCAAATGTTTCGGGAACCACGACCGCGCGGACTCCTATTACGTGTTTCACCTGCCGGAAGGTTGGACACAAAGCTGCGGTGTGTCGAAGTGGTCCCCCAAAGGCTGCAAATCGAGCGGTGGATTATGCTCGTGCTGCGGAAAAGGGTAAAGCGGCAGAGTCTTCGACTTCCCAACACATTCCGACTCAGCCGAGAGTCTATTCGCTTGGCCAACAAGAAGCTATACGACAACCCGATGTCGTCACAGGTACGAATTAGAAGTTAGCTTTTACAGCTATATATATAATTCATACTGTTGTACGACTATATGCGTTATTTGTGTACAATTAGGTTTCGTCCTAATTTTCAACTATCCGGCGAGAGCTCTATTCGATACGGGTGCATCGCACTCTTTTCTGTCCGAGGACTTCGTGGTGCGAATCGGAGTGTCGTCTACCTTCGTAGAGGATAGATTGGAAGTAGTGCTACCCAATGGATCTCGAATGAGTGCGGATAGGAAGAGCCGTGTGAAGGTGCGGATCGGAAATCAGGATTTCGATTTGGAAGCATCGCTACTACCGCTAGCTGAATTCGATGTGATCTTTGGCATGGACTGGCTCTCGGAGCAGCGAGCATGCATAGATTGCAATACAAAGCAGATCACTCTATGAAGGAACACCGAAGGAGAAACCACGTTCGCCGGTATGCGAGGAGCGAACAAGACGCTGATGTCTGCTCTCCAAGTGGTTAAGGTGGTGAGAAAAGGCGCCGAGTTGTTCATCACCTTGTTGGAGGCTTCAGAGCCAAAACCCAGGTTGTGTGATGTCCCAGTTGTAGCGGAGTACGCCGATGTATTTCGTAACGAACTCCCTGGGGCTCCGCCTCAGCGAGAGATCGATTTCTGTATCGAGTTGGTGCCAGGTGCCAAACCTGTGGCCCGCTCACCGTACCGAATAGCGCCAAAGGAATTGGCAGAGTTGAAAGTCCAATTGCAAGAGCTACTAGAGCAAGGCTACGTACGTCCAAGTTCATCGCCTTGGAGTGCACCGGTCCTCTTTGTGAAAAAGAAGGACGGGAGCTTGCGTCTATGTATTGATTATCGAGAGCTAAACAAGTTGACCGAGAAGAACCGATACCCGATTCCAAGAATCGATGATCTATTCGACCAACTGGTTGGGTCGACGGTTTACTCCAAGCTGGACCTAAGGTCCGGCTATTATCAACTGCGAATAAGGGAATGTGACATTCCAAAAACAGCGTTCAGTACCCGCTTTGGGCACTATGAGTTCACAGTGATGCCGTTCGGTCTGTCCAATGCACCGTCGGTATTCATGGACTTAATGAACAGGACGTTCCGAGAGTATTTAGATCAATTTGTGATCGTCTTCATCGATGACATTTTGGTATACTCTCAGTCGGAAGAGGAGCATGTAGGGCATCTGCACGCAGTCCTGAGCACCTTGAGGAGGAGTCAGCTATATGCCAAATTCTCCAAGTGCGAGTTTTGGCTACCGTCAGTGGCATTCCTTGGTCATGTCGTTAGTGGCGAAGGAATTGCAGTTGATCCGTCGAAGATAGAAGCGATCCGAGCGTGGCCTTTGTTGAAAAACGTGGCGGAAGTCCGAAGTTTCTTAGGACTTGCCGGCTATTATAGGCGCTTTATGGAAAACTTCTCGAGGATCGCACTTCCTCTCACAAAACTGACTAGGAAGGATCATAAGTTCGTTTGGTCGCCCGAGTGCGCACGAGCTTTTGAAGAGCTGAAGAGCCGTCTGACCACGGCGCCCATTCTATGCTCGCCACAAGGTACGGAAGGCTACGAAATCTATAGCGACGCCTCAGGAAGTGGTTTGGGCTGTGTCCTAGTGCAGTTCGGGAAGGTAATTGCCTGCGGCTCCCGGCAACTGAAGGTTCATGAGAGGAATTACCCGGTCCACGATTTGGAGCTAGCGGCCGTGGTTTTTGCCATCAAACTTTGGAGGCACTATCTATATGGCGTGAAGATCGATATCTTTACCGACCACAAGAGCCTCAAGTACTTACTAGATCAAAGGGAGTTGAACATGCGCCAAAGGAGGTGGATGGAGTTCCTTGGGGACTACACCTTCGACATCAAATATACTCCCGGTAAAGGAAACGTAGTTGCGGACGCGTTGTGTCGTCGGGCTCCCGCACAAGCAAATTGGATTTTGATGCACGATGAGCGTCTAATCCGTGAGCTAGAAGAAATGGAGATCGTTTGCATTGATAGGAGAACGTCTACTTCAGCATGCTTGAACTGGATGGAAGTTCATTACGACCTTGCCGACCGAGTTCGACAAGCATTGGAGTTGGACGAGAGCATGAAACGATATAAATCGAAAACCGTTGAGGGGTTAAACGCTGATTTCTCCTTTGAAGACGACCTTATGTGGAAGCAGGAAAGGTTGTGCATCCCAAACGTTGGTACTCTACGGGCAGAGTTGATGTACGAGGCTCATCATACCAAGTACTCGATCCACCCGGGGAGCACTAAAATGTATATGGATATGAAGAAACTGTTCTGGTGGCCGGGTATGAAGAAAGACATTGCCCTTTACGTGGCCAAGTGTCATACTTGCGCGTTGGTGAAAGCGGAATGTCAACGTCCCGGTGGGTTTTTGAAGTCCTTACCGATTCCGGAATGGAAGTTTGATGATATTTTGATGGATTTCGTGCACGGATTGCCGAGATCGCAACATGGAAACGACGCCATTTGGGTGATCGTGGACCGTTTGACAAAGGTATCACACTTCATTCCGAACCGGAAGGATGATTCTGTAGAGAAGCTAGCAAAGCTCTATGTTGATAGTATTGTGAGACTGCACGGTGTCCCTCGTAGCATCGTCAGCGATCGTGACGGGCGTTTCACTTCGAAAGATTGGAGGCTTATCCATGAACTGTTGGGCATGAAATTGAAGTTCAGCACGGCCTTCCACCCGCAAACGGATGGACAGACCGAGAGAACCAACAGGACTATGGAGGATATGCTCAGAATGTGCGCTCTAGACTTTGGAAAGAAGTGGGAGGATCATCTCTATATGATCGAGTTCGCCTACAATAATAGCTACCAAGCCAGCATAAAGATGGCTCCTTTCGAGGCCCTCTATGGTAAGAAGTGTCGTACACCGTTGTCTTGGGCGGAAACGGGTGATACTAAGCTATTAAAGCGAAAGTATGTTGAGGAAGCAACTTCGACGATCCGGACTATACGTGAAAGGCTATTGGTTGCCCAGGATAGGCAAGCAAAGTATTTCAACGCCAAGCATAGAAACCTAGAGTTCGCCGTCCGTGACCGAGTTTACTTGAAGATCAAACCGTTCAAAGGGGTATCAAGGATCCGACGCTTGAAAAAGCTCAGTCCAAGGTACTTAGGACCGTTTGAGATCGTGGAACGTGTTGGTGATGCGTCTTATCGGCTTGCACTATCTACAGAGCTGAGCAGTCTGCACAACGTGTTTCACATTTCAGTGTTGAGGAAGGCAGTGCAAGAGCCTACTCATATCATTGCGGTCGGCAAGGTGTCGGTTGATAGTGGGTTGTCGACTAAAGTCAAGCCCTTACGCATCGAAGATATCGAAGTAAAGCAGCTGCGGAACAAGTCCATTTGGATGGTAAAAGTCCGGTGGGATAATTGCGGTCGAGAGGAGCTCTCTTGGGAGAGAGAGCAAACGATGCTTGCGGAGTACCCCGAGCTATTTCTCTCAGGTAACTATAACTGTAATTCATGCTATTACTGTTTTCTGAATTTCGGGACGAAATTCTTTTAAGGAGGGTGGAGTTGTAACACCCCAAAAATGGGAGTTCAGCGAAGTAGGCGGAATGGTAGTGCTGCGTTTGGAGCAGGCTAAATTTTCCTTGTCTGCTCTTAGCGCACGATCAGTGGCCTCTTCGCGCACGACCAGTGATCGTGCGCCAGTGATCGTGCATTAATTCAGAAGAGAATCGAGTTCTGTCTCGCTTATCGCACGACCATTTTTCCCCTTCGCGCACGACCACTGACCGTGCGCCAGTGATCGTGCGTTAATTCAGAAGAGAATCGAGTTCTGTCTCGCTTATCGCACGACCATTTTCCCCCTTCGCGCACGACCACTGACCGTGCGCCTGTGATCGTGCGCACTGTTTATTCTGCTCCGCGATTTTGAGCGGAGAAGAAGATCGGGCCATCCAAATCTTTTGGAATCTGATCCGATGGCTAGGATTAGTTACTGGAGGGTCTTAGGGCTTATGAGAGGAGGTTAAACCTCATATTTTCTAAGCCATTCTCTCTCCAAACCCTAGAGAAAGAAGGAGGAGCCAAGGAAGAAGAAGGAAGATCCCGCCATTGACGGAGCTCCGGAGCTCCGTTTCGCGAGCCGTTTCCAGATTTGGAGAGTGCAGCCCGGTGCGGTCGTTTCTCTCCATGTAGAATCTCGGATCCATGGCAAAAAAGAACGCGCCTAGGGTAACGATTCTTCCTCCCAAACTTTGGACTTGTATTTGTCCATTCATTCCTCTTTCTATGCTTGCATGAGGTGTCTCTTTCACCAAATGGGTGAAGTGTAGGATTTCCTCAAGTTCTTCGGAACTCCGGGTAGATTGTGTCCGTCCCCGGCATTATTGCATGTAGAAAATCTGGTAGTCGTGTGGATTTAGGCATTGTGTGTGAAGCTTATTCGTGGTCGTGAGCCCGAATCGGTGATGCTTGATTTGCGACGTTGCATTTAGGTTAGGCCTAGAATGCGTGCCGGAGAATGACTCCGTGAAATATTCTATAGTATTGCGGGAATTAAGCGTAGGCGTCTTGCGAAGATCCTAACGAAAGCTCCATGCTTTGAGATTTGGATGAAGGCAAACCTTCACCACGAAATTGATGCGGAGCGTTTGTACCTCCCTTGTTGAGAATTCGCGAAGCCTAGATCCTCGTGAAGGGGTTAGGTGCGTAGCGTATATTTATTGTAGCACTTGAAAGTGCTAAACCCTTACGGGCCGAGGTGAAGCCGTACCCGCATCGTGCGATAGATCACGGCGATTAGAGCATGGGCAAAGCTAAACCGAACCCGTTTCCATGCAGATCGGTAAGAGGTCCCTTCCTCATGAAATCCGTGTGATCATGGGAGAGGTCGTGGAAGGTGTCATACCTAGACCGACCAAAAGCTCTTGTTTCCCACCTAAGGTTGTGACCCTTAGGGTGGAGTGTTGTGGAATTGATATTATGATTAGCCTCATGCGATTGCTTAGGCGGTTGTGGGGAACCTTCGGGTGAACCCAACCAACATCATGTGCATACCTAGGTTCCCATCTTTTTGATCCTCAACCTAGAAGATTTATTGTGCTTGAAACCTCACCTTGTGTAGTTGCACCTTATTTATATTAGTACTTGTGCTAGTATAGCTTGCTTGCAGGGTAGAAGCTCCGCCACCCCGGGAAAGGGGTGGGGTCGTTATAATTTGGTCAGCTGTGCTGACCGTTACTTTGTTTGCCACCGCTTGGTGGATTGTTCTTATGCAGGTGCAGGTGATCCTAGCGGGAAATAGCGGGCGATGGCCCTTTTGCTGCGTTGGCCCTCGAAGGCCAGCCTTTTTCTGTTTCTCATGTATTGCCGGCCTGCGTGCCGATGTATGCTTTATGGGGTTTTGTACATTGGTTTGATGTAAGGCCTTAAGGCCGTAACTCTTTATTCTAGATTCATTCCTATGATAGTGGACAGTTCTGAATTAAAGGTTATAATTAATGCTTCCGCTTACTTGTTGTACTCTAGTGTAGTTGTATTATTTCTGTGTATCACCTTTTAACTCCTAGCTAGTGTGGTTTTTATGGCGTGGGGTCCCGGCCGGACCTGCTGTTATACATTTCGTACTGGCAGGGTGTTACACCTTGTAGTTGGTTAAATTTGCCTTGGATCCTTTCATTAGTTTTGAGCATCCACTGTCCAAGTACCACTGTTGCTCTGACGTAGGACAGCTATGTATCTGCAAACAAGGAAAAACAAACTATTTGTTCTTGACCCAGACTACCTTGGGTCTTTTTGAAATTCCACAAAAATCTGAAATAAAAGACATTTCAGGTTGGTCCTTGTAACCTTGTGGATGATATCTCCTTGGAGGTATTATCCATTCATTGAAAGGATTGATAGAGTGTGAAGAATAAGAATTGTTCAGATTTGCTGTATAGTTTCTGTTCGACGAACTGGGCTGAGTTCGTCGAGCGTCGTTCGACGAATGACTGAGATTTTGTCGAGCTCCGTTCACATAATTACTATATTGAAAATCTGACTTCAGAGTTCGTCGAGCTCCGTTCGACGAAGTGGATGCATTTCGTCGAGCTCCGTTCGACGAATTTTGCTGAATTCTGCTATTCTCGACAGTCTTACTTGAAATGTTTTTATTTACTCCTACAACCTCTTTGCTCTTAGCAGATATGAATTTTATGGGTGTAGATAACATATTCTTCTTAATCAGATGTGGCTCACTTGATGAAGCACCCAAGCCTAGCTTGCGACTTAATCTGGCATTTACTGTGCTTGTAATGTCCATCAGTTTGATGCTTCTCCCATTTAGGGATTCTTCAAATTTCTTGGCCTCAGAAAGTTTATTCTCGATGAGAATAATTTGTTCTCTAGAGGCAGCCAAATCTTTCTTAAGATTTACATTCTCTTCACTTAAATTGTTCATTTCAGCTAGCTTAAGTCTGAGTGAGATTATTTCTTTCTCAGATTTTATTAAGTCTAAGCAAAGAACCTTGAATTCATCTTTGAATCCAACTGAATTGAAATAAAAGTTAGATAGTACCTGATCAGCATCATCTTCTGCTTCTGATTCTGACTTTTCTTCATCAGAATTGTTGGCTGAGGCATTTATTGCCATCATGCAGAATTCCCTGCCATTTAATTCATCTTCTGAATCTGAGCTGTAGCTTGAAGCATTTATGGCTATCATGCCCAATTCAGTTTCCTTCTTTTCTTCTTCTTCTTGTTCACTGGAGCTGGAAGAGGATTCACTCTCTTCTGAGTCACTCCAAGTTTCAGCAACAAAACCACTTCCTTTCTTCTAATGTTTGCTGGAGGAGGGCTTGCTGGAATGCTTCTCCTTCTTTTTATACTTCTTCTTCTCTTCAGGACAATCTGGTAAGATGTGTCCTGGTTTCCTGCAGCCAAAACAAATAATATCTTTAGATGGTGTTTTGTCATACCTTGGCTTGCTTTGGTCTGGAGATTTGGCTTTCTTTCTGAAGTCTTTCCTTGCTAGCTTGTAGAATCTTTTGGCCATCAAGCTGAGGAGTTCGTAATTTATTAGAGGCTTCTCCTTTTTCTCTGTTGCCTTAAGGGTAATTTATTAGAGGCTTCTCCTTGCTAGATGGTGTTTTGTCATACCTTGGCTTGCTTTATGATGGAGGATGTTACCTGTTCAGCCTCTCTGGACTTAATGTCTCATAGGACTTGAGCTTACCCAATAAGTTCTCTGTTGACATCTCATTCAAACTTCTGGCTTCTTTAATTGGCCAGATTCTTGGATCCCATGTGCTGGGAAAGCACATAAGGATTTTATCATTGAGTTCAGTGAGTGATATTTCCTTGTCCAAGTTCTTCAGCTCATTCACAATTGTGCTGAGCCTTGTGAACATGTCAGCAACACTTTCATCTTCTCCTTTCCTGAAGTTCTCATATTGAGTGCAAGTGAGATCTTTTGTCTTTTCTTTCATCAGCAGAACCTGCAACAATTGCTGTCAGGGTATTCCATATGTCTCTTGCTGAAGAGCACTCAGCAACCTTCAGGAATATATCATCTGACATGGTTTGTGCCAGTATATTCATTGCTTTGGCATCAGCAATCTTGTATTTCTTTAATGGGTCTGTGTGTCCTGGAGGAGGTACAACATTGGTTGAAGATTCTTCTGATACCAATTGAGTTGGAGGTCCTGTCAAAAGAGAGTTGTATATCTCCTCATCAATAGAGTTCATGTATAATTTTATCCTAACCTTCCATAGTGCAAACTTGCTTAAGTTGCACACAGGAGGTCTGGTGCTAGAATAATCTTTATTTTGTGCCATGAGGTTTTTATATAATAAAATAAAATAAGGAGACTAGAGTAAAAATGAGATCTAAATGATCTTTGGTTCAGGTGTTAGCCTGTAACAACCAAACACCCCTCTGATACCAATTGAAAGGAGGGAATTAGATCTAGTTTACCCTAGAGGGGGGTGAATAGAGTATTTTAAAAACTTAAACAATTTGTTTAGGACTTTTTATAGAGAAATTAAAATAAGTGATATATAATAAATTAGATACTTATTTATCACAAAATAAAACAATCAGCACAGCACACAATAAAGAAAATAAAGCATCCAGAAGACACAAAAAAATATAGTGGTTTCCCTCTAAATAGGGTACATCCACTCTTCTACCACACTAGTAGGAATCCACTAGGAGAGTTGATCAGGTGCCCTAGCACCAAGGTGATTTTGATCAGGTGTCCACACACCACAGAGCTTTTGATCAGGTGCTCAAAACCAACTAGATTTTTTGATCAGGCGTCTTGCCACCAAGGAGTTACACTTTTGAAGGGAGTATTGACCCTGTACAAGAGAGGTAAGAAAGATGTTAAAGTGTTCTTCTCTGTCAAGATACTGAGAGAAGACTCTAGTGGATTTGATGTAAATCTCCCCCTGTCTGATAGAAATAGTTGATAGATGATGGACAAGCTTTCTCTTGAAAATAGAGATCTTCTATAGCAGATTGATCTGGAAGAAAAATAGTTGTTCAGATTCTTTGTTGCTCTTTTAGAAGATCTGGACTTGCAGCAAAAGACTCAGAGAATAATATTGATGTTGTTCTCAATTGAATGAAGTTGCTGCTATTGAGGAAGAAGATGAAGTTCTTTTTGTTCTTCTTGTATATTTCTCTCTTTTCTTTTTTTCTGTCTCTGTATTTCAAAAATTGATGTATATATCAATATCTCTTCTTTCCTTTCTGTGACAGATTTGAAATTCAATTCCTTATTTTAAGGAATAAAATATGCTGAAGATATATTTACTGTACAACAAATCTGATACGCCGCTTACCTTTTTCCTTTTCTATGATTATGTCCTTTTCAGCTAAGAGTCAACGGCTATAATAAAAAAGGATAACAATAAAAATATTATATCCTGACTTATCTGATATAAAAGAGCCGTTGTTGAGACGATCTTAGTTCAGAGAATGAATAGAATAATCTCTGAAATAAATCTACTGTAGAGAAATTTTCGTCGATCTCAACAAATTTTCGTCGATCTCAACATTTTCATTGATCTCAATTAATTCTGGCTGAAGGAGCCGCTTTTAGTTGATCTGGAAAACTTTCGTCGACCGCAGAGCTGGAGTTCGTCGATCTCAGGAATTAGTCGAGAGATGAATATGAATAAGTTAGTCGAGCGCAGAACTTTGATAAATTCGTCGACCGCTTAGCTTTGATAAATTAGTAGACCGGTGAGCTTTGATAAATTAGTCGACCGCTGAGACGGGTTCTGTTCGTCGACCGCTGAGAGCTGGCAGTTCGTCGATCTCAAACTAATTAGTCGAGCGCTACACTTAGAGTTAGTCGAACAAAACTTTTCTTCAACCGCTGAATAGAATGTTGTTCGTCGACCGCTGGGATAAGATCATTTCGTCGATCGCAGAGCTGCGAATTCTGTTCGTCGATCTCCGTTCGACGAACGCAGAGGGCCGTTCGACGAACACAGAAAACATAATTTTCTTTTGTTCTAGCTATTTTAACAGCCTAAAATCTTGACCCATAAACTATACATTGGGGTCAGCTTTGTCCTTAGTCAACACATAGTGATCCTAGCCCAAATCAATAGGGTTGTTCCAACAAAGTAGCCATCAATCAATATAACAAAGCAAAGTGTCGTACAACTCCACTACAAGAGACGCAAATACAGAAACAATGAAGTACGATACATAACGAAAGAAAGCAAAGCACACAGACAAATAGAGGCAAAGACAATCAGCCCTCAACATCTACATCAGTACAGTCATCCTCAGAAAGGTCTCCCGTGCCAAGCCCGGTCGTTCTGCATCCAAGCTTCCTCTCCACCATGCAAAGGGTCTTCCCGATCCCTCTCTTGAAAGAGATCTCGCACTCATCTTCTAGTAGAGGATCCACCTCCTTAGTCATAATCTCAGCTCGAAGCTCTTCGGAGATCCTAGAGCGCTCCTCCACTAACTCTAGGGAATCCTTGTACTCAGCAACTCCCTCGGCCTTAATGACCATGATATCTGGCTCGAGGGAAGAGAGCCTCTTCACCTCGCCCCTCAAAAATCCAAGCTCGCCATCTTGACAGAACTAAGCTCCCTCTGAAGACGCTCTATCTCAGAGAAATCATGGGCAAGATCAGACTCCAATTTCAGCCCACGTGATATCTCGCGCTTCCTCTTCTTCTGTGAATCCTCCAGGGAACTCTTCGCAACACGAAGTTCCTCTTGAAGAACAAAAATCCGTCCTTCAGCCCAACATAGCAGTCATTCCAAGTACGAGCGACTCTACTTATGACATCAGCCTGCAAATAAAAAGCGAGATAAGAATCTCGTAAGAGAAAACACATAAAAGGTAAACAATAAAAAGACATGACTAACCGCTGAAGTCATCGCACGTAATGAGGATGATACTCTTTTCACCGTCACCAATGGAGGATGAGGAGGGTCGCTCTGAGGATGCGCTTCCGCCACAGGGGAAGCCACGATCTCAGCATCGACGTCAATAGTAATCACATCGGGCATGACTCCACTAAGACCCACACCATCAGAACGGCTCTTCGGTGGAGGTGGAGAGGCCGCCGTCTCTGAGCCTCCGCATCTGATAACGAGCTTTCTCTACCTATCGCGCGGTAAAGGAACGACGGCGTAACGCTCAACATCCGACGAAAGCCCGACCAACAGTAATTTCTTCTCCTCCGCATAATGAGCCACGCCATGAAGAGCCTTCGATAAATCATCATGATCAGGAAAACCAGGAAGAGGCTGGAATTTATTCTCTCGTCCAAGTTGACGACGGCAGCGGCCCGAAAGATTCCTCCAAAGCTCTGGGAAGTCCCAGCAGTTGCAGACGTACCCATACAAAGAGTTCCCATAGCAATAATCGTTCCTTTCCTCAAAACGGAGCCACCTCTTGTTGCTGCAAACCTCAATCCGGCCGCCCAGATCCGTGAAAACCTCGCACCAATCTTTGAAAATTTCCAAAGAAAATCGCGAGCCATGCTCACGAAAAAACGCGAACAACCCCATAATCCGCGTTATACCAGCAGGTGTAAACTGCGAAATAGGCACTCCGCAGAACCTGAAAATTTCGATCGCCTCCTCCGACGGAGGGAAACGGAACCCCGATATCAAGCAGCTCTCAGGAACGGTGATAAAGCTGGTTGGTGGGTTCTGAGCACGTTCCTCGGGAAATGGTACCTTCACCTCTACGGATGGTGGTAGTCTAAACCAAGCCTCAACACGCTCAATATTGAGCGTAGAACGCAACCGAATCGACTTTGGCCGCGCCCCTCTCCTCGACGTCTGAAAAAAAGAGGAGAAAAATGAATAATAAATTTTAAAAAATTCGCGCAAATTACCACTGCACAAAGCGACGATCATTGCCAAAAAAGAAATAATTACGGCACAATAAAAGTAGGAAATATCACAAAATACCTCTGCCATAACTCCGCCGCAGCGTCTGGACCGCGCCAAAAGATAATAAAATCCTCGTACTTCTCTAAGTAATGTGAGCGAACTCCGAGGATTTGGGAGGCAAATGATAGGTCCTCATCCTTTTTGTAGAGAAATTCGGGCTGCGATTAGCCGAAAACCCCACTCTCCACTAAGATGGTGGAGGATTGGGCAAGAAAGAGGAGAAAATTGCTCCTAACGGCAACCACAACGGCCGCGTCCGCGCGGCGCCGCGCGGCCGCACCGCGCGCGGCCGCGCGGCACCGTGCGCGGCCGCACGGCACCGCGCGCGGCCGCGCGGCACCGGGGAGCCCGCGCGGCACCGCGCGCGGACGCGCGGCAGCGCCGAGCCCGCGCGGCACTGAGCGTTCGCGCGGCACCTTCGAGGCCGCGCGGCATCGCGCGCATCCGCGCGGCACCGCCCGGCCGCGCGGCACCGCGCCGCACTGCCCGGTCGCGCGGTACCGCACGCCCGGCACCGCACGCGGCCGTGCGGTGGGCGCAGTGACGGTTGGCCTCCCTCGCCGTCGGGCACGCTCTCCGGCCCCTCTCGCCTCGCCCCCGGTCGGCTCCTTTCATCTCGGTCTCGCCCGGCTCCGTTTGCACATTTGCAACATAAACGCTTGACTGTTGCACTTGAACGTTGCAAAGTTCACTCCGCGCGCACTTGAACGTTGCAAAGTTCACGATGCGCGCAGTTGCTAACTCTACTTTCTCTCCTAAGATTGCAGGATTTGCAAATTGCAATCAGGAACGCGAACTACCCGAACTGCCCGAGGGGCGAAGTCGTCATATTTGGAAAGTGGTGATCCGTGTGCTCCCGATCAATCGTCAAGATTGGCTTGTCAGGTGGTTACGGTGGTTACGACGGCGAATTTACCGAGCCTCCCCGGCAAAGTCTATAAAAGGGCCCCTGAATCCTCATTTGAAAAGGACTGGATTTTGGCATCCCAGAGAGCTCTCTGAAGAATTCCCTCAGAGATCTCCTTCGGGACTTGAAGATCTCCTTCGGAGTTTGAAGATCTCCTTCGCTGCTCGAGGATCTCCTTCGCCGCTTGAAGATCGCTTGCGGATTTTGAAGACCTCCCATCTCGGAAAAGTACTTAGTTTTTCTGAGCGGTTGCCTGTCACCCTCAGAGAATATAATTTAATTACAACTGTAACGGGAGCGGCCTGTCGCTCTTGATTCACGCATCCATCATTTGTAACACTCAAACACTTATTGAAATTTGGCCGGCGCCGATCCGGCCACGTGGTTTTTTACCCTTTCCGGTTTTTCCACGGTAAAAATGTCTTCTTGCCATTTGATCGTTCTCTCTGTGACTGTTTGCGCGCTCGGCTCACTCTTGGGCTAAGACGGTCCGATTCGCCCGGTCTGAAAGAAGGCTGAGCGACCATATATATATATATATATATATATATATATATATATATATGTATATGTGTGTGTATATATATATTTATACACACATATATATATATACACACACATATATATATATATATATACATATACACACATATATAAATATATATATATATATACACTAGCATCTTCGAACGGGCTACGCCCGTTCTCGAAGCGTCGCTACGGGCTTCGCCCGTAATCAAGCGGGCTTCGCCCGCCCCCTCAAAGGGCTTCGCCCGCCCCCATATTTAAAACCCTAAAATTTTAAAAATTATTTTATAAATTTTAATTTTATTAAGAAATTTAATTAATTTAATTTATTATTTAAATAGATTTACGCAAATATTTTATTAATTTTATTAAAAAAATTAGTCGAACCCTGCCCGTTAGTCGAACCGGGGATTTCGTCGAACCCCGCCCGTTAGTCGAACGGGTCCCGTTAGTTGAACGGAATCCCGCGTTCGTCGAACGGGACCCGTTAGTGGAACGGGGCTCCGAATAGAATTAATTTTTTAGCTGGGGTACGGAAAGAATTAATTTAATAAAAATAACGGGTTCGTCGAACCTCGCACGTTAGTCGAACAGGTCCCGTTAGTCGAACGGAATCCCGCGTTCGTCGAACGGGACCCATTAGTCGAACGGGGCTCCGGATAGAATTAATTTTTTAGCTGGGGTCCGGATAGAATTAATTTAATAAAGGCGGGCATCGAGAATTTATTTAGCCGCCGTTCGTCGAACGGCGACACGCGTTCGTCGAACGACGACACGCGTTCGACGAACGCGCGAACTCAGCGTTTGTCGAATGCAGGAGTTCAAGCGTTCGTCGAACGCGTGTCGCCGTTCGACGAACGACGGCCCTTCTGCGTTCGACGAACGCTGTAATTCTGATTTTTTAGCTGGGGTGCGGATAGGCTTCGTTGGTTGGGGTGCGGATATTGTTCGTCTCAGCCGGCTGGGATACATATGAGTACTCAAAATGACCGAAAAAATTTATAATTACTATTTTATAAAAAAAATTTGCAAAAATATATATATATATATATTAACAGAAAATCATTTTAAAGTATTATTTAGTAGGTAATGATAAGCTAGGCTAGTAGGTTTGGGAGCTCTAGTAAAAACTTTTTGAATTTCTGAATTTGTTTTAATTTTTTTATTATTTGGATATTGTGTTATTACACCAATATCCCTTAGACTCCGTTCGTTTCGCGAGTTTTGAGAGGAAGGTTTTGGTTTTGGGTATATCAAAACTAAGTTTTGTGTTCGTTTGACATTTTTTAGGATGGAATTGGCATTCACAGAAAACCTATGGGTTTGGAGAAAGGTGTTTGACCAAAACCAATTCTAGTGTTCGTTTGCTTATTTTAAAAGAGGGGATTTGTTTTGGCCCAAAACCCATGGGTTTTGCTTTTTGAAAAATCCTTCTATGCCTAATGATTATGTTTTGGACCCTAGTAATGATTATCCGCAAATTTATTTTTCAAAATTTATTTTTCAAAACTTTCTTGCAAAACCATGGGTGCAAACGAACAATTTGTTTTTGTTTTGGACCAAAACCAAAACCTACAAAATTTTGGTTTTTGACCAAAACTAAAACCCTCCGTATAAAACCCGTGAAACGAACGCAGCCTTATATTTTATAAAATTCCCTTTTTTTTATGAGATATGTTAAGTCATTGGCGTAAAAGGTTGAGGTTATAATTGACCCAAGCTGAATGTTGCACCAAAGGCAAGTTCTTGCATTTAGTAGTTAAAGATATATATATATATTGTTGCGGGTCGCTTAGGGCTCTTGGTAGACCGGTCCAATTGAACCGCCTTAGCTCATGAGCGAACCAAGCGCGCAAACAGTCAATTTGAGATTCGTTGAGTACACTGGGACTTTTTAACGTGGAAGACCCGGAAAGGGTAAAAAACCACGCGGCCGGAGCTGTGCCGACCAAATTTCACTATCTCCTGAGGATTACAATCTTATATTTAGAATTCGAGCGCGACAGGCCGCTGCCTGTTACAATAGTAGAGAGAGAGAGCGCTCCGAGGGTGACAGGCCACCTCTCGGAAAAGCTAAGTCTTTTTCCTATGAGAACAATAGAGGATGAAAGTGAGAACGTCGTGTCCGCTTTCGAGAAGACAGAAGTGAGACTGCCTTGTCCGCTTTCGAGAAGACCGAAGTTAGACTGTTAATGAGTCCTGATCATATACACTTTTATGGACTCATCTGGGCCGTTATTTAGTCATTTCACCGCACTTTAGCCCTGTTTTAGTTCATATTTGATATTTCATGCTAGGTGCACCTTTAGGCCCGTTTTTTGTGTTATTTCATGTTCTTCTCATTTAGTGGTTTTCATGCATTGTTAAGTGCCACTTTCAGTGGCTGGATTAGTGATTATGCTGGAATAGGAGTCGTGCAGGTGTTCCCGGTGCAATTCTGCACAGGAACACTGCGCACGATCACTGGTTCTATTGCGCACGACCACTGGTCGTGCGTCACTGATCGTGTGCACTTAACCCTTTTTTCATGAGTTCTGTTTGGTGTAGTGCGCACGACCATCTACGCTAGTGCGCACGACCACCGGTCGTGCGCCACTGTTCGTGCGCACTTATCATTAATTTTCTGAGTTCGGTTTCGACCATTGCGCACGACCACCGACGATAGTGCGCACGACCACCGGTCGTGCGCCACTGGTCGTGCGAACATGTATTTTATAATTTTCTTCCCTTGCAGGCTCCGCCCAGGCAGCGCGCACGATCGCAGAATTCCAGTGCGCACGACCACTGGTCGTGCGCCAATGACCGTGCGCACTGTTTATTCCAGCGCCTATAAATCGACCTGCTCGCGAATTAGGTCGGGGACTTCGCTTTCTTCCGCCGTTTTCCGCCCAGTTCCGCCCAGTTTCGCCCTTCCATCGCCGCCCACCATGTGGAGGTGCTCCGGGCTTGTTCTTCACGCCAATCTTGAGCCGGAGTTTCCTCTCGGCCTCCTCCTTCATCCAAGAGCCTCAAAGAGAGATCTAGCCGCCATCTCCATCGAGCAAGAGGAAGTTTGCAACCTCTACCGGATTGTGACACGAAGAAGACGGGTCCATTGGAGAGTCGTGACAGTTCTCTCTACCCCGGACGTAGTTGTGGACCGAGCTTGGACGCGGATTGACAACCCGGCGATTCCAACCGTGAATCTACAACGAGCCTTCGGATTCGGTCGATTTCTTGCCTTATTCTTCTCTTATTGATGTATATGTAGTTAGATCTATACATTTTGATGAAGTTGCACTTAAACTTATTTGTATTTATATAATTCATGTCTATGTGAAATGCTTGTTGTTTAAGTTGCTTGAGGTGCGCCCCCATTCCATCCTCCATCCCGCAGTCACGATTCGTGTGCCGCACTAGCAAGTGCTAGTGGCGTGCTTGTTGAAGAGGTGCTTGCGACCCTCAATCCGTTAGACTACTCGACCATCCGCCTACCGAAGTGTGGCATCGCGGCCCATATTCCATCCCGCCTAACGAAGCAGCGCGCTCAAGGCCTGCATAGTTCGATTCTGTTTGCCTACTCGTCCATCCGCCCTTGCGATGCAGCGCGCTCAAGGCCTGCCTAGTCTCCATTCCGCCAAGCGAAGCATTGCATAGCGGCATTGCATAGGAGCAGGAGTAGTATTTTCTTTTATTTACAAAAATTCAAACCCCCTTTCGTCCGCATTCCACCTACCACAGGACTTCGATCTCAAGTCCTTCCTCGACATTTAACTCCACCTTACTGTGTTCCTCAAGAGACCGACACTCGGGGATTTTCCCCATTATTAATACTTGCCCGACCGGTGCACTTGCCGAAATTATCGCATCAAATTTTTGGCGCCGTTGCCGGGGAACACAGACGTGTGAGTTTTCTGTAGAGGGAGACAAGAGATAGTAGTTCTTCCAGTGTGTATAACCGCTTTATAATTTTTGTTCGCCTTTTAATTATCTATTGTTTGTTATTATTCCTTTCTCTCCTATTTTAAAGTTTTAGGCAAGTTTTATTCAAGGAGTTTTACTAGTTGTGTAGATTTCCTTGCAAAGAATTTCAGTTTCATTATATCTGCTCTTTTATTGATAATGTCGTCATGGGATATTTCACCTAGTTTTAATGACATGATGGTTTCTTATATAGACCAAATGAATGAGTTGAATACTAGGCAGTGCAGGAACGTTGTTTGCTTGTTGTGTCGAGGAGAGGGTCATGAATTGAAGGACTGTCCTAGTCTTTTCAATCCTGACCGCCGCTCCTCCACTCATGACAACATTGTCCCTATCACTCATTCTGTACCCATGGAGGCTATCGTGCCCTCTACCCCTGAGCCTGTCTCGTGCATGGACTCCTCACTCCCTGTTTATGGCTTCACTCCCAGTGATGATGATCACTCATCTGTTAGCCAACAAGGAGAGGAATGGGAGCTCCTAGATGCACCTGAGTTTGATGAGGAAAGTATTCTTTCCATCGGGGAGGCTTTAGCAGATCTTTTTGCGGAGGAACCAAATCCTTGTGTTCCTCCAGTTTCTTTGCAAGATTTTTCTACACATATTCTTTATGATCCTATCGAAGTAAAGGAGCTGGGTGATGCTGCTGACTTGGAGGGTGCTCCAAAGTGGGATGAGGATGTCATTTTCCCTGATGGGGAGAATGAATACTTTGAACACGATGGTGCACCTCGGTGGGATGAGGAGGATATTCTCTCTGATGAGGAGGTTTTCACTTCTTCATGGGACGAGGAGGTCCAAACCACCACTGAGGCCCCCGAGTTCTCAAGTCCCCCTTGCTATGATATTTATGATGATGATAGTGATCTATCCTTGGATCCTGCCGGGAGTGAGACCGGGATCACTCCCCCGATTTTTGATTATTTATGTTCTTCGTCCTATTTATTTCCTGATCCCCCTTCTTCATTCGAGCCTGTGCAGGTTGAGTCTTTACAGGTGCCCCAGGAGGACTTGGAGCTTCTTGCTCAAGTCAATATTAATTGCGTCCTTATATGCGAGGAGGTTGATCTCTCCTCCATTAAGGAAGCCTCATTCGTTGCCCTCTCTTCCTGCGGACCTGTTGTGGACGATACCTTGCTAGGCAAGGATGTTTTTTGTGAGATGAGTGAGGACCAGGCCTCCTCCTTTTCTTACATTCTTTACCCTCTACCTGTGAGGAGCAGGTATCTATATTTAGGTAGAGGGGTGACTGTTCTATCACCGTATAGGTACCCGCTACCGACACGAATATTAGGCTAGTTACCTGTCCACTTCTCCTTCCATAGGCCCATTAGTTAGAACCTTCATGTTTTTAAATAAGTCGTGCTGGGAGGACAATAACCCCAGTAGTTATCTTACTTTTCATGCATTTTGTTTTTATTCAATCCTGTTTAGTTAGTTGTAGTATTATAGTTTATCTTTTCTTTATCTTTTGTTTTTGCGGAGCTGACCCTTGCAGGTACCTTATTCTGGATGGCGGATGCTGCTGCTCATTTCAGCTTAAACGCCAATCTTCTGGTATGCTCACTTGCTGAGCATTGGGTACTCTCTTCCCCCTAGCCTTTTCTGATTTTCATATCATATATTATGCGGATTGTTTAGTTTAAGTCTGGGGGAGAGTAGTTTTGTTTACCCGATCACGTGCACTATTGCACTGCATGCTAGAAGATTTCATTTAAATTGTTGTTCATTTTCATTGCACACCACATCACCCACTTGAGCGCGTACTCATCTGTTTGCTTGCTCTGTTGTGAATTTAATTCTTCTGCTTATTTGCGAAAGTCTAGGTGATGGCTTAGGACTATGTAGCAGAGTAAAATGTTGACTCTAGTAGTGCTCCTAGTCAAGTGTTCGGTTGCATAGAAATTTGTGTAGATTAGACTTCTCTTTATACTTATGGTTTTATATTTTTTTTCTATTAGTGTAAATGTTGTTTACTCTACTCAAATGGTGAATCCGGTGGAATCAAACGGTAGCATAGGGATGTGTGTAAACGATCGCTAGATTCGTATTGCTTGAGTCGGGAGAAAGGAGAATCTTTCTCGGTGGCTAGAACTTGCCCCAAGCGATTCTTGAAGCATGGGTATACGGTTAGTCAATTGCGTGAATGTGATATAGGCCATCATCTTGGCCCGATTGAGCCTTTGTGCCATTCCTATCATCATTTCCTCGCTAGCCCAGTTGTGCCTACCCCGTTCTTTGATTCAGCCCCACTTTTATTTCACCAAAGCCCAAAAGCCAATCCTAGTCGCACACCCAAATCCGAGCTTTAGCTCTTTCTTATTCTCATGAGTTGGTGGTGTTTATTGTGGTAGTACATTGTGAAAATGTGGATGTGCATCTTTAAAAATTTGCTGAATTTGTTAAAGAAAGAAAAGAAGAAAAAGATTTGAAAAGAAAAAGAAGAATGAAAAGTTTAATTGAAAAAAATCTATTTGAGATTTCTAATTGGGAGTAGGCGGTGCACACACCCATGCGTCTAAGTTTAAGTCTGGGGGTGTGGTGCATCCGCGTGTTTTGTGGCCACTTGGATAATGTTATGCATTTGCTCATTTGGGTTTAGTATTTGAACCATCGTCTTTATCATTGTATACCTCACCTAAACCCAAGCCCCTTTTAAAACCTAAAGTCCTATTGATTCAAGCACTTGAGTCAAACCAGTGCTGTGGAGAGAATGTGGCCGGGCAAGCTTATGGTCACCGACACTGATGGATTTCAGTGGAGTTTTTCCCGCATCCCGATCTTGAGCAATGCTCGCCTCAGCGCTTAGTTTATTTTCTCCGTATGCATGACCGAATGATTCATCGTTGTTCACCATTTGAGTAGTTGTAATATGCTTTTACTCTTTTAGAAATATATAAACTGTTTTTATAATCAGAAGTCTTCTCTACTAATTTTCTTATGCACGTGAGCATGCGACTTCGCATGGTACTCTGTATTGTAATTTTAAGCCATCTACTTTTCTTTCCCCGTTCGCTTATAATTTGTTTGCTCGGGACGCGCAAACAGTTAAGTCTGGGGGTGTGATGAGTCCTGATCATATACACTTTTATGGACTCATCTGGGCCGTTATTTAGTCATTTCAACGCACTTTAGCCCTGTTTTAGTTCATATTTGATATTCCATGCTAGGTGCACCTTTAGGCCCGTTTTTGGTGTTATTTCATGTTCTTCTCATTTAGTGGTTTTCATGCATTGTTAAGTGCCACTTTCAGTGGCTGGACTAGTGATTATGCTGGAATAGGAGTCGTGCAGGTGTTCCCGGTGCAATTCTGCACAGGAACACTGCGCACGATCACCGGTTCTATTGCGCACGACCACTGGTCGTGCGTCACTGATCGTGTGCACTTAACCCTTTTTTCATGAGTTCTGTTTGGTGTAGTGCGCACGACCATCTACGCTAGTGCGCACGACCACCGGTCGTGCGCCACTGTTCGTGCGCACTTATCATTAATTTTCTGAGTTCTGTTTCGACCATTGCGCACGACCACCGACGATAGTGCGCACGACCACCGGTCGTGCGCCACTGGTCGTGCGAACATGTATTTTATAATTTTCTTCCCTTGCAGGCTCCGCCCAGGCAGCGCGCACGATCGCAGAATTCCAGTGCGCACGACCACTGGTCGTGCGCCAATGACTGTGCGCACTGTTTATTCCAGCGCCTATAAATCGACCTGCTCGCGAATTAGGTCGGGGACTTCGCTTTCTTCCGCCGTTTTCCGCCCAGTTCCGCCCAGTTTCGCCCTTCCATCGCCGCCCACCATCTGGAGGTGCTCCGGGCTTGTTCTTCACGCCAATCTTGAGCCGGAGTTTCTTCTCGGCCTCCTCCTTCATCCAAGAGCCTCAAAGAGAGATCTAGCCGCCATCTCCATCGAGCAAGAGGAAGTTTGCAACCTCTACCGGATAGTGACACGAAGAAGACGGGTCCATTGGAGAGTCGTGACAGCTCTCTCTACCCCAGACGTAGTTGTGGACCGAGCTTGGACGCGGATTGACAACCCGGCGATTCCAACCGTGAATCTACAACGAGCCTTCGGATTCGGTCGATTTCTTGCCTTATTCTTCTCTTATTGATGTATATGTAGTTAGATCTATACATTTTGATGAAGTTGCACTTAAACTTATTTGTATTTATATAATTCATGTCTATGTGAAATGCTTGTTGTTTAAGTTGCTTGAGGTGCGCCCCCATTCCATCCTCCATCCCGCCGTCACGATTAGTGTGCCGCACTAGCAAGTGCTAGTGGCGTGCTTGTTGAAGAGGTGCTTGCGACCCTCAATCCGTTAGACTACTCGTCCATCCGTCTACCGAAGCGTGGCATCGCGGCCCGTATTCCATCCCGCCTAACGAAGCAGCGCGCTCAAGGCCTGCATAGTTCGATTCTGTTTGCCTACTCGTCCATCCGCCCTTGCGACGCAGCGCGCTCAAGGCCTGCCTAGTCTCCATTCCGCCAAGCGAAGCATTGCATAGCGGCATTGCATAGGAGCAGGAGTAGTATTTTCTTTTATTTACAAAAATTCAAACCCCCTTTCGTCCGCATTCCACCTACCGCAGGACTTCGATCTCAAGTCCTTCCTCGACATTTAACTCCACCATACTGTGTTCCTCAAGAGACCGACACTCGGGGATTTTCCCCATTATTAATACTTGCGCGACCGGTGCACTTGCCGAAATTATCGCATCAAGTTTTTGGCGCCGTTGCCGGGGAACACAGACGTGTGAGTTTTCTGTAGAGGGAGACAAGAGATAGTAGTTCTTCCAGTGTGTATAGCCGCTTTATAATTTTTGTTCGCCTTTTAATTATCTATTGTTTGTAATTATTCCTTTCTCTCCTATTTTAAAGTTTTAGGCAAGTTTTATTCAAGGAGTTTTACTAGTTGTGTAGATTTCCTTGCAAAGAATTTCAGTTTCATTATATCTGCTCTTTTATTGATAATGTCGTCATGGGATATTTCACCTAGTTTTAATGACATGATGGTTTCTTATATAGACCAAATGAATGAGTTGAATACTAGGCAGTGTAGGAACGTTGTTTGCTTGTTGTGTCGAGGAGAGGGTCATGAATTGAAGGACTGTCCTAGTCTTTTCAATCCTGACCGCCGCTCCTCCACTCATGACAACATTGTCCCTATCACTCATTCTGTACCCATGGAGGCTATCGTGCCCTCTACCCCTGAGCCTGTCTCGTGCATGAACTCCTCACTCCCTGTTTATGGCTTCACTCCCAGTGATGATGATCACTCATCTGTTAGCCAACAAGGAGAGGAATGGGAGCTCCTAGATGCACCTGAGTTTGATGAGGAAAGTATTCTTTCCATCGGGGAGGCTTTAGCAGATCTTTTTGCGGAGGAACCAAATCCTTGTGTTCCTCCAGTTTCTTTGCAAGATTTTTCTACACATATTCTTTATGATCCTATCGAAGTAAAGGAGCTGGGTGATGCTGCTGACTTGGAGGGTGCTCCAAAGTGGGATGAGGATGTCATTTTCCCTGATGGGGAGAATGAATACTTTGAACACGATGGTGCACCTCGGTGGGATGAGGAGGATATTCTCTCTGATGAAGAGGTTTGCACTTCTTCATGGGACGAGGAGGTCCAAACCACCCCTGAGGCCCCCGAGTTCTCAAGTCCCCCTTGCTATGATATTTATGATGATGATAGTGATCTTGTTAGACTACTCGTCCATCCGCCTACCGAAGCGTGGCATCGCGGCCCGTATTCCATCCCGCCTAACGAAGCAGCGCGCTCAAGGCCTGCATAGTTCGATTCCGTTTGCCTACTCGTCCATCCGCCCTTGCGACGCAGCGCGCTCAAGGCCTGCCTAGTCTCCATTCCGCCAAGCGAAGCATTGCATAGCGGCATTGCACAGGAGCAGGAGTAGTATTTTCTTTTATTTACAAAAATTCAAACCCCCTTTCGTCCGCATTCCACCTACCGCAGGACTTCGATCTCAAGTCCTTCCTCGACATTTAACTCCACCTTACTGTGTTCCTCAAGAGACCGACACTCGGGGATTTTCCCCATTATTAATACTTGCGCGACCGGTGCACTTGCCGAAATTATCGCATCAAGTTTTTGGCGCCGTTGCCGGGGAACACAGACGTGTGAGTTTTCTGTAGAGGGAGACAAGAGATAGTAGTTCTTCCAGTGTGTATAGCCGCTTTATAATTTTTGTTCGCCTTTTAATTATCTATTGTTTGTTATTATTCCTTTCTCTCCTATTTTAAAGTTTTAGGCAAGTTTTATTCAAGGAGTTTTACTAGTTGTGTAGATTTCCTTGCAAAGAATTTCAGTTTCATTATATCTGCTCTTTTATTGATAATGTCGTCATGGGATATTTCACCTAGTTTTAATGACATGATGGTTTCTTATATAGACCAAATGAATGAGTTGAATACTAGGCAGTGTAGGAACGTTGTTTGCTTGTTGTGTCGAGGAGAGGGTCATGAATTTAAGGACTGTCCTAGTCTTTTCAATCCTGACCGCCGCTCCTCCACTCATGACAACATTGTCCCTATCACTCATTCTGTACCCATGGAGGCTATCGTGCCCTCTACCCCTGAGCCTGTCTCGTGCATGAACTCCTCACTCCCTGTTTATGGCTTCACTCCCAGTGATGATGATCACTCATCTGTTAGCCAACAAGGAGAGGAATGGGAGCTCCTAGATGCACCTGAGTTTGATGAGGAAAGTATTCTTTCCATCGGGGAGGCTTTAGCAGATCTTTTTGCGGAGGAACCAAATCCTTGTGTTCCTCCAGTTTCTTTGCAAGATTTTTCTACACATATTCTTTATGATCCTATCGAAGTAAAGGAGCTGGGTGATGCTGCTGACTTGGAGGGTGCTCCAAAGTGGGATGAGGATGTCATTTTCCCTGATGGGGAGAATGAATACTTTGAACACGATGGTGCACCTCGGTGGGATGAGGAGGATATTCTCTCTGATGAAGAGGTTTGCACTTCTTCATGGGACGAGGAGGTCCAAACCACCACTGAGGCCCCCGAGTTCTCAAGTCCCCCTTGCTATGATATTTATGATGATGATAGTGATCTATCCTTGGATCCTGCCGGGAGTGAGACCGGGATCACTCCCCCGATTTTTGATTATTTATGTTCTTCGTCCTGTTTATTTCCTGATCCCCCTTCTTCATTCGAGCATGTGCAAGTTGAGTCTTTACAGGTTCCCCAGGAGGACTTGGAGCTTCTTGCTCAAGTCAATATTAATTGCGTCCTTATATGCGAGGAGGTTGATCTCTCCTCCATTAAGGAAGCCTCATTCGTTGCCCTCTCTTCCTGCGGACCTGTTGTGGACGATACCTTGCTAGGCAAGGATGTGTTTTGTGAGATGAGTGAGGACAAGGCCTCCTCCTTTTCTTACATTCTTTACCCTCTACCTATGAGGAGCGGGTATCTATATTTAGGTAGAGGGGTGACTGTTCTATCACCGTATCGGTACCCGCTACCGACACGGATATTAGGCCAGTTACCTGTCCACTTCTCCTTCCATAGGCCCATTAGTTAGAACCTTCATGTTTTTAAATAAGTCGTGCTGGGAGGACAATAACACCAGTAGTTATCTTACTTTTCATGCATTTTGTTTTTATTCAATCCCGTTTAGTTAGTTGTAGTATTATAGTTAAACTTTTCTTTATCTTTTGTTTTTGCGGAGCTGACCCTTGCAGGTACCTTATTCTGGATGGCGGATGCTGCTGCTCATTTCAGCTTAAACGCCAATCTTCTGGTATGCTCACTTGCTGAGCATTGGGTACTCTCTTCCCCCTAGCCTTTTCTGATTTTCATATCATATATTATGCGGATTGTTTAGTTTAAGTCTGGGAGAGAGTAGTTTTGTTTACCCGATCACGTGCACTATTGCACTGCATGCTAGAAGATTTCATTTAAATTGTTGTTCATTTTCATTGCACACCACATCACCCACTTGAGCGCGTACTCATCTGTTTGCTTGCTCTGTTGTGAATTTAATTCTTCTGCTTATTTGCGAAAGTCTAGGTGATGGCTTAGGACTATGTAGCAGAGTAAAATGTTGACTCTAGTAGTGCTCCTAGTCAAGTGTTCGGTTGCATAGAAATTTGTGTAGATTAGACTTCACTTTATACTTATGGTTTTATATTTTCTTTCTATTAGTGTAAATGTTGTTTACTCTACTGAAATGGTGAATCCGGTGGAATCAAACGGTAGCATAGGGATGTGTGTAAACGATCGCTAGATTCGTATTGCTTGAGTCGGGAGAAAGGAGAATCTTTCTCGGTGGCTAGAACTTGCCCCAAGCGATTCTTGAAGCATGGGTATACGGTTAGTCAATTGCGTGAATGTGATATAGGCCATCATCTTGGCCCGGTTGAGCCTTTGTGCCATTCCTATCATCATTTCCTCGCTAGCCCAGTTGTACCTACCCCATTCTTTGATTCAGCCCCACTTTTATTTCACCAAAGCCCAAAAGCCAATCCTAGTCGCACACCCAAATCCGAGCTTTAGCTGTTTATTATTCTCATGAGTTGGTGGTGTTGATTGTGGTAGTACATTGTGAAAATGTGGATGTGCATCTTTAAAAATTTGCTGAATTTGTTAAAGAAAGAAAAGAAGAAAAAGATTTGAAAAGAAAAAGAAGAATGAAAAGTTTAATTGAAAAAAAATATATTTGAGATTTATAATTGGGAGTAGGCGGTTAACACACCCATGCGTCTAAGTTTAAGTCTGGGGGTGTGGTGCATCCGCGTGTTTGTGGCCACTTGGATAATGTTATGCATTTGCTCATTTGGGTTTAGTATTTGAACCATCGTCTTTATCATTGTATACCTCACCTAAACCCAAGCCCCTTTTAAAACCTAAAGTCCTATTGATTCACGCACTTGAGTCAAACCAGTGCTGTGGAGAGAATGTGGCCGGGCAAGCTTATGGTCACCGACACTGATGGATTTCAGTGGAGTTTTTCCCGCATCCCGATCTTGAGCAATGCTCGCCTCAGCGCTTAGTTTACTTTCTCCGTATGCATGACCGAATGATTCATCGTTGTTCACCATTTGAGTAGTTGTAATATGCTTTTACTCTTTTAGAAATATATAAACTGTTTTTATAATCAGAAGTCTTCTCTACTAATTTTCTTATGCACGTGAGCATGCGACTTCGCATGGTACTCTGTATTGTAATTTTAAGCCATCTACTTTTCTTTCCCCGTTCGCTTATAATTTGTTTGCTCGGGACGCGCAAACAGTTAAGTCTGGGGGTGTGATGAGTCCTGATCATATACACTTTTATGGACTCATCTGGGCCGGTATTTAGTCATTTCACCGCACTTTAGCCCTGTTTTAGTTCATATTTGATATTCCATTCTAGGTGCACCTTTAGGCCCGTTTTTGGTGTTATTTCATGTTCTTCTCATTTAGTGGTTTTCATGCATTGTTAAGTGCCACTTTCAGTGGCTGGATTAGTGATTATGTTGGAATAGGAGTCGTGCAGGTGTTCCCGGTGCAATTCTGCACAGGAACACTGCGCACGATCACCGGTTCTATTGCGCACGACCACTGGTCGTGCGTCACTGATCGTGTGCACTTAACCCTTTTTTCATGAGTTCTGTTTGGTGTAGTGCGCACGACCATCTACGCTAGTGCGCACGACCACCGGTCGTGCGCCACTGTTCGTGCGCACTTATCATTAATTTTCTGAGTTCTGTTTCGACCATTGTGCACGACCACCGACGATAGTGTGCACGACCACCGGTCGTGCGAACATGTATTTTATAATTTTCTTCCCTTGCAGGCTCCGCCCAGGCAGCGCGCACGATCGCAGAATTCCAGTGCGCACGACCACTGGTCGTGCGCCAATGACCGTGCGCACTGTTTATTCCAGCGCCTATAAATCGACCTGCTCGCGAATTAGGTCGGGGACTTCGCTTTCTTCCGCCGTTTTCCGCCCAGTTTCGCCCTTCCATCGCCGCCCACCATCTGGAGGTGCTCCGGGCTTGTTCTTCACGCCAATCTTGAGCCGGAGTTTCCTCTCGGCCTCCTCCTTCATCCAAGAGCCTCAAAGAGAGATCTAGCCGCCATCTCCATCGAGCAAGAGGAAGTTTGCAACCTCTACCGGATCGTGACACGAAGAAGACGGGTCCATTGGAGAGTCGTGACAGCTCTCTCTACCCCGGACGTAGTTGTGGACCGAGCTTGGACGCGGATTGACAACCCGGCGATTCCAACCGTGAATCTACAACGAGCCTTCGGATTCGGTCGATTTCTTGCCTTATTCTTCTCTTATTGATGTATATGTAGTTAGATCTATACATTTTGATGAAGTTGCACTTAAACTTATTTGTATTTATATAATTCATGTCTATGTGAAATACTTGTTGTTTAAGTTGCTTGAGGTGCGCCCCCATTCCATCCTCCATCCCGCCGTCACGATTCGTGTGCCGCACTAGCAAGTGCTAGTGGCGTGCTTGTTGAAGAGGTGCTTGCAACCCTCAATCCGTTAGACTACTCGTCCATCCGCCTACCGAAGCGTGGCATCGCGGCCCGTATTCCATCCCGCCTAACGAAGCAGCGCGCTCAAGGCCTGCATAGTTCGATTCCGTTTGCCTACTCGTCCATCCGCCCTTGCGACGCAGCGCGCTCAAGGCCTGCCTAGTCTCCATTCCTCCAAGCGAAGCATTGCATAGCGGCATTGCATAGGAGCAGGAGTAGTATTTTCTTTTATTTACAAAAATTCAAACCCCCTTTCGTCCGCATTCCACCTACCACAGGACTTCGATCTCAAGTCCTTCCTCGACATTTAACTCCACCTTACTGTGTTCCTCAAGAGACCGACAATCGGGGATTTTCCCCATTATTAATACTTGCGCGACCGGTGCACTTGCCGAAATTATCGCATCAAGTTTTTGGCGCCGTTGCCGGGGAACACAGACGTGTGAGTTTTCTGTAGAGGGAGACAAGAGATAGTAGTTCTTCCAGTGTGTATAACCGCTTTATAATTTTTGTTCGCCTTTTAATTATCTATTGTTTGTTATTATTCCTTTCTCTCCTATTTTAAAGTTTTAGGCAAGTTTTATTCAAGGAGTTTTACTAGTTGTGTAGATTTCCTTGCAAAGAATTTCAGTTTCATTATATCTGCTCTTTTATTGATAATGTCGTCATGGGATATTTCACCTAGTTTTAATGACATGATGGTTTCTTATATAGACCAAATGAATGAGTTGAATACTAGGCAGTGTAGGAACGTTGTTTGCTTGTTGTGTCGAGGAGAGGGTCATGAATTGAAGGACTGTCCTAGTCTTTTCAATCCTGACCGCCGCTCCTCCACTCATGACAACATTGTCTCTATCACTCATTCTGTACCCATGGAGGCTATCGTGCCCTCTACCCCTGAGCCTGTCTCGTGCATGGACTCCTCACTCCCTGTTTATGGCTTCACTCCCAGTGATGATGATCACTCATCTGTTAGCCAACAAGGAGAGGAATGGGAGCTCCTAGATGCACCTGAGTTTGATGAGGAAAGTATTCTTTCCATCGGGGAGGCTTTAGCAGATCTTTTTGCGGAGGAACCAAATCCTTGTGTTCCTCCAGTTTCTTTGCAAGATTTTTCTACACATATTCTTTATGATCCTATCGAAGTAAAGGAGCTGGGTGATGCTGCTGACTTGGAGGGTGCTCCAAAGTGGTATGAGGATGTCATTTTCCCTGATGGGGAGAATGAATACTTTGAACACGATGGTGCACCTCGGTGGGATGAGGAGGATATTCTCTCTGATGAGGAGGTTTGCACTTCTTCATGGGACGAGGAGGTCCAAACCACCACTGAGGCCCCCGAGTTCTCAAGTCCCCCTTGCTATGATATTTATGATGATGATAGTGATCTATCCTTGGATCCTGCCGGGAGTGAGACCGGGATCACTCCCCCGATTTTTGATTATTTATGTTCTTCGTCCTGTTTATTTCCTGATCCCCCTTCTTCATTCGAGCCTGTGCAGGTTGAGTCTTTACAGGTGCCCAAGGAGGACTTGGAGCTTCTTGCACAAGTCAATATTAATTGCGTCCTTATATGCGAGGAGGTTGATCTCTCCTCCATTAAGGAAGCCTCATTCGTTTCCCTCTCTTCCTGCGGACCTGTTGTGGACGATACCTTGCTAGGCAAGGATGTGTTTTTTGAGATGAGTGAGGACCAGGCCTCCTCCTTTTCTTACATTCTTTACCCTCTACCTGTGAGGAGCAGGTATCTATATTTAGGTAGAAGGGTGACTGTTCTATCACCGTATCGGTACCCGCTACCGACACGGATATTAGGCCAGTTACCTGTCCACTTCTCCTTCCATAGGCCCATTAGTTAGAACCTTCATGTTTTTAAATAAGTCGTGCTGGGAGGACAATAACCCCAGTAGTTATCTTACTTTTCATGCATTTTGTTTTTATTCAATCCTGTTTAGTTAGCTGTAGTATTATAGTTTATCTTTTCTTTATCTTTTGTTTTTGCGGAGCTGACCCTTGCAGGTACCTTATTCTGGATGGCGGATGCTGCTGCTCATTTCAGCTTAAACGCCAATCTTCTGGTATGCTCACTTGCTGAGCATTGGGTACTCTCTTCCCCCTAGCCTTTTCTGATTTTCATGTCATATATTATGCGGATTGTTTAGTTTAAGTCTGGGGGAGAGTAGTTTTGTTTACCCGATCACGTGCACTATTGCACTGCATGCTAGAAGATTTCATTTAAATTATTGTTCATTTTCATTGCACACCACATCACCCACTTGAGCGCGTACTCATCTGTTTGCTTGCTCTGTTGTGAATTTAATTCTTCTGCTTATTTGGGAAAGTCTAGGTGATGGCTTAGGACTATGTAGCAGAGTAAAATGTTGACTCTAGTAGTGCTCCTAGTCAAGTGTTCGGTTGCATAGAAATTTGTGTAGATTAGACTTCTCTTTATACTTATGGTTTTATATTTTTTTCTATTAGTGTAAATGTTGTTTACTCTACTCAAATGGTGAATCCGGTGGAATCAAATGGTAGCATAGGGATGTGTGTAAACGATCGCTAGATTCGTATTGCTTGAGTCGGGAGAAAGGAGAATCTTTCTCGGTGGCTAGAACTTGCCCCAAGCGATTCTTGAAGCATGGGTATACGGTTAGTCAATTGCGTGAATGTGATATAGGCCATCATCTTGGCCCGGTTGAGCCTTTGTGCCATTCCTATCATCATTTCCTCGCTAGCCTAGTTGTGCCTACCCCGTTCTTTGATTCAGCCCCACTTTTATTTCACCAAAGCCCAAAAGCCAACCCTAGTCGCACACCCAAATCCGAGCTTTAGCTCTTTATTATTCTCATGAGTTGGTGGTGTTGATTGTGGTAGTACATTGTGAAAATGTGGATGTGCATCTTTAAAAATTTGCTGAATTTGTTAAAGAAAGAAAAGAAGAAAAAGATTTGAAAAGAAAAAGAAGAATGAAAAGTTTAATTGAAAAAAAATCTATTTGAGATTTATAATTGGGAGTAGGCGGTGCACACACCCATGTGTCTAAGTTTAAGTCTGGGGGTGTGGTGCATCCGCGTGTTTTGTGTCCACTTGGATAATGTTATGCATTTGCTCATTTGGGTTTAGTATTTGAACCATCGTCTTTATCATTGTATACCTCACCTAAACCCAAGCCCCTTTTAAAACCTAAAGTCCTATTGATTCACGCACTTGAGTCAAACCAGTGCTGTGGAGAGAATGTGGCCGGGCAAGCTTATGGTCGCCGACACTGATGGATTTCAGTGGAGTTTTTCCAGCATCCCGATCTTGAGCAATGCTCGCCTCAGCGCTTAGTTTACTTTCTCCGTATGCATGACCGAATGTTTCATCGTTGTTCACCATTTGAGTAGTTGTAATATGCTTTTACTCTTTTAGAAATATATAAACTGTTTTTATAATCAGAAGTCTTCTCTACTAATTTTCTTATGCACGTGAGCATGCGACTTCGCATGGTACTCTGTATTGTAATTTTAAGCCATCTACTTTTCTTTCCCCGTTCGCTTAGAATTTGTTTGCTCGGGACGCGCAAACAGTTAAGTCTGGGGGTGTGATGAGTCCTGATCATATACACTTTTATGGACTCATCTGGGCCGTTATTTAGTCATTTCACCACACTTTAGCCCTGTTTTAGTTCATATTTGATATTCCATGCTAGGTGCACCTTTAGGCCCGTTTTTGGTGTTATTTTATGTTCTTCTCATTTAGTGGTTTTCATGCATTGTTAAGTGCCACTTTCAGTGACTGGATTAGTGATTATGCTGGAATAGGAGTCGTGCAGGTGTTCCCGGTGCAATTCTGCACAGGAACACTGCGCACGATCACTGGTTCTATTGTGCACGACCACTGGTCGTGCGTCACTGATCGTGTGCACTTAACCCTTTTTTCATGAGTTCTGTTTGGTGTAGTGCGCACGACCATCTACGCTAGTGCGCACGACCACCGGTCGTGCGCCACTGTTCGTGCGCACTTATCATTAATTTTCTGAGTTCTGTTTCGACCATTGCGCACGACCACCGACGATAGTGCGCACGACCACCGGTCGTGCGCCACTGGTCGTGCGAACATGTATTTTATAATTTTCTTCCCTTGCAGGCTCCGCCCAGGCAGCGCGCACGATCGCAGAATTCCAGTGCGCACGACCACTGGTCGTGCGCCAATGACCGTGCGCACTGTTTATTCCAGCGCCTATAAATCGACCTGCTCGTGAATTAGGTCGGGGACTTCGCTTTCTTCCGCCGTTTTCCGCCCAGTTCCGCCCAGTTTCGCCCTTCCATCGCCGCCCACCATCTGGAGGTGCTCCGGGCTTGTTCTTCATGCCAATCTTGAGCCGGAGTTTCCTCTCGGCCTCCTCCTTCATCCAAGAGCCTCAAAGAGAGATCTAGCCGCCATCTCCATCGAGCAAGAGGAAGTTTGCAACCTCTACCGGATAGTGACACGAAGAAGACGGGTCCATTGGAGAGTCGTGACAGCTCTCTCTACCCCGGACGTAGTTGTGGACCGAGCTTGGACGCGGATTGACAACCCGGCGATTCCAACCGTGAATCTACAATGAGCCTTCGGATTCGGTCGATTTCTTGCCTTATTCTTCTCTTATTGATGTATATGTAGTTAGATCTATACATTTTGATGAAGTTGCACTTAAACTTATTTGTATTTATATAATTCATGTCTATGTGAAATGCTTGTTGTTTAAGTTGCTTGAGGTGCGCCCCCATTCCATCCTCCATCCCGCCGTCACGATTCGTGTGCCGCACTAGCAAGTGTTAGTGGCGTGCTTGTTGAAGAGGTGCTTGCGACCCTCAATCTGTTAGACTACTCGTCCATCCGCCTACCGAAGCGTGGCATCGCGGCCCGTATTCCATCCCGCCTAACGAAGCAGCGCGCTCAAGGCCTGCATAGTTCGATTCCGTTTGCCTACTCGTCCATCCGCCCTTGCGACGCAGCGCGCTCAAGGCCTGCATAGTCTCCATTCCGCCAAGCGAAGCATTGCATAGCGGCATTGCATAGGAGCAGGAGTAGTATTTTCTTTTATTTACAAAAATTCAAACCCCCTTTCGTCCGCATTCCACCTACCGCAGGACTTCGATCTCAAGTCCTTCCTCGACATTTAACTCCACCTTACTGTGTTCCTCAAGAGACCGACACTCGGGGATTTTCCCCATTATTAATACTTGCGCGACCGGTGCACTTGCCGAAATTATCGCATCAACTGCCTTGTCCGCTTTCGAGATGACAGAAGTGAGACTGCCTTGTCCGCTTTCCTGAGAACGAAAGTGAGACTGCCTCGTCCGCTTTCGCGAAGAAGGAAATCTCCAAGTCCACGAAGGAGATCTTCAAGCACCGAAGGAGAAATCCGTGGAAATCTTCAAGGAGCTCTCTGGTCATGAAGGCGGGATCCTTTAAATGAAGCCTTGGGGCCCTTTTTATAGCTTTGGTCGGGGGTAGCCCGGTAATTTCGCCGTTGTAACCACCATAACTACCTTGGCGGACGAATCATATTTCCCGGTTTGGGGCACTCGGATCGCCATTTTTCGTAAATGACCATCTTGCCCTTTGAGGAAAGGCGACAAGTCGTTCCTGAAAAGTGAGAAACTGAAAAGATAAAAAGTGAGCGAGCCGAGTCGGAAAAGTGAGCGAGGCCGAAAAGTGAGCGAGACGAGGCGGAAAAGCGATCTACGACCTTACCCGGCGCGGGGACACAGTTTCGGCCGCATCCCCCGCAGGAGGGGACTCGGCCTCACCTCAATGGGCGGGCGCGGTTTGGCCGCACCCCCCTAAGCCGCACCCCCCATGGTATGGGGGGTGCGGTTGGGCCGCACCCCCCATGGGGGGGGGGTGCAGTTTGGCCGCACCCCCTATGGGGGGTGCGGTTGGCCACTCTCCCCATGCGGGGGGTGCGGTTTGGCCGCACCCCCCAATGGGAGGGAGGGGGGGCGCACCCCCCATGGGTGGGTGCTGTTTGGCCGCACCCCCCTTTGGGGGGTGCGGTTGGCCGCACCCCCCTATGGGGGGTGCGGTTGGCCGCACCCCCCCATGGGGGGGGGGGGGGGGGGGGGGGGGGGGGGGGGGGCGCACCCCCCATGGGTGGGTGCTGTTTGGCCGCACCCCTCTTTGGGGGGTGCGGTTGGCCGCACCCCCCTATGGGGGGGGTGCGGTTGGCCCGCGGCTTTTATTTAATAGAAAATTAGCTTGCGCAAGTCTGTGCTTGCGGCTTTTTTGCACGAGTCTGGCTCGTGGCTTGGCCGGTGAATAGCGGGTGTATTCAAACCGAGGGTGAACGTAAGGGGGGCAGGCCCCTACGACACCGGGACTAGACGACGGAGGAGAATGGAGGGCCTTCAAACGACGGCGGTGCAAAGTCCCTGGGGCAGGGCCCCGAAGTTGCCGGTGAATAGCGGGTGTTTTCAAACCGGGGGTGAACGTAAGGGGGGCAGGCCCCTACGACGCTAGGACTTGACGACGGAGGAGAAGGGCGAACCTTCAATCGACGGCGGTGCAAAGTCCCTGAGGCAGGGCCCCAAAGTAAAGATTTTTCCTTTATTAAATATAGTTGGCAAAGTATATGCCTATTTTTATAGCAAGAAGTCGTTTTAAACATAGTTTTTTCAACATAAGACAAGTCAGCACGAGTCTGAGCTCACGGCTTAGTACATAATAAGATAGGTGCACGAGTTTGGGCTAGCGGCTTTTACATAATAAACTAGGTTTACGAGTCTGGGCTCGCGGCTTAGTTCATGATAGAAGACTTTGTATTACTGATAAAAGCGGCGCAGGTTCTGGGCGTTCCAGGTGCGTGGTAGAGTCTTTCCTTCTGCAGTTCTGAGCCTGTACGTTCCGGGCTTTACGACCGTAGTGACAACGTATGGGCCCTCCCAGGCTCGTGAGAGCTTATCTCCTTGGGGGCCTTTGTCGGCTGCTTCGATGCTGCGTAGGATGAGATCTCCTACGTTGATTGGCCTGGGTCTCACCCTCCTGTCATAGCTTCGGGCTACGTGCCTTTGGTAGGATGCGGCGCGTTGGGCGGCGCTATCCCGAACTTCGGGAATTAGGTCGAGATTTTCCCGAAGCATCCCGTCATTCTTGCTGGGATCGAAGGTTAGCACCCGAGTGCTTGAAACGCCGACGTCGACGGGGATGATAGCTTCAGTACCATAACAGAGATTGTAAGGCATTTCTCCCGTGGGAGTCCGCTCTGTTGTGCGGTAGGCCCACAGTGCGTTTGGGAGTGCGTCCACCCATTGTCCCCCAGCTTCTTCCAAGCACATCTTCAACCCTTTGAGGATGGTGTGGTTCGTGACTTCTACTTGTCCGTTGGTTTGCGGATGTGCCACTGCGGTATGACGGAGGTTGATCTTCAGGTCCTCGCACATCTTGGTGAAGGATTTCCCGGAGAACTGAGTGCCGTTGTCGGCAATGATTGTTGCTGGGATGCCGAAGCGGTAGACGATGTTCTTCCAGATGAATTGTTTGGCGTTCTCTTCTGTGATTTTGGCTAGGGGCTCCGCCTCTACCCACTTGGTGAAGTAATCAATGGCCAGGATGATGAACTTCCTCTGCCCGGATGCTAGAGGCAGCAGGCTGAGGAGGTCGATTCCCCATTGTGCGAATGGCCAAACACTTTGGAGTGCGGAAAGTGAGACCGGGGGCTGATGGGGCACGTTGGCATGCAGTTGACAGCCCCTGCATTTTTGAACTAGCTCGATTGCGTCCCTCTTCATTGTTGGCCAATAGAAACCCTGGCGTAGTATTTTTCGTGCCAACGCTTTCCCGCCTAGGTGTTCTCCGCAGACCCCCCCCCCCCCCCCCCCAGTGTACTTCTCTGAGGGCGTAGTCCGCCTCGTCTGCTGGTAGGCACTTTAGATATGGCCCCGAGAATGCCCGTTTGTAAAGTTCTCCGTCTATAACGGCGAATGATGCCGCTCGCACCCATAACCTTCACGCCTCTAAGCTATCTTCGGGTAGGCGTCCGTGCTCAAGGTAAGCTCGCAATGGAGCCATCCAGGATAACTCATCTTGGTGGATAGCTGCGATCTCCCATGGCCCCTGGATTCTTGGAACCACGATCTCTTCAATCCGGCGTCTTCGAGACTAGTAGCTGGAGGGCTAAGTGGCGAGCCTGGACAGGGCATCCGCCCTGGAATTATGCTCTCGGGGGATGTGCAAGATTTGATATGTTGTGATCTTCTGAAGGAGCAATTTTGCGAGCGCGAGGTATTTCGCCATCTGGTCGCTCTTGGCCTCGTAGTCTCCTTCGACTTGCGAGACCTTGAGTTGGGAGTCTGCGCAGATCGTCAGGTTCTCCGCCTTGTAATCGATGGCGAGCCGGAGACCGGCGATCAGTACCTCGTACTCTGCGACGTTATTTGTTGCGGGGAACTTTAACCGGAGCCCGTAATCCAAAGTGATCTCATCGAGGCTTACGAGGAGCACTACTGCTCCGGCCCCTTCTGCTCCTAAGGCTCCGTCGACATAGAGAGTCCACCGGGGGCTAGGGGCGTCTTTGGCTAGATTTGTTTCTGGTGGGATGGTGTATTCCACAACGAAGTCGGCGAGTACTTGTGACTTGATGTCAGGTCGAGGCAGGAATTTAATGTCAAATTCGTCGAGCTCTACGGCCCACTTTACTAGTCTCCCTGAGACTTCTGGTTTCTGGAGGATTGCTCGTAGTCGGAGCTGTGTTAACACTTTCACGGTATGAGCCTGGAAATAAGGCCGGAGTTTTCTGGCTGAGAAGACAAGAGCCAGGGCCGTCTTGTCCGCTGCGGGGTATCTTGTTTCGGTGTCGTTGAGGACTTTGCTGATGTAGTAGATTGGTCGCTGCACCCCCCCCCCCCCCCCCCCCCCCCCCCCCCCCTTCGTCCTTTACTAGTTCCGAGCTGAGAGCTGTAGGTGATACTTCCAGGTACAAGAAATGGGTCTCTCCCGGGGTGGGTTTAGACAAAAGCAGCGGCGAGGCCGGGTATTGTTTGAGGAGCTCGAAAGCCACCTGGCACACATCAGTCCACTGGAAACCGGAGTGGTGTGCTCCCCGAAGGATTTTGAAGAAAGGGAGGTATTTGTCTCCTGTACGTGATAGGAAATGGGACAGCGCAGCGATCCTCCCGTTCAGACGTTGTACTTCCTTAATTGAACGAGGCGGAGACATATCTTCTAATGCCTTGATCTTTTCGAGTTGGCCTCAATCCCTCGATGGGTTACCATGAAACCAAAGAACTTTCCCGCTGTTACACCAAATGCGCACTTGCTGGGATTGAGCCGCATTTGGAAGCGACGGAGAAGCTTAAAGCACTTTCCCAAATCTTTCAAGTGGTCGCAACGGTGGACGCTCTTTACCAGCATATCGTCCACGTAAACCTCCATCATTTCTCCGATGAGGTTTTTGAAGACCTTGTTCATTAGCCTTTGGTAGGTGGCTCCAGCGTTTTTAAGGCCGAAGGGCATCACCTTGTAACAATAGACTCCTCTGTCGGTGCGGAAGGCGGTATGCTCCTCGTCCGCCGGGTTCATCCTTATCTGGTTGTAACCTGAGTAAGCGTCCATGAAGCTGAGTAGCTTGTGGCCGGCCGTTGCGTCGACGAGTTGGTCGATCCTCGGGAGGGGGAAGCTGTCTTTTGGGCATGCCTGGTTCAAGTTGCTATAGTCAAAACACATTCGCCATTTCCCCGAGGCCTTCTTCACCATGACCACGTTGGCCAGCCACGTGGGGTATTCCGCTTCACGTAAGAATCGTGCTTCCAAGAGTTTAGCTACCTCCTCCTCGATCGCCTTCAACCGTTCGAGGGCAAAGTTCCTCTTCTTTTGGATTACAGGCCGGCAGGTGGGGTTGATGTTTAGAGAGTGGTAGATGACGTCAGGATCTACCCCTGGCATGTATTCCGGGCTCCAGGCAAAGATGTCCTCATTTTTTTGCAAGAAGGTTGTAAACTCCTCTCGTTCTTCTTTCGATAAGAGTGACCCGACCTGAACAGTCCGAGTCGGGTCTTGCTGGGAGAGCGGTACTTCTATTAGTCCTTCGACAGGTGCTCCGCGCTGCAAAGTGGCCTCGTCTCGGAGGTCGAAGTTATTGATGTTGAGAGCGGTCGCCTTTACCGGCTGAGCCTGTTTTAAGTAGCAGATTCGGGCCGCTTCTCGGTCTCCTCTTACGATCCCTATGCCGGCGGCAGTTGGGAACTTCATAGCTAGATGCGGGATGGAGGGGACTGTTCCGAAGATAGATTGGAGCGGCCTCCCGAAGATGGCATTATAGTCGAAGGTAGAATCAACCACCATGAACTGGATGCTATATGTTGACTGTCTTGGAAACTTGCCCAACGTGACAGGGAGAGTGATCATTCCTAGAACCGGGACGGGTCTGTTGTCGAAGCCGTAGACAGGCCCGGCTGCAAGGCTGAGCTGATCTTTCGTGATCTTCATATTTTGCAGAGTGGAGAGGAACAAAACGTTCACTGAGCTTCCATTGTCGACCAGTATTCTCTTCACCTTGAAGCAGGGGTCTCCTATCCCTGCGCTAATTACGAGCGGATCCTGGTGTGGAAGCCGCAACCCTTGCAAGTCTTCTTCTCCGAAAGCGATCGTGATATCCTGCTTGAGCTTCTTGTCCTCGTGGTCTCTCACGGGCTGGACAATTGAGAGGATTTGTGATGCTGAGACGGAGGGTCCGGCGATCATTTTGATTTCTCCTACCATCAGCCTTCCTCCTCCCGCGCCTCGGGGAGCGGGAGGTTGCTCCATTGCCTCCCTAGGTTGCTGGTGCTGATTAGGGATCTGGCCTTGCAGGAATCTACCCAGGAGTCCCTAGCGGATGAGGCGCTCGATCTCGTCTTTAAGTTTAGTGCATTCCTCGGTGGTATGCCCGGTCCCTCGATGGAATTCGCAGTACTTGGATTGGTCACCACTCGGGTTTGGGGGTTGCACCTGGGGCATGCGATGCTCTGGGTTGTTCTGAATGGCGTAAAGTACATTCGTCCTAGTGGTGTTCAACGGGGTGTAGATCCGGGGCGGCAGCGGTTCCGGGTCCCTTTGGGGATTACGACGGCGTTCGCCACAACGGCGCTCCTCGTCGCGTCGTTCCTATCACTCGTGAGGGGCTTGATCGGATCCTCTCTTACTTCCTTGGCTACCTTCAAACTGCCGGCGATGCGCCTCGATGGCCTCGTCCGCAGCTATCTGGGATTCAACTCGGCGAACGAGGTCGGGGTAACTTGGCACGGTTTCTCTCATGAGAGCTGAGTAGAAGCCGCTTGGGCGGAGTCCCCCAAGAAAAAGCCCCCGCAGGAGCTCAGGGTCCACGCCTGGGATTTGCCGAGCCTCCGTGGTGAAGCGTCGGAAAAAATCTTTGAGTGTCTCTCCGTCGTTTTGGCGGATCCCCGAGAGGTGGGAGGGATCTCGGACTATTCTGCGGTTGGCGATGAATTGGTCCGTGAACTGCTGTGCCAGCTCCGTGAAGTTGCTGATGGCCCCATTTGGCAGGGAGTGGAACCAAGTGCGCGCTTGTCCCTTCAAGGTTGCCGGGAACACTTGAAAGAGGAGCTGATCAGGGGCGCTATAAATCCTCATGACGGAGGTGAAGTGATTGACATGCTCTAACGGATCATCCGTTCCATCGAATGTCTCAATACTGGGAAGCTTGAAGCCGTTCGGAATTGGATGGGCCAGGACTTGAGGTGACAGTGGGCAGCCGTAGTGTGCGGGACGACGGGCGAGAACTGTGCGTCGCCCTGCTCGGGTGTACTCCTCCTCCATCATGTCGTGTATTTCTTCTCGCGTGGTTCTTCCCGCTGCTCGATCAGGGGCATCTCTTGTCGGGTGATTACGTTGGTGATCAGCTTCTGGGCCCCTAGCTGGCATGGCGAGGTGAGTGGAGCTTGCTGCATTGGAGAATCCATCGGAGGCTTCTTCTCCCCGAACTGGTTCTTCGTTCGGGGCATGAACCGAAGCTGGGGCCGGTGGTGCGTCCAGCACTGGTGGTTGAACCGGCGTTTGAGGTGCTCCGAGATTCCTCACGAGAGCTAACATCTCGGCTTATTGCTCCTCGAACTGTTGCATGCGCCCTTCCAACCCGGCTGCAGGTATAGGTACTGCCTCTCCTGTGGGAGGCGCGTTGATGAGCGAATGGGAAGGAGCTGGGTCGACGCGGCCTTCCGGTACTGACCCTTCGGTAGTGCGACCACTCTTTCTTGCCATTGCAGTTGGCCTTCAAAGAGTTTCTGGGAATTATTTTCCCACAGACGGCGCCAAACTGTTGCGGGTCGCTTAGGGCTCTTGGTAGACCGGTCCAATTGAAACGCCTTAGCTCGTGAGCGAACCAAGCGCGCAAACAGTCAATTTGAGATTCGTTGAGTACACTGGGACTTTTTAATGTGGAAAACCCGGAAAAGGTAAAAAACCACGCGGTCGGAGCTGTGCCGACCAAATTTCACTATCTCCTGAGGATTACAATCTGATATTTAGAATTCGAGCGCAACAGACCGCATCTCGTTACAATAAGAGAGAGAGAGAGAGAGAGAGAGAGCTCCGAGGGTGACAGGACACCTCTCGGAAAAAGCTAAGTCTTTTTCCTATGAGAACAATAGAGGACGAAAGTGAGAACGTCGTGTCCGCTTTCGAGAAGACAGAAGTGAGACTGCCTTGTCCGCTTTCGAGAAGACCGAAGTGAGACTGCCTTGTCCGCTTTCGAGAAGACAGAAGTGAGACTTCCTTGTCCGCTTTCCTGAGAACGAAAGTGACTGCCTCGTCCGCTTTCGCGAAGAAGGAAATATCCAAGTCCACGAAGGAGATCTTCAAGCACCGAAGGAGAAATCCGTGGAAATCTTCAAGGAGCTCTCTCTCTGGTCATGAAGGCGAGATCCTCTAAATGAAGCCTTGGGGGCATTTTTATAGCTTTGCCCGGGGGTAGCCCGGTAATTTCGCCGTTGTAACCACCATAACCACCTTGGCGGACGAATCATATTTCCCAGTTTGTGGCACTCGGATCGCCATTTTTCGTAAATGACCATCTTGCCCTTTGAGGAAAGGCGACAAGTCGTTCCTGAAAAGTGAGAAACTGAAAAGACAAAAAGTGAGCGAGCCGAGTCGGAAAAGTGAGCGAGGCCGAAAAGTGAGCGAGGCGAGGCGGAAAAGCGGTCCACGACCTTACCCGGCGCGGGGACGCGGTTTCGGCCGCATCCCCCGCGGGAGGGGACTCGGCCGCACCTCCAGGGGCGGACGCGGTTTGGTCGCACCCCCTAAGCCGCACCCCCATGGTATGGGGGGTGCGGTTGGGCCGCACCCCCCATTGGGGGGGGGGTGCGGTTTGGCCGCACCCCCCGATGGGGGCTGCGGTTGGGCCGCACCCCCACATGGGAGGGTGCGGTTTGGCCGCACCCCCCTATGGGGGGTGTGGTTTGGCCGCTCGCCCCATGGGGGGGTGCGGTTTGGCCGCACCCCCCATGGGGGGGGGGGGGGGGGGGTTGGGCCGCACCCCCCATGGGGGGTGCGGTTTGGCCTCACCCCCCTTGGGGAGTGCGGTTGGCCGCACCCCCCTATGGGGGTGCGGTTGGGCCGCACCCCCCATGGGGGGTGCGGTTTGGCCGCACCCCCCCTATGGGGGGTGCGGCTTGGCCGACCTGCCCGCACCCCACGTGAGTGAGGTGCGGGCTATCCTCCCCCCCCCCCCCCCCCCCCCCCACTTAGTGGGGTGTGGGCTAACCGCACCCCGGTAGTGGGGTGCGGCTCTGTGCTTACCCGGCGCCGTTTACGGCGCGACGTATTCGCGCGGCGGGTCCTCCACTTCCGCGATCCGGGGTTCGACTGGTCCCCCCTCCTTTCTTTAGCGGGGTTTTCTCTAGACACACCCCAAGGCCTTTATGGGTACACAACATATATATATATATATATATTTATATATATATATATATATTTATATATATATATATACATACATATATATAAACATACCAAGCGTGGAGGAAATTTTTAGTACGCGCTGTTTTTATTAGTATTATTACTATCGTCGAACGGAGTTTCCTTATCGATCGTCGAACGCAGTTCCCTTATCCTTCGTCGAACGCAGGATTCTACTCGATCGTCGAACGCAGTTCCCTACTTGATCGTCGAACGCAGTTCCCTAATTGATCGTCGAACTGCGTTCGACGAAGGGAACTGTGTTCGACGAAGGGAACTACTTGATCGTCGAACGCAGTTTCCTACTTGATCGTCGAACGCAGTTCCCTACTTGATCATCAAACTGCGTTCGACGAAGGGAACTGCGTTCGACGAAGGGAACTGTGTTCGACGAAGGGAATTGCGTTCGACGAAGGGAACTACTTGATCGTCGAACGCAGTAATTTTGGTTTCATTTCTGTTTTCATTGAAGCAAAGCTACTAAGCTAGAAAAAAAAATTTTAGACAAGCAGGTAAAAATATATTCTTAGACAAAACAGGTAAAAATAATCAGCTGCTTGAGTAGATTGGATTCTCGTGACCATGGCGACTAATCTCAGCACTCGAGAAAACATCCTTCTCGCCAAAGATTTAATCCTGCAGCAGAGTCCATGCTCATCATCAAAGACTGTAATTCACAATAAATAAAAACACAATTAAACCCATAACATGGTAGAGTAGATATTGCTGGATGGAGAAACAGCAAGATAAACCCATTATATACCTGTGAGTTCTTCAACCCTTCGTCCCCTGCAAGATCGTCAAGCGCTTTTATGTGCATAAATTGCAATGGATGAGACGAAAGATGTCGCCGGGCTCGTCCTTAACCTAGCGAGGAGATCACCGCCTCGTAGCCGTTGCCCCCTTCCCGGAGATCCCCGCCTCGTCGCCGTTGCCCCCTTCCGGGAGATCGCCGCCTCTTTGTCGTCACCCCCTTCCCTGAAGAGAAATACCAAGCCCGTCGGGCCCATCAGATTTAACCTAGCGCGGATATAGACAGAAAACGCGTTGCGTGTAGAATATTTATATCTAGCTACAGTATCGGCTGTCCGTCGCAAACAAAGATCGGGTGACGGTTTAAATCAACATCGCATAATACACCTATTTGTACTATTATATAAGAATATTTACATTTGGCTACAGTACCGGCTATCCGTCGCAAACAAAGATCGGGTAAGGGTTTAAAATCAACATCGCATAATACACATGTTTATTTCTTCCTCTTGTGCCCCAGGGGCTTCTTCTCGCTGGTCATCGCAAACCCATCGCTGCTCCGCCGGTAAGTGTAGTTTTTCCATTGGGTTTCAAATTCCTCTCCATTTTCGACCATTAGCTTTCATTTTTTCCTTGTACCTTCGATTTCTACTCGCCCGATCATCTCGACTGCATATCTACTTACCCAAGATCCATTTCCGCTCTGCTTTTCGGCTGTTCATGCTCGCCTGCTTGGTCTCCATTGATGTTTGCCCACTTGGTTGTTGTGCCTGATCACCTGCTTGGTCGCCTATTCCCTCACCGGATCGCTGGTAAGTTTCTAATTTAGTTTTGGTTTTCTTCTTGGTTTCTTGATTTCGTTTTCAATTTTCTTTTTGATTTCTTGTTCAGTTTGTACTTCCTAAAATGTTGCCTGATTTCTCTTAGGGTCTGTTCGTTTGAACAGAATTAGCTTTCAAGAATTGGCTTTCTGTCAAAAACCAATATACACAGGAATTGGCATTGGTCTGAATTCCAATTTCATTGTTCGGCTACGTGATGGAATTCAATCAACAAAAATGGAATTCAAGGCTAATCTTGTTCGGCGGCAAGAAGGAATTGGTTTTTCATATATTAACGCAATTTTATACAGCTATATTTTGATGAGGAAACGGTGCGGGAGAAGGAAATGTTACTATATAAAGCTATTTATATACAGTTATATTTATATATATAAACACAATTTATATATATAAATTCAGGAAGGTTTACAATTTTGATACATTTATGAAGCAAAAGCAGCTGGTATCTTGAGTGGGCGTCTACAGTTACAGGAAAAGTAATCCAAAACTGCACAGCGAGCCAGAGCATAAACAAGATCCAAATACAAATTATCCAAATAGTCCAAATAGTTCAAATACCAAATAGTTCAAATAGTTCAAATACCAAATAGTTTAGCTAAATTAACCAAATAATTCAAATAGTTCAAATACAAATACAAATTATCTTGCATTGCCACTATCTAATATAAATAGTTCAAATCGTTCTTAAATCAAATTAACGATCAAATTGCATTCGTAGCCATTCAACCTTTAAGTCATCTGGTAAAGTCATGAATATGTCATGTTTGATACTATCAAAACTAAGCATATCCATAGCCCTCAGTAACTCACGCCTATTCAAATCAGAGATCCGAGCAAGTGCGGTATATATACCATCAACATTGCTCGATGAACGTAAGGATGGGCTAGTAGGCTTATTGTTGAGCGCTTCATGCAAGGTAGCTGTCAAATTATCTATGGATGTCGCCACTGATTCAACACTCCCAATAGCTCTCTTCTTCCTCTTTTTGCTGCTTCCTTCGCCATCCACTCTAGTTCGTTCATGTGTACTGTTACTCTGTTCTGCAATTGACTCTGCATCGATCTCATTTATTGTCTCCGTAGCGGTCGCTGCATGACTGCCAGTAGCCTTATCTTGTCCACACAACACAGCCAAATCAGACCAATTCACAATAACTTTATCCTTGTAATGCTTAACTCCAGGTTGAGCCTACATTATTTAGAAAATTTATCAATATTATCATAATGCTCTATTAAATTAAATAAATAGCAAAAACATATACCTTCACATAATTTGCCCAGACTTCTTCACTATCAACTTTCACTATGTTTCTTTCCCAATCCCATCCAAAGCCACTCGTGTTCAGCATTGCACTAACTTCTACGTAGTACTTGTTCCATGTTTTGAGACGAGCCATCACCTTCTCCTTACTAGTATCAACCCCACAAATATCTTTCAATGCAGTCATTGCAGCGGTAAAAGCAATACTTTTCCAACCATTTGGTGTTTTATGTCCCATACTATGTTGCTCTAACAACGCATTTGAAAGAGCAATATCCATTTCATTACTCCAATGCATATAAGATCGTTCCGTCCTTCCTCCAATCTTAGACATGGCATTTTTCATGATATGCACTTAATAAAGAAAATTATATGGTGAGGACTCTACCATTGTAAAACATGGACTCAAGTAAGAAATGAACGAGCAAATAGATAAAAAAGCTAGTACTGTACATAAAAATCTGATGTAGCTATACAGAAAAAAGCTAGTATTGTACAGAAATGAACGAGCAAACTATATATGAACGAGCAAAAAGCTAGTACTGTAGATGAAAAGGCTAATAAGATTGTTGCTAGCCAGATTCCTGCAACATTCAATGGAATCCATCTTTAAGGCATGAATACCAAATTCACGGGTCAAACATAATCAACATTTAAGTCAACATACAGGTAGATTTCTATTAGTATAGTCACTTCAGTTGTTCTGATCATATACGGTTAGTAAATAATTTCCAGCTATTCTCTATTTCTTCCTCCCACTACCTGTCCTCCTCCCACCACAAAAACATATACACGAATTTGATGACCAACAAATCACAACCAGAAATCAGTCCCAAGCTCAACCATTGATGCTCAGATGCAAATACAACAAACAATAAATTACTAGTCAGGTCTACAAGAAATCATAATAAATTTCCAAAGGCAGGGTTTGGGACTTGAGGTATGAATCAACTTCAGAAGCAAAATATGCGTGGAAGGGGAATATGCTACTGAAAGTTAGAAGAAAAAAATGAACAATGAACTCGAGGCTAACATGAACAATGAACTCGAGGCTAACATGAAATATTATAACTAAACATTAATAATAAAACAGTCTAACATCAGTACAAAATATATAACAGATAAACATCAGTTGTGAACATTAAAAACAAAATAGTTTGTCCATGCAAAATGGAAAAAAAACAATAGTCCAGTAAGCATTAAGTAAATAGATATCAAAGATGATTCTGATATTCGTTAAACATATTTATAGCCAAAGTGTCTCTGAAGTTTGTCCATGCATGTGTCGCTTGGATTGGACTAACGACATCAACATAATCATAGAACTCTTCTCCTGACTCTTGTCTAAGTAATTCACAATCAACCTCGTCGAGTAGTTGTGCATCACTCTCTAATCTCTTCTCTACCAAGAAATTGTGTAATATGCAACATGCATTTATAACCTGCACCTATATGCAAAGTTATTATTAGATTGTATTCTAGCCAAATGAACACCCGATAAATACATCAACTCATACCTGTACTTTGATGTTGAAGAATGATGGTTGTCGTAAGATAGCCCATCGTTTCTTCAGCAAGCCAAACGTTCTCTCAATCACATTTCTTTCTCTAGCATGCCTTAAGTTGAACAGTTCTTTATAATTTGTGGGGTTATTACCATGGGTTGACCACTCCTTATGGTGATAACGCGTCGAACGATATGGGGAAAGAAACCCTGGACCATTTGTGTAGCCCGCATCGACAAGGTAATGTTTTCCTATGTATTGCAAATGATTAATTAATATAAATTTCAGATAATAATTATGTTTGCAATAATAAATTCAAATATGTTACCAGTTGGGAGTTCAAAACGATCTTGTCTCTCCAATGCATCCGTAGTACTCTCGTGTCAGATGAAGATCCTTCCCATCCAGGCAATACGTATAGGAATTTCATGGAACTATTACATACACCCAGTACATTTGTTGTGATTGCCTGTTTACGATTACGATATCTGCCTTGATCCTCTATTGGAACAGTCACTTCAATATGCGTTCCATTTAAAGCACCAACGCAATCCTCAAACCATCTAGATTTATGTTCTTGTCTGGATTCAGGCAACTTTATATAATCCTTCGTTAGTCTTAAGATGGCTCGCAGTACAATAGTGAAGTATCTGCTAATAGTATCCATTGAACGCAGATACATAATACCAACATCGCGAAACCTTTTATTATGCGTCAATATGTATAAAAATAAGGCAACAGATTCTTCAGTAGACACAAATTGAGTATCACAAACTAAACCTTTTGAACGCAAAATATGACAGAGCTCTTTGAAGGGTTCTTTACCCATGCGTAGCTGATTGAAGCAGTTTACTTCTACTCCATCGTGCAAACGTTTTAATAAGATAACCCGTAGAGCGTCATTGTCTACAACATCAACCGGGTGTTTAGGAATATAATCCATAACTACTACAGCAGCACCAAGAGTCGCTGCGACTACTGAACTTATAATTATATCTATTCTACGCTTTTTTTGCAACTCTACATTATCCATCCCAACAACTCAACAAGACTACACATGAAATATTAGATATTATCAATAAGTATAACAATGAGAAGATAAAAAATACTGCAATGATATAGTTTGTGATGCTTAATCATGTTATGGCAACAAAGATAAGATTTAACAGGACAATGACAATCTATAATTCGATTCTCTAAAATTAATGTAAATTTGCTAATCCTACGCTTAATATCTTAAGTACAGGGTCTTGGACAAATCACAGACCTTGAAAATGCTTAGAAAATTGAATCATGGTGTGCAGTCAGTGTGGCATTTCAGACATTTCAAACAACTCGGTGGATTATTATGCTTAGCAAAGCAAGAATGGGCATATTATGTTCAAGGCCCCTCCTTTTCAACTTTTATTGGAATAGAACTCTAGATCAGGCAATGGAAAAGTAAAGAAAAAAAACCCTAGATGTGTGGAGGTAAACCTACATATATAACTTAGGAAATGCAGGGAAAAAAGATGCCTGGAGGGAAACAGATGCCGGGAGGTAAACCTACATATATAACTTAGTAAATGCAGCTGCTATGCACATTATTACACAATAATTCAGATGCCCGGAGAGAATCCTACATATATAACTTAGGAAATGCAGATCATATACAACCTGAAATGCATAACCCACCTTTCATGATTTTGCCACAACCTAAGTAAGAAAAATATAGGGAAAAATAGCTAAAATTAAAGAAACAAAAGATTTCCAGGTTATATGTGCAGCTTATGGGTTTAGATGTGCAGTGTTATGGATGAGTCAATAAGATTTTCAGCTTATGAGATTTGGGATGTGGAGACGTGGGTGGATATTGGTGGTAGGATGAAGATTTGGTCGTTGCTGTGCCGTGAGGATGCAAATAGAAGTAGTTGGTGGCCGGTGGAAGTAGTAGAGACCAGCAGCAAGCTCTCGAGCGAAGAACGCCATGATTGCAGGTTGAAGAAGGTGGGGGATTCAACATCTGGGATCGGCGGCAGCGACGACATACCTGTGTGGATCGGCATACCTGGGCGGATCGCAGAGGGGCGAGAAGTGAAACCTGGGCGAATCGCAGAGGGGGTCGCGGGATGGGGGTCGCGGGATGGGGGTCGCGGGATCTGCTCTCGAGCGAAGAGCTGCTACTACAGGAAGGGAAGAGGAAAACGAAGAAGAAGGAGAAGAAGAGAGGAAGAAGAAGAGATCGCATACCTGGGCAGATCGGGGTCGCGGGATCGGGGTCGGGGGATTGCTCTCGAGCGAAAGGCAGGGAAAAAATGGCGCGATAGGTAAGAATTGGGAGAGCGGATTTTTAGGTCTATGTAAACGCCGACGGATTTAGAGCTAAAGCCATTTCCATCTCAAAATTACTCAACCGAACAGCTTAATTGGTTTTCCTCCTCCCAATACCAATTCTTGAAAACCATTTCCTGTGGGCTGAACGGACCCTTACATTTTTTTATTTCTCTCAGATTTTTCTCATTTTTCTTTTTGGTTTCTCTCCGGATCGGCTCTATCTACCGGTCGGTCCACCTTCAAATTGCCAAGCTCTTGGTTCCTCTTCATCAATTGATCGCTGACCGGACCACCATTAGCTTGTGATGAGTTTTTCTTCCTCATGTTGGAAATATTGGTCCTGATGATTGTTCTGTCATTGGTCAATATTGTCAATATTGCATATTGATCAATACGACAGAGTTTGTATTGCATATTGATCAATACGACAGAGTTTGTATCCCCCATCGCACACCGACGACCGAGCCTGTATCCTGCCTCGAAGCTATTTGTTTGACCACGTATGTCTTACTTTGAAATCTGATTGTACTTTTGTTGTTATTTTTGAATGCCGCTTTACTAATTTTTCAAAATATCATGTATGTGCTCTGCAATATACTCAATTTTTTGGGAATCATGTATTTCCCTGTTGGTATTTATTGTTGATTCCAATTTCATTGTTGTTTTGCTTCGAGCTTGCCCTTCCCACTCTTCTCTATTGCAGAAGATCTCTACGGGCCCGTTCGTTTGCACGGAATTGAAGACTTGGAATTCGAATTCAAAGCTGAATTCCAATTACGCCGTTCGGTTCTTAGGTAGCTTTAATAATTGGAATTTGAGTTGAATATCACGGAATTGATTTTAGCCTAAGCACGAAATCTAACTAGACATATCGGAATTGGGCCAGCAATGACTCCTTAACTGCGCCTCTCGTTCCTCCTCGACATTTTGACTCGCTAGGGCTCCTCCTCCACTTTGTAGCAGCGACTCGCGATCTTCCGATGATCCAGCAGTGGCGCGCATATTTTCTCCATAGCGTGTGTTTTTCGCCCGACACGCGTTTTTCACCAGTGTGTGCGTTTTTTTCGCCGAGGCGCGGCCTGGGCGCGCGTATTTCGCCAGGGCACGCATTTTTTCGCCCGGGAGCGCGTTTTTCTCCAGGGCGCGCGTTTTTTCGCCCGGGAGCGCGAATTTTACCCGGGTCCCCCATTTTTCGCCCGGGCGCGCATTTTTCGCCCGGGAGCGCATTTTCCGCCAGGGAGCGCGTTGTTTTTTTGCCCGGGAGCGCGTTTTTTTTTTCGCTGGGGAGCGCGTTTTTCGCCCGGGAGCGCGTTTTTTCTCCCGGGGCGCGTTTTTTTCGCCCGGGCGAGCGTTTTTTTCGCCCGGGCGCGCGTTTTTCGCACGGGCGCGTGTTTTTAGCCCAGACGCGCGATTATTCTCCCGGGCGCGTGTTTTCCGCCCGGGTGCGTGTTTTTCGCCCGGGCGCGCGTTTTTCGCCTGAGCGGGCTAAATTCACTCGGGCACGTGTTTTTCGCCCGGGCGCTCGTTTTGTCTCCCGGCGCCCTTTTTTGCCCGGGCGGGCCTTTTTTGCCCCGGCGCATATTTTCTCCCTAGCGCGTGTTTTACCCCTGGTACGTGTATTTCACCCCGGCGCGCGTTTTTGTTTGGGCGCGCGTATTTTGCCCGTGCGGGCGTTTTTCGCCCGAGCGGAATTTTTTCGCCCAAGCGGGCGTTTTTTCACCCGGGCGCTCGTTTTTTTCGCCCGGGCGCGCATTTTTCGTTCGGGCGCGCGTATTTCGCCCGGGAGGGCATTTTTTGCCCTGGCGCACATATTTCGGTCGGCCCCATGTTTTTCGCCCGGATGAGCGTATTATCACCCTGGCATGTGTTTTTCGCTCGGATGCGCGTATTGTCACCTGGGCACGTGTTTCCCGGGCGCGCGTATTTCGCCCGGACGCGCTTATTGTCGCCGGGGTGTGCGTTTTGCGCCCGGGCGCGAGTTTTTTGCCCTGACGCTCTTTTTGCGTTCGAGCGCGTGCTTTTTGTTCGGGCACGCATTTTGTGCTCGGGTGCGTTTTTTTTTTCAGCAGACACATTTTTTATTATAGATGTAAAAAAATATTAGTTTCTTCGTTATATTTTCCAATTCTTAGATTGAATTTTATTTGACAAACGAACAAAAAAATTGATCAATTCCACAATATTCACTAATATTGTTTATTAGGCGAACGCTGAAATTGGAATTACGTCAATTCCAATTCTGAATATCAAATCTCAATATCGAATTCCAATATCAAATTCCAATATCAAATTCCAATTCCGTACAAACGAACGGGCCCTACAGACATTTACTGATTTCATGCTTTTTAAATGGATATATAGATGGTTTTTCATAATCTATATTAATTTGATTAGATCTACAATTTCATTTTTAATTTAAATTTTGTTTTACCTTGATTTCAATCTTGTTGCGGACCACTCAAGGGTCCGGTAGACCGGACTAAATTGAACCGTCTTAGCCCAGGAGCGTTCGAGCGTGCAAACAGTCACAGAAAAGGGAGAGCTGACAAGCTAATTTTTTTAACGTGAAAAACCCGTCAACTGGGTGAAAAACTACGCGGTCGGGCTTGTGTAGACCAGAAGTTCCACTATTTGTTGGTTGATGTACGGAGTTTTTTTGAAGAACTCGAGAGCGACAGATCGCCTCTCACTGAGCTAAGTCTTCCGCCTGCTGCAGAGCGGAATGCTGCATTCTGAGCGCTCTGGAGACTTTGACTGCTGCTCAAAAGTTGAATTGATGCGCTCTGAGTGTCTTTGTCCCTGTGACTTGTCTCCTGCTGCGCGAGAGGAGTTTTGGAGTGCTGGTCTTGACAATGGCTGACACATTTGTCCTCGAGCGCACGGACGCGCGCTTGTTCTAGAGCGTACGGAGGCGCACTTGTTCTTGAGCGCACGAAGGCGCACTAGAGTAGAGTGCACGGTGGCGCGCTTGGAGCGGAGCGCACCAGGGCGCACTTGGAGCGGAGCGCACGGAGGCGCGCTTCGAGCGGAGCACGCGGAGGCGCCCTTGGAGCGGAGCGCGCAGAGGTGCACATGGAGCGGTCTTGAGAGCGGAGCGCGCGGGGCGCGCTTGGGGGAGGAGCACACTGGGGCGCACTTGGAACAGGGCACACAGAGGCGCAGTTCGAGAGAAGCGCGCGGAGGCGCACTTGGAGCGGAGCATACAGAGACGTACTTAGAGCGGAGCGTGCGGAGGCGCACTTCAAGCGGAGCGCACGAAGGCGCGCCTAGAGCGGAGCGCACAGAGTCGCGCTTAGAGCGGTCTTGATAGCGGGAGAAGTCTTTCGAAGGATCTTCAAGGCGCTCGAAGATTTTCAAAGGAGTCTTTGAAGGCGAAGGAGATCTTCAAAGGAGGAAGGAGGAGGAGAAATCTTCAAGAGAGTTCTTTCTCTCTCTTGAATTTTGGAGGAAGGAGGAGGAGAAAAGGATACGAAGGAGAGAAATGAAGGTCAATTTATAGACTCCAAGTGGGGCGACCCGGTAATTTACCACGATAACCACCGGAAGGACGAATAGGAATGCTCCGTTTAGAACACATGGATCACGGATTTTACACAAATGGCGATACCGCCCCCGGGCGGTTATGGGTTTAACGGAAGGGGAAAATGCTCCTCCCGCGAGGGGAGGAGCGGCCGGCGATGTCGGCGGTATGGAAGAGGAGTCCGGGCCAACGGCCTCGGCGGCGGGAAGGCCGCTCCCGGTGAGGAGGCTGGGAGAATCGGGCTGCCAAGCATCCGCCCGTCCTCGGCGAGAGGGAGACCGCCCCCGACGGGGGCGGCGGCGGAGATCGGGCGGCCAAGCGGCCGCCCGTCCTCGACGAGAGGAAGGCCGCCACCGGCGGGGGAGGCGACCAGGATCGGGCGGCCGAGTGGTCGCCCGTCCTCGGCGAGTGGGAGGCCGCCCCCGACGAGGGCAGCGATCGAGATCGGGCGGCCGAGTGGCCTCCCGTCCTCGGCCAGGGGGAGGCCACCCCCGACGGGGGCAGCGGCCAAGACCGGGCGGCCGAGTGGCCCCCCTTCCTCGGCGAGAGGGAGGCCGCCCCCGGCGGGGGCGTCGGCCGGGATCGGGCGGCCGAGTGGTGATGAGTCCCATTTATATACACATTTATGGACTCATCTGGGCCGATTTTCTAGTCTATGCACTACACTTTAGGCATGTTTTCGATCATATTTGTTATTCCAGGCTAAGTGCACTTTTAGGCCCATTTTGGTGTGCATTTGCGCTCCTTGTTATTGGGGGTAAGCACGTCGTGCTCCCCAATCCTTTTTCTGTGTTTGATTGGTGCTGGAGGTGTATTCCCAGCTGGTTTGCTTTGCTTGTAGGTGGTTGAATCACCCCTTTTTCCAGAAATCATGATTGTGTATAACGCACGGTCGTGCGTTTTGTTGACGCACGGACGGCTGTGGTCGTGCGCTTTCATCTGGGTAGAAATCCGGTGATCTGATTTTGGTCGTGCGTTTTTACACACGGGTGGGTTTGCCCGTGCATGAGTAAAACGCTCGATCGCCTGTTTCTTCAAGATTTTAGCCAATCTGAGTTTGTTCGTGCGTTTTTTACGCAAGAGAGGAATTTCCCGTGCGTCAGTAAAACGCACGGGCGTTGCTGCTTCTTCCTCAAGTCTATTTTATCGTTAAATAACGCACGGTCGTGTGTTCGCCCGTGCGTGACCAAAAATCTAGCTGTTTTGTATTTAAAGCAGGAAATCCGCTGCAGTCGGGGAGGACCCAATCCCCTCGCGGGAAAAACCAGAGAAGCCCGCCATTTTCGCCTTCCACCACCGTCGGACCTAGGAGGAGCTCCGGTGAGCTTTGGCTTGCAAATCTTACACGAAAGCTCTCTCCTTGGCCTCCTCCATCATCCTTGAGCTAAAGAGCACCATAGACGGAAAGCTTCCGCGGCATTCTCGGTGTTTAACAAGAGCTACACGAAGCTAGACCACGAAGAAGACGGGTAATAGTAGAGGAAGGTGACAGCTCCTCCGGACCCCGGACGCAACTGGAGACCGAGCACGGACGCGGCTTGACAAACCGACGATTCCGGCCGAGAATCTCCAGCATAGACTTCGAGCTTGGTTTTCTCTGTTCTCCTACGCTTGCTTCTCATGTTTTCCTTCTATGTACTTGTGATTGTGGATGATGATTCATGAACTCCATGTTTTAGTTGATTCAATGTCATCTCTTTGAAATCTTGTTTGGTTTATGAGATTAGAAGAGCGTCGTGGTCCGTCGTCCACTCCACCCGCTCACCGAAGCATGGCATCGCAGCCTGCACTCCATTCCGATAAGCGAAGCGGAGCTCTCAGCCCGCATTTCCTTTCACTCCTGCTAGCTTAGGAAACCCCCTTCAATAACCCCTTTTTTTACTTAAGTATTTAAGAATCTCTTTAAGCGTTCCCCTAACAATGAATCATACATCACAACTTGCAGTCCTCTGAGAACGATATTCGAGGAGTTTCTCCCAAATTTATTACTTGACAACGACCGGTGCACTGCCGTCGGACCGCATTTTGCGCTTGCTAATTAGCGGTGCTGAAATCCCGCGTCAAGTTTTTGGAACCGTTGTCGGGGACTGCAAGCGTGTATGATTCGTCCTTCTCGGGAAATTAGTTTATAGTTTTTTTTAGTTTTTGAGCTTTTTCTTTTGTGTTGCATTGTGTGTATGTAGAGACGAGACCTTGGTGACTTTGCAGCATTTGAACCTAAAATAGAGCATACCCTACGAGCGCGTCTCCGTGTTGCTGCCACCATGGATGTCAATGGAAATCAGGCCAATCCCGACAATGGAAATCAGAACAATCCCAGGATGGGGAATGCACCAGGCATTATTCAGGTGGCCGACGAAAATGAAGTGGCCAGGCCGAGACCCAGGACCATGAGAGACTACACTACGCCCACTGTTGGGAGTGTGTACCCCGAATTTGGACCGGCCATTACTAATAACAATTTTGAGATAAAGCCGGCCATCCTGACTATGATCTGCAACCATGCCCAATTCTCTGGGTTAGCCAGTGAAGACCCCCATCTTCACTTGACTGAATTTGCAGAAATTTGCGGAACATTTCGATACACCGGGATTGCGTTTGGCTTGGCTTATGTGCTCCGGTGAGGTTGGACAAAAACGTCATTGTCATAACAAAATCTTATGCCCCAAACTAGTTTCTTTTTTTGGTAACGGTTGTAACATATCATACCAAACATACATTCTATGGCAATGACGTTTTTATCCAACCTCACCGAAGCAAATAAGCCAAGCCAAACGCAACCTTAGGCTGTTCCCATTTTCCCTCTGCGACAAGGCGAAATCATGGCTCCATACTGTACCGCCTGGTACAGCTACTACTTGGGACGCTCTGCAAACCAAATTTCTCGCTAAATTCCACCCGGTAGACAAAATCGTGAGCCTTCGGCGGGAGATCGCCACTTTCCGTCAAGCAGATCAAGAAACTCTCGCAGAGGCTTGGGAGCATCTTAGTGACCTTCTTCGCAGATGCCCGAATAACGAGCTCCAGCTGTGGAATATCGTGGAAACCTTCTACTTCACCATTGAGCCCAACCACCACGCAATGATTGACGCTGCCGCGGGAGGGACCTTAATGAACCATATGCCGGAGGAAGCTCTGAGAATTCTGCAAGACACCGCCTCTCACAGCACCTTCTGGACTGCTGGGAGAAATGCACTGAGAAGTGGTGGATTCATTACCTCCTGCAGCTGCGCCCGCCACTAGCATTACTTGTGAAGGATGCGGAGGCGGTGGTCACCACGCGTACGAATGCCCAAGCAGCGAGCTGTCAGGTGAATTTTCGCAGTTTAATTTAAATGAATCTGTCAATTATGTTGGAAATCAAGCTAGGGGGCACCCTACGACAATGCTTATAATCTGGGTGTGAGGAAACACCCAAATTTCTCATGGAACCCAAACGCGGCTGGCCAATGATGGCAACCGGGGCAGCAGCAAAATGATGCCTATGCCTCCGGAAGTCAACCGAGGCCTCCTCATTTGGGTTATAATCAAGGCGCACCGGCCCCCAAGAAGAGTAATTTAGGAGAAATGATGGAGAGATTTATGGAGGCTGCCAACTCTAATATGGCTAACCAAACCGCGTCCATGCGAAACTTGGAGACGCAATTGGGCCAATTGGCTCAAATGCTGACTGAGCGTTCGCAAGGGACACTTCCCAGCAACACTGAAAAGAATCCAATCAATCAAGGGAAGACTCTCACCGATGCAGAAGTAAGTGACCCAAGTGAGTTGGGAATCACATGCTCCATAAATAATGTTGAAACTACTGCCTTGTGTGATTCCGGTTCATCCCGCAACGTCCTTGCATTACAGGATGTTGCTGAATTGCAACTCGAAATGAACACGGATGACCGAAAGTCCCCAGTGCTTGCAAACGGGACTATCATTCAAGCGGAGGGAGAAGTAAGAAATGTTGAAGTCACAATCGATGGGATGGTGGTGGCCGCCGATTTCCAAGTATTGGGACCCCGTGAAAATCAATCTATTCCCATCTTGGGAGCACCATTCTTGAAAGAGAGCGGTGCCACCTTGGATTTCTCCACGGGGTGTGTTATCTTACCTGGTAAGGTAACACCCCCTACTTGCCCCAAGATTGCAACCGAAACATTATTTCACTCTCCCCACTTTATTATTGATGAATCACTTAGTGATGCAGAAAACAGGGAAGAAAAAGGATCGTTTGATGGAGAAAAGGAAGAAGATCAGTCGAGCGGAGAAGAGGAAGAAGTTAATTTTTGGAAAGAATATGACTTTGTGAGGGAGGAGAGCCTCATTTCTGAACATATCAAGCTGAACTTAGCTCAGGACAACGTCCCATTTTTATCTTGCGATGAATTATGTAATAAACCTCTTAAACGTTCTATCTCTTGGGCTGATCTGGTCGCCACGGCGACAACGAAAGTGATGCCACCCACCACCAAGGTGGGAAATTCTGAAGATTATCAACGTTGGCGCTCTCCAACAGTGGAGAAGCTTAAACAAGAGAGATTGTTGCGTGGTTCATGCTCCGCTGCCCTCCGACGCGAGAAGGAGGAAGTTAGGGGAAAGGGGGAGACATCCTCCTTGGGCCCTAAAGCCTTCACCTCCTTCCCATCTCGCGTGGTTGGGGGAGAACCACCACAAATCAGCATATAGTTGATGTGTGATGGGGTCTCCGGGTTTGGTTGTGTTGTGTCTTCTGTTCTGATTCTGTACTTCGTGAGTTTGCTATGCTGTGTTCTATTTTTTTTTATTTAGTTTGGAACAATTTTTATAACTGTTGCTATCAAGCATTAATACAGGTATTTGGTCCACCTTTAAGGACGTTAAACAAAAGGGCTTCTTGGGAGACAACCCATGGGAACCACCCGGTTCCGTTTGCTTTTTCAATTTCTATTATGCTTTGTTATTTGCTTTATGCTGACATCGAAGGTTTAAGCTCTCGCTTGGGGCATGAGGAAGGAGAATTTTACAGAAGGAATTACCGCACTTCTGGCATGCTCATTCGTGAGCATAGGTCCACTCTACCCCTATTTTCCTTATTCTTGAAGTCTTTATTTTATATGGTTTTGATCAAGTCTGGGGGAGAGATCGAGTTATGCACGTGCACACACTTTGCATAGCATGTTAGAATGTGCTGAGTTAGGATTTTCAATTTTGTTGCACACATTGCATACATTTGCACCTAGTTCACGCATACTTGATCACGAGCGCTTATTGGGACTTGCTGCGAGGTTCCCCGCTCGTAAGAATTGGATTGTTAGTATAGGAGTGAGGGGTGGAGAAAAATGTTGACTTGAGTAGTGCTCTAGTTGAGTGCTCCTGTCACGCCTAGAAATTCAATTATAGCAGAATAAAATTCAATGTTATAATTTAATTATTTCTATTATAGTAGTTGCAATTTATTTTACTCTAGTGGTGAATCCGGTGAATCAAATGGTAGCATAGGGATGTGTGTAAACGATCGCTAGACTCGTATTGCTTGAGTCGGGAGAAAGGAGAATCTTTCTCGGTGGCTAGAACTTGCCCCAAGCGATTCTTGAAGCATTGGCATAGGATAGTTCTAGTGCGTGAGAATGACGTAGGCCATTATTTTGTCCCGGTTGAACTTTTTATTTCACGCCTATTGTCTACCCTTGCTAGCCCCTTTGTGCCTCCCCTTTGATTTATTCAGCTCCGCATATATCTCACCAAAGCCTAAGAGCCTAACCTAGTTGCACACCCAAATCCGAGCTTTAATTTGTATATTATTTTCATGATTGGGGTGTTGATACTGTGATATTTTTTTTGTGAAATTGTGGGTGCGCTTCATTGCTCGATCTGCGGAAGATGTTTTAAAAAAAAGAGAAAAGGAAAATAAGAAAAGAGAAGAAGTGAAAAGAAAAAGAAGAAGAGCTTAATTGAAAATATTTACGTATAAATTTATGATTGGGAGTAGGCGGTGCACACACCTATGTTGCAAAAGTCCAAGTCTGGGGGTGTGGTGCACTTGTTTATTTATAGTTGTGCGGGTAGCTCTACCTTATGCTCATGTTGGGTTAGGTGTGCTTAGCCTCCATGATTATCTTTGTTTACCTCACCATAACCCAAGCCCCATTTAAAACCTAAAGCCCTACTGACCCACGCTATGAACTAATCTAGTGTCATGGAGAGAATGTGACCGGGCGAGCCTATGGTCATCGACACCGATGGATTCAGTGGAGTTTGTCCTGCACCCCAATCTTGAGTAATGCTCATTTCAGCGCTTAGTTCACTTTCCCCATATGCGTGATCGGATGATTCACCGGGATTCACCATCCGAGTAAACTAGATTTCAAATTACAGTTCTAGAAATAGTTAAATATAATCTTGAGTTAAATTCTATTCTAACGTATCTCTACGCACGTGAGCATGCGACTTCGCATGGGTCTCTATCGCTCAAACTCACTCTAACACCCAATTGTTCCGACGAGAGAGCCGATTATTTTGCCCGAGACGTGCAAATGGTTAAGTCTGGGGGTGTGATGAGTCTCATTTATATACACATTTATGGACTCATCTGGGCCGATTTTCTAGTCTATGCACTACACTTTAGGCATGTTTTCGATCACATTTGTTATTCCAGGCTAAGGGCACTTTTAGGCCCATTCTGGGGTGCATTTGCGCTCCTTGTTATTGGGGGTAAGCACATGGTGCTCCCCAATCCTTTTTCTGTGTTTGATTGGTGATGGAGGTGTATTCCCAGCTGGTTTGCTTTGCTTGTAGGTGGTTGAATCACCCCTTTTTCCAGAAATCATGATTGTGTATAACGCACGGTCGTATGTTTTGTTGATGCACGGACGGCTGTGGTCGTGCGCTTTCATCTAGGTAGAAATCTAGTGATCTGACTTTGGTCGTGCGTTTTTACGCACGGGCGGGATTGCCCGTGCGTGAGTAAAACGCACGATCGCCTGTTTCTTCAATATTTTAGCCAATCTGAGTTTGTCTGTGCATTTTTACGCACTGGCGGAATTGCCCGTGCGTGAGTAAAATGCACGGGTGCTGCTGCTTCTTCCTCAAGTCTATTTTATCGTTAAATAACGCACGGGCAGCACACGGTCGTGCGTTCGCCCGTGCGTGACCAAAAATCTGACTGTTTAGTATTTAAAGCAGGAAATCTGCTGCAGTCGGGGAGGACCCAATCCCCTCGTGGGAAAAACCAGAGAAGCCCGCCATTTTCGCCATCCCACCACCGCCGGACCATGGAGGAGCTCCGGTGAGCTTTGGCTTACAAATCTTCCACGAAAGCTCTCTCCTTGGCCTCCTCCATCATCCTTGAGCTAAAGAGCACCATAGACGGAAAGCTTCCGCGGCATTCTCGGTGTTGAACAAGAGCTACCCGGAGCTAGACCACAAAGAAGACGGTTAATTTTAGAGGAAGGTGACAGCTCCTCCGGACCCCGGACACAACTGAATACCGAGCACAGACGCGGCTTGACAAACCGATGATTCCGGTCGAGAATCTCCATCATAGACTTCGAGCTTTGATTTTCTCTGTTCCCCTACGCTTGCTTCTGATGTTTTCCTTTTATGTACTTGTGATTGTGGATGATGATTCATGAACTCCATGTTTTAGTTGATTCAATGTCATCTCTTTGAAATCTTGTTTGGTTTATGAGATTAGAAGAGCGCCGTGGTCCGCCGTCCACTCCACCCGCAGTACATTACAGATTAAAAGATAAACGGAATCGGGTGGTTCTCATGGGTTGTATCCCAAGAAGCCCTTTTGTTTAACATCCTTAGAGGTTGACCAAATACCTGTATTAAGCATTGTTCAAAGTGCAGAAAATTTGAAGAAAAGTTTCACACACAGAGATCACAGCATAAGAAAAAAATATAATATCAGCTATATGCGCTTTTGTAGTGCACGTCTCCAGTGGCTTGTAGGATGGAGGTGAAAGCTTTAGGGACAAAATTGGTATTACCCAATTTTTCCCTAGCCTCTGCCATCTTGCCACTGGAAGCAGTGGAACGAGCACTACGCATTCTTCTTTCATGTTTCAGTTTCTCCACAGTAGGAGAGCGCCATCGTTGGTAGTCGTCAGATTTTCCCACCTTGGTGGTGGGTGGCATCACTCCCGTTATCGCGGTGGCAACTGGGTCGGCCCAAGAGACAGACTGTTTAAGAATTTTATTACAAGATTTCTTGTTAAATAAAAATGGGACATTGTCCCGAGTTAGGTTCTACTTAGCGGGTTCAGAAACAAGACTCTCCTTCCTTTCCGGGTCACATTCCTTCCGCAAACCTACGTCTTCTTCTTTTTCGCATGATTGCTTCTCATCCTTGATTCCTGCATCACTAAGAGATTTATCAGAAATACTTTGGGGAGAGCAGGGTAATGTTTCGGTCACAATCTTGGGGCAAGTAGGGATGATAACTCTCCCAGCAGAAAAATCCAATGTGACACCGCTCTCTTTCAAGAACGCCACTCCCAAGATGGGGATAGAGTTATTCTCCTGGGGTCCCAATACTTGAAAGTCAACGGCCACCACCGTCCCCTCAACCATGACTTCAACATTTTTCACTTCTCCCTCCGACTGAATAATGGTCCCATTAACAAGCACCAAAGACTTCCTATCATCCGTTTTCATCTCGAGTTGAAATTTTGCAACGTCTTGCAATGCAAGGACGTTGCGGGATGAAACGGAGTCACATAAGGCAGCAGTTTGGACATTGTTAATAGAACAAGTGATTACTAATTCACTTGGGTTAACCACTTCCGTGTCGGTAAGACTCTTCCCTTGATTGATAGGATTTTTTTCCGTATTGCTGGGAAGGGTCCCTTGCGAACGCTCGGTTAACAATTGAGCCAATTGGCCCAATTGCGTCTCCAAGTTCTGCATGGATGCGGTTTGATTAACCATATTCGAGTTCGCGGCCTGCATAAACCTCTCCATCATTTCTTCGAGGTTGCTCTTCTTAGGGGTTGGGTCACCTTGATTATAACTCGGTTGAGGCGGCCGCGGTTGGCTACCAGAGGCTTGAGCATCGTATTGATGCGATCTTCCTTGCCATCGTTGGCCCGGAACATTTTGTTTCCAAGAGAAGTTTGGATGACTTCTCACGCCCGAGTTATAGGTATTATTAAATGGTGCTCCATGATTTTGATCATTAATATAATTAACACTTTCATCAAAGGAAACTTCAGTAGGTTGCTCACCTGAGGGGCACTCATATGCATGATGCCCTGGGGTTCCACAACCTTGACATGAGATCATCATCACTGAGGCAGAAGGGAGGGTAGGCCTCTTTAGTAGCATGGTACTTTCAGTAGGTGCACCAGACGTGTTCACCTCAAAGAGTCCCCGAGTGTTCCTTGGAGCGTTTCTTCCAGCAGTCCAAAAGGAGCTATGAATGGCAGTGTCTTGGACGATCCGTAATGCCTCTTTGGGGGTGTGGTTCATCAGAGTTACACCTGCAGCAGCATCAATCATGGCCCTGTAGTTAGGTTCCATAGCAAAATAAAAATTTTCTACTATAGTCCATGGTTGCAGCTGATGCTGGGGACATTTCCGGAGAAGGTTCATGAACCTCTCCCAAGCTTCTGAGAGAGCCTCCTGATCAAGCTGTTGGAACGTTGTAATTTCCCTCCGCAAGTTTACAACTTTGTCAACAGGATGGAACTTTGCCAAAAAAATTCTTGCAGAGCATCCCAAGTGGTAGCTATACCAGCTGGTATCGTGTGGAGTCACGCCTTTGCCTTATCACTTAGAGAGAAAGGGAACAGCCTGAGCTTCACCGTCTCGTCAGCCAGCCCTGCGTACCAAAATGTTCCGCAAATTTCTGCGAATTCGATTAAGTGAAGATGGGAGTCTTCACTGGCTAACCCAGAGAATTGGGCTTGATTGCAGATAATATTCAGGATGGCCGAATTTATCTCAAAGTTATTGTTGGTGATAGCTGTGCCAAATCCAGGGTACACACTCCCAACAGTGGGTGTACTGTAATCTCTCATCGTCCTGGGTCGTGGCCTAGCCACTTCATTCTCGTTAGCAACCTGAGCCACGCCCGGTATATTTCCCACTCCGGGATCAGCCTGATTTCCATTAACATCCATGGTGGCAGCAGCACGGAGACGCGCCCGCAGGGTACGCTCTATTTCAGGGTCAAATGCTGCGCACTCACCAAGATCTCTTCTATGCATACACCCACTTCAACACACTAAAAAAGAAGATTAATAAAAAAAAGACCTTAAAACGAATTTCCAAATAAAAACAAATCAAACACGCTTGCAGTCCCCGGCAACGGCGCCAAAAACTTGATGCGCGATTTCAGCGCTGCTAATTAGCAAGCACGAAATGCGATACGATGGCAGTGCACCGGTCGCTCAAGTAATAAAATAGGGAGGAACTCCCCGAATATCGTTCTCAAAGGACCACAAGTTGGGTAGTATTATTTGCTTAAACCAGAAATTAGTTAAAAGGAAAACTAAGTAACAAGGGGGGTTGTGATTTGGGTTACTACGCTAATGCTGAAAAAGGAGATGCGGGTCAAAACTCCGCTTCGCAAGGCGAGATGGATGCAACGGTCGCGATGTCGTGCTTCGGAAGGCGCGTGGACGGAATGTATCTATGATGGGTGAGGGTCGCGCACACCTCTTCTCCAAGCATCACCACTAGCAATTGCTAGTGGCTTCACACACAACGAAACTCAGGAAATCACACTAGGAAAAGGGCTATTCTTGCCACCACATCATCATTGCACATGAACACAAGCAATAGTCCATAACATTAATCCTAACAAGCGTTCATACAACAACAACAAGAAAGTACAAGCATTAAGGGTTAGAGAGGACCACTATGAAGAAGTCACCGCGTCTTGGGTTCACGGCCGGAATGAGAGGTTGTCGGGCTCTCTCCGGGCTCGGCCCTAAGATGGTGTGCTAGATCGAAGGAGGCTGTCACCGCTCCAATGATCTTCTGCGCTTCTATGGTCTCCTCGGCGAGGAATGCTTGAGCGAATGGCGAAGAAAGCTTCCAAGTGCTCCCGGATGGAAGGATGGAGGTGGAGATCGCCGGAATATGGCCTCTTTGGTGGTGGAGGTGAAGGGGAAGCCTTCAGACCTCAGGAGCAGCGGGAAGAACTGATTTCCCGCTCTCCGAATCGTCTCCTGCGTCTCTCCTCGTGAACTCCTTTGACTGCCTTGATTCCTGCTTTTTATAATAAATAGGCAGAAAATTGGTCACGCACGGTCGAACGCACGATCGTGCGCAGACCGTGTGTTATTAAATGATAAAAGCTGGCTTCGGGGAGATGCTGCGCCGCCCGTGCGATTTGCTCACGCACGACCCATACCGCCCGTGCGTAAGAACGCACGGGTAAACTCCGACGCTCTGAAATCAATAAGACACGGGTTGACCATGCGTTTTACTCACACACAGGCAAATTCGCCCGTGCGTTAAAACGCACGAGTAAACTCCGACGCTCCATTTTCTGCCCAGACACAAACACACGACCGCGACCGACCGTGCGTCAAGGAAACGCACGACCGTGCGATATGCACAAACATAACTTCTGGGGAAAATGGGACGATCCGGTCACCTGCATACAAGATAAAGCAGCTGGGAATACACCTCCAACATCAGAAAAACATAGAGGAAGGGAAGGGGAGCACCTTGTGCTTACCCCCCAATAACAAGGAGCGCAATTGCACACTGAAACGAGCTTAATAGTGCACCTAGCAGGGAATAGTAAATAAGAACGAAAACAAACCTAAAGTGTGGTGCAAAGATCAGATAATTGGCCCAAATGATTCCATAAATGTATATATAAATGGGACTCATCACATCTATGACAGTCGAACAGCGCGCATCACAACATATATATAATCAAACTTTTTTATCAAGAAGAAACGCACGTACGACAGAAGCACAATGTACTGCTCAACGATCTTCTAATAGAGAACGTGCACGACAAAGAAGAGCACAAATGACAGAAGAACAATGTCACACACAATGAGCTTATAATCAATCCAGTCAAAGAGCCAGGCGAGCTCATATGACATAAGCGCAACAAGCACACCTAAGCAAAATTTGGCGCATTGCTGGTCGAAGACGGCGTGAACAATTTCCACAACAAGGTCAACAATTACAAAATCAAAACTCTGAAGTACAAACCATTGCTGCACCCAACCTCAAACTACTGCACCTACAACAACATCCAACATTGAGCCTAGACACTCAAACCTGACATGTGGTAATTATGTGATTTTTTGTGTCTTTTACCTATCTGTTATAAATACTACTAAATAACACAACACCTCAACCCTATCGTATCTCCATAGTAAGATTTGCAGAAAACAGTATTGTGCAGAGATATACATTGACAACAGTACCATCCTCAACGTGGTGTCATGCTTTGAGAGCACCTCAAATTGGAGAATCATCTACACCTCATCCAATTATTGCATCATTGTCTCACTTTACCCTTCCGCCAATGTTTTTTCACTCACGTAATTGTGTTCATGGAAACACTCCTCCTGCTACTATCTCATTACAACCAAATTCCACACAGACAACAACCTTAAACATACATCAAAATGCAATGCAACTACCACAACAAAACATACTTCATCCTACGCATGCACAAGGTTTGTTCTTGCTAAAACACCATGTACAAATATATACAATTATTGCTCTTATACTTATATTTATTTTCATCTGCATAGAAATTTCAACAAACCTTGTCCAGCAACATGAAAGCACATAAGATGATAGCTCTGATGTTGGTGTTATTTCTAGAATTCGTCTCCCTACAAACCACAATATTGCTCGCATATCAGATACAATTTGCCAAATTATTTACTTACAACTACATCAACCTCATTTCTGTCATAATTGTCGTGCTAAATTATTTGATGGTGAAACATCAACAATGTGCTGCATTAATGGAAGAGCACAAATTCCAACTATACCTTCTCTAGATGAGCTCTACAATATATTCATCGGTGATTCTATTGAAAACCATCTTTTTAAAAGATATATCCATTCATATAATCATGTGTTCTCTTTTACTTCTATGTGTGTTAAATTAGATGACTCATTAGCATCAGATCAACACGTTATTTATACATTTCGAGCTCATGGAGCAATATATCACTGAATTGGATCTCTTTTGTCTCTTGTAAACACAAGACCTAGGTACCTACAACTATATATATACGATATAGAACATGAGATAGATCATCGATTATAAGGAAACACAGAGTTGAATCGTGCATTAGTTGAAAAAATAACAATAATTATGGACGCATGCAATTCGTTTATTTCAATGTTTCGACAATTAGCTCAACGACAAGATATTAATAGATGCAGATTAGTAATCAAGGAAAGACCTACTGCTTAACAACATTATACATTACCAACAACATCACAAGTTGCTACTATAATTGTTGGCGCTGATGAGTATCTTGAATCCAACGAACAAAATATAATTGCCAAAACAATTCAGGGTAATTTAGTTATTGTTCAAGAATATGTTGGTTATTATGACCCACTTCAATATCCATTACTCCATCCATATGGGACATATGGTTGGTTAGCTGAATATAAAGGACTTAATAATCATCATGTTATCTGCTGCAATTATTACTCATACATACTCCAGGTTCTTAAAAAAACTTTCACTTTTGTACAAATTTACTACTTCCACTCAAACCATATTCGATTTTATATTCATTCTATTATAGGATTCTCAACCAAATTTATCATTACCGCCGCACGGCTATCGTTTACTGCGACAATATGTGATTGACAATTACATTAAAATTGAAACTCAAAAACTGCAATGGATAAAAAAGAATCAAAGAAATATCCACGTTGAATTGCACATCGGCTTACAAGATTGTCTCTTACAAAAATAATGGAGGTATGTACATCTTTAATACATTTTATCAGATTTCGATTCTAAGAGTACTTACTAATCCAAACCCTTACAATGTATCGGTCTCTTGTAGCAAATATTGGTCATTGCGTCATATTGCCATCATCTTTTATTGGAAGTCCTTGCGACATGTACAAACGTTATTAAGAATTATACAGGACAAACCCCACAAAATCATCTTTTATTGCAACTCTTCTTGGCAAGAACTCACAGAAGCACTTTATCCAGGACAAACCCCACAAAATCATACACATTTAGATACTCAAATATTTCATGCTGAATACAAAAAATTAAAACAAAATATTTTCCATAAACATCTTTTAGGCAAAACAATTAGCAAAGTCCATGTATTCGAGTTCCAAAAAAGAAGTTTGTCACATTTTCATATGCTGATTATTTTTTATACGCGTGATAAAATGAATACTCCATATGAATACCATAAGATCTTTAGAGCTGAGCATCCTCATGTTAAACATGAACCCGAAAAATACAACATTGTTGTACTCCATATGTTTCATAGCTCATGCGCACACGTAAACCCTCATGCCCCTTGCATGAAGCATGGTTCCTATAAAAAGGGTTACCCAAAAACTTTTCAGAACATACCTTGCAAGGAGCAGACTCCTACCCAATCTACTGGCGTCTTGATAATGGAATATCATTTATGCTACAATGTGCCCAAGATTTTATTGCTGACAATCGATGTGTTGTTCCTTATAACCCATATCTTTTGTTAAAATATGACTGTTATATTAACGTTGAGATTTGCAGCAGTATTAAAAGTATAAATATTTCTACAAATACATTCACAAAGGCCCCGATTCCATTGCATTCCAAGTTCAACCTCTTCCAAATCCGAATGAAATATCTCAATACATAAATGGTCGATGGATATGCCCACAAGAAGTGTAACATCCCTGGTCTGCAAATAGAATATAACATGGGTCCGGCCGGGACCCCACGACATATAATATCCACAAAGCCTAAAATGTTAGTAATTGATACAAGAAAACATACTAATACATCTTAGAGTAAACAGAAACAGAAGCTAACCAAAAGCCCAAAACAAAGGGGCCAGAATGTCCATAGCTAAAAGGAAAATAATACAGAAATGACCCGGCCTTAAGGCCTTACATGGATATCAACAAAGCATAACAAAAGGGCTACACGAAAACCCCTAAACCAAGAGAAGACATTAACTAGCTCCTCAGCAAACTGTGGGCTCCGGCCCAGTACACACCACTGCGAGCTTCGCCACCTGAAACCAAGAAAAAACAGGCGGTGCAACGAAGGTCAGCATGGGGCTGACCAACACAATGTAACGACTCCTCCCCCCGGCCATTCTAGCGGACTCCGGGGTGAGTACCTCCCTCTCCTGCAAGTATGCACGCAAACCAAAATATGAAAAGAAGAAATAGAGAACAAAGAGCCATGGGACACGCCAAGCGTCACATTTCAAACTACCGCACATGCGCCATGAACACAATGAACACACACGATCTGAGCTTCAACGCTCAATAACAGCACGACCGCGACTCGGTCAATCATAGCGACAGGAAGGACCAAACCTACAACTGTCCTATAGAATGGACAGAGGACCATTTTGGGATAAACAAACTACAACTACCCCTTTTGAGGTGGCAGAGGGCTGGTCAGAATATACATGACCTACAACTGCCTTTTTGACGTGGCAGAGGGCTGGTCAGAAGACACACGACCTACAACTGCCTTTTTGACGTGGCAGAGGGCTGGTTAGAAGACAACCTACAACTGCCCTTTTTAAAGCGACAAAGGACTGGTTCGGAAGGATACGACCTACAACTGCCATTTCGAAGAGGCAGAGGACTGATCAAAGGAAGCGTAATCTACACACTGACGAGAATCCACCCGTCCAACAAAACCCCACAAAAACGTCGTTCTACCGGGCCCAACATAGGCCCTCCTAGTAACGGGGCATTCACAATCAAAGCCCACGAATTCCTACAATACTACGACGAATAGCACGGGACATTCCGGTTCACGTACCAAGGGCTAATCACAATGCATGTCACAGAAACATCGCCGATCCGGGCTTACCGCCATGGGTAGGCTTCACACAGTATGCATAAATCCAGACTCGCACGTCATATCACTAATGCACATTCATGCCAGGGACAGACACAATCATTTCGGGGGTTCGCAATGAACCGAGGGAAACACACACCGCATCCAATTGGAGGCGGGTGGCCCTCCTAAGCAAAATAAAAGCAGAAAACTACACTGGGGTCGCAATCCCACGCCCTGGCGGAGTCCCCGCTCTCCACCGCATAGTGGAAGAGGGACTCTACGTGCAATTCACACAAAAATGTTGGAACACGGTTTTCTGCATCCCTTTGACTTGAGAATAACAAATCCTACTTGTATTTGATCTTGTTTGCCATTGTGTTATTAGCATGCAGGTTTGGACAGATATGACATCAGGGTGCTGCAATAATGGTCTGGCACTAACCCCAAGTTGAAGGATTGAAAGCTATTTAATGCCAGGCGTTAAGCTTAACGCTGGGCATTAGCGCTAGATGAAATCGGCGTTCGACGAAATGGAAACAGCGCTCGACGAACTGGCCATTCGACGAATTTGTGATCGACGAAAGTAAAGCTACCGTTCGACGAATTGTAGGGAGAATGAAACTCAACACCAAGCGTTATGTCGTTAACGCCAGGCGCTATCTGTTCGACGAAAATTCCGTTCGACACAATTGAGGTCGACGAAAGAAGTTGTCGTTCGACGAAGTGTCGGGAGAATGAAACTCAATGCCAGGCGTTATGTTGTTAACACCAGGCGGTATCCGGTCGACGAATTTGGAATGAAGAAAGGAGCCGTGATTGCAGGAAGTACTTAAGGAATGATTGTGTTAGCCTTAACGCCTGGCGTTAGTATTGCCTAAAACAGAACATTCCTAAAGCATTGAATCTACTTCCTCTTCTGAAGATCCGAGCCATCAATATGTTGTTAGAAATGGACAACGCCCGACGTTAGTACTCAACACTGGCGTTAGCTCAAATTCTATAAATTGGAGGATTTCGTCTTCTCCAACTATTGATTGTCAAGAGCCCTATTCCAGCACTTTAGAAACTTTGTGAGGGCCGTATTTCTAGAGAAACACATCTCCCACTTATATTTCAAAAGGAGGAATCAAAGGAGGCCTGGATCAACATGCTAACTCAATGCGAAGAACGCACGCTTGGACTTCAACGATCTTCTGCGATTCTTCGGCGTCTCCTTCAGATTACCTCATATGGAGTTTTTTTTTATATTTGTATTTTCATTTTATCTTTGTAACCAGTTTGTGAATTCGCCTCGTGTTGGCGACTGATAGTGCATTATTTATAGTTATTTTTATATAGTATTTTAGTAGTAATTAATTAGTTTTTATATAATTTTAATTTAATATATATCTAATTTGCTTTGTTTTATATTTTCAGGGACTTTGGGGCTGCTAATAGCAATTTCAAGCACATAGCCGTGTTCAGGGGAAATTCTGGAGCATTTCTGCAAAAACCCTCAATACACGCCCCAGGTCACGGGCGTGACCTAGGGGCGTGACCATGGCCACGACCGTGTATCGCTTTCAGCTCACAGAACTCGCTGCCACGTCGGATTAAAGTTACACGCCCCAGGTCACGGGCGTGACCGGGGGCGTGACCTTCAAGTCACGGGCGTGACTCGCCCAACAAGCATTCAATTCAAGCAGTTTCTGCCGCCGAGTCGTTCCAGCTTACACGCCCTTGGTCACGGGCGTGACCGAGGCCGTGCCCTCTCCCTCAACTGCCAAATTAACTCCAGATCGCGCCGTTTCCCGCCGTTTCCTGACTCGGTCAAGACACGCCCTAGGTCACGGGCGTGACCTAGGCCGTGACCCGTCGAGATGATCAATTTTGGCGGTTTTTCTTCCCCAACGTTCCCGGGCTTTCAAGACGCAATTACGCAGCTTACACGCCCTTGGTCACGGGCGTGACCAAGGGCGTGACTCAGCAATTTTCTGCCTATAAAAGCCAGCTGCTGCCAAAGTGATGGGGATCCAGGCCATGCTTAGTTTGGATCGTTTCTAGTATAGTTTTTCTGCATTTTTCTTAGTGTAACTTTATTTTATGTCTTGTCTTTTTTAATTCCTAGCTTAGATCTACTTTACATGCAATTGTACTTTTCTTTACTTAGAAATAAAAATAACTTTCTTCTCAATTATGTTTTGTTAATTTTCATAGTATTTGGTCGGATGAATTCTTAAGCTTTTATCTTTTCAAAATCTCTTATTCATAGTTTAGTTTGGAAAACTAAGATTTACCGTTGATTTGCAATTTTTGGTTTCATATTTCTAGGGTATGATAATCAAGTTTGATCCGTATTTTAGTGTATCGAGAGATCCGTAAATACGGGTAGATCGCTCATCGGTAAAAAGAGTTGTATGCATTCCTCGAGAGAGGGTGACGCAAATCTTCCGGATTGGAGTCAAATCCAATAGTGGGGCTCACCGCATAAAGCAAGCTTAGGGGTTTCGACTGGCCGAGGGGTCTTAATCGATCAACCTAAGGTTAGGTGGTAGTTCTCTCGAGAGAGGTTCTATCATATTTTGGGAACCTCCACGGTCAAGTTTGTCTAAATCGATTTCTTTTGAATTCTAGATTTACAAAACATTTCACTTAAGAATGATTCCCGATCAAATGTTTCTTTTCTTCTAATTATTTTCAAAACTCTATTTTACTGCCGATAAAATAATAATAATTTGCGTGAGTAGAAGTAATCAACAGACCCGTGGAATACGACACTTGATATTTATTTGTTTTGAATATCCTATGCTATGAATGATAGGTGCTCTTGCCTATAGTTCGCAGAATTTGGAGAATATTATTTACATCTTAAATCTTAGCTATCAAGTTTTTGGCGCCGTTGCCGGGGAGTACTTTTTTGTTGATATTTTGAAAGCGTGAATTTTATTAATTTTATCATTCTCTTTCTCCACCCCCATTTCTCTTTTTGCTTTTTCTTTTAAAATTCACTTCTATTAGGTAACGGTTGTTTAATTTTCTTTTTAAAAAAAAAATGATGTTATCGCAGTTGGCCGCAAAAGTTGCCGAGCTTCAAAATAAAGTTGATCTTTTGGAAGCCGCGCGAATGCGCCAAATTATTTGTCATTTTTGTGGGCATCATCATTCTAGTGAGGAATGCTATTTTTCATTTCAAAAATTTTCTCATGAACATCAAATTAATTTTTCTACTGAAAATTATAATTTTTATAATGAAAATAATAATTTTTATGATGAAAATAATTTTTCTTTAAATAATGATTTGAATGAATTTCCTTCTTACTCTGATGTTGATTATTCATGGTGGCAAGGTCACCCGGATAGTTTTCAGTGCGAAAATGGAAATTCCTTCAATTATGATTTGCATTCCTCGCCTTTTCCACAAATTTGTTCTTCTTCTGATCTTGAAATTTTTCCGAATGTTATTTCTCCCACTTTAAATGTTTATTCTCAAGATCAAGAAGAACAATTGTACCAAGAATTTCGCAAAGTCATGGAGACACCGGACGAATTAGAAAATGAAAATTTTTCTTCTTCTCCTTCGCCCGCCCTTTCTTCTCATTCTCATGAAATTATAATTCATGAAGAAATTGTGTCTCATGAATTTTCTCCCCTTTGTATTGATTTTTCTGATAATTCTTTTATTTTTGAAAATGAACAACCGGAGCTTAATCATGTATTTTCACAAGAAACTCCTCCTTGTGAAAAATTTTCTGACTCGCTAAATTTTGATTCTTTTTATACTAACGATTTTCATGTAGAGGATGAGCCGTTGCAACCAAACGTCTTCACCGATTCATTTGCCGCTCATCTCCAACAATCCAAATTACCTAAGGTATGTATAGGTAATTTGGATTCACAATTTCACGCTAACGGACAACGGAAGAATCAAGAGTATAGCGGAGGAGTCGCCGGGCAACGGATTTCGGCATGCTCACCTGAGCGTGAATTAAGGGAGTTGCCTGTGCATTTTCAATTTTATTTTCCTTTTTCCTAATAATAACCGTCTAGCTTAAAGACGGGAAAAAGAAAGCGCTCTTGGGAGGCACCCCTTGCTTATCTTTATTTTTCTTGCCCTTTACTTTTTCCGCATTTTATTTTCTTTTCCCTCCTACTTGGCTTATAAACATTGGGGACAATGTTTATTTTTAAGTATGGGGGCGTATTCTCCTATATTCAGTTTTTATTAAAAATCCAAAAAAAAATTAGAAAATCTTTTTCAAAACTCACAAAAAAAATTGATTTTTTTATTCTTTATTTTCAATTTTGTTATAAAAATTTACAAAATTCAAAAAAATGTTTTCATTTAAAAAACTATTTTAATTTCCAATAAAATAAATTTTGTAATATTAAATTTCTCCAAACTTCATTTATGCAAAATTAATTTTAATTATGAGTTGTCTTTATAGGCTTTTTAAAGAGTTTTCTTTTTATGTAGTTTTAATCTTATATTTCTCTTCAAAATATGTTAGATTTAATTTTTAGATGAATTTGATTTAATGAGTTTTTCATTATCTTGATTTGCTTAGAATATTTCTTAGTTTTACTTTCTCTCTTTAAAATATCATAATTCAATTTTGTAGTAATTGTGTTAAATATCTCTAGATTTTACTTATATTAACTTGAACTCATAGTTTCTTGTAGATTGCTCAAATTATTTTCTATGCTCTTAAAATGTTTCTTTGGAATTTGTTTAGCCTTTAAACCCTAGCCCTTCCCCTACCTTTTTGTTAAACCCATTGTTTGGCATAAAAAAATTTTGAAAAGATCATATGTCATGGGATGAGAGGATAAAATTCATCATTCCTAAACATATGCACCCAAATCAGTAAAAGATTATATGGTATGGAGATGAGAGGATAAAATTCATCACTCCTAAACATATACATTTGGGATATAAAAAGAAGAAGAAATTAAAAAAAAAAAAAGATGGAAATGAGAGGATAAAATTCATCATTTCCCATATACAAAGTAACTTCTTCAATGCCAATTTTACCCCATTTAGCCAAGTTCACTTGTTTATCCAAGATATTATTGAGAGAGCATAGTTAATATTTTGTAGTTTTCTAAAAGTTTCTCATGATTGTAAAGTTCTTATAATTTTAATCTTGGAATATTTTGCTTAATTCAATGCAATTTTGTTTATGAAGATTTAGTTAGAGAATTTCAAAACTAAAATTTATTCTACTCATTTCAATTTATGAATTATTAATTATTTCTTATAAATCTGAATTTTAATTTCTTAACTTATTTTGACATGAGTTTTATGAGATTTGAAGTGCATAATTTGAAGTAAATCTTTTGGAAATGTCCTATAAATTCTTCTCATACTTATAAATTAGTTTTTGCTCTGGAATAGCAAAAGCTTAAGTATGGGGGTATTTGATAGTGCATTATTTATAGTTATTTTTATATAGTATTTTAGTAGTAATTAATTAGTTTTTATATAATTTTAATTTAATATATATCTAATTTGCTTTGTTTTATATTTTCAGGGACTTTGGGGCTGCTAATAGCAATTTCAAGCACATAGCCGTGTTCAGGGGAAATTCTGGAGCATTTCTGCAAAAACCCTCAATACACGCCCCAGGTCACGGGCGTGACCTAGGGGCGTGACCATGGCCACGACCGTGTATCGCTTTCAGCTCACAGAACTCGCTGCCACGTCGGATTAAAGTTACACGCCCCAGGTCACGGGCGTGACCGGGGGCGTGACCTTCAAGTCACGGGCGTGACTCGCCCAACAAGCATTCAATTCAAGCAGTTTCTGCCGCCGAGTCGTTCCAGCTTACACGCCCTTGGTCACGGGCGTGACCGAGGCCGTGCCCTCTCCCTCAACTGCCAAATTAACTCCAGATCGCGCCGTTTCCCGCCGTTTCCTGACTCGGTCAAGACACGCCCTAGGTCACGGGCGTGACCTAGGCCGTGACCCGTCGAGATGATCAATTTTGGCGGTTTTTCTTCCCCAACGTTCCCGGGCTTTCAAGACGCAATTACGCAGCTTACACGCCCTTGGTCACGGGCGTGACCAAGGGCGTGACTCAGCAATTTTCTGCCTATAAAAGCCAGCTGCTGCCAAAGTGATGGGGATCCAGGCCATGCTTAGTTTGGATCGTTTCTAGTATAGTTTTTCTGCATTTTTCTTAGTGTAACTTTATTTTATGTCTTGTCTTTTTTAATTCCTAGCTTAGATCTACTTTACATGCAATTGTACTTTTCTTTACTTAGAAATAAAAATAACTTTCTTCTCAATTATGTTTTGTTAATTTTCATAGTATTTGGTCGGATGAATTCTTAAGCTTTTATCTTTTCAAAATCTCTTATTCATAGTTTAGTTTGGAAAACTAAGATTTACCGTTGATTTGCAATTTTTGGTTTCATATTTCTAGGGTATGATAATCAAGTTTGATCCGTATTTTAGTGTATCGAGAGATCCGTAAATACGGGTAGATCGCTCATCGGTAAAAAGAGTTGTATGCATTCCTCGAGAGAGGGTGACGCAAATCTTCCGGATTGGAGTCAAATCCAATAGTGGGGCTCACCGCATAAAGCAAGCTTAGGGGTTTCGACTGGCCGAGGGGTCTTAATCGATCAACCTAAGGTTAGGTGGTAGTTCTCTCGAGAGAGGTTCTATCATATTTTGGGAACCTCCACGGTCAAGTTTGTCTAAATCGATTTCTTTTGAATTCTAGATTTACAAAACATTTCACTTAAGAATGATTCCCGATCAAATGTTTCTTTTCTTCTAATTATTTTCAAAACTCTATTTTACTGCCGATAAAATAATAATAATTTGCGTGAGTAGAAGTAATCAACAGACCCGTGGAATACGACACTTGATATTTATTTGTTTTGAATATCCTATGCTATGAATGATAGGTGCTCTTGCCTATAGTTCGCAGAATTTGGAGAATATTATTTACATCTTAAATCTTAGCTATCAGCGACTAGGTCTGGGTAGGACTTAGGGAGTAATTCGCCTCCTGTTGGCGACTAGGTCTGGGTAGGACTTAGGGCTGAAATTCGCCTCGTGTTGGCGACTAGGTCTAGGGAGTAGATCTAGGGGGTGCTCGAGGCCTTTCTGTGGATAGATTGGCTAGAGCGGCTTGAGGTCGTATCTAGGGAGAGATCGGCTAAAGCCAACCGGTTCGTGGGGATACGAGTCGGTATTGAAAATGAAAAGAGTCTTTAATATTTCGCCTCGATTTCTAGCGTCATAGAAATCCGATTTTGTAATCAATTTTATAAATGATAATCATATCTTTTCTTGTTCAAATAAAATTTATTTCATTATTTCTATCTCTTCACTTTTCATTTAACTTACTTATAACAAAATATCAAAAGTTTTCTATTAAAGTTTAAAGATTTCTAAAACCCTTATTCACCCCCTCCCTCTAAGGGCACCTACAGATCCAACAAGTGGTATCAGAGCCAAGTTATTCCAAATCGGCTTAACAACCGGGAATAATGGCGTCTCATGATCTCGCTTCTTCTAGTGGGGGGAATTTTTGTGAAGAAGAAAAATCACTAGCACCACATTTGTTTGAAGGAAGAAATTATAATGGGTGGAAATTATTAATGGAGAGGTTTATTAAAACTTTAGATATCGAAGTATGGAATTTAGCAATAGTAAGACCTGCGGAGGAATCAAATAACAAAGAACTTCAATTAAATGCAAAAGCTAAACACTATTTATTTTGTGGTCTATCAAATGAAGTTTTTAAATTAATATATAGTTTTTCTAGTGCATACAAAATATGGAATTTTCTTGAATAAATGTATGATTCTCCATCTACAGGTATAGAACAAACACAAGAATTGGAGAACATAAAAGCTTGCACAGATGTTCAAAAAGGCTCCTCTCATAATGGATCAATGGAGTGCACATCAAGTGGAAGAGAAGAAGAAATCTTTCTTTTGGAAGAGGAGTGCCAAGAAGAAGACAAAGGAACAATATGTTTAAATCCTCCCTCATCCAAAAGCAATGTAAGGAAATCAAATTCCATCTTTTGTACTTCTATTTCTACATTACAATTACTTCAAACTACAAAGCGCAAAATTAAGAAATTAAAAAAATGCTAAAAAACATTTGCGCTCAGGAAATAAAAACTTAAAGGCAAAAATTAATGAAGAATCAAATTCTAATGGCTCCTTAGTTGAAAATATTACACCTTGTGTAGAATATAATGAATTAAAAGAAAAACACAAGAAACTTGAAAAGGAGCTTATTTTTGTAAAAGAACAAAATGAAAGATTATGTTTGAAAAATTCTTCTTTAAAAATTAAATGTGCTAAGTGTAAAGATTATAAAACTGAAATCAAAGAGATGGACGAAACATTTGAAGAATTTAGAAATGATTATCAAAATCATATTGACTCTATTGTTTCCACTCTTAAAAATAGCACAATCGCATACAATAAAGCAAGGCATAATCTAAAGATCAAGAATGATGACTTAAAATCAAAAATCAACTTGCTTATGAAAATTGTAAATACAAATTCACAATATCAAACTATTTGTAAAGACAAGTTGAATATGAATATGAACATCTTAACTAAGTTTAATAATGGGAGTAAGGAACATAAATGATTTGTAAATCAAAATCAAAATCACCATTATTTACAAAATCATGTTTATCCCAACATAAAATTAAATGTTCACAAATTTCCTATAAATAATGTTTTGCAAAATCATCATGGAAATTTGACAAATAAAAAAAATATTAAACCAAGATTTGAATGGAGACCCAAGTTAAAGATGAAACACAAACTCAAATCAAAAGAGCCCATTCAATCATATCTCCCCAAAAGCAAACACGATGTATTTGGGTACCCAAAGGAACCACCACTCTTGGTCCCCTTTGGATACCTAAATCTCTTATCTATTAGTATCGTTCATTTGCATGAAGTAGAAATAAATCAAAATGGACTACATAATACTCTATTTCATGATATACCTAATGTTCCTTTTTATTTTCTTTGTTTTCACTATATTTTAAGCTATCATGTCATGGTCATCTAATATATTGTTGGAAATATGATTTTATCTCTTAAAGCTTAATGAGTTTTAAAAATCAAATTGATCAAAATTCAAAGTCACATTTTACTTTGATGACCTATCTATCTTTCTAAAAATCATTGCAAATAAATATCTTATACTATCCATATTCACCAAATTATAGATTTGTTATGTGATATTTATCGAGATTAATGAAATCATGTTTTTATTAAGGGCTTTGACTAAAATTTAAAATGGACAACTTTTTGATTATACTCATATTGTCTTTGCTACATATGATAGCCCTTATAATACACTATCATAATCATGAAAAATCGAAATTAAAAAAAAATTGCAAAATCACAAGCTTGTAATCTTTGCATAACATTGCACCTTATTATCATAACTTCTCATATAGCACCATCACTTGCTATAAGTAGAAATCAGTGGCTATGCTAGTTATATCATGCCTTCTTATGCTAAAAGAAAAATAGAATAATAAAAATAGAAAGTCAAGAAAAAAAATATATATATGTGTGTGTTTAATATTAAAAAAAACAAAGAGAATTTATAAAACCTTTCAAAAAGGAACCTAAAAAATTAGTTTCTCATGGTATTCATTATTCACCTTACAATCTTTCTCTTTAATATTTTTGAAAAGGTTGAATATGAATGTTTTTATATACCTCACTTAAATCATTATAATGAGTACCTAAATCACTACGAATTAATACTAATGATCATATATAATATTCTTGCAAAAATAATAGATCTTTTAAATTCAAACATTAAACATAGCTACAAAAGATCTTATTGCTTCCAACATATGATTGGTGTTCATGTTAATTACATGAATAAACTAATGTAGTATGGCTTGCATGTATCTCATTTATATATAGACCAGAGAATCAACTTTATAAGAATAAATCAATTGAAATCATAAATTCATTCTATGTCTAAGTATTGAATCATTTTTTGAATACATGAAACATTATCTCAATTAATCTTATGGTATAACAATTGCAATCAAACTCATCATTCTACCATTACCAACTAATAAATATTATTAGTCACGCTAGTTGTGTCATAGTGCCAAAATGAGTTAATTTTGAAGTAGAAAAATTGAAAGATAAAATTCATAATAATTTTTGTGACTTGAAAATCAAATATAATCAATCTCTCATAAAAGTCAGAATTTATATATTCTTTGCATAGGTCTAAAATGCTTAGGAATGTCCATGATCATTCTCCCATATTATGTGTCTCACAATAGCAAGGGCGTAAGATTGTATGCATTATATGACCTAACCTTTAAGTCATGTCTTGTCCTTAACCGGGGAGAGTTCTAGTGGGGCCTTGCGAGGCACTGGGGGGAAAGAGTGCTAGGTTGAGTGTTCTCTATTGTGTGCATATGGGATTAACACCTAATCTTACGACATGTGTGCAGCTCCTCATGCCCATCCGTCACTTAGTACGGGGCTAGCGTGTAGGCATATAGTTATGGTATTATAATCCAAGACATACCTATATCATATGTTTTTGCATGCACTCTTTATGATAATATTATTCATGCATTCTTGGTTTGATCGAACATGCTTATTTTGTGTTTTGCATATTTTATCATTTTTGACTTTTAATGATCTTGCAAAACACAAACATATGATAACCAAATAAAAACTTAAAAACCATTTTTTATCAAATAAAACATGCTTATATAGCCTTCTAATCATTTCCAAATTCTGTGAAATTTCTACCCTGAGAAGGTCTATATACATACTATCTATTCCAAAGAAAATAATTTCAAAAATCTCAAAAAACAGTGTTCTATTTGGGCGTTAACTAGTTAACGCCAGACGTTAGCTATTTTGGCCCAATTGATATTCTGTTTTTCCAAAACTATTTATGATATCATTCTAATGATTTTTCTCTGTTTACTATCTCAGATTTGAATTTATTTTTGTTATTAATTTGATTACTTGATTCCAAAACACACACAAAAATACAAATAATTCAAAATAATCAAAAATATGTTTTTGCTATTTTTTTGTTTTAAAAATTTACAAAAATATAGTTTGATTATAAGACTTCACAAAAGCAAACATCTTAGTCATTTTTTTTCAAATGGTCAAAATTGATTTTAGGCATACAATTAAAGATTTACTTCAATGTCTAATTTTAATTTCAAATTTGCTAAACATTGGTTTTATCATGCCTTGACCATAATCTGATTATGTGCAATGAAATAGTCTATAGATAATTGTGTATGATTGCCTAACATGCCTCTAAGTATGAGTAATGTTTTATGTTAATCAATGATTCAAACACTCACTATTTTTGGTAATCTACATGTGCTCATAATCTTAGTCTTGCATGATTGTGTAGTTGATGGCGACAGCCACCAAGACGGCCAACTTGAAGACGAGGATGACGGACACGGCGCATTGGTTGGTCATGGAATTGCGACGGAAGATGATGATGACGGCCCACCGGCTAAAGACATGCGGCGCGTGGCGGCCACGGCTACAATCTTCGTCCACGCCGCAAGAATTAATTATTATTTTTATATTTGCTAAGTTATGACTTAATTTAATTATGGCTTGCATCTTATTATTTTTATTTTGAACTATTGGTGTGCATTTAGCACTATGTTTGGTGTGCTATTAGCACTTGTGTTGTAAGGCCTATATAAGGCCAAGACTTGAACTAAAAAGGTAGAATATTATTTGCTTGAAATTGCCTAAACCTAATTTCCTCTCCTCTCCTCTCCCTCTCATCTTGCCGCCGCCCCCCCCTTGGGTCTTCCCAAGTTTCGGCCTCCCTCTCTCTCCCTCTCTCACTCTCTCTTTCTCTCCAACTCTCTTTCCGTTACCTCTTCTCCCACCTCATACCTAATCCTCCCTACGAAATCTTCCTCAACGAATCTTCTCTAGCCAACCACTATTGGAGGAGAAGACATCCAGTGCAAGAGCCTACGATTTGGTGAATCTCTCCGGTGCAAAGGCGAGGAAGACGAACGAGTTTCTTCATCATTTGGAGCCCCTTCCGTGTTCCAAAGGAGAGCGATCATTTTCTAGTGGATCCAATATCTCGGATCTACGTTTCCGAGAGGGGTAATGAAATTTCTACTCAAAGAGATCTCCTTTCTTAGATCATTTTTGTGGTGGACGATTTTGGCGTGATTTCTCGAAGCAAGTAAAATTTCTCGCGGTGTTTTCTTTAGTAGATTTGTATTTTTCGTTTGAGTTTTCCGGATACTATCGAAAGGATTGGCGAACCTTGTTATTTTCTTGTTGGGGAAAGATCAACCGTTTGCGAATCGGATTTATTTTGGTGGATCTTTCTTTGGTACAACAACGCTCGTACGGAGGCAAATATTCGTCCTTTTAGCTTGATCGGATCTTGTCCTATAGCCGTGATACGATCTCTAGCGGGTTGGCTATCCGCACGTTAGCGCGAGAAAATAAATAAAATAATTATGCTGCTCCGTTTGGTTAGTGTGCGGAATCGAGAGAGTGTATTGTGTCGAGATTATCCTAGACGCCACTCGTGTAGGCTCGTAGGAACGCGCTACATCAAATTTGGTATCAGAGCTAGGTTGTGTTGATTTCTCAATCGACACCATCCTTACGTTTTCCTGTCTTAGGACGTCGACCCACACTTGGTCGTGCACATTTCGTATTAGACAACGAAATCTGAATTTTCTTTTTTACTTTGGTCTGCGAGTAGCAAAATCCAAAAAAAAAAATTTGCAGAAAATTATAAAAAAAAATCCTGTATGCTCTTCTTATTTTTCTAAGAATAAAAAGTCCAAAAAATAATTTTTATTCTCCTACTTAATAGTCTCCAAAAAAAATCCTTTTATAAAAAATATCTGGTCAAAAATATCTGGTCAAAAATTCTGGTTTTCCTGCCGTTCATGCGCACTAGGTTTGGTACGGAATATTTTCCATCCACCTCACCCATGGCCGACCACCATGATGATGAGCACGCTCCAGCAGCGATTGCAGAGCTTCGGGAAGATTTCAATGCTAGGTTCGATGCACTCACCCAGTTAATACAAGGGTTGGCCGTAAATCAGGCGGCGCCTCAAAATCCCGGTGTTGGGATAAATCAGCAGGGGCCCCCACCACAGCCTGCCAACCAACGAAACGAACGACAAAATCATCATCATGATCAGGACGACGAATTCGATTTAACTAGGGTCGTGCGACTACATCCACCATCCTACGATGGAATGGGAGAACCTCAAGTTTTCCTAGATTGGATCATGGAGATCGAGTGCTACTTTGAGTGGCACAGTCTGTCTGACGGTGATAAGGTGCGAGTGGCACGAATGAAGCTTCTGAGTAGGGCCAAGACATTCTGGTTGAATGAAGAGAGGCGGATGGGTACCGTGAATGGAGTACCCCCAATTGGGTGGGCTGCCATGAAAGCACTGTTGACCGACCAATATGTCACCGCGTATCACCGAACCCAAATGTTCGACGAGCTAGCCACCCTTCGCCAAGGGGATAAGTCAGTAGCGGAGTACATGGGACTTATTAAGGATATGATGGTGAGATGCGACGTCCGGGAAATGCCCGAAGTAACACTATCACGTTTCCGTAAGGGACTCAGACCGGATATCCAAGGCAAGCTTCTGCGCTATGGTCACACGAATCTTAACGCAACATTTAATGCAGCTTTGGATATTGAAAAACACAATGCCTATAAGTCCAAGGGACGATCTATCCAAAAAGGAAAATCCATTTTAGGATCCCCACCCTCATCCTCAGTGCGAGACAAAGGAAGGTTTCGATCCACAGATTCGAACTCCGTGGTCTTTACCGCTAGGAACAACAAAAATTCCACTGGTGAGAGAGTTCCAATAGGGCGTATTAATAAGACTAACGCCACCTGTTATACTTGCGGGATCCAAAGGCACTACTCTAGTGAGTGCCCCACTAAGGGAAAACCCCTAGCCCTTTTAGACTCCACGTCTGATCCTGCCGAGATCGTCTATGAAGCCGGTACTGAGTCTGACGCCGAGCCGAGTGATATTGATGACGACTCTTTTATGATGGTTATGAGATGTATTCTGAATACACCACGTGCGACGGACGATTACAATTGGACGAATATCTTTTCGGTAAATTTAAAGAACGGTGACAAGTGGTGTAAGTTAATAATCGATAGCGGAAGTAGTATGAACGTCGTTTCAGAGAATGCCATCACTCGAATGCACTTAGTCACCGAGCCGCATCCACATCCGTATAAGATAGCATGGGTGAACAAAACATCTATCGCAGTTTCTAAACGATGTTTGGTGCCGCTCACAGTGAAGAACTATGTTGATAAGGTGTGGTGCGATGTCATCCCTATGGATGTATGTCACGTTTTACTAGGACGTCCATGGCTTTATGATTATGACGTGACCCATTTTGGCAGATCCAACACTTACGAGTTCAAGTTCAATGGTAAGACCATTGTTTTGAAACCCACACCACCTAAGGACCCGTCGATTGCTTCCAAGGACACAGTGGTGCCTGCAGAAAGGAAAACCATAAGTTTTATAAGTAGGAAGGAGTTAGAACGCGAGACCTTTCTAGATGGCGTCATTTATGCGTTAGTATGCCTACAAGCTAAGGAAGAGTCACCATCTTTAGAGAACCTACCGTTATCTCTGCGCACGTTATTGGATGAATATAAGGACGTCTATCCGGTAGATTTGCCATCCAAATTGCCACCCATCCGGGACATTCAACACGAAATTGATTTCGTCCCGGGCTCATCCTTGCCCAATCAACCCCATTACCGACTTAATCCCTCCGCACATAATGAACTACAAATATTAATTTCCGATTTATTAGCAAAGGGATTTAACCGCCATAGTAAAAGCCCTTGTGCCGTCCCTGCCTTGTTGGTCCCGAAGAAAGATAAGTCTTGGAGGTTGTGTGTAGACTACCAGGCCATTAATAAAATAATTGTCAAGTATAGGTTTTCCATTCCCCGTTTGGATGATCTATTGGATATGTTATCCGGTGCCACCGTGTTTTCAAAATTGGATTTAAAGAGTGGTTACCACCAAATAAGAATTCGGGAGGGAGACGAATGGAAAACGGCCTTTAAATCTAAGGACGGGCTTTACGAGTGGTTAGTGTTAGGAGAGGGACTCACCAACGGACCTAGTACCTTCTCACGATTAATGACTCAAGTATTTAAGCCATACATGGGAAAATTTGTCGTAGTCTATTTCGATGATATTTTGGTGTTTAGTATTTCGCCGATCGATCATGAAACTCATTTGCGAACAATCCTTACTACATTGCGCCAAGAGAACTTATTAATTAATTTTAAGAAGTGCGCGTTCGGTGTGACTTCCGTGGAATTTTTAGGATACATAGTGAGTGCCGAGGGTATACATGTTGACCCTAAGAAGGTCCAAGTGATTAAAGAATGGCCGGAACCACAAAATATTAGGGAGGTTCGGAGTTTTCATGGATTGGCCACGTTTTATAGACGATTCATTCGCAATTTTAGTAGCATCATGGCACCAATAACTGAATGTATGAAGAAAGGTGATTTCAAATGGACCAAATCGGCCACTAGCGCGTTTCAAATGATTAAGGATCGGATGTCCGAAGCCCCACTACTACGGTTGCCGGATTTTAATAAAGTGTTTGAACTATCATGTGACGCTTCGGGGATAGGAATTGGGGGGGGGGGGGGGGGGGGGGGGGGGGGGGGGTGTTAAGCCAAGAGGGACATCCGGTTGGGTACTTTAGCGAGAAACTTGCGGGCCAAAAATTAAATTATTCCAATTATGATCGTGAGTTTTATGCCGTAATACGTTGCCTCCAACATTGGCGACACTACCTTATATCGAAAGAATTTGTAATCCTCTCGGATCATGAAGCGCTAAAATTCGTAAACTCTCAAAGTAAAATTAGTCCTCGGCACGCCAAATGGGTCTCCTATCTTCAGGAGTACACATTCATTATTAAGCACCTTAAGTACGTTAAATCGAGTGGCGGACGCCCTTAGTCGTGTCACTCTATTATTATCTAAAATGGAGGTGACGGTAATAGGATTTGAGCGCATTAAAGACGAGTACGTCCTATGCCCGGATTTTAAGGACATTTATTTAGCCGCTCAGGAACAGGCTCCCTCTACTATTTCGGCATACTACATTCGTGATGGTTATTTATTTAGGCATACGCAATTGTGTATTCCCCGCTCTTCACTACGCCATTTCATTGTATGGGAGCTACATAGTGGAGGGCTAGGAGGACATTTCGGCCGGGATAAAACGATAACACTAGTGGAAGATAAATTCTTTTGGTCGGGGCTTAAGCCAATGGTTAATAAGATCGTTGGGAGTTGCCGTGTGTGTCAATTAGCAAAAGGAAACAAGACCAACGCGGGTCTTTATACACCTCTTCCTATTCCGTCGGTTCCTTGGGAGGACGTTAGTATGGACTTTATTTTGGGCCTACCTATGACATTTCGGCGACACGATTCCATCCTTGTCGTCGTCGATAGATTTTCTAAAATGGCATATTTTATCGCTAGTCACAATACCAACGATGCATCCCATGTTGCTAAGTTGTATTTCAAAGAGGTCGTGGCGCATCGGGGCGTTCCCAAAATGATAGTGTCTGATAGGGACGTCAAATTCACTAGTTACTTCTGGAAGACGCTTTGGAAGCTTATGGGTACAAAACTTATGTTTTCGTCGGCCTATCATCCCCAAACGGATGGGCAAACGGAAGTGGTCAATCGAAGTTTGGGTGGATTACTTTGTTGTTTAGTAGGCGATCATAAAGGTACGTGGGACCTTATTCTTCCTCATGCTCAAATAGCTTACAATAATTCAAGGAATAGGTCCACCGGGTTGTCTCCGAATGAGATTGTACATGGTTATAAGGCACCCGTGCCTCTTGATTTAGTGTCGCTGCACCCATCTTTTAAAACTAGTCATTTTGCCCAGGATTTTGCCTCGCATGTTCACAATCTCCATAAGCACATTAGCGAAACGCTAGCTAAACAATATGTTATTTATCAATCGAATGCTAACGAACATAGGCGAGCGGTCCACTTGAATATTGGTGATTTGGTAATGGTTCGTCTAACCCCTGAACGGATGCCTTCGGGCACTATAAAGAAATTAGCAAATAGGAGAGCCGGTCCTTTTCGAGTGTTAAAGAAGTTGGGCGAAAACGCATATTTATTACAGTTACCCACTGAGTGAGGAATCTCCCCTGTTTTTAACGTTTCGGATTTAACGCTTTATGTCGCTCCACCACCTGAACTTTCTGCCTCTCCGTTTAATATTTCCACTAAAACTTCTAATGGGGTGGGTAGTGAGATTGTTTCTGGATCGCCCTCTCCTACGGACTCTACGGTAGGTAAGCCACCTGTTGATGATGAAACTTCTTTTTCTTCTTTGCCTAACGCATTTCCGAGGTTTTCTCGGACCGTTTTCTTGCCTGACAGGATTTTGCAGGATGCTGTGTTTCCAACTCCCGACGGTGATGTTCACAGGTTATTGATTCGATGGAATGGTCGTCCTACATCGGACGACTCTTGGCTCTCCGCGTCGGAGGTGAAGCTACTTGATGCGGATCTCTTTCGCCGTTATGTTCCAGTCCACTCATCGGTGATGAGTTCTTTTGAGCGGGGGAGGATTGATGGTGACAGCCACCAAGACGGCCAACTTGAAGACGAGGATGACAGACACGGCGCATTGGTTGGTCATGGAATTGCGACGGAAGATGATGATGACGGCCCACCGGCTAAAGACATGCGGCGCCGTGGCGGCCACGGCTACAATCTTCGTCCACGCCGCAAGAATTAATTATTATTTTTATATTTGCTAAGTTATGACTTAATTTAATTATGGCTTGCATCTTATTATTTTTATTTTGAACTATTGGTGTGCATTTAGCACTATGTTTGGTGTGCTATTAGCACTTGTGTTGTAAGGCCTATATAAGGCCAAGACTTGAATTAAAAAGGTAGAATATTATTTGCTTGAAATTGCCTAAACCTAATTTCCTCTCCTCCCCTCTCCCTCTCATCTTGCCGCCGCCCCCCCTTGGGTCTTCCCAAGTTTCGGCCTCCCTCTCTCTCCCTCTCTCACACTCTCTTTCTCTCCAACTCTCTTTCCGTTACCTCTTCTCCCACCTCATACCTAATACTCCCTACAAAATCTTCTTCAACGAATCTTCTCTAGCCGACCACTATTGGAGGAGAAGACATCAAGTGCAAGAGCCTACGGTTTGGTGAATCTCTCCGGTGCAAAGGCGAGGAAGACGAACGAGTTTCTTCATCATTTGGAGCCCCTTCCGTGTTCCAAAGGAGAGCGATCATTTTCTAGTGGATCCAATATCTCGGATCTACGTTTTCGAGAGGGGTAACGAAATTTCTACTCAAAGAGATCTCCTTTCTTAGATCGTTTTTGTGGTGGACGATTTTGGCGTGATTTCTCGAAGCAAGTAAAATTTCTCGCGGTGTTTTCTTTAGTAGATTTGTATTTTTCGTTTGAGTTTTCCGGATACTATCGAAAGGATTGGCGAACCTTGTTATTTTCTTGTTGGGGAAAGATCAACTGTTTGCGAATTGGATTTATTTTGGTGGATCTTTCTTTGGTACAACAACGCTCGTACGGACGCAAATATTTGTCCTTTTAGCTTGATCGGATCTTGGCCTATAGCCGTGATACGATCTCTAGCGGGTTGGCTATCCGCATGTTAGCGCGAGAAAATAAATAAAATAATTGTGCTGCTGCGTTTGGTTAGTGTGCGGAATCGAGAGAGTATATTGTGTCGAGATTATCCTAGACGCCACTCGTGTAGGCTCGTAGGAACGCGCTACATCAGTAGTGTGATAATTTTAACACATTAAGTTGTATATTTAAATTACCTACACCTTCATTCAAATAATAAATTTCTTGCACACATAGAAGTGTTTATTTTAAAAATAAAAAAAATGTTTGCAAACAACAAGTGAATTCGGAGAACTTTGGCCCAAACAAAAAAAATCTTAATGACATAATATGCCAAAGATAACTCCACCAAGCACTACTCATCCTCCTGATAAGTCTTAATGAGCATTGTGAGGTTGAGCACCTTGGAAAGAATTGTAAAGTGTCTTGTGCAAACATATTTCTTTTTATCACTTCTATTTGTACACTGAATCACTAAAAATAAAAATCAATAAAAATTCTTATGTGATTCCCCAAGCACTACTTTGCTCCCTGATAAGTCTTAATGAGCATTGTGTGGGCAAAGCACCATAGTAGTTGTACTTATGTTTTTTGCTTTGAAATTTGCTTCTTGATGAGATCTGTGAATGTAATTATATGATTACAATCTTAATGTTGATATTACTATTTCACTACATATGTCATGTGTTTTGATTATTTCACTCGTATACTTTTATCAAAACACCGTTTTGCAAACATCATTGATTTTCATAAAGCTTTTATTCATGAGAATTTGATCCTAATGTAAACATTACATAATTCTCTAAAAACTTAAGTAAAAGCACTAGATTGCAATGCATGATTTCTACAATGTTTTGCTTACTTGAAATACAAATTGGTTACATTGTAGCTCTAATCTTCTTAAATATGTTAAATCATGTTTGCCTACTTATTATGAAAATTTTCAAAGTTCAAATGCTCAAATTGTTGAAATGGTCAAACTATAACAAAAATATTAATATTTTTAACCTTGTTTATTCTTTCTGCATTCCATACTTGCCTACATTTATGCTTATTTCTTACTTGTACTTGCCACTCAACATTGCATCTCACTTACACAAGTACTACAACTCTAAAAATTAATTTTAAAAAGGCAAGTGATTATTTTTCTTTTATGTTCTCTCACGCTTATCATATTTTTTTCCGCTGTGCTACTCTCTCCTTTAGCTCGATCATGACCTACTTTATGTTTACATAAAACTTTTAATCCTCTCTTAGTTATTGACCCAACTTTTGTCTTCTTTATTCTAGTTTTGTTTCACTCCACCCTCTTTTGCTAATAACAAAGGGGGAGAATAAAATGCTAAATCATATTGATTAACGGAGTAGGATTCACTAGATTAAGGGGGAGCATAAATCTAGTCTATGGGTGCATATACTAAGGCTGAGCATTTTTGTAGGGGGTCACTTTTAAAATGATCTATAATTCCTATCATTATCTTAAAATTGTTATATGTCATATATCTTTATAAAAACACAAATTCCTTATCTATGAATCTGATTTATCTCTAAATGGATTTGTTATTATCAAAAAGGGGAGATTGTTGGAACACGGTTTTCCGTATCCCTTTGATTTGAGAATAACAAATCTTATTGTATTTGATCTTGTTTGCCATTGTGTTTTTATCATGCAGGTTTGGACAGATATGACATCAGGGTGCTGCAACAATTGTCTGGCACTAACCCCAAGCTGAAGGATTGAAAGTTGTTTAATGCCAGCGTTAAGCTTAACGCTGGGCGTTATCGCTAGACGATATCGGCGTTCGACAAAATGGAAACAACGCTCGACGAACTGGCCGTTCGACAAATTTGTGATCGACAAAAGTAAAGCTGTCGTTCGACGAATTGTAGGGAGAATGAAACTCAACGCTAAGTGTTATGTCGTTAACGCCAGGCGCTATCTGTTCGACGAAAATTCCGTTCGACAAAATTGAGGTCGACGAAAGAAGCTGCCGTTCGACGAAGTGTCGGGAGAATGAAACTCAACGCCAGGCGTTATGTTGTTAACGCCAGGCGCTATCCGGTCGACGAATTTGGAACAATGAAAGGAGCCGTGATTGCAGGAAGAACTTAAGGAATTGTTTTCCCAACGCCCGACGTTAGCCTTAACGCCTAGCGTTAGTATTTCCTAAAACAGAACATTCCTAAAGCATTGAATCTCCTTCCTCTTCTGAAGATTTGAGCCATCAATATGTTGCTTAAATGGACAACGCCCGGCGTTAGCACTCAACGCCGGCGTTAGCACTCAACGCCGGCGTTAGCTCAAATTCTATAAATTGGATGATTTCGTCTTCTCCAACTACTGATTGCCAAGAGGCCTATTCCAGCACTTTAGAAACTTTGTGAGGGTCGTATTTCCAGAGAAACACATCTCCCACTTATATTTCAAAAGGAGGAATCAAAGGAGTCTTGGATCAACATGCTAACTCAACGCGAAGAACGCACGCTTGGACTTCAACGATCTTCAGCGATTCTTCGGCGTCCCCTTCAGATTACCTCATAGGGAGTTTTTTTTATATTTATATTTTCATTTTATCTTTGTAACCAGTTTGGGAATTCGCCTCGTGTTGGCAACTAGGTCTGGGTAGGACTTAGGGAGTAATTCGCCTCGTATTGGCGACTAGGTCTGTGTAGGACTTAGGGCTGAAATTCGCCTCGTGTTGGCAACTAGGTCTATGGAGTAGATCTAGGGGGTGCTCGAGGCATTTATGTGGATAGATTGGCTAGAGCGGCTTGAGGTCGTATCTAGGGAGAGATCGGCTAAATCCAACCGGTTCGTGGGGATACGAGTCGGTATAGAAAATGAAAAGAGTCTTTAATATTTTGCCTCAATTTCTAGTGTAATAGAAATCAGATTTTGTAATCAATTTTATAAATGTTAATCATGTCTTTTCCTGTTCAAATAAAATTGATTTCATTATTTCTATCTCTTCACTTTTGATTTAACTTACTTATAACAAAATATCAAAAGTTTTCTATTAAAGTTTAAATATTTCTAAAACCCTTATTCACCCCCCCCCCCCCTCTAAGGACGCCTACAAATCCAACAAAATATATGTCGGGGTTGCAATCCCACGCCCTGGAGGAGTCCCCGTCCTCAACCGAAACAGCGTGAGGGGACTCTCATTGTACGAAACATAATCACATGCACAAAAATACAGAACATACGGTCCTAAGACCGGGGAAAGAAATCGTTACCATTGACGCGTGTTTCGGAGCCATGAAACGGTCACACCATCTTTCTCTCGGTGATTTGAGCATCCAAATGGCTCTTTCAAAACGATCTTCGGCACGAACTTAACTCAGCAAGAAAGCCTCCCTTCTTCACGATTAGCAGCCACCAAAAAGGGCAATGCCCTAACTGAGAGCTTCTTCTTTCCCCTAGGCGGAGGTTTGGAAGGATGATTAGGCCAAACTGAGATGCTCTTACAGAGCTCTTAAAGAGGAGTTTTCAGTGAGAGGGACTCAACAATTCCTTCCTTAACTACCTCCTTCTCGGTCAGTCTACACGCATAATTAGGGATTTCTCCTCCTCTCATTGTTGTCGATGAAGCAACAACTAGTGAAGCTTGGGTTCACGGCCCGGTGTAGCTCAGCAGAGGTCTTCCACCCTTCTCTTAGTTGGTGCGCGCATGGAGGGCAGCAACTCAGTCGGCATTAACCAACAGGCTACCAGCTCGGCTCTCCCTTCATCGGCGACGGTGAAGATGGCAGAAACGACAACCCCCTTGTCCTTCAAGGTCGGTCGGCGGTTCACGGGAGCGGGGTGGCGACAAAAAGGAGGAACGATCTCACCTTCCCTCTCCCTTGACGGCGCGCGCGACTGGGCACGCAAAAGAGCAGACGGGAGAGGGGAATCGGGAATGAGCTGGGAGAGATTTAGGTTTAGGTTTTAAGTTAAACCCAATCCATATCCGCACACCATGTTTCAGCTATCCGCACCCCATCATTAAATTCTGGATTTTAAAGTTTTGGGGCGTTACAATTCCCCCCCCCCCCCCCCCCCGCCTTATTGAAATTTCGACCCGAAATTTATTTTTAGCCTCTGGCATAAGGGATACATAAGTCAAATTTCAAAACGACCTATGGGTTATGGACCCACCACGCTTCCGCTGCGCTGCTTGGATTTGCACATTCATGAGGAAAATCAAGCGATCTTAAACGTGGTGAGATACCAACCTAGGAGGTCATGGATAACATTCGTACGACTTTTCAAGGCTCGGGGAATCATCCTAGATTCTGACTTTCAAACATCGACGAATCTTTACATACATTACATCACCATGATTCACCCGTCATATAAGTTATAGCCACAAAGCCTTGCAAACTTTCATTTTCGTCACTCCTTAATCACTTTATCATGTCAGGAAAGGTTACACTCTTCCCAAAATGAGAAGCTTCAAACTCTCATAGGAGAATCAATTCATTACATTGATTCCAATTCTTTGCGAGTTCACTTACACTCCAAACACGTCAAGACTGTGATAGTTTTGGAAGTTAATCATTGGCGGTAATCATACCAGAACATCACATCTATTCAACACGTACAAGCACCAACATAATCACTACTATTCGCATTGTGTAAGCCACACACAAAAGAGAATTTATGCCTGAGATATCACAATCTCAACAGAGCGCATTCACTTGGATTTTCTCTAAACTTTCATTCAACGCAAGCAACAAGCTGAATAGATTAAACCTTTCCAAAGGTTTCACTACATAGGTCATTACGACCATATAGGTTCACCTATACAACGATTTCAAGGATCATGTCCTCAAACCATACATCTCCAACTCACGACACATAAATTCTCGTATTGTCGCGCCAACAATTCAATTTCGAACGAATTACCTTCAACCCATCATAGGATAGACTAGCAACGCTTCACGAGTGTTATTTACCAAGTGACACGAATAACAATTTCCATTCACCAACATGTTAGGAAATCAACCTCATAAAGGGTCATCACTACATAGCCACATAATAAGAAAACACGACTAAATTGCTATAATCATCTTTCACGCTAAGTCCACAATTCTTGCACGAATCCAAGCATTGCACATGATAAACACACATTTTGCTACCAAAAATTTCAATTCTCGCTTATCAACTCAAAACCTCAAATGCAATATGTCAATATCTCGTCATGGCTCTTCCATAGGTTGAGCAATAGCCTTAACATGCTCGCATTCATCATGATTTATTATGACCAATTGACCTCATACATAAGCCAATCACCAAATTGACACGAGTCTTAACCCATGCTAGAAAATTATAAGTAGAACTTTGTTGGGTATTATTACTACAATAACCTTGATTTGAAGAAGTATCTCTTAAAACTAAGATGAATTGATTTTGTATTTGATGGTACTTTCAGATGTGGTCCTACAGGTACATATTGCTAAGTGTAGATGTTGAAACCGACTACTCGGCCTCTCTGGAGTTCGGGGTCCCAAAAAGGGGTGGTCTCACACCTACTTCTCTCGAACCAGCTCTCTAGGCAAGAGCACTTGGATGTTGGAAACTGACCTTAGGCTACAGCGAGGAGGTCCCACCTCACACCCGGAAGACCAGAGAGATCTTCCCCTCCCTAGCCAATGCTGAGCCAGAGGCACCAAAGGAGAGCTCGACAAGTCAAGAGCTCTCAGGGGAGGAGAAGATCCGGAATTTGGAATCCCTCTCTTTGGTGCCCCTTAGGGTCTATTTATAGGATTTTTGAAGTTGGGCTGCAAATAGCCAAAAACTGGTTTGCCAGATTACCAAAATACCCCTAAATTGGGCTGCGGATAGCCTAATCCCGCTGTTCTGAAGCGCTAAACGCAGACCACCGGTCTGCAAACAGTAAAACTGGACGAGGGGGGTCTCCCTTGGACGAGAGAGAGGGAGGGGCGAGACCCCTCCTCCCCTCTCTCCGCCTCTCCCTTGCTGGGCGAGAGAGGGAGGGGCGAGCCCCCCCCCCCCCCCCCCCCTCCCCTCTCTCCGCCTCCCCCTTGCTGGGCGAGAGAGGGAGGGGCGAGACCCCCCTCCCCTCTCTCCGCCTCCCTTTGCAGGGCTAGAGAGGGAGGGGCGAGACCCCCCTCCCATCTCTCTGACCCTCCTCCTGGGCGAGAGAGGGAGGGGCGAGACCCCCCCCCCCCCTCCCCTCTCTCCGACCCTCCTCCTGGGCGAGAGAGGGAGGGGCGATACCCCCCCTCCCCTCTCTCCGACCCTCCTCCTGGGCGAGAGAGGGAGGGGCGAGACCTCCCCTCCCCTCTCTCCGACCCTCCTCCTGGGCGAGAGAGGGAGGGGTGAGACCCCCCCTCCCCTCTCTCCGACCCTCCTCCTGGGCAAGAGAGGGAGGGGCGAGACCCCCCCCCCCCTCCCCTCTCTCTGACCCTCCTCCTGGGCGAGAGAGGGAGGGGCGAGACCCCCCCCCCCCTCCCCTCTCTCCGACCCTCCTCCTTGGCGAGAGAGGGAGGGGCGATACCCCCCCCCCCCCTCCCCTCTCTCCGACCCTCCTCCTGGGCGAGAGAGGGAGGGGAGAGGCCCCCCCCCCCCTCCCCTCTCTCCGACCCTCCTCCTGGGCGAGAGAGGGAGGGGCGAGACCCCCCCCCCCCCCTCCCCTCTCTCCGACCCTCCTCCTGGGCGAGAGTGGGAGGGGCGAGACCCCCCTCCCCTCTCTCCGACCCTCCTCCTGGGCGAGAGAGGGAGGGGCGAGACCCCCCCCCCTCCCCTCTCTCTGACCCTCCTCCTGGGCGAGAGAGGGAGGGGCGAGACCCCCCCCCCCCCCCTCCCCTCTCTCCGACCCTCCTCCTGGGCGAGAGAGGGAGGGGCGATACCCCCCCTCCCCTCTCTCCGACCCTCCTCCTGGGCGAGAGAGGGAGGGGCGAGACCCACCCTCCCCTCTCTCCGACCCTCCTCCTGGGCGAGAGAGGGAGGGGCGAGACCCGCCTCCCCCCTCTCCGACCCTCCTCCTGGGCGAGAGTGGGAGGGGTGAGACCCCCCCTCCCCTCTCTCCGACCCTATCTCTCCTTCCGCGCGGTTCGATGCTACCAAGCTGTCTTCCCCGGAGCCTCGGGAGTACTCGGCGAATATAGGGTTGTACACAATCCCCGCTCTTTTCGAGTGTGGCTCACGCTCGGAAAGAACTGTCCAACCCTATATATTCGACGAGTGTCGCTGGGAACCCGATTATCGGTGCTATCTCGGAAAAATACATTGCCCTCCCAAGGGGTCCTCCAACCCTGCCGGCTAATGAGAGCCCGGCTAGCGAGTCTGCTCGGGACTAAGAGATTCTAGGAGCGAGCTCTACTAGTGGTCGACATTGGGTCGACACACTCCTAGGAGCGAGCTCTACTAGTGAGAGCCACCCAGCTAGTGAGAGCCTGGAGTGGGGAAGACCTCTTGATGTTGATCTTACCCATCCGAGGATCATTCGACCCACCCAGCTAGTGAGAGCCTGGAGAGAGGAGGACATCTCGATGGTAAGATCTTCCTTCCGAGGATCATTCGACCCACCCAGCTAGTGAGAGCCTGGAGTGAGGAGGACATCTCGGCGCTGAACTTACCCATCCGAGGATCACTCGACCCACCCAGCTAGTGAGAGCCTGGAGTGAGGAGGACATCTCGATGGTAAGATCTTCCTTCCGAGGATCATTCGACCCACCCAGCTAGTGAGAGCCTGGAGTGAGGAGGACATCTCGGCGCTGAACTTACCCATCCGAGGATCATTCGACCCACCCAGCTAGTGAGAGCCTGGAGTGAGGAGGACATCTCGATGGTAAGCTCTTCCTTCCGAGGATCATTCGACCCACCCAGCTAGTGAGAGCCTGGAGTGAGGAGGACATCTCGACGCTGAACTTACCCATCCGAGGATCATTCGACCCACCCAGCTAGTGAGAGCCTGGAGTGAGGAGGACATCTCGATGGTAAGCTCTTCCTTCCGAGGATCATTCGACCCACCCAGCTAGTGAGAGTCTGGAGTGACGAGGACATCTCGGCGCTGAACTTACCCATCCGAGGATCATTCGATCCACCCAGCTAGTGAGAGCCTTGAGTGAGGAGGGCATCTCGATGGTAAGCTCTTCCTTCCGAGGATCATTCGACCCACCCAGCTAGTGAGAGCCTGGAGTGAGGAGGACATCTCGGCGCTGAACTTACCCATCCGAGGATCATTCGACCCACCCAGCTAGTGAGAGGCTGGAGTGAGGAGGACATCTCGATGGTAAGCTCTTCCTTCCGAGGATCATTCGACCCACCCAGATAGTGAGAGCCTGGAGTGAGGAGGACATCTCGGCGCTGAACTTACCCATCCGAGGATCATTCGACCTACCCAGCTAGTGAGAGCCTGGAGTGAGGAGGACATCTCGATGGTAAGCTCTTCCTTCCGAGGATCATTCGACCCACCCAGCTAGTGAGAGCCTGGAGTGAGGAGGACATCTCGGCGCTGAACTTACCCATCCGAGGATCGTTCGAACGACCCAGCTAGTGAGAGCCTGGAGTGAGGAGGACATCTCGATGGTAAGCTCTTCCTTCCGAGGATCATTCGACCCACCCAGCTAGTAAAAGCCTGGAGTGAGGAGGACATATCGGCGTTGAACTTACCCATCCGAGGTTCATTCGACCCACCCAGCTAGTGAGAGCCTGGAGTGAGGAGGACATCTCGATGGTAAGCTCTTCCTTCCGAGGATCATTCGACCCACCTAGCTAGTGAGAGCCTGGAGTGAGGAGGACATCTCGGCGCTGAACTTACCCATCCGAGGATCATTCGACCCACCCAGCTAGTGAGATCCTGGAGTGAGGAGGACATCTCGATGGTAAGCTCTTCCTTCCGAGGATCATTCGACCCACCCATCTAGTGAGAGCCTGGAGTGAGGAGGACATCTCGGCGCTGAACTTACCCATCCGAGGATCATTCGACCCACCCAGCTAGTGAGAGCCGTGAGTAAGGAGGACATCTCGATGGTAAGCTCTTCCTTCCGAGAATCATTCGACCCACCCAACTAGTGAGAGCCTGGAGTGAGGAGGACATCTCGGCGCTGAACTTACCCATCCGAGGATCGTTCGACCCACCCAGCTAGTGAGACCCTGGAGTGAGGAGGACATCTCGATGGTAAGCTCTTCCTTCCGAGGATCATTCGACCCACCCAGCTAGTGAGAGCCTGGAGTGAGGAGGACATCTCGGCGCTGAATGTACTAAACATATAAGCAAAAATAACTCCATCCATCTAATGGGGGGATTTCCCTTATCAAAACCTCCTGGCCCAACCAGCGAGGGGTAGAACTTGCTACAAAGGAAAACAACATACAATAAACACAACATACCCCCCACGGCACTCGCCTCTCAGGCTGCTTGGGTAAGATGATCATTCCTCTGCTCCTGCTGCCCCTCCCATCTTGCTCCTGCTCTCCATGATCTTCTCCATCTCCTCCGCCCCTGCCTGCAAAGAGATGTTGTTGACGGCTGTGACGTAGCAGTGCCTTCCCATCCTGGGGTCTCCGCGGATCCTGACTTGGATTCCTCCAGCGTTGAACTTGAGGCATTGGTGGAAGGATGACGGTACGCATCGGAAGGCGCTGATGAGGGGTCTTCTGAAGATCGCATTGTAACTGCTAGGAGCGTCAACTATGACGAACCGACAGTTCCTTGAACCTCCTCCCATCGTCACTTGGAGTCCAACTCCACCCTCTACCTCTTTCCTTTCTCCGGAGAATCCAAACAAGGGTCCATCTGAGGCCAGCACCCTCCTTGCCTCCACCTTCAACTCATCAAACGCATTCTTGAAAATGACGTTGACAGAGCTCCCATTGTCAACGAGGATCCGAGAGACAGTGTAACCTTCGATGGCTGTCTGAATGACCAGCGCATCACAGAATGGATCCTCGTGATCTGGCATGTCCTTGCTTGAGAAAGTGATTTTCTCCTGGGGAGGTGGGTCCTATGATGTTGAAGCGACACTGCATCGATATACGGTGTGGAGGCTTGCCTTACGGGTGGCCTCGATCCCTACCCCCCCCCCCCCCCCCCCCCCCCCCCGTGGATCACCGCGACCCGTCCTTTGGCTCCCACGTCAGCTCGATCCTCGCAGATGTCATCATCCGCTGCTGCTCTAGGTAAAACTTCTTCAATCCGCACTGGCGGCTGCTGTTGTGTCTGACCTCTCGCCTCTCTCACCTCCAGGAACTCTGGGCAGGTAGTTGTTGCATGCCCTTCTGCTTGGCGGAAGTCGCAGTATAGCACCGCCCTTCCCCCCTTCTCCTACGGGATGGGATGTCTCTTGCTTCAACTCCTCCTCCTCTTCGAATCGCCATGGATTGAGCTGGAGGGGGTAGGAGCTGCCTCCAAAGAGGAGGGTTGGGCCTCCCTTGGCCTCCATAAAAGTTCCCCCCCCCCCCCCCCTCCCCTTGGGCTAGACCCCTCCCTTGCTCCTGACCCCCCTGGGGTCCCTGGTACCCTTGGCCCCTCTGCTCTTCCCTCCTCCATCCTTCCTGCTGCCTGAGGCCGCCTTGTTCTCTTGGCTCGGCCTCCACCAACTTTGCCAACTTCTTTGCCAGCCCCGGGTTTGCCGCCTCGGTGGCTATCTCCTTTGCAGCTTTCTCCATCAGCTCCTCAAAGGACAAGGGAGTCTTCCTAGTTAGGCGCATTTTGAAGAGGCTCTCTCGTAGCCCTACGGTGAAAGCCATCTGGAGGGCATACCCCGACACCTCCTGGATGTTCAGGATCTCCTCCTGGAATCTGTCCACGTACTGGGCCAACGTATCCTCATGCCTCTGCTTGATCAGGAAAATGGACTCAGCATTCTTCTTCCTCTTCTTGGATGTGGAGAAGCGTAGCTGGAAGCCTCGGCTCAAATACTCGAAGCTGTAAATGGAGCCAGCCGGGAGCTGGTGGAACCAGTCCCTAGCTTTGTCCTTCAGGGTGATGGCGAAGAGACGGCACTTGAACGCATCCGTCATGGGCCTGATGGAGACGGTATCCTCGAACCACTGCCGGTGCTGGACGGGATCATCCTTCCCGGTATAGAAGGTCATGTTGGGCTCCTTGAAGCCTTCCGGGAAGGGAGCCGAGATGATCAGCTCGCTAAAGGTAGACCCCCCACTCGCTGGCTTCGCGAGCTCCACTTGCGCGACCCCTGCTCCGAGCGAGACCCCACTTACTGGGCTCGGGAAAAGCACTCGCCCGGCGAGGTCCCGCTCTCCACTCTCAGTCATTGGTTCCTTGCCTGGCCGACCCCCTGGGGCAACCTCTCCTGACCCCCGTGGGCGAGCACTCCTTGCGACCCAGAAGGTGGTGTCTGGGGGGAGGGAGCCGAGCAGTCACCTCCCCTGGCGATGCCTTGGAGCAGCTCCATGACTCCCTTGATGGCCGTCATGAACTCTCCCCTCCCCACAAACTCACTTGGGAGGTGAGACCCCTCATCGTCTCCTCCTCCGAGGTCTCCTGCCATGAGATTTGGTTCAAGAACTTCTATGCTGACCACTCTCCACGCTCACCGCACCAAAAATGTTGAAACTGACTACTCGGCCTCTGTGGAGTTCGGGGTCCCAAAAAGGGGTGGTCTCACACCTACTTCTCTCGAACCAGCTCTCTAGGCAAGAGCAATTGGATGTTGGAAACTGACCCTAGGCTACAGCGAGGAGGTCCCACCTCACACCCGGAAGACCTGAGAGATCTTCCCCTCCCTAGCCAATGCTGAGCCAGAGGCACCAAAGGAGAGTTCGACAAGTCAAGAGCTCTCAGGGGAGGAGAAGATCCGGAATTTGGAATCCCTCTCTTTGGTGCCCCTTAGGGTCTATTTATATGATTTTTGAAGTTGGGCTGCAAATAGCCAAAAACTGGTTTTGCCAGATTACCAAAATACCCCCAAATTGGGCTGCGGATACCCTAATCCCGTTGTTCTGAAGCGCTAAACGCAGACCACCGGTCTGCGAACAGTAAAACTGGACGAGGGGGGTCTCCCCTGGATGAGAGAGAGGGAGGGGCGAGACCCCTCCTCCCCTCTCTCCGCCTCTCCCTTGCTGGGCGAGAGAGGGAGGGGCGAGACCCCCCCCCCCCTCCCCTCTCTCCGCCTCCCCCTTGCTGGGCGAGAGAGGGAGGGGCGAGACCCCCCCTCCCCTTTCTCCACCTCCCTTTGCTGGACGAGAGAGGGAGGGGCGAGACCCCCCTCCCCTCTCTCCGACCCTCCTCCTGGGCGAGAGAGGGATGGGCGATACCCCCCCTCCCCTCTCTCCGACCCTCCTCCTGGGCGAGAGAGGGAGGGGCGAGACCCCCCACCCCTCTCTCCAACCCTCCTCCTGAGCGAGAGAGGGAGGGGCGAGACCTCCCCTCCCCTCTCTCCGACCCTCCTCCTGGGCGAGAGAGGGAGGGGCGAGACCCCCCCTCCCCTCTCTCCGACCCTCCTCCTGGGCGAGAGAGGGAGGGGCGATACCCCCCCTCCCCTCTCTCCGACCCTCCTCCTGGGCGAGAGAGGGAGGGGCGAGACCCCCCCCCCCCCCCTCCCCCCCTCCCCTCTCTCCGACCCACCTCCTGGGCGAGAGAGGGAGGGGCGAGACCCCCCCTCCCCTCTCTCTGACCCTCCTCCTGGGCGAGAGTGGGAGGGGCGAGACCCCCCCCCCTCCCCTCTCTCCGACCCTCCTCCTGGGCGAGAGAGGGAGGGGCGAGACCCCCCCTCCCCTCTCTCCGACCCTCCTCCTGGGCGAGAGAGGGAGGGGCGAGACCCCCCTCCCCTCTCTCCGACCCTCCTCCTGGGCGAGAGAGGGAGGGGTGAGACCCCCCCCCTCCCCTCTCTCCGACCCTCCTCCTGGTCGAGAGAGGGAGGGGCGATACCCCCCCTCCCCTCTCTCTGACCCTCCTCCTAGGCGAGAGAGTGAGGGGCGAGACCCCCCCCCCCTCCCCTCTCTCCGACCTGTTGGATCGGTAGGCGCCCTTAGAGGGGGGGTGAATAAGGGTTTTAAAGATTTTAAAACTATTTTGATTATTTTAGAAAAAGCTTTGAATAAGATAATAAAGAGGATCAAGACAATCAAGTAAAGTAAAAATAGAGACAAGATTTTATTAACTTGAGAGTCATGATTACAAAACTTGATCTCTTATGAAAGCTAGAAATCAAAGCTAAATAGAAAAGAAACCTTTTGGTTTTCTATCCCGACTCGCTTCCCCACGAACCGGTGGCCCTAGCCTTATCCTCCCCGGATTCGGCCTCAAGCCGCTCTAGCCAATCCCTCCCCGGATGTGGCCTCGAGCCCCCCTAGACCTAGCCTAGATCTAGTCGCCAACACGAGGCGAATTTCCCCCTAAGTCCTACCCAGACCTAGTCGCCAACACGAGGCGATTTCACTATCGTTTAAAAGATGAAAAAGAAATGAAATAAATTAACAACTCCCTTAGGATGAACTTCTGAATGAGGAGGAGAAGATCCGCTGGAGAATCAGCGTTTGTCGAAGCGGACTTCGCTCGGGTTCGGCGTGATGGAATCCTCCTTCAGAAATCGGCAGAGCTTCGCTAGGGCTTCAAAATTCGGCCAAGATGGGCCTCTGGAACTCGAGCAATTTCTCTCTCTGGGGTGTATGCAATAGGTGTCACAAAACACGAGGAGAGGGGGTCCTTATATAGCCCAAGTGCTACCGTCGGCGCTAGCGCTACCGCCGGCGCTAGCCCGGATTAAGAAACAATTTACGCGGCAGAATATCCAATCCGCGGCAATTCCTTATGTGCGCTCCGCTACCGCCGGCGCTATAACCTACCGCCCGGCGTTAGCGCCTTCTATAAACGCCGTCGGAATATCGCAATTCAACGCTAGCGCCCGGCGCTATCATTACCGCCGGCGCTAGTGGTCATGATGGAATTTTTGCCTCAAATTCGGGGGCAGTCTTCATGTATCCTCCTTGAGTCATGTGGACCTAGATAACCTGCACACTTGAACACACAAGATCAAATACATAGGATTTGTTATTCTCAAACCTAGGAGATGCGGAAGACCATGTTCCAACAAACTCCCCCTTTTGATAATAACAAATCCATTGATGATAAATCAGAGCATTAATAGATAAGCATGGTGAAATCCTATTTGTGTGTGTGTGAGAGTGATGACTTAGGATAAATATAGATGATTATCATTTTTAGAGTTGCTCCCCCTAAATACGTGCTCCCCCTATGTGAATGCTCCCCTAATATGTAAACTATCAATTTAATTATTCATGTGAATTTTAGTTTGATAGCGGAGTTTATTTATCATGTTAGTTCTCCCCCTTTTGTTATTAGCAAAAGTGGGTTAGGAGGCGCCACATAAGCGATAATAAGATAGCAGCATGATCGAGCTATGGAGTTTAAAAGGTGAATGATAGGGAGTTTGTAGCTTAATTTCAAGTTTAATTTATCCCCTTTATAGAAATATCAGAGTTTGAGTATAAATAATTCTGTTAATAGTAACTAATATACGGTTTACCATGCAAGTAAAATATTTGATGAAAAAATAAAGGATTGGTAAAAAAAAACTTTTTAAGTAAGCATGCAAGGTAAAGCCATAATATGAGAGTGATGCGGAAGACTTGTAGAAATACAAAAACATCATATTATAAGCAAGATGATCCATAAAAAGAGATATGAGTTATATTGCAAAAAGGATGTTGTTGTAAATCATTTTCAATTTATAATAAGAGTAACCAAGCATGAAATAATGTTATTCAAAAAGAAAGTACTACAATGTTATTCCAATTCATAATTTCAAAACATACCAAACATTATAGGAAACATGCTAGGTTATCTAGTGCATTTTATAACTAAAAATTGTATAGAATTAGCATTAGGGTCCAATACTTATGAGAAGAAGTGTTATGGAAGATAATGATGTGCACATAAGTGTATTTTTGAGTAGAGTATACAAGTGTTTTAATCAAAAATACAAGTACTATGTAAAGTAAAAAGCACAATAAAACACAAATATTTTTTACTTCCACACACTTTAATGCACAATAAAAATGTACAACTACCAAGGTGCTTTGCACACACAATGCTCATTAAGACTTATCAGGGTGCAAAGTAGTGCTTGGGGGATCACATATTTTATTTTTAATGTTTTGAGATTTGTGATCCGGTGTACTTAAGAGTAAGTGGTTTTTCTTATTTTGAAAAATATGGTTTGCACAAGACACTTTATTATTCTTTCCAAGGTGCTCAACCTCACAATGCTCATTAAGACTTATCAGGAGGTTCAAGTAGTGCTTGGTGGAGTTATCTTTGTTATTTATTTTATGATTTTGTTTTGTACAAAGTTCTCCGAATACACTTGTTTTGCAAACCAAGAGAATTTATGAAAAAACATAACCACTCTTCTTAACTTTTTCATAGTGCAAAAGAAGGGAGTGTAGGTAAGATACTTGTGCAATTTTAATTCATTGTACAATTACAAAACATACACAAGCATTTTTAAGTTAAACCATATGTAGACAATGCCAAAAAGTGAGTGAATTCATATCATTATCTAACATAAACCATTTACTCATACTTAGAGGCATGCTAAGCTTGATTCTACACAACCTTTACAATATAATTGATGCACATAGTAATAGATAAATCAAAGCATGGTAAAGACAATGTTCAAAGTAATTTTGAAAAATAAATTGCAACATTATAGAAATTCGAAATAATAGCTTAAATCATGCTTTATTTTCACAAACAGTTCATACAGTTTTTTTTTTGTTTAGTTTTATAGTTTATACTTTTGTTTTGATTTTTGAAAAGAAATAAACTTTAAACAAAACATATTTTTGGTAAGTTAGATTTTCTATTTTTGTATTTAATTTTTCAAAAATAAAAGAAAAACAGATGTGCAAAACTAAATAGTACAAATAGATTAGCATATTTTTAAGATTTTTTAGAAAATTTAAAATCACAGAAATTTGAAACTCGACGCTAGCGCCGGCGCTAGCGCTAGCGCGGGAAACAGTAAGTGATTTTGTAGGGTTTTGAAAATGTTGATGTTTGATCTTGATTAGGTGTCCCATTAGTAGTTTCATGCTGAATTTGCAGAATTTTTGAAAATGTTTTTGATGGTTAAAAATGAAGAAAATTGCATTTGTAAACATGTTTTAACAAGAAAGATCTAGAACACCTAATTCAAGTCGTAATAAACGAAAACGTGCATCGGGAAGAGGTTTAGTAAATATGTCAGCGAGTTGTGAGTCCGTCCCAATGAAGCTTACTTTTACATTCTCTTTCTTAATGTGATCCCTAATGAAATGATGACGAACATCTATGTGTTTGGATCTAGCATGATGTACTGGATTATATGTGAGGTCTATTGCACTTTTGTTGTCACATTTAAGATCTATGTGTTTGAGGTGAAATCCAAAGTCCTTTAATGTTTGACTCATCCATAATGCTTGTGCACAACAACTACCAAGTGCGATATATTCGGCCTACGTGGTGGAGAGTGCAACAGAAGATTGTTTTCTACTAGACCAAGCAACTAAAGAGGGTCCTAAAAAATGACAAGTACCGCTAGTGCTTTTTCTATCTAGTGAACACCCTGCGTAGTCTGAATCTGAATAGCCATGGAGTGTGAAAGAATCATTATGTGGGTACTATAATCCTAATTTAGATGACCCTATTAGATAACGAAAGATACGTTTTACCGCTTTTAAATGAGATTCTTTTGGATCGGCTTGAAAGCGAGCACATAAACAAACGGCAAACATTATATCTGGTCTAGATGCGCTTAAATAAAGAAGAGAGCCTATCATTCCTCTATATAGTGTTTGATCAATAGAAATACCAAATTCATCTTTTCCTAATTTTAAAGAAGCACTCATAGGAGTCGAAGCTTGTTTAAGGTTTTCAAAGCCAAAACGTTTAAGCATATCGTGAACATATTTTGATTGGCAAATAAAAATACCATCATTTCGTTGTGAGATTTGAAAGCCAAGAAAAAATGATAGTTCTCCTACAAGACTCATTTCAAATTCATTTTTCATTATTTCGACTACTTCATTACACAACTCTTCATTAGTGGCTCCAAAAATTATGTCATCAACATATATTTGTAAAATGATTAATTCATTATTTTTATGCTTAATGAAGAGTGTGTTGTCTGCACTTCCCATAACATAACCGTGCTCTAACAAAAATGATGTAAGACGATCATACCATGCACGGGGCGCTTGTTTTAAACCATAAAGCGCTTTTTCTAATTTGTAAACATGATTTGGATATTTTTCATTTATGAAACCGGGGGGTTGCTCTACATAGACTTCTTCCTTAATATACCCATTTAAAAAAGCACTTTTAACATCCATTTGAAATAATTTTATTCGTTTAAAACTCGCAAAGGCCAAAAATATTCGTATAGATTCTAAGCGAGCAACGGGTGCAAAAGTTTCTTCAAAATCTACCCCCTCGATTTGTGAATAACCTTGAGCAACTAAGCGTGCTTTGTTTCTTACAATCCTAGATTCACCATCTAATTTATTTTTAAAGATCCATTTTACTCCTATAATTGGATGATTAGATGGTCTTTCAACTAGATTCCAAACTTTATTTCTTTCAAATTGTCCTAACTCTTCATTCATAGCCAGAAACCAAAATTCGTCATTTAAAGCGGTGGAAACATTTTTAGGTTCGATTTCAGAAATAAAGCAAATATTAGAAAACGTTTCATGAAGAGAGGAACGAGTTCTCACCCCGGTGGAAGGTTCCCCAATGATGAGTTCTTTTGGATGATTTTTGGAGAAGTTTAACACGCTTGGAGGTACGAGTGTATCTTTATTAGACTTTTCTTCTTCTTCTTTGGACGGCTCTTCTTCGTCGTGCTCCAAGGATGGCAAAGGTTCATCATCGGTACCTATAGAGAGCTTCTCTGCACATTGAACAAACTCATCAAATCTAACATTAATTGATTCTTCAACCTTACTTGATTTTTTATTAAATATTCTATATGCTTTACTAGTTGAAGAATAACTAAGAAATATTCCTTCATCGCATTTTTCGTCAAATTTTCCTAAAGAGTCTTTTGTGTTAAGAATGAAACATTTACATCCGAATACTTTAAAATACGATACGTTAGGTTTCTTTTGAAAATAGAGTTCATATGGTGTGAGATTTAAGGATGGGCGAAGCATAACTCTATTCATTACATAACAAGCAGTGCTCACGGCTTCTGCCCAAAAATACTTGGGTAATTTATATTCAGATAACATGGTGAGTGCAAGTTCTTGAATTGTCCTATTTTTTCGTTCCACAACACCGTTTTGTTGAGGTGTGCGTGGAGCGGAGAACTCATGTTTAATACCTAACATATCACAAAAACATTTAAAATTTTCATTTTCAAATTCACCTCCATGATCTGAGCGAATGCATTTTATTTTTAAATCTAATTCATTTTGAATGCGAGTACATAATTTTGAAAATTCGCAAATCGCATCAGATTTGGAGGAGAGAAATAAAGTCCAACAGTATCTAGAATAGTCATCTATAAGAACATAAGTGTATAATCTACCACCAAGACTTGCAGTGTTAACGGGACCAAAGAGATCCATATGAATTAATTGTAATGGTTTTGATGTAGAAATTTCGTTTTTGCTTTTAAAAGATGACTTTGTAAATTTGCCTTTTTGGCATGGAGAGCATAATGAAGATAAATTTCCATTTAGTTTAGGCAATCCTCTAATCAATTCTCTTTTTGCTAGTTTTAAGATGAGCTTTGAACTAGCGTGGCCTAAGCGTCTGTGCCATAATTCCAATTCATCATTTTTGGTTATAAAACATTTTATAGAAGATTTAGAAAGATCATGAAATGAAACTATGTAAACATTATGAATTCTAGGTGCAGTTAATAACACATCTTTTGTTTTAGGATTAACTATTTTGCAAAGGTTAGTAGATGATTCAAATAGTACGTCTAAACCTTTGTCACACAGTTGGCTTATAGATATTAGGTTATGTTTTAATCCTTTCACATAGAGTACATTTGATATAAGAAAAGATGTGTTACCCACTGTACCAATACCCATGATCCTTCCTTTACCGTTATCTCCAAACGTCACGATCCCTCCTTTTCTTTATTTCTAGGCTAAGGAATTTTGCTTTATTGCCCGTCATGTGCTTGGAGCAACCTGAGTCCAAGTACCACACGTCTTCTGTTTCCTTAGCCTTCCTGCATATCTAGAAAGAAGATGAGAGTAAAGACCCAGATACCCAAGAGGTACCACCCATAGAGTAAGTGGTTTTCTTAGGTACCCAGATTTGTTTTAAAGTTCGTTGTTTTATATTCCTGCAAGAGCCAGACGTGTGTCCAAACTTTAGACAATTTGCACACGAAATGAAGGGGGTTGAGACCCTTTTCGGAGTTTCTATGTTGCTCTTGCTGGATGAAGTTTGAGTGTTAGAAAAACTAGAAGATTTTTTAACATAAGAGCTACCGCCGGCGTTAGTAGCTAGCGTCGGGCGGTAGTGATCACTTTTATATCCGAGTCCGAATTTTTTAGACCCAAAGCATTGATTACCCAGAAGCATATCCAAGGATTTTTGGCCAATCCCGAATTTGTTTATGGCTAAATTTAGGTTATGATTTTGTTCTTTAAGAGATGTGTTTTCTTTCACAATCATAACACATTTATTTTCAAATCCCTTTTTGTTCTTTTCAATTTGTAATATCGAAGTTTTCAATTTTCTCTCTAAGTCCCCTTTTTCTTTTGCAATGACTTTGTTTTGTGAAAGGGCATTAGAGAGGGAAACTTCAAGTTCTTTTATTTTAAATAAAGAGTACTCACATTCTTGACATGAAACTTTTCTTTTTTCGAGAGAGATTAATTTTTTTGTGAGCTTACGATTTTCTTTTATAATGGATTCATTTTCATGATTTAATAAAACAAATTTATCATAAAGTTCTTCAAAAGTAGGAGGAGATACCTCAGTGTCGCTAAGAACACTGGTGTCGTCATCGTCGCTTTTGGCCATCAAGCACAGGTTTGCTTCCTCCTCGCTACTTGACTCAGATTCGTTTGACTCTTCAGAGGAAGAGTCATCCCAGGTTGCGGCCTTCAGGACTTTCTTCTTTTCTTTTGCTTTCCTTTGATCTTTTCGCTCCTTTTGGTATTTTGGGCACTGGCTCCGAATGTGCACGGTTTTTCTGCAGTGATAGCATTCTGGAGGCGGCCTTTCTTCTTCATCATCGCTTGCTTTTTCTTTCCTCGATGAAGAGGAAGATCCCTTTCGTCGAGTGTCCTTCTGGAAGAATTTTCTGAATGTGTTCCTTCTTTCCGGGTTCCTGATGAATTTTTTGAAGTTCTTTACCAGGAGTCCTTCTTCATCATCATCGTCCTCTTTGATGCAATCCTTCTTTGATGTCAGCTCCAACGCCTTTTTCTTCGGCTCCATGTTGTATTCGTCATGTTGAATTTGTAGTTCAACCTCATGGGTTTTGAGATTCCCAATGAGGTTCTCGATCTGGAGCGTTCTTAAGTTGTGCGACTCCGAGATGGCCGTCACCTTCGGGTAGAACTTTGGAGGTAGGGAGCGAAGGATTTTTCTCACCAGGTCCCCATCGGAGTAGGTCTTTCCAAGCCCCTTGGATGCGTTGACAATCTTTGTGAAGCGAGTGTACATGGAGTTTATGTCCTCGTCGGTGTCCATCCTGAATTTCTCGTATTCAGATTCTAGTTGAAACAGCTTGGCATCTTTCACCTGCGATGTACCTTCGTGGGTTACTTCTAATTCATTCCAAATATCATAGGCAGTAGTGCAAGCAGAAATTCTATTGAATTCAGTTCTATTTAAGGCACAATATAAGGCGTTCATTGCTTTTGCGTTATTTTTACACCTTAGTTTGTCGTTATCGTCCCATTTATCTTTAGGTTTTAATAATGTTGCCTCTCCCGCTACAATTGTAGGAGGAGAGTATCGAACTTCTACCATATTCCAGACTTCTACATCCATTGTCATAAGAAAACACATCATTCTATTTTTCCAGTAGTTAAAATCAGACCCAGTAAAGAGAGGTGGTCGACTAATCCCTTGACCCTCCAAGAAAGCGAGATCATGATACGCCATTGTTCCCGGTTGTTAAGCCGATTGGAACAAAAAACCGCTCTGATACCACTTGTTGGATCGGTAGGCGCCCTTAGAGGGGGGGTGAATAAGGGTTTTAAAGATTTTAAAACTATTTTGATTATTTTAGAAAAAGCTTTGAATTAGATAATAAAGAGGATCAAGACAATCAAGTAAAGTAAAAATAGAGACAAGATTTTATTAACTTGAGAGTCATGCTTACAAAACTTGATCTTTTATGAAAGCTAGAAATCAAAGCTAAATAGAAAAGAAACCTTTTGGTTTTCTATCCCGGCTCGCTTCCCCACGAACCGGTGGCCCTAACCTTATCCTCCCCGGATTCGGCCTCAAGCCGCTCTAGCCAATCCCTCCCCAGATGTGGCCTCGAGCCCCCCCTAGACCTAGCCTAGATCTAGTCGCCAACACGAGGCGAATTTCCCCCTAAGTCCTACCCAGACCTAGTCGCCAACACGAGGCGATTTCACTATCGTTTACAAGATGAAAAAGAAATGAAATAAATTAACAACTCCCTTAGGATGAACTTCTGAATGAGGAGGCGAAGATCCGCTGGAGAATCAGCGTTTGTCGAAGCGGACTTCGCTCGGGTTCGGCGTGATGGAATCCTCCTTCAGAAATCGGCAGAGCTTCGCTAGGGCTTCAAAATTCGGCCAAGATGGGCCTCTGGAACTCGAGCAATTTCTCTCTCTGAGGTGTATGCAATAGGTGTCACAAAACACGAGGACAGGGGGTCCTTATATAGCCCAAGTTCTACCGCCGGCGCTAGCGCTACCGCCGGCGCTAGCCCGGATTAAGAAACAATTTGCGCGGCAGAATCTCCAATCCGCGGCAACCCCTTGCTCTATTCCTTCTATGCGCTCCGCTACCGCCGGCGCTATCACCTACCGCCCGGCGTTAGCGCCTTCTATAAACGCCGCTGGAATAGCGCAATTCAACGCTAGCGCCCGGCGCTATCACTACCGCCGGCGCTAGTGGTCATGATGGAATTTTTGCCTCAAATTCGGGGGCAGTCTTCATGTATCCTCCTTGAGTCATGTGGACCTAGATAACCTGCACACTTGAACACACAAGATCAAATACATAGGATTTGTTATTCTCAAACCTAGGAGATGCGGAAGACCATGTTCCAACACAACCCTCCTCCTGGGCGAGAGAGGGAGGGGCGAGACCCCCCCCCCCTCCCCTCTCTCCGACCCTCCTCCTGGGCAAGAGTGGGAGGGGCGAGACCCCCCCTCCCCTCTCTCCGACCCTCCTCCTGGGCGAGAGAGGGAGGGGCGAGACCCCCCCCCTCCCCTCTCTCCGACCCTCCTCCTGGGCGAGAGAGGGAGGGGCGAGACCCCCCCCCCCCCCTCCCCTCTCTCCGACCCTCCTCCTGGGCGAGAGAGGGAGGGGCGATACCCCCCCTCCCCTCTCTCCGACCCTCCTCCTGGGCGAGAGAGGGAGGGGCGAGACCCCCCCTCCCCTCTCTCCGACCCTCCTCCTGGGCGAGAGAGGGAGGGGCGAGACCCCCCCTCCCCTCTCTCCGACCCTCCTCCTGGGCGAGAGTGGGAGGGGTGAGACCCCCCTCCCCTCTCTCCGACCCTATCTCTCCTTCCGCGCTGCTCGATGCTACCAAGCTATCTTCCCCGGATCCTCGGGAGTACTCGGCGAATATAGGGTTGTACAGTAGACCAATGTCAGGTCACAGTGGGTCAATAAGCACAATTTCATACAATGTAATTCTTCATTGTGTGGAACATGGTGTTGACTCATGTGTGATCTCTCTATTGGAATACACTTCTTTTTCAAAACCTTCGAAGCCCAAGAAAGGAGGTGCAACTGGTGTGCAAGAAGAAGGAATAAAATTTCCTAAGTCTTTTTGTTTAAAGAAATTATATGAAGACATATTTTCTTTCAAGTATTTAAAGAAGAAGAAAGAGAAGTTGCTACTATTATGATTGGGAAGAAATAAATTCAGAAGAAAGAAATATTTAGTTGCTGAGAAGAAAGAAAGAAATTTTCTTAAATTTTAAAGAATTCGTCGAACGGAAGGATTCGTCGAACGGAATTTGGAGTTCGTCGATCTCCGATCGACGAAGTTAATTGTTAGTCGATCTCTGGTGTGCAGTTAGCTGAACACAGTTAGTCAAGCGCAGAGTTTTGGAGTTCCTCGATCTCAGCTCGACGAACTAAAGAATTAGTCGATCTCTTAATTATCAGTTAGCTAAAGCCAGTTATTCGAACTCTGTTTAACTAATTTCGTCCCAGCGGCTGAGGTCTTGTCTCAGCGCTTTTCTCTCAGGATTCCGTCGACCAGCCGTTCAGATAATTTAAAGAAGTTAGTCGAACGGAGAAAAGAAGATGGTTAGTCGAACGCCGTTCGACTAAATTGAGAAATTTCATCGTACGCAGTTCTGAAGGGAGTTAGTCGAACATCGTTCGACTAGTTTCAGAACTTCCGTCGATCGTTGTTTCCGTTCGATGAAAACTGTCCAGAACGACGAAATGCATGGCGCTGTTCAAAATTCAAATTCCTTGGCTTCCGTAATTAATGCTACGCGTGAATATTTTTCCTTGATTATTCTAACCGTTGGAAAAGAATTATTCTCAGCCATTTTGAGAAGATATGTTTCCTTATTTCTTTCTTCTAGCCGTTGGAGAAGAATATTTGATATATATATATTCTCAAGAGAGCTGCTGATATAATGATTATTATTATTGTTGTTCGAAAGTTTTTTTTTTGCTCCCTCTCCAGAATTCTGTCGGCCAAGCTTTCATGCAAGCTTCTCTCCTCCGACAGAAATAAGTTTTGCACTTCTTCTCCTCAGAGCAGTCGACACGATTCAAGAATATAAAAGATATTATTTGTTGTGATCCAGCCGACTCTCAGTCTTCCGATCAAGGCTTTTAAGATTAAGTGACTTCTTCCTCCTCCTTCTCCTTCAGAGCTTTACAATAATAAGAAGAAGAAGACCTAAACTCTCAAGATCTGATCAAGTCAAATCTCAAGGAGATTTCAAGAAGATTATTTGTTAATCTAAAGTTTTGTAAAAACCCTTTGTAATTTTTGTAAGAGGTTTTCCTCTGAGTTTTGTAGATCCTTGTTGAAGGATTGAGTGTAGGAGTGGTTTGCTCCGACTGTAGGAGTTTTGACTCTGAGTTGTAGGAGATATTTTCTCTGAGTTTTAGTGAAGTAGCCTAGTCTAGCCAGGAGAGCTAGATAGGTGAGGGAAAGTGGATGTACCCATTCTAGGGAACCACTATAAATCCTTGTGTTGTGCTGTGCTTGTGCTCTTTGGTTTTCTGTGTGCTTTTATTTCTTATAATCTTTTTTAATTCCGCTTAAAGCCATAGAAACCACCTATTCACCCCCCCCCCCCCCCCCCCCTCTAGGTGATTTAGGTCGCAACTAGATACTTTCAATTGGTATCAGAGGTAGGTTGTTCATTAAAAGGTTAACACCTTGAACAAGACCTCTAAGTCTAGTTGCGAGAGCAAGCATGTCTGGAATGGATAAATCCAAGGATTCCGTCAAGCTTTCGGTTTGCACTAAAGAAAATTTTCCAATGTGGAAAGAACGAGTTAAATTCTACATGGAAGTCGCAGACCCACGAATTTTTCAAATTATGGAAGAAGGTCCCCATGTTCCAACAAAACCATCTTCAATAAATTCTGCTATCATGATTTCGAAGAAGATGTTGGAACTGACCAAAGATGAGATTGCACTTGTCTCTCTATACAAGAAAGCAAAGAATATTATAGTAGGTGCAGTTGATGACTCAATGTTGCAAAACTTGCCTCACTGCAAATCTGCTAAAGAAATGTGGGACTCCCTAGTTGTTCTGATGGAATGCACGGAAGAAGTAAGGGATGATCGAAGATCTTTATTGAACCAAGAATATGAAGCATTTAAGCAAGATCCAAGAGATTCCATCTCTGACACGTACGAGAAGTTCTTCAAGATCGTTAACGGTCTTAGGAACTATGATCAAGAATTCACTATTGGTGAACTGAATGATAAGTTCTTGAGATCCCTGACGAAAGAATGGGATACCAAGGTAATTGCAATTAGAGAATTCGGAAAGTTGGCAACCATGGAGCCACAAATGTTGTTCGGAAAGCTTCTATCCCATAAGCTTAAGCTCAGCATCAGAAAAGCTGAGGAAGAATGTAACCGGATAGCCGGGAAGGAAAGATCCGTGGCTCTGAAGGCTGAAGGATCTAAGAAAAGCAAGGTCATGACACCAGCAAGAACTCAGTCGTCAGAAGATGATGATGATTCTGCTACTGGCTCGTCAAGCTCAGAAATGTCTGATGGAGAGTTCTCTCTTCTATCAAAACAATTCAAAAAGCTTCTGAATAAACGAAAGCAGAAGAGAGGTAAATCCTCCACTTCTGATCACAGACGATCAAGACGTGATGGTGAACATCACAAAAAGGACTACAACAACGACATGTATAAGTCTAAACAGAACAAACATGTTTCTACTGACATTATCTGTTATTGTTGCAATAAGCCAGGACACGTGATAGCCGAGTGTCCACACAAAAGGAAGGAAGGATCAAAGAAGGAAGAAAAGAGATCCTTCAATGGAAAGAAGAAAGAAAAGAGCTGCCTCGCTAAAAAGTCTAAGACTCTAAGCGACAGCGACTCGGATGAGTCAAGCTCAGATGAAGAAGCTTACTTTGGATTGATGGCACAGCCAGATGAGGAAGCAAGTGTCTCCTCATTCAAGGGGAAGGTAAACTCTCACACTCCTCTTTCAGATTCTGAGTGCGAGACTGCCTCCGTTGCAAATGAAGGCTATTCTTCTGAGGAAGAGTCAGAACTAATGACTCAGTATAAAGCCCTTGTGGAAGGATTTGACAAGTGCCGCAAGGTAGTAAAATCTCAAACAAAAGAGATTGAATCGTTTAAGAAGTTGGAATCGGAATTGAGAGAGGAAATCGGAAGATTGACTCTCTTCAGAAATGAAGTCCAAACCATAAGAGATGAATTGAAATGCTCCACTGAGTTGTTAGCTCTGAAGGAGAAAATTATAAATGAATTAGAAGAAAATTTAGTGGCGAAAAGGAAGATAGTGGAAAGCTTCTCCAAGCCAAAGACTGTTCTTCCAATCATTGATAAATTTTCTGCTTCTGCGGAGGGTAGTGGCCTTGGTCATGAGGCTGAAAGTAGTAAGGCTGCTAAGAAAAGAGCCATAAAAGGAAAAGGAAATGCTACTCAAAGTCAACCTTCATTCAGGAAGGTAGTTTTTCCAACAAAACTTTTTGACTTTGAGGCATCCTATGGTCACTTTGCTAGACCAACACATGTTGAATCTAGCAATGGATATCAAGGATGGAGCAGACCCCGGAACTTTGATACGACTCCTTTCAAGGCTCCTCATGAAGAAGTAATCCTCAAGGATCATGGTTCATTTGTGCATGGATCAGTTCTCAAGAGAGCTCCAAAGATCAAATAGACTGCACCTAAATCTTTTGAGAAGAAGTTAGAGCCATGTGTGTGTTGTCACCATAAGGCCCCTACCTCTAAGAAAGCTACTCATGTTATACCTCCCGTTCAAAAAGTAAAATAGGAGACAAAGAGAAGGTACAATCGATTCGATTGTTGGTGTTGTGGCAAGTTGGTCACTTTGCCATAGAGTGCTGGTTTAATCCGAAAAATGTTAAGACTCCATGAGTTAACACTGCAAGAATGACCCATCGCAATGTTAACATTCCTAGTGGCAGTCGTCTAACAAAAAGCCAAGGACCCAAATTGGTTTGGGTTCCTAAGGGCAATTTATTGTTGATTGCAGGTATTTCCAAAGGCCAACTCAAATCCTATATGGTACTTGGACAGTGGATGTTCACGACACATGACCGGAACAAGAAGCCTATTGCAAGAATTTACTCCAGTAAAAGATGGTCCAAAGGTTATCTTTGGCGGATCTGAACGGGGAGTTACTAAAGGCTACGATATGATATCCAATGGTATAGTCTCTTTCACAAACGTAGCTTATGTTAAAGGATTACAGCATAATTTCATTAACATAATTCAACTATGTGACAAAGGCTATATGGTTGAGTTCTACAAGGACAAGTGCTTGATAAAGTCGTCTGATTCATCAGAAACTATTTTAACAGGCACTATAAATTTTCTATGTTTAGACTCTTCTACACCAGTGTGCTTTTTAGCAAAAGATAGTGCATCTCTTTGTGACCAGTGGCACAAGAGACTAGCACATATTAATTTCAAAACTATTAGTATGTTATTTTCTAACAATTTGGTTCGTGATGCTCCTGATGTTAAGTGCATTAAAGAAAGACTGTGTCATGCATGCTAAATGGGTAAGCAGACTCGGGCAACCTTTAAGAGCATCATTGGCAAAGATTCTACTAGATGCTTATATCTGCTCCAAATGGACTTGTTTGGTCCCATGCCAGTCAGGAGTTTAGGAGGCAAGTCTTATACATTGGTCATTGTTGATGACTACTCTCGTTTTGCTTGGGTATTCTTTCTGAAACACAAGTCAGATACCTTTGACTCTTTCACTACATTCGTTAAGCAAATCCAGAATGAGTTGGAATGTTCTGTGGTCAAAATCAGAAGTGACCATGGTACAGAATTCAAGTCTGGGGCTATGACTGAATTTTGTGAAAGCCTAGTCATCTCTCATGAGTTTTCCTCTCCCTATACTCCACAATAAAATGGAGTAGCCGAGAGAAAGAATAGAACACTCATAGAGGCTTGCATGACAATGTTGAGTGACTCTTCACTACCGGAATACTTCTGGGCTGAAGGTATCAACACTGCTTGCCACGTGCAAAACAGAGTACTAATCAACAAGAACCATCATAAGACCCCTTATGAACTTTTGAAGGGAAAGATACCAACCCTGTCTTATTTTAGAATCTTTGGCAGTAAGTGCTTCATACTTAATAATGGGAAACATTAAAAAACTAAATTTAGTGAAAAATGTTTTGAAGGTATTTTCGTAGGCTATAGTAGCCATAGTAAGGCATATAGGATTTTCAACAAGAAAACCCTGGTTGTAGAAGAAACTTATAATGTTGTATTTGATGAGACGAACATGCCTCAAAGCAGCTCTTCTAGTGTTTTTGTTAAAGATGCAGGTGCGAGACTCAAAGAACTCAACCTAGAAGAAGAACCAAAGGAAGAAGCACCAAAGGAAGATACTACAAAGACTTCAAAGGTAGAAATTCCAACTCCACATGAAGAAGAACCTCTAGAGGAAGAAGAGACTCCAGAAGTGAATCTACCTCCTGGCACAATTGCTCATGGAAGACACCTGATGATCAGACAGCAGAGAGATCATTCGGTTGAACAAATTATTGGAGAACCTTATGTCGGGGTTAGAACCAGAAGAGGTACTGCAAATCAAGTATTGCACATGAGTTTCCTCTCACAGATTGAGCCAAAGAAGTTCGATGAAGCAAAAAATGATGCCTCATGGATTATTGCTATGCAAGAGGAGCTCAACCAGTTCAAAAGATGCAAAGTATGGAAACTAGTACACAGACCCAAAGGACATAACGTCATTGGAACAAAATGGGTTTTCAGAAATAAGCTGGATGAAGATGGAGTAATCATCAAGAACAAAAGCCAGACTTGTTGCTCAAGGGTACAAACAAGAAGAAGGGATTGACTTCGATCAAACTTTTGCTCCCGTGGCAAGACTCGAAGCAATCATGTTATTTCTAGCGAATGCTGGTCACAAAGGTTTCAAGGTATATCAAATGGACGTGAAGTCAGCCTTCCTCAATGGAGATCTAAAGGAAGAAGTATACGTAGATCAACCCCTAGGTTTTGTTGACTCCTCTCTACCAGATTATGTATATTACTTACGTAAGGCTTTATATGGTCTCAAACAAGCTCTCCGATATTGGTATGAGACGCTCTCTAGCTTTCTTCTTGAGAACAAGTTCACAAGAGGAAAGATAGATAAGACATTATTTCTTAGGGAAGTAAAAGGCAAGATTTTGCTAGTGCAAATCTATGTCGATGACAGTATTTTCGGATCTACTGACAATAACCTCTGCAAAAAGTTTTCTAACTTGATGTAAGGGAAATTTGAAATGAGTAGTATGGGAGAGCTGAAGTATTTCTTAGGACTTCAGGTAAAGCAATCTGAAGATGGAATTTTCATCTCTCAGACGAAGTTTACCAAAGAGTTGATTAAGAAATTCGAAATGGAGAATGCAACCTCTATGAGGACTCCAATGGGATCAGCTATGTCTCTAGATAAGGATGAGAAAGGGAGACCTTTTGATCAAACCAAGTATAGAAGCATAATTGGATCCTTGCTCTACCTCACTGCCAGTAGACCGGACATAATGTTTTCAACATTGGTTTGTGCTAGATTTCAGGTGAACACTAAGGAATCTGACTATGCCGCTCCAAAGAGGATTTTGAGATATCTTAAAGGCACATCAAATCTTGGCTTATGGTACCCAAGAAGTAATGACTTCGAGCTAACAATCTTTTCAGATGCAGATTTTGCAGGTACCAAGGACGATAGGAAAGGCACTTCCGGGACTTGTCAATTCCTAGGAAGAAGGTTAATTTCTTGGAGTAGCAAGAAACAGAATTGTGTGGCAATATCAACCGCTGAGTTGGAATACATCTCCGCAGGCAGTTGCTGTGCACAATTATTGTGGATAAAGCATCAATTGGAAGACTACAATCTAAAGTTGAAAGAAATCCCAATGTATTGTGATTCGTCAAGTGCTATTGCAATTGCTCACAATCCAGTATCTCACAGCAGGACAAAGCACATTGAGATTCTCTATCACTTTATCCGAGAACATGTGGAGAACAAGGACATCAACCTCAGTTATGTTCCAACAGATAAGCAGGTTGCAGATATCTTCACGAAGCCACTTGATGAGACAAAGTTTAATTACATCAAAATGGAGCTGGGAATGCTAAACTTTGAGTAATATTCAAGATAGGAAGAAGATCAAGAGGTGCTTAAGAAATCAGTTCAGGAATTGAAAATTTAAGGCAAAGAAAAGATTGAGGGGGGGGACTATATGCTGATCAAATGAATCTTAATTTGAAGGCAAAGAAATCAGTTTCCCTATCCAACTTAAGAAAAGACAGATTTCTCTGATTTTCTCCAAAATTTCGTCGAACTAATCAATTAGTCGAGCAGAAATTTCGAAAATCAATTAGCCGAGCAGAAATTTTGACAGTCAAAATTTAGTCGAACTCAAATTTGCCGACCTCAAATTAGTTGACCTTACATTTATTTCGTCGACCAGAATTTCATCTCGTCGACCTGAAATATATTTCATACCAAAATTTCGACAGACAGATTTAGTCGAACTTATCATTTCTCTCTTCGACGACAAGGATTTTGGTATTAATAAGTTCTAAATTCGTCGACCCTGATTCCGGAATCAGATCTTTCTCAAATTTGATTCTGTTTTCCCGTCAACAAGCTTGCATGATTTTGGTATCATATATTTCAAATTTTATCAACAAAAACTTCTATATTGGATCCAAAGATTTATTTCCTAAATCAGGTACGCGCCTATCTCTTTCAAATTCTTAAATATTTATAAAAAGGTTTTAAGGGTTAACGCCTCACAACAAATTCCTGCTGCAAGTTCCAATTATTCTAGCCGCAAGCACTTGTTGTTCTCCTTCATCTCTCTCGACATGGCAAAGCAGAACATTCATGGGTTAGTTGATGTAGGGGGAGAGTTTAAGAGTGCATGTTTCGGCTCTGCTCCAGATAATGGTGGTGATGGTGAAATTCATGCTTCCGAATCCTTTCATACTGAAGAAATAGCAAGGTTTGAGGGGGAGCAAAGCAGAACATTGGATTTAAATCAAGACGAGAAACATGAATCCCTCAAGGATATAAATTCTTCAAGACCTATTGCTGCAGCATTTTCTCCAAGTGATTTGCTGCACTCTATTAAGGATCTGCTCAGGACACAAGCATATCACATAGAATTTTCTCTCAAAATTGTTTACAACAAGATTTCAGAAGTTGAGAAGGATGTAAGTGATGGGATGGCAGCCATAAATCATAACATGAGCATTCTGAGGAAAGAATTAGATGAAAAATTTGATAAAGCTGCTGAAGCTATGAATCTCTCAGCAAAAGGTATGTTCTATCTATATGAGCAAGCTGGCAAGGTAGATAAAGGTCAGGACATGTTGCTGAGATCACAAGAGTCAAATAATAAAATTCTCCTCTCTACTATTAAGAGTTTCTCTGAAGAAGGTTCCCAAGCCCTACTTGAAGAAGTCAGAATGGGGGAGGAAATTATGGCAGATAAGATGGATGAATTAAAGAATTTAGTAGAGAGCAGATTTCAAGAAAGTAATATGTATCAATCTCAAAATGCTGGATGGCTTCATGATGTCTTCACAGGAAGGCAATATGCTCAAACTCAAGAATCCTATCCTGAGCAAGTCCTTGAAGATCAAGAAGTTCATCCTGAGCAAGTTCTTGAAGATCAGCCTCCTTGTGAGATTCCTACATATTACTCTCCTGTAAAGCCTGATCAGGAGGAGTTTGCAGAATCTTCCAAGCTTTCAGATACTAAGACTGATTACAAATAGAATGCTAAAAGGAAGGCAAAGGTCAGCTCAGAAAGAAGACCTTCTCAGGCTGGAAGAAAAAGAAAGGGAGCTAGCACAGCTGGCAGAGAGCCAAGGTGTGAAAGAAGAAATATAAATGAAAACTGGAGTCCAATTTCCAAAGGAATGATCTTGGACACATTCAATCTGGTAGAAATTTCAAATGAAAAGCCAGAGATCTATTATGATCAAGATGAGATCAACAAGCTGAAGACTTCAAGGCTGAAAAGGAAGATTTACTTTAGAGAATATGGTGTCAACAACCCAAATGCTCCTCCTCCTCCTCCAAAGTATTACCCCAAGCCAAAGGCTTATTTTGTCAGGCAATTGAAGAAGAGCAGGGCAGAGAAGGTCAAGTTAGAAAAGGACAAGATGCTTTAAGAATTGTGATGTGTTTGCATGTTAACTTTTAAATCTTTTTATAATTATTTATGAATAAAATTTTGTTATTCCTTTCTCCTTGATAATCATCTTTGCTTGTGTTTATTAGTTTTATATGTGAAATTCATCTTAGTAGATAGGGTTCTGACTTCTTCAAATAGGGGGAGATTGTTGGGTATTATTACTACAATAACCTTGATTTAAAGAAGTATCCCTTAAAACTAAGATGAATTGATTTTGTATTTGATGGTACTTTCAGATGTGGTCCTGCAGGTACATATTGCTAAGGGTAGACCAATGTCAGGTCACAGTGGGTCAATAAGCACAATTTCATACAATGTAATTCTTCATTGTGTGGAACATGGTGTTGACTCATGTGTGATCTCTCTATTGGAATACACTTCTTTTTCAAAACCTTTGCAGCCCAAGAAAGGAGGTGCAGCTGGTGTGCAAGAAGAAGGAATAAAATTTCCTAAGTCTTTTTGTTCAAAGAAATGGTATAAAGACATATTTTCTTTCAAGTATTTAAAGAAGAAGAAAGAGAAGTTGTTGTTATTATGATTGGGAAGAAATAAATTCAGAAGAAAGAAATATTTAGTTGCTGAGAAAAAAGAAAGAAATTTTCTTAAAGTATTAAAGAATTCGTCGAACGGAAGGATTCGTCGAACGGAATTTGGAGTTCGTCGATCTCCGATCAACGAAGTTAATTGTTAATCGATCTCTGGTGTGCAGTTAGCTAAACATAGTTAGTCGAGCGCAGAGTTTTGGAGTTCGTCGATCTCAGCTCGACGAACTGAAGAATTAGTCGATCTCTTAATTATCAGTTAGCTGAAGCCAGTTAGTCGAACTCTGTTCGACTAATTTCGTCCCAGCGGCTGAGGTCTCGTCTCAGTGCTTTTCTCTTAGGATTCCGTCGACCGGCTGTTCAGATAATTTAAAGAAGTTAGTCGAACGGAGAAAAGCAGACGGTTAGTCGAACGCTGTTCGACTAAATTGAGAAATTTCATCGTACGCAGTTCTGAAGGGAGTTAGTCGAACGTCGTTCGACTAGTTTCAGAACTTTCGTCGATCGTTGTTTCCGTTCGATGAAAACTGTTCAGAACGACGAAATGCATGGCGCTGTTCAAAATTCAAATTCCTTAGCTTCCGTAATTAATGCTACGCGTGAATATTTTTCCTTGATTATTCTAACCGTTGGAAAAGAATTATTCTCAGCCATTTTGAGAAGATATGTTTCCTTATTTCTTTCTTCTAGCCGTTGGAGAAGAATATTTGATATATATATATTCTCAAGAGAGCTGCTGATATAATGATTATTATTATTGTTGTTCGAAAGTTTTTTTTTTGCTCCCTCTCCAGAATTCTGTCGGCCAAGCTTTCATGCAAGCTTCTCTCCTCCGACAGAAATAAGTTTTGCACTTCTTCTCCTCAGAGCAGTCGACACGATTCAAGAATATAAAAGATATTATTTGTTGTGATCCAGCCGACTCTCAGTCTTCCGATCAAGGCTTTTAAGATTAAGTGACTTCTTCCTCCTCCTTCTCCTTCAGAGCTTTACAATAATAAGAAGAAGAAGACCTAAACTCTCAAGATCTGATCAAGTCAAATCTCAAGGAGATTTCAAGAAGATTATTTGTTAATCTAAAGTTTTGTAAAAACCCTTTGTAATTTTTGTAAGAGGTTTTCCTCTGAGTTTTGTAGATCCTTGTTGAAGGATTGAGTGTAGGAGTGGTTTGCTCCGACTGTAGGAGTTTTGACTCTGAGTTGTAGGAGATATTTTCTCTGAGTTTTAGTGAAGTAGCCTAGTCTAGCCAGGAGAGCTAGATAGGTGAGGGAAAGTGGATGTACCCATTCTAGGGAACCACTATAAATCCTTGTGTTGTGCTGTGCTTGTGCTCTTTGGTTTTCTGTGTGCTTTTATTTCTTATAATCTTTTTTAATTCCGCTTAAAGCCATAGAAACCACCTATTCACCCCCCCCCCCCCCCCCCCTCTAGGTGATTTAGGTCGCAACTAGATACTTTCAATTGGTATCAGAGGTAGGTTGTTCATTAAAAGGTTAACACCTTGAACAAGACCTCTAAGTCTAGTTGCGAGAGCAAGCATGTCTGGAATGGATAAATCCAAGGATTCCGTCAAGCTTTCGGTTTGCACTAAAGAAAATTTTCCAATGTGGAAAGAACGAGTTAAATTCTACATGGAAGTCGCAGACCCACGAATTTTTCAAATTATGGAAGAAGGTCCCCATGTTCCAACAAAACCATCTTCAATAAATTCTGCTATCATGATTTCGAAGAAGATGTTGGAACTGACCAAAGATGAGATTGCACTTGTCTCTCTATACAAGAAAGCAAAGAATATTATAGTAGGTGCAGTTGATGACTCAATGTTGCAAAACTTGCCTCACTGCAAATCTGCTAAAGAAATGTGGGACTCCCTAGTTGTTCTGATGGAATGCACGGAAGAAGTAAGGGATGATCGAAGATCTTTATTGAACCAAGAATATGAAGCATTTAAGCAAGATCCAAGAGATTCCATCTCTGACACGTACGAGAAGTTCTTCAAGATCGTTAACGGTCTTAGGAACTATGATCAAGAATTCACTATTGGTGAACTGAATGATAAGTTCTTGAGATCCCTGACGAAAGAATGGGATACCAAGGTAATTGCAATTAGAGAATTCGGAAAGTTGGCAACCATGGAGCCACAAATGTTGTTCGGAAAGCTTCTATCCCATAAGCTTAAGCTCAGCATCAGAAAAGCTGAGGAAGAATGTAACCGGATAGCCGGGAAGGAAAGATCCGTGGCTCTGAAGGCTGAAGGATCTAAGAAAAGCAAGGTCATGACACCAGCAAGAACTCAGTCGTCAGAAGATGATGATGATTCTGCTACTGGCTCGTCAAGCTCAGAAATGTCTGATGGAGAGTTCTCTCTTCTATCAAAACAATTCAAAAAGCTTCTGAATAAACGAAAGCAGAAGAGAGGTAAATCCTCCACTTCTGATCACAGACGATCAAGACGTGATGGTGAACATCACAAAAAGGACTACAACAACGACATGTATAAGTCTAAACAGAACAAACATGTTTCTACTGACATTATCTGTTATTGTTGCAATAAGCCAGGACACGTGATAGCCGAGTGTCCACACAAAAGGAAGGAAGGATCAAAGAAGGAAGAAAAGAGATCCTTCAATGGAAAGAAGAAAGAAAAGAGCTGCCTCGCTAAAAAGTCTAAGACTCTAAGCGACAGCGACTCGGATGAGTCAAGCTCAGATGAAGAAGCTTACTTTGGATTGATGGCACAGCCAGATGAGGAAGCAAGTGTCTCCTCATTCAAGGGGAAGGTAAACTCTCACACTCCTCTTTCAGATTCTGAGTGCGAGACTGCCTCCGTTGCAAATGAAGGCTATTCTTCTGAGGAAGAGTCAGAACTAATGACTCAGTATAAAGCCCTTGTGGAAGGATTTGACAAGTGCCGCAAGGTAGTAAAATCTCAAACAAAAGAGATTGAATCGTTTAAGAAGTTGGAATCGGAATTGAGAGAGGAAATCGGAAGATTGACTCTCTTCAGAAATGAAGTCCAAACCATAAGAGATGAATTGAAATGCTCCACTGAGTTGTTAGCTCTGAAGGAGAAAATTATAAATGAATTAGAAGAAAATTTAGTGGCGAAAAGGAAGATAGTGGAAAGCTTCTCCAAGCCAAAGACTGTTCTTCCAATCATTGATAAATTTTCTGCTTCTGCGGAGGGTAGTGGCCTTGGTCATGAGGCTGAAAGTAGTAAGGCTGCTAAGAAAAGAGCCATAAAAGGAAAAGGAAATGCTACTCAAAGTCAACCTTCATTCAGGAAGGTAGTTTTTCCAACAAAACTTTTTGACTTTGAGGCATCCTATGGTCACTTTGCTAGACCAACACATGTTGAATCTAGCAATGGATATCAAGGATGGAGCAGACCCCGGAACTTTGATACGACTCCTTTCAAGGCTCCTCATGAAGAAGTAATCCTCAAGGATCATGGTTCATTTGTGCATGGATCAGTTCTCAAGAGAGCTCCAAAGATCAAATAGACTGCACCTAAATCTTTTGAGAAGAAGTTAGAGCCATGTGTGTGTTGTCACCATAAGGCCCCTACCTCTAAGAAAGCTACTCATGTTATACCTCCCGTTCAAAAAGTAAAATAGGAGACAAAGAGAAGGTACAATCGATTCGATTGTTGGTGTTGTGGCAAGTTGGTCACTTTGCCATAGAGTGCTGGTTTAATCCGAAAAATGTTAAGACTCCATGAGTTAACACTGCAAGAATGACCCATCGCAATGTTAACATTCCTAGTGGCAGTCGTCTAACAAAAAGCCAAGGACCCAAATTGGTTTGGGTTCCTAAGGGCAATTTATTGTTGATTGCAGGTATTTCCAAAGGCCAACTCAAATCCTATATGGTACTTGGACAGTGGATGTTCACGACACATGACCGGAACAAGAAGCCTATTGCAAGAATTTACTCCAGTAAAAGATGGTCCAAAGGTTATCTTTGGCGGATCTGAACGGGGAGTTACTAAAGGCTACGATATGATATCCAATGGTATAGTCTCTTTCACAAACGTAGCTTATGTTAAAGGATTACAGCATAATTTCATTAACATAATTCAACTATGTGACAAAGGCTATATGGTTGAGTTCTACAAGGACAAGTGCTTGATAAAGTCGTCTGATTCATCAGAAACTATTTTAACAGGCACTATAAATTTTCTATGTTTAGACTCTTCTACACCAGTGTGCTTTTTAGCAAAAGATAGTGCATCTCTTTGTGACCAGTGGCACAAGAGACTAGCACATATTAATTTCAAAACTATTAGTATGTTATTTTCTAACAATTTGGTTCGTGATGCTCCTGATGTTAAGTGCATTAAAGAAAGACTGTGTCATGCATGCTAAATGGGTAAGCAGACTCGGGCAACCTTTAAGAGCATCATTGGCAAAGATTCTACTAGATGCTTATATCTGCTCCAAATGGACTTGTTTGGTCCCATGCCAGTCAGGAGTTTAGGAGGCAAGTCTTATACATTGGTCATTGTTGATGACTACTCTCGTTTTGCTTGGGTATTCTTTCTGAAACACAAGTCAGATACCTTTGACTCTTTCACTACATTCGTTAAGCAAATCCAGAATGAGTTGGAATGTTCTGTGGTCAAAATCAGAAGTGACCATGGTACAGAATTCAAGTCTGGGGCTATGACTGAATTTTGTGAAAGCCTAGTCATCTCTCATGAGTTTTCCTCTCCCTATACTCCACAATAAAATGGAGTAGCCGAGAGAAAGAATAGAACACTCATAGAGGCTTGCATGACAATGTTGAGTGACTCTTCACTACCGGAATACTTCTGGGCTGAAGGTATCAACACTGCTTGCCACGTGCAAAACAGAGTACTAATCAACAAGAACCATCATAAGACCCCTTATGAACTTTTGAAGGGAAAGATACCAACCCTGTCTTATTTTAGAATCTTTGGCAGTAAGTGCTTCATACTTAATAATGGGAAACATTAAAAAACTAAATTTAGTGAAAAATGTTTTGAAGGTATTTTCGTAGGCTATAGTAGCCATAGTAAGGCATATAGGATTTTCAACAAGAAAACCCTGGTTGTAGAAGAAACTTATAATGTTGTATTTGATGAGACGAACATGCCTCAAAGCAGCTCTTCTAGTGTTTTTGTTAAAGATGCAGGTGCGAGACTCAAAGAACTCAACCTAGAAGAAGAACCAAAGGAAGAAGCACCAAAGGAAGATACTACAAAGACTTCAAAGGTAGAAATTCCAACTCCACATGAAGAAGAACCTCTAGAGGAAGAAGAGACTCCAGAAGTGAATCTACCTCCTGGCACAATTGCTCATGGAAGACACCTGATGATCAGACAGCAGAGAGATCATTCGGTTGAACAAATTATTGGAGAACCTTATGTCGGGGTTAGAACCAGAAGAGGTACTGCAAATCAAGTATTGCACATGAGTTTCCTCTCACAGATTGAGCCAAAGAAGTTCGATGAAGCAAAAAATGATGCCTCATGGATTATTGCTATGCAAGAGGAGCTCAACCAGTTCAAAAGATGCAAAGTATGGAAACTAGTACACAGACCCAAAGGACATAACGTCATTGGAACAAAATGGGTTTTCAGAAATAAGCTGGATGAAGATGGAGTAATCATCAAGAACAAAAGCCAGACTTGTTGCTCAAGGGTACAAACAAGAAGAAGGGATTGACTTCGATCAAACTTTTGCTCCCGTGGCAAGACTCGAAGCAATCATGTTATTTCTAGCGAATGCTGGTCACAAAGGTTTCAAGGTATATCAAATGGACGTGAAGTCAGCCTTCCTCAATGGAGATCTAAAGGAAGAAGTATACGTAGATCAACCCCTAGGTTTTGTTGACTCCTCTCTACCAGATTATGTATATTACTTACGTAAGGCTTTATATGGTCTCAAACAAGCTCTCCGATATTGGTATGAGACGCTCTCTAGCTTTCTTCTTGAGAACAAGTTCACAAGAGGAAAGATAGATAAGACATTATTTCTTAGGGAAGTAAAAGGCAAGATTTTGCTAGTGCAAATCTATGTCGATGACAGTATTTTCGGATCTACTGACAATAACCTCTGCAAAAAGTTTTCTAACTTGATGTAAGGGAAATTTGAAATGAGTAGTATGGGAGAGCTGAAGTATTTCTTAGGACTTCAGGTAAAGCAATCTGAAGATGGAATTTTCATCTCTCAGACGAAGTTTACCAAAGAGTTGATTAAGAAATTCGAAATGGAGAATGCAACCTCTATGAGGACTCCAATGGGATCAGCTATGTCTCTAGATAAGGATGAGAAAGGGAGACCTTTTGATCAAACCAAGTATAGAAGCATAATTGGATCCTTGCTCTACCTCACTGCCAGTAGACCGGACATAATGTTTTCAACATTGGTTTGTGCTAGATTTCAGGTGAACACTAAGGAATCTGACTATGCCGCTCCAAAGAGGATTTTGAGATATCTTAAAGGCACATCAAATCTTGGCTTATGGTACCCAAGAAGTAATGACTTCGAGCTAACAATCTTTTCAGATGCAGATTTTGCAGGTACCAAGGACGATAGGAAAGGCACTTCCGGGACTTGTCAATTCCTAGGAAGAAGGTTAATTTCTTGGAGTAGCAAGAAACAGAATTGTGTGGCAATATCAACCGCTGAGTTGGAATACATCTCCGCAGGCAGTTGCTGTGCACAATTATTGTGGATAAAGCATCAATTGGAAGACTACAATCTAAAGTTGAAAGAAATCCCAATGTATTGTGATTCGTCAAGTGCTATTGCAATTGCTCACAATCCAGTATCTCACAGCAGGACAAAGCACATTGAGATTCTCTATCACTTTATCCGAGAACATGTGGAGAACAAGGACATCAACCTCAGTTATGTTCCAACAGATAAGCAGGTTGCAGATATCTTCACGAAGCCACTTGATGAGACAAAGTTTAATTACATCAAAATGGAGCTGGGAATGCTAAACTTTGAGTAATATTCAAGATAGGAAGAAGATCAAGAGGTGCTTAAGAAATCAGTTCAGGAATTGAAAATTTAAGGCAAAGAAAAGATTGAGGGGGGGGACTATATGCTGATCAAATGAATCTTAATTTGAAGGCAAAGAAATCAGTTTCCCTATCCAACTTAAGAAAAGACAGATTTCTCTGATTTTCTCCAAAATTTCGTCGAACTAATCAATTAGTCGAGCAGAAATTTCGAAAATCAATTAGCCGAGCAGAAATTTTGACAGTCAAAATTTAGTCGAACTCAAATTTGCCGACCTCAAATTAGTTGACCTTACATTTATTTCGTCGACCAGAATTTCATCTCGTCGACCTGAAATATATTTCATACCAAAATTTCGACAGACAGATTTAGTCGAACTTATCATTTCTCTCTTCGACGACAAGGATTTTGGTATTAATAAGTTCTAAATTCGTCGACCCTGATTCCGGAATCAGATCTTTCTCAAATTTGATTCTGTTTTCCCGTCAACAAGCTTGCATGATTTTGGTATCATATATTTCAAATTTTATCAACAAAAACTTCTATATTGGATCCAAAGATTTATTTCCTAAATCAGGTACGCGCCTATCTCTTTCAAATTCTTAAATATTTATAAAAAGGTTTTAAGGGTTAACGCCTCACAACAAATTCCTGCTGCAAGTTCCAATTATTCTAGCCGCAAGCACTTGTTGTTCTCCTTCATCTCTCTCGACATGGCAAAGCAGAACATTCATGGGTTAGTTGATGTAGGGGGAGAGTTTAAGAGTGCATGTTTCGGCTCTGCTCCAGATAATGGTGGTGATGGTGAAATTCATGCTTCCGAATCCTTTCATACTGAAGAAATAGCAAGGTTTGAGGGGGAGCAAAGCAGAACATTGGATTTAAATCAAGACGAGAAACATGAATCCCTCAAGGATATAAATTCTTCAAGACCTATTGCTGCAGCATTTTCTCCAAGTGATTTGCTGCACTCTATTAAGGATCTGCTCAGGACACAAGCATATCACATAGAATTTTCTCTCAAAATTGTTTACAACAAGATTTCAGAAGTTGAGAAGGATGTAAGTGATGGGATGGCAGCCATAAATCATAACATGAGCATTCTGAGGAAAGAATTAGATGAAAAATTTGATAAAGCTGCTGAAGCTATGAATCTCTCAGCAAAAGGTATGTTCTATCTATATGAGCAAGCTGGCAAGGTAGATAAAGGTCAGGACATGTTGCTGAGATCACAAGAGTCAAATAATAAAATTCTCCTCTCTACTATTAAGAGTTTCTCTGAAGAAGGTTCCCAAGCCCTACTTGAAGAAGTCAGAATGGGGGAGGAAATTATGGCAGATAAGATGGATGAATTAAAGAATTTAGTAGAGAGCAGATTTCAAGAAAGTAATATGTATCAATCTCAAAATGCTGGATGGCTTCATGATGTCTTCACAGGAAGGCAATATGCTCAAACTCAAGAATCCTATCCTGAGCAAGTCCTTGAAGATCAAGAAGTTCATCCTAAGCAAGTTCTTGAAGATCAGCCTCCTTGTGAGATTCCTACATATTACTCTCCTGTAAAGCCTGATCAGGAGGAGTTTGCAGAATCTTCCAAGCTTTCAGATACTAAGACTGATTACAAATAGAATGCTAAAAGGAAGGCAAAGGTCAGCTCAGAAAGAAGACCTTCTCAGGCTGGAAGAAAAAGAAAGGGAGCTAGCACAGCTGGCAGAGAGCCAAGGTGTGAAAGAAGAAATATAAATGAAAACTGGAGTCCAATTTCCAAAGGAATGATCTTGGACACATTCAATCTGGTAGAAATTTCAAATGAAAAGCCAGAGATCTATTATGATCAAGATGAGATCAACAAGCTGAAGACTTCAAGGCTGAAAAGGAAGATTTACTTTAGAGAATATGGTGTCAACAACCCAAATGCTCCTCCTCCTCCTCCAAAGTATTACCCCAAGCCAAAGGCTTATTTTGTCAGGCAATTGAAGAAGAGCAGGGCAGAGAAGGTCAAGTTAGAAAAGGACAAGATGCTTTAAGAATTGTGATGTGTTTGCATGTTAACTTTTAAATCTTTTTATAATTATTTATGAATAAAATTTTGTTATTCCTTTCTCCTTGATAATCATCTTTGCTTGTGTTTATTAGTTTTATATGTGAAATTCATCTTAGTAGATAGGGTTCTGACTTCTTCAAATAGGGGGAGATTGTTGGGTATTATTACTACAATAACCTTGATTTAAAGAAGTATCCCTTAAAACTAAGATGAATTGATTTTGTATTTGATGGTACTTTCAGATGTGGTCCTGCAGGTACATATTGCTAAGGGTAGACCAATGTCAGGTCACAGTGGGTCAATAAGCACAATTTCATACAATGTAATTCTTCATTGTGTGGAACATGGTGTTGACTCATGTGTGATCTCTCTATTGGAATACACTTCTTTTTCAAAACCTTTGCAGCCCAAGAAAGGAGGTGCAGCTGGTGTGCAAGAAGAAGGAATAAAATTTCCTAAGTCTTTTTGTTCAAAGAAATGGTATAAAGACATATTTTCTTTCAAGTATTTAAAGAAGAAGAAAGAGAAGTTGTTGTTATTATGATTGGGAAGAAATAAATTCAGAAGAAAGAAATATTTAGTTGCTGAGAAAAAAGAAAGAAATTTTCTTAAAGTATTAAAGAATTCGTCGAACGGAAGGATTCGTCGAACGGAATTTGGAGTTCGTCGATCTCCGATCAACGAAGTTAATTGTTAATCGATCTCTGGTGTGCAGTTAGCTAAACATAGTTAGTCGAGCGCAGAGTTTTGGAGTTCGTCGATCTCAGCTCGACGAACTGAAGAATTAGTCGATCTCTTAATTATCAGTTAGCTGAAGCCAGTTAGTCGAACTCTGTTCGACTAATTTCGTCCCAGCGGCTGAGGTCTCGTCTCAGTGCTTTTCTCTTAGGATTCCGTCGACCGGCTGTTCAGATAATTTAAAGAAGTTAGTCGAACGGAGAAAAGCAGACGGTTAGTCGAACGCTGTTCGACTAAATTGAGAAATTTCATCGTACGCAGTTCTGAAGGGAGTTAGTCGAACGTCGTTCGACTAATTTCAGAACTTTCGTCGATCGTTGTTTCCGTTCGATGAAAACTGTTCAGAACGACGAAATGCATGGCGCTGTTCAAAATTCAAATTCCTTAGCTTCCGGAATTAATGCTACGCGTGAATATTTTTCCTTGATTATTCTAACCGTTGGAGAAGAATTATTCTCAGCCATTTTGAGAAGATATGTTTCCTTATTTCTTTCTTCTAGCTGTTGGAGAAGAATATTTGATATATATTCTCAAGAGAGCTGCTGATATAATGATTATTATAATTGCTGTTCGAAAGTTTTTTTTTGCTCTCTCTCCAGAATTCTGTCTGCCAAGCTTTCATGCAAGCTTCTCTCCTCCGACAGAAATAAGTTTTGCACTTCTTCTCCTCAGAGCAGTCGACAGGATTCAAGAATATAAAAGATATTATTTGTTGTGATCCAGCCGACTCTCAGTCTTCCGATCAAGGCTTTCAAGATGAAGTGTCTTCTTCATCCTTCTCCTTCAGAGCTTTACAATAAAAAGAAGAAGAAGACCTAAACTCTCAAGATCTGATCAAGTCAAATCTCAAGGAGATTTCAAGAAGATTATTTGTTAATCTAAAGTTTTGTAAAAAGCCTTTGTAATTTTTGTAAGAGGTTTTCCTCCGAGTTTTGTAGATCCTTGTTGAAGGATTGAGTGTAGGAGTGGTTTGCTCCGAGTGTAGCAGTTTTGACTCTGAGTTGTAGGAGATATTTTCTCTGAGTTTTAGTGAAGTAGCCTAGTCTAGCCAGGAGAGCTAGATAAGTGAGGGAAAGTGCATGTACCCATTCTGGGGAACCAATATAAATCCTTGCGCTGTGCTGTGCTTATGCTATTTGGTTTTCTGTGTGCTTTTATTTCTTATAATCTTTTTTAATTCCACTTAAAGCCATAGAAACCACCTATTCACCCCCATCTAGGTGATTTAGGCCGCAACTAGATATTTTCACACTTACATATTGCACTCTTTCTAGTGCCACCACATACACATTTCATGAGTGACAATACTCACACACAATCCAAAGTCATTAACTACTACCCGAATTTTGTGTAAATCGTACACAAAAGAGAAAACCTTATCCGAGATATTTCAATTTCGATGAGGCGTTTACTTGGGTTTAAACATGTACGAACCTACGTACGAATCCTACCAAGAAAACTATGAACTCCACTATTTGTGAACCTACTCATGATTCCAACTCAATTGGACACACATCCAAAGATCAGGTTCCCAAACCAACAATCTCTAAACTCACGACAAATAAATATTATAGTATCGTGCCAACAACTCAATTTTGAAGGAATCACTTTCACTCCATCTTGTGGTAGACTAAAAACTCTTCACAAGCGTGCTACGCGTGAATATTTTTCCTTGATTATTCTAACCGTTGGAGAAGAATTATTCTCAGCCATTTTGAGAAGATATGTTTCCTTATTTCTTTCTTCTAGCCGTTGGAGAAGAATATTTGATATATATTCTCAAGAGAGCTGCTAATATAATGATTATTATAATTGTTGTTTGAAAGTTTTTTTTTGCTCTCTCTCCAGAATTTTGTCGGCCAAGCTTTCATGCAAGCTTCTCTCCTCCGACAGAAATAAGTTTTGCACTTCTTCTCCTCAGAGCAGTCGACAGGATTCAAGAATATAAAAGATATTATTTGTTGTGATCCAACCGACTCTCAGTGTTCCGATCAAGGCTTTCAAGATTAAGTGTCTTCTTCCTCCTACTTCTCCTTCAGAGCTTTACAATAAAAAGAAGAAGAAGACCTAAACTCTCAAGATCTGATCAAGTCAAATCTCAAGGAGATTTCAAGAAGATTATTTGTTAATCTAAAGTTTTGTAAAAAGCCTTTGTAATTTTTGTAAGAGGTTTTCCTCCGAGTTTTGTAGATCCTTGTTGAAGGATTGAGTGTAGGAGTGGTTTGCTCCGAGTGTAGCAGTTTTGACTCTGAGTTGTAGGAGATATTTTCTCTGAGTTTTAGTGAAGTAGCCTAGTCTAGCCAGGAGAGCTAGATAAGTGAGGGAAAGTGCATGTACCCATTCTGGGGAACCAATATAAATCCTTGCGCTGTGCTGTGCTTATGCTATTTGGTTTTCTGTGTGCTTTTATTTCTTATAATCTTTTTTAATTCCACTTAAAGCCATAGAAACCACCTATTCACCCCCATCTAGGTGATTTAGGCCGCAACTAGATATTTTCACACTTACATATTGCACTCTTTCTAGTGCCACCACATACACATTTCATGAGTGACAATACTCACACACAATCCAAAGTCATTAACTACTACCCGAATTTTGTGTAAATCGTACACAAAAGAGAAAACCTTATCCGAGATATTTCAATTTCGATGAGGCGTTTACTTGGGTTTAAACATGTACGAACCTACGTACGAATCCTACCAAGAAAACTATGAACTCCACTATTTGTGAACCTACTCATGATTCCAACTCAATTGGACACACATCCAAAGATCAGGTTCCCAAACCAACAATCTCTAAACTCACGACAAATAAATATTATAGTATCGTGCCAACAACTCAATTTTGAAGGAATCACTTTCACTCCATCTTGTGGTAGACTAAAAACTCTTCACAAGCGTGCTACGCGTGAATATTTTTCCTTGATTATTCTAACCGTTGGAGAAGAATTATTCTCAGCCATTTTGAGAAGATATGTTTCCTTATTTCTTTCTTCTAGCCGTTGGAGAAGAATATTTGATATATATTCTCAAGAGAGCTGCTAATATAATGATTATTATAATTGTTGTTTGAAAGTTTTTTTTTTGCTCTCTCTCCAGAATTTTGTCGGCCAAGCTTTCATGCAAGCTTCTCTCCTCCGACAGAAATAAGTTTTGCACTTCTTCTCCTCAGAGCAGTCGACAGGATTCAAGAATATAAAAGATATTATTTGTTGTGATCCAACCGACTCTCAGTGTTCCGATCAAGGCTTTCAAGATTAAGTGTCTTCTTCCTCCTACTTCTCCTTCAGAGCTTTACAATAAAAAGAAGAAGAAGACCTAAACTCTCAAGATCTGATCAAGTCAAATCTCAAGGAGATTTCAAGAAGATTATTTGTTAATCTAAAGTTTTGTAAAAACCCTTTGTAATTTTTGTAAGAGGTTTTCCTCCGAGTTTTGTAGATCCTTGTTGAAGGATTGAGTGTAGGAGTGGTTTACTCCGAGTCTAGGAGTTTTGACTCTGAGTTGTAGGAGATATTTTCTCTGAGTTTTAGTGAAGTAGCCTAGTCTAGCCAGGAGAGCTAGATAAGTGAGGGCAAGTGGACGTACCTGATAAGTAGAAATTATGCTTATTTTTAGTATATAATTTAGTTTAATATTTAATATAAATTAATAATATATTATGTATTTTTATTTATAAATTGTTTTTTTATATTATTGTACTAATTTAAGTTTTGTTTGTTTTTGTAGGTTTAATGTTGTTGTCTCGGTTCCGTGTTTGCAAATGAAATATTTATTGAAGCCGACGCATTGGCTGAGCAAACCAACTCCGCAAGCTCATGCCGCGCCGCACAAGTCCAAGCTGCACAACGCCATCGCCGCCACCTTTGCATTTCGCCGCCAACGCCCACTTTCTCATGAATAATGTTGCGAGTTGCCGCCACGCCATCTTCGCCAACCCATGCATCATGGTCGCGCGCCTCGTCAAAGCTACACTCGTCGCGACGCCATCGTCGTCATTTACCCATACATGGCTATTCCACTACTTTTCCCATACTCCTCCACTTGCATGAAATCATTCTATATATATTCTCATTTAATGCCACCTCATCATGCACATTATATTTACAATATATGTGCCCCCCCCTTTATTATATTATTGTATTAATATTTTTATGCATATGACAGCCACCTCTGAATTCATACATGCAGCCACTTCATGCCTCCTCTCTCTCCTCCCATTTAACACCATTCATGCACCTCCTCCTCCATGCATTGAACTTTCTACTCTCTCTCCCTCATCAATATGATTCATGCATCTCCACCCCATGTGCCCCTTTATTTCTTCCATCTAGAACATTCCCCCTCTTCTATATAAAGACCCCATTTCTCAAGCATAAGGAGGCTATTATAGTTGGAGTGTAGAGAGTTAGAGAGCAAGCTTCTATTCCTTTCAAGTATTTCTTCTTGTCTTGTCTTTATTTCTTCATGTAATAGTTAGTATTATTGTATTCTTATTTCAAGTTTAATGAATATGCACTTTGTTTCTTCTCCTCTCTTTTCTCTCTATATAATGCTTAGCTAATTTCTTTTTGTGTTCGATCGCGATGAACTTTGCAATGAAATAATATCTTTACTTTATGTTGGCATTTGTACTTTTTATTTCGATCCGACCTTGATTTATTTCGTATCGACTCCGTATTGCTAGTATACGGTAGTAGATTTCGATCTCATATTCGAGTAGCCGAGAGGCTCGTGAATGTGAAAGATCACTCAAGGAAGGAAGGAGTTGCACGCAACCCTAGAGATAGGACAACGTAAATCCTCGGGATTGGAGTCAAATCCAATAGTGCGGGTCACTTCGATAATGCGACTTTAGTCCTTTTTGATTTGCAAAGAAATTTCGGTCAAAACGTCTAGAAGTTAGGAGACTTATTGCTCTAGCGAGAATATTTCTTAGTTTCGAATCCGTTACGGTCTTTATAAATTTGCAAATGTTAAACTAAATTTCTCCGTTATTTTATTTCAAAGTGAATCGTCGATCGAGCACTCTTTTTCAATAGTTTATTTCTCTTTTAATTAAGTTAGTTTATTTTTATTTTCCAAAACCCAACCAATCGTTCGGTAGGATAATAGTTGATGTGTGAGTAATAGTAGTTGCCTGCCCCGAGTTTTTATACGACCTTGATATATTTTATATCTTATGCTATATTTCGATAGGTACACTTGCCTTAATAGAGTATAGATTGGAGAACACAAATTTCTCTATCAAGTTTTTGGCGCCGTTGCCGGGGAACATTTGTCAATATTAAGAAAACGTCGTCGTTATTACTTCTACAAAAATACAAAAAAAAATATTATATATTATAATTAACCCACATCATCGTTTTTCTACCCCACCTAAATTCCTAGAAAGGACGCTTTGGGTTTGAATTCTCATCACAGCCTCTAGTACCGCTGCAAACCCCTCACAGGGTAGATCTCGGGAAGTTCAGGACTAACATAATCCGTCTAAAAAAGAAAAATTAAAAAAAATCAAAAAAATTAAATTTTCTCTTCTTCTTTTTTGTAAAAGCTTTTTTTTTATCATGGAATCATCTTCTTTTTGCACTCTTTGCGGGTCGCCCGACCATTTTAATTTTGCATATTTTTCGGGAACCCCTCCCTCATATGGTTTCAATTTTTCTGGAGTAAGTCAAAGTGACCAATTTGACTTTTACTCCAATTTTTACCCTACATGGGAGGTGGGGAACCCGTCTTATTTTTCGCATGATTTTGCCCTGCAAAGCGCCGCGCCTCCAATTTTTAATTCTATCGATAATTGGTATCTTGAATTGCAAATTTCTTTAAATAATATTAATTCGCATTTTAAGACCATTATTGATTATTTTTCTTGTGAGGCCGCGTCTTTTTCTTCGTCTTCTTCTCCGTCTCCTCCAATTTCTTTATGTAATGAGTCACCGGATATCCCGTCTTGTTTTATTCCTCTCGAGGAAGATAACTATTCGGATGTTCCGGATTGTTTCCTTCCTCCTTTGGATGACACACATATGGATACTCCGACGTGCTTCTTACCTTTTGAGGATGACGAGCCATCTCAAAATTTTCCTTCTTTTTCTGAAGACGTATGTGATTCCATGTCAAGTTTAACTTCAATTGTTCCAACTTTTCTAGTTTTAGAAAATCTTTTTCTTCTTCTTCTTTTATTTTAGATAATTCCTCTTTAGTTCTTTCTACCCCTTCTTCTCCCGAAATTTCACAAGATTCACTTTCTCCTTGTGAAATTTCCGTTAATGAAATTTCTTTTTCTACTTCTTTTATTCCTCTTTCTATTTCTTCCTCTATTATTTCTTCTTCTTTTGACGACCCATTCTTTCCCCTTTTACATACGGTGGAGTTCTTCTATAACTCAGTCCGTACATTTTTGGGCGTCATTCCTTTGAAGAATCCACCACATGTCGGTGCGATTCTTCATTTCTTCTTTTTTCTTATTTACTCTCCTAAGCACATACTTAGGGAGTTACCTCTTCATCTTAGTTTTTATTTTCCATTTAGCTAACAAATAACGTCGGGCTCAGACGACTTTAAACAAAGAGCGCTCTTGGGAGGCACCCCCTTCTTACCATTTTTGTTCTTTCTTTTTCTGTTTATTTTGTTTTGCAGGAATAAAACCTTCGACGGTTCGTTTGGCTCCATCTTCTCTTCCTTAGGCCTGAGTCGGTTTCCAGCTCAAGCATGGGGGAGCGACATCAGCATTCGGCCTCACGAATTCGGGGAAGTCATTTTTTTTATTTACGTTATTGCACCCCCCCCCCCCCCCCCCCCCCCCCCTCTTCTTTTCTTCTTTTTTTCCTCATACTTACTATTCAACATTGAGGTCAATGTTGAACTTTAAGCATGGGGGAGTGTTTTCCCTTACTTTTCAAGTCTTTCAAAAAAAACACACAAAAATTATGAAATCAAAACAAAATCAAAAAAATTATTATAGTACTATTTTGTTTCTTTAGTCTTATCAAAAATCCAAAAAAATTTGAAAAATGCAAAACCCAAAAAAATCAAAAAAATAGAAAATTCCAAAAAAGATCATATTTCAAAATCCAAAAAAAATGAAAAATACAAAATATAATAAACTCCTTGCTTAGTCTTTTTGTTATTTTTAGAAATTTAGTGAGTTTGTTTATAAGTATTTCTATTATTTTTTATTTGCTTATCTTTTATTTCATCATATTTAGTTAAATCTAATATTTAGTAATTTAGTTTGAAGAATTATCTTATGGTTTAAATTTGCATAGAGTAACTTATTTAGCATCTTTTTCTCTTTTATTTTAAATAGTTTCAATTTTGTAGTAATTTTGCTTAACAATTTTGGATTCTAATTATTTCTACCGCATGCTTTTAGACTCTTAGGAAATTTCAATTTACTAGTGTTGCTCTCTAGTATTTTAGTTTATTTTCTAAAAAGTTTTGGTTAACCTCTTATCCTTACCCCAATTCTTCTTTTTCTTTTTATTAATTGTTAGATCATATGTCATGGGAATAATGGGATGTTAGTTTCTTATTCTCTGGTAAACATATGCAACCCAAAAATGAAGAGAGGAATTAAAAGTTCATATATGTCGTGGGAAGTGATAGGATGTGTCTATAATTTTCTGGTATTACATATATTTTTTATTTAAAAAAAAAATTAGTGGGGTGTGAAAAAAATATTGATGATCACCTCCAATCAAAGACCTCTTCATGTTGATTTCCTCCCCAAATCCCTTAGCCAATAATATTGTCTTAGATTTTAAATTAAAATATTGGGAGAGCATAAGTAGTAGGTTGCATTTTTCCTTAAGTTTCTTTAAAGTTATGGTATTATAAGTTTAATCTAACCTTGTTGTTAATTACTCAATCTTGTTTGATAGTAAAATATTTTGAGGCTAAATATTTTTCTCTTTTCATGTTAATTTCATAATTTTGGACTTATTTTTAAATCCCTAAGTTTTATTTTTAACTTTCTTTTGATTTAATAAATTATTAGTTTAATTGAAAATTTTATTTATGTCTTATAAATATTTCTCATTCTTTTGCTCTGGAATTGCAAAAGCTCAAGTATGTGGGTATTTGATAAGTAGAAATTATGTTTATTTTTAGTATATAATTTAGTTTAATATTTAATATAAATTAATAATATATTATGTATTTTTATTTATAAATTGTTTCTTTTTATATTATTGTACTAATTTAAGTTTTGTTTGTTTTTGTAGGTTTAATGTTGTTGTCTCGCTTCCGCGTTTGCAAATGAAATATTTATTGAAGCCGTCGCATTGGCTGAGCAAACCAATTTCGCAAGCTGATGCCGCGCCGCATAAGTCCAAGCTGCACAACGCCATCGCCGCCACCTTTGCATTTCGCCGCCAACGCCAACTTTCTCATGAATAATGTTGCGAGTTGCCGCCACGCCATCTTCGCCAACCCATGCATCATGGTCGCGCGCCTCGTCAAAGCTACACTCGCCGCGACGCCATCGTCGTCATTTACCCATACATGGTTATTCCACCACCTTTCCCATACTCCTCCACTTGCATGAAATCATTCTATATATATTCTCATTTAATGCCACCTCATCATGCACATTATATTTACAATATATGTGCCCCCCCCTTTATTATATTATTGTATTAATATTTTTATGCATATGACAGCCACCTCTGAATTCATGCATGGAGCCACTTCACGCCTCCTCTCTCTCCTCCCATTTAACACCATTCATGCACCTCCTCCTCCATGCGTTGAACTTTCTCCTCCTCTCTCTCCCTCATCAATATGATTTATGCATCTCTACCCCATGTGCCCCTTCATTTCTTCCATCTACAACATTCCCCCTCTTCTATATAAGGACCCCATTTCTCAAGCATAAGGAGGCTAATATAGTTGGAGTGTAGAGAGTTAGAGAGCAAGCTTCTATTCCTTTCAAGTATTTCTTCTTGTCTTGTCTTTATTTCTTCATGTAATAGTTAGTATTGTTGTATTCTTATTTCAAGTTTAATGAATATGCACTTTTTTTCTTCTCCTCTCTTTTCTCTCTATATAATGCTTAGCTAATTTCTTTTTGTGTTCGATCGCGATGAACTTTGCAATGAAATAATATCTTTATTTTATGTTGACATTTGTACTTTTTATTTCGATCCGACCTTGATTTATTTCGTATTGACACCGTATAGCTAGTATACGGTAGTAGATTCCGATCTCATATTCGAGTAGCTGAGAGGCTCGTGAATGTGAAAGATCACTCAAGGAAGGAAGGAGTTGCACGCAACCCTAGAGATAGGATGACGTAAATCCTCCGAATTGGAGTCAAATCCAATAGTGTGGGTCACTTCGATAATGCAACTTTAGGCCTTTTTGATTTGCAAAGAGATTTCAGTCAAAACGTCTAGAAGTTAGGAGACTTATTGCTCTAGCGAGAATATTTCTTAGTTTCGAATCCGTCACGGTCTTTATAAATTTGCAAATGTTAAACTAAATTTCTCCATTATTTTATTTCAAAGTGAATCGTCGATCGAGCACTCTTTTCAATAGTTTATTTCTCTTTTAATTAAGTTAGTTTATTTTTATTTTCCAAAAACCTAACCAATCGTTCGGTAGGATAATAGTTGATGCGTGAGTAATAGTAGTTGCCTGCCCCGAGTTTTTATACGACCTTGATATATTTTATATCCTATGCTATATTTTGATAAGTACACTTGCCTTAATCGAGTATAGATTGGAGAACCCAAATTTCTCTAACAGTACCCATTCTGGGAAACCACTATAAATCCTTGCGTTGTGCTGTGCTTGTGCTCTTTGGTTTTCTGTGTGCTTTTATTTCTTATAATCTTTTTTTAATTCCGCTTAAAGCCATAGAAACCACCTATTCACCCCCCTCTAGGTGATTTAGGCCGCAACTAGATACTTTCACACTTTCATATTGCACTCTTTCTAGTGCCACCACATACACATTTCATGAGTGACAATACTCATACACAATCCAAAGTCATTAACTACTACCCAAATTTTGTGTAAATCATACACAAAAGAGAAAACCTTATCCGAGATATTTCAATTTCGATGAGGCATTTACTTGGGTTTAAACATGTACGAACCTACGTACGATCCTACCAAGAAAACTATGAACTCCACTGTTTGTGAACCTACTCATGATTCCAACTCAATTTGATACACATCCAAAGATCAGGTTCCCAAACCAACAATCTCTAAACTCACGACAAATAAATATTATAGTATCGTGCCAACAACTCAATTTTGAAGGAATCACTTTCACTCCATCTTGTGGTAGACTAAAAACTCTTCACGAGCGTGCCACTTATCAAGTAACACATATATCAAATTTCATCATCAGTACGTTGCGAGGTCCAACTCATATCCGGTAAAAACTACATCGTTACGCAACAATTAAATTTTAACTCGTCCGCTATAATCACGATTCATGTTAATGCTTCACGAGCACCATGTACAAAACTACCATATCATCAAAAATGAGCTTGACTCTCAAAGTCATACAAGAGAAAGATAAAGCTCCAATGAGAATCCAAAATAAAGAGGGTATATGCTTGACACATATAACAAAACATTGCTCATAAGTGCGACTACACGCGCACACAAAACTCCAACGCATGTTACCTTACACAAAAAAGAGGGGACAACAGATGTTATCACCACTGCTTCTTCAGGACTAAGCTTGGAACCCACGTGCAACGTGACCTTGACGACCACAAAGAAAGTAGACAATAGGTGACTTTTGCCTCTTCCTTGATTCTCTTGAACTCTCATCTTTGGATTCTTCAAGGGCATGTGCTCTTTTTGATTCAGCAGCTAGCAATCTATTTCTTTCAGACTCCTCTTCCGACTCACTCTGCCCTAACAGAAAAATAAGCTTCAAGTTGCGGGCAGCTTGAATCAAAATGGGGAAACTGATAGATGTTGTTGCACGCAATCTGATCTTCCACTCCTCACGCAAGCCTTTAAAGAAATATCGCGCTTTGTCCTCATCAGTCGTCAGGATATGCTCAGCATAACGGCTCAACCGCAAAAACTCTTGGAGATAAGTTTCCATAGACATCTCCTTTTGCCTCAACATCAGAAAATCTTCTCGTAGTATAAGGCGGGTAGTCGTCGGAATGAAATGTTCCCAGAATGACGCCGCAAACTCTTCTACAGAGATTTGGGACCAAGTACGTCGAGCAAAACGTCCACGACACTTCTCTTGCCAGGAGAGCTAGATAAGTGAGGGAAAGTGGACGTACCCATTCTGGGGAACCACTATAAATCCTTGCGTTGTGCTGTGCTTATGCTCTTTGGTTTTCTGTGTGGTTTTATTTCTTAAAATCTTTTTTAAATCCGCTTAAAGCCATAGAAATCACCTATTCACCCCCATCTAGGTTATTTAGGCCGCAACTAGATACTTTCACAATTACATATTGCACTCTTTCTAGAGCCACCACATACACATTTCATGAGTGATAATACTCATACACAATCCAAAGTCATTAACTACTACCCGAATTTTGTGTAAATCATACACAAAAGAGAAAACCTTATCCGAGATATTTCAATTTCGATGAGGTGTTTACTTGGGTTTAAACATGTACGAACCTACGTACGAATCCTACCAAGAAAACTATGAACTCCACTGTTTGTGAACCTACTCATGATTCCAACTCAACTGGACACACATCCAAAGATCAGGTTCCCAAACCAACAATCTCTAAACTCACGACAAATAAATATTATAGTATCGTGCCAACAACTCAATTTTGAAGGAATCACTTTCACTCCATCTTGTGGTAGACTAAAAACTCTTCACGAGCGTGCTACTTATCAAGTAACACATATATCAATTTTCATCATCAGTACGTTGCGAGGTCCAACTCATATCCGGTAACAACTACATCGTTACGCAACAATTAAATTTTAACTCGTCCGCTATAATCACGATTCATGTTAATGCTTCACGAGCACCATGTACAAAACTACCATATCATCAAAAATGAGCTTGACTCTCAAAGTCATACAAGAGAAAGATAAAGCTCCAATGAGAATCCAAAATAAAGAGGGTATATGCTTGACACATATAACAAAACATTGCTCATAAGCACGACTACACGCGCACACAAAACTCCAACGCATGTTACCTTACACAAAAAAGAGGGGGCAACAGATGTTATCACCACTGCTTCTTCAGGACTAAGATTGGCACCCACGCGCAACGTGACCTTGACGGCCACAAAGAAAGTAGACAATAGGTGACTTTTGCCTCTTCCTTGATTCTCTTGAACTCTCATCTTTGGATTCTTCAAGGGCATGTGCTCTTTTTGATTTAGCAGCCAGCAATCTATTTCTTTCAGACTCCTTTTCCGACCCACTCTGCCCTAAGAGAAAAACAAGCTTCATGTTGCGGGCAGCTTGAATCAAAATGGGGAAACTGATAGATGTTGTTGCACGCAATCTGGTCTTCCACTCCTCACGCAAGCCTTTAAAGAAATATCGCGCTTTTTCCTCATTAGTCGCCACGATAAGCTCAGCATAACGGCTCAACCGCAAAAACTCTTGGAGATAAGTTTCCACAGACATCTCCTTTTGCCTCAACATCAGAAAATCTTCTCGTAGTATAAGGAAGGTAGTCGTCGGAATGAAATGTTCCCAGAATGACGCCGCAAACTCTTCTACAGAGATTTGGGACCAAGTATGTTGAGCAAAACGTCCACGACACTTCTCATGCCACCATCTCTTAGCCTCCCCAGAAAGTGTAAAGGAGATAATAGTGACCCTCAGCTCCGGCGGAACTCCTAAGGCCAAAATGAGGTCTTTAATCCATTCCAACCAATCTTGAGCATAAGCGAGTGACTCGACACCGTTAAACAAAGGTGGATGGCAACTCAAGAAGTAAGTCACCCAATCACGAGTCTCATATGTTTCTTCTCCAATAGCAGACATGGGCGCAGATGCCACAGGGATGGGTGTCCCACCAGTAGTCGCACAGACACACTGATCTTCCATCACTCCTATTTTAGCTTCACCAGATGTGGTTGTCTATTGTAAGGTAGTGAGACCAACCTCTTCACCAATCACCTACTAGAGTGACGAAAGAACTCAGCAACACACACGATATTATATAACACAAACAACTAATCAGCATGCAAAGAACACTCCGGTCCTTGGTCACAACATCCAATGCATGACTTCTACAACGGTCTTAAGATACAACTTTACAAGTGACACCTTAGCGACAACGGGGTTCAACACACCACCGTTAAAATGATGCCAAAAGTAGTCACCACACACGTAATCCATCATATGGAATACACAATAGCGTAAGATCACCAAGTCAAATCTTAGACTTGAGTAAAACCTAGTGCTCTCATGGCACTCACAATATAGGGTATACAAAACCCTGCAAACACACCTGGGCATTTACTTGTTCGGACAACCACACCAGACTCTTGGGAACCCATGTAACATCCCCCAAACTACTAGACCCCTAAGTTGGTTTTGTCATGACTAGGTCATGACAAAACCATAGGAAGAGCTCAAGGCCTTGTGAGCTTAGGTGAGAAGGAGAAAACCCAGGTGGTCTACAAATAGCAATTTTCAGATACCAGGCCTAGGATTGGATTTAGGGGCCCCACCTTGAACCTTGACCCCACCATAGCATCCCAAACCCATTAGGGATCCTCAGCCATTGGAGTCAAATTAAGAGGCCAATTAGACCAAAGTCAGCTTTAACCCTGAATTGGTCAAACTAACTCAATTAGGGTCAATTAGCCTCCACCATGCCCCTACCCTAACAGGGATACTAGGAACCTAATGGACCAAAAAGCCCCATCATGGGACTTGCAATTTGACCAATTTACCCTTGCCCTAATTTATGTCAGAATAACCTAATTTGCCCAAATTGGACCCAATCCATTTGGGCTACGCCCAACTAAAGTGGTCCACCATCTGGTGGGCCTGGTAATTACTGAAAATACCACTTAATTTCTATAAATGCTGAGTAGGAGAGAGAGATTGGAGTCCCCCCCCCCCAAATTGGAGAGAGAAACAGAGCTTTCATGGAGATTAAATGCAATTGATCCTTCAAATCCCACCCCAATTGATGTGCATTCATTCCCCCCCTTCAGTTACAAATGAACTTCTGGAGTTTTCTATGGCCATGGGCGCTGATTAAGGGAAAATTTAGAGTAACCCAAATTAGTGGTAATGTCCATTAATGGCATTTAGGAATAAATCCATCCAATCCCGATTTGAAACCCCCCATTTCCTTCAGTCCTCAGAGAGGAAGAGAATCCCCAACCTTCCAATGAGGATTGTGCAGAGGAAGCCTAGATCGACATGGCGCCAAAAGCTCCGCCACCGTCTATGGCCACTCGCCGGAATTAGCGCAACCAAGCGCCCTCACAGGTCTGATCCTCTTCTCCTCTCTTGGTCCTAGATCTTTACATAGATGGGGCTTGATCCGAGCTCAATTGGGCTCGGATTTTGCTTCCAAAAGGGCTCGGATTGAGCTCTCTTTTCCCTCCTCAAAAACCCAGATCCGACCACCTCCAGCCGGCCAACCACCTCCTATCGTCGGCAAACACCTCAACGGAGGTGGTGGTGACATTGGCTGGCCGGAACGAGTCGCAGGTGGTCGGGAAACCACCCTGCAAGGAAGCCCAGGACGGGCTGTCTCGAGCCGTCCAGAGAATGGGGACGATGAAGGATAGTCGTTCGATTTTCTGTAGTTCGTCGAGCGAAGTTGAGTTCGTCGAATGGCATTTGTAGATCGTCGAACGGAATAAGTTTGCAGTACTATTTATATTTTGTCGAACTCAATTTATATTAGATTCGTCGAACGGATTTGAAATTCGTCGAACGGATTTGAGTTCGACGAACGGGAATAGAAGTTCGTCGAACGATTCTGTATTAGTCGATATGGATCTGATTTAGTCGAACGTTGTTATAACTTAGATTAGTTGGGCGCAGTTTTTAAGAAATTAGCCGAACGAATTTGAAGTTCGTCGAGCAAAATTAAATTAGTCGAGCGTTGTTTGCATTAAGTTAGTCGAACGCAATGCGTTAAATTAGTCGAGCATTGTTTACGTCAAGTTAGTCGAACGCAGAGTTAGTCTGCTTTCGTCGAGCGCAGGTTGGATTTCGTCGATCGCAGATTTGATCTGTTTTCGTCGAGCGTTGTTCAGAATTCGTCGACCGCAGAGTACTTATATAATTAAATGTTTATATGGATTTCTGTCACACTTTTTGTTGTAGTTTATTTTAATTGTTAAAAATACTAGATCACCCCTGATGAAAAAGTGTTCAACACCAAAGTTGTACCCCTTAGAGTCTAATTTAGTTTAAAATTTGTTTCAGCCCAAAAGGAGTACTATAGCTCCCTGTAGAACCATTATGGTGGGGCTGGTCCCTAGAGTAGGACAGCCACCATTTCATGAATATCTTTTTGTTGGTAGATGTTATGGCCTTGATATTTAAAACCTACGCTAGTTACATACACCCTCACAACATACCCAAAGATGGGATTTTTTTAGGAGAACCTTTTTCTAAGGTTTTTGTAATAATTTCATAATCCATAAATTAATTACTTAGTGGGTCAATTGACCTCTAATGCCCTCCAAATTTTTTGTGGATGCTCCTTAGGGTTATTGTATGACCCTGGTAAAAATATCATCCCAATTGGGGCTATTTTGGTTGGGTAATTTGTCAACCCAAGTTAGGTCAAGTTGGGTCAAAATTAGGACATGGTGTTTACCTTGGAGTATGGTGGTCAAAACTCATCACCATGAAGTGAAGCCTTGGTCACTGGTTTAGGATCATCTAAGACACCTCCATGAGTGATATGGGGTGGTGTGGAGGTAGTTAGGCCCTAGGACCCTAGTTTTAGCCCTAGGTGTGCATTTAGGACCTTGTAAAGGACATGGGGTCAAATGTCCTTGAATGGCTATGAAACTTGGTGCATAGGTTCATAAGGGGTAATTAGGCCCTAGGTAATTTTATAAGAATTTTAGGAGCAATTATTCTTTTAAATTAGGCCATAATCCCTTTAGAGAAATTTCTTATAAGAGTTAATTAAATGCTTAAATGGTATTGGATGATGATGAAACTTTGGTGGTATCTTTTAGATCATATTTTAGACCTCTGGTAATTTTTATATAATTTTTGGAGACATGAATCAGTACGCTACTTCACAACCCATCTTATTTGTAGTTTTCTTAAAGAATTCTTTTAGATGATAAATTTACTCCCATAAATTCTACCATTAGGTCAGTAGCCTTTTCTGATAAATACAAAGGTCTGATAATTTTCCCATAATTTTGGTGTAAGCATTTTTTGTGGTTCCTTCACAAATTCACAAATTTGCATGGATGATAAATATTAATTATAGAGGACAAATTCTTACTATAAAAATATGATATGATGTATTTGCTATTCTTTTGTTATCCTAGATTTATCATAATTTTTGAAGAGCCATATCATAAGAATTTCTTACACCTCATGTTCATTTTCATACTTGGCAAATGTTTGGAGAAATTAAAATAAATGCTAAATAATTAAGGAAAATATGATTCTCTGGATTTGGTCTTAGAACATCATGATAGATCCCCAGTAAATATCTTGAGTCAGTTGGATGAATATTTGGAGTACCTCTAGTTGTGAGCTTCATATTGTTAGTTTGGTCTGCGTATAGTAAAACTGTAAAACTTGAGTTATTTGTGGATTGGTAGGTGGTAATGGGAAGTAAGTGATGTACCTGGTCTGGTAGAGAGGACATGTAGGTCATCAAAAAGGGATTAGATGATGAAAGTGTGCTTGGTGAGTTTAGGGTAAGTTATGCTCGGGATAGACGATAGATCGTCTTTCCCCTTAGAGGGTCATAAAGCACCTAGGTTTAACTAAAGTGAAACAATGAGAGGGTATTCATAAGGGTAGTTGCCAACAACAGTAAGGGTCATGAGAAAGGGAGCCTTGGGGTGTCATCCCATCATAGCTCCTAGTACCGTAGTGAGCCCCTCACAGGGTAACCCTCGGGAAGTCCAAGATTAACCCTAAGCCGTAGGAGTAAGATGATGCTCAAGATTAATTAATAATACACTCATCCACACCCCATGGTTATGAGAGTTTAGTCGGTAGATGTAAGAGCGGATTGATGGTCCGGTGAGCTTGTGTCTCAGAGATGTTTGTTGGTGACTAGCAGGTTGGCCTAGGGAGCTTATGGCTCGGAGGTAGATAGTAGAACATGTTTGCATGTGCATAAGGTGGTGGGTCCTTAGTGTCAACGGTCGTTGCAACGACGTTGATACTCGGGCTCGGCGAGTGTGGGATTTACACTTAGCCATAAAAGTCTGGTGGTTCAGCCAGTAAGAGTATGCAGATGCTCCGCAGGTTTGCGTTGAGGCGTACGATAGGTCTAGGTTAGGTAGTGCATATACCAACCTAGAGGTGGGCGAGGCCCAACCCACCGCTTCTGTTTGCCACTGCGGGAGTATCCTGGGAGTCTTGCTAGCTCCAAAAAAGGGGAACTAAAGGTCTGTGCGCATAGAGTCATATTGTGTGAGTTGCACTTGTATGAGCATAGCATAAATAACATACCTTGCATGTCATAGCATAATCATTACATTTCAACCCCTACCCCTATCGTATAAATTGGTATGGGACTTTTTATACGATAGGCCCTGCAAAACGACCCCATGGTCTATAGGTTTGTATGGGCATTCCTATAAATCAATGGTTACTTTTATATTACTTTACTTGCTTTCACATATGCTGCTTCACTGTTCTTTATTTATTCTTTACTATGCTTTACTTACTGCTTAATTTATATATATATACACTTGTGTAGTGTAGAACATTTCCTGTAGACTAGGTCCCGTCACCTGCTATTGTTTTTACCCCTTGTTTGTCCTCCGCTTCATCCTTCCCGCTCAGTGCCTAGGAGTCACCGAGGGAGGGGTGGGGGATTGGCGTAGTCTTTTTGACTAACGATCGGTGGACCTTATCATTTTAGGTGACCGCGGGGATGGAGAAGCACCAGAGGCCGGTGCGGATGGAGACGGGGCAGTCTAGCACAGGAGCACCGATGACAGGATCCGTGAGTGTCTTATTAGTTCTAGTTGATTTGCTTCCGTGAGTGAATTTGTAGTGAGGCTTTGATGTATCGTGCAGGAGCCCTTGTTACCTTTACTTTTATTTCAGTTATGCTTATGTGGACATCTTTTATAGGATGGTTTACCTTTCTATATGATGTGGACTTGGTTTCTTTTTAATCTCTCTTTCTTGCTTCTTCGTGATTGATTTGGCCGGCAGGATCGGCATTTTGTAGTGGCGACCTTCCCGAGCGAGGGTGTCACCACAAAATGGTGGTTCTGGGCCTAAGACCCGGTGTTTGAAAAAGAAAAAAAAAATGGGGTCTTACACCCATGTCACAGAGTTTACAAACTCAAGGCCAAACTATGGCTCCAAACACAAGTACAGTGCACACAAAGCACCCAACCTAAAATTAGTAATGCACAACTCCCAATTTCACTGAACTTCTTACCGGTCTGAACTCTCAAGTTAGACTCGGGGTCTATCTCATGTTTTAACACAACAGAATAGATTTCATACTTAACTCAAAGAGCAAGACAGAGGGGAGCATCCAGCAACTGTCCAAAGAGAGTGTGACGGGGAAACCACCCATCCTTTCAATACACTTCATTGCTCATGAATCAGAATTCATCACCGACATTAACATAGCGTGTCATTACTTAATCATCAATCTTAAGTGTGAATTTATGCGCTCGATTGCGCACATCGGGGTCACACCATCAAACGTAGGGTAACACAAATGATCGGATGCCTCTTTTCATACATTGCATGTAATTTCACATGGTATATGTGTAATCCAACGATTCAAAATAATAGGCCGACAAAGGTTCGACGCCATCTATAGTCATCTAATACCGTATCGGGTGAATCACTACAACAAATCTCATCTTAAAGACCATGACTTTTCATTCCACTAGTCATGTTCGCATAAGGATAGCCACAAAGACTCACAACACCTGTCAGCATACTATGTTGGTCAACACCTAAGTTATGGAAACACCCAAATCATAGCGGCGATTCTCCTAACATTCGTATTCCTTTACAGGTAACTGCTCATTCCATTTTCCAATAGCGCAATCCTTGGAGAAATGAAGGCCAAAAGTGTTGGAACATGGTCTTCCGCATCTCCTAGGTTTGAGAATAACAAATCCTATGTGTATTTGATCTTGTGTGTTCAAGTGTGCAGGTTAACTAGGTCCACATGACTCAATGAGTACATATGATGATTGTCCCCAAAATTGATACTAGAATTCCAAAATGCCCACTAGCGCCGGCAGTAGCACCTAGCGCCCGGCGCTAGCGATGATTAGCACAATTCTAGAGCAAATATAGAAAGCGATAACGCCTGGCGGTAGCTGATAGCGCTGGCGGTAGCGCGGAGCACAGAAGGCAAGAGAGCAATGTTGCCGCGGATTGAAGATTCTCCCGCGCAAAACAATGCCAGAATTCCAAAATAACCACTAGCGCCGGCAGTAGCACCTAGCGCCCGGCGCTAGCGATGATTAGCACAATTCTAGAGCAAATATAAAAGGCGATAACGCCTGGCGGTAGCTGATAGCGCTGGCGGTAGCGCGGAGCACAGAAGGCAAGAGAGCAATGTTGCCGCGGATTGAAGATTCTCCCGCGCAAAACAATACCTAATCAGGGATAGCGCCGGCAGTAGCGTTAGCGCAGGCGCTAGCTCTAAGGCTATATAATGGACCCCTCACCTCTCTTTTTAGACACACATCAGAGAGAGAGATTGAGTGCTAGAATTCCAGAGGCTGCCTTGGCCGAAATTTGACGTCCTACCGAAGTTCTGCTAATTTCTGAAGGAGAAATCTCATCACGCCGGATCCAAACGAAGTCCGCTTCGACAACGCTTATTCAACAGCGGATCTTCGTCTACTACTTCAGAAGTTCTTCAAGATGGAGTTTTAATTAGTTTTATTTCTTTTTCTTGAAAACGGTTAGTGAAATCGCCTTGTGTTAGCGACTAGGTCTGGGGTAGACTTAGGGCTGAAATTTGCCTCGTGTTGGCGACTAGATCTAGGCTAGGTCTAGGGGGTGCTCGAAGCCATATCCGGGGAAGGGTTGGCTAGAGCAGCTTGAGGCCGAATCCTGGGAGGATAGGTTAGGGCCAACCGGTTCGTGGGGATACGAGTCGGTATAGAAAATGAAAAAAGAGTTTTATTATTCGCCTTCGATTTCTAGCGTCATAGAAATCAATTTTTGTAAAACCTTATTTATTAATAAAGCATGTCTCTTCTTTTGGTTTTACTGATTTTTCATTGTCTTAATCTTACATTATTACAAAGGTTTTCAAAATATATTAAAAGTGTTAAAAACCCTTATTCACCACCCCCCCCCCCCCTCTAAGGGCGCCAACCGATCCAACAAGTGGTATCAGAGCGGTTTTATTCCAATCGGCTTAGCAACCAGGAATAATGGCGTCTCATGATCTCGCTTTTCTGGAGTGTCTAGGGGTAAGTCGACCACCTCTCTTTACTGGGTCAGATTTTAACTATTGGAAAAATAGAATGATGTGTTTTCTTATGACCATGGATGAAGAAGTCTGGAACATGGTAGAAGTTCAGTACTCTCCTGCTACAATTGTAATGGGAGATGCGACATTATTAAAACCTAAAGATAAATGGGATGATATCGATAAACTAAGGTGTAAAAATAATGCAAAAGCAATGAACGCCTTATACTGTGCTCTAAATAGGACCGAATTTAATAGAATTTCTGCCTGCACTACTGCTTATGATATTTGGAATCAATTGGAAGTAACTCACGAAGGTACATCGCAGGTGAAAGATGCAAAGCTATTCCAATTGGAATCTGAATAGAAAAAATTCAGGATGGACACCGAAGAGGACATCAACTCAGTGTACACTCGCTTCACCAAAATAGTCAACGCTTCAAAGGCACTTGGAAAGACCTACTCAGATGGGGACTTGGTGAGGAAAATTCTTCGCTCCTTACCTCCAAGGTTCAATCCAAAGGTGACAACCATCTCGGAGTCACACAACTTAAGAACGCTCCAGATCGAGAACCTCATTGGGAATCTCAAAACCCATGAGGTAGAACTCCAGATTCAACATGACGAATACAACAAGGAGCCAAAGAAAAAGGCGCTGGCACTAAAATCAAAGAAGGAGTGCATCGAGGAGGATGATGATGATGAAGAAGGTCTCCTGGTGAAGAACTTCAGGATGTTCATTAGGAATCCGGAATGAAGAAACACATTCCGAAAGTACTTCCAGAAACACACTCGACGAAAGGGATCTTCCTCTTCATCAAGGAATGAAAAAGGAAGCAATGATGATGAAGAAAGACCACCTCCAGAATGCTACCACTGCAGAAAAACCGGGCACATTCGGAGCCAGTTCCCAAAGTATCAAAAGGAGCGGAAAGAATAAAACAAATTAAAAGAGAAAAAGAAAGTACCGAAGGCCGCAACTTGGGATGACTCTTCCTCTAAAGAGTCAAATGAGTCTGAATCTAGTAGCGAGGAGGAAGCAAACTTGTGCTTAATGGCTAAAAGCGACGATGACGACACCAGTGTTCTTAGCAACACTGAGATTTGCAGGAAGGCTAAGGAAACAGAAGACGTGTGGTACTTGGACTCAGGCTGCTCCAAGCACATGATGGGCAACAAAGCAAAATTCCTTAGCCTAGAAAAGAAGAAAGGAGGGATCATGATGTTTGGTGATAACGGTAAAGGAAGGATCATGGGAGTTGGTACAGTGGGTAACACATCTTTTCTTATATCAAATGTACTTTATGTGAAAGGATTAAAACATAACTTAATATCTATAAGTCAACTGTGTGATAAAGGTTTAGACACACTATTTGAATCATCCACTAACCTTTGCAAAATTGTTAATCCTAAATCAAAAGATGTGTTACTAACTGCACCTAGAATTCATAATGTTTACATAGTTTCATTTCATGATCTTTCAAAATCTTCTATAAAATGTTTTATAACCAAAAATGATGAATTAGAATTATGGCATAGACGCTTAGGCCACGCTAGTACAAAGCTCATCTTAAAACTAGCAAAAAGAGAATTGATTAGAGGATTGCCTAAGTTGAATGGAAATTTATCTTCATTATGTTCTCCATGCCAAAAAGGCAAATTTACCAAATCATCTTTTAAAAACAAAAACGAAATTTCTACATCAAAACCATTGCAATTAATTCATATGGATCTTTTTGGTCCCGTTAACACCGCGAGTCTTGGTGGTAGATTATACACTTTCGTTCTAATAGATGACTTCTCAAGATATTGTTGGACTTTATTTCTCTCCTCCAAATCTGATGCGTTTTGTGAATTTTCAAAATTATGTACCCGCATTCAAAATGAACTAGATTTAAAAATAAAATGCATTCGCTCAGATCATGGAGGTGAATTTGAAAATGAAAATTTTAAAACTTTTTGTGATATGTTAGGTATTAAGCATGAGTTCTCCGCTCCACGCACACCTCAACAAAACGGTGTTGTAGAACGGAAAAATAGGACAATACAAGAACTAGCATGCACCATGCTATCTGAATATAAATTACCTAAGTCCTTTTTGGGCAGAAGCCGTAAGCATTGCATGCTATGTAATGAATAGATGAGTTATGCTTCGCCCATCACTAAATCTCACACCGTATGAACTCTATTATCAAAAGAAATCCAACGTGTCGTATTTTAGAGTATTTGGATGTAAATGCTTTATTCTTAATACAAAAGATTCTTTAGGAAAATTTGACGAAAAATGCGATGAGGGAATATTTCTTGGGTATTCTTCAACCAGTAAAGCATATAGAATATATAACAAAAGATTAAGTAAGGTTGAAGAATCGATTAATGTTAGATTTGATGATTTTATTCCATGTGCAGAGAAGCTCCCTACAGGTACAGATGATGAACCATTGCCATCCCTGGAGCACGACGAAGAAGAACCATCCAAAGAAGAGGAGGAGAAGTCCAAGGAAGATGAATATGTACCTCCAAGCATTTTAAACTTCACAAAAAATCATCCAAAAGAGCTAGTCATTGGGGAACCTTCTACTGGGGTGAGAACTCGGTCCTCTCTTCATGAAACGCTTTCAAATATTTGCTTTATTTCCGAAATTGAACCTAAAAACGTTTCCACCGCGTTAAATGACGAATTTTGGTTTTTGGCTATGAATGAAGAGTTAGGACAATTTGAAAGAAATAAAGTTTGGAATCTAGTTGAAAGACCATCTAATCATCAAATTATTGGCATAAAATGGATCTTTAAAAATAAATTAGATGGTGAATCTAGGATTATAAGTAATAAAGCACGCTTAGTTGCTCAAGGTTATTCTCAAATCGAGGGGGTAGATTTTGAAGAAACTTTTGCACTCGTTGGTGCTTAGAATCTATACGAATATTTTTGGCATTTGCAAGTTTTAAAAGAATAAAATTATTTCAAATGGATGTTAAAAGTGCCTTTTTAAACGGGTTTATAAAAGAAGAAGTCTATGTAGAACAACCCCCCGGTTTCATAAATGAAAAATTCCCTAATCATGCTTACAAATTAGAAAAAGCGCTTTATGGTTTAAAACAAGCGCCCCGTGCATGGTATGATAGACTTACATCGTTTTTGTTAAAGCACGGTTATGTTATGGGAAGTGCCGATAACACACTCTTCATTAAGCATAATAATAACGATTTAATTATTTTACAAATATATGTTGATGATATCATTTTTGGAGCCACTAATGAAGAGTTGTGTAATGAAGTAGTTTTAATAATGAAAAATGAATTTGAAATGAGTCTTGTAGGAGAACTATCATATTTTCTTGGCTTTTAAATCTCACAACGAAATGATGGTATTTTTATTTGCGAAACAAAATATGTTCACGATATGCTTAAACGATTTGGATTTGAAAATCTTAAACAAGCGTCTACTCCTATGAGTGCTTCTTTAAAATTAGGAAAAGATGAATCTGGAATTTCAATTGATCAAACATTATATAGAGGAATGATAGGATCTCTTCTTTACTTAAGTGCATCTAGACCAGATATAATGTTTGTCGTATGCTTATGTGCTCGCTTTCAAGCAAATCCAAAAGAATCTCATTTAAAAGCGGTACAAAGTATTTTTAGTTATCTATTAGGGTCATCTAAATTAGGACTATGGTACCCACATAATGATTCATTCACACTCCACGGCTATTCTGATTCGGACTACCCCGGGTGTTCACTAGATCGAAAAAGCACTAGCGGTACTTGTCAGTTTTTAGGACCCTCTTTAGTTGCTTGGTCTAGTAGGAAACAATCTTCGGTTGCACTCTCCACCACGGAGGCCGAATATATCGCACTTGGTAGTTGTTGTGCACAAGCGTTGTGGATGAGCCAAACACTAGAGGATTTTGGATTTCATCTTAAAAACATAGATCTTTAATGTGACAACAAAAGTGCAATAGACCTCACATATAATCCGGTACACCATTCTAGATCCAAACACATCGACGTTTGTCATCATTTCATTAGGGATCACATTAAGAAAGAGCATGTAAAAGTAAGTTTTATTGGCACGAACTCTCAACTCACTGACATATTTACTAAGCCTCTTCCCGATGCTAGATTTCGTTTATTACGACGTGAGTTAGGTGTCCTAGATCTTTCAAGTTAAAATACATTCACAAAACACAAATTTTGTAGTTTTTAACCATCAAAAACATCTCCTAAAATTCTGATATTTCAGCATTAAACTACTATTGGGACACCTAATCAAGATCACCAATTAAAATTTTCCAAATCACAAAAAATCGTTCACTGTCTCCCGCGCTAGCGCTAGCGCTACCGCAGGCACTTCTGATTTTATTTTATTTTTGAAAAATCAAATACAAAATTACAAAAGCCAAATTACAAAAAATATGTTTTGCCTTTTTGCTGTTGTCATTTGTCTAAAGTTTTCTTTGCAAAAATCAAATACAAAAAAAATTCTTTAAAATAATCAAAAAAAACTGTATGAATTTTCCTGTGAAAATCAAGCATGATTTAATCTATTATTTAGAACTTCTATAATGTTGCAATTTATCTTTTCAAACTACTTTAAACATTGTTTTCATCATGCCTTGATTTATCTATTAATATGTGCATCAATTATATTTTAAAAGTTGTGTAGGATCAAGCTTAGCATGCCTCTAAGTATGAGTAAATGTTTTATGTTTGATAATGATATTTATTCACTCACCTTTTTGGCATTGTCTACATATGTATTTAATCTAAGAATGCTTGTGTATGTTTTGTATTAGTACAGTAAATTAAAATTGCACAAGTATCTTACCTACACTCCTTTATTTGCACTTTTAAAAATTAAGAAAAGTGGTTATATTTTTTGTTATAAAATATATTGGTTTGCAAAACAAGTGTATTCGGAGAACTTTGTTTAAAACAAAAATCATAAAATAAAGTAACAAAGCTAACTCCACCAAGCACTAATTGAACCTCCTGATAAGTCTTAATAAGCGTTGTGAGGCTGAGCACCTTGGAAAGAATAGTAAAGTGTCTTGTGCAAATCATATCTTTCTTTCAAAATAAAAACCACTTACTCTTAAGTACACCGGATCACTAGTCTCAACATTAAAATTAAAATATGTGATCCCCCAAGCACTACTTTGCACCCTGATAAGTCTTAATGAGCATTGTGTGTGCAAAGCACCTTGGTAGTTGTACATTTTTTTGTGCATTAAAGTGTGTGGAAGTAAAATTATTTGTGTTTTATTGTGCCATTAATTGACATATTTCTTGTATTTTTGATTAAAACATTTATTTACTCTACTCAAAAATACACTTATGTGCACATCATTATCTTCCTTAACACTTCTTCTCATGAGTATTGGATCCTAATGCTAAATCTATATTACTCTTTATTTATGAAATGCACTAGATAACCTAGCATGCTTTCTACAATGTTTGGTATGTTTTGAAATTGTGAATTAAAGTAACATTGTAGTACTTTCTTTTTGATAAAATTATTTCATGCTTGGTTACTTTATTGTCAACTTTAATCGAAAAATGATTTACAAAACATCTTATTTTTGAACTGTAACTCATATATCTTTTTATGGATCATCATTGATTACAAAAAGATTTTTTCTTGTATTTCTATAAGTCTTCCGCTTCATAACCATATAAGTGTTTTACCTTGCGCTTTTTCATGCTTACTTAAAGTCTTGTATTTTTGTGCATCATCACTTTTAATCTTAAAATTCCTATCTTTCATTAAGTGATAGACTTGCTTGGTAAAACCTTATAGTGGTTACTTTAAACATAAAAATCTCTTTTATATACTAAAAACTCTGATTTATTTCTATGAAAGTACTGTGTTGCTTACAACTCTAATCTATTTCAATGAGAAATATTCTAAAACTTCTTATCATTTCCTTCTAACTAAGAAGCTCGATCATGCTTTTATCCTATTATCAACTTTTATGTGGTGCCTCCTAACCCACTTTTGCTAATAACAAAAGGGGGAGAACTAACATGATAAATATAATCCGCTATCAAAATAAAAACCCAACATGAATAATAAAGATGATAGCTTACATATTAGGGGAGCATTCACTTAGGGGGAGCATGTATTTAGGGGGAGCAATTCTAAATGCTAAAATCGATAATTATCCTAAGTCATCACTCTCACACACACACAAGTAGGATTTCATCATGCTTATATATTAATGCTCTGATTTATCATTAATGGATTTGTTATTATCAACAGGGGGAGTTTGTTGGAACATGGTCTTTCGCATCTCCTAGGTTTGAGAATAACAAATCCTATGTGTATTTGATCTTGTGTGTTCAAGTGTGCAGCTTAACTAGGTCCACATGACTCAAGGAGTATATATGATGATTGTCCCCAAAATTGATGCCAGAATTCCAAAATGCCCACTAGCGCCGGCGGTAGCACCTAGCGACCGGTGCTAGCGATGATTAGCGCAATTCCAGAGCAAATATAGAAGGCGATAACGCCTGGCGGTAGCTGATAGCACTGGCGGTAGCGCGGAGTACAGAAGGCAAGAGAGCAATGTTGCCGCGGATTGAAGATTCTCCCGTGCAAAACAATACCTAATCGGGGATAGCGCCCGCGGTAGCGTTAGCGCAGGCTCTAGCGCTAAGACTATATAATGGACCCATCACCTCTCGTTTTAGACACACATCAGAGAGAGAGATTGAGTGCTAGAATTCCAGAGGCTGCCTTGGCCGAAATTGACGTCCTACCAAAGTTCTGCTAACTTTTGAAGGAGAAATCTCATCACGCCGGATCCAAATGAAGTCCGCTTTGACAACGCTTATTCTACATCAGATCTTCGTCTACTACTTCAGAAGTTCTTCAAGAGGGAGTTTTAATTAGTTTTATTTCTTTTTCTTGTAAACTGTTAGTGAAATCGCCTCGTGTTGGCGACTAGGTCTGGGGTATACTTAGGGCTGAAATTCGCCTCGTGTTGGCAACTAGATCTAGGCTAGGTTTAGGGGGTGCTCGAGGCCATATTCGGGGAAGGGTTGGCTAGAGCGGCTTGAGGCCGAATCCTGGGAGGATAGGTTAGGGCCAACCGGTTCGTGGGGATACGAGTCGGTATAGAAAACGAAAAAAGAGTTTTATTATTCGCCTCTGATTTCTAGCGTCATAGAAATCAATTTTTGTAAAACCTTATTTATTAATAAATCATGTCTCTTCTTTTGGTTTTACTTGATTTTTCAATGTCTTAATCTTACATTATTACAAAGGTTTTCAAAATATATTAAAAGTGTTAAAAACCCTTATTCACCCCCCCCCCCCTCTAAGGGCGCCTACCGAGCCAACAAAAAGTACTTCAGCCAGTCATTATAAATTCTTACGCATGTGAGACACATGGTCTAGCAGTCATAAATAGGGGAAATCACTAAGCATGATGTTGGACATGGTTTTCTGTATCCCTTTGATTTGAGAATAACAAATCCTACTTGTATTTGATCTTATTTGCCATTGTGTTTTTAGCATGCAGGTTTGAACATATATGACACCAAGTTGCTGATTAAGGGCTGATGACTTTTCTCTGAAAAGAGAGCTAACGCTGGTGTTAGCTCTTAACGTCGAGCGTTAAAAACCGCTGAGAAGAAAACGCTGAGACGGGACTGCGTTCGACGATATTTTCGTTCGACGAAATTGTGGTCGATGAAATAAGATATCCGTTCGACGAAGATGTCGTTCGACGAAGTTGCCGTTTGACGAAATGACGGGAGAACAAAACTCAATGCCAGGCATTAGGTCTTAACGCCAGGCGTTATCCGGTCGATGAATTTGGCAAGGAGAAAGGAGCCGTGACTGCAGGAGGAACTTTAGGAATGATTTGCTCAATGCCAGCGTTAGCCTTAACGCCCGGCGTTAGTACTGCCTGAAACAGAACATTCCTAATGTACAGAATCTCCTTCCTCTTCTGAATATCCGAGCCATCAAGATGTTGCTAAAGATGGATAACACCCGGCGTTAGAACTCAACGCCGGTGTTAGCTCAAAGTCTATAAATTGGAGGATTTCGTCTTCTTCAAACACAGATTGCCAAGAGTCGTTCTCCATCACTTGAGAAGCTCAGTAAAGGCCGAATTTTCCAAACCATCATCTCCCATGCATATTCGAGCAAAGAATTCAAGGAGGACCGGATCAATGCTTACACAACGCGAAGAACGCATGCTTCGACTTCAAGAATATTCAACGTGCCTTCGCCATCTCCAGAATTCTTATAGGGAGTTTTTAATTAAGTTTAATATTTTTTTTGTAACATTTTTTATATAATCGTTTCACTAATTCACCTCGTGTTGGCGACTAGGTCTGGGTAGGACTTAGGGAGCAAATTCGCCTCGTGTTGGCGACTAGGTCAAGGGAGTAGATCTAGGGGGTGCTCGAGGCCTTTCCGGGGATAGATTGGCTAGAGCAGCTTGAGGCCATATCTAGGGAGGATTGGCTAAAGCCAACCGGTTCGTGGGGATACGAGTCGGTATATAAAACAAAAAGGATTTTCTATTATTCGCCTTCGATTTCTAGCGTTATAGAAATCAAGTTTTGTAATCTCTTATTTCATATTAATAAAATCATGTCTCTTTTTGTTTTTAGTGATTTTGATTAATTTCTCTCTAAGTTTAATATCTCGTTAATTCAAGATTATTTAAAATATAACAAAAGTTTTTAAACCCTTATTCACCCCCCCCCCCCCCTCTAAGGGCGCCTCAAGATCCAACAAGTGGTATCAGAGGGAGGTTATTCCAAATCGGCTTAACAACCGGGAGTAATGGCATCTCATGATCTCGATTTTCTAGAGGGTCTGGATGTTAGTCGACCACCTCTCTTTTGTCGGTCAGATTTCAATTACTGGAAAAATCGAATGATGTGTTTCCTCACGACCATGGATGTGGAAGTTTGGAACATGGTAGAGGTTTGGTACTCTCCTCCTACAATTGTAGTGGGAGAAGGGACATTACTAAAACCAAGAGATAAATGGGACGATAACGATAAATTAAAATGCAAAAATAATTCTAAGGCTATGAACGCTTTATATTGCGCTTTAAATAGAACTGAGTTTAATAGAATTTCTGCATGTACAACTGCTTATGATATTTGGAATCATTTGGAGGTTACTCATGAAGGTACATCGCAGGTAGAAGATGCAAAGCTATTCCAACTGGAGTCTGAATATGAAAAATTCAGGATGGATACCGAAGAGGATATCAACTCAATGTACACTCGCTTCACCAAGATCGTCAACGCCTCAAAAGCACTTGGAAAGGTCTATTCAGATGGGGACTTGGTCCGGAAAATTCTTCGCTCTCTACCTCCACGGTTCAATCCAAAGGTGACGGCAATCTCGGAGTCACACAACCTTAGAACACTGCAGATCGAGAACCTTATTGGGAATCTCAAAACCCATGAGGTAGAACTCCAGATTCAACACGATGAATACAATAAAGAGCCAAAGAAAAAGGCGTTGGCTCTTAAATCGAAGAAGGAGAGCATCGAAGATGATGATGAAGATGAAGAAGGTCTCCTAGTGAAGAACTTCGGGAAGTTCATTAGGAATCCGGAAAGGAGGAATACCTTCCGGAAATACTTCTAAAAGGATGCTCGACAAAAAGGACCTCCCTCTTCATCAAAGAAAGAAAAAGGAAGCGATGATGAAGGAGAAAGAGAACCACCGGAGTGCTAGCACTGCAGAAAGGTCAGACACATCCGGAGCCAGTGCCCGGAGTATCAAAAGGAGCAAAAAGAACAATACAAAGCAAAGGAGAAAAAGAAAGTACTTAAATCTGCAACCTGGGATGATTCATCCTCTGAAGAATCAAGCGAGTCTGAGTCAAGCAATGAAGAGGAGGCAAACCTATGTCTAATGGCAAAAAGCAACGATGACGAATCCAGTGTTCTAAGCGACACTGAGGTAACTCCTCCCACCTTCGAAGAACTCTGTGATGAATTTGTTCTAACGTGTAAAGCCTATGATAAAAGTATAGAAGATAATGTTATTTTGAATCATGAAAATGAATCAATCATTAAAGAAAATCATAAACTTACAAAGAAACTAATTTCCCTTGAAAAGAGAAAGGTTTCATGTCAAGAGTGTGAGCACTCCTTATGTAAAACAAAAGAACTTGAAGTTTCTCTATCTAAGGCCCTCTCACAAATAAAAAATATTACAAAAGTAAAGGGGGACATAGAAAGAAAACTAAAAACCTCTCTCTTACAAATTGAAAATAAAAAAAGGGGTTTGAAAGTAAATGTGTAACCATTGTAAAAGAAAATACCTTTCTTAAAAATCAAAATCATAAACTCAATATGGCCATAAAAAAGTTCGGGATAGGACAAAAATCCCTGGATATGATTTTGGGAATCCAATGTTATGGTTCTGGGAAGTTTGGGCTCGGATATCAAAATGAGCCCTACCGCCCGGTGTTAGCCACTAACGCTGGTGGTAGCTCAACAGTTAAAAAATCTCCCGTCTTTTCTAAAGTTCAAACATCCATCAAGAGCAATGTAGAAATTCATAAAAGGGTCTCAACCCCTTTTGTTTCGTGTGCAAATTGTCTTAAGTTTGGACACACGACTAGCTCCTGTAGGAACGTAAAACTACGATCATTAAAATAAATCTGGGTACCTAAGAAATCCACTTACTTTTTGGGTGGTACCTCTTGGGTATCCGGATCTTTACTCTCATCTACTCTCTAGATTTGCAGGAAGGCTAAGGAAACGGAGGATGTGTGGTACTTGGACTCAGGATGCTCCAAGCACATGACGGGAAACAAAGCAAAGTTCCTTAGCCTAGAAAAGAAGAAAGGAGGGATCATAACATTTGGAGAAAATGGTAAAGGAAGGATCATGGGAGTAGGTACCGTGGGTAACGAATCATTTCTTATCTGAAATGTTCTTTATGTCAAAGGATTAAAACATAACTTAATATCTATAAGTCGATTGTGTGATAAAGGATTAGATGTATTATTTGAATCATCCACTAATCTTTGCAAAATATTTAATCATAACACAAAAGATGTTTTACTCACTGCATCTAGAATTCACAACGTTTATATAATTTCCTTTCATGAGCTTTCCAAATCATCAATGAAATGTTTTATAACTAAAAATGACGAGTTAGAACTTTGGCATAGACGTTTAGGTCACGCGAGTACAAAGCTCATTTTAAAGTTAGCCAAAAAGGAATTAATTAGAGGATTGCCCAAATTAAACGGAAACTTGTCTTCACTATGCTCTCCATGTCAAAAAGGAAAATTTACAAAATCAACTTTCAAAAGCAAAAACGAAATCTCCACTTCAAAATCATTGCAATTAATTCATATGGATCTCTTTGGTCCTGTTAGCACCGCAAGTCTTGGTGGTCGAATATACACTTTCGTTCTAATTGATGATTTCTCTAGATATTGTTGGACGCTATTTCTATCTTCTAAATCTGATGCGTTTTGCGAATTCTCAAAATTGTGTACTCGTATTCAAAATAAACTAGACCTAAAAATAAAATGCATTCGCTCAGATCATGGAGGAGAATTTGAAAATGAAAATTTTAAATCTTTTTGTGAAAAGTTAGGGATTAAGCATGAATTCTCCGCTCCACGCACACCTCAACAAAACGGTGTTGTAGAAAGAAAGAATAGGACAATCCAAGAACCAGCATGCGCTATGTTATCTGAGTACAAATTGCCTAAGTCCTTTTGGGTCGAAGCCGTAAGCACATCATGCTATGTAATGAATAGAGTCATGCTTCGCCCATCTCTTAATCTCATGCCATATGAACTATATTATCAAAGGAAACCTAACGTATCGTATTTTAAAGTATTTGGTTGTAAGTGTTTTATTCTTAATACAAAAGATTCGTTAGGAAAATTTGATGAAAAATGTGATGAGGGTATATTTCTTGGATACTCCTCAACCAATAAAGCCTATATAATATTTAACAAAAGGAAGAGTAAGGTTGAAGAGTCTATTAATATTAAATTTGATGAATTTATTCCATATGTAGAAAGACTTCCTATAGGTACAAGTGATGAACCTATGACACCTTTGGAGCACAACGAAGAGGAACCTTCCGTAAGCACATCATGCTATGTAATGAATAGAGTCATTCTTCGCCCATCTCTTAATCTCAGGTCATATGAACTATATTATCAAAGGAAACCTAACGTATCATATTTTAAAGTATTTGGTTGTAAGTGTTTTATTCTTAATACAAAAGATTCGTTAGAAAAATTTGATGAAAAATGTGATGATGGTATATTTCTTGGATACTCCTCAACCAGTAAAGCCTATAGAATATTTAACAAAAGGTCGAGTAAGGTTGAAGAGTCTATTAATGTTAAATTTGATGAATTTATTCCATATGCAGAAAGACTTCCTATAGGTACAAGTGATGAACCTATGACACCTTTGGAGCACAACGAAGAGGAAACTTCCCAAGAAGAGGAGGAGACAGCCAAGGAAGATGAACATGTGCCCCCAAGCATCTTGAACTTCTCAAAAAATCATCTGAAAGATCTAGTCATTGGGGAACCTTTTGCTGGGGTGAGAACTCGATCTTCCCTTCATGAATCATTTTCAAATATTTGTTTTGTTTCTGAAATCGAACCTAAAAATGTTTCCACCGCCTTAAATGATGAATTTTGGTTTTTGGCAATGAATGAGGAGTTAGATCAATTTGAAAGGAATAAAGTTTGGAACCTAGAAGAACGCCCATCTAATCATCCTGTTATTGGTGTAAAATGGATCTTTCAAAATAAACTAGATGGTGAATCTAGGATTACAAGAAACAAAGCTCGCTTAGTCGATCAAGGTTTTTCTCAAATCGAGGGGGTAGATTTTGAAGAAACTTTTGCACCCGTTGCTCGCTTAGAATCCATACGAATATTTTTGGCATTTGCGAGTTTTAAACAAATACAACAATTTCAAAAGGATGTTAAAAGTGCTTTCTTAAACAGATTTATAAAAGAAGAAGTTTATGTAGAATAACCCCCCGATTTTATAAATGAAAAATTTCCAAATCATGTTTACAAATTAGAAAAAAAATGCTTTATGGTTTAAAACAAGTGCCCCGTGCATGGTATGATAGGCTTACATCATTTTTATTAAAGCACGGTTTTGTTATGGGAAGTGCCGACAACACACTCTTCATTAAGCATAACAATAACGATCTAATTATTTTGCAAATATATGTTGATGATATCATTTTTGGAGCCACTAATGAAGAGTTGTGTAATGAAGTAGTCTGAGTAATGAAAAATGAATTTAAAATGAGTCTTGTAGGAGAACTATCATATTTTCTTGGTTTTCAAATCTCACAACGAACTGATGGTATCTTTATTTGCCAAACAAAATATGTTCATGACATGCTTAAAATATTTGGATTTGAAAATCTTAAACAAGCCACTACTCCTATGAGTGCTTCTATAAAACTTGGAAAAGATGAATCTGGAATTTTGATTGATCAAACTTTATATAGAGGTATGATAGGATCTCTTTTATACTTAAGTGCATCTAGACCAGATATAATGTTTGTCGTATGCCTATGTGCTCGCTTTCAAGCCAATCCTAAAGAATCTCATTTAAAGGCGGTAAAATGAATTTTTAGATATCCAATTGGCACGTCTAAATTAGGACTGTGGTATCCACATAATGACTCTTTTATATTACATGGATATTCTGATTCTGATTATGCGGGTTGTTCTTTAGATAGAAAAAGTACTAGTGGTACATGTCATTTCTTAGGTCCTTCTCTAGTTGCATGGTCAAGTAGAAAACAAAACTCCGTTGCACTCTCCACAACCGAGGCGGAATATATAGCACTAGGAAGTTGTTTTGCCCAAGCATTATTGATGACTCAAACATTAGAAGACTTTGGAGTTCATCTAACTAATATTGAACTAAAGTGTGACAATAAGAGTGCCATCGATTTAACCAACAACCCCGTTCATCACTCAAGATCCAAACACTTAGACGTTAGACATCATTTTATTAGGGATCATATAAAAAGGAACATGTTCATGTAAACTTTATTGGAATTGATTCACAACTTGCGGACATATTTACCAAACCTTTACCGGATTCCCGTTTTGCCCTACTTAGACTAGAATTAGGAGTCTTAGATATAACAAATTGATAATCACAACATGCCTAAATATTCCTAAATAAGCCTTCAAAACACATCAACTCTCTCTAGAATTTCTACCCTAAGAAGGTCTATATACATATTATCTATGCCAAAAGAATATTTTTCAAAATTCCTAAAAAATAGTGTTCTGTTTGGGTGTTAACTTCTTAACGTCAGGCGTTAGCATTTTTGGGCAAATTGTTTTTCTGTTTTTTCCAAAATATTTCTAATATTTTTCTAGTGATTTCTCTCAGTTTAGGTTCTCTGTGTGAAAATTATTTTGTCATTAATTTAGTAATTTTAACTCCAAAATACAAAAAAAAAATTAATTAAAATAATTCAAATTGATCAAAAATATGTTTTGCTTTAACTCGTTACAAAAAGATAGTTTGACTAGATGACTTCACAAGAGCAATCATCTTAGTCTTTTTTTTTTGTTTCAAATAGTCAAATTTGATTTTTGGCATACAATTAAAGATTTACTTCAAAGTCTAATTACAATTTCAAATTTGCTTAACATTGTTTTTGTCATGCCTTGACCATAATGTGATTATGTGCAATGAAATAGTATAGATAATTGTGTATGATTGCCTAGCATGCCTCTATGTATGAGTAATGTTTTATGATAATCAATGATTCAAACACTCACTATTTTTGGTAATCTACATATGCTCATAATCTTAGTCTTGCATGATTGTGTAGTGTGATAATTTTAACACATTAAGTTGTATATTTAAATTACCTACACCTTCATTCAAACAATAAATTTCTTGCACACATAGAAGTGGTTATTTTTGGTTGCAAACAACAAGTGAATTCGGAGAACTTTGGCCCAAACAAAAAAAAATCTTAAAGAAATAATATGCCAAAGAAAACTCCACCAAGCACTACTCACCCACCTGATAAGTCTTAATGAGCACTGTGAGGTTGAGCACCTTGGAAAGAATTGTAAAGTGTCTTGTGCAAACATATTTCTTTTTATCACTTCTATTTGTACACTGGATCACCAAAAAAAAATCAATAAAATTGCCTATGTGATCCCCCAAGCACTACTTCGCTCCCTGATAAGTCTTAATGAGCATTGTGTGGGTGAAGCACCTTGGTAGTTGTACTTATGTTTTGTGCTTTGAAATTTTATTCTATATGTGATGTGTGAAAGTAATTATAAGAGTACAATCTTAATATTGTTATTACTATTTCACTACATATGTCATGTGTTTTGATTATTTCACTTGTACACTTTTATCAAAACACCTTATGCACACATCATTGATTTTCATAAAGCTTCTACTCATGAGAATTGGATCCTAATGCAAACATTACATAATTCTCTAAAAACTTAAGTAAAAGTATTAGATTGCAATGCATGATTTCTACAATGTTTTCTTTACTTGAAATACGAATTGGTTACATTGTGGTTATTATTTTTTTGAATATGCTAAATAATGCTTGCCTATTTGTTATGAAAATTTTCAAAAGTGAAAATGCTCAAATGTGAAGAGTCTAGATATATTGTTGAAATGGTCAAACTATAACAAAAATCTTAATATTTTTAACCTTGTTTTATTATTTTCGCATTCCATTCTTGCCTATTTTTTATGCTTATTTCTTACATATATGATATTGATATTTCGTGTTTTGAAATTAAGCGAAGGTTAAAGATTTTTTCCAAACCATATCCGATAAAGGCAAGTGTGCCTTATCGTCTATAGTATAGGATATTTAGAAATACCAAGGTCGTATTCCTTGGGGCGCGTTGATTACTTCTACTTTGAGGAAAATCACTATTATCTTATCTAACGATTTTAAGGTTTTGATTACTTAGCTAAAAAAAGACAATTTGCAAGCTAAATTAAAGATTTAGATGGTGGTAAAAGAGGTTAGTACCACTACCAGAAAATGGACTTTTAGCCAGGGCAAATTGCCGTGGCTAAAAGTCCAAAACCGTGGCAAAAGACTTTTAGCCACGGTCTGCCCACGGCAACTGGGCGTGGGCAATGCGAGCGTGGCAAAAAAGTATTTGCCACGCTCATTCCGTGGCAAATACTTTTTGCCACGACTTTTAGCTACGTTTTAAAACCGTGGCTAAAAAGTCTTGATTTCAACAGATATTAGCTACGGTTTCCCTGCCGTGGCTAAAACTCCATTATTAGCCACGGTTTCCCTGCCGTAGCTAAAAGTCCATTATTAGCCACGGTAATAAACCGTGGCAAATACTTGACAGATTGATTTTAAAAAAGTATTTGCCACGGTTTGAAACCGTGGCAAATACTTAGCAGATTTATTAAAAAAAAATTTGCCACTGTTTGAAACGTGGCAAATACTTGACATATTTATTAAAAAAAATACTTACCATGATTTGAAGTCGTGAAAAATAATACGGGCAGGAATCAAATTCTAGCGATCGCATCTAAGAGGGCTTCGCTCGCATCAGAGGGCCGACTATAAATTAAGTTATTAAAATCTAATTTTAATTCTGACAATTGTAAATGGACTAATACAATGAAAAACATTGACGAATTGCCTAACTTATCATGCGCCTCTCTCAAATCCACCTTTATCGATTCTAAATTCACAAATTACCTATCTCAATTTACATCTTGACTGAGAAATACAAAATATCTCTAATGAGAAATACTTTCCAAAATAAAAAATAAATCTGCAAAGCATACATGACTGAAATGAGTACACTGAAAAAAAATAAACTTATACAAAAATAAGTACACTGGAAAAAATAGAAACGTGCAGAGCAGCCACTTAAGAGATCAAATTCAGAGAAGCCAAGGCAAAGGAAGGCTTCACCCCGCCAGATTGCAGAGCAACCACTTAAGAGAACCTCAATCCATCAGTTCTAGTTCTATCAAAGCAAGGAAAAAATAATATTAAAGTTAAGTATACACACTACAACAAAATTGGGATACTGCGACATGGCCTTCCGCGGCGCTTTTGGAGCACCGCATTATTTTTCGCGGCGTTTTAAAATGCGCCGCAAAATCGCCGCAAAATCGCCGCAATATGGATCATAGATGTAGAACTTTGTGGCGTTTTTCGGAAAGCGTCACAAATACAAGAATCCACAGCATTTTTTTAAAAAGCGCCGCCAATTCTACAGCCTTTATTTTAAAAAAAACATCATAGCATTGGCGGCACTTTTCCTTTAAAACGCGACCAATGTTGCGGCAATTTTTTTAAAAAATGCAGCCAACGCAGCATATTAAAAAAATTATACAAAATTTCTTAATGGAAATGGATAGATGCAGATTAGTATCAAAGTTCAAATTTAGTATAAAGAAGTAGAAATTTCAGCAGGCTTAAAAATGATTCTGAATCAGAAAAAATATTCTATTTCAAGACCAAGGGGCTAGAACATAATAATTTTCAAAATATTCTAGTACGTACCATGCTTAGTTACTTTCTTGTGAAGGATTTCCCTCTCATAGTCTGTTTTGGGTGGACCCGAATCTTCTTGAAGGGGCTCAGTATGAGCGAATGTGGTGCCCTCCGTGGTGATGCCATCTGTTTCATCAGATCCTACAAAAGATAGGGGCTCTCAATATTAGTGGTAGTGACATAAAGCTTGGGGTGATATAACAATTAAAAAACCACATGATGGATAGAGATAATAAAAGATTTCTACCCATCCTGGATGACGACCTCGAAACGAGAGAGAGGGCTAGGGTGGCGTGGGGACGGCCAGGAAATGATTGCACGGTAGGGAGAGAGGGGCAGAGAGCTGGTGAGATCGCTTGGAGTTCAACCTTCTTCCGGCGGCGTGGAGAACGACTGGAGTTCAACCTTCTTCCGCCGACCTGGAGATAGAGTGGAGTTCACATTCTTCCGGCGTCCTGGAGCTCGAGCGGAGTTCATCTTCTCTTTCGGCAGCCTGAAGATCGAGCGGAATAATAGAATAATTAAGGAAGTAATGGAGTCCTAAAATCGGAATATTTGTTTTAGCGACGCTTTAATAGAATAATAGAATAAGGAAGAACAAGAATTTTGAAACAATAAATGAACTAATTAAACTGTGAGCACACAAGCTAAATTCACAAACAAGTTTAAGTTCTCTAGAATTTGTAAGGAAAAATAAACATTCAACAAAATCAGCAAGAACTTGCGAAGGTCATGGAACTAAAATGCTTTCATTATAATTTCGTTGGACGGAGGAAAATTCAAAACAATCAAAACTACTACTTTACTGGTTTCAGAATTATTGAGAACAAATGAGCTGAAATTAAATGATTTTGGGATACCTGGATTGAAGTCTAACATTGTTGGTGATAAAGAATGGGTGGAAACAACTGCATGGATTGTCAGACTACAATTTAGGGGTAGGAAGAAGACTGGAACTTGAATTTATTATAACTTAAAAAAGATTTCATGAAATTTGAGTAGCCATGGCTATGTTAATAGGAATGGAGTATAAGGACAAGAGGACTGGTTATTAGCTGAAGTAACATCGGAGCTGTGGTTGTAGACATGCTGCAGTAGTTCTAGTAAACTGCATATATATTTAAAAAAAATTGTAGGACAATTGTAGGAGAAACTAATAAAAAAATAAGAGAAATTAAGCGCAATTGTAGGAGTTACAATCGTATATAATCTTTAAAGGAATCTTCAAAAATAACACTATTGCTGCTATCATATATATATGCACAATCCAGTGTTAGGATATGAAGCTACCATGGAGGATCTAAGTAAAATGAATTACAGAGTTTAACAATGCAATTAAAATCTATTTAAGAAATTCCAGAATAAAGGCATTAATGAATGCGGTAAAGCTTTATCTAGAAATACCTTGAAACATTATAAATTTGCCATTTTTGGATGCCACCCTTCCTGCAAGGAGGCGCAGCAGTAAAGAGACTCAATGAATTTTTTATGAAACTTTATATTCAAATCTAATTACCATTCAAAAATGTTAAGATAAATTTTAATTGTATCTATTTCAGTAACTTTCGATCAATCTCAACCCTTACGCAAAATAAATATGATATATACAAAAAATTTCCACAAAAAATAAATTGAAAATTAAAAGTTTCTTGCAGAGCATACCTCATGTTCAATAAAAATCAAGACATGCATAGCTTAATTTGATAGCTTAAAATTTCACTGGAAAAATAACATTTTGATAGCTTAAAATTTAGGAAATTTATGAAAAGGCAAAGATTCTAGGTCTTACAGATAGGTGGCCTATGAAGATCATGTGTGTTATGTTCTCGCACTTCTTCGGAAAGGAGTTTGGATTTTCTGCGATAATGTCGAGATCTTTGTTGCCGGAATATGCATCGTCGCGTGGAATTTTCGGCTATTGTTCTCACTCTAATGCCCAAACCTGAAATGAAATTTTTGGATATTGTTCTCACTCTAATGCCCAAACCTGAAATGGAATTTTCGGCTATTGTTACCCAGAATAGCAGCTGCAGAAGGATGGTCTACATGGAAACTTAGAATAGCCTCAAATACACTCTATTCATTCTCTGCATAGATAGAAAATCAGCATAGCATATTTATTTTAAAAATGTTTTATATAGTATTCTTTAATCAGAATCACTTGGAAGATCACAGACCTCCCCAAAATGGAGGTACACCAGTAAGAAGGATGTAAAACAAGCTTCCCCATGAAGTTGAATATGCTATTTGGGAGAAAATAGTTCAAGGGAAACCTAACAAGCTTCCCCATGATCTAGATTAAAATCTGAAATTAGAAAACTCATATAAACTTGTATTAATTGTTGAACAAATGGCACAATTTTCATCCTCCAATAGAATTTCTAGACACAATGAAACCTAACCCTTTCCTAGAACTAGCCAATCACAACACCATGCATCTACTGCATTAGATACAATTAAATATGATATGTGATAAAATGTTCAATTTTGGTATGTCCAAAAGGTAGATAACATGTCAGATGAATGTCATATATCAATGGTTCAATATATCTCAAGAACTCAAGAAGTACATGCACTAAATTACTCTCGGCAACAATTGCCCTTGCATCGAATTTAGGAAATAATATCGCTATAAAACTGCATGTTGGCTTTACAGAATATAAGATCTTTAGCATATTTTCACTTAAAATTTTCAATATCATAAAATTAAGGTGGTTAAAGCTTCTAAAAAATTATGATATAAATATTTATTTGAGAACATCAATGTTAGTTTGATGCTCTGAGCTGTGAATTCTTCTACAAAATCACTATATTCATACCCAACGAATAAGAATTGGTTGAAAACAGAATAACTTCGGCTTAAACCTATTGTCAACTGAACAGGGCTTTGCAAGTTGCAACACAATTGGCCATCACCGGATCATACATGTATAAAGAATCAAGCTAATGGGATTGTCATAGTATATATGATTCAAGAAGTTTTGGAAGGCACTAAGTTAGAATTTGTTTTTTGGGCAATTACATTTTTTCAGAACAGAAAATGCAACATAACATGATTTACCAAAGAGTTTGTTCGCTTCTGAAGCTCCAGCTATTCAAGCTTATATTCGAATGCTCCAGTCTAAAAAAAAGTTTCTGCCTGCTGACGAGAAACCAGACCATCCTGCAAATAAGAGTTACTTAATAAGTTAATAGTTAGCTTAAAAATAAGGTGAAAATAACAGAATTCAAGGAGGAAACATTTAACCTAGATCAACTTCAAATTGGAGTTTACTACCTTTACTTCAAGTGTGAGTGCAAGAGGCAGAGTTCTAACAATAGGGTTGTTTCTTACCCAAAATAAAACTTTAGGGTTGATGGGAGATTCCATAAATATTAGGATGAGGAAGAGATGGGAGTTGGAGAGGAAGAATAAACTCAGAGATGCAAGACCGGGGAAATCAGATAGCAAGGACAGAAGCTTGATCGCTCCGAAGAAATGACTTATGTGGATGTTCTTCCTGTTAGTCGAAACTCGTCGGAGAAAGGGGCTACTCCTTCTGCGAAGCAATCCGAAGGCACCATGTAGCGGTGGGAGGACACAACATTGGAGCGAGGGCTCGATCATGGAAACCCTATGAGCTTCCAGTGTGAAGGGCTGGAGAGGAGGCGCGCGATATGAAGCCCTAGAAGCAGCGGGAAGAAGCAAACATGGAGCAGCGGGAAGAAGCAAAAATGGAGCAGCGGGAAGAAGCGAAAATGGAGGCGGGGAGAAGCGAAAATGGAGGCGGGAAGAAGCGAAAATGGAGTACCTGGAAGAAGCGAAAATGGAGCAGTGGAGGCTCTGCGAAACCTAAAGAGAGAGGGTTTTGATCGGTGTGCTTCTTTTGAGAGAAATGACTTTTGATTTCCTTTTATTAGGGTTTTTTCGTATTTTGTAAGAGTTTTTCAATTTCAAATAAAATGAGATTTATAAAAAAAAATTAATAATAGTTTCTTAATATATAACCTTATAATAAATGTTTTTTAATAAATTAATATATATAATGATATAATGTTAAAAAAATTACATATATATTAATATAATATTTACTCGATCCAAGAATTTAGGGATGTCAACGTGTATGATTACTTAATAAAGTCATATTAATTTTGACATACAAATATATTTGTTTGGTTTGCATCTGTGACATGTGTACACAGATACATATATGTACTAGCCTCTATTTCAAAATTCGTGTGTCCATGAATTTTCAAGTCATGACTAATCTCAATGTTTTAGCGCGATGATGATTCTTGATTAAAATATAATCGCATCAATACATAACTGCATCATTAGTTATTTTGTGCATAACGAAGTTTGTGTTTTTTTCTCGTTACAGCCTCTTTGGTCATGAAATAATATTTAGTGGTATAAAATTATGATTTAGGCGCTCCTATATTTTGATTACGTTTTAAAAATATTTGTCACAAAAGCTAAACGTGTATGTCGAAGTTTTTCACGAAAACTTCATTAATGTTAAAAAATTAGTATTTGCAACAATTTTGGAAAAAATATTGCTAAATATAAAATTAACGGCGACGTTTTTTAAAATGTTGCAGACATAATGTCACTGTTGAGGATATCTCTCGAAGTACACGAGGTCGGGATATCTAATCTTGATCTTTGACTTTCTGAGTAAATGACTCATCGATGTAGTCCTCTTCATTGCTATCGCGACTCGGTGCATATCTTCGAAAATTCACATTGCTTTTCTAGTCATCTTCATCATTATCATCATTCAGCTCCTTCTTTAGACCGTTCTTCTATCGACGCATCGATGTAGTCTTTTTCGTCACTTTTGCGACTCAATTCCTTCTTTAGACTATTTGACTACTTTAATGCACTGAATGTATACATCTTCAATATTTCTTTTGCATAGCTTGTCTGATGAAACTACTCGTACGTGGAATTCATCTTGTTCGTCTTTTTCTATAAGAATAACAGACTAATATTTTATTATAATTATGAGTATGGCGAGGTTCGTATTGCTTTTATAAAATTGCAAACAGTCATTGGTAACTTATATAGTAATCATCACGCAACGAAGATGACACTATAACTGGAGCTCAAGAAAATTGTCAAAAAACAACATATTAGAGGACAATCTTGATCATCTTATATAATGGCTTCATTTTGGATCATTCATCGGTAGATTTCAACTGTTGTGGTTCGCCAACAATTCTGGTTTTAGATTGACTATTGTTGATTGATCTCCTCATAGCACGTGATGGATTGAATAGTATTTGACATAAATTAATTAAATATAAGAATTAATGATTAAATTAATAATAATATATTTACGCAAATGCTATGAATAAAGAAACTAAATTTTAGTCAATTATCTTATACTAATTTTTTTCCACGGCAAAAGACCGTGGCTAATAATTCTGTATTTGCCACGAATTGAGAATTATGACTAAAACATTAGCCACGAATTTGAAAACCGTGGCTAATAGTATCTTTTTAGCCACGAATTTGAAAACCGTGGCTAATAGTATCTTTTTAGCCACGAAATCGATAAACCGTGGCTAATATGTTCTTTTTTGCCACGAATTTGATGCCCGTGGCTAATACTTTCTTATCAGCCACGAATTAAGAGCCGTGGCTAATACTTAACTATTAGCCACGATTTTTGACCCGTGGCAAAAAAAAAGTGTGGCTAAAAGTCATTTTTCTAGTAGTGTACTCAATCAAAAGTAACCTTGGAGTGAGAATAAACAAGTGAAAAGAAAATAAATCTAATTCCGTTTAATTAATTAAACTACTTGACCGTGGAGGTTCCCGAAGCTCGAACATGCCTCTCTCGAGGTTAATGCCCAACTAAGTTTAGGAAAAATCAACCGGACTCTCGTCCTATAATCGATTACCTAAAACTTGCTTTACAAAGTGAACCCCGCTATTGGATTTGACTCCAATCCGGGAGATTTACGTCATCCTCTCTCGAGGGGTGCGTGCAACTCTCTTTACCCTTGAGTGATCGATTAAAACTTTGAGCCTCTCGGCTAACTAAGTATGAAAACATAAGCGAAAACCATACATCGATAATATGGCCTCACAAGTTAAAATTCAAGGGTAATTCAAGTGTTTTATAAAAACGGAAAAAGAGAGCTTTAAGAGATCATAACTTGTTTATCTCATCCTCGGATCATTTTGATCGAGTAATAATGAGAATTAGTTAATCATGGTGGAGGGGGAAGAGAAAGAGAAATAAAATGGCATAATAAGAAAAATTAACTAAGGTAGAAGGAGACAAATAAAGAGAGCAAACTAATTTTTATTTAGATGAAAACTATTACAAGCCTTAAGAAAAGAGATTGCAAGCTAGGAAAAATAAAGTTACAAGCTTAAACTAAGCTATTGCAAGAAGGAAAATTAAACATTACTTGTCATGAAGGGAAAGAGAACATGAAATGGAAAGACATGAAAATGAACATGAAAAAAAACTCAAAAACAGCTTTAGCAGCACCTCCCCCACTCCAAAATTCTGAACCCTGGACTCAAGGAGAGCCTCTGAATTTATAGGAAAAATTTTCAAGTTACAGACCCTCGGTCACGGGCGTGACCAAGGGCGTGTAATCACTGATCTGCACGGCTGGGCCAGTGGCGTGGGCTTTGCGTGATGGCGGGAGAAAATCAGAGATTACACGCCCGTGTAACAGGGTCACGGGCGTGTACTTGGACGGCTTCATTTAATGCAGCGTAGGTCTTGCTTGCGGCGCGGCGGTGTGCAGGGATCATGCGGGAAATCACGGTCGTGACTTTGGGTCACGGGCGTGACTTAGGTTGACTTCTCGATGGCATCTCCACGTCTCGAAGGCTGCACGCTGGGAAGATTCTAAAATTACATGCCCCGTGGTCACGGGTGTGACATTTGGTCACGGGCGTGACCTGGGGCGTGACTTACTATGGACTAGCTCAAACAGCGCGGCATCGAATCTGGACTGACCTTCAGGTTACACGCCCTTGGTCACGGGCGTGACTTTGGTTCACGGGCGTGACCGAGGGCGTGACATGTTGTTTTTCCCCGATTTGTCCCAAAATTCTGTAAATATTGAAATTAAGCTAAGTTAGAATCAAGATTACAAAAAGATCTACTTATAACCTAAAATTGACATGAAAAAGGAAAAATTCATATTAAATATTTACAAAATTTCCTATTAAAAATATATATATAAACTACTTATCAAATACCCCATACTTGAGGTTTTGCTATTCCAGAGCAAAAGTGTGAGACATAATATATAAGACATCCATAATATTTTTAATTTCAAACTAAAATTTTACTAAACTAAAAGTTAAGTTGAAAATAAATTCTAGGAGGAGTTAAGTCCTAAATTATGATGATGATTTGAAAAGAAAGAAAATTGTTTAGGCAAGGACTTCTCAAGATAATTAATTAGCTTACCAAAATTGTAGAAATTATAAAACCAAATTAAATTAAAATTATAAGAACTCTATCTTAAAAGAAACTTAAGGAAAAGTAACCTACTAAATATTGCTCTCTTCATAACTTAAGTTAAACCTAGATCAAAGATATTGGCTAAGGGGGGGGGGGGTTCAAAGCTTGGCATAAGAAAGATTTTTGATTTGAGGTGATGAATTTTATCCTCACACCTCTATTTTTTCTTTTCTTTTTGTATATGTTTAGGAGTAATGAATTTTATCCTCTTACTCCATGCCATATAATCTTTTAACATTCTCTTCTAATAAAATCCCAAAATGTATATGTTTAGGAGTAATGAATTTTATCCTCTTACTAGATGTCATATAATCTTTTAAATGATTTTGGGTGCATATGTTTAGGGAATAATGAATTTTATCCTCTTATTCCCATGACATATGATCTTTTAAATCACTTTTTTTATGCCATCAAAGGGGTAGGGTAGGAAAAATTCTAGTTTATAAATTAAATTATGTTGAGAGTAAATTCTAGTAAAATTAAATTTCCTAAGATCTAAAGAGCTAGAAGAAAATATAATTGAAATCTAAAGTGGTTTAGCAGATTTACTCCAAAATAAAGCCATTTAAATATAAAAAAAAAGAGAAGTCATGCTAACAAAAATTCTCTAATCAAACTCAAATCATAAGATGGTTCTTAAAACAAGATTACCTAAAATTTAAAATTAACAAACTATGATAAACAAAATTTTAGCCAATTAAAAACCTAAAAATGCATATAAACATTCTCAACTAGATTTCTAAGAAGTCACAAAACAACAAGTAGGAGGGGTATAAGAATTTTTGGAATTTTTGATATTATCTTTTGTTTTTGAATTTTTCTCATTTAAAAACTATTTACAAAGAAAGGAAACAAGCTTTAAAACTAACAATTTTTGTTAAGTCTTGGACTTCCCAAGGGCTACCCGGTGAAGGGTTCGCAAGGTACTAGGAGGTGTGATGGGATGAAATCCCAAATGTCCCTTTCCAAGATTTAAGTTTTCGATTTTCTAAATTTTTTTTTGAGTTTTTGGGTTTTACAAGTGCTTAAATAAAGGAAAACATAGGAAAATTAAAAAAAAATTGAAAATTTTCTTTTAAAACTATTTACAAAGAACTATTTACACCCCCATACTTAAATTTAAACTTTGTCCCCAATGTTTAAAACTAAGTATGAAGTAAAAGAAAAGGCAAAAAGGAAAGAAGAGAAGGAAAAAGAGCTTCCCTGATTTTTTTTTGAAGCTTTCATGGGGAAGCAGCGATTACAGTGATTACCTACAAAAGTTGTTAAAGAAGAAAAACAAGAGAAAACAATAAAAGATAACTTTTGGGTGCCTCCCAAAAGCGCTTTGTTTAAGGTCGTGTAGCTTGACCCACTTGCCGATCATATTATAGGAGGAAGGAAAATCGAATCACTCTACTCGTTAGCTTGTTCTCCCGGAAGATATAACTTAAGGCGGTGCCCGTTAACTTTGAAGGAACCTTTTTCCGGGTGGGAAATTAGAATTGTCCCATAGGACCAAACCTCTTTAACAATAAAGGGTCCGGACCATCGAGATTTCAGCTTTCCCGGAAAAAGGCGAAGACGAGGATTATAAAGGAGGACGAGATCGCCCGGCGAAAAAGTTTTTGGAAATTTTATATGTTTATCGTGATAAAACTTTGTTCGCTCCTTATATAATTTGTTACTCTAATACGCAATCGCTCTCCACTCATTCGGCTCGTTCAATTGAAACTTCCTTTGTTCGCCCGCTAAAGTGGAATCGAGATTTAAGAATTTAAGAGCCCAAAAAGCGCAGTGTTCTAATTCGATCGGAAGGTGGCAGTCCTTTCCATAAACCAATCGATACGGCGTACAACCGATAGCGGTCTTGTACGCCGTTCGATAAGCCCATAGCATGTCATCGAGTTTTATTGCCCAATTCTTCCGATTAATAGAAATCGTTTTTTCTATAATCCGCTTTAATTCTCGATTAACAACTTCAACTTGGCCGCTCGTTTGTGGGTGATATGCAGTGGATAATTTGTGTGTGACACCATATTTTGCTAAGATTTTTGTGAATTGGGTATTGCAAAAATGGGTGCCCCGATCACTCACTATAGCGCGTGGCGTGCCAAATCGAGAAAATAATTTTTTTAAGAAGTTTACGACGACTCGCGCATCGTTGGTGGGGAGAGCTTGCGCTTCCGCCCACCTCGACATGTAGTCGACCGCAACGAGAATATATTTGTTTGAAAACGAAGGAGGAAGCTGACCAACGAAATCAATGCCCCAAAGATCGAAAATTTCACATTCTAAGAAAATGTTTTGGGGCATCTCATTTCGGCTGGAGATGTTCCCCGACCGCTGGCAGCTGTTGCATGTACTCACAAGGGTGTGAGCATCTTTGAAGAGCGTGGGCCAATAAAAGCCCTCCTCCAGCGCCTTCCTCGCGGTTCATTTTGAATGATAATGACCACCGGTTGGTCCCTCGTGACAATGCCGTAAAATTTTAAGACCTTCCTCACTTGAGACGCATCTTCTCACTACCTGGTCTGCGCACACACGGAATAAAAAGGGGTCCTCCCAAAAGTAATTCTTTAAATCAGAAAAGAATTTCTTCTTTTGCTGACTCGAGAATTCTTTTAGCAGGACCCGGGTTACTAAATAGTTAGCTAAATCCGCAAACCAGGGGGTAGAAGATGAATTAATACTTTCGAGAGCAAGGAGGCGCTCTTCCGGAAATTTATCATTAATGTCAGATTCTTTTAATACTTCCGAGGCGGGGTTTTCTAAGTGGGAAAGATGATCGGCCGCCAAGTTTTCGACTCCCATTTTGTCCCGGATCTCTAAGTCAAACTCCTGCAAGAGGAGGATCCATCGCAAAAGACGAGGCTTGGCGTCTGATTTACTTAAAAGATATCAAAGAGCGGAGTGATCCGTGAAGACGATAACTTTCGAGAGGGTGATGTACGACCTAAACTTATCGAAGGCAAAAATGATTGCTAGAAGCTCCTTCTCGGTAGTGGTGTAATTCGCTTGTGCCTAAAACGATTGCTAGAAGCTCCTTCTTGCTAGAAGCTCCTTCTTGCTAGAAGCTCGCATAATAAATCGGGTGGAAATACTTACTCACCTGTTGTCTTAAAACGGCACCAACCGCAATATCACTCGCGTCGCACATGATTTCAAAAGGGAGAGACCAATCTGGCGCGACTAAAATCGGGGAGTTTATAAGTTTTTCTTTGATAAGTTTAAAGGCCAAATGGCATTCATCGTTAAAGATAAAGGAGGATTCTTTTTCGAGAAGATGGGTTAACGGCTTTGTTATTTTGGAGAAATTTTGTATAAAGCGCCGATAAAACCCCGCGTGGCCTAGGTAACTTCTAATAGCTTTTACGTTTGTTGGAGGGGGGAGTTTTTCAATTACTTCGATCTTGGATCTATCGACCTCGATCACCATGCCCGAAATTTTATGGCCAAGGACTAATCCTTCTTTGACCATAAAATGGCATTTCTCCCAATTAAGCGCTAAATTTGTTTCCTCACATCGCTGCAGCACGCGCTCGAGATTTTTTAAACAATTTTTAAATGAGTTTCCGAACACGGAGAAGTCATCCATGAACACTTCCATCACCTCCTCTACTAACTCATCAAATATTGCCAGCATACATCTTTGGAATGTAGCTGGCACGTTACAAAGACCAAATGGCATCCTTCGATAAGTGAAGGTGCCAAAGGGACAAGTGAAAGTGGTTTTCTCTTGGTCATCGGGCGAAATCGGGATTTGGATATATCCCGACAAACCATCGAGAAAACAGTAGTAGGAGTGACCTAAAAGGAGCTCTAAGATTTGATCGATGAAAGGTAGAGGGAAGTGATCCTTACGGGTGGCATCATTTAGTTTTCGATAATTGATGCACATCCGTCAACCCGTAACAGTACGGGTTGGGATCAACTCGTTATTCTCGTTCTCTACTACCGTTACGCCGCCTTTCTTTGGCACGACTTGTACTTGGCTAACCCAAGTACTATCCGATTTCGGGTAGATAATTCTCGTGTCCAATAGTTTAATAACTTCGGTCTTAACGACTTATTTCATGTTCGGGTTCAGTCGTCATTGAGGCTGGACTGAGTTGCGGGAATTATCTTTGAGAAAGATTTTATGAGTGCAAAAGGAAGGGTTTATACCCTTAATATCCAAAATTTGCCACGCAAATTGCATGGCGGTGCTTGCTTAAGACAATAGCCAACTCAGAAATTTCCGAGTTGCTAAGTTCGGATGAAACGATGACGGGTAGCTTAGACTCTTTTTCTAAAAATAAATATTTAAGGTGAGGGGGGAGTTGTTTCAATTCTAAAACGGGTGGCTCTTCATAAGAAGTTTTGTTCTTCAATTTTTCTAAAAATAATGGTTCGGGTGGTGTGAAACGAGAGACTTCTTCTTCTTCTAGACAAAAGAGCTCGGCGAGCTCGGAATCGTGACTCGATGTGGAGAATAACTCAGGAAGTGAATCGAACTCACAACACTCTTCCAGGTAAAAACATGAATCGTCGTTTTCTAATGTGTTCCGCATCGAGGAATTTATGCCGAAAGAAACTTCATCGTCTCCCACTCGTAGGAGGAGCCTTCCGTTACTTATGTCTATAATGGCGCGGGAGGTGTCAAGGAAGGGGAGCCGAGTATGAGGCGTACTTCGGCATCCTCTTCGATGTCAAGAATGACAAAGTCCACCGAGAAGATGAACTTGTCAACCTTGACGAGCACATCCTCCACTATTCCTACCGGATATTTTAAAGAACGATCTGCTAATTGAATACTCATTCGAATGGGGCTTGGATTTCCTAGACCTAGCTTCTTGAATAATGAAAAGGCATGAGATTGATGCTTGCTCCCAGATCTGCTAAGGCATGTTTTACTAACGAATTGCCAAATAAACACGGGATGGAGAACCGTCCACGGTCATTTGCTTTTCGAGGCAATTTGTTGAGTACAACCACGGAGCATTCAGCGTTTAAAGAAATATTCGAAATATCTTCTAATTTTTTCTTATTGGAGAGCAACTCCTTAAGATATTTCGCATATTTAGGCATTTGATAGATAGCCTCGCAGAAGGGTACATTAATGTGAATTTGCTTTAAAATATCTAAAAACTTTTTATAGTTTTTTTCGCCGCACTCGCTTTTAAATATAGATGTATACGGAATATTAGAAGTAGAAGCGCGCAGAGCTAACGTAGCGGGTAAATTTGAAGATAAAATAGGAGGAGGAGGAGGAGGAGAGGAAGTTACCTTGGGTTCGTCCTGTTTTGAAACCACCTCCTTCCCGCTTCGGAGTGTAATCGCGTTCGCGCTCTCCCTTGGATTTGGCTCCGTGTTTCCCAGAAGAGCTTCTTGCTGGCGCTCGGAGAACATTTTTGCTAGCTGCCCCACTTGATTCTCTAAATTTTTGATCGATCCGGTGAGGTTACGGATGTTTGAATCATTTGTAGCAACATATTTTGCAAAGACCTCTTCAAGCGGAGAGGGCTTTTGTTGTTGCGGTGGAAAACCGGGTGGATTAAATTTGGAGGGGGACTTAAGTTAAGAAGTTGATTAGGAGGTTGATTCAAATTTAAAGGACGCTGAGCATTTCCTTGATTGCTCCATGAGAAATTCGGATGATTCCTATAACCCGAATTGTAGGTGTTATTATACGGGGCGGTGTTCGGGTTATAGGAAGGCTGAGGCGGATTTCCCATGTAATCAACCTGCTCTTAAATTAAAACGTTATTAGCCCAAGGAGGAGTGGCGGAGGAAGCAAACATCTCTGCCACTTACTTTGTTAAGCTCTCAACCTGTAAAGCCAAATTCGAAGTAGCGTCTATTTCAAAAAGTCCGGCTGGCTTGCTAGGCCGAGCTCGGGGCAAATTCCATTGATACGCATTCGTGGTCATTTCCTCAAAAGGCTCTTGAGCGGCCTCCGGGGTTTTCTTATTTAAAGAGCCCCCAGCGGCCGCATCAATCATTTGCCTAGTTTGGAAATTCAAGCCATTATAAAATATTTGCACTTATTGCCAAGTTGGTAGTGCGTGGTGAGGGAATCTACACAAAAGCTCCTTGAAGCGCTCCCATGTATCATAGAGAGTCTCCGAGTCGATTTGCATAAATGACGCAATATCCGTGTGCATTTTTGCAGTTTTTGAAGGCGGAAAATACTTAGTAAGGAATTTTCCCGCCATATCGACCCATGTAGTGATGGAGTCCCTAGGAAGGGAGCCCAACCACTGCTTAGCCTTACCCCGCAAAGAAAAAGGAAAGAGACGTAATCGAATGGCGTCATTGGTGATGCCATTGATTTTGAAAGTGTCACAAATTTCGAGAAAATAGGAAATATGATAGTTTGGATCCTCGTCCGGGTGACCATCGAAGGTCATTGATTGTTGCACCATTTGTATAGTGCTGGACTTGATCTCAAAGTTATTGTTTGCCACCGCGGGGCAAACAATACTTGATTATGTGCCTTCCAGATTCGACTGCGCATAATAGGACATGGTCCGTTGCGCGGCCTCATTGGGAGTTGGCGGATTGGGGTCACCCATATTTGCTGCGGTAGTGTCTCTGATCGACTCTTCGAATTCTAAGTTTGTATCCTGATCACGAGAACGGCGTCACCGATGAAGGGTTCGCTCGATCTCTGGATCAAAAGGAATATTCGAAGAATAACCTCGGGTCATACAATAGAAAAAAGAAAAAGGAATAAAAGAAAAGAGGAAAAAGAAGAGAGGTACGAGAGAAGAGAGAATTAGTAAAAACAAAACGAAAGAAAAAGGAGGAAATTGATTAATTATAAATATATAATATATATAATAAATTTTTTTTTTCTTCTTCTTTTTTTTTCTTTTAGACGGATTAAGTTAGTCTTGGACTTCCCGAGATCTACCCGGTGAAGGGTTTGCAAGGTACTAGGAGGTGAGATGTGATGACACCCTAAACGTCCCTTTCCAAGATTTAAATTTCACCTTTAAGATTTTCAAAAATAGAAAAGCTAAAATAAAAAAACAACATGATAAAAGTAATAGCTATCCTCTTTTCAAAATATCTATGCAAAAATCCCTGGCAACGGCGCCAAAAACTTGATATAGAAATTTCGTGTTTTGAAATAAAGCGAAGGTTAAAGATTTTTTCCAAACAATATCCGATAAAGGCAAGTGTACCTTATCGTATATAGTATAGGATATTTAGAAATACCAAGGTCATATTCCTCGGGGCGCGTTGATTACTTCTACTTTGAAGAAAATCACTATTATCTTATCTAACGATTTTTTGAGGCTTTGATAACTTAGCTAAAAAAAGAAAATTTGCAAGCTAAATTAAAGGTTTAGACGATGGTAAAAGAGGTTAGTACTCAATCAAAAGTCACCTTGGAGTGAGAATAAACAAGTGAAAAGAAAATAAATCTAATTCTGTTTAATTAAACTACTTGACCGTGGAGGTTCCCGAAGCTCGAACATGCCTCTCTCGAGGTTAATGCCCAACTAAGTTTAGGAAAAATCAATCGAATTCTCGTCCTATAATCGATTACCTAAAACTTGCTTTACGAAGTGAACCCCGCTTTTGGATTTGACTCCAATCCGGGAGATTTACATCATCCTCTCTCGAGGGGTGCGTGCAACTCTCTTTACCCTTGAGTGATCGATTCTGTTGTTAGTGGAACGATCACTTAGAAGGGGGGGTTAGGTGATTTTGCTCCTTTTACGTTGGTTAGTGTGATTGTAGATAAACGTAAGAGAACAAAAGAAAACCACACAAAGTAGAGAGCACAATCACAGAAAAACACACAGCGATCTATAGAGGTTCCTCAAGACGGGGTGTCTTGAGTAGTCCTCTGTCCCTCTGCGCCTACCCAGCAGTGTGTTAGGCTCGGCAAACTCCGCCAAATCTTCAGGCCCTCATGCCTTACAACACGGACCCGCAAGTCCAACAACCTAGGCCCTCAAGCCCCTACCGCCCCCGAGCCCGCAAGCTCAACACTCAGGCCCTCAAGCCCTACACAACACAGACCCACAAGTCCTGTGCCTACAGCCTAGGCCCGCAAGCCCCTACTGCACCCAAGCCCTCAAGCTCGACAATTCACACCCGCAAGTGTACTGCCCTGGCCCTCAAGCCTCAAAGCTCTCCAGCCCTCAAGCTAGACAATTTTGGCCCGCAAGCCTTACAATAAATTACAACAACAAAAATTGTTACTTCTGTCGGATGAAGATTGGCAACTGAGGTTGAAGAAGAAGTTCTTGATTCAGTTCTTTGACAGCTCAGGTCTTCTTCAATATCTTCTCTTAGCCCCTTGAGGAATGGCTCCTTATCTGTTGATCAGATGACAGATTCTTCAGAGTATGCTTGAAGCGTATTCTCTACTTGATCTTCTTCCTCACCGCTGAAAGATTAAGGTGGCGTTTGGTTGGGATTATGGCCTGCGGTGCGGCTCATCCAAAACGGTATTTTGCGTATAAGCAGAGTTTGGCGCGGCGGTTGGCAAGACCTGCGTTTCTTAATAGCCGCAGTTTTGCCCTATATCCCAACCGCGGCTTTTTTCTCCAGTCCCGCCGCAACTCACCTTCCCGATCTCCCTTCTCAGCGCATCGTTCCTCCTCCCGATACCCTAGCCCAACATCGACTGGATTTTCTCCTCTCCTCCGCCATCGACGCCGACGCTGATCTTCTTCCCAGGCGATCTCCTCTCCTCCGACGGCGACGGCATCTTCTTCGACATCGAAGGCGACGCACCTGGATCTCCTCTCCTCCGACGGTATCTTCTCCGATGGCAATCTCCCCTCCCGTTTCTCCTTAACTTCCGGTAAGGCTCAACTAATAAACCTTTGCAAATTTTTTTCCAGTCTTGATGTTTGCTCAAACTCCACATCGATGGATTGCATTTTTTTTGTTTGCTCAAACTCCATATTTCCGGCATCCAATTTTTTTGATGTTTCAGACTATGCTTGTTGTTTTGTTTTATTATGTTTTGTTCAAATGTAGACATTATGAACATTATTAGAGCCTGAGTTCCGTGATAATGTTATAATTTTAGTTTACTTTCTGATAATGTTAATTTCTTTATTTTTCTAACAGAAAATGTCTAGCGATGAATCGGAGAATACCAGAGCAGAGGACGAGAAGCACGCCATCTTTAGAAGAAATTGTGCTATCGCCCATCATCAAAATGTGGTGGCAGCAATATGTTATATCTCTGAACACACCTCGATGTTAAACCCTCCGGTTCCATCCATGACACTGCAGGTGGTGTGGAGGAGATGATCGCGCTACGTGATAGTATAGCAGATCAGTTGTATGAATCTAGATCATAGGAGATATCATGATATATGGTTAATGTGGACATTATTTTTGTGTGTTTGGTAATATATGATGGAAAAAATATCTATTTTTTTTGATATTCTGTAAAAAAAAAATTCGCTCAAAACTCCGTTTTGTTTCCAAACAACTTTTTCAAAACTCCATTTCACCCAAACAGTTTTTTAACAAAACTCCATTTTCCAGAATCAGCACTTTTCCTATCAGCAACAGCCCATCTGCAGCTTTCCATCAGCAACAGCCCAACCAAACAGAGCCTAAGTTGTGTTGAGCCGTAGCAGCGGGATTCTTTTTCAAGTTCGCAGAGAGAGATTTCTAGGGCAACCTTGTTTCCCTTTTATAGGACTGTGAGATCCCCAACGGTCTTCTAAAAAAGTTTCTTTAGATGTCAGGCCTCCATTCCTTAAGAGCACGCGCTGATTAGACAATCAGGCTGCGGAAATAAATGCTGACGGGGCGTCTGCAGCTTCTGAATCTGTATCGACGATATTTCCATCGTTATGACGACATAGATAATATCTCGACGACATGTCTTTGTTGGCGCCTTGTGCTTTGGCAAACCTTCAAGTCTCCTTGCTTCTGCCTCTTATGCTTGTATTTCGACGATACGTGGAATACAGGCGTTCCTGCATATACCACGATATAATATCTTTTGTTGTGTCGATCTGACCTTCCTTCTTTCATCCTGTCATCGTAATCGCAGTATTCTCTTGTCGATATGGCCACTCCTTTGATATCGATGATACTCCATCTTCTCGACGACATGCCTTTCTTTGACAGTTTTTCTGTCTTCGCCTTGCTCATCGTTACAACAACAAGCATACTTTGTCGATGACATCTCCTTAGATTTTCGACGATATTGTACTTGGTGAACCTGAGATTTATAAGCTAGATTTCTGATCAAATACAAAGTGAAGTATTCTTGACTTGGTGACTTCTTCAAATCAGGAATCATGTGGGCAAGATTCCCAACAATCTCCCCCTATTTGAAGAAGTCAGAATCTCAATTCAAGACTAATTACACTTGACATAAGATGTTATAATCTAAGATGATGTAGGTGAGAATGCAGTATTTTACTTAGCTTCCTGAGTACATGAACCCATGTAGCTCCCCCTGGGTTTGATGTCTCATCTTTTCTTTCTAGCTCCCCCTATTTCTTTGCTCCCCCTATGTTGGGGAGTTCTTCTGGAGAATGCAGTATTTTACTTAGCTTCCTGAGTACATACACCCATGTAGCTCCCCCTCGGTTTGATGTCTTATCTTTTCTTTCTAGCTCCCCCTATTTCTTTGCTCCCCCTATGTTGAGGAGTTCTTCTGGAGATTACTCTTGATTACAATGATGCCATTACATTGATGCCATTTCTCCCCCTTTCTGACTTCTTCCCTGCAGATTGTTCTGACTTTTGCAGCTGGTTAGTGAAGAGTAAGTTAAAGATTATTCTAAGTTTAACATCCCCAATTGGAATTTGAAGAAGTTAAACTTAGCTTCATCTAAGGACTTTGTAAAGATATCAGCCACTTGTTTATCGGTTGGGACAAACTCAAGGGTGATATATTCATTTTCCACGTGCTCCCTGATGAAGTGATACCTGATCTCAATATGCTTAGTCCTGCTGTGAGAGACAGGATTCTTAGTAATTGAGATTGCACTTGATGAGTCACAAAACAGGGGTGTTTTGGTGATCTTAAGATTGTAGTCTTCTAGTTGATGCTGAATCCATAGTAGTTGGGCACAGCAGCTCCCAGCAGAGATATACTCTGATTCTGCTGTAGATATTGCCACACTTGTCTGCTTCTTACGACTCCATGAGATCAGTCTTCCACCCAGGAATTGACATGTCCCTGAGGTACTTTTCCTATCTTCCTTGCATCCTGCATAATCTGCATCTGAATAGCCAGTCAGTTCACACACATTGTTCCTAGGGTACCATAGGCCAAGATTTGATGTACCCTTTAGGTATCTTAAGATTCTCTTGACAGAGACATGATGAGATTCCTTAGGTTTCACCTGATATCGAGCACAGACACATGTAGCAAACATTATGTCAGGCCTACTGGCAGTAAGATAAAGCAGAGAACCAATCTTGCATCTGTACTTGGTTTCATCAAAGGGAATGCCCTTCTCATCCTTGTTCAGAGACACATTTGTTCCCATTGGAGTCTTCATTGAAGAAGCACTCTCCAATCCAAATTTCTTGACTAGCTCTCTAGTGAATTTGCTCTGGGAGATGAAGATACCATCTTCAGATTGTTTCACTTGGAGACCTAGGAAGTATTTGAGCTCACCCATACTGCTCATCTCAAACTTTCCCTGCATCAAGCTGGCAAACTTTTTGCACAGATTGTTATCTGTAGAGCCAAAGAAGATGTGATCAACATAGATCTGCACAAGCAGGATCTTGCCCTTCACTTCACTTAGGAACACAGTCTTATCAATCTTTCCCCTTGAGAACTTGTTCTCAATGAGAAAGATTGACATGGTCTCATACCAGGCTTTAGGTTCCTGTTTTAAACCATACAGTGCTTTTCTAAGAAAGTAAACATAGTTAGGATGAGTAGAGTCCACAAAACCCGATGGCTGCTTTACATATACTTCCTCTTTGAGGTCACCATTTAGGAAGGCCGACTTCACATCCATCTGCTAAACTTTGTATCCTTGGTAGGCTGCATAGGCCAGAAATAGTCTTATTGCTTCCAGTCTGGCTACTGGAGCAAATGTCTGATCAAAATCTATCCCCTCCTCCTGTCTGTAGCCCTTAGCTACCAGCCTTGCCTTATTCTTGGTGATTACTCCATTCTCATCTAGTTTATTCCTGTAAACCCATTTAGTTCCTATAATGTTTTGTCCTTGGGGTTTAGGAACTAATTTCCATACTTTACACCTTTTGAACTGGTTCAGCTCTTCCTGCATTGCCTGAATCCAGAATGGGTCTTGATTTGCCTCTTCAAACTTCTTAGGTTCAATTTGAGAGAGGAAGCTCAGATGTAGAGCTTCATTTAGAGATTTGTTTCTTGTCACCACTCCTTGGTTGACTGCTCCTATTATTTGCTCCTGAGGATGATCCCTTACTTGTCTTAATGTAGCTGGCAGAATCCTGGGGATTTCTTCAGGTGCAGGTGGTTCAGGTTGCACCTCTTCTACTGTTTCTGTGTCTTCTATAGTGTCGATATCAAGCTCAACTTCTACTGACTGAGCTTTACTCTTGGCTGAGGTTGCTGCTTGGTCACCAATGCATAGCTTTTCCATCTTCTTTTCAGTGCCTGTATTCACTAGAGAACTAGACCAACTTCTGTGAATGAGGCTGGACTCATCAAATACAACATGAACAGATTCTTCCACTGCTTGGGTATTTAGGTTGTATACCCTGTAAGCCTTGCTAGAAGAGTTGTATCCAACAAAAATACCCTCACTACTTTTCTCAGCAAACTTGGTTAGTTTGGATTTCCCATTATTAAGGACATAGCATTTGCTGCCAAAGATCCTAAAGTAGGATAGGGTTAGTTTTCTGCCTTTCATTAGCTCATAGGGAGTTTTCTTATGATTTTTGATGATTGAGGCCCTGTTTATCACATGACAAGCAGTGTTGACAGCCTCTGCCCAGAAGTATTCTGGCAAGGAAGAGTCACTTAGCATTGTCCGACTTGCCTCTATCAAGGTTCTGTTCTTCCTTTCTGCAACTCCATTTTGTTGTGGAGTTCTAGGAAAGGATAATTCTTGGGAGATACCTAATTCTTGCAGAATTCTGTCATGGCTCCTGACTGAAATTCTGTCCCATGATCACTTCTGAATTTGACCACAGTACAGTCCATCTCATTCTGGATCTGCCTGACAAAATTTTTCAAGATATCTAGAGTATCTTATTTCCTTTTGAGGAAGAATACCCAAGTGAACCTTGAGTGATCATCAACAACTACAAGGGTGTAGGCCTTCCCTCCTAAGCTAAGAACTGACATAGGACCAAACAAATTCATGTGCAGTAGAAACAGGCATCTAGAGGACTCTTTGTTAGAAATGCTTTTAAAGCTGGTCCTAGTCTGCTTCCCAAGTTAGCAGGCTTGACAGGGACCATCTTTTATGCACTTAATGTTATGTCCATTCCTAACTAAGTCTTGTGAGAAAAGCTTGCTTATTGTCTTATAGTTGATGTGTGCGATTCTCTTGTGCCATTGTACACAAAGAGCTTCTTTATCATCAGCCACAAGACAAATAGGCATGGAAGAATTTGTATTAAGAAAATTTAAGCAATAAATATTGCCACTCCTAGTGCCAGTTAAGGAGGCCTCAAATCCTCAGGACTTCTTAATTAGGCACTTATCCTTGTGGAAAGTAATAATAAAGCCTAAGTCACAAAGTTGACTTATGCTTATGAGATTGTGTTTCAATCCCTCCACATAAGCCACCTTTGTGATGGTAACTAACCCATTAGTGATGCTGCCGTAGCCTCTTGTCACACCCTTTTCTGAACCTCCAAAGATCACTGTTGCTCCATTATCCACAGGGGTGAACTCTCATAAGTACTTTCTGACTCCAGTCATGTGCCTGGAGCAGCCACTGTCCAAATACCAAATCGGAGATTGGTTGGTATTTGGACTTACCTACAAACCAAATTACTTTCCCTTAGGTACCCAATAAGGATTGGGCCCTTGGTTTCTGTTAGGATGACAGAATGGGATCGCAAACCTCGGAGGGATCTGCACTTTCCTTGCATTGAGTCCTGTTGGGTTGAACCAACAGTCCAGTGCAAAGTGGCCTACTTTCCCACAGCACCAGCATTCATATCTGTTATATCGTCTCTTCTGCTTCATCATCTGTGTAGCATGACAGTACTGATGAGCCGGATAGAAGGCCTCTGGCCTAACAGATCTAGGGTGAACCTCATGTGTGTGAGCCGGGGGAGGAATTGGCTTTACCACTTTTTGGTTCACCTTCTTGGGGGCAGGCTTTGTAGGAGCAGCCTCTCCCATTCTTTTAACTGTTGTTGCTGCAGGTCTATGGGCTGAAGGACTTGACCCCAGCATCTTCTTATAGGAAGGCCTATCTTTAGAATCCTTGCCCACAACTGTCTCCTGCTTAAAACCAACACCAGCTCTGAACTGTCCAGAGAAGGTGTCAATTATTGGCAGAATAGTATTAGGCATAGAGAAGATGGATGCAAGTTTCTTCTAAGACAACAACATTTCTTCAAGATCCTTAATGATCTTGTTCTTCTGTCCTAATTCAGCATTTTAAGCCTTATGGCTTCCTTGAATTTGTCCACTTGTTTGCTCATGGCAGACAGCCTTTCAGCTGTCTCCTGGAGCTTAGATTGGACAGGCTTCAAGGACTCTAGCTCCTTGGTCTGGACCTTGAGGAGTTTCCTACTGCCTAAGAAGGCCTTCCACAATGCTTGATATTGCTTTATTAGTTCAAATTCAACATCAAATTTAGATCTTGAGGTTGTGATGTTGGCAGCAGACATGCCCTCATCATCATGCAAAGAGTCTGCTACTGATTCAGAATCAGAGGCAGATAGAGAAGTTCTGTGATTTACCTTTCCAGGAGAGTTATCATCCTGGTTGCCTTCACTGATGGCCATCAGGCCGATGAGCGCATATTCCTCAGTCCCAGAGGAGTTTGAGTCAGAATCACTCAATGTTCTGCTCTTCTTGGCCACGAACCCCTTTTCGGGGTTCCTCTTGCTCCTTGAGCTTCTTCTATCTTCATTGTGTCTCGACTTCTTTTTCTTGGAAGGGCAGTCGGCAGCCATATGACCTGTCTTACTGCAGGAATAGCACACATTATTATTCAAATCATATTTACTGGAGTTAAATTTATACATGTCCTCCCTGGGAGTTCTGGATCTGTCACGATTGTCAGATCTTCTAGAGCTTGAGTAGAAGCTTTTGCGGTTGTCTCTTCTCCTTCTGTGGATCAACTTCTTGAATTATTTTGAGAGGAGAGCCACCTCTCTGTCAGTGTCATCAGAATTTGAGGAGCTGGCTTCAGATTCTTCACCGCTCTCAGATCTTTCCTGAGATGCAGAGATCTTGCTCTTGGATTTCCTTGAGCTTTCGGCTTTAAGAGCCATGGACCTGTCTTTGGAGCTCCCCTTGGAGCTTTCTTCTTCGGCCTTTCGGGTGTTGAGCAGAAGTTCATGGGACAGCAGCTTTCCATACAGGTTCTTGGGCTCCATAATGCCCAGCTGACCCATTTCTATGATGGCGCAGATCTTGATATCCCATTCCTTAGTGAGAGATCTGAGGAACTTGTTATTTAGATCAGAGTTGGTGAAAACTCTTTCGTAGTTCTTCAGACTATTCACAATCTTGAAAATTCTCTCATAGTAGCTGGAGATTGTTTCATTATTGCCTTGCTTGAAGGCCTCATACTCCTGGTTGAGGAGGGATTTCCTATCATCCCTTACCTCTTCCGTACCCTCCATATATACAATCAGGGAGTCCCACATCTCCTTGGTCGTTCTGCAGTGAATCAGATTCTGGAGGGTAGAGTCATCTATGGCACTAACGATGACGTTTTGTGCCCTCTTGTCTAGACCTGCCAAGGCCAGCTCATCCTTGGTCATGTCCTCGTATATCTTCGCCACCTTCTGAGTTGGATCAATGGTGGAGGCAGTTGTAGGGGTGAAAGGACCCCGTTGGACTGTCAAGTAGATCCTTGAATCGGCTGCCTCCATGAAGAGTCTTACTCTTTCCTTCCAAATAGGAAAGTTCTCTTTCGAGCAGATTGGAAGCTTCATGCTTCTCATTTCTCGATTCTGATCTCCACCGGCCATTGAGAGTCGTTCCACGATCTAGATCAGACTATTAAGTCTACTTTTGATCAACCTAGCTTTGATACCACTAGTTGTTAGTGGAACGATCACCTAGATGGGGGGGTAGGTGATTTTGCTCCTTTTACGTTGGTTAGTGTGATTGTAGATAAACGCAAGAGAACAAAAGAAAACCACACACAAGCAGAGAGCACAATCACAAAAAAACACACAAGGATCTATAGAGGTTTTTCAAGATGGGGTGTCTTGAGTAGTCCTCTGTCCCTCTGCGCCTACCCAGCAGTGTGTTAGGCTCGACAAACTCCGCCAAATCTTCAGGCCCTCAAGCCTTACAACACAGACCCGCAAGTCCAACAGCCTAGGCCCTCAAGCCCCTACTGCCCCCGAGCCCGCAAGCTCTACACTCAGGCCCTCAAGCCCTACACAACACAGACCTGCAAGTCCTGTGCCTAAAGCCTAGGCCCGCAAGCCCCAACTGTACCCAAGCCCTCAAGCTCGACAATGCACACCCGCAAGTGCACTGCCCTGGCCCTCAAGCCTCACAGCTCTCCAGCCCTCAAGCTAGACAATTTTGGCCCGCAAGCCTTACAATAAATTACAACAAAAAAAATTGTTACTTCTGCCGGATGAAGATTGGCAACTGAGGTTGAAGAAGAAGTTCTTGATTCAGTTCATTGACAGCTCAGGTCTTCTTCAATCTCTTCTCTTAGCCCCTTGAGGAATGGCTCCTTCTCTATTGATCAGATGACAGATTCTTCAGAGTATGCTTGAAGTGTATTCTCTACTTGATCTTCTTCCTCACCGCTGAAAGATTAAGTTGTGTTGAGCCGTAGCAGCGGGATTCTTTTTCAAGTTCGCGGAGAGAGATTTCTAGGGCATCCTTATATCCCTTTTATAGGACTGTGAGATCCCCAATGGTCTTCTAAAAAAGGTTCTTTAGATGTCAGGCCTCCATTCCTTAAGAGCACGCGCTGATATTTCCATTAATTGTGAGCACGCGCTGATTAGACAATCAGGCGGCGGAAATAAATGTTGACGGTGCGTCTGCAGCTTCTGAATCTGTCTCGACGATATTTCCATCATTACGACGACATAGATAATATCTCGACGACATGTCTTTGTCGGCGCATTGTGCTTTGGCAAACCTTCAAGTCTCCTTGCTTCTGCCTCTTATGCTTGTATTTCGACGATACGTTGCATACAGGCGTTCCTGCATATACCACGATATGCTATCTTTGGCTGTGTCGTTCTGACCTTCCTTCTTTCATCCTGTCGTCGTAATTGTAGTATTCACTTGTCGATATGGCCACTCCTTTGATATCGATGATACTCCATCTTCTCGACGACATTCCTTTCTTTGACAGTTTTTCTGCCTTCGCCTAGCTCATCGTTACAACGACAAGCATACTTTGTCGACGACATCTCCTTTGCTTCTCGGCGATATTGTACTTGGTGAACCTGAGATTTATAAGCTAAATTTCTGATCAAATACAAAGTGAAGCATTCTTGACTTGGTGACTTCTTCAAATTAGGAATCATGTGGGCAAGATTCCCAACAGATTCATACTTTGAGCCTCTCGGTTAACTAAGTATGAAAACATAAGCGAAAACCATACATCGATAATATGCCCTCACTAGTTAAAATTCAAGGGTAATTCAAGTGTTTTATAAAAATGGAAAAAGAGAGCTTTAAGAGATCATAACTTGTTTATCTCATCCTCGGATCATTTTGATCGAGTACTAATGAGAATTAGTTAATCATGATGGAGGAGGAAGAGAAAGAGAAATAAAATTGCATAATAAGAAAAATTAACTAAGGTAGAAGGAGACAAATAAAGAGAGCAAACTAATTTTTATTTAGATGAAAACTATTACAAGCCTTAAGAAAAGAGATTGCAAGCTAGGAAAAATAAAGTTACAAGCTTAAACAAAGCTATTGCAAGAAGGAAAATTAAAGCATTACTTGTCATGAAGGGAAAGAGAACATGAAATGGAAATACATGAAAATGAACATGAAAAAAAAACTCAGAAACAGCTCTAGCAGCACCTCCCCCACTCCAAAATTCTGAACCCTGGACTCAAGGAGAGCCTCTGAATTTATAGGAAAAAATTTCAAGTTACACGCCCTCGGTCACGGGAGTGACCAAGGGCGTGTAATCACTGATCTGCATGGCTGGGACAGTGGCGTGGGCTTTGCGTGACGGTGGGAGAAAATCAGAGATTACACGCCCGTGTAACAGGGTCACGAGCGTGTACTTGGACGGCTTCATTTAATGCGGCGTGGGTCTTGCTTGCTGCGCGGCGGTGTGCAGGGATCATGCGGGAAAGTCACGGCCATGACTTTGGGTCACGGGCGTGACTTAGGTTGACTTCTTGATGGCATCTCCATGTCTCGACGGCTGAATGCTGGGAAGATTCTAAAATTACACGCCTCGTGGTCACGGGCGTGACCTGGGGCGTGACTTGCTGTGGACTAGCTCAAACAGCGCGGCATCGAATCTGGACTGACCTTCAGGTTACACGCCCTTGGTCACGGGCGTGACTTTGGGTCACAGGCGTGACCAAGGGCGTGACATGCTTTTTTCCCCGATTTGTCCCAAAATTCTGTAAATATTGAAATTAAGCTAAGTTAGAATCAAGATTACAATAAGATCTACTTATAACCTAAAATTGACATGAAAAAGGAAAAATTCATATTAAATATTTACAAAATTTCCCATTAAAAATATATATAAAAACTACTTATCAATGTACTTGTCACACAACATTGCATCTCACTTAAAAAAGTACTACACCTCTTAAAATTAACATAAAAAGGCAAGTGAGTATTTTTCATTAATATTCTTACACGCTTATCCTATATATCTTTTTCGCTGTACTACTCTCTCCATTAGCTCCATCATGACTTACTTTATGTTTACACAAAACTCTTAATCCTCTCTTAGTTATGTCCCAACTTTAGTCTTCTTTATTCTAGTTTTGGTTCACTCCACCCTCTTTTGCTAATAACAAAGGGGGAGAATAAAATGCTAAATCATATTCATTAACGGAGTAGGATTTACTAGATTAAGGGGAGCATAAATCTAGTCTAGGGGGTGCATATACTAAGGGTGAGCATTTTTGTAGGGCGGGGGGGGGGGGGGGGGGGGGGGGCTCTTTTTAAATGATCTATAATTCCTATAATTATCTAAAAATTACTTATGTCATATATCCTTATAAAAACACAATTTCCTTATCTATGAATCTGATTTATCTCTCATTTGATTTGTTATTATCAAAAGGGGGAGATTGTTGGAACATGGTTTTCCACATCACTTTGATTTGAGAAAAACAAATCCTACTTGTATTTGGTCTTGTTTGCCATTGTGTTTTTAGCATGCAGGTTTGAACATATATGACACCAGGCTGCTGATTGAGGACTGATGACTTTCCTCTGAAAAGAGAGCTAACGCTGGCGTTAGCTCTTAACGCCGAGCGTTAAAAACTGCTGAGAAGAAAACGCGGAGACGGGACTGCGTTCGACGATATTTTCATTCGACGAATTTGTGGTCGACGAAATAAGATATCCGTTCGACGAAGATGCCGTTCGACGAAGTTGCCATTCGACAAAATGATGGGAGAACAAAACTCAATGCCAAGAGTTAGGTCTTAACGCCAGGTGCTATCCGGTCGACAAATTTGGCAAGGAGAAAGGAGACGTGACTGCAGGAGGAACTTTAGGAATGATTTGCTCAACGCCCGCGTTAGCCTTAACGCCTGGCGTTAGTACTGCCTAAAACAGAACATTCCTAAAGTACAGAATCTCCTTCCTCTTCTGAAGATTCGATCCATCAAGATGTTGCTAAAAATGGACAACGCCCAACATTAGCACTCAGCGCCGGCGTTAGCTCAAAGTCTATAAATTGGAGGATTTCGTCTTCTTCAAACACAGATTGCCAAGAGCCCTTCTCCAGCACTTGAGAAGCTCAGTAAAGGCCGAATTTTCCAGACCATCATCTCCCATGCATATTCAAGCAAAGAATTCAAGGAGGACCGGATCAACGCTTACACAGCGCGAAGAACGCATGCTTCGACTTCAAGAATATTCAGCGTGCCTTCGCAATCTCCAGAATTCTTATAGGGAGCTTTTAATTAAGTTTAATATTTTGTTTGTAATATTTTTTATATAATCATTTCACTAATTCGCCTCGTGTTGGCGACTAGGTCTGGGTAGGACTTAGGGAGCAAATTCGCCTCGTGTTGGCGACTAGGTCAAGGGCGTAGATCTAGGGGGTGCTCGAGGCCTTTCTGGGGATAGATTGGCTAGAGCGGCTTGAGGCCATATCCAGGGAGGATTGGCTAAAGCCAACCGGTTCGTGGGGATACGAGTCGGTATAGAAAACAAAAAGGATTTTCTATTATTCGCCTTCGATTTCTAGCGTTATAGAAATCATGTTTTGTAATCTCTTATTTCATATTAATAAAATCATCTCTCTTTTTGTTTTTAGTGATTTTGATTAATTTCTCTCTAAGTTTAATATCTCGTTAATTCAAGATTATTTAAAATATAACAAAAGTTTTTAAACCCTTATTCACCCCCCCCCCCCCCTCTAAGGGCGCCTCAAGATCCAACACATGAGACACTTAAATTCCCAAAAGTGCACAAAAACCACAATTTTGGTCATTCCTAAGTGGACATTCCGCTTAAATTTAGTCATTTAGGCTTTTGCACTGTATGTGCTCACCACCCGTTAAAAAGGGTTCGTCCCGAAACCTAAAGACTAGCGGATCACGAAGCCTAAAGTCTGATACCAATTGTAACATCCCTGGTCTACAAATAGAATATAACATGGGTCCGACCGGGACCCCACGACATATAATATCCACAAAGCCTAAAATGTTAGTAATTGATACAAGAAAACATACTAATACATCTCAGAGTAAACAGAAACGGAAGCTAACCAAAAGCCCAAAACAAAGAGGTCAGAATGTCCACGGCTAAAAGGAAAACAATACAGAAATGACCCGGCCTTAAGGCCTTACATTGCTTCCAACAAAGCATAACAAAAGGGCTACACGAAAACCCCAAAACCAAGAGAAGACACTAACCAGCTCCTCCGCAAACTATGGGCTCCGACCCACTAAACACCACTGCGAGCTCCACCACCTGAAACCAAGAACAAATAGGGGGTGCAACGAAGGTCAGCATGGGGCTGACCAACACAACATAACGACTCCTCCCCCCGGCCATCCTAGCGGACTCCAATGTGAGTACCTCGCTCTCCTACAAGTACGCACGCAAACCAAAATATGCAAACAAGAAACAGAGAACAAAGAGCCAGGGGACACACCAAGCGTCACCTTTCAAACTACCGCGCACACGTCATGAACACAACGAACACACACGATCTGAACTTCAATGCTCAGTAATAGCATGACCGCGACTCGGACAATCGTAGCGACAGGAAGGACCAAACCTACAATTGTCCTAGAGAATGGGCAGAGTACTGGTTTGGGATAAACGACCTACAACTACCCCTTTTGAGGTGGCAGAGGACTGGTCAGAATATGCACGACATACAGCTGCCTTGTTGACGTGGCAGAGGGCTAGTCAGAATACACACGACCTACAACTGCCTTTTTGACGTGGCAGAGGGTTGGTCAGAATACAACCTACAACTGCCCTTTTTTAAGCGACAGAGGACTGTTTCGGAAGGATACGACCTACAACTGCCATTTCAAAGTGGCAGAGGACTGATCAAAGGAAGCGCAATCTACGCACTGACGGGAATCCACTCGTCCAACAAAACCCAACAAAAAAGTCATTCTACCGAGCCCAACACAGGCCCGCCTAGGAATGGGGAATTCACGATCAAAGCCCAAGGATTCCTACAATACTACGACGAATAGCACAGGACATTCCCGTTTGCATACCAAGGGCTAATCGCAATGCACGTCACAGAAACATCGCCTATCCGGGCTTACCGCCACGGGTAGGCTTCACACAGTATGACTAAATCCAGACTCGCATGTCGGATCACTAATGCACATTCATGTCGAGGATGGATACAATCAACCTGTGGGTTCGCAATGAACCGAGGGAAACACACACCACGTCCAATTGGAGGCGGGTGGCCCTCTTAAGAAAAATAAAAGCAGAAAACAACACCAGGGTCACAAACCCATGCCCTGGCGGAGTCCCCGCTCTCCACCGCGTAGCGTGAGAGGGACTCTACATGCAATTCACACAAACATACGTTGGGGTCGCAATCCCATGCCCTGGCGGAGTCCCCATCCTCAACTGAAATGGTGTGAGGGGACTCTCATTGCACGAAACATAATCACATGCACAAAAATACAGAACATACGGTCCTAAGACCGGGGAAAGAAATCGTTACCCATGACGCATGTTTTGGAGCCATGGAACGATCACAACGTCTTTCTCTCGGTGATTTGAGCATCTAAATAGCTCTTTCACAACGATCTTCGGCACTGATAATGCATTATTTATAGTTATTTTTATATAATATTTTGGTAGTAATTAATTAGTTTTTATATACTTTTAGTTTAATTTATATCTAATTTACTTTATTTTGTGTTTTCAGGTAATTTGGGGCTGCTAATAACAAATTCAAGCCCACAGCCTGTTCAGGGGAAATAATAGAGCAAATCTGCAAAAAACCTCAGCACACGCCCCAGGTCACGGCCATGACCGAGGGCGTGACTTCACGTCACGGCCATGACTCAACCCAGCCATCTTCCAGCTGCCTGATCATGCCGCCAGCCCAATTTATAATTACACGCCCTCGGTCACGGCCATGACCAAGGGCGTAACTTCAAGTCACGGCCATGACTGAACCCAGCCGTCTTCCAGATCCCAGAACACGCCGCCACATCATTTCCAGCCTACACGCCCCAGGTCACGGGCGTGACTTCATGTCACGGCCATGACCTAGGGGGTGACCCTTCCCGCAACTGTCAGAATAACTCTAGATCGCGCCGTTTCTAGACTCGGTCAAGTCACGCCCTCTGTCACGGGCGTGACATAATGTCACGGCCATGACCTAGGGCGTGGCCTCTCCCGCAACTGCCAAATTAACTCCAGATCGCGCTGTTTCCCGCCGTTTCCTGACTCGGTCAAGACACGCCCTAGGTCACAAGCGTGACCGAGGCCGTGACCCGTCGAGATGATCAATTTTAGCGGTTTCTCTTCCCCAACGTTCCCGGGCTTTCAATACGCAGTTACGCAGTTTACACGCCCTTGGTCACGGGCGTGACCAAGGGCATGACTCACCAATTTTCTACCTATAAAAGCCAGCTGCTGCCAAAGTGATGGGAATCCAGTCCATGCTTCGATTGGATCATTTCTAGTATAGTTTTCCTGCATTTTTAGTGTAACTTTATTTTATGTCTTGTCCTTTTATTTCCTAGTTTAGATTTACTTTCCCATCAATTGTAATTCTTCTTTCTTAGTTATAAAATGTTCTTTTTCTTTAATCATGAGTAGCTAATTTTGTAGCATTTGATCGGATGAATTCTTAAGCTTTTATATTTCATAATCTTTTATTCTTTATTTGGATTTGGAAAACTAAGATTTACCGTTGATTTGCAATTTTTGGTTTCATATTTCTAGGGTATGATAATCAAGTTTGATCCATATTTTAGTGTATCGAGAGATCCGTAAATACGGTAGATCGCTCATCGGTAGAAAGAATTGTTCGCACTCCTCGAGAGAGGGTGACGCAGATCTTCCGGATTGGAGTCAAATTCAATAGTGGGGCTCACCGCATAAAGCAAGCTTAGGGGTTTCGACTGGCCGAGGGGTCTTAATCGATCAACCTAAGGATAGGTGGTAGTTCTCTCGAGAGAGGCTCTATCATATTTTGGGAACCTCCACGGTCAAGTTTGTCTAAATCGATTTTTTTCGAATTCTAGATTTACGAAATATTTTGCTTAAGAAGGATTCCCGATCAAATGTTTCTCTTCTTTTAATTATTTACAAAACTCTATTTTATTTCCGATAAAATAATATTAATTTGCGTGAGTAGAAGTAATCAACAGACCCGTGGAATACGACACTTGATATTTATTTGTTTTAAATATCCTATGCTATGAACGATAGGTGCTCTTGCCTATAGTTCGTAGAAATTGGAGAAAATTATATTTATCCTAAATTTTACCTATCAAGTTTTTGGCGCCGCTGCCGGGGACTATTTTTGTTGATATTTTGAAAGCGTGAATTTTATTACTTTTATCATTCTCTTTCTCCGCCCCCATTTCTCTTTTTGCTTTTCCTTTTAAATTCATTTCTATTAGGTGACGGTTGTTTAATTTTCTTTTTCAAAAAAATATGATGTTATCGCAGTTGGCCGCAAAAGTTGTCGAGCTTCAAAATAAAGTCATTCTTTTGGAAGCCGCACGAATGCGCCAAATTATTTGCCCTTTTTGTGGGGGTCATCATTCTAGTGAGGAATGCTATTTTTCATTTCAACATTTTTCTAATGAAAATCAAATTAATTTTTCTAATGAAAATTATAATTTTTATAATGAAAATAATAATTTTTATGATGAAAATAATTTTTCTTTAAATAATGATTTGAGTGAATTTCCTTCTTACTCTGATGTTTATTATTCATGGTGGCAAGGTCACCCGGATAGTTTTCAGTGCGAAGAAGGAAATTCGTTCAATTATGATTTGCATTCCTTGCCTTTTCCACAAATTTGTTCTTCTTTTGATCTTGAAGTTTTTCCGTCTTTTTCTCCAAAGTTAAATGATTATTCTCAAGATCAAGAAGAACAATTGTACCAAGAATTTCGCAAAGTCATGGAGACACCGGACGAATTAGAAAATGAAAATTTTTCTTCTTCTCCTTCGCCCGCCCTTTCTTCTCATTCTCATGAAATTATAATTCATGAAGAAATCATGTCGCATGAATTTTCTCCCCTTGGTATTGATTTTTCTGATAATTCTTTTATTTTTGAAAATAAACAACCGACGCTTAATCATGTATTTTCGCAAGAAACTCCTCCCTGTGAAAATTTTTCTGACTCGCTAAATCTTGATTCATTTTATACTAATAATTTTCTTGTAGATGATGAGCCGTTGCAACCAAACGTTTTCACCGATCCATTCGTCGCTCATCTCCAGCAATCCAAATTACCTAAGGTATGTATAGGTAATTTGGATTCACAATTTCAAGCTAACGGACAACCAAAGAATCACGACTATAGCGGAGGAGTAGTCGGGCAACGGATTTCTGAATGCTCACCTGAGCATGAATTAAGGGAGTTGCCTGTGTACATTTCTTTTTATGTTCCTTTTTCCTAACAATAACCGTCTAGCTTAAAGATGGGGAAAAGAAAGCGCTCTTGGGAGGCACCCCTTGCTTATCTTTATTTTTCTTGCACTTTACTTTTTCAGCATTTTATTTACTTTTCCCTCCTACTTGGCTTATAAACATTGGGGACAATGTTTATTTTTAAGTATCTGGGTGTATTCTCATATATTCAGTTTTTATTAAAAATCCAAAAAAATTCGAAAATCTTTTTCAAAACTCATAAAAAATTGATTTTTTTTTCTTTATTTTTCAATTTTGTAATATTAAATTTCTCCAAACTTCATTTATGCAAATTTAATTTTAATTATGAGTTGCCTTTATAGGTTTTTTTTTTAAAAAGTTTTCTTTTTATGTATTTTTAATCTTATATTTCTCTTCAAAATATGTTAGATTTAATTTTTAGATGAATTTGATTTAATAAGTTTTTCATTATCTTGATTTGTTTAGAATATTTCTTAGTTTTACTTTCTCTCTTTAAAATATCATAATTCAATTTTGTAGTAATTGTGTTAAATATCTTTAGATTTTACTTATATTAACTTGAACTCATAGTTTCTTATAGATTGCTCAATTTGTTTTCTATGCTCTTAAAATGTATCTTTGGAATTTGTTTAGCCTTTAAACCCTAGCCCTTCCCCTACCTTTTTGTTGAACCCTTATTTTGGCATAAAAAAATGTTTGAAAAGATTATATGTCATGGAATGAGAGGATAAAATTCATCATTCCTAAACATATGCACCCAAATTAGTAAAAGATTATATGGCATGGAGATGAGAGGATAAAATTCATCACTCCTAAACATATACATTTGGGATATTAAAGAAGAAGGAATTTAAAAAAGATGGAAATGAGAGGATAAAATTCATCATTTCCTATATTCAAAGTAACTTCTTCAATGCCAATTTTACCCCAATTAGCCAAGTTTATTTGCTTATCCAAGATACTTTAGTGAGAGCATAGTTAACATTTGGTAGTTTTGTAAAAGTTTCTCATGATTGTAAAGTTTATATAATTTTAATCTTGGATTATTTTACTTAATTCAATGCAATTTTGTTTATGAAGATTTAGTTAGAGAATTTTAAAACTAATATTTATTCTACTCATTTCAATTTATGAATTATAAATTATTTCTAATAAATCTAAATTTTAATTTCTTAACTTAATTTGATATGAGTCTTATACAATTTAGAATACATAATTGGAAGTAAATCTTCTTGGAATGTCCTATAAATTCTTCTCATGCTTATAAATTAGTTTTGCTCTGGAATATCAAAAGCTTAAGTATGGGGGTATTTGATAATGCATTATTTATAGTTATTTTTATATAATATTTTGGTAGTAATTAATTAGTTTTTATATACTTTTAGTTTAATTTATATCTAATTTACTTTATTTTGTGTTTTCAGGTAATTTGGGGCTGCTAATAACAAATTCAAGCCCACAGCCGTGTTCAGGGGAAATAATAGAGCAAATCTACAAAAAACCTCAGCACACGCCCCAGGTCACGGCCATGACCGAGGGCGTGACTTCACGTCACGGCCATGACTCAACCCAACCATCTTCCAGCTGCCTGATCATGCCGCCAGCCCAATTTATAATTACACGCCCTCGGTCACGGCCATGACCAAGGGCGTGACTTCAAGTCACAGCCATGACTGAACCCAGCCGTCTTCCAGATCCCAGAACACGCCGCCACATCATTTCCAGCCTACACGCCCCAGGTCACGGGCGTGACTTCATGTCACGGCCATGACCTAGGGGGTGACCCTTCCCGCAACTACCAGAATAACTCTAGATCGCGCCGTTTCTAGACTCGGTCAAGTCACGCCCTCTGTCACGGGCGTGACATAATGTCACGGCCATGACCTAGGGCGTGACCTCTCCCGCAACTACCAAATTAACTCCAGATCGCGCCGTTTCCCGCCGTTTCCTGACTCGGTCAAGACACGCCCTAGGTCACGGGCGTGACCGAGGCCGTGACCCGTCGAGATGATCAATTTTGACGGTTTCTCTTCCCCAACGTTCCCGGGCTTTCAATACGCAGTTACGCAGTTTACACGCCCTTGGTCACGGGCGTGACCAAGGGCGTGACTCACCAATTTTCTGCCTATAAAAGCCAGCTGCTGCCAAAGTGATGGGAATCCAGTCCATGCTTCGATTGGATCATTTCTAGTATAGTTTTCCTGCATTTTTACTGTAACTTTATTTTATGTCTTGTCCTTTTATTTCCTAGTTTAGATTTACTTTCCCATCAATTGTAATTCTTCTTTCTTAGTTATAAAATGTTCTTTTTCTTTAATCATGAGTAGCTAATTTTGTAGCATTTGATCGGATGAATTCCTAAGGTTTTATATTTCATAATCTTTTATTCATTATTTGGATTTGGAAAACTAAGATTTACCGTTGATTTGCAATTTTTGGTTTCATATTTCTAGGGTATGATAATCAAGTTTGATCCATATTTTAGTGTATCGAGAGATCCGTAAATACTGTAGATCGCTCATCGGTAGAAAGAATTGTTCGCACTCCTCGAGAGAGGGTGACGCAGATCTTCCGGATTGGAGTCAAATTCAATAGTGGGGCTCACCGCATAAAGCAAGCTTAGGGGTTTCGACTGGTCGAGGGGTCTTAATCGATCAACCTAAGGTTAGGTGGTTGTTCTCTCGAGAGAGGCTCTATCATATTTTGGGAACCTCCACGGTCAAGTTTGTCTAAATCGATTTCTTTCGAATTCTAGATTTACGAAATATTTTGCTTAAGAAGGATTCCCGATCAAATGTTTCTCTTCTTTTAATTATTTACAAAACTCTATTTTATTTCCGATAAAATAATATTAATTTGCGTGAGTAGAAGTAATCAACAGACCCGTGGAATACGACACTTGATATTTATTTGTTTTAAATATCATATGCTATGAACGATAGGTGCTCTTGCCTATAGTTCGTAGAAATTGGAGAAAATTATATTTATCCTAAATTTTACCTATCAGGCATGAACTTTACTCAGCAAGAAAGCCTCCCTTCTTCACGATTAGCAATCACCAAAAAGGGCAATGCCCTAACTTAGAGCTTCTTCTTTCCCCTAGGCGGAGGTTTGGAAGGATGATTAGGCCAAACTAAGATGCTCTTACAGAGCTCTTGCAGAGGAGTTTTCAGTGAGAGGGACTCAACAATGCCCTCCTTAACTACCTCCTTCTCGGTCGGCCTACACACATTAGGAGGGATTTCTCCTCCTCTCACTGTTGTCGATGCAGCAACAACTGGTGAAGCTAGGGTTCATGGCCCGGAGTAGCTCGGTAGTGGTCTTCCACCCTTCTCTTAGTCAGCGCATGCAGGGAGGGCAGCAACTCAGTCGGCATTAACCAATAGGCTACAAGCTTGGCTCTCCCTTCGTCGGTGTCGGTGAAGATGGCAAAAATAGCAACCCCCTTGTCCTTCAAGGTCGGTAGGCGGTTCACGGGAGCGGGGTGGCGACGAAAAGGAGGAACGATCTCACCTTCCCTCTCCCTTGACGGCACGCGCGACTGGGCAAGCAAAAGAGCAGATGGGAGGGGGGAATCGGGAATGAACTGGGAGAGATTTAGGTTTAGGTTTTAAGTTAAACCCAATCCATATCCGCACACCACGTTTCAGCTATCCGCACACCACGTTTCAGCTATCCGCACACCATCATTAAATTTTGGATTTTAAAGTTTTGGGGCGTTACAAGAAGTATTTTGGAAGATATTCAAATTTAGTATGTACCAAACATATCCTTCAGTTATCTGTTCATAGATCCATTTGCCTTATAAACATAAAGTTCAATTTCATCAATGTTCTCGCGAGTGAACGGAATTCCAGGGCAATGTTAATTAAATATTTCAGTGTTTACAGTACTCAACAAGAAACACACAATTATTTGTACAACGAATTTCCTAAACACTATACATGGAATTTGACTTCCAAAACTTGGACTAAACGAAGACGATGCCAAAAAGTTATTGGTCGAATTTACTCTGTGCATACTTCTGAAGGTGAAAAATTTTATTGTGCATGCTTCTGAATCATATTCGAGGCCTGAAATCTTTTGAACATCTAATGACAGTTGGTACAACTATCCATTCAACATTTAAAAAAGCTGCTGAACATTATGGTCTACTTGAACGAGACAACAACTTACATTATTGTATGTGCGAGGCCCGAGAATTTCAAATGTCGTCAGCACTACGAACTTTATTTACTACAATTTTGATATACTGCAACCCTACAGAAGTTAGATAATTGTGAAACAATAATTACACTGCAATGACTGAAGATTATGGGTCTGTTTGGGTCAGTTGCTGAGGATTGAAAAGATGCTGATTGAACAAAGCTCTTTAAACAGAGCTATTTTAGAAGCTGTTTTGAAAAGCTGCATGCTATTTGGAGAGCCTGTGTATAAGTGATGATGTAACAGAGCTCTTTCAAATAAACTGTTTGGTAGAACAACTTTTTGAGAGCTATTTTTTTCTAAACGAAAATACTGAATATAAATAAAATAAAAATATTACAAAACATGTGACATACGAATAAAAATATTAATTGTCCTCAAACATAACTAGGCCTAAATAGTAAGTTTTTTCGGTGTGGTCATTCCACATCTTCCAATCTTCTTTGTTCACCTGTGTGATAAAAAATTGAGATGGTCCCACTTATTCTTCATTTGCATTCGATCGTAATTTTTTCCAGTACGCTGTTTAAAAGACCCAATCAAATTTTTCCAACCATCCTTGCTAAAGTGGGTGGTAGGACGATTTCCCAACCCTATCTCTATAATGCAAAGATCGCAAAAGATCAAAACATCATTTGACTCCCATGTTGCTAAGCTTCCTTCGACCTTTGGGTTTCCCATAAAACTGTATACCCAAAACACAAACAATCATTCAAACATACACAAACAATAATTCAAACGATCAAATCACACAAAAAAACATTACACTCAAAAACTCATTCAAACATACACAATAAAAAAACACTCATTCAAACACACAAAAACTCATCCAAACAATCATTCAAACATACACACACTCATCCACACACACATCCATCCACACACACAAACACTCATTCAAACATACACACACTCATTCAAACATACACACACACGTCCATACACACATAAACACTAATTCAACCACACACAAACACTCATTCAAACACAAACACACTAAAAAATACATACATACCACACACACACACACACTCATCCACACACACATTAATACACACACAAACACCCATTACAACACATACATAATAAGCACAATAAAAAATAAACAAAAACACATATACACACTCATACACAATAAACAAACATACACAATAAAAAAAATACACAAACTTTGTACATGAAAAGAACACACAATAAAAAAAATACACAAACTTTTTACATAAAAAGGAACAAACATTCATAATAAACACACACACACACACACACACACACATCAACACACACACATCCCTACACACAAAAACACCCATTCAAACACACACACACACACACAAACAAACATCCAAAAATTAACACAAACACATATACACACATACACAATAAACAAACTTACACACTCAAACACACATACAAACTAATACACACACATACAAACATATACACACACATACACATCCACACAAACACTCATAATAAACACATACGCACACACACACAAACACATCCATACACACAAAAACACCCATTCAAACACACACACACACTCACACACACACAAACACACATCCAAAAATTAACACAAACACATATACACACATACACAATAAACTCAAAAAAAACACATACACACTCATACACTCACGCTCAGAAGTGGCAGGACTGGCAACTGTCACCGACGGCCACATCGGTGAGGCCCACGGGGTTCGATAAGCTGCTAGAAGAGAAGCGGTCCATACTGTGTCGACACAGGATTGTGTTTACCAGGTTTGAATACCTGATGTGTGTGTGTGCAAGAAAGGGTTGCGAATGTTATAAACTACGCATTTCTGCCTACGTTATTGAAATTGTGGCTTGTAGGACCTATAGAAATATATATATATACATACATGCTGCTAACCTTTTCCTTGCTTCGGCTATTTGCTTTCGTACTTTAGCCCACCCCCAGGATACGGATCCGGGGAGGGAATGTGTTTTCCACTTAGCTCTGTGACTAACAGTTATTCTTATAACCATTCACAGGAGATGGGACAGCGTGAAGCCCCCGCACCGCAGGATGCCTTAACAGCCCAAGAGATTGCCCGATCTGACACTCCAGCCTCGCCCCCTATCTTCCGTGATGTGGGTCCTAGAGTATAAGGCTAATTATGGAATGTTTTGTTGTATTTATATGTAGCCCACGGGGTAGTTGATGTGAACCGTAGGCCACGGCCTTTTCCTTATGGATATATAAGTTGCTTGCTTGGTTTTCCCATTCTATTGCTTCTGCTATGTGATTCTAATGTGATGTTATGATTCTTGTGCCTGACAAGGCGACCACCCAGTGCTTGAGAGGGTGGGTCGTTGCCACCCGTGAGGTGCTAAGTGGCCGTCCTTGGGCAGTAAGACCCCCTCTCCCTGAACCGGGTTTAGTTTTTTTTTTTTTTTTTTTTTGGGGGGGGGGGGGGGGGGGGGGGGGGGGGGGGTCTTACAGGAGGTCTCCCTCCCTTTATTCCCGATGTGGGACTAAAGGGAGGGTGGGCGGGGGAGATATTTTCTCCCCCCCCCCCCCCCCCACCCCCTCCCTCCACTACCCTAGGGTGGGCTGCCCACTCATGGGGCAACCCTCCTCTCCTAGTGAGGAGGTGGGTGGAAGCTCTCCTTTAGGGTTGATTGCAAAATTAGGGTTGGGGTGACCAAAGTCAACCCTATGGTGGGGTCCCTCATGTGGGTTAAGGTCCAAGGGGTCCATTAAAACTTATTGTCGTCGATTCTGAGTTTGTGTGTTTCGTATTTCGTACGTAATGTCGTGGCGATCTACATAACTCAAAACAGACATATTCTTTATACGACCTTAGATTGAAGTGCAACAAATTCCGTTGTGCTCGTATTGGTCACATGAGCCTAACGGAACTGATAGAAGTCAAATCGGAGTATGTTTGGTCACCATACCCCAATGACTTAGTTGTGACGCACAACGATACTCAAAATGGTCGTTTTCTCCAAATGACCTCAGATTGGAATGTAACAAGTTCCATTACACTCGTATCGATTATACGAGTATAACGGAACTGGCGGAAGTCAAATCAGAGTACGTTTGGTCACCGTACCCCAACGACTTAGTTGTGACGCACAACGATACTCAAAATGGTCATTTCTCTAAACGGCCTAGAATTGGAATGGAACAATTTCCATTACACTCATATCTATTATACGAGTCTAACAGAACTGACGGAAGTCAAATCAGAGCATGTTTGGTCACCATACCCCAACGACTTAGTTGTGACGCACACCGATACTCAAAATGGTCATTTTCTCTAAACAACCTCGGATTGGAATGGAACGAGTTCCATTACAATCGTATCGATTATACGAGTCTAACAAAACTAACGGAAGTCAAATCGGAGTACGTTTGATCATCGTACCCCAACGACTTAGTTGTGACGCACAACGATACTCAAAATGGTTGTTTTCTCCAAACAAACTCGAATTGGAATGGAATGAGTTCCATTACACTCGTATTAATTAAATGGTCTAACGGAACTGACGGAAGTCAAATCGGAGTACGTTTGGTCAACGTACCCCCAACGACTTAATTGTGACGCACAACGATACTCAAAACGGTCGTTTTCTCCAAACGACCTTGGATTGGAATGAATCAAGTTCCATTATACTTGTATCGATTATACGAGTCTAACGGAACTGGCGGAAGTCAAATCGGAGTATGTTTGGTCACCCTACCACAACGACTTAGTTGTGACGCACAATGATACTCAAAATGGGCATTTTCTTCAAACGACCTCGAATTGGAATAGAATGAGTTCCATTACACTTGTATCGATTATACAAGTCTAACGGAACTGACAGAAGTCAAATAGGAGTACGTTTGGTCACCGTACCCCAACGGCTTAGTTGTGACGCACAATGATACTCAAAACGGTCGTTTTCCCCAAATGACCTCGGATTGGAATGTAACGAGTTCCATTACACTCATATCGATTATATGAGTCTAACGGAACTGACAGAAGTCAAATCGGAGTATGTTTGGTCACCGTACCCCAACGACTTAGTTGTGACGCACAACGATACTCAAACGGTCATTTTCTCCAAACGACCTCAGATTGTAATTGGAACGAGTTCCATTACACTCGTGTCGATTATACGAGTCTAACGGAACTAACAGAAGTCAAATCAGAAAAAGTTTAGTCACCGTATCCCAACGACTTAGTTGTGATGCACAACGATACTCAAAACGGTCGTTTTCTCCAAACGACCTCGGATTGGAATGGAATGAGTTCCATTACACTCGTATCAGTTATACGAGTCTAATGGAACTGGCGGAAGTCAAATTGGAGTACGTTTGGTCACCGTACACCAACGACTTAGTTGTGACGCACAACGATACTCAAAACGATCGTTTTCTCCAAACAACCTCGGATTGGAATGGAACGAGTTCTATTACACTCATATCGATTATACGAGTCTAACAGAACTAACGGTAGTCAAATCAGAGTTTCCTAGCACACTATCCCATATCGGGTCAGTTTCTAACTTTTGGGTCTACTTTTATTGTGTTCACTAAGGTCTAGTGTCCCAATAAAAGTCGGGATGTTACAACTTGGACCCTATATGACCCAATAAAAGTGACCTGAACACCTATAAGGAACAATAGAAGCTAGAAAGTGACTCAAAATTGTATATAGAGCATATGTGCACCAAATCGACTTCCATCAATTGCAATAGACTTGTATAGTCGATACGAGTTCAACGGAACTCATTTCATTCCGATCCAAGGTCATTTAAAGAAAATGACCATTTTGAGTATCGTAGCGCGCCACGACGACAATATTTTAGTATATTGACTATACGTACTCCAAATCGACTTCAGTCAGTTGCAATAGACTCGTATAGTTGATAAGAGTGCAACAGAACTCGTTTCATATCGATCTGAGATCATTTAGAGAAAATGACCATTTTGAGTATCGCGGCGCGTCACGATGATGCCGTTTTAATATATTGAGCATACGTACTCCAATCGACTTCCGACAGTTGCATTAGACACGTATAATTGATACGAGTGCTCCGAAACTCATTTCATTCCGATCTGAGGTCACTTAGAGAAAATGATCATTTTGAGTATCGTTGTGCGTCGCGATGACGCCGATTTAATATATTGAGCAAACGTGCTCTGAATCGACTTCCTTCAGTTGCAATAGACTCGTATTATCAATACGAGTGCAACAGAACTCGTTTTGTTCCAATACGAGGTCATTTAGAGAAAATGATCATTTTGAGTATCGTAACGCGTCATAATGACTCTGTTTTAATATTTTGAGCATACATGCTCTGAACTGTTTTTGTCAGTTGCAATAGACTCGTATAATCAATACGACTGCAACGAAACTCATTTCATTCCAATCCGATGTCATTTAGAGAGAATGACCATTTTGAGTATCGTAACACGTCAGGACGACATCGTTTTAGTATAATGAGCATACATGCTCTGAATCGACTTCTGACAGTTACAATAGACTCATATAGTCTATACGAGTGCAATAGAACTCATTTCATTTTGATCCAAGGTCATTTAGAGAAAATGACCATTTTGAGTAGCGTGGCATCACGACGACGCTGTTTTAGAATATTGAGCATATGAACTCGGAATTGACCCTAGTCAGTTGCATTGAACTCGCATGATCAATACGAGAGCAATAGAATTCGTTACGCTCAATTTTGACATCATTTGGTCGAGTAATAAAAATATTACGCGTAAAAATATACGGCAACTCGAAAAGCGCGAACGCTTGAGTTCGACTCCGACACATCAACAATAGCTCGTCACTCGGTGACTTGGACCTACATTGGCCTTGACCCACATAGGGGACTCATGATGAGTCCCATTTATATATACATTTATGGGCTCATCAGGGCCAAATTTCTAGTCGTTGCACTACACTTTAGGCATGTTTTTGTTAATATTTGTTATTCCCTGCTAAGTGCACTTTTAGGCCCGTTATGGTGTGCAATTGCGTATTTTAGTGTTGGGGGTAAGCATTGTGTGCTCCTCATTCTTGTTTATACTTTATTTCTTATGCTGGAACGGTATTCCCAGCCTTGTTGTGGCTAATGCAGGTGTACGGTTCATCAATTTTATCCAGAATTCATATCTGTGTATATCGCACGGTCGTGCGTTATGTTGACGCACAGTCAGTTGCGTTTGTGCACCAATTGCTGAAGAGGAAATTGATGACCTGTCGATTGATCGTGCGTCTCTACGCATGGGCAGTTGCTCATGCGTGAAGGAATCACACGATCGACCTGTTTAGCCTTGTTTTTTTTTTCTGAATTTACCCATGCGTTTTTATGCACAGGCGGGTTTGCCCGTGCGTGAGTAAAATGCACGGGCGCTCCAGGTCATCTTCCTGCGCTTTTCTTAAGTATTAATATTGCACGGTCTACGCACGGTCATGCGTTCGACCGTGCGTGACCATTTTTCTGACTCTTTTCTATAAAAGCGCAGTTCGCCCTAGTACGGGGGATCGACATTTTTCCGCCCTTTTTCCGCCGCAAAGGAGTTCCAGCTCCGTACACTTCCACCTTTCCATGAGGGCTTGGCCCTACGCCTCCTCCATCATCCTCAAGCTCCAAGGAGAAGGATCTAGCTCTTCATCCACCATCATCCAAAGAGAAGGAAGCTTGGTCGTGCGGCTGAATCGTGACACGAAGAAGACGGGCCATTGGAGGGTAGTGACAGCCTTCTCTACCCCGGACGCAGTTGAGGACCGAGCTTGGACGTGGATTGACAACCCAGCGATTCCAACCGTGAACCCTCAACAAGACTTTGGATTCGGTCGATTCCTTACTTTCTCCTTCTTTGTATTTTATGTTGTAATTGTTAGATCTTTTGTATTTTGATGATGAACACTATAAACCTTGCTTTATAAAGTTATTTCATGTTTATGTGAATGTATCTTTTTGTTTATATGTGTTTATGAGGTGCGCCCCCATCCATTCTCCATTCCGCCATCGTGTTCGTTGTCACACTAGCAATTGCTAGTAGCGTGCTTGCCGACGAGGTGCTTGCGACCCTCATTCCGTTTGCCTACTCTTCCATCCGCCTGTGTGAAGTAGTGCGCTCAAGGCCTATGTAGTCACCATCCCGCCAAGCGAAGCATTGCATAGCGGCATTGCATAGGAGTAGTTGTTGTATTTTCTTTTGTTTCCACAAACCAAACCCCCCTTTCGTCCGCATTCCATCCACTTCGAGGACTTCAATCTCAAGTCCTTCCTCGATAGTAAACTCCACCTTACTGTGTTCCTTCGAGATTCGATACTCGGGGATTTACTCCTCATTTTATATTACTTGAATGATCGGTACACTTCCGTTTCGTGTCGCAGTCTAGCTACCGCCTATAGCGGTGTGCGAGATTTGCGCATCAAGTTTTTGGCGCCTCTGCCGGGGAACACAGACGTGTGAGTTTTCTGGAGAGGGAGAATCTGAGTGAGAAGCCCTTGTCTGATATTAGGTTGCTTTAGTAAATATTGTTAGGTGTAGTATTTTGCACAATAGTTCTCTTTATTTTGAATCATTTTATCTTCACACTATGTGGGCTTCATTTAATATTCGTTGCCATTGGTGTGGAGATATCTCTCACGCTAGTGATAGATGTCCAAAGGGAGATAATGGCCCGAGTACTCAAGGAGTAGTATATGGAGCACCGACTTCGTCTGGTACTCCATATGTTGCGCGGAAGTCCTATGGCTATTATGTCGAGCCTTTACGTCATACTTCTTTTCGGCTTCAGTACCTCATGTGCCAAAGAAGCCCGTAAGGCAGTGCTTGTTTTGTCAGACCACGGATCATGCCTTGAAGGACTGTGCTGTCTATCTTCGCCAATTGGATGAGGACGTCGAGCCGGATATCCGGGTCGTCCCGACTCCTACTTCTAGTAGCACACCTTCAACATCTGGTTATGTGTCTGTGTCACCTTCACATTTTGAAGGGTATGGCGTGGACACGATCACCAGATGTGTGGCTGATCTAGGCACTGACATGACTGAGCCCATCTCCCCTGTACATCCATCACCCTGCGTGGATTCGATTCTTTGTGAGGAATCGGTGCTTGACTTTTATCCAAGCACCCATCCTCCCCCTGTTGTGCATTCTACTACATTTGTCTCTAACGACATTATTGAGGATGTTTCGCAGGATAAGGCAGGTGATTTATGTGTTGTGCCTATTCCTATGGAGGAGGATATTTTCCAAGGTGACGAGGATTCTACCTCGACACCGGTGGAGGAAGTCCAAATCGTGGAGGAGTTTACTGATGATCCTACTGAGCCCTGCAGCATTGTCGATGATGCATACAATATCTTATTTCCCCAACCTCTTGGGAGTGAGACCGGGACCACTCCCCCGATTGATGTTCATTTAAGTTTTTCTTCTCTTTTATTTCCTAACCCCCCCCCCCCCCCCCCCCCCCCCCCCCCCCCCCCCCCCCCCCTCTTCATCTGAGCCTGTGCAGGTTGAGTCTTCACAGGTACCTCGGGAGGACTTGGAGCATTCTGCTCAACTCAATGATAAGTGTATCCTCTCATGTGATGAGGTTGATCCCTCCTCAATAGAGAAAGACTCATTCATTTCCTTCTCTTCCTGCCGCCTCCATGAAGATGACACCTTGTTGGGCAAGGATTTATTTTGTGGTGAGACGAGTGAGGACCAACATTCCTCCTCTTCTTACTTCTTATTTCCTCTACTTGTGTTAAGCAGGTATTATTATTTAGGCAGAGTGGTAACTGTTCTGTCTCCGTATCAATACCCGCTACCGACTTGCATATTAGAACAGTTACCTGTTCATTTCCTTTTTCATACGCCCATTAGCTAGAACTGTTATGTTTTTAAATAAGTCGTGCTGGGAGGACAATAACCCCAGTAGTTATCTTACATTTTCTTGTATTTTAATTTATCGCCCGCAAAAACTAGTTAGTTTTACGTTATTTCAGTTTTCTTGTGCGGAGACCACCCTTTGCAGGTATTTTCTATTTGTGAAGGTGGTGGTCGTGATTCTTCGTAGGGGTTCACTCAACTCTTCTGGTATGCTTACTTGATGAGCATTGGGTACTCTCTTCCCCTAACATTGTTTTAGAATATCTTAATGTTAAACTATTGTATAGTTTAAGTCTGGGGGAGACTTGTTTGTACCCACTCACATGCACCATCACTTAGCATGCTAGAAGTTTTTATCTAAATTATTTTGTTCATTTTGTCTGCACACAAAGCACCCACTTGAGCGTATGCTTTACCTTTAGTGCGTCACAAGTAGAACTCATTTCTTTTTGTATTCGGAAAATCATCATGCTGTCTTTGGATTATGGGGCGGAGTAAAATGTTGACTCTTGTAGTGCTCCTAGTCAAGTGCTCATATCTCGCTTAGAAATTTTCGTAGATTCAATTTCTTGTTATGCTTTTAGTTTACATCTTTCTATTAATGTAGATATTGTTTACTATACTCAAAAAATTGGTGAATCCGGTGTGAATCAAACGGTAGCATAGGAATGTGTGTAGATGTTTGCCAGATTCGTATTGCCCGAGTCGGGAGGAAGGATTGTCTTTCTCGGTGGCTAAGAACTTGCCCCAAGCGACGTTTGAAGCATAGGTACTTGGTTAGTCAATTGCTGTGAATGTGATATAGGCCATCATTTTGGCCCGGTTGAGCCTTTGTGCCCATTCCTATCGCTCTATCCTCGTTAGCCCAGTTGTGCCTACCCGTTCTTTGATTCTGCCCCACTATTATTTCACCAAAGCCTAAAAGTCAATCCTAGTCGCACACCCAAAATTGAGCGTTAGTTGTATATCACCCTCATGATGGGGGTGTTGACGTGGTGATATTCTTGTGAGATTGTGAATGTGCTTCATTGTTCATCTTTGCTGAAAATGTTTTGAAAAAAAAGGGGAAAAAGAATAGAATTGAGAAGAAAAGAAAAGAAAAAAGTATAATGAAAAAACTTTTTTAGTAAAAATCTATGTTTGGGAGTAGGTCGTGCACACACCCATGTTGTTAAGTCCAAGTCTGGGGTGTTGTGTGCCTGCGTGTTTGTGTGGTGTGTGAGGATAGTTTGTGTGCTAGCTCATTTGGGTTTAGTGCTTGAGTCATCGTTTTTATCATTGAATACCTCACCTAAACCTAAGCCCCATCTTGAACCTAAAGTCCTATTGATTCACGCATTTGAGTCAAACTAGTGCCGTGGAGAGAGTGTGAACGGGCAAGCTTATGGTCACCGACATTGATGGATTTCAATGGAAGTCATCTCGAGCACTGATCTTGGGCAATGCTCGCCTCAGCATTCAGTTTACTTTCTTCCTAAGTACGACCTTATGATTCACCGTGATTCACTTTTTGAGTAAATGTAATATATAAATACACTCCTAGAAATTTATAAACCAATGTGTCTGAGTAGAAATTGTGTCTACTGTATTTCTACATGTTTGAGCATGCGACTTCGCATGATACTCCGCTTTATAATCTTCATGCTAGCCTATGTTTTTCTTGTCCAAATAAGAGATGGTTTGCTAGTGATGTGTAAATAGGTAAGTCTGGGGGTATGATGAGTCCCATTTATATATACATTTATGGGCTCATCAGGGCCAAATTTCTAGTCGTTGCACCACACTTTAGGCATGTTTTTGTTCATATTTGTTATTCCATGCTAAGTTCACTTTTAGGCCCGTTGTGGTGTGCAATTGCGTGTTTTAGTGTTGGGGGTAAGCACTGCATGCTCCTCATTCTTTTTTAAGCTTTATTTCTTGTGCTGGAAGGGTATTCCCAGCCTTGTTGTGGCAAATGCAGGTGGACGGTTCATCAATTTTATCCAGAATTCATATATGTGCATATCGCACGGTCGTGCGTTACGTTGACGCACGGTCGGTTGCGTTCGTGCACCATTTGCTGAAGAGGAAATTGATGACCTGTCGATTGATCGTGCGTCTCTACGCACGGGCAGTTGCCCGTGCTTGAAGGAATCGCACGATCGACCTATTTAGCCTTGTTTTTTTTGCTTTCTGAATTTACCCGTGCGTTTTTACGCACGGGCGGGTTTGCCCGTGCTTGAGTAAAATGCACGGGCGCTCCAGGTCATCTTCCTGCACTTTTCTTAATTATTAATATCGCACGGTCTACGCACGGTCGTGCGTTCGCCCCGCAACTACTTGCGCCACTTGACGTTCCACCCTCGGCGCTACCGCAGGATCCACTGCAGTTAAAGGCACAGGGGCCTCCACCCTTGGTTCCGCCGCAGGTTCTACTGCAGCAACAGCCTCCGGGGCCACATCCAGAGTAGGAGTAGTAGGCTGAGCCAGCCTTTGGGGTTGAGCGTTGATCATCGCGAAGACAGCTTCCACGACTAACTTGATCATTTCAGCAGAAGGAGTGGTCGCTGGTACTTCAGCCGACCCACTACTTTCGGCGGTGTTACGGGGTCAAGACTGCCCCGCAGCACTTCTAGTCACCTATAATCATGCAATGCACAATTTAGTGACCCAAAACATACCAAACATCAATCATGGAACTCTCAGGTTTCGCAAACAAGTATGTTTTTTCATTCCTAAGTGGACATTCTTATTAGTTTTTTGTCGTTTTTGGTGAATGCACAACCCGTGCGCACCACCCCTTAAAAGGAATTCGTCCCGAATTCGCTAAACTACGGATCGACGCCTTAAGTCCGATACCAAATTGTAACACCCTGCCAGTACGAAAAGTATAACAGCGGGTCCAGCCGGGACCCCACGCCATACAAACCACACTAGCTAGGAGTTAAAAGGTGATAAACAGAAAGTAATACAACTACACAGAGTACAAGACGTAAGCGGAAGCATTAATTAAACCATTTCATTTAGAACTGTCCACTATCATAGGAATGAAACCATAATAATGAGTTACGGCCTTAAGGCCTTACATTTACCCAATGCACAAAACTCCATAAAGCATACATCGGCACGCAGGCCGGCAATACATGAAAAACAGGAAAAAGGCTGACCTTCGAGGGCCAACGCAGCAAAAGGACCATCGCCCGCTATTTCCCGCTAGGCTCACCTGCACCTGCATAAGAACATTCCACCAAGCGGTGGCAAACAAGGTAACGGTCAGCAAAGCTGACCAAATTATAACGACCCCACCCCTTCCCCGGGGTGGCGGAGCTTCTACCCTACAAGCAAGCCATACTAACACAAGTACTAATATAAAGAAAGTGCAACTACACAAGGTGAGGTTTCAAGCACAGTCAATCTTCTAGGTTGAGCATCAAAAGAAGGGAACCTAGGTATGCACATGATGTTGGTTGGGTTCACCCGAAGGTTCCCCACAACCGCCTAAGCAATCGCATGAGGCTAACATAACATCCATTCCACAAAACACTCCACCATAAGGGCCATCGCCTTAGGTGGGAAGAAGAGCTTTTGGTCGGACTAGGTAAGTCACCTTCACGACCTCTCCCATGATCACACGGCTTCCATGAGGTAGGGACCTCATACCGATCTGCATGGAAACGGGTTCGGTTTAGCTTTGCCCGTGCTCTAATCGTCGCGATCTATCGCACGATGCGGGTACGGCTTTACCTCGGCCTGTAAGGGTTTAGCACTTTCAAGTGCTACACAATTTATAAGCTACGCACCTAACCCCTTCACAAGGATCTAGGCTTCACAAATACTCAACGAAGGAGGTACTATACGCTCCGCATCAATTTCGGGGTGAAGGTTTGCCTTCACCCAATCTCAAAGCATGAGGCTTTCATTAGGATCTTCACATGACGCCTACACTTAGTTCCCGCAATACTTTAGATGATTTCACGGAGTCATTCTCCGGCACGCATTCCAGGCCTAACCTAAATGCAACGTCGCAAATCAAGCATCACTGATTCGGGCTCACGGCCACGAATAGGCTTCACACAAAATGCCTAAATCCGCACGACTACCGGATTTTCTACATGCAATAATGTCGGGGACGGACACAATCTACCCGGAGTTCTGAAGAACTTGAGGAAATCCTACATTTCACCCATTTGGTGAAGGGACTCCTCATGCAAGCATAGAGAAATGAAAGAGAGGACGAATACAAGTCCAAAGTGTCGGGAGGAAGAATCGTTACCCTAGGAGCGTTCTTCTTAGCCATGGATCCGAGATTTCACATGGAGGGAAAGGACCGCACCGGGTTGCACTCTCCGGATCTGGAAACGGCTCGCGAAACGGAGCTCCGGAGCTCCGTCAATGGCGGGATCTTCCTTTCTTCTTCCTTGCCTCCTTCTTCTTTCTCTACCCTTGGAGAGAGAAAGTCTATGAGATTATGAGGGTTTACTCCCTCTCCAAAGCCCTAAGACCCCCCAGCAACAAATCCCAGCCGTTGGATTAATTTCCAAGAAATTTGAACGGCTGGATCGTCTTCTCCGCTCAAAATCGCGGAGCAGAATAAACAGGGCGCACGATCACTGGTCGTGCGCGAAGAGGAGAACTGGTCGTGCACACTACATGAGACAGAACTCTGAATCCTTGCATATAAGCGCGCGATCATAGTCGCACGATCACTGGTCGTGCGCGAAGAGGTGCAATGGTCGTGCGCACTACCTGAGACAGAACTCCGATTCCTTGCGAATTAACGCACGATCATGGCCGCATGATCACTGGTCGTGCGCGAAGAGGCCACTGACCGTGCGCTAAGAGCAGACAGGGAAAATTTAGCCTACTTCGAGTGCGGCACTACCACTCCGCCTACTTCGCTGAATTACGATTTTTGGGGTGTTACAATTGTATCCACAATAGCCCTGATTTGAAGAATTCCCCTTCAAACTAAGACGAATTGTAATTGTATTTGATTATGCACTTTAGCTGTGTTGTGACAGGTTATTCCACTCTAAGTACAAACCAATGTCAGGTTTCAATGAGTCGTCAAACACAGGCCTGTACAATGTAATCCTTCATTGTATAGACCAAAGTGTTGGCTCATGTGAAATCTCTCTATTGGGATGTACTTCATTTCCAAAGTGCTGGAGAAGGAGGACTGGAGCTGATGATGGAATCATTAGAGAAAGGAAAATTATCTAAGTAAAATTCGATTATATCATTTAGGACATATAGTCGAATTCGACTATATGGTCTGAATGGATATAACCGAATTCGGCTAATCCCTATCCGAAAGCTTTTCTAAGTAATAGAATAGTCGAATTCGGTTATTGTAATTCGGTTATTAAAATTCGGTGAATGTATTTAGTCGAATCCTCAGATCTGCCGAATTCGACTATATCGTTTAACCGAATAAAATTCGGTTAATGCCATTCGGTTAATCCAATTCGCCGAATCGGTCTGCATGTATTTTCCGGTTCGTTTTCGAACGCGTATTCTTTAAGGCATCCCCCATGTACAGTACACGTGGAGCTAGATCCCTAATTCACGCTTATGACCGTTGTAGAAGACTCTATAAATACCTAAGGTGTATTTCTATCTAACCCTAATCGTTAATCGTGAATTGAAAAAGAGAATCGCAAATTACGACTTACGGCCGACTGTTCTCGCGCAAGAGTTTCGTCTCCTGCAAAGCTGCGATTCGTGATTCGTCTTCTACAGATTCAATCAACAAGATCAAGATCTGATTAGCTCTCATCTTCTATTGATCAAGTTGGTTCAACATTCTCAGATCTAGTTTCAAATCGCTCTCAAGATTTCTTCGTTCTTCATTTTCAAAGGACTGAAGTTTATTGCTAAGAAGAAGAAATCTATCTCTCAAGATCTGAAGAAGAACTTCATCAGAAGTTTAAGAAGATTGTTTTTCAATCTACGATGAGTTGTAATAACCATTTTCTAAATCTTGTAGGAAGCTTGCTTCCGAGTTTTTGTGTAGATCCTTATTTAAGGATCGAGTTGTAGGAGTTGTTTTACTCCGAGTTGTAGGAGTGGTGTACTCCGAGTTGTAGGAGTTTTGACTCCGAGGTGTTAGATTATTTTAATCTGAGATTGGTGAAGTAGCCGAGTCTAGCCACGAGGTGCTAGATAGGCGAGGCGGGAAAGTGGACGTACCCATTCCGGGGAACCACTATAAATCCTTGTGTCTGCGCTGTGCTTTATTGTGTGCTTTTCTGTGTAATATTTTTAATTCCGCGTAAAGACATAGAATCGACCTATTCACCCCCCTCTAGGTGATTTAGGCCGCAACTAGATACTTTCAACGCCCTAAGTCCGATACCAAATTGTAACACCCTGCCAGTACAAATAGTATAACAGTAGGTCCGGCCGGGACCCCACGCCATACAAACCACACTAGCTAGGCGTTAAAGATGATAAACAGAAAGAACTACACCAGAGTACACTAAATATAAGCGGAAGCATAAAAGATTAACATCTCAATTAGAATTGTCCACTATCATAGGAATGAAGTCATAGAATAGAGTTACGGCCTTAAGGCCTTACATTTACCCAAATGCACAAAACTCCATAAACATACATTGGCACGCAGGCCGGCAATACATGAAAAGCAAGAAAAGGCTGGCCTTCGAGGGCCAACTCAGCAAAAGGGCCAACGCCCGCTATTTCCCGCTAGGCTCACCTGCACCTGCATAAGAACATTCCACCAAGCGGTGGCAAACAAGGTAACGGTCAGTAAAGCTGACCAAATTATAACGACCCTACCCCTTAAAAGGGGTGGCGGAGCTCCATCCCTGCAAGCAATCCATACAAGCAACAAGTACTAATATAAAGAAAGTGCAAACTACACAAGGTGAGGTTTCAAGCACAATCAATCTTCTAGGTTAAGCATCAAAGAGAAGGGAACATAGGTATGCACATGATGTTGGTTGGGTTCACCCGAAGGTTCCCCACAACTGCCTAAGCAACCGCATGAGGCTAATCATAACATCAATCCAAAACCATGACCGTGGGTACTCACGATCGCACGTAACGAGCTAAGCTAAATAGCTTAGTAACCGCTTGAGCGTTATACCTATCGTGGTATCAAATCTCTCCCCAAACAGGTTTATCCCATGATCGCACGGCGTCCCGAGGTTTCCCCCTCTCGCCGACCGCATGGTGCTGGTTTGGTACAAGCTTGTGCCCGTTGCTCAAATCATCGCGTTAACAACAACGACGCAGGTGTGTCTTTACCTCAGCCCGTAGAACGGTTTAGCACTTGCAAGTGCTACACCAAATATAAGTTACCCACCTAATCACATTCACGAGGGCCTAGGCTTCACAAATACTTAACAAAGGAGGTACAATACGCTCTGCATCAATTTCATGGTGAAGGTTTGCCTTCATCCAATCTCAAAGCATGGGGCTTTCGTTAGGATCTTCACAAGACGCCTACACTTAATTCCCGCAATACTATAGATGATTTCACGGAGTCATTCTCCGGCACGCATTCTAGACCTAACCTAAATGCAACGTCGCAAATCAAGCATCACCGATTCGGGCTCACGGCCACGAATAGGCTTCACACAAAATGCCTAAATCCGCACGACTACCAGATTTCTACATGAAATAAATGCCAGGGATGGACACAATCTACCCGGAGTTCCGAAGAACTTGAGGAAATCCTACACTTCACCCGTTTGGTGAAAGGGATTCCTCATGCAAGCATAGAGAAATGAATGAGAGGACCAATGACATGTCCAAATATCGGGAGGAAGAATCGTTACCCTAGGAGTGTTCTTCTTAGCCATGGATCCGAGATTCTACACGGAGGGAAAGGACCGCACCGGGCTACACTCTCTAGATCTGGAAACGGCTCGCGAAACGGAGCTCCGGAGCTCCGTCAATGGCGGGATCTCTCCTTCTTCTTCCTTTCCTCCTTCTTCTTACTCTAGCTTAGGAGAGAGAATAGCTGAGGAATTATGAGGGAATAACCCCTCAATAAAGCCTTAAGACCCTCCAGCATCTAATCATAGTCGTTCGATCGAGATCTAAACCAAATGGACGCCCCGATTTTGCTGTTTACGGATATGTTTCCGAACGCACGGTCGAACGCACGACCGTGCGTTATCACGCACGATTAACGACAGATACACCATTCTACGGGCGTAGGGCACGCACGGTCGGATAGAAGAAAATGCACGATCGTGCGTTAAAATGCACGGTTAACGACAGGACCACCACTTTGTTGGTCGGAGGGCACGCACGGTTGCATCGATTGTGCGCTAAGAAAACGCACGATCGTGCGTCAAGAAAACTCGCCTTCTCAGCGGTTCCCCGAGAAGAAGTCCTAACGCCCAACGTTAACTCTCAGCTCAGCAAAACTGGGGTGTTACACTTTGTCATGAGGCATTTGTTGGCCTCTTCTTCACTGTTGGAGGATGAGTTGCATGATTCCTCGGAGGAGTTATCCCATATAGCCGCCTTTAGTACATTCTTTTTCTCTTTTCCCTTGTGCCGCTTTTCTTTTAGCTCTTTCAGATATTATGGGCATTGGCTCTGGATGTGTCTGGTCCTTCTACAATGGTAGCACTCTGGTGGTGGCCGCTCATCATCGTCATCGTCGCTATCTTTTCCTTTCTTCGATGAAGATCCCTTCTTGATGAAATATTTCTGGAAGGTGATTCTCCTTTTCGGATTCTTCATGAATCTTTTGAACTTCTTCACAAAAAGACTCTCCCCATCCTCTTCATTATCATCATCTCCGTCAGCCTCCTTCTTTGATTTCAATGCCAAAGTCTTCTTCTTTGGCTCCATATTGTACTCTTGTTGTTGAATTTTTAGTTCAACCTCATGGGTTTTGAGATTTCCGATGAGGCTCTCGATTTGAAGCTTCTTTAGATCGTGCGACTTCGAGATGGTCGTCACCTTTGGATTAAACTTTGGAGGGAGAGACCTAAGAATTTTTCTCACCAAGTCATCGTTGGAGAACATCTTTCTAAGCACTTTTGAGTCGTTGACGATCTTGGTGAACCTTGTGTACATTGAATCTATGTCTTCATCCGTCTCCATCCAGAATTTCTCATATTCGGATTCTAGTTGGAAGAGCTTTGAAACCTTGACCTGCGAAGTACCTTCATGAGTAATTTCTAATAAATTCCATATATCATAAGTATTTTCACAAGCATAAGTTTTATTAAATTCCATTCTATCCAAAGCACAAAATAAAGCATTCATAGAATTAGCGTTATTCTTACATCTCAACTTATCGTTATCATCACATCTATCTCTAGGTTTTTCCATAGTAACTTCTCCAACAACAAATGTTGGTGGAGAGTAGCATTCTTCTACCATACCACAAACATCATTATCTAAGGCCGTCAAAAAAACAATGCATTCTTGTTTTTCAATAATTGTAATCGGTACAGGTAAATAGTGGAGGTCTACTAATCCCTTGACCCTCATAAAAAGCATGATCATGATGCGTCATTATTCTCGGTTGTGAAACCATTTTGGAATAACCTTGCTATGATACCAAGTGTTGGATCTGTAGGCACCCTTAGAGGGGGGGTGAATAAGGGATTTTCAATTTTTGATTAAAACTTTGAAAAATAGGTTATGTCACTACCGCTGATGGTAACTAGTTAACGCCTGGCACTAGCGCTCCAGAAATTTAGAACTTCTCAAAAAGTGTGTCAAAGTGATTTTTCTTAAAAACTCTTGAACGCAATAAAATTCTAGAAAATCAGAGAAGATGAAAATTGATTGTTTTTCAAAAGATAATTACAAGAATGATAATTTCAGTAGCGCTTGAAATTGAGGCGATAAAATAAAACACTTTTTGATTCTTCACCGGTCCTTCTCCCAAGGATCGGCTAGCTATAGCCTATCTTCCCCAAGATTTGGCCTCTAGCCTTCCCCTAGATCTACACCTAGACTTAGTCGCCACACACACCACGGCGAATTCCCCCTAAGCCTCGCAAGGCCTAGTCACCAACACTTGTTGCAAATTCACTACCATTTCAAAAGTAAAAGAGAAGAATACAAAGTTAATTATGAAACAAAAACTCCCTATTTAGAAGAACTTTGAAGGAGATGAAGAATCGTCATTAACATCATCGGAGTTGAAGCGTGCGTCCTTCTTCAAGTATGACCATGTGGAAATCTCCTTCTCACTCTTGTTCCTCAATGATGGAGTTTGGAATGCTCTGGAACTCAGGGATGGAGGCTCTCATGAAAGGTTGGAGTTGTGACTTCAATGGTGGTGTCTTGGAACAAAGAGATCCATCCTTTATATAGGCTACAGAAACTACCGCCCGCGGTAGGACTACCGCGCCGTGCTAGTGGTGTGCCAACTATCGTACAACAACGTGCCTGCCATTGTGGATATTGTGCTAACCGCAACGGATTATGGACCTACCGCACCACGAAAAGACCTAATGTGTCGCGTTAGCTTCCGTCACTTCTTCGCCAAGAAATTGTCTGCCGCCAGTCTTCTGTTGTCATCCCATCTACCACCAATGATAGTTGTTATTCTCAAACCAAGAGATGTGAAACACAAGCTCCAACACCCTTCCCCCTGACCCGGTTGGTTTTTTTTTGGGGGTGGGGTCTTACAAGCCGCACAATTTTATCATTTTCCATAGACTACACACAATTGCTTCCAGGTGGTCACCAACCCATAACTATTGAAAGTCCATGGATGTTTTGACCTAGAGGGGGGTGAATATGTGATGTCGGCTATTTTAAATTTATAGCAGAATTATTAACTTAAACACGACAACCATACATTCACAGCAAAGCCACAACATAAGCACACTGTGATTTATAGTGGTTCCCCAAGACAATGTGTCTCTGGGTACTCTATTGTCCCCCTTCGCCTATATAGCAGTGTGCTAGACTCGACAATCTCCACCAAAACACAGATCCGCAGATCCGATAATTCAGAGACCACGTCTCTTACCTCGGGTTATAAGGACCCTACAACTCAGAAGACCTATTCGACTTCCTACCTCAGAGACCAAGTATCCTACCTCAGATCCCGCAAAATCCTACACTCAGAAGCACTAACTGACTTCCTACCTCAAAGACAAAGTCTCCTGCCTCAGATCCCGCAAGATCCTACACACAGAAGCCATGTTCGGCTTCCTACCTCAGAGACAAAGTCTCCTACACTCAGGCCACGCAGAGCCCTACAACGCAGATTCCTCTAGAGAATCCTACAACTCTGATCTCAGATAGATCCTACAGTTTCAATAAATTTTTAAAAACTTTCTTTTGACTCAAAATGATAAGCTTGAATGCTTTGGAGGCTTCTGTAAGCCTTGATGAAGATCAACTTCAACTAAAGTCTTCTTGCAGAGATCTTGGATGAAACAATAAAACTATCTTCTGCACTGATGAAGACTCTTCTTCTAGCTGAACGATCCTTGATCTGAATCAACAACTTGAATCGACGTCTTCTTAGAGAAGTTGATTGATTTTCTTTTTGCTTGACTTCTCCTTCCTTATGCTTTTCAATAGAACAGTACTTGAGCGGCAAAAAAACTTTTCTTTGTCGATTTTCTCGTTCGTTCAAAAACTGTTGTTGTTAGGGTTTGCGTCAATCACATTCCCTGTTATAAGATAGAGATATCTAACGACCGATTATAGTACTGACATTGTGTCAGATGTCTCTTTCCTTAGCAGACGTGCTGAAATAGACCAATCCGCGGTGGCATTTATGGAGAAAACGTCAAATTTGCGCTTTAATTTGAATTCCACCTTTTACGTAATTCGACTAGATGTCTAGTCGAATTTCATGTCATTCAGTCGAATGTGTTCTTCACAGTCTGCTTCTAGTCGAATTCAACATATCTGGTCGAAACCTTCTGATTTAGTAGAATTTACTCTTTATAGCTGTCTTCTGGTCGAATTCAACCTTTCAGGTCGAATTCCACTGTTCTGGTCGAATTCCGTCTTCATAGTTTGCTTTTGGTCGAATCTGACCCATCTAGTCGAATTCCCCATATTCGGTCGAATTCTGTCGTCAAGGCTTGCTTCTGGTCAAATCGACTTCTTATTAAGTTGAATTCTTACTTAGCGTAATTCTGTCAAAGACTTATTTTCTCAGTGCTTCTTTAGGTCGAATCACCTTGACCCGCCTGCACGATCGTATAAATGTTCTATACGAACATCATACTCTTTACTTGTCATCTACACGAATCGTCTTGACTCATCAGCATGATCGATCTTTTGTTCAGTCAAATCTTCACAGGCGCTTTGTATTCTAAGTGTATTCGCCTGAATCGCCTTGTCAGTTCTGCAAGATCGGTCAATCATTAAGTCGAATCTGGACTTAGCATACTTTTCAATATAAGTCTTCTTGAAGAGTGACTTGGATTCTTGTGGATGAATAAACGCGTCTTCTGGTCGACTTTATACTTTGAACTTTCCTAGTCTTCTTCCAGACGATTCTTCTTGAAAGTTATGCACATTCGTTTAGTTGAATCGTAGCATGGAGTGAATCCTTTCCCTCTATTGATGTCTACCCGATTCGGCTTAACTCTTCAACACGATCAGCTAGACTAACTAGGCGTTCAACTACATATTAAGTCGAATTTTGACTTAGCCTGTTTCTTATTGATGTCTACCCGATTCAGCTTAACTCTTCAACACGATCGGCTAGACTATCTAGGCGTTCGACTACATATTAAGTCGAATTTTGACTTAGCATATTTTTTGTTGATGTCTATCCGATTTGGCTTAACTCTTCAGCACAATCGACTAGACCATCTAGGCATTTGACTACATGTTAAGTCAAATTTTGACTTAGCCGAATATTGAAGGTGTCAACTATGCTTCTTTTCTTTAGCTTGTCTTCCAGACTTTGTTTGCTTGTTTCTTAGAGAGTAAGTACAAGTTCAACATAGTCTAGATTTAGGTCGACATGATGTCTTGCCCAATGAAGGATTACATTAGCAAGACTATGTCTGATGACACAAAGTCTAGCCCTATTTTGAGCTTGTACTATCATACACCTGAGATCATCACAACAATAACAAACACATCAAATACAAAAGTTTTCATCTTTATTGTGAGGGCTTCTTCAAATCAGGAATATTGTGGGCATTGTTCCAACAACTACTCCCACCGAACACATTTAATTATGAAATTTTCGAACACAGCTCCACCAACTGCTCTAAAAGATGTCTCTGATATTTGAGAGTCCAAATTATTATGTAAGCATACTTACTTTCTCTCTTAGTAAGATGTGAGATTCACTTTTGTCTATATCTACCATTCATGGTTATCGTAAATAAACATCCTATATATTTATCACTAACCACGTCTACCCATCCTGGTCCGAGGTTGTTTCAATCATAAACATCATCATTAAGCTTAATGCATTATCATCACTTAAGCCCCGTTTGTTTGTTTTTGCTTGGTGACGGTCATAATCATTGTCATGTCAAATACATATTTTATGAATACTATTTTTGTCCAAATTCTTCGAAGCAAAAACACGGCACCAAGCATACCAATTGATTTGAATGCCGCTTAGCAATTATATGTAGTATACAGTAATGTTGCAGGTCGTTCAACGCTCACCTAGACCGGTCGAGCTAAATCGCCTTAGCTCGAGAGTGAGCCTAACGCGCAAACAATCAAAAGTGAGTACCAACAGTAGACAACATGATTTTTACGTGGAAAACCCCAAAAGGGAAAAAACCACGGGGTCTAGCCCAGTTCTGAATGATCCACTAGTGTTGTGAGTTACAACGAGTTATTTTTCGAGAGTGACAGACCACCTCTCATTACAAAGATTTTGCTAAGTCCTTGGGAGCCGAGCGTGGTGAAGCGTGCTCATTGACAGCTTTGAGCGGAGCGCTACGGAGCGGCCTAGAGCAGAGCATTGCGTAACAGCCTAGAGCAGAGCGCTGCAGAGTGGCCTGGATCAGAGCGGCCTGGAGCGGAGCGGCCTGGAGCGGAGCGCTACGGAGCGGCCTAGAGAGGAGCGCTGCGGAGCGGCCTGGAGCGGTGCGCTGCGGAGCGGCCTGGAGCGGTGCGCTGCGGAGCGGCCTTGAGCAGAGCGCTGCAGAGCGGCCTTGAGCGAAGCGCTGCAGAGCGGCCTGGAGTGAAGCACTGCGGAGCGGCCTGGAGCAAAGCGTTGTAGAGCGGCCTGGAGCGGAGCGCTGCGGAGCGGCCTGGAGCGGAGCGCTGCGGAGCGGCCTGGAGCGGAGCGCTGCGGAGCGGCCTGGAGCGGAGAGCTGCGGAGCGGCCTTGAGCAGAGCGCTGCGGAGCGGCCTGGAGCATAATGTTGATGGGATCCGCACTAAAGAGTTTGGAGCCCAACCGTGATCCTCCCAATGTCCTTGAAGGAGAGGTGGAATGCTGATGAAAATCCCCAAGGGGGAACTTGAAGGTTGATGAAGATCTTCAAAGAGTTCTTGCCGGAAAACTCAAGGGCTCCCTCTTCCTTCTCCCAATGCCAAAAGTGTCTTCAAATGGAGGCCTGACCCTCCTTTTATAGCTTTTGAGGAGGGCATTCTGGTAACTGCGTCGCGCTAATTCTTGGACGAGCGAATGAAGATGCTTGGTTCGAGGCATGTAGATTGCCAACTCTGAGATTATGACGAGCTTGCCCTTCGGTCACCTTGGGCAGTCTAGGCAGCCTCCCTGGTGGTGGTGGCGGTCGGCGATCGCCTCCGGCGATGACTGATAGCGCATATTTTGACTTAAATATGCTTGTTATTATTATTATATTTTAATATAAAATATATATATATTTCTCTAAATTATATTATAATTATCTACTAATTATTATTTTTATATTATTCGCACTAATGTTATTTTGTTTTATTTTATGGCAGGCCTGGGAGGAATTTCAGCACGTCTCGATGTAAAAGCCCGCTGCAAAATATCGCCATTGCTGCTATCATCAAAGTTGCACTCGACGCCATCGCCGCCAAGATGCCCGCCACTGTCGTCCAAAGCTGCTAGTTTCCCCCATTCAAGCCGAGCTCGAGAATTCAAGTCGCTTCGTCACGCCAACGCCTCCGGCCAAGTGCAACCCATGTCATCTTTGTCATTGCATGTCATCTACGCCAGGTCCATTTGGTCGAACCCATGCATGACAATCACTTCCACGTGAAAATCTATCATCCACTTAAATATACATCACGCACCCCATTGTTGTCCGCCATTGCCACCTAAACCCATGAATACTAAAATTTAAGTTCATGCCACTGCCACGTGCGCGGCATGGCCGCCACCCTCTCTATGCGGCGGTCACATTCAACATCATGTGGTCGATTGATCATGTCTTCCAATCCCATGCAAATCCATGCAACTCCACGTGAATTTCATGCAACCCTCTCTTCTTTTTGGTTGCTGCCACCTATAAAATATTTCTCCATATTTATTAATGCTGCCAGCTAGCATATTGCTTGCACGCCACTTTTAATCTCCTTTAAATATGGCTGCCATTAATTCTTACATCCCTTGGCTTTTAGTGAACTCTTCATTGGCCACCTTCCAACTCTTCGTTTCCCCTCCCCTCCACCCCAATTAATTCATCCAATTAATGCACATGGCCGGCCATATCCTTCGGCTCAACATTTTCTTCTCTTTTCTAGATCCTTCCATTTTGGCTATAAAAAGGGCAAGGGGACCAAAGAAGAAAGGAGGAAAAAAAAGAGAAGAGAGAGAGATTTAGAGTGAATCACTTGTATTTGAGAGAAGTTTTTGAGAGTTTAATTTCCTTTCTTTCCTTTCATAATTTGTAGCGGAAGTTTTTATTTTGGTTTGCTTTTAATATTATAGTTGTATCGTCTTTAATTTTGCAATTGTACTTTTATTCCCGTATCAATGAAAATGTTTGTTTCTCATCTTAATATTATCTCAACTCCTAGTATGGGTAACTAATTCTCTTCTTAGTGCTTGATTGGTTAGTATTGGGATGAGGATTAAATCATAATCCGTTGTCTCTAATTTTTGAAGTTTCATTTCGATTTATTTCCGATTAATAGTGGGATGCGAGTTTATATTGCTAGTATATAAATTTCGTGATCCGATTGGCGTCCTAGTAGTCGAGAGGCTCATTGATACCTTAGATCTCTCGGAAATAAAAAGTTCGTTATATTTTCTTTGAGAATTGAAAATATAACTTCTTTTGGAATTTTGGATTAATCTTTATGCAATTTTAATCTATTTCAAGTTTAAGAGATTCAATTTGAAGTATTTTAAAATTAGGCGATAATCGTCTCTAGCGAGCTTCTATCGTATTTTTTTAATCCTCCTATCGAAATAGAATTTTAAGAATTAGAACGTAACTTTTGTAATCGGATTCCCAAGAACACTTAATCAAGTGCTAAGGCTTTTAAATCGTGATCTTTTTTTCTTTAGTAATTTTCAATCTGCAACTTTTAAATATCCAAAACAAATCCAATTTTCCACCGATAAATTAATAGGAATTTTGCGTGAGTAAGATTACTCGACAGGCCTCGGGCAAATACGACATCCTTCCTATACTATATTTCGATAGGTATACTTGCCTGCATCGAGATATTAGTTGGAATTATTTTAAAACTATAAAATCTCTATCAAGTTTTGGCGCCGCTGCCGGGGAATTTCTTTTGTCGATATTTTGAAAGCGCAAAACTATTATATTTATCATTTATCTCAAAAAAAAAATCTTTAAGGGTGTAACAATATTCCTGGAAAGGACGCTTTGGGCTTGAATCCCCATCACAGCCTCTAGTACCGCTGCAAACCCCTCACAGGGCAGATCTCGGGAAGTCCAGGACTAACATAATCCGCCTAAAAAAACAAAAAAATATTATCGTTTTTAATTTTGGTTTTCCGTCACTTTCGGTTATTCTCACTCTTTCCCGTGTCTTTCTAGTGCATGACCCGTAGTAGCTCTTCGAGTAATCCTGATATTCATTTTGATCCAGAGGTCGAGCGCACCATTCGGCAGCGCCTTCGAACTCGTGGTCAGGATTTACATATAGATCTCGAAGAGTCGATCGGAGACACAACCACAGAAATTATGGGTGATCCCAATCCAGAAGTTGACCAGCAAAGGACAATGGCCTATTATGCTCGGCCAAACCTGGAGGGTACAGAAACAAGTATTGTTCGCCCTGCAATTGCGAACAACAATTTTGAATTGAAGCCTGCCACAATACAAATGGTACAACAGTATGCGCAGTTCGATGGTCTTCAGGATGAGGACCCCAATTTACATCTTTCTAGTTTTATTGAAATCTGTGATACTTTTAAGATTAATGGTGTGACCGATGATGCGATTAGGCTAAGACTTTTTCCGTTTTCTTTACGCGCTAACGCCAAACAATGGTTAAATACTCTCCCCAGAGGATTTATCCATACTTGGGCCGACCTTTCTGAAAAAATTTTGTCAAAATATTTTCCTCCCGCGAAAACTGCGAAATTGCGAAGCGCTATCTCTTCTTTTGCGCAAATCGATTCTAAAACGCTTTACGATGCGTGGGAACGTTTTAAAAATCTTCTACATCGTTGCCCGCACCACGCACTACCCGTATGGATTCAAGTTCAAACTTTTTATAATGGATTAAACGCGATTACTAAGCAAATGATCGATGCAGCTTCCGGTGGTACTTTAAACCACAAAACACCAGAAGCCGCAATCGAACTTTTTGAAGATATGGCTATGAACTCTTATCAATGGAGTACACCCCGAGCACTTCCAAATAAGCCGGCAGGGTTGTACGAAATCGATAAGATAGCTCAGCTCGCGTCTCAAATAGATCTTTTAAATAAAAAGTTTTCTAACATGTCTCCGTCTTCCTCTGCGAACGCTATTTTGGAAAACAACTATAATAATAATAATATTTTTTTCACGGAAGAGCAAGTGGATTTTGTTGCCAATCCGCCTCGGCCTTCCGCAAATTTGGGCACAACTACGTTTGGAAACACTTATAACCCGAATTTGCGGAATCACCCGAACTTCTCATGGAGTAATCCGGGGAATGCGGTCCGCCCTCCTAATGTTTTTCCACCTGGTTTTCCACCTCCCGCACCTCGTGCACCCTCTTTCGAAGAAAATTTTTCAAAATATGTTGCTAACACTGATGCTACTCTACGTAATTTGACCGGCTCGGTCCGGAATCTCGAAAATCAAATCGGGCAGCTCGCCAAATTTTTAAATGAACGCCAACCTGGAACTCTACCAGGAAACATGGAGGCGAACCCGCGAGACTCGGTCAACGCTATCACGCTTAGGAGCGGCAAGGAGGTAAGTGAACCCACACCTGTTGGAGAAAAAGAAATTTCTGAAAAAGATTTTGAAAAAATTCCACCTTCTTTAGAAAAAGATTTTGAAAATGTTTCTTCACCTCCTCCACCCCTTTCCCCTTCTTTAAATGTTTCCAAAACATCTCTTCCTTATCCCTCGGTGTTAAAAAGTCAAAGTGATGACAATTATCACAAATTTTTAGAAGTCTTTAAGCAAATCCAAATCAACTTGCCATTTTGTGAGATCATCTCACAAATGCCCAAGTATGCGAAATATTTAAAAGATTTGCTAACTAACAAGAAGAAATTAGAAGAATTTTCTCGTGTAACGCTTAATGCTGAATGTTCGGCAATTTTGCTTAACAAATTACCGAAAAAACTAAACGATTCGGGAAGTTTCTCTATCCCGTGCCTCTTCGGTGATTTGCTAGTCAAACATGCCTTAGCAGATTTAGGAGCGAGCATAAACCTCATGCCCTACTCATTATTTAAAAAGCTAGGATTAGGTACGCCAAGTCCAACTAAGATGAGTATTCAGCTCGTCGATCGTTCAATCAAATATCCAATGGGCGTTATCGAGGACGTTTTAGTGAAGGTCGATAAATTTATCTTTCCCATTGACTTCGTCATATTAGATATCGAGGAAGACGCTGAGGTACCCCTTATCCTCGGTCGTCCTTTTCTAGCCACTTCTATGGCTATTATTGACGTAAGCAATGGAAAGCTTGTACTTAGAGTCGACGATGAGGAAGTCACAATTTCAATCAACTCCTCTTTAAGAAATTCACTTTCAAATGATGAAGCAGTTTATTTCTTAGAAACTTTTTCTGAAGAGCAATCAAATATGGATTTTATAACCACTTCTAACGATGCACTCGAAATTTTAAACACCTTATCAAATGATACGTCTATTTCAAATGCTCGAGATTTTGAAACTATTGAGAAAAAGGGAAATATTTTATCTACTTCTTATGAAATTCCTCCGAAACTTGAATTAAAACAATTGCCCGAGCATTTAAAATATGTTTTCTTAGAATCTGATTCTCAACTTCTGGTGATTATCTCTTCTTCTCTTTCGGATTTTCAAAGTGAAAAATTAATTAATGTTTTAAAAGAGCATCGTCATGCCATCGCTTGGCAAATTTCTGACATCCGCGGTATCAGTCCACATTTTTGTACGCATAAAATATTTTTGGAAGAAAATTCACGTCGTTCCATTCAACCTCAACGCCGACTTAATCCAAATATGAAAGAAGTAGTTAAGGCGGAGGTTATAAAATTACTCGACGCAGGAATTATCTATCCGATTTCCGATAGCTCGTGGGTTAGTCCAGTGCAGGTCGTGCCGAAAAAAGGTGGAGTGACGGTAGTTTTTAATGATAATAACGAACTAATTCCTACTCGAACCGTAACGGGTTGGCGTATGTGTATAGACTATAGAAAAATAAACGACGCTACTCGGAAGGATCACTTTCCTCTCCCGTTTATGGATCAAATCTTAGAACGACTTTCCGGACACGATTTTTATTGCTTCCTCGACGGTCTATCGGGTTATTTCCAAATACCCATCACTCCCGAAGACCAAGAGAAGACTACTTTCACGTGTCCTTTTGGAACTTTCGCTTATCATAGAATGCCTTTCGGTTTATGTAACGCGCCGGCTACATTTCAAAGATGTATGCTGGCTATTTTCGATGAACTTGTAGGAGATATAATGGAAGTGTTTATGGACGATTTTTCGGTTTTTGGGGATGATTTTGATGTTTGCTTAAATAACTTAAAAAAGGTTTTAAAAAGATGTGAAGAGACTAACCTTGTCCTAAACTGGGAAAAATGTCATTTTATGGTCAAGGAAGGGTTAGTTCTCGGTCACAAAATTTCTAATAAAGGAATCGAAGTAGATCGCGCAAAAATCAAAACAATTGAAAGGCTGCCCCCTCCAACTACGACTAAAGCGATTAGAAGTTTTCTTGGTCACGCCGGTTTCTATCGACGTTTTATAAAAGACTTTTCAAAAATTACTAAGTCGCTGACCCATTTGCTCGAGAATGATGTTCCGTTTTCTTTTAATAATGATTGTCTTTCTGCTTTTAACATTATTAAGGAAAAACTTGTTAATTCTCCAATTTTAATTGCTCCTGATTGGAATTTACCTTTTGAATTGATGTGTGATGCGAGTAATTATGCTGTAGGTGCTGTGTTAGGACAACGAATAAACAAACATTTTCATCCTATTTATTATGCTAGTAAAACTTTAAACTCCGCTCAAGCAAATTACTCCACTACGGAGAAAGAACTATTAGCAATAATTTTTGCTTTTGATAAATTCCGCTCCTATTTGACTTTATCTAAGGTCATAGTTTTTACGGATCACTCGGCGCTTCGTTATTTACTTGCCAAACCCGACTCCAAGCCACGGTTAATCAGGTGGATTTTGCTCCTCCAAGAGTTCGATTTGGAGATCAAGGACAAGAAGGGCGTGGAGAACCTAGCTGCTGATCACTTATCCAGACTTGAGAGCCCGGATGCTGATGCTGTTGAAGAAATCGATGACACATTCCCTGAAGAGCACCTTCTTTCCCTGGCGAAGGTAAATTCTCTCCCCACCCCTTGGTTCGCAAACTTTGCTAATTTTCTTGTAGGAAAGGTAGTCCCAAAATCTTTTTCGATTCAGCAGAAGAAGAAATTCTTCTCTGATTTGAAATTTTATTTTTGGGAGGACCCTTTCCTCTTTCGGATTTGCGCGGACCAAGTGGTAAGGAGGTGCGTCGGCCAAGAAGAAGGACTGCAAATTCTGAAGCACTGTCATGAAGGACCAACTGGTGGCCACTACCAAGCAAGCCGCACTGCAAGGAAGGTACTGGAGGCCGGCTTTTATTGGCCAACAATTTTCAAGGACGCGCACCAATTTGTAAGTTCTTGTGATGCTTGCCAAAGAACAGGTAATATCTCTGCCACATCTGAAATGCCTCAAACTTACGTCTTAGAATGTGAACTGTTTGATCTTTGGGGAATAGACTTCATAGGACCTTTTCCTCTTTCTTTCGGCAATCGTTATATTTTAGTTGCGGTAGATTATGTATCTAGGTGGGCGGAAGCCCAAGCTTTTCCTAAAAATGATGCGAGAGTTGTCCAAGGATTTTTGAAAAAGTTATTTTCTAGATTTGGCACTCCACGAGCCTTGATTAGCGATCGGGGGTCGCACTTTTGTAACGCCCAACTTAACAAATTACTCACACGTTATGGCGTTACACACAAACTATCCACTGCCTATCACCCCCAAGCTAACGGTCAAGTGGAAGTCGTAAATAGGGAACTTAAACGAATCCTAGAAAAAACTGTTTCTGCGAATAGGAAGGACTGGTCGGTCAAGTTAGATGACGCGCTTTGGGCCTACCGTACTGCTTATAAGACGGCGATTGGTTGTACACCATATCGTTTAGTCTACGGCAAAGCGTGTCATCTACCAGTAGAGTTAGAACATTGTGCCTATTGGGCACTTAAGTTTTTAAATCTTGATCCGACCATATCTGCTGACTTGAGACGTTTCCAACTGAATGAGTTAGACGAGTGGCGAGCAAATGCGTATGAAAGTAATTTCCTTTATAAAGAAAAAGTCAAGTCTTATCATGATCAACGGCTAAAACACCCCAAAAGTTTTAAGCCGGGTGATCTTGTGCTTCTATTTAACTCACGATTACGACTTTTTCCGGGCAAACTTAAGTCCCGGTGGTCCGGCCCCTTCGTTGTTAAGGAGGTTTGGCCATACGGGACGGTGCTTCTAACGCACCCGGAAAAAGGAGAATTTAAAGTAAATGGCCACCGCTTAAAGCTGTACTTTCCGGGAGAGGAGTTCGAGCGCGAGAAGATTTCATTTCATTTAGCTAGTAGTTAATAAACAAAAAAACATTAAAAATATATATATATATATATATTATCTATTTCTATAAACCTATATATTAAAAGTTTCTTCTATTTAGTTTCTTCCCTTCTCTCTTTTTTTTCAAATAAAACATCGAGGACGATGTTTTCCTCAAGTTTGGGGGAAATATTGATCTCTTTGCCCTCTTTCTTATTTTTACCTTCCTTTATGTTTCAAAAAAAAAAATCATAATATATATATAAAAAAAAACAAGGTATTTTAAGCTAATCTTTGCAAAATCATTAGTACCCCAACTTGTGTTTTGATTTTTCCAATCTCTTTTATGCAAGTTTAGCTAGTTTAAATTTTCCTAATCTTGCCTTTTGGTTATCTTTCACGGGTAATATGTTGACTCGTGCAGTGTTCTAATTCCAAGTAGCATGTTAATTCTGAATAGTTTATCAAAAATTAGCACTTTCTTTGTGATTTTTATATTTTATTCTCTTCACTAATTTTAAAATTTTCATCCACTGTTTTTCTTTCCGTCTTTAAAAATCTCTGTAATGTTAACTCATGTCTAGTGTAGTAGATGTGAACAATTCTAGACGCTCATTATGTTTATTTTCATGTTAATTTCAATCTTCTTTATTTGCTATCTAAGACTTGCACCTTTTGAATTTTGTTCAAAGTCTAGCTTTAGATAAATTTAGGAGCATGAAGATGATTTAGGCCATTTTTGAATCGTTTGTGCTTTCTTGCCTACCAAAAAAATTAACCCCTAGTTAACCACTTTTGGGCCTTTCCATGTTTTATTTGCTGCCTCCACCTTCTTTTTCACCAAAGCCAACAATCCCAACCTTGTTATCACACTAAACTTTTGAGTTTTATTTAAAAATTTCATTGTGTGAGAGGTTCATCTTGTGAAAATGTGGAGAATTTCAAAGGAAAAAAGCAAGCTGCAAAAGAAGAATGTGAAAGAAAAAAAAAATCATTATGTATTGGCCAAAAATTTCAAAATTCTTATGGCCTCATGTTGAAAAAAATGTGTTATGATTGAAAAAAGTTGAATATTTCTTATGTTGGATTTTTTATAAAACTCTTATCTTGGTTTAGTGTGATCCTTAGCCATCATGTTTATCTTTTAATTATCAATTCCTAATATTATACCTAAGCCAAGTTTCAGTTCTATTGAAGCCCTTTTGATTCATGCTCCTAGGTTTATTTTTAGTTAGAGAGTGAAGAAAAGTAGATTGGGTAAGTTTTTAGATAGGAATTTAGATTTTTGATTTTAGATGGAAGTAAACATAATTTGTCTCTTAGAGTTTAGTAACAACTCAATGCACTTTTTCATTTGTTACGTTGCTTAGATTTCTTTAAAGTACTTTTGCTAAAACCTTGGATGATCAATTTTTGTTAGTAAAGTTTATAAAGTTTTAAATCATGATCAAGTGAAAATCTTCGGTTCACTTTTTGGTGTTTTCCCTACTTGGAATTTCGCATCGTACTTGTGTTTAGCATAGCCAAGTCGTTTGATTAGTCACTTTTATGTTTGCTAGCTTGCATGTCTTTGCTTGGGGACAAGAAAAATACTAAGTTTGGGGGAATTTGATAGCGCATATTTTGACTTAAATATGCTTGTTATTATTATTATATTTTAATATAAAATATATATATATATTTCTCTAAATTATATTATAATTATCTACTAATTATTATTTTTATATTATTCGCACTAATGTTATTTTGTTTTATTTTATGGCAGGCCTGGGAGGAATTTCAGCACGTCTCGATGTAAAAGCCCGCTGCAAAATATCGACATTGCTGCTATCATCAAAGTTGCACTCGACGCCATCGCCGCCAAGATGCCCTCCACTGTCGTCCAAAGCTGCTAGTTTCCCCCGTTCAAGCCGAGCTCGAGAATTCAAGTCGCTTCGTCACGCCAACGCCTCCGGCCAAGTGCAACCCATGTCATCTTTGTCATTGCATGTCATCTACGCCAGGTCCATTTGGTCGAACCCATGCATGACAATCACTTCCACGTGAAAATCTATCATCCACTTAAATATACATCACGCACCCCATTGTTGTCCGCCATTGCCACCTAAACCCATGAATACTAAAATTTAAGTTCATGCCACTGCCACGTGCGCGGCATGGCCGCCACCCTCTCCATGCGGCGGTCACATTCAACATCATGTGGCCGATTGATCATGTCTTCCAATCCCATGCAAATCCATGCAACTCCACGTGAATTTCATGCAACCCTCTCTTCTTTTTGGTTGCTGCCACCTATAAAATATTTCTCCATATTTATTAATGCTGCCAGCTAGCATATTGCTTGCACGCCACTTTTAATCTCCTTTAAATATGGCTGCCATTAATTCTTACATCCCTTGGCTTTTAGTGAACTCTTCATTGGCCACCTTCCAACTCTTCGTTTCCCCTCCCCTCCACCCCAATTAATTCATCCAATTAATGCACATGGCCGGCCATATCCTTTGGCTCAACATTTTCTTCTCTTTTCTAGATCCTTCCATTTTGGCTATAAAAAGGGCAAGGGGACCAAGGAAGAAAGGAGGAAAAAAAAGAGAAGAGAGAGAGATTTAGAGTGAATCACTTGTATTTGAGAGAAGTTTTTGAGAGTTTAATTTCCTTTCTTTCCTTTCATAATTTGTAGCGGAAGTTTTTATTTTGGTTTGCTTTTAATATTATAGTTGTATCGTCTTTAATTTTGCAATTGTACTTTTATTCCCGTATCAATGAAAATGTTTGTTTCTCATCTTAATATTATCTCAACTCCTAGTATGGGTAACTAATTCTCTTCTTAGTGCTTGATTGGTTAGTATTGGGATGAGGATTAAATCATAATCCGTTGTCTCTAATTTTTGAAGTTTCATTTCGATTTATTTCCGATTAATAGTGGGATGCGAGTTTATATTGCTAGTATATAAATTTCGTGATCCGATTGGCGTCCTAGTAGTCGAGAGGCTCATGGATACCTTAGATCTCTCGGAAATAAAAAGTTCGTTATATTTTCTTTGAGAATTGAAAATATAACTTCTTTTGGAATTTTGGATTAATCTTTATGCAATTTTAATCTATTTCAAGTTTAAGAGATTCAATTTGAAGTATTTTAAAATTAGGCGATAATCGTCTCTAGCGAGCTTCTATCGTATTTTTTTAATCCTCCTATCGAAATAGAATTTTAAGAATTAGAACGTAACTTTTGTAATCGGATTCCCAAGAACACTTAATCAAGTGCTAAGGCTTTTAAATCGTGATATTTTTCTTTTTAGTAATTTTCAATCTGCAACTTTTAAATATCCAAAACAAATCCAATTTTCCACCGATAAATTAATAGTAATTTTGCGTGAGTAAGATTACTCGACAGGCCTCGGGCAAATACGACATCCTTCCTATACTATATTTCGATAGGTATACTTGCCTGCATCGAGATATTAGTTGAAATTATTTTAAAACTATAAAATCTCTATCAATGACGATGGTGTCAAGAGTGCTAGCGCTCCCCGCGGAACAGGCGAGAGCGGTAGTGCTCCCCGCGGAACAAGTGAGAGCGGTAGCGCAACCCGCGGAACAAGCGAGAGCGGTAGCGCTCCGCGCGGAACAGGCGAGAGCGGTAGCGCTCCCCGCGGAATAGGCGAGAGCGATAGCGCTCCCCGCGGAATAGGCGAGAGCGGTAGCGCAACCCGCAGAACAAACAAGAGCGGTTCCGCTCCCCGCGGAATAGGTGAGAGCAGTAGCGCTCCCCGAGGAACAGGTGAGAGCGGTAGCGCTCCCCGTGGAACAGGCGAGAGCGGTAACGCAACATGCGGAACAAACGAGAGCGATAGTGCTCCCCACGGAACAGGAGAGAGCGGTAGCGCAACCCGCGGAATAGGCGAGAGCGTTAGCGCTCCCTGCGGAACATGCGAGAGCGGTAGCGCTCCCCGCGGAACAGGCGACAGCGGTAGCGCTCCCCGTGGAACACGCAAGAGCGGTAGCGCAACCCGCAGAACAGAGGAGAGCGGTAGCGCTCCCCGCGGAACAGGCGAGAGCGGTAGCGCTCACCGCGGAACAGGCGAGAGCGGTAGCGCTCCCCGCGGAACAGGCGAGAGCGGTAGCGCTCCCCACAGAATAGGCGAGAGCGGTAGCGTAACCCAAATAACAGACGAGAGCGGTAGCGCTCCCCGCGGAACAGGCGAGAGCGGTAGTGCTCCCCGCGGAACAGGCGAGAGCGGTAGCGCAACCCGCGGAACAGACGAGAGCGGTAGAGCTCCCCACGGAACACGCGAGAGCGGTAGCGCTCCCCGCGGAAAAGGCGAGAGCGGTAGCGCTCCCCGCGGAACAGGCGAGGGCGGTAGCGCTCCCCACGGAAATGGCGAGAGCACTGGCGCTCCCCGCGGAATATGAGAGAGCGGTAGCGCTCCCCGCGGAACAGGAGAGAGCGATAGCGCAACCCGCGGAACAGATGAGAGCGGTAGCGCTCCCCGCGGAACAGGAGAGAGCGGTAGCGCTAGAATACTTAGCAACGGGGTTGAGGCCGTCCAAAGGTGTTGGTGCCGCCCGTCTGGCCCGGGCGAGATTGCGATGAGGGAAAATCGGTCTGGGCTAAAACCGGTTTCTTTTAGGGGAACCCTATCAATTGCCCCCCCCCCCCCCCCCCCAAGTTTTCGGAGGCCGCGATTTATAATCGATAGTCCGATAATTTAGAACTCTCGTTACGAGTATGAGGGGGATCATGATGGGTGAGGTGCCCTGCATCGCGGGAGCCAAATGCACTGCAGCGTGGGAGCCTGGTGCCCTGCAATGCGGGAGCGTGATGCTCTGCGGCATGGGAGCGAGGTGCCCTGCAAAGCGGGAGCGTGATGCTCTACATCGTAGGAGCATGGTGCCATGCAACACGAGAGCTTGATGCTCTGCAGTGTGGGAGCGGGGTGCCCTGCAATGCGGGAGCGTGATGCTCTACAGCGTGGGAGCGGGGTGCCCTGCAACGCGGGAGCTAGATGCTCTGCCGCGTGGGAGCGCGGTTCCCTACAACGCGGGAGCGTGATGCTCTGCAGTGTGGGAGGGAGGTGCCCTGCAACGCGGGAGCGTGATGCTCTGCAGCATGGGAGCGCGGTGCCCTGCAACGCAGGAGCGTGATGTTATGCACCATGGGAGCGAGGTGCCCTGCAACGCGGGAGCGTGATGCTCTGCAGCGTGGGAGCGAGGTGACCTGCAACGCGGGAGTGTGATGCTCTGCATCGTGGGAGAGAGATGCCCTGCAACGTGGGAGCATCATGATCTACAGCGTGGGAGCGAGGTGCCCTACAACGCGGGAGCTTCATGCTCTGCAGTGTGGGAGCGAGGTGTTTTGCTTTATAGATGAGCCGAATTCCCCAGATTTTTGAAAGCTTGTCATTCAGGGTTAACATTGGGTTTAGTGACCTTCACCCCAGGAGCCTTGCTTTGGGAGTTGTGTTGCTAACGGAAGTAAAAAAAATGTCGCGATGTTGTTGAAGAAAACAAAGCATGCATGCGCGTGCAAGCTTCATAATGTGGCTTATTACATCAAAGGAAACATCCGAAAGCAGGAAAAGGAGATAAATGAGGCGCGTGGTTTGCGCTCTCTACAGGGAGAGGGACCTCTGCCCGGGAGTTCCAGCTCATTCACGTTGGGCCAAGGCGCGGTCCTTGGCTGGATTTTCGCCCCGTAGTGAGAGCTGGTCCGGGGCTGGGTTTTGCTCGAATTTTTTGAGGAGTCCTTGTCAGACCAGGCGCTCGATCTCGTCCTTCAACCGATTGCAGCCTTCGGTCCTATGGCCGTATCCACAGTAGAATTCGCAGTACTGCGACTGGTTTCCCCTATTTGGAGCAAGCGGCTCGGGCCTACGAAGCTCTTTGCTATCGCAGATGGCACGTTGGTTCGGGTGATATTTAGGGGAGTGTAGTCCTGATGTTGCCGAGTTCCTTGGTCTTGGCGAGGATTTTCACGGCTCTCGTTGTTTCTCCTGGGATCAGGCAGTGCGTCCTAACCCCTTTTCCTTTTCTAGCTTCTTTTGAACTGTTGGCGATGCGCTTCTATTGCTTCGTCCACTATAATCTGAGCTTCGACCCGGTGTACGAGGTCGGGATAGCTAGACACCGTCTCCCTCATTAAGGCTGAGTAGAAGCTTCCAGGTCAGAGGCCTCCTAGAAAGATGCCACGTAGAAGCTCAGGATCGACCCCCGGGATTTGTCATGCCTCAGTGGTGAAGCGGCGGAAGAAATCCTTGAGATTTTCGTCCTCCTTCTAGCGGATTCCTGAAAGGTGGGAGGGATCTCGAACAACCCGATGATTCGAGACTAACTGGTCAACGAATAGTTGAGATAACTCTGCAAAGTTGTCTATCATGCCTTCCCTCGGAGAGTGGAACCAAGTGCGGGCTTGTCCTTTTAGTGTTGTCGGAAACACTTGGCACAAAAGCTGGTCAGAGGCATTATAGATCCTCATGATGGTGGTGAAATTGCTGACGTGCTCCAGCGGATCGTCTGTTCCATCGTAAGCCTCGATGCTCGGTACTTTAAGACCGCGCGGAATGGGGTGTGCTAGTACTTGCAGAGTCAGCGGAGAACCATGTTGAATGGGCCGTCGTGCAACTACAGCACATCGCCTCCCGACACCATATTCCTCCTCGATCATCTCGCACACCCCTTCGCGGGTGATCCTTACATTTGCATGCTCTCTGTTTGCTTCCCCCGCTAGGGGACCGTGCTGTCTTCCCCCTAGATGCCCCCCCGGGTTGCACCGGGTGGGAAGAACTGTCAACATTGGAAAATTTGCCCTCAGCATTGGCTTCCGTGCAATTGATGTTTTCAAGTCGAATCTGATCGGGGATTGTTGGAGGCCGAGCAATTTGGGCGTCAACGAGAATGGGGGCGCGGGTGGCCCCGAGGTTCCTCATTAGAGCTAGCATCTCGGTTTGTCGCTCTTCTATCACGCACATGCGTTCCTCAGCAACAGCTGCCACTGCCACCCTGACTCCATCGAGTGGCGGCACGCCACAGGCGAGCGAGTTGTTAGGAGCGTGTTTGGCGTGCATCCCCGGAGCTGCTCCGTCGGCAGCGCAAATGCTTCTTCTGGTCATCACTGTTGGTCAAAAGTACTGCGGATGAGCACTATCTTCCTAGAATCTTTGGAGAGTTGGGAACTTTGTTCTACAAACAACGCCAAATTGTTGCGGGTCGTTCAACGCTCTCCTAAACCGGTCGAGCTGAACCGCCTTAGCTCGAGAGTGAGCCGAACGCGCAAACAGTCAAAAGTGAGTACCAACAGTAGACATCAGGATTTTTACGTGGAAAACCCCAAAAGGGAAAAAAATCACGGGGCGTAGCCCAGTTCTGAATGATCCACTAGTGTTGTGGGTTACAAAGAGTTATTTTTCGAGAGTGACAGACCAACTCTCATTACAGAGATTTTGCTGCTAAGTCCTCGGGAGCCGAGCGTGGTGAAGCGTGCTCATTGACAGCTTTGAGCGGAGCGCTGCGTAACAGCCCGGAATGGAGCGTTGTAGAGCGGCCTGGAGCGGAGCGCTGCGGAGCGGCCTGGAGCGGAGCGCTGCGGAGCGGCCTGGAGCGGAGCGCTGCGGAGCGGCCTCGAGCGGAGCCCTGCGAAGCGGCCTGGAGCGCAGCGCTGCGGAGAGGCCTGCAACGGTGCGCTGCGGAGCGGCCAGGAGGGGAGCGCTGCGGAGCGGCCTTGAGCGGAGCGCTGCGGAGCGGCCTGGAGCGGAGCCCTGCGGAGCGGCCTGGAGCGGAGCGCTGCAGAGTGGCCTGGAGCGTAGTGTCGATGGGATCCACACTAAAGAGTTTGGAGCCTAACCGTGATCCTCCCAATGTCCTTGAAGGAGAGTTGGAATGCTGATGAAAATCCCCAAGGAGGAGCTTGAAGGTTGATGGAGATCTTCAAAGAGTTCTCGCCGGAAAACTCAAGGGCTCCCTCTTCCTTCTCCCAATGCCAAAAGTGTCTTCAAATGGAGGCCTGACCCTCCTTTTATAGCTTTTGAGGAGGGCATTCTGGTAACTGCGCGACGCTGATTCTTGGACGACCGAATGAAGATGCTTGGTTCGAGGCACGCGGATTGCCAACTTTGAGATTATGATGAGCTTGCCCTTCGGTCACCTTGGGCAGTCTGAGCAGCCTCCCTGGTGGTGATGGCGGCCGACGATGATGATGGTGGCGAGAGCGGTAGCGCTCCCCGCGGAACAGGCGAGAGCGGTAGCGCTCCCCGTGTAACAGGCGAGAGCGGTAGCGCTCCCCGCGGAACAGGAGAGAGCGGTAGCGCTAGAATACTTAGCAACGGGGTTGAGGCTGTCCAAAGGTGTTGGTGCCGCCCGACTGGCCCGGGCGAGACCGCGATGAGGAAAACTCGGTTTGGGCTAAACCCGATTTCTTTTAGGGAACCCTATCAAGTAACATCCATACTATAACATAACTCCATATTCTTAAAATTGTTACTTTTATGAAGCAACACACAATTTAAATTACGCAATATTTTGGGTATGTATGCGCACCTCCCGGATGTGCGCGTGCATCTACGATCGTAGGATCGCGAGATCCAATGGTGCAGATTAATATTGCGGGAGTATTACAGAAGTATTACAAAAATATTAGAGGATCTCGACCGTTGATTGCGAGATCCTACGATCAGATATGCGCATACGTACCGAAATATTTTTCTTTTAATTATGTACTTCATGCAGATACATTCGAATCTGATTGATTATTGGGGGACGAAGTTTGTGTAGATATTTCTCCTTCAAGATAAATCTCCCCCGTAGCCAATAACTTCCGGACCATAAACCCCCGAAGAAATAGGGTTTGAGAGAGCCTTCAGCCATCCATGTACTGCGGATCTAAGTTCCTCATGCTCCTTTCCACTCCGTTCCCCCTCCGCCCTTCAGCTGCAATCCGCCTTGCCTGCCAATCCCGCCTGCCACTCGAGGTCCTTACCTCCGCAGCCGCTTCTCATGGCCGCTTTCTCTCTGTCGTGCCCTTTTCAAAATTTTCAATTAGGGCGACGGGACAAGCTCACTCGCAGGAAATTGCTAAAAAAGGGCACATCGACACATTGACTCCGAATCCTCATTTCATTGACTGGAATTCATGGCCAGAGTGGTCGAAACTGACTGACCATCTCTTGGCCAAGGATTACTCGCAGCGTCCTGTCGCTCCCTGCGACGAAGATGATTCTTTTTCCACGGATACTGATTTTTCTGAGCAGTTTTTGAGGGCTTCCGAGGCTTGCTTAAAATTTTCTAGAGAACAGCCTGAATTATTGAGGTGCATATTGCAATTTTAGTTATTGTTAGTGTTTTTTTTTTCTCTTTATGAGATCTATCTTTTGATCCTTCAACTTATTATTAGTAGATATCCTCTAATTCTTCTTCTCTAGATATTTGTAGCCATCTTAGCAAGAAATATATAGAGGCTGTTGTGGCGAATGTGTCTCCATATTTGTTCAAGAATGGTGAGAAATCAGTGAGCCGTATGAGGCTGTTCTTAGGTGGCGATGGAAGAAATGTGAGTACATTCCTGTGCATAGGATTATATTGATGTTTATTAGAATGCAAAGCATCCGTGTGATTGTCTTTCCGCACTATAATTTGTGTTGCCTTGATTAACATTTATATGTCTGATACTGTTATAACATATGAATATTTCATTTTATGATTCAATTTATTGCTTCTTTTCATTTTCAATGAAAGTAAACCGAAATCAAGAGCCACTTATCCCCACACATGAATACTTTATCTGATATAATTTTTTTGTTTTTGTTTTTTTAGCCTGCGAGATGGTGAATACTACTGATTCTTCATACCACATCATAAACATCATTTAGGTAGTTTCTTTAATGATTCTAAGGCTCCGTTTGGCGCGGCGTTTTTTCTCTGGTTATGCCACCGCCGTAAAATGTATGTTTGGCATGACAACGGTTATGACCGCCACCAAGAAAAGAGACTAGTTTTGAACATAAAAGCGAATGAAGTTCGATATGCGAGGTCGGGCGTTCATGAATAAAAAAATATTGTTTTCTCTTTTTTAGCTTGTTGGCTTACAACAACAACAACAACAACAGCAAAACCCATATAGTCCCCAATCATTGGGGGTATGGGCGGGGGAAGATTGGAAACAAGCCTAACCTTTGGCCCTATGCACAAAGTGGCTTCTCTCAGAGGAGAAAGACCGAACCTTTGACAATAAATGCACAAAGTGGCTGCTCACAGATTACCACTGAAATAGTGGCCCCCTATACTGTCACGTTTGCTGCGGAATCATGCCCTCAAATCAAAGCCAAAGACAACAGAGAGAGCAGACCCAAGAATCCATTTTGATTTATGTGCACATAACCATGCTTCCTTCATTCAGCATCCATTTTAGCTTGTTGGCATGAATAAAAAAATATTGCTTTGGGTAATGATCTTGATTATGTAATTTATGTCTAATTTTTTATTAATTGGATTTTCTTTAAAGTAAATTGTAATCGAAGGAGCAATTATTTTTTGTTGTTTACAAGCTATGATGTCTATTGATTAGTGGAAGGACCTTACTGTGAGAGGTATTACTCCATTATTTTTCTGTTTTTGTGCATTTGAAATCTGTGGGAAATAAAGGAGCAAATTTTTGTCACATGTACGCTCAAAACTATATCGCGAAATCATGAATTCAATATTATCTGCTACTTTTACTTATTTGTCTTTTTAAAACTCACATATATTGGATAATATGGGATTCTACAACAACAACAACAACACTCAAGCCTTTATCCCACTATAGTGGGGTCGGCTGTATGGATCCTCTGTCGCCATTGTGCCCTATCTTTAGCCATGATCTCACTAATGCCTAAGTACATCATGTATTTCCTTATAGTTTCATTCCAAGTGTTTATTGGTGTACCCCTCCCCCGTTTAACATGCCTAGAGACTAAACTCTCACATCGCCTAACAGGTGCCTCTAATGGTCTCCTTTGTACATGTCCAAACCATTTTAGTCGAGCTTCTCGCATCTTCTCCGCAATTGGTGTCACTCCTGTCTTATCCCTGATACATTCATTCTTAATTTTATCCAGTCTCGTGTGTCCACATCCACCTAAGCATTCTCATCTTCGCAACTCCCATTTTTTGCTCATGTACACAATTCACTGCCCAACACTCAGAACCATAGAACATCGCTAGTCTAATTGCAGTACGATAAAACTTGCCTTTAAGTTTTAATGGTACTTTACGATCACATAAGATCCCTAGCACGCCTCTCCACTTCAACCAACCTGCTTGGATTCTATGTATCACATCTTTATCAACACCTCCATCTTTTTGAACTATCGATCTAAGATATTTAAAGCACTAACTGCGTGAAATATCTTGATCACCCAACTTAATAACAAAGTCATCCATCCTTCTTGCAATGTTAAATTTAAACTCCATACTCCGTCTTTGCCCTGCTCAACCTAAAACGCTTCTTTTCTAAAGTATCTCGCCAAGATTCAAGTTTCACGTTTACACCCTCGCGCGTCTCATCGACCAAAACGATATCATCCGCAAACAATAAACACCAAGGTATTGCTTGTTGGAATGTCCGGTGAGCTCATCTAAGATAAGGGTAAAGAGATAAGGGCTTAAAGCTGAACCTTGATGTAAGCCAACAGTGATAGGGAATTCCCGTGTTAATCCTCTAGATGTCCTCACCCTTGTCACTGAATTTGTATACATATCTTTGATTATGTCAATGTATGATACATTTACACTTTTCTTTTCTAAGACTCTCCATAAGATCTCTCTTGGAACTCTATCATAAGTCTTCTCAAGATCGATAAACAACATATGCAAATCTTGTTTTCTTTCTTGATAGTTGTCAATGAGTCTCCTCAAGAGATGTATAACTTTCATGGTCGACCGCCCTGGCATGAATCCAAATTGATTCGTGATGGTAGTCTCTCGTCTTACTCTTCTTTATATTACTCGTTCCCATAGTTTCATGGTACGACTCATTAATTTAATTCACCTCTAATTAACGCAAATTTGTATATCTCCTTTGTTCTTATACAAAGGTACCAAGATACTTTCTCTCCGTTGGTCCGCCACCCTAATATGAGATACTACTTCTTGATATTTTGTCGGATAATTCCTTATATTATTTAATTGAATAATTAATTAAATTGTTTTTTTTATTTAGTTAATGATAAAAACATGGTCAAATTAATTAAATATTTATGCAAGCTTGTTATGATAAATCATCCAATGTATATCTTCAAGTTGGCTCTTTATCTATAATTATCTGATCTATTAGAGACTTTGATTCCTTTACCTCATCCAATTTTCGTTATCAAGCAACAAACGTTACACACACAGGCACACACACACACATGCACACAGACACACACAGACACACAGACTCACACAGGCACACAGGCACACACAGGCACACACAGACACACATGCACACACATGCACACATACGCACCCCCCACACACAGGAACACACACAGGCACACACACAAACACACACAGACACACACACACCGACACACACACAGACACACACACAGCCACACAGCCACACAGACACACAGACAGACACACAAACACAAACACACAGACACACAGACACACACACACAATTCGGCAGGTGGCTCCATTCGGCGGGCGGCGCCATTCGGCAGGCGGCGCCATTCCGCGGGCGGCGCCATTCCGCGGGCGGGGCCATTCGGCGGGCGCCGCCTTTCGGCGGGCGGCGCCTTTCGGCGGGCGGCGCCTTTCGGCGGGCGGCGCCTTTCGGCGGCCGGCGCCTTTCGGCGGCCGGCGCCTTTCGGCGGCCGGCGCCTTTCGGCGGCCGGCGCCTTTCGGCGGCCGGCGCCTTTCGGCGGCCGGCGCCTTTCACAACAATGGGTGTGACCTGTCTAAAATCGCCTCCCATGATTATCAGCTTGCCACCGAAAGGTTTGTCTGTGAATAACACATCTTGTAACGTACGATCAAGAATTTCGAAAGTTTTTTTTATTTGTCATAGCGCTTCATCCCAAATAATTGAAGACGCAAACTCTACTTATTTGCGCATATCAGACTGTTTACTAAATCCGCACATCTGCACTGCATCAAATTTAGTTGGAATTCTAAACTTAGAGTGAGCAGTGCAGCTGCCCGATAACAAATTTGCTTCTATTCCAGAATTTGTAGTGGCAATAATAATTCTGCTTTCTTTGCGTAGATTAGCGAGTAGACATCGGTAAAAGAATGTTTTACCAGTTCCACCGGGCCGTCATCGAAGAAAATAGCCTAATTTCCTTGTCTTATGCTAATGCTTATAGTGTTGTATGCCATAAGTTGTCCATGGTTCAAAATTGCGGTTGAATTTAAATCCTCAGTTGATATTGGGATTGACATTTCATTGTCAATTAAGCCCAGTAAGTCAGAGGAGTTATGAAAGCCTTCACTTAATCTGGGCAAGTCAAAATCCTTTGTATTTTTATTATATTGTTCGAAGATATTGTTTAATTCACATAGCAATCTGTTGACCAACAATGTAGTGTTTGCGTTGTTGGAGCTCGCATAATCTTCAATCATAGCCGCGTAGTTTTTGTCCCATAGAGCTCTTACCCCAGTTGGCTCATAGCATAGCAAAATTGTCGCGAACAGTCTTTTGTGCAGCTGGCATTTTGAAATGTCGGGCATCTACCAAGCATTCTTTGATGTTGTTGTCTTCTTCAAGAAGTTCGCGACGTTCAACGGCTTCTTTGAATGTGGCTCAACGATGGCCGTTCATAGTGTAGAGGTAATTGAAAGATGGAGTTGGAATATGTGTAAGAAGAAGACGTAAGTAGACGCGCTCACCCTCTCTGTCAGCGATACGTTGTACAGACGATCGACCACTCTCCGATTGTACAACCTTCTGAGCATTTTTTGGACGGTATGAGTCACCTGTAGTGTTTTGCGAAGTCAATGTACAAATATTCAACATCTTCCAGCCCGTCGTTGTATATCTTGAAGAACTCTGTTAACATCGTGCGTGAATTTCGTTCATTAGCCAATACCACTGAAATAGATTGATTGTTCCGAAATCGTACTTGATGCTGATTAGGTAGATATAATTGTAATCGTACAACAAAAGGATATGTGTGGTACATGTTATACGTGAATAACCTAACTTTCACCTAGAGGGGGGGGGGGGGGGAATAGGTGACGTCTTTTCACCTTTTTAAAATTTGTCGCAGCGGAATAATTTAGGTGTAAGCAGTAAGCACAGAGAAAAAACACAACTGAAACACACAGATTTTTATAGTGGTTCTCCAGTATGGGTACTCCACTTTCCCCCTTCGCCTATCTAGCAGTGTGTTTGTCCCGACAACTCCAAATCAACTCGGATCAACAAATGATCTTACACTCGGAGAATAGATCTCCTACCTCAGGAACACTAGCTCGTTCTGTACAACCCATATTCTTTGAGGGTAGGACCCATTCAAGCCATGTAGGCACAAGTTAAAGTCAAAGGTCAAAGCAGAAGCCAGAAGTCAAAGATCAAAGACAACTCAGCCAGCAGGAGCAGTAGAAGACCTAAGAGAGTATGGGCGTGCATGTGCAAACATCCCCACATACTCGCCAGGTGGGCGACCATTGGCGATGCTCGCCGAAGCCAGACGAGATCCCCTCAAATGTCGCATAGTCGCCGGGTTGGGCTGAGCTATAAATAAGACCCCCTCCTTTTTGGTTTTCATATAAATAGGACCTCAGGGGTACCTGGAACTGCACCTTTGACTGAGCTTTCGGAACCCCATTTTTGAAGACTTGAACCCGTGAGATCTTGACCGTCATCTTTGGCCGTCATCCTAGATACTCGCCAAGTTGGTGCCTTCCTCGCACCCTGCTCGACCATCTTTGGTTGCGGAGGAGAAGTCTCTTTTGAGCTTCTGGGTACGTGTTGGGACCTCCCTGCCGCAACACCTGGGGTCCTGTTGTTGCTCTTTGAGCCTCTTCATCGTTGTCCGTCAAGCCATTTAGTTGGATCGCTGGGCAAGTAACCTCCGACTCCATTGATCCGAATATTTAGAGTCAGGAATTTCCTGGCTTCAACACTTTGGTGCGGTGAGCATGGATCGTAGCCAGAGGAGGAAAGCCTAATAGGAAGGCGAGATGGTGGTAGTTGGCGATCGTGAAGGGACTTTTGGCAACTCGGCAGAAGGAAGATAGTATGTGACGAAGTCGGCTTTTGAAGAGTTCGCGCGACGAATGGAGGGGACGATGCGAGCAATGTTGCTTCCTCGCACGGAGTGCACGGCGACCTCGCCTCATCGCGTGACTCCGTCGGAGGACGATGGTCCCTCTCGGCGAGCAGGGAAGGAGCCCGTGGAGGAAGAGACAGAGCGACTAAGGAAGTCGCAGTTCTACCAGCCGAGCTCGCAGGGAATCCGATTTCGCGATATGGAGAATCCGGCGAGATCCCATGATCCTTGCCCATATTGCGAGTATGGAGGGGTTTCTCGCCAGGCCGAAGATCATCGCTAGCAAGGTGGGAGGAGCCCATTTTGCGAGGAGATCCTCTCTGCCCCCGTTCCGGAGTGGTTCAGAGAGCCAGTTATGAGTTACTATTCTAGAAGGGATGATCCTGTCCGTCACCTCCAGTGGAGATGTTCTCCATCCGAACCATGTCAGATGCCTTCAAATGCAGGCTCTTCGCCATCACCTTTCGGGGAAAGTCCAGAGACTGGTTCCACCAGTTGACGGGAGGTTCCATCCACTGCTTCGAAGACTTACGTCGGGGAGTGACGATGTGATTCGCCACAGCCAAGAAGAGAAAGAAGGAGACAACGACCCTTTTCTATCTAGTGCAAGAGGTGCGGGAGACATTGGGGGAACTAAATCGACCGCTTCCAGGAGGAAGTTCTGGACATCCAGGAGGTGGATGGCTTCACCCTGCAGCTAGCCCTGACGTTCGGCCTAAGGGAGGGCCTCTTCAAGCTGGAGATCAGCAGGGATCCCCCCATGTCTTACGAGGAGCTTATTGAGAGAGCCAATAAGTTCGTTCAGGGGGAGGCCTCGAATCGCGGCTTCCTGGCCAAGCTCACCAAGCTAACCAGGAAGGAGGAAGAGGAAAAGCAGAAGGTCCCCGTGCGTAGGAAGGAGGAGCCCCGAAGGCAGGATGGGAGAAAGCCGAAAGAGCGAAGGAGGGAAGAGCCCAAGAGGGAGGAGCCGAGGAGGCATGTAGTTAGGAGTCCACCGGTGGCTCCGGAGCGTCGGTAGGAGGAAAGGAGGTACCAGGTCCCCGTTAATAGGCCACCGTGGAGGCCGGCGGGCCGGCCCCAACGTCAAGGTCCGGGAAGAAGATTCTCCCCAGAAAGAAGAAACTTCAACCAGCCGGAGAGGCGTCAGGAAAGGGGGCGCGAGGAAGCGATAACTGTTTCCCAGTAGGGTAACAGGCAAATCCGAAGGAATCAGCGGAGGAGGCCACATGCGGAGGAGATTCCACTCTACTACAATCTACATCAAGTAGAGAGGCATGAAACGATGGCTTGCCCGGACTTCTGGGAAGCTAGGAGAAGGCTAGCTACCGGAGAAGGAGGAGGGGAGCAGAGAAGACAGGAAGCCCCTGTCGAGCCAATGACAGTGCGAGCCGTCGCTCGAAGGAGGAATGAAGGTCGAACCGACCAGGGAGGTTGAGGACAAGTTGTCCAAGGAGGTGGAGGAGCAGCAGTGAGGGTGATACATGGGGGAGCAGGGCTAGGAGCTTCCCGCAAGGGTAGTCTCCATCAAATCTACCGCAAGAGCGTCGCCTCGACCTCGCAGGCACCACCCCCGTTGGAGGAAATCACTTTCTCAGAGGAGGACATGTTGGGGGAGTGAGAATCTCTTCCATGATGCCCTCGTGATCCAGGCAACAGTGGAGGACTTCACCGTCGATCGAATCTTGGTGGATAACGGGAGCTCTGTGAATCTTATCTTCAAGAAGACGTTTGGCGGATTGGGAGTCGAGGCATGAAGGATAATGGCTTCAGATGGTCCCCTCTTTGGCTTCTTGGGAGAGAAGAAAGAGGTGGAGGGAGGAGCAGATCTGTTGGTAACGCTCAGTGGCACCTAAATCAAGTGTCGGTTCGTCATCGTCGATGCCCCGAGGTGCTACAAGGAGATCTTCGGGAGGCCTTTCATCAACTTCTTCAAGGCCGTCCCATCCTCCTACCGTCAATGTTTAAAGTACTGCCAGGGGATGTCCAGGTGAGGATCAGGAGCGATCCAAGAGCCGCCCGCGAGTGTTACCTCAACACGGTTAACACCATCAGCTGGATGGAGGATGCTGAGGAGATGAAGAAGGTGCTGGAAGGCACGACGAGTTTGGAAGCAGCGGAGGAGGTAGAAGAGATAGAAGTGCTCTCCGAAGCCGAAGAGCCTGGATTGCTGAAGATCGGGGGATCCCTGAAGACCGATGAGAAGATAATGATGGCGGCATGCAAGAGAATGTCGACATCTTCGTCTGGAGCGGTGATGACCTGAAAAGGTTCTACCCCTAACGGGAGTGCATATATTCATCCTCTTTATACATGAAATCTTCACCCCCTGAAACATGGGATTGCGTGAGTCCTCTTTCTCTTCCAACAAGTTTTTTGAAACAAAAATAAAGAAAGTAGGTGAAATCGATCTCCATGACAGGTTGGGAAACATGCCTCCAACTTGACTCTCATAAAATCCAGGATGGGTGATGGGACAGTGCATCGGGTTAGTGTGTTTTCCTAAGACCAAACCTCTCTATTGACAGTCGAGATCAACTCCTCCCTTGCATGTTGGCCGAGTGACCCCCCATCGCATTTCTCATCCGACTAGAGAGATTATCAGGAAAAGGTCTAGACGCCGACCTCCCAACTCGACGAAGAGATGGCCGATTTAACTGACCAAGGGACCCTTGCATAAAGGTGTCATTTAACCTCAAAGGTCTGAAAGCTCGCAACAAAACATAATCTTTCTGTTGTTTCTTTCAATCATATGAGTTGGTGTGGTTAACCCCCTCTGATTGTTGAGTAACATGATGAAGACTCTTCAGGAACCAAGAGCAGCCAAGTAGGATGGAGGCCTCAGGATGGTGTGTCCCCTCGGACCTCCCCGACTGTCATTCCCTACTCGTCAGTTCTCTCAGCATCTAGCAATGAAGTAGGATGGAGGCCTCGAGATGGTGTCCCCTCGGACCTCCCCGACTGTCATTCCCTACTCGTCAATTCTCTCAACATCTAGCAGTGAAGCAGGATGGAGTCCTCGGGATGGTGTGCCCCTTTGGACCTCCCCGACTGTCATTCTCTACTCGTCAATTCTCTCAGCATCTAGTAGTGAGGTAGGATGGAGGCCTCGGGATTGTGTCCCCTTGGACCCCCCGACTGTCATTCCCTGCTTACCTTATTATTATTATTGTTGATATGATCTCTGAAAGCTTCTCACCAGGTGAAGTAGAAGCCTCGAGAGTGTGCGTCTTGCGGGACCCCTCGAGTGTCCCCCAGAGCCCAAGTATCATCAAGCTTTGAAGAAGTCGAGTATTCATATAGGCGAGTATCTGTAGTGCGAGCATGCAAGTGCGACCATATCTATGCGAGTATGGTAAGCTTGGTGATTGTAGCGAGTATCTTTCAAAGTCGCACCTGTCATGACGGCGATCACTCAAACTCACTTCGAGCCTAGCGATCACTCATCACATTTGGGCCCTAGAGGCGTGATTTCAGTTGGCACGTCGGTTACTTTCTTGTTTTCGGGTTCTCAGTGATGGCATATTTCTCGTGAATGCAAGATTAGGGTTAGCCGCCGACGTCTCCTCCCTATTTATATGAGATGTGAGAGTAACGACTATTTTGACTTCGTCCTGATGCTTCCACGTGTCCATAACAGCTGCGAAGTGGTAAGAATGATCGAGATCGTCTGATTTGAATTTTAGAAACAACGTGAATTGTCTCGTCGATATGTCTGGCCTCGTCAATATTCACTGTATGCCTTCCAGTCGACATATGCAGTCAAGTCGACATCCACTGTGCTCTGTCTGAGCATCTGCAGTCGATATAATCAGTCCAGTCGACAAGAGCAGTCCAGTCGACAAGAGCAGTCCAGTCGACAAGAGCAGTCCAGTCGACAAGAGCAGTCGACATAAACCTTCTAATCCACATAAACAGATCATTGAATCTGTCAATGGATACTCAAGTCGACAAGCATTGTTCACAATTTACTTATCCAAAGCTTCTCCTGCCGACATGCACTCTTCTCTGAAGTAATGGAGTCGACATCTCCAGTCGACAAACAAGGTATACTTTCTTTGTATAAGGATCTTCCAGTCAACATATTGAATATGCTTTCTTTGTCTAAGGGTCTTCCAGTCGACATATTGAATATGCTTTCTTTGTCTAAGGGTCTTCCAGTCGACATACTGGGTATCGGTGACATGTCTAGTCGATAAATGACTTAGACAAATTTTTGAACATTTCTGATCTTTGAACCAGTGCTTCAACCATCTGTGTGGAACTTTGTAAATGTTGAAAATGATTAAGTGACAAACTTAACATAGTCTAGTACTTATGTTGACATGATGTTTTGCACAATGAGGAATTACATTGGCGAAACTATGTCTATTGACAATAAGCCTAGCCCTACACTAACTTTGCACTAGATTACTCCTGAAACATCAAAACTTAAACATTCATCAAATACATAATGAGTTTGTCTTTATCTTGATGACCTCTTCAAATCAGGCTAATTGTGGGCAATTTTTCCAACATTACATTTGAAACTTGAAAAGACTCCACGAAGCCTCAGGTGGACAAATCCATCGTCCATCGACGTATTTATTTACTTCGTTGTAGTTTGGGGCAGGACGCACCTCGAACGCAACACAGTCTGGACCTTTATATACATATTTGATACTTTTAACGCTGCTACATATCTCGACATTAATGCGATAATCATATTTTAGTAGTAGCCGTGAGTTGTATGGAACAACCCAACCATTATCGACAAAGAAATTTGCATCTCGTCCCATAGGAATTGCCCTATTATCGTCTCGGTGGTGGTATAGTGGGTATGAATCAATTCCTTGTGTAGTGAATTCGACAAATGGTTTTGGCAAGCCTTTCATGCAGACGTTATTCTCTGTGCATTGGGCGCCTGGTTTGTACGGCCTGCACGGTCAGTGTATCATATGTTTTAGGACGACATTGCATATCTTTGGTTCTTCGGATTGAACTGGTATTTTTGCTCGTACGACACAGTCGTAATTGTCGGGAGTATTTAACTTGTCGTCATCTTTGAAAATAAAAAGCATGTGCGCATGTAGGTTATCCCTCTTTTGAAATTCTATAACATAGACGTGCGCTACAACCTTACCAAGGACACCCTTGCGGAAGATGTCTTCTTTCAAACTTTATTTTGCATTGAAAATTTTAGATATTAAGTCTGGGCGATCTTGAGGTGTTTGTCCAGGACGAAGCTTGCCACTTATCTCATTCCATCTAGGATTACACGTCATAGTTAGAAAAATATCCGGCTTCCCAAAATTGCGCACAACCATAACATCTTGATAATGCTAGTACATATCTCATGAGCTCCCAACATAAGAAGATGGTAATATAGTCCTTTGACCTACATTTGCTGTAGCTTGAAGTTAAGGCAGTAATTTAGCATCATATATGGAAGTTCATGATGCCACGTAGGTATATTTGTGAGAAATTTATTCACCCTTATCGTTCGCACCACTATTGAAGCAGTCTTGTAACCCCTGGTATAGTTCAGCCCGAATATCACTTTGATGTGACCTTATCTATCTTAATTTCTGCGTCTCAATTCTTATGTAATTATCGACTATGTACTGTTGTAGCAAACGTCCTGCGTGGAGAAGTATGGATGGCGTATCTCCACGGATCTACACATAGTAAGGTGAAATTAGCAAGTAGTAAGAGGTAATGTATGCGTTCGATGGAATGTTTAAAATATAGATAACCTGCAGCAAGTATGCATAGTAATCGCAACAACTTATTCGTTCCGCGCGACTTAGTTGTCCTTCACCGCACCAGCCGTATGATCCATGAGGAAGTAGCAATAGGTATTGCAGGGGGTCGTAGTAGCCAGAGTATTCCTTTATTATCAGTACTCTCCAACAAATGTTTCGACTATTATGTCTCTATCTTTTACTTCCATAAAATCATCAGTGCCAACCAATATTGCGGCAACCTGTGGTGTTGGTAGAGAGTGCTGACGTTCTACCGAAGGTCTTTCTCTGATGAGCAGTCTGCATTGTTGAAGGTTTGGACGTCTTGCCAGTTGTCTTAAAGTTTGCACGAACGGATTGAATGCATCAAGTATACCAGAGATCTTTTCAATAATTTTGACATCGAGGTCTGGACTTTCGTGCAGCCTATTCTCGACTTCTTGCTCAGTGTCATAAATGAACAGTTGCAAGAACTGCAGACGAGTACCATATGCTGGTATAAGAGAGCCAATCCTATGATATATTGCGCCGTGCTCTCTGAAAGTGTAAATACCTTGATTAAATGACGACATACTATCATCAAGTGTTACACCCATACCTTGATTAAATGCCGACATACTATCATCAAGTGTTATCACTCGTTGCAAAGCTGAATACTGTACGGGTCTTGATCTCCTTGGCCGTTCATCGACATTGGTCGTTGCACCAACTTGACATCAAAAATGCTTTCCTGAATGGCGATCTCGTTGAGACTGTCTACATTCAGCAACCTCCTGGTTATGAGACCACGGGGGAGTCTCTTGTATGTCACCTCAAGAAATCTCTCTATGGTCTCAAATAGTCTCCTCGGGCATGGTTTGATAAGTTCAGTCGGGTCGTTCACGATGTTGGCTTCAATTGAAGCTCGACTGACTTCTCTCTATTCACTCGTCATCGCCCGACAGGCACGGTGATGCTTTTTGTATATGTCGATGACATCCTCATCACTGGTGATGATCTCGCTGGTATAACTATGGTCTTGAAGCACATGACAGCCGAATTTCAGACTGAGGATTTGGGGCCTCTTCGATATTTTCTTGGCATCGAGGTGGCCCGTCGACCTGATGGTCTCGTTTTGTCTCAACGGAAGTACTGTCTTGACCTTATTCATGATGCTGGCTACTCTGGATGCAAGCCCGCCGACACTCATATGGATGCCAACCATAAGCTCTGCACCCAATCTTTCGGCTCTGATCTGCTCCTCCCTAACCCGGTGTACTATCGTCATCTTGTGGGCAAACTAATTTATCTTACGGTTACAAGACCTGATATATCCTTTGCTGTTGTGGTGGTCAGTCGTTTTGTGCATGCTCCATGGATCTCCCATGTCCAGGCGGTTGAGCGCATCCATCGTTATCTGAAAACTGCTTCTAGACAAGGGCTTGTATATAAACCCTCCCCCCTCCTTATCTCTTGTTGCCTACTCTGATACTGGCTCTCTAGATGATCGTCGATCCACAAGTGGGTAATGCACATACTTTGATGGACATCTCGTCACATGGCGGAGCAAGAAACAAACTGTGGTTGCACGTTCATCTGCAGAAGCTGAGCATCGATCAATGACTTCCGTTGTTTCTGAACTTACATGGTTGGAGAGCCTTCTGAGTGATCTGCGTGTGAAACTACCGTCTCAGGCCATTCTCTTTTGTGACAGCCAAGCGGCTATTCATATTGCCAAAAATCCCGTGTTTCATGAACGTACCAAGCACATCGAGGTCGATTGTCATTTTGTTTGGGAAAAAGTGCAGCTTTAAGAAATTGGACTTGCGACATGTGCCTGTTGCTGGGCAAGTTGTTGACATCCTCACAAAGGCCTTACCTCGACCACTATATCATCGGTTTCTGTTCAAGCTTGGCTCCTACGATTTGCACGCTCCAGCTTGCGGGGGAGTGTTGAAATAAGTTTTATAAAGGGCTCATCCAATGACCCATTGGAGGCACTTATGTTTAGAGTTTAGTCCCACATCTTAGAATGGAGTTGTGCCTCCACTCCTCTCTCTATATATGTGTATACTCTTGTTGTTGTGTGTATACTCTTGTTGTTGTAAGCTTCTTTCATAAGGAAATAATAAAAATATTCTATTTTTCCTTTCATTTATTATGTTTCTCTATATATATACCTTCTGTTGGCTAATTTTGTTCTCTTTCATCTAATTGCTCATGTAATTCAGGCATATTATTGCTAGTATATGCCTTTTACTACTAGAGTTCTTTATAGCCTCATCGGGAACATTGAATTCCGTGAAATGATCTTTTATACTTGAAGCCTATTTTGTGTTAATGATAAATAATCCATAAAATCTGGTCTTCTGGTAATGCCAGGCTATGGAACCTGAGAAGGCACAAACTGTTGATCTCATGCGCTACTTGTTGAGTTATATGTATAAACCCGTCTCTACTTCCAATGGGAAACAGTTCAAAGCTGATGATTCTGTTGAAACATCTGTAAGGAAACTGTTGCTTGAGTTATTTAATTTGAGTGGAACTGTCTGGAGATCTAAATTGACAGAACCAACCACAACAGAAGCCCCCTTCCCAAATGAGCAGTTGTCGAGGCCTCATGGGAAAAGTTTTGAGATGAAAAGAGGGGATTGGATTTGTCAAAAGTAAGTTTTTATTTATCAAGATTAAGGATAAATTTAGGTTTTTCAATCACTTTCTGGCTAATTTTTTCAAAAAAATTTAGGGATTTATTTGTGAAATAATTTTTTTTATCAAGATTAAGGATAAATTTTTGGATACCATCTGAGCAAATTATGTGTTATGGGCTCCCATTGGGGGACAACCTATTCATGCCACCAGAAAAATATGAAGTGGATGTATGCACATGAGAGGTGTTGAACAGTACTCAGTATTAATGCTAGCATATTGTTTTATTTTAGTTTTACAAATCTAGTACTTTCATTTTAGTTTGAGGATTTTTGTAACAATTTATATATTCAGGATCTGTGTAAATTTTTGCGTAGCGTCTGTATATACCCTTGCATGTGTGAATGAAGGAAGCTTTTGAACCCTAAAACTAAGCCCACCCTGTGCACCGCCTCCCCCATCTAGCACACGCGTTTCGTCAAGCTCGACTTCATACGCGGCGGCCACTGTTGAGCCTGGTTGCAGCGTCGGTTTCCCCACTTTTTCTCGCTCGCTACTCATGGTGCCTCCTCTCATGATTGGTCCCTCCATACACACTCCAAGAAGGAATGACATGATCTCTTCGATCCCATTCATGTCGGAAAAATCTCTCACAGATCACTGGGAGGCTCTACCGTTATGCAGCTTAATTAAGTTAGGTCACCATCATAACTACTTATCTGTCATTAACGTTTAGGTTGTCAATCAATTAATATAAGTTTTAGTAAGTTGTTACAATTATCTGGATAAATAAATAATTAATTAATTTGTTATGTTGTCAATCAATTAATATTAACGTTTAGGTTGGCAATTAACAATGGAAATACTGTTGTCAAACATATTGTCTTGTAATTAAATACCTACTTCTGAAAATAGGAATAAAAAGAAAATAATATGGAAGTTAATCCCAAACATATCAATTTATCATAAGTTGTGATTTGCATTTTTATTTTCAAGATTACTGGGCAATTTAAAATTTGTTTTTTCATCTTGTCATTTTAAATGACATCAGGTCATCTGATATTTTAGCTGTGTGCTGGAAGTGTTTAATGTATTTATAAATTACTGTAGGTGTACGTTTATGAACTTCGCTCGGAACATGAGTTGCCTTGAATGCGGAGATGCTCGACCTAAACGGCAGTTGACAGGTGCAGAATGGGAGTGTCCCCAGTAAGATTACATTAAATTGCTCATCGGACACTAGCCCGCGCTCGATTCTGATACACTCGCGGTTGCTAAATTCCGCATTTTTTTTTAATTTTCTGCAGATGTGATTTCTTTAATTATGGAAGGAACATTTCATGTCTAAGGTGCGATTGCAAGCGGCCTGGAGACTTCGTGCCGAGTCCCAAACCAGCGGATGCTCTAGAACACGGAAAAAGCCCAACATTTTCGCAAGATTCCCATGGTGTCAGTTCAGAAAGATTAGGATCTGATAGTACTTCAGATTCGATCAGCCGTAGCTTGGATAGGATCTTGGGCCGTTCGGCAACTCCCTCAGTAAATCAGAGAAGAAACCCTGATGTTGCCCCTTTCGTCCCTCTACCTCCAGATATGTTCCGGAAAACTCCGGAATCAAACAATGGTGTGCGACAATCATCTGATAAAGGGATTGCATCTTCCCCAAGTACTAGTGATTTGATTGATTCTCTGTTCAAGGGGTCTGATAACTCCATGGAGAGTCATGGCAACAAAGAATCATCAGATGCATCATTAGGATGGCCCAAGACAGCTGCTGATCATGAAAATGCGGGCTTTGCACCGGATAATGATTTCCCCGATATCATGCCGATGCGCAAAGGAGAAAATAGATTCGTCGTCAGCAAGAAGAAGGATCGTTCCTTGACCTCGCCGGCGTACAAGCGGCGATTGGCCATGGAACAAGCTAATAATTACAATGCAATACCCTTTGTGCCTTTCCCTCCAGATTATTTTGCTAAGAAAGAGACTCACCCGGCCACCAACTCCACAGAAACCTCGCCGGGGAACAAGGGAGAGCGGAAGTTAGAGAACTTCGAGCTGGGATCTTCACAGATTTCGCCACCGCAATTGAACCAGAATAATTACACTAGCGAAAAATCAAATAGTACTCAGAAAAATAGCGAGATCGAGGTTGACACATCTTATGGATCTCCAATTCATTCAACTAAAGCAGGCAGCAGCTCATTGAAATACACTGAAAGTTCATCTCAGTCATCAAATTCATCTCGCAGCCCTTCAGTCGCTGGACCAACTGCTAATCAATCTTATGGATCTCCATTTCATTCAACTAAAGCAGGCAGCAGCTCATTGAAATACACTGAAAGTTCATCTCATTCATCAAGTTCATCTCACAGCGCTTCATTAGCTGGACCAACTGCTAATCAATCTCCGCCGTCCGATAGATCGTGGAGCGATGTAAGAAGCAGTTCGAGTCAGGGAACTCCTCAAAGTACTGACAGGATCCCTAGTGATGGGTATTCTGGAACGAGTTTGGAAGGATCCTGTGTGAAGGAACTGGATCCTTTGGACATGTCAGAGGAGGCGAAGGCAGAGAGATGGTTCCGGAGAGCGGCGCAGATCAAGGATATCTCCGAGCTCAGCGAAATTCCCGACGAGGATTTTCCAGAAATCATGCCTATGAGGAAGGGTGTCAACAGATTCGTCGTCAGCAAGAGGAAGACGCCTCTTGAGAGGCGGCTGACATCGCAGCAGTACAGAAGAAACTTCCCAGCAGTGAGTTCTGAACAGGAGAAGGATGCCCAAGACTGACATCTCCATGCAGGTTGGCTTTTTAGCAGGTATTTTCTTCCAAGCTGTTGTATGCTATATGCTTATTTTGATTTTCTGTGGAACAAAAATGAATGTGGCAATTTCATAAGAATTTATGTAGGGATTGTAGAGTTTAACCATATATATGTAATGAATTGCCGGTGTCAGACATGTCTTCAGTAGTAATTTATTCACAGGCGGTTGTCCTCTTCGCAGACATTATCTAATTTCTCTTGGGATCTGTTAGTTTCGTAGAAATGGAACCCTTGAATTGGAATTCCGCTGTTCGTTTTCACATGGAGGATGAAATTGAAATTCAAAATGAATTCTATGGAATTCATTTTGAACTAAAGCCAATTCTTTTGAATCTGTATAAAAATTACATAATTCCGGCCATAATTCCGGCCACGAGTAACATACAAATATATGCAAGTCATTCTTAAAAAAAATGATGTTTTTTCTTAGTTTAAATCTTAAATATATATTTTACGGTCCCGTTATAGAGTTAGATTCATTTTGTAGAAATATATTTTTACGGCCGGCTCACCGAAAGATGAATGTTGTCGGATCATATTTTTAGATTTTAGGTGTTAATATTAAATGTATTTTAATATTCTTTGTACATTCAGTTTAGTCTCACACCGCCTGTGGTGTTTTCAGACTCCTCTCCTTCTCTATATGTATGACCCCAAGGGTCCTCCTTTTTGATCGATTCAATACAATTACTTGATTTCTCTCAAGTCTAACATGGTATCAGAGCCAGGTTCTGCCTAAATTTTTGTTTGCTCGCAGCTTTGCTCGCATCTCCTCGCTGCCCGCTCTGCCCGTATTCTGCCCGCTGCCCGCTGCCCGCAAAATCTGCTTTGCCCGCAATTCTGTTCGCCGATCTACCCTCTCCCTGTTCGTCGAGCTCGACGCGTCCTGCCCGCGACCTCTCCCGCCCAGTCCGCCAGTGATCTCCTGACTGCCGGCCGACCCTGTTCGCGCGACCTGCCCAGACCGCCTGCTCGCCGATCTGCCCAGACCGCAAGCTGCCCAGTCCGCCAGTTGCAAGCTCCAGTTCGCAAGCTCCAGACCGCAAGCTGCCCTGCTCGCGCGACCTGCCCAGTTCACAAGCTCCAGTTCGCAAGCTCCGATTCGCCGCTCTGCCCAGACCGCAAGCTCCAGTTCGCCCTCTACCCAATCCGCCAACTGCTCTGCCCAGACCGCAAGCTGCCCAGACCGCTTCCGCCAGCTCTTGCCAACCTCTGCCCGCGCGATCTGGTCTGCCCGCTAGCGAACTGCCAACCTCTGCCCGCGCGATCTGCCCCGTCCGCTTCCGCCAGCTCTTGCCCGCGCCGGCCTCCTGCGCGCGACCTCCCCGCGATCTCCCCTCGCGATCTTCTCGAGCGACCTGCCGCCAGCCTGCTCGCGATTTGCTCCCCGCGATCTGCCCGTCAGCCTTCCCGCGAGCCTACTCGCGACCTCCCAGCAACCTGCCCGCCAGCCTGCTCGCTCGGCCTGCCCGCGACCTCCCTGCACCCTGCCCGCCAGCCTACTCACGCGGTCTGCCCGCGACCTCCCAGCTCTCTGCCCGCCGGCCTGCTCGGGCGACCTGGCCGCGACCTCCTCGCCACCTGCTCACCAACCTGATCGCGCCCTGACCGCCCGTCCTCCCTTCTCAAGACCGCCCGGCTCTATGGCGCCCCCCTTGATTCCCCGTGACCTGCTCGCGCCCTGCTTGATGAAGAGACCCGTCTCCGCCCGTGCTCCTGGGATCGACACTGCTCTTGCCATCCGACCACGCGATGGCCATGTTACCTGCAACTACTGTAAGAAGGCCGGGCTCATGAAATTCAAATGTCCCACTCGTCCCCCACGTCCTGATGAGCACAGACAACGTGACCGGAGCCGTGACGAACGTGCTCGTGGCTCCGGCTCACATGCTCCGCCTCCTCCTCCTACAGCTGCCACTGCTGCAGATCGACTTCAACGTCTCGAGGAGTTACTCCTCCAATCTTCTCTGCTTCAGCCTACCACTGCCACCAGCTCTCCTGATGCCACCAGCCTGTCCGCCGCCTATGGTACTACTGTTGTTCAGGCTTCACCAACTGCACCTTGGTATTTTGACTCCGGGGCCTCCTGCCATCTTACCTCTAACTCCAGCACCCTCACCAACTGTACGTCCACCCCCACTCACCTTCAGGTCACCACTGCTGATGGGAGTTCTGTCCCTATTTTGCAGTCCAGATCGATCACCCCGGCATTTGGCCCTTCCGGTCACCTTACCCTCTCAAACATTCATCATGCCCCTCGCCTCCACATGAACCTTATCTCCGTCAGCTCCCTTTGTGATCTTGGTCTAACTGTTTTATTTTCTTCCTCTGCTTGTGTTGTGCAGGATTCACGGACGGCTCAGAGGATTGGACAGGGCCGTAGGACTGGTGGCCTGTATCAGATGGAGTATCTTCACGTTCCACCCTCCTCATCTTCGTCCGCTTCAGCTCTCTCTGTTAACTCTGATGCCGACTTGTGGCACAGACGTTTAGGTCATCTGTCTAAAGACCGGCTCCAAAGTGTTATCCGTTCTGGAGCTTTGGGTCGTGTCTCCTCTTCCCCCCTCTCTGTGTGTACGGGATGTCGTTTGGCAAAACATCTTGCTCTACCATTTCCTAGCAGTGTTTCCCAAACCACATCCCCTTTGACTTAGTTCATTCTGATGTTTGGGGTCCGGCCCCGATTGCTTCTCATTCTGGCTATTTGTATTATGTGAGCTTTATTGATGATTTCTCCCGTTGCACTTGGGTTTATCTTCTTCAACAACGATCTGAAATACCAACTATTTATAGCACATTCACCGCAATGCTTCACACTCAGTTCGGATGTCGAATTAAGATTTTTTGCTCTGATTGTGCTCAGGAGTTTCTCTCCTCCACCATGCTCGACCTCACTCACTCTCATGGCACCATCCATCAGCAGTCTTGCCCGCACACCCACGAACAAAATGGGGTTGCTGAACGAAAACATCGTCACATCATTGAAACTGCTCGTGCTCTCCTCATCTCTGCCTCTGCTCCCCACTCCTTCTGGGCCGAAGTTGTGCTCACCACTGTTCACCTTATCAACATCACCCCTTCCTCGGCCCGCTCTGGAGTCACTCCTTATGAACGACTATATACTCGTCCAGCATCTTATGCCTCTCTCCGCACGTTTGGGTGCACCTGCTTTGCCCTCCTCCCTGTTACTGAATGCACCAAACTCTCGGCTCGCTCGGCTCGATGCGTTCACTTAGGTCTCAGTGCCTACCACAAGGGCTACCGCTGTTATGACCCAGTGACTCGCCGCATCCGCATCTCTCGCCATGTCTCCTTCCTCGAAACTGAAATGTTTTTCTCCTCCACGCCAACGCCACCAGCATTTCCCGTTCAAACCTCCCTCAATCCACCACTCTCCCTTCCGCTACTTCCACCTATACCCACTCGTCCCCAGACCCCAACTGCCCCTCCTATCCCGGTACAAGATCATCCTCCGGCCGAGGGTTCTCCGTCCACTTCCGCTACTCCTCCATCTACCGAACTTCCTTCCACTACAACTCCTCCTTCCGCTTCAGCTCCTTCTGATGCGGACTCGTCTGACGCTCCTTCGTCCGCCTCTCCGCACGTGGATCCCGCACCTCCTCGGCGCAACCCTGCTCGCCCTCGCCACCCGCCTGCTCGCTACGACCACAGTTCTGACAGGTATAAGTCTTCTGCTCTCACCACAACCACCTCCTATTCCCCTGCCTTTCAGGCTTTCCTCACCGCTCTACACTCCCACCGGGAGCCCCAGTCATACCGAGAGGCAGTTGCTCATCCTGAATGGCAGGAAGCCATGACCGCTGAACTACAGGCCTTTCACCGAACTCATACATGGGACCTCGTCCCCTGCCCTCCTGGCGTAACTCCTATCAGTTGCAAATGGATATTCAAGATCAAGACTCGCTCAAACGGGTCTATTGACCGACACAAAGCCCGTTTGGTTGCCCGTGGGTTCCTGCAGGAGCATGGGATCGACTATGATGAGACCTTTGCACCTGTTGCTCGTATGACATCCGTCCGCACCTTACTAGCAGTTGCTGCTGCCCGCAATTGGCCTCTCCATCAGATGGATGTTACTAATGCCTTTCTCCATGGTGCCCTTACAAAAGTCGTATACATGACTCCTCCCCCGGGTCTCTCCGTTCCCCTGGCCACGTTTGTCATCTCCGCCGGGCTCTCTATGGTCTCAAACAGCCCCGTGCCTGGTTCGAACGCTTTCGTACTGCTGTCCTCAAGGCCGGATTTGTTGAATGCCAAACCGATCATGCTTTGTTCACTCGCACATCTGCTCAGGGATGTGCCATCCTTCTTCTCTATGTGGATGACATGATCATCACTGGTGATGACCATGCAACCATTGCCTCTCTTCAACAGCACCTCCGCAGACAGTTCGAGATGAAGGACATGGGACCCCTTCGCTACTTCCTTGGGTTGGAGATTTCTCGGTCTAAGCGTGACATCCTTGTCTCTCAACAGAAATATATCTGTGACATTCTCTCTGTTGCCAACCTCACTGACACCCGGATAGTTGATACTCCCATCGAGCTCAATCTCAAACTTCTCCCAACTGACGATGAACCTCTCTCAGATGTCTCCCGCTATCGGCGACTTGTCGGGATGCTGGTATATCTCACTATGACTAGGCCGGACATTGCCTATGCCGTCAGCTTTGTCAGTCAGTTTGTCCAAACTCCGCACTCGGCTCATTACGCTGCTGTTCTCCGGATTCTCCGCTATCTCCGAACATCCGTCAACCGCTCATTGTTTCTCTCCGCCACTTCTCCACTCACCCTCCGAGCATTCTCTGATGCTGATTGGGCGGGGGATGCTACAATTCGTCGCTCTACCACTGGCTTCTGTATATTCCTGGGTGACTCTCTGATTTCCTGGCGTAGCAAGAAACAGGACTCCATTGCGCGCTCCAGTACTGAAGCCGAGTATCGTGCCATGGCTTCCACCACTGCTGAGATCGTTTGGCTCCGTCGACTCCTCGGAGATCTTGGTGTGACGATATTCGGGCTCTCTCCCTTATTCTGTGACAATCGAAGTGCTATACAAATTGCATCTAATCCTGTATTTCATGAACGGACGAAACACATCGAGATTGATTGCCACTTCACTCGCCAGGAGTTCCTCGCCAACACTATTTCTCTACCATTCATTGCTTCAGAAGAACAAGTGACTGACTTTCTCACCAAACCTCTCACATCTGCAAGATTTCGATATCTCATTAGCAAACTCTCGGTTCATGATCCATCGTGAGTTTGAGGGAAGGTGTTAATATTAAATGTATTTTAATATTCTTTGTACATTCAGTTTAGTCCCACACCGCATGTGGTGTTTTCGGACTCCTCTCCTTCTCTATATGTATGACCCCAAGGGTCCTCCTTTATGATCGATTCAATACAATTACTTGATTTCTCTCAAGTCTAACATTAGGGAAGCTACGTCTCATTGTTTACAAATTGCTCATGATGTCGGTTTGTCGACCCGATCCCCGGATCTCGAGAGCACGCTGCTGTATTTCAGTCATAAAAAAAAAATGAAAGTTGCTGGATCAACCTAAAAATTTCAAAATATTGGCTGTGACATTCGTTGTTTCAATGGTCAGATCTCCGGTATTCTCCGTTTGACTATTATTGTCAAAACAATGAAAGTCATCGGATTGTCGCTAAATTTTTGGGGAAACTTCTCAGCTGTTGCGATGTAGTGAACATTTGCCATGGCAAATGGTACTTTTTGGTGTCGAACTATGTAGTTTTTTTTTTTCGTGTTATACATTTTTCTTCTTCCCCGGTTCTGTGATTGGCCCACACGAATTTGAATTATTTTTTGAAGACTTGATGAAATTTCATGTTTTCTAAGTATTTTTGTGACTGACTTTTTTTTTATCGTTGAAAAACAATTTTTGAATACATATTTCTGTGTTATGTAGGTGTTTGTTAGAGGGAAATAATTTTAATAAAATATACTAAAATTGTGAGAAAAATGTCGGATTTTTTTGGTGACTTCAAATGATGATAGAACTTATGAAAGTTATTATAATCAGTCTCATTATTGAAAATGACATGAAAACTTGTAGGAACGGCATCGATAACTATAACGCCGTGCTACACTGATGATCCGAGGCTTCCTCGTGGTGGCGCCATTAGACCAAAGTTGTTGATTGCAACCAGACCTCCGCCAGCCGCCCGAACTAGCTTGGTTCAGGAGGATCAGCTATTCATAAATTTTGATGCAGTGGGTGTAAGATATAGGTATAGATATTCAATATCTGCAAGCAGTTCTCTTTAAGATGTCCTTCATTCAACTAATTTGAAGGACAAGCTGTGGAATTTAAACACATAATTCTGCATCAAACAACTATTAAATTAGTAAATCTTAAGAGTATCAGGTCAACTCATAGAAAATCTAACTAAATTCTTACTAGGTCACGAGCCAAGTTATTACCACATGATGAAAGTTTGCTTCGACACAGATTGGCATGCCTTAAAGGCTTACATAAAGAACATAGATGAAGATTTTGAGGTGTTGGAGGGATTACCTCTAGGTCCCTAGGTGGTGAGTTTAGCTCGTGCAAGTATTATCGAGGATAAGAACCCGCATCATCCAAATGTTGAAGCAGTATGGAGATGGTGTTTGTGTTTCATAGGCTTCAAATGCACATAAAAAATTCATGAAACCCTAAGAAGATCCGCACAAAACAAATCAAGAAAATAAGTTTATACTTGCGACGAAATCAAATTTCATGAAGAAAACATGGTTTTGAGAACCAAAACGTGGAATGAAATCCATGTCTCTACAAGTATCCACGTGAACTTAGAAAACTCCATGCAGTCCGTCCAATAGTCTTAGGGATAAAAGATGAGCGTCCGTCCGTCTTCGCAACGAAATACTAGTTTCGTTTATAGCAGAGATTCTTCTTTCTGTTCTTTCTCTGTATTCTCTTTGTTCTTATGCACGACCAAAACAGACTGCTCTCTTTTGGTCAAAACGAGAACATGCAATCAACCTTTTATATGAGAGAGAGAGATGATTTCAAAAATCCTTAGAGAGGAATTTATGGCCAGTGGGTATTTTTCATTTCGGTTCAAAACCAAAAATATTAATTCCTAGTTAATTGATTACTATATATATACACACACATATGTATATATATACTAATATATAAAGATATCACCTTATGGTGTAACATGGTCGACAAACGAATACGAGCCATATCAAGATCCAAATGATCATATTCATTCGCAGGTGGTCTGCGAATAACCTTTCAGTTTAGCGCTGGTTGGCTATTCGCAGACAACCGTAGTCTGCGAATAACCAAACAATTTTAGGCCATTTGGCTATTCGCAGACCACCGGCGTAGAGTTTTTTCCCGAAAAATTATAATAAAATACCGTATAAATAATTTAAAAAAATCATAAAAAAAATGCAAAAGAACGCCGCCGTGGGGCGGCTACTATCGCGTGGGGCACGGAGGGGGGGGGGGGGGGGGGGGGGGGGGCGTGCATTGTCACTCGTGTGTATATATATACATATTTATATATACATATATATACATATATATACATATATATACATATATATATTCTAGATTTTGTTTTATTTATATTTAATCTAAATTAAACCAGCACGATCAATTATCTAATATTCGTATATTTTTAATGTGCAATCCTACAAGTTCATATTATGTTAGGAGTAAAATAAATTTTTTGATAAGTTCTAGATCACAGACTCCAACAGTCTCTCACCTGAGCTAGAGCATATCAATCATAGTCTAGAAACAGTGAGTATCATCTACTAATGCATCATTGCTACTGAAGTAATACAATAATTCGTAACTTGATAAAACGAGGAGGTCCCGCGACACACCCAAGAGTTTATAGGAACTTCCCCATAGAAAGCCAAAGTTGAGCTAGACACAAGAGAGCCGAGAACTGAAAATTGAGGGTGTCTTGGGGGGCGGGGGGAAGGGTCATTGTCCCTTCTGTGTTTGCCTTGGGGTCTTATTTTTTGGCAATTCAAGGAGGGAGGGGGTCAAAGTCTTCAAATAGCTACCCCCACCTCTGTTGATTATGAGGTACCTATTTCTCGGACGACCTTACTCTTGAGAACATCTGATGCAGGAGAGCTGAAGCAGGTCGCCAGAAGAGAGGTTGGTAGAGCTTGGATCGCTGGGGACGAGCTTGCTAGATTGAAGGTCGTCTGAGAAGAGAGCTCGCGAGCGAGCTGGAGACTGCTAAGCGAGCTCTGATGGAGCTCGTCAGCGAGCTGATAAACAAAAGTGGGGAGCTCCGTATGAGTTCCACATGTCTTCAATGACGTCCGTTCTTTCGTCCAATGGCCAACCTTCCGAGTTTGGGGACATATAATGTCCTGAGGCCCCTCACCGAATATTGGTTGTACATAATCTTCACTTTTTGCGAGCTCATTTGGAGCTCGAGAAGAACCGTCCAACCCTTATTTGACTAGTTGAATTATGCCGAGCTGAGGGGTCGCAGATCTTCCTCCCTTTAAAATAGGCGTTGTGACCCCCAAAATATGAATCCTGAATCATGGACGATAAGAAGAAGATCGCTTCGACTGCTGAGAAGAAATCCACCTTGGACAATATGGTGAAGAGAATTCGGACCATCGGGGGGGAGCCCGATATCAGGCGCTTAGGCCTTGGCTGTTGCCAACCTCCGATCCCTCTCTAAGGGTGGTCCTTCTCGAAGCGCCCTCAAGCGCGAGAGGTGGGAAAGAGAGAAAAAAAAGGAAGATGGTCGAGGCCCCAGGCTCGAAAGATCAGGGCACGGTCGACGTCGAGACCTCCAAAGAGGTGAGTGAGCCCCCTCACAAGAAGATCACTGAGAGGACCCAGCGCAACCAACTACACCAAAAGCCCGGACTTTTGGTGAAGGCGCAACTTGATCTTTATATCAATGGAAGGGCGCTACGGGTCAAGTGAGGAGACGCTGGACCCAACAATCCCCCCCCCCCCCCCCCCCCCCCCCCCCCCCCCCCCAGCGTCCAGCACGACCCGCAATTCAGAGGTGCTCCACATGGCCCGCAGGCTCAGAGGTGGCTTGACACATGGCTGCGGCCGCCTGACCCACCGGGACCCACACAGGTAGAGAGAATTTCAGGAATTATCAGCGCCCCCCCGGTCTCGAACCCGCAACCAGCTTTGATACCAATTGAGAGGACCCATCGCAACCAACTACACCAAAAGCCCGGACTTTTGGTGAAGGCGCAACTTGATCTTTATATCAATGGAAGGGCGCTACGGGTCAAGTGAGGAGACGCTGGACCCAACAATCGTCCTTTCCGTGACACCGGACCCACTCGAGGAACAATGCCTGGAACAGGTCGGCGAGGTAACTTTGAGCTCGCAACTTGTAACTGACAATCTGATTTGTCGTCATTTCTAACCCATTTCTTATTTGTTGACAGTCCTTTCGGGGTGGCTTTGGGTTCGTCACAGACCTAATCGTTGAGGATTACCGCGTCACCACTCCCTTCGAGGAGGGAACGAGGAGGTTCCCTCGAACGAGCCGTGGACTTACCTCGTTACTTCGTCTAGTGAGCAATGTTTTGTGTATTATGGAAAATACCTGTCTATACCTTTGCTAACCAAATTACCTTGCACCTTTCATCTCTAACGAGGCGGCCAAGAAGACTCTACCACCTTCTGAAAGTGTCCCTCTAAGGACCCCGCCTGGCGTGCTTTCGACTCCTGCTCGCACAGATGTCGTGGTCGAGGAACTTACTCCATAGGTGAAACATGCCCGCTTCTTGTGGAACCTTACTTCAACAACTGCCTCGCCCACTGTGGGCGAGCAGCTGCCCAAAGTACTACAAGAACCCGCCCCGTCTGCGACGACCAACATCGCTGCAACTTCGGTCGTCACTTCATCTATCAAGGTGATTTTGTCGCCGGCTCCTCTTGTACCTCCTCCGCCGAAAGCTCGCAAATTATCAGTGCCGAGCTCTACCCTTCTGCCGTCGTCAATTCCTCTGCGAGCTTTCAGCACTGCGACCTCCTCTGGCACAATCATCTTCAGGTCTCCTTCAAATGGGAAGGACCCTATAGTGTCGCCTCCTCGTGAGGTTGGAGAGACCATTGGGTCTCATAGGAGATATCTTTATGAGTGAAACCCTGCTTAATATTCCAAACTTAAATTTTATGCACTCCATCTTCATGTATTCATTCTCATACAGAAGAAGTAAGTGAGAGGCATTTTTCCCACAGTGTCCTTAGTCCATGAATTCTATCTGTCATGAGTTTTGTTAGGAGCCTTAAACTTCTTCTTCTTAAAAGTAGGTTTTGATAATAACAGTGCATTGTGAGGCTTCTCAATCTTTAGTTTATCCTCCTCACCATCACAACAGGTAATTAAATCTTTATCAGCTTTAGTGCTGGTCATCGTTAGAGTTGCATGCTAGTTGGTATTTATAGTCATTTCTATTTCTATCATATGTAGTGTGAACTTAATGTCAGACTTCAAATTCTTGAGTTCGACTCAATGAATTTTTTTAATAGTCATCAAATTGTTATGGAAAGTGAATGTGGCTTTAAAAAGAGAAAATAAAATTAATTTAGATTGTATTACCCGTAATTCGTCGAGACCGGACTGGAAGTAAAGGTGGCCGAGGCAAGTGGAGTGACCGCTCAGAGTCGACCAAAAACCAGTCAAGGCGAAAGGAGGGCCCAATGGAGGGAAGAAGAGAGTAGCGGGACAAGTGGGGGGAGCACCCCCCCCCCCCCCCTTTTCTTTCATGGGCGAGTGAGGGAAGTCCTCCACTCACCCCTCCCCCCCTTGCATACCCGTTGTTCTAGCTCAATCCGCCTGTTCGGCCTGGTGCGAGTGCACATGAGGGTTGGAAGGTCGCATGGTCGTAGGGTTGCAGGGTTGCAAGGTCGCAGGGTTGGAAGGTCGCAGGGTTGCAAGGTTGCAATGTCCCAGGGTTGCAAGGTTGCAGGGTTGCAAGGTCGCAGGGTTGCAGGGTTGCAAGGTCGCAGGGTCGCCAGGGAAGACTCGGGAAGTAACGTTTAGGCCCGCGTTTAACTATTTCAAACAACGGAAGTTGGTTATTTGCAGACCATTTTGGCTATCCACAACCCAGTTTTAGAAAACCTATAAATAGACCCCCATGGGCACCTTGGAAGAGGTCGGTGGATCCTCTCCCTCGCGTGTTTCTTGTGAGCTAGCACTCCTACCCCCTGTTCGACTAGTCGACATGAAGGTGTTACTTAGTGCTCTCCAGGGTGCCCAGGCTCAGCATTGGTTTGAGAGGGAAAGCTCTCTTTGATCTTCCTAGTGTGTGGCGGGACCTCCTCGCTGCAGCTCAAGGGGTCTGTTTGGGACTTCGAGTCCTTCTCGGTGCAAGGTTCTTCGACTCCACAACTGGTCACATGTTCTAGCTCAGGTCAAGTAAGGGTCAACTGCATACCCGTTACGAATGTCGAAGCCAATTTTCTGGTTTCAACATAGATAATAAAGCAGTGGCTAAAACCATAAATAACACACTAGGTAGAGAATGCAAGTGCATCTTTGGGCAATAAATTTGGGCAAACTATACGCCACGCAATTAGTAATCTTTCACACAAAAACGAGCAATGTTTCTGCTTAAACCTTTCGTAGATCTACCACCTTTTGACGAATAGATTATTAGAGCCCCGCACTACCGTCTAAATGTTCGTGTGTATTCCTCTGAACTTATTGCGCAAGTACCACATTTGGGGGAATGATTGCGTACTAGTCTCAGAGAACTTCCTAAAACATATGAAACTGTAATCTCACATACTGATTTGAAATGACCACTTTGGATGTTATAGATCTTATCAACCTATAAAACTCTCACACCGGGATATCTGAATATTACTCTAAATTTAATCTCGTTCTTTTCTTAATGTTGTGTGAGCATTGAATCATCTTAAAGAGAACACGAAGTTTGTTTGAGACTAATATGATTAATGCACTTTATAATTAGTTTCTATATTTATTTATCTCCAAATTATTAATGAATTTTGAATTTTGTGTTCTTAATGAAATTAATAGTATTCTAGATACAAAATGAGATCAATAGCATTAAAATAACAATGCTCTGATACCAACTATTGTAAATTAGGCACGACAGTATGCCAAATTGTATTATCGAATGAAATATAGATATTGAATGTAGTTACAAAAAATATATGATCTTCTTAATCACCACTACTAATCTCTATTGGAGTAACAATAAAAAATTAACAATCCATTTTCCGTTTTATTAGTGACACTTTCGACAGAGGCGAACGAGAATTGAATTCACCATGCAAGAATAAAATATCGCATGTTCGAAATCTCACTCATCTGCTCTCTCATCCGCTCCAGCTTTCTCTCTCTAACTCTCCAGCTTCGCCTTCTAGAGTTCTCTCTCTAGCTCTCACTGTGATTAACAAGCATATGAATGACGAAAGTTGGAAAAGATGAACAAAAGAGCGGAAAAACAAAGATTTGTGGTTTACCAGGATGATGAGAGGGATCATCCACGATTATCTCCATTCTTGGTTGGTAAAGAGCATGTAGGAGTTTTGAATTGTGCAGTTCTCACCGTATCAGAGTCGGGGACGTGGAGGAAATTTTTTGCTATGAATGCGAGACTGACATAGTACAATGTCCATAATATCCTCGACTCAAGGCTACTTTTGGCTCAGCTTTTTTTTTTGGAGCTGCTGGGCACGATGGCTGTAGAAAATAGTTGTATAGTTTTTTTTTTGAGGTAATAAATGATACCATTTGTATCTAATTATGAAAAATAATAATGTTTCACATTAATATTAATGAAAACTATAAATATTAATGAAAAAAAAACTAATGCCAAATGGATATCTTTAGGCGTGAAACCTCGCTTAATAGTCCAAACTTTTAATTTCATACACTTCGGCTCTGTTTGGTTGGGCTGTTGCTGATGGAAAGCTGCTGATGGAAAGCTGCTGATGGAAAAAGTGCTGATTCTGGAAAACAGAGTTTTGCTTAAAAAACTGTTTGGATGAAAAGCTGCTGATTCTGGAAAATGGAGTTTGTAAAACGGAGTTTTGAAAATGTTGTTTGGAAACAAAACGGAGTTTTAGTGAATTTTTTTTCTCACCAAATATATGAAAAATAAATATATTTTTCATCATATAATACCAAATACAAAAAAATAATGTCCACATGAACCATATGTCATGATATCTCCTACGATCTAAATTCATACAACTGATCCGCTATACTATCACGTAGCGCGATCATCTCCTCTATACCACCTGCAGTGTCAGGGCATATATCTTGCCGCTCTTGTGTGGCCACTCCATCAACTCTACCCCTCTGCTCGGACTCACTGAAATCAAAATCCACACGCGAAGGATGCCGGCAAATGAAATTATGTAAAGTCATTGTGGCCATCACAATATCTGTCTGTTTGTCAAAGCGAAAGCTTGGCATATCCCGCAGTATGGCCCACTTCTTCTTCCATACACCGAAAGATCGTTCTATCACACTTCGAAGCGATGAATGCGCATGATTGAACATCTCTCGACGTCCTTCTGCGCGACGTCCACCACGGGCAAAGTCTGGCAGATGATACCTTGTATCTGGATATGGTTTTAAATATCCTTTTTGTAGAGGATAGTCAGCATCAACCAAGTAATATTTTCCTGAAAAATATTATTAAATGTTTAAAAATAGATATATTTTTTAAAGTAATTATTAGATGAAATGAATTTTGACTATCTACCTTGAGGTGGATGAGGGAACATATAACGAGGATCAGTAATTGCATAATTGAATATGCGACTATCGTGCGCAGATCCCTCCCAACCTGCCATAACGAAAGTGAAGCACATATTGAAATCACAAGCCGCCATGACATTTTGTGTCGGTCTGCCCTTTCTCCCAATATATGGAACTTGACCTCCCACTGGTACGCACGCGTCGACATGTGTTCCATCTATTGCCCCAACGCAATCCTTAAAAAAAGGCATATAACGCCTGTCATACATAATCTCTGGCGGACTGCAGCTAAAAGACCTATCAGATGGTTGAATCACTTCCTCGGCTAACTTCAACAATGCGCGAACACCTTGAGCAAAAAATCTGCTAGTTGTCTCCGTTGAGTGCTGAAATCGCTCGCGTGTTTTTCTCATTGATTCATTATGAGACAATATATATTGTCAATGCTAGAACTTCTCTGGCTGCAGTTCTTCTTGTTCCCTAAAAACCACACTTCTCTTCCAGAGCATGCAAGAGATCCATAAAAATTTCTTGACTCATCATGAATGAGTCATGAAATCTAACTCGAGTACCACGAAGTAGCTCTCCGACCCATTTATCGCCGGTTTGCTTTGAAGTCATGGATGGAACAGGATGGTTTAACAACAAGGTGTGTTCAGAGATATAACATATTGCTGCCACCACATTTTGATGATGGGCGATAACACAATTTCTTCTAAAGATCGCGTGTTTCTCGTGCTCTGCTCTGGTATTCTCCGATTCATCACTAGACATTTTCTGTTAAATAAAAGTAATACCAAGAATTACAACATCAGAAATAGCAAGTTAAAATCTCATAATATCCATAATGTCCACATCAAGTAATTAAACATAATGCAATGAAATAGTGTTATCATCACAACCAGAAAAAAGATAAAAGTGTCCACATCAAAGCAAAAAATATAACATTCATAGTTCAATAGTAAAAATATAACATCATGTCTACTACTACGCCCCACGAGTAAATCGGTTTTTTCAGCCACTTTATGTTCATGCTTTCCGGAAGGCACATGAAAGTCTCTCTATGTTTTGTTTCCATCAAATATGTGATGGCAAAATCATAGAAGTCTTCATCGGATTGCACTTCTGGGTACGTGCCTAATTTTTCTAGTGCAAGTCCAATAGTAAAAGAAGAAGATAAAATCACGTGTGGCTCCTGGATGCTTCGACTTATGATCTTCGAGGACTCGGCCAAATCTTCTAACACCGAGCTAGTAGCTTTCTTCTTTCCTTTCTTTCTTTTTTTGCTTGTTTCTGAGGTCTCAGCTGGATGAGGAACTTCGCTAACCTCAGTGTCATCATGTTCATCCTCTGACATTGCTCTTTCATCGATAGACTCCGTAGCAAGATTCCTGGAGTGAGGAGTGCAAGAATGATGTCCTGTAGCAACAACCGAACTGAACATCAAGTTCAGTTTATCATCTAACTCTGGGGGGATTCCGGCATATCTGAATTTCTTTGCCAACGGGACAACCTAAAAAATAAAGGGTTTTAAATTAGAGATTGAAAAATTCAAACTACTAAATAAGAAATACCAATGATTTTAATTACTAAATACCTTCAATCTTTCGTCCCACCACTCGTCTGAGGCGTCTATAGTCTTCCTCGATGGATTCCAACCCAAACCGGTCTCACCACGTTTCAACTCAGTCCATAATTTCCACTCTTTCTTCAAATGATCCCATTTATTCTTAAGTTGGACTTTATCATATTTTTTACCGGTCTGTGCTTCAAAGTTTTTCATAACATTTGTCCACCCCTGTTTATTAAAATGTGTGGTTGGTCGATTACCACACTCTATCTCTTTTATGCAGATATCACAAAATAGAATCACATCGTTATTGTCCCACATAGCAGACACCCCACCATCCTTTGCTTTGCCCATCTTAAAACATTAAACAACATTAACAATAACATACACCAACAAATAAACCAACAAAAAAAACCTACACCAACACACCACATACACCAATATACACATACACCAACACACATATACACCAACACACATACACCAACACACACACACACACACACACACACACATACACACACACATACACCAACACACATACACCAACACACACATACACACATACACACATACACACACATTCACATACACACATACAAATTAAGTCCCCATTACATCATATAAATTGCAAAGTACCCATTATAGATAATAACTCATACTATTCAATTTGTCCATCATAAGAAAATGAAAATCATATAGAGCATGAACATACAAAAGCTGCAAATACTCATACTATCCAATTTATCCAATTTGTCCAGCATAAGAAAATGAAAGATTGTAATCTATACACATACACTGGTAGCTATCATTTGCATTGTAATCTATGGCTGAAGTAAAATAGAGAAGTAGGCAAGATCTTTTTTGAGCTAGGCCGCCTAAAGGACCTACAGCCAATGATAAAAACTATTTTCTATACATTTTCATTCCTATTGAACCTCATTCAACAATTTTCCTCTGCTGAAGTAAAATAGAGAAGTAGGTGAAGATTTCATACACATTAACAATACATACATACACACACACAACACAACATAACATACACACACAACACAACACACACACACACACACAACACAACACACACACACCACCACAACATACATACACACACACAACACAACATACATACACACACACAACACAACATACATACACACACACACCACCACAACATACACACACACAACACAACACACACACACAACATACACACACACACAACACAACATACATACACACAACACAACACACACATACACACACAACACAACATACATGCTTATTAATTCTTCTAATAACCACAAAAAATAATATGATAAACAACACACACATACACTACAACACACATACACACACATATACACACCACAACATACACACACCACAACATACACAACACACACACACAACACAACATACACACACCACAACATACACACACCACAACATACACACACACACACACACCAAAACAACAAAACATACACACACACAATAAATAACCACAAAAAACAATATGATAAACAACACACACATACACCACAACACACATACACACACATATACACACCACAACATACACACACACCACAACATACACAACACACACACACAACACAACATACACACACCACAACATACACACACCACAACATACACAAACACACACCAAACACAACAAAACATAGACACACACACAATAAATAACCACAAAAAACAATATGATAAACAACACACACATACACCACAACACACATACACACACATATACACACCACAACATACACACACACCACAACATACACAACACACACACACAACACAACATACACACACCACAACATACACACACACACACACACCAAACACAACAAAACATACACACACACACAATAAATAACCACAAAAAACAATATGATAAACAACACACACATACACCACAACACACATACACACATATACACACCACAACATACACACACACCACAACATACACAACACACACACACACACACACCACAACATACACACACCACAACATACACACACACACCACAACATACACACACCACAACATACAAACACACACAACATACAAACACACACAACACACACCAAACACACCACAACATACACACCACAACACACACCAAACACACCACAACATACAAACACACACAACACATACACACAACACACCACAACATACACACACCACACACACCACACACACCACAACACACCACAACATACTTACACACCACACACACAAAGAAAAAACACGAAACTGAAATAACACATACACACACAGCACAACATTGCAATCCGCTCGCACAACATACACATACACAGCACTCACACAGCACAAAAGAAGAACAGGGCATTCATCTCGCTAGAAAAAAACGAGAATACACCCAGCAGAAAAGAACAAAACCTAGAGTTCTCTCTAACATTGTGAAAAAATCTGGATAAACTGAAAAAATCTGAAAAAAACGAGAAGAAGACATACCTGTAGAGCAGATTTGTAGGGTTAGGGCAGAGATGTCTCCAGCGAGATGAATGCCCTGCAAAGGGGCAGAGAAATTAGAAACACATCGCGTAGAACCCTACTAGACGGAAACGAGCAGGAAATCGAACCTAGGAGGTGTCGTCGTCGGGCGGCTCGCCGTCGGAATGGAGGATGTCAAGCGGCTCGCCGTCGGAATGGAGGATGTCGGGCGGCTCGCCGTCGGAATGGAGCTCTGTCGTCGTCGGCGGCTGCACGAGAAGAGAGGAGAGAAGAATCGCAGAGAAGAATCGCAGAAGAATCGCGCGCCGTTAGGTTTGGGGGAGAAGAATCGCGGAGAAGGAATAGCGAGAAGACCTGCTTCTGCGGCTGAACGCGCAAAAATCGCGCGGTTCGGTGGGTAAAGAAAACAGCGGAATTAATATAACGCAGTTTGCGAAATAAGCCGCGCCAAACGCAGATTATCCTCTAAATTGCGGTGCGTTTGGACCGAACAGCACCCTAAAAGTCTAACCAAACATGCTCTTCATCTTCACATGTTCATTCTATCATACAAAAGAAGCAAGTGAGTGGTTTTTTCCCATAGTGTCCTTTGTCCATGAAGTGTGTCTATCATGAGCTTTGTTAGGAGCTTTAGACTTCTTCTTCTTAAAAGTAGATTTTGATACTAGCAATGCATTGTGAGTCTTCTCATTCTTTAGTTGATCCTTCTCAGCAACACAGTGAGTAATTAAATCTTTATCAGCTTTAGTGATGATCGTTGTAAGAGCTGCATGCTAGTTGATATTGATAGTAATTTCTATTTCAATCATATGTAGTGTGAACTTAATGTCGGACTTCAAATTCTTAAAGTTTGACTCAGTGAGTTTTTTTACTTGTCATCAAATTATTGTGAAAAGTGAATGTGACTTTAAAAAGAGAAAATAAAATTAATTTATACAACAAAACAACATTGACTAAAAACCATCAATAATATACTAGGTAGAGAATCCAGATGCATCTGTGGGCAACATCTTTGGGCAGACTACGCGTCACGCAATTAATAATCCTCCGCACAAGAACGAGCAATAATTAAGCTTAACCTTTTGTAGATCTGCCAACTTTTGGTTAGTAGATTATTAGAGCCCCGCACTACCGTCCAAATGCAGTGTGTATTCCTCTGAACCTATTGTGCAAGTACCACCTTTAGGTGACTGATTGCATATTAGTCTCGGAGAACTCTCTAAAATATGTGAAACTGTAATTTCACAGGCTGACATAAAATGATCACTTTGGAGGCTACAGATCTTATCAACCTATAAGACTCTCTCACACCGAAATATCTGAATATTGATCTAAATTTAATCTTGTTCTTTTCTTAATGATGTGTACGTGGGCACGAAATTTGTTTGGGACTAATATGATTAATGCAATTTATAATTAGTCTATAAATTTATTTTTATCCAAATTATTAATGAGTTTTAAATTGTGTTCTTAATGAAATTAATTAGAATTAATAGTACTCTAAATACTAAATGAGATCAATAGAATTGAAATAATCGTGCTCTGATACCAACTATTGTAAAAATTAGGTGCGTCACTATGCCAAATTGTATTATCGAATAAAATACAGACACCGATGCAGTGACAACAAATATAGGATCATCTTAATCAACACTACTAATCTCTATTGGAGTAACAATTAAAAATTAATAATCCATTTTTTGTTTTATTAGTGACGCTTCCGACGGAGGCGAACGATGAGATTCTCAGCAGAAATTTGAATTCACCATGCAAGAATAAAATGCGGCATGTTCAAAATCTCACTCGCTCTCTCATCCCCTCCAGCTTTCTCTCTCTCTCCAACTTTGCCTTTTGGAGTTCTCTCTCTAGCTCTCACTGTATTTTTTTTTGATAATAAATATCATTTATATCTAATTGTGAAAAATAATAATGTTTCACATTAACAATAATGAAAACTATAAATATTAATGAAAAGAATGTATTATTAATTTTTTAATAGTTAATAATATTCCATATTAACATAATTATAAATCATTATTTTCTTATTCAATTTATTATAATTTTTTAGGATTAATTTATTAATTGTTTTTACATGCATAATTTTTCATAATTTTTTGAATTTTTTATAGTAACCTATTAATTTATAATATAATTTTTAATAAGTATAATTTTTATTAATATAATATTTATAACATAAAGTTATGATTAAATTATTATTGTACGAACATAAATAATATTGTGAATATATATTCTCGATGGTAAAGAACTCGCTTGAGTTTCGAATTGTGCAGTTCTCATCGTATCGGAGTCCGGGACGCGAAGAAATATTTTTTTGTTATGAATGTGAGGCAGACAGAGTGCAATGCCCATAGTATCCTCGACTCAAGGCTACTTTTGGCCCGACTTTTTTTTGGAGCTGTTGGGCACGATGGCCGTGGAAAAACACTTTTATAGTTTTTTCTGTAATAAATGATTAAATGATACGATTTATATCTAATTGTGGAAAATAATAATGTTCCAAGTTAATATTAATGAAAACTATAAGGGTCCGTTCGGCGCGCAGGTAATGACTTTCTGGAATTGGCTTTGGCCAGAAAACCAATATCTGCAGGAATTGGTTTTGTGCAAAAAACCAATTCTGTTGTTCGGTTGCAGGATGGAATTCAGTGAACAGAATTGTAATTAATATCTGTAAGTTGTTCGGCTGCACGATGGAATTGGCTTTCTGGAATTAAAATTTTTAAAATTCAAAATTTTAAAAGCGCGCCCCCGGGCTAAAATATCGCCGAAAAAATCGCGCCCGGCGAAAAAAATCACGCCCGGGCGAAAAAATCGCGCACGGGCGAAAAAATTGAGCACAGCCGAAATAAATGCGCCTGGGCGAAAAAATCGCGCCCGGGCGAAAAAATAGCGCCTGTGCGAAAAAATCGCGCAAGGGCAAAAAAATCGCGCCCGGGCAAAAAAATCGAGCCCGGCCGAAATAAACGCGCCCGGGAGAAATAAAACGCGCCCTGGCGAAAAAATTGCGCTCGGGCGAAAAAATTGCGCAAGGGCGAAAATATGCGCCCGGGCTAAAAAAATCGCGCCCCGGCGAAAAAATCGCGCCCCGGTGAAAAAATCGCGCCTGGGCGAAAAAATCGTGCCCGGGCAAAAAAATCGCGCCCGGTCGAAAAAATCTCGCCCGGGCGAAAAAAACGCGCCCGTTCGAAAAAATCGCGCCCGGACGAAAAAATTGCGCCCGGAGGAAATAAACGCGCCCGGGAGAAATAAAACGCGCCCGGGCGAAATAAATGCGCCAGGGCAAAAAAATCGCGACCGAGCGAAAAAATCGCGCCCGGACAAAAATATGCGCCCGGGTGAAATAAACGCGCCCGGACGAAAAAATCGCGCCCCAGACGAAAAAATCGCGCCTGGGCGAAAAAATCGCGCCCGGGCGAATAAATCGCGCCCGGGCGAAAAAATCGCGCCCGGGCGAAAAAATCGCGCCTGAGCGAAAAAATCGTGCCCGGGTAAAAAAATCGCGCCCGGGAAAAAAATCGCGCCCGGCCGAAATAAACGTGCCCGGGATAAATAAACGCGCCCGGGCGAAAAAATCGCGCCTGGGCGAAAATATGCGCCCGGGTGAAATAAATGCGCCCAGACGAAAAAATCGCGCCCGGGCAAAAAAATCGCGCCCAGGCGAAAAATCGAGCCCGGGCGAAAAAATCGAGCCCGGTGAAAAAACCGAGCCCGGGCGAAAAATGCGCGCCCGACCGAAATACGCGCTGGTCAAAAAATGTGTGCCCGGGTCGAAAAACGCGTGCCCGACCGAAAAACGCGCTCTCGGCCGAAAAACGCGCGCCTTAGCGAAAAAAGGGCGTCCGGGCAAAAAATGACCGACAGGCCGAAAAACACCCGATCGGCCGAAAAAACGCCCGCCCGGGAGAAAAATACGCGTCCGGCTGAAAAATGCGCGCTCGAGCGAAAAATCACGATCCCGGTCGAAAAACTCCCGCCTGGGAGAAAAATGAACTTCCGGTCGAAAAGCACGCGCTCGACCGAAAAACTATTGCCCGACTGAAAAACACATCTTGCAGGAAAACACACGCTCCGGCGAAAAACTCGGGTGTACGCCGAAAAACTCTAGTGTAAACATTTGATTATGCGGAAAACCTATGGGCGGAGGTAAGAATTGCTATTTGGGTTTTTAGTTCATAGTAAAAGCTATGAGTTTTCACATGAAAGCCAATATCCGCTTAAATTTCGTTGCGCCGAACACTAGAATTGGATTTCTTATCTCCAATGTCAATTCCAAAAAGCCAATTCCGTCCAAACGAACGGACCCTAAGTATTAATGAAAAAATGTATTATAATTTATTTTTATTTTAAATAGTTATATTATATTCCACGTTAACATAATTATAAATATTTAGTTTTTTTATATTTTTGTTATATTTTTGTAAGCATATAAATAATAATGTTCCACGTAATTATAAATAATCTGACCGTTCATTCTTTTAGACAATGTGATCTGGTCAAATTGCTTCTTTCTTCAAGACGACTCCCGATTTTAAGGAATATCTGGTCGAATCGTCTTGACTCCTCTGCACGGTCGTGTTGATGATCTAAATGATTTTGCACTTAACAATTTTATGCATTCTTATCATCTACACGAATCATCTTGATTCATCTGCACGATCGGCTTGACGTCTAATCAAATCTGTGCTTAACTGATCTGAGCATTCGGTTAGACCATCTAACCGTTCGACTAGATGTTTAGTCGTATAATCACTTAGACAATTCCTAACTTTTTATCCTCCTTTGTATTACCCAACCTTCTAGATGTTTCTTCCTGTTGATTATGAGTGGGTGACAAGTTTAACATAGTCTAGATTTTAGGTCGACATGGTGTTTTGCACAATGAGGGATTACATTGATAAAACTATGCCTAATAACACTAAGTCTTGCCTTATGCTAGGCTTGCACGATCTAATACCTGAAATCAACATAACTAAAAACATGTATCAAATACAAAGTGTGTTTATCCTTGACTTGATGACTTCTTCAAATCAAGAACATTGAGAGAAAAGTTCCCAACAATCTCCACATATTTGAAGAAGTTAGAACCCCAATCAATGATAAACAACCCACAATAAAAATATATAAAATAATAATCATGTGTTACAGACAAGGTGGTTTAGAGTACCTCACATTGTTGCCATCTCCCATTTTCCGACTTTTCAATTTCTTCTCCCCCTTTCTGACTTTTCAATTTCTGCTATTCTGGAGGATAAGAGTCTCTTGTAATCAACTAGGGTAGATGACTCTAGATGAGTCTCCCCCTCAATAGCTGCTGATACTTCCAGACTTTTTCATGAATCTCCCCCTCAACTGCTGTTTGGACTGAGAGCTCATTATGAGTCTCCCGCTCAACTGAATCCATCTCTCATGCATCTTGATTTCCTTCCAAGCTGACTTCTACATCAGTGAATCTGAGACTTGCTCCCCTTTACTGTCTATAGGTAAGGCTGAACATAAGAATCGAAACTCAAAGATCGCTCAAAAATCGCTCGAATTTTTAGTCGATCCGAAGTCGAAATAAAATGATTCGAATCATTTCGGCTCGAATTAAAATGACTCGAAATCGATTTCGAGCCTTATACTAGTTGCTCGATTTGATTCGAGCCGACTCGATTTTTTTATTCAAGTCGGCCCCATTTACTTTTAATTAAATAATTTTATTTGGGTTTGGCAATCCACGCTGCAGTCTGGCAGTAGACACCTCTTTAATTTTTTTTACTTTTCCATGGCTTGAGCGGCTCGAGGCAGAACGAATTTAATCGGGACAGAAAATTTTATAGTTCGGGGCCAGCGGCTCTAGACAATGCTTTGAATGATGAGACAGGCAAGATAGAAACCTCATGTATCTCTTTATACAGAAAATCTTATTATATATTATATGATGGGACAAGATAGAAAACTCTATCTCTTTATCTTTAGCTACTAAATGCAAGAAGTTGTCTTTGGTGCAACATTCAAAATCGGCCAAATATAACCTCATTCTTTTTACTCCAATTACATTCAAAACCGACCAAATAAAATGGAATAACACTTAAAGATAAGGGTTATTTGTGTAATAACACTATATCCCAATAATAAATTTAATTCTAAAAATTCAGAATATCAAAAAGTTTTTGCTAGAGCTCCTAAACCTACTATGATAGCTTATCATTACACCTATTAATTTACTTTAAAATGATTTTTTTGTTAAAAAATATATATATATATATATATATTCTTTTGGAAAAAAAAATTATAAAATAGTAATTAATTTTTTTTTCGGTCATTTTGAGTACTCATATGTATATGTTGTGGGCCCAGCCGGCTGAGACGAACGCTATCCGCACCCCAGCCAACGAACGCTATCCGCACCCCAGCTAAAAATCATAATTATAGCGTTCGTCGAACGCGTGCCGCCGTTCGACGAGCGGCGGCCTATCCGCACCCCAGCGTAAAAATCATAATTACAGCGTTCGTCGAACGGCGGCAGGAGTTCACGCGTTCGTCGAACGCGTGCCGCCGTTCGACGAACGGCGGCCTATCCGCACCCCAGCGTTCGTCGAACGGCGGCAGGAGTTCACGCGTTCGTCGAACGCGTGCCGCCGTTCGACGAACGGCGGCCCTTCTGCATTCGACGAACGCTGGACTTCGTCCTAGTGGTTGGTTCTGAGCATTCGTCGAACGCAGCAGTGCACACGTTCGACGAACGCAAAGACCCAACGAACAACCCGTCTTGATTAAATTAATAATTAAATTAATTATATTCCTTAATAAAATTAAAATTTAGAGAATTTTAAAATGTTAGGGTTTCAAATAACTTACGGGGGCGGCCGAAGGCCGCCGAGCAGCGAGCATGGGAGGAGCAGTGGTCGAAGGCAGCCGTGGAGCAGCGAGCACGGGGGAAGCCCGTGCGGAGCTGCTAGTAGTTTCTATATAATCTCATTAAAATATTATTTTATGGCAATGCCTCTTTATTTTTCATACTCAGCCTCGAAAATTGAAATCTCCGTCTGTCCAGCTCCATAAAAATGAATAATAAATTCCGTTCATAATTCTTACCTTTCAAAACTATTTCTAATCGGTTCATAATTCATGAAAATGAATAATAATTGCATTTCTAATTTAATTTTTACTAAAAAAATATTTAATTTCGAGCCGACTCGACTCAGAATCGAATCGATTTCGAGTCGAGCCGGCTCGACTCGAACTCAATTTCGATTTCGAGTAAATAAATTTTGATTTCGAGTCGATGTCGAGCTAATCTCGAGTCGAAAATTTTGATTTCGAGCCGAGTTAGAATCGATCGAAATCGACTCGATATCACCCTTATCTGTAGGAGGGGTAGAGCAATGATGGACTGTAGATTTCTCCTTCTCAATATAAAGCATGGGATTGTTCAGAGTTAAGTCTTGTAAATGTCCCCTTGTTCCAATCATTTTCCTGGAATATTCTTTGTCCAAATGCCAGGTAGGATTTTTGGTTGGCCTTTAGACTATCCTGCAAGCAGATTAGTTTACCTTAGGAACCCAAATATGTTTGGGTCTTTGGTTCTTGTTAGTCATAATCATAGGATGCTACACAACAAGACTACTGGCAAATCTTATATTTTTTACCCTAAGCACTGTTGGAATGAACCAACAGTCTATAGCAAAGTGGTCAGTTTTGTCACAACACCACCATTCATATCTATTATACCTCCTCTTCTGAGTTACTTTCTGAATGTAGTGAGGATGTTGATGATCAGAAGAGCAGACTGCTGCATTCTTAGCATTTCTTAAATAAATCTTATGGTTGTGTGCATGATGGAAGGTGGGCTGCACATTCACATGATTCATCTTAGGACATGCCTTTGAGAAATGACCATTCCCCTTTCCTTTGACTGTTGGTGTTGTAGAGCCAAACGCAAATAATCCATGATTTTTCATCTGGATTTCCTTATGAGGTGCCTTGAGAGCACTCAATCCAATGTCTGCTCTATTCTTTGAGTTATGTGGCTTTGTTCCACTGGTAGAATACTCATTGGACAAAAATCCATATGAGAGATCATGATCATAGGTGTTGGTAGGCAATATGACCTTCTGAAAAAGAGTCTGATCTTTTATAGCCTTGCCCTTGCCTGCCTCTTCAGTATAATCTACACTACTTTTATATGGTGCAGAAAATCTGTCAATGATTGGCATCACTGTTTGCGGTTTGGAAAACCTAGCCACAAGCTTCCTCTCAGTGAGGAGCTTCTCCTCAAGATCTTTGATGATCTTGTTCCTCTAACTTAATGTATCAACTTGGATCTTTGAGATCCCTCTTAGCTTGTTAAGTTTATCACTCACTTGAGCTAGCTTCTCAGATTTCTTAAGGAGTTCAAATTTAGCAACTCTGAGAGATTCAATCTCCTCAACTTATGCCTTGACAAACTTTTTGCTTCTTTTTAGAGCATCCAGCAAGACACCAAACTAATCCACGAAATCAGCTTCATCCTCATGATCAGACTCAGATGAGGATGATCTTTTAGAATCCGTTTCATAATAAGATTCTGCTTCTGATTTAGAATCAGTACAAGATAAAGGAGCTCTGATTTGTACCTTAGCAGGTGAGTTAGACTCATCTTGAATTTCTTCTAACATAGCCATAAGCTCATAGCAGTTCTCTTCTTCAAACTCACTGCCCGGCATGGACAAGGGTGCCCTTATGCACACTCTGGCAGGAGGATAAACACTCCGCCCCTCATCTTTAGACAGTGCAGTAAGTCCAATGTAGGCTTCTTCTTCAGAATCTGATGAGATGTTACTGTTGTCACTCAGAGTCTTAGATTTTTGGCAATAAAGCTTTTCTCATACTTATTGCCCTTATGAGATCTTTTCTCATCATACTTGACATTCTTCTTTTATTTTCTCCTTACTGGGCAGTCAGTAATTATGTGACCTTCTTTTTGATAGTCATAACAAACAACATTAGTAGAAACATGTTTGTTATGTTTAGAGTCATACCTGTCCTCTTTGGACTTGTGCTTTAGTCTGTCATAGCAGTGATCAGACATTCTAGAACTTGACGGAGAGGCCCTTTGCTTGTCCTGCCTCTTCTTTGACAGTTGTCTCTTGACTTGTTTGTTGAGAAGATGTAACTCTTCATCAGAAAGTTCAAAGCATGAAGTGCTGGCTTCAGATTTATCATATTCAACATTTCTCTCTTGATGACTTAGATAGTCCTCCTTGCAACTTCTTGTGCTTTTAGCTCTGAAAGCTACTGACTTTTCCTTGCTGCATTCCTCTTCAACCTTCCTTGTATTTAGCTGAGCTCATGGGACAGCAACTTTCCAAATAAGTTTTGAGGCTCCATTCTTGTAAGGTTCCCCATCTCCTTTATGGCACATATCTTTATGTCTTATTCTTTATTTAGCGATTTGAGAAACTTGTCATTCAAATCATAGTTGGTGAATTCTCTCTCATATGTTCTCAGACCATTCACTCTCTTGAAGAACTTCTCATAGAATTCTGAGATGGAGTCCTTCTTATCCTGCCTGAAAGCCCCATATTCTTGATTCAGCAGGGACTTCATGTCATCCCTCACCTTTTCAGTACCCTGCATAAAGACTATCAAGAAGTCTCACATCTCCTTGGTTATTTTATAGTGAATCAGATTCTGGAATGTATAGTCATCAATACAGCTGACCAGGATATTCTTAGCCCTCTTGTCTATGGTGACTAAGATGATTTCAACGTTAGTCATTTCTGTATATTTCTTAGGGACCTTTTTGGGTCAATGGTGGAGTCTTTCATGCAAATTTTCTTTACTGCAAATGGGCAGCTTCATGGAGCTCAACTCTTTGTGGTTCTCTCCAAGGGCCATGGTGGTTAGACTAAATCTATTTTAAAGATCTTGTTCAAATTGTTAAGCTTTCTTTGAACAACCTGACTCTGATACCACTTGTAAGTTATGAGATAGTCTAATTTTCACATAGGGGGGGGGGGGGGGAGGGTTGAATACGTGATGTCGTCTTTTTCTAAATTTAATGCGGAATAATGAAAGTAAGAGTGACACATACACAGTCACAGAAAATCCACATCACAAATACAAAAAGCTATAGTGGTTCCCCGAGTTTGGTAGTCCACTTTCCCCCTTTGCATATCTAGCAGTGTGCTAGCCTCGACCACTTCCACCAAAACTCAGATCCGCAGATCCTACAACTCAGAGACAAAGTCTCCTATCTTAGAGGCACTACAGGACCCTACAACTCAAACCACACATGAACCTACACTCAGGCTGCCGAAGCCCTACCTCAATACCTGCAACCAGAGATCTACACTCGGATCTTCTCAAAGATCCTACCTCAGATCCTAATGATCCTACACTCAGATTCCAAATGGAATCCTATAGCTCAGATCTCAGAGAAATCCTACAACTCAGGCCATACAGGACCATACAACTTAGATTTCTCAAAGGAATCCTACAGCTCAGATCTCAGAGAGATCCTACAGATAAATAATTTTTGTTACAAAAACTTTCTTTAGACTCAGAAAATATTCCTTGATGGACCAGGAGTCTTCAAGAAGCCTGGTGTGGATTGGCTTCAACGCTGATCTTCTTGTAGAGGACTTTGAGAGAATATGCTTCCGTGAAGATTACCTCTTTTGCACTTTAGAAGATACCTCTCATTGTTGTTAGATGATTGAGCTTTGAGTAGTTCAGTAAGATGAATCAATTTCTTACTTCTGGAGAAAGAAAGATTAGCTTCAAAGTATATCTTCTACGATCTTGAGCTTCCTGATGAATAGCCCTTTCAAGAAGATGACGGCGGAAAAAGTTCGTGTTTCAAATGTGTCGATTAGGGTTTGTTGTTTCACGACGTCTTCCTTTTATAAGACCAAGATCCTTAACGGTTGAATCTCGGACTGACTTTATGTCAGAAATCTCTTTCTTTAAAGGACAAATCTGATTAGCCCAATTCGCGGAGGCATTAAATGAGATAACGCCAAAACACACTTTAATATGAATTCAGGCCTTTCGTGCAATTCGACCAGATGTCTGGTCAAATTCTTCTTGTTTAGTCGAATTGCTTCTTCACATTTCATTTTAGTCGAATCAAACACATCTGGTCGAATTCTTCTTGTTCAGTCGAATTCCTTCTTCACAGCTCCTTCTCGTCGAATCATACATATCTGGTCGAATCTGACTGTTCATTCTTCCAGACAATGTGATCTGGTTGAATTGCTTCTTTTTTTAAGACGGCTTTCAACTTTAAGGAATATCTAGTCGAATTGTCTTGACTCATCTGCACGATCGTGTAGATGATCTAAATGATTTTGCATTTAACAGTTTTATGTATTCTTATCATTTACACGAATCGTCTTGATTCATCTGCACGATCGGCTTGACGTCTAGTTGAATCTGTACTTAACTGATCTGAGCATTCGATTAGACCATCTAACCGTTCGACTAGATGTCTAGTCGAATTATCACTTAGGCAATTCATAACTTTTTTATCCTTGACTCTTTTGCATTACCCAACATTCTAGATCTTTCTTTCTGTTGATTATGAGTGAGTGACAAGTCTAACATACTTTTTATCTTAGGTCGACATAATGTTTTGCACAATAAGAGATTACATTGACAAAACTATGTCTGATGACACTAAGTCTAGCCATATGCTAAGCTTGCACTATCTAATACCTGAAATCAACATAACTAAACACATGCATCAAATACAAAGTGTGTTTATCCTTGACTTGATGACATCTTCAAATCATGAACATTGAGGGCAAAGTTCCCAACAAACTTATTAATTGTTGTTATCGGCATAAATTTTCATATTTTTTGTAGTTTTTTTATAGTACAATTTTTAATTTACAATATAATTCTTAGTAATATAAAATTTATAACATAAAGTTATGATTAAATTTTTATTGTACGAACATAAATAAAATTGTGTATATACATATATTTTTCAAGCAACACTACAAACACAATTATTTCAAACAGTTTTAGTTCTTGGTTCTAAGTGACATCTCTATTTACAACAGGTGTTGTTAATCAATTGACATTTTCACAATAAGAACAATCTTTAGCAAGGTCTCATTATTCTGGTGTTCATCAGTGTGTGACAGAATATAAACTTTGACAATTTCTTTCTTGTTCTTTAGAGAGTGAAGAAAGAACAAAAAGAAAACACATCTTGCTTGAGAGAGATATAAAAACCTAAATTTTGTATCATGTTATGAGAAGAGAAAAATGAAGAACAAGTTTTGTTTGGAGGGGAAGAAGGAGAAGAAGAAATTAAGAATACTGCAGATCGTAGAAAGAATTAGATATAATTCAAGAGCATTAATTTTACATAGAGTTTTTCTAAAAGTCATATCCTTTACATAGATTTTTTCTTAATCAATAAAAAAATCTCTTTCTAGAAAAGCCCTATTAATTAGAAATCTTCTTCCTTGTGAGAATGTATTTATTCCATATCTTCTTTGTAAGGAAACTCCAACGACTCTACCATTAATGCCTTCAAGAACATAAATCTTGCTCTTTAACTTTCTTGATCTCATGTTCTGTTCTTTAAATATCGAGTATAATTCAATATATGTTGAATAGTAGGTGCTTTGACTGAGATCCAAATTCAACCGTGCTTTGAGTATATTCGACGCACCTTGTTTTCGTTCATATCTTAGGCAGTGCTCAATGCTTTGATTTAAAGTCGACGAGAAAAGTTATGCATTGAATTTAATTCGACGTGCGACTATTCTGAAATCGAAGTTTCTGCATTATCTGAGAATTCAGCTAAGTTATGTTGTCTGCACACAAAGAACTTCAAATATAGTATTTTTATACATGACAGATACTCATCCTAGATCACTTTAAGGGTAATCTGGTGTATCAAATAAAGAGTTTTCCCAACAAAACTTGTGTATCAAATTTGTAATTAAAGAATAGAAATATTTAGTGATGATTTTTAATGTATGCAAACTTTGTTTTTATTTTATTTTATCTTTATCTCTGTCCCAATTTGATTTATTTTATGTTATTTAAGGTGTCGTTGCAATATCTCATAAATATTTAATCATGCTAGCAATAAATAATATGAATTATGTATCGATAATCATGTTTGGACTTCAAATTATCAAACATAATTGAATCTCATAAAACGAATTGCACGGTTACACTCAGAAGGCAGAAAAACTAGGAATCGACATATTATTTGCTAAAATCCGAGATTATCGGAAAAAGTACAATTTTGGTGCAACCGATATGAATTTCGAGAAACTAAGTCCGCCAATGGACTAAGAACGTCAAATTTTATAGAGATCGGCATATTATTTGTCGAAATCAGAGTCCGTGAAAAAAGTTCTATTTTTAGTGCAACAACCGTTGCGAATTTCGAGAAACAGAGTCCACCAATAAACTCGGAACCTCGAAATCTATAAAAGTCAATATTTTATTTGTTAAAATCGGGGCTCGTGCGCAAAAGTCCAATTCGTGTAATAACCGTTTGGAATTTGACGAAACGAAGGCCGAAATTGGGTCTGGAACATCGAAAAACCCTAGGCTAGGTATTTTAATAATTTTTGGGACCCAAAATGACCAAAAAGGGGAGAGGACGCCACATGGCGCGCAGTCGCTGGAGCCACATGGCGGCCCCCGAAGCGCGCCATGCCTGAGGGCCACATGCGGGCCACGCGCCGGCCCATGTGGCGGCCCGCTATTGGCCCAAGGCATGGACTGGGCACGCGCCTGGCTCGGATGGGCGCCACGTGGCGCCCATCTGTTAGTATGAAAGGACCGGATATTTTGTCTATTCGTGGTTGTTTGAGGATTCTGGGAGCTCCCGAACTCCGCTTGAGGCGATTTTAGTGGCGTTGCGATGCTCTTATAAATACCCATGCAATTATACTCTTTCCTCATTCGAATTCCGTTTTAATCGCCGAGAAATTAAGAGAGAAAGTGTGAGAGAAGAGACAGTATCAGATCGTTGCAAAACTTTTGGGGAATCTTTGGGGGGAGCTCGAGGGCTAGTTTTTGGCTTTATCTTGTGCCGAAGCCTTCCCAAGTGCTGTGAAAGCGGCGTCAAAGTAATGTTTTTTAGTCGACGTGCAATTAATTCTCGTCGACCGTCGGAGTGCTGCCGGATTTCTATTGAGTCACCAACAAGGCTCGAAACTCAAAATTGGGAGCGCGAAGATCGTGGTAGGTGGAAAATATTGCAGTATTTATGTCTCGCTAGTTATTATTTTTCGTAGCTTTCGTGGGTAATATTTATACATAAATGGTGCCGAAATAATTATCGTAACTCGCTAGGCATGATGAAGGGTCGAGTCGCTTCTGTTCAAGTGATAATGAGGCCCCGAGTTTTAGATTGCATTCATATTTATATTATGAAAATACTATCTTAATTATTGTGCAAAAATATATTATTTGATTACACATGTGGAATTATCGCGAGGTTGAACCCATATTATTTCAATCAAGTGAGGTCTTATACGACTAGACTGGTCTTGAGTGGTTTGCGACCAATGCCGATAATTTGAGATGTGTCGATGCACCTTATTATGGAAATAATTATAATATTAATGGAAATAATTGCGTTTGTGGAATTATTGTGAGGTCGGACAAATATTATTATAAAATCAGTCCATTGGGGTCTTTTTGCGATTAGACTGGTTCTCAGATAATAGTTCATCGGTTTGCGATAGATAAAGATAATTGAAGATGCGCTTATGCGATATAACGACTAATATGAATAATATTATAATGTTTTGTGGTGTTGTGCACTAGTATGTTAGCCCAGTATTTAGCCCGAGGGCATATAGTGGAGGAATGCTCTTTAAAGACTGTTTTGTGGTCTTGTCCGTTGACTTATAAAAAGGAGGGAGTGACGCTCACTAAAGACGATTTTTTGGTCTAGTCCCGAACGCATATTGTGTGATTTGAACTCCTGTCGGCGGATTTACTCTTGATCTGTGTACTGGCTAAAAATCCTAAATCATATTACTCTTTCCGCCTTGTTAACTCAAGCTTACCGGGTAAGCAATCTTTTATCTTTATAATAAACTATTAATCTTGGCAAATCACTCTTTCTTCAACTCGCTATTAACAAATTTTTTTGTTGCTGACAAACTGCTCAACAAATAAATAAAAATCAGATTCAACATTATTACGATTCAAAAGAATGTTCAGAAAAATAGCATGGATCAATGTTTATAAATAGAGGATATTATCATCTACCTAAATGTTTTGAGCCATTAGCTAGCGCAGGGACGACGTACGAAAGTGTTGCGCGCAGAGAAGAGAAGGGCTTCGTTTGGGGGGATTTATTTTCACCGGTCAAGCGGTTACAACCGCATGAACCGGACCATAATTAAGGTCCGGTTCATGCGGTCGTAACCGTTTGACCGGTGAAAATAAGTCCCTCCAAACGGAGACAAGGTGGAATGGACCGTCAGTCATCGAAGCTCACCCGCGTGCATTCCTGCCCCATACGCCCCACAACGATGCGTTATTCCTCCTTTCACAACCTCTCTGCACTTGACTCCTTCGAATCCGACGACCAAGAGGAGATGAAGCCCCATTCGCCCCCACACTCTACTTTCTTCTCCTTACCAAATTCAGGCGTCGGAATCTTCCGCTTTTGCCACCGCCTCTCTGTCCTCTCCGTCCTGCTAATCATCTTTCCCCTCCTCTCCTTCATCTACCTCCACGACCAGTCACCGTCTCTCTGGAATCTCTCCCTCACCTCCGCGGCCGTTGCCGCAACCTCCCTCATTCTGAAAAGGTTTCCATTTTCTTACTTCCGATTCCGCTTTGGACTGAGAAAGCCTGTGCGGTGGTTTATCGACGATGATGAAGGCGACGTGGAGAACCAGAGATGGAAGAGAGATTTGAAAAGCCCGTGATTCATGAGGGAGTTGAATTCTACGGTAACGACGATTTCTACCAAGGAGAGTTCTACAAAGGGAAGTGCTGCAGAAGCGGGGATTACAACTTCAGGCAGGGGAAGTACGAGGGTGATTGGGTGGACGGAAAATATGATGGCTACGGGATCGAGAGGTTGGCGACTGGAAGCCATTACCACGACCATTATCATCGGGCTCTCAGACACGGATTTGGGGTGTATAAACTAAACAACGGAGATAGTTACGCTGGAGAGTGGTTCGCAGGGCGAATCCATGGCCGAGGAGTGCAGGGCTGCTTCAACGGAAGCTGCTTTGTCGGCGAGTTCAAGTGCGGCGCAAAACACGGATTAGGCTACATTACCTTCAGGTATGAGAATTAATGACCGCAACAAAATTGTCTTAATGTTCATCGAAATAAATTTGTGAGACCCAATCATTTTTTTCTTCAGAAATGGCGATAGGTATGCGGGCGAATACTTTGTGAACAAGATTCATGGATTTGCAGTATACTACTTCGCCAATGGACAATATTACGATGGGTCATGGCATGAGGGCCAGCGGCAAGGTTTCGGAGCATACACCTTCGAAAGTTGTGAGGCCATGTCCGGGGAATGGGATTGCGGAACTTTGAAGAAGAACCCTCTCCCACTTGCAGATCCCAACGTGGAACGGGCTATGCAGGTATACATTAAGTTATATCATGTTACTTTCAAGTTTGATTCAACCAATGTTTACTGCCACTGATAAAAATTGTGTTTTAAGGTGTAATTTAGCAAAACGGCCAACACTTTTCGCCTTTCACAGTCTGCACAAAAAGCTTTGGAGCAGACTCTTCTCCTTCCCAGCGTCGAGGAGCAAGCGAACAAGGCCGTTGCCAGTGCGCAAAAAGCGGCGGTGTACGCTCGGGTAGCTTCTTTCAAGGCGGTGCAAGATCCAATGGATGAAGTGCTTTGCAACTGACAGGACTGGAATGAAGAATACAAGCAATCCATGGTCTATTTGTATAGTTTGACTTGAAAGAAATTAACCTGTAGTTATTTCTTTAACATTGTGCAGGCCATGCGGGAAGAAGAATGGAAGGGAAAGGGAAATAAGCTTCAGTAGATTCATTGATTCATAATAATAGTGCTTACAAATGAAGAGACTTATATATAGCCTGGAAACAGGAACATGAAAAGGCTGAAATAAAAGCAGTGCATTCAATTTATTTCATTCTCAAGGAAATAATGCTTAGGATGCCTAATTGCGGTTTAATGCAGAATGCTTAATTAATGCAGGTTATAAAGAGTGGGACGTCTGCCGGTTCATTTATCCAATATCCCTCCTTGAACCGGAAAATCGATCCTTAGGTTATCCCTGAGCTTGACGAAGCGCGCTCTTCCCAGCGGTTTGGTGAAAATCTCTGCCAGTTGCTCCTCAGTTCCGCAGTAGTTGATCTGCACCTCTCCACTTTCTACCTTTTCTCGGATAAAGTGGTGCTTAATTTCTATATGTTTGCTTTTGTTGTGGAAAACTGGTTCTTGGAAAGAGCAATGGCTGATACGTTATCACAGTTCACTTGAGTCGGTGCACCTTCTGAGCTTCCTGTGATGAGTAAGTCGTCAACGTAGAGGCAAATGATGAGATCAATCTTGTCTTTATTCTTCTTAACAAACAGTGAGGGTTCATGTTTGCTAGCAGTGAACCCCTCTTCGTTGAGAAATGAGGAAATATTAGAGTGCCATGCCCTTGGGGCCTTCTTTAGGCCGTATAGAGCTTTGTGGAAGCGGTATACATGGTCTTCTTTTCCTTTTATCTTGAATCCTTCTAGCTGTTCAACATAAATTTCCTCACTCAGCACTCCATTGAGGAATGCAGATTTAACGTATAGATGGCAGACTTTGTAACATCCCATTTCTTAATAGACCCCTTAACTTCAGTTAGGGTAGGACATGTGGTGAGTGAGGTGAGTTTGAGCTTGGTGGTGACCTTGGGATGCACTGAGTTGAGTGAACTCACATGTGATCCACTATAAGAGGCAGGTCAACTTAGGGCAGATTAGCTCAATTTGAACTTACACTTGTGAATTAACCCCACCACCATGTCCTTAACCCTAAAGGGGCATAATTGACCAAAAGTCTCATCAATTGGTCAACCAATTTAGCTAAGTGGACCAAAGTCAAATCTAGGTCAATATAGCCCAATTCAACTCAATAGGGTTCAATTCATACTCATATGACCAAATTGACCCTACCACAAGATGGTAAATCTGTTAAGGAGTGCTATGGACCCAAAAGCCCCATCATGGGATCATCAATTTGACCAAATTGACCAAAGTCAACTTTTCCCCAATTTTGGTCAAAATTACACCTATTGGTTAAATTGGCCCAATTGGGGAATCACCATTACCCAATCAACATTGGGAGGTGTTAAGGGACCCAAGCTCAATATTTTAGACCAGTCAACCCACCCAATTGACCAAGTCAACATAGAGGTCAACTATGGTCAACTTTAGGCATAAATGGAGAAATTGAAAGCCTAATCCAAATCCAATTGGGCTAAGGCCTCAAACCAAGCCCACCCAGCAGCCCAAGGGTACAATTACCAGCCATGCCCCCTGAAATTTGAAAGGACTGACATGCAAAGGGGGCATTCTTGGGTTTTCCCCCAATTTCAAGTGAAGACAAGGAGGAAATTATGGAGAGCTTGCCATGTGGCCCTCCTCCCTTCTTCCCAAGGCCATATCTGAGCCTAACACATCAATTCCTGTTGTTTTCCACCAAGGGAGGTGCCACTTGGCAGCAAGGAGGAGCAACCAAGGTGAACCCGAGCTCCCCCTCTTCAAACCTCATTATACAGCCCTCCCCAGCTCATTCGGACCTTTCCATTAGCTCCAGAAGGTGGAGAGCACATGAAATCGATCCTGGGATCATTGCAAATGGTGGAGAATTGAGGTTTTGAGCAAGCTCGTCGGAGAAGAGAAGATTCATGGCCAACCGCCGCCGTCGCCGCCGTCAAGCTCCATTGAGGTCCGGATTCATGACCAATTAATGTAATGAAAATATTTTGTCACACTTTCTTATGCATTTCTATGCTGGATTTTGAGGCCCTTAGAGGCCTTTTTAGGAAACGTTTCCTGAGATAACATTTGTAGGCCTTGATATCTACTTCCATTTGAAAGTTAAATCAGACCATTTGGATCACTATAAGACCCACAACACTCACTTTAGTGAGGCTGGTCAAAATAGAAAACAGAAATCATTTTGGATATATCCTAAAATATAAGTCTGATGGACTTGCAATTTTGGCCATGCATGTGACCTGTACCTAGCTTGCACCCAAATATTAGATTTTTGGGTGATGATTTTGGCCATGCATGCATGTGACCTGTACTTAGCTTGATGGAAGAATATAGCTCCAACTGACCCCAAATTTGGGTGTCACTCTTATCTAGCCAAGTGTAGGTTGTGGTTAAAATTTGAGACCAAATGGATCTCTGTAGGTAAGGTAAATTCCCATTGCATGTCTCTACCTAAAAGAGAATGGGTGTGCCAATAGCAAAATGATATTTTGTGTATTTAGCCAAAATGGCTTAGAGCTAGCCTCTGAAATTTTGTACACACTGTTGGGACCATTGTCCACAATGTCTTAGATTTGGAGAAGTCCATTCCTAAGTCAAAGATATACCTCAGAATGTATTTGATATACTTTCTAGAATCATTGTGCAGAAGATCAGGTCAAGCAAAGTGCTCAAGGAATTCATCTAAGTTCACAAGTGTCGAGACACTACATATCGCTCGACGCCTGTGACCCAGAAGCGTCGACCCATGTCTGCTGCTCAAAAAGACAAGGTCGCCGCTAAAGATCTGAGACCAAGTTTAGAAGCGTCGAGCCAAGGAATATCGCTCGACGCCGTGGAATAAGAAGTGTCGACTAAACTTCAGTTAGCTCAACGCCAGCAAAAAGAGTCGAGATATGAAGGCAAAGTTAAAAGCTTCGAGACACTACACATCACTCGACACCTTATAGAAAAAGCGTCGACAGAGATACAACAGTGCTCAACGCCTTTTTCTGAAAAGCTCTGAGCTGAGAAATGTATAACAGTTCATCTACAACTAGCTGAGCCTTTGTTTGTTCTGAAGCAATTAAAGACCGTTGAAGACTTAATGTCATGCTGACGTGGAGGAGCGTGTCAGATGTCGCGGATGACGGGCTATAAATAGAAGGGATAACCTATGATTCAGAAGTAGAAAACTCCTATTAAAATCCATCATCTTCTCCGTCGTTAAAGAGAAAATCTGAGGAAGAATCTGAAGAAGCCATCTCCTCTTTCAGAATCATACTATAAAAAATTCTTTAACAATCTGGTGCTGAGACTATTTTCTGAAGAGAGAAGGTTAAGAAGGAAGAATCTGTCTTCCTAAAGAAGAACAATCATCCCAGCCTGTGTAAATCAAGAAGATCATTTTGCTGATGCTGTTCTGCTGAAGTTTTCTATCTGATCTTTCAGATAGATCAAGAAGACTCAATACATTGGTGAATCTGAGTCTAAGTATTGTTTCTATTTCTTTCCAATTCTGTAGGATCTGAGTTGTCAAATCTGAGTGTAGGATCTTTCAAGGATCTGAGGTGTAGGATCAGGAGTGATCTGAGTTGTAAGATTTAGGGGTGAATCTGAGTGTAAGCCTATTGTTATAAAGGCTGAGGTAGGATCTGTTGAGATCTGAGTTTGTAAGATCTGTTGAGATCTGAGAGGGTAAGATCTGTTGAGATCTGAGTTTGTAAGATCTGCTGAGATCTGAGAGGGTAAGATCTATTGAGATCTGAGACTGTAGGATCTATTGAGATCTGAGCTGTAAGACCTGTTTGGTGGTCTGAGATCTGGAGGAGATATAAACCCTATCTAGCACACTGCTAGAGGGGAGAAGGGGGAAAGTGGATTACCCAAGATAAGCGGAACCACTATAAAATTCTGTGTGTTTGTGTTTATTTTCTTGAAAGCTCTGATCATTCATTTAGGTTTTAATCAAGAATTGCAAATAGATTTTAAAATAACCTATTCACCCCCTCTAGGTGATTAGCTACCCTTAAATAAAGTCTTTCAAGTGGTACCAGAGGGAGGTTGTTCAAGAAAAGGTTTAACAGCCTGAATAAGATCTCCTAAGGGTAGATTTGTTAAGTTGTGATGGATAACAGTGAAGGAAGCAAGGAATTCACATCAATGAAGTTACCAATCTGTAGAAAAGAAAACTTTGGGATTTGGAAGGAAAGGGTCAGATTATTCATGGAAGCCTCTGACCCTAGGATATACATCACTGTACTAGAAGGACCTTTTGTTCCAATGAAGGTCTCATTCACAGATGGAAGTATCAAGACTCCCAAAACATACTCTGAGATGACTAAAGATGAAGTGATTCTGGCCTCTATGGATAAGAGAGCTCAGAATATCATTGTGGGTGCAATTGAGGATTCAACCTTTCAGAACTTAGTACACTGTAAAACTGCCAAAGAAATATGGGAATCTCTCATTGTCTATATGGAAGGGACTGAGTAAGTCAGAGATGAGAGGAAGTCTCTTCTAAATCAGCAATATGAGGCTTTCAGACAAGACAAGAAAGATTCAATAGCAATCTGCTATGAGAAATTCTTCAAAATTGTAAATGGTCTGAAAACCTATGGAAGAACTTTTACAGATTATGAGCTGAATGATAAATTCTTAAGATCCCTGAACAAAGAATGGGATATCATGATCTGTGCTATCAGGGAAATGGGAAATCTG